>OY728127.1:601392478-606392478 GCA_963277665.1 Viscum album
GTGGTTTCAATTTTAATGATTCACAGGTTTGGAATTATAAAGAATATTTAAATGTATAATTCTATGTAGTTCAAATAATGGAAATAGATATTTTATTAAACAATTTTACAAATGATTGGAAATTTCTAAAATTATGGCTTAAATAATAAATGTTAAATAAAATAGTTTATTTTAATTCAGAAGGCATGTAATGTTTCTAAAACATTGGCCTGAATTTATATATCAAATATAAATAACAAGCGACCAACATGGTCATCTTCCAAATAGGTACGATAGTATTTATAGCTATAGGAGTCCTCACTCTCTATGTGAACTAAAAAAATGTGTATACACACATCCTGATGACACTACCCAAAGGTGACTCATCACTAACCCATCAGGGATATGACCTGCTGCATGTATGTTTTAAAACATTTTAATATTGTACAGTGTGTCCTAATAATGCACTAACTACCTAATGAATGCATGTTCTCTTACATAATCAATGATGGGTAATTTATTTTAAGAAAGTATAAAAATAAAATTATATCCCATTCATTCATTTAGAAATAAAACTTTCTATTTAAAACCAAATAGAGTTTTAAGAAAAAAAACATTCCACTTTTGCAAGATAAATCCAATGAGTTTTTCAAAAAACTTTTTAAAAAACTTGCACAAGTTTTATATCCAGTCCAAACCAACTCTATCATTTCATGATTCATTCACACATTTAAATTAAACAATTTAATTGGAGAAATATACATCAAAAATCCAATTTAAAATAATAAATTTAAATCATCAATTGAAATAAATTAAACAATTCAATGTTAATGAACTTTTTTGGTTAATAAGCACCGAACCACTTACTACAAAGTTGTTAATGTTAGAGGAAAAGATAAAAAATCGTGGGAGGATCAATAAACCTCCTCATAACCTTGTTATCATATGCATCTAGACATAAAAAGATGCTTTTGGTTGAGGGTTCCTAGAACCAGAACTTCAACTTTATTTCACAATGAATTAAAATATAACTTGTGATATCATTTTCTCTCTTCAGGATAATATCTTGATTATAATTTAATGACAATGCATGTGTATGAAATTATCCTTAAAAAGTTCATGTAATTATATGTTGATAATTTAATATTTAATAAAATTATCCTAACATCCAAATTAATTATTAGAATATATATATATATATATATTTTGATATTCAAAATAATTATTATCCTATAGTTATAATAAATTATCAAAATAATCTCTTGATAATTATTTATAAATATGCTTTAGTAAATATAGAATAACAATAATTTCTTAACGATTTTAATAATTATAAATTGATTATACAAAGAAAAGGTCATCTAGAAAATCTATCCATTGATAAAAACATTCATTTATAATAAGATAATTTTTATTCGATAAATTATCTTTTGAAAAGTTATTGAAATTATATTTCTATTATTTCACTAATATCATATGAATTTTTTTTTTAAATTTATCATTTATAATCTGATGAAATTATACATCGATTATTATTAATATAATTTCCCTATATTATTTTGGTTATATAAATTGATAAATCAGTTTTTTTATATTTAATATTCAATAATTTTTGGAAATTATCATTTGAGAATTTTTTTAAGAATTAATAGTAATAAATATAGGCATTATAGAATATTTTTTATTCCACTATAGTTTCATGATTTTGAGATGGAATTGTAAAATAAATAAATAATAAAATTAAAAGGAATACTCACGGTTCTTCTTAAACCTCACATTGTGCAAGGGTAAGAAAATCTTGGAATACCACTACAAAGAATTGGGACACTGAAAGATTGGGGAAAAGGGTGTTATGTGATAATTAGAGGTCCAAAAGATCCAGAAACAACAAGAATCTAGACCAATAGTGATTTTGGAACACTAAAAACACAGCAACCTGAACACACTTCTAAAACACCTGATTCCAAATGTTAATCAACCAAAAAATTAATGCAGAGTCATTAATTTTTTCTAATCAATGACTTTAAATGGAAATGGGTTGAAAAAAGTTTATGAAGTCTAAGGTGATCATCAATGGCCATTTTCATGTAATGAAGAAGGTGAGAATGTTTTGAATTATTAAATTTTGAATAATTATTAAATTATTAAAATTAGTTATTTAACATTAAAATTAATTAATCATAAAAGACCATCGAACATTAAATTTATACCCTTCTCAAGGTAATATCCCCATTATGGACCCAAATGTGGTATCATATTCCTCACATGGCACAAAATTTGGGGAAAATTAATGATTTATTACATAAAAATAGGAATATATAATTAATTACTAAAAGGTTTTTTTTGAGAGTGAGGCATCCAAACACTAGATCATAACACATGTTATACCTCTCCTAAGGGTAATCCCCTAATTTAGGAACCATTTTGGGTATTATATTTCCCATATGAAACACCTTTGGGAAAAGATTCAATAATATTTAATAAATTTAGAATGCTTAAAATAATAAATCAATATTTTTATTCATTCTTAAGTGAGGATTGGTGGTCCTCATAATCACACAATAACTCAGTATCAAACTGTAATAATTTATAATAGAACATTTCAAGTCACTAATTGAAACTTATTATTTAACATATTTATAAAAAAATTTCAGATAACCCCCTTTTTCCAAATTTAAGATATTAAAAAAAGAGGGATTAAGAATACCTAAAAAAGTATTGGGATGTTAAAACCTACCCAACATAGGTACATTAAGTCCCTAGAAATCCTACAAAGAATCCGATGAATTGGAATGATGAGGACACTGATCTCTCATCAGTTCCTCCCCTTCCAACATCTCATGAGAATCCGAACCATGCTTCTATAGTTCCCAGACAAATGTTATCATCCTCCCATGAATTACCTTGGTCTCCAAATCAATTACCCTGACTTTTCATTCAGTCTCATATAAATCTTGTTCAATCTCAAGATCACCCCATCTATAAATGTGAGTTGGATCAGAGAGATACTTTCGAAGCTCTAAAACATGGAACTTGTTATGTATCAACATCATCTACGGTGGTAGATCTAAATGATATGTAATTTTCCATACCCGATCAAAAACCTAGAGAGGGACCACAAAACGAGGCGTATGATTCCCTTTCCTGCAATGTTTTCGATGACATAACCCGAGTGAATCCTTCAAGAACACCTGGTCACTAACTAAGATCTCCAATGGTCTTCAGGGAAGATCAACAAAATGCCTATACCGACTATGTGCTCTAAACATTCTCTGAAAAAACTATTGGATCTTTGCTATCATCTAATGGAACAAACTCAGTCCAGCCAAGGAACCATCACCAATATCTAACCAACACAAATGGTATTTTTAATGTATTCTATAAAATGCTTAAAAATATTCCATTTTGATTGCGAACTGATAATTGTTGTTATAATAATACTCATCCATCCCAAATGATCTTCCCATGCCTCACCAAAGTTGATAACACAAGCGTGGAGCATATCCTCAAGGTCATGTATAGATCTCTCTATATGGCCATAAAACTACAGATGGTGGGCCATGCTCAATAAGACCTGATATCTTAGTTCCCCATGAAGGAATTTCCAAAGGAGGGAAGTAATCCGCAGATCCCTATTAGAGACTATTCCAGATGGAACATAGTAAAAAAACAATTTCTTTTCGCATAGAGTTTTCCTAACTCCTAAAATTCAATTGTATCTCAAATGGGTATAATTTCAGCATACATGGTCATCAATTCAATCAAGATCTATATCATGTTCTTCTTCCTATGGGTTTGAGGAATCCCAACCATGAAGTCCATAATGATTTCTTCACACATCCATGTAGGTATTATAAGTGGTTGATGAAAACCGAATGGTTTTTGGAGCTCATATTTCACCTACTAGAATGTATAGAAAAGGGATACAAACTCAGAAATGTCTTATCTCAAACATGGAAACCAAATATATCACCACATATCATTGAAAATCATCTTGGATCCTGGGGGCACAACCCATTTGGAGTTATTGAAATCCCCCTCACATCCTTCATTTCCACTGACGACACAATGTGAAAATTTCAATAACATATAACATCCTATACGGAGAACAAACACTGGGTTCCGTTCCCCAAACCATAATTAGAGTCCCAAATTATACAAAATTAATCATCAATCTATTGTTCATAAATAATCATCTCGAGAAGATAAGATGTCTACTAAAAACTGGATAATGAATCTTTATCCCCCTTTCACAAAACTCTAATATGACACTATGAAAAAAGTGTCATCAAAATCCACTCCTATAAATATTCTTTCATAAAATGTGTTGGAAGAATCATTCATAACACATCATCAATGACAATATATTTCCTCGTGTCATAGGAAATGTCAATGATGAAATATTGTAGGTACTCCATACACCACCTTTTGTGGTGATTCCAATATTTTTGGGAGATGATATAACACCAGTGCTTGTGGTCTGAATTCACATTAATCTTTTCCCCATAATGTAATGTCTCCAACACATTAGTGTGTCTATTAAAGCATGATGTTCAAGGTCATGGGTAGGATAGTTCATCTCATGAGGCTTAATCTGGAGATATCCTTGTGCAAAAACATGATTTCCTTGCATAAGGACATATCCCAAACCTAAACCTATTGCATCACAAAAAACCACATAGCCTTTCTCAGCATCATGAAGTGTGAATATCATCACAGAATTCAAATGTCTCTTATAATCAATAGATGTACTCCTCCCCTTATATTTCATAAAAAACATCACACTCCATTGAGTTATAGAAGTCATTAGAGAAGCTATCTTTGAGAAGCAATTAAAAAAATAGAAATAATATCCTGCTATGACAAAGAATCATGGAATCCCAAAAGAAATTTGTTGTTTTTCCAAGTCATAATATCCTTCACCATCTCAAGATCAACTGATATTCTTTTTTTTGACACTGCACTCCCCAAGAATATCGTTTCTTAAATCTAGAAATCATAAATTGAATGATTGGAATAATGTTGGTGATTTCTTAATAGACTCATAACTATTCTCATGTGATCTACATGATCATCCTCAGTCTTGGATTAGACATTTATTTCATCCATAAATACCACCACAAAGGTATCCTAGTACTCATAGAAAATCTTTTTCATCAAAGCCATGAAAACAATAGGAGAATTTATTAGGCCAAAGGTTATAACAAGGTACTCATAATGGATATACCTAATCCAAAAAATTGGTTTTCTAAATGTCTAATTATTTTATCCTCAGTTGATAGTAAACTGATCAAAGACCTATCATTGAAACCCACTTATCTAGTTCAAGAGATCAAACAAATCATCAATTTGTCGTAACCGATTTTTTTTTAATTGTAACTCGATTGAGAATTTGATAATCAACACATTAACGAAGAGAACCATCTTCCTTCTTGGTGAAGAGAACATGTTCTACCATAGTTGACACACTCGGGCATATAAATATTTTCTCAAGAAGATGTTATAATTGGAAAATTAGTTATTTCATCTCAGTTGGAGCCATTCAGTAAGAGGGAATAGAAACTAGTTGTGTAAAAGGCATCAAGTCCATAGAAAACTCAACTTCCAATACCAGTGGAAAATTAGAGATGTCAATAGGAAAAACATTAGAAAAATATATGACGAATGAAGGAAGATCATCACTCATTGAATCCCATTGTAGAGAAAAAAAAGCCTAATATCACCTTCCCTAACTCCATATTTTAGGGTCAGACACTGTTTGACCTTGGGTCTCATTCTCCTTGAAATACAGGTGGAACAACATTGGGTGTAGAATGGTAGACCCATTGATGAAAAGAATTGATCCATCCATTATTGGAAATGATCCAATACATCCCAAATAAGACGTCAAGAGATTTCATGTAGAGAACCAGAAAACTCTAAGAAAGCTTGAAAACTAATACAGGGAAGACACAAGCCAGACTACATAGATCCTACTCTCTATTTGTATATAGGGTTATAGTAATAACCATTGCACAAGATAAAATCAGCATGGTTATATTATAACGATTAAAAATACAGGTTGAAATAAATGAGTCAGATGCACCGGTATCAAATAGATCAGTCAATAAAGATGAATGTATGGTAGTGGTCCTTATCACAGTTGTTGGACCCAAGTTTACATCCACTAGTGACTCTTCCACTGTTTGAAGAAACTTCGTTTCAGATGTCTATGGTTGGAAAACTTTTGTACATGAAGCATTTGATTTTCCTATATTTTTTTGAGGTGCTGATGACCATATTCCACTCCTCAGAGTAGATAAGTGATTGAGGAATCTCAACAAGTTCTCAGAACATCTGTAGGAGATATAGTTCTTGGGTGCCTCAGTTCATACCCTCTTAAAATTTCAAGGATTTTCACACCGATAGTAGGTAAACGAACTTCCTCATGATGATACAAGAGGTCTATAATGACTCTATCCTCGAGAACTACCTTGAAAATAAACACACTTCCGTTTTCCTTTAATTTAACCAAGTATGTCACTAGGAGGAAAATGAACCCCATTCAACCATGACATTCCACCCAGGTCCATCTAAACTATCATTGTCATATCCCACACATAAACATACATGTGAGCTATAGAATGAATACTTGAGAATGGAAATATGATCGAAGTACAAACTATAATCATCAACCCTTTATCTTATCATTAGATAAAATCTTTAGAGAAAACTAACGAAACCCAGTAGAACAATTTTGGTACTAAGTCACAGTTCGGTTGGCCTACTCAAGCTTGAAAAACTCCACATCATTATCCAACACCATTGATTCTAGATATAACTAGTTATTGAATATAACCTTGAAGACTTTCCACTCTAAACCCTCATGTTTCCCAGTCATCACTATTGTGTCTTACCGTCTCCTGATCGGTCCCTCCATTATGAAGGTGGAACACTTCTCCTTGATCACATAAGCTGCCTCCAAGAACCCAAAAAAAATGTTCAATATTTATCAACAATTCCTCAACATGTTGAATGTCATTGGAGCTTTTAAGAAGTAGTTCCTGTTGGAGTATTAAATATTGAGAATGATTTCAAAGATCACAATTCTAAGGATCCACAACTGGATCCTGAATGGGAACTCAGGGTGATTGTTGTGTCAGATTTTAGGAAGTGTGAACAATAACCTTATCCAGACTCAGATCCACAATAGGACTCTCTTGATGTGATTCTGCTGCAGCCTCTTCCTTGATCCAATTAGTAGGACTTCTCAAGGGAATGGCGCTACAAAACATCAAAAAATAAAACGGATACATTAGACTAACACTGAAAATATGTAACAAGGTAAATTATTATTTATATAAAGGATAAACAATATTTGTATTCCACTCTATACAAATCAAAATAGGGAAATGCCTTGAACAAATCCACAAGATGTCTTTTTCTAACCACCCCTAGAGACTTAAGTTTCATTGTAGTGAGTGATGCATAAGAAGTCAATCACAATTATCTCCTAATTCCTAAAAATATTTCACAATTGTATACAGAATTTATGAAAAAGTATTAAAACTCCCTCTGATACCACTTTGTCCGGAACCATGTCAGGGACCCTCATAACCCGATAACCGAGCCGACCCTCACATAGTCTGGAGGGTATTCCTTATCCCACGAGTCGATGACTAACTCTTGGAATCATACAACATACAAGTGGGAACAATTTTTTCACATGAATGAGGATGAAAAAGAAAAAAAATTTAGTATACACAACTAAAGAAACTCCACTTGGAGTGAAGTACCAGGATACATTAAGACATAAAATTTAAAATGTAAAAAAACCAGGTACGATATATTGATAATAAAAACCAAGTCCCTAAGGATCCAAGTCACCAAGACTGAGGGTTAATATCTAGATCCAACTCCATGAGATCATTTCCTCATGCTTGAACCTAGAAGAAGGAAGTATACAGACACCTAAAGAAAAAAGTAGGGTGTGAGATAAAAATCATCATATGGACTTAACAAGGATTCCATTACAGATGCCAACAGTATATTAAACAAGAATTTTGTTTCAATTTTAATGACTAATAATTTTGGAATTATAAACCATATTTAAATGAATAATTATATACAGTTCAAATTATCTAAATAATAATATTATGTAATCATTTGACATATTACGGAATATTTCTAAAATTACGGCTTAAATAATAATAGTTATATAAAACTGTTAATGTAAACTTAGAAGGAATGTAATGAATTTTAAAACATTGGCATATATTTATATCTGAAATATACATTAAAATTGATCTATATGGTCATCTCCAAAATAGGTTTGATTGTATTTATAGTTATAGGACTTCACACTCTATAAGTGAACTCTGAAAAATGTAAATGAACACATCCCCTTGACACTAGCCATTGGAGACTCTCCACCAATTAGTCATTGATGTGACCCACTATATATCTATTTAAGAACATTTTAATTTCATAGAGTGTCCAAATAACTCACTTAATTCCTAAGGATTTCATGTTATCTTGCATAAATAATGATGGGAAATATATTTTATGACTGTTAAAAAAACAACTAAATCCCATTCTTCCATTTTCATGTAAATTTTACATTAAAAACCAAAATAGTTTTTAATAAAAAACATTCATCTTTTTCAAGAGAAATCCAATTGGTTTATATTAATACATTTTAATCCATTTTGAAAATTTTCAAATATAATAAAAAAGAACTCCATCATTTCATGATTTATTCTCAATATTAAATTAAAAATTTTAATTGAAAAAATTTCAATAAAAACTATAATTTAAATTCAAATATTTAAACATTTTATTAAATTAAATTTAAAAAATCAAGGATTATAATTTTTTTCCCTAATCAGGATGGAACCACATACAACAAGGTCACCTATGTAAATGTGAATGATAAACCAACTTGTGTGGTTCAACACACCTCCTCAAAGTGTTATTATCTTAAGAGTCTACACATAAAAGATTAATGTCTTTCTTTTAATGAACCATGATTTTATGAGAAATATTATTTTTAATTTATTTTTTGTGTTGTGTTGTACACTTCACCAATATTAGTTTGCGCTATACACAACATCATATTTTCTTATAGTATACGCAAAACTATTCTTGGCTTGTGTTGCACACAATTTCAAGTTCTTTCAAATAAAATTAATTTTACACAATAACAAGTAATGATTTTGATCAATTTATAAATGAACTATATTTTGATTATCTTATATGAAACACCAAAGGAAGATTTCACTACACACAACCCTAACATGGCTTGAATTACACAGACGAGTGACCTTCGTCGATAGCGTGTGTTGTAAAAAATAACGAGTTTCACTAAACGATATATTATTATGACCTAGAAGTTATGAATAGTATTAACTACATTTCAGATTTTATAATATTATAATTCATCTTACACATTTTCTAGATCATGTTATGTCATGAAAATAAATTTTTCTGGTAAAATAAATATTTTTCAAAAAAATCAATTTTGCAACATTTTGATGGCACACCCATTCTAAATCTATTTATTAACAAGTTTATTAGTTCAATTTTAAGAAATAAATTTCTTATATTGAATCAGGATATGAAAATTTTCGTTAGATAATGTTTTGATATTTTTCTACCAACGTTCTTATTTTGATGAATAGTAAGAACACGATAAATTTAACATAAAAAAACATTTTTCATCGAAATAATTTATATGATTAAATTATAATATTAAATTTCCTTAAAGTATAAATAGAATATATTTTTACCATTTAATATAATTAATGTCATTATCATTAATTTGACATTGAATTCATATGTAAAAACATTTCAATCATTTGCAATGTTTTAACTTTTAAAACGTGTTTTCTCAACATCGGGACTAATTTTAAATTAAATAATGCAACTTATATGTTTATAATTTGGAAAAAAGGATCCATATTTGGAATCCCTATGTAGAAATTATGCTAATAGGATACTTTTTATTTTTAGACATTATGAATAGTAACTACGGTAAATTTTAATCACTACAGTTAAAGGTAAATCAGGTAATTAAGGGTACAAATAGGATTATAAAATTACCCTAACACCTGCGAAAATTCTATTAGATTAATAAAAGCCTACCCATATCACCTAAGGGTTGAAATTGATTCATTTACTGGAATTTTGTAAATGAAAATGATGTAATTATTATTACAACCAATGAAAGGGACAACATGTCACCCTCTTATATCTTATAAGTTTACTAATATTAATTTATTGATAAACTTCATAAAACATTGAACATAAATAGTCACCAGAAATATTATAAAATTATCTACATAATGTGAATTTATTTTGAATTTTTTAGGGATTAAATAATTAGCATTAATGGTGACACAATAGTGAGCAGAAATTGTTTATTTAGTGAAACATCAATAATTATGTTTTGATTAAACTATTAGTTACCAAAAATGGCACAAAAACATGACCAAAACTTATTTTTCGTGTAAATTTAAACAATAACCATCCAATTGTCGAATAGATGACCATTTAGAGCCCTATAAAAGTGATTATGACACTTATATTATATATATTTAAATGATGTCAATGTTATCACCTTCTTAATTGTATAAATATAACAATTTTAATGTTGTGATTTTAAGATTATAAATTCTAGTAAGAGTTTAATTATGGAATATATTAGAGTTATATGAATAATAGAATTTTATTTTTAATTTTTATGCAACAGATATGTATATTAAATATATATACAAAAATGTTGTAGTAATTATTTCATTAATAGAAATATCAAATAAATGGTTTTCAAAATATTAAAATAAATAATATATGAACAAATTAATGTTATCTATGAATTTTTTTAAATGAATATGACATTCTAGAGATCTATTAAATATTTTGGATCAAATATATATTCTCTGTGGTTTTTATGTAAATTCTAATAAATGAATATTGTCAAAATTGACACTATTGTTATTTTATAAAAATAACATATTATTAAATTGTTTAAAAATAACAAAAATATTTAAAAATTATTAATTTAAATTTATAGGGTCTAAAATTTCATAATGTATATAATTATGGACAATTAACAACACATATGTAAGTATTTATAACAATTTAAAATTTAGAATATAATTACCCTAATTAAAATTAAATAGATTAAATATGGATAAATCAAGTTGATAAAGTTTAAAATAAATTCCCAACACGTCTAAATTTTATTGGTTGAGGAGATTACAACCCTATCTCATCTAATAATCGGATTTGAGCCATTTTTGGGTTTTTATGTGGGGTTTGAGTTTATTATAAATTAATATTTTAGAGGTTTCAAAAAGTGACCTTCTCTTCTCTTATAAAAAGGGAAACTCCTCCCTCTCCACTTCACTACATTTTGAGCCTTCAAGATCAGCCAAACCCTACCAATTTATCTTCTCCACTTACCCAGAAACAAACAATTGGTCCTAGTCTTCTTCAAAGGCCATCATTAGTGCCCTAAGAGGAGGTTTAGAAGAGGCGCGTCAAAGAATAGGTAATATCTTTTACCGATTCCATCAAATTTATTTCTTCTTCTAATTACACTTATTTATTTGTTTCATTAAAATATAATAACATGATTATCACTAATATACTTATATGTTATTATAAATATGAAACAACCCCATTTCACCTTCTATCCATCCTATGGAAAATAAAATCACCGCGTGTGCGTACGTACGGAATACCGTCATCAACCTGTGGTGTAATCTGTTTTAATCAACCACCATACATGGATGGGTATAATGGTGTAAATAGTAAATATATATGATTATTCTAACATCATACATATTTTTATAAATTATATCATCCACTCCAATTACATTCATTAATTATGAGAACAATATCATCGCTCGTGCATATGTACGGATTACCATCTCCACGACACGATGATATTCATTCTCCATGTTAACCATTAAATAATGATTATGAATAATATTTAATAAATAATAATGAAATATATGTAATAATAATGATACTGTATTTATGTGCATATATGTATCATTTACTTAATTCCATTCAATTCAATAAGGAAATGAAAACAACATTCATGTGTATGTACGGCCTACCGTCTCCATGAACGATGTATTTCATTACATTTATCAATATATAATATATATTTATATGAGGAATATATATTATATATAAATCATGTTTTACATTCCGTAATTAATTAAATTAGGATATAAGTAATAATACCATGATCAACAAGTCCCAAAACGTACGATAAATGAAACGATTTTACCCAAAACACTGCTTTAACATGGAATTTTCAAAAGAACGCGTAATATAATTTCATAAGTAAATAATATATTATATCATAAATATTATTATGGTTCTTTTACAAGTTAATAATAAGATTAAACCCACTATACATGAGTTTCAGACACGTATGGAAGAAATTGGACCTAAGGTCAGGGATAATTTGGCAATCTCATTTTTATCCGAGATTGCTTATACGTAAGTATTTAATGGGTTTATATTTTTCATCCATGTACATAAAAAAGTTTTTCATAAAGTATTTACTATTTTTATATATATTTTTAAAGTCATTTTTACCCATCTTTGACTTTTACTTTGTGTTATGGAAGGAATCTTTCTTTTGTTTACCATACATGGTACTTTTTGACTTTTTCGTTAAAAGTATGAGGATAATGTTTTTCTAACTTATACGGCATGAATGGATTTTTACGATTTCATAACGAATTATTTCAATAAATCTGCCTCTACACAATTTCATGATTATTTTCCACAAAATATTTTTCTTTTAAAATTTAATGGCATTTTGAGAAAAGTAAATCATTTTGAAGAAGAAAGGATATTTTCCTCAAGAATTCATTTCATGTGTTTTATCATAACCATTTTCCATATAAGATGAAATTATTTAATAAGTTTATGTTTAAATTATAATGTATCAGTTAATTACATGGTTTCATTTTTCATATGATGAAATGATATCCATTTATTCTATATGGATTATGTTATGACAGGATGATGTTTATGAAACCCATTTTATTCTTTTAGTTATGATGAATGATTTATGTTTATTCTATGACACATGAAAGAATGATTTCACGAGATGGTTGGGACCTATATCGTCCTCCAATACATTGGGTAATGATTTATATTTCATGAGATTGACATGGCTAGACCGACAAGTGAATCTGGTTCAGTAATACAGCGCCGGGATGGCAAGTAAACCTGGTGTAGTAATGGACTTTATCCACTATGATGGTCTTAGAAACAATTCCATATATACTATGGAAATCATAACATGTGATTAATATTTTTCCACAATTACATGTTTTACTCCCATGCTACTTTATCATGATTAATGCTCCTTCATGATCTATTCCTTACGTACTGCTGAGATTTATTTCACAACTCATGATTTTTCTTTTTAAACATTATGTTCCTGTTTTTATGTTCAAATATATATGGTTTGTTTCATTTTCTCCATGCATACCCTTACTAAGTATTTAAGATCACCATTTATATGTTTTATTTTCCCCAGAATTTTAAGAAATGTTTTAGATAAGAAAATAAATGGTAAGATCTTTATGGGAGATGTTAAAGATAATTCACCATGATTAGAAGGTTATGTTCTGAGTTTCCAAAGACACTAAACTATTAAAGACCATGGGTGCCTATTTTTGTTATTTATTTAGTATTCCAAAAGAGTAATTTCATGTCCATGTATGTCAAGCTTTGGGTCTCTACAGTTGGTATGAGAGGAAAGGATTAGGTATCCTTTGGAAACTAGGATGCGAAATCTATAGTGAGATCCCTAGAGATATTTCTAAGGTATGATTAGGGATGTCCCTAAGGTTAAGTATAAGTATAGGTTACAGTTTTAGAATTATTATGAGGATCATGAATAACCTACATTTAACCTGAGGTGTCATGAATTAAAGATTGTGTGATATGTTAGACTTTTTATGATTATGTGGTTCCTCGTTATTTCAACTGTTTCACACACCATGGATTATGGTTTTAGTTAATAAAGGGAACCAGAAAGAATTGGGTCAAAATTGAATCCAATGGAAAAATTGGTGACTATGAGAAATTAAATTACATAATTCCTAGAAAGAAAGAAATTGGGATTATGCCGAATCAGTCATCGTGATATATGATTAATAATGTAAACATTAGTGGTATTGCCAATTCATCAAATAAGAGGAAGATGGAATTTTAGGCATGTTCACAAGGTCAGGATCATAGAGAAAGGAATATTGAAATTTCTATAGAAGGGAAGAAGAACCTTTATGAATACATCATATGGAGGGGAAGTTGTTATCTATGTGGGGATAAGGGTCATATAGTGACAAACTGTTATGGTGTTCAATGACTTATATGTAGAGAACATGGGAAATACCTAACTCAATGACCTGACATAAGAGGTTACTTCTAAATCAAGGATGGACATATTCCATGACAATCATTAAAGAGGATGGATTGAAGTGTTTATGTATTGGAATTCAAGAATAATTTTGTTGAGGTACTTTTATGGTATATTGGAATATCTATGTATTGGTCCATTATGGTTTTCCATAAGAATATGGGACCGGTAACCATGAAAAGTGATTGAAATATTTTTGGAAAGTAGATGATTAGTGCATAATTAAGGATGAAGGAGAAAATAATCTATTTGATAGAATTAATGAGCTCACGACTGATATAATGACAATGTGACATCATGGTTTGGGTATATAGAAATTTTGGGATTTTGGTATGTGGAAAGGGTTAACTTTTGACAGTATTCATGTTTTCACTAAGGTTTTATATTAATTCATTTTTCAAGAGAATACTTGAATAAGTTATTCCCATTTTTGGAATGTGAACAACATAATATATATTATGACATATGGGTGATAAATGATGGTATTTACATGCTTGGTAGAAGACTATTATAGTAATCGTTTTCTTTATACTGTGAGTTTAGACGGAAATGTTTTCAATAAGCCTAAAGATTAGAATGTATTATGTTAGACATAAAATATTATTTTTTCAGGATAGAAATCTTTCATATTATTTCTAGAATGTTATATAAGTATAGTTTTAGAAAACAGACAACACATAGGACAAGCGACAACACACTGCGTCAGACAAGGCTGTGGAAATCGAACCCAAAATCACAGTGCGACAAAAGTTTATCACCTAACACTAGCCTACAGGAAGTACCAGGTTATTAGAAACTAGTTTTATTTTATTAACTGTTAGGATAGATAAACTATACATACATTTTTGGAATCATATATGATTAATCTCACCATAGATGGATTTATGTATATTTAATAACTTTTTCTAACCTTATGTTTGAGACAGCGGTAATGACGTATAATTCTATCGCATAATCTTCTAATAATTCATGAATGAAAAATTGAACTTCATTTTATTAAATAAGATATGAAGTGGAAATTGTTCATGGAATGACCAATGATGATATTACCCTAAAATAAAGTAAGTATATATCCTTATGTAAAAATTCATACATGTTAGGTAAATGATCTTGAAAACCCAAAATGGTTTACTAGTACTCTCATATCAAATGAATCATATGGTACCTTGTATCATAAAAAATTTACAGCTTTGTTATTTTTGGCTTTTTTATAGCCATGTTCTCTACCACACTCCATCAGAACTTGATGGTAAGATTTCTCTTCCATATCCATATTTTCACCTATATTCTCTTATGTGGAAACCCATTGATGAGTTACAATGGGTATCCATTATTTTTCTAATGTTCCTTTTTTAAAATAAAGTTTTAGTGTTTTTTATGATTTGGGTTTCTATGAAAGAAACATTCAAGTAGAAAACCATTTATAAACGCGACGAATTTCAAGGGAAAAATTCATTTTAATGGGGGTAGAATGTTACGACCTGAGATTTTATGAGAAATATTCTTTTTAATTTATTTTATATCTTGTGTTTTACACTTCACAAAGATTATCTTGCACTATATGCAACACTGTATAATATTATAGTATACGTAACACTATTCTTGGCTTGTGTTTCACACAATTTCATGTTCTCTCATATAAATTTCATTTTACACAAAACCAAGTATAGATTTTAATCAATGTATAAATGAACTATATTTTGATTATGTTATATGCAACCCTAAAGGAAGATTCCACTACAAGCAACCCTGACTTGGCTTACATTACACGCAAGAGAGACCTTCCTCGATAGCGTGTGTTGTACACAATACCGAGTTTCAATGAATGATAAATTATTATAATATTATTATGCTACATTTTGGATTATATAACATTATAATTAGTCATACACATTTTCTACTTCATGGTTTGTCATGAAAATAAATTTTTTGAGTAAAATAAATATTTTTTAAAAAATGCATTTTGCCGCCTTTTGAGGGCACACCCATTTTAAATCAAATTTTTTACAAGTTTATAATTTCAATTTTAAAAAATAAACTTATTCTATCGAATTAGGTTAGAAATTCTTTTTTGGATAATGTTTTGATATTTTTCACACAATGTTCTTATTTTGATAAATAGTAAAAACACGATAAATTTTACTTAAAAATACCTTTTTCATCGAGATAATTTATATGGTTAAATTATAATAGTAAATTATTTTAATGTATAAATAGAATATTTTTAAACATTTAATATAATGCAGGTCATTATCACTAATTTTACATTGAATTCACAGGGAAAACATTTCAATCTTTTGCAATATTTTATCTTTTAAAACGTGTTTTCTCAACAGCAGGATTAATTTTAAATTAAATACTGCAATGTATGAGTTTTAATTTGGAAAAAATGACTCCATATTTGGAATCATTGGGTCCAAATTATGCTAATAGGATGTGTTTTATTTTTAGACATTATGAATAGTAACTACCTTAAATTTTATTTACTAGAGTGAAAGGTAAATCTGGTAATTAAGGGTTAAAATAAGATTGTAAAATTAACCTAAAAACTACAAAAATTCTATTTGATGAATAAAAGTAGACCCATATCAACTAAGGGTCTATATAGATTCATTTCATTGATTTTGGACCAAAAAAAGATGTAATTATTATTAAAACCAATGAAATTGACAACATGTCACTCTCTTATATCTTATAAGTGTAGTAATTTTAATTTAGTCATAAAATTCATAAAACTCTGAACATAAATAGTAACCAGATATCTAATGAAATTATCTACATCATGTGAATTTATTTTTAATTTCTTAGGGATTAAATATTTATCATTAATGGTGACAAAATAGTGATGCAGAAATTGATTATTTAGTAAAAACCCAATAATATAGTTTTTATTAATCTAATAGTGATCATAAAATGCACAAAAACCTAACGAAAACTTATTAGTCATGTATAGTTAAACCATAATCATCCAATTGTAGAATATTTGACTATTTGGAGCCATATAAAAGTGATTATGAAACTTATATTATTTTATTTTAAATGATGTCAAAGTTGTCACCTTCATAATTTAATAAATATAACAATTTAAATGTTGTAATTTTATGATAATAAATTCTAATAAAATTATTATTATTTATTGTGTTATATTTATATACATCATAGTATTTTATTTTCAAATTTAATTCAACAAATATGTATATTAAATAATTATACAATAATGTTGTTTTAATTATTTTATTAAGAGAAATATCAAATAAATGGTTTTAAAAATATTAAAATAAATTTTATAAGAACAAATTAATGTTATACATGAATTTTTTAGCTGAATATTAAATCATAGGGATCAATTAAATATTTTTTTTGAATATATATTCTGTGTGGATTTTATGTAAATTCAAATAAATGAATAGTTTCAAAATTGTCTCTATTATTATTTTATAAAAATAACATATTATTAATTTTTTTAAAAATCAAAAAAATATTTAAAAATTATAAATTGAAATTGAGATTGTCGAAAATTTCATAAAGTATCCAATTATGGACAATTAACAACACATAAGTAAGTATTTATAATGATTAAAAATTGAGAAGATAATTACCACAAATAAAAATAAAAAGATTAAATAAAGATAAATCAAGTTGATAAGGTTTAAAAAAAATTCCCAAAATGTTTAAATTTTATTGGATGATGAGACTAAAACCCTATTACATATAATATTCAGGTTTGAGTCATTTTTGGAGGTTTTTATGTGGTGTTTGAGTTTATTATAAATTAATATTTTAGAGGTTTCCAAAAGTGCCCCTCTCCTCTCTTATAAAAAGGGAACCTCCTCCCTCTCATCTTCACAACATTTTGAGCCTTAAATCTCGGACAAAACCAATATATTTCTATTCTCCCCTAACCTAGAAACATTAAATTGGCTCTGTTATTCTTCAATGACCAATATTAGTGCCCTATGAAAAGGTTTAGAAGAGAAGTGTCAAATAAGAGATAATATCCTTTACCGATTCTTTCAGCAATATTTCTTCTTTTACATATAATTCTTTATTTATTTAATAATAAAGTAATAATATATGTGTCACTAATATACTGATATGTTATTATACAATTGAAACAACCCCATTTAACCTTTAATACATCCTATAGAAAATGAAATCATCGCGCGTGTGTACTTACAGAATGTCGTCTCCACGTCGTGGTGTAATCTGTTTTCCACCACCACCTTATATGGATCAGTATAATGGTGTAAATAGTAAATATATGTGATTATAATAACATCATACTGATATTGAAATATTATATCATCCACTCTAGTTCTATTCAACAATTATGATAATGATATCATCGCTCGTGCGTACGTATGGATTACCGTCTCCATGACGCGATAAGATTCATTCTCAATGTTAACCATTCAAGAATGATTATGAAGTATATATAATAAATAATAATTAATGATATGAGATAATAATGATACTAGATTTATGTACATATATATTTCATTTACTTAATTCCTTTCAATTTCATAAGGTAACAGAAACATCGTTCATGCGTATGTACGACCTACCGTCTCCATGAACGGTATATTTCATTCCATTTATAGATCTATCATATATATTTAAATGATGAATATATATTATATATAAATCATCTTTTACATTCTGGAATTGAGGAAATTGGGTTATAAGTAATAATATCAAGAAAAAAAGTCCAATCACGTACGATAAATGAAAATGTTTTACCCAAAACACTACTTTAACATGGAATTGACAAAAGAACGGGTAATATAAAGTCATAATTGAATCATATATGATATCATAAATATTATTAGAGTTAATTTACAAGTTAATAATATGTTTCAACACACTATACTAGAGTTTGGGACACATATAGAAGAAATTGGACCTATGGTATGGGATAATTATGCAATCTCCTTTTTATCGAAGATTCCTTATACGTAAGTATTTACTGGGGTTATATTTTTCATCCATGTACATAAAAAGTATTTTTCATAAAGTATTTAATATTTTTCCATGTATTTTGAAATTCATGTTTACCCTTGTTTGAGTTTTATTTTTGTTATGGAAAGAATCTTTCTTTTGTTTACCATACGTGGTACTTTTGGACTTTTTCGTTAAAAGTACGAGGATAATATTTTTTAAACTTATAAGAAATTAACGGATTTTTACGGTTTCATAACGACATATTTCCATCAATCTACCTCTAAAAACATTCATGGTTATTTTAAAATAAATACATTTCTTTTAATATTTTATGGCAATTTGAGAATAGAAAATGATTTTGAATAAGAAAGTATATTTTCCACAAGAATTCATTTCAAGTGTTTTATCAAAACCATTTTCCATCTAAGATGACATTATTTAATATGTGTATGTTTCATGTATAGTGTCTCTATTATTTACATGTTTTAATTTTTATTATGATGAAAGAATATCCATTTATTCAATATGGTTTATGTTATGATGGGATGATGTCTATGAAACCCATTTTATTTGTTGGGTTAGGATAAATGATTTATGTTTATTTTGTGGCACACAAACGAATGATTTCATTATGAGATGTGTGAGAACTATATATCCCTATAATTCATTGGGTGATGATTTATATATCATGAGATAGACATGGCTGGAACGGAATGTAAATCTGGTTCTGTAATACATGGCTGGAACGACAAGTAAACCTCATTCAGTAGTGGAAATTGTACACTATGATGTTCTAGGAAACAATTGCTTGGCTACTACGGAAATCATAACATGTTCTTAATGGTTTTCCATAATTACATTTTTTATTCCCATGCTATTTTATAATGTTTAATATTCCTTTATGATCTAATCCTTATGTACTTCCATGATTTATTTCACAACTCATGATTTTGATGTTTAAACTTTATGTTCATGTTTTTAAGCTAAAATGTATATGGTTTGTTTTATTTCCTCCATGCTTACCCTTACTGAGCATTTGAGCTAAACCTTTAGATGTTTTCTTTTCCCCAGGATTTAATGAAAGGTTTTAGGTATGAAAAAAAATGGGAATATCTTTATGGGAGATGTGGAAGTTCTTTCACCATGATTAGAAGATTATGTTACGAGTTTCCAAATTAACTAAACTATTATATTCCATGGGTATCTCTTTTTTTGTATTAAGTATTCTGAAAAAGTAATGTAATGTCCATGTACATCAAGCTTTGGGTCTCCACATTTCAAGGGTTCTTAGAAAGAAAAAATCTATTTTACTTCACAAGTAATTATAATATCACTTCTGATATCATTTTATCTCTCCTAGATAATATCTGAATTATCATTTAATTTCAACACATGCATTTTAAATTATCCTTCAATAGTACATGTAATTAGACGTTGATAATTTTATATTTTCAAAAATTATCCTTACAACCAAAGTAATTATTAGAATATATATATATATATGTCTTTTGATAATCCAAAATTTTGTCATCATTGAGTTGAAATAAATTATCAAAATCATCGCTTGATAATTATTTATAATAATCCTTTAGTAATTTTGAAAAAAAAAATCGCCTAATAAATTTAATAATTATCCTTCAACAATTCAAGGAAAAATAAATCTAGGAAAAATATCCAGTGAAAAAAACATGTTCTTATCAATAGATACTTTTTAATCAATAAATTACATTTTGATAAATTATTTCAATTATCTTTTAATTTTATTCACTATTATCATATGATAATTTGTATAAAGTTATCTTTAATAATTTTATTAAATTATACTTTGATAATTATTAATTAAATTACCTAATATTATTTGGGTTTTATAAATTGTTAAATCAATTTTTGGGATGGAGGTATAAAATAAAAATAATAATAAATTTAAGGCATAACTCACAGTTCTTCTTCATCCTCACACTACAAAAGTGTAGGAAAATATAGGAAAACCAATCCCAAGATTCGGAGTGTTGAACGGTTATGAAAGATAGTGGATTAAGATCATTAAAGGACAACAACATTGACCAGTAAGAAGAATCAAGACCTATGGTGATTTTACAAGACGAAAAATGAATCACCTTCAACGCACTTTTAAAACATTTGATTCCAAATGTTAATCATCCCAAAAATTAATTTGAATTAATTAATTTCACCTAATCAATGAGTAGAAATAAAAATAGGTTGAAATGGATGTTTCTAAAATCTAAGGTGACCATCAATGATTGTTCGCGTGCGGTGATGAAGGTCAGAATGATTTGCATTATTAAATTGGGATTAATTATTATATTAATAAAATTTGATATTTAACTTAAAAAATAAATAATGACAAATGACCGCTGACCATAAAATTTATACCCTACATATGGTAAAAACCACATTTTGGACCCAACAGTGGTCTCATATTTATCACACTACACACCGTTGGGGAGATATTACTGATTTATTTTATAAAAATTGGAATAAATGATTATTTTAAAAAAGGTTATTTTTGCGAGGGAGGATCCCAAAAACAATATTATTAAACATGTTATACCCCATTTAGGGTAAATCCATCATTTTAAACCCATTAGTGGTATTGGATTTAACCTATGATTCACCATTGGGATGATAATTAATTATTTTTAATTAATTACACATGCTTGAAATAATAAAATCAATATTTTTATACAATCTTCGATGAGGATTTCTGGGCTTCGGAATCTCACATTAAATCTTTATTGAACAGGAATAATAATCAATTGAACTTTTCAGGATGTTAACAGATAATTAAATTCATTAACAAATTTATCAAAATTTTGCTGATAAAACAATTCTCCCCACATATGATATTAAAAAACCTATGATGGATTAGGAATACCTATGGAAGTAATGGGATGTTACATTGCATTTAATAGTAATCAATGCTCTCATATTAAAGTATATATTTCAATCCACTAAGGGACTCAGATGAATGGTAGACCCATAGAATATTTTGGTTCCCCTGTATTAGTGTGTTATGTATATAGTGGGGCTTTAACTAAATTTGAGTCCCACTTGATCTCATGACATTGGAAGGAAACATATGTATCTTTTGTATAATTGAAATTAGAGTCCTCATAGTTGAATTGAATCCCAAACCACTATTATTTGGAGATATTTGATCATAAATTATGTTATTATTAATATACCCAAGGTTTATTAATGTTAGGGACTTATACGAAGATAAAATCCCATGGTACATGTTCATTCTCTATCCTATGGTGGATAAATAGTGATAATGACCATAAAAAGGGCATCAAATATTTATTTAATGACATTAAATCCCACAAGAGAGTATTATATCAATGGAGTCACATGAGTATGTAGCAATAAACAATTAATGTAACACCAATTTTAAAGTGGGTACTCAGTTAAAGGTTCATAGAAATGATTTTACACAGTGAATGCCCATGTGTGTCCGCCGATGAATGTTATCATGTCCAATGGTTCTTACAAGACAAGTACATGATTTCATTCAGACATGTACATTGTTTCTAGATAACATGTACTAGGTTTCCATCAAAAATATCATGGTCCTCTACTAGATGTGTCCACAGTGTCAAACTGGCATTTCTTGGGTGTTTTCCTAATAGTTGTAGGGTGTTTCAAATGATCAAAGAATACATGTACAAAGTGATTCATTTTAACATAGAGAGGATGTCTAGGTCTTCTCACATGTTCAAATCCGACATGTATAAATTTTTTCATGTGACCAAGATGGAAGGTATGGATGGATTTTCCCGAACCAACTAACATGTATGGAGGAGTTTTCATGATTTGGATGACATGTCCAGAGGGAATTGCTTGAACAAACTGACATGTACATTTAACATTGTATGATATAGATGACATGTCCATAGGGTGTCATGTGACAAGTATATAATGTTTTGGATACATCATATGAACCAAATACCATGTCTATGATCTATATTGTAACTTGGATTCCATGTATATAGGACTTCTCATGAAACATATGACATGAAATAAGGTCCTAGAAGGAACTAGATGACATGTACGGAGGACTTCACATGAACCATTTGACATGTATGGGTGTCTTCACGAGACCTATAAATGGGTCACACATTCAAATTTACCCATTCACATAAACTCATAATAAAAATCTAAACATTATTATTTCACCTTTTCGTTCTTTATTTCATAAATTCCTCAACGTTTTTAGGCGATTCCCTATTGAGGCCACGTGAAACCATGTCAACATATAGAAACACCATCACATAATCCATATGAAAGTAATTTATTACTTCACCAGATAAATTTACTAAACATTAAAAGTGTACCACTATTCAACACTATCTTTTATATTGATCCCAAGGGTTTCCTGGTGGAGGAATCTTGTAGTTTTATAGTTCAACCACAGGGATGTTTTCTCCCACCATTTCATTCCCATGTCTATATTTTATTTTCAATTGGTGAAATAAGAATCAATTCCCTCAGATCTATGAAAATATTCACAATAATTATAATAAATATATGGTCTTGATTCAAGGGAGGGAGAATATAATCATATGCATCATGTTAAATTGACACACCAATGATGTCATCTTCATGAAGAGTGATAAAAAGTGATCCAATGATCTGTATGTCCAATCCATATTAATTAAGACCATGGATTATCTAGGGGATTTCTTATAATCAACATGATAAGTCATAGATCCATTTCATGATTGGGGACAATTGTCTTGGAGTATTCATGAGATTAGGTTTCCTATCAACAAGGATTTATGTGATCATGAACGACTTTTCAGGTGTATTTGTTCAAATCAAAATGTCATGTCAAGGGGAATTCAAGGGACCAATAAACTGATAACATGAGTTTCATAACACCTTAACATGCAAAAAAACTAAAATATCATTCATATAAATGTTATATATTATTTTGATTTTATTTTATAAGCCATAAACTGTTCTTCCTTTGGTTGCCTATCAGGGAATCACATGATCAAGAAGAAATGTCTACAAACCTTCACATGATAAAGGTTCCATGTCTAGTAGCTATCACATGAAAAATTTGACATGTCACTGTAGGTTTTCAATTTATATAATATTATCTTCACTGACTATACAGTAATTCCACGTGAAAATCAATGAAATCCCTTTTTAATGATGCTTTTTCATTTTTAGCTTTTATTTTATGAACTACATGAGAAATTTTCAAGTGATTAATTGATGTAAAATCAGATGAATATATTGACTCATTAATGAGACTTCACCTAATAAAATGGGATATATGATTATGATTTTCATAGTGAATAGAAAAATATGAAGTGGATTCAATTGATCAACAATGGATTAAACAGAATGTATAACCCCATCACGTAACATTCCCAGGGTAATTTGATTATGTGTCTTCTTGGGGGCACATGATTTGCAGGAACAACCTCTTTGTTGGGAAAAAATCCCTCAAGGTAACTTTGCATTATTTTTGGGTTGATTGTGTTTTTTGATAAAGCAGGTTTCCATGGAGAATTGTTGAGTTCCTGAGAATTTGTTGACATTCCATGTTGACAAAGAACTATGACAAAGGAAATGACGATCTGGAGGCGGTACAAAAGAGCAGTACAAGGTGGCGTCGTTTCCCAGTGTTTGCCAAATTTTTGGGGTCCAAAATTTGGAGTTTGGTGAGCATCGCGAAAAGAGGATTTCCATGAAGAGCATAATTTAATATGGCAAAGGCATGAATTTCACGAAGATAGGATGCATGGTTTGGAAATCACGAAGACCAGAAGAATGGAGGCAGTGATGCTTCACGATTACGTCAAGCTTCGCGAACGGCAGATGCTGGAGAGCTTCGCGGCGAAGGCGCGAAGAAATGTTGGGCTTCGCGAGGGAGCTTCGCGGCGAAGGCGCGAGCCGCGAAGGTAAGTTGACGGTGATTCATCGCGACTACGTCAAGCTCCGCGAATGGAAGATTGCCGTGGAGCTTCGCGATTTGGACAGAATTCCGGCAGAAACTTTGGGGCTTCGCGAAGTGAGATGACGTGGCGTTGACTTCGCGTGGAACGTTCGTGGGTCGGTGGAATCGCCTATAAATAGAGGCCGACCCCTTCAAACGATGTAGAGAGAATTTTCAGAGAAAATACTTTGCTCTCGATTTGCGAAGGTGGTTCACGGAGCTAGTGTGCTTCGCGAAAGAGGTGCTTCACGGCGGCTATTGTAGCTCCGCGAAACCTGCGAGCTCTGTGTTGGCTTACTTAGCTTCGCGAGGGTCGTTGCTTTGCGACGGCTTGAGCATCGCGAAAGAGCTTCGCGAGTGAGCTTCGCGAAAAGGCAGGATCTTCGCGAAGGCTTGGTTGAGTTTCGCGAAATTGGGAGCCTCGCATTGTAGGGTGCTTTGCGAAGGTCTTTCCAAAGGTTGTTTGCCCAGTGGATAGTGGCAAAGGGGTATTCATCTACGGGTGAAAGTTGAACTTCAACAGAGCATCTACATACAGAGAAAGATGCATTTCTTAATGGAAATGAAGAGACCTACAGGTCTATAAACTGTGAGTTAATCCCTTCCAAGAGCAGTGAGCTTAGGAAGAGGAAGAAGGTGATCCTCTCCACCGGCAGTGAGCCAGAGAGAGAGAAATAGGGAGTGACCCTTGGGAAAGCAGTGAGCTGACCCTAAACCTTGTAAAGGCAGGGAGCCTGGGCATAGAAGTGATGTAGCCCGAACATTGTAATCCACAACTAGTAAAGTCTAGTGGAATTTGGTACGAACCGGCAACTTGTCGGCGTATGCTCCTTGGACGTAGCCCTTAGCGGTGAACCAAGTAAAAATCTCTATGTCTGTCTGCTTACTTTTCTGCATTGCATTCAAAGCATCATCATCAGGTAAATGAGACAAGTGATCACAGTAACCACACAAGTGCAAACAAAGTGACCCTTGTAACAAAGAGGTCAAGATCCAGTGGGGCAGGAAGAACTTTGAAAAAGAATATCCATACCCTGATTCACCCCCCCCCTCTCAGGGTATATAGGCCCCTATTGGCCCTAACACTCTTAATCCATGTATCCAGTTTTGTTTCTTTTTTTAATTCATTGAATAAAATAATATCCACACATCTATTATTTATATGTTACTAAAATTTCCTATTCACATTTGGAGGGATTCAAAAATAATGTTGATTTGGTGTGGTATCCTATTAATTTCATCATTTTTTGGATATAACCCAATGGAAGTAAGATATTGAACAGATGCCCCAACAGGTAAACACCCTAAAATGTGCTCATGGGTATTAACATGTTCCTCACCTGATGCTTAAAAAAGGCCTAAATGTGCACCTTGATCATTATACCTGAGGTATTTTCATTGGTCATGTCATATTTTCATTATGGATCATTATAAAGAATGTGAGGATTGTTCCAATGAAAACATTGAAATACCTATGTTATATTAGATGAAACTAAATAGTAATAGGGTAATGATGAGGTATTATAATTTATGAAATCCATAAAATGTTTTTGTTATAAGATGATTTCCTATTATTATTAATATTTACTGATAGTTAAAATTTATTTCTAGTATTTGTGGATGATTGGAACCAAGATGAATCATGTAAAAAATGATAGTCAAGAACAATGAAACAAAAATAATTATAAAAACAAAATGGAATACAATCATGGATGAGAAATCATAAATTGTTATGAAAAATTTACTGTCATAAATTATAATTAAAACCTTTTAAATAGTTAACATTCCAAACATGAGAAATATAGAGTTTCCATAAATTTAATTTGATAAACACCATGTAGAAAAGATGATTCAATCTTCAATGTGTCAATATAGTGAGAAGAGTTACCATAGAAAGGATTTAACGGAACATGATGATATTTCATTGGTGAGATAAGAGGGGATAAGGTAAAAAATTTATGAAGAAAAATAAAGAATCTAGTTGAGATAATAATTAGAAAGAGAGTTTATATTATGGTATAATAAATATATCAATTTCGTAAATTTAAAAAACATTGTCGTTATCCTAGTCAGTTATCTAATACTAGGGATAAAAACAATGCATGGAATCAGTAAATAAAATAACAATATAATATGGTAAATCCAGTGACATTTCAACCACATAAATGGATTATGAAAATTAATTTGGTTAAGATGCCCTAATCATCCACTCAAGAACTGCATTTTTTATAATTGTTTCTTATTCAACCCAGTATTTTTTACAATAAACGATTGATAAGAAAATAAAATTTCCAATAGAAATACTCGATATTGATTTATAAAAAAAAACCCATCTTGTGGTACAATGATTTAATATCACTTTTATAATTCATATCCAATATAAATTTCATATAATGTTCTTTAACAAAACTTTTTTTGTTCTTAAAAAATAATATGATGTGATATTTGGAATAAATTGGATTTATATAAATATAAAACATTAAAACATCATTATAAGGTAAGACAAAATTTATATTTTTAATCAACTTATGATCATATATCGATACAACGGTAAACATGAACTTCTAATAGAAGTTACGTTAATTATATGATGTATGTTACATATTAATAAAGGGTATTTATATCAACATATTGTGGAAAGATGAAAAAATGAATTTTCAGAGGAATGATAATTACAGTGAAGTGTGGTAATTTTATACTAATCATAAAATCATGAATTATATTTATACTTTGAAAATTTTTAATTTTTTCCAAATGAAATATTGTACATAATTAAATTTTAATATTTCCCAATAAAATACCACATCGAGAAGGAGAACAAGGTGGTTGATGATGTTATCTATAAGGATAATAATAGTTAATTTTAGATGTGAATTTAAATATATTAAGTACATTTGGATTTATAGAATACTGGACATCAAATTATGAATAAAGGGGACATATTATGTATTTATCTGATGAGGGATCAACCATTTATTTAGGTAAGGATTAAATAATCATAAATGGGGGATGTAGAACTATTAAAAAATGGAATGAATGTTCCAATGATCCAACATGATAGTGATGGAATGATTAGTTTTAGGAAGTAAGTTTGTGCTTGGATAATACTAGAAACAAATAATGATTTGTTGGATTACTTCCAATGTTAATTAATTAATATTTATCCTAGAAGTATGGCCATTAATATAAATATAAATGATAATATTGGTTGGGGAAAATATGAAAAGGGATATTTCAGAGTATTTATCTCAATGATTGGTATATCAGTATGTTAAGGCTAAGATATATATGTTTAATGGGATATTGCAATCTTTACCCATACTAGAATGGGAATGGGAAAAATCATAATGTATTTCCTCATCAGAATCCCAAAAACATCAAAGGGTCTTTATTAAATTTTGTTTTATTCTATTTCGTTATAAATAAAACAGATTCCATTACTATCATTGAATATTTTTCTCTTAATTATATTTTTCAGATATACATTAGAAAAGTTTAAAGGTTGAATACAGATCAACAATATATTTTATCTGACCATGATATGTGGATTAACGTGATGTCATTGATAAGTATTCAGTAGATTTTGAGTATTTATTATGAGAGATGTTTATATGTATTTCAATGGTTATTGAGATCCTCAAATTCTTCTATTTGAACATTCAAGGAATTAAAACAATCACTCTAGAATGTAAATTGATCCTAATGAATCCATATACGGATTAAAGGAATGATATCGAATTTATCAAAAAAAACTAGACAAATAATTTTATTGAAAAATAAAAAAGATAATAAAATTATTGATAAGGATATACCCATTAAACTACACATTCAGGTAGATCATAGTGAATATAATAATTATTCTAACAATAATCAGTGGGATTTAGAGTTTAATGGTGGTGATAAAGTGTTCCGTTGAATATATCCTTGTTTGAATGTTATGAATATTAGTCATAATTGAAGGATGAAACCTTGATATATCAACCCTATGAAAATTATAGATCATATTGTGATAGTTGATTCTGGAATCATGCTTATATCAAATCTATATCGAGTTTATGATGTGTTCTATATATCATTTTTGAGGAAGTATATACCTAATGTTTTATTGTTAATGATCTATGATGTTGTATATATCGAAAATGAAAATTATTATGAGAAAAAATGGGTGGATATTCTTGATCAGAGAGATAAAATTCTATGAAACTTGCATATTAATGTGGTAAAGGTTTGATAGGGAAACGTTGAATCTATGGAAGATAGATTGGAATTTGGGTATGGGAAGGTCCAATAGTATCCAGGTTTGTTTTTTCTAGATTAATGTAATTTCATGGGGTAAATTATTTGTTGGAATCACCTGTTTCGATAATCCCAAATCATGCTTAAACATTGATGATGATGTATTAAAACCTTGCATTAATCTTATTATTCTATGCTTAAACATATTTTATTCTAAACAGTTCATATTCTTACTCTCATAACTTTAATGTAACAGCTTACAGTAGTATTTACATAAGTTTAGTATTGTTAGCTAACAGTCAGAGTTTTCTTTTCAAAGTCACAGTTACAGCTAACTGTCACCTTAAGTTACTGTTGCAATAAGTTCACAGTTACAAGGTTACAGTCGAAGACTAATACAAGCTTACAGTCACGAGTCTACCGCTATCTTTTGTCAAAGCTCACAGACGAAGGTCACAGTTACAAGACTTCTGTTCAAAGTTTTCTCTGCTCAAGTTCACTGTCGAACAAGTCTACAGTTGGAACAAGTTCGCAGCCGAACAAGCCTACAGTCATAAGTCTACAGTCAAGGTTATAGTTAGACAGCTTCTGTCGACTAAGTCTACTGATGATCAAGGTCTACAGTTGACAAAGGTTACAGTTCTAAAAATTTGATATTACAAGTCTACAGTTAGAGAGGCTACAGCTACATGGAGTAAAAGCTACCATTGCAAGCCTACAGACAGCAAGCCTTTTGTTGAAGTCAGCAGTCAGAAGGAAGTCCACAGTTGGAAGACCACAGTTGAAGTCCACAGTGACATACATTCTCGACCAGTCTATTATTATTATATTTCTACTCTTTTCTTTACCAATTTGATTAATACGAATCTAACGGTCATGTCTAGACAAATTAATACACCTAACATTATTTATTGATATTTGCAGACATATCAAGAAATAATACAATGTACGAGGAAGATTGCACGTGTAACTCAAGACTATTTATCTTGTCGGCCTCGGGTGAACAAAAAGGGCATATATGGAGGAGTATAAAAAGAAGAGAGAAGCATTCAAGAATCAGAACGAATGGAACGAAAAGAACAGTGACATGCACGAACAAGAATAGAGGAAGGACACACAGAGTCTAACATCTACAACTGAGAAGGAGATACGCATATACACAAAAAGAAGAACTCTCAAGCATTCATTCTGAAGAACAAAAGAGTCTCAAGTGAACCGACTGAAAGAACCGTCTCCTAAAAGCCATGCTGTGAAGCACTCAAACTCAAAGAAGCTGATCACTTGAACATCTGGAAGTCGGGATATCACGACACTCTGTTTTAGTGTCAACTTACAGAAAAAGGACCAAAGCTTCAAGTCACTCATTCCTACGAGTCCAGAACTGATCTGCCAACACTATAGAGCACTCTAAACCTTCTTCTTTCTATCTCTTTCTCTACTGTGTTTAAGTGTTTTACATTTGTGAGAAGTGTGCTAGTATTACACACACTGTCTCCTGTGCTTAAACTGAGGGATACTGAAAATCCCTATCCCAAACCTTTTTACATTTGTTACCCACGTATAACTGTGGAAGAAGCCTGGTGTGGCTTGGTCATTTGTTTTCCCACGTACAACTGTGGCAGAGGTTTTCAAACCTAGACAGTTTGTGAAAACTGTTGTAAAGCCTGATACAGGCTGTGTATCAATCCTTTTTATAAAATTGCTTGGTGGCAGGTGATCACCAAGTGGAAGAGGACTAAGTCTTAGCTTAATACTTAACCTCTTGTTTGAAATAGCTTGTTATTCTTTTCTTTACTTTGCGTTCCCTTTTCCGCTGTGCTCCCCCTTTTTTTTAAACAAGAAATCTTTTTTTGCAAATACTCTGATAGTCAATTTTGGTTAGTGTGTATAAGAGATTTGTTTAGTAAACATGTTTCAAAAGTAAAGTTAGTCATCAAACTAACCTTACTGAGGATTAATCAACCTTAGAGAAACCTGTTGAACAATAAGTCACCTATATCTCTACTGCCTTAATTGACTGGGCTGTTTTTCAATTTGGGGGATTTAATCTTAAAGTTTTTAACAGAAATTTTTAAGTGGAACTCAATTCACCCCCCTCTTGAGTGTCCACTCCGACCAACAATTGGTTTCAGAGGCTGTGTTTATCTCTGTTATACTTGCTCAAAGTTTTATTTTAACTCTCTGTTTTTAAACTGTGATTGTAGTTTTATCTAAAAGATCTTAAATTTCTGTTAGTTCTAAATTTTATCTCTTTAAAACATTTTCTAAAATTTTCTTATGGATAATAGACTAGAAGGTGCTGCTACTAACAGGCCACCCTTCTTTAATGGTGTGAATTATGCCCAATGGAAGCTCAAAATGAAAATTCATTTGGAAAGTATGGGTTTTGATATTTGGACTGCTATAGAGTCTCAATACAAGATTCCAGAAACTGAAAGAATAACTTGGGATGAACCTACTAAGGTAGCTTACAATAATAATTGTAAGGCTGTGAATGCTCTCTACTGTGCTCTAGGAGATGAGGAATTCAATAGAATTTCTGCATGTAAAACTGCTTTTGAAATCTGGGACACCTTAGCTGTTTCTCATGAAGGAACAACTAATGTCAAGGAAATGCGGTTAAATACTTATACTATCAAATATGATAACTTTAAGATGAAAGCTGATGAACCTATTTATGATATGTATCTCAGGTTTAATGAGATAGTCAACACAATGAGCTCACTCGGAAAGATTGTTCCAGCAAAGGATCAAATCATGAGATTATTGAGATGTCTGCCTGACAGATGGAGAGGCACATCCGTTTCAATTAGAGAATCCTGTGATATTGGAACTTTGCCTGTCAAGGAGTTAATTGGTAAGCTGATGATGTATGAAGAAGAGCTCAAGGTAAATAAAGAGGAAGATGAGGAACCAAAACGAAAATCTGTAGCTTTTACGTCTACTGCATCAAAGAGCAAAGACACGGAGAAAGTGCATATACCAACTGAAAGCTCATCTAGTGAAGACTTAGATTCTGACAGTGATGCCGAGATGGCACAAATAGCAAGGAGATTCAAGAAGTTCTATAGGAAGAAGAAGTTCTTCAGAAAACCAAACTACAAGGGTAAGTATGATAGACAAGGTATGTGGAAGAAATATTGGAAGAAAACTGATAAAGAAGAAGACATAGTTTGCTATGAATGTAAAAGGAAAGGACACATCAAAGCTGACTGTCCTAAGTTAAAATTCAAGAAGAAATATGAGTACAAGGGCAAGAATTATAAGAAAGCTATGAAGGCCACCTGGAGTGCTTCAGAAGACAGCACAAGTGAATCAGAATCTAGTGATTCTAAAATAACTCGTGCTAATATGTGTTTCATGACAAACACATCTGAGGTAACCTTAGACACTCCCACTTTAAACTCTTATTATTCTGAAGGTGAAGCAGAATCTGGTTCTGATTCTGAAAATATGTCTAAAGATGAATTAATTGAATACTGTAATATGCTGGAAGAAACGTGTAATGAACTAAAGGATAAATATAAGTCTTTAAAAAAACAGCATGCTCTTACTGCAAGTGTCAAGTCTGCACTTGATGTAGAAAAAGAGAAAAATGTTCAATTATTAAAGGAGAATACAGAACTGAAACTATCTAATGAACAACTTATAAAGGACTTAGAAACATTCACAAATGGAAAAGATACTCTAACCCAACTGCTAGGAAAGCATGTTGCACCTAAGTATGCTACTGGCTTGGGATACCAACCTGAACAAAGACAGTTTACTAAAACCCGATTTATTCCCAAGTCTGAAAAAAATCCTGCTAGTTCCAGTTTTGGAAATTCGTATGCCTCAACTGGTTATTTAAATAGTTGTAGATCAAATAAAGTATATCTCTCTAAATCTGTTGCATCTATTAATTGTATGGGACCCATAAAACAAATCTGGGTACCTAAATCCTTGATTGCTAACATATCTGGACCCAAGAAAATCTGGGTACCAAAGTCATTTCCTGTCTAATCTTTTTTGTAGGAAATCTGTTTGAAAAGAAATTACAAGAAGGTATGGTACTTAGACAGTGGATGTTCAAGACACATGTCTGGGGACTATTCGTGCTTCAAAAGCTTAATAAAGGTTGATGGAGGATATGTCACTTTTGGTGATAACTCAAAAGGAAAAATCATCGGCTTAGGCCAGATTGGTAACACTGACTCAGTATTAATTTCCAAAGTTTTATTTGTTGATGGACATAAGTACAACCTACTTAGAATTTCTCAATTGTGTGATGATGGTTTTAATGTCAAGTTTGAAAACAATTCTTGTGATGTTTATAATTCCAAAAATGCTTTAATATTTTCTGCCTTAAGAAATGAAAATGTTTATGCTGTTGACTTAAACACTTTAGCTAAACATAATGTTACTTGCTTAAATGCTTTTCATAAAGAGTCTTGGCTGTGGCATAGGAGATTAGGGCACTGCAACATTCACTCACTTAGAAAACTCTCTAAGAAACACCTAGTTAGAGACCTACCTAAGCTTGAATTCCCAATTGACAAAGTGTGTAATCCCTGTCAAAAGGGAAAACAACACAAAGTTTCTTTTAAACCAAAGAAAGAAGTTTCAACTTCTCAACCACTTGAACTGGTTCACATGGATTTGTTTGGACCATCAAGAATTTCAAGTCTAAATGGGAAGCACTATGTTTATGTTGTTGTAGATGACTTTTCTAGATATACTTGGGTATACTTTCTAGCTCACAAAAGTGAAGCCTTCTCTTCCTTTGTTAAATACTCTTAGTCTGTAGAAAATCTTAGTGGACTTAAGATTAAGACCTTGAGGAGTGATCACGGCCGTGAGTTTGAGAATCAAGAATTTGAATCTTACTGCTCACACAATGGCTATGCGCACAATTTTTCTGCTCCTAGGACACCTTAACAGAATGGTGTAGTGGAAAGAGGAAACTGAACCCTGCAAGAAATTGCAAGGACTATGCTTAATGAATATGACCTGCCTGTTTACTTTTGGGCTGAAGCTGTAAATACAGCCTGCTATGTTATTAATAGAGTCTTGATTAGACCGGTTCTTAAGAAAACCCCTTATGAGTTGTGGAATAATAGGAAGCCTAAGGTTAATTACTTTAGAGTTTTTGGTTGCAAAGTCTTTATTCTGAATACTAAAGATAATCTTGATAAATTTGCTCCAAAAAGTGATGAAGGAATTTTCCTGGGTTACTCTATGTCTAGTAAAGCCTATAGAGTGTTCAATAAGAAAACCAAATGTGTGGAAGAATCTGTTCACATCATGTTTGATGAGACTGATCCACATGAGTCTAAAACTTCTCTTGAAGATGTTGAAGAAGACTTATCTGTTCTGGACCTAAATGAAAAATCTAAAGAACCTGTAATAAAAACATCCAGTTCTGGACTTTTTCCAGAATCTTCTTCTGTGGAACCCGAACCTATAAATGAACCTGAAATCTCTAGTTCAACCTTTACCAAACCAACTAGGATTCTAAAGAATCATCCTTTAGATGTTGTTGTTGGTAATATTGATAGAGGAACACAAACTAGAGCTTCTCTAAGAAATCAGGTTGAACATCAAGCTTTTCTTTCACAGCTTGAACCCAAAAATGTCAATGATGCTATCAGTGATGAATTCTGGGTAATGGCTATGCAAGAAGAACTAAATCAGTTTGAAAGAAACAAAGTTTGGGAATTAGTGGAAAGACCTAAAGACACTCTTACCATATGCACTAAATGGGTGTTTAGAAACAAAGTTGATGAGTTTTGTAATATAATCAGAAACAAATCTAGGCTAGTTTCACAAGGGTATAGCCAGGAAGAAGGAATAGACTATGAGGAAACCTTTGCACCCGTGGCTAGACTAGAGGCCATTAGGATATTACTTGCTTATGCTGCTCATCTGAATTTCAAACTATATCAAATGGATGTTAAAAGTGATTTTCAAAATGGATATATAATTGAGGATGTATTTTTGGAACAACCTCCTGGTTTTACAAATCCCCATTTTTCTAATCATGTTTTTAAACTATCTAAAGCTTTATATGGTTTAAAGCAAGCTCCAAGAGCTTGGTATGATAGGCTCAGCTCTTTTCTTATTTCGAAAGGATTTACTAAAGGGATAGCTGATCCTACTCTTTTTATTAAATGGATTTCTAAAGATGTCTTAATAGTACAAATTTATGTGGATGATATTATTTTTGGATCTTCTAAAAATTCTTTATGTGTTGATTTTTCAAAAATAATGCAAAATGAGTTTGAAATGAGTTTAATGGGAGAACTCAAATTTTTCCTTGGATTTCAGATCTTTCAAAATAAAAATGGTATTATTTTGAACCAAAGTAAATATATTAAAGATCTTCTAAAACGTTTTTCTTTGGATGGCACCAAAGGCAGTGACACACCTATGAGCACCACTTGCATGTTGGACAGTGATGAAACTGGTGAACCAGTGGATCAAACCAATTACAGAGGTATGATAGGTAGTTTACTGTACCTTACTGCCAGTAGACCTGACATCATGTTCAGTGTATGCATGTGTGCTCGGTTTCAAGCCAATCCAAAAAGGTCTCATTTGACTGCTGTTAAAAGGATTTTCAAATATATAAAACATACTCCCAATTTGGGATTATTTTATCCAAAAGGACAATCATTTGATTTATTATGTTATTCTGATGCTGATTTTACTGGCTGCAAGTTAGATAGAAAGAGCACCTCTGGAACATGTCACATTTTAGGCAAGTCACTAGTATCTTGGTGTAGTAAGAAGCAGAATTCTGTTGCATTGTCTACTGCCGAAGCTAAGTATATAGTTGTTGGTAGCTGTTGTGCACAAATCCTGTGGATGAAACACACTTTACTAGACTATGGATATCAATTCAAACATGTCTCTATAAGGTGTGACAATACAAGTGCTATTAGCATTTCTAAAAATCCAGTATCTCATGCTAGGACAAAACATATTGATGTGAGACATCACTTTCTGAGGGATCATTATCAAAAAGGTGATATAACTCTTGAGTTCATTGGCACTGAACATCAGTTAGTTGATATTTTTACAAAGCCTTTGAATTCTGAGAGATTAAGTTACATCAAACATGAGTTAGGTATGATTAATTATAGCACAGTTGAAACCTCACAGTTGAAACCTCACAGTTGAAACCTCACAGCTGAAACCTCATAGTTGAAACCTCACAGTTGAAACCTCACAGTTGAAACCTCACAGTTGAAACCTCAAAGTTGAAACCTCACAGTTGAAACCTCACAGTTGAAACCTCACAGTTAGACCTCACCGGTGTACCTCACTGTTACATCTCTCTGTAGGCTGTTTCGCTGTTTAACCTTATTTTATTTTTGCGGGAATTCGAACCGTTTCTTTTCTTTATACTTTTATCTCTAAATCCCTAAATGATAAAATCTAGAACATCGAACATATCTCAATCCACTCATCTCGACCCTTGCTCTCTCAAGTCCTAAACCCTAAACCTTCAACCAAACCTCGAAACCTCATTCCATTCCAATGGCCAGAACAAAGCGACCCCCGACTGTCAATGAAGATGCACCAATGCCGAAGAGGACTCGAGTCGAATCCAGTGGCACCGGGAACGCCTCGATAAGACCTGTTAATCCACATCTGACTAAGAGAGAAATAGTTGCTGAGAAGGAGCTAAGTGAAGAGTGGATTTTATCGAGCAGATCATTAGTACTGGCAGTGCTTAATGAGCAAGGATGGACTGAATGCTTCGCAAACAATAATGGACCATACTACCCGAAGCTGGTGAAGGAATTCTATGAATATCTACAGTTCGAGGAAGAGGATGATCTGCATAGACTGGTACCCAGAGTAAACGGCAATGAAGTCAGTTTTTCATCCGTTGAATGGGCTGCATGTTTAAGAGTTCATCATGAGGGTATTTACAACTACTATTCTGGGGCGGCTCCTCCAAATAGTGGAATCTTTGATCATGAGACAGCTCTGGAAGAACTGACAGGAAACGGAACAGTAAGAAAGATTATTGCTGCTGAAATGAGTGGAGAGGACAAGCTTCTGTTTAAGTTTATTCAGCATGTACTGAGTCCTAGAAGAGGAGATTTTGCAACTCTGAAGCACCAGGATATTTACTTGATGTACTTATTAAAACATGGAAGGAAGGTCAACCTTTGTAGGTTGCTGATGGCTCAGATGGAGGACATGATAAAGGCAAGCTCAAAATCAAGTGCCTTGTTTCATGCTAAACTCATTTCGGTAATGTTGAAAGTGAAAGGTGCAGCTGGAAGTCAGGAAGAGTTGATAGTGGCAAAGAACAGTGTATGTATCTCGAAAGTAATCTGCAAAGTCATGAGGATTAGTTGGAATCCCTGGAAGAAATCATGGTTGAATGATGAGGAGAGAATCTATGAGAAATTTATCCCTTCTACTCATCCCTCTAGACCGAGATATAGGAGAGATCCAGGCTTAAAGCCTGATGAACCTGAACCTGTATACTCAGATGATGAATAGACTACAGTATTTGGTGACTCTGCAAGAGAGAACACCCCAATTGATGAAGGGACTGATCCTGAGACTACTCACAGTCCTGTCAGGACAGTGACGTTTGGAGCAGCAAGCCCTCCAAAAGAACTACCTAGTAGAGAACCTGTTCTAAGAGACAGTGAGACTGAGTCTACAGAAGAAGAAGAGGAAGAATCTCAATATTTTGTCAAGGACACCTCTGACGAGGATGATGTAGTCGAAGCAGAAGAGGTTGGAGCTTCAAATTAAAATCAAGAAACTGTTGCAGAAGATGAAGAGGAGATCTGTGGTGAAGAAACATAAGAAGTTAGTATGAGCCCTCTGATAGGGTATACAGACAAGTCAGTGTCTGACCAGGAAGCAGGAGTGGTCTCTACTACTGTTGTCATGGAAGTGGTTGATGACTCAACAGAGAGGGAGGTTAACCTCACTGCTGAACCTACAGAGGAAGCAAATATGGAACCTGCTAGAGCTACAGAAGAGAACTTAGAGTTACCCAGAGTCGAGCAGATAGTAGAAAATGTTCAGGAAAGAGCTCCAAGTGAGGGGGAGCGTTTTGGTTCAGTCTCTGTACTGTATGATATAGAAGGATGGACCTCAGATCCAGGATACATGGTGTTAGGACTCAATTATGAGGATTCAGACGAGGAAAACCAACCACCAAGAAATCCAGTTATCCTAACTAACAGCTCTCCAGTGATAGAAACTGAAAGATTGGCCACCAAGGAAGACCTTGAATCCTTAAAGAATGAAATGAAGGAGACCATCAGACAGTCTGTTGCTGAATTGAAAACCAGTCTTTTTGATGAGCTGAAAAATGTAGAACAATCCTTAGAATTATCTCTAGGATGTGTTGTGGGAAGTCCAATCAAAGAAGTGATGGATGAAATGAAAGTGTGCCACACTCAAATTGAAAGCTGGACTGGAGCAGAAGTGGCCCTCAGACAATCAGTTGCTTCATTAACTGCCCTGAGCAGTTCTCAGACACAAGTGGTCAGTGAGATTAGATACATCAAAGAAGTGGTCAAGCAGTTTGTGGAAGTATTTGAGGCTTTCGAGAAATCAGTAAAAGAAAACTTTAGCAATCAGGATGTTGTCATTCAGAAAGTGATCGGAAATCTGACTCAGTCTTTCAAGGAGATGGTGGCATTCTCAGTCAATTCCCTTCCTTCATCTAGCTCTCCTGTAGACCTTGAGCAGTTTAGAAGCCTGCTCAGAGAAGAGCTTACTCAGGCCCGTGCAAATGACACATCAGACCTACAGATCCTTGCTACTGCAAGAGAAGTCAGTGGCTTTGTTCGTGAGCACCTGCAGGCTGCTACTGCTTCTCAGGAGGACATCAAAAGTAAAGTGGATCATTACTTTGATCGGATTTTCACCAAGAATCAGTTGAACCATCACTTCATGCTCATGCTAGAAACTATGAAGCTGCCTCCTGTAACTCAAGATTTCAAAGAACAAGTTAGCAAGCTACGAGAGTTGACCCCGACTTTGGATAAATTCTTGGAAAACAAAAATTACTTCTTATCTGCCATGGACAGAGGAGGAAACATCATCATGGATTTCAGGAATCTGCTCCTACCTTTTCTTCATGTGGACTGCACACGTGTTATAGTTCCTCCTGCCCTACCTGTCTCCAACCCCAGTGGTTCTTCAGTAATGTCTCCTGATGATGCCCTCAGAAGCCTTAGACCACTGATACCTCGGCAAGATACTCACTACAGGCCTTCAGGAGCATCTGTTGCTGCCCCTCCAGACATTCCTGTTACAATTCCTAAGCCTGTTGATCTTTCACCTACTGCTCCATCTTCTTCCTCCAATGGAAAAGATCCCTTACCTACAGATGAAGAGGATTGAGTCTGTTTACATTTTTTTTTTGATAGGGATCATGTATTCACGTTTTGGGCCATGTAATGTACTCATTATTAATACAATGTTTATTTTCTCTCTCTCTGTCTTTCTTTATGTTAATCACAAAGGGGGAGAAATAGGGAGAAATTCACCAGAAATAGGGAGAAATAGGGAAAACTCGGGGAGAAATGAACCTATACAAAGAGGGAGAAATCCTTGAGGATTATACCTAATTTTTTTCTCATATTGCTAATACTGTGTTTTGCACACTTCTCTCTGATACATCTATATTTCATTCCATACTGACATAATTTGTGATTATCAAAAAGGGGGAGATTGTTGGAATCACCTGTTTCGATAATCCCAAATCATGCTTAAACATTGATGATGATGTATTAAAACCTTGCATTAATCTTATTATTCTATTCTTAAACATATTTTATTCTAAACAGTTCATATTATTACTCTCATAACTTTACTGTAATAGCTTACAGTAGTATTTACATAAGTTTAGTATTGTTAGCTAACAGTCAGAGTTTTCTTTTCAAAGTCACAGTTACAGCTAACTGTCACCTTAAGTTACTGTTGCAATAAGTTCACAGTTACAAGGTTACAGTCGAAGACTAATACAAGCTTACAGTCATGAGTCTACCGCTATCTTTTGTCAAAGCTCACAAACGAAGGTCACATTTACAAGACTTCTGTTCAAAGTTTTCTCTGCTCAAGTTCACAGTCGAACAAGTCTACAGTTGGAACAAGTTCGTAGTCGAACAAGCCTACAGTCATAAGTCTACAGTCAAGGTTACAGTTAGACAGCTTCTGTCGACTAAGTCTACTGATGATCGAGGTCTACAGTTGACAAAGGTTACAGTTCTATAAATTTGATATTACAAGTCTATAGTTAGAGAGGCTACAACTACATGGAGTAAAAGCTACCATTGCAAGCCTACAGACAGCAAGCCTTTTGTTGAAGTCAGTAGTCAGAAGGAAGTCCACAGTTGGAAGACCACAGTTGAAGTCCACAGTGACATACATTCTCGACCAGTCTATTATTATTATATTTCTACTCTTTTCTTTACCAATTTGATTAATGCGAATCTAACGGTCATGTCTAGACAAATTAATACACCTAACATTATTTATTGATATTTGCAGACATATCAAGAAATAATACAATGTACGAGGAAGATTGCACGTGTAACTCAAGACTATTTATCTTGTCGGCCTCGGGTGAACAAAATGGCATATATGGAGGAGTATAAAAAGAAGAGAGAAGCATTCAAGAATCAGAACGAATGGAATGAAAAGAACAGTGACATGCACGAACAAGAATAGAGCAAGGACACACAGAGTCTAACATCTACAACTGAGAAGGAGATACGCATATACACAAAAAGAAGAACTCTCGAGCATTCATTCTGAAGAACAAAAGAGTCTCAAGTGAACCGACTGAAAGAACCATCTCCTAAAAGCCATGCTGTGAAGCACTCAAACTCAAAGAAGCTGATCACTTGAACATCTGGAAGTCTGGATATCACGACACTCTGTTTTAGTGTCAACTTACAGAAAAAGGACCAAAGCTTCAAGTCACTCATTCCTACGAGTCCAGAACTGATCTGCCAACACTATAGAGCACTCTAAACCTTCTTCTTTCTATCTCTTTCTCTACTGTGTTTAAGTGTTTTACATTTGTGAGCAGTGTGCTAGTATTACACACACTGTCTCCTGTGCTTAAACTGAGGGATACTGAAAATCCCTATCCCAAACCTTTTTACATTTGTTACCCACGTATAACTGTGGAAGAAGCCTGGTGTGGCTTGGTCATTTGTTTTGCCACGTATAACTGTGGCAGAGGTTGTCAAACCTGGACAGTTTGTGAAAACTGTTGTAAAGCCCGATACAGGCTGTGTATCAATCCTTTTTATAAAATTGCTTGGTGGCAGGTGATCACCAAGTGGAAGAGGACTAAGTCTTATCTTAAGACTGAACCTCTTGTTTGAAATAGCTTGTTATTCTTTTCTTTACTTTGCTTTCCCTTTTCCGCTGTGCTCCCCTTTTTTTTTAAACAAGAAATCTGTTTTTGCAAATACTCTGATAGTCAATTTTGGTTTGTGTGTATAAGAGATTTGTTTAGTAAACTTGTTTCAAAAGTAAAGTTAGTCATCAAACTAACCTTACTGAGGATTAATCAACCTTAGAGAAACCTGTTGAACAATAAGTCACCTATATCTCTACTGCCTTAATTGACTGGGCTGTTTTTCAATTTGGGGGATTTAATCTTAAAGTTTTTAACAGAAATTTTTAATTGGAACTCAATTCACCCCCCTCTTGAGTGTCCACTCCGACCAACATTATTATATGGGGGTAGAATGCAATACCATTATATTTTGTAATATATATTTCTCTTTAAAAATATTGAAGCGGCTAGTATCTTTATTTTCTTGCAACAACGAACTTAGACGGGCTACATTTTACAATTGAAAAAGATGTATAAATTTCCCCTTTAATAAAATGAATAATAAATTATACATTAGTTATATAATTAACAAAAAATAACATAAATTATTTTAAAGGAATTAAGATAAATTATTTTAAATTTATTTTATTTATGCAATATAATTTTACATTAATACATTAATTTCATCACCAGTTATAAATGATTCAAAAAATGATTTCATATTTTTATTAAAATTAATTATCATCTATTTAATTGTTCATATGAATCAAATATTTATAATAAAGTTATTTCAGGGTTGAAAAAACCCATTCCATTATAAATAGTTTTTATTTCATTATGTGTGTGGATATTATAAATAATTTTTTCAACCTCTAGAAATTATATTCGAAAAAATTTACCTAATTTTTGAAATAAAAATTAAATCATATCTTAGAGTGATGTTTTGATATTTTTTTGAAGTGATATTATTTTGACTAACTAGAGAATGTGCCAATTTTTTTCGAGCATTTATTTATTTTCATTAAATTATTTACAATAAAAGTAAACATATAGTTTTTATTTGGATTTAATGTAACATTAGATTCAATTTATTAAAAATAACATAATTAAAATTATTTTGTTTGATATTTTATTTTCAATTGGTATAAGTTTTTTTTCATGATTGAATTCTTCTCTAAAAACAATATTTTTTTGCATTACGCTCATTTATTTTAAAATTAATACCATTCACATATAAAAATTGAATCCTGAAAAATGGATTTCATATATAAATTAATGGATTCATGTTTTTTAAAGAGTTCATGTTTTTTTTAATAATTATAAATAGTATCCTTGATAAAAAAGTGTCACCTTGAAAAAGGGTAAAACATTTGAATTGAGGATAAAATTTATGAGAAGGTCCCAAAATGCAACAACTCAAAATTTTATTATATATTTATAATTAAATTTATTTATTTTCATTATTCTTTTCTGATACACGCAACCCAATTTCTAAATGAACCAAAATATATTATACCATTATAAAATAGTAGTTGAATTACTTGAGATAATTATAATAAAAAAAATATTAAAAACCTATATAATGGATTTAAAAAAATAAAATATAATGATTAATATAAATAAAATTTTATTAAAGTTGTTATTATCCTTAAAAATAATTATTTTCCAAAAAAATGTTTTTATTCCCTTCTATAACTGAATAATTAATAAATTTATTCAAATTTAAGAAGAATATTTATTTGAAAATATATTCATTTTTTAAATATTCATGTCAAAATAATATTATAGATAAATTTTGGAAATATTTTTAAAAGATATATTTTCTAATAAATAGTCAAAAATACTGATTTTAATTGAAAACAATTTTAAATTTCACGAAATTAAATGATAAATTAGATATTATAATGGTTTAAAATATAAAATTACTACATTTAAATTTATAATAATCCAATTATTTTAAATTTAATTAATATTATATTGTACTTTGGTATAAAAATTATTTCTACTTAATAAAATATTTTTTATGGAAAAATCCTTTTATCTCCTATTGCGTGATTAAATTTAAATCCCATTTGTAACATATGTGTATTAAATTTTTTTAAAAATAAATTAAATCTTTTAAATGAATATAATGAATATAATTTAATTTGATCAACATAATTTTTATATAATGAAAAGTAAAAATAGTACGTATTTTTCACCATAATTAATGTTAAAATGAAATAACTTGGTGGTTAGACAATGAGGTAATTGTCCGTTTTCAAAATAAACATGTTTAAATAATATTGTTTTTCCATATTTATAAATCATAATATACCAAAATTAATATATATGGACATTTTGAATCATTTTTCATGAGCATGACATTACTATATTTGAATTTTAAAATAAATTCCATTTGTATTTTCTCCTTGGATGAAAAAATCACACCCCTCATTTCTCTTTATTAAACTACATTGAGGAATCTAGATCAACCAAACCATACAAAATTTCCATCTAACCATACCTATTTATTAAGTACGTGTTTTGGGATTCTTAAATGACCATTCCAAGGTCCCATGAGATAGGATTTAAAGGAGGCTAACAGAAGGAGATGTAATCATTATATCCAATGACTTTGAAATTATTTCTTCTACTAACTCATCTAAATATGAGGTATTCATAAAAAAATAACAACACTAGTTTCTGAAATCAAATAAATTTTTATTATTATTAATATATAACAACCATTATTCTCTCTCTATTTCATCAAATAATATGTGAATGTACTACTCATTCATGCATGTTAACTACCTCCACCATGTAGTGATAAAATTTATTTTCCATAACTATATTTAATGGATCATTATTATTGTTTTTATAATTTTTTTAAAATTATATTTCGTCCTTAATTGTTATTATTTATGTATAATATCATATATACCTTGTTACATTCTCATCTATTGGAAGACGATAATGGAAATCATGAGTACGTGTGGACTTCCACCCATGTAAAGAGTTGAGATTCATTTTTCTATTATATTTTAAATGGGGTTTTATAGGGGTATATTTATGGTTTATATGTGTCAATTATGGTATAATTATGGATATGTAATGGTAAAAAAAGTTTAATATTTCAATCATTTTTTAGCATAAAAACGAAAAACAACATTCATGCATTTGTTCGACCTACCATCTACATGAATGATGTTTATAATTTTTATATATCATGTTTTATTATAATATATATATAATGAATAAATTTGATCATTATATCACATTTTTATGTGGTTGATGGAGCCATGATTAATGTACCCCAAACAAAAATTAGTATTTATTCATGCATGAAAAATAAAATAGTTTTCACATTGAAATAATAATTTTAATAATGAATTATAAATAATTAGGTATTGAAATTTTATAGGTGGATCAAACCTTATATTATAATATATATATGACTATATTATAGAATTGTAAAAAAACGAAATTCACTATAAATGAGGTTATAAAAAATTCAATGTATGTTGAGTTGATGTAAGAGATTTATTCTCAATTTTCACTTTATTGTGAAATATCTAGTATTTTGACCTTATTTAACCATATAAGATGTATATATTAACCATTTTATGTATTCCAAATGAATATATTTTTTTATATGATGAATTATGTTTCAATTCATGTAACACCTTCGTGGGTTATAATTTAATAGTCACTAAAATATATTGAATATATTTTACAGTCTCAATTTAATAGGATTGTTCTTATTTTAATCGATGTAATATTATAATATACATAAAAAACTCATTATATTTTAAAACCATATGAATATTTATGGTTTTTAAATATTTTCAAAAAAAATTACTCCCATTTTCACTTGACTCAAGAAAAAAAAAATTTAAAATATAAGAAAATCTTATTTCTCTTTTGATATTTTATATATTTTTCTATCCACATATTGATTTTATTCATTTCTATAAATAAATATTTATATAATAAAATTAATTTTTGATTATATTTTATTTTACAGGTTTTGAAATTAAAAATTCTTTTTTTTACAGAATGTTTTAATTTCGTCTTTCCTTATAAATCGTCAAATGGAATGTTTCTCATTAATGTATATGGTATTAACATATTTTCAAAAAACCATAATATTTTTACACTACAGAGATTATTATAAAATATTTCAATGGTTTTAAAAAGAATAATCATTAATAAATTATTATTTAAATGTCTCACTTCATTTTTCTTTTATTCTCTAAGGAATAAAATTTTATTAAAAAACCATTGTTTAATTTATATTAAAGAGAATCCTTTATCTCTTAGTAATTCTGTGGCTGTAAACATTCTCTTGATTCATTATATTAATATTGATCATTTTTTTAATGTACATTTAATTTCTTTTAAATAACCATATTTATTTAATCAGGGATATTATTATTTCCAAATATATATATGATTTTTATATGTAGTGTTTTAATATGAAATATATTTTGTTGATAATGAAAATATTAATATTTCGTATTATTTTACCAATATTCATATTTTTGAGGAATATTATTAATGAATAAAATTGACCATTCAATATATTGTTAATGTGTAGAACATGTAGTGTTGGGTGTGGCCTGATTATAGATTTCCCATTGATATATCGATTGGTTTCGTGAGACAAACATATTAGACAAACATTATTAAAGGGGATTTTGAGGATAAGTACCTATAAATTATACTATCTTGGAACAATTACTTCATGGTAATGATATCATGATATTAGATATCATGACATCGAATATTATTCATTCTCTTTATTAGAAATTTAGTTAGAATTATCCATGATATTAATGCGTTGATATTATACATGAATGTATTTAGTTGTTAAGAAATTGATTAATTTTTATATGTTTTCAGTAATTAACCTTTTCATATGGATTATTAATTATTTAATCATGATATGTTATATTTTAAATATACCTTACTGTGTGTTTGATCACACCCTTCTTACTCTCCTTTCCCAGTATATTTTGAATAATAGCAAGGATGTGAGAATGTTTCTTATGAAACATTTTTTATAATTCAAATGTAAAATAGTAATTATTTGAGTATATATGGGTTAAAAATAGTAATAAATTAATTTATCCATATAGATTATAATTATTATATCTTATTCTAGTGCAAGAATGTAGTCACTCAATCCAAGTCACTAGTGATAGGGTTGTTATAGTTTGTGAAAGAGGAACTTTAGTAGAAACCATAGAAAATAGATTTTAAGTCTTGTAGATAATATAAGAATTCTTATAATATATTACATTATTTGAGAGATCTTCCAAATATATGGTGTAATGTCCCTTTCTTTTATAAGGAAATATTATGTTCGATAGTGTACAAGATATGCAACACTAAGTTCTTACAAGCAACAAAATAATATTCTATGATCACTATAATGTAGCTACTAAATTGGTAAGAATAAATAGGAATAACTAATTAATTTTATAAATATACAGGTCCAACTCTATATTAATTTCATGGTATATTCCTTGAAAATGATCTCAGAATTTTTAGTATAGCCATGTTTTTTTCAAAAATATGTTTTCGTAAAAATGTAATTAAATTTCTTTTATGAATGAATATTAATTTATCTAAGTTGGAGAAACTTTTTTCTAACACAATAAATGTAAATTTTAAAATCATAATTTCAAAAGTAACGTATTTTTATAATTTTGTGAGGACATTTATTTTTCAATTAATAGTAAGAAATATATATTTTTATTGAAAATCGTAACATCCTCTAATGGTTTTATGAGGTTAAATATTGTTCTAGATTAGTTTAAATTTTTTTAATATTATTTTTTAAAATATTAAAAAAAATTAAAAGGATTATATAATTTAATTTATTATAAATGGATCATATTTTAAAAAAAATTGAAAAAGAACATTTTTTATTATATTTGATGGATTTAATATTACATTAAATGCTGAATCTATTGTGTCTTGAATTTTGAAAGAAATATTTAATATTTGAAATCATATGGTCCAAATTTATTAATCATGTCTATTTCATTTTTTTTATAATATTAATAGAAACATTGGTAAATTTTGTTACCAAAATAAAGGCTAAATTAGGTAATTTATTGTAAAAATAATATGATAAGGACTGTAAAATGACCATTAAACATTAAAAAATTTATTAGATTGAAAATTCTCTAAAATAATAATTCATGGTTCTATTAGATTTTGTTTTTTCATTTTTTTGTGATTATGAAAGATATAATTATTTGATAAATGAAATGCTAAAGATGTTGCACATATTTTTATTAAAAAGAAGATATTTAATTCGGGGTTATCTAGATGATATATTTGAATATATATATAAATTCTAAATATAATTTATTTATCTTTCTCATGATATTTTTTTATATTTTTATTGAAGAAATTATTTATATAAATGCTTACACAATGCTGATACATTAATTATTTTTTTAATTGAAATATCAAATAAATGTTATTAAAAATATTAAAATATGTATTATTGGTGATAATTAATTCAATAAAAATATAATAAATCGACATAAAATATTTGGGGCAGAATATTTTTTTCCCATCCAATTATATGTTTTATCATGATGTTATTAAAGTCCATGTTTTGAATTTTCCCTAAAATTGGTATTTTGAATATTTTATAGTAAATAATATTTTAATAAATGATATAAATTTTCTAAAAAAAATACATTGGTATAAATGATGTTTATAATGATTATTTTTCCATCCTTGATCCATTTATAGGTATTTTCCACTTTATATTATCTATATTTACCCTAAAAAATAAAAAACATTGTTGTCATTGTAAGAGTTAAAGGTGTTTAATAATGGTTATAACCAAAAGTCAAGGTTATAAATATAAACAAAATTTATATAAATTATATAATATGAATTTATTTTTACCCATACTCATCTATATTCAAAATAACCCACTTTTAATACATTTATAAATTAAAATTAATTTATACTAATGTAATATTTTTCTAAATTCCAAGAGTGCCCCTCTCCTCTCGTACAAAAGGAACCATCATCATCACTTTTATTCAAACCTCAAAACCATTTTCTAATCCAAAATTAACCAAATTATATTCCTATGTTACTTCCCTCCAATATATATGTCTTTATTTAAAAATATCACCACCCATAGTTTCTTTATTGTGTTAAGAAACATAAATTGTCCAAAGATAAGGTATCATTTTTAATCACGTGTTTCAATTTTTTTTACATATCCATAAAAACATTATAAATCCTAATAAATTAACAAATAAAATGTCATAAATAAACTTATATATTATTTTTTTCATGACATTTATCCATCTCCACATCCATCAAATTTGAAATAATTCATCGTTCATGTGAATGACAGACCACCGGCTTACAAACCAATGTAATTATTTTATCATCACCATCACTCATTTTGGTGTTATTATGATGATATATATATATATATTAATAACATATTTCACATTTTCTAAAATAAATTTATCTATTACAATTTTATCATTATATAAATAGAAAAATGATAATGACATTCTTGCGTTTGTGTGGTCTACTACATCTACAAAGATATATGATTTGTATTTAATCACAACATCAAATGGATGAAACATATAAATATTTTTAAATAAATATTATGATATATATTATATTATTATCTATATGGAAGGAAAAAATAATACATATCATGTTTCCATTAGGATCATTGAAAAATGGAAATGTTACTAATGTGTTTGTACATCATAGAACCTCCATGATTGTAACACATTAAATTTTTCATATCCATTTTTGATAGATGTATTTAACAGAATAATTTATTTATAATGTGATAATTATATCATAAATATTATTCTAGATATAATTGGAATATGAAAATTTTAACCATAGTCAAATTACCGAAGACATTACGGACTTATGAATCGGATATCATCAAAGCATGTCACATCAACATAAACATTTAATTAATTTTCATAACAAGGTGACGACTAATATATAGGGAATTATAAAGATTAAAAATATTTCCCATTAAATTAAATTATTAAATTTATTTTATTATTCAGAAATATAATGAACATATGTGATAATTAGTAGTCACAGAATTGGATTTCATAACTCTATTTTCATTAATTATGTAAAACATATACAATATTTGATTACGTATTTCATAGATTATGGGTGAAATTAATTTTAATTATCTTTTGCTATATTTACCATTTCATTATATGTATTTACATTGGATTCACATAATCAATTCATTTTAATGATAGTCACTCCATTGATATGATCTTTTGTTGAGGCATATTTTGATATTATTCACCAATATTCTTTTCTAAGGTATATTTAATTCTCCATTCACATGTTATATCTTAACATTATTTATTCCCATTATATTTAAAGGCCTTTTTAATGATATTTATTCATGTTTCATAAAATTAAATTGAATATAAATTGGTAAGGTTTTATTTGAAATTATCAACATTATTTCGGACTGTTTATTTTTAAGTCTCACTTGGGAAAATTTCTCTTCAATAAAATGGTTTTCTAAAAATATTTTAATTATTTTACTATTATATTACAAATGTTGAACATAATTTTTACGTATGTTATATGTTTTCAGAAATAATTTTAGTGGAATATTATAATTATCAATTTTAAAACAAGGTACTCTGTGAATTTTCAGAAAAACATTTATATAAGGAATATTTTTTTAACTTATAAGGAATGAGAATATTTTCCTTCCATGATAAAAATCTAATGATTTTATGAATTCTATAAAATAATAAAAGATTATTTTAAAAAAATAAATGTACATTTATGTTTTCTTACAATAAAAATGTTATCAAAATGGAAATGATATTTCCATCCATAATTTTATTCTGTGATATTTCAAAAAAACAACTAATAAAACAATATTTTATGTTACTTGTGAATTAATAGAGACATGATCCAAGGACTGCATCTTCATTCATTATATGGATGGTTTTTGTTTAAAATGTAATAATGTTTACAAATCCTATTACTTTTTTGTGGGTTATGCCATAACGAAATGATTATCAAACACATTACTTTTCATGATTATTCATATGTTGAATGACTTTTGTTCTTGTGGAATGTGTATGTGTGATTATAATTATGTGATATCTGGGATATATATACCCCTTTAATGGATTGGGTAATGATTTATATCTTATGGAATATATAGTTTTGTAATGGGGAGTGAATCTGGTTCAGTAGGACAAGCCTCCGATGGGTAGTGGACATAGTTCATTAAGATACGACTAGAATGGTACGTGAACATGGATGGGCATGATTGGGCTTGAACTGTGAGTGAATTCATTTCAGTAAATAAATCTATAAAAATACTATAATTGGGATAGAAACTTGAATACTATAATATTTTTTGGAGTTAACCCATTTCACTTTGATTAAAGGGATACAAATGGGGATGGTGGTGTGTCCCACCCAGGAGGTATAACTACATATGGATCTTTTATGATTATGTGTATTCTAGAATTTAATGTCTAATTTTTTTCAATCATGGATAATTTTATTATTATTTTTTATTCCTGTATTATGAATTTCCATGATTTATTTCATGACTCAAGAGTATGATTTTGATGCCTTGTGTATAATTTTCAAATTCTATGTTCATCTTCCCTTACGATCAAGGTATGGTTATTTGATATTTTATATATGATAAAATTACCCTTACTAGGAATCAAATAAAACAAATTATTATTTATTTCCTAGGTTATGAAGAATTCCTTTATGCCTGATATATCTAAAATTTTTTCTAGATGTTATGATTTTGTGGAGATGAAATAGATTATAATGAGCTAGTTTTTAATTTTTCCTGGATATATATGAGTTTTTCCAAATTAAATAAAGTAGTAAACATAAAATTTAATTGAGGATGTATGTGATCCAATATTTACATTTCAAATTGAATAATTTTTATTTTATAATAGGTTAAAAATTTTCATTATCAAATCTAGATATGTATGATTATTTTATAGAAACAAATTCGGATGTACAGGTCTCAAGATTTTATAGTTTATATCAGAGAAGGGTTCAGATTACATTGGATATTAACATTATTTAATGTATGGTAGTCTTAAGAGTTATATATATAGAAATTGGTATATATTATATGTGATGATAATGATCATGGAGGAAATGAAACTCCCATTTGATGTTTTTTATGATTGAATTTTAGGACGAATAAAGATATTTCTATAGACATTTATTTTTTAGGAAATTATTGGTTATTAAATATATTGAATTGAAAACCAAATGTATGAGTAAAACCTATAGGTTAAATCATTTATTTAATTTTTATCTTTTGATGGTTATATTTGTTATATTTTCTCATATTTTTTTCAATGTTATATGATTTGAGTTAATACTATTTTAGTAAAAGGAAAACCATTAGGGAGTGTGACTACCTATCAAATCAAGAAAGGCTATGAGGTATGAAACCAAAAAATATAGTAGATAAGGGTCCATCACCTACCATTGGATGAAATGAATTCATTGATAGTAATAAATTATTCTGAATAATTTGATGGATGTAAAATAAGTTAATTTTGGGGAACATATGTTTTATCGTATAGATATCTGTGGTTTTAGATATTGATTTGGTGGTTATTTGATTAATTATTTATAGAAATAATATCTCTTCATTTATAAACATATATAATATGATGGGATATTATTTCAGAAAAAAGGTTGAATTATATATTAGAATTACATACAATTTTATTTCTGATCTATGGTTATTTAGAATTTTTATAGAAATAATTATCATATATTAGATATTTTGTTTTTTTGGGAAATTATGTTTTTTTTATGAGACATTAATATTGATTGATGTAAAACACATATAAATATAATTGTTACATTGGAATACAGTGTTATTTTTGGGTTTCAATAGTAGTCATAATTATTTTAGGGAATTTTATGGATATTTATTTGTTGTATGACATAATATTAAATTTGGTTATTACAATTTAGTTAAATATATTAATGTACATTCCATGATATGATTGTTTATCATTTTTATAATTATATTATCATGTTTCTAATTTTCTTATTTTTTAATTATAAGAGGAATACCTTATTATCATTTTATGGAATTCATGATTCATGGATGTTTTTTCTAGAGAATTCTGTAATAAAAATTCATACTCATCACAACGAACAAAATATAATTTTGTTATTGAATATTTTTAAATGATAAAACTCTAATTTTGTACGTAAGATTATTTTTTTCATACTATAGGATGTAAATTAATTCCACAATATAATGAAAAGGATTTTAAAACATGCACGTTATCCATTTCCATTTCATAGTGAGAAATAGATATCTATTTTCCCAAATCTCAAATTTATGGTTTAGTGATGCAAAAAATCATCTTGAAAATTTCCTATTTCACTAACTAGTAGTTCATGGGATATAGTTTTCCACACCCTGAAACATTTTCCAACATGGAATCACAACATGTGTTACTCAAAATGACTTTTTTACTTTCTTTTATTTCAATTAAAGATGATTTTTTATTAAAACATTAGTTATGATGTGGGATTTCAAAAATGGTATTTTGAAAAGTAAACCATTTGTTACCAAGAATAATTTCAAACACTAAGGGTGATATTTTTGAAATTCTAGGGGAATGTAATATCCTAATAGTTTATAAGGAATGATTATCTTCGATAGTTTACTAGTTATGAAATACCATGTTTAATTGAACAATGATATTTTGTCATGAGGATGCTATAACATAGTCATTGACTATTAAATAATGAATAGAAATACCTAAATTAATAAATTAATATAATGGTACAAATTATATTTCAAAGTGTAGGTATGTTCATTGAATGTTATCACACCATTTTTTGTAAATTAATTTTATTTTTAGAAAATTGGGTTTCTTTATAAATTAATTTTACTCTTATTTTTTAGTAACAAGTAATTATATATGTTATAGAATTTTTATTTTATTAAATGGAATTACTATTGAATTCAAAATATCAAAATAATCTTAATTTAATTTAATTTATGAGAAAATTACTTTTTCATGGAGTAGTAAAAAATAATGATTTTTATTGGAAACATTATATACATTTAATTTCATTACAAAGTAAAATTATGTTTTTCATTAGTTTTAAATTTTAAATAGATGAATTTATTTTAAAATAATTCAATAATTTGGTTTAAAATGTTGTTTATTTTTGAATTTTGTATAAATATATTTTATATATTAGAAAAGTTATTTTTTGTTTGAAAAGTTGTTTTTCGTTCAGTTAAATCTAGTTTAATTTAAAATTAAAATATGAAAAATTTATGAATTCTAAAAAATGGAATTGATTTTTTGAATCAGAGGGTCTAAATTTATGAAATATTTTTATTTTATTTTTGAACAATATGAATAGTAAACATTGAAAATTTCGAGACCATTGTAAAGTGGAAATCAAGAAATGAAGGGTAAAAATAATATGAATTGTATAATAAAATGATCCTTACACATGAACCAATTTAATTTGATGAGAATTTTTAATATATAATCCTTAAAGTTTCAAATACTTTTCATTTTATCATATTTAAATGATTATGATATGTATAATATTTTATGTAATGAAAATTCAAATATTTCACACTGGTATTTTAAATAATTATATTATTATTAATATGTTGTCATATATTAGATATATCAGAATATATTTATGAACATTAAAATTAAAATATATATGTATATTATGATAATTATTTTAAATTTTTAGTGAAGAAATAATTATTATAAATTCATACACAATGCTGACACCGTAATTAATTTATTAGTGTAAATATCCAATAAATCTTATTAAAAATATTAAACTATATATAATTGGAGATAATGATTATGATAAAATAAATTTATAGATTCATTTGACATGTAAGGTATTTAATAAAATATTTTGTTCAAATTATATTTTTTTTATATTGATATTATTAAAGTCAATATAGTGAATAGTCCCTAAAATTGACATTATTAATTTTTTTTAGCATATACTATTTTATTAAGTGATATAAAAATATTAAAAATATTATATTCATCGAAATATATTTTGATAGTTTTTAATTTTATCCATAATACATTTATGTGTATTTTTTTCATTTTATATTGACCATATTAACCCTCAATGTGTAAAAATTCATGTTGTGAGGTTAATAGTTAAGGGTTTAAAATAAGGTTTTAAATTAAAAGATAAGGTTACAAATATAGTAAAAGACTTTAAATTTTACTAAATGAGTTTATTTAGAACCATAATCATTTATCATCTAAATAAATAACATTATAGCAATTTGGAATTGAATATTAATTGACATTAATTTAATATTTTCTGAAATTCCTGGATTACCCATCTCCTCACTTATAAAAGGGAACCTCATCTTCTGAATTTTCAAACATCAAAACCATTTTTTTAGATAATATCTACTAAAATAACATTATATAATAACTTCCCACATTATAGAGGACTTTTATTAGTTATAAAAAAACATTATGAGCCTTAATGTGTTAATAAATTTAGATTTCCTAAAGAAGATGCATAATTTTTAATCGAATATTTATGTTTTGTTTATTCATCCACATACATAAATCCTTGTTAAAAATGATTAAGTAATACCGAAGTATCCTAAATTAATTTATATTTTATTATGTTGTTTTCATGACCTATATCAATCTCCACTTTCATAAAATGGGAAAATAATTCATCATTCACGTGTTCGGCAGATTACTGCCTCTTGGACAGATGCAATTAATTTTCCATACACATATCTCATAGATGGTTTATAATTTTAAAATTAATATTTATATATGATATTCAAGATATATTTATAATTTTTAAAAACAAATATATCAATTATTTTATTAATTATCAATAGATAGAAAAATTATAAAATAATTCTTGCATACGGTTGGACTACCACCTCAATGAAGCGATATGATACATTTTTCATCACCAAAAAACATCGTTGATATATAGAAGTATATTTCCAAATTTAATAGGAAATATATATAATATTATGATCAATATAGAATGGTAAAATAATTATTATCATTTTTCCATAATGATCATTGAGAATTAGAGATGATACTTTTGTGTATGTACAACCTACTATCTCCCTGATTTAAACAAAGGTCATTTTTTATATCCATATTTTTTGGATGGGTTTAAAATTATAATGTAGTTGAAATTTTGATAATTTTTTCATGAATATTATTCTATATTTTATGAAACTATGACGTTTTTGACTTTTTTAAAATTTCTGAATTCATTCTGTATATATGAACTGAATGTCATCAAAGCATACAATGTGTGCGTAAATAATTTTTAAATTGTTATTACATGGTAATTAGTGAAATTAAAGGAATAATAAACATAAATAATGTTATGAATAATTTAAATAATTAACATATATTTGTTATCTAAGTGGATAAAGAATTTATGTGATGATTTGGGATTTAGGTAAGGGATTTGATAACTCAATTTCCATTAATTGGTATAAAATTAAACATCATTGATTATGTCAGGATACTATTAAGTATTAAATAAATTTTTATTTACTTATTTTTTATTGGAAAAAAATTATGTGGATTTATAATCAATCTGAATTATGTATTCATTTGTTAAACAGTCACTTCATTGATAAGATCATTCATTGATGAATAATTTGATTTTATGACCATATGTTCTTTTTCTTGGTATATATAATCATCCATTTAGATTTTATATCATCAATTTAACTATTTCAATGACATTTAATGTTTTCATAATTAGTATTTTTTCAATGTGGAATGTGATTCAAATAATAAAAATGTTGTAATGGATTATTTCACAATCTCGTTTTTATCCAGGATTGTTAGTGTTTATGTATCCTCTAGGAAAATTTCTCTTCCATATATATGTTTTCAAAATTTTATTTCAAAAAGTATTTTACTATTCTGATGTTAATTTTTAAATTATTTTCCCTATTATTTAATTACAAAAAACATGTGGTAATGTAATTTTTCTATTACATTCCAAACACGGTACTTTGTGACTTTTCCATAAAAAATTTAGAATGTGTGTTTTGAAACATATATGGGATTATAGGATTTACCTTACAAAATGGAACTGTAATTATTTGAGGCTTTCAATACAATAATACATGTTTGTTTTCAAAGAAAATGTATCCTTTATAACTTTGTTAATTTCCAAATAGAAAATTATATTTTCCCCAAGGATTATTTTAAGTCTTTCTAAAACTTTTTCCAACTAACAAAAAGTTATTTGATATCACATATTCTTTAATGGGGATATGATCTATGTATATAATACTTACTCATTATTTGGATGTATTATTTTTTTTATGGAATGATTTTTCTGAATTCCGTCTCATTAACATGGGTTATGGAATGATAAATTATTATGAAACCCCTTTATTTTAATGGTTTTTGATATGATGATTGATTTATTATTTTAAGGACATGTATTTTTTAAAGGCCTGGAATTACCATGATTTTTTTAAATACATGGGAATTTTACGAGTCCGTAGTTTCTAAAGGTGCTAGATTTTGTGTCCCGGTGTGTCCGTAATCAATTTATGAAGTTTTGTTTGGGTACGTTCAGTAAACGTACGAACGAGTTTTTATAACTTTTGAACCAGTGCTCGGAATGGAATTCTGAGGTCACTGTTGAGATCATAACATCAGTAATTTCTTTGTGAGACCCTCACCATAGTTGCGCTCTGTCGAGTTTAAATGTTATGTTTTGGCATTAAAATAATAATAAAATAAAGTATAGCCACACTTTATGTTATTCCAACCACCATGTGTGTGCGGTAAGTTGGAACATCCCCTTGGGTGTTAAAAGTGGTACCACCACACCCTAAACTCCAATGAGAGGTTATGGTGGTGGGGTCCACCTATGAATAACATCTCACAAGGGGTTATGACGTGGGGACCACCTGAGACGCATAACCCCTCATTAATGAGAGAGTACCTCTTGTCCTCCTATGTGCAATTAGTTGTGCCAACGCACATGCCAATTAATTGAGCCAACGCACGTGCCAATTAATTTACCCATCATGCGTAAATTAATTATAGGGAGCCTCTTAACATCCTCCACATTAAGTATACCACATCTTGTGAAATTATTTTAGTGGGGACAATTAATTTTTTCTCCATTTTTAAATTAATTAACTGTATAGTTTGAAATTAGGAAGGTTCCTAATAAATGAAATGTAATAAACTCCACATTGGTTAGCTACCTCTCCCACTTCCTATATATTGGAAACTTGGGGAAAGGTTTTCAGAAAACTTCTTCAATCGTCAAAATACTGGAAAAGAGTTGCGACGCCCAACCTTTGAAGAATTATTTTTCCAAAAAAGAACTATCACCCACGAAGAACGAAGAAAGATGAACACAGTCTTCATCCTTCATCAATCAGGGAAAGAAAGGGAAGAAATTCCACAAATGAAGAATTCTAATGACTTCATCTCGACTCATCTTCTTCGATCTCCCCTTCCTTTGACATCAACGGAACAATGCCTGCTTCCACTGACTTCATCAACGATGAAGGAAAAGCGAGGTAGGGTAATTTTGAGTTAATTTTTGTATGAGTTTAAACCTCTATTCTTCATCGTTTTTGGAGCACTTCTTTGCCAAATGCTATCACCGTAACAAGGAGGGTTCAGGCTACATGAACCTGGCCCAGCCTTCTCCCCTTTCCTTGATTTTGATTAATGACGATGGAGGTGGTACACATGGCGACGACGACAAAGACGGAGATCAAAGGACATGCTACCCACAGCCTCCACAACCCGCCTCTCTACCTTGTGCCCCCGCGCCACTGCCCTGTGGCCCCGCGCTGTTTCATGGCACCCCGCACCACTACTCGGCACCCAAGGGTGCTGGCAGGTTCCCCAGCGCCACTGCCCGGCGCCCCTTGTATCTACGAGGCGCCCCGCACCGCTTCCCGCTGCCACTGCCCCAAGCCCCGGCGTGCTTCCCGGCACCACGCACGCCTTCCCGGCACCCTTGCACACTGCCCGGTGCCCTACGCCGCAGCCTGGAACCCCCCCCCCCCCCCCGTACTGCCCGTCACCCCTGTCGTGGATTGCCCGGCGCCCTGTCTGGCGTCCCGAAACCCTTCCTGGCAGCCACGTTCCCTGCTCGGCGCATTGGCGCCCTGCCCGGTACCCCCGCGGACAGTCAGTGATAAGCCGGCGTGCCCACACCCCATGCGGCCTACCTACTGGCCTCCCAGCCACCAACCTCCTGCATGGACCCACGGCGTCCCCCGAGTTGTTGCTGGTCGAACCAGCCCGGTCTCCCATGCCGAGTTACTGAGCCGCCTACGTGGAGACTATCGGGCCGAACCACCCTCACTGTCTGCTAGGTCGGGCCCAGCGAACCAGGTCAAAATGATGCGGGCTAACCCACCCAATGGCCCATGTCAGACCCCAGGAGTCTGACCGGGTCGACCCAGACGGGGTTGGACCAGACCCGGCCCCTTTACTAACCCATTACCTACTTGGGCCATGTCTTTGGCACCAGACGAACGTTTAAAGAACCGTCAGCACTGTCGATATTCATGTAGCATATTCATTCCTTGGAGTATACCCCATTGTTGTTTAGGTTATAGTTGAGTAATGGTCCAGTTGGTTCGTAAACGAATCCAACCGGTCCCCCGGGACTAAAATGCTAATAACTCACAGATCGGGCGTCCGATTGACGCGTCATCTGTTGCGTTGAGACCCCAACGACGTGCTAGTATTATGAGATTCTTCCACATGATACATCATGACACATGGAGTATCAAACAATATCTCATAGAGTGGATCCTCCAGGAGAGGAGAAGACGGATTATGGAGACCTGGTAGCTGTAGACCTGACAACTTCTTGACCGATTCGACTCATAGTGATTCGACTAGCCCAGTAGATGAAGAGCCCTATTTGGCGGCAGAACTACGGAGGAAAGAGAGACTAGTTTTGCAGCAGACCCGTGATACATGACAGGAGGAGTACCTCTGTAGAATTTTAAGGGGAGATCCCGGTTTGGAGGCAGACCCACAGTGGAAGGAGCACCCAGTTTGACAGCAGACCTGTGGTACTCAATAGGAAGAGTACCTAAGCATTCCAAGTATTGTGAGTAGCGCCTCAGATTCGTGACAGTGCCATTGTCCTCGACAGAGGGGGAGTTCTCAAGCAGGTGTGGTTTAATTAATTAAAATCATGTTTTGAGCTGAGTCAATGACCTTTGGGTTTTCCTAATGATTGTGATTGGTTACTTGATAACATAGGTATATGTATGAGAATATACCTAAGTAATGGTTATCCGTTGAAATCATACCTTTTGATTTATCCTTGTTGGATTTTGTGAGACCTTGAGGGTCTTGGGGTCCCTATTGAGTATCATTATACTCACCCTTATAAGGGATATGCCCACTCCTCGTTGTGTTGGATGCAGATGATAGACAACACTGAAGGAGGAAGAGAGCGCTAGGACGGGACGGTACCCGTAGGAGGACCATACGATGTAGTGGTACACGGTGGAGACTGACGGACGTGGAGTGGTGAGGAGGCCATCTGTACCTACCATTTAGGTAGGAACCCTGGAGGAAGATCCGGGAGCTTCTTTCACCATTCATATATTTGTCCCTTTTTAGTTGTACTTGCATTCCGTTGTATTTGTAATTTACTGTTGGGATTTTATTCTGGCCTCCTTTACATTCAGTAAACTTGTTATACAACTTTTACTTATTGTTTTATTTCGCTTGTACTCTAGTTGTGTGTGTTTATGATTTATAAAGGCAATGCCTTCTAGGTTTTAGGAAATTACTCCTTGGGCGCTAGTCTCCAGGCCCTGGCCTATGGAAGGCAGGCTTGGGGTAGATATGATGCGGGCCTTGGGGGATGGGTCATGACAAATTGGTATCATAGGAGTTGGTTCTATGGCAGAACCTTGGACTCTGATATTTATTTTCTATAAAGAAACCGTTTTAAGGGTACTAAGTGTGGAATTTAGTTCAAGGAGTCCAATGTCGGTGTGGGCGGCCGACATATCCATACACCAGGACCTTGACATCTGATTTCCAACTCAGTGCACGAAAACACTGATTGTGTGTGTGTTTTCAAATGTTTTATTTATGTCAACTCAAACCAATTCAGCTCACTAGGTATAGTCTTTTGACCATGTCACATATGTTTCTTTTAGGATGCCTCCCCGCGGACGACTAGCGAGTACCCTGAGAGTTATATGTACTGACATCCAGCCATGCGACGAGGCCTCAATACAAGTACCTCTCCCAGCTGAGGCACCAGTGGAGGCACCAACGGTAGCACATCCAATTGGTCTACCGATACCACCATCCCCCGCAGCAGACGATGCACGCCACTTCAGTGAGATGCACGAGTTCCAGTGCTAGAGGCCACCCAGGTACAGGGGAGAGATAGACCCGTAGGTAGCTGGGGATTGGATGGAGGCAGTGGTGAGAGACTTCAGACTGGTAGGGACACCGGGAGAATTTATGGTGATCCTTGCTAATAGACTCCTTTATCCAGAAGCGGGAAGATGGTGGATCCTGATTTTCCAGATGCATGATAAGCTGAAACTTCTATGGGAAGACTTCGAGAGCCTGTTCTGGGTGGAGTTTGTACCAGCGACCCTTTAAGCGGTGCAGATATAGGAGCTACTGAATCTCCAGCAGGGTAGCATGACAGTGGCACAGTACTCAGTGATTTTCACCGACCTCTCGCACTACTCCACTTATATGGTACATGACCCATTCTTCAGGGCCCATACAATAGAGCAGGGGTATAGGCGAGAGATCAGATTTTTAGTTGTCTCCCACAGCATCCCGACACACATGGGTGTGTTAGAGAGATCCCTCCCAGTAAAGAGGTTCCTTGTTGAGTAGTCTCTAGTAGCAGAACCCACTACAAGTCGACATGAAGTGGAGTCTTCTATAGCTGGAAATAGACATTTGTTTCATAGGTCTAGGTGGACCAGAACTATAGGTGGTCGACTACATGACTCAGGATCAGTTGTACGGGGTACCCAGAGTGGAGAAAGAGCCAGACATACTAGGAGATGGTCATGTTTCTCATGCGGTGGGCTTTATCACATGGCTAGTGACTTTCCGACCCGCCGTTCTGACGATCAGCAGATAATTGAGGAACCTCCCTAGCAGACTTAGAGGTTCAATCGAGGTGGACCACAAGGAGCAGGCGACCGTGGAAGATGAGCTAGCCGTGTAGCTGGTGGGGGATGACGCTTCGAGGTGTTGTCAACACCCCCACTAGGAGGTCCACCCCGACAGTAGGGAATGGGTGGATAGGGGAGAACACATCTTCAGGTAACTAAAGCATAAGACCATGGAGCTCTGTAAGCATGTGGACAAGAGTGGGACTAGTTCCAGGCAATGAGGCCATTGATCATGAGGCTTCTAGCTTCGTTGATGTTATTGTTTGTGGTTGATTTTTGTCTTTGTACTTTCAGCTGCAGTAATAAAAGACACTTTTAATTGTGACATTATCTTTATTGCCTTTTGTGTGGTTAATAGTAAATGGTTCTGGTTAAAACTGTTGACTTGACCATCACATTTGAGATTCCTCGTGGAGGATACCCAGTTATCACACACTGATTCCGACAATGTGACTCAACCCATGGAGGTGAGAGTAACAGTTGGATCTCTTGGTAGTAGCATCAAGGCCTTATGACGTCGTCCATGGAATTAATTAGTAATTTTCATGTCCGGATTGACTATATTAGGAAAAGTATGTGGTTTATCCAGGTTATGAGACCATATTTATCTTTTTAGTAAAGGATAAATCTTAGTAGCACTTATAGAACATAGGCAAAAATGGGTGATGTCGAGTTCTTATAATTGGCTAGTCTCACCAATAGTTCGTTGAGAGAACGGTTTACAGTTTACTATAATATCAATAGTCTCAGGTGTGCCTTCTCTCAGAAGGACCTGAACCTATGATAGCGGTGATGGCTTGAGATCCTCCTAGACTATGACTTAGAGATAGTCTATACTCCTGGGAAAGGGAACGTAGTAGCAGATGCGCTCAGTAAGAGATCAAGCAATCAACTACTAGGAGAGGCGATAGAGAAGCTATCTACCTTGCAGATATCCTTTATGGATCGTGATAGAGTATCCTATCAACAGTCTCATATAGTCACTCCTCCACTACTTCAGTGATTCTGGATGGTGCATCATGAGGACATTGACGATGAGACGCGACGTGCTCAGAAATCCATAGGGAAAGAACCTAATGGATTTTCTAAAGGTGGGGGGAACGTCATCCTCTTCAATGGACGAAACATTGTAGCAGTTTCACTTCTGGACAAAATGTTGAGAGAGTTCCACACTTCCTCACTAGCTATACATCTAGATGTTGTGAAGATGTACCATGACCATCGACGACAGCACTGGTGTCCAGGTATGAAGAAGGCAGTAGTGGTGTTTGTCTCATGGTGCCTCACTTTTCAGTAAGTGAAGGCAGAGCACCAGGTACCAACAGGCTTGGTACAACCCTTAGAGGTCCTAGAGTGGAATTGGGATAAGATCTCTATAGACATCACGACGGGTCTTCCATGTACATCTAGGAGTCACAGCTCGATACAAGTGATCATTGACCGACTCACCAAGTCAGCCCACTTACTACTGATCAGAGAGCAGGGCTCTGTAGAGAGCATGTGACACCTCTATGTGCATGAGATTGTTTGTTTTCATGGAGTAACTACTTCTATATTCTCTGACCATTACGCATGATTCACTTATTGGATATGGAAGGGGTTGGAGGAGGCTTTTGAGACACATCATCGCTTGAGCACCGCCTTCCTTCCTCAGACAGATGGTCATATTGAGAGGACTTTCCAGACCCTTGAGGACAGTCTCCGGGCATGTGTCCTCAACTTCGATCATATCTAGGAGGACCAATTTCCTTTTGTAGAGTTTTCCTACAATAATAGGTTTCAATCCAACAGAGGGATGGAACCTTTCGAGGAGTTGTACGGACGACCTTGCAGATCACCACTATGCTGGAAAACCCCATGGGAGTCATCACTAGAGGGACCAGAGATGGTACGGGATACCATAGAGAAGTTGCAGATCATCCAGGAGTAGATGAAGATTGGACAGGGCATGCAGAAGTCGTATGTTGATAGGAGACGGAGACATCTGAGTTAGAAGATGGAGACCACGTCTTCCTACGAGTCTCACCTCAATGAGGTCTATGGAGATTTGGCAGAGGCAGAAAGATATCTCCGAGATTCATCGGACCTTTCCAAGTCCTCAGTAGAGTAGGAAAGGAGGCTAACCACTTAGCTCTTCCACCACAGTTGCACCGGGTGAACGACGTCTTCCACATATCCCTGCTGAGAAGATACTTGCATGACCCATCCCACATCATCGACCATGGGGTGCTTGACATCGATGATGGGGAGACTTTCATGGAGGTTCCAGTGGAGATTGAGGATTGACAAGATCAGGTGCTACATGGACGGTTGATACCTCTGGTGCACATTCTTTGGAAGCATGGGAACCTCCAGGAGAGCACATGGGAGCGGGAGGCTCATATTCGTGCTCATTACCCCCATTTGTTCACATAGTTCATGTTGTAGCTTATGAAGACATAAATATTTGAGGTGGGGAGAAAGTAAAGACCCCGAATTCCCGTGGTTTTTTTGATATACATGGGGATTTTATGAGTCTGTAGTTTATGAAGGCGCTTGATTCTGAGGTCTGGTGTGTCCGAAATCAATTAATGATGTTTAGTTTGGGTACATTCAGTAAACGTATGAGTTTGTTTTTATATCTTTTGAACTCGATGCTCAGAATTGAAATCTGAGGGCACCGTTGAGCTCGTAGCATTGGTAATTGAGTAGTGAGACCTTCACCGCAGTAGCGTTTTGTTGAGTTTAAATGTTAGTTTTTTTTGTTTTAAAAAATAAAAAACAAATAATGTGTAGCCACACTTTATTCTATTCTAGCCGCTATGTATGTGCGGTTAGTTGGAACCTCCCCTTGGGTGTTGGGGGTGGGACTGCCTCACCCTATCCTCCCATGAGCAGTTATAGTGGTGGGGTCCACCTGAGCATAACCTCTAGCGAGAGGATACGACGTGGGGACCAACTGAGATTCAGAACCCCTTATTAATGAGGGAGGAAATCTTAACCTCCACTGTGCAATTAGTTGTGCCAACGCACGTGCCAATTAATTGAGTCAATGTGCGTGCTAATTAATTTTTCCATCACGCGTAAATTAATTATAGGGAGCCTCTTAACATCCTCTAAATTATGCACGCCACCTTCTGTGTAATTATTTTAGTGGGGCCAATTAATTTGTTCTACATTTTTAAATTAAGTCACCCCATCGTTAGGAATTAGGAAGGTTCCTAATAAATGAACCGCCATAATTTCCACGATGTTTACTTACCTCTCCCCCTCTCCTATATAAAGGAAGCTTGGGGAATGTTTTTCAGACGGCATCTTCAAGCGTTGAAACACTAGCAAAGAGACGCGACACCGAACCCCTGGAGAATTATTTCTCTAATGAAGAACCGTCACCCACAAAAAACGATGAACGAAGAATTTCGTCTTCATCCTTCTACAACTGGTGCAAGAAAGGGAAGCACTGCCGGCCACGATGGAAGTCGGCGATGTCATCTAGAATCATCTTCTTCGAGCTCTCCTTCCTCCGATGTCAACCAAACGACACCCACTTCCCGCGACTTCATCTACAACGAACGACCAGTGAGGTAGGTGGAATTTTGAGTTAATTTGTGTATGAGTTTAAACCTTCGTTCTTCGTCATTTGTTGAGCACTTCGTTTCCAAATGCAATCACCATAACGAGGAGGGTTCAGGCTGCACGAACTCGGCCCAACCCTCTACTCTTTGCATGTTCTTTATTGATGACGATATTGGAGGTACACACGGCGACGATGAAGAAGACAGAGATCAAAGGTCGTGCTACCCACTCCCTCTGTGCACCGTCGCGCCCCGCACTGCAGCCCTGCGGCCCCACGCCACTTCCCGGCACCCTCGTGCCGCTGCCTGGCGCCTTGTGTCGTGGCCGGGCGACCCCACCCCACTGCCCAGTGGCCCCACACCACTGTTTGATGCCCCCTGCACAGCGGTCGGACGACGCGTGACACTGCCCGGCGCCCCCGCGCCGCTGCCCGACGCCCCCGCGCCGCTGTCTGGCGGCCCCATGCCGCTGTACAGAGGCCCCGCGCCGCTGCCCTGTGCCCCCGCACTGTTTCCCAACACCCTGCAACGCTCCCCGACGCCATGGTGCACTGCCCGGCAACCCGTGCTGCTACCCAGCGCCCCCACACACAACCCGGCTCTCCTGTCGTGGCTTTCCCGGCGCCCCAGTGCCCTGCCCGGTGTCCCGACACCTTTCCCGGCGCCCACGAGCCCAGCCCGGCGCACAGGTGCCCTGCCCGGTGCACCCACCACTAGTCTATGACCTGCAGACCTGCCCATGCCCTGCGCGGCCTACTTGGTAGCCTCCCAGCCACTGGCCTCCCAAGACAACCCACAACATCCCCCATGGTGTCGCTGGCCGAATCAGCCCAGTCTCTCAGAATGAGTTACTGAGCCACCTATGTGGTGACTATCAGCCTGAACCGCCATCACGGTCCACTGGGTCGGGCCCAGCGGACTGGGTCAAAACATAGCAGACTGACCCCCCCCCCCAATGGGCCTGGTCTGACCCAGCGAGTCTGACTTGGTCGACCTAGTCTCGGTCAGCCACCACTGGTTTGGGCCGAGTCGGTCCGACTGGGTTGGACCGGACCCAGGCCCATTACCGACCCATTAGCTTCATGAGCCATATCTTTGGCACTAGAGGTCTGTTTCACAAACTGTCAATGGCGGCGATATTCATGGAGCATTTTCATCCATTTTAGTAAACCCACTAGAGTTCTGGGTATAGTTGAGTCATGTTCAGGTTGGTTCTTACACGAATCCAACCGGGCCCCCGGGACTAAAATGCTAATAACTCACAGACCAGACATCCGATTGACTCATAATTTGTTGCGTTGAGACCACTATGACATGACGGTACTTTGATATACATCCACATGATACCTAGTGAAACATGGAGTATCGACCAGTAGCTCATGGAGTGGAACCTCCCGGAGACAAGCAGATGGAGTGTGGAGAACTAATAGTGGTAGACCTGACGACTGTTTGCCGATTCGACTCAGAGTGATTCAACTAGACCAATGGATGTAGCACCCAGTTTGGAGGAATAACCATGGCGGACGGAGCACCCAGTTTGGAAGAAGACTCACAGTACTCGATAGGTGGTGTACCTTTATAGGCTATTAGGGGGAGTACCCAGTTTGGCAATAGACCCACAGTGGACGGAGCACCCGGTTTGGCAGTAGACACATGGTACTTGATAGGAGGAGTACCAACACCAGTCCAAGGTTAGTGAGTAGTTCCTTGGAGTTGCCATTGGGACACTGTACTCGATAGAGGAGGAGTTCTCCTGCATCCATGGTTTCATTAATGAAAATCCTAGTATGAGCTGAGTCAATGACATCTGTGTTTTCTTCATGATTGAGATGGGTTTTTTGAAAACATAGGTATATGTATGGGAATATATCTAAGTTTTGGTTATTTTTAGGAATCACACTTTATGGTTTATACTTTTTTGACTTTGTGATACCTTGAGGGTCTTGGGGTCCCTTCCGAGTATCATTATACACACTTATGTATGGGCTATGCGCGCACCTCGTTGTGTTGGATGTAGACGACAGACTGCGTTGACGGAGGCCGAGAGTTCCAGGACTGGACGGTATCCATAGGAGGACCTTATGACCTATCAGTACTTGGTATAGTATAATGGAAATGGAGTGATGAGGAGGCCATATATACCTTCCCTTCCCTTAGGAACCCCGGAGGACGATCTAGGATCTACTTTCACCTTTTAGTTGTTTTTCCCTTTTTAGTTGTACTTTGTTTCAGTTGTATTTGTACTTTACAGTTGGGCTTTTATTCTGGCCCCCTTTACTTTCAGTACACTTGTTATACAACTTTTACATATTGTTTTCTTCTACTTTTCCTCTGGTTGTGTGTGTTTACAATTTATAAATGAAATTCCTTCCCAGTTTTAGGGAATTACACCTTTGGTGCTAGTCGCCAGCCACTGGCATATGGAAGGCAGGTTTGGGGCAGTGATGATGTGGGCCCCAGGGGATGGGTCGTGACACATGTATTTTTATAATTATGTGAGTTGTGGAATAGATATATAACTCCAATGAATTGGGTAGTGATTTATATGTCATTTAATATGGTGGGATAGAAAGGGTATTGAACTTAGATCGGTAATATAGTGTTGGAATTGGGATTGAACTAAATTTAGTAAGATTTAGCAGGAAAGAGATGTGAACCTTGTACAGCAAGAAAGAGAAGGAATGAGGAGTAAAATCAGTTCAGTAAAATACAGTGTCCGCTATGATGGTCTTAGGAGTGAACCTTGACTATTATTACGGTTTTTTGTAGTGAACCCATTCTACTATGAGGAATGTTATTCCATTCCGGATAGTGATATGTCCGATCTAGGAATTTTATCCGCCTAGGTATTTTCTATGCATATGTGTATTCCAAAATTCAATGTCTCTTGTTATGATCTCATATATTATGTGATTTTATTATTTATTAAATAATTTATTAAGAAAATCCATGATTTATTTCATGAATAATTTTTTTATTTTTCTATAATTTGTATAATTTTTTGAATTTTATATTCACATACCATTTTCCTCTAATTATAATTTTGTTTTAATAAATATATCCTATGGATCTACTTACTAAGAATCTGAGCCAATCCAATCTTATGTTTATTTTGCCCATTTTTTTGAAGAATGGTTTAATTTATGATATGCCTACAAAGTGTTCAGGACATGAATTTTTTTGGAGATTATATAGATATTTACATTATATTTTATGCTTCTCTGATAGTTAAGGGTTTTTATTATTCAATAAAACTCTATTACAAAATTTTCATTGGGATTGTAAGTGATTAAATATTTCCATTTGATGTTGTATGTTTTAATTGAAACAATTTAATCACATTTTTCGTAACTGAAGACATAATTGTGATGTTTATGTTATTCGAACCGAATGAGGATGTATGTATCACATGATGTAAGAGTGGGATTTTTTATTTAATGAAACATTATTAATAATGACTATGAGATTATATATTATGTTCCACTATTTATCGATGGATCCTGATGAATGGGAGTAAATCAACACTGGTAGATAATGTACAAATTTACCTTCTAAGAAGAATAATATAACTACTATTTGAATTGAGATGATCATGCCCATATTATGCAATCTTACATCTGTTATGATGAATAAAAATTTCCATATAGAGTGACCAATTGTAATAATATGTGACTATCCGATATTGGATAGAATAATGAATTACTGTACTAAGTGATTAAATGCACTTACTAATCCATTTATATCTGAGTAATGGATTATGTCCAATCAAGAGATATTTCGTTAATTGGGATGTAATGAATGTGAAAAGGTTATTTTGGTCATTTATTTTTTAAGAGTAGATATTAATCAATGGTATCCATTAATCAAGAAGACTATAGAGGTTTATTAAATAGAAATCATGTAACATAAAACATTTAAACCAATATTTTTTTACCAATATTTCCCAATATAATAATGAGATGAAATTGAGATGAATTTATCCACTTTAAAGAAGAAGGATGAAGAAGGTTTTTAATGGTATTAGAAGATTATCCTCACATGTTTCAAAACACATATGAAATCCAAAAAAAAAATTGACCATTTCAATGAGTGATAATGTGATGTCTCTTAAGGAAAATAATTTAAAAACAATTATTTTCTGTTGATAATATAATATGAAGTGTCATTAAGGCATAGAAAAAAATATAGATCCGACATCTTCATGATAAATCAAGGGAATAATATTTTAGCTGAGAACCAAGAATATTTTTACATATCAATGAATTAGTGGAAAAACAAATTTTATACCATGTTAAAAAATAGGAAAGAAACATCCAGGAATATTGTTGAAGGGGGAAGTGTTTTTTAAAAATTATTAAGATATGGGTCCTCGTGGAAATAAATATATGAAAAATGTGGAAACAAATTCTATCTAGTACTTAAACTATAATGATATGATGATGATTAAAAATATTTCCCCAATAATCAAGGAAACATACTATTTTAGAATCCAAGTGGAGAAGGTGGAGAATATTTATTTACTATAGCCAGAGTGGATGTTCTATAAAATGTGGAGAAAGTTACACTTATCATATAATCTAGAACTGAAAATGTTTTATTTGATTCCAATTATTCAAATTAGGTTTTATCATAAAAAAATTATATGCATGTCACATCATGACATCTATGATTAGATGTTGAGTTTGATGTGAAAATATGTCATTCTATAATGATCATATCATTATAATATACACCCTATCCTAAGGATGTTTCTTGTAATAGTCTAATATGACATATTTTTCTTCCCCTACTTGTTGAATTTGATGAAATATATGGCATGGATTGGATTCCTTAGCTGAGATTCCATTACAATTATTGAGGAAGGTATGTTAAATTTGACATTATAAATCAACAAAATATATAATATAATTATATGTATTAATCTTAACCGCTATTGGAAATTACATCCATCATATGGGTTTTAAAGATTATTCATTGGATATAGTTATCTTAGATGGTTCAGTAGAAACACAACATTAAAGGTATAAAAATTGTATGTTTGTTTATGGATGTCTTCCCAAGAAATGTTTCCTAATCTTTCACCAAATCAAGATGTCGGTTTTTCAATAGAACTAAACACTAATTCTAAATCAATATAATAATCACTATATAGGATTCATGTGATGGATTTGCAAGAATTTATGAAGCAACTTTAAGAGATTAATGATAATGGATTCATTTATCCGGGTGATTTAACATGGTGTGCACATATTATTTTTTTAAATAATAAATATGAATAAATTTATCATTTTATTTATTATAATGAACATAACAGAATAAATATTCTGGAAATGTAGCATATACCCAACATCAATGATCTATTTGGTATATTAGGAGGTGGTCGATATTTTTTCATGCTAAACACCATTGTAAATATTATCCAATGATGATAAAAAAGGACGATATATCCGTGAAAACCATAATAATGTGGTATGGAAACTAAAAATTTATATTAATTTTATAAAACCATATTATTTTTATGAATTATATTTTTAAATAATTTTATCTCTTTTATCTATTGTGTTTTTGCATTAGAATATTTAGAAGAACTATGAAATATTAATAAAATATTATATACTCTTTACCACCTAGCTGTTAAATTATAATGGATGAATAAGAATAATTAATTTTTTAAATAAATATCCAACTCAATGTTAGTTTATTTCTACGTTCTTAGGAAATTATCAGAAATTTTTTTAGTGACATCATTTTATTCTCCCAAAAACACAATTTCTAAAAAATGAGGTTTTCTGATTTTTATGAGTGAATATAAAATTATAGAAGATGTAAGAAGTATATTTTAAAAAATTTATATTAATTTTTAATTTATAATTAAAAAATTATATTGAATATTAATTTTATAATAGTAGGAAAACATTTATTTTTCAATGAACAGTGAAACATAATTATTTTTATTGAAAGCTATATTTTAATTCAAATAAATTACATGGTAAAATTATGTTTTATATTTTATTTAAATTTAAATTAGTTCATATTTGTATAGAATAATAAAATTATGGGTTTTTAAGTTTCTTTTATACTTTAATACATTATAAAAGCATTTTTTGTTTCCAAAAAACATATGTGCGAAAAAAAATTATTATTGAATTTTTCTGATTGAATTGTAAATTAAATGACAAAAATTACGTGTTTTAAAATTTGAAAAATGTATTCTAATATTTATAATCATGTGGTTAAATTTTTTTAATCAATCCCCTTTTATATTATTCTATTCGAATAGCAACCATGGTAAAAATTTATTACATAAATAACGGGTAAAATATGTTAATATGGATTAAATAAGTGATATGGTGATAATTTTACATCCAACTTATTTTTGGATAAAATTAAATTCACCATGAATATATAATTTTATTAATTGAATTTTTAATTGGATTTTTCCATGAAAATGAATTATATATTATTTAATTCAAATATAGTCTAAAAAATGAAACATTTGTTTTCCTAAAAATTTATTATGTGAGTACATGGTGACAAAAGTAGGTTTTGAATAAATATAAGTGTTCATTTTATACTTCATAATTTTTTTTCATGATATTTATTAATTAATAACTACATGGGCTATAAGAAATAGTTCATGAATTTTATAATATTTTATTCCAATAAATGTTGATCATGTAACATTCATGTTTTTTATAACAATCACATTATTGATATGGGGTTATTTAGAGGATTTGAAAAACTATAAATAGAATTTTAAAATATAAAATCTTTATCTTCTTAATGGTAATTTTTCTATATTTTTAAGAATTTATCAATTACACTAAATCATAGAAAACAATGACATAATAATTTTAAATTTAACAAAAAAATAAATCATATCAAAAACATTAAATGTATTATAATTTTATATATTATGATAATAAATGAGTTATCTATTTTTCCCAAAACTATTTGACATATAATACAATTTTTTTTACAATTTTACATATTTTATTTAAAATGTTGGAAGTCAAATTATTGAATATTATCAAAACTGACAATAATGATATTTGCGATTATTATTTTATTAAATTATTTAAAAATAATAAAAATATTAAAATAAAATAGTGACCGTTATATGTTCTATAAGTTAGTTAATTGAAAAATTTTGGATCTATTGATTCCACATAAATAAAAAATATAACCTTCTAATATTTAAAACTTGTCCCCCCCCCCCCCCGTGCGTACACACGACATATTAAATTAATGGTTTTTCATTTAAAATATTAGGAAATTGGTAAAATTTACCTTGTAATAGTAATGTTTATTAATTTTTAATTAAATAGTATTGGTACAAATAAATGGAATATAAGGGTAAAAAATTTGGATACAACAATATAAAAGTTGAACGTAGACCAAATATAGGAAAATCAGTTTTTATTTCTAAAGGAATTTTGCAAATCATTTCACAATGCATAAATGTCCTTCTTTTTTTCCATTGTGGCTAGATGATTGATTTGAATAAAAATTGTTAGAACCCAATCTATTATTACAAAATTTTCTATTATCTCCTTGTTCGTAAGAAAATTTAGCTTAGTGATTTTTGAGACATGTTTTAGGAACATAGGGTCGTTGAAACATCTCTTTAGCATTATTGTCCAGAAAATGAACTCTAAAAATTAAAATTTAATTTTATAGATTAATTAGTAATGAATATTTTAATATGAAAATCCAATATAAAAGTTAAACGTTGAAATATAGTAGTAATTGATGTGAATTTTCTTAAAATTCATAGTATACTGGACAATAAAAAACTCAAAAAATGTGGTACTGATTAATTATCATATAAATAACAGCCAGAATAATAGAGGAAAATAATATTTAATTGTAATTAATCAAATCATACATAGGGAATCATGATAAGAAGATTTCTTTTGGGTTCAAAGGTTGGTCAATTAGGATGGCAAAGGAAAAAATAACTATGCACCGATCTAAGGAAATTTAATTCCCATATTTTCATGCAACATGATTATGTGATGTTATTCTTCCGGGGTGAATGTACCCTTCTCCAAATCTGGTCTCAAATGATTTTTAGGAAGATGATTTTCCCAGAATGACAAATCCCTCAGTCAAATCGTATACATCATGCTGTGTTGGTTATGTCCTCCAAGTAATGTCTTGATCTGTTCATGTAGGGGACTGACACTACTAGATGTTGGTTGAGAGTAATATGGTTTCTTGTTGTAGTTACATATAGTTGATAAAATAGTAAATGGAAAACAAATTTTCTTTACATGCTATAGTCATCTGAAACAGTCCATTTGTTCCTTAAACATGTTATTACATAGTTTCATGTAGTCATTAATAAAGGTGCAATAAGCAGTTTCCGTAAATATATAAATGGAGTTTAGAAATTTTTTGATTATGTAAGTTATTTCCAATTACATGGAAAAACATCATAATTTCACACAATTTTGTCTGTTTTTTTGTTGAATATATCCTTTAAACGTGGATGCAGTTCATGGGTTGTTATTTCCTTAGAGTTTTGAGATTTTTTAACAATTCGTTGAACCATAAAACTTTATCAATATATTTTTCTACCTGAATAAATGATTTCAATCAATTACATCGCCAAAAAACTATGAAATATAATAATTCTATCTGAAATATGATGTTTAAGAATTACCAAATGAGTATAAAAAATGGAGTGTGTTATAATAATATAATTTATAAATGGAACTGGAAAAAATCAATATTTTCTACTCAAGTGATGTAATGAAAATTAAAGACAATGAAGGAAAAAAACATATACCTGAGTAGATGATATATTTTTATTTTTTGTAGAAATTCCAAAGTTTCTATTGCATATTACTCTTAAAATTCCTGGCCTATGATGTTCCTATATCAAAAGTGTACAATGAAAAATATATATGAATAACATAGCAGCAATTTCAATTTAACTACCTCATATAATTCCCATGACATGATTGATGTGAAGTCAATGTGAGTAAAAAAAATAAAAATGGAAGATAAAACTCCATAATAAATACAATCAAAACAACACCGAAATAGAATACATATCCATCGTAGATATTTATAAGAATTCAAAACAATTTATTCCATATGAATGGATTGGAAAGGATATCAATGCGAAGAACCAAAAGAGGACAGAATATATTGAATCACATAACCTGAAACTAACCACAGTAAAATAATTTTATTTTAAAAATTAGCATGTTGAATCTGGCCACATAAGTTGGAAGTGAAAAGATATAAAATGACTCACATGAATCTCAATATCATCTGAAGAAAAAGATGATGAATGAAATGAATTACAATATCATTCGAAGATAACTCCATTCCTATCCAAATAGTAATGAACACAATAAAGGAGTTGTGAGTGAAAAAATCAGTCCCCTGATTTTCCTCCGAAGGATAATCATTTGGTAAAAATACATTCAATCAAAACATTTCATCAAACCCTTCCAGAAAAAGCAATTTGATTCCTTGCTTAATGCATGAGCAAGGTTTAGGAAAAAATAAATCTTTTTCCCATTACAAAATGTTCAATAATAGTTATTAACATGATTTGTTCATTTTAATCACATTCATTTAGAATGGTTCCATTATAAGATACACAAATCATTTGTTTATTTTCTATTAATTTTGTTTATGCAAAAAATAGTCATAGTGATTTGAATGATATACCATGTGGCGATACCACGGAAGTATTTCATCATTACTATGGTGGTGTAAGTAAGTTACAAAATCATGCCACATAACGAAAATCTGTCAATGGAAAAGAAAATGTGAGACCAATTATTCTAATAGAAAATAATAAATTAAAAAAACCGAATAAATTGGTCACTGTTTAGAAAGATCACATTGGTCCAATGAAATTTTAAAAAATGGGGAAAATATGAAACACAAAATAATGACAACCCATCAAATCTAAAAATGATTAAATAAAACAACCAGGATAGTTATAAGTTTACAAAGATAATAATTTTCATTAAAATAATTCAAAATTGGAAAAAAATGTTCTTACCTAACATGGTCAGAAAGTGAAATATAAGCCAACAAAAAATGATCTCCTATCACATCTAAAGAAATGGTTAAAGAAAATATCCATGATAGTATAAATTTTCATGGATAATAAATTTCATTATAATGCTTAAAACATGAAAAACTGGGCTTACCAAACCATTTCAGCAAGATAAATTTAACCCATCACAAAACCACCACCTATCAAATCTCAGAAATGATTAATGAAAATAACCAGGGTATTTAGAAATTTACAAAGATAATCAATTTCATTAAAATGCTTAAAAACTAGAAAAACCGTGTTTACCAAACATGTATATCAAGTTAAATTTAAGACTTTATAAAATGAACACATTTAAAATATAAAAATGATTAATGAAAATAACCAGGATAGTTAAAGAATTTCAAAGATAAGGAATTTCATTAAAATTATTAAAAACATGGAAAACTGGGCTTACCAAACATGTTCAGTAAGCTCAATTTGTGCTTCCATAAGATTAACAGCATTAAAATCACAAAAATAATTAATGAAAATAACCAGGATAGTAATATATTTACAATGATAATTATTTTTATTTAATCTCCTAAAAAAACTCGGTATACAAAAACCTAAGGAGTAATGAGAATCAAATTTTATAAATAAAAAAGAAAACCACGCATGTTGAAAAAATGCATTAGAAAATGAAAATTTATTCTTTGTAATAAATAACCACATTAACTCATACATTTCATTATAAGTCATATTAATGAATTTTCCAATAAAAGTCAAGAAGCACATGATTATCACTGTATAATCAACCCCATGAGTTCTGAACAATTTTAAAAATTTTAGGCCTAATCCATAAATCAAATCCACATGAAGAATGAGATGGTAAATAACACCAGGATCAAACCAAATTGATCAATAAAATATACAGTATGTATTTACACATATTTCCAAGAAGAAATTAGAAACATAATTAATCTCATAACTAAAGTGTGAAGATTTTGTGGGTGGGAATAGGAGATACAAGATTCCAGCCAAGAAGATATAATGACTGACTTAAAACAAGCCATAACATAATCATAAGAAATATTGTTGAAAAAAATGACCGTGATGAAATATAGAAGGGGTTTTTAGAGTATCTAAATTGGAGATTTATACAATGAATGTATTGGTAATTAATGTTTTACTAAAAATAAATCATGATTGATAGAATGTTGAAAATTTCTATGAATTTATAATAACATACCTCTTTCAAATATGATGATTCACCCACTTTCGGTCCAACAAGGGTCCCATTTGTTTGATGTAAAGTATAAAGTGAAAGGAGTGGTGGTCCTAGAAGGAGGAGTGGACTAAGGTGGTGTCGAGAGGGGTCAAGGAGATATTTGAAGAGGGCTGCAGTGCTGAGAGGGGTAATCAAGGATGGATGGAGTTAGGGAGGGGGAGTGAAATCTAGGTGGAGGAAGTGCAGAGGTGATGGTGGAGGAAGAGGCTTGGTTGGAGAGACGAGTCTTGGAGGGAGAAGGGTATTTTAAGGAACCCTAATCAGAACGAAAAAAACTGATAGTGGGAGGAGAAGCCCGAAGCTTGCTGTGGGAACGCTAAAATAGAGGGAGGTTGGCGAAGGGGGTTTCAGATGAAATCGTAGGATGAACATGCGTAGCTGGAGTCCGAGCATATGTAGTGGTCGTGAGAGGTCGAGGATGAATTGGCAGAAGCAGAGTGATCTGTAGAGGCCACGGGAGGTCAAGGATGAACATGTGTAGGCGGAGTAGGAATGGTCTAAACCCTAATCGTATTGGAGGTCAATCCTGACCATGTATAGAATGCATGTTGAGTCAAATGCTTCGAGTTGGAGAATCAGCAGAGGATGTAGAGCGCGATGGTGTGGGGGTATTTTTGTCATAAGAAGTCCGTATGTGGTGACGTGGGTGATTATGGAGGTGAAAAATCAGTGGGTAACAACCCATCTTTAGTAGATATAATAGAAGTTTCTATCATTGTTAAAATTGAAATTGGTTAACTAATGGTAAATGAAAATCATAATGTTTAAAAAAAACATCCAAACTAATCCAAAATATATTGGATTATTATATTAAAACCTTATTATATATCATCATTTATTCCATGGTAATTTGTTGTTATTTGGAAAGAAAGTTAATTTGTTATAATTTAATCTGTTGATAAATTTTGAAAGCTCCCAACCCATCAGTTACAAAAGGACATCTCAACCATCACTTATTTACAACACATTGATAATTATATATCAACCATACCATAAAAATTTTTATTCTCAACATCTATATTCATGTTATAGAGGTCATTTTATTCTCAAAAGATTGTCCCTATATCCCTTTATAAGAGATCTTAAGAAGACGTATTGAAGAAAATGTAATAACATATATACGATCACATTATTTCTCTACTCTTCATAAATACTGTAAATATATTATGTTTATAATTATATAATAACAACTATGTCATAAATTTCAGGGCAAGATATTATGATTTTTAAATCACCTTCACGTACCCTCTTTCCCATTAATCAGGATATAAAAGTGTCACCTGGGAGTAAGTACTGCATACCCTCTCTAAGCAGAGAAACTATTCAATATTCATCACTATATGTCATAGATGCGTATTATGATGGTTTTAATGAATATATATGTTGCATAGGATCTGATAATAAATCTATTAATATGAAATATAATATAATTTATTTTATTTCTTTAATGAAAAAATGAAAACAACGTTCATGTGTACATAAGTCCTACCACCTCCATAAATCATGTAATTTATTTATCTATCTCAAAATTCTATGAATGTTTAGAAACATGTATGAAATTAGTAAATATGATTTTTAATACAATGATTAACATTTTGAATATTATGAGGCCACTGTTCAATTTATATTAAGTAAGGTAATTTAAATGAAACATTCATGGAAAACATTGCAGCTATCACATATAATAGTAAATTTATTAAAACAATATTTAATAAATGACTGAAAACATGTTATAAATAAATAAAAAATTGTATTATTGAATTAATATTATGGAATAAAGTTATAATAATTTTTTTATGATATAGTTTCATTGAACATGAAAAAATATAGGAAATACATGATGTAAGGGTTTGTTAACAAATGTCATCATTATTCAAGATTGATTCTATTTACCTCTCCACAGGGGAACATTTAACATTCATGTACATGTATTAAAAATATTTATTATAATAAGTTACTAATATTTTTTAAAATAATTTTACCCAATGTTTCACCTTTTTAAAATATGGTTTTATAGTAATATTGTTTTAACAAACATTATACATTGTGACATTTCTGACAAAAATATAGAAGGAATTTATTAAATGTATTTTGAATCAAAATATTTTAAAAATATCAAGGAAACATAATGTTTTTAATCTTTCTAAATAATATTAAAATTTTATTTTTAATGAAATATTATACAACATTAATTTAAAATAAAAAAAAATGTTTTCAGAATTGAAATATTATTTTCCTCCCGAATTATTTCCTATGATTTTCCCAATTAGTTTTCTATATAAGAATGAGTTATTTTATGTTATGTATGATTTACTTGTTATATGAACCAATTACTCAATATTAATTATTTATATGTGTGTCTTATGTATACAATGAAATGATTTTTATGAATACATTCAGTTTTAAGAAGGATATTTCAAGATAAAATATTTAACAAACCCATTTATTTTCATAGGATCTGATATGATGAATGATTTATGATATTGTGGAACACATTAGTATGGTTTTAATTATGTGAATATTGGGAACTGATATATCAGAAAAATTCAATGGGATGTCTTAATATATAATGAGATAGGGAGGGATGAAAATTGGAGTGAACCCAGTTCAGTAAATAAGAGATGGAATGTGAATAGATCTAGATTTAGTATGATAAGGATATAATAGGGAGTAATAAAAGTTGATTATATTAATTTTTATTCAATTATGTTATTGGAAGTACTCCATTACTAACAAGTGAAATAATTTATATTTCTTATGTGTTTGAAAAAAAATCCATGTATCATTCCATTGTAATTTATTAATTGACCATTCTATTTTATTTCCTTATGATTCATATATTGTGTACACCAACAATTTTTTCCAGGATATAATGTTATTAAATTTTATTTATAGTGTATAATTTTAAATCCTATTTTCATTTTATTATACCAATTTTCTCATATTATTCTTATAAAATCAATGTTACCTTATTTATTTACACTTACTGAGAATATAAGATCAATCATTCTTCTGTTTCCTTTAACAGGTGATGATGAAACTTTTTGGTATGGTATTCTTATGAAGACTTATATATGAGAAGATTATTGTGGGATATGTTTAGGGAATGTCATAAAATAATAAATTTTTATATCTAATCTACAAATACTGTAAAACATTCGGATTTTTTATAGAGTGTGTTTTCCTGTATTGAATATTCATCTAAATGGATGTAATATTTGATTATGAAAAGAATGAGTTATTATATTTAGTAAAATATATGTGTTTATACATTATTTAGTGATTTCTGTTTGTGATTTTTTTTAAACTGTGTGGTTATGAATAATTATAGTATAAAATCCTAAAGTATTGATAGTTATCATGAATAACCATGATTAACCATATGTTTTAGTTAATTAAAAATAATTTTTCAGGTCTTAGATATTATCTCTCATGATTATGTGGCATCACACAAAAATTATTATTTCAAACACTATGCTTATTTATGTTTTAGACAACGAATAGAACTAGGAGGATCCATGTTAATGGTGAATTTGATGGACAATGGAGTGATCTTGCTCGTGAGAAACACAATTATATAGGAGTGAAAAGTTGGTTCCATCTAGTTATTTTTAATAAAAAAATCTTGAAAAATCTTCAATAATCTTATCTTTGGTTAGTTTTTTTACTCATATACATTGAGAATGAGGGATTTTCATAATGACCATTAAGGAATTAAAGTTTAATTTACCTCCTATAAATTATGTAGGAATATGAATTATAATGAATATTTTAATTGGAATTTGATGATGATTTGGTTTTGGAAGATCAGGACATAAATAATGTTACCATAAAGGAAAATAGGATGGTTTACCCATTGAAATAGATGATAATAATGTTATTTCTTTGGCATCATAGGCAGTTAAATGTTTTAAATTTTAATATTATTGGAAATATTGAAGTCATAATCCTAGGAGTAAATCACATTAGGTTAATCAAAATGTTTTTAGGAGTAATTGTTATAATATTATTATGAAGATAATTAAAATGACATATGGTATGAAATAATATTTACAGAAAAAATGATGTAGTCGTGTTAATGATTTAAGAAGGTAGTGGAAGGAAGGTGTTTATATGTATTAGAATTAAGAGAAAATTTTTTATAAATAAATTAATGATATTATGGTATAATGAAATGTCTATGTATTGGTCAACTATTTGGTGAACGATACTGATATCCTTGAAATGTGATTGAGGTTATAAGGTGATATTTTAAGTTAATAATTGAATAAGGTAAATATTACCCTTTACATGTGTATGATGATTTATAGATATATTTCATTGTTATAAAATAAAATGGATTGTATTGTTGACCATATATTTGATTTGTAATGTTAAAAAAAATTAGATTTATGATACAATGGAGTTAGTTTAAAAAAAATTATTTTATGGTACGACAAAAGATTTATTTATTGAAAGCATGGATTTATTCACTATGGTTTTCTGGTAATTCAAGTTATTAATATTTACAAACAAAATAAATGATAATCATATTCACATGTATGGTGCTTGACATTTAATAGTTATATCATGTTTTCTGGGGGATTAACGATAAGTTAATTTTTGAAATTTTGGGACCTTCTTTATAATGTTTTTCATTTTAATATTTTGGACGGTTCATAAGGGTAACCATTTATGAAAAATATTATGTTTAATATGTTATGAGGTTTTAGAGATTAGTTTATAATGTCACTAAATAATGATTTATTCATTTTTGATAATGTGTGATAATTTTTTTTTATGATGATAAATAAAGACAAAATGAATGAGGGGATCTTAAAATCCACCAGTTCTTCAGGAATTATAATTTCATATTCATTTGTTAACGTATGAGATGAAGAGGAAATTTATCAAATAAAAAATAAAGAGAGTTATTTTTATTAGTAAATATATAAAGTAATAATATATTCAAAATGGATTTATAAATTAAATGTTATCTGATTATCATTATTTATGATTTCATCAATGGTCTTTTTCAATCCAATTTATCCAATCATTTTGTGGTTATAAACCTTATTTTAACCATGTTCTCTATCACTATCTTTCTGTTTGTTGGGAAAATTTTCTCACAAAATAAATATATTAATTTTCATCCAATTTCTCTACTATGTGTAATACATGTTATGCATTATTTCATGTAACCTTTATGTTTCGAATAATATTTTTTGTAATGGTAGTTTAATTATTTATTTATATGATGTCAGTTTCTAATATTGAATTATCAAATGTTAATACTTTGATGACAGAAATTAATTAAGAGGGTGAAATTCATTTTACAGAGTGTAGATTATAACAACATGATATTTTATGAATGGTATTTTAAATTTATTTGATTTATTTGATTTCTTGTATTTCATTAAATATCTAGTTTAGAAGAACCATAAACTATTAATCAATTATAAAATTTATACTATAACCCAAATATTGTATTGATGATAATGAAAAATAATAAATAATTTAGGAAATAAATATAAAACAAAATTTTAATTTATTGGTCTGGTCTTAGAAAATGATCACATAGTTGTTTTCAGTAAAGTCATTTTATTCCAGAAAAAATACATTTTCTTAAAAATTTTGTTTCTATTATTTTTTTATTGTATATTAATTTATAGAATTTATAAAAAGTATATTTGAAAAAAAAATTAATTTGTTAAATCATTATTTCAAAATTATGTTTAAATGAATAATTTTGAGAATTCAATTAAAACAATTATTTTTCAAGTAATTGTGAAAAATATAGATTTTTATTGAAAATTGTATCTTATTTTAACATATATTGAGTTTAAAATAATGTTTTTAATTTGTTAATAATTTTAATAACATTATTTTTATTTCAAATAATATAATTATAATTTATGAAGTGGTGATTATAATTGAATTTAATATATAATTTTTCTTAAAAAAATGTAATTTATAAAAATTATTATGTTGTGTTTTTATGATTAATTTTAAATTAAATTATAAAAACTAAGTAATTTTAATTTTGAAAAATGGAATCAACATTTAGAATATTCCTTTTGAAATTTAGTATTTAAATCCCTTTTATATTAGTCAATATGAATATAATCTTTGGTAAAATTTATTACCTTGTTAGAGGTAAAACATGTTAATATTAATTAAAAATATATGGTAAGGCCATAAATTTTTAACCTATTTTTTAGTGTAAGAAATTAAATATATCAATAAAATATTATGTTCAAAATTGATATCTCAGATGAAAAAATTTACATGAAAATTATAAATATATTATTTAAATCAAATTCACATAATGTCACATTATATGTTTTAAATCTCTCATATGGGTCCTCATGAAAAAAAATTATGTTCTGAAAAAAATAATTTTAATTTTTTAATGTAATAAAAATAGTTTTATGTTGTAAAGATATTTTTGACTTTTAAGGCCATATTGATGAAATCAATCCATTATAGTATTTTTTTTTAAATAAAACTCAAATATTTCACATTCAAATTTTTAATAACTATTAAAATTTTAATATGTGGTTAGGGGTTATCCTAATAGTTTTTTTCAACATTAAATATTAATATTAATTAAAAAATCATATTTGTCAATTTTATTTATTTATTTTTTTTAAATTTTATTATTACTGAAAATTCCTACACACAATTGATGAAGTAATTATTAAAATAAGATGAAAAAACAAATGAAGTTTAATAAAAATTTTCAATGTAAAATATTTTTAAAAATCAAACATAATAAATAAATGATCTAGATGACTTGAATTTTTTTGGATATAATAAAATAGATATGTTTTGATTTTTATTCTTTTTTTGTATTTTTGTAAATTTTAATACATTGAATAGTATCAAAATTTAAAAAAAATGATATTTTATAAGAAAAATAATTTGTTAAATTATTTGAAATAAATAAAAAAGTATTTCAAAAATAAAATTTTATTATAAAAAGTTTTATAATATATTAACTTTTTAATTTAATTTCCATTTATATCATATTAGTAAAATTACAACATTTAAATATAAATTTTTTTTAATATAGTTAGTTTTAAAAAAGTTTATCTATTGGTTAATGAAAATGATATGTTTTGAAAAAGGTACAAACATAACTAAAATATATTTAATGATTATATTAAAACATTATATTATATTATCGTTGAATTTATGGCATTTTGTGGTATTTTTATACAATATAATTTTTTTTATAATGTAATAATTAGTGAAATTTCAAATGTTCCCCTCACCTCAATTATGAAAGGGCACCTCCTACATCAATTATTTATAAAAAATAATTCCATATTGGAGGAAAATATCATACCCATTAGTCACATAGACCTCCTTAGTCTCATTATATACGCTCTATTATTATCAAATTATCATCCCTCAGTCCATTTATAGGAGATCAAAAGGAGACATTTTGACGAAGAGATATTATGTCTAACTGATAAATTTATTTTGGTACTCTTTTTTACCACCTATGAATATATATTTTTTATCTTGAAATAACAAATTATGTATTATAAATATTATAAAAAAATGTTTATGATTAAATAACCACCATTTTACACCATATTTTCAATCAAACAAGAAGTAAAAGTATTGCTTCAGAATATGAAGGGATTACCATCTCAAAGTAGCGTTAAAGTTCATTTTTAATGACCATATTTTATGGATATGTATTATAATGGTATTAATTATTATATATAATTTATATTATGTAGTATGAATTACATAAATTTGAATTATTTTTAACCTTTCAATCAATTTAATCACTAGAAAAATTAACACAGCATTAATGTATACATATGACCTACTACCTCAAATAAATGTATAATTAATTTTTCAATATCTAATTTATACGAATTATTATAAATATTTATACATTGATTAAATAATATTTTTACCATTATTATAATTATGGAAATCATTGTACCAAAATAAAAGTATATGGACCAAGACTACTAAACTCTAATACTCTTGAAAAAAATGCACTTATCTCCTAAACAAGTGATTTTTATATCAAACTTTAAATATATGAGTCATAAAATGGTATCATTAATTAATTACCAGAAGGATATAATTAATATTATGTAATTAATTTATAATAAATTTATATTTATTAAAAACTATTTTTAATGTGAATGAAGATTGTAAAATCTTGAGGTAAGGGTTCATTTCAATTTCTCATCATTATTTGGGTTTCTTTTTGTTTATATATCCACTATGTAAGATTTATCATACATTATTGATGCTTTATAAATATTTTTGAAATTTTCTTAATATTGTTTTAAATAATGTTTTATACTCTTTATAATTTCTAAAAATGATTTTAATGGAATAATTTTTTCATTTTACAAATAATAAAAATTTTGAATATTAAAAAAAAAACTTATTTTTGTAACATATATAGTAAGATAATATTTTCAAACATTCATGAAACTATAATGTTTGGAAGAATAAAATAAATTCACATAGGTTTATTTTAAATGATAGTTTATCCCTTCATAATTGAGTGGCTTTTTAAAAAAATGTAATGAATATTTTCCTTGATAATTATTTCAATTGATAATTAGAAAACTTGACCCATTGAGAAAAACATTTTTTGATGTCACATATTATTTACTAGGGATATGAAACAAGGAAAACATCTTTATTCATTCTCTATACAGTTTCTGATTATGATTGAATGTTTTTAGGAATCATGTCACTTTTACTTGGGTTATTAATTAATGAAATGATTAAGAATCCTTGTTCTTTTCATTGATTCTTATATGATGAATGATATATGATATTATAAAACACATATAAATGGATTTCATCTTGTGATGTTTGGGACCAACATCTCCATAAAATTAATTGGGTAATAATTTATATCTGAAGATATATATAGGGATGAAATAGAGATTGAACCCAATTTAATAATACGGGGATGGAACAAGATGTGCACCCAGTTCAATAAGGCTTGGACAGAATAGGGAGTGAACTAGGTTCAAAACATTATTTTTTCTATTTTTTTGTTTTTAAATATTTCTTGACATGTAAGAAATTTATTTTATATAGTGGTCTGTATTCCAAAAATTCCTTCCTCATTCCAATGATAGGTTTTTATGGCTCATCTCAAATTATTTTCTTATGATGCATGTCTTATAAACTACTATGATTTCGTCAATGAATCAGGATTATTAGCATTGATATATAGGGTATAATTTTCAAAATGATATGTTAATGTTATTTTTAATTTATGATCTTATTATGATTTCTAAAACATTTTTATCTTTTTTTATCCCTAATGATAATCTATTCTAATATTTTCATTTGTTTAGTTCACCAGGAGATGAAGAAATTTTTTGGTAGGGTATTCCTAAGTGGATTACTACGTGATTAGATCCCTATTCGAGATTTTCAAGACCATCCAAAAAATGAGAGGATATTATATCTAATCCCCAATTTATCAAAACCTATTTGAACCCCTCATAGAGTGTGTTGTCATGTATATAATATTCACCTATATAGTTGTAATATTTCTGTAAAAATGTGTATTCCATTTTAGACTTGATTTTTTATAACTTATTCCCCCTCTATTTTCATGGATTGTTTTAACAGATAATTGTTTATTACATTGATCTATTTATGGATGTAGTTATAGATGATATTTATATATATATATATAATTATAGCCAGAGAATGAAGTTGACAATAGTATTTTTTTTGAATACCCTAGGAATGGAATATTTGTATGTAATGTGTCAAAGTGTTAATTTTAGTAACATGAAGTTTCATTTTGGTGTTATATAGTATAAAGGGTTGGTATATCAGTGAATCCATAAAAATCATAATTAATTTTGAAATGTCCTAGATCAACCATGGTTACAACCATCCATTGTTATCATGGTATGGATGGATACTTATGAATCTCTGTGATCTATTTCTCATGACAATCTCATCCACTCACCTGGATAACCGAGAATGGATCAAATTTCTAATGAAAAAGTGATTGTGAGTATATTTTGCAATAACTAATGAGAAGTTTTTTAGTGAAAATAAACATAAACTATGTTATATTGGATAAATTTTGGTCATATATAGTGACTTTCCAAATAGTTGATGTGTATTATTCTTCATTTTTAATGAAATCTTGATAGCTTGTTCCTTTAACAAACTGAGTATTCATTATATAAATTCTGCAACTCAGGATTTGGAGTTAAAAGTGGTATTTTTTATTGTTGATATGATGAAATATTTGTATTATGAATGAAGTGAAATATATAGTGAAAATAAAACAATGAAGTATATATTTACACAAAAAGAGTGGCATATGTACCAGATTTGATTATTGGAGTTGATAAATGATTATGACAGGTTATTACAATTAGCACTTCAGGAAGGTGAATAAGGTGGATAATTATTTGATTTAGAAAGACCATTCTCATTTTTCCAGGATTTGGATTTAAGGAGATACATTTTTTTTGTATTTTTATAATTTGGACATTAAAACCTTGGGGAAATGTTATAGATCATATCCCAATAATATGAACATTCATCCATCCTTCCATGAGAGGATTTAGAAGGTTTCAATGGAAGATGTGGAATTAAAAACATACTAATGAATGTTCCCATATTTATCCATGAAAATAATTGATTGATAAGGTTCATAAGCTGTGTATGTGTTCTATCAATACATGTATTAGAGATTTATATCTTGGATGAATTATATATTTCATCAATAATTTATAATTCTATATATTTTTTAGAATTACAATGATCTATAAAAAATTGATAGAGTATTTATCATGGGTATAATGAAAATGAATATTGAAGTGTATGTATCACTATTTGCAGTGTGTCAAAATTTTATGGATTATATTAAAAACTCAATGGGGATTTTACAATAACTATATATACCATAATGGAAATGATAAATCATTACCATTTATTTCATTGTTTGAATCCCCAAATAATCTAAAGTGTATAATTCTATTTAGGTTGTAGTTGATTAACATACAAAATTAAAAACCTTTTATTACTAATAGATATGATTTATTTAATGATCTCCTTTACAAACAATATACATTAGAATTGATAAGGATTCAAAGAGTACATAATTATATTTTATCTGATCGAGACTAAGGTTTACTATGATGTTTTTCCAAAGACATAAGCCTGTTTTGGATTTGCAACACTTTTTTGTACTAATTACCCTCCTCTTAAAAAGTTTTAGTTAGATAGAAACAATAAAACCATGGTGGATATGATTAGTTATTATTATAGGGAATAAAACAGATGTTGAGATTAACACCTTATATTGGTATAATATTATTACAATAATAGATTTAACATGATAAATTCTGATAGATCCTTATGAATATCTCTTTGGGAGGAATTAAAAAACATCATTATATTAGGATTTAGTTAAAAAAGAAATATATCAGGACCTTATCAAGATATTAAAATGGAAGAGAAAGTAATATTGACTAAATAACACATAAGGGAAACTCAAAGTTGAAAATGAGGTTATGCTAAAAATCACATTCAGAACTAGAGTTCGAAGATGATCATAATGTATTCTTGAAAAATTATCTATGAATGAATGTTATGTTATTTGTATATAAGGTAAATATTTTACCTAAATTTATCAGTAATTTCAAAATTAATGATCATATTTAACTAGTAGCATATCTCTTGGAATAATATGTGTTAATTATTGACCATTGAATGAATGTGATATTATTCATCACCACACATTTGGTCCATATTAATATGCGGAACTAATAAATTGGTGTATTATATGTGGGGATGGAGGATGTGTTGATGATAAATCATCTGCCATTTTTTATCATAGTGATGTAATTTTGAGATATAAATTCTTAATATAGGGGTTAAATGAAACATAATATTATTTTTTATAAATTTCTCCCCAAATAATTAAATTTTTTAATATATTATGATACACAGACCTCTATGTCTAAAGGAACTATAATATAGTACAATTTTATATCATTTAAATTAAACTATCAGAGTGACTTTGAATGATAAAATTTTGAAAATAAATTTTATAAAAATTTTATTAAATTAAAATATATGGATAAATAAATAATCAATTGTTTTTATAGTCCTTATATAATTTTAAAAATAGTCGTTATTCAATAGTTGATTATATTGTTATTTTTTAGAAAATAATGTAATTAATCTTACACACTTTTAGATAACTCATTGGATCAAAAAAAAACATTATTTTTGAAAACATAATGTCAAAAACTACCACAAAGTAAATTTTTTAGTATTATCTGAGATGTCTTATTTTTCATTGAATAGTGAAAAACACAGATTTTTAATGAAAATATTAATAAAATTGAATAATTTACATACTTCATTTATTTTTAAATAGAATTATAATAGTTTTAAAATTAAAATTAGTTTATTAATATTATGAATAATCAAATTAAATAAATTGTAACTAATTTCTTACAAGATTTTGTTTATATATTTTTTATACAAAAGAAAAGATTTATTATGGATAACATATTGTGGGATTAATATTGAATAAATAAATGAAAATTATATGAAATTAATTTGATAAAATATATCCAATATTTGTAATCAAAATAATTTATATTATTTAATATTATAAAATTATTTTTAAACAAAATTAACAGTAAAATCAATGAAAATGTATTACCATGAGTTAGGTTAAAACATGTTTATCATGGGTGGCAAACCAATAGATAAAGTCGAATTTTCCAAAATCAAATAACAAATTCGGATTTTATGGCCATATTTGTGGCTCATACTAAACCAAAATCAAATATCTGTCCATTTTAAATCATTTTTCTTTTCTATAACATTATTATATTTTAATTATTAATAAACTTCCATGTGTGTCCTATTCCCCTCTTATAAAAGGACACCCAAAATAAATCATCCTTGTACCATGGTAGTATATATATCATAACCATTAACAAAATAGTCATATTTATATACTACCTCTAAATGATTTAGAGGTGATGGTCTTCTTAAAATACCATTCCAGGCAACCTTAAGGAAGGATCTAAAGTAGGCTAACCAAATGTTAGATAATCGTCCTACCCAATCTCTTTCAAATTATTTATTATCCATCCTCATCAAAACATATTGTATTAATAATAAAATAACACCTATTATATTATAAATTTACATAAATGTATTTATTATTATGGAACAACCATTATTCACCCAATTTTCGTCAAATGTGAATTGAATATATCACTTGTGCGTACATGTAGACTACCCCATGCATTTAGTGTTACAATTCATTTTATATCTCCATATTTCATGGATAGATAATATGATGGGATTATTTTTTATATATGAAATTTCTGAAAAAACTATTCAACTTGAAGTGTAATATAATATCTAACCTCTTACATTTTCCTTTTTTATGATGAAAATATCACTCATGCATATGTGTGGACTACCTCATCCATAAAGCGATGTGATTCATATTTTTTTTCATATTTTACATAGATAGTTTTAAGGAAATATTTAAGGTATACATATTTTATTTGTGATATAATTATTTTTCTATAATTATTAAATAATTATCATTATTCTTTCACTCTTTTTATTTTAAATGTAAACAACATTCAAGAGTACATACAATTAATAGTCTCAATGAACTGTGTAAATTGTTTTACTATCTCAAACATTATGGATCTTTTTAAATATTTATATACCGAATATATATGATATTAATATCATAAATAACTCTTCTATGAAGATATAACCATGATAATGAACTATTATAATAACTTCATAACCGAAACATAAATGAAAAATGAAACATTTGACACCAATAAATGATGATTTAAATAGGGAATTTCTAATAAATGAGAGTTGATGTAGTATATGTGGATAATATATGATATTATATGTATTTAAATGATAAATTTAGATAAATATTTTAAGTATAAATTTATTATATATAATTTTATATAACATTCAATGAATGTTGAAATTCAGGAGAGACATTTAATGTCAATTTCCACTCAATTGAAACATATTTAGTATAATGAACATCTTAAAATATGATAGCATATATAATAACCCATTTATTAATTTAACAGCAATATATATTTATTAATGATAATTAATCATTCCATTAATTTTACTATTTCAAGGGGTTATAATGTAATAATTACCAAAGTGGTAGTTATTTATTTTGTGATATTAATTTTTTAGGATTTCTCTCATTTTCCTTAAAGGGATATTTTATTCTACCATTAAAAAAAATTACCTTATCAAATAAATATTTATATATTTTCATTTACACATGCACGTTTTCCACCTATTGTAACATGAATCAATAAATTAAATGGTTAAATGAAAATGCAATCATATTTCTCTTTAGATGAAAACTATTTTTCATCAATGTATATATTTTTATAATTTGTTTTACAAAAGATCCATTATATATATAAACTAATGTATTAGGTAAATTTTAGGTTTTTATTTTATTTTATAATTCCTTAATGGAATATTTATTATTTTTTCACATCGGGCGATTTGGGAATTTTTTTATTAAATTTCAAAAGGAATATTAATTTTTTACATATATGACATTAATGGATTTTCCTACCTCTATATCCATTTTCACAATTCATCTTCTTGTAATTGTTTTCAATTTATTTACAAATAAAAATCAATAATAAATTATTTTAATGTTTCATTTCGGTTTTTCCTTCACGATGGGATATGATTTTTCTTGTAATATTATATTTCTAATGAATTAAAACTAATTTTATTTATTAATTTCATCTATTAACATTATTAAAAAATTTCTTATGATATTTTTTAAAATATTTTATATTTTTTAGCCATAATCTTCATTTAATTCTTAATGAAAATACCTATTTTTGTTTGGGTAGAGGGAGACCCATTACATTTCCAAAAGGCCCAAGGCCAAGTAGCCTTAATTTTAAATCTCATTTATATAAAATATCCATATTATTTTATGATTGGATATGATTATTTCCTAAATAATATTCCATTTATATTATGGGTTTTTTATTATGAATTTAATATGAATTCCTCATTTAACATTAATATTTTTCATTATTTACTAAATTCAAATATTTTATGATAAAGAATACTTATTAAGAATTAAATTGATCATTCAATATATGATGAATTAATTAGATAAGTAGTGATTGGTGGGTCCTAGTTATAGATATCACTGTGATGCATCTATAAGTCTTATGGAACAATCCAATAGTCCAATATTATTAAATGGTTTTCCTATTTATACCAACCAAGTTTTTCACAAGGAATTTATAGTAATATATTAATATGTCTAAGGTGACGATGGCCAACGTTATGCATTTCATTCATTGAGAGTTCTATTATTACTATACATGATATTACTACATAGATATTATCCAGGGATTCATTTCATGTTATGGTAATTGATTAAATGTCAAAAACAATTCATGTGAAGGCCTCGAAATCCCATGGAAATTTATTTATTTTAAATACATGGGAATATTTACGAGTCCACAAAAATTTACAGAGCATGATTCTGAGGTCCAGTGTGCCCGGAATCAATTTCTAAAGTTTTTTTTGAGTATGCTCAGAAAACGTACAAGTGGGGTTTTATAACTTTTGAACTAGTGCTTGAAATTGAAATCTAACAGCACCGTTGAACTTGCATCGCTGATATTTGCTTAAGTATAATTTCACCTCGACGGGAGTAGGTCAAGTATGAATGTTAGTATTTGGTGTATTCAAGAATAATTTTAATAAAAATAAGTGTGTAACTTATTTATATTTGGTGGTTAAAACCACCAAGAGGGGGTTAGGGGTGGTGCCACCACACCATAACCTCCCATGAGAGGATATCGTGGTGGGGCCCACCCAAGGTCTAAAAACCTCTTCTCAAATAATGTGGTGGAGACCACCCAATGATGAAACCCCTGAACACCACATTTATGGAACCACAACCGATGAAATATCTTGAACTAACATTATTAATTTGTGCATACAAACAAGAATTATTTATGTAGAGCCGCCCCTTAATTAATTCTCCTATTGAAATCATGCCAAAAAATATAATAATAGAAAAACTATTATTTCATTTTGTTAGAAACATTATTTTGTTGGAAGGGAGAATATAGGAGAGGAGGAGCTCTTGGAGATAGAATGCCATGAAAGGAAGAACTCTCCAATGAGGAACGACCACCAAAGAGCGACATACACCTTCTTCCTTGTTAAACCAGAAAAAAGTAGGGAGTGCTGTCCTTGAAGAACGTCGACGACCCCATCCTCAGCTTCGTCATTTACGACGTCAACGAATTGACATCCACCTTTCCATGACATCGTAAAAAACGATATGAGGTGGGGGATTTGAGTTTGAAATTATTCCGTTCTACATAGTTCAATCAGTGTAATGTTTTTCCGATTGGTATCACCATATTGTGCAGGGCTCAGACTGCACGAACACAGCCCAACCCTACCCCTTCATTTTTCCTTAATTTTTGACAACCGCGACATATTAATGGTTGCCGATGTCTGGCCGGTTGTGACGAAACTGGTGGCACAAGGCCACCGGGTCTCCAGAAGGGTGCGACACCATCGTGTCGCGCTGAAGAAAGGGGTCGTGGCCAGGCTGGGCCTTGGTGGAAGGGCACCGCGCCTTCGCGTCGTGCGGAGGAGAAGAGGGTCATGACGGAAGAGTGTAGCACTGTTGCGACATGCGTTGGTGGAGAGCCACGACCAGGGTGGCCCGCAGTGGAGAAGCAGATGCGTCCGGTGCTAGGCAGGTCATCGGCGGTGCGGAGCGGCTGTCCGCTCAGCCTGCTAGGAGAAGCGTGACCCCGATGGGACTCGCATGAATTGGAACAGTTCCACCTGGCACTAGTTTGGTCCCCACCCAAACGGTTCATCCATTAGGAAATACAAGGGGTGTGCGCCTCCCCCTAGAGGCGTCTTGGGTGGGCCCCACAGGGTGCCGCCACCCGCGGGCCAGCCATGCCACACGGGGCGCCGGGCCGGACCCCGCGCGGGTCGGACACAGTGTGGGCGGGATACAGCGCGGGCCAGACACAGTTTGGGCGGGGCCCAGCGCAGGCCGGACCTCATGCGGGCCAGACCCAGTGTTGGTCTGGTCGCCCCCTTGGGAAGGGTCAGACCCACAGCCTGGGTCGGACCCCAGTCTTGACTCATTGACTCAAATACACCTTTTCACCCATAACATGGGCTAGGGGTGTCCGTTTTCCAAACTGTCTATGGAGACAGAAATATTGGAGCGATACGTTTCTTTTGGAATACCCTTCATGAGGTTTGGGTACATTTATCATAAGGTCACGATAGATTGATCCTAAAATCCAACCGGGCCCCCGAAATAGAAATGCAATAACTAACAAACTGGGAATCTGATTGACATGTCGTCTGTTGAATTGAGACCCTTATGACATGGCAGACCTTTGAGATACTTCTTCGTGGCACTTCGTGATAGTTGTAGTATTTCCCAGTAGCTCGTGGAGCAGAACCTTTTAGTGACGAGTAGACAGAGTGCAGAGTCCTAGTAGCTGGTAGACCTGAAGACATCTTAACTATTTCGACTCGGAGTGATTCGACTAGCCCAGTGAGGAGCGTTTGGTAGATGGATGAAGACCCGCTGCGGTGGACCACATAGTAGTTGGTAGCAGACCCACAATGAAGGAGCACCTATTAGTTGGCAGCAGACATACGGTACTCAACAAGAGTAGAACCTTAGCAGTCTAAGGCTAGTGAGAAGCACCTTGATGTCGCGACAGACCCACTGTACTCAATAGAGGAGGAGTTCTCCAGCAGCTGTGGTTTCGATAATGAAAATACTAGTTTGATCTGAGTCAATGAGTTTTTTGTTTCCTCATTATTGAGATTGGTTATAAGATAACATTGGTATATATATAGGCAAAAACTAAGTAATCGTTATCCATTGATTTCATAATTTCTCGATTATCATTATTTGATTTTTTGAGACAATGAGAATCTCGGGATCCGTACTGAGTATCGTTATACACACTTTTACACGGGCGATTCTCGGACCTCATTAGGTTGTTTGAAGATGATGGACAGTGCTGACTGAGGCAAAGAGTAGCAGGACTAGACGGTACCTGAAGTTGGATCACTCGGTGTGACGGTGCACAGAGGAGATGAACGAAGGTGGATTACTGAGGAGGCCATATTTACCTACCCATTAGGTGGGAACCCCAGAGGATGACCCATTATATTATTTACTATTATTAATTTGTACCTTTTTTAGTTGTACTTTTACATTCCAGTTGGGCTTCAATTTTTAGCCCCTTCTGCTTTCCATAACTTCTTGGTATACAGTTATACTTTGGAATTTGCTTCCAATTGTGTACTCTGATGTGTTTGTTTACTTTTATAAAGGAAATTACTTCCTAGTTTGCGGATTTAGGCCTTTGTTTCTAGTCGCCACCCCTGGCCTATGGAAGGCGGGCTTCAGGTACTCACGATATGGGACCCGGGGGCTGAGTCATGAAAAATTGGTATCAGAGGAGTCAATTCTTCAATAGAACATAGAACTACAGTCATTGTTTTTGTGAAGCAATAATTTTAAGGGTACTAAGTGTGGTTTTAAGTTTAGTGATTAAAGTTTGGGAGTGGGTGGCTGACGTATCCATACATCAGGACCCTGACTACTGATTTCCGATTTAGTGCTCGAAAACACAGATTGTGTGAATGTTTCAAAGTATTCACTAAGTCAGGTCAACCAGGTCAGCTTAACAGGTATAATGATTTTACCATGTCGCATATGTTTCATTCTGGATGCCTCCCTGTGGATGACTAGTTAGAGCCCTGAATGTCGTACATGCTGATATCCCACCAAGAAACAAGGCATCAGTGGAGGTCCCTTTACCTGTTGAGGCACCAATGGTACCCCTTCCCGTTGGTCCACCGATGCCACCAGCCTCAACAGTAGACGATGCACACCGCTTGAGCACATTGCATGAGTTTCAGTGCTCGAGGCCACCCAGGTTCAGGGGAGATACATGCCCATATGTGGATGAGGATTGGATAGAGGCTATGGTGAGAGTTTTTAGGCTGGTAGGGACACCAACAGACTTCATGGTGATCCTTGCTTCCAGCCTCCTTTAGGGAGCAGCAAGAAAATGGTGGAGCCGGATCCTCCAGGTGCATGACAAGGTGATGCAACTCTGGGTATACTTCGAGATCCTGTTTCGGGCGGAGTTTGTCCCAACAACCCTGTGAGAAGTGAAGATATAGGAGTAACTGCATCAAAAGCATGGTAGAATTACAATAGCACAATACTCAGTGAGGTTCATCGTCATCTTGCACTACTCCACAGATATGGTACGATACCCATTTTTTAGGGCCTGGATATTCGAGATGGGGCTCAGGAAAGAGATCAGAGATCCGATGATCTCACTCAGTATCCCGACACAGGAGGGGGTGCTAGAGAGATCCCTCCTAGTAGAGAGTTTCCTTGCTGAGCAGTCTCCAGCAGTGAGACCTGCTACTAGCCGACACGTAGCGGAGTTTTCTGCATCTGGCAATAGAGAGATGTCATAGTGGTCCAAGAGGACCAGAACTACAAGTGGTCAACAACATGACTCAGAATCGGTTTTATAGTGCACCCAGAGTGGTGAGAGAGCCAGACATGCCCGGAGCAGACATTGTTACTCTTGTGGAAGGCGTGGTTACATGGCTCATAAATTTCTAACCCGCCATTCTGATGTACAATAGACAGTTGAGGGACCTCCCAGGAAGAGGCAGTGGTTTGATCGAGGTGGTCCGTAGGGAGAAGGAAGACATGACAGAGGATCATGACTTGTAGTTGGCTGCAGATGACCTTTCAAGGTGTTGCCACCAACACCACCAAGAGGTCGACCCCGACCACATGGAGTGGGTGGACATGTGAGAGATTAGCTGTTGGCTGCTGGAGCATACGAACATGGGGATCCGAAGATGATTCGAGTTATAATATATGTCTACTCCACCTTATCTACAGTTCTTGTAGACCTAGGTACCAGTCACTCTTTCATTGCCACTTCCCTCATTTGGAGCTCAGAGATTCTGATGGAGTCGTTGGCTTGATCCTTACGGCTAGAGACTCCTACATGATAAGATTTTCTGATTACGCACTGGTGTCGGCAGTGCGGTTCTACTCTATGAGGCGAGAGCATCGGCTGGGATCTCCTAGTAGCGGTGTCGAGGCCTTACAACGCTATCTTGGGTATGCACAAGTTATCTATAGTCCATGCTCAGATCGACTATATTAGGTGAAATGTGTGTCTTGTCTGCATGGATGGGGCCAGGTTTACCTTCACCGGTGAGAAGGGAACCTTTGCAGCACAAGATGGACTTACTCAGAGGTTGGTGCAGCCGATCAATCATCATTTGGCCTACCATACCCTCGGGGAAGTAGATGTGTAAAGTATGAGCTATAATGTAGTGGTGTAACAGTACACACAGGTTTTCCCTGACGATGTTCCAGGACTACCACCTCATAGATATGTGGACTTCTGCATTGACTTGTACCCCTAGACAACACTGATATATACTCTAGCATATCGCATATCTCTTACCGAGCTTCATGATCTATGGGTACAACAGGTGGACTTGCAGGGAAAGGGATTCTTCCAGGCTAGTGTTTCTCCCTGGGCTTCCCCGATTCTATTCGCCAAGAAGGTGGAAGGGAGCTTGAGGCTCTGTACCAACTGCAGTCACCTGAACCAGGTGACCATGAAGAATAAGTAACCACTAATAAGGATTGAATACCTCTTTGATCAGCTGAAGGGAGCTCAGTGGTTCTCAAAGATAGACATCAGATCAGGCTAGCACCGGCTCAGAGTTAGAGATGAGGATATGAAGAAGACGACATTCAGGTGACGGTATGGCCACTACATGTTCTTGGTTATTCCCTTTGGCACAACAAATGCTCCCGAAGTGTTCATGAGTCTCATGAACAGGGTCTTCTAGCCTTACCTCGAACGCTTTATCATAGTATTCATCGATGACATTCTGATCTACTCGACCACTGAGGAGGAGCATGTCTACCATTTACAGGTAGTATTGGACACACTCTGAGAGCACCACATTTATGGTAAGCTCTTGAAGTGCCATTTTTTATTGTAGAGATTATCTTCTTGGGAAAAATCATCTCAGAGGATGGAGTTGCAGTGGATATAGCGAATATTGAAGAGGTTCTTTCTTTGGATCCACCTAGGAGCATAAACGAGGTACGAAGTTTCCTGTGTTTGGCTGGATACTACTGGAGATTCGTTCCAGACATCTCCAGAGTAGCAGCACCACTAACAGCCTTGACAAAGATAGGGAAACAATTTTTATGGTCAGAGAGATGCCAAAAGTGCTTTCATAAGATGAGGTAGAGGCTGACTAGTGCCCTCATCTTGAGGCTTCTAGAGGAAGGCGTAAGGTACATAGCTTACTACAATGTATCAGGGACCGGACTTGGGTGAGTCCTGATGCATGATAGTGAAGTGATCACATATGGTTCTCAGCAGTTGAGACAACATGATTTGAACTATTCTACCAATGACCTGGAGTTAGCAGTAGTGGTCTTCGCCTGGAAGATGTGGCAGCACTATCTTATGGGCGAGCGTTTTACCGTGTACTCAGATCACAAGAGTCTTAGGTATATCTTCTCCCAGAAGGACCTGAACCTGAGACAACAATGATGGCTCGAGTTCCTCTATGACTATGTCTTTGAAATAGTTTGTACTCCTAGAAAGGGGAACATTGAAGCAGTTTCTCTCTAGAAGAGATCTGCTATACATCATCTAGGAGAGGTGACAGAGTAGCTGGCTGCCTTAAAAATATCCTTTGTGGATAGAGATGGAGCTACCTATCTACAGTCTCTTATGGTCACTCTCCCACTTCTTCAGTGAGATTGGGAGTCACAACATGGGGAGGCTGACTGCGAGACACGGTATGCTAAGATATCCACAGGGTAGGGACCTGATAGATTTTATGAAGGAGGGGAGCACTTCCTCTTCTTCAGAGGACGTAACTTCATACCAGTGGAACTTAAGGAGGAAGTGTTGAGGGAGTTCAACACATACTATCCAGCGGTACATCCAGGAGTGGCGAAGATATACCTGGATCATTGATGATAGCATTGTTGGATAGGTATGAAAAAGGAAGAAGAAGAGTTTGTTTCATGGTGCCTCACTTGTCCGCGGGTGAAGGTATATCACCATATACCAAATGGCTTGGTTCATCGTTTAGTGGTCCTAGAGGGTAAGTGGGATGGGATATCTATGGACTTTGTGAAGATTCTTCCATGTATATATAGGGGTCATGACTCGATTTGGGTGATCGTCGACCAACTCACTAAGTCAACCCACTTCCTACAGATCAGAGATCAGGGATTAGTAGAGATATTGGGATGCCTCTATTCGTACAAGATTATGCCTCTACATGGCGTAACTTCCTCTATTATCTCTTATTTTGGTGCCCGGTTTACCTCCCGGGTATAGAAGGGGTTGCAAGAGGCTTTCGGGAAAATGCTTCGCTTGAGAACAATATTCCATCCTCAGACGGATGTTCAGACCGAGGGGACCATACAGACCCTCGAGGAAATTCTACGTGCATGTTTCCTTGACATTGGTTGCAATTCAGAGTATCACATTCCTTTGGTGGTGTTTTCCTACAACAACACCTGTCACACCACCATAGGGATGGCACCATTTGAGGCATTGTACGAGCGACCTTGCAGATCCCCCTTGTGATTGACTGACCCTGGGGAGTCAACATTAGTGGGACCATTGATGGTATGAGCTACTACGAAGAAGGTGTGATCATCTAGGAGCAGATGAGGACTGCACTGAGGAGGCAAAAGTTGTATGCTGACAGGAGACAGAGACATTTGGAGATTGAGGATGGCGACCACGTCTTTCTATAGGTTTCACCTCAATGAGGTCTATGGATATATTGACAAGGTGGTAAGTTATCTCTACAATTCATCGGACCTATATAGGTCATTAGAAGAGTAGGAGAGCCGACATACCTCTTACCTCTTCTACCTCAGTTGCACCGGGTGCCTGACGTCTCCAACGTATCCTAGCTGGGGAGATACATGAACGACCCTTCAAACATCACTTTCCATAGAGAGATTGAAATCGACGATGGGGTGACTTTTATGGAGGTTCCAGTGGATATTGAGGATCGATTGGAGAAGGTCCTACATGTATGGTCAATACCTCAGGTGTGCGTTCGTAGGAAGCACGGAAACCTCCAGGAGGGCACATGGGAGAGGGAGGCTCAGATGCATGCTCAGTACCCCCATTTGTTTCCATAGTTAGAGATGTAGCTTACATGGACATAAATCCCTGAGGTGGGTTGTATATAAAGACCTAAAAATACCGGGGAATGTTTTTAAATACATTGGAATTTTTACGAGTCTGCGAAAATTTACGGCGCTTGATTCCAAGTCCTGGTGTACCCGAAATAAATTTATGCCTTTTTCCCATGTACTTTCAGTAAACATACGAGTAGGATTTTATAAATTTTGAACTGGTGCTCGAAATTGAAATATGAGGGCACTGTTGAACTCACAACGCTAGTATTTGTTTAATAAGACTATCACCTCAACGACTGTAGGACGAGAATCAATATTAGTCTATGGAGTTTTTAAGAATAATTTAAATAAAAATAAGTGTGTAGCTTATTTTTATTTGGTGGTTAAAAAATTTAAGAGGAGTTTAGGGGTGGGGGCCACCACACCATAACCTCCAATGAGAGGTTATGGTGGTGGGGCCCACCCGAGGTCTAAACACCTATTATTAAGTTAAGTGGTGGGAACCACCTGAGGATGAAACCCATGTACTCCCCATTCATGGAGCCACCACCCTTGAAACCTCTTGAACTCCCTTAATTAATTTGTGCCTAAACAGAAGAATTAATTAAGTAGAGCCCCCTTAATTAATTCTCTTTTTGAATTCATGCCAACAAATAAAATAATAGACAAAGTGTGAAGACGTAATACCTGCGAGACCTGACGACCGCTTGACCGTTTCGACTCTGACTGATTCAACTAGCTTATTGGGGAGTGTGTGGTAGTTGGTGGCAGACCCAAAGAGGAGGAGCACCTGGTAGTTGGTGACAGACCTGTAATACTCGATAGGAGGAGTACCTCTACAGGCTATTAGGGGGAGGGCATGGTAGTTGGTGGCAGACCCATTGTGGAGGAGCACCTGGTAGTTGGTAGTAGACCCGTGGTACTCGATATGAGGAGTACCTCAGCAGTCCAAGATTAGTGAGAAGCACAATGATGTTGCGAAAGGCCCACTATAATTGATAGAGGAGGATTTCTCCAACAGCCATGGTATTGATAATGAAAATCTTGGTTTGAGCTGAGTCAATGACTTTTGTGTTTTCCTCATGATTGGGATGGGTTACTAGATAACTTAGGTATATGTCTGGGAATATTCCTAAGTAATGGTTATCTGTTAATTTCATACATTGTTATTTATCTTTATTAGATTGTGTGAGACCGTGAGGGTCTTGGGGTTTCTATTGAGTATCGTTATACTCACCCCTACACGGGCGTTTCTCGCACCTCGTTGTGTTGGTTGTAGATGGAGGACAGCACTGACTGGGGTAGGGAGTAGGAGGAATGGACAGTACCCTGAGGTGGATCACTCGGTGTGACGGTGCATAGAGGCGACAGACGAACGTGGAGTGCTGAGGAGGCCATCTGTACCTACCCTTCAGGTAGAAACCCCGGAGGACAACCCCGTAGCTGCTTTACTTTTCTTCAATTGTACTTTCTTTTATTTGTACATGTACTTTCTAGTTGGGATTGTATTTCTGGACCCTTTTAGTTTCCATAACTTCTTTCATACAGATTTATTTAGTGCTTTGCTTCAATTTGTGTGCTCTTATGTGTTTTCTTACAGTTATAAAGCCAATACCTTCCTAGTTTTGGGATTTACGCCTTTGGGGATAGTCGCTAGCCCATGTCATATGGAAGGTGGGCTTGGGGTAGTCAGGATATGGGCCCTGGGGGATGGGTTGTGACATTTCATATACATTGATTTCCATATTCAATATTCCTTATTTGTTCATTATATATTATACAATGTATAACTATTGTTTATAATTTTATCTCACCCATAAATATTTACTTTTTTTAAGATATAATGAAGGATGTGAGAATGTTTGTCAGGTTAATTTTTTATATTTAAAATGTTTTAAGTGAGTCATTGGTGCAAATATGTCTCTTCAAGACTACTAAACTGATTAATCCATCAAGATGGGATCCCTTTTTTACTTTTCTAATGTAATAAGGTAGACACAAACATTTGGATATTGGAGTCGATGTTTTCACCCAAAATCTAATCTAAATAGTTATTGTAGCAGTTTATTTAAAACCTTTTCTCCTTATATATTAATTTAAATTATATTAGTAATATAAATGACTAATACATATATAATATTTAAATGTTAAGATTAATTATAGGGGTGACACTCCCCTCACAAATAAAAAAGAAACCTTCCCTTATAACTTGACCACACCATGTGAAGCATTTACATTGACCGATTTCCTAAATAATATTATCCCAAAGATCATCTGCTCGACATTGAGGTCCTAGTCCAATTAAAAACCACCCTTTAAGGTTTAAGGTTTAATCCAAATGAGTTATTCTAATGAATTGGTATAACTATTTCCAAGGGATTTCTATGTTTAATTCAACCTCTAACTATTTAAATCTCATCATAACAATTGTGGAATAATGAAATAAACTAAATAAATCTAATTTTATAAAATTTATTTTATAACTCATTTTAATCTCCAAATCCATCATATGTTAAATGAAAGCATTGCTCGTGAATATATGTGGAGGACCCCATCCATGGAGCGATTTGTTTGGTTTTAATAATTTTTATCCTAGGTGCTTATATTTATGGATTTAATGGATTTATATTATTTTAAATATATATTAATGATATTTAAAATATAAAATACTTCCTACCTAGTTACCATATCAACCATTGTAAAATTATCATATCACTCGTGCATACATGTGGGATACTACATATTTGATGTAATGTGGTTATTTTTCATCCTGTATTAACATGGATGATAATAAGGATATATTTCATAAATATGAATGAAATTTATGAGATAATTATGATTATAAAAATATTAATTATTATTTTTATTTATTTTACTCCAATAATTGAAAAATGGAAATGCTATTTTTGTGTACGTTCGACCTACACTCTCTACAAATGATGTAATTAATTTTTCATCTCCACCCTATATAAATTTTCTTAAATATGTATTTAAAAATTAATATGATAATTGTGAAATTATTTATATTCTTTAAATTTATATATTGAGATCATGTTTTAAAAAATAGAACCTTCAAATCGAAAGATGAATGAAAAAGAAGCCATTTTTCAGGTGAATAATGATTTTGATAAAAAAAACTCAATGGATGAGTAGTTGGATATTATAATAAAATGATTTAAAATTATATAATTATGAATTTGGGGAAGTTTTATATTTATGATCAATATAATTATATTACATATGAAGATAATATCATATAGGAAGAAATTCTTGACTTGAGATAGGGGTTCTTTATCTTATTATTATTTCGTTGAGACATGTTTTATGTTACAAATCTATTTTTTATATGGTGTGTAAACTACCACTTCTGTATATTACATAACAAATATATTCATATTAATGGTGTTTAATGTTATATTTTACGTTATTTCATTAAATGGGTTTATGATTCATACGTTACTAAAGTGGTATGGATTTAGGTTACAAACAATTGTTTGGATTATCTTTGGTAAATATCCGTTAAGGGAAATTATATAATACTTGTTTGTTAGAAAAAATTTATTTAATTATATTTATTTATTTAATGCTTTTTAATTTTTTCCTCTCCTTGTAACAAAAAATGATTTAGAAAATTTTTTCTAAGAGATGTCAACCTTATTTATGTTTTTTCGGAGAATCTTTTTATTCGAATTCTACATTTTCATATTAATGTATGAATGTTATTATTTACCATGAAATGGTTTCGAATGTTTTTTTTCAATCATCTCCAAATTTCATTACAACGATTTACAATGAATCTTTTTATCATTTTCTGTATGAGTCATTTATTACTTTCATTAACAATGTGTGGAAAAGTTTTTTGTTTAATGTAATTTGAATGAATTCATTTTCCGACCATCATGATTATTATTTTCAGTGATGAATCCTTTATAGGTATACATTTAAATTTTAAAAGAGAATAATTTTCACAATATTCTAGAAGTTATTATCTTTTATAGATATGGATGGAAAATGATATTTTCCCCAGATTTTAGAGAAATGAAAAATTACACTTTTAAAATGTTTTTTCATCTATTTATACTTTTCTAGACATTTCTTATGATCTTGTAGAGATATTTTCTAATGATACCACAAATGTTCTTTCTCATATTGGATTATGATTATGAACTGATGAAATATCTATGAAACCCATTTATTTTCCATGGTTTATGCTTTGATGAAATAATTAATATTTCTATGATTATATAGAATAATTATGTATAGTTTTCGTTTTTTATGGGTGGCTATATAATTATCTAAAACTACAATGAATTGGGTTAATAATATTATATCACAGGGTAATATGAAATAAAATATGGAGGTCACTCATCTATAAAAGGAATCGTTCCTCTATTATAGTCATGGATGTGATCCTTGAATGAAAAAATGATGGGATGTAGAGTAAAACCAATCCACTAATGAAATTTTTCCACAATTATAGTGTTGGTAGTGATACATAATTATTGAATTGACGTTCTTTACTATTGTGCATGATAAAAAAACATGTCTTATAGCTATGATATGTTCTCATTGATAATTATTTATTATTAATTATTCTACAATCATATGACTAATGTATTTGATTATGAGAAAACATGATTCAACGACTCTAGATTAATGGGCGTTGATTAATTGTGTATGTATTTATTAATGTATAATGATGATATCATACTCTCATGCATATATTATGATAACTTGGGAAAATTGATAGGTATCTTATATATTTAACCTTATCATGTATATTATTTTATCATTTATTATGTTAAAGTTTCCCAAGGTTATATATAATTTTTTAAATAGGGTATGTCTTTGAATTATAATATGTGGGAATAATGTTTTTGGATATGTTTAATAACATTTAGTAAATAATTTGAAAATTTGTCTTGTCTAAAATGAATCTAAACAATTATGGTTATAAGGAATGAATTATAGTAAGAGGTTTTGAATATTTATGTTAAATGATGTAAAATTAATGTAAAATTATTGGGTAACCTCAAATTATGTATAGTAAATTCCAAATAACAAATTTCTAAAAGGTTTGTCGATTGTATTCCTAGTATCATTTATGTAGAATATATATTTCATATATTTTAGTATCAAAACCTTTTTTGTGGTCCATGAAAAAAAATTAAAATATATCTAGTTTATTTTATTTGATTAAAAATAATAAAATTTTAATTTTATAAAATTATAAAATAATGAATGAATTTTATCCAACCCATTAAACACAATTAATTTTTTTTTAATGTTTGGATGATTAAATAGACAAAGAGTGTTTAGAATAATGGAATATAATATTATCTTCATATTTTTATAAAACAAAAAAATCTTTTTAATGTAATTTGTTATATAGTATAAGATCACCTATACCATTTTAAACCTCATTTAATATTTGGATTGAAATAAGACTATATTACCAAGATATAGGATCCTGTTTTAAATCGTTATGATTATTTTAATTCATGGAATTATGATTCATAAAATGTGTTTTTCTAATGATAGGGGGTTGTTCATGAAAAAAATCGTCAATAATATGAGAACATATGAATTCACTAATTAAAAATATTTGATAGAATTGTAAATCACGATGACCAAAATATGCTAACAGTATTTTAATGGATTCATGTATATCTATTGGCACATATTTCTCTTTATAATAAATTACTTCATGATAATTATCACCATATAAAATAAATATTTATTTGTTACAAACAATATTTCCTGATTAATTAACCATGTTTTTGAAAAACCATTTAGTGCTAATAGTAATATAGTATCTAGATCTCTAAACTAATTCCAACATATAAATTAATTTAAATTCATTCTCTTATTATGGAATTAAAATTACCATATTTCATCTCTCACTTCATTATTATTTTTTTTAGGTTGTAGTTGAAAAATTTAACATTCATTTTCAATTTTGTTTTTAGGATATTCTGTTATTTCAGTTCCTTTATAATGTTCATTGAAAATAACATCCAAATAATGGTTCTCAAGGGTCTTAATGGATTTGGTGTTTTAATTTTTTGGTTCTTCCAAGTCCTCATACTCTCCATGATTGTTTTATAGGACTCTCCTAAGATAATTGATGGAAAATCAGTATCCTAGTAATATGTCTTATTAGTATTGTTAACATTCAATTTTTAAATAACATCTCAAAGTAATACAAAGATACATCTGGTTCATGTGATCTAACTCATAAAAAGTTACATAAAAAATCAACAAAAATATTGATTCATTGTAGTAATGAAATGATAAGCCTTTCTAGATGATAAGTAACCAAAAAAAGCCCTTCAAGAATTTTAGGTGAAATTTTTCATGTTGAAATTTTTCATTAAGTATATATATTTTGACACCATGTAAATTAAGGTAATTTAAATTAGGATTTCTACCATTTCAAAATGCATTGGGTGCCTTCATTAAAGTAGGTTCTATGGAATGAACATTAGTTACCTTAGAATATATATTCATAGATTCATCCAAAAATACAAAATAATGTTAAATTCACTAAAAATTGCTAAGAAAATTTCATCGAGATTTTTATTTCTCCTTTTGATAATAATATTTTTTGATGCGTTCAACATATATATTAATTATATCCAAATCCTTTTTTTATGTTCTAAATGTATTGATTCTAAAATACAAATCCATGATCACTCCTCAAGATCAAAATGGTAAGAATATTATGGTTATAGTGACCCATCCTTTTCATACATTACTATTACATCATATTAAAAATAAACAACATAATATTATTACACATAGAGGATCCAAAAGATTAGTGTCTTGGGCCAACTAGGACCATACATAACAATTACATCATCAATCATAAACATTTATTTAATTTCTTCTTCTCTAGCTTCTTATTGGAAATTGTCCTCTCCTCAGTACATGTAGCCACCTGAAGATATAAATAAAAAGGGTTGAGCTAGAAGCCTAGTAAGAGGATATATAAGAACAATATAGCATGGGGTGAGCATAGTCATAACATAGGAAAAAGATCATTATCATGAGAAGAGCATAAATAAAAGACATGAAATGTGGCAATGCATAAAAATGAAACATCATGTCTTAGTGGTTAATTACCAAACGTTCTTGTGAACCAAGATAGAATCTTGTTCACACATAATTTCACATTTAATCATGAGATTCCTCACTTTACCCAATGAATTGGAGCACTATATAATTCAGAGTGCACCTGTCACAATTAAACATTTACACTGCGCTATATAATTCTAGGTGCACCCGTCATATCATAACATTATCATTTATCATGCATGACACAATGAACATATGACATAAATGAACATAACTAACCCATGAAAAGTAATGGGTTTTATCTCATTAGAAAACATTCATAAATTTGGGTTCCCAAAAGAAAGAGGGAACAACATACTTGATACAAGAACCATCAACCTTGAATGAGAGTTAAAACATGAGTTATTAAGAGAAGAGTTCTTTCGGAAAAAAATTGGATTCACATAAACTTCATTAGAAAACATGTATATCCTAGAAAAGGAAAGACAATGATGAAAAAATGTTCTTTAAGGAGTGACCATAACAAAATGGAGTGAATGAGGTAGAAACCGAAATATGAAAGTTGGGTTTGAGAATTTTCCCTTACCTTGTACCCGAATGCTTCCTTCACTTTAATGTCCTGTATAATGACATTATATTCATTAAATAGAAATACAGAACCATTTTTACCTTAATAGTGTTCATTATTCTTTCATTATGTCATTTTATGTTCCTTTGGATGGCTTATAGAGTTTAAAAACATTGTTCGGGGATGTTCATTTTTATTGTTTTTCTTGGGTTGTTCACTTGTATTCATAAATTAATGTTTGGGTAGAACATGAGTAAACATACAAAACTAATATTAAACATTATTAATGATATTTAGGGAGTTTTTATGATCTTATAATGAATAAAATTATATCCATGTAGATGAATCATTAGATAAGAAATAAATGATGATTATTTGGGTTAATTTGAGCGGTTTTTGGATCACAACAAATTCTTATTAACTTTTAACTTAGTAATGTGGCCATAGGTTATTTAAATTACATAAAATAGAACATTATACATATAAAATATTTTGGTTCTATAATAAAAATGGTTTCATGACCAGATCTGATGGTAGAAATGGAAGAAGAGAGCATGTCGTTTTTTATGGTGATAAATTAACACCTCATGAACAACGTTCTCTTTAATAAAATAAAAGTAAGATGGGAAGGGTGTGGGGTGATATAATATCGCATTTGAATAATAAAATTACTGTATATTTTTAATACTAGAGTTAAAAAAAAATTTGATGAAAATAGGTTGGGAGAGATCAAGAAATGAACTTGAACTTGAAAGGAAATTAAAGGAGAAGAGGGAGGGAAGTTACCTCTTGAATCTTCATCTTGAGATCCTCCTTAAGGAAGCTAGTCTTGGTCTTTTGATGAGATCAAAAGCTTTTGGACGTGGGGGAGGGGATAGGTAAGATTGTTTGGCAGAGTTGAGAGAAGTCTTGGAGGTATAGAGGTGTGGGGAAATGAGGGTGTGAAGGTTGGCTTTTATAGTGGAGGGGAGAAGGGTTTCCTTAATATAGAATTCATTAGTTTATTAATTTACCCTAATACAAGGAATAGTGAGTCTTGGATTAACTATAACAGTAATTTTATAATTTAATACATAAACAAGTGGGCTTACATCAGCATAACATCATCGATGACTCAATTAATACATTATTTAGCATTTATTGTGAATTGTCGGATTCAACTATTCATCAAAAATTCATGTATCTCAGAAAAATACCAAAAATTTACCCCAACCATTTTTCTACATGTAGAATCCAAAAATGAAATCCAATTTTCAAAAATAATTTTCTAAATATTATTAATTTAATATTTAAAATCATAATTTACTTAATAAAAACAGTTTTCAAAAATAAAACATATTTTATAGTGCTTTCAAAAATTATGTAGGGTCTTATAAAATTATCTAAAAACTATAATACATTGATTTAATACGATTTAGGGAAATAAAAATTCATTTAAATTAATTAATTAGTTATAATTAATTATTTATGACTTACAAAATACCAAAACGTTTACCAAGGTCAAATTGTCACTTTCTAAGATGTCTAAATTTTATTTAATTATTCATATGTAATGTTACTCTTATGTTGGATGATTTACTATTCATAAGGGTAATATTACTATTCATAAGGGTATATTACTATTAATAAGGGTAGGTCACTATTCAAGAAGAATTATTTTTGTTTCATTAGACTCCAAAAATCATCTTGAACTCAACCGTGCAAGTCGGATATTCGAAATACAAAACATAGAAATGAAAAACTTATGCATAAATGTCACTTATCACGTAGTAGTTCATTATGTTGTGTTTTCATGTTATTTTATGACATAATTATAAGAAGTTAATTTCCAATGGAAATCTTTGGGTCATTACATTCTTCCCCCCTTATGAAATTTCGCCCCCGAAATTTCACTTTACACAAACAGGTGACGGTACATCTCCCTCATTACCTCTTCCAGTTCCCAAGTTGCTTCTTTAAACTTATGGTTCCTCCACAAAACTTTGACAAGATGGGTTGTCTTGTTGCGTAGAACATTATCTCTCCGATCTAGAATCCTTACCGGCTACTCCTCATAGGAGATATCATCTTCTAGCTGCACCACCTCTGAGTTTAGTATATGTGAGGGGTCTGGTATTTACATCATCACTAGTGATACATGAAACACATCATGAACTTGAGCCATATTTTGTGTATGTTCTAGATGATAGCCTACGGCTCCTATGCGGTCAAGGATCTCAACGGGGCCAATATACATTGGGATTGGCTTCCATTTCTTCCCGAATCGCATGACTCTCTTCCATGGAGATATTCGAGGGAAGACTGTATCTCCAATGTCAAACTCCAAGTCCCTTCGACGGTTGTCAGCATAGCTCTTTTTCCGACTTTGAGCAGCTTTGTTGTGTTTCTAGATGACTTGAACCTTCTCGGTCATCTCTTGAACAAGATCGGGCCAGAGTAGCTTTATTTCTCTAACTTCATCCCAACAGGTTGGAGTTCTACATCACTTTCCATACAGAGCTTCATACAGAGCCATCTGAATACTCGAGTGGAAGCTATTGTTGTAAGAGAACTCAACCAATGTAAGATGCTGATCCCAACCACCTTTGAATTTAAGAGAGCAGTCTCTTATCATATCATCAAGATTCTGAATAGTCCTTTTAGACAGGCAATTAGTCTGGGGTGATAGGCCATGCTAAAAATTAATTCAGTACTCAAAGCATGTTGAAGGCTCCTCCAGAACATGGATGTGAACATTGGATCATGGTCAGAGACAATTGAGAGTAGAACACCGTGCAGTCTCAGTACTTCCTTCACATATATATTTTCATGTTGTTAACGTAATAGGTCTTCCAAAATATCAATAAAATAGGTTGTCTGGGTGAGTCGATAAACCACAACCCATATCGCATTATTTCCCATTGACGTCTTCGGGAGACTGGTGACAAATTCCAGAGTAACATTTTCCTATTTCCACATGGGTATAGGTAATGGTTGCATCATTCCTTTGGACTTTTTTCTCTCTTCTTTAACATGCTGAAATACCAAGCACCTTGATATATATTCTGTAATCTCCTTCTTCATGTTATCCCACCAGAAGTGTTCTCGAGATCACGATACATCTTGGTACTCCTAGGATGGATAGAGAAAGTTTAGCTATGCTCATTATCCAATAGCGACATCTTTATCCTAGGTGATGAAGGCACACAAAGCCATGTTCCAAACCGAATCACGCTATCATCATCGATATGGAACTCTTGCATCTTCCCTTCCTTTACTACATTCACCCTCTTTTGTATCTCCACATAATCCCTTTGTTCTTCCTTAATCTTCTCTTGGATGGATGGTTGTGCAGTCATTTGGGAAAGGTAGGAAGTATCCCTTACCGTTACGATTCCCAATTCCATCCTTTACACATCCATGAAGATAGGGTTTTTCCTAATCTGCAACATGGATAGAGTAGCAGATTATTTCTTCTTAGAGCATCAGCTACCTTGTCCGCCTTTCCAGGATGATAATGAATAGAGTAATCGTAATCATTGATTAGCTCTAACCAACTCCTATGATGCATGTTGATATCATTTTGTGTGAATATATACACTAGGCTCGTGTGGTCGGTGTATATGTCACCCTTCTCGCCATAAAGGTAATGCCGCCAGAATTTCAAGGAAAAAATCATGGTTACTAGCTCTATATCATGCATCAGGTAGTTCTGCTCGTGGATCTTCAACTGTCGTGAGGTGTAGGCTATCACATTATCATTTTTCATGAGTACACAACCCAAGCCTTTCATTGAATCGTCACTATATATCACAAAAATTTATCCACTTTTCGGTAGTGTGAGTACAGATACTGTGATCAGCCTTTTTTTATCTCCTTGAGGCTTCCCTCACATTCTTCCATCCATACATACTTTACCCCTTTCCTTGTTAACATACTTAGCGGGCTTGACAATCGAGAGAAGATTCTCCCAAAACATCGGTAGTACCCATCTAATCCATGAAATCTACGGATTATGGTGACACTAGAGGGCCTGGTCCATTCCTCAATCGCCTTTTTCTTTGAAGGATCCATAGAAATTCCCTCACTTATGATCACATGTCCCAAGAACGTGACTTGATTCATCCAAAAATCACACTTTATGAACATGGCGTACAACTTCTCCTTTCACAATGTCGCCAACAAAAGTCTTAGATGTTCTTCATGTTCCTCCATTCTCTTGGAGTAGATAAGAATATCATCGATAAACAGTACCAAAATTTTTTCTAGGTAATGTATAAAGACTCTATTAATAAAATCCATGAATATTACAGGGGAATTAGTAAGTCCGAAGGGAATCACCAGAAACTCATAGTGCCCATACCTTGTACGGAAGGATGTCTTCAGAATATCCTCCTTCTTCACCTTTACTTGATGATATCCAAAATGAAGATCCACCTTTGATAAGTATTGATCTCCTCTTAACTAATAGAACAAGTCATCAATCCTTGTGAGAGGATACTTGTTCTTTATGGCGATCTTGTTGAGTTCCTGATAATCGATACACATCTGAATTGTTCCATCCTTCTTCTTCACAAAGATCACTGGTGCACCCCAAGGTGATGCACTAGGGCATATGAACCCTTTGTCTAGATGCTCTTGCAGCTGCTTCTTTAACTCTTCCAGTTCGATAGGATCTATCCTATATGGGCACTTCAAGTTATGACTAGCTCCGGGTATGAGTTCAATTGAGAACTCTACCTCACAATTCAGGGGAATTTCAATGTAACTCTTCATGAAATATATCATTGTATTCCCTCACGATGGGAATTTCCTCAAGGATGGAACTTTCAATCGACTCAACCATTTGGGCGAGGTATGCTTCTTATAAGGAATCGACACACACAACATTGATGGATTTTTAAAAGGAGATTCATGATCTTCCGTGCATTTTTAGGGGATCATGGGATGGTTTAGAATATGAAAAGATATTTCATTTTCCAGATAGTTGATATGTGGTCTATATAATGAGAGCTTGTACATTCCCATTATAGAGTCGAATTCCACTGAGGGAAGTATTTCGAGATTTACAGGAAAAATCTTCCCACATAAGTCAATAAAAGAAGATTCAAACACATGGGTTGCAATTATTTCTCCACTTGATGTTTTTACTGATATCTATACTTCATGGTTTCAGGGCTTTGATTCTATAGTTCTAGAAAACATGCAAGATATAAAAAAATGTGTAGAACCGGAATAAAATAAGACTTTTTCTATTATTTAGTGAATAGGAAGTGTACCTTGTACGACTTAATTTTCATGCTCCTCCTCTACAGTAGTGATGGAATAAGCCTTCCCTTGTTCCTTTGGCTTTGGTGGCTGCTGACATTGATTACCCTCAAGAGATCGAGGTTTAGTGCACTGGTTTGCATAGTGCCCTAGCTCCCAACAGTTGTAGCATTGAACCATGGGTGGTTCTCTCCTTTCATCGGCTACATTCTCCTTCCTTTTCATTCCTTTTAGACACTCTTGAGCATGGTTTCATTCTTTCCCACACATGAATCATTTCTCCTTCCCTTTGAGGAAGTTCCCATTGTGCAACTTTCCACATTTTTGGCATGTGGGTCGTTGATTTTTCTTCCCACCATTATCATTAGATCCACCATCTTGAAACTCCATCTTTCTTTTGTTATCTCCATATCCATGGGAACATTCCTCAAACTCTATCTCTATATTGAGATCACACCGAACAAATTCTTCATAACTCCCAAAGACTCAAATTTCAAGAGCCTTTTGATGGTGTGGTTTTAATCCACTAAAGAATCTATAAATTTTGCTATCATTGTTAATAAGAAAACCCGCAGCATACCTTGCGATCCGTGTGAAATTAGCTTCATAGGTTGTGATAGACTCTCCTTATTTTTTCATGATCTCTATGAATTCTCTCTCCATATTCGTGCGAAGAGTTTGTGGGAAATACTTATTAAGAAACATTATCTTAAAGTCTTCCCATTCCATCTCTTCAATTTCCTCCCTTGGCTTGATGTTCTTAAACAAATCCCACCATTGATCAGCTTCTCCATATTGATGATAAATGGCTAGATTCAACTTCTCCATCTCAAAATAGTGAAGCACATAAAATATCTTCTCCTTGTAGTTGACCGACTGTTCCGCAAATAGTGGATCAGAAGATCCACAAAATGTTGGTCGTCGTTGCCGCATAAAAAATTCGATATCTAGTTGATCCCTCTTTGGATAAGGAGGAAGTTCCCCATTATTATTGTTATTGTTCATAACCTGAGATAATTTAGTAAGAATCACCATTATGTTTTTAACTCCACCTCCCAAAACATTGGTGATGTTGTTTGGGAAATCATTACATTGGCCCTCGCAAGAGTTGTTGGCCTGATTTCTCTTGGTTCCCACCATTTTCTAAAATAGAAAAGGTTAGAACAAAATATAAGTAAACAAGTAATGAATAACTTATTCATTTAGACAATTTATTCCAAAAATATAACATATTGGATCCTAGGTAAATATTCTTGTGTGCATATTTGTACTTAGTCTCATGTTGTAGGTTTTCCCTAGGGTTCACTAATCCTAATTCCCAAATTAACTAAACCTTGTCTCTGATACCAACTATAAAAACCCATACTTTTCGTACATTACTATTACATCATTTTAATGATAAACAACATAATATTATTACACATAGATTATCCAATGGTTTAATGTCTTCTGCCAACTAGGACCATACATAACAATTACAACATCAAGCATAAACATTTATTTAGTTTTTTCTTCTCTAGATTCTTAATTGAACTTTTCCTCTCCTTAGTACATGTAGGAACATGAGGATATACATCAAAAGGGGTAATCTAGAAACCCAGTAAGAGGATAGATAAGAAAAATATATCATGGGGTGAGCATTGTCATAACATAGGCAAAAGATCATGAACATGAGAGGAGCATAAATAAAAGACATGAAATCTGGGAATGCATTAAAATGAAACATCATGTATTAGAGGTTAACTACCACACGTACTTCTGAACCAAGCATGGATCTTGTTCACAAATCATTTCACATTTACTCATGAGATTCACTACTTTACCCAATTCATTGGAGCACTATATAATTCTGGGTGCACCTGTCACATTTAAACATTCATATTGCACTATATAATTCTGGGCGCACCCGTCATATCATAACATTATCATTTATCATGCGTGCCACAATGAACATATGAAATAAATGAACATAACTAGAAAATGAAAAGGAATGTGTTTTATCTCATAATAACACATTCATAAATTTGGGTTCCCAAAAGAAAGAGGGAACAACATACTTGATACAAGAACCATCAACCTTGAATGAGAGGTAAAACATGAGTTCTTAAGAGAAGAGTTCTTTCGAAAAACATTTGGATTGACATAAACATAATTAGAAAAAATGTATATCCCAAAAAAGGAATGAAAATGATTAACAAATGATCTTTAAGGATTGACAATATCAAAATGGAGTGAAAGATGTAGAACACGAAAGATGAAAGTTGGGATCGAGAATTTCCATTACCTTGTACCTGAATGCTTCCTTCTCTTTAATGTCCTGTATAATGACATTATATTCATTAATTATAAATACAGAACCATGTGTACATTAATAGGGTTAATTATGGTTTCATTATGTCATTTTATGTTCCTTTGGATGGCTTATAGAGTTTAAAAATATTGTTCGGGGATGTTCATTTTTATGGTTTTTCGTGGGTTGTTCACTTGTATTCATAAATTAATGATTGGGTAGAACATGAGTAAACATCCAGAACTGATATTACAAGTAATTAATGATATTTCAGGAGTTTTTATGATCTTATTATGAATCAAATTTGATCCATGTGGATGAATCATTACATAAGAAATAAATGATGAATATTTGGTTTAATTTGAGCGGTTTTTGGATCACAACGAACTTGTTTTAACTTTTCACTTAGTAATATGGCCATAGGTTATTTCTAGAAGTTAAAGTAGAAAATAATAACTATAAAATATTTTTTTCATCCGTAAATGTTGTTTCATGACCAGATCTGAAGGTAGAAATGGAAGAATAGAGCATGTCGTTTTTGAAGTTGATAAATTAACTCCTCATGAACAACGTTCTCTTTAATAAAATAAAAGGAAGAGGGAAAGGGTGTGGGGTGATATATTATCCCATTAGAATCATAAAATTACATTATATGTTTAATAATGGAGTTAAAATACAATTTGGATTAATATAGGTTGGGAGAGATCAGGAAAGGAACACAAACTTGAAAGGAAATTAAAGGAGAAGAGGGAGGGAAGTTACCTCTTGAATCTTCCTCTTGAGATCCTCCTTAAGGAAGCTAGTCTTGGTATTTTGATGATATCATAAGCTTTTGGACATGGGGGAGGGGGTTGGGAATATTTTTGGGCAGATTTTATAGAAGGCTTGGAGCTTGAGAGGTGGGAGGAAATGAGGGTGTGAAGGGTGGCTTTTATAGTGGATGGGAGAGGGGTTTCCTTAATATAAAATTAATTAGTTTATTAATTTTCCCTAAGAAAAGGAATAGTGAGTATTGGATGACCAATAAGAGTAATTTTATAATGTAATCCTGAACCAAGTGGGCATACATCAGTAGAATGTCATCGATGACTCAATTAATACATTATTTAGCATTTATTGTGAATTATCAGATTCAGCTATACATAAAAAATTCAAGTATCTCAGAAAAATCCCAAAAATTTACCCCAACCATTTTTCGACATTCAGAATCCAAAAATGATGTCCATTTTTCAAAAAAAGAATTCTAAATATTATTAATTTAATATTTAAATAATAATTTACTTAATAAAAACAGTTTTTAAAGATAAACATGATTTTATAGTTCTTTCAAAAATTACGTAGGGTATTATAAAATAAACTAAAAACTATAATACATTTAGTAAATACAATTTAGGGAAATAAATATTCTTTTAAACTAATTAATTAATTATAATTAATTATTTATGACTTACAAAATACCAAAACATTTACCAAGGTCAAATTGTCACTTTCAAAGATGTCTAAATTTTATTTAATTATTCATAGGTAATGTTACTCTTATGTTGGATGATTTAATATTCATAAGGGTCATATTACTATTCATAAGGGTATGTTACTATTCATAAGGGTATGAAACTATTCACCAATAATTAAATTTGTTTCATTAGACTCCAAAAATCATCATGAACACAGCGATGCATGTCGGATTTTCGAAATTCAAAACAGAGAAGTGACAACCTTATGTTTAAAGGTCACTTATCACATAGTAGTTCATTATTTTGATTATTCATGTTATTTTATTACATAATTATAATAAGGTAATTTCCATTGAAAAACCTTGGGTCATTAAAATGGTTCTCTGTAGTTTTTTTATACAATACAAAACAAGAACATGATTCTCTTTTGTGATATAAGGAACACATCCACGTGGATCTATAAAATACCTCAATAATAATATATTCATAATTAATAACATCCTGAAAAGAAAACATAGTTTTCATAAACAAATAAATAAAATATAGTTCTATGGGTTTATAGGTTGTAACCTCTATCATTACATTGAATGATTTTTTTTCATTACATTCCCTTCTTACAAGGATTCACTAATTTGTCTATTGGGAATTTATGTTCAAGTAAATCATTATCTAAACATTTTTTTAATTTACATATTATGTGAGTGTATAATATCATGAAAATGACTATTATTGAACCAAAAATATTATCTGTGAAATTATGATTATAAGAAACAATTTAAAAAAACAATAAATTTGAATTTATATGCAAAATATTTTATTTTCTGAAAGTAGTAATAACTAAATCTCGAATGGAATTATAAAACCTAGAAGCACTATTTTCAAAATTTTATTGATAAAAATAATCTCAAAACTAATATTTTGTAATAAAATTTTATATGTAAATATAAATATAATTTTTTTAGAATTTATAATATTTTTAGAGTCATCAATTTTCCCAGGTCCATTAATTTTTCCATCTCATTTTCACTGAATGTGACATGTCCCACATCAAATTTATACAAATTAATAAAATATTAGTATTATCTATAATATATATTGAAAATAATCTATTTATATTCAATAATTTGTTATTTTAGCACTTAATTTATGTTTCCTACAATGTTTATCAAGAAATAATTTTTATAGACAATAGTTATTAGTTCAAAAAATGTAAAATATAACTCTTTGGGTATAAAAATTTAATTTATAGTTTTACTAATATTTGAATTAAATTTTTTATTGTAAAATTGAAATCTTATCTTCTTAATAATGATAATTATTTCTATATATAAAAAATTCCATTATCCTTTCAAATTATGGACTTCTTTTTTGAACTATGAAAAATATATTTTTTTGTAAAATATTATTTGATCTAAAAATTTATATCCTATACCTATTTTAGATTTTGTAGGTTTCTAATTACACATGCTGATATTAAATGAATATTATCTTTTTTAATTAGTAAAAAATATTCTTAGTACATTTTCCGCATTACCAATCATGTTCTCTATTTATAATTTGGAGTAATTTTCATTTATAATAAATGATATTTTTCATTACTAAAGTAGAAATAAATAAATTTCAAGAGATTTTTATATTTATCTTCCTGTTAATTTAATATATCAATAATAATATTGAAATAATATTATAATTCATCATTTGAAATTTCATAATCATCTGAAACATTATTTTTAGAAGAGGTATAAGTTGTGTGTAACTCAGATGTAGTGGGTATCAAGCATAAATTATCTTTTCCAAAAGAGTTTTCTTATAATTTTTTGGATCACTATTGATATCCTATAATTAATCTTGGTTTAAATCATTAATTTATTTATCCTCTTCCAATTTTATCACTTTTTGTACATTATCTTATGAAAAAATCTTGTTGTGGTTCCATATTTTTACATTCATATCATGTAATTTATCAATATGTGTTTTCATTCATATAATTCACCGTTATTCTATTTTCCATTATATTTTGATTCTATTTAAAAATAATCATGTTTAATTTTGTATATATTTTTTGGAAAAGTGATCCCTCTTCTATAGAATTTTAAAATATTATTCATATAAACTGGTCTGTTAATCTCTACATAATTCTATTAATTATGACACAAATGTCTTGAATGATAAAAATATATTTTTAGTTCAATATAATTATTTTAAAATTTATTATCCTAGTCAAACATCATTAGTTTTCAATTACTTTTTTTACATAAAGATATCTCATGTGGAATAATTATTTGATGGATACTATTATTCTTCCACATCTATTAGGTTGAATTCATATAAATCGTATCATCTCCAAATTTTCATATATTAATTTTCAATGGGGCATCATTGTTATTATGATTTCATTGAAGTTGAAATACATTTTATAAATATTTTCACAAGAAATCATCTTGAAAAAATAATATTTATTTTCTTATGCATTTAATCACATTTATTTATAATCTATTGTTCCTTCAAAAGACACAACTATATAATTTTTTATATGAAAATAAGGATCAAATATAGATATATAAATCAATATATATTCTCTTATGGAATAGAATAAGGAAATCATAACATTCTAATGGAAACTATTTATTTCATTATTTTTATTACTCAAATATTTTGAAAGTATTTTGGGTCTTATATATTAATCATAAATGGTTCCAAATATTATAATGTCCTTGATTTTAAGAAAATTTTCATTTTTATTATCCCTTAAGAATAACTTTTACCACTAATTAAATGAGGTTTATTAGAATAATGTAATTCAATTCTAGATGAATAAATAAGGACTGAAAAATAGGGGAATGGAAATTAAAATATTTCCCTCAAAATTTTATTTTTGAAAAAATAATTAATCACAAAAATCATGTACACATAGAGAGAGAATAAAAAACTTTCTCTGATATAAAATATATGTCCTAGTGGAGTTCTCAAGATGTGAGTTAATTGCCAATCCCTTAAAACATCAATTATTTAAAATAATTAATATATATTATATATAAAATAAATATTAAAAATATATAGTATAATTATATTATTTTAAATTTGAAAACTAATTCTCATATGTAGTGACCAATACCTAGTATGAAAAATGTAATTTTTTTAACTCTGAAATTATTCAAAACATAAAAAATATGTTTATATATATCAATGATAAATTATTAATATTGATGTTTTATTTTGAATAAAATAGTTAAGAAAATAAATTTTAAAAATAATATGGATGTAAGAAACATTATATTGAATTCAAAAAAGGTCATGAAATAAAAAATTATAACCCACATTTGAACTAATGTATGAGGATAGTTCAAAGATAGAAATTATTACTATGTAACTAACTACATTCCACTTCCAAGAAAGTTTATTTGAAATAAAAAGAACTAATACATAGATCAGTTAGTCTAAAATATTACCTAGGTTAGATTAAAACTCAACAATTGATCACATATAGTCCAGACATTATCCAATCCTCTTCCTTTTAAATTCATGAGAAAATAAATTAAATTAAATTAAATGATAGATTATGAGATTAATGTTATTTACAATTAAATATAAATAATAGACTTATATTGTAGGAATATAAATTTATAACATGAATGTAATGACATAATATATAATTAGAGAAATCCATAATTAAAATGTAATTCCAATATATTTATAATCATATATAATTGATAAGAAATTATATATTATCCAATGATGATATTTCAAATTTTTTAAGAGAAAATGTAGTGATAATTAGTGAATTATCTTAATTAAACAATGTTATGAAAAAAATTATTGATGTAGAAAAAATCGAAAATTTAAGAATATCATCAAACTAGTACACACATTTCAAGAGTGAAAATTCCAACCATTTTTCATAGACTATATTATATTTAACCATTTTTAAAAAATCATAATTAATATCTTCATTCTTAAAAACATCAAATTTTTTGAACAATTAACTAAATCCAAAACAATAAAACCATTTGGAACATGGGAATGATGGATTAAAAATCTCTACGGTTCATGTTAAATGGATATGACTCCATGTAGGTTTTTAAGATATTTCATTTTTTCAATACCACAAAAAAACCTTATATTAAAACATATAGTCAATACAGGTCTTATAGCTGATGTAGAGTTCCTTCATTTAGTATATTCCCCATTTGATAGTCCATGTGATGAATATTGTAATGAAATTTGTTTTAGGAAATATTTCAAAAAAAATTTATCCAAATACATTAGTGATTCAAAAATAATTAATACACACTAATGTGATTTATGATTCTATTGTGGAACTATATAAAGATCTTAGAGAAATATTTACTCTTTGTGGAATGGTCACTTTTTATCTTCACATGGATGATAGTCCAAACCATTATCTATATTTATAAATGTTTATTCTACTATACACATAGAATATTTTCTATATATTCAATCAGAATTATTATTGTAATAATTTATCATGACAAATTGTTAAATAGAATCAATTTAATATATTAATTTTTTTCTTATTCAGTCTATCCATTGGTCATTGTGTTGTGGTCAATTAACTACAAAAAAGATTCAACATAATAAAATGTAATTTTTAATCAAATTATCTTCTATCATAAACAATATAATCAATCATAATAATAAAAAACATATTTTAGGATAACTAGAAAATGTAGTTTTTTTATTAACAAATCAACAATAAATATGTGTTGAAATTTTTATTGGAGTTATTATGGGATTGGATTTATTATTTAATATGGTTATAATGTATATTAATATATTTTTGGAAAAGGAATATAGTGGTAATAAATGTTTAATGATAAAAATATATAATTATAGGAAATTACAAAAATCATTCCCCCATGGACGATTAAAATCAACCAATTAATTTTATTATGGATTGAGGATGATATTTTTCATTAACAATGACTGAGTTGACTATTCAAATGATGTTCTAGAATGTTTTTTACAATATAGTAACTGTTATTCAATAAATAATTGAATTTTATATCCACAGAAGATTATATATTTTTCATGTGTATAAAATACCCAATCACCCCCTGTGAAAAAAGAAAATATTTAATGATTGGAACACAATGTGTACTTTAATTACAATTATAATATAAATTGATGTTTAATTTATAATGAATGGATGTAGTTGAGTTGGTAATATAATAATTTTTTCCATGGCTGATTTTCATGTAACATTGGTGTGGGAGTGGATTTACAATTAAGAGTGAGGAATTTATTATAGAGTGAAATGAGATTTAATTTGTGAGGAATGTATGGATATACTTGTTTTCCAAGGATATGTTCCATGAATAGTATATTTTTAAGAGACACCTTTATATGATTAGATTACTGAAATAATTGGGAAATTAATGTAAGAAAATAGATTCAAAATGGGAAATTTGGTTTTTAAAATCGAATATATATTCATTGTGAGAGAATATATTAATTTTTTCTAGGATATATTTTTTAGTTTTTCCCCCTAATTAAAAAATTCAGTTCTCAATTGATTTTATCCTTAATGTAGTACCCACATATTACCCACCATTATGAATTTATTTTTTTAATTTAGTTAAATTTAAAAATTATTTATTAGAATTATGTGATAAAAAATACCTTTATCTATGTGTTTTACCAATGGGAGCACCAATTTTATATATGGTGAAGATTAATCATTCATCGAGGTTATGAATTCATTATGGAGAAATGAATGAAATTATTATTAATAAATATGACCCACTTCTATGTATACATTACCTATCTAATGCAAATAAATGTTATTAATACTTCTTAAATATTTTTATTTGTTCTTATTATGATAATTTATGAGTTAATGTGACAAACACAAAAATATAGCCATTTGAAGGACTTGTGGTCTTTATGAGTTCACTATAGTTATTTTTCAGATGACCGATGTATCTTCTATGATTAGGCACTTGATAACTATAGTATTCAATGATTATATTTAAATTTTTTGTGGTATTTATTGATTTCTTTCTTATATACTATAGGTTTTTTGAGTATCATTTATCCCAGTTATGAATTTTTTATGACGTTTTGAGGAAAATGTAATTATCTGGGAATATCAGTGAATATAAATATTATATTCAAAATGTTTCATTACATGTCCATATTTTCACATGGGATTGTATCCATTTTTATATAAAGATAGAAAATTATTTCCTAGATTTTATAAGACCTACTAGAAAGAATTAAATGTATAGTTTCCGTATATTAACATAACAAAATCGGTGGTTTGTTGAATCCTTTACTAAATTTAATATATATTTAAACAAGAAAATATGAATGGGGTAAACTTTACATTGATTAATGAATGTCAAGTCAAATTTAATTAATTTAATAAGTTATTAAGTGTTCTATATATATTTAATGTTTTATCTGATGAGAAGGTTTAATTCTTTATTATGATGAATTGTAATACAATATTGGGTGTGTTATTATAAATATTTATCATGGGGTGTCTTATAAATATATAAAAATGAATGATGCTGAGAAAAATAATCCAAATAATAATTTATATTTGGAAATAGTAATCATTCAATGAAGGATATGGAGAAGTTTTATGCCAAGAAATGTGATATATGCATTAATGACAATAGTTTCAAATATATCTCTACATAAAAAAATATTTATATAAGGAAATAATTAATGTTATATCTATTATATGATTATTATTCTATATATTGTCATTATGTGATGTAATATATTATTGAAGTTAAATTTAGTTGAAAATACCCTGGTATTTTATCAATGATGTGTGTAGATAATGATCAATTTCTCTAGGGTTTAGTAATGTTTAACATTGGTATTATAATAGAAGTGTGAATTTAATTTTAATTCAAGGAAATTAATCAAAACAATTGTTATATAGGATCATGAAATATCAACATGATTATATGTCTCTAAAAAATAAGATGGAATATGTGAGGAATCCTAATTTCTCATATTTTGTCAATGGTGATGATGGTGTTCTTAGGATTGGTAAGATGTTCTGTTTTTCTTTGATAATATAGATGTAAAGAGATATATTAAAAGGTGACCATATATAAAAAATATCCATATCCTACTATATTACCAAGATGTATAGTGATATCTGATAAAAATTATTTTACTAAAATGTGATGTATGAGACCGTAGATTTCATAGAAATGTGGTTGATATGCTAGTAGGTGATGGCCAAAAATAACTTCCCAATGGGGGTAGGTAAACATTACTTCTACTTATGTTGATGTATGATAATATAACTACGAATTCCACCGTTGGGTTCCGAAATAATTGAAAGGGGATATTTCTATAAGGGTTAATGTGGACCATCAGAGAAAGTCAACCCAATTCCATTAAATAATAAAATACATTCATATGCATCACCTTAAAATGACATGTGTAAATAATGATGTGAGACAAATTGGATCTCCTATATCAATATTATATGATCATAACCCATGAATTACTTCAAAAATTGGTTTTAATATCAATAACACATTAAAAATATAGTTAAATATTAGAATAACCTATCAACCAAAAAATAGAGGGTTAGATCGAAGGGACTATACAAACATTGTATGACTTGCTATGTCCATGATCTTTTAACTTACCTAGATATTGGGATTATTATTTCGTTATTTTAATGATTTCATTCCATTAAAAAGTACACTAATGTATAAATATGGAACCATATGATGCCTTGTACCAAAAGAGATGTTATGAAATGACATGCATGGATGATGTTGGAGACAAGAAGTTATTGGGTCAAGAAAATTTTGAAGCAACATCATAAAAGGTATGATCTATACAAAAGTATGTAAATAAAGATAAATTCTAATTCAAAATTTATATTTCAAACCAATCGAGGGATCATGATTCCATTTTAGGGGTCTTGAATTCCCGATGATTTTTCCATGGAAAGGATTAATGGGGTTTGAAAAAAAGGAATGTTATATCTATTTCACATTTGGTCATTTGAAAAATTATATTTGATTATAATTGTGGTATATAAATTAAAAATTACATTAAACCTATCTAATTTGAATGAATTCGTCCATATAATATTTCAAAGGAAGCATACACTAGGAAATTTTCATGTATTAAATAAGGATCAAATTAAGTTCTAGATTGATATATCTTATAATGAATATATGATTCAAATTCATCATATGAAATATAATGTTATACAAAGTTAGAAAAATAATCTAGGGAATGTTCTATTGCAGTATCACAAGCTAGAATAAAAAAAATTTAATTAAAGGATGTAATGAGAAATTTTTATGCACATTTTTTTTATTTAATTAAAAATTTAGAGATGAAATTATTATAGGGGAGATTATAAATATCATGATGTTCATGTAATAAATAAAAATAATTTTATTACAAAATAATTCCTAAAAATGAATGATGTGAATTTAAAAAGATCACTACAACTAATAATTTATAATAGAGTAAAATAAATAATGGATGTACAACATGGTTGTATGTTATCTCATATTCTCTAAAGAGAATCATACATTTAGTAAGAATGATATAGATGAAACCGAATTTGAGCCACTAAATCAATATATTAAGTGAAATTTAAATGAGTTCCATTATATAGGGGACCAATTTTGATGAATATTTATGAATTAATAATAAATATGTTCATTGTACATTATTACCATTGATAATTATGACTATTATTAATTATTAAGTTAGTGATTTATCCATTGGAAAATAAAATTAGGATTAATATATATTAAGGTTCATGATGATGGTCAATTATCACAGAATGGAGGAACCATGGATTCAACCCATCCTTTTTGAATTTAAATTTTTAGATTATTGTATGGAGGTAGAATCACTGGGGGTCACCGTAACCATGAACATATTGAACATAATCAACCAAGGTATAACCAGAATCATCTACGAGAAAAGTTCGACATGGAAGAAGTCATTTCATGTTAAATATTGTTCAAAATACATAATTAGTGTTCCAAAATTTCAAACTATAACCTTATGGATTATAATAATGTTAAAATTTATTATGTTTATAGTAGATAGATATTATTAATGTGTAAATTCTTTATAAAATTAAAGTGTGGATACTTCAATACAATATCATTTCACCAAATGTTCCACCCCAATATAAAGGTAAAATGTAAATAAATAGTGGCAGAATTTTATTAAATATTTTTAGAATCTTAAATAAATAGATTAATATTATCAAATTAATTATTTGTTGTAGTTTTTGTTAATAATTGTTAAAATGTAAATTATTTTAAAATATGGTAAAATATGATAAATATGATATCATATTTTGGTATAAATGAATCCACATGATAATTATAGTTATAATTGATTTTTTAGTTATAATACCTATATTAGAGCACTATGGTAGGTATTAAGGACCCATGGGGTCTAGTGGAAGGAAAAAATTTATGGTTAAATAAAATAATCAATAATATATTCCATTAAAATTTCAATCATGACACCTTTAAATTCCCAACCTTCTAATCATTTATCTTCCAGAAAATTTAATTTTATGCCTCTATATATTTCTCACGGATTCTCTCATATATATATATATATATATAATTTAAGATTTCATTTGGTTCATACCGTCATTTATAGTATAAGAATCTCAAGAGAGGTATGGTTCTTATTTCCTCTAATTCATTTCCTTTATGAATTTATATTGTATTAATCTCATTTAAATGTCTAATTCATATGATTCCAAGATTAAATATCAATGTTATTACATTGAATATATTATTTATTAATTTTAAAAAACCAATAAACTAATCATATTTCCCTCTTTTTTTGCGGTTACCATGTCGATGTTAGGGATCATAATCCTTTCTTTTTTTATACATGTATTAGTTCTTATTTTATTTTTATTTGAATTTGAAAAGATATTTTAATTTATTATTTAACATTCCTTATCATATTATAAATTAAATACCACAATTATTTTACATTATAATACCCTCATAAGCTATTATAATTCATATTCATTAATGGAATCCTATGTGATACATTAAAATATTGAAAAAAACATAGAAATTTTTATATTTTAGTATCTTTTGGGATTCATAGAAATGAAATTATTATTTCAATAATGAATTTTGATATGTTGTTCAGTTTATATAGACTAATTGGTAATAACCCTAAAAATGTTGACTGAGTATTAACACGACCTTAACTCATTGCATAACAAATAGACCTAACTGAACACCTAATTTTACACTATTGTGGGACATGATTTAGATGTTTCAAAGAACTTTATGAACAATAATGATGGTTTGGAATATATTTTAATGAGGTTTTAAATTTATGTATATATATTTTATATGTGTTTCACATTATATGATAGTGTGGTTATGGGGATATTTTTATATCATTGAATTTCTATCGTATAATTGTAAATATATTTATTCTATTTCTTAACAACCATGATTATATTAGCCATTAAAAGTACCAAATAAATAAAATTCCTTATTTTCAGCTAGATAAGGGTGCTTCAATGAAAATTTTGAAAAATTAGTTATTCCTTATAAGATTTATGTGAGTTACAATAGATATAATTATTAATTCAATGAGTAGGTAAAAATATAAACAGAAGTTGTATTCTATTTTTCTATATAGGAAAATCATATAGGATAGACTCGTTGAGAAATTATAAAATGTATTTTTGAGTTTTTAATTATTTAAAATTATTATATATGTAAACTATGATCATTTTTATTCGATGGAATGAACTGTAAATAAATGAGATGGTTGGGGCTAAAAATTATATAGGATCTTAGTGAAATGGAAGGTTTCATGAGGGGACTATGATCAGGTAATGGGAAAATTCATATCATATTATAATTGATTTCATATAATAAGGCCTAAAATATATTTTTATATTGAAAAGAATTAATAATTCACACATTTTTTATCTTTCTTTGTATATTTACGTGTATCCATGTGGATATTTAATACATTCTTAAAATATGGGTTATTCATTTCTAATATAACTGAACATTTCTTATCTACTCCTTCTATTTCATTATTATTCATTGATATCATTCACTATAAGAATTTCCTTATGAGGACGCTTAGCCAACCATTTACTTTTATTTCCCATTTCCTAAAGTAGTGAAGACAAATACTATATATGATTAGATCTACTCATAACATTAACGAAAATATAATTAGTCATAATGTTATTAAATTTCATGTTATATTATAATATATATAATATATATATATATTCCATTGGGACTACCGAAACATTTATCGTGGGAATGTAATATCATGAAATTATATTACCATATACTAAACTATCCACCATGTTTGGGTAGCTCGGGTAGATTTAATCACATTGTTCATATCCATAATCCTGAAAACACATTTAATTTTTTTAAAAACCCATATAATATAATACATTATGTTGAAGTAAAATCCAATCAGAACCACATTTTTTGTTTTCATAAAACCCAATTATGCTCATAGATTATGTTTTTTGAAATTAATTCCAGGTTTAGATATTTATCTATAAAATAACACAACCCATCCAACACATTATCTCAAAATATATTCAACATTACCTATAATATATGATTTGTATTGTGGAAACCCATATCATAATACAAACCACACATGTGTCTTTAATAAATACCCGATTACCTTAATAATTATATCATATATTAATTAACCCAATGAAAAGAAATGTGTTTCATGAAATCATCTATAATACATTATAAAAATCCATCTAGGGATAGAAGTTAGATGATGTCATTAGAATATATCCCCAGTGAATCCTAAGAAATGCAAAACTGGAATAAATTAGAATAAAATCACGTAATAATAATCGTAGTAAATTACTTTTACAAATGAGAAAAAATATATTTTATGACTATAATAACCATATTTTGATAATAAAGAATTTAAAAAACAATGGGAATAGTAATTTATTTGGAAAACAATAAAACAATTAAAATAAATATTTATTTTGAGGAGTCATCATAAAGTCTAGAAGAATCCTTCACATGGAAGAAATCAAAAATGATGATCTGTTTCATAGTTTTGTAAAATAGTCAAAGATAGAATAAATAGTCCATACTAAAAATGTTCAAATAAGAAATTATTTTATAAATAATTTAAATATCAGGGATGAACAAACAATACATAAATATAATTATGGATAAGTTCATCTTTTCAAATATATAAATAATATTAATAGAGAGAATAAATATTTCAAATAAAAAAAAGATGACATAAGTTTGGCTCCTCATACAAACATATTATAGGATTAATTATTAACTAATGAGATATGAAATTATAATAGGTCATTTAAATACCATTAATAACCAATATATAAAAATTATTTTTTTTAAGGTGAATAAAAAATAATTTTATTTGATGTAATTTCAAACATAAATTATCTTAATTTCAAAATTAGATTGTTCATAAAACCCTAACCGTTGAACCCTTGGTCCTAAAAATATTTTTAAGCTCGTGTATTATATGTATAACTATATTAGTAAATTATTCGGTAATTTTATTTAAATATATTAAATTTTATACCATTCAATAGAAATAATTTATTACACATATTTTAGTTACTTGTTCTTTATTTTCATAACCAAAATATTATTATTTTGATTTATTAAAAGAATTATCATAATGGTTATATCAAAACCAATTAATTAATACCAAGTAAATCATTTATATATTAGTAAATGTATTATAATAATTTTATTATAATATTTTTTTAGTCCAATGTTACTTTTATGGATGTTTTTTGTATGGTTTTCAAGACTGAAACTTATAACAAAATTTTATCACGTAATTTAGTAACAAAAATATGTTTCTTTACAACAATAAATTTAATGTTTCATTTCATTCTTATTGAATCAAAATCATGAAATAAATTAATCACTATTATAATATAGAAACTATTATATATGTCTTGGTACTTATTCAGGATTAAAATAATGATAATGGTACAACATGGTTCATTTATGTTGTTGACCCTACTAAATGAAAAACATATAATACTCATAAAATGAGAAAGATTATAGAGTTTTATATTATTAATATTATGGTGTTATATGAATAATAATTTTAACCGAAAATGACTACTATTCATAAAAATATTTATAAATATTAAATATGATAAGTAAATTGATAAATATTGTGAAAAACAAGATACTTTCTTGATGAATTCACACAATCTTGACATGAGTTCCATTGGGATAATGTATTTAGGATTCATTAATAAAACAAAATGGTAATAAAAATTTAAAAATATTGTAGTATATAAAAAAAATTAATAGAATGCTTTTAATTTAACATTTTATTTTGATAGGTTATTGCATGAGTTCTTCTATAAGTGATTTTTGAGTGAGATTTCTCCAAATTTCAATTCTGTATTGTATAATGAAATAATTTTAAAAGGATAGTTTATAAAATATTAATGATGAATGGATTTTGGAAATGTGTTTTTCTATAAATCCTTAATTAACACATTATTATATTGTATATTTTGACAATTAATGTATTTACCACTTTGTTTTACCCTTTCCCTTTTAATTTACCTTTGCTACAATCACTGAATCTTAACATTAGTGACTGAATTTGTTTACAAAAACTATTTTTATATACCTAGATAATTTTTATATGATGATTAGAAATTTTTACTCCACATAATCTTGTTCAATTTTAAAATATTGTACTTTTTTTATTAAAAACATAATATATTTTGAAAAAAACCATTTTTATAGAAAAATGGCCTTTTCAACATTTTATGATCTTATATATATTATATTTCATATAAAAAGTTAATTTCTTTTCATATATTAATTTTTTTATTAAAAAATTATTTTTATTAATTACTTGAATTTGATTAATTTAATTTTGAAGAATAAATTAATAATGTTAAAAAAATTATTTAGAAAATATTTTTTTTATTTTAAATTATTTTAAACACTACCCCATATAATAAAAATTAGCCTTCTAGTATTTAAATTTTATTAATCCACATATATAAAAAACATGTTTCTTAATTTTATAAATACATCAAATAATTGATTAATAATAACAATAATAGTATGCTATTAATAAAAGAAATGTTTTTCATAAATATTAGTAAATTAAAATTTATTTGTTTTTTTTATTTTTTATTTTTTATTTTTTATTTATATTTTTTATTAATTTATAAGTAGAAATTAGGCACATTAAATATTCTGATTTGATACATTCATAAAAAATAACCATTAATATAATGACCATATTTCTAATGATCATATTACCAAAATGCATATGCATACCAGTTGGATTCATTCCAATACATAGGTTTAGATACACTCCTAGAATCACTCAACCTATTCGTTTTCTCCTCTATCAACATGTGTATTATATTTACAATCATATAAATTGATTTTATATTTGAAAATTGTCTTGTTATATTCATTGTGGACAATTAGTATAATTTTTTTATATTCATTGTATTTGTATTTATATATATATTTATTCCTATTAGATAAATTTAATGATGATTAATATTTCATTAGCTCACTGTAATAATATTTAACATTAATTATAGTTCTTTATCTCAATAAAATGTTTCATGGTTTATATATGATAAGAATGTAATGGGAAATACCATATTTTACACAATATATCTATAAATGTGTAATACAAATTAAAACCGTTGGGTTTTATATTTTACCCCTTTAAAAAAATTTATCCCTCGATATTCCAATACTATTATGAAAAAATGAGGTATAATCATCAATATTATGTCTTCATGTTCCCATGTTTCGTACATAAACATATTATTACTATAGACAATGTTTACAGTGTTACTTTTTTAACTTCATAATAATTTATCTATGATCCATTATTTATAATGGGTATTCCTCATAAGAGAGATCATGTTATAGATGTACCTTCTCTGAGTTTAATACATGTCATTGATATAGTTTTTCCTTCGGAAAAGTGATATATAAAATAAATTTAGTACATATGATTGGTTTTTTACAATTGAAATATGAAAATCTACCATCCCCATGTGGTCATGAATTTAAAAAGGACAAATATATATATATATGGATTAATTTTCTATTCATCCCACACCTCATAAACCTTTTCCATTGGGATAATAAAATGGAATGCCTTATCTCAAACATTAAAGTCCCAATTCCAAAAACGATTATTAGATTACGTCTTAAATAACATTTTAGTTATTTTAATGGGACACTAAACGGTTTTCATCTTCTCTTTCATTTCCTAACCAATATATTTTCACATCATCCTACACTCTCACACTTCATCTCAAAATGTTTTAGTTATACACGACTTCCCATAAAAATCCACATATGGTGTCCTCTGAATGTAAAAATTGAATTTATTTTTATGATATTCACTAGGGAATGTTTTGATCCCATTCTACTATAAAATCCATTAAATAGGTTTTCAACACATGATCTAATGTGTGAATGGTACTTTTATATTTCCAAAAACAATTATGATAATAAATTGTGAAGAATATTATATCTATATCACATTCTTTTTGAAAAGTTATTTATAATTTTTATTAATCACATGAATATATATATAATAAAATTAATAGTGGTACTTAGTAAATGATTACCAGTTTCGTGATATATATCATAGAAATTTAATCACTTGATAAATCTTAATGAATGAAAATGAAATGAGGTATCTTCATGATGTGAAAATCTATAAACCAAATGACCTTATGATCTATAGTGTTATTATGATGTAATACAGTGAAATCCATGTGATGTTTCCCTATTTACAAAGTGGTATAGTTATTTTTTTCATCATCTCCTTATAAATATATTATTCTTCCAAGACATAAGATCATACCATGCATCAAGATAAACACTTAGAAATGTCATACATTTTGTATTTCCAATGAAATTTCTCATTGAGATATCTATAATGCTTCATGCTTATAGGATGAATAGTTAATGATGATATATCTATATTAGTTAATATCTCTATTTTTTATTTTGGTATTAATGGAAAAAGAAATCATTTCTATAATGTAATAATTCTATATTTATCAAAGAGAATCCTCAGAATAATAATTGCCTTATTTTTTTATCACAATATCATTCCTTGTTACCTCATTATTCTTCAAATTTATGGTTGGTTGAGTAGATATTTTAAAAATAAAATATTTAACCAATAACCTTAGGATTTCAAGTTACATCCTTGGAAAGTCAATGATTAATTGGTCTCCATGAATCCTCGTAAAAATAAGGTATCATTATTCATATGACGTAATTCATTATCGACCATGTTTTTAATAATAGGGCATCAATGTACTGAGTTGTCATAGTATATAATAAACTCCAGTAATATCCTTTACCTCATGGATAACTCATAGAAAACTAATAGTTCAACAAACCATATTTATGTGTTTAATAGAAATGGTTTATTTTTTTCATTCACATGATGTATTACATTTGATGTTTTTCATTATTAGGAGAAGATATTACCTATGAAATATTACAAAAACAATGTGTAATGTTTAAATCAATTTACATGTAACCCCCATCCATAATATGACTCTTAATTATAAACATTAATTTTATTGAAAACATATTTTCTTATTTTAATATTAATCCACGTAATGGAATTATATACAATTCTATACATTGTAATAATCCCTTAGTCCTATGAAAAACATTTGGAAATATTGTATGAGGATAAAAACCAATAAATGGATATCTAATAAAACAAATCCCTTAGTCTATTTTGGAATTCATGACACCCCATATATAATTTTTCTTTTTATATAAATAATCATGAGCATAAAATAATGAATTACTAACCCTAGATATATATTTCAGTTCCCAAATACTTTCATAATACAAATGATAAACAATTATAGAGGGAACACATAATAACAATGGATTCGAATAAAAAAATGAATTCAATTGTATATTTTTATTCAAAAATATACTTCTCACCCATAAAAGTGGAATAGACATTCCATTAAACTTAATCTCATTAGAGAACCATTCGAAATGAAATAACATCCAAGAAAAAATATTTGAAAACATAGAAAGTTAATTTAGCTACAACGAAGAATCATATTCATATCAAACATAAAATCAATGTTATAAATACTATTACAAATGGATATCATATTTAGTTAATTCCTATATACGTTCTCTAGTGATTTTTTACCAAATACATTAGAGACCTATATCAGTCTCACCCATCATCACGAATAATCAAAAAGGACTACAAAATAATTAAAATGAATATAATCAATAATTTCCTTCAAAAAATCTAACAAATAAATATTTTTTTAAAATATAAAGATGCAACTTTAGACATCATGTAAATATACATTTAAAAATAAATTTTTTGTTGTGAAATATTAAAAATAAAAAATTCCCATAAAAATGTTAAATACAATATTATTCGCCAAAAAATTTAAAACTCCTAGAAGATGGTTCATAATGAATAATTACCAAGATGGTGGAAATTTCTTATCATTATATATAAAATAAATAAACGATCCCCTTCAGAGGTTTTGAAAAATATTCAAAACATAATGAAATTGTATAATGCTAATGAGAATTATTTTAAGATAGACATGAATAGTGTAAACCATTGTTTAAAATGATTTTTCTACTGAACATCATTATAATAAAAACATACCTAATTTTTTGTAAATATCACCTATTTAAAGACCAAATAGAAGAAAATATTTAATACGTTAAAAATATTAATTTCAAGAATATTATTTTAACTCATGTTTGATTCACCACATGTATAATTTAAATCATATATAATAAACATATATTAATTACTTACATTCTTAAGATCTATTTAAAAATTTAGTCCCTAATTACAATAAATTAAATTAATTTATTATTATTCATAATATTTATACTAAATTAGTAATTTTAATGTTATACATTTTGATGATGTTTTTTCCTTATCAAGAAACAACATTTGTTAGTTGATGATGATTATAGGATTTTGAACAAACCATCTTGGATAACCTATTACCCTAATAATCGAGCCAATTCAAACATAACCTAAACATTTTTCTTGATCTTCATGAGTTTGATAATAGAACCTAGAATCAGTGATGAAAAAATATGGTATTTATTTACTAGAAAACATTATAATATAAAAGATCAAGAAATTAGAATGTTGAACACACCAAAGGGAGAATGCACCAAAAAAACAATTATACGATAACTGAATGAAAAACATCATCAATGTACTCCAGAACTAGAAATATAAAACCCAAATATCCCAAATGAATCATCAAACCATGATGTTAAATGATCTACTAGTGAAAACCACACTTCATGTAATAAATGATCAAGAACATCCACCACATATATGTGTGGTTTTCCCTTTTCTAATACCTAGAATAATAAAATATTACATCACATGAGGAAAAGGTAGGTTTTTAGATATAAATCCTAGAAGTTATAATAATTTGTTCTATAAAAGATTACATAATAAAATACCAAATCATTCTTACTATTTAAAAAAAACGGCTTGGATTGTCATATAACATCGATTTTTAATACAAAACAATATTTCATTTAAATGGATGGAAAACACTTAAAACTATTTATCAATAAATATTTTATACAATATAATTTATATAAATCAGCTGTAATGAGATTATTAGTTGTATAATCAATGAAATAGTGTCGAAATAGACACCAAACAACCATTTCCATCTTCTTTTAAGTATTTTAGTCACTAGAAAAAAGATCCTCACACATAAACTATTAGTGATCATGGATAATTATGTGTAAAGACATCACTCCAGATGAAGATTCATAAGACTCATCAACATCCCATGAGGGATAATGATTTGAAACTATATTTTTGTTAGATTTTTAATCATCGATCCATTTTAGGGAATTATTGTCATATCATGCTTGTACCAAAAAGCCCACAAACTAACCATGCTCTCAAGTTCTCAATAAATCAACATAAAAGGTATAATAATCTCAATTCAAATCAAATCATTATTTACAATTCAATTGGACATTTTTTTTAATTTCAATATTCCAATTAAATTTAAAATCCAAAACATGGGTTTTCATAATTTCATGAATTTAAATTACAATACTAGTCATAGGGTTTCATCAGTTAAATTTAATGTATTTTACTCAAATTAAGTCTCTATTTGTTTTATAAATTATTTCATTTTAAAAATTAAACATAATGTTATAGTTCCAGTGGAGTTGTTATTTTCCTTAAAATCCATTCCATTTTGAATTCCATAATAGTGTATCTTCAAATCATGGTTTTTTAATTTAATTGAAATCCATTTCCAAAAATCATAATATAATTCATGGTTTCAATTCCATTTAAATATCAAACATACCCACCTAACATTAATCAATGATCAAGAATTGACATTCATAATAGGATTCACTAATGAGTAAACAAATCTTCATATATCATGAAATCAAACCTAGAATCTGGAAAAATTTAAAATCATTTAAGATCAATCAATTACAAGATGATATATCAATCAATAATGAGACATGGAAGATAAATAAGAAGAAACTACATGACTGAAGATCCACATACCAAGTGGATATTAAACATGATCAAACACAGTTTGATATACCAACAGAAGGGGTTTGAGGAGACAAAACCACTTCATGAGAGCCTAAAAATACAAGGAAACCGTATTAGGGTCAAATTAATCTAATATGGTTCTAGAAAGGGTCCTAATGATTTGTAAATAACATTTCAAAGGATTGAACACCCATATGAAAGGTTTTCATGGAAGGGCTGAATGGATTACCAAACCTTGTGCCCAACTACTAACCCCCACTATCAAGTGTGTACTGTTTCTCTTTGGTGGGTTCATGGTTTGATTAAAAATGTGGAAACATTTATAAATATCACTACTTGAATCCACATGGTTAGCAGGGTCACTCCAAATGGTTTAGACAATGTGCGTCTGACCATCTAGAACAACATAAAAGGGTACATTTTTATTGGATTAATCACATGGTTTTCTCTAAGGATGTGTCATCCATGAATTTCAAAAAAGGCCTTAAAATTCACCAATTATCTCCCAAAAAATACAGAAAAATCCCCAGATATGAATGATAAAATCTATGATCATAGAATACCTAGAAATGAGTAATTGTATGTTAAAATAACACACCATAAGAACATTTTCCCCTAGAATTCATGTCAATAAGAATCCATATCAAATAGATGATCCAACTTCACTTTCACCATTTTCTCACTATATCATGACTCATTATAATGATAACCACTATTACATAGCTAATGGACCAATGTTATCATTCTCCCATAATGTTCTATTGTATCACAATCCATAATCCTGACTAGTTGCTCAGTCACAGATAAATTGGGCTCAACATCAAGATCCACCTAGATCAAGGCAAGATAGTGGTCAGAAAGATACATTGTAGGCTACGATACATGGAACACCCTATTTATATTCATAAATTAATTTGAATGTCCCACATATCGATTATATTTTTTCCCTTGCCTATGAATATGTCGATGACCCAATAAAAGATAAAATATCAATGACAATCGATCACTAAAAGATAACACTATTGTTATTTAATGATGATAAATATTGGATTTATACTGGCTTAGTACCATCCAAATATATAAAATAATCAACTAAATCATCACTGTCATATCTTAGACCAAGAATGGTCCAACCAAGGAAATTTTCCTAATCTTCAACCAAAACAATGGGGTCTAAAAATATCAACCATAAAAGTTCTCAAAAGGTGTCATTCTTATCACAGAATGATAATTATTGTAATAAAAAAATCATCCAATCACAAATGGTCATCCTTTGATCCACACAAATCATTTTCATATGGATTAAGTGTGTCCTAAAATATCTACATCATTGTCTCTATCTTGACAATATTCTGTGGATCATATTCCATTCCCAAAATAACATGATATCCCATATCATCCTCAAGGAATCAGAAAAATAGATGTAAAATAGAGAACTCTATCAGAGACTATATTAGATGGAACTTCATAAAAATTACCAATATATTTACTATATAAATTTATGAATCCTTGATGTTGGTTGAATCATGAATGGATATAAAGTTATCTGATTTTTCTCCCTGTCGCTCACAATACATATCAAATTATTTTTTTGAATGGTATGTGGAATCCAAAACAAAAATGTCTATATAGATCTCATTTCTCATCAATGTTTGAACTAGAAGTGTCTAACGGAATCCCAAAGGTCTCTTGTTGTAATCCTAGAACTTTCGAAAAGTGTAATAATGGTAGACAAATTCAGTGATTCCGCACCACATTCGTGGCCTCCCGAATCATCTCTACACATAAAAATACATCATTTTGGATCCTTTATTCATATTCAATTAGGATTTATGGAAATACACCATTACATCATTTCTCATGAATAATTCCACAAATAAATATTCTAAAAAAATATAATACCCTCCATTGAGAGAAACCACTCTTCAACGGTCTCCCTACTATAAAGATAGTCCCTAATGAAAATGAATTCTTCATGAGGATACTACAAATATGTAATCATCTCAAGAAGTGAGGAGGTCAATTGAACACTATTCGAAACATCCTCATAATATTTCTCATATAATCCTAAAATAATCTATTAAAATAGATCTATAAGGTTCATATATTCAGATTATTCTTTCACAGACTGGGTTAGAAGATTACTACTCAAAGCATATAAGAAGATAGTCCCTTTCCTTTGGGTATAGAAAATATAAAAATAAAAAAACTAATGATTCTCAACCAAAAAATTATAGAGATAAAAATATTTTTGGGATAATATACAAATAATGATCTTGTGTTTGGAATACATGGTAAAACTTTTTTGAAAATGATAATACACCATCTCTTATGTATATGCATCACAGTTATGATTTCAATGTAGTGGATCAAATTAATTTTATCATGTAAAAAAATATGTTACGAAACATAGGATAAAATATGATTACCCTACATATGAACACATCCAATACCTAAAAAAGATGTATATAAAAAGAAATAATATCCCAACCTGGCCTCTATAAGAGTCAACACATGATCTAAATTCATTAGATGTTTTATATGAATAAAAACAATGATATTTTAAATCCCATTGAAACTTTTCTATATTTTATGTGAGAATGTTCATCTAATAATCAAACTTAATGAACTATTTTAATAATAAGATACAAATCCGCACTACTCCCAAGAAGTTATAAAACTAGAAAACATTTTATTGTGGCTCTCATGTCATAAAAACATTCACATTACCATGAATAACTAAAATACTATGTTCTGAGACCAGGTTCCACAAGAATTTCACTTCCCGAATCCAGATATAACATTTTATTATCATGGAATAGATTTAGTGATTTATCAACAATTCCAAAACTCCTCTCAGATGATGTGCATGATCCTACTCAGATTGAGTGTAAACCAGGATGTCAACCATAATGACCACCATAAGCGTGTTATGATACCCTTGGAATATATTTTTTATCAAAACAAAAAATACCAGACAATGATTGATAATACCAAATTCCCTGAAAAGATACTCACAATGCCCATAACTACGTTGGATGGTGGTATTTTGTATTTTATATTCTTTTATTTTGAACTTGGGATAGCCAGATGAGAGATAAATATCCAAGAACCACTTCACCATTTTCAACAGGTAAAATAATACCTCTATATTGGTTTACTATTATTGTTATTTTATAAGACATTAGAGTGTTTTTGATTATAATAACATATGAAAATTGTTTTATCATATTTCATAGAGCAGAGAATAGAAACCACAAAAAGTGACACAATATAGTATACAAATATATTCTCTAAGTGTTTATCAATCTTAGTATTCAACAATTTCAGTTTGGAATTTTTCATATGGTAAAAAGATATAGATAATAAAATATTACTGATAATTAAATCAATAAAATCATCAACATCTCATACTAGTGGAAAATCAATGAACATTGAATGAAATGTCTGGGGAAACTCAATGAAAATTGGATACAGATAATCACTCAATTTCACATTTTCTATGTCAAAAGATAACATTGATATAAAATTCCCCAAATATGGATATGAAGGTCTATATCTAGTTTAGCTCATGACCCATTATACCTAAAATATATGTCACACCCCATCTAGTGAATTAATGAAGACTCCTCAATGGTAACATTCAATTAATTCCATAGGTAAAATGATCCAATCCACCACTAAAATTAAATGAAGTGGTTTTATGATGGGAAGATTAAATCCCCAAGTATGCTTGAAATCAAATAAAGAGGGGAAACAGGTAGGAAAATAAAGACCATACACTTTCATTATTTGTATAAGTCTAAGAACACTCCATACTAAAGATAGAATATCTATATGTAGATTTCAAAGGAATGTAATAAATTTTGATGTAAACTTTTGAGATGCACTTCTATCAAATAAATGTGTCACTACAGATGAATCGATAGGGATGATACCTCTCATGGCCACTTGAATAATATCCAATTCCTCATGAAGCTATTCCACTATTTTACATTACTTTATTTGGGAGCCCTCTAGCAGGAACCCATTTTTAATGATGTATCGGATTGGACCATAGTACTTTTTGTACATAATGATCGCATTTTAATATATTAGGAATAATAGATATAGTATAATTTCAGAATGTGACCTTAGTACTCCCAGAATTAGTAGATATTGGTTGCCTCAGTGAAAACATGTTTCTAAGCATATATGTTCAATAATGAAAGTAAGTTAAAGAGACCTTTCTAGGAACTGTAAGTGATATAGAGGACTCCTGGTTTTAAGAACCAACTTGAGAGTAGTTATACATACTATTTTCTATAAATGAACTCATATAACATCAACTAGGGTAAAAAACTCCTATAACGTAATTATAAGAAGAGAGATTAAGTAAGAAAAATAAGTACAAATATCCAATTAAATACCCAAATCTAATAGCTGAGTCTTCATCATCTCATTAAAAGTATTCTCATTTGAAAACTACAAAAGCTTATCAAAATAGGTTGCATACTACTTCACAGTCATATCAGCCTGATGGAAATTGAAAAACACTATAGTCCTAGCCCACATTATAGATTCTAGATAGAACTCATTAATGAAAATAACTCTTAAGAACATCCACTATATACCTGCATTCTTCTTTTTTGTCACCATTATATCCCAACATTGTGTGCTTTATCCCTATCCCTTAAAAGAGGAACATTTCACATATATAGAATTATGTGATTCCATGAAATAAATTATAATTTCTATCATAATCAACCAATACACATCCTTTTGGAGAAATATTAATTCCTCTGAATGATGGTTTCCCCTGGAGAAGGAACTCTTGGACATGAGGCAATGTTTCCTTAGTTTTAGGTTCAACAACAAGATCTTGTATAAGAACATGTGTAAGTTTTAGTCCTACAGAATGAAAAAATGCATAATAATCTCATCATGATAATGGTCCTCGAGTGGATAAAATTATTATGGTCCACCACAGTATACACCATGGGACTTTTCATACATAATCATAGAGGAACGATGCAACACATAATAAAGAAACAACATTGAAATCATCCGAATAATTCTCAGATCAACTAATCAATCAAGATAAATGAGAAAATCATACTCATTAGATAATATAACATTTTTTTAATTTCATGATATCCAAATAAAAAGTTTGTAAAATACTAGAATCAGGTCAAAACATTCCTCATGATGCAATTCCAAAACAACCCAAGGTGACACAAGGATCACTATGATGAGGTATGGTTCGAAACTCACTCATAAAAACCTAATAACTCCAGAAAAGACATCCAAAATAATTTACTGATATCAAAAAAAGATTCTTAACATGGACATTGAATCCAATTTTTCACAAACCAATCTGGATACCCTGGTACAATAATAGATAATCCATATCATACATAGCCCGATGTGCATTCTTGATCATCATGGGATGGTAACTATCACCTTGTATCACACTTGAAATGGAGGAAATGAATTTTCCACAACACATTGGATGATAAAATATTTATAATTCGGTATTCTCAACACTGTAATGAAAAAATGCACAAGTAAAACAACATGATTAAAAACACAACATATAACATCCTCAAAGTACTCAACATATGGAATGTTAAAACTCATACATCCCAAAGGAAAAGTCACCCCACTATACCAACATATCCAGTAGTCAAAACCCCACCCCATGTTACAAAGAATCAATAACTTCCACTATCTCCACTTGGCACCTTCCCTTATCTCAGACCTGGCATAATGAAACCAATTGAAGACTGAAGGAAATGGTTTTTTGTGAGAAATAATTCTCAATAGTGTCTCAAAAAGTGTTCCATAATAGATTCCATAATAATAAACCAAATCATTCATTCAATTTAATATAACATGTAATGGAATTTCATATAATTTTCAAATTTTAAGAAGGAAAAACATTATTTTCAATGTATTGAATGCATTTCAAACCGAGCTTAAATAAAAATTTTATTGAAAATAATTTTTAATTGTGAATCCATTTCTAGAGGATCATGATACTTGCATTATTTTCCCTAATAACACACTAACTACCCTGTCTCCCATGTTAAATATAAATCAATAAAAAATAGGGAAATCATCTAATTTAAAATAAAATCAACATTTTCAATACAATTTCTCAATTTTATGTTTAAATTTTCCAATTCAATTTCATATCCAAAACATAGGGTTTTAATACATTCATGTCTTTTGAATAAAAATACAATCATGGGTGTTCGTCATATAAATTTAATCCATCTTACTCAAAATTATTATAAAATCATTTCATCAATTCCATCATTAACAAAATTCATCCCACATTTCCAATTACATTATAATTGGGGGTTTTTAAAATTGTTTTCCGTTTCCAAATTCATAATCAAATATCATCTAATCAAGGTATTATAAATAACTTGATATAAATTTCAATCAAACCAAGAAAATAAAGATCTTAATTACATTTAAAACATCAAATAAAACCACAAAACATTAATCATATATCAATAATTTACACCCACAATTGGAAACACCAATGATGATTGATGGATTTCAAGATAAAAAATAAAACCTATAATAATGATCAAATTAAAAAGAGATTTGATCCATAAATTATGGAATGATCTATCAAATTATATATAGAAGATAAATTTGGATCTAAAGAATACACTCGAGAGAATATCCCTTTTTTCAGAGAAGAATAAATATAATCAACCATGCTTTGAGATATATTGATATGGGGATTGAGGATACAAATAACTTCATAAGAGACTCCAAAGTGAATGAAATCATATTAGGGTCAAGTGGAGAGATGAGGGTTCTTAAACAAGGGGTTTGTGTATTCTATGTACATATTAATATTGATAAAAATCCATGTGCATGGTTGGCTTGGTAGGGATGCATTTTTAACCAAACTATACACCCTATCCATGAACCCCTACTATAAGGGGTTAAATATTTCCCCTTAATGTTTTCATGGTTGTTTTATCCATGTGACAAATATAAAATATCCCATTGCATAAGATCACCCAATTTTGAGGGCCTTGTGGAATGGTTTTTGACCAACCATGGGCCACTCTACATGGCACCATCAAAGGGAACATAGTTTTTTGGGCTACACTACAAGGTTTTACCAAACAATGTGATAAACATTCTCTATCAAAAGGCCTCTAAAATATTCCAATTCTATCCCAAAACAACCCAAAATAAGAAAACACACAATAATGATCAAAATTTGCGTCTTGGATTACCTGAAAATATGTAACATGAAATTACATGGGTAATGATAACATCAAATATAAAATAATAATAAAAACATATTTATCATATTTATTCATAATATGAATTTTTATAACCATTTATCAATGAATAATATAATTATTATATACCTTTCTTCATGGATGTTTTATGTCACATGTATATTTGAGCGATGATTTCTTTTTCCAATGGATGGTAGGGTAATATGGTATGTCATATAATATAATACCAATGTTTTAATTGTGCAATTAATATAATATATATTAATTAAATCTATAATAATAAACATCATTTTTAGGTGGCTATAATAAATAAAACACGTCAGTTCATAGATATGGTTTCCCATACACACACATGCATTTTTTTATTTTTAAAAATGAATGAAATAAAAATCAATTTTTTTTACCAAAACATAAATACATTTATTTATATCTAACAAATTTATTTTACCACATCATAATGTTTTTGGAATATTTTAATGGATTTTGAAAATGAAATTAAAATGATAACATGCATTATGATGTATACATTTTCTCTAGAAAAAACCCCATTTGGCTTGTAAATTATGCCATTTATGATATCATTTTTTTGATGTTATGACATATAATATTTGGGGAAATGTTGAAATGTTATATTGGTAAGAACTTTTCATGCTAAATTACTCAATGTATGCTAATAAAGGAGAAGATAAGGTCATATTTAATAAGTAAGTAGAGTGTATTTCTAGTAGTATTTCAACGTATTATAATAATATAAAGTATTATTCATTGTAAAGAGGTAATAAAGATACCATTTTTAGAATATATTATTCCAAGGGTCTAAATAATCCAATATGATATCAATTATGATAAGAGTTTATGATTTTATCACTTTTTTAACGTAAATTAACCTGTTTTACATTTTATCAGTATGAAATGATTTTACCAAGGATTAAATTCATTATTAACAAAAATGAAAATGAATTCATTTCTATATTTGAAGCTCAAACATAAATAATTAAATACATTTTTATAAATTAAATTTCCATTAGTGGATGAAATTATTTTCAATATAAGATAGAAAAACACAATAAAAAACTATTTTATCATGGGAAATTAATTTTGAAGAATAAAAATAAATTTATACATAAATAGGGAATAATGTCAATATATATGGAATTATTTTGAATTTTTTTAATAAAATTGGATTTTTCTTATTTTAAAACCAATAAAAAACATAATTGCTATTTTACATGCTTGAAAATAAATGATTATATGTATAAATTATCCTTTTTCACTATTCAAACAGAAATAAATCTTTTAAAAAAATATAAAAACATCACCCATTGTTAAATTATTTATGATAATATCATAAATAATGATAATTAATCAAATTATATTTATACTATTTTTAAAATTTAACTTCTAATTGAAATAATATTATACATGTAAAACACATTAAATAAAATAAAACTGTGAAATTTTCAATTTAAAAATATTATAAATTTAGTTCAATGATTCTGAATAAATAAAATCTACTAAGGAATATTAATAATACATAAAATTGATTTATAATTATCATAAATTGGGTTATCACAATCACCCCTCTTAAATAAATTTCTTTCTTACAATTTAATTTATCACTTATATAGGTTGGGATGTTATTCCATCATAGACTTTTTGGGTTCCCCAGTTACATCCCTAATAATGTGGTTCTTCTATAAAACATAAAGCATGTATGATACATTTTCCTATAAAAAATTTGTTCTATAATACAAAATCTATATACTATTTTCTGCATAGTTTATATTATATTCCAATTGTATAACCTCAAGGATCAAAACATAAGATACATTAAGTTCACATTTCCTTAGAAAAGAAACAAGGAACACATCATGTAAATTAAATATAATTGTATGAAAATATACATTATATAAAAATAATCCAACCTTTTCTATAGTTTCTAATAGTTCAATAACCCATATACATTACCACCAATTTTTACTAAAACTCATGATTCCTTTCCATGGAAGTATTTTATGAAAGATATGATTTCCTACCTCAAAAGAAAATTCATACATACAATTATTTCTAAAATATTCTACATACTTAAAGGTACTATCATTTGATGTGGATCATAATTAACTTCTAAAAAATATTATCTTCTATTGATATTCATGAATTATTTCTTTCACAAATATCACCCCAACATATTGGTGTTTTATAAAAAATTAAATATAATGCCTCAAAATGTTAAATATATATACTCGAATGAGATATAGTTTTATAATAACCTTAATATAATGGAAAATTAATAACCATACTTCCTTGGTAATCCAATGGGTAATATTGATGTATATCACCCAAATTGGAAATCATTTCTATTGACTATTGATTAGATTGAGGATGGAAAACTGTAATAAAATTAAATTACGTACCTAATAAATTTTAATGTCCTCACAAATCAATTGAGGTAAATATGGGCTAAGGATAAAATACCATAGAGATTGGGACTCCATGTTATTAGAATATATCTTTATGTTATGTTCTATAAATATTTTCCCGATAAATACTATCTTAGACATGAATAAAATGTGAATATTTATATAATTGATTAACAATAACCCAAATCCAATTATAACCAATTGATTTATTTGACAATACTACCATTAAATCCATTGATATATTCTCTAATTACATTTATAAATTCTAGAATGTTATAGGGTCCTCATTAGTTGTCATCAACTAGCTTTATCATATTCATAATTCTTGTATTTCATGGTAACATTGATAATATCCTTGTATATTTATTTCGACTACACAAATTCTTAAAGCTCAATTTATATCATTGGGATTCTGGGATAAATAGATAATTGAGATATATGAGCTTCAATTCACAATTAATTATTTTATTTATGAACACTGTACACACATGATCTCATCCAAATTATTATAAAACCTTATTTATCATCATTAAATTCATGAATCGTACCCTTAAAAACACATTGTAGTCATTCCTAAAAAACATGATATTTCTTATGGGATCTCATAATATTATCTATAAATGGAGTGCACATTAATACATGAGAAATGGATGAGGGAGTTATTGAATGCATAACTTCAGGGACATCATTCATTAAATAATTAACCAATATATCATTTTCCTAACATAAAAAAGATAAAGATGAAATGTCTCTTTTTACCTAGAAAAAGAATTTTGTCTTTATAACTGTTTGATAGTGAATTATGAAATCATAATCCTTTATTAGTTATAAACATATAATATGCTGAAATTTATCTATTTTTATTGAACATATAGTTGTAAATTTTATAGTTAGTATATATTCCAAATTTTAAACCATTTAAAAGTTGTCTCTAGATTTAGAATGAAAAAACTGTTACATCCAGTTAATGATCATTAATATTGTAATTCTTCTCTTGGATATAATTTTATTGTACTGATTATGAAATAAATTAATCATTTAACATCAATTCAAATAAAAACCCCTTCTAATAATCATAAGAATAAAAAAAATTACAATTTCAATATGGCATGGATAAAACTAAATAATTAAACAATCAAATTTTCCATTCCTAAATGAATTCATCACATTCCTAAGTCCATATTAACTTAAATCTTAGCCATGTTATGATAGTTAGGGATCTCGATAACCAAGAACATGTCCCATAATATCATTGGTATTATGTATATAATCCTAAAAAACATCAAATATTTATGATAATTATAGGTATTGTCTATTCATCAACAAACCTAGATTTAGAATGATCAATAATTAAGAAATATATAGAAATAATATTCCCATCCAAAAAATATTATTAAATTAAAAAATAATAAAATAATTTTCAATAAAACATATTTTATTTTAAATAATTTATGAAAAAATATATATGTCCTTCATTTTCCTCATGACATTGATAATAAAACCAAAATACATCAATAATAATAACAAAAAATTTGTCTAAATACTCATGGAAAAATAATTTCTCAAGATCCATTAATATAGTTTGTTAACTTTTCCACCAAAATTGTATGACCACAAACTCATAAAGACCATATCATATATAAAACTCCATCTTTATAATTTATTCCTCTGTCACTTTTAGCTGATAATATTTAAACCTGTGACCAATCATTCAAAAACTCATTTCTCCTTGATGTTGAATGAACAAGTCACCTAAATGATGAATTATTTAATTAATCTTATCCATAATATTGTTGTTTTCACTATAATCAATTAAAATCCTAAAAATTCCATCCTCATATTTTTCCAATTAAATAGGTGCACCATAATGTGAAGTGCTGGTATGATTGAAACACTTTTTAATAAACTATTGTAACTACTTTTTCAATAATAATAACTAAATAGATATGTTTTATATCGTGTTTGGAAACTTTATTTTCATCTAGAACTAAGACAACAGTAATCTCAAACTCTTGATTAGGAATTGGACTTGCAAAATAATTTTAAAATAAAAAAAAATGCATTTATTTAGCAGTAGAATATCACAAATCTGAAAAACGTCCCCCTTTTTGACAATATGAGAATTATAACTATTATGTCTGAATTTAATCAGTTTCATAGAATCTAGATATATTATCATATTTATGAACACATTAATATAAAACACTACAACTCACATTTAAGAGAGTACATAAATTCCCCTTTAATATTTCTTATAATGATAATCTATAACTCGGTCCATTCATAAAATAACGTCCAAAAAAATATGGGAAGTACACAATGATTTTATAGGAAAAAAATTCAATAGGTATTCATAAAAATACTCATATAATTTTTTTTATAAATACCTCATAATTGAGTTTTTATTTATGTCTTCCCTTCCTTATAGTAATATTTACTCTATAGAAAAAACACTGCATATAAAGGAATGTGTAGAACCTATATCAAATTGGACATCTAAATAATAGTATTAAATGAGAAATGTCTCTATAAAATATTTTTTTCTAAATTTATTTTTTTGGTGCAATTACAAAATAAATTGAAAACCCCATCTTCTTATTTTCATGATGATTTCAATCAGTCCATATTCTATTCATACACACATCATCATAATTTCCTATCTCATTATATTCAAATCAGGTCACAATAAACTTATTATATTTGTTCTAACCATTAAATAATTCTTATCATTGAAATCATGGACCAAATATCACAACATCCCACATCTATAAAACTTTCTATATTTAAAAAGAAACTCCCCAATATGATTTTTACCACACTTACCACAAGAAGAAAATTTATACCTCTTACCATCATATTTTATTAATGGATGCATTCCTATTCCGTTCCACCCAGATCACATAATATATTTGTTGTTTTAAAATTTTAAAAACTCTATATCAACCTTATTAATAATCAATAAAACACTCCCAAATATTTCAAATTCATAAGAGGGAAATGTTCTTCATAATCATGGTTTAAATCTTGAGTAAAACCGGTCTCCTTTAATAACATGGTTTAAAATGAAATTTCTTTCATACCAACCCAATATAGAATCATTTATTTCAGATTTAGAAACAGTGCTACCTCCTTTTTATTCAATTCCAAAATATTATTTTCATCATCATTTGGACAACATTAAGAAAATCATTCTTATGTAAAAACACATAAATAACATCCACACTATGAAATAATTCTGAGAATGTTTCATGGTATTCTTAACCAATGACCACCATTAACTATAATAACCATCAATATGATTAAATTTAAATATTTCCTTATGATGTTTAGAGAAAAAAATGTTAAATATATTTTCACAAGAAATGTCTCATCCTTCATACACTATTGGTCCTTATATTCCCCCAAATGTGAGAGGTTATAATTTAATGAAATTATAAAATATAAAATAGATCTTTTGTGGTTATTTGTATCATTATCTATCATAGATACCAAAATAAAGTGCCTATTAAAGTAGATTTTAAATACATAGTATATAATCTATTCTAATTTCAAGTCTTATAGTGTTGTGGATTCAGAAGAATAATGTCCTCTTAATTTCATTACACTTCATTCAATGTGCTTCCTCTATTGAAGAACATTCCAAAACTAACATACATTTGATGAAGAAACCTAGATACCCTAAATGTTTTGAAATGATAATATTATCCATTGAATAAAAACCCTTAAATGAAAATTATTCTTAACACCCTAACCTTTATTGTGTTATATAAACTTCATTAACACCAACTATAACAATTTGTACCACTAATATCACACCTTGCCATAGAATGTTGTATTTCCTTTTAATTTATAATTTTTTGGGATAATATTATTAATAATAATATTATTATTATTAGGTTTTCTTTTTTTTCTTTTTTTTTAATTTTTTTAATTTTTTTCTTTCTTATTTCTTCTCTCTTATTTTTTCCCACTCCTTCTTTCTCCCATCCTTCTCCTGTCACGTCATAACTCTTCCCCATACCTTCTCTTTCGACATGATGATGCCCTCCCCCAATTCCACTTATTGGGATGACACACCACCTCTGACCAAAATCCCCTCTTCACAAAGCACCTCCCTCTCCCAATAGTGTGCCACAATAACCGCAACCTCTTCTCATATATCCCCCTCAAATTAACACATTGTAACCCATTTCCCCGAACCCCCTGAATATAAAACACCCCCCATACTGCACAAATAATTACCTTTCTATTTCCACTTTATTCTGGAGATGTATGATAATTTTTCCATTTTCTAGTTATTTCTGAATATTTTGTATATCCCTGTCACTAATTTCTATTTGGTCAATCCCCCATAAGATAGGGTTTGATCCATTTTTATTAAATCTTGTAGTGATAGGGTGTCCAGTGACTCAGCCAAGACCGCTTCATGTGAATTTGTACATTATCCACTGATAGAAAAGTAGATTGACACTTCTATGCTCCTCAACACCAACCTAGGTAAGGTTTTTTTTATCTCTGTTGTGTTTCAAACCATCTATTTGGGTTCCATTGTTGTTTTGGGGATCCTAAAATTGTTGTATAATGTTAGTGGCTCCTTGATGTATTTCACTTAGGTGTTTCAGTATGTGTGTGTATGTATGTATATATATACCTTGATTTCACATTTTCCCTCATGATACGAGGAAAATATTTAATCAATTCAGGTTATTTATATACATAACAATGAATGAGTTCACAAGTGGGGGTGGTCTTTCTCAAGGATTTCAAGTACCGAACAACTATGGCTAGGTCTTCCCCACCTTGGGTTAGGTGTCTATGGATTTTTTTCCTATGGAATTCTGATATGATTGTGCATTCTTTGTCATTGGTGCTAGTATAAATTTATTTGTTAGCCTTGTTTTGATTTGAATCTATTCCAGTATTCCTTGTCCTTGGCATTATTGGTTGGTTTCATGAGTCATCATTTTATGATTTATATTAGAATATTTAATTGTGACGGGCTTTCCCTAAAATGAATTTGGGTCCTTTTAATGCTTTCAATGTGGTAAAATAATTCATTGATCGGTTTTGTTTTATTTGGGTGAAAATAAAGTATTACAATGGTAATTTAGTTTAAATTGAGGTGAAAAATAAAATTATTTCAAATGGGGTTTTCACTTGTATTTAAAATGGTGGAAATCTTTTCACAATGGAACATGGTTTTGAAATGGGTTTTTATTAATCTTTTATTTTTGTTAAAAATATAAATAAATGTTATCATTGTGAAAATCACTTGATTATTGAAAATTTATCCAAAAGGGTTTTAGCATGGGATGACATTATTTTCAATATGTTAACTTAATTTTAAAAGAGTGTTTGGATTTACAAAATGGAAATGGTGTTTCCCGTGATTAATGTTGTAAGATTTAATATTCTTATCCCTTCCATTGAAATTGTGTTTGAAATTTCAGATTGATTTGAAATTTATTTTCCAATGTCTCTGAAATATGTGAAGGCCCTATTGGCACTTGTGATATAATATTGGTTTTCCAATATTGAACCCTCTTGTTATAAATGAGGTTTTTGTTGTTTATGTGATTTATGATTGTGAAATTGATCTCTTCTTATTGTGATTTGTGGTTCCTCTAATTTATTAAATTATATAATAATTTATTAATTAATTAATTTAAATCCTAGGATAGGTTTTGATTTGGGTTTTGTGATTTCTTATCGTTTAAGGATGTGCGAATGGTTCCATGGGACCAATTTTTGTGGAATCTATCAATCGCCATTAAAGGCAAGGCTGTACTGGATATTTCGGTTCGCTACCACTATATTAGTTATAGACTTTTATACCACTAGATGGTTTCACACTTGATCGTTTGTTTTATTTTAAGGTTTTCGGGTTCATTCTAATTGTTCTGTATTGCGTTGGATAGTTCCAAGTGGTTTTTAGTAGTCGTTCAAAGGGACACTTGCCTGCGTGTGCATAGGTACGTAAATAAAAACATGTGGCTTCCCCTGTTACGTGTATATTCATCCATGTAATTGATTATACATGTATGGGGAAAGGTGTGCCTAAGTGTATATATATAAATGCATAAAATGGTAAGTGGGTACTGGTATATGTGAATAAGCATACCTATTAGGATCCTATTTTCCATGTTAAAGGAAGATGTGAATTTGTGTATAGGGGCTAGGTGTCATTGCATGTATGGGATGGAAAATATTCTTAGTGGGGGAGTAATATCATTTGTTTAGAAAGAACCAAGTTCCAATGTAGACAGCTTGGTTGTAGATGAGGTAGGTTCCCTATACCCTGATCTTTAATTATAATTTCTATTAATGCATAGTGTTGGTTTGAAAGTGTTTTTATGCATTTATATGAAATTCATATGCTAAATATTTATATATAAGTATATTTAAATGGTTTTAATTCTGGAAAAGGGTTTCTCTAGTTTTTTTAATGTGAAATGGGTATTTCCAAATACGTGTCACCTTTCGAATGATTTTGTTTTAAAATTTAAATGACATGTTCAATTTAGAAAGAGTACTAGAGTGATTGGAAAACTTAAACATGTTTTCTAAAGAAAAGTAATTCTTTTGGAGTAATAAGGCATGTTTTGCCCCTTTAAAATGATTATTGAATATGAAAACCCCCTCTTAATGAATGATCAATTATTTTAAAAACATGATGTGTTTGATAATTGTGTGATTTGTAATATGTACCAAATTAATATGCTTATGCGATGTTAGGAGACACAAAATTGAGAATGCGCTTATGGCGGGATAATTGTGGTGAGAGGTTTACTGTTTTTTGGATAAATAATGTGTTATGTTCATTAATGTTCTTTTTATAAGACCTCACCACCTATTGAAATGTAGAAAATGGGAAACCTTGGTATCTAGGTGGGTTGACTAGAAATATTACACTAATGTTCCGTAGTGGTATCATCCCTATTTCACATAGCATGTATGATGATTACAACAATAACTAAATAATTATGATGATGTTGGGGACTACTAGGTTATGGGTATGATCACTATCAGTGGATCATGAATTAGAATTTATAATTGTAATGGTTACATTTAACTTAGAACCAAGGTTCAAGGGTCCTGCTTGTGCTAGTTGCCTATAAGAATTTCCCATGGTGATCATTCCTGAAATGTTGTTTTCTATGTGAGTTTTTATTTAAATTGTTTTTTACTTGATGACACATTTAAAAAAAATACATCATAATCTATAATTTTTTCCATTCATTTTGGAATGTTACTACATTCTTCGACCATATTTTGAAAATATAGTAGAAGAGAAATGTTTTTCATTAAAATATAATCTTGTTACATAATTATTATAACAGTGAAAACATTATTTGAATATGACTTATTTTCAATATATTATAATTGGGTTTCTTTTTAATGTCATTTGAATAAGGAGGTTTTATTCCTTGGATTTTATACTGAGTGTCTCAGTGCTCCATCCTATATTACTTTTTTGTTTTATGATCTAATATTGGATTGTTCTTGGGTGAGTGTTGTTCTTTTTTTTGTGGTGAAACATGGGGTCACTTGAATGTATGTCTAGTCAGCTATCTCTATTATTAGTTTTTAGCTGTTTTCTAGTTTATTTATATTTAGCTATCTTCTATTTTCTTGGCTAAATAATTCCCAACTACCTTTTTTGATGTCTGGCACTAGTTTTAACCCCACGAGGTTCAAGAACTCCCTTCGGTCCATGCTATGGATCAGGTTGGGTGACCGGCTCAAGTTAGACCAAGGTTGGTTCCTGAAAAATTTGTATTAGAGGAGGTTTAGCCCATTTCCTTTAGAAATGGTTGATATTTTGGAGTTTAGGAGTGCCGAAATTCATGTACTCAATTTCTTGTAGGCGATTGATCACCACCTATTTTTGATGACACTTGAATTTGCAGTGTGGTTCGAGATGGTCTTTCCCCAATGTCTATGTTTGGATATTGATTTATTTCAAGGTACTTAGTATAGTTTGGGTGTTTATAGTTGGTCTTGAAATTTGGTGGTAATTATAGATGGGTGCATGGTTACTGTTCATTGCATAGAAATCCATCTAAAGACTACACAAATACCTATGATTACATCCTATGTACTTACCTGGTTGGTGCACAGTCTACCAAACTATATGAGAATGATGTGTCTATCAGTTGTTTATTTTTATATTTGGAATCACTCTTTATTGGTTGATTTGGTTGCTTGGGATGTTCTTGGTGTGAGTTTTAGTTGGATTTGGGGTGTTAATCATGAGTAAATTTTTCGTAAGAAAATTTAAAAAGTAATGTGGGTGTTAAAAACTAGGTTTTAGAATTTGGATGGTTTTTCAATGGGTTGTTTTTGAAAATTTCTATTTGTGAAAGTTTGGTTTAGGTTTGGTTGTTAATGTTGCATGGTATTATTTATGTTAATATTTTATTTGGTGATGGTTTTATTTTGTTATTTATTAGTCTATGGGCTTGATTCTTATTTTTGTTCTAGTGTTTTAGGGTTTAAATGATGTTTTGGGTTTGATTTAACAATTTATGGTCAAATACAGAGACTTGTTTTGTGATGTGATTCAGGTTGATTTAGGTATTTTTTTTAAACTATGACACCAAAAAACATCCAAAGGTCCATGAGGGGTCATTTTTAGATGTTAATTTTTCCCAGACACCTAGTACAGTTGTTGAGTTATTTTCGTTTCATTATTTCTTGTTTTAACTATGGTGGCTGAGGTTCTTTTGGGGTTGCGGTGCAACTTATGGAAGACATGTGTTTCTTTAGGTCATTAGGAATTCCAGATGTTGTGACGTGAATTTCATTCTAGTTTTGTTTTAAGGGTCATGATTGGGATAGAGAATGGTGATTTCAATATTCTCCTTTCATTTCAATGGTAGTGTCTTTTTAGTGTAAACTGAATTTTGTTGGACCTTCTTGGTTTCAATTCGAGCATCTGGGGGATTCTTGTTTGGACTTGTATGCGGGTTATAGATATTATGAATCGTGGTTTGGATTACAGTTTGTCTAATGTCTATTTCCTATGGATTCCCCATGCACTTAGGGTTTCTGGTAAGTCAGTAATGATGTTTCTCCCTATGTTTGGCTTTGACCTGTGTTTGTGGGGTCATGGTGGGAAATTCTATCTGCATTTTGAATCTAAATTGGGAGTTTCCAAGTGGGATCCACTAGACTAATCAGTTTTTAATAATGTGGGGAGATCCACTATGGGTCTCACCAATGTCATCCCTCAAGCTAGTTAGGTGGGAGTCAGCAATTTAAGGAGTCATTACATAATTAGGGGCCTTGTTTGTTTTTCTACATCGTTTCAATTTGGGGAAGTATGTATTTGGTTAGTGTCCTAATATGGTGGGGATACCAACATGAGAAAAATTCACGAAGAGCATAGTCATTAAGGTGTTCTTGTTGGGGACACTCTTTTCCTCCATTCTTCCCAACCCTGATCAATGTAGATGGTTACCCTATATGATGGCTCATATGGTGAATGTTCATAAGAGACCCCAAGAAGACTGTAGTGATTTTGTTGTTAGGTGTCGGGGTGTTCCAGGTTGTGGTTATGTTTGGAAATTTGAGTCTCATTTGACTGGTTCTTTTTTAAACTCTCTGTCTCAAGGTTTTAGGTATTGGGTGTAATGTGAGTGTCCGATATTCAAGGGGTAGGGGTTTTATTTTGTGAGTAGTTACACCTCTTCCCCCTCTCAGATCCTTGGATGTGACGATTCCCTCCCACACTTCCTCTTGGCTAAATTATGCACCAACTCTAGTCGAGAATTTCTATCTACGACACACCTCCCTCTCCTAGAAATGCGATGCATCAAACAGGACCTCCTCTCCAGTCCCCCTTAAACCCTCATGACACAACACCATTGGATGAATTCCCTGGATGAGTGACACCCCCTACTGTAGTGTGCACCCCATCTCCTCCTGAATTACTCTTCAGTTAGGTGAGATATGGTTCTTTTTCCATATTCTACTATTTTTATGGTTTTGTTTCTCCCCATCACCCCTTTCTGTATGGTCAAACCAACTAGGATAGTATTTTATTATTTTTTTATGATTCTTCTAGTGCATGGGTAGGAAGTGCCACTCACAGGACAACTTCATTTGAGGTATGACGCTAACTGCTAAAGGTGAAGTAGAAGGACTCATCTCGGCTCATCGACATCACTCAGGGCAAGGGTTATATTTCATTGTTGTGTTTCTCACCTTCCATTTGAGATCCTTTTATCTTTTGGGGTTCCTAGAATTGTTGTATAATTTTGGTGGCTCCTTGAAGTGTCGTGCACAAATATATAGGTAAATGTGTATATATGTATATATATCTCTTCATTAAACATTTTATTTCATGATACATGGAAAATGTATACTGTATTAAAGGAATATATATATATAATGCATGTGTTCACATGTGCGGGGTGGTCTTCGTCAAGGGTTTCTAGTGTTGAAGTGCTCGGGCTAGGTCTTCTCCTCCTTGGGGTAGTTGTCTATGCATGTTGTTTCCTATGTAATTATAATATGCTTTTTATTTATTTTATAATGATTCTTGTATAAATATATTTGATATCCTTGTGTTGATTTCAAACTATTCTATCTGTCTTTTTCCTTGCAATAATTTTTTTGTTTCGTGAGGCCTAATTTCTTGATTTAATTCCAAATATTTAATTTCCTAGGGGATTTTCTGGAAATGAATTTGGGTCCTTTTAATGGTTTTCATTTGGGTAAATGAGTATTGACCTGGTTAGGTTTTCCTTGGGTTAAAATGAAGTCTTAAAAAGGGAATTTTGTTTAAAATTGAGTTGTGAACTCAAATTATTTCAAATTAGGTTTTCCCTTTTATTAAAAATAGTGGATTGATTTTCCCAACAGAACATGGTTATGAAATGAGGTTTTATGCATTCCTTATGTTTATTAAAAATTACAATAAATTCATTTATTGTGAAATACATTTCAGCATTTATTTTAAGGCCAAATGGGTTTTAGAGGGGTTGCCATTGTGTTTGAATGGTTTCCTTAATATAATAATGGTGTTTTGTTTTATAAAATGGAAATTCATTTTCCCCTGATATATGTTGTATTTCTTGAATATGACTATGCCATCAATTGTAATTGTGTTTGAAATTTCCAATTGTTTAAAAATTGATTTTCAAATGTTTATGAAATCGGTGATGGCCCCGTTGGTATGTGTGATGTAATATTAGTTTTCCCTTATTGAACCCTATTGTTGTGTGTGAGGTTTATATCATTTATGTGATTGATTTTTAGGCTATTGGTCTCTTATTATTGTTCTTTTGGGTGAGAATGATTTATCAAATGATAAAATAATTTATTAATTATTTAATTTAAACCCTATTTTAGTGTTTTGATTAGGTTTTGTGATTTCATGTGGCTTAGGGTGACGTGAATGGTCCCCTATGAAATATTATTGTGGACACCATCAACTGCCGCTGAAGGTGAGGCATTTTTGCATAATTCGGTTCACCACCTCCATATGAAGTATAGAATTTTATACCACTGGTTGATTTCACTCATGAAAAAGGGTTTTATTTTTCGATTTTATGGTCCATTCTAATTGGTGTGTAGTGCGATGGACTGTTCTGAGTGGTTTTGAGTCACTTGTCCAATGGTGACTCACCTCTGTGTGCATTGTTATGTAATTATATACCTATAGGATCCCACGTTATGTGTTTATTAATCAATGTAATTTAATATACATGTATTTATCTAGGGGTTCCTATGTGTACATTTAAAAATGTATACATAGGTGAGTGAAGATTGGTATATTTATAAAAGCATACCTTTAATGATCCCCTTTCACATGTTCATGGGCCATGTGAATGTGAACATAGGGGTATGTGTCCTTTTGTGTATACAATGCCTCATATGATTGGGGGGGGGGTGAATAGCATTTAGTTATAATGTTCCAAGAGTTGAAGTGGACGACTTGCTTCCACTTGATGTAGGTTCCCTATGCCCTGGTCTTTAATTAATATATCCATTAATTCTTAGTGTTCTTTGGGTTGTGTGTTTTTAAATTTTATATAAAATTAATATTCTATATATATGTATATGTAAATGGTTGTGGTTATTGGAAAGTGTTTTTCTAGGTATCCTGAATGTGAAATGGGTATTTCTAAAGAAGTGAGACTTTTTGGACGATTTTGTTTTAAAAGGGAAATGACCTATCTAATATCCAAAGAGTTCCAAAGTTATTTGAAAAGGTGAAAATTTATTATAATGTAAGGTAATTCTTATGGAGTAATGAGACCCGTTTGGCACCATGAAAATGATTTTTGAATTTGAAAAAACCCCTCTAAAGTCATGCCCCATTTTTTTTATAACATGATGTGTATGTTAATTGTTTGGCCGGTGATATGTCCCTAATGAAGAGGCTTATGTAATGTTAGGTGACATAAAATTGGGAATGTACTTATGGTGGGAGAGTAGTGGTGAGGTATCGAATGAGTTTTGGATAAAGGAAGTGTTATGTTAATTTATGTTCTTCTGATAAAACCATACCCCCATTTGAAATATAGAAAAAGGGAAACTTCTGTATCTAGTTTGGTGGACTAGAACTATTATGCTAGTTATCTGGAGTTGAATCATCCCGGTTTCACATAGCATGTCTTATGCTTACAACACTAGCTAATATATTAAGATAATGTTGGGGACCAATATGTTAAGGGGTATTTTCCCTAATAGTGGATCGTGCCTGAGAACCGATAATTTTTATGGTTACATTTCATCAAGACATGAGGTTCTAGGGTCCCACTTGTGATAGTTACCTCTAGGGATTTCACATAATGCACATTTATGACATTTTATTATTTTGTGATTTTAATTTCAGTTATTTCTCAAATGATGTCACATTTAAAAAAACATATCATAATCATAGTTTGTTTCTTTTAATTTTGGAATATTAATGCATTCTTAGACAATATTTTGAAATTATAATAGAATAGACATGTTTCTATTTAAAATGTAAACATGTTACCTGATATTTAAATGAGTGAAAACATTATTTGAATATGTCTAAAATTAAAAATAGCATCATGGGGGTTCTTTTTAACAGAAAGGGAATAAGGAATTGTTATTCCTTAGATATCCTATTGAACATAACGATTCTCACATCTACTTTACATTTCAGTTTCATGTTCTTATCTTGGATCACTCTTTGGCGAGCATGGTTGTATATTTTGTAGAGACCATGGTATGACATGGATGTACGTCTAGCGGGATATCATTATTTAATTTCTAATATCTTTTTTTACCTATTTTTTTTGTTTTATTTCAATTTATATGTCTTTTATCATTTGGGATAAATGATTCCCAACTACTTGTTTTGGTGACCGACACTAGTTTCAAGCCTATGGATATCATTAACGCCCTTCAGACCATGCCACGGACTGGCTTAGGTGGCCAGTTCAGGGTTGACCTAGGTTGGTTCGTGAAAATTAACATCCCATAATTATGATTTTAATTGAATTGATTGAAGATTATTACATTCCAAAAATATATTAGGAATAGTATTTTAGGGAATAATGAAACAATTCCTCCATATAAATCTATTATAAAAATATGTACACATCGACTAAATATCTATTCTTCCACAAATATATGATTCATAACATAAAATAAATTTTCATTCAAAACACATTCCGTTATTTTATATATAATCATGATAGTGGAGTGATTTACCTTACAACAATTATTAATAATCCCAACTAACTTTAAATGATTTTTTAAAAATTAGACATACACAAAAATATCATTTTGGGATACAAATTAAAAGAAACATATTATTCTATTTTATAACTAAAAAAATCACATAGAGAATACAAATTTTATATAATTGACATTATGATTGAAATACTTAATTATATAATCAAGAAATCATATTCAATTCCAAAACAATTATATAAAACATATCATAAGTAATCTTAACATAATGATGATAACAATGAGTATTTCTTATAAAACATTAGTACTCATGAAAACATTTTCTTTTCAAACATACATTTCAACCATAAAATGAGAATAAATATTTCTTAAAACATAAGAACATTATATAAACATATTATTTCAAATTACATAATTGAGAATTAATTTAGAATAACAAAATATCTATATAGGTAATTATGAATTCATCTTCATAAAATTATTAAAATCACCCTTACTAGATCACTTACACAAAAAATTACCTACTTGGTTAATTCAATCATATATTCATTAGATAATAAATATTTACCCAGTGCATTAGAAAGATATATTGAGCTCACTAGTGATCATAAGAAATGTCCAAGGATATTAAAATGGAAAACCAAAATAAAATTTAATTTCTATTATAAGAACATATAATTTATTCTATTTTCCATATTAGGAAAATACCATTGGACATTCTTGTAAAAATAAATATAAAAATCATTTTTCCATCACGATAAATTAATAAAAATTCTATGAAGAAAGGTAAAAACATTATTTAAAAATCATGAAAAATTATAATTGAATATTTTGAAAGAATAATAATAGTTTGGTGGAAAATTATTCTCATGTATTATATATTAAGAAAAATATTCCTATCACACAGTTGTAAAAATGTCACAAATAAACCATAAATAAATTTTTAGATGATTTATTTTAAAACCATCATAAATATATTAAAAAATAGAATAAAATGTATTTTAAAATAATTTCATTATATAAATATAATATAGAAAACATTTTCAAATAAACATGGATATGGAGGAAAAGGAGGATGACTTAAATATTTTAAAATAGGGTTTTAATGACTAATCTATTACCTCTTGTCTCACTCACAACATTCATAGATTAAATAAAATATAATAAATATATATTATTTATCTAATTTTCTAAAACTATTTAAATTTTTATTCCAATATTGTTACACATTTCATTTAATTTATTACCATGTCTAATAAGTATACTAAATCAGCTAATTTATGACGGATGTATTACGGATGATATGTTCACATTCCCAAATCAACTCTAATAGGTTTAACATGGATAAATATATCATCATGCCATCATCATTGTATTAATAAAAATTATTAATTATATTTATAAATTTAATATAATTTCATAATTATTTGTTAAATTTACACGTTAAAAATGAATCAAATTCAATAATGGAGGTGGTAGTACACTCGTAAACATGGGTGATGTTATTTTTTCAACAGAGTGAAGGGTAATAAGGAAAGTAATATAAAAAAATTTAGAATAAAAATATTTTGTGAATATCATATTTTTTATCAATTCTATCATATTAATAATCCTTATGATGTTTTAAGGAAAAATAAAACACAAAACTTAGTTGATGTGGTAGTCTTTATGTACACAAGAGTGATGTTTTCATTTCCTATAGAATGGAAAATGATTAGAAAATGGGTTATTCTGTAAACATAGTACACTTTAAATATATTTATAAAACTAATGCTACCATATAATCATGTTTATAGATGATTTTGAAGGTGGTGAAATATAAAATAAACTTGAAAACAAATAGTTAATAGTTAAACCTCTTTATTGTAAAACATCATCTAGTTACACCATATGCCTTCTCGGATAGAATTTTTATGATACCAGGAAATATAATACATTTATAGGGTTATTGGGAAGTTATATGTTTATGTCTTAGTTATGTCAAATGGCTCGATGTATATTAATAATACAGATGTAAATTTTCCTTTTTTTGAGTGAGTGTTGCTGTATAGTGACCAACACATAAAAAACATAGATATTACAATTTTTTAAAATAATCATCACATTAAAATGGTAAATTCACAATGAACATAATAATTTATTGTATTTAGAAACATGGTACAATATAATCTATCTCTGTGGAAGATCATCAATGTATCCTACAAAGAAGTTACCCTTTTGTTTTTATACATAAAACCTTTCAACATAACATTTATAAATCAAGCGTACTAATGTGGTGAGTTAGAATTCTCATAAATGGTAAATAATGTAAAAAATTAAGAATAAAATTAACATAAGGGTATAAGAACATGATTACATTTTTGAAGATCATACACTGTATATCAAATATCAAAAACATAATATAGGGAATTCATATTTGTATTTCATAATACATTAATCATAATATAATAATGAACATATGACATTTTATCATATTATAGTCGTAATACATATAATTTTTGAAAGCACGGAATCATGTAATATTATTCTCTATATGTAAAGGATTATTTTCAAAAACATATCAGGGGACCTCATGGATTATACACCTACTGGGCAGGACACACCACCATCCCCAATTATTGTTATTTCCTTGTAATGGATCAGGTTTCCCCATACTCCCATGTGTGGATCTTATTTCCCCTCTTCTAAATGATGATTAGATTTCACATATTCCCAAGAGGATTAGGATTCCACATCATCCTTGTTGGATCAATCCCATCAACTTGATTCCCATAATTAACCCATGAGATAAAAATAATTACCCAATAAATTGGAGGGAGATATAGGTACCACCCATCTCATAATTAATTCATACTTACAAGTTCCACGAATTCATATACAATCATATAATAACCCATGTAAATAATTGAGTGTCATAAAAATGTAATAAAATTGTCACCTATGTCAAAAGATAGATTTCATAATCATTTCATCAAAGAAAAACCTGTGAAAAGAAGCAGGATTAGTAATTATATATCTCAGAAAAGAGAAATCCGTTTCTTAAAAGTCATTCAATAAAAACATAAACAATTTATATAAGTAATATAAATTTTTTCCATGGATCATATCAATAGTTATTCCTAAACTATAACCAAATATGTCATCGTAGATGGAGAATAATTTTTGAATGTCACATTGGAATTAACTTTTTAAAATATAAAACATTTTGAAAACAATATCCCTTGATAAAACTTTAAAAATATACAATGTCATCATGGAAGATAATTTAAGATATTTCTTTATGGAAATATCTATTTCGCATTGAAAAAAAATTCTTTAAACCATAAGTAATTTTGAAAATATTTTACACATAAATTATATTTGAAAACAAATAATGTAATAGTTGAAACAAACTGTAATCCATTTTCCATAAAAACATATAGAAGAAGCATCAAAACATTTTAAAACACTTTTTAAGAACAAACAATTTTTGGGAACCTTTTTATTTTAAAATATATTTGAATGCCTTTAATTGAAGCTTTTAAAATCATTTTAATATCTTCCTGAACATAGAAAAATTTCCAATACTTTTTCTTTGAAAATAAATTAAAAAAATAAATTTATGTATTATTAAGAAAAATATTTTCCATAAAAATTTAATCTTCTACAATTTTATAGGAAGATTCAATGAATTAATGTCATGAAAACATATAAATCTATACAATCTAATCATTGATTTTTAATGGTAAAATGTTTGAAAAAGTTTCTCAAGAAAAAATAAAAAGAATCTTAATTTTTAAAAACCCATTTTTTAAAATGATAAAATATTGGAAAATTTTATTTTATAGGCTATATTAGAATAGTATATAATTTTTTGAAAACATTTTTGGAAGGCATGGTTTTGAAATAACACATATTTTCAACTAAAATGAGTAATAATGTCATATTTTCAGGAAAACATTTTTCTTGATTATATTATGTACCAAGGATAGGAAAAATGGTAATAATACATTATTATATAATTTATAACCATAGTATAATAATTTTCAAGAGTTTTCTTGAGAGAAGGATTATAATATTTAATCAATGGAATTATAATCCTAAACAATTACGACAAATGATGAGATTATAGAACTAAACAATTCCCACATTGAAAACATTGATTCGTAATAACCATAGATGAATAAAATTAAATTATGTTCATAATTTCATGATATGAATGATATTAATGTTATAACCATTAAATGAAAATTATATAAACTACATATAAAAATATATTTATAATAATGCATGAATCCCAAAGATGAAAAATTGAGACCAAATTACTTTACGGATTCGGTACCTTTTAAGCCATAAAACCCCAAGAAATAGAGATAATGAAATAGATATGTTAATTTAAATAAATTTATTTATATGAATCATATAATAAGTTTTTCAGGATTATATACGTCACACAATATAATGTTGTAGTGAAAAGTGTATAAATCTCACAGAAATAATTGCAAGATGAGAGAATCCTTACCTTTTGTATTGACATTATTCGTACAAGTTAAAATATCATGTATAATAAATATATGTTAATTATAAATCCACCATATAGGAATATTTTATTATGAAATATCATATATAATTTCATTATGACTTTATATTACCCATTTCTTAATAATTACATTTTAACGTTATGTTTCAGGTAATATTCATGTTTTTTCATATATGTTTTAATTATTTAAATCTAATACTCTAAAATATACAATTATTTATTCATTCCAGAATTTATTACATTATATAAATATCATATATATTTAATGTAGGTGTATTATAATAATCAATAGATTATATAAGTGTTAAATGGAATTCAATATTCATGGATATGGTAGGTCGTATGTACGCCTTAACATTGTTTCAGTATTGTTGTCATATTGAAAGAATGAAAGTAAATGTCAGATATCTATATATATATATATACATTTTATAATCATATTTCCATTATTATTTCATACATATTTATTAATTTAAAAAATCCAATATTTAATACATTCCATGTAAAATGTTAACAAATCATATCTCTTTGACAAGGTCACAGTCCACATGTCCCCAAACAAAGTTGTTGTATTTACAAATGATGGGAATACTGAATTTATGTTTATTGTAGTAATTAAAAAAACGTAAATAGGTCATAGATATAATATATATCGTATAAAAATAGTTTTTCCATTATAATTCCCAACCATTATATGTTGTAAAGAAAAAAACAACATCTTTTTGTGAAGGAGTTGTTCTTCGTACAAAAGAACAGTATGGTCATTCACCATTATATAGAAGTGTGAGTAATATTAGGTAAACATGTTATAATAAAATAAAATACGTATATTTATGATACTAATTCTGTTATATAATCATAGAATAATAAAAATTGAGGTGGTGGAGAAAAAAAAATAATAGAAAGGAGATTCATGAATGATTTTACTTCTCCTTTCGGTAACTCCATTTTTCCCCAAAAGGCTTATTTGATTGTATTTATAACCAATTTGAGGATTCAATGCGGAATATAGGTATTTCGGGAGATTATTTTTGTATATTTTGTGTGATTAAATGGTCTGGGAAGGTGTGAATAAGAGTGAGGGGTGAGTGACTTTTTATATTGTAGGAGGAGTCGCAACATTGAAAATTTTTAAAACAGAATTCTACCCCTGTTTTTCGTCTGAAAAGTTTCTCCAATAAAGGTTAAAAACCCATTGAATTTTGGTTAGGGTCTTAATATGAACATTCAATGACGTATAGAAAATGTTATTGGTTATTTTGGGCCATTTTTAAAATTTCATCTTTTTTTAAGTTATTTTTTCTTAATTGAAATAATTAATAGTAATCACATTAAAAAATTTGATTCCATAAAAACAAATTTTACCATATTATACATTAACAATTAGTCCAATTAAAAATGTGGAATATATTTGGGAAAATTAAAATAATTAAATTGGTATAAGTTAATGAAGTGCACTGTGTTGCATTTGTTGTCAATGAGGCATGATGTTGTCATAAGATGAACGGATGTCAAGGAATGTCAAGATTTGAATGACAAAGGATGTGATGGTGTTGGTGAGGAAAGGAGAATGGCCATGGTACTAAGATGCATGTCACTTAGGAGATTCACTAAGTGACATAGGATGTTGTGGTTGAAACATTCTCTATGAATATCAGACGATTGTAGAACTGATCTTAGTGTTTCAGTACTTGTATCAAGATGATACTAAGTTACACCACATGAAGAATGGATGATGATGGAGTATCATCATTACATCAGATGATTGATGAGCTGATCTTTAAGTTCAATGAACTTGTATCAACTGGATACAATGTCACACCAATGTTTGAAGACCATGCATTGTATTGACAATGCATGAGGAGTTGAAGATGATCCATCTGCAAGTTCTAAGTGGATGAAGTGGTTTAATGAAGTCCATGCACAATCACTTAGTGCATGATGAATTGAAGATGATCCAACTTGATCTCTGATTAGATCAATGAAGTTCGTTGAAGAATTTATGTGATTCAGGAGCTCTGTTGAAGAAGAATTCCATTCCTAAGCATTGAATTCATGTTGAAGAAGAATTGGAGGAATTCTAATGAAGAACTTAAGAATTACATATCCTAAGTGAAAATAATATGAAAAGATAATAGAGGAATTCATAAGAAGAAGAAATGTGGAAGAATGATTGAAGTGGCTCTCTTGATATGGCTTGATTTCATGGAGGACTTTGTTTTTGACAAAGTCTTATTCAAAACCTTGCAAAACAATTAGGCCAGCCGTGGGAACCTTGAGTGTTCAACCCCAAGGCATGTGGGCACTAGGGGCACCACGCCCATGGGGGAACCCGTGGGGCAAGCCCAGGGCGGCAGGGCCACGCAGGTGTGTCACGCCCGCGCGACAGGGGCGTAGGAGCGCGCCCGGAGTGCATGGTGGGCGCTAGGAGCGCGCCCGCAGAGAGCAGAGGTGGGCGCAAAGCGCGCCCGCAGGGAGAACTCGGCACAGGGCGGCACCGAGAGGGGAGAAGTTCAACTGAGCGGCTGTAGGGAGCGCTTGGGTGATAAACCGCGGAAAAACCGGGAGCCGTTTCGATGTGGGACGCGGAAAAATCTCCAGGAGCGCATCCTGGCCGCACGATCGATCGCGCGCTGGATCGCAGCAGCTCATCTCATCCGCCGCGCGCCGCGATCTAATCCATCCGTTGATGATCTTCTAAACGCCGCATCTGATGGCTCCAAGGCATCTCCTTCCTCGAGCTCAGCCGAAGGCCACCCGACGTCCCCTGCTGGACCAGAGGGTCTCTGAGCACCGATCTTGAGCTCCCGGCCACCTCCAATCGAACCGAAGGCTCCATTCGTTTCGTCTGGCCCTACTGAACTCGTCCATGATTTAAAATATACTTTCATGCAATGTTTGGAGAATTTATAGGTTGGACGAGGAAAACAAAGTGTCGAGGCCATGAGGTTTATATTCTGCATGGTTTGGACCGAAGGAAGGCCGTGCAAGTGTTCTAAGTCGCATGAACGTGAAGAGGAAAACAAAGAGAAGTGATCCCGCGTGAAACAGAAAATAAAAAACGGGATTGGTGGCCCGTTTAAAGACTTCACAGATCCAAATTCTTCAGGAATTTAAGTTGTAATCACGCGGATCATGTCAGGAATCTATCTGCCTATAAAAGGAGAGGTCGAGGCTCTGTTTAGGCTTGCTGAATTTTTTGTTGAAGATCTAGTGTCCCGTGAGTGCTCTTCCTCACGAAGGGAGAAGCCCCATGCAAGGTACTTGCACGGCTGAGGTTCCTTTCGCGCATACTTGCACGAAAGGAGAAGGATTCCCTGCGCGCCTACCTTGCGTGACAGGAAGAACCCGAGGCCGCATTCTTGCACGCCCGTGGTTGATTCCCTCTCTGCCTGCGTACTTGCGCGGCAGGAGGAAGTGCACGCAGGTGTTGCACTTGCACACCCTGCTGCAGTGGCACTTACCCGGCACTTGCGCACCCTTGTGCCTTGTGACTTGCGTGACCAGCGGCTCAAGCATACCTTGTGCGACTTCATATTGACAGGGAGTTCGGGTGGGGTAAATTGCATACCTTGTGTGTGTGTGTGTGATGTGGAGAATACACCCTAGCCGTGAGTGTGCAAGAAGAGGAGGAATGCCGAGCCTTGTGTGAAAAGAAGATAAAGGCCTAGCCTTGTGCAAACAAAGAAGACCATACCTCATATTGTGTGCGTGCAAGAAGAAAAGGAACAAGAAGAGGTTGAAGCCTTAGTATGTTAAAAGTTGATGTGCACACTTTGAAGAAGAAGAGGGTCGCACCATTCACCTTGTGTGTGTGCCACTTGGGAGAACACCCTACGGGCAGTGGGTGTGCAAAGAGGAGGAAGGCCGGGCCCTAGTGCCTTGTGTGCAAAGTGAAGACCTCACATTGTGTGTGTGAATACCAAGGACCAAAGAGGTCGTAGCCAATTGTGTGCAAGAAGAGGAAATAGGTCAATCTTAAGTGTGTGCAAAACGAAGAACAAATTGTGTGTGCTAGACAAGTGAAGGCCGAACCAAGTGTGTGCACTAATAGTGTATACACTTAGAAGATGTGGAAGACTCTCACACTAAAGAACAACACACATTTATGTGTGTAAACAAATTGAACAAAGTGTGTGAGTGAGAAGGTGTGTGTGATCAAGGTAATTACACCCTTTGTGGGTTTATTGCACCAAGAGTAGAAGAAGGGGAGTGCATGCATGAATGCATGCACGTGCACACGTGAATAAAGCTTAAATCAGTGGTGTGCATTTGAGTTTTCCAAGACCAGGAATTCTTGAAGAGTTTTTAGAAGACATGCAATCAGTGCATGAGGATGCAGAGATGCCATGCACTCAGTGCATGAAGTCGAAGTGAAGTCAGACTGAATCCAAGCTGAAGTTAGAGATATCAGTTGTCTGTGTTTTCAGTAATTGAGAAGAGCATGATCAATAGAAGTGATCAGAAGTGCTGAGCAAGGCCAGCAATCTTTATCCCAGGCTGCTGAAGATACTTGAAGAGCAGAACAAGAAGAAGAGATACTCGTGTGACTCGAGGATCCAGGAGAATCCCCCTGTGAGACTTAGGGCGGAAGAAGTCTTCAGTGGGATTCTGGAGCAGGCCAGTGGGACTCTGGTAACACTGTGGGACACATTATAAAAACCCCCCTGTGGGACTCAGGAGAGATACAGTGGGACTCTGTTTCGACCATTGTAACACTAACAGATTATAATGGAAGAATCCATGTTGGGGTGTATAACCAACATCGCAAGGACGTAGGCCTTTGGTGCCGAACCTTGTAAATCCTTATGTCCAGTGCCTTTACATTTACTGCATCATTCGAGGAAAGGTTGAGAGATAAAAGAAGAGTGGATCGAGGCCTTAACAAGCCGTAGAGGTTTAATTGATAAAGAATCAATTAGTAAAAAGTTTTAAAGGATCACTGATTCACCCCCTCCCCCTCTCAGTGATTCACACTGATCTGGGCACTTCAGTTAATTTAAAATTAGTCTCCTGTACTTTCCACACCATTATGTTTTTAAGAGAGAATGCCCAAAATTTTGAAATATTTTATATCTATTTTCAATGTGAAATTGGTTAAAATAACATAAATATGGTTAATTGATGAAAATAGAAATATATATACTTATAAAAAAAATAACATATCATTTATCAATATTAATAAAGTAGATGAAAAATAAATTTTGAATTACAATTCATTGTTTTTCACTATTCAAAAAAACAAAACATCTCAAAAAAATACAAAATATTAATCCAATGTACATTTTGAAATTAATTTATGAAAAAAGAAGTAATTTTAATTCACATAAAAATTATTATAGTCTCAAAAATCATATTTATAAGTGTTTCTCAAATAAAAGGCCGTCAAATTACCTTTTATAAAGGATACATATTTTTTTCAAAAAAATGGAATTATTCTTATCTTATATCTATAAAATATTTTTGGTGAGCATCCAAAATATTAATGGAATACATAATATATAAAATATTTTGAAACATGAATCAAAAGAGGTTTTTTTATTTATTGATATAAAATTCTGTTTGTATTGAAAATAATAGTTCTATTAGAGAAGTAAATTATTTATTTTCAAATAGTTCATACGTTCACATATACTTATTGATAACATAATGGTTCATTTTACATAATAGTGTATGTCATATTATCATGAAAAATTATTATTACATTCCATTTTAATATCTAGGTTGTATCTATAAAAATAATTTAATAATATTATTAACAACAACATTTAGTTTGGTAAAAATAGACAATCCATGTAACAAAATATATTGAATAGACCTGGAATTTTGTGTAATACACTAAATATATATTTTATCATGTACATCATGGTAATAAAAGTGTTGTCTGTAGTCATATCATGAAATGTTGTTTCATATAATAGAAACCAAACTAAGTGATTTCATATAACATATGATATATTTAGTGATACGTGAAATGAAAGGTTTCATAATTTCAAAATAATAACAAATAATAATAATTCAAAATAGCTATGGGTGTTACATTCTACTCGACTTAAAAAAAAATTTACCTCAAAATGATTTTGGGTTTTCAGTTGTATAATACTTTAGAGTATCATTCTTAGAAACCCACAACATAATAATGAAAATTGAAACATCCTTTAAAAAGGGAATATTTGAAACATAATGGTAACACAATTTAACACATTAATAGGTTTACACATTGGAGAACATTGGTGGTAGGTGAAAACATATAAATGGAAGATAAATATTACTATATTATTCTAATGAAGAGTGATATAAAATATGGTAAAGATAAAGTTAACATTCAAACAACCTTAAATCTGTAATAATATAAGGGGTTATTTGATTCATCATATATGACAATACTGGGGAGGAATTATTTGTTTCAAGATGTTTTTTATTAAATTTGAATAATTTACATAAAAATATATAATTACATGAATTTAGGAAAACCTAAACATTTTTTGGGCTATAATAAATATCCACATTATCTATCATTTGATAAAATGATGGTGAATTTGTCATTCCAAATTCGTTAACCGATCATGAGATCCATTAATATAACTACTGGAAATTCTATATAGTTTTATCAAAAACAAATTCACAAGCTATCCAATATGTATCAATCCTCTTATGGTGAGATAATACATTATCCTCCAAAACATTATCTGAATATTAACATAATACATTCTATAAATAGTAAACAATATAACCACTACAGTAGATGAAAGATCATATTTTTTTAAAATAGGTCACTAAGTTTATCTAAATTTTCCTAACATTGATCTCCCATATACCATATAGTAGCTATTATATGTTACATATGAATCAATTGAATATGTTCACCCAGTATTCTCTTGAAACTTGGTAATGAATGGAATTATCATAAATCCTTATTGGAAGCATTATTTTTTCAATATGCCAGATTATATAAGATATATAATTAATTTCTAAAATGTTTTAAACATAATAAATGATACCATAAAACAAATTTCAAAAGGTCCTTAATTATTTCCATGGAAATCAATACCTACTAATTTACATATTCATATCCAACATATCTTTATCCAAACAAAATTATCAATAAATGTGGAACATATTATAGGCTATCTGTCTAATAATCATGTCTTTAATATGATCATAAAATATCCATTAAATTAATTTTCATGTCCTTTAGAAAAATTCATCATATTCATAAAAACACTTAACAAAAAATAAACTAAATATTCTTTATAAATTTCACAATTCACAGTTATTGAATCCAAATACATAAACACTTTGATTATTCTACTTCTTCTATAATAAATTAACAAGGAGACCTCTTCCTATTACATAATGACAATTTCCTTTCACATTTGAAAAGTAATCTAATCATCTACAAAAATATGACCATCAATCATACAAACATTATAATTTTTATTATGAGATTTATATTTAAGAAATTTATATTCATAATGAGAATTAATTCCACACATAAAATATTTATCCTTTTATGCAGTCACATGGAAGAATATATTCTAATAATTTTGTTAATCATGCCATTAAATTTTTATTTTTTGTAACAAAAATTTCAGTCTTTTCATCGTCAAAACTTATTCTTATTCTAAAACAACCATTTTTTTACCAAAGAAAAAACCAAATGGAATTTTATTTTTTGGCTGTTACTGGATTATTCATTCGTCAAACTGAGCTTCGAAATGTAATTATTGTATTTTTAATAATTCAATGTGTTTTGTCATAATTTTGTAAGGTCCCAAGATGTCCCAATGGTATCTCATTGAGTTTAAAGAGTGTCAGGCCTAAAATATCAATGGTTTTGGTGGTGTGGTAAGGGTGCACTATTTCTGATAAAAAAATTCCACCTAGTAGTGAGAAATATGACTTAAATATGTGAGAATATGTTAAGTTAATGATATGTGTATGGTTTACCCAAATATGCACCAACACACATGGTTAGTTTCACATAGTCAGTATTCTGACACTCTTCATCATTAAGTTGGTGCACTATTTTTCCAAACAATGTGGGAAATACCTATGTCACATTTTTAGAGTAAAATGACCAATTTTAACTTAATGAAACATATAAATATATTTTTCTTTACATAATCCTATAAAACACATGTGATCTATCTTTTTTGTCAGCTAATCGTCCTCCTAGAACCCATTATAGGAATAGAAATAACACCTCTCATTACATATTTCAAGAACCATCCATATCTGTGAATTCTCATCAGCAAGCTCTAGATTCCTTTTGATTTGTTCTTCATTTTATATTCTCTCGAACATGTTATTGAGGTGCAAGATTATTATCCATTTTTTCAGGTAAGATGTCAATTTCATAGATTTATTCCAAATTTGAAAAAATCGAGCTTCATATTGAATCGGTGGGTCATCCTAAGTATGAGGTATATGGTATATCTAATTTTCCCAAATTTCCCATCGATTTATAAATAGTTACTTTATGTCACATTCCTTACTTTTCCAAAAATCACATTAATTTTTTTATCTTCCTTAAATAAGTTTACAAACTATTACATAATCCTTCTGATCCTTATTTTGTATATTGAGGAGGCAAACCTCAATTGCAGACACCCTATTGATGTGAAAACATAAATTTTCTCTAGGTAATAATATGTTTTAAATTCTAATAATTCTTTATTAGTCATTGGTATTGAGTATGTGTGGTGTTTCCCTTGCTGGTGATATCTTAATTGAAAATGGATCCTCCTAAGATCCATGTTGTGCTCTTTAGTCAAATCTTAATTTCATGGAATTAATAATAAAATTATCTTTTAATGTTTTTCAGTTAGGACATTTTAATATGATTCTTATTTTTGTTAAATTAAATGTTTAAAGGAAAATATATATTCTTTATAATAAAACCCTTTGAATGAGGTGTAATATCTTCAAAATTAAAAATGTGGTAATTAGTTAATTTCATCCTTCTTGGTACTATGAAAATGATTTGTTCTTATGATCATGATAATATTAGATACATAAGTAATATTGTGACACATGGCCTTTATTGTTGTTCTAAATGAAATTTTACATGTATGAAATTCTCTATGTTACTAAAACATTGCTTAATAAGTTCCTCTGTGAACCTTAAAAATGAATTAGCCATAATCTTTTTATAAATTCCAATTAAACATAATAACCTTCTATGTTCATGGTCTATTTTTATAAAAATAATTTATTTCTTATTAAACTAAATTTCAAAAGTAGATATATTATAAATTGATGAAAGAAACCATATAAGTTTCTCTTTAAATTATTTAAAATCAAATCCCATTCAAGAGTGAATAAAAGAAAATAAATTTATTGGATTTTCATTTTTATTAAGTATACCATCCTTTTATGATTTAAAATTGTTTAACTAAAATGAAATTTACATGGATGGTAAGACTATGCCTCATGTTGTTATTAAATAAGAACAGATTGAATTGATTGTTATAATTATGATGCCCTTGTTTATTTGATCTTAACAAATGTAAAGAATTTGAGGAAATTCCTAATTGATATATTTGTAATTATTGTAATATGATAATGCCTTAAATGGGCTTTGGAATGATTGTTTGATATCTATTGAGAATGGAAGAAAATAATGCTCTGTTACATCGGGTGTTGAGTCATGACATCCCGAACCATTGAGACTATGTAGGACATTGCACTAAGGCACCCCACTCTATGTTTATAGTGTTAACCTGAATGATCAATCACCATCAAGAGTTTCATGCTTTAAATACGTCACTATATTGGGATATAGGTAATGTACCAATCTTCTTGAGCTTATAGGATCCTTCAGATTGGTTTTGGATGACTAAATTGTGCCCCTATCGATCCATTTAATTGTAATCTCGGTAATGGATACTAACATTATTATGTAAATGGATCATATAGGTCAATAAAATATATATATACACTATATATATTTCTAAAATATATATAGCTACTAGTATGATATCATAATACATCCCTTACTGGTGGTCATTTTATCAAATGGTATGTCCTTGGTGTCCCAAATTATCTTACCCTAACGAGTATAGTACCAGTAATGGGTCGATCCACATGGAAGATTATTAATTTTTTTTTCTTTCATATCTAGTTTTTACTTGATACAGTAAAGAATATTATATTTGGAGTTTAAAGTTTTTTACTGTTTTTTATTATAAGACGATTGGATTTTCATTTCATATCAAATTACATAAAGGATAATTAAAAACACGAGAGTTTTTTCTTTTAATGAAAATATGGATGAAAATGTGTCAAGGATGTGGATTTTTAGGAGGTTATTTTTTAAATAAAATTGATTATGAGGTTGGGGTTTTAATGATAACCCAACACTTTGGGTTTGAATATTGACAAGGTACCCTTGGTTCAGGTAACTTATGTCTAGAACTGAGGAAACTGACTCCTTGGTCTGGTAGTCAGTGTTTCAAAATTATTAATTTATGTTAGTCCATTATTGTGTTAGTGAATATATATAATGATCATTAATTAATTCATCATTATTCTTGTTTTGAATACCTGAAATTTTTTCCTATTGTCTGGCTCAGAAATTTAGGTGATAAAAAGAAATGTTTGAAGAAGAATAAGAAATGTTAAATAGAAAAAATATAATCATGTTAAAATAATAAAAATTGCAACTATTTCATAACCTAGAGCCTTAATACAGTTGTTTTTTAGTTACACAGAGAAGAAATGATTAAAACAGAACCCTCAATAACTGATGTGGTCATAACATAAACTTATAGGAGAGATGAGTTCTCTGGTAGAATAGTGGAATGGTTGATTAGTGGAATGATGGTAGCAAGACAGATGGGAAATATATCCTCCTTCCTTTATATCCTCTTAATGACTCCTCTAACTGGATACTGAGGCCTCTATTTATAGTATACAAAAGTGCATGGGGTATATCAAAATTACACATTGTGTATTATCTTCAATGTGCTTTTTTCATCTTTTCTCTCAGCTGGTGGGTAGCCTAACACATCATCTTTGACTTAGAACACATCGCCTCCTTGTAGGTGGAGGTACACATCATGTAGTGCCAACATACATAGTGTGTACCTTTATTCCTCAGCCACCAACTGCTTCTAGAAATGAATTTATGACATTTATATTATGTACACGGCATGTATAGGTCATCCAACAACCTGGGCATGTAAAATTTTTCTAATCAAATAACCGCTTCTAGAAGTGTATAAAAAGGGTGTATATTATGTACACGGTGTGTGAATGCATATGGAAACTCAAGAATGTACCAGGCCTATCCAATCTCTGTCTGTTTTTTAGTGTATACGACCTGTTTATCTATGCATGTCTTATAGTTAGAAATTTTTCTATGTTTTCCCCGAATTTGTATGTTTGGCCAAAAAAAATTGAAAATGAACAAGATCACCAAAATCAAATTATTTTTAAACTATGTAGTAGGTATTGGCTGAATACATGTTCTTATTTTCAATAAATTATGTGGAAATGTATAGAAAAATCGAGGGAATCAAAACCCCAATACATAGTCATTTTCTTTCCCTTGAGAAAATATCAACACCTAATTAAAAGATTCAATATTTTAAAAGGATGGAATTCAATTAATCATTAATTTAAATGATACAGTAACATGAGAAAAATCAAAAAAGTCACAAAACTGTTTCAGCTCCCATGATATTCTAATCATTCCTCATATAAAATTCAATTAACTTCTTTAATCCTCCATTGAACACACTTTTACACCATTTAGATATATAAAAACCACATGATGATCTACCTAACTAGTAAATAACATACTCAACACTCTAGATTTTTAAATCAATGTTATACTCCATAAAGGTATATACAGTCTATCAATAGGTTTGAATGAAATCTATTTCTCTACATCAAAAAATTGATTTACAAAAAACCTATGGACTTTCCCAATAGGATCATATGTCTCTGTGGTTAAGTGATGGTAGGTAATGATGGGAAAAATAATATTTCTGGCATGAATAGTGCGGATAAATTCCTTAAATAACAGTACATGATATTCAAAATAATGCTCAATGTAAAATAATCATCAACATGATCTGTCAAATGCCCTCATCACCACCATCTCCCTTATATATGTAGGGTTCACAAACCATCATGTGGGTACAAGGTCACCTAGTTTGTATCAATTTTCTTTAAAAATGGGGAATTCATTGAAGTTTCACATATAGTGGATTCGAATCCTTTCTTCCACAGAAGAATATGATGCTCTTTCCCATAATTATGTTTATAACGATTCACAAAAATGTGCAATTTATTGCCAATTCCATATTTTATTCTCAAGTTAATAATCATGAAAATTTATAAATGAATTAGGGTAGAAATGGAAATAGGCATGAAATATGGATTCCTATCAAGGTTTTTCGGGGTCTTTAAGGGCTTCAAAAATATTTGATGAAGGGTAGGTCTCAAGATAAAGGGGTTTAAACAATCTAATTCCTCAATAAATTTAATGTAATTTAAAAATTATTAATTTTTCGATAAGGGAAAATGAGAATTCAGGCAGTCATGTTTATCCTCAGAATCTCTCAGGAAAGAGGGTATTATAAAGAATACAATGAAGGGTTTAGAATACCTCTGAGAAGTGGAAAAAAATACAGAGATAATAAGTTCATGACATGCATATAAATGAATATCCTAATCAATGTAAATATCCAAGAATTACAATATTCAATTTAAACTACATCAGCAATAATTTTTAAATCACTTAAGAACCAAAATAAGCATGCGGCCTTTAAAAATTTCCTACATATATCTTTATTATTTATAAATATGACTAATAATAATTTCATCACGTTTTCAAATATATAATCCAATAATGATGTCTCGTAGATGATAGTATGGGAAAAAACTATGCTGGTCGAGGGACTCTCCCCCATTCTGAATATGGAAGATGTTACACCAAGTGCCCTAGAATGGTGGAGAAGGCAGTGTGGGGACACAATAGTGGACCAGGATGAGGGTAAGTAAAGGAATAAGTAAAACATGAATGAAAAAGAAAATAAGGAAATAAAAAAACAATACTCACCTCGTGTCTAGGTGAAGAATTATGGGAAGTGGTGGAGAAGTATATCCTAGAGCGTACCAGATTACTTTTAATGGTCGGGGAGAGAGAAAACTGAATGCATTTAAAATAGATAAAAGGAACAAGATGTAACAAAAAAAATATATAAACAAGGGATGAATTGTTCCCAAAATCTAGTTAGGGGGTCACTTCAGAAGAGGCATCATCCTGTATAGAATCAATTGGAAAATAATGATCAACAACTGTAGAAACTAGAGGCTCAGAAACTGCATTCAAAATTGATGTTTTAGTATCTCGAGGTAGAGAGCCCTTGTTCTGTGGTAGGGGTTCCACTAAATGGGGTATCTGTGGACGTGATCTCTACAAGAGGAGCCAGGTCGGGACCTATAGTTAAGATGAGGATGGAGTTCGTCGCCAGAAGGATGTATAGCGGAAGTGGGAGGTGTGGATGGAGAAGGAGCCTCCAGTAGAATGGAAATCCCCTAATGATGTAGTAGCATCTCTATCATCCTCCCAATTTTATCCAGGTGCTAAGAAGAGGCAGTCTTTTGCTGAAGGAGAGCGGGTTGCTGATTCTCCAGACGAGCCAGGCGGTGATCAATCCCAGCATGGTGGATGGGGATGGGGAGGTTAGTTGAGGGTGTAGAAGTGGAAGGGTTAGGTGGAGGTCCATTAGGGGGAATGAGAAATTAATAAGAAAATGGTGAATAATTACAAAGGGGTGAATGAGGGGTTGGGGCATCGGTGGGGACAGGAGGGTCTGTAGTGGTTAGGGGTGGTGCCTGGGAAAAGATGTAAGATCCCCCTATTTTTGGACCAATCCCATGTGAATAAGAATGCGAAAGTCCATCAGTTGGGGGGGGGGGAACTAACCATTAATGGGGAAGGGATGTCTGAAAAATGTCGTGGTGGTGGGAAGGGTGGGTGGAACAGAACCCACTATTCAGGTTTCCCTAACAGGTGAAGAACATGGAGTAGATGTAGAAGGCGGAAATGTAGGGGAGGTCCGGGTAGTCCTACCAGATGACATCAGTGAGTAGCATCATGTCATGTCCAGTCACAAACCACATATCCTTGAGGTGGGGAAAATGATGGAATTGAAGCACCTGTGGGTGAAACAGAGGATAGGGTCAGTAATGAGGTTACACTTCTAGGATGTGGGGGTGTAGCAGTGGTCAGGCCCAACAATATCCCACCACATGGAAATGAGATGAAAATGATCAGGGCAGTTCAGAGTGGAGATAGGTGGTGGGGTGATATGATGAGGATAAAAAATATACCCTCGGCTGAACTCATTCATTGTAAGTGAGAAATGTTGACTGGCTAGCCGAAATTGGACCACTGGGACCGCATCACCATGCCTCTACTGATACACGGTCCTGTCGAACTCGAAGGAAGCAGCAAAATCAAAAAATATATCTCTTAAAATATGAGTGCGCACCATGAATATTGTGAGTAATAGTGTGTTCCTGAGGGGATTATCCAACACTCCCCAGATACCTCGCTTCTGACAAACGCTATTGTTGAGATAACAACTACTCAATGGGATTGGGCAGTGAGAGAATCACTACACTCTGTCCTACACTAATTCTGTGACCAAGAACATCATGAAAGCTTAAGGGACACACATAGGGTCCGTCCTAGGTGGTATAGTAGAAGGGGATGAATCTGGGGGTGGAGAAACCGCATTTTACTAAGGCCCATTGGATGGGGAGACCGATAAAGGATCAATTGTGACTGAAGAGGGCTCAGGTGGTGTGGCCACCGATGGAGAATAAATTATTGTTCTCAGATGCTCTATGAAAGGTGGTGGAGGTTTTGTATTGGGACTAGAATTTTTTGAGGCATTGAGTAGTGGTAGGATGGCCAGCGGAGGAGGCTGGTATATCGAAATGTCCAGATGTGGTGTGTTCATGGGCTGGAGTCATATCTGGAGAAAAGTGGGACTCTCTCCCTTAGCAGCGAAGGTGGGTTTTTTCCCACAATAAGTTTCTATGTCTTGCATATCATGAAAAAAAATTAAAATAAAAGAAAAGAAAAAAAAAGAAAAATAAAAAGAATAAAATGCGAGAAAAACCAAATAATTAAAGGTACATGACCTATAAACCAAAGTACATGACATGTAGTGTAAGAAGTGTATCATATCCTATGATATGGGTACACACGTAGAGTACACGTGTACTTCCCAGTGAAGGATACATTGCATGTTGATATAAGGCACACCATGTATAGAAAAATGGTCTCCTGGTCGTGTGGGGTCTAGAAAAAGGATGGCCTAGAGAAATGGTATACACGGTGTATATTGAACATACATGATATTTAGGTAAACATTGTTTTCCTGGACATGTGGATGAGGTACCCTGGCACAATTCTGGATGGTACACGATGTGTACCGAATATACACATCGTGTAATTTCAATGTTCGAATGAGCTTTTTTGTGGCCATGTACAAAAGTACACATTGGGTGTTCATGGTATCGTACTCACGTAACGCGAAAACTGAACGGTCAGGCTATCCACAAATCACCTTAAATGTGATGAAAATAGAGAAATAGAGGGTGGGGAATTGTGTACCTAGTATGAGAATCGTAATGGGGAAGAAATCTGGAACTAAAATGTGCAGAAATTGTGGTTTTGAATTCGGGCAGCTAGAGGGCATGCGGGGGAATAAAATAGGGAGAGACGGGGGTCACAAAAAATAGGAACAATCCATGTAGTGTGCGGATTTTTTAGCCATAGTACATGGAGTGTACTCTAGTAGACACACCGTGTACATTTTTTCTTTTTTTATTTATTTAGAAAGAAAGATATAATATAATTATTACAGTAAAATATATAATAATTAATATTTATAATTAAAATAATATATATTTATATATATATATAATTTACCCAAAATAAAACTATACTTGTAATGTATCGGTAAATCCACAGTGTGTGTTCGAAAATTGCAAAATGAGAAGTACAAACTTAGGTCTGTTGCTTGGGGAGAGGTTCGAACCAACGATGGTCCGTAACAAACGGATTCCATCAACCACTAGAGAAATGGTTGTACTACTCCTACTATTTATTATTTAAATATATTTAATTTACAAGTCCAATAATACATGGGATAAAGTAAATGCATGGAATGTGGTTTTTAATTAAACAAAAATGAATGCAGCAGTGAGATTAGCCGAGTTTGAACCAAAGTATTTTGAATCCAGGGCCGAGAATCTGCCAATCTGCCAACATCACCTGCATGTATTCCATTATTGGGAAAATAATTTCACTTTTTAAATAAAATCATGGCACACATGACGTATATAGAAATACACATCCTGTGGTTTTTACTAAAGAGGACAAAATAATGGAAATGGGGTAGATGTCAGGATTCAAACCCGGGTTTTTCGGAACCGAGTTACGACCCTGGCCAATAGATCCATCCCCATCATGGGTTTTCTTATACACAAACACACACACACACACACACATATATATATATATATATAATATTAAAAATACCACACACACTGTGTAATAATCACGATAATAAAAAGGAGAATCCTTTTTACGAAGGTAGGATAGGAGGGATTCGAACCTGTGACGGCTAGGATACAATTTAGTGACCTTACCACTAGCACTAGTATGATCACTATTTATTAATTTTATAATATATATATATTTATAATAGTATGAATATAAATGAAAAATAATCAGTACACTCCATTTATATAGGTGGTACATGTAGTGTATCTTCTGGGTTGCCTCCAAGGAAGTGCCTTTATTTTAGGTCATTGGCTTCACCGACTTTTCTCTGTATACCTGAGATGTATGGTAGAGAGTGTTCCCACTGCATCTTCCATGTGATGGTAAGTCTTTATTTGATGTTCTATCACCATTAACGGTTGACTATGCTCTCCATAAATTTCCACTACTCTATGATGGAATAATCGTATGACTCAGAATGGTCCTGACAATATTGACATTTGAATTCAATTAAATAAATGAAGACATGTGTTAAAAAGGCACACATGATCACCAGGTGGGATATATTTTTGAGAAATCATCTGGTCGTGGATGGAACACATTTTCTCCTTGTATATCTTGGCATTCTCATATGCCTCCAATCAGATTTCATTATGTTCCGAAAGATGGAATATTCACCTCTCTTCAGCTTCCTTCAGAACAAAATTAAAATCCATGATGTCCCATTAAGCATTGTGCTCCAAGTCTACTGGAAGATGGAATGGATTTCCATAAATGAGTTAGAACGGGGACATCCCCAGTGGTGTGTTGAAAGTGGTCTAAAATGCCCATAATGCATTTTCTAGCTTCTTGGACTACTCTTTCCTTGAAGTGTTCACCATTTTCTCCAAAATCTAATTGGGGTCACAGTTGGAGAGTTCTCCTTGTCTACCAGAAAAGGGATGATATAGTGTACCCATATTATTCTTTACACCATACTTTGATAGTACTCCATTAATCAAGGTGTTGTCGAAGTGGGTCCCTATGTCGCGCATCAATACACAGGGTATTCCGAACCTGGTAATAATGTGTTTTTAAAAATCCCATGACCACATTGTCTATGTCATGTGTTGTAAAATTGGCTTCCACACACATGGAGACACAGTCGTCAAAGACCATGATATAAGTGTTCCGGAAAGAAAGGGTGAATGGCCCCATGAAATCTATTCACCAAATGTCGAAGATCTTATCCTCGAAGATGGGGTGCTAGGGAATCCCAGATCTATGACCCACATTTCATATTCATTGGCATCAATAACAATGGGAAACAAAGACTCAGGCATCTCTATGCATGGTGGGAATGAAAAACCTAGACTGAAAGATCTTTGCTATAGTACGGTCTGGCCCATGATGTCCCCCAACTGGTGATGCATGATAGAATTCCAGGACTCATTGAGCATTAGTTTCTGGGATTCAATGGTGGATCACCTCATCCCCATAGGACCATAATAGTAGTGGATCATTCTAGAAGTACCTATTGACATCAGAGAGAAACCACTTCTTCTACAAGAAGGAGAGGTCAAGTTGGATGGTACACGTAACCAGAAAATTAGAAATATTAGCATACCAATGTCTTAGTTATTATTTGAATGAAAAGAGGTTCTCATCTGGGATATCCTTTCTAATATCTTGATCTTCCTCCTTCTACAAATGAAGAAAATTCATGCGGGAGATATGATCAACAACAATTTTCTCACTACATTTCTGGTCTCGGATCTCCAAATCAAATTCTTGTAGGAGGAGTACCCATCGGATTAGTAATGTCTTCACATCCTTCTAGTTCTACAGGTACTTGATTTCTGCATGATCAGTATAAACAATAACATTAGATAGAACTATGTAAGAACAAAACATTTCAAAAACAAGCGCCACTTCCAGCATCTTCTTTTCTGTGGTAGTGTAGTTCATATGTGCCTCTTTGAACTTCCTTCTGGCATAATATATGGGTCAAAAATTAAGTCAAACCATGATCCCAAGACTGATCCTACTAAGTAGTCGCTTCCATCACACATGACATCAAATTCTTCCTCCCATCTCGGATAAATAATCATTGGAGCTTCCACCAGGCGCTTCTTTTGGAGCTCCAAAGCATTGGCACATGGAAAATCAAACATAAAAATGGAATCATTGGTCAAAAATATGGTGAGGGGATGACCTATCTTTGATAAGTCAATGAAAAACTTCCTATAGAAACCTTCATTCCCCAGGATGTTTTGGATGGATCTGAGGGATGTCAGAATAGGATGACATGAAATGTCTTCTATCATTGTCAACTCCACCTCTATTCTATTAACTGAGATTCTATATCTAGGATCGATGCCAATATTCAACTTCAAATGGAACTTTTCCCAGTTCGAAATCATGTAAGTGTTCTGATATTATCCTATAACCATCTTTAGGTTCCAAAATCAAGTGTTGAATAATTTTCCTTAACCGTAAAAATCATCCATGAATAACTCCAGGATCTGTTCCACTATTTCATGAAAGATAGCTAGCATTTATCGTTGGAAGGTGGAGGAATTATTGTTAATTGAAAAGGATATCCTTCGGTAAGAAACTCACAATAGGGGCATGTAAATGTGCTCTTCACATCAACCTCTAGAGAAATGGAAAACTGATTGTAGCTAGAATAGCCCTCGAGGAAGCAGTAAATGTTTTTTCCACTAGTATTTTTAGAATCTGATCCATAAATGGATGGGGAAATGATCATTTCTCATGGTGTCATTTAGCATCCTTTATTCCAGACGGACTCTCCATTTCATGACAGTGCATGTGAGGATGACCTCATTTTTATCATTTGAAATCATGGTGATAGTACCCTTTTTGGGTACCAATTACAGGGGACTCCCCCATGGACTATCTAAGATGGGGTAAGTGATTTTTACATATAACAACAAAATTACCACATTCATGAAAACATCTTTCATGGGGTGTGGGGGTGGGTTCATGCATTTTTGAGGTTGCAAATATTTCTTCTCTCCTTCGAACAGCACCTTGTGGGTGTAAATAGTAAATTTGATGCCCATAAAATCTACAATTGTCCACCTAATAGTGTCATTCCACCTCTTCAAAACATATATAAGTGCATTCTCTTACTCTTGTGACAATAATTCACTATGTCTGATGGCATCCAAAATACACATACATATATGAATATTAAAGAGGCTTCAGTTTTAGTTCAGGTTCATTTAGAATCAAAGGAACAAGTGGTTGCACCTTTTCACATTCTAGGATATTGTGTATAACATAATGATGTCAGTAGTGGCCACCCTAGCCTTCTATGAATTGTAGGTCCTCTGGTTCTTCATCAACTGGAATGTCTAGGAAAACCAAGACATCTGAGGTGAAAGAACATACCATGTAATCCCCTTCTATGCTCAAGTGATCATCCCCTGTGGTCACTAGATAACATCCCTCATTCTATGAAAATGATGCTTTCTTGACGGACTTGAGGACATTGTAGGGGTCTCTTTCATATCCTAACAAGAAAATTACCTCCCCTAGTGTATTTTGATCAATACATTCCTAGTGGCCATGAAAGTCCTTTCTAGAATGAGAGGTTCCTCCTGGTCTTCCTCCATGTCGAGGATAATGAAATCTTCAGGGAGGATTATCTTACCCACCTTGACCAACACGTCCTCTGGTTCCTCTTTGGATATTTTATGGATCTGTCAGTAAGATGATGGGATAATTGTGTAGTCTTTATCTATTTTATCCCTATATTCCTAAATACATAGAAGGGCATGATGTGGACAATGTCCCTTGAGTCTCAATGGGCCTTCCCAAAGTCACACAGTCCAATAGTGCATGGGATATTGAAGCTACCTAGATTTTGGATCATGGGAGGAATTGAATGTTCTATGACTATTAAGCACTCCTTAGTCAGTGAAATATTTCACATATCCTCTATCATTCTTTTTATGGAGAGGTTCTCCTTCTTGAATTTTCATACGTGGGAAACTACAACAGTCCCTCCAAAAAAGGGATGTTGATGTGAAATTCCTTAACACTTCCATAAACATGGAGAACTGGTGTTCCACCCTTCTTTTATTCATCCTCTCTTGGAAGGGAAAGTCATGCTCGAAGGTTTTGACAACCTCATTTCCTTTACCTTATGATTCCTCATTTCATGGGACATTGGGTGGGGAGGGGTTTGTAATTTTACCTTCTTCATTAGTAGGGGTGTAGGTGTACCTGGCTCTGCTATTTATTTCTATTTTATCTCATTTCCACTATATAGTTTGATGACATGGGCCTCCTCTCATGGGGTTTACTCAGTGTTACACATTAGTGTAACGGGCTTCCTTCCTGATAGTTGGTTTGCCAACAGGCCAGTTTGGTTTGTCGGGCCTTGAATGGAAGCCTCTTGATTCTGGAATATGGTCTCTGTAGTAGATATAAACATGTTCACGAGATCTTCTATCCTTGAGGTGTTCTCCTACCGATGTGGGTGTACTGAAATTTGAGGTGGTGGTTATTGCATCTATTGTGTGCATGTGTTTTGATACCCTTGTTGCTGGTAACCGACATGTTGAGGCTGATGTTGCCTCAGGTACTGGTTCTGATACTGAATTTGACTATAGTCGTGCAACCATTGGGGAATAAGATTCTGCTGCTGTTGGCCCCAGCCTGGGTTATAGTGATCATGCCATCCCATGTTCTGGTACTACTATTACTTCTTTGTCCCTCAGTTCTGATCGATATAGATCACCTCAATCATCGATGGGCCAACTGTAGGTCCGGGAATTCTCCAATGATGTGGTTATCACCACTATCGCTACATTCCAGATGGTTTACCGCATGTACTTGGGATGTGTCATTCATATTTATTATGTATATCATTATTGACACAACTTCCAACTAGGCATCAAGCATAGTAGTAGCATCGATGTTTTTCATATAATGATTTTTTGTCCCCCGCTAGGAATTCCATTGGAAGCTATTGAAAGACATGTCTTCCAGTAGTTTGAAATGCCCTTCAGATGATTTCCTCATAAATTTTCCTCTAGGTGCATCATCCACTAAATATTTTGTGTTCTTTTTGAGACTTTCGTAGAAGGTTTGAACTTGCATTCATAGTGGGAGTCCATGTGGTGGGCATTTACGCAGCATATCCAGGATGTGCTCCCATGGATCTTATAATGACTCCATGTAATGTTGCTGGATGTTGGGTATTTTGTTCTAAAGAGTCACAGTTTTCAAGGGTGTAAAGTATTTTGACATGAACGACTAGGATAGCTCATCCCACATAAGGATAGATAGTGTAGGCAATCCTTTAATCCAGTCTTTTACCATATCCCTTAGTGAGAAGGGGAAAATGTGATGAAAAATGGGGTCCATCGACATTCTAGGGTAGCAAAACGTGTTGGAGACATCCATGAAAATTGGAGATATGGGACTTGGGGTATTTGTTGGGAAGGCCACTGAACTGAACAGTGTTTTGGATCAACTACATGATATCAGGCTTGATATCAAATTGTTGGCCCTGTCTAGGGGAATGACATCTCGTCTGGTTTGAATTGTTGGAGCTGTTGTAGCCCATATCCAAGGAAAAGGGGAGCATACTAGTTCTTGTTGTAATACTCACTAAATTCATGTCAAACATCTTTAACAAAAACTGTATCTCATTCATTATTCTACGCCATGGGATTGTTTTGGTTGTGCTCTTACACGTGTTCTCTCCATATCCTCAAAAGCTTCTGTTTGATTTTTATGTAATGTGGGAGAAACCATGATTACTCAACATTCTTGTAACGATTTAGGTAGCCACTCATAAAACTATGCACATTCACAATACTATACACAACAATCGTAAATGAGGAAGAAGAATAATAAACAGAATAAGGTTGAAAAAATATTTTTATCAATTTTTTAATTTTTATTTTTACTATATTAGATACAAACAATATTGAAATGAAGAAAAATTTATCTTCTTCTTCTCGGAGAAATGGAACAAATATTTTGTGGTCATTTCACCAAAGGTATGTTATCAATGTCCCAAATTATTTTTCCCTAATTAGTATAGTACTAGTAAGGGGTCGACACACAGGTAAAAAATGTTATTTTTATCTTCATTATCTAGTTTCAAGTTGATCATGTGATTTGTACTGAATTTAAAGTCAAATTTTTATGGTCCTGATGAAAAGATGATTGGATTTTAATTTCATTTCAAATTACATAATGAATAAACGAAAACACGGGTGTTTTTTTATGATGAAAATATGGAGGTAAATGTGTTGGTCTATGGATTTGTAAGACATTTATTATTAAATCAAATTGTTTCTGAGGTAGTGTTGTTCTTGATAACCCAAAACTCGGGGTTTCAATTGTGACAAGGATCCATTGGTTAGGGTAAATTATGTTTCGATTTGTGGAAACTATCTCCTTGGTACTGTAGTAACTGTTTCACAATTAATTATTTAGATTTGTCAATTTTTTAGTTATTTAATAACTCTAATGATCATTAATGTATTCATCATTATTCTTCATTTCAATCCTTGAAAAATCATTCAATGGATTGGCTCAGAATTTCTAGTGATAAAAATAAACTATTTAAGAATAATATGAATGGTTAAAGAGAAAACACAGAATCATAGTCAACTAATCCAAATTACAACTCTTTCATCACCTAGATCCCCAAAACACAGGCCGTTTAGTTACACATAGAAGAAAATATAAAAAAACAACCCTCGACTCTTGATGTGGTCATCACATAATCTTATAAGTGGGATGATTTATTTGGTAGAATGGTGGAATGGCAGAGTAGTGGAATGATGGTAGCACGAAAACAGGGTTACATAACCTCTTTCCATCAGATCCACCAAATGACTCCTCAACTCGAAGGTCGAGGCCTCTATTTATAGAAAAAAAGTACATGGCATGTATCAAAAGACAACTCCATGTAGCATCGTCAATGTCCCTGTCATCTTTTTCTTTACTGGTGTGTGGCCTAACACACCATCTTTTTTATGGAACACGATGTCACATAGTAGGTGGAGGTACACGTCATGTAGCACCACCGTACATGTTTTGTACATTAATTCTTCATCCCCCAACAATATCTAGAATGGAATACATGGAGTGAATATTATTTAAATGTTGTTTGAAGGTCAACTAGCCACATGGGAATGTGGACTTCATCTCATCCACCGTCTACTTCATGAAGAGTATACATGGTCTGTATATTGTGTACATAGCATTTTCAGGCATTTGGAAATTTAGAAATGTACTTGGCCTAGCCAATCTATTTCTGAGTCTGAATGTACAAAGAATGTATATATGTACATGCTGTGTTGTGAGGAATTTTGCTCAGTTTTCCCCTAGTTTGTGTGTTTTTCCAGAAAACATCTTAAAATGAACAAGATCTCATAAATCCAAGATTTTTTCTACTATATAGTAGGTATTGGATGAAAAAAATATATTATTTTCAGTAGTGTATGTGTAAATGTATAAAAAAATCGTGTTCATTATCTACATTTGTTAAACATCAATACATGATTTAATTAAATAATTTTTCACTTTATATAATATGAAAGATTGATAGGCCTATTCCCTTTCATAAATTTGGTACATTACATAAAATCGTGAAACATGACATATAAATTCATTATTGAAAACATCTTTAACATGACCAAAACATTACATTTTACCGAGCACTGCATGGTATAACGTGAGGACATACTTAGGAAATTGGTGAGATGTAAATACTAATAACGGAATAAACAACATATAACAGGAGGAAGAAAATACATGTTAGGGAATAGGCGTAATATTGGAGAATGAAAAGGAATATGAATAATATGGAATGAGATATCATGATAATAAAATTATGATTTAATTACTGATCAAGAGGTCTAGTGTCTTTGGGAAGTTAGGTACATTACATAAAATCATGAAACATTAAAAATGACATCTTTATTTAAAACATCCTTAACATTACCAAAATGTTCTTTCATACATAGCAATACATGGGATGACCGGAGGAAATACATAATAAAGGGGTGAGGTTTCAGTCCTATTATGGGAATAAAATATGTTTAACATGAGTAATAAAATACATGTTAGACAATAAGTGTAACAATATAGAAGAAAAACAATATTAATAGTAGATATTGATATAACATAATAATCAAAACATGGGAAATGTGGAAACAACTTAAAGCACTGCATCATGGTCATAGGTTAATGATAATCCACCAAGAATTAATGGTTTATAAAGTCCCATAAAGGAATCAGTTAAATCCATATCCCAACATGATGTTTCATGATACTAAACACCACCCAGTTCTTTTGGAGTTCTATGAGGGTGGACCATTCCTAATCATTTCATTCTCATGCTTAAGTGTTCCTTGTAGATCATATAACATGAAAGTATTCAACATAATAATGTATTACAATGTATTTTAGTGTTGAATAAATACAAATAGTTCCCAAATAAATGATATATATGTACTTAAATCGGAATACCCTTGATAGAGAAATTGATATGATATTCGGTATATTGTTATTTTGGCATTAAAAATAAAATTTCAATTATGGAAGGATAAAAATGTCTATAGAAATTAATGAAATAAATTTATGATAGTGAAATGGGTATTTCATAATTTAAAAACTTAATGGAATTTATGAGAGACATTTAAAAACATTCCCAAATATAATTAATTGGAAATAGATGGCATAACATAATAAAAAAGTAGAAAAAAGAGGAGAAAGTAAATAACCCTTACAATGTTGTGGCGTGGTAACAAGAGCACATAATGGTTATTAGGATGGGTAAATGAGATCGAAGAGACACTAATAATTTATAAATCAAATAGTAAGTAAGGGTTATATTTAATAACATAACCCAACAATGGAAAAATTGAAATTACAATACATAACATAAAAGGCGTGCTTGATAAAAGTGGATGGTGGAAAATCCATTGTGGAATTTCAGCATAGTAATGGTTGTCCATAAGGGTTAATATGTGAGATAAGTGTGGGTTAAAGGGGTTATTATCAATTTAAAATCAAATGGAATGTATTTTTATAAGTAATAATGTATCCAAACTTAGGAGAATTGAAATTTAAAAGGAATATCAGAAATGAAATGTGTGATATAAAAGGATAGAGAGAATCCCTTACATGAATGTTTGAATCCCAAGGCTTGGGAGGTTCTTATTGAGAACTTTTTGGACCCTTAGGTGGAACTTATGTAGTAGGGGAATAATTTTAGTGATGATCTGAGGAGTTTTAGTGAAGTGAAATGAGAGTTTGGGTGATTTTATATACGAAAATAAGAGGATTTCATTATTATTTATGTGTTGGATACTACAAAAAAATATTCATAACCAAAAAACATCCCATGGGTAATTTCTCATTTTTTTGTACCAAAGAGAAGAGGTTTTCATTATTTTATAATTCCATGGGCATAAGATAATAATATAATTCTTATGGATATTAGGAAGAGAGTCACACATTCAAAGAAATGATTTTAAAATATTAAAATATATTATACGTCGTGGAGGATTCATTATGGATTTATAAATTAAATAAAATATACATAAAATTAAATGATTTAAAAGTAAACCATATACTTTTTGGTAGATACAATATAGATTATTCATTACGTCACTAGTTGGACATTATTATGTCATAAAACACATGGTATATTTATATGCTATTTAATTTTTACCAAATAAAAATTTTATGTTTCCAAAAATTATAAAAAAATCACAACTAGATAATTTCAAAAATCATTATTCCAGAAATAGTATTCATTTTTTGAAAATAATTCTGTAAATATGATAATTTTCACTTTTAAAATAATAACCTATATTTATTGAAAATGAAGGTTTTTATGATAAAAACCAGTTTTTGAACCTCCATAAAATTACATTTGTCATAAAAATAATTATATGATCCAATATATTTGAAAAATATTATTTGATAATAATAATCCCCTAAAATATTATTTACTTGAAAATTAAATTAATTATAAATTCATTTATTGAATTTGAATAATAACCAAAATTATTATTTGTTCTTTATCAACTCATTTACAAAGTAATAACAATAAGATGAAAATATATTATATATTATAAAGAAAATAATATAAATATTTCTATTTCTACATTATTGATACATATCCCTTTAATACATCAGAAAAATCCCCAAGAGTCAGGTTTTTTATGGTGGGCCTTTCATGGGGTTGTTTGGTGACCATGGTTTGGGCGGTGATCTCAATGAAGATGAAATTCTCCCATAAATTGTATCTCTCATGCATAAGTGGTTGGATCTTAGTTTGTTCTTGGTCTAGGTAAAATGTCACAAATTCTATCTCCCTCGAAAAAATTGACAAATGGGCTGCAAATGGAACGATCATACTATTTGGGGCCATAAAATCATTTGTCTATGCGAAAAGGATTTTTTAAACCCTATATTTATACTAGTCATGTGATAACTATTCAATGGATATATTATTAACATTAAATATTCATAACATTAATTTAAAAACAAATTGGGAAAAAATTCATGTGCTTCTTATTAAATAAAATAAAAATGGTAATTTTATTCACTAGAGTTCCTATCATTAGAATATCCCCCCTGCAGAAATTTCTGCTTCAGAATTTCATTCACCCACACTAAGATTTTCACAAAATGCCTCTCATATGAGAGTTCATTATCCCATTGTACCGTCTCTAGATTGAATACATGTTATGGGGATGGTATTTACATTCTTAATAGGGAAATAAGGAATATATCATTTACTTGAGACAGTTTCGATGGGAGTGCTAAGCGATATGAAACATCTCTTTTACGATCAAGGATATCATATGAGATGATTTACATTGGACAAGGATTTATCTTCTCCAAAAATATCATCACTCTCTTCCATAGGTATATCAATTGGAATACCATGTATCCAACATCAAAATCAAGGTCTCATCGAATATTGTTATAATAACTCTTCATTCATCTCTGAACAGTTTTGATGCGACATTGAATGGTTTTAACCTTATTTACCATTTCCTCAACCATTTCAGGGATTAGAAGTCTTCATTAATTAGCTACATCTGAACATTATGTTGTTTAACACTTATTATTATTATAGTCCTTGTGGGGAGACATTTCAATTCTCGAGTGGAAACTGATGTTATAAGTGAACTTGACATGAGGGAGATGTATGTCCCATCCTTCATTGAAGTCAATTGAGAATTATGTCTACATGTATTCATGTTTGTGGATAGTATGCTCAGATTGGACATCAGTTTGAGGGTGATAATATGTAATGAATAATAGCTCAGTGTTTATAGAATGTTGGATAATTCTTTAAAACATACAGGTGTATCATGGATCTCAATCAAACACAATCGATATTTGTACTCCATACAGCCGTACTATTTCTCTAATGTATATCCTTTATAGTTGATCTAGAGATAAATCATCCTAAATAACAATGAAGTGTGTTTTCTTAATAAGAAGATCCAAAACAACAAAAATATCATTTTTTTCTCTTGTATTTATTTGTATGTCTGGTGATAATGTCTATGATGATGTTTTCCCATTTCAATTATGGTTTGGGTAATGGTTTAATCATCCCCTTAGACTTCTTCCTTTCGACCATCACATAATAAAACATCGCGTACTTTTATATATAATTATATATATTATTCTTCATTTTAACCAACCAGTAGTGCTATTAGAGATCTCAATACATCAGTGTGTTTCCTAGGTTAATGGAGAATGTTGAAAAATGTGCATCATCAAATAATTACCTCTTTAACTCAGGATTTAAGGGAACACGTCATCTAGAGAAAAATATCAAAATTCAGTCTCAATTAATACTATCCCTTGAGGGTTTCCCTTTATTTATATTTTTCACTTTGTTATGAATTCTTACATCATCTTTTTAGAATTCATTTACAATTCAAGAAGGGAAAATTGATAACTAAATTTTGAAAAGATAGATGATCTTCCATACTTTATGATTTCCATGTCCATCAGGTTCAAATCTATGAATATTGGATCCCTATTAATTATCATTGATGATAGAATAGTTGGTTACTTTCTAGTTATTCAATATGAAACATTGTTCGCATTCCTAGGAGAGTAGTGGATTGAGAAATCATACTCCTATATGATATTAAACCATATTCATTGGTGCATATTCAACTATATCTCTCTAAATATATATTACAGTCTTTTTGTATTTGAGTATATTTCACAAATCTCCAAAAAAATAGAATATCAAAAAATTTCAAAAATCATATCACTACTACCAGCTCCATATCATGTGTGGGATATATTTTCTCTTGAATATTAAAATTCTTGAGGCATAGCCAATTAATATTTCATTTGTCATCAACACAGATCTCAATCCCTTCATTGATGCATTGTAGAAAATTATGAAACTTTTATCACATGAGGGTTGTGTGAGAACTAGGGTAGTGATAATACTCCTTTTCAACTCCAGTGTGATTTATTTACATTCATAATTCCCTTAAAACATCACTCCATTTTGAGTTATCTTGTAAATGGGGATTGAAAATTGTGAGAATTTTCTCACAAATAATTGACAACATTCAGCTAACAAATAGAAACTATGGATATATGTCATAGATGTTGGCCTCCTCCATCGATAAAGTGTTTTTGTACATTCCAGGATCCATATATATCCTATTTCATTTGACAATATTCCACAAGAATGAGACTTACATCAAACAGAACTCATAATTTATGTATTATTGGTAGAGCTTATCCTTTCCAAATTTCCTTATCACCGTGCTCAAATATTCCTTATTCTCCACTTTGGTTTTGTATTATATTAGAATATCATCAATAAATAATACCAAATTTTTTTCATTGTAATATATAATGACAATATTAATCATTTCAATGATAATTTTCAGAGTATTAGTGAGTCTGAATGGGATTACTTTGAACTCATAGTTCCCATACCTTGTATGATTGGTAGTCTGGGGGATATCCATCATTTCCACCCAAACATAGTAATATCCCGACCACAGATGCATTGGGGAGAAGTAATATGCTACATGTAATTGATTGAACAAGTCATCCATTCATGGGAAAACATACCTTTTTATTTATTTGGATATTTTTTAGCTCACTATAATCTATGAAAATGAGTATTGACCCATCCTTCTTTATGATGAAGTGGACTAGTGAACCCCATGGTAATGAACATGGAAATATGAATTCATTATACATGTTCTTCAATAGTTGATTCTTCAGATCCTCTAGTTCCAAGGAATTTATCTTATATAGAGTCTTGGATATTGTCAATGACCCTATTATAACCACAAATAAAAATTAAACCACTTGGTAAGGGGTAAGACTAGAAATTTCTAGGGGAAACACATCATCGTATTTCCGCACAATAGGGATGTCATTGGGGTTGTTTCGTTCAAAAAATTCAAAAATTAGATCCAGATAATCTTTCTTAATGTGAAATAATATACATTATTGAGATTTTGGTTCTAAATATGATTCATCCTCCTCCTGGCACTGTATGGAATCAGTGGTCGATACCCCATTTTGAGAGTGACTTCCTTCTCACTGCATGTTTTGTTGGCTCTATATAAGGAAATCCAATACATGACAATAATTTCATAAAATTCCACCAAATGGATTATGGAAACGTTTTCATAGAGGTTTATACCAAAAAAATGAAAGGGGGGTTTTTATAATTGGGATGCAATAATTTCCCAATTTTCTATTTTCACCGACATCTCTAATTCCATAAATTTTTGTGGTGTTTGGATTTTTCATATAAACATTCATGATAAAAAGTAATGAATAAAACCATAATAAAAAAGTATGTTCTCTATTATTGAATGAATAAATATCATACCTATCACCTATTTTTTTGGGTTTCACTTTGGTGGTTGTTAGGGAAGAAGATCAATATTGTTTCTTTGGAGGTTGATGGTTTCCTCAAAAATTCCAAAGCATAGTGAACTGGTTTGTAAAGTGCCCAGGTTCTTTGAATTTATAGCAATGAACAGTTTTTTGAGGGATGACTTGGGCATTACATTATTCTATCACATTGGTGGGTATCTCCTATTAGTATTAATTTCCCAAAATCCCTTATCTTCTGAAATTAATGCATTTCCATGTTCCAATTAGTCAATTTCCAAGGTTCTTTATTTCTCACATTTGACATGAGGGATGGGGAAATTTTTTATTAATATTAGATTTATCCATCATAATTCCATAATTAAAATCCACATTCCACTTCATATTCTCATAATAACCATTGGATTATATATTCCCCATTAATACATTGATTGAACATCATACAATCTCTTTATAGCTATCAATTCATAGACCAGTTGAGGTTTTCATAGACTGGGATTTATCTAAACAAAGAAGTTCTCAACCTTAAATCCAGGGATAATGATAGAAGTTGAGATGTATCATGAAATTATAGTGATATATTACTCATATGTTCCAATAGATTCACCATATTAGTTTCTGATGAACAAGGAAATATCATTCCATTTTAAGAAGGATAGTACAGGGAAATTTTTTATCAAAAAACATTCTCTGCAATTCCATCCACTGTATTTCCTCAATATCTTCTGCATGCCTCATATTCTAGAACAATGTCCACTAAAAATTATATTCACCCTACATACAATAAACATCTATAATAAGATTCTCTTTTTTGGAACATTTAAGGTTTAGGAAGATATTTTCAATGGAGATTATCAATTGCTCGTTGATTATGGGATTAAATGATCCATTAGATGAATGAGTCCTTTATCATATAAAGCTATCATTTTATATTTTCTCACTCTTATGGGTGTTAGGGTGCCATTATTTATTATTGTTTATATATATAACTTTTATTATATAAGAGAGTATCATGACCAATATTGTGATTCCTTCTGCCATCTGGTTGGGAATCTCGTTGGGGATGTAAACATATTTCCCTTCACATCGGTTTTTACCTGATTTTTCATATTACTAGCCACTAGATATAAAATTATAACTATGTCTGAATACAATAAAATTAAACATGTAATTTGGAATCCAATAAAATTAAATGGATAACATAAAAATTTCATGTATCCTATTAACATAAGAGTTTTTTGGAATCAATCAATGTTATCCACTATATATTTCCTGTCATATATTCTTATGGGAATTTTTGGTCCCTTACTAATGGTTCATATGAAGATTATGAATTTTCAAAATCATATACCCCTATAGTTTCAAATCAGCTTTGCAATAATTTTCATCATTATCTAACAAGTTACCTTGATTCAGGCCCAGAACACATTGTTAGATTTGTTACTCATTTGTACATCTTCCCCAGAACCATGTCCACTTGTAGTATCTAGACATGGACATATATTATTCATAATCACCATAATCTATACATTAAAAAATATGAGGTTTTTTATTATAATTAGTCTTATCTGTGAGGAATTTTCTAGAGTTATTTATTCCAATGGATTTCTCTTGTGCTTTCTAATCATAATCCCTAATTTACTACACATATCAACTAATACCAACTATAACAACACTTATATTTATAAAACACTGCCACATGATTTAACTACATAAATTAACACTTAATAAAACTGTAATTAGAAATTTTTCTAGTGAGTTTGGGAAATTAGATACATTACATAAAAACATGAACATGAAGAAGAATATATTTATTGAAAACATCCTTAACAAGAGCAATGTGTTCCTTCATACTTAATAGTTTATTGGATAACCTAAGGAAATATATAATAAATGGTGATCTATAAAGCCCAAGGTGGGAATAAAAAAAGAGTAACCTGAGGAAGAAAATACATATCATACAATTGGAATATGAATTGAGAATAAAAGAACATGAATTATAAGACATGACATAACATGACAATCATAACATGGGAAATGTAGAGACAACTTAAAACTCTACATCATAATCATAGGTCATGGATAAAAAACATAGATTTAATACTGAAAAATGTACAATAATGGAATCATGTAAACATAAATCCCAACATGACATATCATGATACCAAATATTACCCAATACATTGGAGAGCTATCAGGGTACACCCTTCAAAATCATTTAATTCCAATACATAAGTGTGACACATAGATCATAAAACATTATTTTATTCATCAAAATAATTTATTCAATGATCAAGGAGTGTAGAATTAAGAAATAAAATACCCATGTCAATAAATTATCTATGTGTAATGGTGAATAAACATGATATTGAAATGGGTATTGTATTCACTGCATAGTTATGTTGTCATGGAAAATCGCGGTACAATTTCAGCAGAATAATGTCATCAAATAGAAATTATAAAATTGGGACTCTAATAATTTATAAATGAAATGGATAGTAACATAGAAGTGAAAATACATCCCAAAATAATGAATTCTACATATAAAGAGTAATAAAATAAAGAAACATGAAAATATTGCCTAATGGAAATAACACTTATAATGGTTTCACATTGTAACAGGTTTAATTAGGGTTCAAATGAGGGTTAAATGAACGTGTAATGTAATATAATCCATTATAAATAGAATCAGACGTATGTGGTATATTTAAGAACATATATGAAAATAAGAAAAAATTATTTTATAAGACATAACATAAAAGGAGTTCTTGATAAATGAAGAGGGTGGAAAATACCTTATGGAATTTCGACATATTAATAGGAGTACATAAGGGATCAAAAAATGAATAATTGAGGGTGAAAGGGGCTCACATGATTTAAAGGTAAAATTGAAATTATGTACGACAGGTAAGAATTTATCATATCTTATGAAAATTAACATTTTAATTGTACATAATAAATGAAATTCTTTCTAAAAAGAGGAGAGTGAGAATCCCTAATACGAATGTGTGAATCCAAGGGCTTGGGAGGGGATTTTTGAGAACTATGAGATGCCTTAGGAGGAATCTAGGGAGAATGGTAAAGAGTTTTATGATTATCCAATGTGTTTTAGTGAATGGAAGTCGGATCTTGGTTGGGATTATATAAGAAAACAAGTGGATTTATTTATTATTTTGGTTTTAGACACTACATAATAAAATAATTAAAACTACGAATCATCGTATGGTTTTTTACACATGATATCTTCCAAAGTTTAATTTTTACATTTAATTATAAGACTGAGAACCTAATATTAAAAAATAATTCCCTTGCATATGTGGAGGTGAGTCACACTCTTAATAAAATGAATTTAAAATTATAAAATACATTATATGTTTTGGAGGATTCATTAAGTCTTTATGTAATAAATCATATAAAAATGGAATTAAATTATTTAAAAGGTAAACCATATATCTGTCGTAAGATCTATTTTATTGTATTTATTTCCACACTAATGGGGCATTATTATTTTATAAAACTAATTTTATATTTATAAAATATTTAAATTTTACCCAAAAAGGTGACTATCTCAGAAAATTATAAAAAATTAACCATTAGATAATTTTGATATCCTCAATCAAAAAATAATACTCATTTTATATAAAAAATTTCTAAATATGTCAGTGTTCACTTTAAAATAATAACATACATTTATGTTAAATGACATATTTTTGTTAAATAACAGTTTTTGAACCCTTATAAAAATTACATTTGACATAATAATGATTATGTGATCATTTATATTTGATAAATATTATATAATATTAATATTCCACTAAAATATTTTTTATTTAAAAAATCCATTTATTCATAAATTCCTTAATTTTATTTGAATAAGACGCAAAAATAATTGTTTTCATTAAAAAATAATTAAAAAATTATTAATAATAAGATGAAAATATATTCAATATTCTATAATTTTAATATTTATAATACTATGGTCATGATACATATACCATTAATACAACAACATTATCCCTATGATTATGGTGCATGATGGTGTGAATTTCTTGGGGTTGTTCGTGGAATATTGTTTGGGTTGTGATCTCCATGATTTTTAAATTCTCATATAAATGGTTTCAATCATGCTTATACATTTAGATCTCATCTTGGAAATGGTCTATGAAAAATCCTAGAAATTATATATACCTTAGAAGATTTGTTAAATGGGATTCTTTGGGATTGATACATCAAGTTGAGGCCATCACTTCCTTTTTCTGTTCCAAAATTATTTATTAAAACTAAGTATTTATACTAGTCATTTTATCACAATTCAATAACTATATTACCAAATATAAAGAATATTAATGGTCATATCAATCCTATTGAAAAAAGATGCATGTTCTTTCTATTTAAATAAATCAAAATGGGATTTTCATTCATTGTCTTCTTTTAGTCATACATCTCTTTCTGACTATGTTCTAATGTAGTAAGAGTCTCCAGGTATCCTACTAGATCTTGAGGGGGATGGTTGTTATTTATTTATTCAGTATATTTACTTATTAATATTATCTTCAAACTGCTTTCTTATATTAATAAATTTAATTCATTTGTTGAAACTATGTGTGGTATCATATATATATTTATATCTGACACTCTTCTTGGGTTCCCACTACATTGGGGTACCTTAGTAGATCTGATGAACGTATGACCATGAATTTTTCTTGTTGATGTATGCTTTTACGTTGGAGTTAGGATCACAAGACGGTCTATAAATCCATATTCTCATGGATATTTCCCTTGGGGATTTCCATTCTTTTATTTTTTTAACCCACTCTAATGTTTTAGTTTCCTATTATATGTTTGTTGTTTATGTTTATGTATCATCAACTGGACATGCATGCTTGTGAAATATATTGGTGTTATGTCATTCATTTATTACAACTTTCTCTATTTCTTATTGTTTATTATTTGATATAACAATGTTCAACTCTGATCATGTGTGTATAGTCTCCCCACTATCACCTCGGTATACCCTCACTACTAGTCGACAGCCTATGGGGTACGAGGTGGAGCACTGGAGGCCATGTGGCACAGTGGTCTGACTACTATATTGTTGGTTTGACGGATAGGGATGTTAAAATGTTGTATCAGAGTTGTTTTTTTCATTTTCTTACTATTTTGGGCTGCTAGACAAGGGACTAGGAATGTGTATAATTCATAGGGAATATTCATGTCTTGGACTAATCACCCCACTGATGGGGAAATGTCCATGTTGACAGTGCTGGGATTATTTATTGTGAAATTTTCTATTATAGTTGATTTGATTTCACAATGATTGATTAATGTACTTTCCAAACCATATTTATTTGTAAAATTTACTTTATTTATCCCTTGGACTAGTATATAATGTTAGAATAATTAAATTCATCATTACAGTAACATATAAATTCACCTTCCAATCATATGTCATACCATGTAGTTTCATTTTTTATGTTCTCTGATGATTTTGATTTTATTCCTTGAGTTATAGTCCCTTATTTTATGTCTATTACCATTCCATATTTTATAACAAAGTTATGTAATTATATACAATGTTTCCTATTTATTTATTATGTTTTTTCCTTTACATCATGCTTCTTTTTTTATAGAATGTTCCTCTATGTTTACCTCAAACATAATGATGACTCTATTATTATGATATGTAAATGGTTTCATGGGATATAATTATTGGTTCTGATTAAACATGAACCATTTTTAAAATTTATTATATATGGGAACCATATAATTTGGAAAATGTTTCGTGTATACTTGAATCACATTTTCAGTTTTTTATATATATCTAAAAACTATTGTTAAAACATAAGGGCTAGTAAAGATTAACTGCTAACGTTAATTGGTTATGATTAATGGGATCCAAATTCCATCTCGTAAGGTGTATAGATAATTTATGGGATAAAGGTTGGTCACCCATATAACTAAACCACTTTTTATGATAATATTATATTCCGAATTAATTTTTTTTTAATTAAATGGGAGCCATACGTCGGTCAATAAATTTTATGGGAACCCTTTAGAATGGGGTGGTGGTAAACTTGGTAATCGAACCATTATTTATGTTACCATAATAAACTTTTAAATGGATGTAAATGTTAAATCTATTTATTTTTCATCTAAAATTTGTTGGATACCTTCTTAAATTCACAATTGGGGAAATTTATGTCAACTGGGAAAGGTTTCTTGTGATATAACTCATTACTGTTGTTTTCAATCATTAATAGTTAAGAAATTGTTGTAGGGTTGCGCTCTGATGAACCCAATATGGCATACCGGGACCTACCTAGGTCTCCTTATCAGTTATAACATAAAAACGTATATAATTCAAAAATTTCCTAAATATAATGGGATTTCAACGAATTTTTAATTTCTTCAAAATGATGTTTTATAAGAGTTTCATGTATTCATTTGTGTTTGGAATTAAATATTTCAAATGATTTGAGATAAAATGTGAATCAATGTAATGACTTGAATATAGTGCATGAAATGGTGTCATTAATTGAAACCCTTGTGTTAGTGTAGTTAAATATTCACATTGAGTTTCCTTGGAATGGAAATATGATCATTCTATATGTGTCATTATCTATTTGGAAATATCTTAAATGATTTGTGTGGGGCCTAGTGAAACCTTATAGGCATGAACCAGTGATAGGGTCGATGATTTTGGATTCATACGGGGCGATCCTAAAGTGGGAATCACTGTTAGAGAATAAACTACACACTAAATGTAGTGGGTTATATACGGTTTGGTTCAATTTGGGGGTCATAGTACCTAGTATGAATCTTAATATCTAAATAACTCCCTTGTCTGGATGGGTTCTCATGGTATCCTATACCCTTATTATGGGTGCGAGCTTTGATTAATGCACAATTTCAGTTGGTTTGGCATGTGTAGGGAATGGTTAGCTGCATGGTAGGTCTCATGAACTTGTTCTGTTTCCACATGAATCTTTGCAGGTCTTCAAAATGCATTATAGTCATATGGTATAACATGACTTTGAGACAACTATCAAGGAGGGAACATATATTATTCAATGCATAGGACTGAAAAGCCTTTGGGAAGCATCTAGGATTCTTCATCTTGATTCTGAAAATGTAGGGAAAAATCCCTCAAGGCATCATTGAAGCATTTTTGAGGTGATTGTGTTTGTTGACAAATTGGGCCTCAATGTTTTGTTTTTTGAAAAAGAAGGCCATGGTGTATGAGTGTGTTGATAAAGGGGGATTCAATGGTGAATTTTCAAGTTCAAGGAATGATTTCAACAATCCATGATGGTTTAAAGAACCATGAAAAAGGAATGGACGATCTGGAGGCAGAACAAAAAGAGCAGATACAAGGTGGCGTTGTTTTCCAGTGGTTGCCAAATGTTTGGACCTGAAAATCAGAAAATGGAGAGATGTGTTTTTGTCAAAGTGAGGTGCGCGCAAAATTGGAGTGGTTCGCAAAAAATAATGTTGGGTGTGAAAAATTTTCGTGGTTCATGAAAAATATAGTGGCATTGGAAAAATTAGTGGGTTGCGCGAAATATTAGCGTGGGGAGCGGAAAAATAAATACTTCCACGAAATATTAGCATTGTGCACGAAAAAAAGAAATTGATGTGTGAAATATCAGTGTGTTGCATGAAATAAAGGATTGGTATTTTTCACGCAAGTGGTGTTTTGAGGTTCGAAGCTCGAAAATTAGAAAAGGCATGAGGTGCGCTAAATTTTGGAGTAGTACACGAAAAATGTTGTAGTGTGGAAGATGTGTTTCCCATTCTCAATGAGTATTACGTACGGAATAAGGGTTTTTCACGTGGTTTCGAATTTTAGAATAAATATGAAGTCACCCCCCTCCCCTCAATTATCAACAGATCAAGTAATAAATAATACCCAAGCAGTGGCATGTGAAATTGATGTTCACAAGGGAGTTGCGTGTAACACCCCAGGATTCAACGGTACGCCTCTCTTTGAATAATACATTAGCGTGTGTTGTACGCAACTTCGAGTTCTAACACACACCACAACCAATCAAACAAGATGTTATGGATAGTAATACCTACTTTTTTACGTTTTATAAATTTTATCTTTTAAAATGGACTTCATTTTTGGATTCGTAATATCGAAATTAGCTTAGGGTGAATTTTTTGTATTTTTCTGAAAACATTCAATTTTTGATGAATAGTAAAAAAACACTTAGTTATAGTTTAAAACCAAATTTTTATTTAAATAATTATTTATTTTATTTAAATTTAATTAAGGTCAAAATATATACATAATTCCTATAAAATTTCAATGTATTTCATTAGAGTTAGTTTAGAATAATTTTAGATATATAAACATATTATTAAAAAATTTCACCGTCTTTTACCCATCTCCTAAGAGAATTTTCAAATTCACATAAAACGTAATTTTACCACTTCTATGAGTGGAATTTCGAAAATCCAAGAGACACAGTTAATATCAAGGTGTAATATGTGGTTTAATAAGATAAAAATAATTTTTGGTGAATAATAACTTTTTACTTTTATTTACCACGGTTAAAAGTAAATAGGGTAATTAAGGGTAAAAATGATATTAATATTATCCTAACACATGTCCTGATTCTATTTTAAAAGTGTATCTTGACCAAAAACAACCTTAGGAATAAAATATTATCATTTAGGTCCACTTTGATTAGACTAGGACATTTATTGTTATTTAATTCAAAGAAGAGTTAAAAGAGATAAAATAAAAGTTTAATTACTAAAACATTTTTAATATAGGGTTATACATAATATAAATTAGATTATAAATATTAATTAGAAATATACAAATATTTCCTACATAATCGTATTTTATTTATAATTTTTATACATTAAATATGTTAATTTATTTATGACACAATGGTGATGCAGTAATTACCTAATTAATGAAAAATTAGAAAAATTGATATTATAAATATCAAAATAAATATAATTTGAAACTTTTTATTAATTATACTAATTTTATAGGTTAATATGACATATTAGGACTGGTTATATGAATTTGGTTTGAGTAATATTGCTGTTATGAATTTATCAAAAACAAAATACCCAATAGTGTCAAAATTGACATTAAAGAGTTTTTAAAACAAATATTAATATTATTAATTGATATTCAATTCCTAAAAATATAAGGTTCTTACAAATGACTTAAATAATTATAGGTGTTTCAGTAATGGATATCTTGGGGGCTCTTGGATGTATATAGTATGTTTATTAACAATATAACAAAAAAATACATAGTGACATGGTTAATGTAAATCTAATTAACTAAGAGTTAAAACTAAAAGATAAGGTTAATATAATGACTCAAACCTGTCTAAAATCTATTGGTTGAAAGGATTTCGACTCATTTCCACATTAAACTTTGAATAATACACTTTCGATCCATTATAAACCGAATATGAATTTATTATAATATAATACTTTATGTTTTTTCAAAAGAGCCCCTCCCCCCCTTATAAAAGGACACCACTTATAACCAATTATTTACACCATAAAAGCCTTTTCGCTCGGCCAAAAGCTACAAATATATTATCTCAACTTCCCTCACTAAAACCTAGGGAATTAGTTTGACCAAAAATCCAACCTATGGATCCCTTTTGATCAAATCAAAAGGAAGAACCTGAGGAAGAGGTAATGTTTTCACCACCATTTTTCAAGTTCATGTCTTCTACATCATCTACATTATTTGTTATTTCCATTATAAAATAACAAATACAGTATGATATATATAATTTGATGTTATTATAAACATGCTACAACCATATTCATTATTCTATCCACCCTTTGAATGACATTTCACCATATGTGCGTATGTATGGCTTACCGTCTCCACGTCGTGGTGTAATTGTTAATCAAAAACATTATTTTTTGGATGGGTATGGTAATGATATGTAATTGATGTAAATAATAAATAAAACATGATAATTATTCTTTATATGTGACACACCATCCACTTATATGTTATTTTAATAACAAAAGAATGATATTGTCACTCGTGCGTATGAACGGACTACCGTCTCCACGAATGCGATGAGATTCATTCCCCATCGTATCCATTCAAGAATAATTCTCATTTGATGATTAAAAATAATTTTTAAGTATATGATATCATTTTGGATATGAATAAGAATCAACCTATCCATATCAAACACGACTTATGTAACAAAACATATAAAATAAAACGAGTAAGTTAACACCCGAAACGACGATAACACTAAGATATTATTTAAAAATCAATGTCGAAAGGTCATATGTGATATCATATTAATGTATATTATTCTTGAATAATTTAATAAAAATAATTTAACCATTATATATGAGGTTAACCTACCCTCTACAATGAAAACGTACAAGGTAAGGTGTTTTCATCTCACTCCTTATTCCCGTGAGATTCATGCCATGTTGCCACTATTACCTTTTGTGTGGTGTATGTACTGCCCATAATTGTATTCATTGTGTAATACACATTAAGTTATGTGTATTTACATATTCATTATATGATACCTCTTTCATGTGGTGTATGTTTCGTAAGATACCAAATTGGTAAGGGTTAATTTCACAATCTCTTTATTATCCGAGGTTGTTTTTATGTATGTATCTATTGGGCAATATTTATTATCTATGTCTATGATTTATGATAGAGTTTAAAAATGGGATTATTTTAAGGGAATTTTTACTATAACATAATTTCAAATATTTTAAATATTTATTCTTCTAAAAATTTATCATTAATGTCCATGCCTTCAAAATGGGTTTTAATGATTTCTTTATATGGACATGAATGTTTTTAAAATGATAATTAATTTCAAAAGTTTCAAAGTGGTATGGGACACATTGATTCAAAAATGTATTTAAATGGCTTCATTTCCAAATTGAGTGACTTTTAAATGTTTTCATGAAAAAGGTTTATCTATCTCAAAGATTTTTACAAATCAATTTCATCAATTTCAAAATCCTTTAATGGATTTTAAAATTGTTTTGAAGTTGATTTATCATGATACAAATCATCCATATTGTATTGAAGGTTTTATGATATGTTTGACTGTGGATGTGTTATTTTTATACCATTCATGGTATATGGAGAAAGTATTTACATTTCGTATGCTAGTATTAATACAAATGTTTATGTTATGATTAGAACTTTTCATATGAGTAATGTATTGGACTTAGTAATTGATGGGTGGAGCCATCTATAGATCCTCGATGTATCTGTAGGTCTCATGAGACAAACTAGTGTCTTTCCACGAGGCCCTGAAAAAATCTTTTTTGTAGATTGGGCACGAGGACTTGGATACGTGGTTATGAAAGTCTGGAATTATGCATTCCATCATTATGAATGTGTTTATTGATATTGCATGTGATTATTCGACTAGTAGAATATCCATGGGAATAAGTAAATGGAATTATTTAATTTTATTTTTTCCATATTATGCTGAAGTTCATGTTTAAAAGGCTTTTTTTAGTTATACATTGTCGTAAATGTTTATTCTCATTTATGAAAGCTTTCGCTATATTGTTATCCTTACTGAGCATCTGAGCTCACCCTTTTCTATGTTTTATATTTCCTAGGATTCCAAGAAGTGTATTGTGATTTCTATGCAGTGTTAAGCCAAGGGAATAATAGCATTCATAAAGGATTATTTATGTTGTTTTTTATGTTATATAGTGTAATGTAACATTCATGTATGTAATCTATTTACCAAGACTTCTAAACCAATCGGTCCTTCAAGACTTCATTCCTTGTAATCATGCAAATGTATTAAAATAATGCACCGACTTTGGGTAACTAGGGTCAGGGCGTAACAATTGGTATAAGAGGAAGTTTAGAAATAACATTGGAATCTATATTTAGATAAACTCTGATTAGAGAACATAGACCTAATATAGACATTGAGGATTATTATAGAATAAATTCCTAGAATTCTGGTATTGTAGAGAATTTCTCAATTTTCCAAGAAAATACATCCATGTCTGGATACGACCAGGTAGAGGCGGCTCTAGTATAGATGTACCTAGGGGTAAAACCCGAAAAAACTACTTTGAGCTAGACTCGAACGAGAACTGGTGCACGACAACCGGCCTTTCTTCACTCTTGGTTATGACACTCCCAGGGGATATGCTTAGGATAATTCTCATTTTCATTATAAATCATTATGAAGGGTTTATGAGTATATACATCCGCAATGAATGCATCATTATGATTATGGATTATATCCATAAACCATTCAATTTACGTTAGGTATTTTACATGTTTGGAATTATTGTAATTCATAAACATACCTAGTTTATGCTATTGTATAGAAATGGTGCCTAGTAAAAGGAATGTGAACTCCAGAAATACGTATGATACAAAGAGTAAGAAGGATCATATAATTCGTAGTATTAATACAATGTTTATATGGGAAATAGTCTCACATGTATTCTCAAAAAATGAATAAATAGTATCATGTTTTAATAATATAAGTAAATAATTCACTGAGTCCTATGGAATTGAAGGAATGAAAGAGAAGAAAAGGATGGAAGAGAGAATGATGGATAAAGGTAATAGGGAAAAGAATAATTTTCCCATATGTGATAATTGTGGGAATAAACACCCTGTAACTTGCCTGAATGGAATGGGAGTTTGTTATAAGTGTGGAGAAAAAGGACACAAAGTACATGACTGAAAGTTTAAGAAAAATGTTTCAAATGTACAATGCTTCATCAGCAAGGAGTTGGGAAACTATGCGAACCAATTTCCACATTATATGAGTATACCTAAAATGATGTTATTGGATAATAATCAATTTATGATACTACCTTGGATTAAGATGTATGACTAGTGTTCTTATGTTGTTATTATTGAGTTATTTCATTTGAGTGTTGAATCTACAGTATATTGGTTATATGAATTATGGAGATAAAGAAGGATTGTACTGCAGTACTACATTTTTGAGGATTTGATATTATAGTGAGTTCCACTTTTGGTAAAATACAAGCATAAAGGAAATGTAATCCTTAATATGGTCCTGATAATGAGGTAGTGATTTTGGATTAAGAGATGGTTTATTTGATTTAATTATATTAGATATTCTTGACTACCTTGATACTAATTAATGGATTTTCATTGTTGGAGGTTACAAAATTTTTTGATAGAAGGAGTATATCCAGTATTCTATAAGGAATAAGGGAGCATGAAAGTAATAAATAAGGTTTTATGGTAATTCAGGATGTTACAATGTTTTAAAATAATAAATGATGAAGGTGCTCACATGTTATTATGTGGAAAAAAGGATCTTCATTGTGTTTAACATCCTTATAAATTCTGGACTATGAGTTTGGTTATATTTGTTTTGGATAAGTCTAAAGTTTGGAATAGATTATGATACTATTTTTAAGGTTATTTTTTGATTTTTATAAAAAGAACATCACATAGACCATGTGACAACCCGTCACGTCAGACAATGCTGCGGGAATCGAACTGACAACCATATTACGATTTGGATTTATGCCTACCACTAGACTACATGATATTCATGGATGGTATAATGTAGTTTCATTTTTAAGGGTCTGATATGTGAATTAGAAATTCATTATATTGGGAACCCTATACGATTAGGATAAATAGGGTATCTTTAGTTTTGGAGTGAAAGATGAGTTTTTGGTAGAAATTTATTAATGGATAAAACTCTAAATATAAAGGAATTATATCTCCTTATGATATTATCCAATCTCATAAATAAATTTCTCATCATTAAGAAAAGGAACTTAGAACAAAAACATTGTCCTAGATGGTACCTTAGATCATCCCAAATTTATGGCTTTGTGATTGTTGGCCTTTTCATAGCCATTTTATCTACCACTCTCCATCTGATATTGATTGTTATATTTCTCTTCCATATACATTTTTTCCTACATGTAACCTTAGTATGTGTTATTTTTGGTATCCTTCATACTTACCACTCTTTATTTTAAATAGAGGCCTCATTAATCCATTTTTCGATGTGGGATTTCAACTATGATATTTTGAAATATCAACCCCACATTTTTAATACCGATCATAAATTGAAAGGATGCAATTTATTAAAGGGGGATAATGTAAAACCCCAATAATCCACAGTACACTTCTCTTTTAATAATACAGTAGTGTGTGTTGTACACAAATTCGAGTTCTAACGCACACCAAAACCAATCAAACTAGCCATTATAGATAGTAATACCCACTTTCAAAATTTTATAAATTTTATCATTCAAAATGGACTTTATTTTTGGATTTGGAATATCAAAATTATCTTAGGGAGAATCTTTGGTATTTTTCTGAAAACATTCAATTTTTGATGAATAGTGAAAAAACACTAAGTTATAGTTTAAAACCAAATATTTATTTAAATAATTATTTATTTTATTTAAATTTAATTATTGTCAAAATATATATATAACCTATATAATTTCAATTTAATTCATTGGATTTAGTTTATAATTATTTTAGATATAATAACATTTTATTTACTTTTCACCGTCTATTACCCATCTCCTAGGAGAATTTTCAAATTCACATAAAACATAATTTTACCGATTCTGTTAGTAGAATATCGGAAATCCATGATACACAGTTAATATCAAGGAGTAAAATGTGATTCAATAAGATAAAAATAATTTTTGGTGAATAGTACCTTTTTACTTTTATTTACCACTGTTAAAAGTAAATAGTGTAATTAAGGGTAAAATTATATTAATATTACCCTAACACATGTCCTAATTCTATTGTAAAAGTGTATATCGGCCATACACAACATTAGGAATAGAATATTATCATTAAGGTCCACTTGGATTAGATTAGGACATTTATTATTATTTAATTCAAAGAAGAGATAAAATAGTTAAAATCAATGTTTAATTAATAAATAATTTTTAATATAGGGTTATACCTTGGATAAATTTGATTATAAATATTCATTTGAAAGATAATTATATTTCCTACATAATAGTATTTTATTTATAATTTTTATACATTAATTAATTTCATTTATTTAATACACAATGGTGATGTAGTAATTACCTAATTAATAAAAATTTATAATAATTGATATTATAAATATCAAAATAAATGTAATTTGAAACTTTTTATGAATTAAACTAATTTTATAGGTTAATATGAAATATTATTACTGGTTTTATTAATTTATTTTTAAGTAATAATTATCTTACAAATTTATCAAAAAAAAAATACCCAATATGTCAAAATTGACATAAAAGAGTTTTTAAAACAAATATTATATTATTAATTTATATTATATTCCTAAAAATATATGGTTCGGCCAAATGACTTATATCATGATATTTTTATCATTAATGGACCACTTGGGGGTCTCCTGGATGTATATAGTATGTTCATTTAACTATATAATATAAAAATACAAAGTGGCATGGTTAATGTCAATCTAATTAACTATGAGTTAAAACTAAACGATAAGGTTAATATAATGACCCAAACCGGTCTAAAATCTATAGGTTGAAAGGATTTAGACCCATACATACCGTAAACTTTGAATAATCCACTTTGGAGCCATTAGAAACTGAATAAGAATTTATTATAAAATAATACTTTAAGTTTTTTTCTAAAGAGCCCTTCCTCCCCTTATAAAAGGACAGAACTTCTAACCAATTCATCACACCATCAAAGCCTTTTGGATCAGCCAAAACATACCCAAATATTTTCTCAATTTCCCTCACTACAACATAGAGGCCCTAGTTTGATCAAATAGCCAACCTAACAAGCCCTTTTGATCAAATCAAAAGGAAAAACCTGGAGAAGAGGTCATGTCTTCACGACAATTTTTCATGTTCCATTCTTCTTCAACTTCTTCATTATTTGTTATTTTCTTTATAAAATAATAACATTAGTATCTTAAATATACTGTGATGTTATTATGGATATGGTAAAACCATATTCATTATTATATCCATCCTTTGAATGACATGTCACCATATGTGCGTACGTACGGCTTACTGTCTCCAGGTCGTGGTGTAATTGTTATTCAAAAACATTATTATTTGGATGGGTTTCATAATGATATATAATTGAAGTAAATAATATATATAAAATGATAATTATTATGTATATATGATACACCATCCAATTATAAATTATTTTGATATCAAAAGAATGATATCGTCGCTCGTGCATACGTACGGACCATCGTCTCCAAGAACGCGATGAGATTCATTCCCCATATTATCCTTTCAAGTATAATATTTTTGATTAAATATAATGTATATGTACTTTATATCATTCTGGATATGAATAAGATACAACCTATCCATAAAAAACATGGCTTATGTAACAAAACATATAAAATAAAACTAGTAAGTTAACACCTGAAACGACGATAATACTAAGATATTATTAACAAAGAAATGTTAAAAGATGATATATGATATCATGTTAATGTATATTATTCTTGAATAATTTAATAAAAATAATTTAACCATTATACAGGAGGTTAACCTAACCCCGAAAAAGTAAAAGTACAAGGTAAGGGGTTTTCACCTCGCTCCTTATTCCTTTGAGATTCAGGGCATATCGCCACTATTAACTTTTGTGTGGTGTATGTACTGCACATAATTGTATTATTTGTTTAATAAACATTAATATATGTGTATTTACATCTTCATTGTATGATACCTCTTTCATGGGGTGTATGTTTTGTAAGTTAACAAATTAGTAAGGGTTAATTTCTCATTCTCTTTATTATCTGAGGTTGTTTTTACCTTAGTATCTACTGGGATATATTTATTATCCATGTCCATGTTTTATGAAATATTTTTCAAAGGTATTCTATTAAGAGACTTTTTACTAAAACATCATTTCAAAAGATTTAAATATTTATTCTTCTAAATCTTTCTCATTAATTTCCATGTCTTCAAAATGGGGTTTAAGGATTTATTTATATAAACAAGAATGTTTTTAAAATGTTAATTCCTTTAAAAAGTTTCAAAGTGGTATGGGACACTTTTATTCAAAAATGGCATAAAATTACTTATTTTCCAAATTGGGTGACTTTTAAATGTTTTCAAGAAAAGGGGTATTTCTCTCAAAGAGTTTTACTAATCATTTTCATCAACGTCAAAATCCTTTAATGGATTTTAAACTTGTTTTGAAGTTTATTTTTCATGATAAAAATCTTCCATATTGTGTTGTAGGATTTGTGATCTGTTTGACTGTGGATGTGTTATTTTTATTCCATTCAAGTAATATGGAAAATTTATTTATATTTAGTGTGCTAGTTTTAATATGAATGATTATATTATGTTTAGAATATTTCATATGAGGAACACATTGGTCTTAGAAAGTGACAGGTGGAGCCCGCTATAGCTCCTCGATGCATCGGTAGGTCTCATGAGACAAACTAGTGTCTTGGTATGAGGCCTTGAAAAAAATCTTATTTATAGTTTTTGCACGAGGCGTTGGCTACGTGGTTATGATAGACTGGCATTATGAATTCCATCATTATGAATGTGGTTATTGATATGGCATGTGATTATTCGACTCGTAGAATATCCATGTGAATAAGTAAATGGGTTTATTTCATTTTATTGTTTCCATAATATGTCTATGTTCATGTTTAAAAGTCTTTTTTTAGTTATACATAGCCTTAAATATTTATGCTTATTTATGAATGTTTCTTCAATATTGTTACCCTTACTAAGCATCTGAGCTCACATTTTTCTATGATTTATTTTTCCCAGGATTCCATGAAGTGTATTGTGATTGATATTCATGGTTATGCCAAAGGAATAATGGCATTAATAATCGATTATTTATGTTGTTTTGTATGTTATAAAGTGTAATGTAACATTCATATATATAATCTATTTTCCATGACTACTAAACCGATTGGTCTTTCGAGACGTGATTCCTTGTATTCATGAAAATGAATTAAAATAATGCACCGACTCTAGGTAACTGGGGTCGGGGAGTTAAAGTGTGTGTAAACATCATGTTCTCACGTAATTTCTATTTTTGAGAGAAAAGCTAAGGTTGCACGTAAAACTAGTGGTTGCACGAAAAGCAGACTGTTCCACGAAAAGTGAATTTCTTTCAAAATTAGAAAATTACACGCAAGACAGTGTAGAGGTTGCACGTAAAATTTTGTGGTGGCACATAAAAGAGGAGTTTCATGAAAAAATTTATTTTGCGCAGGGCAAGTGAATTACACACAAGGAGCTATAAGGGTTGGGCATAAAAATTGGGGTTGCCCAGTACATGCAGTGCAAATTGAGATTCATCTGCAGGTGAAAGTTGGTCATCAACGGAGCATTTATCAATAGATAAAGGTGATGATTTTATTAGAGATAATGAAGAGACCTAGAGGTCTGTAAACTGTGAGTGTATCTTCTGAAGTAGTTGTAAGAACACTTCAGTTGAGAGAGAAGTGATCTTTTATATTGTGAGTGGTTGTAAACCAGGAGGGACAGCGAGTCCTTTTTGAACATGTAAAAAATAGTGAACTTATGGTGGAATTGGTACATCGACACACTACCATCGTATGCTCCTTGGATATAGCCCATTGAGAGTGAACCAAGTAAAAATTTATGTTTCCTGTGCATTCTTTAAATTTTTTTCATACTCTAAAATTGGAAAGAGAGAGAGAGGATGGTTTTTTCTAACATCAAAACAAGATCAAAAGGGGTGGTCATTTTAATCGGTCATACTCTCATTCACCCTCCTCTCAGGGTATCTAGCCTAGTGGACCTAACAATTAGTATCAGAGATAATGTTTAATATCAATGTTTCTCTCTCAAATGGAGGTCAATAATCATAAATGGATTCCGATCTTTGACGAAAACAATTTCTATCTATGGAAGAATAAGATGATAAACTACTTCTGATCATTAGGAATAGAAGTGTTCACAACAAAAATGCAGGGCATAACAGCTGATATTAAAAGTTTTTCTTTATCAGAAGTTGAGTGTAGAGAGTTGGATGCTGATACCAAACAAATTAAAGACTTATGAGGAGCCATATCAAATCCTATCTATACAAATGTGTGTCATGAAAAACGTCACATTCCATGTGGGAAAAGATATTGAATATATATGAAGGGGATACAATGGTCAGAGATGCAAAGTTGCATGTGTTGTGGAACAAGTATGAAGATCTGAGAATGATCCCAAATGAGTCTGTAGATACATTCTTCTAATGGGTAAATGATGTAGTGGAAGACATGTGAGGCCTTGGAGATGTTATTGAAGACATAAATATTGTGAAGTGCTTCTTAAGAAAACTTTCACCTCAATTCAATCCGAACGTTTCGGTTTTGGAAGATAATTACACAAAAGAGATGACATTGGATAACCTTCACAACACCCTTGTTGCATATGAAATGGGAAATGATGATAATGATGTTTTGGAAAAGGGGAAATCCAAATAGGTGGCATTCAAGGCTATAAAGAAGATCACTATTTATGAATATTGGGAAGAAGAAGAGACAGATGAGGTGATGCCATTCTTCTCCTCAAACCTTCAAATAGGAAAAGGAAGGTTTAATGGGAATCTTCCACTTGCTTTTTTTCGATGTGGAATGGTTGGAAATCATACGGAAAGGTGCCCCAATAAGTTCCAAGAGGATAATGATGTTGATGAATTCAAAATTCTGAAGAAGAAGTCTCCAGCCTATGGGAAAGGCATGAAACAGTTCAAGAGAAATTTCATTAAGAAGAAGAAACTTCTTTCGAAAGAATATGATAGTTCAGACGAGTATTATGTTGAGGAGGTTGAAGAGATAGAGAACTACATAGATTTTGGAGAAAATTATATGGTGACAGTTGTCGGCAGCTCTCAGAATAAGAATTAAACCAAAGATGAAGAAGAAGAAGAAGAAGTTAAGGGATGAGTTGATATTCAAGCTGAGATAGAGGCAACTCTTGAGGAGATAAATGTTTAGAGATCCAAAACAAATAATTACAACAAAGTGGTTTGTCACTCCAAACTCTATATGCATCAGTAAGAAGAAGAGAAGTCTTATTTGATGGAAGAAATTGATAATCTCAAGTCACCAACACCAGAGGACTTAAAATCAGTTTGTGAGTATAAGATAAAAATTGAGGAATAGAAAAGGGATATCTATAGCTTGAATATCACAAGGAAAGTTCAAATCAAGCGTAATGAGGAAATTGAAGGAGAAGTTTCCGGTTTTCAAAAAAATGTTAAAGTTGAAGAAAAACTCTTGACTCCTGCTGGGTCATCAGGAAATCAGATCACTCAGAAAGACGAGAAGCTAAATGTGGAGAATAGTGGTTTAGATTAAAAGAAGCATCAAATGTTTTCAGATGCTAAGACCCGTGGGGGGTTTGATCGAAAACAAAAAGCTGTGAAAATTGAGGTCATACAAAAAGAACACACTCAAATATTTAAGGTTGAATTGGCCACAAGGAATAATAAGAATAGTTAGAGATCCCAATGGGAAATGATCAGTGTAGAAGTCACACAATGAAATGCACCTCATATTAGTTGTTATTGTTGTGGAAAGATGGGACATTTAGATTATATGTGTTCCATAACAATGATATATCGAACGAAACAATAAAAAAGTTGGAAACCAAATAGAGAATGGTTATCCAGAAAATATTTAGAGGGACTCTATTTTTGTTAAAGACGATTTGGGCACATGGCTATGTAGTGTACTTCGACCATACAATGGAATATGCCAAAGAAGAATCGAAATGTTCGCAAGAAGCTGATCAGTGAAACAATAGGTGAGATGAAAATGAAAAACAAATTTGCAGCTTTGCAAGGCGAAGCTGGTCCATCATACACTGAGAAAGACCATAAGTCTCAATCACTTTCATGTATGAAGGTAAAAATATGGACCAAGAAGAAAAAAGGATGAGAAGGTCATTGTGGCAGAAATTTCCCTTAAAGCATCCGATCGTTCTCATGTGTGGATCCTTGATAGTGGTTGTATGTATCAGATGATAGGAAAAAAGGATCTGGTTATAGGCATAAAATACGACAAATAAGGAGTTTTCATGTTTGGAAACGATGAAGGCCTGAAGATAATTTGATATGGAAAAGCCAAGTTTTGGGAAAATAAATAACATGTGCTGATGTCTTAGTTGTTGAAGGACACAATCACAATTTTTTCAGTTTCAGTCAACTATGTGACTCAGGCTATTCTATGAGGATTACTAAGAAGGTGTGGATCTTCAAATGAAGAGACGAGTGAGTGGTTCTACAAGGAACAAAGAAAAAGGGAAATCTCTACCTGAAAAGTGGAGAGGAAGATATCTTCTTTTTATCCAGAGTGGAAGAAATAAAGTTGTGCCATAAATGACTTGGTCATTTATGCCAACCATCCTTGGAAAATCTGGTATAGTTTGATGAATAAAGAGACCACCCAATGCTATCACGTGATTTTACTCACACGTGTGATGAATTCCAACAAGGTAAGATCATAAGAAAGATGTAAAAATATATGGAAAAGAAGTCAACAAGGGTGCTTGAATTGGTGCATGATGATCTATGTGGGCCTATCACACCAAGATAAATTGAAGGAAATAGGTACTATGTTATTTTCAATGAAGAGTATAGAAGAATTTCATGGGTATTTGTTATTGACCATAAGTCTGATGTGTTCAACTGCATAAAATAGTATAGGATGGAGAGCAAAAGGATTATTGGGCAAAAAAAATCTAAAGATTAGTACTGTTCATGGTATGGAATTCACAAACAGTCATGTGGAATACTATCTTAAGAAACATGGGATACAGAATCAAAATTCCTCAGTGAGAACTCCACAAAAAAATGAAGTGGTTGAAAGGAGAAATTGCATCATAAACAACATGACCCGAAAGATTCTCATAGAAAAAAATACTACCAGAATGTTTTTGGAAGGAAGTAGGTTTGGCATCGGTCTTCATTTCAAATAGGTCCTTGCTGTATCTGAAGGAAATAGTCTTTGTATGAGATGTGTTATTGAAAGAATGGAACAATGAAATACTGTTGAATATTTGGAAGTAAGTACTTCATCCTCAACAAGGATAAAGATATGAAATTTGAGTCACTTGGAGATGAGAGTATATTCCTTGGCTATTCAGGAATATGAAAAGCACAGAAAGGTTTTATCAAAAGGCTTGGAAAAGTAGTTGAGAGAAATGATTTCACTATTATAGAGAATGAAGAGAGTATTAAAAAGAAAAGTGAACAATTTCTAGATGAAATAGATGAGGAGGATTGTAATACAGGAGGACTAGAAGTGGATGATGTTGATTCTAAATAAGATACTGATGATGAGCATGAAGAAGAAAAATCTGTATCTGTACAAAAGCCAAGGTGTCAAGCTTAAATTGAGAGGAAAAATATCATTGGCGATCAATCAGATCAAGTTCAGGCATGAAGAATGAAGTCACTATATAATAAATCTTTCTTATCTCAGGTTGTGCCTAAATGCATTGCTGATGCAGCTGAAGATGAAAACTGGGTTCAGGACATGAATAATGAGCTAGATCAGATTGAGAAGAATTAGATATGGGAGATTTTATTTGAGGCCTCCATATAGGAATGCAATTAGTACTAAACGGTTCTATCACAACAAGATGAATGAATATGGCACAGTGATTTGGAACAAAGAATGATTGTTGTGCAAAGGATACTCCCAAATAGAGGGAATAGATGTTGATGAGACATTTTCACTAGTTGAGTGACAAGAGACAATAAGATTATTTATAGCCATTTTAGTTCAATGAAAGTTCAAAGTATTCTAGATGGACATAAAATCTGCATTTTTTGAATGGGGTTCTGGAGGAAGAGGTTTATATTGAGCTGGCAAATGGTTTTCTCAATCATGAGGATGAGAACAAGGTTTGCATACTGAAGAAGGCATTGTTTGGGCTGAAACAAGCACCAAGAGCATGGTACTCAAGGATAGATCTGTACATGAAAAAGCATGGTTTCCAACGTTGGGGAGTTGATTACAACCTCTATTTCAGTATCAATAGAAATCAATGGATAATGGTCCTATTTTATGTCTACGACATAATATTTGGCGGATCAGATAAATCTCAATGTGGAAAGTTTCCTGAACTCATGAAAAGTGCGTTCTAAATTTCAATGATTGGAGATCTAACATTTTTTCTTCGTATACAGGTGAGATAAGAAGGAATGGAACTTTTAATTTTCAATCCCAATATGCCAAGGAGGTTTTGAAAGTATTTGGAATAGAAGATTACAAGGAGATGAAGTCTATGGTTGCTACCCATACGAAACTATACAAATATGAGGATGGAAAGGTAGTTAGTATTACAGAATATAGGAAAATCAATGGATGTTTGCAATACTTGACCACAAAAGGCCTGAAATTGTATTCTCCACCGAACAAGCAATGAGATATCAGAGTAATCCCAAGAAATCCACATGCTTGAAGTTAAAAAAATAATTTTCAATATCAAGGGCTCATTGGATTTTGAATTGATATATAGTGAAAATCTCAGTCAAATTTATTGGGATATACAGAAGCAGTTATGTCCGGTTCAGTGGATGAAAGGAAAACAACATCCGTAGGTGAATTCTATCTTGGTGGATTGTGTGTTTCTTAGATAAACAAGAAGCAAGATTGCATTTCATTGAGCACCGCAAAAGCTGAGTATATTTCCGCCACTGAAGCATTAACATATTTATAGTGGATGAAACAAAAATATGATTATATGGGCGTTGAAGTGAAGTCTCTGATTTGAATCCAGTACGATAACTCAAGTGCTATAAATCTAAAAAACAATCCCATTCAGCACTCAAGGAAAAACAACATTGAGATAAATTATCATTTTATCATGGAGAATGTTGAGAAAGGAATTGTGATGTTGGAGTATGTGCCTACAGAACTATAGGTTGTAGACATTCTAAAAATTTCCTTAAAAAATGAATCATTTTAAAGGCATCGACTATCTCTGGGAGTTCAGTAGACTTCTCACACTTGAAAGTGTGTGGATTTGGAACCCCCACTCTCCTCGAGGAATGATTTATTTTACCTTAATTTACTAATATTTTTTTCCCTGTTACAGACTGCAAAGGAGTTCCCTTTGGGTTGGTTGAAAAAGGGGGAAAAATATTGACTCCCCAAGGGGAAGAAAATATATTTGTCAAAGACATGGGGAGAAGCTGATAGGTGGCACAGTGTGATAGGGGGAGAGCAATGAGATAGGGGGAGCGTTTTAAATCTGACGATGCTAGAAGTGATCAATCAATGAATCGACATCACGAGGCGACAGCTACAGATCATCATAAAAGTGAATGAGTGATAGTGATAGAAGGTTTTTAGTGATCCATAATTTGTATTAGTTTAGTAACTTTAATTAGTTTTTCATCAATAGTTGTTGTCAGAAATGATGTGTTTCATTGATGAACTTCTCATTTACTCTTGTTTCTCATGTCGGGCATTGCTAATGTGGGCTTAGAATACGTATTAAGTGATTCATTGAATGCTATCAGAATCACAAGAGACGAATGGTGGTAGAGGTGGAAGGAGCCTTAATGAGATCTCACATGCATAGATTTTTTATGAGAAGAGTGGTCAATAAACCCAAATGGGGATATTGTTGGGCAAAAATCCCTCAAGGCGTCATTGAATCATTTTTTAGGTGATTGTCTTTGATGACAAAGTGGGCCTCTCTATTTTGTTTGTTGACAAAGCAGACCATGTTGTATAATTGTGTTGATAAAGGGGGATTAAATGGTGATTTTTCAAGTTCAAGGGATGCTTTCAACATTCCATGATTGATTGAAGAACCTCGACAAAGGAATGGATGATCTGGTGGTGGTACAAAATGAGCAGATACAAGATGGCACTGTTTTCCAGTGTTTTTCAAATTTTTGTGGCATGAAAATTGTAAAATTGAGTGAAGCATTTTTGTAAATGTAAGGTGTGCTCAAAATTGTAGTGGTGTGCCAAAAATAATGTGGGGAGTGCAAAATATAGTGGTTTGCGAAAAATGAGCGGGTTGCGTGAAATATTAGCATGGTGCGTGGGAAAATAAAGCGTTACGTGAAATATAAGCACAGTGCTCGAAAAAAGAAATTGGTGCCTGAAATATCACTGTGTTGTGTAAAATAGAGGATCAATATTTTTTGTGCAAGAGGTGTTTCGAGGTCCAATCCTCGAAAATTGGCAACGGGTTGAGGTGCGTTAAATCTTGAAGTAGTACACAAAAAATTGTGTATCGTGGAAGATGTGTTTTTCACGCTGAATGAGCATTGCACGTGGAAGAATGGTTTTTTGTGCAGGGTGGATTTTTCTTATAAATATGAAGTGATCCACCCCCTCCATTATCAACTGTTCAAGATTTATAGAATACTCGAGTTGTGGCGTGTGAAATTGAAGTTCTCAAGGGAGTGGTGCATAGAAACATAGTTTGCATATAAATTTTGGTGTTGCGCGAAAAGCTAAGGCTTCACGTAAAACTAGTGGTTGCACGAAAATCATATTGTTGTGCGAAAAGTGAATTTCTCCCAAAAGTAGAAAACTATGCTCAGGGATGTGTAGAAGCAGTGCATATAATTTTGTGGTGCCTCGTAAAAGAGGAGTTGCGCGAAAATTTTATTTCTCCCAAGGAATGTGAATTACAGCAAGGTGTTGTATGGGCTGCGCATAAAAATTGGGTTTTCCCAGTACATCCGGTTCAAAGTGAGATTCATCTGCGGGTGAATTTTGGACATCAATAGAGCATCTATCAGTAGTTATGGGTGAAGATTTGATTAGAGGTAATGAAGAGACCTACATGTCTATAAAATGTGAGCATATCTCTTGAAGCAGCAGTGATCACAATTTAGTTGAGAGAGCAGTGAGATTTCATATTGTGAGTGGTTGTAAACCAGGAGGGATAGTGAGTCCGCTTCGAACCTGTAAACAGCAATGCACTTATATTAGAATTGGTGTATCGACACACTGCGGGTGTATGCTCCTTGGACATAGCCCGGTGAGGGTGAACCATGTAAAAGTCTTTGTGTCCGGTTCATGATTTAAGGGATTTTAATTATATCCATCGGGAAGGGGAGAGAAGGGGGTTTTGTCTAATATCAAAACAAATCAATAGGGGTGGTCATTTTAATCTATCACACCCTAATTCACCCCACCCCCCACTCAGGGTATCTGGCCTAGTGGACCAAACAATTGGTATCAGAGCGAAAGGTTAATATCAGTGTTTCTCTCTAAAATGGAGTTCACTAATCATAAAGGGATTTAGATATTCAATTGGAAAAATTTCAAGTTTTGGATGAATTGGATGCTATAAAACTTTTGATCATTAAGAATGGATGTGTTCATAGCAGCAATACATGGAATAACTGCTGATATTAATAGTGGTGCTTTATCAGATTCTGAGAGTAGAGAGTTGGGTGCTGATTCCAATGGAATTAATGCCTTTGGAGGAGCCCTATGAAATCCTATCTATACAATGGTGATGTCATGAAAAACATCACAACCCATGTGGGAAAAGCTAGTGAAGATATCTGAAGGGGATACAAAGGCTAGAGAGGCAAAGCTGCAAGTATTGTTGAACAATTATGAAGATCTAATAGTGAACCCAAACGAATCTGTTGATGAATTCTTCGACGGGGTAAATGTTTTAGTAGAAGAAATGTGAGGTCTTGGAATAGTTATTGAATACATAAAGATTTTAAATCACATCGTGATGAAACATCCTCCTCGGTTCAATCCAAATGTTTCGGTTTTGGAAGATAAAGACCCAAAATAGGTGACATTGGATAACCAGGACATCACCCTTGTTACATATGAAATGATAAATGTTGATAACGATGATGTGGAAAATTGGAAATCCAAAGAGGTGGCTTTCAAGGCCATGAAGAATCTCACCATTGAAGTCTCTTGGGAAGAAGAAGAGACATATGAGGTGATTTCATTCCTCTCCTCAAACCTTCAAAGATAAAAAGGAAACTTTAAAGGGAAGTTTCCAGTTGCTTGTTTTCAATGTGGAAAGGTTGCACATCTTGCGGCAAGGTGCCCCAAAAAGTTACAAGGGGATGATGTTGTTGAAGAAATCAAAAATCCCAAGAAGAAGTCTCCAGCCTCTGAGAATGGAAAGAAATAGTTCAAGAGAAATTTCTTTAAGAAGAAAAACCTTCTATCGAAAGAATATGATAGTTCGTACTAGTATGATGTTGAGGAGGATGAAGAGATAGAGAACTGCATAGATCATGGAGAAAATTCTATGGAGGTAGTTGTCAGAAGCTCTCATAATAATAATGAAACTGAAGCTGAAGAAGAAGAAGAATTTGAGGGAATATTTGATATGCAAGCAGAGTTAGAGGCTGCACTTGAGGAGATAGATGTTTGGAGAGCCAAAACGAAGAACGCAAACAATGTGGTTCATGACGCCAAACACTATATGCAGCAGCATGAAGAAGAGTAGTCCGAGTTGATGGAAGAAATTGAGAAACACAAGTCATCAACACCAGAGTACTTAGAATTATTTATTGAGTATAAAATAAAAAATGAACAATAGAAAAGGGAGATCAATAGATTTAATAGAACAAGTAAAGATCAAATCAAGAGTATTGAAGAACTTGACGGAGAAGTTATTGGTTTGCAGAAAAACGTTAAAGATCAAGAAAAACTCTTGACTCCTGCTGGGTCATCAAGAAAATGGATCACTTAGATATTCTGATAACCTAAACGTAAAGAATAGTGGTTCAGAAAAAAAGGCATATACTAATTTCAGATTCTAAGAATGGTGGGGGGCTTGTTCGAAAACAATAATCTATGAAAATTTAGGTCATACTGCAAGAACCCACACCAAGATTGAATCTTGATTTGGGAACAAGGAAGAATCAGAATATTCAGAGATACCAAGGGGAAACGAGTAGTGAAGAAGTCTCACAAAAAAATGCACCTTATTTCAGGTGTTATTGTTTTGGAAGAAAGGGACATTCACAGTATGTCTATTCCACAGCCAATAGATATCGAAAGGCACAAGAAAAAGGTGGAAGAAAAACAGGGAATGGATCTCTAGAACCTATTTCAAAGGACACTGTTTTGGTGTAGAGGATCTGGGCACATGGCTCGGTATTGTACTTTGACCATACAAAGGAATGTGCCAAATCATAATCAAAATGTTCAAACACATCAGATCAATGAATCAACAGGTGAGTTGAAAATGAAAAATATATTTTCATCTATGCAAGTTGAAGCTAGTCCATCATACTCTGAGAAATATCAAAATTCTAAATCCCTCTCAAGTTTGAAGGCAAAAATATGGAACAACCAGAAAAAGGATAAGAAGGCTGTGGTGGAAGAAATTTACCTTAATGCATACTATCATTTTGTTGTTTGGATCCTTGATAGTGGTTGTACGTCGCACATCAAAGGAAGTAAGGATCGGGTTACAAGAATAAAATATGACAAGTAAGGAGTTTTCATGTTTGGAAATGATGAAGGCCTGAAGATAATTGGATCGGGAAAAGCTAGGTTTTGGGGGAAATGAAATAATACGTGCTGATTTCATAGTTGTAGAATGGTTTCATTCATAATTTGGTCAGTTTCAGTCAACTATGTGACTCAGAACATTCTATATGGTTTACTAAGAAGGTGTGTATTGTCAAAGAAAGAGATGGGGCAGTTGTTCTATAAGAAAAAAGGAAAAAGGGAAATCCTTATCTGGTAAGTGGAGAAGAAGATATATGCTTTCTGTCCAAGGAGGAAGAAAACAAGTTGTGGCATAAACTACTTGGTCACCTATGCCACCCATCCTTGGAAGATCTTTTAATGTTTGATGCATCAAGTGACCTCCCTAAGCTATCATGTGATCATACTCACACATGTGATGCATGCCAACAAGGGAAGCTCATCAGAAAGACATATAATGAAAAGGAAAAGAATTCCACAAGGGTGATCGAATTGGTTCATACAGAAGTATGTGGGCCTATCAAACCAAGATAAATTGACGGAAAGAGGTACAATGTTATTTTCATTGATGACTATAGAAGAATGGCATTGGTATTTGTTATTTCCCATAAGACTGATGTGTTCATATTCTTAAAACAGTATAGTAGGGAGAGTAAAAGGATGCCTGGATAAAAAATTATGATGTTTCATACTGATAATAGTATGGAATTCACAAACAGTCAGGTGCAAGACTACCATGAGAAACACAAGATAAGGTATCAAGTATACTCAGTGATAACTCCACAACATAATAGAGTGTTTGAATGGAGAAATCAGATCATCAACAACATATCCAGAATGATGCTCATTGAAAAAGACCTACCAGAGAAATTTTGGAAGGAAGCAGTTTTGACATTGTTCTACATTTCTAAAAGGTCTCTATTGTGTCTGATGGAAGGAAAGACTTTGTACGAGATGTGGTATGTAAATAAGACTACAATGAAATAATTTAGAATATTTGGAAGTAAGTGCTTCATTGTCATCAAGAAGAAACATTGGAAATTTGAGTCTCGTGGAGACGAGGGGATATTCCTTGGCTATTTAAGAAAAGGAAAAGAATAAATTTTTTAAAAAAAGCTGCGAAAAGTAGTTGAGAAAGATGATGTAACTGTTGAAGAGAATGAACATAGTATTCAACAGCACATGGAACAATTTCCAAATGAATGTGATGTTGAATAATTTAATGCAAGAGGAGAAGAAGTGGCAGATGATGATTTAGAATAAGATACTAATGATTTGCATGAACAAGAAAAATCTATATTTGTTTAGAAGCCAAGGAGTCAAGAAGAAATTGACAGGAAAAATATCATTAGCGATCATTCAGCTCTAGTTAAAACATGAATAATGAAGTCACTACGGCAGATATCTTTCTTATCTCAGGTTGAGCCTAAATGCTTTACTGATGTAGCTGAAGATGAAAACTGGGTTCAGGCCATGAATGGAGAGCTAGATTAGATTGTGAAGAATCAGACAAGGGAAATTGTTTCGAGGCCTCCAGATAGGAATGTCATCAAGAATAAATGGGTCTATAGTAACAAGATGAATGAATATGGCACAATGATTCGGAACAAAGGACGATTAGTGTGCAAATGATACTCCCGGATAGAGGGATTAGATTTTGATGAAACATTTCCACCGGTTGTGAGACTAGAGATAAACAGATTATTTCTGGCCATTGTAGTGAAACAAAAGTTCAATGTATTCCCGATGGATGTCAAATCTGCATTTTTTGAATGAGGTTCTAGAGGAATAGGTGTATATTGAGCTGCCAGATGTTTTTCTCATTCATGATGATGAGAACAAGGTTTGCAGACTGAAGAAGGCATTGTCTCGGCTGAAACAAGCCCCAAAATCATGGTACTCATTTCTAGATAAGTATTTGAAGAAGTTTGGTTTCCATCATAGGGGAGTTGATTACAATCTCTATTTCAACAAAAACAGTAATCAAATGATAATGGTCCTACTTTATGTTGATGACATAATATTTGGAAGATCAGATGATGCTCAGTGCAGACAGTTTTCTGAATTCATGAAAAGTGAGTTCAAAATCCAAATGATTGGAGAGTTTACATTATTCCGTGGTCTACAGGTGACAAAAGTAAGGAATGAGACATTCATTTCTCAATCTAAATATGACAAGGAGGTTTTGAAAATATTTGTAATGGAAAATTCCAAGGAGAAAAATACTCTGGTTTCTACCTAGATGAAACTATCCATATATGATGATGGCAAGGTAGTTAATATCACAGAATATAGGCAAATCGTTGGAACTTTTTTTATACTTGACTACAACAAGGCCTGACATTGTATTCACCACATGCAAAGAAGCGAGATATCATTGTAATCCCCTGGAAAGACACATTATTGCAGTGAAATGAATACATCATTATATCAAGGGAACATTGGATTTCTGATTGATATATAACGATAAATATCAGTCAGAGTTATTGGTATATAAAGATGCATATTGGGCCAGTTCAGCGGATAACAGGAAATCAATGTCAGGAGTTCTATTTTATCTTGGTGGATTGTGTGTTTCTTGGAAAAGAAAGAAGAAAGATTTAATTTTGAATGAGCACCATAGAATTTGAGTATATTTCCTCCACTAAATCATGCACACAGTTATTGTGGATAAAACAATAGCTTGATGATATGGGCGTTGAAGTGAAGTCTCCGATCGGAATCTAGAGCGATAACTCAAGTGCTATAAATATCAGAAAAAATATCATCCATCACTCAAGGAAAAAGAATATTGACATAATGTATCATATTATCAAGGAGAAGGTTTATCAAGGAATTGTGAAGTTGTAGTATGTGCCTACAGAGCTACATGTTCTAGACATTCTGAAAAAGGCATTACCCAATGATGAGTTTGAAAGAATCGACTAGCTCTGGGAGTTCAGTCGACTCCCCACACTTGAAAGAATGTGGATGTGTAACCCCCCCCCCCTCTCCATGAGGTAAGATGTGTTTTAACCTAATGTACTAATATATGTATTTACCCTATTAATGAATGAAAAGGAGTTCCCTTTGGGTTCGTTGACAAAGGGGGAGAAATAGTGACTCCTTAAGGGGGAGAAACTGTGGCTAATGAAGGGAGAAAATGTCTTTCTCAAAGACATGAGGAGAATTTGATAGGTGGTGCATCGAGATAGTGGGAGAGCAATGAGATAGGGAGAGAATTTTAAATATGAAGATTCTAGAAATGATAATTCAAAGAATAGATATCACGAGACAACAACTAAAGATCATGATAAAAGTAGATGAGTGATAGTGAGAGAAGGTTTCCAGAGATCCACAACTGGTATCAGTATAGTAAATGGTATCAGTTTGGTGTCAATAGTTGGAGTCATAAATGAAGTGTTCAATTGATGAACGTCTCATTTACTATTTTTTCTCACACCGATCTTTTCTCATGTGTGCTTAAAGAATGAGTTAAGTGAATCCTTGAACATTATTATAATCGCAGGAGGAGAAATGTGGTAGAGGTTAGAAGGATCCTTAATGAGAAATCAAGTTCAAAGAATTTTTATTAAAAGAGTTGTCAACAAACCCAAAGGGGGAGATTGATGGGAAAAAATCCCACAAGAAATCATTAAATCATTTTGGAGGTGATTGTGTTTGTTGACAAAGTGGGCTTCCCTGTTTTGTTTATTGACAAAGAAGACCATGGTGTATGAGTGTGTTGACAAAGGGGGATTAAATGGTGATTTTTTAAGTTCAAGGGATGCTTTGAACAATCAATGATTGATTGATGAACCTTGACAATTTAATTGACGACTTAGAGCTGGTACAAAATGAGCAAATACAAGGTGGCACTGTTTTCCAGTGTTTTCCAAATTTTTCTGGCCTGAAAAATGGAAAATGGAGTGAATTATTTTTGTAAATGGGAGGTACGTGAAAAATTGGAGTGTTGCGCTAAAAATAATGAAGGGCCTAAAAATTACTATAGTGTGTGATAAATATATTGTCGCACGAAGAAATAGCGGGTTGTGTGAAATATCAGCACGGTACACAAAAAAATAAAGTGTTGCGTGAAATATTAGTGTGGTGCGTGAAATGTGAAATTGGTGGGAGAAATATCAGCATGTGGTGTGAAATTGAGTATTGGTATTTTTTGCACAAGAGGTCTTTCAAGGTCTGAATCATAAAAATTGGCATAGGCATGAGGTGCATGAAATTTTGTAGTAGTACGCGAAAAATGGTGTAGCGAAGAAGATGTGTTTTTTTTCACTCAATAATGATTATGCGCGGAAGTAGGGTTTTTCGCACGGGGTTGATTTTGGCTATAAATATAAAGTGACCGCCCTCTATTCTCAGTAGCTCAAGACTTTGAGAACACCTGAGCAGTGGTGCCCGAAATTGAAGTTCACAGGGGAGTTGCGTGTAAACAACAGTTTTGTGCATAAACTCCGGTGTTGTGCAAAAAAGCTATGGATGCACGTAATACCATTGGTTAAGCGAGTATATTGTTTTGCGAAAATTGAATTTCTTGCAAAAGAAAAACGTTACGCGCAAGGAAGTGTAGAAGCTGTGCATAAAATTTGGTGGTGGCGTGTAAAAGAGGATATGCGGGAAAATTTTATTTTGTTTAAGGGAAGTGAATTAATCACAAGGTGTTGTAAGGGATACGCATAAAAATTGGGGTTGCCCAGTACATCCGGTGCAAAGTGACGTTCATCTATGGGTGAAAGTTGGACGTCAAAAGAGAATCTATCAATAGTTAAGGGTGCAGATTTCATTAGAGATAATTATGACACCTACATGCCTACACACTGTGAGTGTATCTTCTGAAGCAGTAGTGATCACACTCTAGTTGAGAGATTAGTGAGATTTCATATTGTGAGTGGTTGTAAACCAAAAGGGATATTGATTTTCCTTCGAATTTGTAAATAGAAGTGCAGTTATAGTGGAATTGGTACATCGATACACTGCCGGTGTATGCTCCTTGGATGTAGCCTAGTGAGGAAGAACCAAGTAAAAATCTATGTGTCATGTGCATGCTTTAAGGTTTCTTAATACTCTGCATCAGTAAAGAGATAGATGATGGTTTTGTCTAATAGCGAAACAAGACAAAATGGGGCAATGTTTTTAATCATTCATACCCTGATTCACTCCCCTCTCAGGGTAACTAGCCTAGAGTAACTATAAAAAACATTGAGTTAATATGAATTCACATATGTGGTTAATTTCTAGTTCTAAAGGGATTCATTAACATGTTGATTTCATTGAAATTGTTGATCCTTGAGCTATTGAGTATGTTCTTGGGTCATATCAATAGTAGAATTACCATGGTGTTAAAAGTAATCATGTTTTTCCCAATTATATGAATGAACCTCAATGAGAATAATGTGTTTTTACATGCTGGTCTATCTGGTTTTGGATTTTATGTCAAATTATTTATGTTATGTCATTTTGACTAATATAAGTATCATGCGTGAAGTTAAGGTGAATCTGGATAGTGCACTTATTATTGAATCTTCAAAATTTCATTCATTTATGGACATGAATGTCGTTATGTGGGAATCATCTAGTCAGTTTTGGTTAATATTTTCCCTTCAAATTAGAATGATCACAAACAAAAAGGACCATAGTAAATGGTTGGTCTTGATTGAATTCCTTTTAGGCTTCCATGTTTTCAATCGTGTCAGTGCTTACTCGAAAACATGATATTGATGTGGTTGAAAGTATTCATAAACTATGAAGAACTCATTGATCTATGATAAGACATGGTGGTAGTTTATAGTGACAATGGTATTCCATGGGAAGAGAAGGTGTTATGGTCGTGTTGTTGATTCATCGGTAGGTGAAGAAAAAATTTCTCTAGAGGAAGTCGAATTCTAGAGCTTTGACTGATCTTTTTGGAAATATATGGTGTCTAGTTAGTTTACTCTATCTTAGCGACAAGATTGACCACAATATTTACTTTATCATTGTTTCACTAAGAGACTATTGGACATAAACCATGCTAAACAATTAAAATATTTTGGTCTTATTTGGGAGTTTCTTTTATGTTTTTCTTGTAGATGCATAGTTCTTATTGATAAATAGTTATCTCTAATTGATAACTAGGTTCCTATATAGGAATTCCTTGGATAGAGCCTCAGACATGAGCTATTTAATTTTACTAGACCATATGTATATAGAACTCTGGGCTCAATAAATGTTTTTTAGTAAACATTATGATCTTGTTCCAACATCAATATTGAAAATATGGAATATATATAACTATGGCATTGTTCATTGGAATCTGTTTTAATGAATCAGAGGATACATTGATCATGTTTTCGAGATCAGAGGTTATGTCTATGGGTGGGGATTGTTGTGGGAATGACCTTGTTTTCACATTTTTATCATGTTATGTCGTGATGGAATAAATGGCCAGGTGATGGTTTTAAAAATGAAAATCACCAGAATTCAGTTGTGGTATTTGGCTTATGCATTTTATGAAGAAAAATAATATTCCATAGTAGAAAGTGTTTTAGAGGAGTTTGAATTACATTATCCATCAGCGATGGGTGTTGTGGGAATGGTCAGCTGTAGTGGATTGAAACATAGACCATGTTTATTGTTTCTCGTCAAAGGGTACCATCTTAAAACATGTCGACTAGTTAAGGCGGGTGTAGTGTAATGGTTAATAGTGTAATCTAGGAATGCTTTCTAGAGTATTTTTTATTTGGTAAATCATTATTTGACAGTTTCATTCTGATGAAGTTCCTATTATGAGATCTTAAGTAATCAGGGTTCACCAAATTAGAGAAATAATGCATAGAGTATCATTAGAATTCTTTGAGGTGTTCTTCATAATGAAATTCGAAGGGTTGGGTGCCATTGTGAATACCTAAAACTGATCTCACAGATTCTTCATATAAAAACGTTTACTATTTTATTTATAAGTATTACTAAAAAATTCAGAGAAAATTTTACCGTCAAAGAAAATTTTTGGTCTAGGTTTTGGAGAATTATACATTATACATTACAGTTTACCATAGTTTTAAAATAAATAAAATAAACCAAGTAATTTTTTTTCATGTTCTACAACACCACAAGAGAATATAATTCCATTTGAATATTCTAATAAACCTAGAAATATTAGATTTGTAACATGGTGTTGGCAATTAATTTTCCATATAAGTGGTTTTAAAACATATCAATGCATCATTCTTTGAAAAATATAAATTATTTTGAAACTTTTTTCAAATAATTTATTTTAAAAGGAAAAATTAAAAATTTCATTTCTTACAATTTCTAACAATCCTTAAATAGGCTATGTTATTTTGAAAAAGAAAAATTTTAAAAATAAATATTGTTTTTAAAAACATCTTTTGATTCCTCCAATTTGAATGTAATAATTTTTGTAGATTAATAATGATTCTCAACAGACCGTAAGTCTCATGACCCTTCCCAGAGGAGACCATGCAGTGACAACCCCAAGCCCACCACTGATAGTCTAGGGGATGGAGAGTAGCACTGACTAGGAAGATCAAAAAAATGGGAGACATTTTACTATATATCTACGAACACACACACATCTCCAAAGAACAAAAGGATAAAATTTAATAAACTATGTAAATAAGAATTAATACCACTGACTTACCATCCATAGATTACAATAGTAGGAAATTGAAAGTAAACAGATCCAGAATACTAGCTCACCAAAATAAATAGTCATCAATTGTTAATAAACATGTTCATGATACTCATCCGTAGAAAACCCTAACTGAAGGATACATGTAGGATAGTTGTCTGAAACCATAGAAGAAAACCTCTTATTCCAAATCACACTAAGCACCACCAGGTCCTGGTCCACCCATAACCCTATCGAATCATCAATAATCTTCCCAAGACATGACACATGCAAGAAATACTTCTACAGGGGTGAGTAGCACAATACACAGTAGGACACCCCAGAACCACAATATAGTACCACAAAGAAATACACAAGTATACTAAAAAGGAATCCAACAAAGTATACCACAAAGGAAACACACAAAGAATACCAAAATGGGAAAACACAATGTATTGTGAATAATTTCATCTCTCATGGGTGTAAGTCTAAATCAAAAATAGTGGGATCAACAGTTATTGTCCATAGATATCCCAATTTCCATGACTCTAGAAGAGTTGATGGAACACCGAGTGTTGATAGAGCAAGGATCATCAATGTAGCATGAATCATCAATGGCATGTGTAAAGGAAATAATGAATGAAGCATCAAAGGACCACAGATCATTGATGGAGCATGTTTTTTCGAGGGGTCATGATTCCCCCTATTCACGTAGTCACCAAGTCATGTAGTCACCAAGTCGCAGTGAGACACATGATTCTGTTCATAGTGTGCTCGTACCGGGAGAACCTAAACCTCAATCCAATAGGTCATATTGAAAAATTTACAAAGACTTAATTAAAATATCTAAAAAGGAACATCACATCACAAGGGTCCCAAAAACACAAATTTCATGTCAAACTATCACATGGTTTTGAATGTAATAACTGTTTTTCAGAAAAGGTCCTTCACGGGTCGGATCCGACACACCAGACCTAACCTTACCCATATTAGATGACCTAAACCAAAATTGTTAGGTTGAATAGACCCTAACAGGCTAGGTTTGTATAGGACTGTACTGGCTTGGCCAACTAGACATAGCAAGTTTAGAGCGGACGGGCTTATCGGATCACGTTCGCCTTATGCACGCTGGTTTGTGGTCACAGACGCAACCCACCTTGGATGTGTCTCTCTCGTTAATGAGTAGTTTTTCCAAATTTTAGGTATCCAACCCACATTCTCTAAATGGTACTGTATACTCCTTTCCTAGGCCCCTAGTCACCAACCATGGCCTTTGTTGCATCATGTTCCCTCAGACATGGTCCCTCTTGGACAACATTCCACTAACACCATCGGTCACCCTGTAGGTGTTCAGTTATTATAGCACTCCACATTATTGATCCTCCCCTATGGGCCCACTCCTACCTCAACTATCATATGATCCACCGATAGCCTTCCTTTGCTAGTCCAATTTCGTCTTGGACTGACGTCACCCCACCCGAACCAACCAGAGCTTCCACCTATAGACTTCATTGCCTTGCACCACAGTTTAACATCTACGGTGCCTCCGTGAAATCGATTATCAATTCAGATTTCTCATAGGGTATCAAAGTGATAGAGAGGAGGTGAAGAAAACGTCCTGAAAATCAGAAGAACACGAGTGGTTTAGAGTAGAGAGAACACATAATGAATGACCGAAAAACTGAACTTGGTTATGTTCATGTAGGCCACTATCCGTTCATGTTAGAAGGTTTAACAAAGAACGATAATAGATAATCACAAAGATCTATCTCACTTTTTATACCCCGCAATAATTTTTCCATCAAAAAATAATGGATAAACCAAAAATAAACATATTTATGTGTTTCTCCACGTTCTAATTTTGAATCAATGAATTGGAAAGAAAAATCATGAAGAGGCTAAATGCTCTACCTTGTGGTTGGATCGGTCGGTGACAAATAAAGGATGTCAATATCGTCCTAGATCCTTGATCTACCAGTGTTAATCTTTGATATTGTTTCCTTCTACACCTCAGTGGAATTACAGGGTTATGGTGATAACCATGATTTGTGAAAAAAGTTAATATAAAAAAATTGTTGTTTCAACCAGAAATATATTTATTAAAATATTTTATAGATTATTACATCTAATTTTTAACTATCACAGTCGTCCGGTGCAATTAGATGATTGGACCCACATATGGTAAAGTGTTTGATTTGAATGAAATGGTGGACTTAGATTTCAAATCCAGGAACTCGTATAGATGTTATTCTCATTTGAAGAAGGAACATGACACACACATTTCAAAAACTGTAACATTTTTCGTTGTACTGTTGCAGGAACACAATGCCTCAGAATCTCAAGAAATATTAACACAAGGTTTTGGAATCTTCCCAATATATTTATAAAATGAAAATGGAGAAAATTTGAGTCATTAATCAAAGTAAAATCATAAGGCCTCTTAACCATATTACACATTTTGAAGACATCCCCATGAGGAGATGGGTTCACTCCTCATACCATTATTTTTCAATCGATACACTAGTTCCAAAATTTATGAAAACATTTTTATGGACCCCCCTTTCTAAATAATAAACCGAAAATCATTTCAAAATCATACATAAATTATGTTCATCGAAAATAATCCTAACAATTTCTCTAGCCTACTGAATCATGTTCTTATAAAATTTCTAAAAAAAATCCTGAAAAATACATGTATAAAAAGATATACCCATATTAAAATACATAAATAGAAATACTATATAAATTAAATGAATTCTTGAATGAACTTTCAAAGAATGTAAATATAATCTTATATGATGTCCATCTACATTTTTATGCATTAAAATCATCAACATATAAAATTAATTCACCTATAAAATAGTATATTTTATCATTTACCTCTTATCGGAAATGAATTGTACACATAAAATGATATCTTATACATAAAATTAAAAATTTCATCATATTATTTATAGTAGAAATAATTTGATGTTTTTAATAATAAATCAAATCATGTACCATCATAGTGTATTTATTTAAATAATTATTTATCAATAATATATATATATTTATATATTTTAAAACAACTAGATAATGAGATTTCATAAAAGTTGTTTAAATTAAATTATATTTTGAAAAAAGATGTTGTATTCTAAAACACAAAATATTAAAAAAATAATAATTAAATAATAGTCTTATTTTATTATACAAATTTTGTGAATGAATATTCTTAAACACAGATATATTTTTATATATAAATTTTTAAATCAAATATAAATATTACCATAAACTCGGACCAACTACATAAGATAGACCACATCCAAATAAGGGATGACAGGGTGGAGAAGACACTACACGCTTACATAGGTTGTGTAGTGTGCATGCAGGTGTTCAGAAGTCTTGATAGTTGTAATGAAAATAAAAAAGGGTAAATGAGGGGCATAATGAAACAAACATTTATAACCTCACTCCCATACATCATTATTATTACAATATTTATATAACCATCCACCGTTTTGAGGAAGGAAAAAATATTCAACCATTTATTGTTTTTTCACCACAACTCCAACACTCAATTATATGTCTATAATATGTATGTATATATATATATATATATCATTTTTCTTCATACTTTATATCCATGAAGAATTATTAAAATGTACTCCCAATTTATACTACACACAATGTGAGTCCTCATTCCCCATTTTATTATTAATTTGTTATTCTTTTTTAATATTGTTTTCTTCTTTTGCAGTCCACCGTTTTATAACATTTAAATTTTTCATTAACATTTTTTTTAAAAATTCAATCACATTTTTTCGTTAATTCATGTTTTTCAATTCTCTAATTTTTCTTTTCAAATTTTCTCTTCTTTTTTGTTTCATATTTAAAAAATTATCATTATAAATTATTATTATATATTTTCATGCATTTATCCTTCGTTTTTCACCTTATTAAATATTGTTAAATAATTATATATCATCATAATATATCATTATTTTTTTAATATGAGTTTTGTTTTTTAAAATAATAATCTTCAAAATCATTATTTATAATAATATAATAATATATATTTATAATTTCTAAAATTTATAAAATATATTTTTAATTTAACAGAATGTTTTAATAAAAAATATATTGTCATAATAATAATAATAATTTTATTAAAAAAACATGTTTAACCCATGAATATTTTTATTATTATTTTCACAAAATTTAATTTCAATAAATTAATTTATCTAAATTTAAATAGTTATAATTATAAATCATTCTTTATTTAAATCTAAATTCCTATAATTTATTCATTAAACAATTTAATTAAAAATAATAATTTAATAAATAATGAATATCAATTCATTTTACTAAAAAATATCATGTATGAATTATTTAATGAACATATTAAAATATATTATATATTAAAAATAACTTAACATAAAGTAAAAATAATTATTCATAAAATTATTTGTAATATTAATATTTTAGAATGTGACTATAAAAATTAATCAAATGATATACTCATAACTATAATTTCAACTAAATGTTAATCTTTTTACATAATATACAATATGTAAAATTACTTTTTATTAAAAAATAATAATATATACCTAACATTTAATATTAAATAATCAATTAAATAATGAATTTTGAATTATTTTAAAAATAGTTTTAATAATGTAATATCTTAGATTTTTATCATTTAGGTTATGAAAAAAATATTTCTGAAAATACAATGTAATATTTATTATATAGAGAAAGACTTATTTTGATTTCACAAAATACTTTAGTAACATGATATTTTAAAAATGTTCTGTTAAATTGTAAATACAATAAATATATAATTAAAATAAAATCACTATTGGAATTTCATGGGATGTTATATTCTTTCCATCCATAAAAGAAATTCTCCCACACAGTTCGTTCATTAGACATTAGAAAAAATTTAATTTTCATCTTCAGAATTAGAAAAACAAAAACCACTAATCTTTAATAATATACAACATATATTTTCAACATCTAATCTCCCACTTTGTATACACCATTCCTATGCGAAAAAACTGTGAATCATAGAAGCCAAGCTTAAGGATTCAGCACGGAAAAATGATATGTTTTTGTATTATAAAGATAATATTAAAATACCACGATAATTATAAATTCCAAGACCTTTTTATATTATATGTTTTTATCAATTGTACATTATTTGGTAGAAATTATAAATTTTTTAAAATTAAAATAATAAATAAATTGTTTTGTGTTCTCTAACTCCAAACTCTACGATAAGTATTTCATAATATTCTACCATACCTGTTAATAAAAAATTTAACACATCAGGTGACCATTTAATTTTCCTAATAAGGGGTTTCAAAACATAATAAAATATATTTCTTTGAAAACTATAATTAAATTCGAAACATTAATCAAATTATTTATTTGTTAAAGGTAAAATTTTTAAAATGGTTTTCTAACTCTTTCTAAATATCCTGAAAGAGTTTATATTATTTTTAAAACCATATAAATTCAAAATATTTATTCTTTTGAAATATTACATTGGATTCCTCCAATAATAATATAATAATGTTTTTGATTAATTGTGATACTCAGTTGACTATATGAAAACCCATATGAATGCTTAGGCATATAACATATGGGATAACATCCCCTTGAGGTTAAGGGTTCACTCTACATACTATAACTTTTTATTTGATACTCTAGTACCATAATTTGAGAAATAATTTTAATGGTCTTAACTTTCTCACTCACAACCAAAAAATCATTTAAAAATCATACATAAATTATTTTTTAGAAAAAAATAATCTTATCAAGTCATTTTCATGAAAAAATAAGTCTTCTAATGAATTTTAAAAAAATAATAGAGATCCAAACATAAAAGTGATTCTCTTATTAAAGGGAAAAATATAAATATTAATAAATTAAATGATTTGTAGAATTAAAATATATGTAATTTCAATAATATAATAGATGATGGTCAAATCAAATGATATTCATGACATTTATGAACATATAAAAATAATACACACATTAAATAAATTCTTTATCAGTTCATCTTATTGCAAATTAATTTTACACATTAAAAATGAGCATAGATATAAAATAATATCATTTCACATATTATATGTAAAATACATAATTTAATATTATAAATAATAATAAAAATTGATTAAAACCATTGATTTACTCATTAAATTAATATTTTACAACAATATATATATATATATTTGAAAATAACAAGATAATTAGTTTTCATTAAATGGGATGTAAATTAAACTATATTTTGAAAATAAATTAGAGACATTGTTTTCTATAACCTAGACTATTTAAAATTATTTAAATACTATTAAAATGTTATTATATAAATTTTATGTATAGATATACAAATCTATATATATATATATATTCATATAGATAATTTTGAAAATCAAATATAACCCTTAACTTATACTCAAACAGACTACCATAGCTTGAAAACAACATAGGGAAAGTAGAAAGAGTGAAGAAGACACTTCCTAATTATGTGGGTTGTTTAGTGCTGAATAAGGAATACAAAACTCATTATTGTTTTGCAGAACATAAAAAAATCATCAACTAAGAGGTAGAATGAAACACTTATTTATAACCTCACTTCCCCCAAATCATAATTATTACTATGTTTATATAATATCCATCATATTGAGGAAGAAATGTAAAATTATTCTCAAATATTTCATTACAATTTAACCACAATCAATTATATGTAATATATATATATATACATATTATTCTTATTCATATTTTATAGCCATGAAGACATCAAAAAAAGGAGCTCCCACTTTTGACTACACACAATGTGAGGCTCGTTTCTCCATTAATTATTTTTTTTATCATTTTTCTTTTTTTTATGCCCCAAGTTTTTCCATGTTATTATCTAATTTAAATTTTGTTTATTAAATTCAATAATTTTATTATTATTTTTCATTGGTTAACATTTTTCTCCAATATTATTTTTCTTTCTACATTACTCTATTTTTGGGTGCGAGGTTTCAAAAATTATTATATTAACTTACTATTATGGTATAATGTATTTATCCTTTTTTTGTTGTCACGTTATTACCTATTATTAAATTATTATATAAAAAATTATTTTTTCTTTATTTCTATAATTTGATTTAGTTTTTTTAAACAATAAACATAAAATTTGTTTGTTATAATAAAATAATTATATATACTTATAATTTCAAGATTTTGCAATAAAAATCATAATATAATTTCATGTATTAATTAAATATATTATCTTCAAAATAATAATAATTATTTTCATAAAAATATATATATACCCTTAATTATTATTATTATTAATGTTTTTAAAACCTTTATTTTCATAAAATTAATTTCTCCCAATTTGATCATTTTAATTAGAAATCATTGACTTCTTTAAAGTAATATTACAATAATTGTTTTGAAGAAAGTATTATATTAAATATAATAACTTAGAAATATAAGAATATCAATTCATTATATTAAAATTTATTAATAATTAATTATTCGATATCTGATGTATATAAATTATTTATTAAAGAAAATTTAAAATACTGTAATTATATTTCAGGATAATATTATATCGAATAATAATATTTTATTAAAAAATTAAAAAATAATCCATTTATATACTTCTACGTATAATATTACCTAAAAGGAAATCTATAAACATAATAAAAATTTTATATAAATGTTTTTACTTGAAAATATTATAATATCCAAAAAAATTAATATTAAAACATAATTTCCAATAATCCATTTTGAATTATTTGAAAGATACATTAACGAAAGTAATATATTAGTTTATTTTCATTTAATTTACGAAAATTCTATTTATTAAAATATAGAGTAATATTTTATTATTTGGATAAAAAATTATTCTAATTAGACAAAATATTTTATTTTCATAATTTTTATATTAAAAATAAATATTTTTTATAAAAAAAATAAATACATAATTAAAATAAAAGAAAGACTAGGTTTTTGTGGGATGTTACAGTTGTGGTTAAAAATGGCCCCTTTTTGTTAAATCCTAGGCGAGGAGGACCATCCGTCATACTTTTTAATGACATATTGATATAATGGTGTCTCTAGATAAACTGGATTGGGTAAGCATCGTATAGACGTTTCATTTAAAGGATGAGCATTGTCTTGGCTTTTGACAGCTGAAGTATCATATGTTCAAGTAGTACTTTTAGGTTTGTTGGGAGTTTAGAAGTTAAACATGACCATTATAATGATATTTCATGAACATCATAGGTTAGGTGATGTTTTAATTATTCTTGAAGTATTATCAAGGACTAGAGTATCTAAGGCGGGGAGGTTGTAATGACACGTGTTTTGAACAAAGGTAAAATTCCAAGAGAATTTGAATTTTTTTCATTTAATCGATTGTTCGATCTTTAAATTGAGCATCATATCATAACAAAAAATAGTTTAATACTTAAATGTGTTGGTTTTAGACATAGTTAATGGCCATATGGGTCATCGAGGAATCTCATTCAGTTTTGGGAGCAACAGTCCCCAGAAATATTTGTTATGGGTTTTATAGTAAGGTCACATAGTTTTTCTAAAATCATGCTACCCCCAGCAACAAACCATGTGTCTTTTAGCGGTGAGCAGATGGGAAGTGCATGGGATTCACATGGTTTACCCAAACCTTGAACCTAACTCTCCCGTATAGTGACACTTAGGATGTATTATCGCATGATTCATTTCATGATTGGAAAATGTTTTGGACAAACCATGTGTCCAAAAAATGCGAAGAATTTTTTAGTGTAAAACTACCATTTACCAAATATTGAAATTTATAACATTATTTTTTTTTCTTCCTACTCTATCACCCATGTGATCCATATGCTTTGTAATATTATCTTCCTCACTAATTCTATTATAGACATGTAATTTATGTTACATTGAACATTATAGATTTTCATTAGTATTTTATGGATTAAATTTGAATCGTTCTTCATTTAATCTTCTCTTGAACATTTTATTGAGCTGTAAGCTCATTTTCCCTATTTTCAAGGCGGATTCCCTTTTCATTGATTTCCTAAAATTATAAAAAATCAGATCATGATGTTGGCTGAGTTATTTGTCCTCAGTATGAGGTAAATGGTCTATGGGTTTTTCCCAAATTTCACATTGATTTATAAATACCATCATCGTGTCTCATGCATGCCTTTTTTGAGCATTTCATTAATTTTTTTCATTGATATATGTTATTTTATGCATCATAACATAATATTTATGAACCTTTTAAGTATTTTTCAGATTCCAACCTCGATCGAAGACACCCTTTGGGTGTGACGACATAAATTACCTGTTGTTAATTATATGTATTAAACTCTAAAAACACCTTCTATGAATTCTTCATTTAATATGGATGGTTTTTATATTCTCTATATAACCTAATTGATAATATAACCTCATAATGTTTCATATTGAACTCAATAATAAAATTTACATGTTAGAGTAGTTAGTCTATAATTGTCCTTTAATGTGAATTGATTTATGAAATTGGACCTTGATTATTACTTATATTAATCAATTTATTAGGGGAACAATGTGATATTATTATAATAAAACACCATGAATGTGGAGCATTTTTTATAAAATTTAGAATTAGTTATTAGTGAATTGATTATTTCCTGGTTTTTTGGAGTCAAGGTGTTCTTGTTCACATAATATGGTTTTTTAAAATAAGGAATTATTTGACACCTGACCACTCTTTTTGTTATAAAGGATATTTACCATTTATAAAATAAAATATTTGACTACAAAACACCTTTTTTATGTTCCACCTTGAAATATATAAAACAAATTATCCCTCTAGTTAATGTAAATTTCAAATTAAACTGATATGATTCTACATTCCGAGCCTATTATTTTAAATTTAATGACATTATTATTAAATGGGATTTAATAAGTAGGTAAATTAAAAATTGACAAATGACACCTTCTACGGTTCTCTTGAAATATTCTAAAATGTATTTACATGATTGAGTGGATAAAATGGAATGTATTAAAAGATGGTTGGGATCATGATGGATTTCCTTCAACAAATGAATTAATATGTTTTATTTAAAATTTAATTGAGTGGGTGGTATGATCAATCCTCATGTTATAATTAACCAATATTGGAATGCATGGATTGTTAATATTTGGATGCCCTTATTTATATGAGCATCATAAATTTAGCACATTATAGTAAATTCCTATTGGATCTAGATATTATAACTCTTACATAAATACTCTGTAAATGGGATATGGAATAATGGTGAGGTATTTGTGATGCATAGATGAAAATCACACTCCCTCACATTAGTTAATGATTCATGGTGTCTCTTACCGTTAATATTATGTAGGATGTTGTGATGAGGCAGACACTCTTAGTTTAGAGAGTCGAAATGAGGGAGGAATCATAATCCTTAATACTATGAATACTGGTTATGGATATTGAGTTATGCGATAATAAATCTAGAAAATAGTATTCCATGTATCTATCCCTTATATCTGTACCGACATAGTGCATGTAGGTGGATGAAATATATCATTGTACTATATATGTTACTACTAAATATATAGTTATTGGTCAGACACTTCTTTAGGGTCATGATCCAAAGTAAGTAGGTCTTTCATGTTTCCATCTAGAACATGAGTGGGCTATTTTTTATTTAATTATTCATTTTGTTTATTTATTCACATTACCTAGGCGGTGATTACTTATATTGAATGATTGAGCTTACTCATAGATACAATGGTTGGTAACCTACATGGATTAAAATCTCACACACTTCTTGGGATGGTATTGTAAAGGGGTACCCAAATAGATCTCATATTCATAGGACTATTGACACATTCTTGTTCGTGTATTATTGTACCAGGGAGTTTAAGGCACCCAATTAAGATTTTTATAATGAATATCATAGATATTACCATTATGGTTTCCTTTATTTTTCTTATTTTTTATCTATACTATATCATTTTCATTATGTGTGTCTGTTGTTTTAGTTTATGTGTCATCATATGGGTATGAACAAATGTGTTGTATATTGGTGGTCTCTATATGTTCTCTTTAGTTCATATAATTCTTCCATTTCAATGTCTCTCATTTATTACTAAAACTGTGGTTTGATGTTTTTTATCATCTGATATATGACTATGGTAATCTGATGAAAAGGGTATAATCTCCTCACTATCACCTCATAACACCATCGTGGCTATTCAGAATCCTATAGTATATGAGTAAGTGTGCATGGGGAAATGTGACCCATCGGTCCAACTACCATAATGTGGGTTAGTCTAGTTTGGATGTTACATGTTTCTTTATGATATTCAATTAGGCGATTCATTCAATATTCTTTAAAAAATAAAAATGAATCTTCTTTCTTCTATGTTTTCCATTAACTGAACTCTCAGTGAACTCATTCATTGTCTTCATCGTTGAGTCTGAGTGTTGGTTAATGTAAACTATGTTAACCACTTTCCATGAAAACTTATTGAGAGGATTCAAAAAAACATTCACAGTAGTGATCATACGATTTGACTGATCATTAGATAATTTTCCATCACATTTAATGTTAATCTAGCTTTATTAGTTTCTTTCCAGTGACTAAAACCAAAAAACGTAGTCTGAGCATTAATTATCATATAATGACCAACATAATCATGAGAAACATAATCATAGGATTTCTAAATCATGAAACCTTCTTATCTAATCTTCAAAACCATATGTTATCCTAGTTTATTCATTTTCATATTCTATTTAAATCCTTCTTGATGGTTCATCAAATTTTTTATTTGTAAAATTATATCCTACAGGAGTGTATAAATTTTTGTGAAACAAGGACCATAATCATATACCCTGTTAGGATCATGGTATGCACAATAGAACAATTCAGAGTTATTACCCCTAGGTACATTTGTTCCAGACCAATATCCACTGGTAGTATCCAGACATCAATGTATTTCATGGAAACCACATTCTCTATCATTTTCCAAAATTCCATGTCAATTTTTATACATTTTTTTATCATTATAAATATGGGTAGACAATTTCATAGTGTTCTCACTATAGTTTTATCATCATTTTTTCCAAATGTTGACTAAACCATTACTTTGATAACAAATATAATGAATCAGGATTAAAATGAAATCAAATTGCATCATTTTTCATGAATACTGAGCGTACTATAAAAGTAAATGTCTGAGGAGAATAATAGTTTTGTGTCTTTGGAAACAAAGATAAAAATATTTATACATGGTGAAATATATTAAAATTTTCCATAAATATATTCCCCTTCAGTAATTCCAGTTAAAATAACTATTCATAACCAAGGGAATGGAAATGTAAGTAATATATTAGAACAATTTCTTTACAATGGAAAATAATGAAAATATATAAGCATAACATGAACATAATGGTATGATAACATGATCATAAAATTTGAATATCATTCCACTCATATCAATGATTTGAAGCAAGATAAATGACATAAATATTTGTAGTTCTAAAGACATGAATCATAATACATTCATGAACATGAAACATGTGATCATATCATAGTTATAAGACATTTAATTTGTGAAAAACACATAAAAATGAACATATTTCCATATAATTCATGGTTCATTGCCAAAAAAATATTAGGGAACTTTACGTGGCTACCCCTACTTGGAGGGACACTCCACCATCCCCAGTTGTTCTCCATTCCTTATAAGGGATTAGGTTTCCCCATCCTCTAAGAGTAGATTGGGTTTCCCCATCATCCCATGGAAGATTCTGTTTCCCCATATTCTATAGTGCATCAGGATTCCCTATCATCCATTTTGGATAATGACTGTCAACTAGATTCCCATAATTATCCCACAAGATTTAAATCCTTACCTAATAAATTTTATGGAGATATAGGCCTACAATTCTCATAATGAAATCATACATATATGTTATATAAAATCATAATCAATCATATATTACCCAAGACAAGAAATGTATTTCAAAAACATTTAATAGTAAATTAACATGTATGAAAACATCTTTCATAATCATTTCATCAAATCATAACACGTGAAATTTTTTTTGATAATAATATAACCCATCAATGAGAAATGAGTTTCAATAAAAATTCATCAAAAAAAAATAATTTATAGATGTTATATTAATGGTTTCATTGGATCATATCCCTAGAAAATAAAATAACAAATTATGTCATCTTAGATGGAGAAGGTTTTTGAAATGTCACTTGGAACGTCACTTATTAAAACATTTAATAGATTTAAAATTATTCTCATTGAAACCAATTTGAAAAAATATAAATTAATCATTAAAAATTATTTAAAAACATTTCTTGAGGAATTTATTTTTGAACATTGAAAATAATTATCATTTAACAGAATGCATTTTGAAATCATTTTACCTTGAAAATATTTTTGAAAATAAATAATGGATTATTGAAAACATCATGAAAACAATTTCACCTGATAAGATATACAAAATGATTTAAAAAAATTTTAAAAGTCATTTTAATGAAAAATCAATTTTCAAAACATTTTTATTTGAATATATATTTTAAATACATTAAATGATGCATTGAAAATCATTTTAAACTCATCTTGAACTTACAAATTTTTTGATAACCATTTTATTTTTAAACCACATTTAAAAAATAATCTCTATATTATTAGTAATACCATATTTATTAAAAAAATACTAATTTCATAAATTCAATGGATGATACAAAGAATATTAGTTATGATGACAGATTAATCAACACATTCTAAATATTCCTTTTGTGATGTAAAATGTTTATAAGTATTACTCATTTAGAAAATGACTAGAATATTCATTTCTACAAAAAATTCTCTTATGAATATAAGACATCAATAAAAGTGATTTTTTAGGTTATTAGAGAATAATATAAATTTTTTAAAAAACATATTTGTTAATCATGGTGTTGAGAGAACCAAATTTTTTATCAGAAAAGAGAATTAAAGTCAAATTTTAATAAAAACTTTTTTAAATTATCTTATGAATCATAATGATTAATAACTATAATAATAAATGAGAATATCATAGACAACCAAAGGATAAAAAATTTATGTTCTTTATTAATATATGTATCATAAAAATTAATCAATGGATTCATAATCATAATCAATCATAATAAATGATGAGAATGTAGAAATAAATTGATACAACATTAGTATACTTGAATCAAATTCCCCACGAAAAAATAAAATAAAATTATGCTTAAAATATCATTAAAATAATGAGATTAATTATATAAAATGTTAATGGGTAGTATATTTTCCCGATATAAAATTATTTTTGGATAACATGGCATGTATCTCAACGAATGAAAATTGGGACAAAATCACTTTACCGATTTGGTAGCTTTTGAGCCATAAACCCCATGGAAGTGATATTAGAAAATGGATATTTAAATACACATAAATTTAGATACATGAATCATATTATAAATTAATGGGAATTATATACACCAATATAAATAAATTAATTGTGAATAAGTAATAAGTTTCACATAAATAAAATTCAGAAAGGAAAACCCAAACCTTATATATTGAATTTCATCATACACGTCCAAACATCATGAATAATAAATAAAAGTTTATTATAAATCTAACATATAATTATATTCTTATATTTAAAAACATATATAATTTCATTATGACATTATTATAAACCTTTATTAAAAATTCCATGTAAACATTACAAATTAGGTAATATCTGTATTGTTTTTTGTATGTATTTTTACATGTTATTCTCGATACTTATACATAGATCATCATTTACTTATTTCTATAATGTTAAAAATATTATAAATACTATATATATTCACTATATGTTTATGATAAATATCTATATAATATTGAATCATGAAATTTAATACACTATTCAAGGAGACGGTAGGCTGTATGAATGCATGAACAATATTTCAATTATATAATCATATTGAAAGATTGATTGTAAATGAAATATATGTATATATATAATATTAATAATGATTAATTATTACATCATATATATCATATAGTTTTACTAAAAAAATCCCTAATACATTCCACATAATGCGTGAATGAATCACATCGCTTTGAAGATGCGGTGTTCCACACATCCATATACGAAGTTAGTTTACATATACAAAATTTAATGGATAAAGGTATGTTTTGTATAATAATTACATAAGAATAAATACATCATAATTATCGTATATATAATATAAAAACATAATATAAATAAAAATTACAAACCACTAAATGTGTTAATGGAAAAAAGAACAGCATCATTTTGTGAGGCGGTAGTTCACTGTACACGAGAACGATAACTTTGTTACTTATTAGATGGAAGTATGTGTAATTGTAGGTAGAACACTTATAATAGAAATATATATGCATATTCAGTATATTTAGGTTATTATATAACAATGTTATTTGATAAATTGAGATGATGGTGAATGAAAATTATATAAAAGATTTTGAGGAAGGATTTTACCTCTTCTTTGTGTAATTCATTTTTTAACCAAAGAGATTCTATAGATGTATTTTTGCAAAAGGGGGGATTAAAGGTGGAGTTTAGGGATATTGGGAAGTTATTTGAATATATATTAGGTTATACAAATGGATTGCATTCTTTAAATATGTTTTTGTGGTGAGTAGCTTTTTATTGTAGGGGGGGAGTGGCATTCTTAACCATTTCAGTCCTTTGTTAAGTAATTTTTTCTCTTAATCTCTCTAATTAATTTTAATCAACTTCCCTATTTTTTTAAAAAAAACTATTTTTTAATGGTTAGAAATTATAAACAATTATTATTAAAAATATTTAATATATTTTGATAAATCAAATCATGTAATTTGTTGATATTTATTTAAAATTAATCATATAAACATGCCATGATATCAGGTTTTTAAGCGAAAATATCCAAAGGATTTAATTAATTGTATATCGAAACTTAATATGAATTTTCATACAATGAGGTAAATTTTATTAATTTATCAAATATATATAATTAAAACATAAAACCAAAATTAAATACAATTTAACTGTATTAATAAATTATATGAAAAAGCAGTTTCAAAATAAAATTCTTTGTTTTTTACTATACATTAAAAAATGATGCTTATCATAAAAATATATAAAAAATCACCCAAACTAATTTTTTATATTATTATTCAATAAAATAAAATTATTATGTATTATAATATTTATAATATTTTCAAAAATAAAAATCAAAATGGGTTCTCCTTTAAAAGGAAGTAAAATTTTATTTTCGAAAAAGACAGATTTTTATTCATAAATTCTGTTTATTCTTATCATATATATATGTAATATATTGGAATATTATGAAAAATATTATTTCAATAAATAATATATAAATTTTATTGAAAAAATTGAAAAATATTTTTTGTCTTATTTACTCTGATAATTTATTTACATTGAAAAATAGCTTTCTTAGAAAAGTAATTTCATTATTTTCAATCTCTTATTATGTTCACATATAATTATTGATAACCAAAGGATTTATTTTATAAAAAATTATATTTTATATTTTCGCAATTATGAAAATATTACTCATATCATCCATTCCCATGGAATGGTGATAGCTATAATAAAATTTTAATAACAAATTTTATTGTACCTTTTGGTCTAAAAACATAACCTTATGTGTAATAAAAGATATCGAAAGTACTTTTAATTTTGTATAATATAAGACAAAGATAGTGTTTCCTATAATGAAATAAAATCATATAATTGTGTGTAGAGAAATCATGACATGTTCTAGCATATAATTTAAACCAAAATTAGTGATTTTTTATTACATAATTTATTGTTAGTATTGCATGAAATGTAAAATATCATAATATTAAAATAATTCAAAAAATAATAAATCACAAAATATCATGATGATACAATTGGAGATCAAATATATGGTAATGTGGAACTAAATCTCTTCAATTATGAATCTTATATTAATAGAGTAAAAATAAAATTTTCCAATGTGATTTAAGATAAGATTGTGTTACCTTATAACATAGTATTACCGTTAGATATATATTTTTATCTTTTACCATAGTGATATATTTTTACAAATGTTACTATTCAATATCACCAAATTTGAAAATAAACTCATTAATAAATTTGAAGAACTTGATTCCAGACAATAAATATAATTTTAAATATTATATATCATGATATAGCATTAAATACTTATAATAGAATTAAACAATACACAGTGAAAAATTATTTAAAAAACCTATTTCAAATCACAAAAATATTTATTCCTAAATCAAAAATAATATTTATTACAATAAAATTAATTGTTTTAATTTAAATAAATTATAAATATTGGTACTTTATAAAAATTTTGAGATATATTTTATCATTTTAAATAATTGAAAAGAAAATACAATTTTTATAAAAATCAATATTTTTCAATATTCGTATAAAAAAATTCTCATTAAAATGAAAAAAAATCACCATAAGATAAATTTGATAATATGATATGAAAAATTAATTCAATATTATAAAATTAAATTTAATATATTTAAAAATTTATCTATTAAATAAAACCATATAATACATGAGAAAATATTTATTTAGAGTAAATCTATATATTTTTCATTTTAAAAAATTATATATATTTATTTCAATGAATGTGAATACATAAAATATATTCTAATAAAATAATAAATTATACTGATTTATTATAAACATTTCTACGATTTTGAATAACACATTAAATGTCAATTTAAAATTCAAGATCCAATTATCATTATATATTTGACAGTATTCTCAATGTTGATAATTCATGCATAATATTAGTGAAAATATTACCACAAAAATCTATAAATCATGTCTTATGTAATTTTTGTCATGAATCATTAATTAATGTCATGAATAAACAACTACCATGTGATTTTATATAAAGACTCACCATATTCCCTAAAATGAAGCCTAATTTTATACAATGAATTATTTCCTATGGTAGGGAAGTGTGGGTACATGTGTAGTGACCAATTCTCTAATATAATCCGTGTATCTTCATTCACATTCAGTTGTCCGTATAAACCTATCATCATTCTAATTTTACCTTTTATTATTTAAAATTCATGAAAAATTTTATAGAAATCACCCATATTATGTCATAAGTCTAATAAGATTATAGATCCCCATTATTATAGCTGGTTTGATCTACTACTCAACCAAATCTAACATTGATGGATTCATAGATAGACCAACTCTTGTAATTTCATGACCCAATCATGATAACTTTTGAAGCATTAAATCATAGTAAAAAATTTTGAAATATTATTTCTATTTCCTCATTACCTTTGGCATAATCATCAAATTATAATCATGCTCTTCCTTACAAATAGAAAATAAGATAATATAATACTTAAAACAAACCAAAAAATGATAATGGGAATAAAAAAGTCTTTTTTATTATATCCATGAATATGGGTGTATAGTTTATAAGTATGAATTATATTGACATATGCATAACATACATGGATATTACATCATTTTAGAGTAATATTTAGTACACTAAAAAAATACATGCCCATAATTCATAATAGTTTAGTGTATTTAGAAACATGGAAACAATGTCTTCTTTCTAGGTGAGAGATCATCATGTTCTTCCAGAAAGATCTCAACCTTCAGTACTTCTACATAAGACCTATCTTGACAATTGGCGAAAAGGAAAGATAAGAAAGGGGTGAGTTATATTCAATGTATGGTTATGTAATGAAAATTTATAAGAATTACAATAATGAAAGTGTATTTAACTTGAGTATAACATTTGAAGATCGTACCTTGTGTATTAGTGATTGAAAAAGTGATTGGAAGTTCATAATACATAAATCATATGTTAAATAAGATCATAAGTCATGAAATCATAACATTGGTATAAGATATGAAATTTGTGGAATGCACATTGTTTTATAATGTTGTGAACATTTATAAGTAGAAAATGTTCACTCATTAAGTTAAGGAAATAAAATCATCCCCCACATAAACTAATGGACATTAAATAACGTCAATTTATAACACTGTGAATGTGTAATTATGTTTACACATAATCTTATTAACATGAAATTGGGTCCATGCATAACATTCTGAACAGATTATCAGGTTCATGCATAAACATATGGACATGAAATTGGGTCCTTAAATATCATTGGGAACATGTAATGAGTTTCATGTCTAACATTGTGAAGACATAATTTGTTTCTCTCATTACATTGAAAACATGTTATTAGGTTCACACATAAACTCAGGGACAAGCAACGAAGTCCATGCAGAACATTTTGAACATGTTATCATGTTTACACATAACATTTATACTCACGAGTCATCCAAATTTACCCACTGAATTGGAGGGAGATATAGGTCCCTCCCATATCAAAATAACATCATTAATTCATGTGACAAAAAACAATACATTCATCAAACCATGAAACATATGTATTGATGGGGTTTATAAACATAAAATAATAACCCACGAATTGAATTATGAATCATTAACATTTCAACTGTTGTGAAAAAATCCATCATGGTGTCCTCTTGGTATGTTTTGGGAATGATTTTGTTTGTTTAAAAATACATATGATTGGTGTGAATAAGGGTGAACAAAATTGGAAAAGGAAGAGATATGGAACTCAGGACATGGACTGTGTACCCTGTCCATGAAGGGTTCAAGACCGCATACCAAGAATTAAGAATGGTACTCGGGTGTGGTTCATAGAACCTAAAATTGATCGCAATGATGGTGTGTGGTGAATTCCATGTGTTATGAAGAAGGAGTGATGACACGTCAGATGAGAAAAGACAATGGAACCACATAAGAGAAAATGTAGTATATGGACTGGTGTGGAAAAATGGTTCAAACAATTGTTTTGGTTCGCAGTTTGAGGATTAGTATGTAGTAGAGGCTATACTGAATCAATGATTTTGTAAATTTTGGATTATCATATTTTTCATATATCTTTTCCATTTTAAGTAGTGTTGGTATGAATTTTTTTAATATAGAGATATAATATCATTAGAGAAAATCACTTTTCTCCAGGAATTTGGTCAAATATAAATGTGGTTCACGTGGTGGGTTTCCATAGGGAGAAGTGGTTCGTGTAGAAGAAATACCATTGAAGGTTTTTTCTAGGAAATCAAACAAGATAATGATTTAGTACATGGAGGAGGAAGTCCGGTACATGGATAAGGATGTCTAGTACTTGGAATAGAGACATTATACATAAGCGAATTTAGTCCATGGATAGAGAACAATTAGTGAATATAGGGTGATTAGTATATGAGGTTCATTGAGTCAAAATGAGAATACGGTATGCAACAACAAAGGAAGACGAATTCTGTGGATGGATTGTTATTCCCAGAAGCGAAAGTAGTATGCGGAGGAGGCCTTCTTTGTACAAAAATTGATTCATAGGATGTGGTAAGAGAAGGTAGTTCATGGAATACACAAGGAATATTATAAATACATATACAAAATATCTGAAAGTCATTTCTGTTATGTAATAGTACACGGAATGATGTATTTTATCTGTGGGTGAAAAAAGAATTCAATAGAGAAACTACCTAAAGTTGAGGATAGATGAATTCATGAAAATAAAGCATCTTACATATTGAGAAAATATATTTGAACTACAATTATTTATAATGCGAGTGGATTCCTTTCCATGAGTAGTGAGTGAAGGAAGAGGAGTACGATGACCCTTTCCACCGATAATGATCTAGAGGATGAATAATGTAGAGTGACCCTTGGGAATGCAGGGAAGAAACCCTAAACCTTATAAAGGATGTGAAACTCAGTATAATGGATCGTACCCGAACATTTTACTTATTATTGTTAGCGAGAGTCAGTGAATTTGGTACATCTGTACACTACAGTTGTATGATCTTTGAGCATAACCTAGTGATGGCGTACTAAGTAAGAATTTTTCTGTCTCATGTAAGATTTTCATTTTTTTCATACATGGAAAAGAGAATAAGAGATAATATAGGTTTTTTAAGGAAGAAACAAGATCTGAAGGGGATAAAGTTTTATTATGTAATACCTTGATTCACCCCCCCAATCAAGATATACAACCTAGTAGACCTAATATAATCAAATTAAAAACTATGAAATGGGGTTTCATAATCACCTCAAGAAATAATAACCCATGTATAGATGATAGTATCAAAATCATATAACTTATGGAAGTCAAACATGTTTCAAAAACATCATGAAGTTGAATTATAAACTATTCATAGAATGATGACGAATATACCCTTTAGATCTTTCCTTATAAAGGAATTATTAACATAAAAAGATGTCATCTTAGATGCATAATAATTTGAAAATATCATTTCAAAACATTTCATGAGAAAAATATCCTTTATTTTTTTTTTGAAAAAGGAACATTATAACATAAAAAAAGGTTCAAAACAAATTTTCGAAAAATAATCATTAAAGCTTATAAAGTTTTCATTGAGACCATTTTTTGAACCCATTTTCATCAAGACCATATAAAAATAGATTTAAAACGTATTTAATACCAATTTCATTGAAATATTATAAATGTATCTTGAAAACATATTGAAAACCATTTCATTGAAAATACTATACAAACTTATAAATAAGGCTTGAAAATTATTTTAAAATCATTTTCCTTGAAAACATATTAAATGATATTGAATAAATTTTGAGAAAAAAATTTCTCTGAGAATACTTTTTAAACTTATAAATAATGCTTGGAAATTATTTAAAAACCATTTTTATTGAAAACATATAAAATCATCAAGAATATGCTTTGAAATATATTTCAATAAAATTAGTTTTGAGAAATTTAAATTAAATATATAAAATATATTAAATAATTCTAATGTTCTATTTGTTTAAAAACCATTTTGAAAACATGTTTTTAATATAAAACATATCATTTATCGAAGTGATAGACCCAATTATATTTTTCAGGAAATTTTTTTCTTAATAACCATTAGAAAAAATGAGTGGGAAAATGATACTCAAACATGGAAATGTATTAAATAAAAAGTGGATAAAAAATTCCATTAGGATTTTTAAGAAAAGGATAATAATATTTTTTCTAATGAAGTTTAAGTATTAATAATCATGAACGGTAATGAGATTGTTTCAATAAACACATATCACATGGTTACTTGTGATTACAGTCTCTATGTATGAAAAGGGAACTACATGAAGCATATTATTATCTGGAAAATAATTGGGTTCGTGATAGAACATTTGAAATGGAATTGTATACACCTTGAAAAATCATAGAGGTGCATAACAAAATGTCTGTCACAATGAAAAAAATTTGAGACAAAAATGACATACCAGTTTGATAACACTTAAAAATAAACCTCTGAAAAGAAATTTCAATAAATGGAATTATAAATATCTCAAAATCTAATAATATTAATCATGCAGTATATCCATGGGCATTATACACACCGCACAAAATAAATGTATGGTGAATAAAGCATGTATCTCATGGACATAAATTGTGAGATTAAATTCCCTCACATTGTGTCTTTACTCACACTATACTCAATAAAACCTCATGTATAATAAATAAAAATATTTATAAATATTTTATTTAATCATTTTATTATATCAAGTACCACATATGTATTTATTATGAATTTATATTACACTCTTTTTAATAATTTAATGTAAAGGTTACAATTCACACTATTTTTTTTGCTTGTATCCTAATTTATTATATATTTAGTCTCAAATCATATATCAATTATAAAATAACGTACATCATGATATAAATATCAATTATATTCATTTAATTGTTATTATAATAATTTATATTATATATAATTATGAAATAAAATACACCATTCATGGATACGATAAGCCGTACGTACACATGAACGATGTTTCGACCTTTATTGTTCCATTGACAGAATGAAGGATAAAAAATGTGAGTATATTTATTTATATATATTTATAATTATTATAGAATAATAATCATATCATATTTATGATAAAGGTTTACTAAAACAAACCTTAATACATTCAATGTTCTTTGTGAACTAATCACATCGCTTTGATGGGGAGATAGTCCACACTTCCAAAAACTAAATTATCATTTTAACACAAAATGGAGAGTATACAGATATTTATTTTAAATGGATAAAATAAAATAAATTTCATAATAAATATAATATAATATATATATATATATACAATTTTTACATCATAATTCCTAACATGAGAAGTGCTGGGGGGAAATGAACAATCATTGTTTTGTGAGGAGGTAGTTAACTGTAGAGATACACAATAAGTTTTTTACCAATTAGGTGTAAACTTTTCTATATCTACGTGGAACCATTAGAATAAAAAAATATTATTTTATTAATTTTTTTATAAATAATGAAATAACGAGAGTGGAGGGAGTGGATAGACAACACAAAAGAAAGGAGTTTGAGGGAAGACATTACCTCTTAATCAGATAACTCCTTTTGTTTGGTTCCAAAATGATTCCTTTAATTGCTTTATTCAAAAAGGGAGTACTCAAGGGGTAAAAGTGAGATGTTGGAAGACTAGTTTTGAATAGTTTTTATGAAAAAATGTGATGAAGTGGTGTGAGGATGGGGTAGAGTATTTTTATTTTTATAGTGCAAGAGAGTGACACACATGTAATTACCAAAAGGAAGTCAATAATGGGAGGTCTCATTTACCTAGTGTGACTAAAAGTGGATAAATAATGGAGAAAATTGATTTCATGGTCGATAAAAATCTACACCACAAAGTAATATGTTCATTTTAGTAATTTGGCCCATTAACATCTATGATTCCATAAATGTATTATTTTTGTTTTTATTAAATCTTCTAGTTTTATAACTTAAATAATTTAACCGTTAAGACTAAAATAAGGTGAAATTTAATATATGTTGTCTAGAGAGATTGTGTTATTAATGAGACACTTAATATAAAAAATAAATATCTCATGTGAACTAGAAATTCATTTTTAAAACAAGCACATGTGATGCACAAAACACTTCTTAAACTTGTATCGTGCTAACGATGTTTTTTATAATATGTGGGTCAATATATAATTTATAAAAGATAAAAATTTGAACAAATAGATTATATGTCATGACCCCGTTCCCACAATGTGTACCCCTCCTGGGCCCGCAATGTGATAAGGGAGATAATGAACCCCAAGTCCCGCCTCCAGTAGACCCCAGGTAGGAGACTATCACTGGGGGTATTGGGAGCAAACAAATGGGAGGAATTACACTCTATGAGAACACATGGAAAAGAGAGAGATAATATATACACCAACCAACTCAAACTCAACCATTAAGATAAATGAAATCCCAAGTACAGATATGAAATGTCATGAAAAACTACTACAATTGAATGGGAAAAAACAACAGGTACCCAAAAGAAAGTAAAACAGCAGCAACCACAAGCCCGTACAACTTCTGAAAGTGCAAGCTAGTATTAACTTGCCTGATCTCCAACCTTCTCCAAGTGACCTAAAAATAAGTTTATATACACATTGGGTGAGTATAATAGTATACTCAGTAGGATTATCTTCAATGCCCCTCATGAAAAAGTAATGAACGAATGCTAAAGCCCTGTGAACAACAAGTGAAACTAACTCGCCAACTAAACAGGTATAATATGTTCTCATCCTCGGTATCGATACTCTCACCATGTAACTCATACAATATTATAAAATATAATAATGAATATCAAGGGTAACCACTACTAATTTCTCACTGGTTTTCTATTTTTCCCCAACGTCACATGTCCTTAGAATCTCTCTCCAAAAAGGTTTCCCCATAGACACCTAGGTGAATCACCACAACAAGAAACTCGTGCAACCAAACCACCACATCCACGTATGAAAAATAACCAGGTAGTTTCTGGGAGCCACCATTGCTCGCATAACGTGTATCACCCATCATGTATAATACCTCAAGACATTATAGCTTATACACTGAGTAAGGATCCTCAAGACATCACAGCCTATACACATTACACCTATAGTAGTTCAAAGAAAACTATATCCTGAATATATGTGTGTGAATACCCACAAGCCATTATATCCCTCTACATAGATATATGTGGAAATCTAATTAATTTCCCTCCCAAATAATAACTTCCAAGAGAAGAGAGTGGCGCCAAAGGGGGTATTCTTCCATCTATCCTCCTACCGGAATGTTGGGGAAAACACCACCCAAAGCTCCAAATCCCCGAGGTGTCTGTTTCCCTAACTTATTAGGTGGAGAATCATATAGAAACACAATGTTTATAGAATATAATATATCTCACAACCATAATATGGGCGTAACCAAGTCATAGACTAAACTGTAGGTAACGTATCTCGATCTCCGGGCTGCTACTTCTAAGACTAGTTATTCTATAAGAACATAACCATTTGAAGAGCTTTAATACATTACTTCATTCCAATTTTATCTGTTGTACTTTATGATAATTAATTCATTAAAAATTAATAAACTAATAACTATTCCATAGTAATGTTCATTACCATCACACCCAAAGTACATTGTTCCTTCAACTCATAAACTCAGCATTACGCCCCAGCAAGATCCAAACCCCGGGGGTTAACATCATTTATTAAATTATTTATATACTTAATTACTTTCCAATATTACCAGGAATTCTAGAAAAAAATATATTCTTCTAAACAAAAGAGGATAAATATGGTGAGTAGATAAACTACCTGTCGAGTCTTTGTATCATCTACAAAGTGTGTCTACCCATCCATCCTTGAGAAGCTAAACACAGAAACACGTGGCATACCCCACAGATCTTCGCCCCTTTTCAAAGAAGGGTAATAAATACGAGATTCCTTGAGTAGTGGGTAATTTAAAGAAGATAAACAACCAAGATGAATCAGTATGAAACCAAACATTCACATCAAACCCATTTCATCATCTATTGTGTCCTTCATGACAGCCAGATGCATAATATGATGCATCTCGCCACTCTAGGAGTCAACTTCTACAACAAAAAGTATGCCTCAATACCCCCACAAATCACAATAGCCATCCAGGCTCACTTCTCAACACAAGAAGCTATAAAACAACAATCATATCACTTGGTCTTTTGGCCCTAGCACAAGAAAGAGGGTATCACATAACCCTTCAAGTAATTGTCAAACAATCAATTCTTTAATCCATCTCTAATTAACCAATTTATTATTCATTGGTTTCATATTAGAGATCCTAAATAGTAAGCTATCACAATTAAATTAAACACGCTTACTTCACCAATTTTACTAAGATAAAAAATACAACAATAAGAACCAGATTCATTTACATGCCTCTTTATCTTTATCCAAACAACACTAGTTACTGAGCATGTATCTATGACTCACGTTCCGAAGTACCCTCCTCCATGCCACTATGTCGCCACAAGAAACAATCCTAGTGAATAGAAATCCCACGCAACACCTTCTCTTTAAGGTATATGATCAGCACAGTTTGCTCCTCAAAGTTCAAATAATCATTAACATCAATATCCCACCAATCAATGACTTGTGTATCATCATAATGATAAGGACAGAGATGCGAGACCTAAGAAACATCATGTATCCAGCTCATCTGTGGGGGATTTTCTACTCGACACGCCATAGTTCCAACATTAACTAACACCTCGAAAGGCCCAACAAACTGGGGAGAAAGCTTTCTCCAACGACCAATCCGTCTCTTTCCATGATGAGGAGTCACCTTTATAAACATGTGATACCCAATATCAAAATGTAAGGGTATCCACCTTTGATGATCATATTATTTATGATGATCCTGCACTATCTTCAATATCTCAAAATTCACCCGAACCATCTCTGTTGTATTCTGCACATGTTCTGGTCCAAGAATTGCTGACTTTCCAACCCCAGTCTAGCACAACATGGAACGGAGAGTCCTGCCATACAGGGATTCAAATGGAACTATACTGATGGGTGAGTGAGAACAATTACTATAAGCGAACTCCACTATGGTTAAGTGCCTCATCCAAGAACCTCTAAATTCAAGAACACATTATTGTATCATTCCATTAAGAGTCTGGATGGTTCGCTCTGTCTGACCATCCTTTTAAGGATGAAATGAAGTGCTAAGGCATAACTAAGAACCGAAAGAAAGATGGAGACCAATCCACATAATATAAGTAAATCTAGGATCTCAATCATAAATTATCATCCTTGGGACTCCTTGAAGTTTAACCACCTCCTCCAGATACTACCTTGATAAAGCATCCACTGAGTTCGAATCCTTGATCACTATGACGTGGCCTAATTTTGTGAAACGATCCACTAACACCCAAATAGAATAATCTCCTATTGTGGCTCGATGTAATCTAGTAACAAAGTCCATTGAGATTTCCTCCCACTTCCACTGAGGAATATCTATTTGTTGGAGAAAACCATCAGGGACGCAGGGCATAGCCTTGACCTTCTGGTAGACTAAATATCGAGACACAAAATCTGCAACCACAAGCTTCAGCCCTGACCACAAAAACTGAATCCACAAGGCTCTATAATCTTTGTCACACCAGGATGCAACATTAAAGGAGAACTATGGATCTCTTTGAGAACCGTCTCGTTCATCTTCAGAGGAACAAAAATCCATTCATGATTCAATACTCGGTGTTGTTCATCCTCAGTCCAACCATCAGGGTCCTCACCACAAAAAACTTGGTCTCTCCAAAGCACCACCTCATGATCCCCCTACTTGGACTCTTCCAACTGTTCCAACAGAGATGACTGCACCATCATTTGGGAAAGACAACCTTTTCCACCAACTTCATCCATATCTTGATGTAATTCTAGAAGTTCTTCTATTACTCTCCAGGAATCACCGGGTTCACACATAGAATCACTACGTGAATTTTAACATACCACATAAGCTACAACATACCACTTTCTAGGTGTATACGATATTTTGATGTCGTATTCCTGTCAGGACTCTATCCACCGACACTGTCGTCGGTTCATGTAATTCTGGGAGAAAACATACCTTAGGCTCTAATGATTACTAAAAACCAAAAATATCTCACTAATGAGGTGATGTCTGAAAAAATTCAGAGAAAAAACCACGAATTCCAACTCAAGATCTTGGGTGGAACAGTAATATTCATGGGGATGCAACTGCTGAGACCCATAAGAAAAAAAAATATCTTTACTACATCAAAACACAGCCTAACCCCAGATGTGAAGCATCACAAAAATAATCAAATGGAACTCCCTCCGCTAGGAGAAAAAGAAATGGAGGACTTAATAACTTTTTTCGTTAGATACATGAAAGCTTCCTAACTCTAATTAGTCCATATGAATGCCTTATCCTTCCTGGTCAAAGCTGTCAGAGGGGTTGCAACTCGAGAGAAATTGGGTAAAAACCTCATGTAGTAGCCTACGAGGCCATCTGTACTTCGCACCTCTGACACTTTCTTGGTGGTTTCCCAAGACACAACTACTTCTATCTTCGATGGATCCATAGCTACCCCCCACTGGGAGGATATTGATTCTTTACTGTCACACTAAACAACATTATGAAAAACTCATAATGCCCATGACGACAATGAAAATAAATCTTCGAGATATCCTCATCTTTTACACCCATTTGATGATATCCTGACCAAAAATCGATCTTTGACAACCTACATGAACCCATCAGTTGATAGATTAAATCATCAATCCACGGAAGATGATATTGATTCTTTACTGTCAATTTGTTTAAGAGATGATAATCGACACACAACCGTAGGCTACTGTCAGCCTTCATCATGAATAAAACCGGTACACCCCACAGTGACACACTCGGACAAACAAAATTGTACTATAATATACTATCAAGTTGTATATGTAACTCTCACAACATAGAATGGTCCATCCTATATGGGGACTTAGAGATAGGAGATGCTCCTAGTTATAGCCCGATCCCAAAATCAATATCTCGTGGAGGGTGTAATGCTACAACCTCTTCGTGAAAGACATTCGGGTACTCTTCTATGACCGTAGGAAATGCCAACTACTGAACCTTTGAGGAACTCTGCATCATCTCAGCCATCATGGATGATATGTATTGAATAAACCTATGACCCATCTAAGGGTCTCGCTCACCAAAAAACACCACTAGCTCTCCATCTGTATCGAAGAACACAACCAGCCACCTGAAGCATTCCACGATATCTGGCACTGAATACAACAAATCTATATTGAGGATGATATCATATGGTTATGTATTTAAACATATAAAATCTCTCCAAGAGTGGTGCTACCCTAACACTTGCTCATTGTTTCTATATACATCAATCAAGTCATCTCGACCTCCAACTCGCATTGTCAACGCCAAGGGCACAAGAAGCCACTCTACCTCAAGACCAAAAGCATGGAAAAGGGTAGTTGATATGAAGGAGTGTGTCACTATTGAATTAAACATGGAATACACCATGGTAGAAAACAAGAAAAGGGTACCTCGAATGACATCTGCCTTCCCTAGTGCTAGAAACACTAAAGCCTGAAGTTAACCAAGACCTCCTTCATGACCTCTATGACCCTGATGAAGACCACCACCACGTCCGCGCTCTGCTCTATGAGGACGGGGAGCATCATGGTGTTGTCCTAAGCTTGTCCTATCCACACTCTACTGATCTAAATATGGTGCAACCTACTACTGCTATGTCAGCTGGAATTGCCACAATGGAAGAACCTGGAGTGGAAAACCTGGCGCACGATGACTGCTTTAAAAGATCATGTAATCTCACTACTGATGAACTCAACCACCATAAGAAAAACAAGCGCCTGATCCATTGGAAAGGGTCTGAGAGTTGTTGCCACTAGAGAAAAGAGATGCAGAGGGCTGGGACCTACCGCTGTCCGAACAAAAACTCTTATATCCAGAAAACTGGGAACCCCAGACCACAGCTCTGCTTCGTGAAGAATCATGATTAATCCCCTCTCATGATGTCCCGGTTCTGGCCAAATTCCTCTTGAAAACCTCTACCCTTTCCAGAACCTCAAGATATGTCATCAGCATAAAATGGGTGACCTAGGGATGGATATCTGGACACAAAGCCTCTTTGAAATGCCTCTCCCTGACCTCCTCATCAGGAAACAGGTCCGAATCATATCGCAAAATGTTCTTGAAATTGATTCCAAACTTTCCCGAACTGTAGCTCCCCTGTCAAAGGGTAAGAAGCTCCTGGAGACTAGATGCATTCATGGTTGAAGAATGAAACTCAACTCTAAAGTTGTCTCAGAACTCCTCCCAAGAGATTTTTGACTCCTTGCGATCCTCGAGGAACAAGTACCACCACTGCCTCACTTCTCTACCTAGCATCGTCACAAGCAAGGACACTGAGTGATCCTTCCAAGCAAAGATCGAACTGAAGCCTATCTTGACCTCCTCTAACCTGTCTTTTGTGACTGCATCTGAAACAGATCCATCATAATTCTATATACTCTAGTGCCGAAACTCTTAGAGTTTCCTCCTCCATGTGTCATCGTGTTTGACCTCTACCTGGTGGTGATCTGCAGGAATAGCTTACTGGACATCTTCTATACAATCCTGGCAAGGACATCGAGCTAGATCCATACCTATAAAATACCAAATATATATATCTTCTAAAGCTATAATATGGGATACTAATCATTAATTAATTATTTAAATTTATTCTTCTATCCATTTTAGGTTAACCTATCCCAATGTCTAACCATTCAAAAAACGAGCATAGAAAAGAATGATGCATGATCCATTCCTAGGTCTCAACCCTGTAACTTGTATAACCTTGTTTTGTAGACATTCTAAACATAAAGGTCTGTAGATCAGATCACTGGGGGCCCAAAATTCCTATTTCTCATCCACTCTATAGTGTTTACATAACAATCTAATGATGAATGACATTGTTTCCCTACCAACCCCTGAAACCTCACCTGTGCCTAACTCCAAGATCCATCCTATCTCTAAACTATACCATTGATAGCACTATGTCTGGACATCCTCACCCAAAAGTGTACCCCTCCTGGGTTGGTAATGTGAGAAGGGATATAATGACCCTCGAGTCCCGCATCTAGTAGGCCACGGGTTGGTGACTAGGGCCAAGGGTATAGCAATCACACAATTGAGAGGAATTACCCTCCATGAAAACACATGTGAAAGTGAGAGATAAGATAGACACCAACCAACTCAAACTAAACATGTAAGATAAAATAAATCCAAATTACAAATATCAAATGTGATGCAAAACAACTACAACAGAATGGGGAAAAACTGCATGTACCCAAAATAAAGTAAAACAGCATCAACCCTATGCCCGAACAACTCCTACAACTGTAAGCTAGTAGTAACCATCCTGATCTCCAACCTAATCCAAGTGACCTAAAAAAATTTTATATATACATGGGGTGAGTATAATATTATACTTAGTAGGATTCTTCTCATAGCCTCTTGTGCAAATGTAAGGAAAGCATGCTAAAGCACAGTGAACAACAAGTGAAACTAACTCGTCACCTAAATAAGTATACTATGTTCCTAGCCTCCCCATGGCTACTCTCACCATGTAATGCATACCAGAATATATAATATATTAAATAATATCAAGGGTACACCACAAATACTTCCCCACTAGTATTCCTCTTTTCCCCAATGTCACATGTCCTAAGCATCTATCTCAAAAAAGGATTTCCCAAAGACACCAAAGCAATGCACCACAACATGAACATGTTGCAACAAACCCAACACATCCATGTAAGCAATGTAACCATGTAGTTTTTGGGAGCCACCATAACTCGCATAATGTGTATCCTACATCGGTTATTATACATCAATCTATTACAGCCCATACACCGAGTAAGGATCCTCAAGCCATCACAACCTATACATGTTACACCTATAGTATTCCATAGAAAACTATATCCAGAATATATGTTTGTGAATAACCAAAATCCATTACATCCCTCTACACACATATATGGGGAAAACTAACCAATGTGTCTGCCAGCACAAGTAACTACCAAGATAAGAGAGCGGGGCCAAATGGGGTAGTTATCCATCCATCCTCCCACCAGAATGTTGGGGAAAACACCCCCCTAGGGATCCGAATCCCCGGGGTGTCAGTTGCCCTTACTGATAGGTTGGAGAAGCATATAAATACACAAAAAAGTACATAATATACTATATCTTACAACCACATTATGGGCATAACCTATTATTGGACTCAACTGCAGATAACGTCTATCAGACTACGGGCTGTTACTTCTATGAATAGGTATCCTATAAGCACAAAACCATTTAAAGATCTTTAATACATTACTTCATTTTATTTTTATTAGTTTCACTTTAAGTGAATAAATAATTTAACCATTAATTAACCAATAACAATTCCACATTAAATTTCATTAGTATCACTCCCAAAGTACAATGTTCCTTCAAATCACAACCTCATCATTGCACCCCAGCAAGCTCTAAACCCCATGGATTAACATAATTTATAAAATTATTTATTTACAGCAATAATTTCCCATATTCCCACACATTCTAGAAAAACATCGATGCCTCTAAACACAAGGGGCTCAACACGGTGAGTAGATGAACTACCAGTCGAGTGTTTACTGCCAATAGCAATAGAGTAGACCCATCCTCCATTGAGAAGCTAAAACGAAATACACATGGATTAACCCACACGTCTTCCCCCCATTTGGAAGAAGGGTAACCCATACGAGCTGCCTTGAGCAGTGCAGAAGTTAAAGTGGATAAAAACCCAAGAAGAATCAGTAGAAAATCAAACATTCACATCCCACCCCTTTCAGCATCCCTAGTTTCCTCCCAAACACCCACATGCATAAACCGATTAATCTCATCGCTCTAGGCGTCAACTGCTAAAACAACCAGTAGGCCTCCATGAATCCACATATAACAATAGAAATCTGGGATCACATCACAACACGAGGACTAGGAAAACAACAATCATATCAGTTGGAATCTTGGCCCATGTACAAGCAAGAGGGTAACTCATAACTCTTGATGAAATTATACAATTATCTGTTCTTTAATCCATCTTGAATTAACTGATTTATTTTTCATAGTTTCCATATTCGGGAAGCTAAATAGTATGCTATCACAAATAAATTAAACATGATTACTCCACCTATTTTACTTACATAAAAAATACACCAATAAGAACCAGATTCATTTACATGACTCTTTATCTTTAGCCAATAAATTATCAATAAATTCTGGTTCATGTTATTTAATAATTTCCATCAACAATGAACATATAAAAATCCATGCATAGATATCACACTATCTATAAAAAACAATAGGCAATACCATACAATTGATATCAATTTATTTATCTATTTCAACTATATATTAGGTAAATTCCATTATGATCATGTGGCTAAAACATGCTAACTCTAAAGTTGCACATAAAAATAAAATGGAATCATCGAATCCCCTAAATTAAAAATCTTCTTATGGATATTTATATGAGAATGATACATACAATAGATCATGAGATTGTTCCCCCGTGACAACTGCATCCACCCGAGGATGTCGCGACATAACCGTACCAACCGAAACCCATGAAACATCATTAGAACCATAGAGATCACATGCTATAATATGGAATCAAGAAACTGGATAAGATGAACCAAAAAGAATGACGCAAAATCATACCTTATATTGAATATTGATAGATACTTCATTGTTCCACCAAAATAATTGGGGCTCTTGCAATAAGAAGAATATTGAGGGAAACCCATCCACTGAGAAAAGTTTAATATTCAGATTACAATATGTATGAAGGAAATGTTCGAGCATCTCTCACCAGAGAACAAGGAGAAAGATCTAGGGAGGAAGATATCTTGTCCTTCTAGAAGATTTAACGCAAAAGCGGTTTATGATACAATGGATTTTCTATTAAAAATCAGATCACATTAAACCACGCAGTTTGACCAAGTAAATGCATCCTGAGCCAATGGAATATTAACATATGAGTTATGAGATTTAATTTGGCCTTAAATCATTTAAAACAAGTTCATAAATGTGTTTTACATCAAAGAAAACATTAAATTGGTGGAACTTTAATATATAGATATTTGGAAAAGGAAATATGAAACGGTTCTGGAAAGATTGTTCATGAGTTGTGACATTGTGTCTGACTCACCATTTATGAATCACCATTTCTGTCTCACCATTTCTGTCTCACCGTTTTAGACTCACTGTTTCAGACTGAGTGTTTTTGACTCACCATTTCTATCTCACCATATCCGACTCACCATTTTTGACTCACCATGACACTGTTCATAAAACTGGATACATTGTACACATAACTATAAATTTTTCAATGTGTTGGGGATGAGTAACCTTGACCTCCCAGAACACCTCAATCACCATATTTTAGCAAAGGGATTGACCATAGATGTTAGGTCCATTCCAATATATTTAATATTTTTAACACATAAACATAAATTCTAAGACCGTAGTATTTTTATTAATATTAAATCACATAATTAAAAATCATTTTTCTATAAATTAGAAAAATGTCAAATTTGTCAATATTTATTTAATTTTAATTTTAAAATATCAAAAGAAAAGAATAATTCAAATAAATTAAATTTAAAAATGTTTAAAATAGTATATTAATCATAAAAAATAATTAATAACAGTATTTTAATCATTTCACTTCACTTTACATTTATATTAACATGCCTTTTTTTAATTATTAATTAAATGAATCACAAATTTGTTTTTTCGTAAGCATTTAAAAAATAAATCATATCTAAAAATTATTGGTATTTGTTATGATAACTATAACTCATTAATCATTAAAAATGATATGTATAACAAAAAAATATGATTTATTGTACATATCATAATGTTTTATAAATCAGAAAGGTAACCAATGTACCTTTTTTGTCATTTTCCTTACATAACCATATATATATGGATATTCCTTTTAAAATATAAAAACAACCCATAAAATTTTAACTAAGAGGGAATATTGTGTAATTATTGTTAGCCAATGTAATTTGATCATGTTTTTTTTTTGACATTTTGATCTTTATGTTTAAGGATTATTCATTATGTATGCATAATTTGACCTTAATCACTAGGATTAATTTTTATCACTTTCAATGATATTTTTGGTCAAAATATTATTTTTATATTATTAGACCAAAAAATATATACTTATTTCAAGAGTTTGTATCAATTTTGTAATATTCAAATCCCATAAGAGTAAAAATATGGTTTAACACTAATCCCATAGACATGGAAAGAAAGTGGGGTTTTAAATTTGTAATGTTTAGAAGTTCAATAAGTGTTTACAAGTTATTTCAATTTGAAAATCATTCTAATGACCTAAATTTGATAAATACATTTATAATTGATCAACTGTGATGTTATAAACCAATTTAAAAAATAACTTTATCATTAATAATAATTTAAAAGGATATAAATTTTTTTATCTAAATTGTAGTCTTTTTTACTATTCACTCAAAAATATTGTTTCTCAATAAAATCCAAATAACACACCATAAGTTAATTTGGATATTATAAATTCAAAAATGATGTTTATATTTATAGATAAAATATTTAAATTTATAAATGTATAGTTTCAAAATAGGTGAGTCATTACAAGGGTGTAAAAACATGGTCTTATGTGTAATGTAAGTTTACCTGAGACTTCCACGTAGAGAAAGCTAAAAATTTTGTTTCTTGTACTACATTATTATATTTTTATTTCATTTTACTGAAGAAAAAAATAGTGATTTTATATAAAAAACTATTTTCAGTAATGTGTAGATTGAAAAATATCAAAAATATTAAATTATTATTTTAAAAAATAATTAAAAAATATCACGGTGTAACATTTTACCCCCTTAAAATGGTTTTCCCCTTGATATATATCTACGTTATAAATGTTTTAGTACATGAAATTTCCATTCACAGAAACCAAAAATTGGAAACTGAATATTAAAACATACCATAAAAATGGAATTTTGAAAACATAATGATTACATAAAGTAACATATGACTTTGTTTCCTCATATGAGAATATTTCTAGTAAATGATGTCTTGTACAAGGAAGAAAAATATAAATATCATGTTCTGATGGAGAGTTATAGTAAATGAAATTTTGAGAAAGTTAAGAATCAGAAAATAAATAATTATATGAAAAACTATGGACCAAATTATTCATTAAAAAGGTATTAAGATAAAATATTTGGTTTCATGATCCTTTTTTATAATTTTAATGAATTTTAATGAAAATATAAGCATTCATAATTTGACGAAATCCTCACCATTTATTGTATATTGACATAGTTCACCTCTTTCTCCCAAGAGGAAGGTGAATTTTTCATACCCAAAGTAGTAATGATCATGCCATCTGTGATATTCCATCCCATGTGTCATCTATTAGCATCAACACAATGTTTTTATAAAATGTTATCCAATATTAATAAACCCTCAAGTGGAATGAAAATACATTGTTCTCAAACAATTAATCCAAATATTGACAACATCTTTCCATAAATTTTTATCCTCTTAACCATATTAAAAGATTAAAATTCAATTATTTAGAATGAAATCCATGAAATCACCTTAACATTGATCCCCCCATATATAAAAAATTACTACTTTATTATGACATTCCAAACATGTGAATAACCTCATTGTATATTCCCTTGAATCATGGAAATAACCTTAATTACAGTAAATTCTTTCCGAAAACATGCATTATTAATGGTTCCAAATATTACTAGATAAAAAATTTAAATGAAAGAAGTTGTAAACTTCATCGTTAAATACATAGACCACATTTTCCATAATTAGATCTAGGTTCATCCGTACTATCAAATTTACATATTCATATCAATCATATATTTATCCAAACATTATTATCATGACATTAGACATAAATTATGGGTTACCTTACTGTAATAAAAATATCACCTTTCCATTAAATCAATTTTCTCTATCTCCATCACCAACCATATTTTCCCTTTAGACCCTTAATGAAATCATATACAAAAAATAATCATATATTTCATAATTCATATAACGCAGTCTTTGAAATCTAGAACATCAGTACTTCATTCTACTAACTTGATTCATAAATCATTACATTGGCCTCATAATCTTTTTAATTAATACATCTTTCCTATAATATGAAATATGAATTATGTATTAAAGATACACATCCTTAATCTAACCATTATTATTATGTTTAATATAAATGATACCGAAAGAACATTACATACATTTGATATGTCCGTTGAGGTCTCCTTATATTCCCATGTATAACCAATACTTGTACCACCATCGAGATTCACATTATGAGATATGCACTTCAAAAATTTATTCGAATAATTTCCATAATTTCTATATCAAAATAATTAAAGGTGAATCATGTTTCTTCTAGTTCTCTCTATTTAATAAAAATAGAAAGAAAATTGTGAGAAGAGTTTATCATATTAGGATACCAGATAATCAAAAAACATTTCTTATATGGGGCCTAAATCATGGATGATAATATTTTAATCTATGAAACTTTATATTTTTTACACATTTATTAATAATCATTCCCTTTTTAAATAATTCTGAGTATCTTGTAATTATTTAGTGAATTCCGAAATCATGCCCATCGAGAGTGTGAAAACAGTTCTGAAGTAAGTGCCATTTTCATGTACCAGAGTTCCCTGAGTTAGGCCTGAAACAACTTATTGGAGTTGTTACACCATGGTACAACTATGCCTTAGAAACATCCAATTTTTGTATCCCGATATGAATTTATTTCATGGGAACCACTCACATTATTAGTTAAAATAATTCCATGACATTTTCTTATATGTTAACTCGTCCTTATACATATCCATAGAGACATCCCTATGCATACCCTTATAAATAAACCTACAGATATATTTAATTTTATTTTATCCTAGTTTCCATAGGATGACTAATAATTTCTTTTTTATAACATCTATAACCACTTAGGCTTAACATACATGCACATCACATCATATTAGATGAATATTAAGTATATTACGAAAATACATTCCCAATTACTATAATAGTATTTTGTCTTAGAAAACATGAAAATAATTATTCTATCAAGGTGAAAGTTATTCCAAATATCCCAAAAATATGTCCAACTTTAACACTTCTACCTAAGACCTAGGTTCATAACATGGGGAAAGGAAAAATAAGAAAGGGGAAAAATCAGGTATCTAAAAAAGGTAGCTAAAAGAAATGTGTATGCATAACCAGAACAAAAGTGTAAGAAACATGAGAAAGATACATGATGATCATACCTTACATATATGAGATCATGAAAATGATTGTAAGGTCATAATAAAAGGATCATTTGATAATTTAGATCATAAGTCATTAAATAAAAACATAGTAATAAGATATGTAACTTTGGGAATGCACAATTTTTTTAATGATGTACCATGTTCAAGTAGAAAAAGTACACTATTTATGTTAGGGACATAAAATTAGGCACTCACATCAACATATGGTCATTCAACTATTTCCATGCATATCATTATGAATGTTAAATAAGGTTAATGCATAACCTTCTGTACATATAGAAGGTCCATGAATAAAATTGTGAACATGTAATCATGTTAACTCATAAAATTGTGAACATGTAACCATATTCAAGCATAAACATAAAAAGAGGAAACCAAGTCCATGAATAACATTGGGAACATGTAATCTGGTTCACGCATAACATTATGAACACTATATGTGGTTCACTCATTAAATTTTTAACATGTAATCTGGTTCACACATAAACACATGGACATGAAACCAGGTCCATAAATAACATTGTGAACATGTAATCAAGTTAACACATAATATTTATACTCCTGATTCATCTATAATTGCCCAATTCTTTCGATGGTGATATAGGTTCTACCCATCTCATAATAACAATATTGATACATGTCCCATAAAAAAAACCTAAATCATACCTTTACCCATAAAAAGAGATTAGTTTTATAAAACTAAAATTGTAATACATGAAATGAAATGGGTACCATTAACATTTAATCACACATTAATCATTCAAAATAGGATTCACAATCACTAAATGAATGAAAAAAACCATAGAAGAAGATGGTTTAAAATCCATACAACTCTTTGAAGGGAAACTAGTTTCATAAACCTCATGAAATTAAATAAAAAATCATTAATATAATGAATATGAAGATATTTTTTGATCATTTACTATAAAGGAATGAGTATCATCAGTTGATGTAATCTTAGAAGGAAAATAATTTTTAAATATATTTTGAATACGTTTTTTGAGTAAAATATTTTTTCTTTTTTGAAAATGATAATTTAAACCTAAAAAACACAAGAATATCATTTTCTTTAAAATGAACGTGACTTATTATAGATATATTATTGAAATCATTTCATAATTTTTTTATTAATAATTTATAAGGTGATCTTGGAAATGAATGGAAATCCAATTTTTTTGAAATAATAATAAAAGGGCTTGAAAACATATTGAAGCCCATTTCATTGAAAATAAAATGGAACCATATAAATAAGGATAGAAATTTAGTTGAAAACCATTTTTAACTGAAAACCTATAAAGGGATTTGGAAAACGTTTTGTTAACAATTTACTCGAAAATACATTGATAACTTATAAATAATGCTTGAAACATATTTGAAAATCATTTTCCTTGAAAATGAATAAAAGGATCTTGAAAATGTTTTGGAGAAAATTTCTCCAAAATTTGTTCCAAAAACGAATAAAACAATATTTAAAACCAAAAAATATTTTTAATATCCATTTAGAAGATTTTTTTGAAATCATTTTTTGAACTAAAAATGATTTTTGACTGGAGAGAGAGATAAATTAATATTTTTCATAAAAAAATTTTCTTAACCATATTATATACCATAGAGTGGTAAAATGGTACATATACATGGAAATATTTTTTATAAATATAATATAAGAAAAATCCTAATGATTATTTAATACATATATAATAATATATTAGTAAAGGATGTATAAACATTAAGAATCTTTAAAAACGATGGGATAGTTTCAAAAAACTCTTAAATAATTGTTACATAGTATGATACTATCCATGTAAGAAAAGGTAACTAAATTTTATGGAAAATATATATTAATTAATGGTATTAGTGATATAAAATTTGAAATAGATGCATATACACCTCAAAAAAGAATGGTGGTGCTTAGAAAAACATGTGTGCCAAACTAGGAAATTTGAGACAAAATGTTCTTTCTAGTTTGGTAAATCATAAAATGTAAACATCATGAAAGAAATATCATAAATTTATATGAAAGTAAAATATTATTTGACAATTATAATCATTGAATAAATCCATGATAGGTACACAACACATAATAAAGTAATGGGTTGTGAATAAAGCATGTGTCTCACAGAAATAAAAAGTGAGATGAAATTATCGTTCCTTGTCTCTTTAGTCTCATTTTACTCATTCAAACTTCCTATATAATAATTATAAATTTATTATTAATATTTTTAAGAACCATATTATTATATATAATACCATATATGTATTTATTAGGAATTTATATTAACCTCTTGTTCGGAATTTCATGTTATGTTTATAGTACGAGTAATATTTGCATTGTTTTCAATTCTGTCCTAATTTATTTTATATTCTATACATATAGTTATATCATTATTTAAAAATGTAAATTATTATATAAGAATAATTTATATTAATTATTTTTTATTATAATATTTTCTATAAAATATTATTATGAAATATAATCCACCATTCTTATAAATGGTAAGCCGTACATATGCATGATCATTGTTTCAGTCTTTATTGTCATACTATGTGAATGAAGGTAAATGAAATATGATTATATATATGTATATATAGATATATATAATTATTTATTTATAACTACTATATCATATATATCATATAACTTCACTAATCATATCTTTAATACATTAAATGTAGTGTTTAAACGAATCAGAGTGCATTGAGCAGGCGGTCATCCAGAGTTCCTCAATTGAAACTACCATACATACACCAACTAGAGGATATATAGATATATGTCTGAAATGGATTAAAAAGATTAAGTACAAAATAAATTTAATATATAACATATATAAATAATTTTTCTGACATTATCTATTCCATGATAGGTGGTAAGGGAAAATGAACACACATCATTTTGTGAGGCGGTAGTTCATCACGCACATAAATAATACGTTTATTACCCATTAGATAGTGGTGTGTGTTTTTTTAGGTGTATATATTAGAAAAATAATCATATTATATTGAATATATTGTTTTTAATCAATAACTAAATAAAAATTGTTGATGTATTGGAAAAGTTAAAATAAAAAAAATGATGTTTTAGGGAAGACGTTACATCATAATTAAGTAAATCCTTTTGGTTTGTCCCAAAAATATTTCTTTAATTTATAACTACACAATGTGAGACCTAAATTAAGAATTTAGGAATGTTGGGAGAGTAGTTTGGAATTTTTTAGATGAGCCAATGTGGCTTTATAGGTGTGAGGAATGGGTTAAGTTCATTCCTTTTTATAATGGAGGGGAGTGGCGCTCTTGTTAATACCAAAATTTATTCAATAATAGGATGTCACAATTACATAGAGTATCTCAAAAATGGAAATCTAATTGATTAATGTGATTTTATGGTCCCACAAAATCTACACCACAGAAAATATGTTCATTTTAATTTTTCAGTTCCTTACCTTCTATGATTCTCGAATTTTATATTTTTTTTAAAAAAAGCAAGTAGTTTTTTAACCTATATTCATTGAACAATTAGAATAAATTAATAATAAATTTATTATATAATATAGATCAACTAAATTATAAATATTATACCTAAACTATGTGTAAATATGTTAAGAAAATAATATAAATTGATATATAAATAGAATATAATTAATATTTATTTATACTTAAAAATAAAAATATATAATATTATCTTTTTTATTCATTTAAATCATTAAAAAATATCATTTATTGTAAAATAAAAATAATGTCAATTTTGACCTTTTTCATTTAATTATTATTTTAAAATATAAAAATAATATTTTATTTCAAATAAATTAATTTTACACATTTTTAAAATGATATATTAATCTCAAAAAATAATTTCAAAACAACAATTCAATTATTTCACTTAACTTTTAATATTTATAATATAATTTCATTAATTAATTATTAATAAAATAAATCATAACACTGGCATTTCGTAAGAATTTTATGTACCTAAATCATATCTAATAATTAATGATGAATTATTGATATATGAATAAATGATTTATTTTTCAAAACGATATGTATAACTAAAAATATGATGTTCGTTACATATATCAATGTTTTATAAATGGTAATGATAAGGAAAATTCACAATGTGTCTTTTTCCTTATTTAACCTTTAATAGAGGGAGATTCCATTTAAAAATATCACAATAACAGATAAAATTTTTAAAAATAGGTTATACGATCAAATTATAGGCAGCCAATGCCTTTTGAACAAGATTCAATGTCATTTTGGTCCTTATGGATAAGGTTTACTTGATACTTAATCCTAATGTAACCTTATTTGTTGTGATTAATTTCAATCACATTCAACAATATTTTTTATCACAAAATTATATTTTTTATTAGACAAAAAATATTATAATTAATATAACTATTTTCTGGTTTCTCATAAATCAAATCACTTATGTGGGAAAATTATGTTTAACGCTAATCTCACAAACATGGAGAAGAAGTTTGTTTTAAAAATAGAACCATTTAATATATCAACTAATGTTTAAATATTATTTAAATGTAAAAAGGATCCTAATTACCAATATTGGATTAATATATTTATAATTATCTGTTTTAAAATTATTATCCTATTTAAAATATATTTTAACATTAAATTTTTTTTAAATGTGGAGGTGGTTTTAAACTAAATTGTAATAACTTTTAATATTTACAAAAAATATTGTTTATATAAAAATCATAAAAAATCACCCTATGATAATTTTGATATTTTCAACTAAAAAATGAAGGTTAATGTGAAAAATAAAATTGTCAAAATTGTCAAATTTTTTAATTTAAATAGGTGTGCAATTAAAAGTCAGTAAAAACTCGATCATTCATGTAATGAATGTTAACCTAAGTGTTCCATATAGATAAAGATAAAATTTATTTTTGTGTAGTGCATGATTAAATTTTAATTTTATATAATTTAATCTAGTTATAGTAATTTAATATAAATTAAATTATTTTCATTGGTATGGGAAATGCAGAATATCCAAAATATTGAATTAGTTTCAAAAATAATAATTCACAAAATCTTATGGTGTTACAAGAATAGATTCACAATTAATTCAAACTTACATAGTTTATATAGACGGTTTTTTGGTATATCCTCACTTTTCACTAGTAATTTTGGATATCAATAAAAATAAAAAATATTTTAGAAGTATTCAAATCCTTTAATTTGAATGAAAAATAATAAATACAGCAAATATGATATATGTTCTTAATTATGATTTTTTTAATTCCATGATAATAAGTAAAAATGTGTAATAATCAAGTCATATTCATTTAAAATAAAATTTATGCACCTCATGATGATGTACATGGGTTTATAAAACCCTTTTTTAAATTATATTAATATTTCTTCTTCAATTATTCCCCATTATTTTTTTAGATTAAATAGAGAATTGAAAATAATTTTGTAAACCTTTAAAGATTTAAAATTAAAATTTAACATCAACATAATATTTTTTAGTAGGTGAGGGGGGGACCAGTGGTCTAGTTATAAAAATTCATCCATTTTTAGAAAAACATATATACCCAATTATAGTTATTGATATAGTTAATAACAAATCTGATCCTTAAATAATATAAAATAATAATAATAAGAGAGATTAAAACAAATGATATTTATATGGTTTGGTACCAATACCAACTATTTACCAAGTAGGATGAATGCACTGACAATGATTATCATCTTTAATCATTTTCATAAATACAAGGGATTAGGATGAATCTTTATTTGTTCCATTGTTTTTTATAAAGAAGTTGATCTTGGATCATCACCCCTACCACAAACTCTTAGTCCTTGGATTGTTAAACACATAAACCATCATTATCTTCCTCAACTAGTTATATACCTCAGAATTGATCCTCATCATCAATTGGCCATACAACTCAACTATAGTCTCCTATTACATCATGTTTATACAGTAATAAAAATATATTCTTATATTCTTTAGATAATCCTTCTTCAAGATACAATAGGATTATTCGTTCTCATACAGTTCATCAAGATCTTCGCAAACTACTTGTAATAAGTTATTTCATCTTGAAACTCCTTCCAGATCAGATTTGATGAATATTCTCTTTATCCTTGTAATAATCTTGTATTCCTTATTCAATGTAACATACCTTTGAGTAAATTTCTCTCCTCGAAAAAGGATTTATCGATAACTTAGTACGATATTCAAAAAATATATATTTCTCTCACATCTATTAAAAATTGTAAAAAATGTAAAAACCACTTTTCGTGTTCAAAAATTTTTTGGACAACATTATTCCAATTTTTATAGGATATTATTTCATATATAGTATATTTGAATTCTTTTTAGGATCTACCTTTTTCAATTTTCATCAGATCCTTATGTTTTTAAAATCACCTAAAGAACTATAAATTAATTATCAGGTTCTATTTGAATAACAACATATTAAACACCATTATTTTTTTTTGAATCCTTTCATGTACATTAATCCTAAAATATCATTTATTTTCATCATTAATATTGCATAAACCACCTTTATATTCATGGCCACCAAAATAAATGAATTATTCATTACATCGCATTTTCTATTTTGAACTCACACGAACTATAAATTATCTTCAATAATGTTACAATAATAATATTTAATTTGAAAATCCTGAAGTAAATGCATGTCGTGTTTCATGAATTTTACAAGTAATAAATTTCTATCTTGTTCAATGGGCACCAATATTCAATTATAAATTGAGTCTATACATTGAAATTTTGAAAAACTATGACATGGAGTTTCTCTTTTCATTGAATTATTTATACTCTAAAATTTTTACCAAGAATTTTATTTTTATATATTGAATTGTCTATATTCATGTATGGGGTATTCATTCAACTATTCATTTTATTTTAAGATGACATGGATTGAAACTCTCAATTAACTAAATTATTTTTCTGTAATTAATCAAACTCATCACATATGATTTATCATTACATTAATGTGTGGTTAGTATATCTATTATGCTTTTTCTATCATTCATTCAACCCAATTATTTTAATGTAGTAAGTTCATCACATGGAAGGAATTTATTTCATTAGTTTGTAGGGTATATCTCATAATATGTTTCTATTCCTATAGAACTGTATAAAAATATTTACATCAAACGAAATACTCATGGTAGGTACATTCTTATCCAGGTAGTTGGTCTATTTATAGTGTATAGATGCTCTTTTTGATGACCGTGATGGAGATAAATATTCATGAAACATGAAATATTAGATGAATGTGTTGAAACATTATCATTGTTGGATAATTGAAGATAATATGGCTAGGATTCTTTAAATATCATTTAAATAATGGTAATGGTAGTTCCCAACATTTTATCCCACATTGGTCCTTATCTCCATATTACATATCTGAATAAACTATATCACCTCCTTCCATGGGTTGAGAATTCTTTAGGGGTGTTAGGGTTCACCCTACATCATCATGTTCCACCCTGCTAGAGAGGGGATTAACATTTCATTCATGCATTCGATTTAAATTCAACCCATACATACAATTGTTACTTATAGGGCATGTGAGGCATGGTTCAAATAGATCCTCAATATAGTTGAGATAGTTCCGATGATTTTATATGGTTGGGAAATTTTTTAAAGCAGTATCATGGATTAAAATTCCATAAAATTAAATTGATATCCAAATAAAATTTCAATCCACCAATATAATTTTTAAATCCCTTTATTTTTAAAATAAAATATTCTTCCTATAAAAATAATATACTTTTTTGGGCCATTTTTATCACATATAATTCTTCAATAATAGAAATTTCTTCAAAAACCATGTTTAATACAATTTTATTTAATCATAAAATATTATTACCAAATGTCTGGATAAGTTAAATAATTTAAAATATTATCTTATATAAATGCTCTATCATCTTAAGTAATAAATCCATTTCAACATCATAAATCTATAATAGTATTCTATTTATATTAACATAATTCTTTTACTATATACAAATTGAGAGATTTTCAAAAAAATAAATCCTACTTTGGAACTTGAATCTCAACCTTTGAAACTATTTTCAATATACAAAATCCCCAAAATTAAATTTTTTATCAAATAGATTTATTCCTTTCCATTTGTTTAAGAATATATGAAATGTTAAATAATATTGGTCTTATAATTTCTTCTATGTCCTTTGAAATAAAACAAATTATCTTCCCACACATTTTCAGATTTGAGAGATGGATGATTCCACATGGAGCACATAACAATGATCCCTTACTTTATTTTATATCACAGTGGGATAAAACAATGTGTAATATTAGAGAGATACAACCATGTATTTATTTGATGTCCATACCTGAAAATATAAGTTAAAACCTCATAATAAATCATTTTTCTTAAAATAATTATATCCTCAGAAAAATATTTACACGTAGTCCTGCATAGTTAAAATAAATTGAAATATTCAAGTGAATGGAACTCAAATCCCCTCCCATGTTTTTAATAAATAAAACCACAATATAATAATTATTTTAAAAAAATAATATGCAAGGGAAGTAACTTTTATTTACATAAATAAATTATATTTTTTTCAATGTTCTTTATAGTATATATTTTTATAGGGAAAAATAAAATGCATGATCTTTCATTGATGTTTTCTCCCCAAAAAAAGGGCACACATGACTTCTTCACATCACAATATTTGAGACACTTCATAGTGGTAACATTATATGTTTTCATATTTTTATATCCTTAAATATAATCTTCAAATTATCATAATAAAAAAATGGAATAATGGAGACCACCAGTTTTTTAATAAGTAACATTATGGTTGTGAGATTCCTCTCAAACTAGGCAACTATTTCTTTCTTATCACTAAACTTTTTCGTCAAATAATTTGAGTGGTTTTTACTCAAATTATCCCATTAATCTTCCTATATGGGTAAATAATTTTTCTGCTTCATCTTAGATAAAAATGAAAACAATTTTCTTTTTTTTTCTTATAAACCATTAAAAATAATTCATGGGATGATATGATGGTTATGAAATCGATTAAATAATTACCAGTTTTCTGACACCTCTTACAGTTATTAAAAGATCTCATATAAAAACTTATGTATGACACCATATGGTTCATTGTTATATATTATGAAACATTTTAATTCTTAATATCCTCCTAAAATATCTTCATTTCATTATTCGATTTCCTTTACTATGGCGAAAAACTAGAAAATTATTCTTTATGTGTTCAATTTTATTGGGATTCTCATTACATTGGAGTTCACATTATGTCTTATAATATGTCATCATTTAAATGTCAAATAGATCATTTCATTTCAACCCATTAGTAAAAACATAGAAGCCATGAATTTATTTTCTACATTTTCCACACACACAATATTAATATTGTAATTTATTTATTTTTGGATAGTTTGGGAGAATATCTAGTCATATATTGTCTTCGTTGATATTCTAGAATTTCTTTAAAAAAATACTAATGCTATGTTCATGAACCCCCCTTATATATGAAATTAAATAATATCATGTAAATGGGATGTGTTTATACATTCCATAACACCAACTGAACCCTTGGAATGTAGATCATCCAAGCTATTTATAGATCTATAAATATTTTCATTGATGATATTCAGCATTAGTATAATCCTTCATTATTAATGGGGGATTTGATATCTTTTAAATTTTATACACTCGTATTGATGTGGAAGAATTCCACTCATATTTCAAATCCAAAAAACATATTCCTTTGGGCCAGTATTCTCACTGACTCATAAACTCTCCAATTTTATCTTTAGTGAATTTTTGAAATCATATCTACCATTGATTTGATAATTTTGAGCAAGAATATATATTGAAATTTTTCTTATATATTTTATCCCTTCTATCTAAATTCTCTTAAATGTATCTCACTAGCTTCTAAATCTTGAACAATGTGAATCTAGTCTTCTGTAGCAGCATTAGAATTCGATTATTCAATTTGTACTAAATATTCAATTTCTCTTTCTAAAAAATGATGGGGATATATTTAATCATTTAATTTATAGCTTTATAATCTAGAATTATAGTTCCCCTTTCAACACATTAGATTATTCATTTTTTTTTTGGAAAAGTATCCCATACAATAAATTATAGTACATCATAAATTTATTAACATATCTTTTATTTGAATTACATTTTGACCAATCATGAAATAATTATAATGATATCATTGAAATACTTATCATCACCATTGAATGTTGGTATATTCCTATTTCAAATTTTCATTATAATTTCCATATAATTTTTTTTATGTTTATTGTGAATGGATCTCTAATACTAATTGAAGAGGCCCATGTCAGATTTTCATTATGGGGGGAGGGGGTTGAGATGATGGTCCTCTATAACAAATTATTCCCAATTTAAATGAAACTTCCAATTCCTATTAAATATATCATTAAAATTAACTAAATAACTTCACAACAGCACAAATATTTTAATAAAATATTGAAAACATAATAGGATATATATAGGGTACGACTCTATGGAATTATTATTTATATGTTGGTTAGACAACACAATATGGATTATTCACTATAATCCTATAAAAAATTAAAATTAATTTGGATGTAACCATTTATATATAAAAAAGTTAATATTTCAGTTGATTGTGGTTCCATACCCCATCTATGGACTCTCCTGCCTTGGTTTTTTAAGTACCCCAATATTTATCATCTTACTTTAATAGTAATATATATCACATCATAGCCACAATAGAGAATGGTTTGAAACCATTGTAACATGATCCACCACACCTGTGTTGATATAAAAAAAATATATTATTAGAATTTAGATTATCGTCATCCTAGATCATATATGATCATTATTTCTCACGTACTTATTCAATATCTTCAAGAACATCTTGGATTAAGTTTTTTGTTTTGAAACTACACCATGTGATATATTGCGATCATCAATTTCCTTAGTCTTTCAATACTAAGGTGTGACTTATTTTGGAGATTATATATTCATCTCAACTTCTCTCAATGATATTTGATGAATTATTACCTCATTATAGTCATTCATTATATTTAGTAGATATCAAATTTCCAACCTATTATCCAATACCAACAATCTTCCTTAAAATTTTATAAATAATTTGTCTAATATTATTCTCATTGAATCAATGATATTATTTTATATATAATATTCAATGATTCATGTAATGACGTATTCATTTTTCCCCAATCATCAAATACATAGGTAGTTTAAATATCTTGAATACCTAAATAATCTTTCACAAAGGGTTTTTGAAAAACAATGTGCCCAATTCTATTATTTTATTTATAAAAAATCAACTGTTTTATATTCAAACAAATATAAATTATTTTCATTATTAATATCATATATTTCACATTAACATTCATCTATGAAAATATATATAAATAATCCCACGAATATATTTTATTTATTCAAAATCACATATACTATGAACCATATGTCATAACATCTCAGCCTATATATTTCATGTATATATTCATGAACATCATGTATGGTTGATTGAATGAATATCCCATGAATCAAGATTCTATCAGGTGTAATGATTGTACATAATTCATGGTAGATTATGCACATACTAAACGAGTTTCATTAACAAGGAAACATAGTATTACATTATATATTACTTAATATTATAAGAATATTCAATAAAAATAATAAAAAATTTCACACCAAAACTAAGAGTATAAGTGTCCTTAGAGACTAGATACAAAAAATATTTTTTAAAAAAAAATCAATATCTTCCACAGACAGACATAACACATGATACCATATTAAAATATCTTACATAATGAACTTTTTTATTACATAGGGAATTGAGAAAATGGAATGGCATGGTCTGAGATTCCTATAATGTGTTGGTATAATATATAGAATTAATGATCATATGTGTGAAATGGTTAAGAGTTTGTGTGGGAGAGAAAGGACACAATTTAAGAGGATCACACCCAGAAAAACATAGATAATAAAATAATAATTAATGGATGAAATTTATTTTAAAACCTAATATAAAAGACATTTAAATTTAAAAAAAATCCAATTAATCTGGATCTGTTGATCATAAAATATCCATGAGGCATAACATAGATATGAGAATAAACATAAAATCATCTTACATTATGAGAAAAACTATTGATGAACCCACATTTTGTTTTATGATACCATAGTCATTCCAACATAACATTTTATGAGTAAACCCCATCATTTGAAAACATTTATATTTAATAAATTCTCAAACTATCCACATATTATGATTTGAGAAAAACCCATAATGAAAATGAATTAAATTATGAGGAAATCTCATAATTATAACTAATTATATCATAAGATATTACACATTACATAATGAATTGAAGAGTTGTAATGAACCCAGAAATACTATAATAGATAAAAATCATCTATATTCCATAAATATCAGAGAAAATTCATAATCTAATAATTATTTACGTAACCCTTGTGAAAGATATGAGTTTCGTGAAAATGTAAATAAAACATTATGATAGTCCTTACATAGAATGAAATTGGATGTTTCATTTAAAAATAACCCTTCAGAAGTTTATTAAACAGAAATATATATTGACATAGATAAAAATCAATCGAGAAGATAATTGCGAAATTACATTCAAAATGAGAAGAAATACCCTTTTATTAATTTTAATGAAAGGATAAGCATTCATAATTTGAGGAAATCCTCACCATTTATTGTACATTGAAATAGTTCACCTCTTTCTCCAAAGAGGAAGGTAAATTTTTCATACCCAAAGTAGTATTGATCATGAGATCTGTGATATTCCACCCCATGTGTCATCTATTATCATCAACAAAATGTTTTTATAAATTGTTATCCCATATTAATAAACCCTCAAGTGGAATGACAATACATTGTTCTCAAAAAATTTATCCAAATATTGACAACATCTCTCCATAAAATTTTAACCTCTTAACCATATTAAAATTAAATTATTTAGAATGAAATCCATCAAATCACCTTAACATTGACCCCCCCATATATATAAAATTACTACTTGATTATGACATTCCAAACATGTGAATAACCTCATTGTATATTCCCTTGAATCATGGAAATAACCTTAATTACAGTAAATCATTTCCGAAAACATACATTATTAATGGTTCCAAATATTACTAGATATAAAATTTAAATGAAAGAAGTTGTAAACATCATCATTAAATACATAGACCACATTTTCCATAATTAGATCTTGGTTAATCCGTACTATCAAATTTACTTATTCATATCAATCGTATATCTATCCAAACATCATTATCATGACATTAGACATAAATTATGGGTTACCATCCCGTAAGAAAAATATCACCTTTCTATTAAAAAAAATTTCTCTATATCCATCACCATTCATCTTTTCCCTTTAAATCCTTAATGAAATCATATACAAAAAATAATCTTATATTTCATAATTCATATAGCGCAGTCTTTGAAATCTAGAACTTTAGTACTTCATTCTACTAACTTGATTCATAAATTATTACATAGGCCTCATAATCTTTTTAATTAATAAATATTTCATATAATATGAAATATGAATTATGTATTAAGGATACACATCCTCAATCTAACGATTATTATTATGTTTAATATAAATGATACCGAAAGAACATTACATACATTTGACATGTCCTTTGAGGTCTCCTTATATAACCATGTATAACCAATACTTGTACCGCCATCCAGATTCACATTATGAGATATGCACTTCAAAAATTTCTTCGAATAATGTCCATAATTTCCGTATCAAAATCATTAAAGGTGAATCATGTTTCTTCTAGTTCTCTCTATTTAATAAAAATAGAAAGGAAATTGTGAGAAGAGTTTATCATATTGGGATACCATATAATCAAAAAACATTTCTTATATGGGGCCTAAATCATGGATGATATTATTTTAATCTATGAAACCTTAGATTTTTTACACATTTATTAATAATAATTCCATTTTTAAATAATTCTGAGTAACTTGTAATTATTTAGTGAATTCAAAAATCATGCCCATCGAGAGTGTGAAAACAGTTCTGAAGTAAGTGCCATTGTCATGTACCAGAGTTCCCTTAGTTAGGCCTGAAACAACTTATTGGAGTTGTTACACCATGGTACATCTATGCCTTAGAAACATCAAATTTTTGTATCCCGGTATGAATTTATTTCATGGGAACCACTCACATTATCAGTTAAAATAATTCCATGACATTTGCTTATATGTTAACTCATCCTTATACATATCCATAGAGACATCCCTATGCATACCCTTATAGATAAACCTACAGATATCTATAATTTTATTTCGTCCTAGTTTCCATAGGATGACTAATACTTTCATTTTTATAAAATCTATAACCACATAGGCTTAACATACATGTACATCACATCATATTAGATGAATATTAAGTATATTACGAAAATACATTCCCAATTACTATAATAGTATTTTTTCTTAAAAAACATGAAAAAAAATTATTCTATAAAGGTGAAATTTATTCCAAATATCCCAAAAATATGTCCATCTTTAACACTTCTACCTAAGACCTAGGTTCATAACTTGGGGAAAGGAAAAATAGGAAAGGGGACAAATCAGATATCTAAAAAAGGTAGTTAAAAGAAATGTGTATGCATAACCATAACAAAAGTGTATGAAACATGAGAAAGATACATGATGATCATACCCTATATATATGATATCATAAAAATGATTGTAAGGTCATAATACAAAGATCATTTGATAATTTAGATCATAAGTCATTAAATAATAACATAGTAAAAAGATATGTAATTTTTGGAATGCACATTTTTATTTAAATATGCACCATGTTCAAGTAGAAACAGTACACTATTTATGTTAGGGACATAAAATTAGGCACTCACATCAACATATGGTCATTCAACTACTTCCATGCATATCATTGTGAATGTGAAATAAGGTTAATGCATAACCTTATGTACATAAAAAAGGTCCATGAATAAAATTGTGAACATGTAATCATGTTAACTCATAATATTGTGAACATGTAATCATATTCAAGCATAAAAATAAAAATAGGAAACCAATTCCATGAATAACATTGTGAACATGTAATCAAGTTCACGCATAACATTATGAACACTATATGTGGTTCACTCATTAAATTTTTAACATGTAATCTGGTTTACACATGAACACATGGTCATGAAACCAGGTCCATAAATAACATTGTGAACATGTATTCAAGTTAACACATAATATTTATACTCCCGATTCATCTATAATTACCCAATTCTTTGGATGGTGGTATAGGTTCTACCCATCTCATAATAACAATATTGATACATGTCCCACAAAAAAACCTTAATCATACCTTTACCCATAAAAATAGATTTGTTTTATAAACCTAAAATTGAAATACATTAAATGAAATGGGTACCATTAACATTTAATCACACATTAATCATTCAAAATAATATTCAAAATCACTAAATGAATGAAAAAAACCATAGAAGAATATGATTTAAAATCCATACAACTCTTTGAAGGGAAACTAGTTTCATAAACCTCGTGAAATTAAATAAAAAATCATTAATATAATGAATATGATGGGATTTTTAGATCATTTACTATAAAGGAATGAGTATCATCAGTTGATGTAATCTTAGAAGGAAAATAAATTTTAAATATATTTTGAATACGTTTTTTGAGTAAATTATATTTTCTTTTTTGAAAATGATAATTTAAACCTAAAAACCACAAGAATATCATTTTGTTTAAAATGAACGTGACTTATTAGAGATATATTATTGAAACCATTTTATAATTTTTTTATTAAAAATTTATAAGGTGATCTTGAAAATGATTGGAAATCCATTTTTTCTGAAATAATAATAAAAGGGCTTGAAAACATATTGAAGCCCATTTCATTGAAAATAAAATGGAACCATATAAATAATGATAGAAATTTAGTTGAAAACCATTTTCAATTGAAAACCTATAAAGGGATTTGGAAAACGTTTTGATAACCATTTACTTGAAAATACATTGATAACTTATAAAAAATGCTTGAAACATATTTGAAAATAATTTTCCCTGAAAATGAATAAAATGATGTTGAAAATGTTTTGGAGAAAATTTCTCCAAAATTTGTTCCAAAAACGTATAAAACGATATTTAAAACCAAAAATTATTTTTAATATCCATTTACAAGATTTTTTTTGAAATAATGTTTTTGAACTAAAAAAGATTTTCGACTAGAGAGAGAGATAAATTAATATTTTTCATAAAATAATTTTCTTAACCTATTATATACCATAGAGTTTTAAAATGATACATATACATGGAAATATATTTTATAAATATAATATAAGAAAAATACTAATGATTATTTAATACATATATAATAATATTTCAGTAAAGGATGTATAAGAATTAATAATCTTTAAAAGCGATGGGAGAGTTTCAATAAACTCTTAAATAATTGTTACATAGTATGATACTATACATGTAAGAAAAGGTAACTAAATGTTATGGAAAATATAAATTAAATAATGGTATTAGTGATATAACATGTTAAATAGATGCATATACACCTCAAAAAAGAATGGTGGTGCTTAGAAAAACATGTATGTCAAACTAGGATATTTGAGACAAAATGTTCTTTCTAATTTGGTAAATCATAAAATGTAAACAACATGAAAGAAATATCATAAATTTATATGAATGTAAAAAATTATTTGACAATTATAATTATTGAATACATCCATGATAGGTACACATCCCATAATAAAGTAATGGGTGGTGAATAATGCATGTGTCTCAAAGAAATAAAAAGTGAGATGAAATTCTCGTTCCTTGTCTCTTTAGTCTCATTTTACTCATTCAAACCTCCTATATAATAATTATAAATTTATTATTAATATTTTTAAGAACCATATAATTATATATAATACCATATATTTAATTATTAAGAATTTATATTAACCTCTTGTTAGCAATTTCATGTTCTGTTTATAGTACGAGTAATATTTGCATTGTTTTCAATTCTGTCCTAATTTATTTTATCTTCGATACATATAGTTATATCATTATTTAAAAACGTAAATTATTATATAATAATAATTTATATTCATTATTTTTTATTATAATATTTTCTATAAAATATTATTATGAAATAGAATCCACCATTCTTACAAATGGTAAGCCGTACATATGCATGATCATTGTTTCAGTCTTTATTGCCATACTATTTGAAAGAAGGTAAATGAAATATGATTATATATATGTATATATATATATAATTATTTATCTATAACTACTATATCATATATATCATATAACTTCACTAATCTTATCCTTAATACATTCAATTTAGTTTTTAAACGAATCACAGTGCATTGAGCAGGCGGTCATCCAGAGTTCCTCATTTGAAACTACCATACTTACACCAACTAGAGGATATATAGATATATGTTTGAAATGGATTAAAACGATTATGTACAAAATAAATTAAATATATAACATATATAAATAATTTTTCTAACATTATCTATAAAATGATAGGCGGTAAGGGAAAATGAACACACATCATTTTGTGAGGCGGTAGTTCATCGTGCACATAAATAATACGTTTATTACCCATTCGATAGTGGTGTGTGTTTTTGTAGGTTTATATATTAGAAAAATAATCATATTCTATTTAATATATTGTTTTTAATCAATAACTAAATAAAAATAGTTGATGTATTGGAAAAATTAAATTAAAAAAATGATGTTTGAGGGAAGACGTTACATCATAATTATGTAAATCCTTTTGGTTTGTCCCAAAAATATTTCTTTTATTTATAACTACACAATGTGATACCTAAATTAAGAATTTAGGAATGTTGGGAGACTAGTTTGGAATTTTTTAGATGAGCCAATGTGGCTTTATAGGTGTGAGGAATGGGTTAAGTTCGTTCCTTTTTATAATGGAGGGGAGTGGCGCTCTTGTTAATACCAAAATGTATTCAATAATAGGAGGTCACAATTACATAGAGTATCTCAAAAATGGAAAACTAATTGATTAATGTGATTTTATGGTCCCACAAAATCTACACCATAGAAAAAATGTTCATTTTAATTTTTCGGTTCCTTAACTTCTATGATTCTCGAATTTTATTTTTTTTAAAAAAAGCAAGTAGTTTTTAACCTATATTCATTGAACAATTAGAATAAATTAAAAATAAATTTATTATATAATATAGATCAACTAAATTATAAATATTATACCTAATTTTAAAAATAAAAAACTGTTGTGTTTGGGAAATTAAATTCTTAAATGAATCGCCTGTGACTTTCAAAACAATACTTAAACCTGATTTGTAATAACAATGTTTCTTATAAACTATGTGTAAATATGTTAACAAAATAAGATAAATTGATATATTAATAGAAGATAATTAATATTTATTTATACTTAAAAATAAATATATATAATATTATCTTTTTTATTCATTTAAATCATTAAAAATATCATTTATTGTAAAATAAAAATAATGTCAATTTTGACCTTTTTTATTTAATTATTATTTTAAAATATAAAAATAATATTTTATTTCAAATAAATTAATTTTACACATTTTTAAAATGATATATTAATCTCAAAAAATAATTTTAAAACAAAAATTCAATTATTTCACTTAACTTTTAATATTTATAATATAATTTATTTAATTAATTATTAATAAAATAAATCATAACATTGGTATTTCGTAAGAATTTTATGTACCTAAATCATATCTAATAATTAATGATGAATTATTGATATATGAATAGATGATTTATTTTTCAAAACGATATGTATAATTAAAAATATGATGTTCGTTACATATATTAATGTTTTATAAATGTTAATGATAAGGAAAATTCAAAATGTGTCTTTTTCCTTATTTAACCTTTAATAGAGGGAGATTCCATTTAATAATATCACAATAACAGATAAAATTTTAAAAAATAGGTTATACAGTCAAATTATAGGCAGCCAATGCCTTTTGAACAAGATTCAATGTCATTTTGGTCCTTATGGATAAGGTTTACTTGATACTTAATCCTAATGTAACCTTATTTGTTGTGATTAATTTCAATCACATTCAATAATATTTTTTATCACAAAATTATGTTTTTTATTAGACAAAATTTTTTATAATTAATATAACTATTTTTTTGGTTTCTCATAAATCAAATCACTTATGTGGGAAAATTATGTTTAACGCTAATCTCACAAACGTGGAGAAGAAGTTTGTTTTAAAAATTGAAACATTTAATATATCAACTAATGTTTAAATATTATTTAAATGTAAAAAGGATCTTAATTACCAATATTGGATTAATATATTTATAATTATCTGTTTTAAAATTATTATCCTATTTAAAATATATTTTAACATTAATAATTATTTAAATGTGGAGGTGGTTTTTAACTAAATTTCAATAACTTTTACTATTAACAAAAAATATTGTTTATATAAAAATTATAAAAAATCACCCTATGATAATTTTGATATTTACAACTAAAAAATGACGGTTAATGTGAAAATTAAAATTGTCAAATTTGTCAAATTTTTTTATTTAAATAGGTGTGCTATTAAGTGTTAGTAAAAACTCGATCATTCATGTAATTAATTTTAACCTCAGTGTTCCATATAGATAAATATAAAATTTATTTTTTTGTAGTGCATGATTAAATTTTAATTTTATGTAATTTAATCTGGTGATAGTCATTTAATATAAATAAAATTATTTTTATTATTATGTGAAATGAAGAATATCAAAAAGTTTGAATTAGATTCAAAAATAATAATTCACAAAATCTTATGGTGTTAAAAGAATAGATTCACAATTAATTCAAACTTACATAGTTTATATAGATGGTTTTTTTGGTATATCCTCACTTTTCACTAGTAATTTTTCATATCAATAAAAATAAAAAATATTGTAGAAGAATTCAAATCCTTTAATTTGAATGAAAAATAATAAATACAGTGAATATGATATATGTTCTTGATCATGATTTTGTTAATTCCATGATAATAAGTAAAAATTTGTAATAATAAAGTCATATTCATTTAAAATAAAATTTATGCACCCCATGGTGATGTACTAGGGTTTATAAAACCATTTTCTAAATTATATTAATATTTCTTCTTCAATTATTCCCCATTATTTTTATAGATTAAATAGAGAAATGAAAATAATTTTGTAAACCTTTCAAGATTTAAAATTAAAATTGAACATCTACATAATATTTTTTAGTAGCTGAGTGGGGGGACCAGTGGTCTAGTTATAAAAATTCATACATTTTTAGAAAAACATATATACCCTTTTACAGTTATTGATCTACTTAATAACAAATCGGATCCTTAAATAATATAAAATAATAATAAGAGAGATTAAAACAAATGATACTTATATGGTTTGGTACCAATACCAACTGTTTACCAAGTAGGATGAATGCACTGACAATGATTATCAACTTTAATCATTTTCATAAATACAATGGATTAGGAAGAATCTTTATTTGTTCCATTGTTTTTTATAAATAAGATGATCTTGGATCATCACCCCTACCACAAACTCTTAGTCCTTAGATTGTTAAACACATAAACCATCATTCTCTTCCTCAACTAGTTATATACCTCAGAATTGATCCTCATCATCAATTGGTCATACAACTCAACTATAGTCTCCTATTACATCATGTTGATACAGTAATAAAAATATCATCTTATATTCTTTAGATAATCCTTCTTCAAGATACAATAGTATTATTCGTTCTCATACAGTTCATCAAGATCCTTGCAAACTACTTGTAATAAGTTATTTCATCTTGAAACTCCTTCCATATCAGATTTGATGAATATTATCTTTATCCTTGTAATAATCTTGTATTCCTTATTTAGTGTAACATACCTTTGAGTAAATTTCTCTCCTTGATAAAGGATTTATTGATAACTTAGTATGATATTCAAACAAAAAATATTTCTCTCACATCTATTAAAAATTGAAAAAAATGTAAAAACCACTTTTCATGTTCAAAATTTTTTTGGAGAACATTATTCCAATTTTTATAGGATATTATTTCATATATAGTATATTTGAATTCTTGTTAGGATCTAGATTTTTCAATTTTCATTAGATCCTTATGTTTTTAAAATCACCTAAAAAACTATAAATTAATTATCAGGTTCTATTTGAATAAAAACATACTAAACACCATTATTTTTTTAGTGAATCCTTTCATGTACATTAATCCTAAAATATCATTTATTTTCATCATTAATATTGCATAAACCACCTTTATATTCATGGCCACCAAAATAAATGAATTATTCATTACATCACATTTTCTATTTTGAACTCACATGAACTATAAATTATCTTCAATCATGTTACAATAATAATATTTAATTTGAAAATCATGAAGTAAATGCATGTCTTGTTTCATGAATTTTACAAGTAATAAATTTCTATCTTGTTCAATGGGAAAGAATATTCAATTATAAATTGAGTCTATACATTGAAATTTTGAAAAACTATGACATGGAGTTTCTCTTTTCATTGAATTATTTATACTCTAAAATGTTTACCAGGATGTTTATTTTTATATATTGAATTGTCTATATTCATGTAAGGGGTATTCATCCAACTGTTCAGTTTATTTTAAGATGACATGGATGGAAACACTCAATTGACTAAATTAAATTTCTGTAATTAATCAAACTCATCACATATGATTTATCATTACATTAATGCGTGGTTAGTATATCTATTATACTTTTTCTAGCATTCATTCAACCCAATTATATTAATGTAGTGTGTTCACCACATGGAAGGAATTTATTTCATTAGTTTGTTGGGTATAGCTCATAATATGTTTCTATTCTTATAGAACTATATAAAAATATTTACTTCAAACGAAATACTCATGGTAGGTACATTCTTATCCAGGTAGTTTGTCTATTTATAGTGTATAGAGGCTCTTTTTGATGACCGTGATGGAGATAAATATTCATGCAACATGAAATATTAGATGAATGTGTTGAAACATTATCATTGTTGGATAATTGAAGATAATATGGCTAGGTTTCTTTAAATATCATTTAAATAATGGGAATGGTAATACCCATAATTTTATCCCACATTGGTTCTTATCTCTATATTACATATCTTAATAAACTATATCACCTCCTTCCAGGGGTTGATAATACTTTAGGGGTGTTAGAGTTCACCCTACATCATCATGTTCCACCCAGCTAGAGAGGGGATTAACATTTCATTCATGAATTCGATTTAAATTCAACCCATACATACAATTGTTACTTATAGGGCATGTGAGGCATGGTTCAAATAGATCCTCAATACAGTTCTGATAGTTCCTATGATTTTATATGGTTGGGACATTTTTTAAAGCAATCTCTTGGATTAAAATTCCATAAAATTCAATTGATATCCAATTAAAATTTAAATCCACCAATATAATTTTTAAATCTTTTTATTTTTAAAATAAAATATTCTTATTCTAAAAATAATATACTTTTTCGGGCCATTTTTATCACATATAATTCGTCAATCATCAAAATTTCTTCAAAAACCATGTTGAATACAATTTTATTTAATCATAAAATATTATTACCAAGTGTCTGGATAAGTTAAATAATTTAAAATATTATCTTATATAAATTCTATATCATCTTAAATAATAAATCCATTTCCACATCATAAATCTAAAATAGTATTCTATATATATTAACATCATTATTTTACTATTTACAAATTGAGAGATTTTCAAAAAAAATAAATCCTACTTTGGAACTTGAATCTCAACCTTTGAAACTGTTTTCAATATACAAAATCCCCAAAATTACATTTTTTATCAAATAGATTTATTCCTCTCCATTTGTTTGACAATATATGAAATGTTAAATACTATTCATCGTATAATTTGTTCTTCGTCCTTTGAAATAAAACAAATTATCTTCCCACACATTTTCATATTTGAGAGATGGATGATTCCACATGGAGCACATAACAATGATCCCTTACTTACTCTATTTTATATCACTATGGGATAAAACAATGTGTAATATTAGAGAGATACAACCATGTACTTATTTGATGTCCATACATGAAAATATAAGTTAAAACATCATAATAAATCATTTTTCTTAAAATAATTATATCTTCAAAAAAATATTTACATGTAGTCTTTCATAGTTAAAAGAAATTGAAATATTCAAGTGAATGGAACTCAAATCCCCTCCCATGTTTTTAATAAATCAAACCACAATATAATAATTATTTTTAATAAAATAATATGCAAGGGAAGTAACTTTTATTTACATAAATCAATTATATTTTTTTCAATGTTCTTCATAGTTTATATATTTATAGGGAAAAATAAAATGCATGCTCTTTCATTGATGTTTTATCCCCAAAAAAGGGGCACACATTACTTCTTCACATCACAATAGTTGAGACACTTCATAGTGGTAACATTATATGTTTTCATATTTTCATATCCTTAAATATAATCTTCAAATTATCATAATAAAAAAATTGAATAAGGGAGACCACCAGTTTTTTAATAAGTAACATTATGGTTGTGAGATTCCTCTCAAACTAGGAAACTATTTCTTTCTTATCACTACACTTTTTCATCAAATATTTTGAGTGGTTTTTACTCAAATTATCCTATTAATCTTTTTATATGTGTAAATAATTTTTTTTGCTTCATCTCAGATAAAAATGAAAACAATTTTCTTTTTTTTCTTATAAATCATTAATAATTATTCATGGGATGATATGATGGTTATGAAATCCATTAAATAATTACCTGTTTTCCGACACCTCTTACAATTATTAAATGATCTCATTTAAAAACTTATGTATGACACCATATGGTTCGTTGTTATATATTATGAAACATTTTAATTCTTAATATCCTCCTAAACTATCTTCATTTAAATATTCGATTTCCATTACTATGGCTAGAAACTAGAAAATTATTCTTTATGTGTTCAATTTTATTGGGATTCTCATTACATTGGTGTTCACCTTCTGTATTATAATATTCCATTATTTACATGTCAAATGGAACATTTCATTTCAACCCATTAGTAAAAACCTAGAAGCCATGAGTTTATTTTCTACATTTTCCACACACACTATATTAATATTGTAATTTATTTATTTTTGGATAGTTTGGGAGAATATCTAGTTATATATTGTCTTCGTTGATATTATAGAATTTCGTTACAAAAATACTAATGATATGTTCCTGAACCCCCCTTATATATGAAATTACATAGAATCATGTAAATGGCACGTGTTTATACATTCCATAACACCAACTGAACCCTTGGAATGTAGATCATCCAAGCTGTTTATAGATCTGTAAATATTTTCTATGATGATATTAAGCATTAGTATAATCCTTGATTATTAATGGGGGAATTGACATCTTTTAAATTTTATACACGACTATTTATTTGGAAGAATTCCACTCACATTTCATAGCCAAAAAACATATTCCTTTGGACCAGAATTCTCACTAACTCATAAACTCTCCAATTTTATCTTTAGTGAATTTTTGAAATCATATCTACCATTGATTAGATAATTTTGAGCAAGAATATATATTGAAATTTTTCTTATATATTTTATCCCTTGTATCTAAATTCTCTTAAATGTATCTCACTAACTTCTAAATCTTGAACAATGTGAATCTAGTCTTCTGCATCTGCATTAGAATTTGATTATTAAATTTTTACTAAATATTCAATTTAACTTTCTAAAAAATGATGGGGATATATTTAATCATTAAATTAATAGATTTATAATCGTGAATTATATTTCCCCTTTCAAAACATTAGATTATTCATTTTTTTTGGAAAAGTATCCCATACAATAAATTACAGTACATCATAAATTTATTAACATATCTTTTATTTGAATTACATTTTGATCTATCATGAAATAATTATAATGATATCGTTGAAATACTTATCTTATCCATTGAATGTTGGTATATTCCTATTTCAAATTTTCATTATAATTTCCATATAATTTTATTATGTTTATTATGAACGGATCTATAATACTAATTGAAGAGGCCCATGTCAGATTTTCTTTATGGGGGGAGGGGGTTGAGATGATGGTCCTCTATAACAAATTATTCCTATTTTAAATTCAACCTACACATCCTATTGAATATATCATTAAAATTAACTAAATAACTTCACAACAGCACATATATTTTAATAAAAATAGTGAAAACATAATAGGATATTTATAGGGTACAAATCTATGGAATTATTATTTATATGTTGATTAGACAACACAATATGGATTATTCACTATAATCCTATAAAAATTTAAAATTAATTCAGTTGTAACCATTTATATATAAAAAAGATAATATTTCAATTGATTTCAGTTCCATACCCCATCGAGGGACTCTCCTACCTTGGTTTTTTATGTACCCCAATATTTATCATCTTCCTTTACTAGTAATATATGTCATATCATAGCCACAATAGAGAATGGTTTGAAACCATTGTAACATGATCCACCACACCTGTGTTGATATAAAAATAAAAATATATTATTCGAATTTAGATTATCGTCATCCTAGACCATATAAGATCATTCATTCTCACGTACTTATTCAATATCTTCAAGAACATCTTGGATTATGTTTTTTGTTTTGAAACTACACCATGAGATATATTGCAATCATCAATTTCCTTAGTCTTTCAATACTAAGGTGTGACTTATTTTGGAGATTATATATTCATCTCAACTTCTCTCAATGATATTTGATGAATTATTACCTCATTATAGTCATTAATTATATTTAGTAGATATAAAATCTCCAACCTATTATCCAATACCAACAATCTTCCTTGTTATTTTATAAATAATTTGTCTAATATTATTCTCATTGAATCAATGATATTATTTTATATATAATATTCAATGATTCATGTAATGACGTATTCATTTTCCCCCAATCATCAAATACATAGGTAGTTTAAATATCTTGAATACCTAAATAATCTTTCACAAGGGGTATTTGAAAAACAGTATGTCCAATTCTCTTACTTTATTTATAAAAAATCAACTGTTTTATATTCAAACAAATCTAAATTATTTTCATTATTAATATCATATATTTCACATTAACATCCATCTATGAAAATATATATAAATAATCCCACGAATATATTTTATTTATTAAAAATCACATATACTATAAAACATATGTCATAACATCTCAGCCTATATATTTCATGTATATATTCATGAACTTCATGTATGGTTGATTGAATGAGTATCCCATGAATCAAGATTCTATCAGGTGTAATGATTGTACATAATTCATGGTATATTATGTACATACTAAACGAGTTTCATTAACAAGGAAACATAGTATTACATTATATATTACTTCATATTATAAGAATATTCAATAAAAATAATAATAAATTTCACACCAAAACTAAGAGTATAAGTGTCATTAGAGACTAGATACAAAAAATATTAAAAAAAAATTCAATATCTTCCACAGACAGACTTAACACATGATACCATATTAAAATATCATACATAATGAACTTTTTTACTACACAGGGAATTGAGAAAATGGAATGGCGTGGTCTGAGATTCCCATAAAGTGTTGGTATAATAGATAGAATTAATGATCATATGTGTGAAATGGTTAAGAGTTTGTGTGGGAGAGAAAGGACACATTTTAAGAGGATCACACCCAGAAAAACATAGATTATAAAATAATAATTAATGGATGAATTTTTTTTAAAACCTAATATACAAGACATTTAAATTTTAAAAAAATCCAATTAATCTGGATCTGTTGATCATAAAATATCCATGAGGCAAAACATAGATATGCGAATAAACATAAAATCATCTTACATTATGAGAAAAACTATTGATGAACCCACATTTTGTTTTATGATACACTAGTCATTCCAACATAACATTTTATGAGTAAACCCCAACATTTGAAAACATTTATATTTAATAAATTCTCAAACTATCCACATATTATGATTTGAGAAAAACCCATAATGAAAATGAATTAAATTATGAGGAAATCTCATAATTATAACTCATTATATCATAAGATATTACACATTACATAATGAATTGAAGGGTTGTAATGAACCCAGAAATACTATAATAGATAAAAATCATCTATATTCCATAAATATCAGAGAAAATTCATAATCTAATCATTATTTTCGTAACCCTTGTGAAAGATATGAGTTTCGTGAAAAAGTAAATAAAACATTATAATAGTCCATACAGAGAATGAAATTGGATGTTTCATTTAAAAATATCCCTTCAGAAGTTTATTAAATAGAAATATATATTGACATAGATAAAAATCACTCGATAAGATAATTAATAAATTACATTCAAAATGAGAAGAAATATCCTTTAATTATATTGTAAACTTTTATATTTCTATTGAAAAAATTCAAACCAAAAATTAATTTGGAAAACCATGAAAAATTGGATAAGTATTATTTAGTAAATAATGATTACAAAATAGAGAAAAATAGGTCTTCAGGAATGTGTAGAAAAGGAATATTCATTTTACACTTTTGTAATGCGATTCAAAGTTAGATTAAAAAAACCCTTATAATATTGTTATAAGAATATTCAATTATTATGTAAAATAAAGACCATTGAGAATGGAATTTTGATTTACTATACATAGATATATGTATAATAATAATATAATATCACAAATATTAATATTGATGAGAATGATTCATTTCCAAAAATAAGTTGTAAGGTCATATCATCTTAAAAACATCATTTGGGTTGAATTGTGAATCTAAAAGAGTATAAATGGTATGATGACATATACAACAAATTAATAACCATAAGATAGAAAATATATGGATTTTAGAAAGAGTAATATATAATTTTTATAGGTGGATGTTTAAAAACCAAAAATGTGATTTTAAAATGCGACTCTTAATAAAAAAATTAACTATTCTGAGGTATTCCATGAAAGTGATTTAAACTATTGTATATCAAAAAAAATAAATATTTATATTTTAAGACAATAATAAAATTTGAAAAAATTTAATTCTGAATTTTAAAATTGTATTACCCAATAATTTGTTAGTCACTCTTTATTTTTATAAACAGATTTTGTAATTTTCATTCATTCATTATATTTTAATAATAGTGGTATCAATCATTGTTCATTGATACCACGTTCTAAATAAGTAGATTAGAAAATATAGTAGAATAAATGGTTTATGATGACTGGTGAATCCCCTTGTCCATTTAATAATTTAACAGTTATGGTTTGGGAGAATATAATCACTTATGAAATTGTTTTTGAAATTTATCGATAACAATGAGTTACATTATAACAATCATTGTCTTTTTATGTCATCCTAATAAAATTTTATAATGAAAATAAAATTCTAATTATTATAAAATTTAAAAATTATAGATGAATTTATACATTTTCTATATGAAATTGATGATGTTGGTATACCATTGTTCATATAAGTTGTTTGAATAATAAAAACAATAACATTATATAGCAAAGAATTGAGTTTGAGAATAAAGATAAATAACTATTAAAATAAATTTATAAAAAGAATAAATATTTTAATATAATGTAATCATATTGAATAAATAATTTTTTAAATATTTGATATGATAAGTTAAATGGAAATTATTTTCACGAAAAAGGTATATGTTTAATTTACACGTTCTTAGCATGGGTTTATCATTATAATGGATTTATAATTTCTTATTAAAAAATTATCTACCATAAATATATGAGTCGTGGGAGATAATAAATGGGATGGGACTCGAGAATTTTTAGAAAGAAAAGAAGGTTTTGGAAGGGAAATAGGAGGGGTCCTTCTATAGTTTTTGAGGAGAATTAATACTAATTACCATTCTTCAATGTATTAGGTTTTCATTTAAAAAGAAAAATTCAAATATTTGGAAATATATGTATTTAGTTTGAGTTCTGGTCATTTAGTCCCCCATAAAAATACCCATAAGTATATTTTTACAATATTTCAAGATTTTACCAATTAGTTAAACTCTTTTTACCTTATTTTACTTTACCTTATTATCTAAATTATTACATTGTTAACTTATTTTAATACAAAAAAATGAAAATAAAATAACAATATAATATTGAAATGATGATTAAATATTTGGAATCCCATTAATAAATTTTTATAAATATTTGAAATTCATATTTTAATTTAAAACATAATATATATATATATATAGGAAAAACTATTTTTTAAATGAAAATATGTTTTTATACATCAAGTGTTATTAATTTTATTTCATATCTATCACAATAAATATATGTCATAATAAATTATTTTATCCATTGAAATATAAAATTATATACATTTTTAAATGTGTCTATTTAATTAAAATAGTTCAAAATGAAATTGTTTAAAAATATTATTTGAAAATATTATTTTTTATATTTAATAGTTTTAACCCCATCCTATTAAAAATAATTACTGTAATTATAGAGACATAATTTTATTAATAACTTGGTATAAAACAAATCAAAAAAAAATTAGATACATTACATAATTATTTAATAATAACCACAGTATTATTAATTTCTATCATATAAAATATATTTTATTATAAAAATAAGTTTTAATTAAATATTAACTTTTGTTTCATTATTTTTTATTTTTAAATTATATTATTTTAGATTTATAATTGGACCTTACGCAGAATAAATATACCCATTGTATACATGAATAACCATAAAACATATATCCAATGACTATATTTTAGATGACCATATTCTAGATGACAATATTACTAATAAAAATTTACATAATAGAATGATTTCATTTCTATATATATCATACAATAAATTCTCAAGAATTATTCATCATATTAATTAAAACCTTGATGAATATGGATAGTATGTTAATAAATATTTTCCTTTTTAACATAGTTGCAATTAGGGTTATGATATTAATATAGAACCAAGAGGATAACTATTTTATGGTTCTGGTATTTTAATTTAGTTTTCGATTTATCCCTATTTATTTTTTATTTATTTAGATTTATATTGTATTCTTATATTGTATTAATGTTTATCAATAATTGTAATATTTTTTCTCAATAAAATTTATTCAATTTTTATTTTTTTATATGTGTTTACTATGAATCAAACTGTTCAAAAAAAATTTAATTTAATTGAAAATTACATAGTAAAATCATCATATGTTGCACATGGGTACTGAATGGACCACTAATAAGTACCAATATTTGATGGTAAAGGTATTGGGGGTTATATTTAATAAATCTGGTACTTGGTGGCTCCGTACCGGGTACTTGATATTCTCATGTACTTATTTTCTATTCATAAAATTAAATTTATCCCCAATTAAAGGATATAAAATAATTTCCTCTTGATTTATTACTATTATAATGACAATCTAGATTGTAATTATATCTCACTAATCTTAAATGTAATCCATTTTCACCCTTGATTAAAAATCCCTAGATTGGGTGTGAATTAATTGAGTTATAATGGTAAAGTCCATAGCTCTTTTATAATTTTCCTTTTTCCTCATTCCATAATGGTAGTTTTATTAATACCTATCCATAATGATTTAGGGATGGTATAATAATATTATTCAATAAGATATCATTTTGAATAGATTCTATGGAGTATTTTCTTTGGATTTTCAATGATAATCCTTTGTTTTTCATTATAAATTCATCATAAATTTATTGTAGAAATAAAATCAACCAAAATATCTCATGGTAGGTGGTGTAGCAAAATTTTTGGTTGAATTATTTCTTAATCTATAAAAATGAAAGGGATCATCTATAATTAAATTATTATATTTGCTGCTTTCCATTATATCAATGGAAGGTTAACTAGAGAAATATTTAGGTAAAAAGGAACTCAAATATTATAATTCTTTTTTTGTAAATAAGGATTTAAATTTTTTTTACATGGGAACTTCTCTTATATATTCATTAAAAATGAATTTCCCTTACTAGTATTCTTGGACATTATCCTACATTCTTTATTTCATGCTAATGGTTTTTCATATCATTCATATTCTTTTATTTAGACTTATTAAGATATTTAAAGGGTAAATTCATCTTTTTTAGTTTCCGTTCATTATTTATTAAATATATTTATTATTTATATTTCATGAAATACATAAAAATATTTTCATGTAGTATTATACGTGATTACTTTTCCCATTTAGGAAAATAAATTATTTTTTTTAATTTGCAGTAACTAATATTGTTGTATGTATAGTGGTATTTGTGATGTTTTTATATGTATATACACGTTCCGATTATTTTATGGACCTTATGAAATTATATTCCTTCACCCATTTCAATTTAAACCTTGTTGTACAATTATAAAAAAATATTTGGATTTTTAGGATAAAATATATGAATGTATATTTTAAATGTTATCTTATATAAAATATTTAAAACTATATTCTACACTTATATATCTGTACCCCTAGGATTTATAGTAGCTCTTTCTGAATGGGAGGTGCATCATAGTTGTTTTGATGATGTGATCTGGGCACCATTTATGTGGTTGTTAGAAAAAAATTACATATAATATTTTAAATTATTCTAGATAAATATATAAAAATCAATAGAATAACATCTAAAATAAAATTAATATTTTAGATGTTTTTCAAACATTTTACATAATTTAAAACATATTCAAATTATCTTTTGGAATTTGAAAATTAAAACTTTATGTTTATCAATTATATTAACAAGTTACACTTATTTATAAAATTTTCCATATAATTATGAATAAAAATATAGGAATACGAATTGTAATTCCACATAAACTAAAACTCTTATTTTAAAAAGAAGTTCCCCGATGTTACCACCTGACCTGAATGGCCCGAAGGCTGTCATTTATATTGATTTTATGATAACCCCCCTTTCATGGGATGAGGGGGATCCCATACAAGGCCCATAGTGTCAGAGATTACATGGCTTGTTTGGAAGGAGATTACATGACCTAAAGGTCTAAGAGAATTCAACTAGACTATCTACAAGGAACTGCCCATCCCCAAAATTTGCGTCGTGATAGTAGCTCTATACTATCACATGGATGTGTGGCTAAGATTCCCATGCAAGTACTGGATGGTTCCGATGGCATTTCCTTACACATTCATTATGACATGTCTATTTGGTTCTGCTCTGGTGATTGAATTTTCCCTAAATCCACCTATAGGGATGCTCCATTTCAATAGAGTCTATCTGGGGAAACTGCACTGATCCAGTAGCCCGAAGGTCTTGAGGTGTCCAAAAGGTCTTAAAGGTGGCCCAAAATCCTTACATACCCAATGGCCGGGTTGGCCTGAAGAACATAAGGACTCCAAGCCCAAACCGGTTTCCCAAGGTGAATAGTTCTGGCCACAATAGTACCAAACAATACCTAATACAATACCTCTTGGAGTAACTAAATCGTACCTGCTACAGTATCAACTATAGTTCCTACTATAGTACTGCTACAGTCCCTCGAATTATGCCTCTTCCTGGTTTTGAACCTGGGACTTGTGGATGCATTCAAGGAGTCCTCACCAACTAGGCGGAGGCTCATATGCCACGATGATACAAAAATATTGGTAAAGTTAAATTTAGAAATTTAATTTTTTGGTGTATTTTTAATTTTTAATGTATAATACCATTATTAGGTGTCCCAAAATATTATAAAAAAAATTTATTAATGGGATACTAAGATCAATTTTATCTTGATCTCTCATTTGTTACAAATTGAATTTAACATTTTTACACAAAATCTAAACATATGGAATTCAAATATGTAATTTTTATAAAATAATGTCATTCAAATTCCTATTATATCATATTCCTCATTTTTTTTTAAATATTCTAAATACTTATAAATTAAAATTTAATATAATTATATTAAAAATTAATAACTTTATTTAAATGGTATATAAATTCAAACATATAACTCTATTTATAACCATATCCAATTAACAGATACAATTTTATAATCAACCCATTGATTTATAAATAATTAAATTTAATTACAGATATCATTTATATTTTGTAAAATATTGATTAATAAAAAAATGTTTATACATCATATTTAGTATATACATTCATATGTTGATATTTATAAATAAATTATAAGACACATTATATAATAGTTTTTTATAATGTCAAAATATATATTACCAATATAATTTAAATTAATATAAAATTATAAATTTTTACGTTTTCATATAAAATTTAAAATTTATTAAAAATATATATGTTTTAGAAGAAAAAAACATCTTTTTAAATTCAAAACATTCGTTATATTCATTATACAAATATTTATAAGAAAATTACTACAATAAAATACCTATAAATAAACGATGTCAATATATATATATATATTAAATAATTATTTAAATATATCAATATATGAAATAATTTTCAAAAAATACATTTAACTGAAAATTAAACATTCCAATATTTTATAATTAAAATATAAAAATTTTAATTAGATAATGAGTTTCTAATTGATTATATAATATATTTTGAAACATTAAATAAAAAATATTAAAATAGAATAAAAATGTCTAAATAAACACTTTTTATATGAATATTAATAACAAAATAAAGCATATATATTATTAATAACACCTTAGTTATAAAATATTTTTATATTAATATAGTGAATTTGATGATCAACTCGAGTTCAATGATATCTCATGAAGTGAATATATAAAGGGGGACTAGTGAAGACCTCAATTGCTACATGGTTAAGTTAGTATTGATTTTTTACAAGGGGTTTGGAGAACTCTTTAAAACAATAATCTATTAAATTTTACTTTGTATTGAAAAATCTATTATTGGGTGGACAATTTAAATAATTTCAAGAGTCAATCATTATTTATTTTGAAATAAATATTTAAAATCATATTTAATTTCATAACTATCATCGACTGGTGAGAGATAATTGAAGTTGTAGCCACTATTGAAGAATGAATTCATAGATGAACTCACATAATGATCGATTTTGGAAACACACATCATGGTTGGTGTCATAAATGAATAATTTTTATATTTAATTTAATATTTTTAGTTTTTGGGATCATTGAATTTATAGGGGTTTTATGTTTCCATAATGTATCAAAACATTTAAAGGGTTATACCATTAGATTGTGTTTTATTTAAAATTCCCATAGTTCATTGATGTAAAAACCTCAGCCCTAGAAAGATTATTATAGTGTGTAATTTATTATATTTTATTTAGATAATAAGAGGTTACATTCAAAATATAATTGTCTATTAGTCTTGAAGAAACTATATACACTAAAATTACAATACGACATGAAATTATACTACACTGGGTTGGAATTTTTATTCATTAAGACTATCCCTAAAGCTACTAATACATAATTTTCAAATTCTTTACATGGGGGAAATAGAAAAAAAGTAAATGTTGATCTCAAAGGATCACTATGGGAAAGTACACAATATATGAAATCATAATATAATAATGGAATGATTTGAGATGTTAAAAAAATAAAATACACATAATCACAACCTAAAACAAGGAAGAAAAATTAAATAACCAATCAAATGCATAGAAGTAATATACCACATAATGATAGAAATTTTATGAATGGATAATTTGAGACATCATAATATACCATGGAGGGGTCAATATAAGAAATTGATTAAAAAAGGTTATATACAGAAACAATACCCTATATTAATTGTCTCATGAGACATACAATTTCACTCATGGGATATATAATTTTAAGCCCAACTCTCCTCATAAAATTTAAATTCATTCCATGATATAATAATAGATAATATACTATACATGAAATAATGATTAAGAATGAACAATATAAAAATATATATAATAATATCTCAATGACTATGATCCTATAATATTATCCTATATTTAATAAAGGATTTTATTGGTTGATAATAGTTTACCCCAGTTAATGAATTAAAAATCATATTGATTTGAATTAAATTGAGTAATAAAATAAAATATTGGTATTCATAATGATCAAATATTTACCCTTGTAAAGTGAATAATAATGAATTTTGATTATTGGTTAATTTTTTGATAATGTTGTTTCTACAATCAAATTCTTGTTTTTCATTAGAAGGAGACCAATGAAATAACAAAAAATTCACCCCCAGACCCACAATACGTGATATAATGAATGACTTTATTACTTTGCAAATATATTTTCATGAAATTTTTTATATTTCTATAATTAATTTCAGATCATAAAAATAATGTGAAAAATCATAGGCACATCCCCAAGGAGTATCAAAATAGGTGTGTAGATAGGCCCATTTTTGGCAATCTAAGTAAAGACTATGTTAATACTCAAATAACTATTTTAGATATTTAACCATAGGAAAATAAAATCCAAATCATTTATCCAGTTGTACTATATATATGGATGTTATTTTTAGGAATAACCAATAATATCATTTCAACTTAAGTATTACTTTCAACAATCTTAATTAAAATACCAATATAAGTATAGTTCATGTAAGGTATCTATCCACAAGGAGAGGTTGTTATTGTGTTCTGTATTTCTAGTTTGTGATTAATTTAGTGATGTATGATAAAATTTAGGGTTAATTGTTTTGATGTTTCAATGATAGAATTGTCAAAATTTAAATTTCGTGATAAATTTATTTTAAAGATAAACAAAAAGACAAAAAATTGATTCATGAGGAGAAATGAGAAGAATGCATTCTGGATGTGGTTTTTTAAGGATTTTATTAAATAAATTTATTTATTAGGTTGTGTTTTTCATTATAACACAGATCTTCGGGATTTTGAAAAAGGAATCCCCTTAGTCTGGTTAATATTGTATAAATCTGCATAAACTAATTCTTTGGTCGGGAATTTGGATTCTATTAATTATGTTAATTGTAACCCCTTTTTTAGATGATAACTTCAACAAATGATCATTAATTTTCTTAATCATAATTCCTCATTATATCCTTATAAATATCGATACTGGTCTGATACGAAATTTTTAATGATATTTATAAAAGCTTATTAAGGAATTATGAGAGAAGAATGAATAACATGAGTATTATATCACAGTTGAGAAAATACAACCCATAATCAGTCACAACCCCCAAATAGGTGAGATTTAGTTACCCATGATGTAGCTAGTAACTGAACTACATGCGACACCTAAATTAACCATAAAAACATCTATATGAAGGTCATTGTGAAGGATTCATGAAATCATTTTCTCTCATCTCTTCTATCCTTTCATTTCCCTCTTTTCTTATCTTCTCAAACGTATCTGAAATTTTCCCCCTTGGACGGTCATTGAATTAGCATGTCCAAAAAATTTAGGGCCTACCATCCCATTTAGAGTGTTTATGAATACATGTCATGTACAGAATGTACATTGAGTGTACTCTACTATACACATTTGGCCCCCTTTTCTCCTTTGGACGGTGAGCTACCATATTGCGCTTGACATGGAACACGATTCCACCCAGTAGGTGGAGGTACACAGTGTGTAGTTGCTCCCTACATGGCATGTAATATCAATCCTTGGCCTCCAAACACTTCTATAAGTGACAAAAAACATATATTTTGGAATAACATGGTGTGTGTGCTTTGTTGGTCACATGGTCATGTATCCAGTTCTATCGATCCATGTCACGACAATGGGACACAGCTTGTGTAATAAGTACACACAATGTATATTTGAATTTTGGTTCTATCGTTTTCGAGTTTGTGACTTTGGATGTAAAACACATGAAAATCATCATAATTACCAATATAAATAATTTTATCCAAAAAACTATTGATATTTGGTGAAAAAAATGTTTTTATTCTCATTAATATATATGAAAAATTATATACTAATCAGGAAAATTAAACACCCCCACACATAGTCATTTTCATTCCATCATGAAAAATCTCAACATAAAATCAATAGAACCCATAATATCAAAAGGGAATTATTCATCGAATTTTAATTTTAAATAAAATATCCATTAGACATGTTAAAGGAAAAAAACATATTTCAATTCCAATGATATTCTAATCAGGAAACATATATAATTTAATTAAAATTTAGCATCAAATTTCATACTCATTATTTATCATTCGAAAAATAAACATGGAACTTAATGATTTACCTCACCAAAACATACTACACTCAATAAACAATATTATTTAATCATATTAATTATAAATATTATTTATATTCACTTCATCCATTGGTTTTCATGTGTTCTCATTCTCCACCTCAGAAGTCAAATCACTAAAATCAAGAGGGCTTTCATTAAGGTTCAGATGTTTCTGAGGGAAAGGGTTGGTAGGTAAAGATAAAAATAATCTTAGAGGATTGAAAAAGGAGGCCTAATTCTTATACAATAATGCATGATATTCCAAATAAATATTCCTGAAATTTCACCCCCAATATAATATCTCAAAGGGTATCATTTCCATGATATTCCCTTTCCAATATGCTATCATAATCCATGGATGAATCTGGTCCCACTTCTACATTTTTTATGTAACTAATATGAGGTCATTATTATTAAAAAATATATAATAATTAATAGTAATATTTAAAATAAAAAGAGTTATATATAAATATATATATATATATATTATTTGAAATAAATAAATCTATACGTGTAATGTTTCTGGGAAATACATGGCGTGTGTCCAAAATTTTGAAAATGAGAACTACAACCATTGGTCCACTGCATAGGGTGAAATTCCAATAGGAGATTTTCCATTCTGAATAGAAGTCCATAAATACTAGAGAAAATGTTATAGTGCTACCCATTTTTAGTTACTTTTATCACTAAAAGTATAGGTACATTTTTACACAAGATTATGAAAATTCACATCGTGTGGTTTTATTTAGAATATATTGGATGAAGTTTGGAGATTAGTCGAGTTCGATATCAGGTCTTCTAAATCAAGGGTTGGGAATCTTCCAATCTACAAAATTCACCAACATGTGTTTTCTTATTTCAAAAACTTCTTAAATTATTATTGAAAACTTGGTGCACATAGTGTATATCTAGTTGCACACCTATTTTATATATTAATATGAAAAATGATGGAAATGGTCCAGTTGTCGGGATTTGAACACGAGTTTTTTTGGAACTGATTGAAATCCCTTTCCAGCTGGTCCATTCCCATCATTGGTTTTATTTTACATATAAAAAATATATATTATTTTAAAAATCACCACATAGGTCATTTAATTAAATGTGGGTTTAAAAAGGATAAAGGTCATGCAGAAGGTTGGTATGGAGGGATTCGAACTGGCAATGACTGAGATATATTCTAGTGACCCTACCATTTGCACCAGAATCATCCCTATCTAGTAAATTTTTTAACATTTATATTTAAGAATTTTTAGAATAGACAATAAAATGATAAGTACACACCCTGTGTATATGTAGGACATGATGTGTAACCTCTGGGTTTCCTCCCAGGAAGCGCCTTTGTTTTATGTCGTTGGCTCAATCTTACCTGAGAAATTTGTTAGCCAAATTGTATAGTAGTGATTGTACCCACCATATTATCCATTTTAAAATAGGGGATATAAAACGTTCCATTTACCTTAAATTATTGACCATCATCTCCAACAACTTCCACCACACCATGGTGGAAAGCCTTGATCACATTGTAGGGTACCGAACAGTAGGAATTTAGTTTTCCTGGAAAAAATCTCTAATAAGAGTTCTATAAGAGTACATCATCACCAGGCTAAATTTTTTTCCAATAGACCATGCAGTCATGGATCACCTTCATCATCTATTTATATTTCCTAGAATTCTCATATGACTCCCACCGCATTTCATCATGTTTCATCAGTTGGAACTTGTGCTTTTCTTTTTCCACCTTGTGATCACAGTTCAAGGATTTAATAGCCCAATAGGATTTATTCTAGAGCTCCAAAATTAAATGACTTTGATTCCTGTAGAATAATCTAATGGAAGACATCCCCAGAGGTGTCTTGAAGGCAGTCTAGTATAACCATATGGCATTATCATGTGTCTTGGACTAGTACTTCCATGAAGCTCTGACTATATTCCCTTGGATCTACTTTAATTCAGGATTTGAGACCTCCACCTGGCCACTACAATTGGGATGGTAAGGTGTCTCCTAGTTATAACTCAAATTTTACTTCTGAAGAACATTTATCATTACATAAATGTCAAAATATGATCATCTATCACTAATCAGCACCTATGGAAATCCAAACATGCTGAATATGTTCTTCTTAATGAAATCATCAAAAACCATTATGGTGTTGTGTGCTGTGGTAGCAGCTTTCAAAAAATATGATATGCTTTCCACCCAAACTAATATGTAAGATTTTCAAAATGATAGTGTAAAATGGCTCATGATGTCAATACCCCATACGTTGAAGACCTCTACCTCCAAAATCTGGTGTGGAGGCAAATCATCTCGGAGTCCAATGTTAATTGTCTGTTGGGATTGATCATGGAATGTCACAAAATTTAAGGGATCTGTGGACATGGTGGGCCATAAAAATAAATATTGGAGAATTTTTTCCATTGTTCGGTATGGTCTATGATGTCCCCAAGGTGGGGAAGTGTTATATAATTCAATAATTTCGTGAATTTATTCTTCCGAGATGTAGTTTAAAGTCACCCTATCTCCACATGAGCGAAATAGTAGAGTGTATTTTAGGAAATATATTTTCCCTTGAGACAGAAATATTTTTTATTAGTGGAATGTTAAATCAAGGTGAATTAATATTGTATCCATGTAACTGGATATGTCTGAAAACCACACATGAGGTGAAGCTCTAGCAGAGAAATTATGCTCGTTTGGAAAGTCCTCCTTTAATTCAATAAAATAAAACTTTTATAGATGATGCAATTATAAATTAGGGAGATGATCAACAAAAACATTTTCAATTACCTTTTTATGACAGACCTCCATGTAAAATTCTTGGAGAATAATCTCCCAATAGATGATTCATGGGTTTTCATCCATTTTTAGAAAGTATTAACATGATGCATGGTCAGTGTAGACTATTACATTGGATAACAGTAAATAAGAACAGAACCTAATGAATGAAAAAACCACTGTGAGGATTTGATTCTCAGTAGTAGTGTAGTTGATCTATGTTTCATTTAATACTATTCTAGAATACAATAATAGTATGGATATTCAATTGATTATCTACCCAATAATTGCTTCCACTGTATATTATGTTTCATCGCAAATGACATTAAACTGCTCCACCCTATTTAGATAAATCATGATAAGACCTTCTACATAATTTTTCCTCATAATATGGAATGATATGGGGAATTTTTCATCAAATTGATGTATATAATACATTTTAAGAATATTGGTTAATGGATGAGATACTTTTGATAAATCATGAACAAATGTCTGTAAAATCATTCATGCCCAAGAATGATTTGGAATCTTGGATAGAAGTTGGAATTTACAATTGTAAGATGATTTCAATCTCAGATCGGGCAACTTCAATGCACATCTTTGAAATATGGTGGCCTAATACCAATCCATATTTTACCATGAAGTGTCACTTATCTTAGATTAAAACCAAACTCATGTGTTTAGTCTGTTCATGAGCTAATTCCATATTTTATAAGAAATTTTTGAATGATTTCCCATAGATTGAACAATCATCCCTGAAGACTTCTAGAATTTTCTCTACCATATCATTTAAGATGGCCAATATGAAACATTGATAGGTGGATGGAGAATTACAAATGAAAAAAAGACTTCCTATGAAAGGATAAACATCCATACAATCATGAGGAGCTACTTTTACATGGTATTAATGGGAGATAAATATTTGGTTATTACAAGAATATTCATCTAGATTGTAATTGAAATCATACCCTATGAAGCGCTCCAGCATTTGATCATCGAAAAAAGTGGGAAATTTACTTTTTGTGTGGAATCATTTAGTTTTATGTAATCCACACATACTATACATCTGATGACTATTGTGGTTGGGATAAGATTAATTTTATCATTAGTGATTATAATGATACCACCTTTTTGGGTACTTGTTGCAAAGGACATACCCATGGGCTATCATAGATCAGGTAAATGATTCTTGCATCAATGAAATTGATTACCTCCTTCTTAAATACATCATTCATGCGATGATTTAACCATCACTATGGTTTCCAGGAGGGCTTGGATCCTTCTCCAAGAAATACATTATGGGTACCAATGGTTGGGTTGATCCCTTTAAAATCAAAAACTATCGACCAAATGGAATGTATTCTTCTTCACAGAATTTGTGGGTGAGCATCCTCTTGATACATTTTTAGTGGAGAATTGTGGATTATTGGAAGAGTGTTTTAATCGATTAGGTACCCATATTTTAAAGATGATGGGAGAGTGTTAATTTCAAATTAATGGCCTTCATAACGGAGGGAACCATTGGTTCTACATTATATCACTCTAAGAAATCTATAATTATTGCACAATGTCAATAATGGCCTCGAATGATGACAAAAAATAACAATTCTTCTGGTTCATATTCAGACTAGATGTCATTGATGACTGTTTCAGTGGTGATAGAAGAATATACCATGTCATCTCCCATGTATCCCAGGGTATCATACACAGTTTTTAAGGGACAAATCCCATTCTCCATCGGGGATACATTCTTAACTGCATTGAGTACATTTTAGGATAATTTATCATCTCCCACTTTGATGATCAAATCGCCTTGATCAACATCAATCAAAACCTTCCATGTGGCCATGAAGGGTCTTCCTATAAAAATAAATTCCTCTTGGTCTTCCTCCATGTTGAGTATGATGATGTCGGCATGAAGAATAAGATTCCCTAATTTCATGATAGCATCCTCAAGTATCCATATAAGATATATTACAGATTGGTCTTCTAGCTGAAGGGATACTCGAGTTTCCTTGAGTTCATTTTTCCCTAGATTTTTGAAGACTCTATATGGAATAAGGTTAACACTTTCCCCCAACTCATTGTGGCAATATCCAAACTCACAAGATCTAATTTTTTAAGGGACTGTGAAACTAATTGGTTCTTGGAGCATGGGAGGAATAGAATGTTGTAGTACTGATGATCCTTCCAATGTGAGAGAAGTGGTCCCCAAATCATTCACCTTTCTATTATGGGATAGGATTTTTTTTATAAAAACATTAAATATTGGAAGTTGATTTAATGGCTCAATAAAAGGAATATTTATACTATGATTCCATAATACCTCCATGAATTTTTGAAATTGTAGATCCAAATTCCTCTGCTTCATTAATGCTTGAAAATGTATGTTCGGTTCATATGGCATGACCAACACTTTTACATTACCTTTTTCAGCCTCCTTATATTTGCATAGGCCCTCTGTTGAGGGAGACAACATGGTCGTGGATTCATTATTCGACTTGGGAGAAAGTGGTGATGAATTTTCACTTTGATTTTTCATTATTTTCTAGGGGTGATCCATTATGCTTCATAATGTGATAGAATTGGACTACTCATGTGGGTTATTCTTGGGATTACCTAGTAATTTACCAGGTGTCATGAATATCATAGATATGAATGCTTCCAAATCATATTCTCAAGGCTTTGAATAGTGGAAACTTGATAATGAAATCATGTCTTAGTAGTTGTTATGAATTTTGACACAATATCCTCTATATTTGATGGGGTTCTTACTAAGGTGTTTCTGCAATAAGTTGATATTGTGTCTACCTTGATGAGTTCCAATGGTGATTTCATAATTTATGTTCCTCCAGTGGCTGTATACAACACAGATTTGGTGTTCGTTGTGAGACTTACAGAGAATGTTGGACATGCATCCATAATGGAAGGCCGTGATGAAGTAAATTCGTTATCATTTATTTGAATCGCTCAAATGATTCATACATGGATTTTGAATCCTGATGCACGAAATTAGGAATTTTTTCCCAATGTCACCATCTTGGAGGCTTGAAAATATTTTGAAAATTATTCTTGTGATAATGCCTCCTACGTGAGGACAGATCATTAAGGTAGTACTTTGATCTAGTTTATCATTTAATCCTTTAATGTGATGTAAAATAACCAAATTAAAATGATGTCCTTTGACACCACATGGTACTAGAAGGTGTCTCATATCTTCGGAAAATTGGAGAGAGGAGTATTGGTGTATTTACTAGGTAATCCTCCAAATTGGACCATGTTTTTGGTTGAGTTCAATGATGTCTAAAATGATCTCAAAATGGTGGGCTTGCACTAGTGGTATGACAATTCCTGTATTGGCCCCTTGGATAGAAGGAAGACCATACTTTATAAGGGTACAATTAGGGGGTGTTTTCTCTCGTAGAGGTGGGGGAACAAATTTCCACTCGAGTGAAAAATATGGCCCTTGACATGGAGGTAGGTATGGAAACTACTCTGGATGGCACTATTGGGGATATTTTGGGCCATACTTGGGAAAAAATGGATATGGTTGTATTTGTTGTTTATGTGGGATAAAATCCATTATGTTTGCTGGTGGAAGTCATATATGCTCATTCTCTGTAGATATTTGTTGGTTACCATTGTAATCTGGGACAAACAGTAATCCAACTCCTTGTACATCTACTAGATCTCGCTCTTCTGTGTTTACCATGGGGTGTTCTCTGGTTGACCTCGTCCATATGTTCGCATAATCACCATAGTATTATTTGTTTAGTCTCTAGATAAAGGAGAAGGATGTACAATGATTTAACACTCCTGGAATTCCTGATTCAACCAATCATGATCTTTTGATGGAGCACACAATAAAAAAAATCAAGCATAAAAGACAAAGAAATAAAATAATTAAAAACCAAAATGTGATTAACAACATAATTTTTTAGAATTGTTTTTTTATTTTCACATTAATTAATTTAAACGGTTTAATTAAAACAAAGATAACTTCACCTCCCTGGAAATGACACCAAAATTTTGAATCATTTTAGATGTTATATTACATTAAACTATATAAATTAAAATACACAAACAAGTATAGTGTACGTAAGGGATCGATACTGTAGGAGGGGGTTATTGTGTTTTGTTTTCTAGTTTGTGATTAATTTAGTGATGTTTTCTGAAATTTATAGTCAATTTTTTTATGAATAAATGATAGAATAGTTAAAATCTCAATTTCTTGATAAATTATATTTATAGATAAAGGAAAACAAAAAAAATATGATTCTTTATGAGAAATTGGAAGAATGCGTCGAGGCTATAGATTTTGAACGGTGTAATTAAATCAATTTTCTTATTAGGTTGTGTTGTGTATGATAACTCATTTTATTGGGTTTTTGATATTAGAATCCCATTGGATTGGTGCATTTCATTTAAATCATCAGAAAAAATTCATTGGTCTAGAATTTGGTTTCTATTAATTTTATTATTTGAAACACCATTTTGAGACAATATGAATACCCAATGATAATGATTTTTCTTAATCTAATTCCTCAATATATCCCTAGAAATCCCGTTCATGGTATGAAACGATATTTCTAGAAATATTTTGAATGGATTATTAATTCATTATAAGAGAAGAAGGAATAAAATCAGTATAACATAATAGTTGAAAAAATACAACCCATAATATTCCACAAACCCGGCTCATAGAGGATTTAACTACTCACGGAGTGGCTAGTAACTATACTAATTGTGATACCTGAATTAAACATAAAAATCATTGGAGTGAAGGTCCTCAGAGAGTCAACATAGATGCACCCTCTATCCTCTCTTCTCTCCTTCTCATTATCTAACTTCTTCTCTTCTTAGGAATCTCTGGTATTTTCCCGCTTGGTCTGTCTTGGAATGAGTCTGTCCTGAACATGGAGGGACTGCCCTATAATATCTAATTTTTTGGAATACACGACACGTACAAGAATGTACACAGTGTGTACCCTGGTCAACAGGTTTTGGCCCTCTTTTCTCCTTTAGTGGGTGAGTAACCTCACTTCCCTTGACTTGGAAGATGGTGCCACCTGGAAGGTGGAGGTACATGACGTGTATTTCAACCATACATGCCATGTAATATCAATCATCGACCACCAAATTCTTCAAGAAGGGACAACATGATGCTTATATGTGGAAAACAAATCATGTATGCTTTGGTTGGTAATATGGGTGTGTATCAAGTACTTCCAATCCGTCTTGTGAAAATAGTATATGATGTGTGTAATAAGTACTTGCTGTGTATATTTTAATTTTTGTTATATACTTTCCCAATTTGTGAATTTGGATGGAAAACACCTGAAAATCATCATAATCGCCAATATAAATAATTTTATACAGTAAATGATTGATATTTGGTGATTTTTTTTATTTAGATTTATATATATGAAAATGTATACACAAATCAAGAACATCAAAAACTCTTTTTAATTTACCAAATTTTTTGGATCTTATCCAATATTAGTGGTTATCCCATGTGTTTCCACTATGCTTATGCAATATAATCGATCATAAAGGTTGTGTAACGAGAGTGAATTTTGAAAATTCATTTATAATATGGTAAGGAATTTTTATTTGTGAATCATGATAACATTTCACATAGAAACGAAAATGAATTTGAAAGGATTATGAAAATTAAGGAGGAGAAGATATTATGAACCATTAATTTTGTAATTACTAATAAAAGGAAAATATTAAATGGATAAAGGAATTAAAACATTGATGATGGAACAAATGAGTGATAAAAACCTAGAGATATTATATTAGTATTATATTAAATTAATGATTAAAATACAATAGAGATAAAAAATTGAATAGGAAATGAAGTGTTTGCAAAAATGATCCCATAACTCTCCTAAGCTTCTGATCTTATTGATAACCCATATAAATAACCATAATATTCAATTGTAGTGAGATATATGGGGTTTAAGCTTACTAATTTGGATATGTAGAGGTAAATTTGAATATTTTGTGAGATAAATTTTAAGTAGTAATGGGTATTTATATGTGTGGAGAGAAGAATTTTATTGAATAAAGTATTGATTAATTTAATTTTCGACATCATTTATTTATCCAATACACCCCTAGAGATCCCCATTTACCTACATAGTGTAATAATATAATTATTATTTTAAAAAAGTTTAAATTTAACTCCCTTGGTTGAGTTGAGCCACTATTTTTCATATATGATTTCAAATTTACTGAATTTAAAATTATTTCGCCAAATTATACATTTTTTTACTATTTCCTCAAAAAATAAAATAAAATCTTTATAGAATAATTTAATATCCTATGTTTATTTAAATAATCCATTTTATCAAATTAAACCTCTAATTATGTAAATTATTTTTATAATGATGACACATTTGGTAAAAATGTATTATTGTATTAAAATCCCTCTCATTTCTAAAAGTGCATACACAACAATACTACATAACCCTAAGATTCAAAAACACTTATAACACTAAAATATTTTATAAGGGTATGGTGTGAAAAGGATTAATATTCACAGAATGGTTATATGAACAATGATACGGTAGTGATTTTCAACAATTTGAATATTTCATGTATATGATTATACATCATCCCTAGTTTTTGAAGTCCTTCATGGGATAGGTGAAGTGATAAACCCATAGATGCTAACTAATTACATTTTTCATGAATATTAAATTCATAATGAAAATTTATATTTGTTGAACACAAGGGTTCTCAATTCTATGATGATAAACCATCTCTATTACCCTAAATAGATTTTTATCTTAATAGTCCTTTTTTATTTATTATAAAACTAATACACATAATTCCCAATGATCCTAACGTCAAATGGTAATAATTTTTGATAGTAATATTCCAAAATAATTCATATATTTTCATCACAACCAATACCTCTAGTTTGGTTCTCTGGTCCTTAATGGCCTTCTGACCACCAAAGGCCTTGAGGATAATAAGTCTTTCAGGCCTCCATACTGCCTTCGGTCCACCTCAAATTATTCAAGCCACCTCAAGGTATTCGGTCCACATGAAATTATATGAAAATAGACCAAGAATAATCTACCAGGAGAATTATCCATATGAGTATTTAGAGAATGTTAATTCACTCAATATGATCTAACAAATTTGAATAAATGAGAGGGTATGGCAATTTCCATCGGGACCAGCCTATGCTTGCACGGGATGCCTAGCCGAACAACCATGAGAAGGTGAAGAGATAACATCATGATATAGATGATGTGTATGGGTAGTTCCATGTAGATATAGTCACGATATATTCCTATATGAACTTTGGGTCATGTAATTTCACAAAACCTATGACCCATGTAAGGGTTCGCCTTTAACCATTAAAAAGTGGATTATTAATAATGATAAGAATAGAAAGCCTTTGGGTAATTCGAGCATATTTTTGGTTCCATTTGCTGTATTAATATCCTTTTATAATTTTCTTTTTATTCTTATAATATACATTGATCAATATGATTAGGGAGGCATATATATTATAATTTAATGATTAATATTTTTCTCAATTTTTCACTATTATTTATAGTGGTCTTAGTAAAATTTTCAGTTATATTTTTATAATATCAATTTCAACAAAACAATTAATTTTTTATTAACAAAATTTCATGGGTGTGACATTATCACAACATATAATAATTTGATCTTAAAAACTATATGTGATACTAGGTAGAATTATTAATATCCTTTCTCATTGAATCAATTTTTATCCATGTAACTTCTCCTAACAAATGTTTCCCCAATTGAACATTTAAAACTAATTTTTTTGATATGTAGAAATTTCTCTCTCAGGCCAAGTATCTTTATCTTATCTTCATTATATGATATGATTAGTTGACACATAAGCTAATGCACTATAAGAACCTGATTCTTTTATTCTGGTATGGATCTTTATTTCAGTTTATTTTGAGGAAAAAGAAAAATGTGAATTTTCTAAATACACACTATGGACTTATGTCTACAGACCTTGTACATGGTTTTTACGTACTATTTGTTTAATGTATGAGTAAATGGTTGTGTGGTGATCGTCCAGGCCACTTAAATCGGGGGCCAGTTGAGGCTAATACATGGTGTGTAGTTTTAATGATCACTTTGTGTACATTGCTTTTTTTATATATCAGAGCGGGGTCATGTCTCATGTCTATAAATGAGTTGTTCTTCATGTGGTTCACACATGACCGCTATGAAATAACAAACATAGATCCAACCCCCGAATATACCTCTGATCTCTAATTGAGACACCGTCAGTTGAGTTGGAATCCCACTAGTGAGTGCAAAAACACCCAAGAACCTTTCTTTTAGATTAATCTCTTATAGTGAGTTATTAAAGGATTATAGTTTTTAACTATTTGTTTATCTACAATGATCTATCCCAATTCAAGTTCGGACCTTCATGTATATTGACCATACAATATCGAGGTAGGTGGTTTGTTCCTTTTATTGATCATATTTGGATTATATATTCTAAATGTGCAACATAACCATGATTGTGTTATTTATATAATTTGAATTTAACCATATTTATTACCTATTAAGGATTGATTGATTGATAATGGGTTGTTTTTTATGTGTATGGTTGGATACATTGTTTTTTGGACACCCCATGGGTGTGTTTCTGCATGATTTATTGTTCATGGATGTTGGGTTAGGAATTCCTATAAGGCATTCCTTGTTTTCTAAGCCTCATTTTGTTAGGGTGGAGTTTCTGATTATATGAAATGCATATGATATTTATTGTGAATGATGAAAAATAGGGATTGTATTGTGAGAGAATTCTAAAGGTGTTAGACTATGAGAGTGTCCTTGGTGGTCATCTATAATTGATTTGGTTAGACCGTGAGAGTTGCCTAGGTGATATTTTTAATTAAATTAAATGAATGTTGGACCCAAGGATTTATACCAAGAGAAAATTCCTAGGTGGTCATTTATAAATGACAAAATCCATGATAGGCCATAGGGGTTATACCATGAGAGCTTCCCAAGCGGTTCCATACATTTGATTAAATGAATCTTGGACCTAAGGGTTTAGACTATGAGAGCATTCCCAAGTGGTTGTTTATAATTGTTTTATGTTATGTTTGTCCAAAGAGGATATACCATCAGTGAATTCCTAGAGGATCCTTTCTTGATGAATTGATTCTATGTTAGACCAAAGGGGATAGACTATGAGAACATCCCAAGGGGTCGTGTATGAATAATTTTATAATTGTGACAATTCTGCCATGCCAAAGAACAAGCTTGGAATTTGTATTACATGATTGTTTATATTGAATTCCAAGACATCTGTTTTGTTAATAGTACACATGGGATACATATCTTAGGATAGATCATATGGTTACATGATTCGAACGATGAATAGATAATGTAAATGAATGTAATTGATGACTGTATGGTTTTTTTAATTTGGAGTTATTCCTAGTTTATGGATTCATTTTTCCAATTACCTATTATATATATTCACTAAGAGTTAGGCACAAATAATTTTGTGGTTTCCTACTAGGATACATTTCACACGCTGTTTGGTTTGTGAATTTTGACCCAAACTTATTATATTATATTAGTAATAGATAAGAGAAAGTTCCCTTCTTCATCTGGTACTTGATTGTTGTTGGATCTAGGGATCATGGAACCAAGATGAGGCATGCAAGGATGATGGTGTTTATTTGTTTATTTTTTACATTGGTTTCTAAAATAATTTAAAACATCTTGACTTATGTGTATGTTTTCGTACATTCATATTCCATGCATCATAAATATCTATCACGAGTTTCATCGGATATACATTCAGTCTACTATTGTTTACTTTTCTTGGAAATACTCATTCCATTATTGTTTGCTATTTATTTTCCTCAGTGTATACTTTTCCAATGGGGTAATAGTTTCCCCAAAATCACATCTTTTCCCTCACAGCTAGTCAATATCCTTTGGAATTTTTAGAAATACAATTGAAATTATGTGACCAACCAGGTTCGATGTAATTTTGGATGACACCTGGATTTTGGATGTTACAATGTGGTATAAAAGGATTTTATTTCATACATTGTCTTATTATTTGGATCTAAAATATTAGGATAGGGTGGAATATGTAGTTTATAATAATATTTTTCATAGATTATCTAACCCATGTACAGGGAAAATCCACGATACCCTGAATAATTATATTTTTGTTATTTTTCAATTTTGTAGTTGATTTGATTTCACCGCTGGGTGAATCACTTGTTTTGTGATGTTAGTATTGATATCATTATGACTCTATTTATTTTTAAACCCAATGATATGAGGGTAATACATCTCATTCAAAATACAATAACTTGATAGAGATCACATGTCATGCATTCTTTTCATGCCATTTTGGGTGTATTACTTATTACATGTTGTTGTGATAGATGTTGTGCTAGATATGAATACTTTTGTAATTGATTCCAATGATAGAAATAACAGCTATTTTGATAGGGTGTTGGTATATGTAAAATTTCATTTGTATAGAAACCATGATTTGGTCCTATAGGGGTTATGGGCACTCTTGGATTAGAATTTTTTGGATCATGTTTAACCTATAATGAAATTTTGTTAAGATACAACATTAATATGGATATCAAACATGGATTCATAGGGAGTACAAGCTCTCATGGATCAAAACATGGAAATAATTCTATGAATTTTAAGATTTATGGGGTTTTATAGAATTTTAAGAGGCTTAATGTTTGGAAAACCAATAAAACACAGCCTGTGATATTATGAAAACATGTCATGTGTTCTTCTATTCTGTACAAAATGAGTTTTCAGAAGTACTCAGTATGTACATTATGTACACACTATGTAGTTGTGATCCGTGTGACTGACTGTGTTTGAAAATACATGGGGTTCGTAAAATTTGGGTAGAACATGTCATGTACTAGGAATACATGCCATGCTATAGTTGGTTGTATATCCATCCATGTGACTAACAGCACGGGTGGATAGAAATTCTAGGTACACATCATGTCTAGGGAGAAAATGTCATGTATTATTACACCAACAAGACCACGTTGTTCATTCCAGGTAGGAGTTCCTGGACTGGAGGGGATATTCAAGTACATTATATGTCTCAAGAGGAACATGCCTCGTTTATCTGGTGTTACACGACTTGGTTGGCACCAGTACTGGCCTATCTTACGGCTTAAGGGAACACACCATGTAGTGGTTCTACACATTCTGTAATACTCTTTTGTAAAACCAGGATGTTTTCATTCTCATTGTTTGTTCATTCACTTTTACGTTACAGTCCATGATAATCATGAATTGAGGTGCTTGTTTGACCTTACAGAGTCATGCCACCAAGACGTCCTCCCGTTGTACACCAGGTATAGGGGGATGAGTAGACACAAGAAATGGTAGATCAGGGACTACCTAAAGATCCTCCCTTCAGGCCCATCTTGGCACCATCTGTCATATAAGGTCCTGGTGCTAAGGCATAGTTCTGTGATGGCTTTATGAGGATGATTTAGACGTTTCAATGATCCCCACAAGCTAACCGTATTATGGTAGAGTTGACGTTGGTGTTCTAGTATAGGGAAAGAGTCATTGCATATGAGTCTCAGAAGTTAGGGCCACATGAGAAGAACTATCGGACACACGATCTTGAGTTAGCCATAGTTTTCCATTCCTTGAAATTATGGAAACATTACTTACTTGGAGAATATTTCTTAGTGTACAGAGACCATAAAATCCTCCGGTATATTTTTACTCAATGAGATCATATTTTCATACAATGAAGGTGGGTTGAGTACATTCAGTATTTTGACATTGAACATGATTACATACCTGGGAAAGGCAATGCATTGGAAAATGTGTTGAGTTGGAGGACCCATATACAAATAGTTCAAGAGGCCAACATTGAGTGGCATCTTATGGATATATTTTCTTTGATGCATTTGTAGGTTAATGGAAAATAGGGGTATACATTTCTTTATTCTATAGGTGTTACATTAACTTTATTGAATCATTTTTGAATGAGAAAACTCTCAGATTCCAAAGGCATTGTCCTATGGGGGAGTGTTTCAGGGGAGAACCCTAGTCCTAGGTGGACCATAGGAGAGGATGATGTTTTTCATTTTCATGGGCATACATGGGTGTTAGTATACAAAAGCAACGAGCTGTTCCGAGATTTCCCTGCCGAAGTATGGGTAATTCAACCAGGTGTCACCAAGATATATCATGATTTATATCATCTGTATTGGTTTACAAGTTTGATTAGGGGTGTAGCTAGTTTTGTTATGGGATGTTCCACATGTTAGAAGGTGAAGGAGGAGCACCAGTGACCACCAGATCTTTTACGATAGTTATCCTTTCCCTATAGAGATTGGAATGTCGTGAAGATAGATTTCGTGATGAGTTTACCAGGGTCACCTAATGGAAATGATGATATACGGGTTGTTGTGGATAGGCTCACGAATATTGAACATTTCTTTCTTATCAAAGAAACCTTCAGTCAGGATGAGATTTAAAGGTTCTACATCCAATATATAGTATGTTTTCATGGGGATTCACACACTATCATTTCAAACAAGGACTACTTTATTACTTCTCATCTATGGTAGGAAATATAGAGGGATTTGGGATCATAGTTACATATGAGTACATCTTACAATCCCCAGACCGATGCCCAATCTGAGATTACAATTTATGTTTGGAGGACATTCTTCAGGCATGTATCCCAGAATTTGGGGGCTCTTGAAGGAGACACATACAACTGGTTGAGTTTTCCGACATTAACAGTTTTCAAGAATAGATTCAGATGGATCCTTTTGAAGATTTTTATGGCAGGCCATATAGATCATCCCTAATTTGGATGGAAGTAGGAGAAGTTGTTTTGATGTGACCACGTCTTGTCTAGGATATGACTAAGCAGGTGCAGTTGATTCATAAGAGGATGGATAATGTATAGTCTCATCATAAATCTTATACTGATCGGTGGAGATAACCCCTAGATTTTGACATCTGAGCTCTGGATTTCCTGCATGTCACACCAAGGTTGGGACACAGGTGGATTAGTAGGTAGGGGATGATTTCACCGAGATATGTTGGGCCATTGGTTATTTTGGGGGGAGTTGGGATGCTTTCCTATCAGTTGAATTTAGCTCACAGGTACGAAGATATGCATAAAATATAGTGACCCACGCCTTTTATATAAAACATTTTATGATTTTATGTATAATGATACATCACAGTACAAGCCAAGGTTCATAAATACTACTATCATGGAAGACTAGGTACATAACCAAACATTATAAATACACCTTTTTATTTAAACTCCAAAATGAGCTCCCATATTCCATTGTGATCATACAGCTCCATATGATAATGTAGGGATAATATTAATAATGATATGAGCGAACATCCCATTATGGGAATACCCATACGAACAAATCATTTGCACATGGGATATATGGAATAACTTGATGAAATAAAAATTCATGTAAGTATCCTAAAATATAAACATGGTATCATTTAAACATGGAATCATAGAAAATGTTGCATAAAAATTAAACATGAATTAAGTATGAGTCTGTGCTATCCATCAAGACTGTTTCCTAAAGTAGCACAATCCAAGTCTAACCTCCAAGACCTTTTCACATAGTAGCACAAGCCAATGATAATTTCAAAGATCATCACATATAACTTCTCATGTGACACAACTATTCTGAAATCATTGTAGCACTATCTAGGCACACCCATGTTACATTTAAAAAATTTTATTTCCACATAATTAATCATACACAATCAATCTTACATAAACATAAGTGTTACCCAGGGAATGATTTGGGTACCACAATCATGACATGATGCAGAACCAATGGGTGTATCGTGGAAGTATCCATGATGAAATGAATTAGAACCAACATTTATGTTCATAAGGTAGAATAGGAATATACCATGGTAGGTGATGTCAACAATAAGTGACAACATGCAAGAAATGTATTTGAGAAATTAAGTCATTTAAAACATCTTTTGAGCGGTTTAATGTAAAATACTATATAGATTTCAAAATAGAAAACGAAAAATCTTTTATATAAAATGATATGTGAAAAATAATGTATTCCTAGTAAAAAGAATGATTTTATAATTAAAACTATGTCTTAAAACATTGGATAGTATTCGATTGAAATTGTGAATATTTTTGGGATGTTCCCTTAAAAAGTGTTTTCTTATAGGGAAGTATAGAGGAGGGATTCACTTAAAAGCATGTATATCCCTCAAAGAGAACAAAGGATGTTTCTTTAAAAATTATTTCAGACCAAATAAACCGAATGTAGATGTTTTAAAAAATAAAATACAACTGCATTAGTCTAAGAATAATTATAGAGCAACCCGAAGGAGTAAAGGCAGTTCAGGTAGAATTCTTTATAGAAAATCAGCATGGTATCAATTGTAATTAAGAGTGATTAATAAGTGAGAAAGTAGTTTTTCATCATATTTATATCATCAGGGAATATTTGGGGAGTTTATATATAATAACCCATCATTTGGGATTACACATTTAATGGAAAACCATAGAATAAATTCTTGAATAAATGTGAACTAGGGAGGATCCCTTACCTTAAGTCTGATGGTGATCTCCCCTTGAAATTAATATCATGAAAAAATAATATTTGGTTCATTAATTAATAAATATAAAAATTATTATATATTTAAAATATTTATTATAACCATTTTAAGTTCATTTATAACAATTTTGATTCGATAAGTGGTTCAATTTCATTATTCGTGTCTGTTTTCGTGTTTTGTATTAATGATCAGTTCATGTTAAAAAAAATGTATGATGATAGTGGTTTTCTAGAATTGAAGTAATATTTAATTATTGAACATAAAAATAGTTAAACAGTTGAAAAATTACTATTTTTACATAATTTGAAGATGAATCAATATATAAAAGATTAGTGACATCCTTTTGGGATAATTGGATGTATTTTGACCACAAAGAACACATTTTGTTTCATAATCCAAAACCATGTGTAAAAAGGATTGTAGAGTGATAGATGAGGCATAATAAATAAATTATGGTATGGTTAAACCATTAAAATGTTTACATGACCATAATTTAAGATTATAATTGATATTGATAACTCGTCATCCTTGATTGTGCAAAATAAACACATCTTAAATTGTGTTTTCATTTTTTTCAAACAAAATATTGGGAAATGAGAGAATATAATGAATTATCCCATTAGAACAATATCATTATACTACATGTATGTTACTAGAGTTATCATACCATTTGGGTGACGGTAGGTGAAGAAGGAATCACGAAAAGAAAATGTGATAAATGAAATAAAATAATTGGAATGATGAATTTACATCTAGATTTTACCTCATTTGAGTGAATCTTATGAGTATAGGATTTGGCATATTGAAGAGACCAGTGGCTGTTGGACATGGGGATGGTGCTTGTTAGGATATTTGAGAAGAATATTGTCACGTCACAAGGCCTAAGAGGAGTGAATATAAGTGTTAAGAAAGAGTGTTATTTATAGTGGTTCTAAGGAGGGTTTTTATAATATTACAGTCATTAATTTTTTATTTCCTCAAAAGAAAAGAAATATAGAGTATTCCAAGACATATAGTAGTTATAAATGAATGAATGTTTGATATTGGCGATGTCACGTCACTTATTATGTAAGGAATATTGGATTTAAATTATAATGTATTTATAGATAAAATTAATTTATTTTTCTATTCATAAAAAATACACGTTTTTCAGTAAAATCCAAAAAAAATCACCCAAACTATTTTTTAATGTTTAGAATCAAAAATGAAATCTATATTTCAAATATAATTTTAAAAATATTATTAATTTTATATTTAATTAAAATAATAATTTACACAAAAAACAATAATTTTAAAACATTTATTTTCTCATTCCCATATATTGTTATATTGTACTTCCACTTGAATCATATTTATATACTATCATAGGTAAGGTTACTATTCATTATGGAATGTCACTATTCCTAAGGGTATCATTAATATTAATAAGGGTTTGTTACTATTCACCAAATATTAAGTTGGTCATATTAGACTCAAAATAACATAATGATCATAACCATGTATGTTAGATTTTTGAAATTCAAAACATAGAAGTAAGAAACTTATGTTTAAAGGTCTTATTATACATATTAGTTCATTGTGTTTTGAATTCATGTAACATATTTGAATGAAAATAATTTCCATTGATAAATAATTGGTTCGTTACATTGTGCCCCTTATAAAATGTCACCCTTGAAATATTAATTTATATTCGTAGCCATAAATAGGTGTGAGTACTTTTCCATCATTACCAACTCTAGGTCCCATGTTGCCTCTGGGTACGTGGGGTTCCACCATAGTACTTTGACCAGGTGAGTAGTCTTGTTATATAGAACATTATATCAACGATCGATGATCTTCACTAACTTCTCCTTGAAACAATGATCATCCTCAAACTGTACCACCTATGAAGAGAGTACATGTGAAGGATCTATTATGTACTTCCATAATAGGGATACATTGAAGACATCATGTACTCTGGCCTAGGTAGGTGGAAGTGCAGTTTGAGAAGCCACAACCTCGACATGATCAAGAATCTCCAAGTGGATGATGTAACTAGGACTTAACAACCCTTTCAATACAAACCTCATGAACATCATAATTAGATATATGCGTATAAATGCTCGGTCTATATTTTTTTACTCATGGTTTCATGGAAGATTATTGACATAACACTTATGTAAACATTGAGCTTCATTTATATGTTGTTAATTCGTTTTCATCTTCTACACAATTTTATAAACCATTTTAGGTTCTAAGTGCATACTATTACTGACTATATCCCAACACACTGGTGTTCTGCATCATTTCCCATAAAGGGATTCATATGTTTCCATTTGGATGCTCGAGTGGAAACTATTATTGTGGGATAATACAACTACTGGAATATGTTGGTCCCACCCTCTATTAAAGTCCATTGACCATGATCTCAGCATATTTTCTAGTTTCTAAATAGTATTCTTAGATTAGCTATCATTTTGAGGATGATAGGCCATGATGAAGTTCAGTTTAGTGCTTAGAGCATACTGGTGACTTTTCTAGAACATCAAGATGAATATCAGATCATGATCAGATATAATAGATAGTGGTACTCCATGAAACCATACAACATATTTGATTTAAATACATTCATGTTGATCCAATGATAAGTCCTCTTGGATTGTGATAATGTATGATATCTTTGCAAGACAATCCACAATAACAAATTTTTCATTGTTTCCATTGGATGTCTTTGTATGTCAAGTGACAAAGTCCATTGTGATGTTATCCCACTTCCTTGTTAGTATGGGTAGTTGTTTTATCATCCCCATAGACATTTTCCTCTCACCCTTCATATGAAAACATACCATGAATGTTGATGTACATTCAGAAAATCTACCTTTTAATATTGTCCCCCCAAAAGCTTTCATGGATATCTCAATGCATCTATGTTCTCCCTAGGTGAATTCGAAAGGGCGAGCTGTGTACATCATTCAATATCTCCTTCATTATGTCATGATCGGATGGTAAACATAATCACGAACCTAATATTACAACCCCTTACTAACTAATGATAAACTTTGAGGATTTACAATTTCTGAGAGCTACAACCCTTTTCATAATTTCCACATCTTTTTCTTTGAGCTTCCATTATTTTCTCCAGGAAAAATTGTTGAGATAGAATTTGTGATAGGTTTGATGATGTTCCTCCCCCAATGATTCACATTCCCATCCTCTATAAATATATGAATATTGGATCCTTTTCAATTATAATAATTGATAAATATATAGGATCCTCTCCACATAGAGCATCTTCCACCTTATTTTCCCTACTGGGATGGAAGTGGATCGAGCTTTCATATTCCTTGATGAGCTCTATCCATATTCATTGGAACATATTAAGCTATTTCTTTGTGAATACATATTAGAGACTCTTTTGATCATTATATATGTAATGTCCCAGTTACGGGTGCCGCTCAATGGGTGCCCCAAACCCGGTTCGCCACATGACCTCAAGCACATTTCCCCAAGCACCAGAGGCTGCCGACTAGCAGCGAGGGCCCAAGTCTGATAGCGAGGAAACTATGCCCTCATTTTTCAAAGTGTAGCGCAGTGTAATAAAATAAAAAGCATACAACAACAGTAGAAGAAATAAACCATACACATGCGGTGAAGGATAACCAACCAAATATATAGATATGATGCAACATGTCTCTTTTTCTAAGAAAATAGCCAGAACATGTTACATAGCAGTACAATACAATACATAGTATAACAATGAAATGAAAATCAGCTGGTAGCATCGTGAGCCTATGCCCGATCCCATGCTCCCCTACTCCTCAGCAGCAATCAAACACCTGTATAGGGACCCATGACCTTATCCACACCTGCGGAAATGTTATCTTTTTGGGCTGAAAAGCATGACCCAAACTGGGTGTGAGAAATAAATCCGAGTAGGGACCCACAATAGGCACGTGCCCAACTGTATGAAAATATGCAACAACAGTGTGCAGTAGTAAAATGTAATAAACTAAGAAGTACTCAAAAGTAACTAACTTAACCCATTATATTTCCATTTAAATATCAATTTAATAATAAAATTTAAAAAAATATCACCACAGTGAATATTCTACGTAAAAAAATGCCCTCAGACACGTAAACCCCTACCCTCAGGTAAAGAGAATCAAATCACAAGAATTTGCCCATAAGAAAACGAGTATTTCCCATGGTCATAAGAAGTGTCACCCACATGCATAGAATCAACTGCCCATAGGCACGAAAGAAGTTTCCCACAGGCTAAGTAGTACACTGCCCACAGGCTAATCACAACACTACCCTAAGGCTAAACAGGTAACCGGGACATGCCCAACATGTATGCAAGTAGTACACAAGATATTCCTCTTAAGGTAATTCTACAATCATTACATTAAATGCATACCCTTGGGTATCCTGAACAAACACCTAAACAAAGGCACGCACCCCCGGGGTGGTCCTGGATCCAAGAAACGATCCCAAACAGCAGTTTATTATCATAATCAATTACCTATTCAATTCTAGGTATTTAAAATAGCAATGGCCTCAGCCACAAGACACCCCAACAAGGGTTCATGGCACATCGGTACACAAAAACACACAATAGTTGGCAAGAACTGCACAAGGAGAGTGGAGGTCTTACCCGTGCGGTTCCAACGAGATCATCCATGGTGGAAACAGATTCCTTACGCTGGATCTTGAGATCCTTGAAAATTCAGTTGTCCCCTCCCAAGCTTCTGTCTAGTTCTAAGCCTTCCCCGTGAACAGGGTTGGCTACTTCCCATTTTAAGCGAAAAAACAAAGTACACGGTGTGTAATTTTGAGTACACGACATGTACATCCTTCATTTAACTGTTCAGTTGGAGGCACTTCCAAACAGTTCATCCACTAACATGATAACATAGCGTGTATTCCTGACTACACAATGTGTACTGTTGCCCAGTTGTTGGATGCTTCCACCGCCTTACTATTTTTTCATCTGAATGACTACACCGCGTGTAAAGGTCCACTACACGGTGTGTAGTCGATTTTTTCACCCTTCAACGCCGAAATGGATAGATGCCCTGTGATAATATCCCATACGGCCTGACTACACGGTGTGTGAAAAAGTACACGGCATGTACTTCCAAAATTTAGGATTTTTCCCCATTTTCCTTATTTTCTCAAAAACAATTAAGGAAAAGAAAAAAGATGAATCTCGTACCTCAAATGCTGGGATCTTACAAACTTCCCCATTAAAGCAATTCATCACTGAATTTCCCTTCCATGGGTGGCGAAGATAATGCTCACAATAGCTCTGGACACTGAGAACGTACGTCAGTCTTCGGCTCCCAGGTTTCGTCCTGCACTCGGCCATGCTTCCATAGCACCCGTATGAGAAGAACTGACCTGCCTTAGAGAACCTTTGTTCTCCTATCAACAATAAGTATCAGATGCTCTTTAAAAAATGCAACTACCTCCAGAAAAACCTCCTCGGGATGAAAGATTTGAGACATGTATGAATGGTAGAAGCACAACTAAGATACATAGAATATGTCTTTCATGGCCTAGTACCTCTATGGTAACTACAACCGATAGGTAACCGGCCCAACTCTCTCCAGAATTTCAAATGGCCCTACATACCTCGGTGTAATTTTACCCTGTTTCCCGATCCATCTGTGTCCCAAACTTGGTGAAACACGTAGGAAAACCTGATCTCCAACCACCAACACCAAAGGTCCACTACGATGATCAAGATAAGACTTACGACGAGACTGTGCGGTAGTCATCCGCTTTTGAATCAACTGGACCTGCTTAGAAGTCTCCTGCACGAGATGTGGTCCCAGAAAAGCTGCCTCACCTGCCTCTATCAATCACAAAGGTGATCGGCATGGCTTACCATATAATGTCCCATATGGTGCCATCTCAATAGTTGACTGAAATTTTTTTATAGGAAAACTCGATGAGGGGTATACCTTCCCCCAAGAGCCCCCAAAGTCTCGTACGCATGCACACAACATGTCCTCAAGCACCTGTATTGTATGCTCTGACTGACCATCGGTCTGAGGGTGGTAAGCCATGCTCAGAAGAACCTATGTACCCAGTTCCCTTTAAAAACTCTTCCAGAAACGAGACGTAAAATGAGCGTCCCTATCTGAAATGATATAACAAGGGACCCCATGAAGAAGTACGACCTCTCGGATATCCAATTTCTCGATCTCGTCCACTACAAAGGTCTCCCTAATCAGCAAAAAGTGATCAACCTTTGTGAGACTTTCTGGAACTACCCACACGACATCATTTATTTTAGGTGACCTTCGCAACCCAGTCACAAAGTCCATCACGACATCATCTCATTTCCACTCAAGAATAGATAACTACTGTAACAGTACAGCTGGTCTCTGATGCTCTGCCTTCACCTGCTGATAGGTGGAACACCTTGTATCGAAACCAGCTACATTTCTCTTCATACCCGGCCACCAATACTGACTTCTCATGTCTTGATACATTTTGGTAACCCCAGGATGAACTTCCCATGCTGAATCATGAAACTCTCGCATCATCTCCTCATGTATATCCCCTGGAACTCATACTAGTCCATGGAAACTCAGTTCTTCATCATCACCTATCATCCAACTAGGAGGAGGGTCCTCACTTGACACCGACTCAAATAGAACTAGGCCTTCTGGATTAGATAGTTGTCTCATCCTCACTCAATCCAGGAGGGTGGAAGTCACGATTAAAGATGAAAGATAGGTCTGACTCTAACTGTCACGAACCTCCAAATGCATCTCAGAGAAAAAATCCATAAGCTTCCATTCACCACTGGCCTCCTGCACTGCCTGTATCTGAGTCTTCCTGATCAGTGCATCAGCTACTGCATTACCTTTACCAGGTGTATATCCAAGCTCAAAATCAAAGGACTGATGGTATTCGACCCACCTTTGCAGCCTCAGATTCAAGTCACGCTGAGTAAAAATACACTTGAGAATTTTTTGGTCTGTGAAAACCACAAAATTCTCTCCCAAGAGGTAATGTCTCATACAACACAACGCATGAACAACAGAAGCCAACTCGAGATCCTACATCCAGTAATTCCTCTCATGTGGCCTCAACTGCCGAGACCCGTACGCAACAACTCAGTCACCCTGCATCATCATAGCTCCTAGACCAATCCCTGATGCATCACGATAAACTGTATAAGTCTTCCCCTAATCTGGGAGTATCAGGATCGTTGCTGATGTGAACTTTCCCTTCATCTCCCGGAAGGCTATCTCGCAAGCTTCTGACCAATAAAACTTCACACCCTTCATTGTCAAACCCATCAACAACACTTCTAAGCAAGAGAAGTATTGTATGAAGCATCTTTAGTAACTTTCCAGCCCCAAGAAACTTCGTATCTCAAAAATGTACTTGGGATTCTCCCAGGAAACTACTGCTCTCACCTTCTCTAGGTTTACTACAACAACTTTCTATGAGATGATATGACACAGGAAGTGAATCTGGTCCATCCAAAAGTTGAACTTTGAGATTTTAGCATATAGATGATGCACTCTCAGTGTACTCAATATGATCTCAAGACGGGTGTAATGGTCATGTCAAGTGTGAGAGTACACCAAGATATCATCCATGAATACTACCAAAAAATAATCTTGATATAGATGGAACACATGATTCATCAGTTACATGAAAACCGTTGGCGCGTTCGTGAGTCCGAACGGCATTACCGTATATTCGTATAGACCATACCTACTCTTCAAAGCTGTGAGAGGTATATCAGATGGTCTAACGTGCTACTGATGATATCATGATCTCAAGTAAATCTTCAAGAACACTCGTGCTCCATGAAGTTGATCAAAAATGTCATCAATCCTTGGAAAGGGATATAGGTTCTGAACCATCAGCTGGTTCATCTGTTGAAAATCCACACAGAGTCTGAGGGTACCTTCCTCCTTCTTCAAAAAGAGGATCGGAGAACCCCATGGAGATGTACTGGGTCGGATAAAACCCTTTGATTGTAACTCCTCTAACTTCCTCTTGAGCTCCTGCAACTCAGGCGTGGCCATCCAATAATGTGGAATGGACAACGGTGCTACTCCTGGCAGATGAGGAATAGAGAAATCCACCTCTCGCTCCAGAGGTAGACCCGAAAAGTCATCTGAGAAGACATCCCTGAAACGATCAACCACTAGAGGAAATCCTTCTGACAGGTCCCCTGGTCGTCCAAATATATGCTCTCAATCTGGGCTGTGATACCACCTCGCCCATGATGCTCTGGTCTAGCTCGACTCACCTGAACATCCCACTTGCCCATGTATAGAAACTCTTCGCCCTCTGGTGACGTGAAAAGAACCCTGCGACGATAGCAGTCTACAAAGGCTCAATAGGGAACCAACCAGTCCATTCCGAGAATGACGTCATATGATGTCAACTCTATGACATAGAGGTCCTAAATGAAGTGACACCCACCATCCTCAAGGGGGAACTCCTTTAAATGACGCACACTAGCCGTTCTAGTTCCTAACAGAGTTTCTAGTGTCATGATATCAGAAGAAGAAGAAAAACAGAGCCCAAGGCTCTCCAAAATGGCCACAGATATGAAACAATGTGTATCACCCGTATCGAAAAGTAATGAAGATAAGACCGAAGCTACTAGAATAGTATATCTGATAGTAGAAGGTTCGAGATCCTGAACTTGTTGGGTTTGTTACTCTACATATGTATGCCAAGTGTCGCGGCCCTACGACACAACTTGACTACCCTGAGATGTCCCACCCTACTGCCTCTGAGATCCTAGAGTTTGGCTACCACAACCAAGAACACAACATCTACCTGAATGCCCTAACGTATTACAGTTTCCTGACTGTTAAGAATCTACTGGTCCTGCTCCCGCTCGCGGAGTCTGCACAGAACCCCTCTCACTAGCCACTGGTGGAAACGCCCTTAAAAAGTGCTGCAGATGACCTATCCTGCCACTAGCTCGGCATTCCACTATGTCACGTGGACCCTGAGGTCATTTGTGCCCCTTCTTACCACACTGGTAGCATGTGTCCTGGCCACCTGAAACATTCTTCTGGCTGGTACTTCCACCCTAAGAGAAGTCCATCTTTCTCTTCCTCATACCCGTAGAAATAGTACAAGAGACTAGTGCTGAACCACCCTGGCCCACACCACTAGATTCCCACAGGTTTCTCTCTAGAATCATTTCCTGGTTCACAATAGCATGTACTGAAGGAAACCTGAAAACATTCACCAATGATTAGAATTCATATCAAAGAACATCCTCAATGTACCTGGCCCTCAACGTCTCATCACCCACTAGAACGGGTGCAAAACGCTGAAGCTTTGTAAAGCGATAAGAATAATACATCACTAACATAGCTCCCTACTTCAGATTCATGAACTCTCGAGATCTATCTTCCCTCAGCATCTCTTGAAATAAGAATTCATATAAGACGCCCTTAAAATATTCCCACACCATGACCCTGTGATGCTCTGATTGGGTGGTCACATCCCACCACCTCTTGGAGGAATCACGTAGCATGTACGTCGCGAGCTTGACCCACCTCCCTGGAGGCGTCTCACGATGCTCGAAGATAGTCTGCATTCACCCCATCCAAGATTTCGTAGCCTGTGGTCCGCTATCCCCCGAAAACGTTGGCAGATGCTGCTGCTGGAATATACTAGTAAGCTCAGTCATAGATGTGGCAGTCGGCAGTGCTCCCTGAAAGGTCTACATGAAATGCATAAATCATTTACAGAACTTTGCAATTGTTCTTGTGTCTGGTATAACGAATGGAGCCGCATCTGTCTCTACTAGACTATCCCCTAGTAGCCCATGGCCCACCATCTCTGGAGTATAATCATTTCCGCTCTCCTGGAGAACAACGCGCGGTCGTCTCAGCGGCATGAATCTACAAGGTCAAACGCACACCTTTAGAACAAGATTATCAAAGAATATTAATGAAGGAACCCAAAAAGGGAACAGGATGAAGAAGGCATTCAAAATTTGTAAAAAAAGACTAGACAGCATGTATACTGACTTCACAGTGTGTACCTGACTTCTCTTCCCTGCCCAAGTCCTTCCACACGGCAAAGCCACATGGCTCCCATTAAACAAAACAACACGATGCGTATTAAATCTACATGGCATGTATGGTGTAATTTCCAACTGCCCGTGTCGTTTGTGACATGACCGAATACTCAACATGATACTACACGGCGTGTGACACCCGAACACAGAGTTTAAACCACCCCGTTTTCCAGCCACATGGCTAAGTCCACACGGTCTTTCCTCAGACAAGACTACACGGTGTGTCCCACAAGAACACGACATGTTCTAGATGAGCTTAGCCAACCCGTGTTGTTAGTTACATGACTGAATACAAGGCTCACACTACACGGTGTGTTCCATATGGACACGACATGTACACGAAAGGATCCCACCGACCAGTGTTGTTAGTTACATGGTCGAGTCCCTAGGTCAGACTACACGACATGTTCCATAATGGAAACAACATGTATGTCTTAAGGTATCCTCTATCTGTATTGTTAGATACACGAGCGAACTCCATGTCAACACTACACGGCGTGTAAATCCGGAACACGACGTGTATGCCCCGAGAAATTCACTTCCTCGTGTCCCTTCCCACACGGTCTATGATACGAGGAGAGACTACACGACGTGTACTTAGGGAACACGGTGTATACCCAGAATGTTTTCTTTTCTTACCGAACATAAGAACATACACGGTGTGTTTAAGGTACTACAAAGTCTGTATACTGGGTTTCCAGACAGTATGCCTTAGAAACATCCCTGGAACCCATAAAATACTGTAAAACAACACATAAGTTCCAAATTCTGATCCGTGATGGCCCACACTCCCTAAGAATAATGTTTTACATCTTTGATGTGTTATAACATAATAAATAGCTGATGATCCACCAAATTCAGGAAAATGGGGGCCCATAATCCTTAAAAACCAAATTTTGGTGTCCATTATTTCTAGATATTGATACAGAAATACCCTATCACATTCTAGGTATTTATCAAGTAGCTATCACAACAACATGCTTTTCTAGCACAAAAAACTATCACAACAACATGAAATTTCGAATGCATCTACATGGCATGGAACTATGCATGGAATTTGATTTCTAGCATGTGCCTAAATGATGCATGAGATGGCATACCCTCATCTCATCAGGTTTCAACTAAATAAAACCCATGCATAAAATATAAACAGCACAATCATAAGTGCATCACCCAATGGTGAAAATAAAATCAACTATAAATTGAAAAATCAGTAAAATTGCAATACAAGATAAATTGTCTTTTCCCTATACATGGGTTAGCTACGTGCAGGAACAACTCATTTACCAACTAATGTTCCATCCTATCCCTGACTAAGGCTCCAAATAATAAGTTAAAGAAAATAAATACCTCTGATAACACATTGTAACATCCCGGTTCCGGGTGCCACTCAACGGGTTCCCCAAACCCGGTTCACCACATGACCTCAAGCGCATTTCCCTAAACGCTAGAGGATGCTGACTAGCAGCGAGGGCATAGGTCTGATAGTGGGGAAACTATGCCCTCATTTTTCAAATTGTAGCGCATAGGAATAAAATAAAAAGCATGCAAAAAAAAGTGGAAGAAAAATACCATACACATGCGGTGAAGGATAACCAACAAGATATAAAGATATGATGCAACATGTCTCATGTTCTAAAAAATAGCCAGAACATGTTACATAGTAGTACAATACAACACAGAGTATAAAAACCAAATCAAATCAGCCGGTAGCATCGCGAGCCTAAGCCTGGTCCCATGCTCCCCTACTCCTCATCAGCAATCAAACACCTATATCGGGACCCTTGCCCTTGTCCACACCTGCAGAAACGTAATCTGTTTGTGCTGAAAAGCATGACCCAAACAGGGTGTGAGAAATAAATCCCAGTAGGCTCCGTCCAAAGGCACGTGCCCAACGGTGTTAAAATATGCAACAATAGTGCGTAGTAGTAAAATGCAATAAACAATGTAGTACTCAAAAGTAACAAATTTAACCAGTTATATTTCCATTTAAATGTCCATTTAATCATTTAAGTTTAAAAAATATCACCATAGTGAATATTCTAAGTAAACAGCCAATGTCCTCAGACACATAAACCTCTACCCTCATGTAAAGAGAATAAAAACATAATAATCTGCCCACAGGCATATGGGTATTTCCCACGGGCGTATGAACTGTCACCCACAGGCACAGAATCAACTGCCCATAGGCAAGGAAGAAGTTTCCCACATGCTAAGTAGTGCACTTCCCACAAGCTAATCACAACACTGCCCTCAGGCTAAATAGGTAATTGGGCCATGCCCAACATGTAAGCAAGTAGTACACAAGAAATTCCTCTCACGGAAATTCTACAATCATTACTTTAAAGGCATACCCTCATGTATCCTGGCCAAATGACTAAAGAGATGAATGCACCCCATTGGTGGTCCTGGATCCAAGCAACGATCCCAAATAGCAGTTTATTATCACAATCAATTCCATAGTCAATTCTAGGTATTTAAAATAGCCTGGACTTAACCACACGACACCCCAACATGGGTTCGTGGCACAATGGTACATGAAAACACACAACAGTTGGAAAATTAAACACCAATCCACCTACCTGAAACACCCACGAACGGTATACGTAAAAGTCGATTCCAGAAATGCCCAAAGTCAATGTAGGTCTGGGTTAGAATAAAACCCATTCAAACGTAAATAACTTCCATTAGAGGAAGAATTGGTAAGAACTACTCAAAGAGAGTGGAGGGATTACCCATCCGGTTCCAACGATATCGTCCGAGGCGGAAAGAGATTTCCAACACCCGATCTGGAGATCCATGAAGATTCAGTCGTCCCCTCCCGATCTCACATCTGGTTCTATGCATTCCCTATGAACAGGGTTGGCTACTAACCATTTTAAGAGAAAAAAATATACACAACATGTACTTTTGAGTACACCGCGTGTACTTCCTTCATTTAACTATTCATTTGGCGGCACTGCCAAACTGTTCATCCACCGACATGAGGACATAGTGTGTATTCACGACTACACGGTGTGTACTGTAGCCCATCTGGCGCCTGCTTCCACTGCCTTACTATTTTGTCTGCCGACTGACTACAGGGCATGTAAAGGACCACTACACGGTGTGTACTCGATTTTTACTCCCTTCATTACTGACATGGCTACACGCCTAGTGTGCTTATCCCACACGGTCATACGACATGGTGTGTGAAAAAGAACACAACGTGTAGATCCAAAATTTAGGATTTTTCCCATTTTCCTTATTTTCTCAAAAACACTTAAGTAAAAGAGAAAAGATGAAACTTGTACCTCAAAATTAAGAACTGGGTTCTTACAATATGTCTCACACTTTACCCAATTGAGATATTATGGCCAGATTTTCAACATAATGATCAAAACTGCAAACTACAGATCATGTGTGGGATTGTTTTCCTCATGGAGTTTCATCTTCCTTAAGGTATATGTTATCACCTTATCGTTTTTGATTACCACACAACCTAATCACTTATTTCAAGAATCAATGTACACCAAAAAGTGTTCTCCAATTGTTTGGAGTGTGTGTACTGGTGCAATGATAAGCCTATTTTTCAACTCCTTGAAATAGTCTTCACATTTCTGAGTCCAGAAAAACTTTTATCCCTTCGTTGAAATCTTGGTCATTGGGTTTTAAAACCGTGAAATGTTTAGTTCAAATCGTCGATAATATCCATCATGATCAGAAAATCTCTGGATCTTTGTTACAGATGTTGGCCAAGGCCACCATCAATTTCCATTGTCTTGGAAAGGTCAACCGATATTCCTTTTTTAGTGATCACATTCCCCAAGAATGAAACATCCTCCATGAAAAAATCACATTTACTGTACTTTTCATACAACTTCTCCCTTCACAAAGTCTTCAACACTCTTTTTAAATGGTCCTCATGTTCCCCCTTTCTCTTGGAGTATATCAGACTATCTCCAATAAAGTCAACTGTAAATTTTATGAGGTAATATCTAAAGACTCTATTCATTAAATCCATGAAAATTTCTGGAGAATTAGTGAGTGAAAAGGTAATCACTATGAATTCATAATGACCATACCTCAATCGAAAAGCAGTTGTGGGAATAAATTCCTTTGTCACCATTAATTGGTGCTATCTCGACCAAAGATTAGCCTTAACGAAATAACAGGCCCCACAAAGCTGATCGAACAAGTTAGCACTCTGAGGAAGGGGTAACTTTTGTTTTATCTTCAATTTTTTTATCTCACAATAATCAACAGAGAGGTGAATTGATACATACTCAATCATGAAGAAGAGGACTTGTGACCCTATGGTGAAGCACTAGGGTGTATAAAACCCTTTTCCAGAGTCTCTTTTATCTATTTCATCATCTCTTCCAGCTCTACGGTGGACATTATCTATGGTGTTGTTGATATAGATAGACCAGGAATAAGTTTAATTGAGAACTCAATCTCATGGTTAGGAGGAACACTAGGAAACTCTTCAGTGAATATATCAGTTTTATCCCTCAAGAAGGGCATGTATTCAAGCATGATTCTCTCCTTTGTCTAAACCATTTGGTATTGATATTATTTCTCGTAAGGAATCAATATCCAAACATGAGATGATGATTTTAAATGAAATTCATCTTCCTCCATACACATATAAATAATTCAAGGATGATATTGGATATAAAGAGGGTTCTCCCTTTCCCAAAAGTTGATGTTGTATTTGTATAAAGATAGAAAATCCCTACCTAGAATAGTATTGAACTCCACTAAATGATGTATGAAAAGATTGTATGAGAGGTTCAGTCCACAATAATTAACTAGGGAGGAGTTATAAACCCTGGAAGCAATAATTTCCTCAATTTCTATTCTCATAGAGATCATTCCCTATAGATTTTGTGGTGAAATTTTAATATGTCTTCAAAACAAAACAGATATGAAAGAATGCATAGAACAAAAATTTAAATAGTACATTCTATATTTTTGAATGAATAACTACCATACATGACATAATGGAATTTTCTGACTCCACCTTAGATGTAGTGATAGCATAGGCCCTTCCATGTAGCCATGGAGGTAATTTTTTATTTCCTCCAACAGACCATGGATTTGGGAAATTGTTTTCAGAATTCCCATTATCCTTGCTATTGTAACACTAATCCACTAGCTGAGCGTTGATATGAACTATCCTTTCTTCTTCCTCATTAGTGTGATTTTCATATCCCTTTGGCAGTTCTTGGTCAGATGTCCTAATATTCCACATTTTAATCAATTCCTGGTTCATTTTATATTGTTTCATGGATGCTTCTTCCAACAACTATAACAACAAGGATATTCAGACATCTATCCATCATGGGATTTGTTTGTTGAACCAACCATGTTTTTCTTCTTTTTTACATCTTATCATTGGGACCACGAGATCACTGAGAGTCTACAATATTCATTTCAATATTGTAGGCACAATAGAAAATCTCCTCATAAATGCTCAAGCCTCAAATCGCCAAAACCATTAGTAGAATTGTATTTAGTGAGATAATGAAGTGATCCACCTTGATTTCGGTGATCATGAAAAAGCCAAAGGCATACCCTCCATGCCATGTAATACATTATACATATGGACTGATGGAATCATCCTACCTCTATTTGAGACAGAGGAACTCTCTTTCTATCTTCTGATATAGGGTTTAAAGAAAATATTTATTGAAAACATCTTCTTGAATTCCTCCTTATCCAAGGAGTCAATTGGATCTTGGGACTTTGTATTCCTGATCAGCGTCCACCACTGATCAGCTTCCCCATCAAGACAATATACATCAAATACAACTTTCTCTTCTTCTGAGCACTGAAGGATGGAGAATATATTTTCAATGGAGTTAATCCTCTTTTCCTTGAGGTGGGGATTAGAATGTGTGCGAATCATGGGAGGCTTTTTATGTATTAAGGATTCCAAGGATACATTCCTTTTATTTGGTGGATGAGGGTGTTACCGATGATTAAAGTTATTATTCATAACATGATCTAGCAGATCAAGTCCTATCATGATGTTTTAATCACCCTTTCCCTTAATATCAGGCATTTCATTATATAAATATTTACATTTCATATATCATTTGTTGTTGGAACATGTTCCTCAATTACCCACCATTAACTAAGAAAAAGAACAAATAATTAGATGAATAGAATACTTAGTTATTGAAAATAAAAAGGGAAATTTTTTATCATAAAAGGAGAAAACTGTAGAGGAGAAGTATATCCTAACTTGAGGCTCCTTAGGTTTAAATCTAGGTTATCCATGATCTATTTCTTATGTTATAATCTTATGGGATTTTTTTATTCCCTTAATAATGGTTTTTATAATGCTTAGGAATTTACCAAAGCATATCCCCTGGGAGTGTGAATCCAAGAGTGCAGCAAGGCCCATTGTCATGTTCCCGGTTCCCTGGGTCATGCCCAAAACTCTTTATCAGAGTTTTCACTCTTAGGAACATCTATTCCAGATCCACCTCTACATATTTGTATCCAGATAGGGATGTATTTTCTTAATGAAACACTTAATCTATACTTACAAATTTTAGGGATGTTTTCTTTTACTTTATGTCATCCTTATGGTTCTTACTAATGTGCTCTATCCCTAATATCTAAAAATAACAAGACAATCCTCTTATACCTTCTTTAGATACCCTAACCTTTTACATATAAAAATATATGATTTTATGCATAATGATACATCAGCATAAAAGCCAGGGATCATAATGCCTAGTGTCTTAGAAGAATAGGTACACAATCAAACATTATAAAAACAAAATTTATTTAAACTCCATAATGAGATCCTATCTTCCATTGTGCTTATATGTATGCATAAGATAACTAATGGATAACATGAAAAAATGGATGTGCTAAAATCCTAGTAAGGAAAAAACCATGAAAACAAAGCATTAGCACATGGGATAGAAGGCATTACATGATGATTTAAAAAGGAACGTATCATATGATATCATACGAACATGGGTTAATTTAAAGATGGAATAATATAAATTTGGCAGAAGCATAAAACAAGAATTTAGTAGGATGCAATGCTAACCACCAAGAATGTTTCCCATAGTATCACAAGCCATGGAATACCACCTAGTCTGTTGCAAATAGTAGCACAAGCCAAGGCCAACCACCAAGACCATCACACATAAAGTATAATGAGACTAAAAAATACCCAATGCATTTGAGAAATATCTAGGTGCACTAATAATAAATTTCATTAATATTTTTCCTCATAAATAATCATTAATAATCAATCTTACATGGACATAAGTGTTACCCATGGAAAAAATTGGGTACCCCAATCATGACATAAAGAATAACAAAAGGGTGTATCATGGATGTGTCCATGAAGAAAGGAATTAGAACATACATGGATTTTTATAAGGTGTAATAGTAATTTATCATTCTAGGTGACGTCATACATATGTTAAAACATGTAATAATTATATTGGAGACATTTTTGCATTTATAACATTTTTGTGGGTTTTTATGTGAAATAATATATTGCTTTCGAAATAGAAAAGGGAATAATAATTTATATAAAGACAGAAGTGAACCTAGAATTTTTTAATAATGAAAATAAATATTTTATAAGGAAAATTTCGGCTTGTAATATATGAAATATTTCTCTTGAAATTGTGTAATAATTTGAAAGTTCCCTTAATTTGAATTTTCTTATTGCGAAGTATCAAGGAGGGATTCGCTTAAAATAATTTTTATCCCCGAAATGGAATGAGGGAGGGTTCTTGGATCATTGTTTTGGATAATATAAACAAGAATTTATGTGTTTTACAAAAAATTAAAATACATCTTCATTTTGGTAAAAAGAAAGATAGCAACCCGATGCAATAAAGTCTGTTCCGGTAGAATTCATTAAGGATTATATGCATGGTACCATGTGTACTTAAGAGGAATTCATGAGAGAGAAAGTGGATTCCCATCAAATTTACATATTGATGGTAGTATGGGGTAGGTGAAAAATCATACCCCATAATTTTTTATTACACATAAAATGGAATAACATAGAGTACATTCACGAATAAAATTGAAATAGACTCTTACCCTTGTCTGATGGCGATCTCTCCTTGAAGTTATTGACCTTAAAAATAAAATTGGGTTCATTAATTAATAATTAGTGATCTTGGAATTTGTGTAAAATATTAATTATTTCCTTTTTTATGTTCATTATAACCAATTTCATTAGTTATGAGGTTCAGTTTCTTTGTTCAGGTCTCTTTTCTTTCTTGGTTTTAATGATCAGTCCATGATAGAAAAAACATGTATGTTGAAGGACGTTTTCTAGAATTGAAGATACATTTTATTATTAAACATGAAAATTGTAAAATGGTTGAAAAATTAATTTTTTTAAAATTGAAGTTGAATCATTATATAAATCATTGGTGACGTCCATTTGGGTTAATTGGCAGTATTTTGACCAGAAAGAACACATTTTGTTTTATAAAAAAACCATGCATACAAAAAGATTCAAGAACAATAGATGAGTCGTAATACCTATATTATGGTCTGTTTCAACCATGAAAATGGTTTTATGGCCAGAATTGAATACTATAGTGGAAATTTATAAACTTTCGTCCTTGATTGTGCTAAATTGACACATCTCAAACGGTGTTTTTATTTCTATCAAATAAAATATGTGGAAAGGGGAGAAGATACTGATTTATACCATTATTATAATAGAACTCTAGTTCATGTATATTACTAGAGTTATAATATCACTTGGGGGAAGGGATGTGAGGATTGAAACAAGAAAATAAATGAACTTAAAAGAAATAAATGAATTGGAAAGAGGAATTTACCTTTTGAGTTTACGTTTTTTTGAGAGCCTCTTAAGGGGACAAGATTTGGTATATTAAAGAGACTAAGGGATATTGGATTTCTCTAAGGATCATGGGAAGATATTTGTTCATAATATTTTAAAGTAAAAAGGCTTTAGAGGAGTGAAGAGAATAAGTAAGGAAGGGTGGTATTTATATTGGAGTGGAGGATGGTTTTGATAATACTATAGTGATTAAGTTATTATTTCTTCACAAGATAAGAAATAGAGAGTATTACATGACCTAGATAAGTAAAAAAAATGCGAGTTCACGATTTCCGGTAATTCATCATTTATGATGTCATGAATACAGGATTTAAATTATAATGTATTTATATGGTAAATTAATGTATTTTACTTTTCACCAAAACTTCATGTTATTCAGAAAAATCCCAAAAATTCACCCAAAACTTTTTTTGATGTGAAGAATCCAAAAATTAAATCCAATTTTTTTATATTCTATATAATATTAAGTTAATATTTAATTAAAATCATAATTCACTCAAAAAACAACAATTTTAAAACATTTATTTTATCATTCCCATATATTGGTATATGGTACTTCCACATGAATCATATTGATATACTATCATAGTTAAGTATATTATTCATTAGGGTATGTCAATATTAATAAGGGAAACATTAAATTTCATAATTGTGTGTTACTATTCACCAAAAATTATGTAGGTCATATTAGACTCCAAAAAACTTACTAATCGCAATCGTGTATGTCAGATATTCGAAATTCAAAACACATAAGTGACAAAAATATGACTAAAGGTCTCATAGTACTTTTTAGGTCATTGTGTTGTGATTTTATATGACATATTTATAATAATGTAATTTCCATTGATAACAAATTGGGTGGTTACGCGACGTCTTTCATGTTTGTCATTATTGACGTTACTTTTTAGTCATGTCTCATGTTTTCTGACCTAAGGAGGTTAAGTTGGAGGTGGATGCCGCCTTTAAATAGCACCCTATTTGTATTGTGGATCACAACCTGAAGGATATCTATTGTCTAGTTTTCCCCTCTGGTGTGTGTTCTATGGTAGTATGGGTGAGTGGATGATGAGATTTGGGAGAGAGAGGCAGATGTAAGATCATAGTGATCGGAGTTTTTCGAAGATTATTTTTCACCAGCATTGGACGGGATTTCATCAGATGAATTGATTTATGGGGGGATTTTTTGTATAAAATCAATTATTTTATTCAGGTATGGGTCTTGATTTCAGGTTATTCTTAGGAAAAGGAAGAAATCTAGATTTTCTATGTACACACTGTGTACTTATGTGTACACACTGTTTACCTAGTTTCTGAATACTATATGTGTAATGGCCAAGTACATGGTAGTTTGGTGACCTAGTAGACCGATTATGATGGGAGCTAGTTGAGCCTAACACATGGTGTGTAGTTTAATTAAAGGAACCTTGTGCATTTCTTTTTATTTTATATATTAAATTGGGGTTTTATCTCATGTCCGTAAAGGATTTCTTCTTCCTATGGTTTGTATAGGAGTGCTTAAAAAATCTAATGATGATCAAACCTCCAATTCTCTGTCCAAGCTATATTTGAGACACAGTTAGGTTGGTTGGAATCCCCCCAGTGAGATCTCAAACCCCGTTAATCCTTTATTCCAGAATCATTTTCTCTAGTGAGTTATTAATGGTTGGAAATTTTTCACCATTTTATAGGTATATACATATCTAGACTGATTCAAGGGCCAACATTCAGGTATATCAACTGAACAATATCGTGCTTGGTCATTTGTTTCATTCGTTGTCTTTATTTGGATTATATTCACAAAAAGTGCCACATACCCATGATTGGGTTATTTCTTGAATTTTATTTTTCCACTATTTATTACCTACTAGGGTTTCATTGATTGATAATGGATTGTTTCTTATGCGTAAGGTTAGATAACTTGTTTATAGGAAACCCCATGGATGGATTTCCCATTGGTTGATTGTTTGTGGACATTGGGTCTAGAATTATTGATCGTATTGCATTTTCTTCCATGCCTAGTTTTGTTAGGATGAATTTGATGATTACATGAAATTACTGTGATATACATTGTGAATGATGACCAAATGGGATTGGAATGTGAGAGACTCCGAAAGGGGATAAACCATGAGAACTGCCCAAGTGGTCATCTATAATTGTTTGTGTTAGACCGTGAGAGCTACCTTGGTGATCTTTTTTTTATTAAATGAATTTTGGACCTAAGGGTTTAGGCCTTGAGTACTATCATAGGTGGTTGTTTATTATGTATTGTAACTATGTTAGACCAATGAGGGTAGACAGTGAGATATTCCCATGTGGTTATATATATTTGATTAAATGAATCATGCACCCAAGGGTTTAGACCGTGAGATCTTTCTTAGGTGGTAGTTAATAATTGTTTGATTCTATGTTAGGAAAAAGGGGTTAGACTATAAGAGATTTCCCAATGGATAGTTTCTTGATTAATTTATGCTATGTTATATTAGAGGGGATAGACAGTGAGAACATCTCAAGGGGACATTTATGAATAATTGTATAATTGTGATGAGTCTCCCAATATAAATAACAATCTTGGACTCGGTCTTACAAGATTGATTAGATGGTCTTCTGGGAGAACTATTTTGTTTCTAGTACAAATAGGATACAAAGAATATGCTAGATCCTAAGGTTATTGGATTAACAGGTTGAATATAAAATGTAAATGAATATAATTCAAAACTATATGATTGTTTACTTTTGATTAATTCCGAGTTTATTGCTTCCTTTTTTTATATTACATTCTATATATATATATATTCACTGATAGTTAGGAACATATATTTTAGTGGTTTCCTACATGGATTCATATCATACCCTATTTGAGTCATGATTTTGGACAGAAACAAAATATATGATTTCGGGTATAGATAAGGGAAAGTGCTTGTCATTATATGTATCTTGATTGATGTTGTAGTTGGAGAGAATGTGACCGAGATGAGGGTTGTGTTGCTAGTGGAATTTTTTTTATTTTTTACACTGGTTTCCATTTTTGTTTCCCTCATTGTGACATGTTTGTATATTTTCATAGATCTATATTCCATGCATCATATATATCTATTGTCACTTATGTTGGATTTAATTTTAGTATTATGTTGTTAACTATTGTTGTTATTATTTATTCTGTAATTGTTTACTATTTTTTTCTATTTATACTCTACCAATGAGGGAATAGATTACAAAATATCAAACCTTGGCCATCTTTTCTAGTTGGCATCCTCTAGTGAATAGGGAAATGAATTTTAGGTTTTGTAACCAACCAAGTTCAGAGAAATATTGGGTGGCCCCTAGATTTGGGCCATTAAAACCACATTTATATCATTAGAAGGGTCAAAAATGCACATCTATAAAGTTATATATAGATTATTTCACTAACATGAGATGGTTCTGGAGGCATTTCTAATCGATTCACAATGTTTCAAAAATTCTCTAATCTTTTAAATGGCATGATGTTCTATGGAAATAACTTCCTGTTCATTCCAACCCTCATTAATACATTCCATGGTGAAATAGATTGTAATACATAGTCCCATACATTAAATTCATGAACCATTATTCAATTTTTATAGAAAATATTCTATATAATTTGAATCTTCATGATATACTAGTGTATAAATCATACATTATTTAAATGTTATTCAATATATATCATATAAAAAAAGATTCTCAAAATTTATAATGACATGTATGACTATAAAATCTCTTACCCCAAAAGGCTTCATATGTTTTCATTTCTATATATGAGCGGTATATATTATTTAACAAAAACCCCACATGTGGTAAATATTTATCCAAATAACCATGTAATCCATGAGATCATTCCCTGAGAATATCCTCCTTTATATTTGTATTAATTTGGGACTATACATATTTTTATGGGTTATGAACTATTATATGAATAAAATATGTATTTATAACATTCAACATGATCTGAATTTTTATTATGTGAAACATGGTTCGTTATCTGATATTATTAACATGAGAGTACCATAAAGTCCCACAAAATCCATTATATTAAACCATGTAATGTGATCTAGGTTAATGTGTTATCATATTAAGAGTAAATGTGTGGACATTGTTGGATGATCCACAATGAAACACATTGAATTTTTTCCTTTGTATTTATTAGGATGTCCAATGATGAAATCTATTGTAATGTTTTCCATGTTTAACATTGTTATTGGTAATGGTTTCCCAAATATTTTAGGAAGTTGTATTTTAGAAATAGAAAATTATAATATCATGCATACATAAGTGTAATCTCTAATTTGTTTCATTATATATTCATACTAGAAATGTTCATAGATAACCCTATATAGCACTGTTCTACAAGGATGTACCAAAATGATTGAACTATGTGCCACACCTATTAGTTATTTTTTTAAATATAGTACTAATGAAAACATAAACACTTACTAAACCATATAAATCTATCATCACCTATGATAAGAAAGGTATTTTCCCATTCCTCACACCGTCAATATTCTTATATAGAGCCTTGTAATCATGTTGTATATATTGATCTTCTACAATAAATAATGTTATATAATTTGATATAATTATATTGATATTTCAACTTATATTATAATATCCAAGAATATCTTTACTATATCATTAATGATTAGATCAGTAACCACCATAATCATGGAAAAAATACCAGGGCATTTTCCATAAAATTCATGAACCACATTCTTTGATTCCCCAAGATAACGATGTATAGAAAAAATCATAACCCTTGTGTAGTTACAACTCTCTCTTTTCCCTTATAATAAATTAATTCAATGTAAATTTATATTTCAAAATTATGTGGATAGGGAATATATAAAATTTATCTTCATAGAGATAATTTATCCATGTAATGGTATGATGATAACCACTACAAACTCAAAATCAGTACATGAATAATAAATATCATGGGAGCATAAACTATCGAGATGTATTAGATATCAACCATTATATTTTATTTATATCCCATACGTGATATTTCCTTAATTCATCATTATAAATTAAAACACATTATTTACTAGATAGAAGACTCAATATAAAAATATTCCCCAATTTCTTACTCAATTCCTCAAATAAATATTTCAAGTAATTTTTCTATGTGAAATTAATCTTGTACAAGTATGATTTGTTAATGGAATAGGAAACGGAGAGATGGTTCAAAAAAAACTAATTGTATTATTTTAATATAATGAAAACCTATATTTTATTTATACATTTGGGTGTTTTAAATTTATTGGAAAACATTTATTTTTAAATGGTTCTAAGATGTATCATCTCTAGAAAAATTATGAAAATGGAAATGAAATTTTGGAGTTCAAATATCTTTTTTACATAATTTCCCATATAAGTACGTTTTATTCAAAGTAAAATAAATAATTTATATATTAGTTTCATCATCATTATATCTCATTTAGTAAATATGAATTCGGTCAATAAATATCAATAAAAATATCATCATAATCCTTAAATAATCAACTCTTTAAATTCTTAGAAACTAGGGATTTATTTTTCATGTGAAAAGGTATTATTGTATAATGGATATTACACATATAAAAGGTCATATTTTGGAAATCCACATTCATATTTTTTTAATTAACTATAACCAAAATAGATATCCATCGTTAGGATGTACTGATCTCATTGATGTTGATCAAATTGGTAATTAATACATTGTTATTGGCACATATTCATTATATTAATTCCAATGATTTCAATACAATCAATTCATAACCACATTGAACTTTCCTTATCTATCATAAATTAATGAGGATAAACCTATGGTGAAACACATGGTATATGTTATCATTTTTCAAATAGGTATTCCAATTAATTTTTATGTCAACTGACTCTAGTATTGACATATGATATTTTTTTTCATAGATATGAGTTATTCATTAGGGATGAGATGAATATAAAATTCATGTTCAAGATCATTAGGAATCCCATTAGTTCACCCAGAAATACATCAACATATTCATTATCAATGGGAATATAACATATTCTCAAAAATATCATTTCCCATTATAGATTGTATTTCACTCATTTCGTACGAGGAGATTTTAATAATCAAAGATATTGAGGCCATTTCCTATCATATTTCATGTAATGATATATCACCTTGAAATTTAATTAATTCAAAACATAGATAACTATTTAAATATTTAATCAATATAAAAATATTTTATTTTCAACTTTAGTGAAAATCGATATCAATTATTGCTTCAAAATATACCATAGTTATGATCATTAAATTTTCAAATAAGAAACAATTCATTTAAAATTTTACATCTGATTGTATCATTGTCGAAATTAATGAAACGCAATCTATTATTTAATATTTTACATCTCTTATGAGAAAGTTAATTAGTTAAATCTGTCCCCTTACCGAATGAATTAAAGAGATATAATAGGATCACCCACCCTTGGTTTGTAATTAAAACAACTGTTATCAAAAATAAATTTCAACAACAATTATAGAATACGTTAAATAATACCTCATAAAAATATTCTCTTTACATATATGAAATTATTTTCATATATTAATATATCTATTTTCTATAAAACTGAAATTTCAACAATTAAATTTCCTAAAAAATTGAAAGAATGGTTAGGCATTGAATAAAAAATTAAATCTTATAATTTCATCAAAATACCAAATAATAGATATGGTGGTAGTAAAATTCATTATCACCAGATATCTTTAAATATAAAAATCATTTTTGCAATTTTTTATGAAAGACATAAAGAATCCATGACAATATATCATTTAAAAAAATTCGAAATAAATTTAAAATACATCAAAAAAATTCATTATTATTCACTAAATAATACATAGATGCATTCTGAAAATAATTTTAACAATATTTACATGATAGAAAATCATTTTGAAAATAAATCACTAAACCATTAAAATGATTTTTTTTTAAAATAATGTGTGTCCCAGATCGAGTCTGGGGCATCATGTCTATTCCCTATCATCAAGAATAATAAAATTATAATAATATGTTACATTAATATGAATATTTTACAAGGATATTATTCATTTTTTTTCAATTAACTTGTTATATACAACTACTTAATATGTTATGTTCTTGTTAGAAGTATTTAATGATATTCAACTCATAATAGAAATCAATATTTAGTGGGATTACTGTGTTTATAAAGTTCATTAATAATATATATATATAAATTTATAATATTATTATTATCATTTATACAAATCAATTTTACATTACAAAAAACCTAATTTTTTTTATGAAAAATGAACCATTTTAGAACCAGGGACATGGAAGTTCATAACCATGCAACCGTAACATTTTAAATTTTCAATGATATTTATGGAATGAAAGAATTTATTATTTTATCAAAAAAAATTGATAATTATATTATTATTATGATATTCATTTTTCACAAACACGTATATATATCATACATATGATGTGTAAAGAAAAATGAATCACATCACATTCTGTACGTGGTACTCCACACATATGTACCAATAACGTTGTCATTTTTACATTTGATGAAATGTCAAAAAAGTAAAGGATATATTATCCTATCATAATAAAATATATTTCATAAATTTCATATATATAAGTACATCATTATAACTATCTATGATACATGGTGATAGAAAATGAATTATTTCTCATGAAGCGGTAGACCATTAGACACACGAATGATGGTTTCTTTTCCCATTAGACAGAAGAAGAGATATATGTAGTTAATGCTATTAAAATAAAAAAATATCAGTATAATTAGTACACTGTTATTAATATTTTATCATGTTTTATGAAGTTATTATGGATGTGAAAAAATAAATTAATCTAAACCATTGGGTTAAAAACTATTCCTCTTTTTTGAATGAATAATTTTATTAATACCATCATACCACTGATTCAGGTATTATGTATAAAACATTACTCAATAATGATGGGATAGATTATTTGAATGATTCTTGGAACGTTTAATCTGAAAAATCCTTTTATGAGTTATGAAATGAGAAGAGTACATTCCATTTTATAAAAAAGGGGAGGGGATGATTTGGAATTTTAAAAATTACCAAATAATTTTAAATTTATTTTCATATATAAATGGTTAGAATGTTATTATATTATAAAATAAATTCATTATTAGTAGAAATGATCTTAAACTATTAAATTATAACATGTTTTTATCGAATTTTTACTTTTACTATTTTGGTTTAACCTTTTGTTAACCCATTTGAAAATTACTATAATATTTACATTTTCTACCCGTTGTGTGTTAATTATGTTACTATTAAATGGGAAAATACTCATTAATGGACCAATGTTGATTTTCATAACCATATCCCACTATTCATTCGAAATATAATATTTCAAGTAATTTAAAATAATTTAATAAAATTATATTTATTGTAAAATATCATTAATTCCATTGATAAATATCACCATTTACAATGATGCTAATATAATAATGGAAACAATTAAATTAAAATAAAATGAATCAAAAACTCCTAAATATTTATTTTTATCTAAATAATAGTGTAAGTCAATTATTTATTAAATGATAATATTATTAATATTATTAAAATTATTTATTTTAATTTTCCACTAGTTGAATAATTACTTCGACTTTGTTGTTTAATATATTAATCTAAATAATTATTCAGTGAAATTAGAAAATAATTAATATGAAAAAATTCATTTATATGTAAAATTAAAAATTTAGTACAAAAGGTATTATTTTTTTATCCATATGTTATAAATATTATTTTAATTAAGAGAAATTGTGTGACATTAATTTCATTACATTCACTTAAATATTATAAAGGTTCAAAATTGTCTCAAAATTGAAATTAAAGACTTATATTTTACATTTTTTTGTTTATTGGTGTGATTTAGTCATATAATAAAATTAATAAATATGTTAGGGTAATTTTTAGTCCTTATCGTTTTATTATTATACTCAATACTTGATTTACACATACATGACTTAAATTTACTACAGATTCAATTCATATTGACTAAAACTAAAAAGGGAACTATATGAAAAATTTGTCCTCGTTGAGTAAAATTATGGAATAATGTTTTCATGATTCATTTTCTACAAATAATATAAATTAATTTTAATATAAATTCATAAAATCCCATGAAAAAATGTATTAGAAAAATATAGTTTCAACCCAAAATGTTTAACCATACTGAAATTACGTATAATGATGTTTAAAATGGTGTAAATTAGATAATATCTAAGAAAAAATACATATGATAGTTTAGAAAATATTCATATCGTAATGGTATGTTTTAATGTAAAGAAAATGAAATTGCTACAAAATTCGGTGTTTTTTACTATTCATTGAAAAATATTACTTTCAGAAAAATACTTTTATTTCAATCAAATATAATTTTGATTTTTTAATTTATAAAATTATTTACAAATTATCAAATACATTTTCTAATGTTTCAGAAAATTAATTATTATATTTTCTCATATAAATTAATAAAAATCATTTTTTGATGAAAATAAATTTATGAAGCCTAAAATGGCTTTTCAAAAAATTTTATGCTAAAAATAATGAATAAATAAAATAAATAATTGATTTTGAATATTAAAAATATTTAATAATTGGGTTATTCCTATTCATACACACCAATTAAAAATTTGGTTTAGGATAGTAATATTAAAATATTTTATGATTTTTTTTTACTCATTGTTGTGTAAATTGTATGCTACCATACACAATCCTTATTTTAAAATCACAAGATGTTACAGTATTCAAAATGAAAATGAAAAAGGAATTAATTCTATAAATTATAATAATGATCAAAATTAATGGATTTTGACTATGTTATGATAGTAATAAAATGATTTGGAGAAAACTATTTAACTAAGGGTTATACTTTTAATGGAAGGAAAATAATTTATGATTTAAAGTTTACAATCTGATGGAGTATGATAATTGTTAAAAAAATTATTTTCTCAATGATGTAATGTATATTATTTTATATAGGTGGATGACAAATAAATAATAGGATATGTGAGAAAGCAGGGATGAGAGATGATAAAACTATAAAATTATTTTTGAAATGTTCTGGAAACATTTCCTAAGTGTGATAAGTCATTAAATAACACCAATGAGCGTCAAAATTTACAATGATATTATTTAAATTATAAGTAAAACTATAAATTCTTTCATAGGCGGAGGGATCAAGTATAAATAATGGATGTTGATGGGGATTATAAATATTTCAAAGCTAAAGAACATTTATTCATTAAAAATGTGTTTCCATCGTATATATACTACCAATAAAATAATTAAAATGTACTTACAATTATAAAGAATAGTATTTCACTTTCAAAGTGAATAACATTAAAATTTATATGGTGTTTAAGGCACTAATAATTTTGAGAATAAGTTTGATTCAAATTATTCTCTCTTTTGTGATGGGATATGGCATAAAATCATGAGTTTTTACAAAATATTTATTAATGATAATGAATTTTTTTTTAAGAATAGATCCAACATTAGGAGGATGAATTATTATTCAATAATTACAATTTTATAATGAATAATAAAAAAATACAATTTTTGAGTTAAATTTTGAAAAAAAATATTGGATGAGTTTGATGTAGGTGTATTAGTTTTGGGAAGATGGTAATGATCATTTTGGTCATAATAGAATGATTAAATTTGTTTTCTATGATTATAAAGAAGTATAACACTGTAAAGTCAGGAAAGAAGTGATTCTATTGATATATTTCATAGAGTAAAGACTATAAATATGGTACAAATAAAGGGTTATCCAAAATTATATTTATTTGATAAATGTGTCCAGGTGATTATGATGTCAAAATAATAAATATAATAACAATTAAAAGTTATTTGAGGATTTTAAACTTTTGAATTCATCTTAAGTAACAAAAAATAACATTAAATATGAATTTTGTTATTAAATGTGTTTAAAATAGTATTAGGAATTTTTTAAGGATGTTATAATTTAACAGTAGGTAAAATAATTGGAATGATGTCATTGAATATCATTACTAAATGTATTAAATACAGAATGAATAAAACAATACATCAATTATTAATTAGAATTTCTTAATAGAGTAGGAAATATAGATTGGTTGATATATTTTCTACCATGTTATAGGACCATAAGAACAAACAATTCATTGAAGAAAAACACAAATAATGGTTCTAAATATTCTTAATAGGTGATTAATGTATCCATGTTTTTTCAACACAACTAATGTAATGTGGTTTGGGTACATTCTTAATTAAATGATCCTAATGGTGTTTCCTAGAACATGTTACATCAATGGTTGATATTTGGTATATTTTGTGTTGTATATATATGAGGATATATTTCATGACTATAAAGAAAATTAATTGTGTTAATAATTTAAATAAAAAATCAAAAAAATGGTCTTTCACTATTATGATGTTATAGTATTGGAAAATCATGGAAAATCTTGAGCATTGTTTTACATTTATGATGTGTTTTATGAATATTAGGTAAACGATAGTTGATAACAATGTATAAATTATATAGGTACAAAATTATTCTATGAGAGATAAACCAATTTATAATTATCTAATGATTAGGAATGCATGTGGTGATGTGGATCTATGTACTAAAGGCATGAATAAGATATTGGTTTTTAGAATAAAATTAGAATTTTTAGTATGGGAGTTGAAAAATTAAATGTTTTGAGTAATTCTAGAAATATTTACTTTTATTATCAAGTTGAATTAATGAATAACAAAAAAATACAACCTGAGGATGGTTACTCATCGATGGAAGTGGAGTCATATTATATTTAATTGAGTGACACTATCTATTAGATTCAAACACAAAGAAACATATTTAGTAGATATTAAAACATTTTATTGAAATATAATCAATAGGAAGAGGGAAACTACAAAATAAAATATATCTATGATTATTAGGGTTACAATGTAATTGATGTTGTAAAAATTTATGATGCCTTTTCCCAATCACAATGGTGTAAACTCTATATATTTTTATTTTGATGTACATTTGATGAAACTATAACAATTTTTGAACGGATGTGATGTTAGTGTAGTTGAATAAATAACATAAAGATGTTATTTTCATTTAATAATCAAAGAGACTTATTATTGATTTTAATGTTTCAAGACATTTAATTTTAAATAATTATTTTTTTTGGAATAAAAGTTTTCCTTGATCACAGAAATATAATTATATTATAACATGATGATTATTAATTTTATGGAAGTAAATATAGAAAATAATACCCATATTAAAGGATATGACATGAGATAACTAAAAAATATTGTGTGTATCAATTGAAAAAAATTTATAAGGAATTATTTAAAAAACTAAAAGTATTTTTTTAATGATCCATTAATTATTGAATATTCCTCCACAAAATAATCAAGTGTCCAATAATGTAATTTACATACAACACCAAATTAGAAAAAAAAAATTTAAAAAAACTTTGAAATATATTTATTTAATTGGTGGATATAAATTTATGTATCCTTATTATTAAATCATTGTAGAAATAAAAATATGTTCATAGAGGTTCATTGAAAAAGTTCAATTAGTTTTGCTCAATTATTTTAAATTTAATTTTAATCACAAAAAAAGTATTAATTTATTGAAATTGATTTTTTATAGAATATAAGTTTTTATTATAAATATATATTTATATTATATTTAATATATGGTAAAATATATTATTAATATGAAAGATATATTTAAACTACTTTTAAATAAAATTAATTTGAAATAGCAGAAAAGAGTAATATATATTTGAAAAGGGTTCCTCACTTATAAAATAGTATTTTAATCAAAATTTAAATTACCATTTTAATGTCAAATAAATTATTTTATAAATATGTTTGGAAAAATTACATTCATTTTTTTGTCATAATTACAATATTAAGTATTCAATTTTGACATCTTTCAAAATATTTAATTTTTCAGGGAATAATGTAGTATATATATTTTCTAACAACATTACATTTATAAAAAAAATTGGACAAAAATATTATAAAATATTGTAGGAAATGTTTTCCATTACCATGTTTATATTTTATAGGAGAGATTATATTTTTATAATTATTAATTTTAATATTAAAATCTATATTTTACATTTTGAAACATAAGATATATTTGTCTCAAAAACTATTTTTAAAGTGTTAAGAATTTTTTAATACAAACATAAATGTTATCACCATAATAATGTTTAAATTTTAAAATGAGTTTTTATTCAATATCAATATATCTAAATTATCTAGTATGGATTATTTTATACACCAGTTTTCCAGTATAAGAAAACAGTTTACTGTTATAAAAGTAAATTACCGAAATAAATGATTTGATTGAAAATGAACTAAATAAATGGTTAAAGATGTCTCCAAATATGATTATGAGTATATTATTATACATAACTCATTGTATATACATTTTTATCACTTTTGGATACATATTCCATGAATAGTACACCTCTTATTTTAAAAATATCATTAAATGATATAAAAGGTTCCCTTCACCACAGAACATATCTTCAATAGAAAATCAACATAGTACATCCAAACCCAGACCAAATCCATCCCAAAATTCTTATTCATATCCTAGAGGTTTTCCCTAAATGGACCACCTCTCAAATCCAAAATGTATTTTCAATTGAGTAATTTAGTACAGTATGGATGAAATTGATAAATCGTTCTATCTCAGATTTATATTATTATGTATTTTTTACAAATAAATATAAATTATGAAGTAATAATATAATACCATAAATATCATTAGAATACTAAAATATTATTATATTTATGTTATAATGATTTTCTACCTTACAGCTTAAAAAAATGAGAAAATTCACCATTCAAATGTGTGGATTATCGCCACCATTAAGTTATACATTCCATTATTCAATAATTTATTTTATAGAATGATTAAAGTGGAAATTTAATTAATAAATATGATATTTTTAACATTATTAATATATTTTAAAATAATTTTTATTTTCCAATCTTTTTTAGATAAAAATTTAAATCATCATCTGTTTTTATGTGTAGATTGTCACATCTAGGAATCAAAATGATCCATTTTTCATCACCTCCCTACATCGAAGGAAAAAATAAATATATTAGGACTATATATTATATTAAGGATTAATATATTCCATTATTATGGTCTTTATAGGATTGTATAAAAATTATTGATTATTATATAGTAATATTTCAATATTTGTAAATCAAATAATATAATTTGTAATGGTTTATATTTTCTAGGTACATGAACATATTTTCCGTCAAATGAAAATGGGTATTAATATATATATTGAAATTAATTATTTCAAGAACAATAATAATATTTTAGTGATAATTGTTTCTCAAATAATTAGTTACGATGAATCCATTATAAAAAATATGTGATACGTTCAGACTTACTAACACCTAATAAAAAAATATGCCTTAACTACCCAAGGAGTGCATAATAGAAAAGTATAGTTTAATACTGTAAATTTCATTTCATATTAAAATTGATATAAAATTTTTTATCAGCATAATAATTTCTACGATAGAATATATTAAATCACTTTCAAAGAAGTCAGGAGTGAGCATAAAGGTTTTATAATCTTCAATTCACTTTAATGATATATTCACTATATTTGACACTTATTCGTTTTTTGTGGTGCATAAAATATAAATGGATTTATTTCATATATATTTTTTATAAAATTAAATATATTTAAAATTCATATTATTTTCTATCATTAATGGGTTTTTTATTAAAAGACAACAATTTTTCAAAGGAATCTCTTGAATAAAAATTAATTAATTTAGTAATAATTATTTCTTTTATAGTATAGTTTTACATGGATTATTGGAATATCTAATGATGATATTGTATTGAATTTTCCTAATCTGTTCTCTATAATTAAATTCTCACATAGAATTAAACTTATTTTATGGATTTATATCTTAATGATAACTAATGATGTTAAGAATAATTTTCATTCTTTCCAAATAAGATATTTTTTCATACATGTACATATAGAGTCTTCAAATAAATATAATCCCTTTTATTCTAATAAAAATATTTTTCATTTATTGTGATCTGAAAATTTCTCTTCAACACTTTTTTAATGAAATATTTTTCACTTTTAATATGATATGTGTCCAATAAATGTATTTGTAAATTTTGTATTCTTATTTAATTCCCAAAATGTAAATATTACTTCCCACTAAAAATTTCCACCAAATGTAATTTATTTTTTTTGTAGGTAACATTATTGAAACTTATTTCCAATGTTTATTCTATTTTAATTTAATTATATTTTTAAAAAATGATGTTTTTAATTTTAGTCATGACTAATTTTTATATTATAATGATATATAATATTTTCTAAAGAAAAATTTATGTTTCTCTCCAACATATTATCTATATAAAATATATCCTTTTATGATGATGTTTTTTTATCAATAACCTTTTTACAGAATATAAAAAATAATCCTCCATGGTTATATAAAATTTGGTATCATTCTATCGCATTTTGATATCAACTTATGTGATACAATTTGTAAATGATATAAACCCCACTTTAAATCAATGGGTTTTCTAAATATGATGAATGATTTATATATTTGGATACATGTATGTTTTGATATCAATAGGGGTCCAATATAACCCTATAATTAATTTTTTATTGTTTTATATATCTTAAGAAATCATTTTTATTTGTTTAAATTTTTTTATTCACCACATGAAGCTTAGAAAATTTATATTCTTAGAGCATGAAGAATACAATTTTTTTTATTAAGAACATGAATCATGTAAATATTTTTTTCAAAACACGTTTCATTTAAATTTGTTTTGATCAGTGATTATTGTATATATGTGATTGAGTTTTCTTGAAATGTTATTATTTCACTATAATTATGTTTGTTGCGAAGATCATATATTTCCTTCCAAGACACACCAAATTTTTATGTAATATTCCATTTATTATGCCTCATCTATCAAATTTATCTTCTCACACTATTATTTTATTGTACATATTTAATCATTTTAGATTTCATGTCCCACAATCAGGACATCAAGAAATTTTTTAAATTTTATTCCAATCTCAGCCCTTTACTTTTATAATTTTGTGGATAGAGGTTTTCAAAGGGGAGATGAGGAGGGTCTGTTGATTTTGTAGTTGAAAATGAACTATAGTAGGATTTTTACTCAATAAAATATATTTTTTATGATGTATGCTTATGGTTTACTTCATGTGTTGATTTCTGTGTATATCATGTGTTCATAAGGGTAATACCATATGAAACATGTTTATATCATATGATAGATTTATACAACATGAAATATTTTTAGCCTAAGGTTCCATGTTTTATAGTAGAATAGTCTTTTATGGTATATATGATAGATTTGGGATACTCATTATATGAGCTTCTAGAATTATTCCAAAAAAAATTAATATGTGACATAGATTTGGGGAGTTACACAATATTTAATACATGACAGATTAATCTATTACCATTTTCCAAACATTTTTTAATAGTTTGTGGTGAATCATTGATGCTAAATGATGATCATACAATATGCCACCCTACTATTTTGATCATTGCTTCTAGTGATTGTAATCGAGAGAACTATTATGATTTGATCGCTAATCCACATAATTTTCCATATGTTCTTCTTGCATGGGATTTTTTCCTACATTGATACCCATATTGTAGGTTTTGTGGGGATTTTTTGGTATCTGAGAAATGTTTAGTTAGTTATAAGTATTTATTATTTTTTTTGGGATTACAAATAGGTAAAATTATTCCAAAAATTTAGAATTGATTTATGAATATCATAATTTTTTGGTTAAGTAATGACATTTTATTTTCGTAGATGTTATATCACATCCATGATATGAGAAAGAGGTTGATGGATCCATCCTAGAAGATTCTATTGTTAATTAAGAAAAAATTGTATGTTGGTTATTAATTATATAATGTCAGGGGTATTATCCAGTTTCTAATGAATCTTGATTTTAGGTTCTAAACCCCAAAACCATTCCATTTGTAAAATATTCATCATACTCAAGCATTTCAACTAGAAAAGTTTTCCTAAGAGGTATGTGTAATTTAAAATACATAATTTAATCTTGGATAATGAAACTAAAAATAACTATATTTATAGAGAGTTGAAAATAATATAATATAAATTTGATATTATTCTATGGTGCACATTTGTTTATACAAAATTATAATACCTATTTAATGAGACCTCATGTGGGAAAAATAATACCTCCATTTTTTTCGAAAACACGGTGTTAACATATGTGTGACATTAGTTTAGTTCTCATCTAGTTTCTTTGGTGTCATCAAATGGTATAAAATTAAATAAATAATTAAATTAAATATTTTAATTTATGAAAAAATACTTGATCGAATCTATTTAAACCTCCATAGGAATCATATTTAGAGTTAGTTGAATTTATACATTATTAAAATAAATATATGGGACATGAGAGTATGAAAAGGGTGACAGTGATGATGGATTGAGGAGCATAATTGGTTCTAGATTGAAATTATAGACAAATTTCTATGGTGATGATGAAATAAATTATTTTTCTGACTGCAAATTGAAGTATAAAAAATTCACCATTTTGGTCAACATTTTTTATATTTGGTTATATCATCATTCCATACCTTAATTTAATGTGGATTTAATCATCCAAAATAATATCTATGACCATCATGTTATTTAGGCCCTACTAGGTGTATTAATTTTATGGTCAGAATTTGTTTTCTCTTATTTATTTTGATTTTAACTCAATCTACTTAATTTGTAACAGTAAATAATATCATGGAAAAATAAATCCATAATTGGATCCTCAATTTTATATTTTATTGATTCTAAACAATTTTTTATGTATGTTTAGTTGAGTTCAATATTTTCATTCATCACATTTTAGACATATCTTTACAAAACAAAATGTACTTCCATAAATAATTCATTTTATACCATTATACATCACAGGTGATTATATATTTCTTCCATAATGCATATCTTTTTTCCAAATATTGAATACTTTTTAAATTGTATATAACATTTCATAGGTCCTCTTTCAATTCAAAACCATATAGAACAATGCTTAAGATTTCCAAATAAAATGAGTCTGGTTGAGCATAGCTTATGTTTTGATAAAGAACAAATATAATCATAATATCATAAATCTTATGGACTTCATAACTATATCATAGAAGGATTATTTTATGGTAAATCCGAAGAAGGTAAATAATTTCCATAATATGATGTATAATTTTGTTCCACATAGGGATGTTATATAATGCTTTCAGAACAAAATTATTGGGGACTGGCATACATACTCTTTGGAATATCCTTTATAAAGACCAACCAGGATAAACATAAAATATTTATCAATAAAAACTAATAATGTTTTGATAGATAGATCCTTACATTCATTGTAATGTAATTTCATAAGAATCGGCTATCAGGTGAAGAAGATGTAATAAATCACATCAAGTGAAGCTAGGTTTTCCAGAATTCATTTCATCCAAAAATAAATATAGAATTTGACCATTTAATAAATTCCAACATATTGATGAACTATTTGAGGAGAATTATTCATTGCAAAATCTTTTTTTAATAGTTCTCATCTAAACAATCTGATGTTACATTTAATAAATTGTAACATTTTATTAATTTTGTGCTCTATTTTAATCCTTAGAGAGTCCTTGTCATAAATAATTCATATAAGGATATTAAATAGATTAATATATTTTTAATTTTTATTTGTGCTTCTAATCATAGGATTGATCTAGGGATCCCATGGAGATGAATAAATAACTTATTATGATATTTGTAGTAGATGGTTCCTAAGGCTTGGGATTCTAGTGATTGTATCATCTTTTTAATAACAGATTATTTTCCTAAAAAGGACACAAACTTATGGTTTACTGGAAAACATGGATATATAAATTTAGTGTTATTGAATTTTTTAACTATTAGATTTGAATAGAGTTTAACTATTAATAAAACATAATTATTTTATTCATTATTCTTTTATAATTAATAATTTTCTTATTTTTGATGTTTATATTTCTATTGTTCATTTGTTATGAAATGTTTACCTTATTTGTTATAAATGTTTGATAAACTAAATTTTCATAAAATATTGGTATAATCATTTTAATGATTTCAATAATACATACATACATATATGTGTATATATATATATATCAATTACAAGTTTTTCAAAATCACCAAACTATGACAACATTAATGTTTCTGGGTTTTTAAAAAAAAATCACAATTCACCCCCTCTTGTAGGTATACTTATGACCCTTACTATATTATATGTTCATAACTATTGATTGTTGTTGAGTGGATAAAATATAACTATAAGAACATTTAATTTTGTGATAAATCACTATGGTTTTGGAAATTTTTTGTTTAATATGATTTAAAATTAATGTACATTGGAGGATTGTAGATATAATAACGAATTTGTAGAAAATTATACTTTAAGGTTATATGAGAAATAGTGTGCATATTATAGTTCCAATAAAAGAAGAACATAATTATGGAGATATAGTGTTGTAATTTTTAATATAATAGTAGATAGGTGGATGATGATAATAGATCATATGAAGAAGATCAATGGATTTCCAATAGTTTGGATGCATAGGATATGTGAGGAGGAATAATAAATTATTTTTTCTATAGAGGGAAATCCAAAATATAACATAAAATAGACAATTGAGGATTTTTATTGTATAATATTGGATTTTATACTTGATTTGGGTCGATATTGATTAATGAGGTGATGAAATTAGTATCCATATAATGATTTAATGTTTCTAAAAAATGTAAAACTACATGCCTTGTAGTTTGGAATAACTTGTGTATTATATTAGTATAATGAAATTATTTGGTTTATAAGTGATATAAATTTCACATTCTATTTATCGAGTACACATCTCATGTATCAATATTTGAAAATCATAGTGCGTAAAGAGTGTACACTGTTATAGTCCCTGAGTGTAAAAACACTATGTTTGGCGGACCCATATATCATGTGTTGAGATGACACATTCTGAGTTCTCAAAGGATAATTGATATAGAATATGGGATATTAAATGAGTATCATTATAGGAAAATAAAAACATTTCTCCCTTAAAAACCATGTAATGAGGTTTATAAATGACATATGGAATGGTTGTACATGTCCATGGGGATAGTATGAGAAAAAAAACACCATCTACCCAAGGGAGACACCATGTTGTTTCAATTGAACTGAGGTTTTGTGGTCATACATGATCGTTACATGACTTTATATATATGAAGAGTTGGTATCTAATCCATTGGGAAATGAATTCATTTGGGGTATAATGACTCAATGTTTTTCAATGGAAATTCATTTCGTAAAAATATTTCATCATGTGTAATTACAACACAATTAACTAATACTTTTTTTGTGACCTTTAAACATAATTTTGACACTTCAGTTTTTTGAATTTTGAAAATCTAACATATAGAGTTTCTATAAGTAAGATGTTTGGATTCTGATAAGAAAAACATAATTTTTGGAGAATAGTAACCTACCCTTATTAATAGTAACATACCCTAATGAATAGTAATATTACCCTTATGAATATTAAATCATTTAAAATAATATTATTGTCACCAATGAGTGTATAAATATAATTTTTGCATCTTATAAGTGATAATATGACCATAATAAAATAATTGATATTTTTTTAAGTCATTAATAATTTATTACAATTAATTAATTAATTTTAAAAATTTATATTCCTAAAATGTGTTCATAAATTAATAATATAACTTCTTTTAGTTTAATGATAATTTTATAAGACATTGTGACGTTTTTTAAGGCATTATAAAAACCGTTATAGTTTTTAAAACAATATTTTTTTCAAATAAATTATGATTTTAAGTAAAAAATAAAATTTTAATTTTTATATAATTATTTTTGAAAAATAGATTTCATTTTCTGATTCTACACATTGAAAAATAGTTAGGGTGAATTTTTGGGTTTTTTCTAAACTAATTGATTTTTTTATGAATACTTAAATATGAAAATTAACATTAAATGATAAAACCTAAATTGCTGCATCAAGTGTGAGTAATGGATGATGTAAATGGCCATTGGATTGAAATCACATACACATATTACTGTTTTTGGTCACAAGAATAATTACTATTACTTGTCTTATGGAAAAATAACAAAGTAATGGTTAAAATATTATGAAAACGCTCCTCCCCTCCACTATATGAACCAACCACACTCCCCTCTTCTCTTAACTCCTCTCAGGAATTGGTTCATATTTAAAATATGTCCAAATAACTCCCAAATATCCTTACCCACTTCCACCAGCCTTTGGTCTACTCAAAATAAAAAAACTCCTGCCCTTAAGAGGGTCTCAAAGGAGATAAAGTCGTGGGGAAAATTCAACTTTCAAATTATTTTATTTCCATACTTGTTCTTTTCTTTTTGTTTTTCTTTCCACTTTTACCTTCAAAAAACATTTATGATAACTCTAGTAACATAAATTTAATTTCATTTTGTTATTATAATTGGGTAATTCATTATCATCTCTCCCTTCTACTTCATTTTTATGAAAGAAACAAAAACACCATTCGAGAGGTGTTAATTTATCACATTAAAGAATGAAAATTTATTAATTTCTATTACCATATTCTATTCTGGTTATGAAAACATTTTTATGGTTGAAACAGACAAATAAATATGTATTTCAACATATGTGTAGTTTTTAAATCCACTTTCACACATTATGTAAATGAATAATGCAAAACAAGTTAATTAATAGAAAATTTGCAAAATAAATTCAATCATTTATCATTAAGGCTTTATAAAAGGATTCAACATCACTTGAAGTAACCAAATTAAAAATTCAACCAGTTAACCTTATAATGATGAATAATAAAATATATCCTCAGTTTATTATATCCAACTTCAACAAACATGTCTATCAAAGCATGAATATTATGGAACTGATCATTAAAACCAAGTAAACAAACTAAACCGAACAATGAAGTAGAACCTCATAACCAATCTAATTATTATAAATTAATGTAAAATGATTTCAAAAAATATTATACATATATATATAATTTTTTTAATTACGAATTAATAAATCTTATTTTACAATTCATTTCATTATTATCATGTGGAGAACACCATCCAACAGAAGGTAAGGGATCGCCTCTATTACATGTTTATTCAATATGGTCCCCTATATTATTCCATTTTTTGCATAATTTGAAGTGATGGGGTATGATTAAGCACCTCCCCTAAATTTTCATAATGATATTTAAATGATTATAAACCCCATTCGCTCTCATTAATCCCTCCTATGTATACACAATACCATTCTGATATTCTGTAAGGGATTGAACCTGAACCTCCATTATTCCTTCAAGATTCTTTATCATTCTTTTTAACAAATTGAGGTTATATATTATTCTTATGTTCATATTATAAATTCTATGTGAATGTTCTAAACTTATTTATCATGGTCAATTCATTAATATATTTTAGGGATATACATTCCTTTAAGTGATTCCCTCCTCAACACTTCCGGATATGCAAACCTATTTTGAGGGAGCTTCCCCAATTCTTACCCAACTACAAGTGAATTCTATCTTCTGTTTTAATACACCATTGTATTTATTCATTATTTATTATCATTTTGAATACATGACCGGTACCATTATGTGTTTTTATAATGGACTGTTCTATTTTCTATTTTTAAGGCTCTATAGTATTTTTCGTACAACGGTTCTAAATTGTTTTTATGCCAAAATTACATGAATACCTTTTTTACATATTTTCACCATTACATTAAATCACTCACCATGATACATATTTATTTTTCCATTATGAATGACCATGTATACATTAATTATCTTTTTTTATGGACCCTTTTTGTGTTACACCCATATGTTACGATTTGTGTCATGATTATGGAACCCAATTTTTTCTATGGGTAATCCTTGTGTTTATGTATTATTTATTATATGTGATTATTTATGTGTAAAAATATTCATGAATAAGTATACATGGGTTTTCCCAGATAGAACTCCAATACCCTAGGAAATATTATGTCTCATGAGACGCTTTGTGAAATGGTCTTTGCTCTTAGCCTTGGATTGCGCTACTATGTGAAATGATCTTGGAAGTTAGCCTTGACTCATAATAAAGTCATGTTTTATGTTGTTTTCACATTTCTATGAATCCATGTTTATATGATTCCATGTTTATATGTTATGGTTCCATATGTCAAATCCCTTTTTATATAATCATGTCATGACTTCTATTCCTTGTGCTAATGATTTGTTCATAAGCATATTCCCTTACTGGGATATTCATCTCATCTCTTTTTTCATGTGCTCCTAGGATACCCTATAAAAATGTTTTAGCACAATGAAATTTTGGATCTCAATTTGAATATTAAATAATGTATTGTTTTTTAGACTCATGTTTTTAGTTTTATGTATATAGTCTTCAAAGAAAATAGACTTCACGATCCCTGTCTTGTACTCTGACATATAATTATGGATAAAATCATGTAATATTTTGTGAAAAGGCTAGTGTCACAATTGTTGGAATCATAGGATGGTCTAGTTATTTTTGGAGATTAGGAATTGACTACATTAGTAATAAGCTTATTGAAAATACAATGTATAATAAACATTAAAAAATTTTGGTAAGTATTGATTAAGGGGTTTATCAAGAAAATACATCCCTTTCTAGATCTAAAACATGTAGAGGAGGCTTTGGAAGAGATATACCTAGGAGTGAAAACTCTAAAAATACGTTTTATGATGGACCTAGGGTATATTGGTACAAGAAACATTGTCATTCTAATCTCATGGGTGGACACTCTTGGGAGATATGATTCGGTGAATTCATGAGCTTAACAAAATCCATTATTAAGGGAATAGAAAATTATATTAGAATATATGTTATGAAATAGATCAAGGATTACCTTGATTTAATCCTAAGGAACAAAAATTTATTATATACTTCTCCATTACATGTTTATCCTATTATGTTCAAAGATTATTTTTTATGATAAATACCGAAGTATTCAAGCCATCCAATTGTATGTTATTTTTCGTTGTTAATGGATGGAAATATAATTTTTTTTCAATGATCAATGTGATAGGGAATGTGAAGATTTCCCTAATGATATTCCTAATATAATTGGAACAGGTCCTCAAAAATTCATGACAGTACTAGCTCAGCTGGTGAAATTTATGAATAACAACATGAATCATATGGAATACCCTCCTACTCTAAGGAAATAATAAGGTGTCGTTGAACCCTTCATATGGCTACAACCTCCCATGATTAGTGGATCAATTCATCCCATCCTCCAAGAACATTGGACTAACTCCATGAAATGATATTCTTTGTCCTCCAGTTCTTGAAAGAAATGAACGTTGTACTATTTGTCTATCTTCTTGATGGATAAGCTATTCAGTGTTGGACACTTTTCAAGAATAAATTATCCCAAGAAACAGATGACTCCTTTTATTATGAAGAATTAAAGTGGATTTTTTCAAAAACTATTATGATAAAACCCTCCATATCAAGATGGAAAGATATTTCCTCAGACTCAAGTAGAATAAATATTATACCTTAAAGGTGTATGAAGAAAAAATTACAATTCTTTCATGGTATGCCTCTAGCTCTATCAAGAACACCAAAAGTATGGTGGATCATTTCTTTATCAATATAAAGCTAGGTCTATGAATGGATTTGAAGATTAGAGACATCGAATGTTGTGAGGATATTTCATGTTGTTCCCTAAAGTTTAAAATAGAGATTGGATAATATCATAGGTCTTGTGTACCTAGTGACATGAATCATTAAATAGGGAACAACATGGGTGGTTCAATAAAAAATCACATATTGGAACGAAGCCTGACTATCCCACTTGTAAAATTAATAGGAAGAAGAATCATGTGAGCTGTCAAAAGGGAACCACGAATTGCTTCAAATAGGGAATGTTGGGACATATAGCTAAAAACTGCTAATGGGAAATGATGAATCCTATTAATGTGGAAGAAGAACGGAAGTTTTAGATTAACACTATTCTTGTAGTGATGTGTTACAACTGAATGGATCATAGCCATTATGTGAACAATTAACCTAATACAGTGGATTTCATAGGAAATCAAAAATAATCTCCATGGAAATAAGTAAGGGATTATTCTATCACTACTACTGAGGTGGAGCTTTACAACAATGAGGTGAATGTTATGCTAGTTATTAATTCCAGAATTGAAAACGTATTATTTTATTTAGGTTCTACTCATTCATTAATATCTTTCAAGTATAGTAGAACTATTGAAAAACCGCCTCAAAATTTTGAGGATATGTTATCTCTATGAATAGATAATAGAGAATTTCTTTCCTCCAAGGAGTATAAAACCTCCCCGATAAATTTTTTTGAAGTAAAAAACCAAAAAACCTTGTCATACATCCTCTAGTAGAGTTTGACGTTATCTCAGGAATGAATTTTCTATCTTTATACAAAGCCAAAATCAACTGTCGGGAAAGGGATATCACTCTTCACATCCAAAAGAATCATCCAATTCATTAAAATTGTATGGAGGAAGAATAATCTCCTTTAGAAAATGTCTCTCAAGTGTGGATAAAAATTCATTATGAGAAAGAATTTCTTGCTCAAATGATTGAGACAAAGGATTGAATCATTCTTGAAGACATGTCCATCATGAGGAATTACACCGATGTATTCTTTAATGAGATTCCTATTCTTCGTCCTACTTAAGAGGCTGAGTTCTCAATTTTTATTATTCCTAAAACTCTAACTATATCAATGAAATCTTATTGAATAGCCATTGTAGAGCAGGAAAAATTAAATAAGCAGCTACATGAGAATCTAGAGAGGTGTTTTATATGGCTGAGTGTTTAACTGGGGGGACACCAGTCATCTTGTTAATGTAGAAGAATGTTTCAATGCACCTCTCCATTTATTATCATGAGATCAATAAAATCAGGATAAAGAACAGGTATTCACTGCATCAGATATATTACCTATTTGATCAGCTTCGTGAGGCCAATAATTTCTCTAAGGTGGACCTTTTCTTAGGATGTCACCAATTAATGGTGAGAATGGAAGATATTCCAATCACTACCATTCTAAAGAGGTGTCGACACTATGATTTCACAATGAATCCCTTAATACACACTAATGCTTCAGAAATTTTGATGGATTTAATGAATAATATCATTATAGATTACCTCGGAATATTTGATTTAGTCTTCATCGATGATATTTTGATATACTCCAGGAAAAAAGGAGGAACATGATGAGAATTTGAATAATATGTTAATGACTTTGTGAAGGGATAAGTTGTATGCAATATACAACAAATGTGAGTTCTGGATTGAGGATGTATCATTCTTTGGGCATGTTATCACAAGCAATGGGATATTTGTGGACATTTTCGAGATCATGTCAATTGAGGAGTGGCCTAGAACAACATTTTTAATAGAGATTCATAGATTTTGTGGTCTAGCTTTGTATTATCGATTATTTTTGAATAAATTTTCATGATTGGAAAACCCAATGACCAAGCGGGCATGGAATGGAGTAATGTTTGTATGGACTTCGTAATGTGAAGACTAATTCAAGGAGATGAAAAAGAGGCATATCACTACAATCGTACTCACACTCCCAACAAGTGGATAACAATTTGTGGTGTATAATGATGCCTTAGTGACGTTATTTGGATATGTTCTGATGAGAAATTATAATGTTATAGACTATGTCTTAGTGCATCTAAAAATCCATTAAAGAACAATGATATGCATGATCTGGAGTAGGAGGTTGTGATATTTGCGTTTAAATTCTGACAACATTATCTCCGTGGTTATAAGTTTGATATATATAATAGACAAAATAGTCTCAAATATATATTCACATAAAAAGAGCATAATATGCCCAATTAAGGATGGATAGAGCTCACCAAGGATTACCACATCTCAATCCACTACCATCCGTGCAAGGAAAATAAGGTGGTAGATGCTCTAAGTAGAAAGGATTATACATCTTTGTAAAATGATGATAATTGAAAAGGATTAAATATTCTATATTTTCCATGGATGGAAATGAGAATAAATTAGGGAGGAACATCATCAAGACATTCTAAAATGATTTATCAACCATCTCTCTTTGAGAAAATAATGATGCTCATAGAAAAAATGATGAAATTTAGAAAATGATGGAAGCTTTCAGAAATTGGAAATCCTCCAATTTCAAAATTGACAAAGAAAGAGTTGTAATATTTGGGTCACGATTATGTTTACCATCTAATATAGTGAAAAAGAAAGAGATTTTGAATGATGCACATAGAACAACCTTCTCTATCCACATAGGGAGAACAAAAATGTATTGAGATCTCCAAGATAACGTATGGTGGGACAATATGAAGAAGGATATTTCTAGTTATACATCAATGTGCCTGGTATGTCATCTACTAAAAAATGAAGGAAATAATTCTATGGAGATGATTAAACCACTACCCATACCACCATGGAAATCGGATAACATCACTATAGACTTTTTCACTAGAAATCCAAGAAAACCAACAGAAACCATTCTATATTGGTCATTATGGATCATCTAATGAAGAAAGATAACATTATCACAATTACAGAAAAATTATGATTGGATAAAATTTCATAGATTTACACTAATGATTTTGTAGGGACCCATGGAGTACAACTATCTATTGTTTCTGATTGTGATTCAATATTTACATTGATATTCTGTAAAAGACTCCATCAGGCTCTAAGAACTGAACTAATATTCTATACGACATATCATCTCAAATTTATTGCTAAACTGATTGAACAATTCAAACATATGAAGATATTTTTTTGAGAAAATTACATGTACCTCAAAGGTAGATGGGAAAAATTTCAACCACAGGTTCAATACTCCAACAACAACACTTTCCACTCGATCATCTAAATAGAACCATATAAATCCCTTTATGGGAGAATTTGCAGAACACCTATATGTTGGGATGTAGATGGTGAACATTAGCTTCTAGGACCTAAAATAGTCAATGAAGAAGTAAGGATCGTGAAACCCATTCAGCATCATATCACGGAATCGAAATGTCAATAAAAGAGTTGTGAATACAATTGTCGAGGAGACCTTGAGTTCAAAGATGGAGACATGATATATCTACGCATATCTCTATGGAATAAGGTAATGAGATTCAGGAAGAGAGGAACATTAAGTCCCAGGAACATTGGACTCATCTATATCTTTTATTAAGATAGAGATGTGTCATATCGACTATCACGTCAACCTAAAATGTCCAAAGTATACGATTTTTTTGATGTATTCCTCTTAAGGAAGTACATACGAGATCCTTCACATGTACTCTCTTCTGAGGTGGTACAGTTAAAGGATGATCATTCTGAGGAGTAGTATCTAGTGAAAATCGTGGATCATAGAGATAATGTTATATGTAATAAGAATACTCACCTAGTGAAAGTATTATGGTTGAAGAATAATAGAGAAGAGGAAACATGAGAACAATACATAGAAATGAAGGAAAAGTACCCACACCTATTTAAGAATTAGAATGTAACACGAAATTTCGTGGGAGAAATTTAATAAGGGGGATAAATGTAACAACCCAATATCATTCAAGGGAAATTAAATCCTTATAAATATGTAATCATGTGAAATTAGATAACAATGAACAAGTAAGTTTTACGTTATCTTTAAACATAATTTGGACATTTCAGTGTTTTCAATTTCAAAAATCATGCATACACGGTTACAATCAGTAAGATGCTTGGAGTCCTATTAAAGAAAGATAATTATTTTCAAATAGTAACTTAACCTTACGAATATAAACATACCATTATGAATATTCATAATATGATTATGAATTTTAAATTGTCCAAAAGATTAGTATCTTTACCCCTGAGTGTATAGATAAATTTTAGGCATCTTATAAGTTATAATATGAAAATATTAAAATTATTGGTATATTGGTACATCATTAATAATTAATTACAATTAAATAATTAATTTTAGAAAAATATATATTCCAAAAATTTGTTCATAAATTACTAATTTTATGTCTTCTGTTTTTAATATAATTTTATAGGATGTTATGTAAATTTTGAAAGCATTATAAAATCAGTTTTTGATTTAAATTCTATATTTTTTCAACAAAATTGTGATATTAATTATAAATTTAATTAATCATAATTTGAATTTTTTTTTTAAAATGGTGTTTTTTTTGGATTCTAAACATTTAATAATGGATGGGCTTAATTTTTATGTTTTTTCGAAAATACATGATTTTTTATGAATACTAAAATATGATAATTCACAATAAATTCTAAATCTAGAATTTCTACATCATGCATGAGTCATGGATTATGTAAATGGACATTTCTTAGAACTCACATACCCATGTTACAATTTTCTGTCACATGAATCATTACTATTTCTTGACTTATGAAAAAATAATAATAATCTAATGATTAAAATATTAAGAGAACATGATTCCCCACCATTGTGAAAACTACCCACACTCACATCTTCTCATAACTCATATCAATCATTATGACATACATAAATTCTGAAAAAATCTCTCCCCAAAATTCTTCCCCATTTCCAAAATCCATTGTTCTCCTCAAAAGACCAAAAACACATCCCTTAAGAGAATCTCAAATGAGATAATCCCAAGAGGTAAATTCCACATTCCAATTATTTTATTTCCATTCAAGTTATTTATTTTTTTTTTCATTCTTCATCTCCCTTCAAACAAATTGAATTATAACACTAGTAACATACATGTACATGTATTTTTTTTCTAATGAGATAATTAGTTATCATCACTCTTTTCACCTTCTTTTATATAAAAGAAACAAAATCACCATCTCTGATGTGTTAATTTATCACATTCAAGGATGATGGTTTATTTGTTTTTATCACCATACTCTATTCTGCCCATGAAACCGTTTTTAAGCTTGAAACAAACTATTTAATAGTTATATTATCTTATGTGTTGGTCTAGAATCTTTTTTCACACTTGATGTAAATAATAATGCTGAACAAGTTAACTATGAGAAAATCACAAAATTAATTCAAGTGTTTATCATTAATGTATTATATAATTATTCTACTTCACTCCAAGTAACCAAATTAAATTTTCAACCATGTAATGTTATGGATATTCAATAATAAAATATAACTTCAATTATTTACAACCAACTTCATCATAAATGTTTATATAAACATGAATATAAGTGAACTGATCATTAAAACCAAGTATGAAAATAGACCCAAACAATGAAATTTATCCTCATAACCAATCAAAATGGTTATAAATTAACTTAAAAAGATTATAAAAAATACTATAAATAAATAATAGGTTCTGTAATTATTAATTAATGAACCTGATTTGACTATTCAGGTCATTCATATCAAGAAGAGAACAAATTCAGACATAATGTAAGGGATCCCCTCTATTTCACTTTTATATAGGAATACACTATTCAACTTCTGTGAAATATCAAGTAGTTGGATAAACATGTGGAACCCTAGGTTGGATGTTGTTCAACTATAAATCTCTACATGATATTTATAATTATCCATCAAAATATTAGTTGGAGAGTCTCTACACCATGAAAAGGTAGATATATTTTAATAAGTGAATTCATAATAGAGAATTTGAGTGATTTTCCCTTCTCAGTGAGTTTAGGGTATTGAAAAAGTATCATAAGATTTATTATAATTTCATTAATGGGACATGTTCTACTTACCATATCGAGAACTATACCTCAGATATGGATAAGGGAGTTAATGCTCTTGATATTTGGTTAGATTTTCCTCATATGGAGATGGTGGGTTTATTACCTATGTATGGGGAAAAAGAATTTCCTACATGTGAATATTGTAAAATTTGATTATGATTCAAATTGGTTGCATATGGTAAAACCTTGGTAATGATATGGTGTATTTATATACCCATATACCATGAATGGTGATAAATTGTGTGGACATACTCGGTAGTAATCCAAAACTATCCCCCAGATGATTCATGGTATTTCCTATCATTGTAATAAATTTTTCTGGTATGGAACCCATATTAGAGGACTTTCTTGGGCCTTTGTGATGTATGACCATGGATGCTTAGGATAATTGATATGTGAAACATGGTTATAATGGTCAATATTATATGAAAATGTAATATTTTCCTAATAATTCTTCAAATCATGTGTGTAGTTGTCTTTAGGAGGTTGATTATAGACTAAAAGTGGCTGTGTTTCTCACCATTGGAAGAAAATTGTCTCCTTTTTCCATTATATTATATGTTGACACTTTGGATAGAATATAGAGTAGTTCTCCTATGTGACAGGATATTCTATGATGGAAAATGAGAAGGGTATTCCATGAAGGTATAAAAAAACATTACCTTCATCCTCATGTATAAATAGATACTCCCCATTTCCATGTGATTGGTAATGATATTTATATACTATTTAGAGACTACTCATTTCAGGTGTGAACATCGATGATTCATTAAAAATGGTCAATTATATAAATAAACATAAATTATAAAAAATATTATGTATATAAGAAGAAGTAATCAGGGTGGTTTGTTAATGTTTCCCACCAAGGTTGGTTGTTCATTGAGTTTGAGATGACAAAGCATTACTAGCTGAACAAAAATAACCATCCACATTAGATTTTGTGGGATTGGGTATTCCATTTCCTAGTAAATCCATTTTGATGATTTCATTGAGGTTTTTGATATGACTAATGCACTCATTGATAACTTTTTCAAATGAGTGAAGACAATCCAATTAGGATATCGTTGACTGATAATACATGTTAGTTGGATATTATCACATGGAAGGGAATAATACCCAGGAATATTAGTGTCATGTTTGGAGTGGGAAAATGATGTTTCCCTATGACTATATTAGATACATGATAAACCCAATGAATTTTAGTAATTTCTGGTTGAGGATATTGGAATGAATACTAAAAATCAAAGGGACCTGTTAAATTTAAAAAATTAAAATAAAAAATATTCTATGATAATAGAGAGGGAATGCAATGTAGAGTGTTTTCCCTTTATGATGATCAAATAATACTCACCATAAAATAAAGTTGTTGGGAACCCCCACTATAGTGGATCTTTATGGTTTTTTTGGGGACACAGTTAATGAAATATTGGATTTAACTTTGATCATGATTTGGGATGACTATCGAATGAAATATGGAGGGTGAATAAATCATTTCATGGGTATATGCATGCCCCCTTTTCTTACTTCATTAATATGGGATGATTCCAATACCTACCCATGATTAGTAATGGCTTCCTCCTTCATAATTATATATTTATTTAGTTTAATTGGATCTCATGGATCAAAGGTGAATGTATTGTGTACAATGGTGTGTATATTTCACAATATTTATTTCTATATTTTTAATTTTACTTAGCTATAGTTGTTTTCATTTCACTAGAAAAAAGGATAAAAATGGGGAATGGGTAATGTCCAAAGATTTCAACAAAGTTAGACTTAGATCAATTTTCATTATTGATTCCCTGGAGCTTTTTGAGGTGTAAATTACTCATTCTAACCATTATATGAACCCTATACTTTTATAGGGTTTTTTTCATCTTTAATATGTAGTTAACCCCTTGTTAAAACTAACATATAAATGTAAGTGACCATGAGATTTGAAAATAATGTAATAAAAATATTATATTATCTTCAATCATATATGTTCAATTTAAGAAAAAAAAACTAATATCTCTTTAATGATACACAATATGGGGAAACCAAGATTATTTTTCATCATAGAGTACATTTTTTACCATAGGTGAAATATTATTATAAATTGTATTTTGATTATCAGTTGTTATCTATCGTGACAGTTTTAATTAAAAAATTTAATTATTCAATTAATTGGAAAAATTATATAAAATTCACAAACCATGTCTATTCAATAAAAGATATATATCATATATAGGGTTACCATATTTTAATATTTAAAAACATTTGAGAGAGGGGATAAGATAATGAATGTGGTGGTAGTGATGATAGATCTTACAGTGTAATTAGATCCACAATGACTTTTAGGGATTGGTTTATATAGAGATGAAAAATGAATATAAAACTATGGAATCAAATCCAGGATTTTAAAATTCTTCAATGAGGTGGGGAATTTTTTTTGTAAATATCCCTATTTTCTATTTATTTGAACATGTATTTAATACTTCTAAATTAAATAAACGACTGCAGGTTTAATTTAATTTGATCTAGATTTCATTTTTTTGATGATGTGAATTCTATGGAATATATTTTTTTAGATTTAAACATAATATACTCAATTTTATTAAATGAATGTAAGAAACAACAATCATTGGATATTTAGTGTTTTATATATTTCCCCACTATGTGTTTATCGTCGATGTTTTCTAGTGGTTTGGCCATTAATATATGACCCACCCATTTCATCATTGATCATTATTTCCACGAATAGTTCTTTTTGGATCAATATTTACATATTTAGAGATGAGAGAGAATTATATATGAAAATAATATTTTATGGTTTTACAAGTCTTAGAATATGTAATGTCTAGCCTCCGACTAGAGATGTGATTTTTGGTTATTAAAGGATGAAAATAGATTTCATAAAATGAGAAATTTTTAAATGGTGAATTAAAATTAAATATTTATTATTGGTGGATTCATAGCAAGATATAATTCACAAGATATGAAATGAGGATACATAAATCTAATTTTATATCAAGGTGTGTCCATAATATGAATTGGGGCTGACAATTGATGGTTTTTAGTGTGGCTTTCATGAATTTTTAGTAATATTTTTCATGAGACCTTTGGAATGGGAGATTGAATTTGAATACATATCATGAGTTGGATTTTTTGGAAAATTCATGAAAATATGATATGATGTTCTAAGGAAGACAAAATATGTATTTCTATTATGTGATTATAGGGTTATATAGAATTTAAATATCACATAACATCTAGAGGGGGATAAATTCCATTTGGTTTTCAGGGAATACCCAAAGAATGTATGGAGAATACAACAACACAAACCCTTAATGTTACCAGAAACCATTTGTTAAGTCCATAAACCATGATGTATTAGAATAATATGAATAAGTAATATGGGGTTCGGGTCAAGTATCCCAGAATACTGGGTATACCTTGTGATCATTCTAAACATTATGTATTCTATATAAAAAATGAAATGCTTTATAGAAAATCATGATCAAGTAGTTGGATTTGGAAAACATGATTTTTACCATTTGGGAATGTATTTTCCTTTCTTTTATGTTTTTGGGTCATGACTGATTATCACACTATATATTAAATGATGGATTTGTTATCTCACATTTTATGACAGAGATTCTCCTCGAGAAATTTTATTTCTCCCCTATGAGGTTATGGTCAATATCCCCTACGTGTCAAATCAGATTTAGTCATTATTTCTCCAACATTATATGGTATGTTTACTATATATATGTGTCAGCATTTATACTATCTATAGAGTTATTAAGAAAAATGATACTATAATGTAGTTGATATTTCACCCACTATCCTCGGGCAAGGATCCACCACTATCATTTAAGTTAATGTCCTTGTGAGATTATTGATTCCTTGGGAATGAGAGATGGCATGGAAGAGTTTATTGGGTTCCTTGAGGTGTTTGATATTACATTTTTGACATGAATTCATTTTTTATTATGTATATTTGTATCAATTTCCCTCTATTTTTTGTCCACTACCTCATTGGGTGAGTGGGATCCAGAGTCAAGTTGACTCACCCTGTTGGATTTTATAGGAAGAATGTATATATAAATACTATGTATGGATGAATTCAATGAGACATGTGATTAATCAACACCCAAAGGGATTATTTTTATACATGATATTACATCTTGATATTGACATCTGTATTTTTAGACTATCCCTTATTCTAATCATTTAATTCTAACCGTGGTTTGAGGAATTTGATGGTGAATCTATGATGAATGGGGAATCTCAGAGTCTTGAGTCACCTAATGTTTTAGAATTTCTAAATAAATTCACTATAATATCTTTCGGGTACGGGTTATTGAGGGGACTCATGTGTTTTCTTGGTGAAAAATTATCATTATTTCTCTAATACATTAAACCATTAGTTCTATGATCCATGATCATGTTTTCTTCATTATCTCCAAATAAAATTCAAGGAATAAATATGAGTATGTCTATAATCACCCCTGTATGAGCTTGGTACTATATGCATTGTGTCAGTACAGATTACATATAGGTCATAAATAGATTTTGTGACATCTATTGTTATGGTGTTTCCATAGTATTAGGGGTACAAGAAGCTGATGGTAGTAAGTTCTTTTTACATTTGGTAAAATATTTCATTGAGGGACTCTTTTCCATTGTGGTTTTTTAGTTTTCCTTTCTTACTGGTGGGTATGCTTTTTTCCTCTTTTTATTTCATATCATTCACACTGTAATGTTGTATTTCTCTATAAATATCTAATGCTTATGTAATAGTTAGTAGAGTTAATTAAATTATTTAATATCAGATGATGTTTTATCCTACCTTATAAATTGGAGATATGAGTCCAATTTAGTATTTTATTGGAATGGTCCTTCCATGATTGTGATATTAATACACAGTGCTAGTCTCTAGCCTATAGCTTAATGGAGTTGTGCTTTAGGTGCCACATCAGGTATTTCTGTATCTCGAGAAGGGCCTTAAGAGGGATATCTATAACAAACATGATTTTCACCCAGTGAATAAAAAAGTGGTCTCACTTCATACCCAATTTACCAGTATAAGGGGATAATATTTGGTGATTTATTTTCCCATTATAATGTACTATGAAGTATTTGAGCACATTTTTATAGCATAGTCAATGGAATTTATAGGAAGTGGAAGGATAATAACTCATATAGAAAAATATAAATTTATGTGTTAAGAGACATATTTATTTTATTATTTAACATGTTTCTGTTAGTAGATTTCCTTTTTACAATTTTATAAAATTATTACACATATTTTTTCTAATGAAAATAAAATTATTGATTGAGGAGACACCAAGTTAACAATGGGTCTTGTGAGAAATGTGAATAATATTTTGTTGAGATACCTAATTGGATGGGAGTAGGAGTAAAAAATATTATGGTTATTCCCTCTCAAATCAATCAGACTAAAAATAATAACACAAAACATACTATGCTCCTGACTTCACCATAGATGGAATAAACTTATATTGAGTCCTTTATGCATCAACTTCCAATGTCATTTATCATGTATCCCAATCAACTAGTTACTAAGAGATTGTTGAATACAATAAGGAAGATAAATTATGTTTCTTATGATCTAAATCATGATTAGGTTTTCATAGTTGTTTTTTATCTAGATGGTATGGATTTGAAATGGTATATCCTCATTAATAATTATAGAATTATTCAAGAAATTGGAAATTATGGATGGGGTGAGTTTTATAAAATATAATCCAAAAAACATTTTATAGGGATTATTCACTCATAAATAGAGAGAGAATTCCTAGAGTTTAAATAGATGAAGTATGAATCTATTTTAACATATAAGAAAACCATCAATAGGATTTGAAGGAATAAAAATTGTTTCATCTCTAACCACACATGTAAAATTGATTTTTTTCAATAGTGACATAAAGTCTTGTATTTAAAATACATTGTCACAATTGACATTGGACTCTATAATGATATATTTGATTTGATAAAAAGGTGGATATAAAAACTAGGGCCTCCCATTATTCTATAGAGAGAAAATTTAAAGTAGTGTACTATGAAATATATTATTATTAGCCACCTAAGGAAATAATTTCCAGCTATCTTCATGTTGAAAATGGGGGTTGAAGAACTCAGGTAATTACATCCAAGGAACATGGATGTTTTTCACATGTGGGTGTTCTATCAAAAAATCTAATTATTGTTTCAAGTGGATGAAGATGTCAATTATCAATATATAGTAAATTTATGTCCCAATGCATAACCCATAAATTTATGCTTAAAATTTACTGAATTCAGGCATTATGTAAATCAAAAACCTTAACAACGATCTAGTGAAAAAAATATGGACCAACAACCTCTTAAGCATTTAGAATAAGGATGAAAAAATTCAACCAATACTACAATGGTTGATGATGATAATGAAGTAATGAATTTTACACTCACCCTTCACTCTATATACCTGAATTAATCACATTATTCTTGATTATTCCATTTATTCATATCATATATGATTCCAAAGAATGATAATTTACCACCTCAGGGATCAGATATTTATATATATATGAAATGACTTAATGGATCGATTATTCCTTCTATGATATATAACTCAATTATATTCAAATAATTATACAAATATTTCATATATATTTTGTTATTCATCGATTATTTGAAAGTCAAATAATATTTGTTATGGATTGTCTTTCCATAAATATATCACATATCAATATCCAAGATTAACAATTATCATTTTTGATACTAAATATATCAGTTGAATAATATCAAATTAATGATGCTCATTAACCTTATTCGGGTGATAATTCTATAACAAGGGTACATATACATTGAAACATGGTAGTTATTGATCAAATTAATTTTCAGGAAACCACTATTGACAAAATTCATATTTTAGAAGAATTTAATAATGTATTTCCAAATTAATTACCAAGTAAACCACTATAATGTGTGGTGGTGCATTCAATTTAACTCCTAAGTGGATCTATTCTTATCATGAAGAGTCTGTATAGAGTGGTTCCAATTCAATTAAAATAATTAATGAAAAATCTACAAGTGTATTAGTATATTGATTTTATATTCCCTAGTGCTTCACCATGGGGTGAACCAATCTAATATCATAAATAATGAGGGATAAATGAATCATTTCATGTGTTAACATGATCATTATAAAATCATGATCAACAATAAGTTTCCTCCATAATGTCTCAATTATCTTGTACGAAGACTCATAGGATATCATTAATCCTTAAAAATTTACCTATGATCTAGATACCATTAATTAGGGATAAAAGAAATGATATTTCATATATGAATATATATATATATATATGGAATTTTAATAGTGAAATTATAGTGATTCCATTTTTTCTTAAAAGATATCTTGATTTTTTCATATATCTAAAGAGTAAAATATTTATTGAATTCCTTGATCAATTTTTTGTGATCTTAGATAATTTTATTCTCATATATTACAATATAATTGAACAGCGTGATGATTATTTAAGGGTTATGTAAAATTAAATGAGAAAATGGAAAATGACTTTCATATTTTTAACTATGAATTTTGGTTACAAAAAGTAAAATTTCTAGGTCATATAACAAAATGAATGGGAAAATCAAGTTATCCTTCAATGTTGAATGCTATTTATCAATGGCCTTGACCAACCATAGTAATAACGGCCCAAGTTTCACTGAGGTTAGTGGGATATTGCTTAATCATAGTGAGAAATATAACTTTTACTATAAAACCCACTAAATAAGTTTACATAAATGGTTGTAATGTTCCTTTTGATAGAGGAATTTGATGTAAAATTCAAGTATCTAAAGATGAGGAATATCACAACATTGATACATATATTATCCTAATACTGGGAAGGTTTTCTAATATACAATGATGGTCTAAATAAGAGATTGGGATGCAATCTCATAATGATTGATATGTTAAATACTTATAACTCACATCAATTAAAAAACTAGAAAAAACTTATACAACACATTTTTTGGATCTACCGGTAATTATATTTTCATTAATGAGATTGGAGAATTCTATAAATTGTGACAAGTTTTCTATTTATAATGACCAAAAAATATTGAAATTTATATTCACTTAGAGTAGTTTGTGCATGATCTAATATATATGATTTGAGTTTATCAAATACTATAACTTCTATATAAATTACCACCATGATAAGTTTATTTAGGTGGAAAATTTTAATGTTTGAAGCATCAAGAATGTTTTCCTACGATGTGGATATAAAAAGATACAATACCCATGGATTTTCATAATTTTAAAATTAATGACATATAGAATATGTATATATATAGTAATTTTCAAATGAGAACTCAATAATCCATCGATATAAAGATTAATGAAGTAAAACAAATGATATATATATACTAAAAATGGTATCAAGTAATCCAGACATAAACGTTGATACAGATAGAGTTATATGAGATGGAACCCTAACATATTTCCTAGAAAACACATAATTGAAGAGGGATATTTCGGAAAATTAAGGATTTCATCATTCTCTATTTATAGTGGAATAAGAAAGGTGTTTATAAAATTAATTTAAAACATCTTTAGAGGTAACCTGATGAAGGATATTTTATAATGTGTATTTCTATGTTTCCTACACCAATTAATTACTGTTTAATAATTGAATTATATTGGAAAATAAAACCATTACCATGACCAGTATGGAAATGGGAGAACATAAATATGGATTTAATCATAGGAATCCCCAAAATATATAGTTCCATAATGTTATTTGGGTATTAGTCGATCATTTTACAAATTTATCACATTTTATTTCCATCATAGTTGATTTCTAGGAATTTTAAATCTCATATATAAATATCTATATATATATAAGGTTAATGTTAAATATTTACATAGTACCATTATCCATTATATTTTATCATAATTTTATGTCCACATAAGGGTTCTATAGAATTATTATTCAAGGATTGGAGACAAAATTGTTCTTATGCCCAAAATATCACCCTAAAGTAAATGGTTATTTTGAAAGAACTATTCATGCTCTGGTGGATATTTTAGGATCATTTTAAATTTATAATGAATTATGTTAGTATTAAAACCAACATCTATTATAGTTGTTTTATAATAATTTTTTCTATTTTAGAATTCATAATGGAAAACATGAGGCTTGTAATTGGTTGAGATAAAATACTTCAACACATAATAATGAATTTGGGGAGAGTAAGATAATTGGTCTAAAACATTTCTAATAAATGATTTAGAAGTTTCAAAACATTTAGAGAGATATGAATGTGGAAAAATATTAATAGGAGAATCATAAACATAATCGTTAATGAGATTAAGAGATTCAAGTTTGTAAAATGGTGCACCTATGGATATAACCATGGAAGAGGATTATGAGATTTGGAAATAAAGGGAATATAATCACATTTAATATTAATTTCTTTGAGATCATTGAAAATTTTGAGGATGTATATTATTTATAGAAAATCCCTCAACAAATATCCCAAACATAATAAGTGTTCCATGTATAACTTTTCAAGAAGTACATATCTAATCATTAACATATATTAATCGCATAAGATGTGTAATTAGAACATGATATATTATTTGTGGAAGAAAACGTATAAAATCAAGGATTTATGATAAAAAGTACATTTAAACAAGTCCACCAATATCTATATTCGTTTATTGTGTAATGATTAGTTTATGAAATCCATGTGGTTTCTTAAGCATGTAATGGGAATAAAAATTTCCCCACTTGTTTTCAAATTACTTATTAAATATCAATGGTTGAATTATGTTTAGAGGGAGGTATTTTGAGATCCATGATTATGTGGAATTTTCCAATATGAAACAAAATCATTTGTTAGTTTACTTGTTTCACATGAAACACCAAATCAAAGCAAATCATGAATTTTTATAAACCATTTTAAAATAGCCATTGTATTGGTTGGTATAAATATATGTAAACAAATTACTCAATATTAAATGTAAAATATATAATTATTATCCAATGTTATTGATAAAATTATTTAGTATAGATAAATAATTATTAAAATCATTTATGTTTAAATGAGAATTTTTTTCTTCAACATTTAATTTTTTTCTCAAATAATTATTTATTTAATAGAATAAAAATATTGTGGTTAAATATGAAAAAAATTTCTACTGATATAAAAATATAGTTACACTATATTAATTTCAAATTAAAATTTAATTTGATTAAAAATAGTTAATATTTCACAAAATTTAATTTTCCAATAAAATTGATATTTTCCCTATTTCATATATTTTGAATTAAAATTAAAATTCAACAATTTTAAAATTATAATTTATAGATATAAACATAATTTTTTGTATTATAATAATAGTATTTTATTGCAATTTGGTTTTTTTGTTTAATAGATAATTTTTCTGTTATGTAGTAAAGATTAACATCACTTTAAAATACCATGAAATTTTTATACCATTAGGATATAATTATTACAAAAAACTTTATAAAATTTTTTTATCAAAAATTAATTTTTAGATATGAGGAATTATACATTTAAAAATATTATTAATAATTTAAAAACCTATATTTGAGATTTTGAAACTAATGTTCTATTTTTATATATGGTTATTTTTTATTTTTATGCATTTATTATTTTAAAATTAAAATTTATCAATTTTCAATTTTTATTACTCTAATTTGGGATCTATATTTCTTATTATAATATCAAAATTATTTAATAAGGAAAATTTTACCAATAAGTAGCCATTTTTTAGATAATTAGTCAATATGGTAATAGTAAATTATGGTATCACTTTATTTAAAGATAAAACAAATAAAACATGTTAGAAAATGTTTCCAAATGTATATATTAGAGGTTGATCACCCATAACTATTTATACATAAATTATTTCCATCATTTTAAGACTCTTCCCTTATACATAAGAACTATTTTTTAAAATAAATTAACTAATCTAACATATTATTGGATCCCCTAACCACATCACTGTTTCTCCCATAAAAGAACCTTATTTTGGAAAACAAATTTCCCAAACAACTTCCCATCCCTTATAAGAAAATACTATAGGTTTTTTTCTCCTCAAAATACAACCCCTCAAATCCTTTATACATTTTCAATTGAGTTTTTCAAAGGAGTAAGGTAAAAAGTCCCAAATAACTCATCATTTTTATTTTTTAAATTTTTTTAATAAAAATGTTTTATTATATTATATTAAAATACTATCATCAATATCATTAGAACACATAATTTTTTTATATTTCTGTAATATCATTATCAACATTTCCACTTAAAAAATCACAACATCATTCATGCATACATGTGATCAACCACCTCCATGAATATATGTGTTCCAATTTCCATAAATAGCCTCTATGTATTATTCAAAGGTCTCCATTAATTAATAAATAATTTATATATAAACATTTTAATATAATAAAAATATTAATCAATTTTTACATTATTTACATTATATTAAAATAAGATTCTCATCTTCAATTCACTGTTATCATTCATTAGTTTGAAATAAAAATATCTATTATTTATGTTGATCCTAAAATTCACATTTATTTATTTTTAATGTATGATTTATCAATTTATTGCAATCTTTTTTCAAAAATGGTTTTTATAAAATTTTAAGTTGTTTTTTTAAATTTGAAAATATTTATTTTTTCTTAATGTCCAAATTATACCTATATAGAAATTATATATTTGAATGATTAGATTATTGAAAATTTTTTCCAGATATTGTTGAAAAATAATTTGTTTCTATTTTTCAATAATTATATTTTTGATGTTACCACATAAAATTATATTTTTACCAAAATGTTATGAAATATTTTCAAAAAATATTTATATTTTATGATTTCATTGTAAAATTTAAATAAAAGATAATTAACTCCCTTATAGTCTTGTTTTATGAATCAACATATAAATGATTCTATGAAATACTCATTTTGGGTTATTTACAATTTGGAATTAGATTATCTAATTTTTATGTTATATTATGAGATTTAATTAGTAAAAGATATCAATCCCATTTTATTTTCTTGTGTTTTCATGATCTATTGAATAGATAATATCTTATCGCACACAATATGTATGTATGTTTATGAATGATATAAAAAATCTCCCAAAAATAAATTGTTTATATATTTATATCTCATGAGTTAATATTGTTTTTCTTAGAAATATTTTTAATTAAAAATGTGAAGAATGAAATTTTTTTATTCACACAACATGAATTATGAACATATAATTTTTTTAACAACATAATGCATGTACATTTTCTTATTCACAAATGGTTGTCTATAAATTTGTGACATCCTAGTTTTGTGTGCTACCCAGAGGTACCATATACCTGATTGGTCACCTAGTCTCATGTTTATTTCCCCAAATTCCATATGAAGCTGACTAGTAGTGAGGGCCTTGGGTGTGATAGTGGGTAGACTATGCCCTCATTGGCAGAGTAATGCTGCAAAAATAAACAGATAACAATAGCGAAGGAAGTAATAACATGCAACAAGTAAACAACGGAATATAAAAGTAATATACAAATAGGGCACATATATAAATGGTTCATGATACATATGTCTTGTTAATCAGACAAAAATGTCACAATGTTGGAAAACAGTACTAAAGAAATGTACAAAGAAACGAATAAACTCCAGCATCATCGGACGCCTCAACATGGTCTCAAGCTCTCCAGCTCCATAGAAGTCAAGTACCAGACATAGAAGGGACCTTGACCTTTTCAAAACATGCAGTAATATAATATACTTGGGAACAAAATCAAGACCCGAACACGGTGTAAGACAAATCCCCTTAGGTCACCACCCAAAGATCTATGATTAATATCCAGTTAATATATAGAGCAGGAAATATGTAATATGAAATAGAAAATAATGAAGTACTCAAAGGTAGACACTCTTTTTGTTTCAATTAAATTCATTTTCAGATATCATGTAAGTAGATAATCAGAACAAGTAACCCTCTAGGAAGTACTCACAGGATAACCCCTCAATTTGAACCAATAAAACACAAGCCACCTTATGTGAAGTACTCATATTCTAACCCCACTCGTCCAGAATTACAATAGACTCTTTGAGGAAGCACTCACTGTTAATTCCCCTCGTGGTCTTGTATTGATAACTATTAACACTCTAAGGAAGCACTCAACTTCCAATTCCTTCTCTGGTCTCGCAACGTGGAACTATAGACACTCTAAGGGAGCATAAAGTCCATTACCCATATGGTCTCGCAACATAATAGAAAACAGACACTCTAGGTAAGCCATCAGCGTCCATTCCCCCTATGGTCTACTACATCTGGTCCCACAACCCTGTGTGTGCTAATCGTGTCCAACGATGTTCAACAGCGAACGTAAACCATAATAACTTCTTGTATAAAAGATTCAAGAACTACATTGATAAACAGCTACAAGCATATAACAACATCATATAATATAACTCCATCCTAACAACTGTTGTCATAAAAAACAAACAGCCAAACCAGTAATGCTACACTAAATGGTAAATATCAAAAAAACATGGGAAACACATCTGTATCATAGAAAATAACCCTATTCCCAATTATACAGTCTCTACTAATGAACAGAAGGCATAAAATGCATAAATTGGTCTAAAATCCCAAAACAAACAATACCCCATTCTTGGGTATTGGGAACATTACATATAATATTTAAAGACAATAAATGTAAAGGGACAACCCACCTACCTTGGAATTGTATGATTAATATATTTTGGGGTCGGCCCTTGAATCGTACTAGAATCCGATAGATCTAAAAAAATATAAAAATGCTCAACCAAGGATATCTCACAAAAGAGGATCAATCAAGAGATGATGCTCTATAAGAAGGAAGAGCTCATCGTGGTGATTCCAATGCAATCTATGATGATTAATTCAGAGAATGGATGGTGGTTCGGTGGCTTGGAGAATAATCATATCTCTATATCTCTCATAGACACGATAGAGCTAGAAAATGGTTGTACTTCCTATTATTTGCAACCCCAGTCCAATATATTATTTCAAAAATAAAGTCCAATATATTTCTTTAAAATGTACATGGCATGTGTATACCTTTAATGGGCCCTGCATTAGGTGGAATCTAGGTCACACGACATAACCATGTATACAGCAGTTACACGACCAGTACGTGGTCACCCATGAGAACTGGGTACATGGTGAGTACTCCGAAGTACACGGCGTGTATTCATTAAATTTATAGATTCAACACATTTCTAAAAAACACTGGAAATCAAAACCAATACTTGAATAGAAGGTCCAGGTTCATACAAAATTCACACCTTGAAGAAAATTTTCCACGAGTTTCCATCAAAATGTGGAGTATAAAAGATTCCATGAATAGATTCAGCCAGTGCGATCATACATCAGAATCTCTCTCCCAAGTCTCATCAGGTACTCGCTAGCATTGCCATAAAAGTGGTGCTAGAGGAACAGACTAGTAACGGATAACCCTCACAATACAATCCGAAATTCCGATTGGATTCGTCTTGAATGACGTATCCCCATTTAACTCACCCTATTCAGGATTAAAATAATGGGACAAGTATGAGAAGTAACGTTGTAGCTATGAAACGTGGAAGATATCTTGCATAGCCCAGTATCTCTAAGGTAACTACAACTGATAGGTAACCTTCCCACCCCTTTCCAAAACCTCAAATGGACTGATGTGCCATGACGAAAGCTTAACATGTCTCACATTCCTCTTGTATCCAAAACATGGTGTGACACGTAGGAAAATATGATCTCTGACCTCGAACTCTAGAGGTCGTCATTGTCAATCATCATAAGACTACTTCATGGACTATGTAGTATACATACTCTTCTGAAACAACTCTATCAGCTCTATGGTCTCCTGGACAAGAAGAGGTCCCATCATAGCTACCTGTCCTTCCTCCATCCAATATATGGGTGATCAAAATGGCCTAAAATAAAGGGCCTCATAAGATTTTATCATAACATTTTCTTGAAAACTATTATTTTAGGAAAACTCCAAATTAGGTATGGGATTCTCCCCAGACCTCCAAAACCTTGGATGAAATCTCGAACAATGTCCCACAACACCAGAATCAAATGCTCAAACATGCCATATGTCCGAAGGTGGTATGATGTACTCTGATTTACCTGTATACATAAATCCCCATATAATCCCTGCCAGACTCGAGAAGTAAATGGTGAATCCCTATCTGAAACAATGGAGTATGGAACCCCATGTATACGTACAATATATCTGATGTATATCCTTCCCAGATCATCAAATATCAATATATCCAAGATCATCAAGAAGTGATAAACCTTCATGTTCATGTCAATGACCACCCCTACAACACCATTACCTCAAGGACACCTTAGAAACCTTGAGAGGAGTTACATTGCGACATTGTTCCACTTCCTATAGGGAAATGGTAACTGATGTAAAATCCATGGTGGTCACTAATGATATGCCTTCACCTTCTGACATTTGGAACACCTCATCACAAAACCAATAACATCTGTCTTCATACGAGGCCAGGAATACTGACGGTGCAGATCTCGATTCATCTCGATGACCCCATGATGAGCTTACCAAATTGATAAATGAATGTCCTGCATCAGCTCCTTGAATATATCTACTAATACCAATACATTCCCATGAAAGCATAAGATCACATCCTCTCTAATGGTCTATCCAATAATAATGTCCTCTCCTGACACACTCTCTCGTAGGACTAGGCCATCAGCATCTAATAGATAATGCATTCGTACTCGATCATGAAGAGTAGACGTAATTGATACATTAGAAGTAAACATCTACCCCTACCTATTGTAAAAACCCAAATGCATCTTAGAAGATAGATCCATAAGCTACAAATCACAGTTGGCCTCCTGAACTTCCTGTATATGAGTCCTTCTGCTCAGCACATCAGCCAATGTATTTCCATTCCCAGCCGTGTAGGAAAGCTCAATGTCAAAATACTAAAGGTACTCAATCTACCTTCACTATCTCAAATTCAGATCGCACTAAAAAATGAAGTACATGAGACTATTTTCATAGGTTAAGACCCCCAATTCTCTCCCAACATATCATGTTTCCTACATTGTATAGAAGGAACAACTATAGCCAACTCGAGATCTTGTGTTGAGTAATTCCTCTCATGTGGCTTCAACTGCCACGACCTATACCCAATGGATCCTTCCCTAAGAATAAGAACTACTCCCAGCACGATTCTTGATTTATCACATTTTACAGTATAAAACTTTTCTGGCTCTTGTTGTAATAGTATCAGTGCTGAAGTCAACCTCCCTTTTAGCTCTTGAATGGCCAACTCGCAAGAATCTTATCATAAGTACATTGAAACATTCTTAGTCAGGACTATCAGTGGTGGTTCTAAGAATGAAATGTCCTGAATTAAATGTCTGTAGTAACCATCCATCCATATAAAACACCGTACATAAAATAAGTTCATTGTCTACTCCCATGAAACTACTGCTCTCACTTTCTCTACGTCTACTGATACAATTGTCATTGATAAAACCTGACCCAAGAAGTGAATCTAGTCCATCAAAATGTAGAATATTAAGAGATTAGAATATAACTAATCCTCTCTCAGTGTACTCAGAATGATCTCATGATATGTGGCATGGTCGTGTCGTGTGTGAGAGTACACCGAGATATCATCCACAAAGACTACCATGAATGATTCCATGTATGGATGGAAAACTCGGTTCATCAGTTCCATGAAAATTAAAGGCACTTTTCTGAGGCAGAATAGCATAAATACATACTCATATAGACCATACGTACTCCAAAAGGAAGTAAGAGGTATATTTTATGATCTAACATGCATGTGATGATAATTTGATCTCCAAAACATTTTCAAGAACACTTGGGTTCCTCAATGCTGACCAAATAAATCATTAATCATAGTCATGTGATATCATTTCATGAATTTCAATTGGTTCAACTTCTTATTATCCACATAATGTCTGAGGGTAAAATCCTCCTTCTTTGAAAATAGGACAGGCGAACCCCAAGGAGAAGTACTATGTTGGATGAAACCATGTTCATGAATATCCTCTAACTACTTCTTTATCTAATGTAACTCTAGTGTAGACATCATCTAGGTAGGAATAAAAAATGGTGCCACTCCTCGAATAAGATCAAAAGAAAATACAACCTCTTATTATGGAGGAAAAACTAAAATGTCCTCTCCAAAGGCATCCCTAAAACGATGGACCACTAGGGGAAAGTCCCACTATGAATTACCCAAATCATCTAGAAACATAAAGGAAATATAGACTATAAATCCTCCGAACCCATGATGCTCTGGTCCCTCTCTTCTCACCTGGACATACCATTCTCCCTTATGAAGAATGAATTTGCATTCTGGTGGTGCGAAACTCACTATACAATGATTACAATCGGCAAATACATCATAGGTAACTAACAAGTCAATTTTCGGAATGACATCATAGTCTGTCATCTCTTGGAAATAGAGGACCCATAAGAAGTGACACCCACAAACCTCTAGAGGGAACTCTTTTCATATGTAAAGATATAGTTCCAAATTATCTTCACAACAACAAAAGATATGAATCTATGGGAAGCCCTTATATCGAAATATGAAACATCATTAAATGAGGAAAGTTGGATCATACATAAAACTGTAGAGGGTTTGGGATCATGCTCTTTCTGGGTCTGTTCCACTGTAAAAGTCTGGCCTACAACTCAGACCATTGACCCTTCCTGACCACCCTGAGGTGATCCACCATTTAGTCATTGAATTCCTACCATCTGGATATCATGGGCCGTACCTCCATCTTTGTATGATTGGATGGAAGAACTCAAATTTTTATATGGATGAGAAATGGGTGTCCCTACTCCATTTTGAGGAGTCGAAACAGAACCACTATCACTAGCTATTGAGGAGAAAAAGAGAGAGAACCGTTGAAAATGAGCAATCTGGCCTCATGATCGACAATCCAATGGGTCTCTTGCGAAATGTGACCTCATATTCCCTCTCATACCACAATGTTATCACACCACCTCACTACTAGAAGAAGTATCACATCTCCTTGGATCTTCAGACATAGACTCCATGTGGCGCATCCTATCGTCAATCTGAGAGGTACCAACTCTGGATATAGAGTTTCCCTAGATAACAGCATAATAATCCCTCAAATTGTGTTACTTAATCAACAAATGGTTTAGATAGAGGTGATGGACATCAACCAGAAGATCTTCCCCTAATATCAGATGTCATGCCTGAGAACATCCTAAAACATTGTCACCAGGAATAACGTATCACCTCCTGGGATGGATGTGAAGTATTTCAGCTCTTTGAAGTGAGAAGAATTCTCTATGACTGAGAGAGTACCCTGCTCTAAACTCATTAACTCTCGGGCTCGATCGATCCTCATTGTCTCCGAGTAGAATTAATCATAGAAGGAATGTCATAATTCACCCCAAGACATAACCTACTAGTGTCCCACCCATGAGAGCACATCCCACCAACTCACGGAAGAATCATGAAGAATATAAGTAGAGAGCCACACCCTCCTCTATGGTGGTGTCTCTAGATGCTCAAAGATCAATAGAATGGACTCTAACCAGGATTCTATAGTCTGAGGTCCTCCTTCCCCTGAGAGGGTGGGAGGATGATCATGTTGAAAAACCCTTGTCAATTCATCCATATACTAGGTAGGATGCAGTGCTTCCCTAAAGGTTAGAATGAACCTCATAAATCCCTCTTAGAACCGTGCATCGGCACCAGAGTCTAGAATATTTTTTGGATCCTATAAAGGAATGATTGGAGGATCTGAAAGTTGTCTCTGGTCAGCTAGGTTTAGTGTCTGATCACAACCTTGTATCTGTCATACACCAGTATGATATCTCTGTGGTGGGATTCCTCATGGTTAAGCACACACCTTGGTTAAATTTTATCAAGGAATTGAACGTACAAGTGAAACACTGGAATAGGATAAAGAAATCATTTTTTTTTCAAAACCCGATTTCATGGTGTGTATGGCCCTTACACATCGTGTTCCTTTAAGCCTTCACATGGGTGTGTACTCCTGCAAACCCTTGTTGTGTAACACCCAATACACATGGAATGTTCTCCCTAGATATGGCATGTACTTTAATTGTTTTCACCTGCCCGAGTTCTTCAACTCAACGATCCCACAAGGTTATCCTAGAGAAACACTACATGGTGTGTCTGTGCAAGAAATGGATTGTACTAGAATGAACTCCACCACACCTTGTTGTTAGTCACAAGTCTGGTTATATGGCTAACTCTATGTGGCATGTGTGTCCCAGGAACAATGTGTACTAACAACCCTTAATCCACCCACGTCGTTGGTCACACATCATGCCACATTGTCTATAAGCACGCTGTGTATGTCATGTACATAGCGTTCTCCACCATGGATCTCCCAACCTTGTGTCTCATCCCACACTAGTAGTAACACAGTTAGGGACTACACAACGTATACTTAAGAAAAACAGTTCCTTATCAAATAAAAGGAAACATGGGATGTATTCATAAATGCACAACGTGTATTCTGGGTTTCTTGAATAGTAAGCCCCAAAAACTACTCTGTATCCCATAAAACCACTAAAGTGAACATTAAATTTCCAAATTCTGATTCATGAGGGCCCATACTCCCAGCAAATCAATGTTTGGAATCTTATACATGTCATAAACAAGAAAAAAGTGCAATGATCCACCAAATTATGATCCATGATGGACTATAACATCTAAAGAACCAAAGTTTTGCTTTCATTCAAACAACAGCATACACAATTCAATTCCCTATTAAAAACATGCATTCTATCAAGGTATATATCCCAACAACATATAAATTTTTCACAACATCTATCACTACAACATGCGATATGTAAATCACCATAAATGGAATGATAAAAATGCATGACATGTGATCTCTTGAAACTGCTTATATGATGCATGAGATTGAATACCATCATCTCATCAGGTTGAAAAAGAAATAGAACCTCAATAATATCATCAATAACAACACAAAACATGTGAATCACCCAATAGTGAAATCAAATCAACTGTAAAAATGGAATAAACAGCAAAATTGTTTTAATAGAGGTAAATCAGCTTCTCCTTATACATGAGTTAGCTACACCTGGGAACTACCTATTACCAACTACCTATACTATGTTATCCTTAACTGTAGGATCCACACAGTATGTTAAGAAGAAAAGAATCCCTTGAATACCTCTTTGTAATGTCCTGATTTCGGGTGAAACCAAGAGGTTTCTCATACCCAGTTGGTCAAATGGAATCAAGCGCACTTCTGAAAAATCCCAAGGATGCTGACAAGAAGAGTTGGACATGGGTTTGATAGATGGGAAACTATTCCCTCATTGTAAGAGTAATGCAGCAAAAATAAGCAAATAACAATAGCGGATGTAGTAATAACATGCAATAAGTAAACAATGGATGACTGAATGTAATAAAAAACTGGAGAACATATATAAATGATGAATGATATATATGCCTCAGAATGCAGCCAATCATGTCACGATGATTGAATATAGAACTAACACAATGTGTAAGGAAACAAATAATCTCTAGCAGCATCACAAGACTCATCTTGGTCTTATGTTATCCATCTCCACAGTAGTCAAGTACATAACGTAGAAGGGTGCTTTCCTTATATAATCCATCAACAATATAATCTTTTTGGGCCCAAAAGCATTACCCAAAAAAGATGTGGGATTAATCCATGTAGGTAATAACCCAAATATATGTGCTTAATATTCAGTGAATATATATGGAAGGCAATGAGAAAAATAATGTAATAAATAAGGATGTAATCAAAAGTAAACATTCCTACAGTCTCAATTACCTTAATATTTTTATATCATATAAGTAGCTAATCAAACCAAGTAACACTTTGGGAATTAATCACAGCCTAACCCCTCTGGTTATACCAATGAAACACAAGAATCCCTGTCTAATGAACTATCAGTCTAAACCCTCAAGTTTAACTTTAGCAATGACTCTCTGAGGAAGAACTCATTGTTCATTACCCATGTGGTCTCGTATCGGTAGCACGAGACACTCAGAGGAATCAATAAACCTCTAATTCCCCATGTGGTATTGGAATGTGGAAATACAAACACTCTGAGGGAGGAAAACATCCATCCCCCCTAGGTTCTCGCAACGTAAAAGAATACAGACACTATGGAGAATCCCTCATCGTCCATTCCCACTGTGCTATACTACAACAGGTTCCCAAAGCCCTGTATAAGTCAATCATGTTCAATAATGTTCAATAACCAATCTCAAATTTAAGAACTACTTGGATAACAACATTCAAGAAAAATATTTCTAAACAACTTCAATCATATGAAAACATTATATAATATCACTCCCTCCTAACAACAATAGGCATGTAAATCAAGCATCCTAACTAGAAAAGATAGACAAAATGGTCAATGTCAAAATAAACATGGGAAGAAAAACATTACATGGAATAGAACCCTATTGACAATCAAACATCCTCTACTCAGGAACACAATCCATATCAGGAATTAACAATGCTAAAATACATAAACATGCAATACCATATTCTAGGGTATTGGGAACATTTATACATAATAATCAATGACTAACTACAGAAAGGCCCAAACCACCTACCTCAGCGTTTTACGATCAATATACTCCATCATCGTCCCTTGAATTGATGTATAATGTGTTATATCTACATAAACATCAAAAATGATCAACCATTTATATCTGATGAAAGAGGATAAATTATGAGATGTATCTCTAGAAGAAGGAAGAACTCTCCCTAGAGATTCCAACTCAATCAATGACGATTTATTCGAAGAACAGACAACGGACCGGTTGAACAGAGAAAAATCATCACTCCCAATATCTCCTAGATGAGAAAAAGCCATAAGAAGGGTGTTCTACCAATAAAACACAACCATGGTCCAATATAATAATTTAAAATAAAAATACATAGCGTGTATATGCATTTATCAAGACCCGCTTTAGACGGTCTCTAATTCACCCCACACGACCATATACTCGGCTGTTACACGGATAGTACATGGTCACTCCCAGAAACCGAGCACATGATGTGTAATACCAAGTACATGGTTAGTAACCGTTAAATTTCAAAATTCACCGCTTTTTTCAAAAACACTAGAAACGAAAATCTATACTTGAAAAGAAGGTCTTGAATGTTACAAAATTTCAATTTTTCAATAAATAATGTGTGGCATTGAAATTTTTTTTTCACAATGTTATAATTTCAAATATATTATGATTATTTCATAGTTTTTTAATATTTTATGCCTCCAATACCTTCCAATTTTTTAAGTTATTTACCTTTGATCATTCTCCCTATCTCATGTTTATCATCTCAAATTCTTACAGTATTTTCCACATTTTTTCATATTAAATTACTGGTATTTCCATCATTTTTAAGAAGAAGGTAATTTTAGAAGAATCCTAACATCATTTTTTATTATTATTCATGAATATATTTTATGGATTCATATTCACAATAGTAATATAATGACATTTTAGGATAAAAGAAAATATTTTTATTCTACCTAAATTTTTATTCATTAATTAAATAGATTTTTTTTAAAATATACATTGATATTTTTTATAATTTTTATTTGGTGAATTTAATTACACTTTGAGGTTAGAATATAATAATGATATTAGGTATATTTTGGATAAATAATTTATTTTCTGGTGAATACTAAAAAATAAATTTTCTTTCAATTACCAAAAAATTTAGGAAATAATTATGATATAATAAAGAATTGAAAATAATTTTAACATTATTATTAAAAAAAATTTGTTTATACTATAAAAAAATTTAAATCTTTTTGGTTGAATTTTGAAACCATTATATGTAATGTCTCGACATAAGATCTATGCACTAGAGCCACAAGTTGGATGGCCACATGACCTTAGGCGAGCCTCCCTATAGGCCAGAGGGTACCGACTAGTAGCGATAGTCTGGTAAGTCATTCCATGGGGAGACTATAACCTCTTTTATCAGATTAAAATCATATAATAAATAAATACAATATATTCGAAGCATATATAATCATAACTATTAAAATATATTAGGATAACCAAGTAATGAAATTATATATCCTATAGAAAGGGATTGATGTAGTGCCAAAGTATGTTCCTATGTGTCTAAAATTCAATAGAATCAGAAGATAATAAAGACTCCCATGTGGCTCCTAACCACATACGATTCTCTCATCCATGTTCCTTACCCCAATAAAAAATCAATGCATGGGAATTTTCCCATAACTTGTCCTGTAAAAATAATGTCTACTTGGGTACAGATCTGTTTGCATGAATAAGGATTGAGTACGACTCAGTATGCCACCACCAATGGTGAATAAAACAAATCCAGTAAATAAAAAATTTGTGTATTTGTATAAATAATATAATTATAATGAAAAACAGATAAATTATTACATAATGAATAAAACATTATTAATGACATAGAATATGATTTTTGAATCATGTCACCCATTCAATTCAAAACATGTATACATGTTTATCTATAGTGTAAAACAGTATGTCTAACAACCAAAATTTCTTTGGTGTAGAACTCAATTCAAATAACCTAAAATAGACATTATTTTTAATTATAATTAGTGTAGAATTCCATGTCTAACAAAACAATACTCAATAATAATTACAGATCTATTATTAGTGTTGAATGCCATGACTTACACCAAAAACCCCATTGGTGAAAAACACCATTTCTAACACTCAATTACTATTCATTTATTTATATCATTGTGGCATAATTTCATGTCTGACACCTCAAATCCTCTTGGTGTAGAACGCCATGTATAATACCCAAAATAACACTAATTAATTAATTTCTAAATTAATTTATCTAATCCATTAAGTAATTCACCAGATAATTAACATCTCCAATTTACTACTAATTAACTATATATTTAATTGACCAAAAAAATATCATCAATCAATAATTTTTTAACCAATTAATTATAAATGATGAAAAAAGTAATAATTAATAATTATCTCAGCATTTAATTATCCCAATTTCTCACTCATTTACATTGAGAAGAATTCAACCAATTAGTTATCCTTATTTATAATTTAAATTCACAATTCAGTCATATTAATTCCATTTTAAATAATTCTGAGAATTAATTATTGAATTCACAATCCATTAATAAATTTTTTTACTACAGTCACAATTAATGAATCTACAATATTTATTAATTCCATTAAATGTCACTATTTCTAAACAAATCTAGAATTACTATAACATACATATATGAGAACAAATTATGGGGATGAGATTTAGAAATATGAAAACTAGCATACAAAATGTTGTTGAAGAATGATCAACAACATTTATCACCAAATTGATGATGACTAATCAAGAACATGTCGAAGAATGTGATTTTGATCTGAAATCGTAAAAGCGGATTAAGTATTGACAGAAGACCTACGTTTGTGATAGAATTCAGATTCTGGATACCTCTCAAAAGGAAGAGGGTAAAAATTCTAATAATGGATCTAGAAGTGGATTAATAACTAGAGATATTACCTTTAAAATCTATGTTCAAACATCCAATATTTGATGCTATATCACATATGTATTGAAGCAGACTTTTAGAAATACAATGAAAAACGACCTAAAAATGATAGGGGAGTGTGGAGGTATTCGATCAAATGATTCTATACCGAGACATGTTCCAGTCTAAAAAATAGGTGTAAGGGATGTTCTTTGTTGAAGGAGTGTATTTCCAGAATCATTAATACACAAAAAAAAATGAGTTATTAGAATTTTCCAATGCTGAAATGTGATGATTACATATTTTGAAACCCCCTTTCACGCCGTGTACTATTTGTAACCGATTTTTCAATAGAGGCCTTACACATGGATGAAACACATTAACAAAAATATAATCTAAAAAAATTCTCAATGTGAATTCCTATTTCACATTGTGTAACATATATCCTTTTAATAATATGTTACATAATTATATGAGGTGAAATCCAAATTCACACCATGTAATATCCATTCACTATATATTTACACAATGTGAAGACCACTTGAAGGTTGTGTGATCTCTTGATTTATTGAATTATTTCATGAAAAAAATTTGAAATAAGGATAATCCTTATTCACCAAAATAATTATGAATATTGTCACCTAAAAAAGGATGGGGACTTACAATCTTCGATGCTTATAACAAATCACCCACGAGCTACACACCCTAGCATCTCTAAGATTCCATGTAAAGAAGATCTGGTCACTTAGCCCATATATCTTCCTTCCTATCCCATGTATCCTACTGAAATCATCCATGTTTCCATAGAACATGAACTATCAGAACAGTCTTTCCACTCAAAACATTCTCACTATGATCCTACACATTTATCAAATATCCTCAACGGAAATATCTTAATCAATATCAACATCATCCAAATCAATCACATGAGAAGGTTTACGATGATACTACCAATGTTGAGATACACATAAAACATAATTAATAGCTCTGTATTTATGTGGAAGAGTTAACCAATAAGACACTAAACTGATAATATCTAGTATAAAAAAGGCCCAATAAACCTACGTGCCAATATACCTTGTCTTTGTGTCTGGCAGTGGAACTGCCTAGGTGACCCCATAAGGATAGCATGACCACCCTCTCTAAACACTAGAGGTTGTCTATGTCTCACAACACATGACTTCGGCGTACTCTGAGCTATATCCATACGTTTTCTGAATCAGTTGTACATTATCTGATGTCTTCTATATGAGACATGGTCCCAACAACTCAAACTCACCAGCCTCCTTCCATCTTTGTTTTGATATGCATGTCCTACCATAAATATCCTCATTTTTATCCATATTTATAGTTTCATGATCACCATTATTATGGATGAACACCACTAGAGCCATGTCTTTCTCCCATAACCCACCAAATATTAGAAAATATTACCATAGAATATTCTCATGAACATGTATAGTTCTCTCTCACTACCCATCTAACTGTGGGTGAAAATCTATACCCAACAATAAAGATGTACCTAGAACATTCTACAACCCATTCTATAAAAGTAAAATAAAGAATGAATCGTTAAATGAATATATAGTTTTTGGGACCACATGATTATGAAAAATCTGTTGAATATAAAGTTCTACCAACTTCTCTGCTATGAAGGATTCCAATTTTGTTGTGAATTGTGCTACATATTTCAGTAAATCTACAATAACCTATATTTTGATGCTCTGGCATCACCTATTGACAGGTGTAGCATCGTGTCATGAACCCTGGTATCTACTCTTTCATGCTTGGACACCAAAATTATCATTGTAGTTCACATTGCATTTTGTTGACACCTGCTTGAATTTCCATCATGGTTGTATGAAATTTCACCATGAGATCTAACTCATGCTCAGGGGAAAAATAGATTGAGTATTCACAAAGATGATCTTGTCCTCATATATCACCCAGTTCGATGGGGTCTCCCCACATTCAATGATTTTCCTCAAGGAAAAGAACAATGGATCCTCAGACTATCAACCATGAATCCATCTCAAAATACTAGATTCCCTGAAACCAATTCAAAGATCATCTTCTCGTTGATCTCCTGAAACACAATGTGTATGTCTACTAGAAACATCACCTTGTTTCACTCATAACAAGATTCCTAATCTTCTTGTGCCTACTTTTTCCTACCCAATTAATCATCCATAAAGTTCCCGTTCATGTGTGGATACCCCATATAAAAATAAAATAATTGAATATAATCAATCCATCTCCACTGTGGAAAATTCAAATACCATTATGAGATTATATAATTTAAAATATTGTGATCTTTAAACACTATAATCCTCTTTTCCAAAAAATTGTGTCGCAAAAACATCAAATCATATACAATAGCTGCCAACATAGGATCGTGTGTAGGGTAATTTAATTCATGTGGCCTCAACTAATGAGTCCCATACACTAAAACTTAATATCCTTCCATTATTATGATTCAAAGTTCAAACCTAGAAGCATCACAATACAATGTGTAATCCTCAACAGAATCAAGTAAGATAAATATTAGTGTTGATGATTACCAATTATTCAACTCTTAGAAATAATTCGGGCACTATTTCGACCATTAAAACATTATCACCATCATGGTAAATCATGAAAACATAGTTATGAGGCAGGATATGTCTTTGCTGAATATCAGATAATATCTAGAAAATCCAAGAAATCATCAGAAATCAAAAACATTCAGGGGATTCTCCCATGAAACCATTTCTCGATCCTTATCTGGGTCCACCGACACACTATACTCCAAGATGGTGTTCCCCACGATTTACACGCAATGAATCCAAAACAAACACGTAGATTGATTAGAATATATATGATTATCTCTTAATGTACTCCAGACAATGACAATATGTTGGGAATGATTGTTTAGAGTCTTGGAGTACTCTAGGGTGTCGTTCATAAATACCATAAAAAATTTATCTAGGTACAGATGATAATCCTAATCATCAATTCCATAACCACTATTATTTCTTTCTTCAACTGAAACAACAGTATGAAAAATACATATATTCCATAAATTGATATGAATGAAGAATTCTATATATCTGTATTTCGAACTCTCATTTGTTGATACCCCAACCACAAGTCATAATTTGATAATACACAAGGTCCGTCCAACTAGTCAAAAAGATCATTGATAAGTGGTAGAGTATTTAGGTTATTTTCCGTCATCTTACTAAACGTCTGGTAGTCAACACTCAAATGTAAACTCCAACCAATCTTTATTGCATACAATACTGGCTATCCCAAAGGCGACATACATGGATGGATAAATCCATTATTTTTCAACTCCTCCAGTTGTGTCCTGAGGTTGTGAAGCTCAGTCGGTGTTATTCTATATAGTGGAATTGATACCATCTCATCACCCACAAGATCTTAATAGTGAAATTCACATCTCTTTAAGGTGATATGCTTAATAATCCCCTAGTAAAGACATCATGAAATTATACCACTATTGGTGCCAGTACATTTTTTCCAACACCATGTTTAACTAGAAATATACTAACAACATGGGTTTTGAGATCTCCCAGTTGTTGTGTAATTGGCCTTGATTGGTCTTCCTAGATTTCCCACTCTCTCTAGCGAATTTAAAGACCACTGTTAAGAAAAAAAATGCCAGTATTTGGTGGTAACACTCTATATGGGCTCGATATGCAACATTCCATCCCATAACCATAATTAGATCAAATAATTTTATATAAATAACATAGATATCCCATATAAAATGGTACACCTTTATCTCAAGAGAACATCACAAGCATATACAGATGTCTCGAGATCATACTCCCAATAGTGTATCTATGGTTATAACCCCACTCACACACTCAACCACCAAAATAAAAACATTATGATTCATTGAAGTTATAAATGAATGTGAGGCACCCATATCGAATACAACACCTGATAATGTAGAAGATAACAGAATTATACCTCTCACAATTTTTGTCTCATCCTCAATAACCACAAGCTTAGTTTTCATCACATGTAACATTCCTACCCATATTCCATTTTATAATGTCTGACTTCCTAGAGTTCCTGTGCTTTTATAACACGGGTTCTATTTCCTAGAATCACCATGTCTACTACCTCTACCTCTATAGAAAGTAGAGTACTTAATTCTATATAGGTATGGTGCATATGACACTATTCCCACTATAGGGATGTGTCTATAAGCTCTATCAGTACCATGAAACCTCATGTTACTAATGAACCCCTATATTTTTCCCATATTTCAACATGAACAACATCCTAATTAATGTTTTTAATAATGATTATGAATGTTTCCCATCCTACCACACTAGTGGGAAGCACATGGGTAAGATCGTGTGTAAATGATCCCCCTAACTTGCCATTTTTCATCCCGTTTATCTTTCTATCAATAGGAAAACGTCTCTTCCTAATCATGAATGTAATACCACATGACCATCCAATATGAATCACTTCCCCCCTGGAATCCTCCTTGAGGTTTCCCTCATAAATGATTGAATGATTTAACACTTCTATTTTGTTTTTCTGCATAAAAATATTTACCTGAGGCTAATTTTACATTTAAGACCATCTGAAAATCATATTTCCTATGTAGGCTCACTACTAACAACCCTAGAGAAATAAATTGTATGTATGTAAAGAATCCTACATAGTCCAACAAAAATAGATTCCACTATGTCACCCTCATGAACTCTACCACTCTCTACATCCTCAATTCTCTAGATGAAATTTCTAAAAGAACATCTCTTGAATTTCCTTCCCCTCTATAATCTCTACCTTTTGACCCCGAGTGTAAATTACCCACCAATAGTTCTCTTGTCCATGTAACATGTAAATAACTATCTTGAATCTCCTCTCAACAAGAGTCTTTTAGTGGTCAAGTATAGTACAGATAGACTCAATCCAAAACACTTCTTCCTAAGGTCCACCATAGCTTGTAAAATTTAGAAGGTACTACAATAGGAACTCCCTTTTATAAATGTACATTCTTCTTACAACCTGCATTGGGTATCATTCTATCAATTTCATGAAGTGATAATAGTTCTCTTAGATCTACACTCTGACATCCACACCCATCACTATCGGTACATCACGTTGCACTTCTAGAGTACAATCCACCCCCATGTCCTATGGTCATTCCATAAATAAGCATCTTGGTGGAGGCATATTAATACAATTCCAACCACGCACATTACCGGGTCACTGACTAGATAAAAACATTTATGTACGAGTGAAACAAAATAAGATACAATAATAATTTTTCCCAAGTCTCACCACATGGTAAAAATTAATGTGTTATCACTACCCTTAACCATCCTACACCTAGGTCTTGGTTGACAATTGTAAAAACATTATCACATTCAAGATTCCCATTAAGTTAAAAAATATTTATTTTCATCCCTAATTTTAAATTCAATTTCAATTTCTTGTTTTGAACCATTTAAATTTCATTTGAAATAAAAATAGTTTAATTTCATCAATATACCAATATCCAATTTTCTGATGGGTTCCTTAACTAATTCATGTAATAATTAATCCATATTTCCTAGAATCATGCATGAAAACTCAAATCACACACCATTCCTTGAAATGAGTTAATAAAAAAAATACATAACTAATAATCATATCACAGAACAAGGGAATCACCCATGGTGAAATAATATTCAAAAACATCAAAAAAACAACAAAAAATACCACCCTGAGTACTTAGGTTTTTCCCCAGACATGGGTTTGCAACTCACATGGATGAGCTCATTACTAGTCCCTAACACATCCTTGGAACATGTTTACAATTCCCAAAATATGAATACAAAATAAAAAAAATTAAAAATCCTTTGATACCACTTTTAAATTTCCCTGCCCGTGTTCCATGCACTGGTGCCTAGAGCTGCACAACCACATGACCTCATGCTCGCCTTCTCGAATAACAGAGTCTTCCAACTAGAGATGATGATTTGATATGTCATTTCATGGTTCAAATATACCCTATTTTATTAGAGTAAAACACAAATTGAAATACATATACAATAGTAGATTCATATATAATCATAACTAGACAAATATCTCTGGATAATGAAGAAGCATAATAGAATATCCAATTGAAAGGGAAGAATGCCATGCTAATGTTTGTTCTTAAATGGATAAAATGAAATAGAAAGGAATGATACTAAAGAAACCCAAGATGTTCCTATGACATGTTACATTTCCATTAACTTTTCTTGAAACAATAATGTCTATTCGAGTACCAATCTGGCAACCCAAATAAGTTGTGAGTATGACTTAGTAGGACACCCACAAATATGTATAAAACCAATTTAGTCAATAACAAGTGAATGTAGTTATATAAATAAAATAATTAAAATTCATAATTTATAATTTATTAATTTATCATATAATCATTATTAATCACATATACCATGAGTTTTGAAACATTTCACACATTCATTTCATAACTTTTATACATATTTATCCTTAGTTTAGAATGCCATGTCTAGTAACCAAACCTTAGTTGGTGTAAAATTCCATGTCTATCACATAAAATAATAATAACTATTATTTATCATTAGTGTCTAATTCCATGTCTAACACCCTAATTGTCAACAATACAGATAGAGGAGCACAAAGTTCCATTATCAAAGGATTTTGTGTTTGGAGGTTTTCCTGTCCAAGACAGAGGTGTAACGACTGTTTTTTAAAGGAGTGTGGTGTAAGAATCCTTTATTTCAAACAAAAATGTGTTAAAATAATTTCTTAATCCTCATATATGTTTAAAAAAACTGTTCAGGATGATTATAGGACATGAATCCCACTTTTACGTCATGTAATTTATGTAAATGGTTTCTTTACAAAGGCATTACATGTGGTTGAAATGGTTTAATATGAAACTGATAATCCTAACTACATGTCCTGAATTCCTATTTCACATCATGTAGAAAATATACTTTTATTTATACACATCATAATTACATGACATGAACTCCCCTTTCACCCCATGTAATCTCCATTCATTGTAAGATTACACGTGGTGAAGACCATTTTCATGTTTTTTAAACTCTTGAGTTTTTGGATTATTTAACATATCAAATTTAATAGAAGGGTATTCCATATTCCCCAAGAAACATAAAAATATTCCCAACTAAAATAGGGTGGGGGATTACAATATATTTCTTCTTGAAACCTATGTTATATTTTTATTTAATGAAAACTTATTTTATTTTATTGCATTTAATAGTGGAGTTTAAAGGATTAATTTTGTTTTCACATGGTTGTAATTATAATAAACAATCAATTTTTATCAATATTCCAATACATTCAGTTGGATCACCCTGAATAATTATTATTTGGACTAAATAAGTGAAATATCATTTTTACACATAAATATTTTTTTATTAATTTTTTTACATTTATATTTGAATATTTTTCATTCACATATATGAATTGAATTTCATAAAATATATTCAATATTTGGAATAATAAAATTCATATTATATAATAATTTAACTTCAATTTTTTTATAATTAACAGTTTTCATGGTAAAAAAGTTTCCCCATAGTAAGGGTTTAAATGGTTAATAGGGGATAAAACATTAAGACAATGATTAAAATATATAATTATCTGATATAAAATTTAATCTTAGGGGATTTAGAACATAACATATCCCATATTGTAAATTATACTAAATTAGATCCTCTATCCCTTAAAATTTACATCATAATATTTTAAACCATTAAATATTAATAGAAGTTCCACTTTCCAAACATATAAATGATATCTTCTTCTATTAATTTACCATAACAAAATAAGAACTCAGAAACATTGTATATATTTCCAAATACCTCAACAAATATCCTATCTACATCAATGATGTTTTGGTAGCACCAAATTCCAATCTTAAAAGGCTAAAAGACCGGGACAAAGGATTATATCCATGGAAGATGTATAAGGCCTAACCAAATTTATTTTAGTCTATTTATTATTATACCAAAATAAAATATAGTATAACCCTCATTATATAATTATATAATTATATTTTCTATAATTAAATGTGATTATAATTATGTATACACAATTTTCTACATTAATGTGATCAAGTTGAAATTGAAAACCTTACTCATTTATATGTCTGGACAACCACCACCACCAAGATATGATGTTTTTATATTTTAATAACTACCTAAAATATATAGTTATAAATATGTAAATAATTAATATATATATTATTTTTATTATTATATTTTTATTATATAAATATGTGAAATTATCTTTATTCTTAGCCATCTTTCTGTTGGAAAATGATAAATTCAATCATGTGCAATACCACATCCTTGAAGAAAAGTTTTTGTCATATTTAAAATATAAATAATGGTATGGAGGATATATTTAGTGAATTAATAAGATTGATAAAATATTATTATGATTTTTTAAAGGTACAAAATTATCAATTTATTTCTTTTTCATCCTATCTGAAAATATATAACATGATGCGTGCGTATAAGCAGCCATCTCTAGGGAACAATGTTCTTTATTTTTAATGACCACATTAAAAATATAGTTCTAAATGTATATTTATTGTATAAAATGATAAATATAAAAATTTTACCATTATAGAAATATTAGAATCATGACCAATTTAACCAGGATCAACTCATCGATGTTCCTTCTTCAGATAATGAACCTAATGATCTAAAAAATGGATATAAACTCAAAAATTTTGATAAATAAATAAAAAAAATGTAATAAACGAAATAAATGTAGTAGTAATAATTGAATTAAAATTGAAATTTTTCAAATGTAATTCTATTTTAATTTCATCTTTATAATTCATTAATGTAAGAAACATTCCTGGAGTGTTAGGGCATGAGGTATGTTATTTTTTAGAACATTGTAAATTGTTTTAATATCTATTTCCATAATACCCATGTTATTTTATATATTAGAAGAATATTCTAATTCATAATTTAATGATTTGTTATAATTTATTTTTAATCAATCATTAAATTTCTATAGAAATGTTTTAAATATAGTATCGTTATTATTTATCATATGAGTATCATTGGAATGTTTTTAAAAATATGAAAAATAATTTTTTTAATCATTACCTCATTATCACTATTTTTACCGTCATAGAATTATTTTTTATTAATATTCCTCTCTATTTTTATATGATTTACCCTTTCTCCAGAGGCAGAGAAATCCATAAATGTTTTCAAAAAAGTGACAATTCTCTATAATTTTATTGGAAAAAGATAAGTTATTTTTCATATGGGATTAAATGCGTTTTTCAAAGTAATGTTTTTGAAACTTAAACGATTATGAATGTTTTGGAGATGACATGGTACATTGTAATTACATATAATGATAGGTGATCATGATATATCTCATGGTTATTGTGGATCCTGATATGTATTTCTAATTTATTAGAAAATTATTCTGTTTTTGAAGATAAAAAAAGAAGTCTATGAATGGGTAGGTTACTCCAATAGAATTAATTGGGAATGATATATTCTTAAATGGGTTAAATATAATGGAGCCCAAGTTAAAAATTTGTTTCTCAATGATAAATATTTTATTGTTTATAATTTATCTTATGAAAATATTTTCATTTCATTATATATAGAATGTTTATAATCATTTAAAGCTGAATGGTTTTAATTTCAATGAATCCTTTTCATTAGTTTTAATGTGACACATGATTTAATAATTTATTTTTTTGAAAAATAATTTATTTTAAAAGTTTTTTTATTAAATTTTTATTTTCCATCGTATACATGTTTAACATATATGTCAAATGTTTTATTATGAAAAATGTAAATATTTTCATCTGTTTTCAGCTAATTCAATGGAATAATGTGTTTTATAATAGTTTTATTTTCCCATCCTACATTTTTTTAGAAATTCACAGGATCTATGGATGTGTAGAACCTATAGAACGGTCAATAATTCTAATATTGTGAATACTCATAAAAGAAGAAAATTTATTTTGAATAAATTCTTGTTGTAAAATTAAAACTTAATTCGATTGAAAGAATGTACTCTTTGTGAATGTGTAAAACTTTTTATTTAATGGTTATATTAATTATATATAATTATAAAAATAAAATAACATATAATGTTAATAAAATGAAACCCATATTATAAATCATTTAAATATTGATTTTTATGCTAAAAGGTGATATAGTCTGTATTGAAGAAAATGATTATGTAAAATTAGAGGTTTTATAATGTTAAAAAAAATAGTATAGATTTTAATTTTTTTCTTATATTATATTGAGATTTAATTTAAATATTTTCATATTGATTCAAGTAACATGTGTCAATTCAGAATGATAATCCGTATATAAAATATGGTAGTTTATGTAGTATAAAATAACGGTGATAAGAAATTATGGAATCTAAAATCCCTATTTATTGAAAACAGATGTTTCTTAATAGTGTTATCTCATATTACATAGTATATTTATGATGGAACCCATGAAATATATTTATTGAGTTACTGATAGATGATGATGTCCATAGAAGATAATTACGTGAAAGGGAACCATCTCAATTTTTGTGGATCTTCACACCCTTTGTAATATTTATTATGGATAATTATTTTGTAGAATATATTTGAAGTTTTGGGATATTTATAACTATAAAAGGTTAATTATTCTATTTATATTTTTTAAGGTGACAGTAATTGATAGTATTAATTAATTAAGTATATAAAGAATAAGGTTGGGAGTGATTACATGCAGTGGAAATTCATCAATTGTAATTTTATATATAGGTATTTTCCTAGTGTTAATAGACATAGAATATTATTTAAATTTCCAGAGTTTTAGAAAAAATAATTCGACGCAATGGAACCATATACAAAAATGAAACATGGTTTGATATGTATGATCAAAATATTATTTTATACCATGAGAGTAAAATTTATAGTTTTTAAAAGGAATGAAATCATGTTTATGAAGATATTTGGACACTCGTGAATTGTAATTTTATGATGATGTTTTTAAAGGCATTGGAATCTTTCAGATGGGGTTTTATGAAACTTATTCTCCTTATAGTGAAAAGATTTAGATATCTTGCTGAAAATAAATAAATACTTTTTCAGCACACAAATCTGGAGGTAAGTTCAAAAAAATAAAAAAATAAATCTAGAGGTAAGCCCCCAAAATGATCCAAATGTTATAAATTAAATAATAAAGAATATTTTAAAATAACATGATATAAAGAGTGATGTGGTATGAAAATTCAATAATCACATGAATATTAAGAAAAATGTTTTGGTCATTCCCATATTGGGATACAAATACTCATTTATTGGTGATATATTTTAATTATAATGAGTTATATCATTACAATTACACATTTACAATGATAGTTTGAAAATTTTGGAATAAATAAGACCAAAATAAAAAAATTGTTGCATCGTCATATCTATTTCAATAAAAGATGATGGACCCACAAATGAAGTAGTGGATGGTAAATTAATTGGATACTCAAACTATGGATACATATTATTCAATTTAGGATCTATATATTCTAATTATCTTATTATATTTTCAGGTAATATGAAAATTATATCTTTAGTAATGAAGTGAAATCATTTGTCAAAAAGTACATGGTATTGTATTAAGGAATAAATAATTTATATGAATTTTAGCGTTATTATTTATTGTATGATTTTTCCTAAAACCAATTTTTTATTTCCCATTTTAGAGTTTGATGTTATTATGAACATCGATAGGATTTTGTTTTTTCATGGTATGATCTATTGTAAAGATAATGTATAAATTTCTTTATAATGAGTGTGATTTTTATACAATAATTAGTCCATAACTTTGATAACATATCAAGAATCATAGAAAAATATGGGAGGAAAATTTAAATTTCCCATATGGTTGAAATAAATAATAATTTAAGTTAATGTTGATTTAATTTCAAGAATATTTTCATGGTTTTATTCCTTTAAAAATGTGTAAATTATTGTTGATGTGGTGAAGTATGGTAATCCAATTTCAAAACACCTTTATTGAATGGTAATAATAGAACTTTTAGATATTAAAAAGATGTTACATGAGTTGCCAAAATGGGTTTCATTTTTCATGTAATGTCACGTTGGTGTTATCCTATTTTTTTTAAAGAGAATGATAGTTCTATGAAGCTTTTAATTTATTATATAGTGCTCAATAATGCCTCTGTTATGGGAAAGTGTCTATTCACTAAAATCAATGACTTGTTCGAAAATCTCTACGGTGCTTCCAATTTTAGAATATTGATATAAGGACATAGTATGACCAATTTATGGTGAATGTTAAATAAATTCTTATGATGACATTATATACTAGGTATAAAGATTGTCAGTTTTCTTTTATTCCTTTACATAAAAAAATGAACATGTTTTTTTGGATCTTATAGATATTGTTTTCTATGATTATATCCATAACTTATAAGGGATTTTAATTTATGAATAATTTTTTATTATAACATACATATAGAACATGATAAACATATACAAGTTGTTTTATATAATATAAAATAAAATAATTTTTTATGTAAAAGTTAGAAAATTATAATATATTACAGAATATTTTATTTCTTATGCATTTTATTTCTAAAGATAGAATAACTATTGATCCTCCAAAAAGTAAGGCGGCAAAATAGTGGGAAAGACAGATTGATGGCAGAAGGACTTATATATTTTTTGGATTATGATATTAATAATGACTATTTTTTGAAATCTTTTATCAGTAATCAAGACAATTATTTATGTTAACCTGAATTTATGTTAAATTAATTTGAAAAAATATATTTAATAATGTTTTTCGGAATTGTATTTAATATTGGTTGATTCGTAAATGTTCTCCTTAACATTAAGAAATTTTGAGTTTTTTTATAAAAAAACATCATTGAAGGGCCCTGGTCCAGTGTTGATGAAAAATGATAGGGTAATTTTATCAGCATCACATAATTTAAAACATTATAAAGATTCTTATCCTATTATTCAACTAGAATAAGATTGCTCATTTTTTACATTAATACTTTTAATACATCACTTTATGTGGATAAATTTTAAATACAAAATAAATGTAAATGATTAATATATATAATCATATAAAAAGGTGTTGAAAATGATTCATAAAAGATGATTTAAATAGGATAAAGGATTATGAATTCAATATACACTATGATTGATGTAAAACAATGAAATGTACTATGTTTTTCAATGGGATATAATTCCAAGGGAATTTAAATTTTAGTGATTACTGGATGGGGAATTTTGGAAACCATTCTTTATAATATAATTCAAAAAGTTGTAACACATAAATTTGTTGTTTTAGGATGTTGATAGAGTCCTGATTAGTCCTTTAGATGTATCGTCATGTTTTGAGTGAACTAGGGCTAAAAATACAAGTATATTATGGACTATAATGTGTGCATGGTTTTCATGAAATCATGCGGCCCCAAAAGAAAATTGTGCAACAATTACGAGTGGAACTGATGTGACCCACATAGACTGTGCACAGTTTCAACAATCCTTTTTGTAATCCTGCACAGTTAGAGTAACTTAAGATGAACCACAATACTATTCAATGAATGGTTTTCACACTATTGGGATATGATTGTGGCAAAACTGTGCATGGTGGTTTCTAGAGAATGTGTTGCTATATGGTTGGAATAATATTTAGACAAGCTGTATGGCCAACTATGTGATATTTTAGGGTTAAAATGACTTATTTAACCTTAATGAGGTTTAAATTTCATTTTCTTCATTCTTTACCCCTTGGAAGCAGTGTGAGCCTCCTCACAAGAGTAGTGGGTTCATCCACCTCTTCAAAATGGGTTTTGAAATAACTCTTATATCCATCATTGTATTAAAGAAATGTCACTCTATGTGGATCCTTATTGGTGTGATCTCGGTTAATATTTCTAAATTCCTCATTTATATTAATATTATATTCTCTAATTAGGGGCATGATTTTATTTATATTTTTAGTGTCTTCATCCGTTGTCCATTTCTCTCCAGGTCTAAGTCAAATCAGGGTCTAATATCTGATGAGCAATCCACTATAGAACTATGGTCTGTGTTCTCATGATTTTCATTATACAGTTGAGTGGTTTTATATATTTTTTTGTGTTTTGGGTCAAATTCTCTTACATCACCATGAAATGCATTTAAATTCTTGAATTGAATTGTTTAGTATTGCATATGGGATTATGGAGGCCTATATATGTTTTTTTCTAGGTTTAGAACACTGAATTAAATAGAATCAACCCTATTTTGGGTGTTGGTTATATTTATGGGTAACCGTATGTTTTTTGAGACTTTTATACCTTAGGGTAATTCCAATTTCCAATTTCCTTGTGACCTAAAGTAGTAAATGAATAGAAAATAAAATTGGTGAATTATTTTATAAAGTGAATTTCTAATTGAATTGACATTAATATTGATTAATGGGAAGTTAAAAATTACCATATACCTTGTCCCATTCAAATTAATTTAATTACTAAGAATAAATAATTATTTGTATTCATATGCCCATATGAGTAGAATGCAGTTTATGCAATGTAATGGTTTTTTATTTATGAGATTATTTCTATAATGAAATACCCTTATGAGATAATTAAATGATATGCCTTATAAGAAAATCCATGCTTTTAAAAACCTCTTGATTTGAGGTAAATGTTTATTAAATTATGGTTTTGACCATTGAATAATTAAATAACTGAATAAATTCTTACTCTCATGTGACTAGAATTAGAGTATATTAAATTTAATCAAGTAGTGATATTAACCATCATTTAGTTTTGGTTTAATGAAATGTTAATTGTGTTGACCATGAATTATTTAATCATCTGGATTAAATGGTATTAAATCATTAATAATGGTTGAATAATTTCTTTGAATTATCAATCTTGAGATTCATTTTTAATGAAATACGTGGATGAGGAAATCCTTCATGACTTGGCCATTTCAAAGGTTCACTTTCTGATGTAAGATGTAAAAAATATATTATTGGTTCTGAACATGGATTGTTAAATTGAATGTATTAAATATAGATGATTAATTTTGGATTCTTATATTATGTGTGCGATACATCGCTTCACATATGAATGTCTTGGAAAAAATCATGTGGATAATCCTTTGCACTACCACAAAAATCGTTTTTCGCAGCACCCCCCCCCCCCCCCCCCCCGTTATCAGCGCTAATGAAAAAGCCCTGATAAAGGGGGTCCCTTTATCACTGTATCACCTGAGACTTTTATTAGAAATATTTTGTTTTTATGTTATATAAATCATCAAAGTAATCTTTCACTACACACAACACTAGCTTGGCTTTCTTTACACGTAACGTTGGCCTTCCTCGATAGCATGCGTCGTACGCAACACCGAGTTTCACTAAACAACGATATGCTATTAAAATATTATTAAAACTAGCCATTATGAATAGTAATAACCACTTTTTGAAATTTTGTAAATTTTATTTTTCAAAGTGGACTTCATTTTTGGATTCATAATATCGAAATTAGCATAGGCTGAAATTTTGGTATTTTTCTGGAAACTTTCAATTTTTGATGAATAGTGAAAACACTGGGTTACTATTTAAAAACTGAATTTTTATTTAAATAATTATTTATTAAATTTAAATTTATTTTAGGTCAAAATTTATACAAAATACCTATATATGTTCAATGTAATTAATTGGAGTAATTTTATAATAATTTTAGATATATAAAAATTTTATTGAAGTTTTCACCGTCTTTTACCCACCTCCTAGGAGAATTTGCAAATTTACATAAAACATAATTTTACCACTTCTATGAGTAGAATTTCAAAAATCTGAGGGACACGGTTGATTTCAGTAAGTAAAATGTGGTTCAATGAGATGAAAATAATTTTTGGTAAATAGTAACTTTTTACTTTTATTTACCACGGTTAAAAGTAAATTGGGTAATTAAGGGTAAAGATGATATTATTATTCTCCTAACACATTTCCTAATTCTATTTGATAAGTATAATTAGACCAAAAACAACCTTAGGAATAAAATATGACCATTTAGGCCCACTTGGATTAGATTAGGACATTTATGATCAATTTATTTAATGAAGGGTTAAAATAGTTAAGATCAAAGTTTAATAACTAAATCATTTTTAATATAGGGTTATACATAAGATAAATTTGAATATAAATATTCATTAAAAATCTCAAAATATTTCCAACATAATGGTATTTTATTTTTAATTTTTAGACATAAAATAATTAAATTTATTTATGATACAATGATGATGCGGTAATTATATTATTAATGAAATTTTGACATAATTGATGTTATAAATACCCAAATAAATGTAATTTGAGACTTTTTATGAATTGCAATAATTTTCTATGTTCATATGACATTTTATTATTGATTTAATTAGTTTTTTTCGAACTAATCATTCTGTTATGATTTTCACAATAATCAATTACTAAATAGTGTCCAAATGGACATAAAATAGTTTTTAAAACAAATATTATATTATTAATTGTTGTTTTATTCCTAAAAATATAAGGATCAGAAAATTGACTTAGATAAGGTTATATATATTAACAATAGACAACTTTGGGTTCGTTTATCTTGTTATTGTAAGTTTATTATCCTTATAGTGTATGAACACAAAAAGACACGACAAAAGTAAAAGTATCTAACTTAAAGAAAAATCTAACTGATAATGTTAAAATAGTAAACTAAACTTGTCCAAATTCTATTGGATGAAAGGATTTCGACCCATCCCCACATTAGATTCTATATAAATCAATTTGGAGCTATTTAAAACCGAATATTGCTTTATAATAAAATAATATTTTTAGTTTTTCCAAAGGTGCCCCTCTCCTCCCTTATAAAAGGGCACCTCCTCCCTCTTTTCCTCACACCACATTGAGCCTTCAAGATTGTCCAAACCCTGCCAATTTCTCCTCTCCACTTCCCTAGAAACATACTATAGGTCTTGGTATTCTTCATTGGCCAATTGTAGTTCCCTAAGAGGAGGTCTCAAAGAGGCGCTTCAAAGAAGAGGTAATGTCTATTACCGATTCTTTCAACTTTATTTCTTCTTCCACTTATTATTCATTAGTTGTTTCACTATTAAGTAATAACATTAGTATCACTCATATACGGATATGTTATTTTAAGTATGAAACAACCCTATTTCACCATCTATCCATCCTATGGAAAACGAAATCACCGCACGTGCGTACGTACCGAATACCGTCTCCACGTCATGGTGTAATCTATTTTCCACCACCACCTTACATGGATGTGTATAATGGTGTAAATAATAACTATATATGATTATTGTAAAGTGATATTGATTCTGATATAGTATACATACACTCCAATACAATTCCATGATCATGGGAACGATATCATCGCTCGTGCGTACGTACGGAATACCGTCTCCACGATGTGATGTGACACGTTCTACATGATCTTCATTGCATAATGATTATATAAATAAATTAAATGAATGAATTTGATATATATTACACTAATAACATTCTGTAAATGAGGTAACTATAACCCACAAAGAAGAATAAGAATTTCTCCGACAAAACACACATAAGAACAAAAATCAATAAACACCCGAATTATAAGTAACAATGAAATATTACTAATAAGAAGATAAGAAAATTACCATATATGATATCATAACAATGATTAAGATTCTGGAATAAGTCAATTACATTATTTAAATCATTATAAAGGAGGTTCAGACACTTACGAAGCAAATCAGACCTAAGGTAAGGGAAATATCACAATCTCATTTTTATCCGAGATTGTTTATACTTTGGAATTTACTGGAGAGTATTTTATCATCCACATCCATGTTTCCACAATATGTAATATTATTTCCATCCACCTAAAATTGTTTAAATCCAATTTTACCCCTTGGTGAGTTTTTAGTAAATGATATGAAAGGAATCTTTTGTCATTTTTCGTACGAGGTACTTTTTTACTTTTCCGAAAAAAGTACGAGAAGAATGTTTTTTTTACTTATACGGCATGAATGGATTTTTAAAACATTATTTCCAAGAATATTACTTTACAAGTTTTCAAGTTTATTTTTAATCAACTTCTTTTAGTATAAAATTGTATGACATGTTAAGAAAGGAAAAAAAAAATTGAAGTATAAAGGATATTTTCCTCAAGAATGGAGTTCAAGTGTTTTATCAAAATTATTTTCCATCTAAGATAATATAGGGTTCTGTTTATATCCCTATTTTTAAATTTATTTGATTATGTTATGATGGAATTATATTTATGATGTCCTTTTATCTTATATGAATTATGTTATGATGGCATGATGTTTAAGATTCCCATTTTTATTACATGGGATATGCAATGATGTATGATTTTTTATTTTGTGGCACACATAAGAATGGTATAATTATGAGATGGGTGGGACCTATATCTCCCTCAAATTCATTGGTTAAAGATTTTATATCTCATGAGATAGACATGGATGGAACGGCGGGTTAAACCAGTTCAGTGAAAAAGGACTGAAACGAGGAGTGAACTCGGTTCAGAAATGGACTTTTTCCACTATGATAGTCTTGGAAATGAGTCTTGACTAATAGGAAATGATTACATTTGATTATGTGTGCATGCCACAATGGTTCATGTTTTATGTTATGATTATTGGGTTTACATTTCACTACTATGATTTATCCCATGTTATGAAATTATTATCTCTTTTGTAGGTTAAGATTTCAAATAGATATGTTCTTATGTATATGATGTGATTGATATTTATTTTGTTTTCCCTTACTGAGAAATTGAGCTCACCCTTTTGTATGTTTAATTTCCCCAGGTTAGGAAGGAGTTTATTAAGTTGGATATGCCAAAAGGGACTCTAGATATGATGAAATAAATGGGAGGCAAAGTAGATGCTTTATGAACCAGTTGTTTATGTTTCCCAATTTCTAAAGACTCTATACCTATACGGTCCTTTCCTGGTTTTGTTTTATGTTGTAATAAGTGTTCTTCAATTCTGAAGTAATAACAATGTATGTAAATTATGGGTCGTTATAGTTGGTATCAAAGGAAAAGGAGGTAGGAATGTATCCGATCCTTGGGAACTCTCACATGTGACCGTTGGACGAAGCATGGCTCTCCTCCGAAGGGCATCATGAGGAAATGGTTACCGCTGGGGGTGGTGGTGTGTCCCACCCAGGGGGTGTAGCTTCCCATGGAGTGCCCTGATAGGTATCAATTATAGTCCACTAGAAGTAATTCTAGACCGTTATAGTTGGTATCAGAGGAAAGGTATAGTCAACATTTGGAAACTAGGATGTGAAAGCCTTAGTAAGAATCCTAAGGATAAGTTTAAGCATAGAACACAATCTTAGTGTTTCAGAAATGTCCATGAATAACCTAGGATAAGACCTTAAGTGTGAAATTTTATTCTTGATTATGTGTTTTCCTATTATAATTAGTGTTGGTCACACTATTCTTCTTGGTTTTAGTCAATGGCTGGAACTGGAAGGAACCGTTTTAATGCGGAATGCAACGGGCAATGCAATGATTGTCCCCCTGAGCAACCAAACGTTATGGGAGCTGGAATGCAAAATCTTGTAGCCATGCTCACACAACATTCTCAAGATATGAATCATGATGTACTTCCAAACGAACAATGGAAGGAGCAACATTCTGTTGAATCCTTCACGATACAGCGTCCACCTTCATTCAGCGGGTCTACTGATCCATTAGTTGCTGAATAATGGAATAGTACTACTGAAAAGATATTTTCAGTTCATCAATGTTCTGAACATGATAAATTCATCTTATAAGTTTTTTATTTGGAAGGTGATGCTGATCAATGGTGGAATTTTATCAATAATACGAGTCCAAGAGATGAAATTGAGTCCATGGAATGGGATGAGTTCAAGAACTTATTTTTCAATAAGTACTTCCCTCGTATTCTCCGAACAATGATGGAGAAAGAGTTTCTTGAACTAAAGAAAACGGATGATGAATCTGTTGGTACCTATGAAGAAACTTTTACAAGACTTGCAAGGTATGCTTCTGGTATTATTATCCAACCTGAGAGTAAGATCGATCGATTCTTTAGTGGCTTAAAAACATGTCTTCGAAGGGCGTTAGCCATAAGGGACTTCAATAGTTACGAGGAAATCGTTTGATGTGCCCTCAAAGTTGAGATGGAGATTGGAGTAACCCATCAGTCATATGGGATTGATAAGAAGAGGAAAATGGAATTCAAAGGAAAATATAAAGAGCACACTGAAAAGAAGATGAGTTTTCCCTTATGCTCAAAGTGTGGAAAGAAACATGGCGGGAGTTGTCTTAAAGGGACAAGTAAATGTTTCAAATGTGGAAAGGAATGTCATCGGGAATTTGAATGCCGCAATGATGGGAAGAATATGTCTAGTGATGCGAACAATGAAAAGGCTGCAGAGAGTGCACCTCCTACACTTCAATGTTACAAGTGAAAGGAGATGGGGCATTATGCCAATCAATGCCCAAATCCAAGGGTTGATGATGATGGTCAACGTCAACAAACTCTTAAGGCCAAAGACAATGGAATGTCACATGAAATTTCTATCAGTGATGTGGATTATGATAACGAAGTGGTGAAAGGTACACTTACCATCCACTCTAAAGTAGAAAATGTTTTATTTGATTCTGGATCCACCCACTCTTTTATTTCTGAAGAATTTTCTAAGGGTATCACCATATTACCTCAACAATTAGATATTGAGTTAGCTGTGACAAACCCTAATGGCACAACAGTCGCATCAAAAGTTTATAATTCTTCTCTGATTGGAGTTTTTGGGAAAGTGCTTCCTACAAATCATATGATCCTTCCTATAGTGGAATTTGATGTGATTCTTGGCATGGATTGGCTTTCTTTATATGGAGCTCATATCAATTTCCAAATAAGGGAAGTCAAATTTCATATTCCAGATCAATTTATGATCGTCTATCAATGCAAGGATGAACATAACCTTCCAGTAGAAATTTCTTCCATATTATGGTTCTTGATTCAACTAAATGAACGTTATTTATCTCAAATGGTTGGTGAGAAAATCACGATTATGAATATGCCCGTTGTACGGGAATTTGATGATATCTTTCCAGATGAATTTCTGGGTCTTCCACCAAATCGTGAAGTTGATTTTTCAATAGAACTCGCACCAGGTGCTTTTCCTATTTCAAATACACCTTATAGAGTGGCCCCAATTGAGTTGCAGGAATTGAAGAAGCAAATCCAAGAGAATCTTGATAAGGGATTCATATGCCCAAGTGTGTCACCTTGGGAGCAGCTGTTATGTTTGTTAATAAGAAAGATGGATCAATGAGACTCTGCATTGATTATTGAGAACTTAACAAGATCATTATTAAGAAAAAATATCTTCTCCCACGCATTGATGACTTATTTGACAAACTACGCAGAGCTCAATACTTTTCCAAGATTGATCTTCATTTAGGGTATCATCAATTAAGGTTCAAAAGGGAGGATATACCAAAGACGACTTTCCGTACATGGTATGGACACTATGAATTTATAGTAATGCCATTTGGTCTTACTAATACCCCTGCTATCATCATGGATATGATGAATAGAGTCTTTAGAGACTATCTTGATTAGTTTTTGGTAGTCTTTATACACGATATTCTTGTATATTCAAAGAACAAGGAAGAACATGAAGATCACATGAAAATTATATTGAAGACCCTGAGAAAGGAGAAGCTTTATGCCAAATTTACCAAGTCTGAATTTTGGCTTCAAAAAGATTCATTTTTGGGTCATATAATCTCAAAAGAGGGGATATCTATGGATCTAGCAAAAACAGAGGTTATCGAAAGATGGTCGAGACCAATAAGAGTAACTAAGATCCGAAGTTTTCTGGGTTTGGCTGGATATTATCGACTTTTTGTGAACAATTTTTCACAATTATATAATCCACTCACCAAGTTGACTCGAAAAGGAGTTAAGTTCGTGTGGACGGAGGAATGTGAAGATAATTTCAAGGAGTTGAAAAGAAGGTTATCCAGTGCACCTGTGCTCACGCTTCCCTATAGTGTAGAAAGGTTTGTGATCTACAGTGATGCATCCAGGAAGGGATTGGGGTGTGTTCTTATGCAAAATGATATGGTGATAGCTTATTCCTCATGACAGTTAAAAATACATGAGCAAAATTACCCAACACATGATTTGGAGTTAGCTGCGGTAATATTTGCATTAATGATTTGGAAGCATTATCTTTATGGATAATGGTGTGACATTTATACTGATCATAAAAGTTTAATGTATATTTTCACACAAAACGAGTTGAATATGCGCCAAAGAAGATGGTTGTAGCTGATTATGGGTTACGACTACTCAATTCATTACCACCCTGGGAAAGCAAACAAGGTGGAAGATGCATTAAGAAGACAAGACCATGCCAGTTTATCCATGATGAGGATCACAATAGATCCAATATTTATGGATTTACAAAGGATGGATGTTGGAATTATAATGAAAGGGGAAAAACTGTATCTTTCTCAAATGAATGTTCAACCATCTATACATGTGAAGATTAAAGAGGCATAAAAATAAGATGTAGAGTTACGAAATAAGGTGAGAAATGTTCCTGAATTCACCCTTGATTGTGATGGGATAATAAAGTTCAGGAATCGGGTTTGTGCTCCTCCCATCCCCGAATTAAAGAAGGAGCTGCTGGATGAGGCTCATAGTTTTTAATTCTCTATTCATCCTGGATGAAAAAAGATGTATAGGGACCTGAAAGAGTACTTCTGGTGGGATGGCATGAAAAGGGATGTTGGTGAATATGTCTCTCGATGCTTGATTTGTCAGCAAGGTAAACCTGAGAGACAGAAGTCTTAGGGGATGTTACAACCATTACCCATACCCGAATGGAAAGGGGAAAACATCACTATGGACTTTTGTCACAGGACTTCCTAAAACATACAAAGGAAATAATTTTATTTGGGGCATAGTTGATCGTCGTACAAAGTCTGCACACTTCATTGATATTAGAGAGGATTTCTCACTGGATCATCTTTCCATGATATATGTAATGGAAGTGGTAAGATTGCATGGAGTACCACTTTCTATTTTATCTGATCGGGATCCGAGGTTTACCTCAATGTTCTGGCGAAGTCTTCAACATACTCTAGATACTGAGTTGAGTTTCATCACTACTTAGAAACCTCATACAGATGGTTAGTCTGAGAGAACAATTCAAACTCTAGAAGATATGTTGAGAGCTTGCTCTATGGATTTCACAGGTGGTTGGGATCAACACTTACCATTGGTGAAATTTTCTTATAATAATAGCTTTCACTCCAGTATTTAGATGGCTCCTTATGAAGCTCTCTATGGAAAGAAATGCAGGACTCCAACTAGCTTGGATGAAGTTGGGGAAAGAAAGCTATTAGGACATTCTCTTGATGATGAGATGGCAGAAAAGGTCCGATATATTCGACAACACATAAGAGAAGTTCAGAGTCGACAAAAAGGTTATGCCGACAACCGACAGAAAGACATAGTGTTTGAAGTTGGTGATAAAGTGTTCTTACGAATATCTCTTTGGAAGAGAGTAATGAGATTTGGAAAGAAGGGAAAGTTGAGCCCTAGGTACATCAGTCCTTTAGAAATACTGGATCGTGTTGGGAATGTAGATTACCGATTGGTGCTTCCACCGAATCTCCCTCAAGTTCACGATGTGTTCCATGTATCTCTCCTGAAAAAGTACATACCTGATCCTTCACATGTACTCAGCTCAGAAGTTGCACTGCTGGAACAAGATCATTCTTATGATGAACATCCGATAGAGATTCTCGAACGTAGAGAAAAAGTCCTATGAAACAAGACGACTCGCTTGGTGAATGTTTTATGGAGGAAAAACCAATTAGAAGAATCTACATGGGATCTTGAGGATATGATGAGGGAGAGGTATCCTCATCTGTTTGTTACAAAGTGACGAATTTCGAGGGAGAAATTCATTTTAAGGGGGGTAGAATGTAACACCCGAGACTTTTATGAGAAATATTTTGTTGTTATGTTATATAAATCATAAAAGGAATCTTTCACTACACACAACACTAGCTTGTCTTGCTTTACACGCTACTGCGGCCTTCCTTGATAGCTTGCGTCGTACAAAATACTGAGTTTCACTAAAACACGATATGCTATTAAAATATTATTAAAAACTAGCCGTTATGAATAGTAATAACCACTTTTTGAAATATTGTAAATTTTATTTTTCAAAATGGAATTCTTTTTTGGATTCGAAACATTGAAATTATCCTAGGGTGAAATTTTGGTATTTTTTTTGGAATCATTAAAATTTTCATGAATAGTGAAAACACTGGGTTACTATTTAAAAACCGAATTTTTATTTAAAGAATTATTTATTATATTTAAATTTATTCTAGGTCAAAATTGATACATAATACCTATATAAGTTCAATGTAATTCATTGGAGTAATTTTATAATAATTTTAGATATATAAAAATTTTATTGAACTTTTCACAGTCTTTTACCCACCTCCTAGGAGAATTTGCAAATTTACATAAAACATAATTTTACCGCTTCTGTGAGTGGAATTTCAAAACTCGGAGAGACACGGTTGATGTTATTAAGTAAAATGTGGTTCAATTAGATGAAAATTATTTTTGGTGAATAGTAAATTTTTACTTTTATTTACCACGGTTAAAAGTAAATATGGTAATTAAGGGAAAAAATTATATTATTATTACCCTAACACATGTCCTAATTATATTGGATAAGTTTAATTCAACCTAAAATAACCTTAGGAATAAAATATGACCATTTACGCCCACTTGTATTAGATTAGGACATTTATGATCAATTTATTTAAAGAAGGGCTAAAATAGTTAAAATCAATGTTTAATAACAAAATCATTTTTAATATAGGGTTATACATAAGATAAATTAGACAATAAATAATCATTAGAAATATGAAAATATTTACAACATAATTGTATTTTATTTTTAATTTTTAGACTTAAAATAATTTCATTTAATTATGATACAATGATGATGCAGTAATTATCTTATTAATGAAATATTGACATAATTGATGTTATAAATACCCAAAAAAATGAAATTTGATACTTTTAATGAATTTAAATAATTTTATATGTTAATATTACATGTTATTATTGTTTTAATTAATTTTTTTTCGAACTAATCATTCTCTTATGATTTTCACAAAAATCAATTATTAAATAGTGTCAAAATTGACATAAAATAGTTTTTGAAAAAAATATTATATTATTAATTGTTATTTTATTCCTAAAAATCTACGGTTTGGCCAAATGACATAGATAAGGTTATATATATTAATAATTAACTACATGGGGTTTTTTTTCTTGTTATAGTATGTTTATCAACCTTATAGTGTCAGAACACAAAAAGACACGGTAAAAGTAAAATTATCTAACTTAAAGTTAAATCTAAATGATAAGTTTATATTAGTAAACTAAACTTGTCCAAATTCTATTGTATGAGAGTATTTCTACCCATCCCTACCTTATCTTCGAAATAAATCAATTTGGAGCTATTTAAACCGAATATGACTTTATAATAAAATCATATTTTTAGTTTTTTCAAAGGTCACGTCTCCTCCCTTATAAAAGGGCACCTCCTCCCTCTTTTCTTCACAGCACTTTGAGCCTTCAAGCTAGTCCAACCCCTAAAAATTTCTCCCCTACACTTCCCTAAAAACATCCTAGAGGTCCTGGTCTTCTTCAGAGACCAATCTTATTTCCCTAAGTGGAGGTCTCAAAGAGGCGCTTCAAAGAAGAGGTAATGTCTGTTACCGATTATTTAAACTATATTTCTTCTTCCACTTTTTCTTCTATAGTTGTTTCAATATGAAATAATAACATCAGTATAATTCATATACTTATATGTTATTATAAGTATTAAAAAACCCTATTTCACCATCTATCCATCCTACGGAAAACGCAATCACCGCACGTGCGTACGTACGGAATACCGTCTCCACGCCGTGGTGTAATCTATTTTCCACCACCACCTTACTTGGATGGGTATAATGGTGTAAATAATGACTATATATGATTATTTTAAAGTTATATTGATTCTAAAATAGTATACATACACTCCAATACAATTCCACGATCATGGGAATGATATCATCGCTCGTGCGTACGTACGGAATACCGTCTCCATGATGTGATGCTACTCGTTCTACATGATTTTTATTGCAGAATGATTATATAAATTCATTGAATGAATTAATATTATATATATTACACTAATACCATTTTGGAAATGAGGTATCTATATCCCAATAAGAAGAATAAGTATTTATTCGACAAAACACGCATAAGAACAAAAAGCAATAAACACCCGAATAACAAGTAACAATGAAGAATTACTAATAAGAAGCTAATAATATGACCATATATGATATCATAACAATGATTATGATTCTGTAATAAGTCAATGACATTATTTAAATCATTATATAAGAGTTTCGGACACTTACGAAGCAAATCGAACCTAAGGTAAGGGAAATATCACAATCTCATTTTCATCCGAGATTGTTTACACATTGGAATTTACTGGGGAGTATTTTATCATCCACATCCTTGTTTCCTCAATATGTAATATTATTTCCATCCACCTACAATTTTTTAAATCCAATTTTTCCCTTTGGTGAGTTTTTAGTAAAATATATGAAAAGAATCTTTTGTCGTTTTTCGTACGAGGTACTTTTTGACTTTTCCGAAAAAAGTACAAGAAGAATGTTTTTTTAACTTATACAGCATGAATGGATTTTTAATGCATTATTTCCAAGAATCTTCCTTTACAAGTTTTCAAGATTATTTTTAATCAACTTATTTTAGTTTAAAATTGTATGACATGTTAAGAAAGGAAAAAAAATTTGAAGTAGAAAGGATATTTTCCTCAGGAATGGAGTTCAAGTGTTTTATCAAAATTATTTTCCATATAAGATAATATAGGGTTCTGTTTCTATCCCTATTTATACATTTATTTGATTATGTTTTGATGGAATTATTTTTATGATTTCCTTTTATCTTATATGGATTATGTTATGATGGCATGCTGTTTAAGATTCCAATTTTTATTACATGGGTTATGCAATGATGTATGATTTTTGATTTTGTGGAACACCTAAGAATGGTATCATTATAAGATGGGTGGGACCTATATCTCCCTCCAATTCATTGGGTAAAGATTTTATATCTCATTAGATTGACATGGCTGGAACGGCAGGTTAAATCGGTTCAGTGAAACAGGACTGAAACGAGGAGTGAACTCGGTTCAGAATTGGACTTTGTCCATTAAGATAATCTTGGAAATGAGTCTTGACTAATAATAAAGGATTCTCTATGATTATGTGTACATGCCACAAAGTTTCATGTTTTATTTTATGATTATTGGCTTTACATTTCACTACTATGATTTATCCCATGTTATGAAATTATGATCTCTTTTGCAGGTTAAGATTTCCAAAAGTTATGTTCTTATGTATATGATGTGATTGATATTTCTTTTGTTTACCCTTACTGAGCATTTGAGCTCACCCCTTTGTATGCTTTATTTCCCCAGGTCAGGAAGAAGGTTATTAAGTAGGATATGCCAAAAGGGACACTAGATATGATGAAATAAATGGGAGGCAAAGTAGATGCTTTGTGAACCAGTTGTTTATGTTTCTTAGTTTCTAAAGACTCTATACCTATACGGTCCCTTCCTGGTTTTGTTTTATGTTGTAATAAGTTTGCTTCAATTCTGAAGTAATAACAATGTATGTAATGTATGGGTCGTTATAATCAGTACTCATAAATGTGCTGATAATGGGTGCCTTTATCAACACTAAAAAAGCTCTGATAAAAGCACCCCTTTATCGGCACTTTTTTTGCACTGATAAAGGGACCCCCTTTATCAGCGCTTGTTTAGTAGCGTTGATAAAGGGTCGACTTCAAAAAAAATTAAAAAAATAAATTAAAATATTAATATATAAATATAGTTATATTGATATAAATATAACATGTAATTTTTCAATATATTTTAGATAAGTATAAATGTACATTTACACTTATAATATTCTTAATATGTAAGATATTTAGTGAAAATGGCTTATAAAAAATTATAAAAATATTTTTAATTAATAATTTTGTAATTATTATGGAGTAATAGTCATTTAATAACGATTTTAAGACTAAAAAATTAAAAAAAATCAAAAAGAGATCCAAAATATGTTGAAAACGCAACTCAAACATCAAACGGCCATAAGTTTTGATCCGAGTGTTCGTGTGAGCTCTACCACATATCAAATCGAAGCCTGCGATGATCTCTACGTCATTATGACTAGGGAGCACCCTAGTCAAGTTATTTTCGAGGCCAAAAAAGTCCCAGAAGGCCTCCAAAAATGAGTTTTTTTGTCGGGGTACCCCGATTTTTTAACATTTTGTGGATTTTCAGCCTCGTTTAAAGTGGTAATATTGGAATTTTTTTGGTGGGTACTGAATTTATTCCAAGGTATTACATTCATATTGATATTATTTCTTTGAAATTTCATCCTTTTTTATAATGCATTTCTATTTATAATCATATATATAACAATATATACATATTTTTTATATATTCACATTTAAAAATTTAATTATAAATATAAATAATAAAATATATTTACGTATAAAATATATTAGCTTTAGTTAAATAATAACTAACATCCATTTTATTTAAAATACACATATATGAATATTTATATACCTATATATTAATCTATATATATATATATTAATCTAGCTATATATATATTAATCTAATAACTATATATATATTAATATAACTATATATATATATATTAGTATTACTATAAATATATATATTAATATAACTATATATATATATATATTAATATAACTATATATATGTTAATATAACTATATATATTAATATAAATATATATTACTATAAGAATAAATATAAATAAATATATATATATAGTTATATATTAATATAACTATATATATATTAATATAACAATATATATATATATATTATAATATATCTATATATATATATTAATATAAATATATATTATTATATGAATAAATATAACTATATATATATGTAGATATATATTAATATAACTATATATATATATATTATAATATAACTATATATATAATAATATAAATATATATTACTATACGAATAAATATAACTAAATATATATATATATATATATATCAGGAATTGGAAGACAAATCAAAATAGAGTAATGGTAAAGGCTTAAGCGCGCAGGGGGAGGTCTCGAGTTCAAATCCTGGTGGAGGTAGGGGCGCGCGCACATGGGGGATATGGGAGCAAACTTTGTTAAATGGTGAAGTGGGGTGTGTGGGGTGATGTATAGTGGCAGAAAATCACTATAAAAGGGGGATCAAAGGCTATAAAAGCCCCCCCTGATTTTCAGTATTTTTTTTTATATTTTTTAATTTTTGTAATATTTTTTATTTTTTTAAATTTTTTTACAGTTTATCAGTGCTTTTAAAAAAGCGCTGATAAAAGGGGTCCTTTATCAGTGCTAAAATGAAAGCGCTGATAAAGGAAGCGCTAATATAGGGGTCTTTTATCAATGCTTTTTTAGTGCTCATAAAAGGGGTCTTTATCAGTACTTTTCAGAGCGCTGATAAATGGGACCCCCTTTATCTTCGCCAGCTTTATCAGTGCTTTTCTAGTGCTGATAAAGGCCATTTTTAGCGCTGCTAAAATCCGTAATTGTAGTAGTGTTGATTATTTCGTAGTGATACATGGAATCCTGTATGGACTACCATTTACATACTCATAGTGGAAGAATATTATATTTTAAGTTATACATGGATTAATATTTGAATTCCATGGGAGGAATCAAAGGGGATTGATCATATATGCCATGTGTGATACTTGGTCTCCCTTAGTGGACCGCCAAGGACGAACTCAATTATCAGTGATGTTATATGACACCTAGAGTGATACTTGGGATCCATAGAGTTTTAACATGGATGGTATTGTAAGGGGTTGGTTGATATTATAATATGTGTGATACCCAGATTCCAACATTCCGATTACATAGATGGTCTCATGTTCAAAAATTAATAATTAATTAATTGAAACATTACATGTTTTCAAGGCCATAGAAAATGCATGGATTCTATGACAACCCTTCTTTTTATTACAACTTAAACATGATTTATTACATAAAACATCACTTGATACAAAAAATAAGATCGAGAGGTTTAGTGTCTTTGGGGCTTAGGATCATTACATAAAAACTTAAAACATGAAATACAACATCTTTATTGAAACTCCCTTTACACGACCACTACATTCCCTCGTACTTAGCATTTCATGGGATAACCTGAGGACATGCATAAGAAATGGGTGAGCTATAAAGCCCGGTAAGGGAGTACACAAGGAATAACATGAGGAGTACAATAAATGTTAGACAATAGGCATATCAATAGAGCGTAAGAAAAACATGAACATAAAGGCATGATAAAGCAGGATAATCATAACATGGAAATGTGGCAACAACACATAACATCGAATTAGCATGAGCCAAGGCCCATTGCACATGAATCATGAGTAAATCCTCATTCCACAGAAAGCACGAGTAAACCCTTGTTGAACTTGAATTAGAATGATTCAACACTCATTTAACATGACGTATCCAGATAATATACTTTACCCAATGAATTGGAGCGCTATAAGGGTGCACCCTTCTTAAACATTTCATTTCATGCATAAGTGTGCCACATAGATCATGAAACATGGATTCATAAAAAATAATCATTTATTCAACGATAAATGAATGTGGAAATCATACATTAAACTTTACAATCAATAATTAAATGTGCATAAAAGTGAATACCCTTGATGGAGAAATGGTCATGGTATTCATTACACAATTACATTGGCTTAGAAAATCGGTGCGATTTCGGCAGCGTAACAGCGTGACATAAGAATTCATAAAAAATAGTTGATGAGAGAGAAAGGGGTTCCTCATCATATTTACATATAATGGAAAGTAAGAAGGTCATATAGATACATGTCCCAACAATTGTAATGGAATTTATATTCATGATACAAAAGTATTGCTTGAATGTAAAAATAGGAGAGTGAAGTTCCTTTCGGAATTTCTACATAGTAATGGGTGTACATGGGAGGAATTTAATGAGATATAAAGGGTATTACATCATTCAAAAATAAATAGGGCAGTATGAGGGAGGTGAGAAACCATACCCCAATATTAATAGTTGAATTTAAAATGGCAAAACAACTTAAAGAAAATTGCACAAAAATGAGAAAGGAAGAAAAAACCATTACTTGGAAGTGTGCTTCCAAAGGCTATAGAGAGGCTTTTGAGAGGCTTATTGAGAGCTTGGGGAACCATGGGAGGATTCTAGAGAGAGTAGGGTAGAGGTTTGACGAACTACAAAGGCTTTTAGTGAGGATTAAGTGGGAGCTTGAGTGGGTTTATATAGGAAAGGTGAGAGAATTCTATATTATTTAGGTTTAGGTCCCCTTGCATTAAATTAATCCAAACCTGAAACCATACCATGGCTTTTGCCCATGGTTTTTGGAAAAGGGAAGAGGAAAAAAATATTTTATAAGTCCAAAGTCCAAACTTCTTAAAATAATAAGGATGCTTATGTGGAGGTGAGTCACACTCCCATGGAAAATAATTTAAAAAGGAAAAGTGTTGAATAAGTCTTGAGGGGTCCATTAATGCAATGAAAAGTAAGTCAAACTAACCCAAAATCACATTATTTTAATTATATAACATATATTGGCCGACCATAAAGATTAGAGTATTTTATTACATCACTATTGGGTCATTATGATGTCATAAAAAACATTATATATTTCAACAGTATTTAATTTTTACCCAAAAATTTGACTGTCTCAAAAAATAATGAAAAATTCACCATTGGATAATTTTGACGTACTGATTGCAAAAATAACATTTATTATATCTCAATAATGTTCTAAATATGTGAATTTTCACTTTTAAAATAAAAACCAACATTTATCGAAAATTCACCGGGTTTGATAGAAATTGCTTTCAAACCTTAATAAAAATTTTAATTGTATTCATAAATTTATAAGATCATTTTAATTTAATAAAAATTAATTTAATAATATTATTATTATTTTATTAATATATTATTTATTTCATAAATCCCTTAATTTAATAAAATATATTTCTTAATTAAATAATAACTAAAAACAGCATTTGTACTTTAAAAACTATTTACAATGTATCAAAATTGAATCGAAATTATATTCATTATATTATACAAAAAAATAATGTACATGAACATAGTACTACTTATTTGTTACATAACCCCTTAGAACAGCCACATAAGACATAAGGGTAAGGTGTGCAATGGTGACAGACTCTTGGGGTGGCATAGATAACATCGCTCGAGTGGTAATTTAAATATAATTCCACTTTTCCCGTAGATGGTCACATTCGAGCTTGACATGATGAAGCTTAGCTTGGGATTGGTCAAGAGTGAAGCCCAAGGATTCCACCTTTTTTCCGAGCTCCGAAAAATGGGCTTCGTATGGAGCAATTCTACATGATGAGGCCATCACTTCTTTTTTCTGAGTACATTGGATTTGTTAAAGTCCTATATTTATACTAATCATGTGATCACTGCTCAACAACTATATTAGAAACGGTCAATATTCTTAACATAAAACCAATGAAGTTGACATTTTATAAAAACATTATATATAAAGAGAAATTTAATAAGATCAAGAGGGATTTTCCATTAATGAAACTTTGGGTCGTTACAATATTCCCCCCTTGAGAAATTTTGCCCTCGAAATTTTCCTTTTCCCATACTAAAACAAATGTGGGTAACTCATCTTCATCATATCCTCTGATTCCCATGTTGATTCTTCAAACTTGTGGTTTCTCCACAACACCTTGACGAGGGGCATTTTCGTATTTCGTAGAACTTTTCCTCTACGATCTAAGATCTTCACTGTTCGTTCCTCATAAGAAAGATCGTCTTCCAATTGTACCACCTCAGAAGAGAGTACATGTGAAGGGTCCAGTATATACTTCCTTAAGAGGGATACATGAAATACATCATGCACCTTGGCCATGGTTGGTGGAAGTGCTAGTAGATAGGCCACAACCCCAACACGATCAAGAATTTCGAAGGGGCCGATGTACCATGGACTTAACTTCCCTTTCTTTCCAAACCTCATGACATTTTTCCATGGAGATATGCGTAGAAACACCATGTCTCCAACAATAATCTCAAGGTCTCGTCGATGATTATCTGAATAACTCTTATGTCGACTCTGGTCTGCCTTGTTATGTTGCTGAATGGTTTTCACCTTCTCCACCATTTCTTGGACCATTTCTGGTCCAAGCAGCTTACGTTCACCGACCTCATTCCAACATGCAGGTGTTCTGCACCTATTCGCATACAAGGCTTCATATGGTTCCATTTGGATGCTTGAGTGGAAACTAATATTATAAGAGAACTCAACCAGAGGAAGATGTTGATCCCATCCCCCTTTAAAGTCCATTGAGAATTCTCTCAACATGTCCTCAACTGTTTGGATAGTCCGCTCAGATTGGCCATCAGTTTGAGGATGATAGGCCGTACTGAAGTTCAGTTTAGTATTCAGAGCATGTTGAAGACTCTTCCAAAACTTATAGGTGAATCTTGGATCTCGGTCAGACATAATAGATAGTGGTACTCCATGCAACCATACCACTTCGCTGATATATATCCATGCCAGTTGATAAAATGAGAAATCCTCCTGAATAGCAATGAAGTGTGCAGTCTTTGTAAGAATATCCACAACAACCCAGATTCCAATGTTTCCATTGGATGTCCTTGGAAGTCCAGTGACAAAGTCTATGGTGATGTTCCCCTATTTCCATTCTTGTATGGGCAATGGTTGCATCATCCCCTTAGACTTTTGTCTCTATGCCTTCACTTGTTGAAAAACCAGGCACATTGAGGTATATTCAGCATTCTCTTTCTTCATATTATCCCACCAAAAGTTTTCTTGGAGATCTCGATACATATTTTTGCTCCCTGAATGAATAGAGAAATTTCAACTATGTGCATCATCCAAAAGTTCCTTCTTCAGCTCCGGACTTGATGGAACACATAGTCTTTTCCCAAACTGCACAATTACTTCTTCATTAACATTAAACTTTGAGGATTTCCTTTTTTTGATAACTTCCACTTTTTCCTTAATTTCCACATCATCATTTTGAGCATCCTTTATCCTTTCCGAAAGAGATAGTTGAGCAATAATTTGTGAAAGGATTGATGATGTTCCCTTCTTTATGATTCCCATGTCCATCTTCATCAAGTCTATGAAGAATGGATCCTTTTCAATTCTCATCATTGGTAGAATTGCTGGGTCCTTTCTACATAGGGCATCTTCTACCTTGTTCACTTTCCCCGGGTGGTAATGGATTGAAAATTCATAATCCTTGATGAGCTCTATCCATCTTCTCTGGCACATATTATGCTCTTTCTATGTGAATATATATTTAAGACTCTTGTGGTCAGTATATATCTCACATTTCTCTCCATAGAGATAATGCCGCCAGATTTTCAAGGCAAAGATAACCGCCTCCAACTCCAGATCATGCGTTGGATAGTTTCGCTCATGGACTTTCAACTGCCTTGAGGCATATGATATAACTTTATCATTCTGCATCAGCACACAGCCTAAGACCTTCTTTGAAGCATCACTGAATACCACAAAAAGCTCCCCACTTGTGGGTAAAGTGAGCACGGGTGCAGTGATAAGTCTCCTTTTCAACTCCTTGAAACTTTCTTCACATTCATCACTCCAAGGAAACATTACACCCTTTAGAGTTAGCTTGGTAATAGGGTTGGACAATCGTGAGAAATTTCTCACAAATTGTCGATAATATCTAGCTAACCCCAAGAAGCTATGAATATCTGTTACCGATGTTGGCCTCGGCCATCCCTCAATTGCATCTACTTTGGAGGGATTCATAGATATCCCATTGCTTGTGATGATATGGCCCATGAATGAGACCTCCTTCAACCAGAACTCACAATTTTTGTAGTTTTCATTGAGATTATCCTTTCACAAAGTCTATAGTACAGTTTTTAAATGCTCCTCATGATCCTACTTGGTTTTGGAATATATTAGAATATCATCTATAAAGACTACCACAAATTTGTCAAGGTAAAATCTAAAGAATATATTCATCAAATCCATGAATATTTCTGGAGAATTGGTGAGTCCAAAAGGCATTACTATGAATTTATAGTGCCCATATCTTGTACGAAAAGCAGTCTTCGGTACATCTTCCTTCTTCACCCTTACTTGATATTATCATGACCGCAAATCTACCTTGGAGAAGTATTCTTCTCCATGCAGGTGATCAAACAAGTCATAAATTCTTGGGAGATGATACTTGATCTCTATCGTGATTTTGTTAAGTTCAGGATAATCGATGTGAATCCGCATTGACCCATCCTTCTTCTTGACGAAGAGGACTGGTTCACCCCATGGTGAAGTATGTGGGCGTATAAACCCTTTATCCAGATTCTCCTGTAGTTGTTTCTTCAGATCTTCAAGCTTTACAATATCCATTCTATGTGGAGTCATGGATATTGGTAGCGCCCCAGGTATAAGTTCAATTGAGAACTCAACATCTCTTCTAGGAGGAAGACCATGCAGTTCCTCAGGAAACACTTCCGTGAATTCCCTCACAATAGGCATTTCCTCAAGGACGGTTTCTTCCTTGGACTCAATCATCTGATCCAGATACGCGTGCTTATAGGGCAGTAATATCCATGCTTGAGATGAAGGAGCTATATGAGATTCATCTTCCTCCTTACACTTGTAATGAATCGGGGGTTGATTCTCCATATGGAGTGTGATTTCCCTCTCCCGAAAATTTATCTTGGCTTTATATTAGGAAAGCCAATCCATGCCAAGAATTGCATCAAATTCCACCAGAGGGAGTATGACGAGGTTCTCCAGGAAATTCAATCCACAGATTATAATAGGGGAGGACTTATATTCATGGGATGCAATGATTTCCCCATTTGTCGTACTCACCGACATCTTAACTTACATGATTTGTGGTGGTACTGTTATTGTTCTACTAAACTTTTGAGATATAAAAGAATGCTTAGAACCTAAATAAAAAAGAATGTTCTCTATTCTTGAATGAATAACTAGCGTACCTGTTACCACTTCGTTGTTGGGGTTCACTTCGGTAGAAGTGATGGAAAAAGCTCTTCCTTGCTGCCTTGGAGGTTCTTGGTTGTCTCCGAAAACCCTTGGATTAGGGAACAGATTTGAAAAATGACCCGGTTATTTGCATTTGTATCATTGAACAATGCGTTGAGGTTCGAACGAATTGATTCTCTCCTCTGTTGCAGCTGTGGGTATTTCTTGCCGACAGATAAGAGCTAGGTGCCCTTACCTTACACACCTGATGCATTTCCTTGTCCCCTTAGGGCTATTTACAGGGTGCTTCTTTCCACACTTTTGGCATGTAGGGTGCTGGATCTTCTTAGTACCATTGGAATTATTCATCGGCCCACCAGCATTGATGTCCACCTTATGCTTCTTATCCCCATGATACCCCTCTGATTCTCTGATCTCTATTTCAACCTTGGGGGCATATCAGAAAATTTCCTCATAGCTGTCAAGGTCACGGATCGCTAATGCTTTCCGCAAACTAGGCATCAGCCCACCAATGAAGCGGTCAACCATGCATTTGAGGGTAACGACAGAGCCGGAAGCGTATCATGCAAGACTTGTGATGTTTCCCTCGTACACTCCAATAGAATCTTCATTTTTTCATGAGGGAAAGGAACTCCCTTTCCATCGTAAGCTGGAGGGTGCGCAGAAAATATTTATCGAAAAACATCTTCCGGAAATACCTCCATTTCAATGCCTTTATCTCCTCCTCAGGCATCGTATTTTTGATCAACATCCACCATTGATCAGTTTCACACTCCATACGATACGCCGCTAGGTGAACCATTTCTTTTTCAGAGCATTGAATGATGGAGAAGATCTTTTCAATGGAGTTGATCCATTGTTGAGTGATTGTGGGATCATATGATCCACTAAAAGTAGGAGGCCCTTGCCTCATGAGGCACTCGATAGCAACTTGTTCTTTCTTAGGGGGGTTCAGATGTTCCTCTTGACTCATGTTTCTATTCAATGCTTGAGTTAGCTGAGAGAGAAGTGTGAAAAAGTTCGTGATTCCCACTCCCATTGGATTTGGCATCTCATTAGTATAATCATCACACTGATCTTCACATCAGTTGTTAGCCCGAGTCCTCCTATTACTGGCCATTGGCTAGAATAAAAGGAATATTAGGGGTAACACATAGAGGTTAATCTAAAGACAAAATTTGATGACTTATAAATAGACATTAATTTCCTTAATTCATGAGTCTATAGGCTTCAATATAGGCTTTTCTTAATCTACTTTATAACATATATTCTTAGGGACATTTTTTAAATTCCCTTAATAAGGGTTCATACTAAGATTGTGAATTTATAAAAAAAATATCCCTTGGGAGTGTCGTAACAAAGAGTCCATCAAGGCCCATTGTCGTGCACTAGTTCCCATTCGAGTCTAGCTCAAAGCGGTGTTTTCAGGTTTTACCCCTAGGATACATCTGTGCCAGAGCCGCCTCTACCTGCTCATATCTAGACAGGGATGTATTTGTATGATAAACCACTTACTCAGTACTTACCAAAACTTATGGATATTTTTATTATACATAGTCTTTCTCTATGGCTTTACTAGGGTTTACTATTCCCAAAAATAACTAAACCTATCCTCTAATACCAACTATGACAACCCTGCTTTTTATTACAACATAAACATGATTTATTACATAATACTTCACTTGATATAACAAAGAAGATCGAGAGATTTAGTGTCATTGGGGCTTAGGATCGTTACATAAAAACTTAAAACATAAAATACAACATCTTTATTGAAAACCTCCTTTACATGACAACTACATTCCCTCGTACTTAGCATTTCATGGGATAACCTGAGGACATGCATAAGAAAAGGGTGAGCTATAAAGGCCAGTAAGGGAGTACACAAGGAATTACATGAGGAGTACAATACATGTTAGACAATAAGCATATCAATAGAGTGTAAGAAAAACATTAACATAAAGGCATGATAAAGCATGATAATCATAACATGGAAATGTGGAAACAACACTTAACATGGAATTAGCATGAGCTAAGGCCCATTGCACATGGAGAATGAGTAAATCATCATTTCACATAAAGAACCAGTAAAAAAAAATTTGCACAGGAATTAGCATGAGTCAACACTCATTGCACATGTCGTATCATGATACTATACTTTACCCAATGCATTGGAGCTCTATAAGGGTGCACCCTTTTAAAACATTTCATTTCATGCATAAGTGTGCCACATTGATCATAAAACATGGATTCATAAAACATAATCATTTATTCCAAGACAAAGGAATGTGGAATTCATACATTCAACCTTAAAATCTATAAGTAAATGTGCATAAAGGTGAATACCCTTGATGGAGAAATGGTTATGGTATTCACAACAAAATGACATTGGCTTAGAAAATCGGTGCGATTTCGGCAGCGTAACGACGTGACATAAGAATTCATAAAAATGGTTGATGAGAGAGAAAAGGGTTCCTCATCATTTTTACATGTAATGGACAGTAATGAGTTCATATTGATGAGTTTCCCAACAATTTTAATGGAGTTTAGATTCATGATACAAAAGTATTACTTGAATGTAAAAAGAGGAGAGAGAAGTTCCTTTCAGAATTTCTGCATAGTAACGAGTGTACATGGGAGGCATTTAATGAGAGAGAAAGGGTATCCCATCATTCAAACATAAAGAGGGATGTATGAGTCTGGTTTGAAACCATACCCCATTATTCATAATTGAATTTAAAAGGGCAAAAAAACTTAAATAAAATTGTACAAAAATGAGAAAGGAAGAAAAACCCCTTACTTAGAAGTGTGCTTCCAAAGGCTAGAGAGAGGCTTGTGAGAGATTTCTTGAGATCATGGGGCACCTTGGGAGGATTCTAGAGAAAGTAGGGCAGAGGTTGGACAAACTCCAAAGGCTTTGAGTGAGGAGGAATTGGGAGCTTGGTTGGGTTTATATAGGAAAGGTGGGAGAATTCTTTTTTATTTAGGTTTGGGTCCCCTTGCATTAAATTAATCCAAACCTAAAACCATCACATGGTTTTTGCCCATGGTTTTTGGAAAAGGGAAGAGGAAAATTATATTTTATAATGCCAAATTCAGAACTTCTTATAATAATAAGGTTGCTTATGTGGAGGAGAGTCACACTCCCATGTAAAATAACTTAAAAAGGGAAAGTGTTGAATAAGTCTTGAGGGGTCCATTAATGATTTGAAAAGTAAATAAAACAAACCCAAAATCACGTTATTTTAATGTTAAAACATATATTTACCGAACATAAGGATTATAGTATTTTATTAAATAACTATTGGGTCATTATGATTTCATAAAACACATTATATATTTAAACGGTATTTATTTTTTACCCAAACATTTGACTGTCTCTGAAAATTATGAAAAATTCCCCGTTGGATAATTTTGACATCTTGATTCCAAAAATAACATTTATTTTATATAAATAATTTTCTAAATAAGTGAATTTTCACTTTTAAAATAAAAACTTACATTTATCGAAAATTCATGGGATTTGACAGAAATATCTTTCAAACCTTAATAAAAACTTTAATTGCATTCATAAAATTATAAGATCATTTATATTTAATAAAAAATAATTTAATAATATTATTATTATTTTATTAAAATATTATTTAATTCAAAAATCCCTTAATTTAATAAAATATGTTTCTTAATTATATAATAACTAAAAACACCATTTGTACTTTAAAAACTATTTACAATGTATCAAAAAGGACTATAAATTAAGATCATTATTATATACAAAAAAAATATTGTACATGAACATAGTAATACTTATTTGTTACAAAACCCCTTAAAACAGCTGCATAAGACCTAAAGGTAAGGTGTGCGATGGTGACAGACTCATGGGGTGGCTCAGATAACATTGCTCGAGTGGTAATTTCAATCAACTTACACTTTTCCCGTAGACGGTAATGTTCATGCTTGACATGATGAAGCTCAGATTGGGTTTGGTCAAGAGTGAATCCCAATGATGCCACCTCTTTTTTGAGCTCCGGCAAATGGGCTTCGTATGGAGAAATTCTACTAGACGAGGCCATCGCTTCTTTTGTCTGAGTACATTGGATTTGTTAAAGTCCTATATTTATACTAATCATGTGATCAATGTTCAATGACTATATTAGCAACGATCAAAATTCTTAACATAAAACTAATGAAGTTGACATTTTATAAAAACATTTTATATAAAGAGACATTTAATAAGATCAAGAGAGATTTTCCATTAATTAAACTTTGGGTCGTTACAGATTCAGTCTCAAAAAATACCATATAGATGGAATATATAAGCATGTGTTGTACTTATGTATTTATGTGTGTATTCAGGCTTATGCGGGGTATCAATACATATAAATTAAATGAAATTGAATTGTTTATTGAACCTGATTATTACTACTTATTAAATCAGTTTTTTTTTTCTAAAAAGAGATTAATGGAATGATTTTTTTTAATGGGAACAAGGGATATATATATATATATTTAATTTTGAGTACATAATTTACCTGTTTTATCATCATTCACATTTATATATATATATATATATATTTACTGAATACATGGAATGTGGTTTCCCACTATGCTTGTTTATCATAGCCTACCTAGACCGCCATTGCATTGGGGGACCTAAGCACACATTTTGGTCATAGTACACTATAATATTTCTTGTGATGTTTATTATTACATGGTAGTTGGTATAATAGGACTGAGCTATGGATCAGGATATTAGTCAACATCACCCATGAAACTTCTATTTATTATTAGGTATTGTGTATTGTATAGAATTTTGTACCCGCTTTGTGCTATTATTTCACATGTATCTTTACCTGGATAGGAGTACATATTTTTATATTGGAAGGGGTCATACTATACATTTAGTTATTATTTTCATCCACTATTGTAAATTTCCTTCTTATTTATTATACTATTCTACTACCCAAACATGTTGTTGTAGTTTCCACAATATCTACAAATTAGACAATCACTTCAAGTTGGCAACTTCTGGTATACAATGAGGCATGAGTAAGTCCCTTTGGCCCACCAAAATCGATATTAAATTATGTGGAATCTAGTTCGAGGTCATGAAAAAGGTCTATCAAAAACTATGTTTCCATTGTCTTACTATTAGGTGTTGGTTGATATTAGAATAAGGATGGGTCGGTTCTTGGTAAGTAGTTGTGTCTCAGACTGATCACCCCACCCATGGGGAAGTGATTAAGAGTCAAGGGCTGGGATTATTGTTTTTGTTTTTTGATATTATAGGTTATTGTGATTTCACCTAGAGTGAATGATTTACCATCCACTACTTATTGATTTTATGGAATTTTACACTTGGCATGGCATGACATGGATGTTTCATTGAATGAATCATATTATACGAAAAATAGAATTCACATGTCATGAATATTCAATTCCAGGTAGTTGCTTTAGTAGATTATATGACTAGTATGAATTCGTGCATTGAGTGTTATTCAATTAATAAATAAATATTATCCATGACTCTATTTTTAGATAAATATATTCCATGGTTCCTAGTTCTGATTAACATATACCATATTTCTTACTTATTATCATGTCCTTCCATGTTATTTCTTCTGACTGCGTGTTGATTAGTGATTTTGATCAATAAAGGATACATTGGTCTGAAATTTATGGGTTATGATTTAGATATGATCTAGTTTTTAATTGCACGGTTTATGGGAACATTATAATTGGGAAAGGGTAACCCATATAATCAAACCATCACTTGGGTTGTATTTATATATATGTATAAAAACATGTTAAAATGTAAATACTACTATGGTTCAAATATTAATTTAGTTGGTTGTAATTAAATGGGACCCAAATGGCTGACTATAATGATTATGGGTGCTTTATTGAAGTGGTATATGGACACCCATATAACATAATGGTTTTTTATACATTTGGACATGTGGTATATTTTTATATAGTTAAAGTTTGAATTATTTTTATATTTGATGTTTAATGAGTTGGTTTTTGATGCATCATTCAAAAGAAATTAAATGTCTAAATATTGAATTTAAATCAATGAAATGGCCAAAAAAATGGATCCTAATGAGGTTTCCATTTTTTAAACCCTCATTTAAGTGTTTCTTAAATGTTTTCCATCATACGCAGTGGAACACAGTTGTGGGAATTTATTGCTAGGCTAATTAATTTTATTCATTGATTAAATGAAAGGCTCATAAACCTAGTGAAATATATTTTGGATGACCTAGGGATAAGATCTACAAATATGTTTTATAAGGTGATATATCATGGTAGGTAAAACCCTTAGAGCTTGAAATGAATTTCGAATAATGTGATACATCTGATGATTGGTTCATTTTGGGTGTATATTTCAATTTTTGGATGATTACATATTGAACATCACCCTTGTTAGGATGGGTTTTGGATGTCTGTTTGTCCCTTGTTACAAAAGTTAGAATTGAGAAATGCTCATTTTTAGTCAGTTGTACATGCCTCTGGCATGGTTGACCTCTGAGTAGGTCTCATGACCATGTTTCATTCCATGGGAAACATAGGAGGTCATTAGCTTTTTTACAGTCACATGATGATGTGAATTGAGATAGCTTCTTATCTAGAACGACTGATAATTGTATTCATAGGGTGGAAATCCCATGAAAATTATAGAGGTCGTTCCACCTCATTTCTTATTTTCATATCCATATTAGTAGATATAAATGGTACCCATCGAGTTGATAAATGATGAAATTAACCGATTATGTTTGTTGAATCATTGAGCCTTTTAATACTGGGGATGTATACAAGTCATCTTTGGAGTAGAGTGGCCTGATCCTTAACAAAATCATGTCAATCCCATTTCATTGGATGAATTTCTAATGAAACAGCTGTTTTGACATCCCGATTAGTTTGGCTTTGGTTTTAATGCCAAATGTCTTATCGTTGAGATTGTGACATAGTGGGGAGTCACATGTTCATTTTAGGTATTTATGATCAAGATAACATATGAAAAGTTGTTCTCTCATTATTTTGATAACTATGACACTGCAAATATAGGTAGAATAATTTCAATTTTGGGGAATATTTTCCCTTTCATGTAGAAGGAACACATATGAGAAAAACATTTGGGAAAAGGTCATTGCAGATTTAAATGCTTTTGTGGATGATAAGGATTGAATTGTTTTGATGCTTTCGAGGTAGAATAATGTTGAGTGGGTTGGATATTTAAAAAACCTTTTATAAACACTATTTATCAATTGTAAATCATGGTGGTAATGTTTCGAATATAATAGATTCCATATGTCGCATATTCATCAGGGTTTTAATGATGATGTGTCGACAAGTGATGTTGAGATTCATCTAATGATGTTGACCTATTGTGGTTTGACTGATCATTTGGGTGATATTTTGTATCCTCTTAGTGTACTCTTCATTAATATACGACAAAATACCCTATCTTTTTATCATAAAATATTCAATATGAGATCGTCAATTTGACCCTTTACTAGTGTTTAAAAAAAAATTGGGCTGTTTTAAAATCCCTATTTGTGTTTTTGTGCTGGATGTGTGGTTCTTTGGAGGCTTCATATTTTTAGATTGATACATGGGTTCCCATGTAACATCTACTTGGAATGACTCTAAAACACCCAATTATATATATGAAGTTACCTATTGGAGGATTATACATTGGTATATATCAATGTTCTGATGTGGGAATCATTGTTTGTGCCAACATCTCACATAGAACCATGGAAAATGGGTTACCATAGGTTGGTTCCTCAGACTCCAGATAAATGAACTAAGGTTATCAGAGATATGTTGTCTGACATTTGATGATATTGAAAAGGGTAATTATTATAGTTGTTTCGAGACTATTTTTGTCATTATCTTTACTAAGGCATTACAGTTTACATGGATAACTGATGGCTCGATATCGAAACACCAACAAGAGTTTGGTATGTGCTTCCGAGGGCATGTTCGTTGTGAATGAATAATGCATTGGAATAAGGCATTGATGTTCTTTTGAAATTCCCCTAACCATATAGGTTGAGAATCATATAAAGGGTCATCCATTAGTGTCAAGATATTTTCCTTATCGCTTAATGTCTATGGTTGGATGAAATTGTTTTATGGAACATCCCCAGTATAGGGTGTGTTTACTGTATTCGATGGTTATGTATTCTTGGAAAACTCATAACCAATTTTTTCTTAGTAAATTAAGATTCATTAGTTTTATTTTATTGTGACCTCTGATATGACCTAGTATGTAATTAGGTTCTCCCAGTTAATGAAACCATGTGAGCATCATCTATGTAATTTATAGGATGTTCCGTCTATTGAAATTCCAATGGTAGAGGAGCCGCTTTTCGTAATTGGAAATTAAATGTTAAGACCATTGGTGTGTATCACCAATAGGATGATGTTTACCAATATTTTGGTTTGATCATGTATTTAGTAACGTAGGATTAGTTAAGATCTTCTTCAATGTTTTTATTGGGAAATTGATCAGTATTTTGGGTTTTTATGCGATATTTTCCATAGGATTAGAAATTATTTCACGTCTGCTTGGATTTTTAAATGAAATAGAACCATTTTAATTATACCTCAAGGCCCTTATTTGTTGGTTGATGTTTTAGTTTTTTTTTCAAGCCTTCATGGGGATGATATGATGTTAGATGGGTAGGTTGTACGGTCGCATGTTTTTGAACCGGAAGGAATTCCAAGGGAATTTCTATTTTAGTGATTAATGTATGGTCTGTTTTTTAAATTGAACATAAAAACATTATTCTAGGAGTTGGAAAACATCAACGATTAATTTTTAGACTTGGATAAAGTCGTGAGGGATTCCTTGGGTGTCCCATAATGTATTTGTAGTGTTGTGTTCATAAATACCCTATTTTGTGTGTCTATAGAGGGTGTATAGTTTGTCTGAAATCATGAATCCCTAGTTGAAAACATTATAGCATTGACTAGTGGAGCCGACATGCCTTGGATAAATTCTGAAAAGTTTGATAAAACTATGTGCCTATCCCACATTGTTATATCCACATAGGATGCTCCTCAACAATATTCATTGCCTGGTAAGCTCAAAGTTTGGCTAACCATGCGAGATGAACCATGCAATATAAATCATGCGAGGCGGTCTCTGCCACAGGAGGCTCTATATAGCTGGTTCATGTTTTTGGAAAGACATTATTTCAATGAAAATTACATGGTTTTTTATCGTGAAATGACCTATTTTACCTTAATGATGTCTAATACTGATTTTGTTCTTTATCTTCCTCCAAGAAGCCGTGTGTGCCTCTACCAATGAGAAGTGGGTTCCTCCTACTCTTCCACCTAAGATACAAGATAAATAAAACATATATCATTAGATTCAAGAGTCATTTTTCTCTATGAATCCATATATGCATGATCCCCATTAATTTGTATTCGTTCTATATTCAGTTTTGTATCAGGTATGTTATTTTGCGGTAATGTATTTTTCCCAATATTTTGGATCTTCACACATATTTTCACTTTTATCCCAATAAAAGTCAAATTAAAATTTAATATAATGAGATATCCTATATGGACCTATATTAGGTGGAATCATGATTTTTATTTGTGTTTTATGGGTTTTATATATTTATGTTTTGGCGCTTGAATAATTCTCAAGTGGAACCTTGAAATGATTAAAATTGTTGAATTGAAATTTTTTGTATGACTTATGTGATTAAAGAGGATATGTTGTGTTTTTTATAGGTTGAGGACCTTGAATTAAATGGAAATAATCACTTTAGGTGTGTTGGTTTTATGTATGGATCACCATAAGTGGATTGGTACTCAGATACATTATGGTGTGTCCTTTTCCCCCTTTCCTAGGGATGTGAAGAATGAAATGAATTGTAAATTAAAATTTTTAATTAGTTTATAATGAGAATAATTATTTTCATTGAAATGAAGATTTGTTTATTGTGAGAGATAGATAACCTTGAAACATGGACCATGCTACGTAAATGATTTTGTATGCAAGAATTTCACATTTTATTGATATTCCTAAGTGTGTGAAGTGTCTTTTATGCCATGTAATATTTTTTTAGGAATTAGAAACTCATTAAGATGAATATACATTTTGATATAATTAAAGTTCATGTCATATAAGCTATGCCTTTCTTTTAGTATACTTTTGAGTTCAACTCAAGGATTATTTAATTATGGTTCTTACCTATGACTAATTAAATCATTGAATGAATTCATATAACAAAATTAGTTGAATTAGAGGAAAATCATTCTACAAAATACGGGCTTTTAAATACGTTTTAGGTTTGGTGTAATGAATTAATATTGGTGTAGAACATGACCTATTAAATCAACCAAATTTAATACTACTGAATCAATGATATTTAATAAATGAATTTTTTCAAAATATTAATCTTGATATTATTTTTTAATGAAAACCCCACATTGGTTAATTAATAGGAAATACCTATGAGTTGGGAAATCCCTTTAGTCGCCTTCTATGATGTTATGTGAGTGATATGATTTTGGGATTGACAATCGAGGGATAAATGAATTTTATTAAATGGTAATAATTAATATTGAAGAATAAATTCCTTGGTTGAAACATGGATTCACATGTTAATTCCATGGAAGGACTCATTTTTATGTGGCCATGATTATATCCTTGTGATACTTGGGATCATGTATAGAGTACCAAGGATGAAATCATAGGGGATATTTCTTAAATAGAGATTCTTAAGTGGATTTATAAGATAATTTCATGGAATAATGAAAGGTAATTGATCATATATTCCTAGGTTACACTTGGGATTACCCTATTGACCGACAAGGGCAGATTCTATTGGTAGTGACATTATACCACACATAGAGAGATACATGGGTTCATGAGAGGTTTACATGGATGTTTTTATAAGGAGTTGGTTGATATTATAAATAGAGCGATAACATGATTACAAGTTTGGAATTCCATGGATAGGATGGGGTTATAACATGATTAATGACTTAATTGAAATATGAAATGTCTTATAAGATAAATCACATTAATGGATTCAGTGTCGACTAATACCTTTTAGATGGCATTTTTTGGAATCTTATGTGGTTATGTTTGTATGGGGGACAGCATGCATGCATCGGGGCTAGATAATTTTAAACTAAATAAAATTAAACTATAGAATGATTCTTATTATTTGGAATAGGCCTCGATATTAAATTCATGTTTTATTTTAATAAATTATATAATTTAAATGAAATGGTTATAAATGAGAACCTGATATTTTTATGTTTTTTACTACTGATTACTTGTTGTACATGTTTTTTATTCTTGAACAGTATTGTTATATATATTTCACTGACTGGATGGAACAAATCGTAGGTGGTTTCATATAGGGATTATGTATCACACCCTACATTGGATTCAGCAAAACTGTGGTATCAAAGTAGACATTTTTTTAGGACCATGGAATCATGCTTGGGATGTTTTACCAGTACTGGGGAGTTATGAGAACATGATCGAAATGGGGAATGAGATACTTTTAGAGATCGTCAATGGGGATTTTGTTTCAGTTTCTTTCATTAGTATTATACTACATCTTGTACCTATATTGTGTCTACTGTATACATTGTATCATTATTTGGACAATCATACATTAAATTATATTTTCATTGGTTGTACTTTGCATTCAATTTTTGTTATCGTTCACTAATTTAATCTCTTTATTTATTTACTATACCACTGATTTAATCTGACATGAAGGTCTAATCAACCCATTATATCTTTCTTAGACCCTCATTATTAGTCAATGACTCCTTTTATATAAGGAAACACACTTGAAGAAATGTGGGAAACTGGGATTGGGGAACTTTTAAGTGGAATTAAGGTCTATGCCATTAAAACAAAACAAGTTATTCAATGACATGAGTAGAAATGAAATTTCATTATTAAACATACAATGTTTGGAAAATGATGCATTTTCTAAGGGTATCATGAATATTTGAAAAAACATTGGGCATGGAGGAACTCCATCTCTTTTTTTATGATTTAGTGTAGTCACCATTTTTATATATATAAAAATGAATAAATTAATAACCATGATTAGAATGAAAATATAGATTTTTCAATAAGGTTATGTTTCCAAAATTTAACATTTACAAAGAATTGTTATTATAATTTGAAATGGGAAATGATTTTTGAGTTGTTTTTTTTTTGAAAAATAAATTGTTCAGAGAAGCACATAGATCTATGTTTTCCGTTCATAATAAATTTACAATGATATATATAAATTATTAGAAATAGTTATATGTGAATGAATAATGAAACATATTTCTAATTTTACCATGGAATGATTGACCTATGGGTATGTTATATTTTAGTAAACTCTGTTGATGGGGATTATTTATCCATTTTTACCACCTAGATGGAAATGGGACATTATATCCCTAGATTTCATGCTAGGGTTATCAAATTATTCTTGTGGTAATAATGAAAAATGGGTTATTATTGATTACTTTTCTAAATGATTGTATTTTATATGTATTGATGATATTATATCAATGGTCAGACATTCCAATAATAATGGTTAATATATTTCTAGTTAAATATACTCCCTCTATGTATAATAACTGATCATAAACCCATATTAAAATTTTACTTTTTTGTGCTCATCAATTTTTTTTGGAATTATGTAAAATTTTAGTATAACTATTTACCATAAATATAACGCACAATCAGTGTGAAAAATTAAATTTTTTTAGGATATAATTTTTGCAACTTACATGGAATATTAGGGAAGTTGCGATAAAAATATTTCAGTAAAAAAAATTTCATATACTAATAGTTCTAATTAAAATATACATATGGAAGCATTTTTTAAATTTTATGGATATATATTTCAAGATCCAACATATTTGGATTAATTTTTTTAGAGAACTGTAATGTGGCAGGAATTGTCTAAAGATATGGATGAGAAGGTAATGGCATATGTACACCATATAAATGATATAGATTTTATGAATCAATTTTATGCCGATAACCACAACAAATATCAATCATTAAAGGAACGATATTATGTCTTTGTTAAAGTACATCCTCAAAAAATCATTCTTAATTTTTGAAATAAAGGAAACCAAAGTGCATGGTATTTTGGACCATATGATATTTAGGATAAAATTGGATCATTTTCCTGATGATTGGAATTACACACGAGTGTTTCTTATGTATATGATGTGTTTTAGATATTTTCTAATGAAATAATTTCCCAATACATCTTATATTTTCAGCCCTAAAGTGTTTATGTTATAAAAGAATATTTATTAAAAGGAAAATATTGTTAATGTTATTGATCATAGGGAACAACTTTTTTGAAATAAGGCAACTCGTCTTATTAAAATTTATTGGAAGAACTATATGATTGTAGAAGCAACATGGGATTCTGAGAAAGGTTTAGAGAAAATCCCATCATTGGTTTAAGTAGTGTATCTAAATTGTGTGGGAACTATTTCCTAAAATAGGATGAATATAAAAATCGAAGAAATATTAAACACAAGAAAAATTAAATTTTTTTTTAATATTAATGAATATATTTTATGTATTTTTATTCACTATAGTAATTTTATGAAAAATTTCATTCGAAAAATAAATTATTATTTCTATCCAAATTTTACTGTGGGATATAGATGACATATTTTGAATGTTAAATTTTATATTATAGACATTAAATTTAATAAATTGATTAAAAAATTTATTTTTTATTTAATTATTTTTATAGGTTTACTTTATTTATTTTTATGAAATATATATGTATTTGTGAATAGTGAAATACTGAGTTTTAAAATACCATTACTTTTAAGACATCCATATGAGTTAATAATGACCTAAAAGTATACGAAATAATTATATATAACAAATATGAGGTTAGAAAAAAAAAATTTAAAACAAATATTTTGAATTTGGAAACCCATGACTAACATTTTGGAACGTATGTTATATTTCAATCTATTAAAAATTTAACTTATGTTAATTGAATTTAATAGTGTGGATGGAAGGTAAAATTCCTTTGTTCCATGATCCAAATTTAAAATATAAAAAATGTTTTAATAATAATTAAATAAATTCATATTAAATATAAAAAGTCAATATTCTTTGTCAACAATAAGTATAACGTCATTTTACACATATAAATACATTTCCTTACAAAAATTAATTTTTATGTGTTTAATATGCTTATATTTGAATTATTTTATCAATAATTAATAAATTTTTTCTTAATAAGTGGATTTTACAGTTATAATCTTCATATTATGTCTTCTAAACGAGTTAACTTCCATTTTTATACATAATTAATAGATACCATGTAAGAGTTTTTAACTATGATAAGTGTTAAAAGGGTTTAACAGTTGTTAAATTTAGTGATAAGGTTTCAATTTTATCATATAAATTTATAAAAAAATTGGATACGTATTTTATCATTAATTTATACTATATTTGGAATTGGTAAATGTTTGATACAAATTCCCGTTAGAATGACTTTTTATTATTTTAAAATTTTGAATGTTTACAAGGTTTGCACTCTACATGATTATAAAATAGAATAACTTATATTCACTTATCCACAAAATTTTATCCCTATATCTAACCACTATTTGAAAAAATCCATCCCAAATAAGCCTCCCACATTCTATAGGTATTTTCATCATGAATATACCAATCCATGATGACTTATGGTGTAAGCTAATAAAGGATTCCAAGGAGATGGTATTTGTCTAAACCAATTTTTTAATGTTTATGTATTATTATAAAACCTCAAATTGTATTTAAACTACACATTCATAATGAAATAAGTATATTTACTATAATATAATTTTATTATTATTATTATACAACTATTTTATTCCTCATTTTGATTCTATTGGAATCAAAAATAATGCTCACGCTTAAGTGCGACCTAACTCCTCCATGAATCAATGTGTTTCATAATTCATCACCACCTCATATGGATGATGATAATTATATAATTAATTAATATATTTGATATTTATGACAATATTATGATTATTTATAGATAATTTATTATCTAATTAATTCAATTCATTCTACTAGAAAATGATAAAGTCTATTGAACATATGTTTTGACTACAACATCCACAAAATATTCTAATTTTTTGTTCATTTCCACCATTAATTTATTACCTTAAAATAGAATTATTATATAATTATGATATTTATAATTTTATTTTGTTTATATTATGGTAAAAAATTATATTTTTTCTTCCCATTTCATCTTTTTCAAAAATGAAAATGTATCCCATGCGTCTGTACGGAAAACCATCCCCATGATGTGGTGTGTACAATTTGACATGATTGAGTTATATATATGTTTATAAAATTATAATTAATATAAAAAATTACTATGGAAAAATATTTAATATGACAGAGATAATGGAACCATGTCCACTTTATGATCATTCAACGCACTATGTTTAATTTTAGAGATTATGAACCAAATGACATTGAAATGTATTATGTAACATAACTAGCCTACAAACTAAACAAATTTTTTAAACTAATTAAATTAAAATATTTATTAAATTATCTCCTGTATGACCATAATTTTATTCTTTTTAGTTTATATATAAGATTGGGTACTAGGAAATTTAACCAAAAGAGCTAACGGCATCGGCCGGTAGCTTGCACCCACTGGTGTGCCACCAAATTTCCAGTGGTTGTGATAGAAAACAAGAATTTATATAGGTCCCATAAGAACATTTGGGGTTTCATGATCACATAATTTTCTAAGGTGGGTTTTTTTCACCTTTTCTGAACAAAAAATCCAACTGGAGGCCAAGCACCGACCTACCGAAGGCCAAGCACTCATCAACTGGTTGTGCTCTAACGGACCGATGAGAAAGGTTAAAAAAATGGTTTCATTATAATGTGCATTTTTAATTTTCCACTATTATGTATGAACCTAAAATAAACTAAAAGTATCCTATAATATATCATCCAATTCATTTGGCATTATAATAATACCCTCTTTGGTTCACAATTTCTAAAACGATCCATCAACATCCTTGAGGTATGATTCATCCATTCTAGAAAATATATTACACACTTTCTATAATTGGTAAAAAAACATAACTACATTTGATAGATGTGTCGATCCAAGACAGTCTATATAGTTTTTATAATTAGGGTATTCTCTACCCACGGTACAATTAGGATTTCCAAAACTATTCAGAATCATCCTCTCTATGGGGATGTACGCAATATGTCATGTAGCTCACCGTCTTGGACTGTGTGATTTGGCATAGTGTTCTACCAAGTGGTATTAGAGGTATTTTTGTTATCATTATTCTTGAAAGTGTTTGGGAATAAGGTATATAGGAGATATGTTTTGTAGAAAATGGGATATAAATACATGTAAGTGTTTTTACAACTCATATCTAATAGATCTCTGAGTTAATGAAGAGGAGATTATTCATCCACTTGTGGATTTACTATTTTACAAATCCAATAGTATGTTATTCTTCAACATTTTATGGGATTCATATTGATCGATGCGTCATGGATAGTAACGTAGAATCACATGTCATATATATATAATTATCTCACACTATGCATGTTAGTTCATTGAAATTAATGTATTTGTCCTTTATTCATTATTTAATTATGTACCATACTAATATCTTAATTATTCTGGTTTGATCATTATTATTATATATGTGTATGTGTGTGTGCATGTGCGATTGGGACTCTTGTGTAGGTACTTTAGATGAAGTACATGTATTGGGCTGAATGTAAAGCTTTATTATGGTTGGCAACGTTCCAGGATAGTTATTCCAAAATAAACCCCTTATATCATCCTTTAAACATATTCAGTTGATATCATAACAAAACAAACGTATCTTTTCTAAGAGTTCATTGGTATTTATAGAGAATTATTTCATGAATTATTTTTGGGGGTTCCATTGGTGAAGTTGGCCAGAACACTCCTACAAGGGAGAACACTCATGTTCTACCACTAGTTATACATGAATATGAATCCAGTAATTCTCATGTACCATCTACAATGGTTCAAGAGGTGGATCCACTACTTCCATATAAATTCCACCTAATTATTATTCAAAATGTTTGAGCATCTAGGATTACGGTCGATTATTCCATAGACATCCATATTTTTAAAACCAATCATTTTAAGGCACAAGTTCTTCTCATGATTTTGAGGACTATATTGACATCATTTAGGGGATCATTGATCTATTAAAGAATCAAAAGGACTGATGTGTTATGATAGCTTCATTTATTCTTTAGGACATGGTAGATGTTTGTGAAATGTCATGAATTAGGAAGGAATATGTGGACGTAGTACATGGGTGACCTTTAATGAAATTATCCATAAGGAGGGATTACTAAAACAAAAAAGATGGATCAAATGAAATAATTTTGAGATCTTCACCATGGAATAATTTCAATGTCAAATTACTCTATGAATTTTATGGAGTTTCTTCATTCTACACTGGATTTGTTAGGGAAAAGGTCCATAATGCAATGAAATTTGATATCAACATCCAAATAGTGTTGATACATCATCTTAAATTATTTTATAGTAATATATACAAAATGTTTCATCAAAAGGCTTGTGATGATCATGAATTTTCAAGACGAAGATATGGCTATAGGTCATTTCCAACAGATAGTGGATTAGTTGGGGGAATCAATGTTTTATAGTAGAATTATATTCTAGCTGAAGTAAGTGGAGGGATAATGACTTACAATAGGTTGGTGGGTATATATAAGAGTAAACCAACATTTAATTTACCCTTATTCAATAGGAGGAGGTACCGGGTAGTAAACAACGATTGGACTAGGAACAATCACCAAGTATTCCTATGACGTCTATGAAAGTTCCATTGGATTATAATGATGGTAAATATTAATAAATTCTATTTGATGGAATTGTATATGGGTTCTCATAGGGGTGTAGGGAATATACAAACTATGACCTAAGTATCTGGTAGAGTTCCTTAAGAAAAAGACTCTAACCAAATGGACATTATCAACCCATTTGAGTTATGGGCCTTAATGGAGTGCCAATTGAGCTATGAAAGTAATATTTTATGAAGTATGTGTCATCTTAGTTTATGGGGGATAAATATCATAGAATGTTCAATGTATAATATAGGTTATATCTATTTTACAATCGTCCTTATTTGATATTGGATATTCTAAATCATTAAATCTTATAATGTCATTACATGGATTGATTAGCTGGTCAAGTTATATTTTGAGTTTTTATATATTGACACACTCTTGCTAAATATAGTAGATATTCTTGAGAGATATCTATAATTTTTCGATGTTTTTTATAAACACATTGTTGGGATATCATGAATCCAAAGATGACATATTTTGATGTGATTTTTCCCATGTATTGGTAAACAAGTTACCATTAGATCAAAAACAACTATAAACGATGAGTATACTTTAGTATCTTAAGAGATACTAGTTTTTTAAATAGTGAATGGGATTTTGGAATTAGAATAATTGACCTTGACTAGATTCTGTTTGGAGATATTTTTGTGCATGTATCTAGAATTATTCTTTTAGAATATATGGAATTATATTTCTCATCCTATTTTCAGTGGTTTACTATTATATGGATGTTTTTCTAGTTCTTTTATATAGAATCCCTCCAAATATATTGATTTAAATTTGAGATCTAAAGAATTTTCAGAATTCAATTTATATCACATCAACCATAATATAAGGATTCAACTCAGTTAAAGGAACATAAGGAAAAAATTGTGGATTGAGTGGTGAATGAATTTACTAGAACGAGATCATATCACAAGGGTGATCCAGATTTATTTTCAATCATATGAGTTTAATGTATTTATCTATGTGTGAACTATTACAATATGAACTTTGTAACGGTAAATAATAGACAAATATTATTGAGGATCAATGCCATCCTTGATCAGTTAATGGGAGGCTGATGGTCATCCATGATTATAGTAATATTAGGATATCATATTATATAGGTCAAAGAGAAGGATATTATAGAAAAATATTATCTGGAGTTTATACAAATTATAAGAGAAATTATTCATTTACTTTGGTAGGAAAAATCCTCCAACTATGTTCATGGATCTCAAGAATAAGATCTTACATATTTATATGTACTAGTTCATTGTATTTTTCAATGATTATATTCTAATATACTTAGAAAATTCAGATATTCATGTTAAAAACCAAGATATTGTGTTGAGTGAAATACGACTACATCAGATTTTGGAATAATTACATTATATCCATTATGTAACTAGAATTTACACTTTATGGGAATCCAATTTTTTTTGTGTTAATTACTATGGACATAGAGGTGATATGGTTATAATGTATTCAGAATACCCCAGAAATGTGTTTGATATGGTAAGATTCCATGGGTGGGTGGGACACTACTGATGGTTCGATCATGTCGTTTCTCACTTGGGAGAACCTATTACTACATTTTCTAGTAAGGCGGTGAATTTTGAATGTAATGTTTAGTCTAAAAAGTCCATGGTCATTAAGAAGTGATTTAGGACACCTTTAATCCACACACATCTAGATTTTTGGGTTGGATATATAGTTAATTATGATTAATTCATCATTCATTTAGAATATATGTTGATGTAGAGGTCTATGGATTTTGCTTATGGTTCATTCCATCTATGAACCAATGAGAGGAGCTACTGAATTCAAGTATTAGAATTAGTTTCCATGCCCATTATATGAATATATGGACCCAAGGGTGATGAAATATTAAATCATTGATTTCATGTGTATGTTGGTGGTATGGATTAACTCCATCAATGAGTAAGACCATGAATGGTTAGTGAAGTAGGAATGATTGGCGATAGGGGACCCAATTCATGGATGGTTGATGGAATGTGACCACATGATCATTTTTTGTGGGGAGTATTGGTTCTTGATTATATGGGTGATGAGTGGATGATAGAATCCTATGAAACATAGTGGTTTGTTCAACTAGGTTCATCCATGGTGTGTCGAGATATAAGGAAAATTTTTGGGGGATGAGAAAGAAGAGATACATCAAAATTATTGCCTCTCATTCACTAAAAGTTCTAAGTATAATGGGATAGGGTTAGTGAATCAGAGAAAATATTAAAAAATATTATGTTCCAATTTGGATAAGGGATGTGGTGATAATGGAATTTTTCATACGGTTTCCTAGGACAATGAAATGTTTGGTTTTTCATTGGGTGAAAGATGATCGATTAAAGGAGGTGGTAAATTGCTTTTTGACATGGGAGGAATATTCAATAGAATAGTTTGGAATGATTTATGATTAATAAATATTAAAAATTAATGGATTACCTTGTATAATGTTATCAATATGGGACATTTTTTGTACATTTCCTTTTTTATATGGATTACATTATGATTTTGAGACTCAGATAACAATATATATAGTGTTTAATCCACATTATGATGGATGTATAATGAGTATGAACTAGATATTAGAGGATATGCCTTAAAAATTCATCATACACATTGGTGGATCATGGCATGATCATATAGACTTATTATATTTTTCATATAATAAAATTTTATATAGTTGTATTTAGATGGGACTTTTGAGGATCTTTATGGTCAGCTATATCACTCAAATCCTTATTGGCACAAGGATGATAAGACAATTAACAATGGGATGACGACGGTGCATGAGACAACTCCCAATGTATATTTTTTTAGTAATTGATTATTTATCAATTAGAGAAGATACATATCATATGGTGACTAGAAGATATGACCTTCTGGTTCACTTTCGACGATTAGGTTTTCATACATGTGTCACCTCAATAAAATAATATTAACATGAGGTGGAAAGAGATACAAAAACAATAGTTTTTTGGGGAATATATGAGTTCATTATTAATATTGGATTAGTTATTTTTTGAATATAACTTAATCCATGATATTAATTTCTCACAATTTGTTGTGTATCTCTTAGCTTTAGAGGAGTGAGAAAAACAAAACTCTTGTGATCAACTACTAGGATGTTGAGTTCGTACTAGATGCATCATTTTCAGAACACCCATTATAAATTATCGACTATTGTGATATGTTATAGGTTGGAAAGATAGCATAACTTCTTTTTCATTTAATGAAGTTTACAAGGATCCATGAAGAGATGAAGGACAGTAGGTTAGATGTTCATGTCGAATGAACTGAGTTATTTGAGTTGGACTGCTAAATGAACATTTCAAGGATAATAATTTTTTAGAGGGGATTTTTCTGAAACTATATATATTTAAATGTGTGGTAAAATATAATTTTTCATCGATTATGTTTTCTATTAACACATAATAGTGGTTTTCATGGGATGAGAATTAGATTTGATGTAGATTGTTGATGCAACTAGAAGCTTGGAGATACCTGTGTACCCCTAGAATCCTAGTGGTGGAAGAAGAAGACATAAATTTCTAAAGGTCACATAGGTCGACTGATGGATGAGGAAGATTTGATTCACCTTATTTAGGCACACCAGCTGGGTGGAGACCCAGCACTGTCCAGCTAGTTGTTTGATGAAGGCATAGTAAGAAATGACGCCTAAATAATATCACTCTAACATAAATTTTTCTTATTTTCATCATATTTATTTACCCTAATTCTTCTAGAGAAACTCTAGAATCTATCTTCTAGTGGATTTTTCTCTCTCATTCTCCTCTATTTGGATGTCAAATTCTAGATTGATATATTGGAATTGATGTGTTATGATTAGTCTATTATATCCCCATTCATTGCCAACATATATAATTTTCATTATATATATGATATGTTTTTCAGATCTATGAAATCATTCTTGATCTAATGAAGGAATCATTGTTACTTTTTATATAGGCACAACATTTATAGATTTAGAGACATTTCCATTCACTTGAAATAGATCCTCCATTAATGGTTACATTAAATGGGATTCTTGAATCTATTATAAGCCTATTTAACCATATTATTAATAAATATTACTTTTTAATTTTTTTTGATGAATTGGGTTTGGTTATACTATATTTTGATCTATAGTATAGGTAAATCTAGTGAATTATCAACAATTAGTAATCATCTAGAAATAAATATTTTAGATTCACATAAACAAAGTTGAGGTAGGATGTTACTTACTATATAGATCCCTTGAATATGGTTATTTTTATAATATGATGTCATTTTTTTAATGTGTAACTTTTGGGATCCAATATTGATATCAATCACATGATTTTTTTCTCTGAATCCTTGAGACCCATGCTTGATTTTGATTGCATGTGTATTTATAACATGATACCAGTTCTTGAAAATGATCACATGTGCTTTTGTGCGTGGATTATGAGTATCATTATTGACATTATATATTTTTTCCTTATGATATATACCATAATATGTGTGAATTTATGGCAAATGGAAGTTTTCATCCATTATAAAGTGAAATGTGGACCCTTGTGGCTTGATTGGACAATTTAGGGGGCTTATGTGCGACATAAGATTTCAATAGTGATGGACCAGGTTGGAAGGATTTTGTGAGATGGATTATATGGATAACCCAAGATAGTGGAGGGATACAATAGCCTTGGGACCTGACATGAGTCTTTGATGAGGTACAATATCATTTTTTCATACCCATGATAGGAGATGGAGATGATGGGCATGTGACCACATCCATGGATTTATGGGCATGAAATCACTCAGATATATAAGATGGTCTTCTGTCCAAACAATGATTAAAATTCCATTATGACCATCTTACTATAATGGTGTTGAATCATTTGGATCATGGAGTTGTTCAAATTTGGTTAGTTCAAGATTTCATAGAAGTTGATTAATTCTTACTTACATGTTTATTTGGTTATTATCATGGAATTTAATTTTTATGTTTATAAATTTATGTTATGTACAAATTATTGGTGTCATAATAGGTTATTATCACACCATAAATGATCATCATGATGTGCGTGTAGACTTAATGACAAGGGATATCGGGAAGAGAAAGGGCCAAATTGAAGGTAGAAGTATATATGAATCTTTTTTTCTTGAGGTGTTATCAATAATATATTTCAATATATTCTATGATATCAATATTTTTGTCATATTTATTATTTTTATTAAATTTTTTATGTATCCACAATAGTGGACCCTATGCTACTAGTTTATATTATATTTTGGTACCTATATTACATGTTGATATAACATTTATTATTATTTAGTTTTGTTATACCATTGTGTGGTTATGATTATTTCATTTTATTATTCTATTTTATCTATTTTTACAGAGGGTATCATCACCCCCATTATAAAATTCTATCCATCACTACTAGAGAGGAACATCTTGAATATGGGAGGCACACTAGAGGTCATAAAGCTCACCCCCAGACTGCATGATTCATGATGAGGTGTTATAACATGATAATAAATGACATCAGTGGATTAAATTTATATTAATAAATATGAAAAAATTTATAAATAAAATCTATAATAAAAAAATTATTTTCTGGAAAGTAACATATGTATGTCGTGATTTATAACATGATGTAAGATATATATTCTTTAAATCATTGTTTTTAATATTTTATGAATTATTTTTCATTATACATTATATTATAAATTATTGAAGAATATTCATATAAATATATACACTCATTTTAATGTATATTCAGTGTTATTTAAATTTTTTAAAATTGAATCTTTTAAAATTATCTATAAGGGTAACAATTGATACTTTTTATAGAATTCCAAAATAATTTTTTTGACGTTTAAAAAATGACAACCTTTTCCCACCATCGTAGTGGCCACTTTTAATCAATATCAATATAATAATTAATATTGTTTTAACAGAAATTAATTTTTCTCTATATTAAATAATTTTACTATGTTTTCAAAAAAATGGGATATTTCATTGAATGTTTTTTTGAGAATTTAATGTTCTTTATCTTATTGGTTCAAATGATTTTTTCATGGGATTTATGCCAAAAAAAATTAATGATTATGAATTTTATATTAATGATATAATTATTTGGAATTATAGATAGCGGTGGTCAAGGATGATATAATACCTGATGATGTGTTAGCCTGATATTGATCTCCAACATTTTGGAATTTAGTTTTTTCAATAAAGACAAAAATGATTTAAATAATGAGGTACCTTACTCCCAAGATTTAACTAGGCAATGGTTATATTGATACATGATAAAAATGGAACCTGTGTTATGAATATTATTATCCAAAATACATATTTTATTCATTATATGGGGTTTAATTTAAATACTTTTATTTATTGTGGTATATAATTTTTTTAATGTTTCAATGTAAAGGGGTTTTGATTTAATTAATTTTGGTCATGATTTATCATGATCATCATGCCACCATCACTGTATTCATAGATTTTATAGTGGGTTTCAATATTTTTCCCATAGAAATGGATGTTTTTTCATGTTTATATGATTTATTTATGTGAAAAGTATACATTTTATTAAAGGTAAATATTATCATGTGTTTTCATATTTTCACTATAACAATTGTTTTTTAAATTTAATATCACTTACTGTGACTTTTTTCCTCAATGAATGTTCTTAATTTGATATATCAAAGTGTTGGAAATTAAAATATCAAGCATTATAATGTGGTCAATCATGATAAAATAATAAAAATTGTATTTAATGATGCAGGGGAGTAAAATAATGAAAATATTTTGTGGAGAACATTTACATGATGTTGAACTGTCCTATTTGTTATATAATGGTTTTTAAAATACTCAAAAACACTAAATCTAAATGACACTTAAATTATATTAAATAGATATCCTTAATATGAATCATGTTATTATGGGTTTTTATTATATATGGAATTAAAATTAAGACTTATCATAAAATCTTATTATTCCATGTTATATTAAAAATTATGTATTATTGGTTCATTTTTTCTCATATGATTATTATCTTTCATATGATGAATTATTGTTATGTTTTTCTAGAGTGACAATTTGATCTCACCTATTTGTTATGATTATATTCCCTAGGTTCTGAAGAGAAGTATAACCTATATGGATTCTTTAAGGGGGTCTTGTGTGGTTTGAATATGGATTAATGTTCATAGGTGTTGTAAATTAATTTTATTATGTAAATAGTCTGAAAAGTAACTAAAAATTATGTTACTTGTATTTTTTGAATATTGTTAGATATAATTTTTAACTTATGAAAATGATGTAATATTAACATAGGATTTGTTGGGGTCATATGAAATGGTGTGAAAGGCTTTTTGTAAAGTATCTTGTTTTGGTACAAGACCAAGTTATTCTAGTTTGGGGTGCCCCAAATTTTTTACCCACATAAAAATACAATTTAAAATGTTAATGGATGGTGAATTTGGATTTAATTTAATATTTAATTTCATCAATATATAATATTACATATTATTCTCACAATACATCAATGATAAATATTATTTCAAATGTTTTGGATAATATGAATTGAGATATGTTTCAAATCCAATTAAACATGTGGAGGATTTTTTTTGTAGAGACATAAATATGGGTTTCTAGTCAAAATTAGTGTCTAATGTTTATTGAAATGTTATATTACATGATGATGTACATGACTTGATATTATGATTGTTGTCACACTTCATGATCGATTCCAATGAAACCCATAGGTGTTGCATAATATGGTAGTTAAAAGAATCATTATTTTTTTAAATTTTTTCATTAATTTGAGTTAATATATGGAATGATAAATAAAAAAAATTTATTCACTTCCAAAAATATATAGGGTAGGTGACATAGGAAATTAAAAATAAACATTGGAGGTTCATTATTTCTTGTAGGAAAATATGTTTTTTAATACACCATGATGTAAAATTCAATTACAGTAACATAATCAAGCGACAAATATTATATAAAATTATACAAAAAAATAATTTTTTGGATAATGATAATATATAAATATATGAGGGTGGAATTGACATATCAATTTATGATTGGGTGTGAAAACCAATCTGAAAATATTTCAAAAACTAAATAAATGGAAACGATTAATTTTGATGATTATTGATGTGAAATAAATCATCATCATGGTGAAGGTGGATTATGATGAGCTTATATTGGTGTAAGATATTATAATGGATAATGTATTGGATATTTTAATAAATACAGGGATTAATGATGCATTCTAATTATTTTGGGTTTTTATGTTCATTATATCCTAAAATACATCTGACATCATTAAATGATATTACATCATTAATTATATTATTTTATATCAATATAGGTTAAAATAATTTGGGATATACTCCAAATGGGATAATGTGTCTAATTATTTTATATTGGAGAATAAAAAATTGGAAAAAATTGTATGAGAAAATTTCCTTATAAGGTTTGCATGATTATTTTAGTTAACTGTGTAGTTGAAATTCATTATTTTTTATCATATTTTTTTCATATTTTTCAGAAAATAATATATGATAAATTTAATATACATTGATTTTTGAGATCCCTTATAAATGAATTTACGAATTGTTTGTTTTGAATACAACTATTTATTATTACTCAATATAAATTTGAAAAGTAAAAGACTGATTTGAAGAATTATAAAAATATTATTCTATCATATTTTGTATAGTTTAAATATGTAACTCATTTAGAGAATATTGTGAATAGTTTCGTGATAATATCATTCAATTTTTTTCTTATTTTTTCATTTTTTATTTATTTTCAACATGGTCATAGACTGATGAGAGATATTTGGAGATCATGTTGTTCTAAAAATTAATGATATTCTATGGATTATCATACCACATCATGTAGTTCAACATTCTATTTAATGGTTGGTATCCTTGAAAATGTCTTCTTGAGACATGATGAATTTTTTTGTAAGGATCATGATTTCATATTCTTTTTTAATATTTAAAAAAGAGGTCAAATGTGATTTTTTTGGTCTGACACTCATGAATCTGGTGAACCTAAACACATACCATTCATATTGGATTAAATAATAGCTATAAATTTGTAGACCTAATTATCCCCTAATTAAAATATGTAGGGAAAAAATTTCATTACATACATTCCCATGATATTATATGTTTATAGATATATTCAATTTTGATAATTAATAATGTAATAAATCCCATTTCTTTCTCAAAAAAGTAATTTTTCGACAATAAGAAAATAAATATTTAATTATAGTTATTCAAAACCCCCTAAAAATTATCTTAATAATATATCATGTGATAAATATCATGACCAATGATTTAATTCTTAACCCAGGTAAATGGAATAATAATAATGTGTGAGCATAAAGACACCATAATTGAAAACATAAAATTGGTGCTATCATGGTAAAACCATGGAATCAATATTATTACTGGGGTAGGTAATCATCATAATTCCATACTAACCTGAAATTGAGAGCATAATATATTCATGGATAGAAATAAAAATAAATAAATCACATAGATTACAATGTATGTTTCCATATTGATAAAATTTATAATTATAAATAGCTAATTACATACCATAACCCAAAACATCACAGTGATCGTTATCATTATCATATAATCATGGGAAAATATTATCCCATGAACTCAGACATAAAGATACCCAAAAATTCAAATAAAATGTTATCTATAATCACATTGAGGGGATATATTATGGAAATAAAATATTTACATGTGTTTATGTCCAATGTATTCATCTAATGAGATATTGAGTAAAAAACATAATGATTTTTTTAATAATTATCTATATTGAAATACTAACATTGAGAACACCAATACTTTTCCTCATGTATATAAAAGTGTTAACACGATCAAAACCCATTAATAGGATAAATGTGGATGATAGAAAAATACATGATAGATATGAAATTAATCATTTTTATTAGAATAACTGGGTATTAAATGTTAGTACTTTTTTCCATGTCAATATAAAAAAATTATTTTCGAAGTAAATTTATATAATTGGAAATAAGTTAAAATTGATGATCTTCTATGTATAGAAATGAGTATAAAACTATGTTAGTATTTAAATAAAATTATCACAATACATTCATATAAATATGGTGTATGGTTCAAAAATAACACAACCATACTATGAAAATGGGCACATAAAATAATGTTAATATAGATGTTAAAATCATTAATAAACTATTCATCATTGGTAACACCAATTTAGAGATTTTACATTTTATTGTTTGGTACCATAACATAATTACAAAAATGATAAATATATATTTTAGAGTGTAAATAGAAAAAATAAACCATATTATGGTAAATAATTTAGAAAAATCAAATTTAAATGGATGTGATAACATAAAATATTTGTTAGAAGAGATATTTATTATTGATGTAAAAGATATTGTTATAGGTAACTTCCAATAGTATTCTTAAAAAGGGGAATTGAAAAATCTAAAAAAATGTTAATGTTAATAAAATAATAATCAATAATAATCCCCTTTAAGAGGTATATGGTTTATCTCAGGGGAATGTGGGGAGGAAGAAAAAATTTATTAAAGTGAAAGAGGAAATCATTTTTAATATTCTGAGATATACCTTTATTTAAATTTCTCAATATAAAAATATTTTAAAAACATAATTCATATAAAAATATCTTCTTTAAGATATTGGTAGTAAAATTTCTATAAAATAAAATTTTAGTTTGGTATAACCTATTCAATGAATAAATAATTCTGTGGTGAAGAGATATAACTCAAGGAAATGTAACATGAGTTGTCAATATTCCTTATGAGAAAGATACTGCTTGATGAATGAATTATTACAAAAGTAGTATTAGGGGATATAAATATAATATTGATAAAAAATATATAATCAAATATATAAAATAAATTTTGAAAATTTCTTGATATTTTAATTCTAATATGGAAATCATAACTAAATGAAAGAAAATGGGGTTACTAAATGCTTTATAACTCGGTAAAAATGAGTACAAGAAATGTGTTGAAAAGGAAATTATTTTTCCTAGTATTTCCCATGAATAACAAAATTTCTGATTATTATCTATATATGGGTAGTGAGTACTATAAAAAATTTATAACATAGATTATAACATATACATGTCTGAATGAATTATAATTTGATACCAAAAAACCATTATGATTTCCAAAACATTTTAATAAAAACACCTTCAATGAGTGAGATTATAATTCAATATATAATACTATGATTAAAATATAATTAATGATATTATTATATCTAAAACTACTTTTATTTGCAAAACATATATCAAATTACGTACACAACACTAAAAATATTTCCATGTGTGATATTTTGATAAAACCATCACTTTTTTCAGATTCATTCTATGAATATGATTAACATCCCTAATTATTTTTTAATCAATTTATATAAATTATGAATAAAATTAATCAACTATATTTCATTTAATATTTCCCAATTTTTTTAAAATTATATTAAATTTATTAATTATTTTTATCTTATGTTTTCATGGGTTTTGAATCAATGTTTGCTTATTTGAATGATTTTAGAAATTGAAGATGATAAATTTATGATATTTTAAATAAATAATGTAACCATTATAAAATATATATATACTAAATTTATTATTAAATAATGATAACATTAGAGTTCATGTTTCCATATTCCTCCATGATATACTTGTATAGAATAGTTCATGTAGGTGGTTAAACAAACCAAAAAATGGATACACTATATCTCTAGGGGCTGGTATGATTAACCGAGTATTTATTTTTATTATAATTGAATAATTATATTATATTTTTTCCAATTTTTTCGGTATATTTTAATTATATAGTAAAAATAAATAAATAAATATGAAAAACAAAAAAATAATTACATGGTAGAGGCTATAGTTCGCACAACACACAACAAAAATATTGATTTGTTTTAATAAGTTGTTAGAAATGAATAAATAAAGGGTTTACAATGATATAATATAACTAATGTATAATATTTTTTTAATTCTTCATATTACCATTAGTACAGTACTTTTGTAACAGTTAGACAAAGAAGAAATGTTATGGAATATGTAACACTCACATTTCCACATTGAAATTTATCCTAAAAGTCAACTTCGAAATGAATGAAAAAATATAAATAATCAATAGTATAGGATAATTAAAACATGGGAATACTAAAAGAGGATATAAATGATTTATTAGTATGATATAATTTGCGTTAATGGTCAGGGAATAAAGGTGTGGATGTGTCACCTTTTATATGTTATGAAAAGTGTACTTTTCATAACAGCCTATATATTTCAATGATATCGTTATTCCATTCTATTAATAATACTAAAATGATTATAATTTATTTATTTTGTGACTATAATGGGGGTATATATCCATAAAATATCATTCACACTATTTTTTTAGTCACGTTGAAATCTATTTATTCTTTTGTTTTCACTATTACCCTTTATTATTTTAACTTTTGTATGTATTTAATAATGTTGAAATATATGTTTTAATTAAAATATAAAATAACCCACCATAAAAAAATTAAGGGTGAAAATATATATTTAATCACCATTTAATATAAATAAATTTTAAATAATTAATATGTTATACTTTATGAAAATATTATATATATATATATATATGTAATTTTTCCGAATAATGATGTTTTCAATATTTTGTGTTCTTAATATTATTTACTATTGATTACCAATTATATTTTTATTAATATAATTATATGTATTTTTTTAATCATCATTATATAGTCATATTTTAATATGTATTACATTAATTTTTTAGATAAATGGAACACAAAATTAATAAAATAATTCTTTGAAAATAATAGTTTTTCTATTATCAGAGTAATTAAAATTAAGAACAGTAATCATATAGTTATGAAAATCTACAAATTTACATTATAAAATAATATGGTTATAATTATCATAAAATTAAAATCCATTGTTATATTTTTTTTGAATGATGAAAAATAATAATTAATGTATGATAATAGAGACATATTATTGTGTAAATTATTAATTGAGTTTTTAAAACAAAATAAACGGGTTTTATATAAAGAATATTGTTAATTAAAAATTATAAATTTCAATCAATTAATTTATATCTTTTATTTAAATAATTTTGAAAAAATTTACTCATCCTGTTATTATGCTAATGACATAAAAGTGATATTTTTTTAACAAATTTTTATTTTTCATATTCAAATAAAAAATTATTTCTAAAAAATATTAAAAATTCAACTTAGGATATTTATTTTATTATAAATATAAATATTATTTTCTATTTTTTAGATTTAATGTCTAAAATTTAATTATTCAAAATTTGACCAACATCATAAAATATAATGAAAAATAATTTCAATTGAAAATGGAAATATTAAAATTTTAAATTTTATAATTTTTTAATATCATTTCAGTGTAAATTAGTGTTAACCAATTTCTAATAACAATCATGCTTTGTAATAATTGATAATATGTTTCTTCAAATATAATGTTTTATCCCAGAAAAATGAATGCTTTAGGAAAATTTAATTCTTAATAATAAATCCTCTTATTGGCCATTTTTTGTAAAATATTTAAATATAATTCATATTAATAATTTACTTTTATTTATTTACATTTATATATATATATATCCTATTTTGGTTACACATATTGATTCCAACTAATTCAAAGGGTTTTTTAATGATAAAATTTAAATATTTATGTTTTATCAAAATAAATCATTGTTTCTTCTATGATTTTCTGTAGAGAATTATATTGATCAAATAGAAATATTTAAATAACTATGTCTTACATAGAACAACATAAATTTTTTCCATTATATCATACTACATACCAATAAATAATATAGTTCCATTCTTATGATTCCAATAGAATTAATTGTGATGTTCTAGTGTCTCAGTGGGTAATGAATATGTTATGGTGTACTAACAATATTTTGGTTGAAAAAATGGTCATTTTAGACATTATGGTTTAGAGAATAAATTTTTAGACTCTATTATATTGATAAAAATTATAATATATGAGTGATATTAGATTTTTTGTGATGAAAACCATGATATTTTCTATATGAACCATGTCATGATCAGGGTTAAATATATGTCCTTTTAAGCATAAATTTTCTAAAAGATATAAGGATGTAACATTATTTTTTCCTAGTTCAAATATCAAGATTTTAATATAAAAACTATATAAGAGGTAAAAAATTAATTATTTCTATATATTTTTAAATATTTTTGGTGATTCTTCCTTATTAGTGTGATAAAACCTAGAGGTATCCACCCCACGAGCCTACATAATATTATATACAGAAATGTTCATAGCGTGATGAGAAGAATAAAGGTTTATTGTTCATCCATACATGGAGAAACATGAGAAGAATATTTTAAGGGAGATTAAAATTTTTGAGACTTATTTTAAATTTATTTATTTAATATCATAACGATATTCTCGATCCACATCCATTATTCCTTATTTATAATATGATAAGAATGTGTAAAGTGAGAACAAAACAATTTCATATCTTGGACAAGAACAATTGATAAAAAGAGTTGTTGAACTTATCAAATTTTCTTGGGACATGCATAAATATTACTCACTCTCTATCACTAATCTCAAATATTTATTTAATTAAATCCATTAATTATATGATTTAATTAAAAAAAGAATAATTTTTTCATGAAAATGTTTTCTTGGGAAACTAATTTAACCCCTCTATCCTTGATCATGAATAATTATCATATGACTTTGGAAAACCCCAATTAATAAAATTGGGTGCCTATATTAATGAATACCAATCAATCAATATGTGAATGTAAAGGGTATTACTAGTGTATAATATATCTAAAATTAAACCTCAACAACAATTTTCCTCCAAGGGAGTTATGAATCGATTTTTGACTTAACAATTAAATAAATCAGTACTAAACAAAAAACGATGTCAATGATTATAATATCTACCTAGTGGATAATGTACATGATTTGTGATATTTCAATGTAATAACACATGAATATTGAAATAACATATTTTTATAATTACCCTTTCGATCTACAAGCCTTTTATAGATACCTGAAGCTTGAAGTACATGGAAAATACATTACTTTTGTGGAATACATAATATATAACAAAAACAGACAAACAAGGACCGTAATAGTTTAGTGTCTTTGGAATCTCAGAATAAATCTTCTAATCATGGTGAATGGTCTTCAAAAACTCCCATAACGATCTTCCAATTTTGTTTCCTTACCTAAAACCTTTCTTTACATCCTGGGGAAAATAAAACATAAAAAGGGTGAGATCAAATGATCAGTAAGGGAAAACATTGATAACATAAAACAATCCATAAACATTTGGAAGCAAAAACTGGAACATGAAATTTAAACATCAAAATCTTGAGAAAAGACATAAATCGTGGAAGTATATAAGGTATATATCATAATAAAACATCAACCATGATAAAATTGGAATAAAACATGTAATTGTGGAAACCATTCCGCACATGTCATGATTTCCATAGTAGACAAAGAATTTCTGCCAAGACAATCTTAGTGGACAAAGTCCCTTTCTGAATCAAGTTCACTCCTCGTTTCAGTCTTGTAACACTGAACCGGTTTAACTTACCATTCCATCCATGTCAATCTCATGAGATATAAATCATTACCCAATGCATTGGAGGGAGATATAGGTCCCACCCATCTCATAATGAAATCATTCTTTTGTGTCCCACAAAATCATAAATCATACATCATAGCATAACCCATGTAATAAAATGGGATTTTTAAACATCATGCCATCATAAAATAATCCATAAAAGTTTGATATCATTTCATCATAAGAAAATTGAAACCATTTAAATCATAGAGACATATTACTTGAAACATACACAGATGAAATAATGTCATCTTAGATGGAAAATAGTTTTGGCAAAACACTTGAAATGAATTCTTGAGGAAAATATCCTTTCTTCTTTAAAATCATTATCTCTTCACAAAATTCCATGAAATTTTAAAAGAAAAGGGTTTTTTTCAAAATAATCATGCAATCTTGTAGAGGAAGCTTCTTGAAAATGAGGCATTATGAAATTGTAAAAATCCGTTCACGCCGTATAAGTTAAAAATAACATTCTCCTCGTACTTTTTTCGGAAAAGTAAAAAAGTACCTTATATGGTAACCAAAGGAATTATTCCATTCATATAATGTGGTAAAAGGTAAATAAAGGTTAAAATTGACTTTAAACATTCATGGATGAATAGTAAACATTTTTTGAAAACATTTTTAGAAAACATGGTCATGGATGATAAACATAACCCCAGTAAATACTTACATATAAGAAATCTCAGATAAAAATGAGATTGAAAATTTATCCCTTACCTTATGTCCGATATACATCGTATGTATCTTGACCTCCTGTATAATGATTTAAATAATGCCATTGGATTATTAATAAATCATATTCATTGTTATGATATCATATATGGTTCACTTATGAATTTATATTACCCGTTCTTTTGTAAATTCCATGTTAAAGAGCGTTTTGGGTAAAATCGTTTCATTTATCGTATGTGTTTCGACTCGTCGTTCATGATATTATTACTTATATCCTGATTTAAATAATTCCATAATGTAAAACATGATTTATATATTATATATATTCATTATATACATATATATTATAGATCGATAAAAGAAATGAAATACACCGTTTATTGAGACGGTAGGTCGTACGTACGCATGAACGCTGTTTTCGTTTCCTTATTGAATTGAATTGAATTGAATTGAGTAGATGACATACATATATATATATATACATAAATCCAGTAGCATTATTATGTCATATATTTCATTATTATTCATTATATATACTTTTTAATCATTCTTGAAAGGTTAATCATGGAAAATTAATCTCATCGCGTTCATGGAGACGGTAGTCTGTACGTACGCACGAGCGATGATATCATTCCCATGATTGTGGAATTGTATTGGAGTGTATGTATACTATTTCAGAATAAATATAACTTTACAATAATCATTTATTTACACCATTATACCCATCAGTGTAAGGTGGTGGTGGAAAAACAGATTACACCACGGCGTGGAGACGGTATTCCATACGTACGCACGCGTGGTGATTTCGTTTTCCGTAGGATGGATAGATGGTGAAATGGGGTTGTTTCATAATTATAATAAATTATCAGTATATGAGTGATACTGATGTTATTACTTCATAATGAAACAACTAAAGAAGAATAAGTGGAAGAAGAAATAAAGTTGAAAGAATCGGTAACGGGCATTACCTCTTCTTTGAAGCACCTTTTTAAAACCTCCTCTTAGGGCACTAATATTGGGCTTTAAAGAAGACCAGAACCTCTGGGATGTTTCTAGGGAAGTGTAGAAGATAAATTGGAAGGTGTTGGCCGATATTTAAGGTTCAAAGTGGGGTGAGGAATAGAGGGAGGATGTGCCCTTTTATATGGGAGGAGAGGGGCACCTTTGGAATAACTAAACATATTATATTATTCTAAAGTCATATTCGGGTTTTAATAGCTAAAAATTGATTTATTTCGAAGCTAAGGTGTGGATGGGTCGAAATACTCTCATCCAATATAATTTAGACAATTTTAGGTTCCTATTTTAACCTTATCATTTAGATTTAACTTTAAGTTAGATAATTTTACTTTTACCGTGTCCTTTTGTGTTGTTGCACTATAACGATAATAAACTTACTATAACAAGCCAAAAGAACCCCAAGTAGTTTATTATTAATATATATAACCTTATCTAAGTCATTTTTTCGAACGTTATATTTTTATGAATATAATACCAATTAATAATATAATATTAGTTTTAAAAACTATTTTATGTCAATTTTGACACTCTTTGGCAATTGATTTTTGTGAAAATCATAACAGAATTATTAGTTCAAAAAAAGTTAATTAAATCAACACTAATATGTCCTATTAACATATAAAATTATTTTAATTCATAAAAAGTCTCAAATTACATTTATTTGGGTATTTATAACATCAATTATGTCAATATTTAATTAATAAGATAATTACTGCATCATTATTGTGTCATAAATAAATTACATTATTTAATGTTTAAAAATTACAAATAAAATTTCATTATGTAGGGAATCTTATTATCTTTCTTATTCATATTTATAGTCGAATTTATCTTATATATAACCCAATATTAAAAATGATTTAATTATTAAACATTGATTTTAACAATTTTAACCCTTCTTTAAAGAAATTAATAATAAAAGTCCTAATATAATCCAAGTGGGCCTAAATGGTCATACATTATTCCTAAGGTTTTTTTTGGTCTAATTACACTTATCCAATAGAATTAGGACATGTTTTAAGGTAATAATAATATCATTTTTACCCTTAATTACACTATTTACTTTTAATCGTGGTAAATAAAAGTAAAAAGTTACTATTCACCAAAAATTATTTTCATCTCATTGAACCAAATTTTACTTACTAACATCAACCGTGTCTCTCGGATTTTTGAAATTCCATTCACAAAAGCGGTAAAATTATGTTTTATGTATATTTGCAAATTCTCCTAGGAGGTGGGTAAAAAACGGTCAAAAGTTCAATAAAATTTTTCTATATCTAAAATTATTAAAAAATGACTCCAATGAATTAAATTGAAATTATATAGGTATTATGTATCAATTTTTACCTAAAATAAATTTAAATAAAATAAATAATTATTTAAAAAAAAGTCGGTTTTTTTATAGTAACCTAGGGTTTTCACTATTCATCAAAAATTGAAAGTTTTCAGAAAAATACCAAAATTTCACCCTAGGCTAATTTTGATATACTGAATCCAAAAATGAAGTCCATTTTGAATGTTTAAATTTTAAAAAATTTAAAATGTTATTATTACTATTCATAACCGCTAGTTTTAATAATATTTTAAGAGGATATGGTTGTTTAGTGAAACTCGGTATTGCATACAACACACGCTATCAAGGAAGTTCGTGATTGTGTGTAATGTAGTCAAGTCAGTGTTCCGTGTTGTGCAAGACCCCATTATAGTAGCGTACAACACAAGACATCAATAAAATTAAAAATAATATTTTTCATAAAATCTCGGGGTGTTACATTCTACACCCCTTAAAATGAATTTCACCATCAAAATTCATCGGGGTTATAAATGGTTTACTACATGAAAGTTTCTTTAATAGAAACATACATCAAAAAAAGGAATACCAAAACCAATCTTTAAAAACTAATGTATGAAACATAACGGTTACCCAATTTAACTAATCATTGGGTTTCCACATAGGAAAACATAGGTGAAAATATGGATATAGAAGAGAAACCTAACCATCATGTTCTGATGGAGAGTGGTAGAGAACATGGCTATGAAAAATCCAAAAATCACAAAGCCATAGATTTGTGATGATCTAAGCTATCATCTGATTCATCAGATATAAGGAAACTAGGACAAAATTTTTGGTTTTCAAGATCATTTCCCTAAACTTGAATAATTTGAATTAGAATAAATACTTACTTTATTTTGGTACAATCTCACTATTGTTAGTGCTTTTAACAATTTTTACTTCATCTCTTAAAGAAATGAAGTTGAATTTTTTATTCGTGATGTATTAACAGATCATGTGATAGAATGATGGTTCATTCCATCTGTTTCAAACAAAAGGTTAGCAAAAGTTATCAAATATACATAAGTCTGTCTATGGTGAGGTTAATCGTATACGATTCCAAAAATGAACTTATAATTCATATATCATACCGCGTAATAAAATAAAACCAGTTTCTAATAACCAGGGACTTCCTGTATGCCAGTGGTAGGCAATAATGGCCAGTCGCATTTCGGTTGTGTGTTCGATTCCCACAGCTTTGTACGACGCAATGGGTTGTCGCCCGTCTACAGGTTGTCCTTTTTCTAAAACTATATTAATATAACATCCCATTAATAATATCGAAAAAAGTTATATCTGTAAAACAATAATAACTTATGTCCAACATAATTCATTCCAGTCTTTAGGCTTATCTAAAATAATTAGGTCCATGCTCATAGTATAAAGAAAATGATTACCTGAAATGTCACATAACAATCACGTGAATGCCATCATTTATCCCCCATATATCCTAAGATATATGTTGTTGGTCAAATTAAAAATGTGTTAATACGTTAATCATGTATTCTCTTGAAGAATGAATACACATTGAACCTTAGTGAAAACATGAATGCAGTTAAAAGTTAACACTTTCCACATACCAAAATCCTCAAAATTCTTTATACTCAAACCACGATATCACTTAGTCCTTATATCAATCATGAGCTCATGAATACAATAAAACATCTCATTATCTTCTTATCCCTTCATTAAGCTCATATCATCTGCTTACCAAAATTTATCAATCACTTTCCCTGGTTACCGGTATCATAAAATTATTGAGAACCACAATTGAACAATACATAAATCTTCCAATATTCCACGATACTATATACAATATTATTTTGGAATCCCATTACATAAACACTTAATCATTCCACCACATCGTTGTTATTTTCAACATGGCCAATAGTCATCGTATGTGACTTCCCTTTGTCCTTTTCCTTAAGTGGTTTCTCATGTCGATCATCATTATCCCTTAGATTAGGGAATTGATTAACATAATGCCCCATTTCCTTACACATGAATCATTGAAGTGTTGTTGGTGCGTTCTCTGTAGTCTTTTCTTTATTCACACCATTAGGAACCCTTTTTCCATTACTTTGACACTCACCTGCTCGATGACCGTCTTTTCCACACTTAAAACATTTTCTAGTCCCTATAAGACAATCTCCACCATGCTTCATTCCACACATTGAGCATAAGGAAACATTCATCTTCTTTTCAACATTATTCTGAGATTTCTCCTTGAAATCCATCTTTCATTTCTTGTCAAAACCATGAGATGGATATTTAACACCAAATTCCATTTCAACCATGATAGCACAACGCACAATTTCTTCATAGCTACTGAAGTCTCTTATAGCTAATTCCCTTCGAAGATTTTGTTTTAAGCCACTGAAGAATCGATCAATTTTACATTCAAGTTGGATGATAAAGCCAGAATCATACCTTGCAAACCTTGAAATATTCTCTTCGTATATACCAACAGATTGACCATCCTTTTTCTTTAGTTAAAGAAACTCCTTCTCCATCTTTTTTCGAATAATACAAACGATGTACTTATTGAAAAATAAGTTCTTAAACTCGTCCCATTCCATGGACTCAATTTCATCTCTTGGCCTCATATTCTTGATAATATTCCACCATTGATCAGCTTCACCTTCCAAACGATATACTACTAAGATGAATTTATCATGTTCATAACATTGAAGAACCGAAAATATCATTTCAGTGGTACTGATCCATTGTTCAGCAACAAGTGGATCATAAAACCCATTAAAAGAAGGTGGAAGTTGCCTCATGAAGGACTCAATAGAATATTGTTCCCTTCTCTGCTCATTTTGAAGTCCAGAATGATTCATAGATTTTGTAAGTATAGAAATAAGATTTTTCACTCTATCTCCCATAAAATTTGTTTGCTCAGGAGGACAATCATTGCATTGTCCATTACATTGATCAACATAGTTCTTTCGGGTTCCAGCCATCATCTAAAACACAAAAAGAATACTGTGAGAGGAAGAAATCATGCTAGGGAAAAAACACAATAAAGGGGGAGTACCTTCAATATCTAACATATTAGGTTAAATTCTAAGATCGTTACTGTAGTACTAGGACTATATCATATACATATACTTATCTTTAGGGACATCCATAGACATACCTTAGAAATATCTCTAGGGATCTAACTAACGTTGTCGCATCCTAGTTTCCAAAGGTTGACTAAACCTTTCCTATGATACAAACTGTAGAGACCCAAAGCTTGACGTACATGGACAATACATTACTTTTTCGGAATACTTAATACATAAGAAAAAGAGACACACAAGGACCGTAACAGTTTAGTGTCTTTGGAAACTCGGAATAAAATCTTCTAATCGTGGTGAAAGATCTTGAACAACTCCCATAACGATCTTCCCCTTTTTGTTTCTGTACCTAAAACCTTTCCATACTTCCTGGGAAAAATAAAACATAAAAAGGCTGATCTCAAATGCTCAGTAAGTGCAAACATAGATAACATAAAACAATCCATAAACATTTGGAAGAAAAAACATAAACATGAAATTTAAACATAAAAATCTTGAGAAAAGACATAAATCATGGAAGCACGTAAGGAATATATCATAATAGAACATCAACCATGATAAAATGGGAATAAAACATGTAATTGTGGCAACCATTCAGCACATGTCATGATTTCCATAGTAGCCAAGGCATTGCTGCCAAGACCATCTTAGTGGACTAAGTACCTTTCTGAATCGAGTTCACTCCTCGTTTCCGTCCTGTAACACTGAACCGGATTAACATACCAATCCAGACATGTCTATCTCATGAGATATAAATCTTTACCCAATGCATTGGAGGGAGATATAGGTTCCACCCATCTCATAATGAAATCATTCTTTTGTGTGCCAAAAAATCATAAATCATACATCATAGCCTAACCCATGTAATAAAATGGGATTCTTAAACATCATTCCATCATAACATAATCCATAAAAGTTTGATATAATATCAAAATAAGAAAATTGAATCCATTTAAATCATAGAGACATATTACTTGAAACATACACATGTGAAATAATGTCATCTTGGATGGAAAATAGTTTTGGAAAAACACTTGAAATGAATTCTTGAGGAAAATATCCTTTCTTCTTTAAAATCAATTTCTTTTCACGAAATTCCATGAAATATTAAAAGAAAAGGGTTTTGTTGAAAATAATCACGCAATCTTGTAGAGGATGCATCTTAAAAATGAGGCATTATTAAACCGTAAAAATCCGTTCACACCGTATAAGTTAAAAATAACATTCTCCTCGTACTTTTGTCGGAAAAGTCAAAAAGTACCTTTTACGGTAACCAAAGGAAAGATTCCATTCATAAAATGTGGTAAAAAGTAAATAAAGAGTAAAAATGACTTTAAACATTCATGGAAGAATAGTAAACATTTTATAAAAACATTTTTAGAAAACATGTTCATGGATGATAAACATAACCCCAGTAAATACTTACGTACAAGCAATCTCAGATAAAAATGAGATTGAAAATTTATCCCTTACCTTATGTCTGATATGCTTCGTATGTATCCGAACCTCTTGTATAATGATTTAAATAGTGTCATTGACTTATTACAGAATCATATTCATTGTTATGATATCATATATGGTTCACTTATTAATTTATATTACACGTTCTTTTGTAAATTCCATGTTAAAGAGCATTTTTGGTAAAATTGTTTCATTTATCGTATGTGTTTCGACTCGTCGTTATTTATATTATTACTTATATCATGATTTAAATAATTCCAGAATGTAAAACATGGTATATATATATATATAATATATATTCAGTATATACATATATATTATAGATCGATAAAAGGAATGAAATACACCATTCATGGAGACGGTAGGCCGTACGTACGCATGAATGCTGTTTTCGTTTCCTTATTGAATTGAATGGAATTGAGTATATGACATACATATATATATATATATAAAGTAGCATTATTCTGTCATATAATTCATTATTATTCATTATATATACTTTTTAATCATTCTTGAATGGTTAATCATGGAAAATGAATCTCATCGCGTTCGTGGAGGCGGTAGTCCGTACGTATGAACGAGCGATGATATCATTCCCATGATTGTGGAATTGTATTGGACTGTATTTATACCACTTCAGAATAAATATCAATTTAAAATAATAATTATTTACACCATTATACCCATCCATGTAAGGTGGTGGTGGAAAAACAGATTACACCACGACGTGGAGACGGTATTCCGTACGTACGCACGCGTGGTGATTTCATTTTCCATAGGATGGATAGATGGTTAAATGGGGTTGTTTCATAATTATAATAAATTATCAGTATATTAGTGGTAATGATGTTATTACTTCATAAAGAAACATCTAAAGAAGAATAAGTGGAAGAATAAATAAAGTTGAAAGAATCTGTAACGGGCATTACCTCTTCTTTGAAGCGCCTTTTTGAAACCTCCTCTTAGGGCACTAATATTGGTCTTTGATGAAGACCAGAACCTATAGGATGTTTCTAGGGAAGTGGAGAATATAAATTGTCAGGGGTTGGATTATATTTAATGCTCAAAGTGGTGTGAGGAAGAGAGGGAGGAGGTTCCCTTTTATAAGGGAGGAGAGGGGCACCTTTGGAATATCTAAATATATTATTTTATTATAATGACATATTCGGTTTTTAACAGGTCCAAACTGAGTTATTTCGAAGATAAGGTGGGGATGGGTAGAAATCCTCTCATCCAATAGAATTTAGACAAGTTTAGGTTCCTATTTTAACATTATCATTTAGATTTAACTTTAAGTTAGATAATTTTACTTTTACCGTGTCTTTTTCTGTTCTTATACTATATGGTTAATAAACTTACTATAACCAGTCAAAAGAACCCCAGGTTATTTATTATTAATATATATAACCTTATCTAAGTCATTTGGCCGAACCATAGATTTTTGAGGAATATAATAACAATTAATAATATAATATTTGTTTTAAAAACTATATTATGTCAATTTTGACACTATTTGGTAATTTATTTTTGTGAATATCATAACAGAATTATTAGTTCAAAAAAAGATAATTAAATCAACACTAACATGTCATATTAACATATAAAATTATTTTAATTCATAAAAAGTCTCAAATTACATTTATTTGGGTATTTATAACATCAATTATGTCAATATTTCATTAATAAGATAATTACTGCATCATCATTGTGTCATAAATAAATTAAATTATTTAAAGTCTAAATATTAAAAAAAAAATATCATTATGTAGGAAATCTTTTTATCTTTCTAATTAATTTTTATAGTCGAATTTATCTTATTTATAACCCTATATTAAAAATGATTTACTTATTAAACTTTGATTTTAACTATTTTAACCATTCTTTAAATAAATTAATAATAAATGTCCTAATCTTAACCAAGTGGGCCTAAATGGTCATATTTTATTCCTAAGGTTGTTTCTGGCCGAAATAAACTTATCCAATATAATTAGGACATGTGTTAGGGTAATAAAAATATCATTTTAACCCTTAATTACCCTATTTACTTTTAACCGTGGTAAATAAAAGGAAAAAGTTACTATTCACCAAAAAATATTTTCATCTCATTGAACCACATTTTAATTACTGACATCAACTGTGTCTCTTGTATTTTTGAAATTCCATTCACAAAAGCGGTAAAATTATGTTTTATGTAAATTTGCAAATTTTCCTAGGAGGTGGGTAAAAGACGGTCAAAAGTTCAATAAAACTTTTATATTTCTAAAATTATTATAAAATGAGTCCAATGAATTAAATTAAACTTATATAGGTATTATGTATCAATTTTGACCTAAAATAATTATAAATAAAATAAATAATTATTTAAATAAATAGTTAGTTTTTAAATTGTAACCTAGTGTTTTCACTATTCATCAAAAATTGAAAGTTTTCAGAAAAATAACAAAATTTCACCCTAGGCTAATTTTGATATTACGAATTCACAAATGAAGTCCATTTTGAAAGATGAAATTTTCAAAATTTCAAAAAGTGGTTATTACTATTCATAACGGCTAGTTTTAATAATATTGTAATAGCATATCGTTGTTTAGTGAAACTCGGTATTGTGTACAACACACGCTATCGAGGAAGGTCGCGATTGTGTGTAATGCAGCCAAGTTAGGGTTGCGTGTTGTGCAATACTCCTTTGTTGTATCATAAAACACAATACATAAATAAAATTAAAAAGAATATTTTTCATAAAATCTCGGAGTGTTACATTCTACCCACCTTAAAATGAATTTCGCCCTTGAAATTCGTCGGGGTTATAAATGGTTTACTACTCGAAAGGTTATTTAATAGAAACCCACATCTTAAAAAGGAATACCAAAAAAATCTTTAAAAATTAAAGTATGAAACATAACTGTTACCCTAATTAACTAATCACTGGGTTTCCACATTGGAGAACATAGGTGAAAATATGGATATGGCCAAGAAACCTAACCATCATGTTCTGATGGAGAGTGGTAGAGAACATGGATATGAAAAATCCAACAATCACAAAGACATAGATTTGTGATGATATAAGATACCATCTAATTAATCAGATATAAGGGAACTAGGACAACATTTTTGGTTTTCAAGATCATTTCCCTAAAGTTGAATAATTGGAATTAGAATAAATACTTACTTTATTTTGCTACAATCTCACTATTGTTCGTTCTTTGAACAATTTCTACTTCATATCTTTAATAAATGAAGTTGAATTTGTTATTTGTGAAGTGTTAACAGATCATGTGATAGAATGATGGTTTATTCCATTTGTTTCAAACAAAAGGTTAGTAAAAGTTATCAAATATACATAAGTCTATCTATGGTGAGGTTAATCGTATACGATTCCAAAAATGAACTTATAATTCATATATCATACTATGTAATAAAATAAAACTAGTTTCTACTAACCAGGGACTTCTTGTAGGCCAGTGGTAGGCGATAAAGGCCAGTCGCACTTCGGTTGTGGGTTTGATTCCCACAGCCTTGTCCGACGCGATGGGCTGTCGCCCGACTTTCAGGTTGTCCTTATTCTAAAACTATATTACTATAATATCCCATAAATAATATCGAAAAAAGTTCAATCCTTAAACAATACTAACTTATGTCCAACATAATTCATTCCAGTCTTTAGGCTTATCTAAAATACTTCGGTCCATGATCATAGTATAAAGAAAATGATTACTTGAAATGTCACATAACAATCACGAGAATGCCATCATTTATCCCCCATATATCATAAGATATATCTTGTTGGTAAAATTACAAACATGTGAATACCTTAATCATGTATTCTCTTGAAGAATGAATACCCATTGAACCTTAGTGAAAACATGAATGCAGTTAAAAGTTAACACTTTCCACATATTAAAATCCTCAAAATTATTTATACTCAAACCATGATATCACTTAGTCCATATATCAATCATCAGCTCATGAATACAATCAAACATCTCATTATCTATTTATCCCTTCATTATGCACATATCATCTGCTTACCAAAATTTCTCAATCACTCTCCATGGTAATCGGTACCATAAAATTATTGAAAACCACATTTTACCAATACATAAATATTCCACTATTCAACGATACTATATACAGAATTATTTTGGAATCCCATTACATAAACACTTAATCATTCCACCACATCGTTGTCATATTCAACATCACCAATAGTGATCCCATGTGACATCCCTTTGTCCTTTGCCTTATGTGGTTGCTCATGTCGATCATCATTAACCCTTGGATTTGGGAATTGATTAGCATAATGCACCATTTCATTACACATGAAGCAATGAAGTGTTGTTGGTGCGTTCTCTGCAGCCTTTTCTTTATTCACACCATTAGCAACCCTTTTTCCATTAATTCGACACTCAGCTACTCGATGACCTTCTTTTCCTAACTTAAAACATTTTCTAGTCCCTTTAAGAAAATCTACACCATGCTTCTATCCACACTTTGAGCATAAGGAAACATTCATCTTCTTTTCACAATTATTCTCAGATTTCCCCTTGAACTCCATCTTTCGTTTCTTGTAAAAATAACGAGATGGATATTTACCACCAACTTCAATTTCTACCTTGATAGCACAACGCACAATTTCTTCATAGCTACTGAAGTCTCTTATAGCTAATTCCCTTCGAAGATTTGGTTTTAAGCCACTGAAGAATCGATCAATTATACTTTCAGGTGGGATGATAAAGCCAGATTCATACCTTTCAAGCCTTGTAAAATTCGCTTCATATATACCAAAAGATTGATCATCCTTTTTCTTTTGTTCAAGAAACTCCTTCTCCATATTTGTTCGAAGAATACGAGGGAAGTACTTATTGAAAAATATGTTCTTGAACTCGTCCCATTCCATGGACTCAATTTCATCTCTTGGCCTCGTATTCTTGATAAGATTCCACCATTGATCAGCTTCACCTTCCAAACAATATACTACTAAGATGAATTTATCATGATCAGAACATTGATGAACTGAAAATATCTTTCTAGTGGTACTGATCCATTGTTCAACAACAAGTGGATCAGACGTCCCACTGAAAGATGGTGGACGTTTCCTCATGAAGGACTCAATAGAATATTGTTCCCTTCTCTGCTCATTTGGATGTCTAGAATGATTCATAGATTATGTAAGTATAGCAATACAATTTTTCACTCCATCTCCCATAACCTTTTTTTTGTTCCGGAGGAAAATCATTGCATTGTCCATTACATTGATCAACACGGTTCCTTCGGGTTCTAGCCATCGTCTAAAACCCAAAAAGAATACTGTGAGAGGCAAAAATCATGCTAGGGAAAACAACACAATAAAGGGGGAGTACCTTTAATATCTAACATCTTAGGTTAAATTCTAAGATCTTTATCATAGTTCTAGGACTATATCCTATACGTAAACTTATCCTTAGGGAAATCCCTAAACATACCGTAGAAATATCTCTAGGGATCTCACTAACGTTTTCGCATCCTAGTTTCCAAAGGATGACTAAACCTTTCCACTGATACCAACTATAGAGACCTGATGCTTGACGTACATGGAAAATACATAACTTTTTCTGAATACTTAATACATAACAAAAACATACACACAAGGACCATAATAGTTTAGTGTCTTTGGAAACTCGGAATAAAATATTCTAATCGTGGTGAAAGATCTTCAACAACTCCCAAAATGATCTTCCGATTTTTGTTTCCTTACCTAAAACCTTTCTTTAATTCCTGGGGAAAATAAAATATAAAAAGTGTGAGCTCAAATGCGCAGTAAGGGAAAACATAGATAACATAAAACAATCCATAAACATTTGGAAGAAAAAACTTGAACATGAAATTTAAACATCAAAATATTGAGCGAAGACATAAATCATGGAAGTACGTAGGGAATATATCATAATAGAACATCAACCATCATAAAATGGGAATAAAACATGTAATTGTGGAAACCATTCAGCACATTTCATGATTTCCATAGTAGCCAAGGCATTGCTCCCAAGACCATCTTAGTGGACAGAGTCCCTTTCAGAATCGAGTTCACTCCTCGTTTCAGTCCTGTAACACTGAAACAGATTAACTTACCGTTCCAGCCATTTCTATCTCATGAGATATAAATCTTTACCCAATTCATTGGACGTAGATATAGGTCCCACCCATCTCATAATGAAATCATTCTTCTGTGTGCCACAAAATCAGAAATCATACATCATAGCATAACCCATGTAATAAAATGGGATTCTTAAACATCATGCCATCATAACATAATCCATAAAATTTTGATATCATTTCATCATAAGAAAATTGATACCATTTAAATCATAGAGACATATTACTTGAAACATACACATATGAAATATTGTCATCTTATATGGAAAATAGTTTTGGAAAAAACACTTGAAATGAATTCTTGAGTAAAATATTCTTTCTTCTTTAAAATCATTTTTTTTCCACAAAATTCCATGAAATTTTAAAAGAAAAGGGTTTCGTTGAAAATAATCATGAAATATTGTGGAGGAATATTTTTTAAAATGTGGTGTTATGGAACCCTAAAAATCTATTCACACCGTATAAGTTAAAAATAACATTCTCCTCATACTTTTTTTTGAAAAGTAAAAAAAGTACCTTATATGGAAACCAATGGAAAGATTCCATTCATACAATGTGGTAAAAAGTAAATAAACTGTAAAAATGAATTTAAACATTCATGGAAGAATAGTAAAAATTTTATGAATTTTTTTTAGAAAATGTGGTCATGGATGATAAACATAACCCCAGTAAATACTTACATATACGCAATCTCAGATAAAATGAGATTGAAAATTTATCCCTTACCTTATGTCTGATATGATTCGTATGTTTTCGAACCTCCTGTATAATGATTTAAATAATGTCATTGACTTATTACATAACAATATTCACTGTTATGATATCATATATGGTTCAATTATGACTTTATATTACTCGTTCTTTTGTAAATTCCATGTTAAAGAGCATTTTGGGTAAAATCGTTTAATTTATCTTATGTGTTTCGACTCGTCGTTCTTGATATTATTACTTATATACCGATTTAAATAATTCCAGAATGTAAAACATGATTTATATATAATATATATTCATTATATACACATATATTATAGACCGATAAAAGGAATGAAATACACTGTTCATGGAGACGGTAGACCGTACGTACGCATGAATGTTGTTTTTGTTTCCTTATTGAATTGAACGGAATTGAGTATATGACATACACATATATATATAAATATATACATAAATCTAGTATCATTATTATGTCATATATTTCATAATTATTCATTATATATACTTTTTAATCATTCTTGAATGGTTAATCATGGAAATTAAATCTCATCGCGTTCGTGGAGATGGTAGTCTGTACGTATGCACGAGCGATGATATCATTCCCATGATTGTGGAATTGTATTGGAGTGTATGTATACTATTTCAGAATAAATATCACTTTACAATAATCATTTATTTATACCATTATACCCATCCATATAAGGTGGTGGTGGAAAAACAGATTACACCACAACATGGAGATGGTATTCTGTACGTACGCACACGTGGTGATTTCGTTTTCCGTAGGATGGATAGATGGTGAAATAGGATTTTTTCATAATTATAACATATCAGTATATGAGTGATACTGATGTTATTATTTCATAATGAAACAACTAAAGAAGAAGGAGTGGAAGATGAAATAAAGTTGAAAGAATCGGTAACGGGCATTACCTCTTCTTTGATGCGACTTTTTGAAACCTCCTCTTAGGGCACTAATATTGGTCTTTGAAGAAGACCAGAACCTCTAGGATGTTTCTATGGAAGTGGAGAAGAGAAATTGGCAGGGGTTAGCCGAGCTGTAAGGCTCAAAGTGGTGTGAGAAAGAGAGGGAGGAGGTGCCCTTTTATAAGGGAGGAGAGGGGCACCTTTGGAATAACTTAAAATATTATTTTATTATAAAGTCATATTCGGTTTTTAATAGCACAAAATTGAGTTATTTCGAAGCTAAGTCGGGGATGGGTCGAAATCCACTCATCCAATAGAATTTAGACAAGTTTAGGTTCCTATTTTAACCATATCATATAGATTTAACTTTAAGTTAGATAATTTTACTTTTACTGTGTCTTTTTGTGTTCTTAAACTATAAGGTCAATAAACTTACTATAACAAGACAAAAGAACCCCATGTTGTTAATTATTAATATATATAACCTTATCTATGTCATTTGGCCGATAATTAGATTTTTAGGAATATAATAACAATTAATAATATAAATTTTGTTTTAAAAACTAGTTTATGTCAATTTTGACACTATTTGGTAATTGATTTTTTGTGAAAATCATAACCGAATAATTAGTTCGAAAAAAGTTACTTAAATAAACACTAACATGTCATAGTAACATATAAAATTATTTTGATTCATAAAAAGGTTCAAATTACATTTATTTGGGTATTTATAACATCAATTATGTCAATATTTCATTAATAAGATAATTACTGCATCATTATTATGTCATAAATAAATTAAATTATATAAAGTATAAAAAATAAAAATAAATTATAATTATGTAGGAAATCTATTTATCTTTCTAATTAATATTTATAGTCTAATTTATCTTATGTATAAGCCTATATTAAAAATTATTTACTTATTAAACATTGATTTTAACTATTTTAACCCTTCTTTAAATAAGCTAATAATAAATGTCCTAATCTAATCCACGTGGGCCTAAATGGTCATATTTTATTCCTATTGTTGTTTTTGGTCGAATTACACTTATCCAATAGAATTAGGACATGTGTCAGGGTAATAATAATATCATTTTTACCCTTAATTACCCTATTTACTTTTAACCGTGTTAAATAAAAGTAAAAAGTTACTATTCACCAAAAATTATTTTCATCTCATTGAACCAAATTTTACTTACTGAAATCAACCGTGTCTCTTGGATTTTTGAAATTCCATTCACAAAAGCAGTAAAATTATGTTTTATGTAAATTTACACATTTTCCTAGGAGGTGGGTAAAAGACGGTCAAAAGTTCAATAAAATATTTATATATCTAAAATTATTAAAAAAGGACTCCAATGAGTTACATTGAACTTATATAGGTATTATGTATCAATTTTGACCTAAAATAAATTTAAATAAAATAAATAATTATTTAAATAAAAAGTCGGTTTTTAAATAGTAACCCAGTGTTTTCACTATTCATCAAAAATTGAATGTTTTCAGAAAAATACCAAAATTTCACCTTAGGCTTATTTCGAAATTCTGAATCCAAAAAAGAAGTCCATTTTGAAAGATGAAATTTTTAGAATTTCAAAAAGTGGTCATTACTATTCATAACGGCTAGTTTTAATAATATTTTAATAGCATATCGTTGTTTAGTGAAACTTGGTATTGCGTACAACACACGCTATCGAGGAAGGTCGCGATTGTGTGTAATACAGCCAAGTTAGGGTTGTGTGTTGTGCAAGACTCCTTTGTTGTAGCATACAACACAATACATCAAAAAAATTAAAAAGAATATTTTTCATAAAATCACGGGGTGTTACACCTTTAATGTGCCTTGACAGGGTGTAAACATGATTGTTATAAAAATATTTTTTATCATGAATGAGAAATATGATATGATAATAGTTGAAAATTTTATTATTAGGAATGGTTGATAATATGGAAAAAAAATTATTTATGGATCCATCACCCGATTATTATTTTATTTTTGTTATATCATAGTTACATTCAAAAATGGATAATTAATGTTGAATAGTTCAATAATTTAGACACAGAAACAGGAAAACATCTAAAAGATGTATAATGGGGGTGAATAAATAGTATCTCTTAATATTACATTATTTTTAAGTGAATATAATTAAAAAATAATTTTATCATAATATGAATGTAATTTTATAATTGATTATATCAAGATAATTAAAATTGTAATGAAATATATATTAATAGGTAACCCTTAAATTACTAGAATAATAGAATTTAAAAATTCATATTATATGGGTGAAAGAATATTATTTCAAGAAAAGTATAATAAATTTAATATAATACACTACAAATAAAATAATATAATCTTATGGAAGCATAGTTTAGAAGGGATTTTAATAAACGAATTTATAGTATAATGAAATAGTGATTAATATGAGAAAATTGTTATCTATACATGAAACATATAAAATGTTGTAATGAGAGTGGATGAATATCTTCACATGAATATATATCATTTTTATAATAATATTTGGAAAATATTAGCACAAAATAAAAATTCATCATATTTATAAAGAAAATATAAAAAATAATTACAGGGGAATAATGGTTGAATATTTAAAAGAATAAATTAATTATAAAAAATATTTGAAAATATATGATAAATGATATTGGATAATATATGATATGTAACATACTATTGGTATGAAAATATAATTTAAATAAAAGTATATGAAATTTTATTTATAGGATACTATAAAAAAATTCATAATAAGAAATGGAAGTGGGAGAAAAGGGACCAAAACATTACATGGGTCTAATAGCTTTCAAATGACTATTCATGTTATAATAACTACTCAATATTTAATAAGGTGAAAAAAGAAGAGTCTCAAATAGAGTGATATAAATAAGAAACATTATGTTTTTTACATTGGAGGAATTGGTGGACATTTCTTGTATAATTTCGTGTAATACCATGAAATAATGTATCAAATATAAATTTATTCAATTATTTTATGTTATCCATCAAACACCATAGAGCCTATTTATATCCATTAATTATACACTATAATTTTATTTAAAAATCATAGATATTATCACCTAATGTTTTGGATTTTTTGATGACTATAAATATATATTTTATTTCACATTTACCAAATCTTATTGTATTTCATAATTTTTACCATCTTTTACATTTTTATGAAAAATTAGAAAACATCACTCCATTCATAATTTCAATGTCCATATGAAAAATATAAAATATAATTTATGATAATAATTCTATATGCATATGATATTTAATAAAACCCATAGGTTATATAAAACATGATATCTTTTGAGGAATGAGTTATTTATTATTCTTATGTATAAACATGTAATAAATTATTTTTTATAAGTTAATAAATCCAATTAAAATAAAATTAATAAATTATTTTTAATTTTTAATTTTTAATTTTAATTTTTAAAAGATAATTATGTTTGGTTATAAATTAAAATTATGTAAGTATTAGATAATATTCATATTCTATGTGAAAAATTATTACATCCATATATACCTTCACAACATTATATAAAATCATTTTATTTCATACATTATAAATCATTTTTAATAATATTACTATATGGATTATTACTAAATATATATTATTTTTAATTCAAGCTACAATAGTTCATTAATTTTTGGGGAATTATGAGACATGATATTTCTATCTTATATCGATAAATTTGTCATTAATTTTTTTCCATTTCTTTTCTAGTTACATGGAATGTATAATTTCAAAACTGATAATTATATATTAGAAAGAAATAAAATTATAATAATATCAGGGTGTTTTCCAGGGATATTTATTTATTTTATAAGTATTTTATATAGCCATTATATTAATCAAATATCCATAATTTTAAGGGAGAAATATATACAAACTCTTGATTCTCGAATTTATTTATTAAAAAAATGTATTACACAGTTAAAAATTGGTTTCTAAGAAACAATACATCACAATAAAAACTGATAACAATTTTCATTTTAATGTTTACGTAAAATATTATATGACTTTAATTATAAATATTCCATCTTATTAAGAATAATAAATATTATTTTTCATTGGTATGTTTTATGGTTAAATTACAATTAAAAATATATGTGACTTTATTGATAATTAGATACAAATTTTTATTACATTGAAAAATTAATTTTTTAGTAAACAACCTATTAAAAACATTGATGTTAAATATGTTATAAATAAAATTAAATAAATAATTAATTGTTTCCTTTACTGCATGTAATTTTTTATAATATAATTTTAAAAAAATACTGATATTTTTAAAAATATTTATTAAATTCCATTATGAATAAATTGTAAATAAAACTTATTTTTAAATCCATTAATACTAATGAAACCATTATAAATAAATTAATAGGATCAATATAATTCATAGTAGATTTTATAATAACAATTTCAATGTGAGTGTGGAAAGGCTTGATTTTTTCTAAAACAATTTCTATATTTTTTGTGTTGGGAGATCCCAAAAATGTATTATGATAGTCTTGACGGTGTGAGAAGGAGTGCATCTAGTTTTCATATGTATCATGTTGTGGGGATTATATTATGTCATTTTCATGAAGTGTGATTCTTTTTTCATGAGATATTTGAATTTCTCTATTGAAACAGGGATTTGTTTGTTCCATTTGAATTGTATGGGTTGTAGCATGTTTTGTGATAAGATATTTTTAATCTATATTACGCAATTTAGTCCTAGAATGTGGATTTATATAGTTATTTGGGACATAATTCATGATAGTGGGATGTCATTTAACATTAATTGGAAGCCTTTTAATTACATGGGGGATGTTGGTTGTGGTTTCATTCTGCCCACATCATTATTATAAAATGTATATATGGTTAGGAATAAGGGTTACACCTTTTGAAAAAAAATTAACCCTTTTCTATAGAAGTTGAATTTTTGATTCAAAATGATATGAGGGGTTTTGTGTTTACTCTTACATATTATTATATGTGGTATGAGGATATTTTATCATGGTGTGATGGTTATGATATGGATGGTTTAATTTTCCTTTAGTGGCCATTACGGTATTGACATCATTGTTTGAATACATGGGTGGAATTTTTTTATTGAATTTCATTTTTTTTGTGCAATTTAATTTTTTATGACGTGTTAAATATTATGCATTATTTGTGTTTGATAGGTTTGAGGCATTGTCATGTCTCACCCCAGATGCCACTTATGGTTTTTGGAAGACGATATCCAAAAGACCTCAAGTGAACCTCTATGAATTCCATAGTTTTCTGACTAGTAGTGTGGTCCTAGGGTGAGTCTATGGGGAGACAATTATATCATTTATTAGAGTAGAGAACATCATTATAGTATAATATCTAATAGTAGAAGCATAAATGAGAAATATATATATGGAGAATAATAATAATGAATCCATACAAACCAACTAACAACTTGTGGTAGATTAAAGGTAATTATATTCAATGTGATGATGGAGATATACAAAAATTAATATGAAATGGATTTGGGATACATGAATCTACTATATGATGTCAGAGTTAAAGAGTGATACAATTTAGTTATAACTAGCATCTCCATCATAGGTTGGGTCACATTCTCCCAAACACCATCCTTGAACTAATGACAAGGAATTGGAATATTAATCATCCCTTTATAAAAAACTACAATCATATAATCTAAATGGGTTCCAATGGTGGCCAAATAGGATTGTGAAATATATTCCCAATGGGCCACAACACATGGTGTGTAGGGAAATCCATTTCATGAAATATAAAAAAAATGGTTTGTTTGAGTAAAAAATGAAAAACATAAATAAATAAATTAATAAATAGATTAGACTAGGTTCCACATTGAGTCCCATCAAATTTACCTTCTCAGGCCTAAGCTAGAGATTCTGAACTAAAATATTCTAAAAAGGTAATGTGAGAGTTGTTATGTGTGATGAGGTGGTCTATCCCCAAGCTTGTGATTTGGATTGGAGAACATATCCCTAAAATTTCAAAATAAAAGAACAATTCTCATTTGAAAACATTAATTTAATTTCTAAAATCATTTGAAAACTATTTATAAATTACAAAGAGTCTCCATGATCCCATCCATGGAAATATTGGGATAAATTACATGTAACTATATAGAGGTTTATCATGTTTCTATTTTGAAAGAGTTCATCAAAGGGACCTGAGGATGTAGTACCATGTTTCACTCTTAAAATGGTGAAAACAATATGAACCAACCTTCTTGTTCGTACCTAGTATTACATGTATGGTCCAAAGCCTCTCTCATTGCATGGTAAAACCATCATGCCATTGAAACTATCCATGAGATCTCCCCTAGGGAACCATAATCAATCATCTAGATGAATAATATTTAAGTCTTGAAAATATTGTCCTTAGAATTGGTTGTGTCACTTCCGACATGTATACTATTCATTAACAAAACTAATAAGATGGAATGAGATTCCATTCAAAGGGTCCTTCAATTGTAACCCATTTTATCAACATTGATACTAAGGTAATGTAGTAAAATATGAAATAAAAATATAACAAGTTCAACTAAAAGAAAATTTTATTTAACTCGAGCATTTAAAATGTAATAAAAATAATTTTCATGGAATTGAAATCAGAATACCATTTCTGGAACATGAAATAAGCCATTTTTCTACAGGCCTAATATCATGTTCAATTAAAATATATTAAATGATAACATTTTCATAAGAAATGTGGTATGTGGTCTCATATGTCATTATTCACCCATGTTAATTAAATTAACACCTAAAAGAATCAATTATGTAGAAATACCCCTCAATGGGTTTTTGTAATTATAAAGAAAACTGTACATTGGATCCTATAGGAGAGAGAACCCATCTGTGTGGCTTAAAGAAAGGAGACCAGCCAAAGGGGATTATTTTCTATATTCTTAGGTCACCAAGTGGAAAATAAATATATAAATTTAATTTAGTTCAAAAAAATAGATGGTAATCTAGAGTGGTCTAGCTTGTGGAATAGTAGATCATTTTATATAATAAATTGGAAAGCTGGGAAAGACCCTAAAACACTTACATTAGCATCATGGAGCTTCTTTAGTCAATTCATGACCTTTGTTTTGAGCTTTGATGGATTAAATCAATGAAACCATCAAATTACCTAAAAATTGGGAAAATGATGTTGCACCAATATACAATAATAGATCTGGATAAAGAACATGAAATAGAAGGGAAAGGATGAAATAATATACAAATATCATTTCAATAGATTTGATGGGGAGATAAAGGGATACTATATTGATGAGGAATCACAAAACTGACAAGAGGAGGAGGAGGACCACCATATGTGGAATTATAAGGAGCTCACTAGAGAAGGATTTTAAAAGAAATAATAATGCTTTTAAAAAATTTAAGGAAGGAGAAATAAAAAATTCAACCAAATAACTAGGGTTCATGCTTTGGCCACCCAGTTATCCAAGCTATGTGCCAAATACATTCCAAGTCACTTATCTAAGGGGGAACATCACATGGATAGGTGCACAAATTTTTAAAACCAGTATAGACAATGTAAATTGGATCTATTCTAAATATCAAAATTACCTCTGGTTAATGTATCTAGGGTTTCAATGTTTCATTCAAGCCATGGTTCCCACAGTTCCCCACTATCTACGACATTGATGATTAGTGAAATCAAGTGGGCTATGCGATATGGTTTCTACTAACCATGTGGCACGATCTTTTTTTCCAACATCAGGGATCCACTATTGGAACAAGTCATGGACACACATGTATCCTCTTTGACTTCGTAATACATAATTATATGGATTATTTTAAGGAATTAAAAACAAAAAAAATCTCATAACATTGATAAATTGTGGGATGTTACAAAGTACCCTCCTTAATCCAACTAATCCCCATGTTTCTCTTATGAGGGTGGTACAATGTCATCTGAGAAAATATCAGGGCCCTACACATATACATTGACCTCTTTATCTGAGGTATTTTCATGTATGTGTCTATACTCTCCTAAAACATTCACCATAAGAAATAACCATCCATATATATGATTCATGATATGATCATAATAAGTATCAGATTATCCTCAAAGGATGCATCTGCCTCCAAATATTTACTCTTAGGATCATATGAATGAGACAAGTCGGAATGATAAAATCATATATGGGATACAAAGATGATTTTTTCACTTCAATGTACCTTTTAGGAAATAACAACGTATATTATAGTAACCCATATCTCTACACTATCTCAAAATGCCTGACAAATCGAGGTGATAACTTGCATTATCTCTCGATTTTTCTACGACCCATTCTATATGATACATGAAATAATAAAGATTTCCCGCCTCAATCTACATATTCTAATGTTGATGTTTGATATATAACGTGTTCACCGATAGATATGTAGCCATATGATTCTTAATTAGATATAATTTCTCTGAAATCTCTAAGACCAGATGAAGACCCAATTGAGTGGCCACACTTACCTATAGCCATAAAAGAGGTGAATTGAATGGCCTACTAGAATGGAAATCATACAGATCCATCTATATAATTCCTAAAATATTTTATTTTAGGAAAATTAATCAACTGGAAAATTCCTTTCACATGATCCTACGAAATCATTGATGAAGTCCAAAATCATTATCTCTAACACACAAATTTCATTCTCGGATTGGCCATTGGTATGAAGGTGATATGTTTCACAAAAGGGAACCAATTAACCCATTTCCTTTTGAACCAATATCCATGAACATGATGTGAAATGGGTGTCACGATCCAAAATTATAGAATGGGGAACACCACGATGTCACACTATCTACTAGATGTAAAGCCTTCCCAACTAATTAACGAAGATGGTTTCCTGAATCAGTAGGACGTGTGAAACCATGGTCATCCCATTAATGATAAATTATAAGAAATACTTACTATGATGTATTATTAGTAATCCAATCAATAAATCCATCGTGACATAATTCTATTTCCACTTTTGAATGTTGAGAGAATTTAGAAGTCTAGAAACCCATTGGAGCTCTACTTAAACAACTGACATGTGGAGAACTAATAGATAAAGAATGCAATATTCTGCTTCAAGAATGACCTCTACTATTGATAGAGGGTGAATTGGATCATCTTGGTTAATACAGGTTGAACATGTCGAAAAGAAGAAAGTGATTCCATCATCATCAATTCCTATATTTCTGAAAAAGCCTACAGATGAACACAAATGTGTAGGGTTTCATTCCCATAAACAACCCAACAGGGAGGTGGGTTTTCACCTATGATAGTCTTTGTAGAAATTATTTCTTTGGAATAAGATAATTGCCTCATCAAAATCCTCTACACAAGGGGGGACGTTACATATTGATGTACTAGAACATGATCCCACTGGTATTCTTAATCCACTAGGTGAAACTCTAAAAACATAGAATCATCAACTTCTCACTACTACCCACCTTTACAAATATAATCTGAGTCGTTTAGATCATTCCATCATCTATCGAATTTCTATTTCGGGGTGTTTAATAAATATCAATGTTGAACTATTGTTGGTATTCCACCAAAATACGCTACCTCAAATTCATTTATAACTAAATGGTGATTTATTTGAGAATAATTTGGTATCTGTATACAATGAACTACTCACCCAATACATAGATCCCTTAATAGTGTGGATAATTATGTATGTCTACTAGCTCTAGTTCTAGTTTAGTGTAATTTTTCTCATGAGGACTCATTTGGTTGGACTTGAAAAAAATAAACCAACCACCTTGCATCAGATCAATACCCACACTATCACCCAATGCAGCACAATAAACTGTATTATTCTTCCCATCTTATGAAAAATTGTAATGGTATATGATACATGTATTACATTTATGTTTTGAAATGTGGCCTCACAAGAAGCAGTCCAGATGAATTTTAGACCCATCCTAGTCAGGATCAAATGTGGTGCTGGCTAGATTGAGAAGTCATAAATGGATAACCTTTAATAGCCAACTATCCCTAAGAAGCTTCTTATATCAAATGTGTTCTTGGGATGATATCAATAAACCATAATTCATGACTTCAATCAGAGAACATATAGACTGTCCAGTTATGATATAACCCAATATGTTGGCTTCACTAATCCAAAAGTGGTATTTAATATGATTGAGATATATAATGTGTTTTCTAAATGTATTTATCATGATCTCAAGATGGTTTTAATAGTTGTTTCTATATCATAAGGATGCATTAATATGTATTAATCGAAGACTAATATGAGGGAATCAAGATACTAGTGGAAAACCACATTCCATAGAACCATGATGACAATCAGTGCATTTATTAGACTGAACGACCTAACTAGATACTCATACAAATTGATCATACATTAAAACATTTAATGTAATATGTCTAATGTACTCAAAATAATCTGATGATATCCCAACCTCAAACAGATCTTATTGTAAAGACCCAAGTATTTATATAATAATAATTTTTTATTTATATTAATAAATATGAATATGATATTAATTTTATTATAATGGGGACACTTTTTATGATAGCATACCTAGAACACAATAATGGGATTCTCCAAAAACTTACGTTTCAGACAAAATTAAGTTATTCTGAAACTTAAAAAAATAAAAAAACTATTATTTTAAATTATAGTTAACTCCAAGCAGTTAGAATCACAGATATGAATAATATCATCTTAAAATTGAAATATGGTTTAGAAATGTTTAAATTAATATTCGTTGGTAACCAAATTTATTATAAATGGAAATAAAAATCAATATAATATAAAGGATGTGGCTTTTTATGAAAACCAATTTAAAAAAATTATTGTGTTTATAAAATCATATCAAACATTATGGATTTTTATTTACTGAAAATTATATGTTATATATTCAATGAAATGTTCTAAATTAATATTATATGATTTTTAGATATGATCTAAGAACAAAAACGAATATTTTGGTTTAAATAATTATTTTTATAAAATGCATTTTTATAACATTTTGATTGAGAACCCTTTTTAAATATTGTTTTTTTCACTTTTATATTGTATATTTGTAAATAGAAAATTATTATTTAGAGCTGGGAAATCAAAATTTACTTTTGATGAAATTTTGGTATTTTTCTGATAAAGTCCATTATTTTAATGAATAGTGAAAACACTGAATTTTATTTCCAAAATTTAATTTCATCTAATTTATTTATATAGTTATATTATCATCATAACTGGTTTTAAAGTGAAATTTTATTATGTTTTTATATTTTAACCAAATTATTTTCCTTTAATTATCTCCAATTTTATATTGGATATAAACACAAGTAAATCATTTAATTTTTATTAATTCTTCAAAACCCAGTTTTTGGTTTTGATAACGAGAATAAATTTTAAATTAATTCCTAAAACGTCTATGTTTGGAATTTGAAAAAATGGATTCCATTTTCAAAATCAGAAGGCTCAAATTGTTTAAATATTAAACGATTAGGTTAGGATATTATGAATTGTAACTTCAGTAATTATTTTATTTATCATGTTTAAAGGTTAAATCTGGTAAATAATGATAAAAATTATATTACAATAGTATAATAATATTTTAAAACATCTCCTAACGCTAAATTATGATATATTTTCAACTAGAGGAATCCATGGGTCAGTTTTGGGAACCCATATATTCACTTGGGAGTGATAATGACATGTTTTAGTATTAAATTTAATGTAAAGGTAAATATAACATAAGAATGAATCTCTGCTAATGTAATTTTAATATAAGGTTATATAACTGATAACTATAACTATTAATATTCATTATAAATATAAAAATATATTATAGTTTATTGTATTCTTTTTAGACACTAAATATAAAACTATTATTATGACACAATGATGATGCAGTGATTACCTCATTAATAAGGTATTCAAATAAATTATATTATAAATATTAAAATAAAAGGAATTTGGTAATTTTATTGAAATACATGAATTTTTAGGATTATATTTCTACATTATATTTGATTTAATTCCTTTTTAATGAATATAGTTTTTATGAATTTGAAAAAAATAAATTACTTTTTAATGTCAAAATTGTCATAAATAGGTTTTTAAAACAAATACTATTTTGTTAAATGGAATAATTGTCCTAAAAATATAATATTAAAACAACTAAGATATATAATGTTTAAAATTTCATTAATGGTATAATTATTTCATTCTTCGATTTTTATATTTAATATAGTTTCTATAAATTTTGAAAATGCAAGAAGACGGGGTTACAGTTAATGCTTTTAATTAAGTGTTAAAGATAAAATATAATGTTACTTTTGAGACATAAAAATTTCTAAAACATATTAGATGAGATTTTTTTGACCCAAAATTGTATTATTTTTAAATTTAATTATTTTTGAATCATTTGAATCCTATAATAGTTTTATAATACAGTAATATTTCAAAACATTCTTAATCTACACCTCCTCCCTCTTATAAAAGGGTATCACCTCTACCCATTTAATCATAGATCTGATGCACCATGGGTCTTAAAAATCCTTCACGAATAATATCCCAACATTCTACCTTACTCCAAGAATCCTTATCTTAAGAAGATGGCTATTCAAGAATGCTCTGTGGCTCAAATCAAAAGAAGTTACCCAATTTAGAGATATCCTATCTCTCAAGTTCTTTTCTTTTATTTTAATTTTCCACTACCTATGATATTATAATTATATGATTACATTACAAGACCATTATTATATATATAATGGTATTTTTATGAAAATTATTCTTACTAGTATTACTCACACATCCTTCTAATGGATACGAACATACATTTTCAGTGTGTGGTGAACTAATTCCTCACAAACGATGATTGTTCAATTTTCTCCTAAAAACTCTCATGGTGTTCATTATGATGGAACTATATATAAATATGATATATATTATATTATTATTTTCTATATTATTTTGTAATTTTTATTTACAACATACCTTTATGATTTCCAATATGTGTAAATACGATAATTTCATTTGAGGAATTATAGACTACTGCCCCCTCAAAGTGATATGACTCGTTCATTCCATAAATTGTACTTATAAATGATGGAATTTCTGAAATTATGTAAAAAATATAAAATTTATATTATAATAGAATTATAATATACCTATGTATCATTTATTATTAATTTCTTTAAATATGAAAAATAAATGAAAGCAGCGTTTATGCATATGTTCAGCTGACCATCTCCACGAATGGCGCATTTCATTTATTATATCCAAATGTTATAGACTATTCTAAATAATTATATAATGGATATAAATACATTTATAAAGGATATATATTATATTTAAATCATGAATATTATTCTAGATATAATTCAATTTTTACCACGTGGATAATGTTTAATGATAACAATTTTATCTTTGAATCATGTACCGAACATTGACTAAATGGCTCATATGAACATGAATAATTATATGATCATTATAATAAAGTAATAAGTGAAATAAAATTAATTATAAACATGAAAAAGGTTCTAAATCATGTTTAAATAAACTTATGTTTATTTTTCTGGGAGATTAAGAACGAATGAGAAAATTCAGACTGAAGGTAAGGAAACCTTTCACCCTCCTATTTTAGTAAAAGATTTCATATATGATATGTCTTTTAATTTCCATTTTAATATATTGGGATATGTTCTTATATATTCTTATTGAATTAAATTGTTTGTCTATGTGATGATAGAACCATTTTTCTCTCATCAAATACTTTTTTTAATTTTTAATTGATGTCATTAGGCTGCCGAATTTAAGTAAGGGAATTTCTAAACTCAATTTCCAGTCATTGGGTTTTATTCATATTTTGTCTTTTATATTAAACCATTGTTAAGTATTCAATAAATGTTTTTATTTAGGTTCAAATTTCCACTTCACATTTTGAGGATATACTATTTCTACACATAATCACTTCATTGATAAATTCATAAGTCATGTATACAATCATCGAAAGGGAAAAAATTAACTCAATATTCATTCATTGAGGTAAATAATCAAGTCATTGTTTTTGTTTCAGTAATATGTGTGAATGAAATATTACATTTTATAAATTGAATTTACACTTATATTGACTGTATTTATATTTTTAACACATAATTATGTCCTTGATTTAACCTTTATCTAAGGATGTTATCTTGGTAATATATTTCCTCTCAATTAACATTCCATTGAGACTTATTGGCTTTTATGAACCAATTAACTTCTATATGGTGTATATTGATCCATTTGAAATATTTTAGCATGAATTCCTTTATTATCATGATATTATATGTTTTTTAATTTATTCTTTAATTATTTTTATTTAAGTATTTCTCATGTAGTATGAGACTCTTTAACTAAAAAAATATTTTAAATGTTTTAAATAATTATTTTTCAAAATATTTCTCACTAATGATAATGTTTTCAAAATGATTTTAAGGATTTTTATATGAAAATTAATGTTTTAAAATGAAATTCCTTAAAAAGTATCAATGTCTTATGGGACACAATGATTTAAAAATCTGTTTTTAATGTTTTAAATGTGTTTTTTAATGAATTGATTATGTCAATATCTCGAATTTATATCATGTGATTGCAATGTTGAAATGTAAAAATTAATTTATGCTTATTTTATGTATTATGACAATGTAATGGTACATTAAAATTTGATTGGTGGTTCCAGGATAAACCACATAAGGGTGGTTCCGGGATAAACCTAGGGTAGGTGAGCTCATGATATATCTCCAATGGATCGAGTAACATGACAGAGGTAAATTTTAATGTTTCTCCAGTGAGATTTAGGATATATAGTATGTCGGGTTTTCCAAAAATAACTCCCTATGTTGTTGTGGAATCTAAAATGTATGTATGTTATGGATTCCACAAGTTAACTTTATGATTTATGATTTTTATGTTTTATTACTAAATCATTCTATTTCATGAGGTATGTTAATGTTATTATGTTTTATTATTTAAAATTATGATTTCATTGATTTTTATGTATTCATGAACTAATGTTTTCTTTCATTAATATATAACACTTACTGAGCTTTTGTGATCATCCCAAATTTCAAAAATATTATTCATAGGGTACAAGGAACTAGGAAATGAAGGAATAATTAAAGAATATTTTTATCAAGAAAATAATTTTGGTTTTATTTAGAGAGTTAATTTTTTTTAAAAATTTAAATAAAGTAGAATTGTCTACTTTGTAATTTTTTGATGTAATGTAATAGTTATGGCCTAATTCTCTAAAACTCTAAACATGGAAAGATCATAAATGTGAAAGAAGCTATATTATTAATCAAAACTAAATATTATGTAAGGTTTAAGGCAATTGACTTATATTTGGTATCCGAGAAAGGATTAGAAAACTTTAGGGATTATGTGTTTTTCATAAACTCATGGTTAGTCTGTACAAAAACTATTTCAGATAAATAAATTTTTCTAACTTTTTCAGATCATGGAATTTTGGTTACAAATGGAAGGAGGAGGATCTCAAAAAAAAGTTTATCTCTTATTGATGACATGATTGAAATAATTATTGAAAAGTCATGTTCAGATGATTGTTAAACTTTTTTTATCATAAAACACACCTGAAAGATGTTGTTTGAGATGTCACATACCTCCAATATACCTTTATATGATTGTGGAGCTTGAGTAGTATTAAATTAAATCATATTTTCTTAATATTATCATATTTTTAAATGAAAAGATAAATATTACCATGTAATTTTCAAATAATAGTAATTATCATAAGATTTTTATGCATGTTTTGATTTTGAAAATATTTCTAAAGAAGGAGACCCTAGCACAACCTATTTATATTTTCTTTTGAAATATAATATCTCAGTATATACATATGGTATTTTATAAGGACTATTCATTGAAATTTTCAACGGATACTCGGTCTGACTGTTTTATAAAAATCATGTTATATCAGATGTTTTGAAATTATATGTCAGACATGATTATTTTCAGAAAAGGTTTCTATATTAACACCTATGTTACCCATGTTTTACAGGGTTCATTTTGATAAAGGAATAAAATGATTTTGATTAATCTCTATATTTTTTTAATTAATGGAAATTATTCTTACATGAAAAAGATGATGATGAAACCACATGGACACTATGATCAATGTATGATGTTGTTTACATTGTGAATAATTTTATTTTATCATATGGACGTTAAATAAAAAAATGAAAATATATATAAGACGTCATGAATTTTCATAATGATGAATTTATGAGCTGAGATGAAAATGAGAGGTATAGGGAAACCATATAGGTTAAAACATGTTAAGTTTAATTATATGTTTAATTAAAACGAAAACCATTAAGATGGCAGACAACACATTATCTCTAGAAACGCCATGGTAATTGAACCCACAACCGAATGGCGATAAGGTCACATAACCTACCACTGACCAACATGAGGTCCCTGGTTATTATGACTTCTTTTTTTAAAAAAAATTATTTTATGGATCAAGAATAAGTATATATTGGGAGGATTTGTTTTATCGAATGGATATCCTTAGTATAGGAAAATTACATGTTGATTAAGTGATAAAGGTTATTTTCGAAGTCGTTTCCACTTTTAGGAATAGTATATGCCTAAAGAAAGTAGAATACCGTGGGATTTCATTTGAGGAGTGATGGTCAAATTTTTTTTGAAGAAAAAATATTTTTATTCTGGACATATAATTGTTTGGATTATTTATTGAAATTATTGACTATAATAAATAATATTTGATTAGTATAAGTAGTCTTCTATATGAGAATTTAAGAGTAGTTGGTGTTATTTGGAGATAAATGTTTTGATTTTGAGCGGAAGGCTAAGTAATAAAATCCTTATGAATTTTAGGTTTCAATATTAGTTTGGATTATATTGAATAATTTTATGTACAATTGTTTATCCAATGGTATTTTTTTATCTTTGTGGTATTTTTGGTTAAATTGTGGAGATTTAGAGTAGTATTTCTTTTTATAAAGTATTATCCTTTTGGGGATTATATAATATTGAAATAAACATTTTGGTTTTGATTAATATTTATAGACATGGTAAATATATAGTTCATATTTTGTGGATAATGTGGTTCTCTAAAGGTTTATTTTTTAGCTTCAAGTGTGACCACGTCATCTTGAATACTCATCATGTGAAGAAAATATGAGTTTTTGGTATAAATTTATTAAAGGATGAAACACTGGATGGAATGTTAATATATTTCCACATGTTCTATGAAAATCTCAAAAATAAATTCCTCCAAATTATGAAAGGGTTAATAAAACATTCTCTGGTTACATTTCCTACTGGGGAATCAAATATCATTTTACTCATTACAAGTTGATGGATTTCTGGTCATTAAAATTTCCCAAATCATGTTTTCTATCACTCTCAATCAGAACATGATGGTTGGCTTTCTCTTCCAGATCCATTTTTTTGTGGAATACTAGTATTTTTTATCTCTTGTGATATTTTACCTCTCTTTCATTATATTATTTTGATACTTATATTTAATTTATTCTAATGTGGGACATTAAATGATGTTTCCATGTCCAATTTTAAAATGGCAGGGATACAATTTCAAAAAGGGGGAAGGATGTTACAACCTAGGTACTTATAGAATAATAATTTTTAATTTCTATTAGTTCTTATGAATAAGATATAAATTATTGTTTAAAGGGGACACTATGTACGATATCATACCCAACATGCAATAACATGTTTATCTGAAGACTAATGTTACAAACAACATTGAGTTATTCTAAAAAATAATACAATAATAATTTTTTATAATAAATGGTAGATAATTTCTATCTATTAGAATGGTTGGAATAAATAGTATAAAATGAATTTTGAAATATGTTTTAATCATTTTGAAATAATAATTTATTGGTTACCAAATATATTAGAATTGAAAATTAAAATCAATAGAATATAAAATTGGATTTTTATGAAAACCAATTTAAATAATAATAATTGTGTTTAGAAAATCATATCAATAATTATTTATTTTTATTTAATTAATAATATATTTTATATGTTAAATTTGAGTTTTTAAATTTAGCTTCTATTTTTTCTAGATATGATATAAGAGAAAATATAGTTTTTCAGATAAAAGAAGTATTTTTCTAAAAATGTTGTTTTACAGTTTTTTGATGGATAACCCTTTATAAATGTAGTTTTTTCACTTTTAAATTTTATATTTGAAAATGAAAACTTCTTTTGAAGTGGTACATCCAAATTTACCTTCGATGAAATTTTGGTATTTTTCTGATAAAGTTAAATTTTTAATGAATAGTGAAAAAACACTGAATTTTAATTCAAAACTACCTTTTCAAATAATATATATATATATATATATATTATCCATTTAGTTGTGTTTAAATTATAATTGTACTATTATTTTATCATTTAATCCAATTATGTGCATTGGATGTAATTTCACTATTAAATTGGACATAAACACTTTTCGATCTTATAAAAGTTATTATTTCTAAAAAAAGATTTTTTCTTTGAAAAAATCAATTAATTTGAAATTAATTATGGAAACTTATATGATTTGAATTTGAAAGAAATGATTCCATATTTGGAATCAAGAGTTTCATATTATGTAAATATGAACCATTTAATATTGGATATTATGAATAGTAACTTTAGTAATTAATTTATTTACCAATGTTAAAGGGTAAATCTAGAAAATAAGAATAAAAATAGTATTATAATAAAATAAAACTAACCTAAAATGTATCTTAATACTATTATATGAGATATTTAGAACCATGTGAATCTGTGGGTCATTTTTGGAACCCCGTGGATCCACATGGGAGTGATAATGAGATGTTTTAATAATTAAATTAACTTAAAGGGAAATATAGCATAAACATATATCTTTTACAAATGAAATTTAAATATATATATATAACTCATATATATGACAATAAATATTAATTAAAAATATAATAATACTTCTTACACCATGGTATTTTATTTATAATTTTTAGACATTAAATTAAAAAATTAATTAGGACACAATGTTGATGCATTGATTACTTCATTAATAAATGATTCAAATAAATTATATTATAAATATTAAAATAAATGAAATTTGGTTATTCTAATTCCATAAACGAATATTTCAGATGATATTTAATTATTATATTTTATTTTATGCCTTTTTTTATATGTAATCAATTTGGTATGACTAACAAAAATCCATTACTTTATAATGTCAAAACTAACATAATTGGGTTTTTAAAACAAATATAATTTTATTAGATGATATAATAGTCTTAAAAATATATGATTCAAAAAAATGACCTATATAATGTAAATAATGTCATTAATGATCCACTTTTGGTTTTCCTGACATTTTACTGTAAATATAGTTACCATATATTATGAAATTTTAAGAATACATGGTAAGAGTTAATGTCTTTATCTAGGGGTTAATGATAACTGATACGAATAATAATGTTACCTAAACATCTCTAAAACATATTGGATGATAGGTTTTGAACCCAAAGTCATATTATCATTGATATAAATTTATTTTCATACCATTTTAAATAGAAAATAATTTTTTAATAAAATAATATTTCCAAACATTCCTAAAGTTCCCCTCCTCCCTCTTATAAAAGGGAATCACATCAACACATTTAATCACACTTCTCAAGCTCCTTTAGTCATCCAAATTCATCAAAAATAATTTTAAAAAAACCTTCACTTCCACCATGAATCCTTAACATAGGAAGAAGGAAATTCAAGAAAACCGTTTGGCTCAAATCAAATGAAGATATTAGATTTAGAGGTAACATCATCTCAGAATTTATTATCTTTTATTTTCCTTTTCCACTCCCAATGCTCTTATTATTATTTTATTATATTACAACACCAGTATCTTAAATATACTAGGATTTTTTAGTGAGAAATATTATTACTAATCCTACAAATACCTCAATCAAATGATATGAACATTCTATTTCTCTGTACGATGAACTACTACCTCACGAAATGAGGATTGTTAAATTTTTTCCTACCACCTATCATGGTGGCCATTATGATAGAAATATATTTATATATGATAAATATTATATTTTAATTGTTTCTATACTTTTTTAATTTTTAGTTAAATCATACTTTTATGCTTTCCATAATGTATAAATATTATAATTTCATTTGAGGAGGTGTGGACTACTGCCCCTCAAAGTGATATTACTCATTTATCACATACATAGAATGTATAAAGAATATAAATAATGAAAATTTGAAAAATATATAACATAGATATTATAATAGAATTATAATATACCTATTTATAATTTAATTTTCAATAATTTAAATATTAAAATTGAATGATAGTAGCATTCATGCATACATACGGCGTATAGTCTCCATGAATGGTGCATTTCATTTTATATCTACAAATGTTATGGAATATTATAAATACATATATAATGCATATAAATTCATATATTCCTGATATATATGTTACTCAAACAATTAATATGATTCTTGAGATAATGTACTTTTGACCACATGGACAATTTGTAATTATAACAAGTTCATCTTTGACTCAAGTACTAAATATCGACTAAACGACTGATATGAACAAGAATAATTAAATTATCCATATTAAAAGGTAATATGTAATTTTAAAAGAATAATTAACATAAAAAGGGTTCTAAAATAAGTATAAATTAAATTATGTTTATTATTCAAGGATATAAATAATGAACAAGACAAGTCATACACATGGTAAGGGAACCTTTCACCCACCTATTTTAGTCAAAACAATCATTAATTTTATCTCTCAAAATTACAATTTTATAGATTTGGGATATTTTCACTTACATACATATTTATGTAAAATTTATTTCCATGTTAATAGAGACCATTATCTCTCTAATAAACTCATTTTCTGAATATTTATGTGAAGACATTATGCTTTCAAATATTCATAAGGGAATTTCAAAAATCAATTTCAACCCATGAGATTTTACTCATACATAGTTGATTATATATAGCCCATATTATATATTTAATCCCTACATTTTTATTTAAGATTCAATTTATACATCCCTTTTTGTGGATATACTATTTCTACACATAATTACCCAATTGATAATTTCATACGTCATTTCTACGAACATTGAATGGAAATATTATCTCAATCTTCATTTATTGATTTAAATATTCATTTCATTGGTTTTATCGTTCCAAGAATATGTGTAAATGTGATATTATTGTTTTACACATAATATCAACTTATATTGAGTGTATTTATATTTTTCACAAATAATTCTTCCCTTGAATTATCATTTATCTAAGGATACAATATTTGGAAGGGATTTCATCTAAATTTACATTGCATTGAGTCTTATTTTTTGTAATGAACCAATTCAAATTTATAATTTGTATATTCTTCACTTTGAAATATAACAACATTAATATCCTCAATATCAAGATATTCCAATCTTACACTTTAATTATTATTTTTCCCGTATTTCTCCAGTGGTAATGGAGTCTTTAACTAAAAACATCAATTTTAATGTTTTAAATATTTATTTCTAAAATTATTTATCCCTAATGCCCATGTTTTCAAAATATTTTTAAGATATATTTATTTGGACTCAACTGTTTTAAAATGATATTCCATTAAAAGATTAAAAGTGCTATGAGATAAATTGATTCAAAAATAATCTTTTTAAATGTTTCAAATTTGTTTTTCTGGAATGAATTGATTATGAAAATATATTTCATTGATATCTTATGATTGTAGTATGGAAATTTTTTCCTTCACTTATGATTTTATTATATGTTATGATAATGTAAAATGTATATGAACATTTGACAGGTGGTTACGTGATAAACCAAACACGAGTGGTTCTATGATAAACCAAGTGCTAGTGAACCCATTATAGCTCTCCAATGTATTGGATACCATGATAGAGGTAAATGTTTTCATTTCACATAAGAGATTAGGTTAGTATATTGTGATGGGTATTCCAAAAGTTACTCCCTATGTGGATTTCAATGATACAATGTAATTATGTTATGGATTACCCAAGTTACCTTTATGATTAATTATTTCTTTGTTTTATTCATAAATATAATGATTTTCTGAGGTATATTATTGCGCTTATGTTTTATTATTGAAAATTATGATTTATTTGATTTGAATGTATTCATTGAATATCGTTTTCCTTCCTTAATTTATCACCCTTACTGAGATTTTATACTCATCCCATGTTTTTGAAAATTTTTCCACAATTTATAAGGAAGGATCAGAGAAAGTAATAATTCAATAAGATTTTTATCATGAAAATAATTCATTTTTTATTCAAAATGTTTTATTATTGTAAACAATTAGGATAGAGTATAAGTGTCTACTTTGTAATTTTTGTGATGTAATATAATATTTATTGCCTAATTCCCGAAGAAGATAAACATGAAACAATCCTAAACTTGAAAGAATGTATATTATTGGTCAAAACTCAAGATTATGTAAGGATTATGGTCAGGGACATACAAAAAAATATATTTTCTCTTTAGATCTGGTCAAAGAGGTCTTCAATGCAAGTTGTAGATTCTAGTTCTTCACCGCAGGATGGTTTATTCAGTAGTAATCAACACTTAATATAAGGGAATGATCATCCTACTTATTGTAAATGACAGGTAAACCCCATGAAAATGTTTTGGGTCAGATAAAACCCTCATCCTCAATTTTTTCATGATACTTGTATTATTCAAGGATATCTATAGAATCTATTATCTATAGAGTAATGTGCACTATTTATGCACATGGAATAATTCTACGAGTGACCTCTATCTCTCAATAGTGATATAGGCTAGAGAAATCATTGGGGATGATGTCCCCAAAATGGTCCACCACTGGGAAAAATTTCAAAAGCTTCATTACCTAATCACTAATAAAAGGACTATCCATCTGGTCTATCAAAACTCCTAGCCCACAAGGCTTAATAATCACATAAAATTCGTAGAGTTCCCATTCTCCCTTATGAACATATGTACCAACCATGGGTGTGGTAAATGATACTGAGGGAAATAAAAATCCAAATAGGATTTATATGGCACAATCATGTACATATTGAAAATGATGTCAAATCCATTCATATCATTGACATCGAAAATCCACAATAAAATAGTACCCAACTACTTCATGGGGGAACTATATGCACTGGAATATACCCGATTCTCGAACACATAATGCTATATCAAGTGTGTTAAAAATTCTATATTTCTCTATAAGTAATCATAGGCTTCCCAATGTTTTAGGAGATAAAAAATACTGTTGTGAACTAATATGAAATATAGACGTTACTAAAGAATATATCACTAGAATAGTATATATGAATATAGATGGTCCTATACACGAATCCACTAGAGAAGAATATAGTGCATAAATATGGAATGAACTGCAACCCTATGTTGCTTGCGGATTATCTTGAGATGGTCCAATCAAGTGATTAAAAAACTCTTAATTCTGACTGTCATGGCCATTCTTACTTGCTTGGACTCAATAACGTTGTGAATAATATCTTCCGTAATAAAACATTTTCAGTTACCCAATAAAAAAGGGTTGTGCTAGAAAAAACCCCTATTCAGTAGTCACTAGTGGAAAAGGTTGAAAAAATCTATATAGTTTCCCTATTCTTTTGTAAGGACAAAACTGAATCATTTCCTTCATATCTGGGGGTTTTTTGTTACCTAACATTACACACTAGTGAAACACAATGTTAATTTCTCTGCATGACACCAAGATGGTACTACACCTACTTCTATCCTTGAAATGTCACTTCATTAAACTAGATAAACTACTTCTCTACCTAGAATTTGAACTTCCTTGCTTTACATTGCCTAAATCCCTCATGTTTGGCTAATTAATGAAGACCTATTTCACTAACAATGAAATAGTGGTAAGGAAAAAATATATCACCTATGAAAAAATGGAATATGAAATTACATCATCAAGTTATATGTTAGTGGTCAACTCGTCACCGACTTTGTTCAGAAATAATGATGCAATTCAGTTAAGAGAGTTGAGTGTTCCATCTAAGAGAGGTCACATTGTTGAAGATTAATGAATTCTAGGACATGATCTCTTATGATGGTGTTAGAGATTAAATAATAAATTAATGGTTTCAGGATGTATTACCAAAATATAACTTATACTGACCGACTTGAGTAAGTATGTCCCACAAACAACTGGCAGAGACATACAACATATAGGTCAAAATATTGACTCTCCACTCAAGAGGGATCTCGATATTCAAGAATATTGAATCCATAACCTCTAAAAGAGAATCATTAGAATGAGTTTTTTCATCCCTCATGAAGGTAGGATGATGTTGCGTCTAGAATTCACGTGTCATCTTTTCTATAAATGAAGTAGGATGAGGAGTTCCCTAATGTGAATGTATAAAGCTAATGATGTTGTCCTGTAATAGGGCATCAACTCCCAATAGATGGTCCACATGAGGTTACTTAGTCAGAACTGTAGAGGTAAAAATGGGGGGCTCAGGTCCCAAAACCTCATGAATATTCCCATATAGATATTGCTACAGTAAAACATGAGTACATCACAATGGCATAACTCACAAAATACCATGACGATTACTCCTATATGTTTTATAAAAAATAGGGAAAGCGACATGTACTAAAAAAATCCAACCTTTAATCTTACTAAAACCCTTTGCATCCTCAATGATCTATGTCTTGGTTATTAGAATGAGTCACAGAAGAAAACATAGGAGACATTTCTTGTTTTTTCCTTCTAATATGGATCACGGTCATGGTCACATATAATATAACCATTTTATTTTAATGGATCCAGATCTTCATAATTAGTTTATATATTTTAATTTCATTTATGTTGTTAATTCTGAAGAATCATCATATTCAATTTATAAGGTACCATATACCATATAAATTGGATGATGTTGTCAATTTAATTCTAACAACAACATGTTGCATCTAAAAAATAATTTTTCCATATAAAAACATGACATAATTTTCTACTTAAGGAATATTATTTAACCTAAGAAGGAAAACACTATCAGATAAATGAAAATTCATTATGGTTAATTTTGTTTTCCTCAACCCATTCGGTAAATATAATCAATCACTAAATTTTAAAAACAAGTCAAAATAAGGCATAATAGTCCATGAACATGAAACAATAATATATAATATATTTAATGCAAGATGAATTTAAATTTTGAAGCACATAGTGCAAGTAATTGAAATCCTAGCATTCATAATATGATATATGAACCTAATATTATCTCATGTCATCATGATATGATAATAGATATATGATAAAAAACACTAGGCATGTGAATCACCCTATGGTGAAATCCATGAAACTATAACAACACAAGAAATAACAACATTTACCCAACCTGTGTAATTTGGGTTTCCATTGAACCTGGGTTAGAAATTATAAGGCACATGCTCATTACTAAATTCATATATCCTAATCTCATGTCTAAAACCAATAGTAAAAAATGAATAACCATTTGATAGAACTTTGTAGTGTCGTTACTATGATTTCACTTATGGGTTCCCCGAGACGGTGACAAAAAGACCTCCAGTGGTCCTCCCCAATCATAGGAGGCTTCCAACTAGAAGAAAGGGAATAGGTTGAATACCTGGGGAGACTATTACATAATTGATCAGATTGGATCACAATATTATACAATGCTAATAATAATAATTTGTGTAAATAAGAATTATATGGAAGAATAATAGTAATATTGAATCCATGCAAACCAATAAACAACATTTGGAAGATCAATTATAAAATGATACAATGTGATTATGGAACTACTAAAAATTTAATAGTCAATGGATAGGGGATATAAAAATATACAATATTCTAAAATAGGGTATAGAAAATCCATAAACTACTATAACTTTAATCTTGAGTATAGGATTGATCCAATTCTCCCAAAAACAATACTAGAATTAATTATCATGCTTTTGAAGTTGGCTACTTCCCATTATCAATACATTCAACAATAAAATATTCTTATGAACAAAGGGAATCCCAAGTAGGGTTTAAGATACAATCTTAGTGGGACAATAACCTCAGTGTCTAGACCAATCCATTTCATGTAATATAGAATAATGATTTATCTATAGTAAGAAAATGGAAAAAAATTTAATAAATAAATACAGTGGGTTGGGATCTACTTGGAGACCCATCAAATGTACTTGAATAATAGTAAGAGAGTGATTATGGACCAAGATATCATGAAATAGAAATGTGAGAGGTATAATGATTGAGGATGTGGACACTCTTCTACATTTTTATTGATCTTTGAGGAAACACCCCGACAATTTAAAACCAAATGATCACTTATCATTTTAAAATGTTCATTTTATTTTTAAATTAAATTGGAAGCCTCTTTTAAAATTATAGTGTCACCCTAATCCCTTCCATTGAAATATGGATCAAAGTTCTAGGTATTGATCAAGGGAATAGTTATGTGTTAGATTTCATGGATTCCATGAAAGGTTAACCAATTATTATGTACCATATGTCACTTCTAGAAAAGTGAAAACATCAAGAATTGGCCTCTATGTCCAAACCATGTATCCAAACTCGGCGATAATAGTCCCTCTCATGGAAACATAAAATCATACTGTCATTGATCCCAACAATTGGGTCTACCCAAAATATCCAACATCACTCATCCGGTAGAAAAAATGGCTAACGTATGACAAGATCATCCCATGAAGGTCTAATATCACATCTGTTGTCGTTATAAAGAATTAATGAATTTAACAATAAGTCATGATAGTTAATCCTTGGGATCCTTAATTCATAACCCCATGTATCACCCGCAACACTATAGTAATCCATCATAATTAGAAATTCATATATATCAATTTCAACTGAAAGGGAATTTTGTTAAATTTGAACATTTACATTTTAATATGCACAAGGGTCTATGTATTTTTTTGGTAAAACAATTTTTGGTAGAAAAAATATTTCATAAGGCTCATGGACCAATTTAATGTCCAATTTACCTAAATTCAACAATATTACTTATTTATGGAATGGTTAATTGGGAAAAACCCCATGGCCCTACACCAAAATCAATTTAATAGTCCTCTCAATGAATCAGGTGTGTGGAAATACCCATCAAGGGTTATTTGGAATTGTAGAGAAAAAGGAATATTGGATCTTAAGGGTGATAACACCCATTAGGGTTTCATAAGGAAATGAAAATATCCCAATGGGTGATTCACGAAATACATAGCTCTTTAAAGGTATGATAAATATATCAATTTAGATTATTTCAAAGAAAAAATGAGCCAGCACTAGATGGGTCCTACTCACGTCACAACAACACCTTTTATATAATGAAAAAAATGAAGGGAATTATCCTATACCATGTAATATATCCACATAGGGAATCTATATTCCTATATAGGCTTTTGATTTTATCTAGGTAAGTGGAAACTGAATAAACAATAAAATTCCTTAAAATGGGGAAAATTATATTTCACCGAGATGGCACAACATAAGGGATGAAGAAAATAAAATATATGGGAAAGGATTCAAGAGTGTGCATATATATTTATTGTTCATTTGATGATGACCAAAGCATATGTAAAATGTATGAGGCATCAATAAAAGTATAAGAAGTGGAGTAGAACCATGTATGGGAGGAAGTTGAGTCTATTGGATATAGAGGATTAATGATAGGATATATGATTTAAAATTTTATGTGGGGAAGAATTGTAGATTCACCCTAAAATACACAAGAACACTTTTTGGCACATGGATGGAAATAGAACACACTATCCTTATGCAAATACACCTCTCTAAGGTGGAACCTCAGATGATTAGGTGAAAAAAAAAATTAATTATGCATATACCTTATGAATGGGATCTATTTGAAAAGTCAACAGAACAACATGGTTATGATACTAGGGTCCTATGGTTGTAGACAGACCATGTAGCCCCTATGTCCCCACTATCTACGACTACACTTTTTAGGGAAACTGTGTGGTGTGGTGGCATATTTTCTTCTAACCATGTAACCATATCATTTCTTTACGATTTATAAAAATATTCTCCAAAAGATACCCATATATACTAGATTCCTTCTCAATTATATGAGGCATCATTATAAGGCCTATTTTAATGAATTGAGAAAAAAACGGTCTGTACCTTTCAGAAAATCCAACACATTACAGGTATATGGTTAAGAATATGAAATTTTATTTTAGTGGTCTGAACAATCTAGCGGGACACCAGTATAAATACAATGAACCTTATTATTTTCAAAAAGGAATGATTTTTTTTATTGGAGGAATATTGGTGGGATGTCACACAGGGTGATATAACTGTGATATTATTATCTTATATATTTATTGAATAATGAATCCATATCATGTTTGGGCACATGAAATTTTATTCTTTTACTAGAAATTATATATAACCCTAAATTTTAGCTTATTTCATTGTTCTTCTATCACAATACTAGGAAACCCCGAGAGAATCTTGCATAAACATATGACAATGTGATTGAACCCTGTGTGTTTTCTCTTTGAAAGAAATACCTTCAATCTATAGGAAATTATTTTCAAATCATTATTCATCTCTCACAACATCTATCCATGCCAATTTGGTTAAAATTATCTTGAAATGTATTGGTTCCACATCCGTGATTTGTTATAAATTCATTCTAGATTGTTTTATTACTATTCAGCAGTACCTAATGAAGTTTTATTTTTGAGTTATTCATATATCTTTCTACCATTTTTAGTGATTGTTTATGAATGATATCGATGTAGGAAATTTTATACTTCTCCAGAATTATTTCTATAAATGTTTGATTATAATTATTTTTTATTTGAATGGTAAATATATGATATTTTCCAATGAATATAATAATTTGAATGTAATGGAATTGAAGCAGAGTTATGCCTCAAATTATGTTATGAATATATAAAATTTATGGGATCATGATTTTTTTAGGTTATCTGTTAGAAAAATGTTATGTTATAATGATTTTATTTCATATTTATCATTTAGAAAACAAGGAATCATACAAATAAATGATATGATATGGTGAATTGGAATAATAATTCATCATTGTTTTCATTCATATTTGGTATTTCTTATTATGAGAACGCAATTATATGGGAATATTTATTTCATTATAATTTCTAAAATGAGTTGTAAATATATAATAATATGTTCTTATTAAAATATGATAGTAATGGATTAATATAATTAAAATGGTATGTAATAATGATGTTTATTGAAATTAGGACTAGTGGAAAGCTTTTATTATTCTTTAGATGATTTCAAATTATATACATAAACTGAAGTAGTATTCATTGTTTATTGAATTTTGTTTTTATTGGAATTATCATCTTAATAGCACATATTGTTAAAAATTATAACACTTTATATGATTTATATGGAATCCTGGTATGATTGGATAATGTGGATATGGAATGGTTGGTCATGATATTGTTGTGGCATCAAATTGGTGTGGTTAATCAGGGGATGGTATAAATGGTTTGGAATGGTTATAAAGATAATATCATGATATTTTCCCCTTTTAAATAGTATTAATTGTTCATTAAGTATATAACATTCTTATATTGTTTGTAACATTAATATTCTTTTTATTTTTATTTCATTTATGATATTAGCATCCCAGGAAGCGTGGATAATCATATCTTAGTTCTTCAATTTATATAAGTGTAATTAACTAATTAATTAATTAGGGATAACATTGTTTGATTATGTACTAAAAGTATATAAATAATACAATGTTTTATTAATTATACATGATCAATAATTTATATGGAAAAATTGAAATATATGGGCTGTAGTGATAACATATCGTTCATAAAAACATATTACTCTTCCAGGAATATAAAGAGATTAAGAGAATAATAGTTTGAAAAATTATTCTTAATTAAATAATCCCATAAAACATATAAAGATTGTATAAATTTTTTTAATGGGACTCTATCTCAATCATTTATTCTAAAAATAATGAGATAAAGAACATAAAAGTTTTACATGGTTTAGACACTCCCCATGTAATGTACTCTTTGCTATAGTTGGATAGTCTCCTTATCAAATGATTCTACATTTTAAGAAAACTAAACAACATGGTTATATTTTTTCACAATGTCAGGATAATAAATTCAAGTGTCATGCATGACTATAAATATTAAAAATTACTTTATATATGGATTTTTAACCCTACTGATATATAACATCATGAATTTTATAATTATTCTACAATACTATAAGTATATCTCCATAATTTTAATATTATATATATTTCTAAAAATATAAAAAATGTATAAAAATACTAGGAAGGATCGAAGCATGAGTTAAAACCCATGCTCCACAAAATTTATTAGTAAAATGTAAAGGTCAAGTGATTACTGGAGGTAGAATGAGCTTGTACCAACAAGTGGAAAAAAAATAAAAAAAGAAGGTGCCAAGAAAAACCTCTAAATCATCCGTGAGAGGGACAAAAATATTAGCAAGGAATGATGCCCAACGATATGTCATTACAGAACAATCAAGGAATTATCCCCTCAATTTCCAGATCAACATTGAATTCTTATTGTAAATAAAAATGTATAGAAATACTATGTATAGAAAAATCATTTTCATGTCCTCCAAAAACAAAATTTTAATATTTCATTAACCATAACTTCAAATTCACATATCCATATTTCCCAGTATTCACACACTTTTCCATGTTGTTCTATTATCACTGAAGATATCTCTATAATTGAGATCACCTGCATCTATCCTTTTTCTAGTCCAAGTCAATTATCCTTTTCCTCTTCATAAGTACCACATTTAATATCAATAAATTTATCCAATAAACATTAACTCCATAATAAACGATGAGACCCAAATTTCCAACAAACCTAATTATTCATAATAAAGTATTGCTTCTAGAATCCAAAATTTATTTTTCCCTTGTTTCAAAATAATTCATACTAGAAAACAATATCTAGGAATATTTAATCATATTCCTTTATTCATTGTACCTTTTAAATAGTCTATTTTTAGCCGTTTTTTAAAAATAACAAATTTCTAAATTCATAGAAATATGTATTTACATTCTCATGTAAATAAATTCTTCGAAAAATTTTCGTCTTTAATATTCACTTATATAAAATAGTAGTTCCATGTAACTCAATAGATAAAAACATATCCCATTCAATAATGATAAAGAATAACTTTATATTAAGATTCCTATGATTTTTTATAGTATAAATTAACCAAAGAATCATTATAATTGATTTTCAAATTTAACAACTACAACTTAATTAGATACTCTCTGAACATTGAGAAACACAACACTTTTTCAGATAAAATACCAAAAAACATAAAATAGATATTAATGATTGACATATTTTTTGAAATATATCATGAATATTCAAGAATTAAATTTTATAATTTATTATTTTTGACATTGAAATCAGTACTATAATTTTCAGTTATTATTTATTCAGATCATTATTTTTTGGAAAACTCAGTTTTTTTGTAATTATAAATTTTTATGTGGTTTTCTGAATGAAAATCCCCAATAATGATTTGTATTTATGATAAAAATAAACACATTAAGATTAACTGATACGTATAGGAAAATTAAAATATTCATTAACCTAGGTATTAGATATTTAATATGATGAGGCACTCACATATGTGGTAATTTCATTTATTCAGATTCATTCAAACACACAATAAAAATATGATATTCTGATAAATTCACATTCTTATGTCTAGACGTAAAAGAATATTTTCCAATGCTAAAAAAACATGTGTGAACATTTATATAGACAAATTGATTATATTTTTGGAAAACATATATTAAATTATGGAAACTCTTAACCTTATGTCCTATAGATGTATTCCACTACACTATATTCTATGAAAAACTAAACTATTCAAGAAAACATTACATGGATTCAAATAACTCAAAAACCACATCATTTTATCCTCAATACTAGTGACATTTTAATGAAAAAAAAGAAACTATCCATTATGTAATAATAAAATCTAACAATACTCCAATATACCCAAAATTAATATGATGGAATAAATTCTCAACACTTTAGTAAAAACTCGACTCTGCGCATACTACCAATATAAATATGTGAAAAATAACCTCAAAACATATCTCATATGGGAAATATATTCCTCTACAAAACTATATAATGTTAATTATTTGATATAATAATATCTTGAGATGATAAGAAACATTAGAAAAGTTAAATTGAGAAACTCACCCATAATTATTTCATCCAACCACACTATAAAAAATAATCCCATCAGCATTTTCCATAGATTTAAATGAAAGTAAAAATTCTTACGCCTCCATTAACTAAGATTTTCCCCTATGACACAAATTTGTGTCACTATTTCTCCCCCTCATCCAACAATATCCAAATCCCTTTCCAGGATTCATTTTATATTTTATTAAGTGTGTATAGAGGGATAACCATAGAGTTTCATCTATAACTCAAAGAATCTCACATCTGGTATAGATTGTTTGTATATATCTACATTCAAAATCTGTGTATAAAGGTATTATAGCATGATATCTCAATTTCTCAATATTTTTAATGAAATTATACTAATATTAAATGTTCTATTTCTTGAGTGTTGTATAATATTATTTTAAAAATTTATTTCACTGTGATTTTAAAAAATAGAACAATGATTTCATAGTTTCAATTCTAAAAAATAATTACAATGAATTCTTCTATAATACTTATGTATATAATTTAATGGATGGAATATATTTTTTTCATAGTTGTTCTAAGTGTTAATTTATTTCATTAAACTATTTCAACTCATGCATCCCTCACCAATAAATAAATTTCCATGATATATGGATTTTTTATCAGTACATTCCCCCACACAATTTTAAATATTGTATCCATGGTGGATCAATGTTTTAATATATTTGTAAATTAGGCTATAATTTATTATTTCTTAAAAATATTCCATTCTAAACTTTTAAACAATCATGGATAAATCCCTCAAATCAATATAAAATCAAGAAAAAATGACTCCCTAAAAATTAAATGGTTGGTTTAGATGATAAAAAATATAATCGTTTTTGAATAAGTCTTATAAATTATTTTGGATGAACCCTTATTCTACTAATATTTTTCTAGATTTTTTTTGAAATAAATTAGTGTTAAAACAAACTAACATTATTCAATACCAAACATTTTCAATAAATCATGACCATACATTTCTTAGGATAAAAATATAGAATATTATTTTTTTAGTCTATAAACCCCAAAAAAATATTTTAAAATATCATGGTATGGTCATTTAAAATAGGTCTTTCATTTTCAATGATAATTATGCACATAGGTACTCTTGGTCACAAGAAAAAATTATATCATAAACATACAAATTCATTAATAGAATACCAATAGTAATATCTCCCACATTCATATTTTTGTGAACCTTCAATTTAGAGAATCTCATTTCCTTCATGCATCCATATAGTTTCATGCACTAGGAACCAAGTCCATGATTTAGTCTATATAATTCATTTCCCTATTTTCATATCTTATTGTCATCTGCATCAAGGAAAATAATAATATCATAGATGAATAAATTATTATTATTCATAGTCACAATTACAAAATTCCAATCACACATCCATTGGATACACTCTTGAGTGTTTTAGGTTATCCAATACAAAAAACATTGACATTGTTTCATGAAATTCTACTAATGAAAATGTTTCTTCAATTTAAATTACATCTATTTTAGTATGTCCTTTTTATTCTAGCCAATCCACGTTTCTTCTCACAACTCATTTTTAATTATTCTCTTTACTAAAAACCCATTAATGAATAATAATTTTTATTTCTATTTCTGTATTTTGAAAATTACATAGGACAATATTTTTCCAGTCTTTTCCAAATAATCATTCATATATTTTACCCATTAAAAAGGATCTATAACTTCAATTAAAATTAAGGTTTATACCATTGATAGTATTTCATTTTTTTATTTCCATCAATTATCCTCCTTCCTGTCAAAAAAATATCTATATGTTCTTCATTAATATTATTATAATAAAAATTACATTTTATCTCTATAAACTACCTCTTCTCACTATTTTTATACTCTACATTATCGTCATTTTGTTCTAAATCAGCACCATCATTTACTATTCTTACACCAACCTTGTTTTTAAACTACGGGTATGAAATTTGTAGTTTATTTTCATCTAACATATCTGATTACTCTTGAGAAGATAGATCTAATTCATTATATTTTTTCAATATCATAAAATATGAACATTCCACAAACTTATAGAAACCATTTCTATAAATAATATATTTTTTTCTATTAGATAATTTCCCTTAAAGATACCTTCACCGTCTTTCTCATCAAAATTTCCTAACTTATAACAATTGATCATTACAAATTATGGACCTCCAAAAAAATTATACTAATAGAAAACCAATTTATTTTTATACCACAAAAAAAATAATGAAATGTAATTTTTTCTCAAAAGATATTATATTTATGTGTATAACATCGCACAAAAACTCTAATGAAAATAACTATTAATATTTATTTTCAAAATTTAGTTTGTTTCACATCTCTACATCACCCATATTAGTTGTCTCTATGGACATATTTTTATGGAATATAAGTTTTGAATAACTTATTTTTATAATATTTTTAGTAAGGTATCATTAAAATGAATATTCTTTAAAATAGATCTCATTATTATATATAACATTCTCAATATGAAATCATAATTACATTTAATTTTACATTCTAAATACTATATGAATATCAAATCAAACTGATTTTTTCTTAAAGAACATCACATTGGTATTTTATATAAAATAATATAAAAAATTTATAAAAAAATTCCCATATAATGAAATTTTTTCTCATGGGTCCATAGTGATTAGTGTGTTTATGTTCTTATGGCCATGTTGATAGAATTTATAATATTTTATGACTATTTTTGGGCATCATTCCCTTTTATCATGTTGAAAATACATCATATTTTTTCCAATTAATCATGGAAAAATATCTCAAAATATAATGCTTCATAATATTTATTATAATCCTTTAGAACTAACAGAGAATCATTTTATGTAATAATAAAAAATCATCAATTGAACTCATGTAACATGAGTTGGTAGTATCATCAAACAAAAATATATTGTCATTGGATATTTTTCGTTGATAAATTATCCATGCATTCAATAGGTATTTTATGAAATAATTTTTATTGAAAATAAACTCATGCCAATTATCACCAAAAATACTAAATCATATGAGGTTATGCTTAAAATGTTAAGCATATTAAAAAAAATTTGATTTCAGTTTTTGAGATTTATTGTCAGTTGAGACAATACCCTTAATTTTAATTGAAAATTTTTTTCAAAAGGATACTTCTCCTCCTCGGTTTTCATATACATCCAAATCGTCTTCTCACCAGTCATGTGGGAGGATAATCTACTATCAAGAATCCATGATTTATTTTTCAACCAGACATCAATGAAACCTCTCCAAGCCGTGTTATCTCATCTATAAGGTTTTTTGATTCCCCGTCCTTTATTATAATATATAGTCGATCCATGTAGGATTTTTATAATTTTCATTCATAGTGTCCTCATTTCCCACTATATCCTTAATCATGATTACATGGGGATTTTTTATGTCATCAAAATTGATGAGTAGATGATCTATTTCTATTTTCATTTTGATTATAGAAATATTTATAGCTCTATAATTCATACCACAAATTTATACTAATACATATGTTTTTTTGGAAATATATTAAGAGACTCAAGGGATATCTCTCTTCCCACTTGTTTCTTTTGGTGACATCAACAAAATTTTATCTTCTTGTGAAAAAACGTTTCCCTTCACTCTAATATATTAATCTAGGAGTTCCAAGAATGTGTTGATGATAATGATTTGATTTACATTAGCATTGTTGGTACAAAAAAACTTGGTACGTGTGATATCTTAATAGATTAGTTCATAATAAGAAAGATCATTCTTTTGTTAATGATGCGGAAATTTAAAAATTAGATTTGATTTTGAACAAATCTAACCCTATATTTTCAAATGATCATCCTACCATTCCTGTCACCTTCAAGTGTAGTGAACAGAGAAAGTACATTCCTTTTTATTTCAATAATTCATTGGATCTTCCAAGTGGGTTATATAGTCTTATTAGTAATTTTTAGATCATCATAAATTTTTGAAGGGAGAGTATTTATTTTCTATTAAATTGAAGCTACCTAAGGCCATACTGAAAATTTAGAACAATGATACCTATAATCATCTAGAGAAAGAAAATACCACTATTGAATTATCTCTTCCTAAAATTCCTGACAAGGAAACAAAAGTTTACATTAATCTGCACCATTCCAAGCAATATAATATTGTTTCGAAGAAAAATTATACCTCAACAGTGATATAATGTGTCCATAAGAAAACATTCATAAATATATGGATTTAGCAATGGAATAGGAACAAATAATTATTCAACTCACATCAAATAATTCAGAAGGATAAATTTAATTTATCATTTCACAATGTTAGAGATCATATAATTTATATAATGTAATGTATTACTAATCACATTGTATAGTACCATTGTAATCTCATCAATAGGAACGATTTTGATGGTATTTTATGGATGTAATTATCCTTTCTATGGTCCAATCCCAGGAAAAACATTTTTAACTAGTGTCCCATTGTATTTTGGGATAAAAAATGAAATTTTCAACCTCAATGATTATAGATCCCCTGGTCTAGATGCCTTCAATAAATAAGTTGTTCAACAGTATTGGGATGTGATAAAACGGGATTTTTGCATGTTGGTCTCTTCCCTCATTACTTTTGGTGTGCTCCCTCATGGACTGAATGCTTAATTCAAAACATTGATTCACAAAATCGATAATGATTGTGATATAGAGCTTTTCTATCCCATTCCATGGTGAACACAATTTATAAGATTATTAGAAATATATTTAATAATAGGCTTCAAGAATTTCTTAAAAAATCGTCTCATGGAATCAATTTGCCTTTATTAGAGGAACATCAATCGAGGAATTCATTTTTTTCTCTTATAGAATGATTTAGTTTGCATTGAAAACCAAGACGAAGAGGAAGAATTTCCCTGCATCTTGATATTATGATTCCCAATACCATTATGGATTGGATCTTTTATAATGTGTTTGTGCACGTTTGGGTTTCAATAGAAGATTCAATTATTGGGTTGATTACCTATTTGATTTTTCTCCTGTTTCAATGGTTATACACGACTCCCCAAAATGTTATTTTACATGCTCTAAAGGTGTCCATCAAGGATATACCCACTTTAATTAACCTTTTTATATTTTGGGGGTTTATCTTAGTAAACTCATCACACACATGTTCTCTTATGGAATTCTCAAGGAAATTCAAGCATCCAATACTCTCACATCCCCTAATGACCACTACTACACTGATGAAATCATTATTTTATTATAGGTAGGTAAACATAATATTCATTCTATAAAAACATAAACCACCATGAAAGTGTCTCTATGTAATGTTTTTTATGGGAAAAATCATTCATATTTTCATAGAAGAGTTTATCATCTATGAAGAAAAAAATTTATTCATTTAGAGATGGGAATCAGATAGGGGGTCATTCCCTTTAATTATCATAGAGTTTGATAATTTTTAGAGTGGCTGGGAGCTAGCTATTTTCCTCAGTTTTTGGACAAGGTTACTGGGAAACTGAAAACATATAAGGGGAAGATTTTATCAATTAATGGAAGGATAAGTTCGGTGAAGGATGTTATCATTTCCAAATGGTTAAACTCATTCATTGTCTATAACTATCCAATATGGATTATCATGAAATTAATTTTCGGATTCAATAACATTAGTTTGAGTGGAAATACTCATAAAAGAGGTATTGTTACGATTCAATGGAATTATTTTTTAATGGCCTTATCCAAAGGTTGGTCTGATACAATGAATAATGGGATTTTCAATGATTATATTCAATCTAGGATCACTTAGAGCCTAATTAATAGAAATTTAAATAATTATGGGTCTCTCAAATCATGATTTCTTCTTATAAAATGAAAAATGGATTTTACTATTTACTCTAATTATCTATTTTTTTCATCTATTATATCTTAGTTACATAGTATCATGACATGAATAATATGGATTGTTAATAAGAGATATAATATCATAATTTGGATTCATAATTGGATTGGTTCTTCAATAATTTATGATTTTAATAAATCTATTTTTATTAGTAATGCTCATATTTGTATTAAATATTTTTTTGATGATCCCTAACCACTTTTTTAGGGTGAACCTCATGTAATTATTGAGTATCATGAGTTTTCTTCATAAAAAATATCATCGTCTGAGAGTCATCCAAAAATATAAATCTCAATAGTTCACTCTTTTATCATAATTCCATCATCAGATCAAAAATTAACATTAATTGGCTGTCTATTTTAAAAAAGGATTCGATCAGACCCACCCAGTTAACACTAATCTTCATATTTATTCATAATATATTTCCCACATATGATTTTTTGGTAGAAATTTGGGATTCCCATTACTCTCTATGTGCCATGTTTCCTCAACATAGATAGGATGAAGAGATTATCTTAATCAGATAAAAATCCGCTTCAAATATTTAGAATTAGATTATTAAAGACATTGGATTTCATGGATTATAATTTTCAATTTTTTAGTACCATCTACACCATTTTACCCACATAAATCGACCTTCTTAGGTGTGTGCACCTGTCTGAGTTTCTATTACTGAATTCTTGAATTCCATTTGATTTAGCCAAAATGTTGTTATACATGTTTGTAAGTCCTTCTATTTGAAGATAATTAGGCTTCAAATTTTTTCTTCTATTAAGTTAACTTGTGTGGTTTGGATTGTCAATTGTGACAACAATGTATAAGTCTTGAACATTTTGATAAAATTTAGCATTCCCTAGATATTTGGAATTTATATGGGTATAATTGAGGATTTTGGTTTCCTACCCTCCCTCATTGGATCAATGATAACACATATCTTGCCTCTAATGGAATACTTAGACCCTCATTGTGTGGTTCTATTATTTAAGACCATGACGATAATTCCATGTGTTGTTTTTATGAATATTATGTTTTTACTTTTTATCTTGATTCTAGATGCATAGAATCATTCATTATATCTCATTTAGAGAAAATCAAAGATTGTAATATCCTTTGGATGGGAAGTGACTCATCCACTTTTATACAGTCCATCAAAAATAATGAATTTAATATTTCAAGGAGAAATACAACAAAATGAATGGAGTGAATGAATATAATTATGAGCCTCAACTTCATTTTCACACATGTTTTTCGGAGGCCGACATAGTTGTGGATGGTCTTGAAAAAATTGGCATTGGTGTGACACTCACAAGGTGATTTGTGACCCCTATTTATTTAATTTTCTCTATGAAAATGATTTTAAGAAGATCTCATACATTTGAATTTTTTTAATTTGATTAATAATTAAATATGTAGTATTATTGGTAAATATAGTGTTTCAAAAAAATGTAAAATTGTAGGATTAATTTATGATTATACACTTCAAAATCCCATCAATACACTTGAAGCATGAATCCTTTATATTCAAAAACAATCATCTAGTAACACTATCAAGAATTTTATTCTTTCTATAATATTTCAATATATGTTTTATTATATTCATGAGAATACTACAATATTTGGAACCTCATATAATTTTATAAAGTGGGAGAATTATTATCTATTGTTTTCTTCCCCATATCTTGATAATGATATGATTTATTAGAAAAATATCTAGTATAAAGATAACTAAAAATAAAATTTTCATGTCAAAATCAATAACATATTTTATATATATTATTTAAATTTATTTATTGGATTTATCATCAACATAAATATATTTTTTCAATTTATCTATTGAATTTTCAATTAAATAATCTTGTTTGATACAATATATTGTTTTATAGGATAATTATTATTCATTGAAAAAAAATTATAGTGCATATTTGTTACTATAAACTTTTGTTTATCTACATCCCACCATAAAATTTTAATCCCAACCACAAGTGTTTCTTCATTCTCTTTAGGAAATAAATTTTTCATTCCAACTTTCTATTTTCATTCATCACCCTTCTTTTTTCTTTATTTATCATAGTATTATATTCAAGATAATGTCCAATTTTATCTTTAAAATTTTGTTAGAACTCAGTTGGATCTGATACATCATTGTCACTACAAAATGTATCATACACTTTTTCACATGATGCATATAATTATTGAATTTATCACATGATTTACATCATGAATCACTATTAGATGACTGGACTACTACTTCTTTGTTTTTTATGATATTTCCTCAGATTGATCTAGAGAATAATATCTTCCCTCATCTAAAATTTGGTGAATATTTTATAATTTCACTATATGTTTTTTATGGCTACTCAACTACTTCATATTCAGACTCAGGTACCATCTTCTTATGATAGTTTATTGTAAGGTTGTCAATTCATTTACATTTTTAGCAAATAAGAGGGAGTATTTAATTCAATATCTATTTTCCCCTATCAATTAACTATAATATAGGAGTGATTAATATTTTAAATTATCTTTCATTCCCTTCATATTTATAATCTATTGATTCTCCATTTTCAACTGGTTTATTAAATTTCAATGTTCTCATAGACTCATCATCCATTTCACATTATACCTTTTTTATGTAGTATATTTTCTTAATTTCACAACTAATCTGAATATTATTAATTTAATCCAACTATAGATCCTATCTATATTACATAGATGAGATATTCTAATCAAACCTATCCAGAAAATCATCATATGCTTTGTAAAAATTATGGAGTCATTGTGAATTTCACCAAGTCCAGAGATATTAATAAGAAAATCACGTACCATAGTGAAAAAATAATTGATGTTATCTTACTCAGACATCATGATATATTCAAACATTAGTGACTTGAATTTTAGTTTACCAATAATTAATTTCATATTTCATTCATAACTACATTCAAACTTATCCCATATTTCATCATCATATTATAGTCGAATTAAAATTTATACTGTTTTTTTGATTTGTACATGAGAATATGATTTAGAGTTCTTCAATTATTTTCAATATTTATTTTATCAACATGATTCATTGAATCATTTCCATAAAAGGGTTTTAAACTAATGGAAAAACAAATCTTTCTTCTATGAAAAAAATATAAGATATGAAAATATTATGTTTTTACAAATGTGATAATATTTTCCATTAAATGTTCAAACAAAACTGTTATTAAGTAAATTAAAATTTTTATTGAAAATTGAATGATTAAAAAAGAGAAACCTCTCCTCCCCCAAATATAAATATTATAGAATTAGAAAAGTATTACATTACTGAGTGTAGGGGTGATTAATCAGTTGATACAAATTTTTTACATTTTCTTATTGATTATGTTCACATATATTACCAATTAAGATTTTATGAACCCATTTATGAGTCTATTTATCACCCGTGTATGAAATAAACATAGAGATAAAAAACATAGCGTTATTTACTAGGTTTGGCCACTTTTGGGATAACATACTACCTGACATTGTTATATAGTCTTCTAAACCATTGTTTATTCACTATAATTATAAAATTAATCACATACAATTTCATCATTGAGTCACAATATTCTATTCTAGAGTCACACTAGAATATTAAAATGTAGACTACCACTATGTAAGAATATGTGAATAGGATGAGTTCAATCATCTTGAAATCTTTATCACTAATGTAAAAGAATGTTTTTATCTATCTCATTTATCCATTAGAAATAATCATGAACATATTATCACAACATTAATATCTATTATAGAATTTATTATTCTTCATCTCATGAAAAGAGGATAAAATAATCATTTCTAGAACTTGATCATTGATTTAATGCAACAAATATCCCAAGTAATAACAATATATTATAAAATGTTCCTTTATCCCTCATAGTATCTCTAAAATAGTGACCCATATTATCTCTTTTTTTCACAATCTAAATCAACCATTCCGGGTTTTTTCAAAAGAAACTCATTTAAGATCCATAACTATATACCATAATGATTAATTACCTTTAATGGATTAATGGTTATACATACTTTTATTTGAGATATAATGGGTTTTAAAAAACACTAATTTTTTTGATGCCACACGTTACATCATGGTTTATTCAAAATATTTCAAACCAAAAAAATGTGTTGAAGTTAGATTGTTATAAATTTTTTTCTTCATTATATATTCTCAAGTATCTATATTTGAATAATATTTAAAAATATATCTCTCTTATATTCCCATAAAAATATTTCAACTCTCCAACAAGGAAAAATTCTATTGATCATCAAATTCTTCCAACAAATTTTTTTTAACAATATATGTTGAAAGCACCACAGTAACTCAAATGACCTCAGATTCAAAAAATAGAAATGATCACAACATATTTTAATGAAAGTGGTAATTTTAAAATAATGTCAAAAAATCCTATATATAATATATTCATATAGTTAATATCTAATTATTCTTCACATATAATTTTATCTTTGAGAATAATTTTTTTTATATAATAAAACATAGAAAATAAAAATGATATAGACCATAGTCCTCATTTATGAAATATTTCATGAACCACCATGAATAATATTTTTGATGTGATGTTATTGAAATTGAAAATAAATCATGATTCAAAGGGATTTATTCATTTAGAACACATGGTTTTTTTAACACTTAGTTTTTATGTATAAATATTTTTCATATATCTTTATATGAGGAATCATCCCCCAAAAATATTCTTATCATTGATAAAAACATACATGATGTATAGAAATTGATTCACCATGAATGTTATATTCCATGAATTCACATAAAAAACATAAATAAAATATGTGGAGGTATTCACATGCATTTTAATTTCTTTCATTTGAGGGCATTCTCAATTTCTAGAAATATAAGACACCTTGACTAATTCAAATAAGTGAACATTTCAATAACATGGGTAAATATTAATACACATAAAAAATAAAATATGATCATATATTCATATATATAATTGTTTCATACCAAAATATTTTCCCATATTGAAAACTCATGTGTGAATCATTACATTTTCAAATTATTATTATGTTGGTAAAACATGTAGACATCTGAAAAACAGTTTCCATCCCTTCACAATATTAAGGAAAACTTCTGAAAACACCAAGGAAAACACAAAAAATTTAATATAATTAATCCTGAGTTAAAATAAGTCACCAATATCCAAAATTTATTGTAAATACATATAAAATATTGAAAATAAATGAAAACTATTAATCAAAAATTCAGCCAATATAATTTTACTTCAGCATAGTTTTGTGAGAATTAATATTTTATAGGTAAAGATATTAAAATAATAATAATATAATATAATTATGGTAATTAAGAGTATGATTATGTAATTTAATTCCACCTAAATTATATTAATACTATTAATTTTAAATTAGATTTGGAAATGATAGGTTATTTTATAATTGTAAAATGATTAATAAAAAAAATCAAAGAATCAATAATAATCCTAGTTCCATTCCTAAGAAAATATTGGTGTCCTTGTTGTTAGTATTTTTTATTAGGACTCAATGTGGGATATTCATGGTAGTTACTATATTAAATGTAAAACTTATCCCATTATATTTTTGATTGTAATTATCTAATCATTATGTTATGTTATTTATTAGTCATTATCACCCAATTTAGATAAGGTGGCCAATTTAAATAATTATCTCTTGGCTCTAGTTTCTTCCTTAGTATATACATTGCCAGATATATGGATAATTTGATACTCCCCTACCCAAAAAACTCCTTATAAATTATATTGATGTGTGTTTTTGTGTGTATTTATACACAATATTATGTTATAAATATATAATTTTTACAAAGATGAGATTGAACAGATCTGATTTATGAAATATGTATTTTTATAGGTTTTGGATGGTTTATGATATTTTTCCTTAAATGTGAAAATATTTTATATGATCATAGTGGTACATGTGTTTTTTATACATCAGAAATCATATTTTTTGTAATAGGGAATAATTAAATTTGATTCAAAGGATTTTGGTCATAAAAAAAGTATAATGATATGATAGTAATATGATTGTGGTTTTTAGTTATGGCTAGGGTTATATAAATTTATAAATGATGAGATTGTGTGAAAGATCCATATTAATTGTGAATGATTTTAGAGAGATAATACTTGAGGCATTAGGGTTTAGGGTGACTAGTTTAGTAGGAATTTATAAATAAGGTACATTCAATATATATATATATATATTTGGGTTTATATGATATGTAACTTTCTTTTGTTTTATTTTTAGTGAGTTATAAATGGAGAGGTTTTGAATTTTTATGGAATAACTTATGGACCATGTTTATTAAGGATCTTCTCTACTTTGGATTTAGTATGATTATTCAACATGTTTTTAGAGGAACTAGGGATGGTATTAATTACTATACAATTATATTCACACCTATATATATATATATTCATTTGGAAAGAGGGAGTTGTGGATTGCACCTGAAATTATTAACTCATGGATGTTATTTGTGGTTTTTGGTCAACATGAGTTACTACCTTAGGTGTTGATAAATTATTTTTTTTTATTTATAGAGTTACTATATATGAAATTAAATATATTTTGATTATTTTATTCTATTTATGGATTTTAATCATTATTTTTATTTATATCATGGAATTTCAGGGTAATTCATTTTATATGTGAATAGATTATACTGTCATTTCTATCCAGAAAACAGTTGCCTATATGCAAAAAGATTCAACATTTACACAGTTATTCCTAACTATTATAGTAGGGGTACCAGTGGGGTTGTTAATGAAAATGTAGTACCAATTATTTTGTTTAATGGATAAAATTATTTCAGGCATAAAATATTTTGAGGACTATATGTGCTGGAAGAAAAATAATATTTTTTAAACTTGGTATGTTATATGTGAATGAGTGACTAACGGTAACAGAATTAATCATTCCCCTATCTAATTAGATGAATACCCAATATCTTTATTGAATTAAAAAGATAATGTGACACTACTTGTAGAACAAATACATTGATTTGGATCATTTATCATCATGGTTTCCACTTTTGATATAACTTCACATATTATTATAATTATTATTTATATTAATTAAATATTTAGTTAGATTCAATATTATAGATGTAGGAATACCACAAGAGAATTTACATTTGTAGTAATATCTCATCATCGATGTATGTATCAATATCATGCTTTTCATGTTTTAAAATATTCAATAATAGATCACTATATAGTTGAGGATGATATGGATGATTCATGGAGGAATAAACATAATGATTTTTATTCTTTGGGATTGTTAATGTATACATACCATATTTATGATCATGATATCAGTAAATTATTAAATAAGATAGATATCACTATTATTTTGAGAGATTAAGGGAAGAGGAAATTAAATAAATTTTGTTTATGTATGAATTATAGCGCTTCTCATCTATGTATTCTTTTTTACCCATTAATCAGTGGGAGTTTGATGTTTCTTGGATGATGTTCCATGAATAGTTTTGGACCATGATATTCTCAATGAAAATGAAGGTGGTATGTAACATACCAAGTAAGTAATGAATAATATATATTTTTATCTATGTCTATTAATGATTAAGATAGTGTTTTAGAGGCTTAAAATGAAAATAAATACAATCTTATGCATGAAGTACACTAATATTCTTAAAAGATTGTTTTACTGCCTTTTGATGGAAAACCATTTTTAAATCTATATTTTGACAATTTTATAATATATGTTTGTCAAAATAAAATTATTATTTATTATTGGGACATCAAAATATACTTTGTGTGAATTTTTGGTATTTTTACGATAAAATTCATTTTTTATGAATAAGTGAATAATGTTGTATTTTAATTCAAAACCTCTTTTAATCTAATTTATTTACATGATTAGATTATATTTTGAATTGGTTTTAAAGTGAGACCATAAAATATTTTTACCATTTGATCCAATGGTAGTCATTGGAATCAATTTCACTTTTAAATTGGACTTAAACTGGTGTCAATCTTTTGATACTTATTGTTTCACAAAAACACGCTATTTGTCATGACAACGGGAATTAATTATTAAATTAATTAATGTGACTTATATGTTTTGAATTTTGTAAAGTAGAATTCATTTTTGAATTTGGAATATCATATATAGCTTAGGGTGAATTTTTGGTAATTTTCTGAAAAACTTCAATTTTTGATGAATAGTGAAACCACTTAGTGGTACTTATAAAAACTGATTTTTCCATTTAAATGAAATTTTTCCATCAATGTGTTTTGAATTTCAAAAATCCGACATACATGGTTTTCATTAAGAAGTAAAATGTGGTTCAATGGGATTAAAATAATTTTTTGGTGAATAGTAACTTATCAAGTTCTTAATCGCGATTAGGGGTAATTATTGTAATTTAAGGTAAAAATGTTATTATAAAAATAGGAAAACACCATGACACATTTTATACCCTCATTGGTTGTGTCATGGAAGACCAAGACAAGCCATGGGTCAACTTGGGGACCCCATGGATCCACATTGGTTGGGAAATGACATAAATAACTTTTTATTTAATGTTAAAGTGAAAATGACACTATCATAAATTGTTTTACTAAATCAATTTTTAGACGGGGTTATACAAATCATATTTTTGTCTATAAATACTATTTTTAAAGATAAAAAGATTTCCTACATCATTATATTTTTGTTATAATTTTTAGACATTAAATAAGTTATTTTAATTATGACATCATGATGATGCAACGATGACCTCATTAATGAACAGTTTAAATAAAATGAAACGATAATATAAAATCTAAGACCTAAACTTGTCCAAAAAATATTGGATAGGAATATGTAGAAGCATTATCATCTTATCTTGGAAATATATCAATGTGGGACCTTATAAATTCGAAACACTTTTGAAAATAAAATAATAGTTTCATGATTTCCAAAAGTGCCCCTCCTCTCCTCTTATAAAAGGCCCCCACCTCTATCTCATTTCACACACTCCTCAATCCTTTGGCTCGGCCATCCTCTGACCATTTAATCTCTCCACATACCTCTACTCATCCTAGAGGATTCCCTTTGGGCATAATCCTTTCAAAGGAAGCCTTTAGGCTCAAATCAAAAGGAGTTACACTTTTAAAGGGAATTCATTCTCTCATGTTCAGTTGTTTTATTTTGCTTCTCTAACCCCCTAAACTCTTTTTATTTACTTATTTTGTAACAAAACCAGTATCTTGAATATACTAGGATGTTGTTATAAGATTTATTCGAGCTACACTCTCACAAAACTACATCAAATGGTTAAAGAACATACAGTTTCCGTGGATGGCGAAATTCTGCCTCACAAAATGATGATTGTTCAATACTCATTTAACACCTTCAAAGGTGGCCATTATGATGTCACTATTTTTATATATGATATATAATATTTTTATTCTTTCCTTAAGCTTATGTATTTTTCATTTATGGCATACCATTATTGTTTCCATTATGGGTAAACACGATATCTTCATTTTAGGATGTGCGGACTACCGCCCCTGAAAGTGATTTGATTCGTTAATACCATATGGGGGATGTGTAAAGGATAAAGTTAATGATATTATATATGTTATTATACTGGAATAATAATATACTCTTATATCATTATGATTCCATTCCAGAAAATACAAAATAGAAATGGAAGTAGCGTTCATGCGTACGTACGGCTTACCGTCTCCATGAACGGTGCATTTCATTTCTTATCTCTAAATGTGATGTAATATTATAAATACATGTATATGATGAATATATATGATATATATGTTATCCAAATCATTAATATCATTCTGGATATAATGACCCTTTGACCAAATTAACAACATGTAAGTGTAAGATGTCTATTTTTGACTTAAGAACCAAATACCGACAAAATGAATATTATTAACTTAAATGATTACATGATGTTCATAACATGGAATAAAAGGAACAATGAACTTGAAAAAGGTTCTTAAGAAAGTAGAGATTAACTCATGTTTATTATTCAGGAGATTAAAGAATGGTCGGGTCAAGTCGGATACGAGGTATGGACTTCATCTCAAACTCCTTTCATTGAGGCATATTTTGTTTTATACACAACCTTCTTTTATACAGTGTATAAACCCCTTTGACTTTTACATTTATTCAAAAGGAATATTTTTTATACGAAGCGTTTACTAAATGAAAAAAGGGATTGTTTTTGTCGTACGTATACAGCGGCAACGACTTCTCCACCGCCGTGACCATTATTTGAGTTTCGTCTTCCTCTACAAGACATACATTCTTTTTAAAAGAAAAATAAATACCATGTTTTAATTTTCTTTTATTTTGGTATTGAAAATGGTTTTCTTAATGTTTTTATATCAATGTGTTGTATTGATATATTGTGATTTAATGGTGGAAATGTTATGTTTCCTTTATGCATGTTTTATGTGATACGATTATGTTGAGGTTCTTGGGCATTATTATGAAGACGGGTGGTTCCGTGATAAACTAAGGGCGGGTGAGCCCGATATAGCTCTCCAATGCATTGGGTAACGCGAAAGAGTGAAATGTTAAGGTTTCTCCGAAGAGATTTAGGGAATATACTGTGATGGGTATTCCAAACGTAACCAAGAGGGTTACTCCCTACGTAAGAATGTTATGAATGCCTCAAGTTACCTTTATGTCTTATGATTTATATGATTTGTTCATGATTTTATGAGGTATGTTAAAGTGCCTATGTTTTATGGGTAAAGTATGATTTCATTATTATGTATATATGAACTCATGTTTCCTTCCATTGTTTTTTTATATAACCCATACTGAGCTATTTATGCTCATCCCATGTTTTTGAAATGTTTTTCACAGGTCATGGGAAAGGTACATGATAAGATGATAGTGTCAAGGAAGTGTAAAGAAGGAATCCATGTTTTATTTTCAATATGTTTCTGTTGATGGGAAAAATAATACTTTCTTTTATTGTAACAACTTTGTTTAAATGTGGGTTGTAATGCATGTTTTAAGATCTAATTCTCTAAAACTCTAAACCTGAAAAGATCCTCAACGTGTAATCTTGTGATAACTCAAGATTATGTAAGGTTTAAGGGTGGGCCCTTATATGGTATGTCAATGAAATACTGTTTCAATTTTCCAAAAGAGCTATATCATGTAAGAGTTTCAAAAAATATAAAACACCCATGTAAATTCATCTAAAATTTTATACACTCCTTTGATAGTATGACCCAAAACATTAGTAGTTACTATTCATTAATAATTAGATACTAAATACCACCCATTTACTCAAAATATTATTAAAAATATTAATATAAAATTAAAATAATGATAGAAAAAAACTACCTAATGAATTACTACCAGAAAATAACATCATAGATGTCAGCTTTTATTTTTTTTATTCCTCTATATATGTTTATTAAAATATATAATATTGATATATTTTAGGAGGATACATTAGATGGTGAATCTCTCGCCAAGTTATTTAAAAAGACCATTGAAATGATTTTGATCAACTATGGAAACAATAATGTACTTGGGAGCATATTTGTATTCACCATAATAGAATAGTTTTGTATAGGAGGGTGATTAATTATTGAATATAATTAAAAAATAAAAATTTAGTGAATAAATCCTAACCATTGAATTGATTGTAAGGTCAGGTAACCAGATGTTCCATGAATCAAATTCAATTAAATATTTCAAATGGGACAACATACCCTATTTTTTCCATTTCATCCCAATAAAAAGCTACATTTACAGTGTGATATCATCAATAATAAATAATTTATGGTATTTTAATCCCAATATTAGTGGATAATTTTTATATAGTAATTAATTTTAACCAATTATATTTTGATAGGATTTCAAATTTCCCTCACACTATAAATATCCAATATAAAATAACTCTTGAAAAACAAATATTTTCTCATAAATTACATTATAATGGGGAAAATTGTAACACTTATTCCTATGAAAAACATAATAATATTCAATATATATTATCAAATGATAAGTAATATTATATTATAAATCTATAAGTACAAGTTTTTTATTCAAAATTAAGATAAAATCAACTGACTGAGCCCTTAATATATTCAAAAATGTATGAATTATCCTTTAAAAATATTTATATATTTACGGGTGTAATTGAATGGTTAGATCCGACATTATAACTGAATACCATAAATGAAAGATCAAAATATTTGACGGGATCCTCCAACAATAATGAGAAAAAATTGATAGATTTCCACCATTATTTTTTGTTAAATTTGTAATATATATCTATAGAACATATTGAAGGGATAAAAAATATTAATTATTAATAAATTTTTACTAATTTCCCATATGTTCATCCCCATATCATATAATATTATTTCCCTTTGATATCCCTGGAAGGAATGTGGTGAAATTTGTTACTATTTGGGAGATTATTTAGTCAATGAATCTGTTTATTCTTCATGTAAGAGGTGAAAAAAGAATTCGTAATAATTTTTTTATAAATTTTTTAATGTTTTTTAATTATGCCTAATGATGTTTTTGTAACTATAACATAAAATATATTCATTGATTAATAAAAAGTCATTTATCTTAATATCCAATTATAGATTACTTTTATCAAATTATGAAGCACTATACCTATGCTGGACTAATTTTTTCGTAGTGACAAAAGGTCACTATGTCCAACAATAGATGGACAATAAAATGATATCGATATTGTTGAAATTGATCTCATGTTTTTACAGGTATAACCATTGAACTTTGTTAAAATTAGCCTTTAAATAAATACTAACAATTATAATCAAAATTTGTAAAATAATGAATTTTAAATTATTAAATTTTTCTTAAATATTTTCAATTTCATTTTTATGTGAGTACTTCTTATAAGTATAATATTTTTTTATGATTGTTTCTTTCAAGAGCTACCATTTATTGTGTTTTTTCATGTAAATATCTTAGTATTTATATTGTTGTTTTTCTAGTTAAAATCATTCATAATAAAGTGATTATGATGATTTGAATACATGGGAAATTAAAATCTCTAATTTAGTGATTTCATGGATATGAAGGCAGATATCAGGTAGTTCTGATACATGGATGTGAGATACTACCAAAAGGATTAGTCATGGGCTTATGGAGATCAGAATTCAGATATTTTGAGAGGTATAAAATGAGGACCATATTATGATACAATGAAATTAATGGACTACATTTATTTTCACTAAAATTCTTGATTTTATTTTATTATGAGTTTTTTTAATAAAAATTATTTTAATGGGTTATTTTTTTATAATTAACAATCCATGATTTGATTTTAAATTTATGTTATGTTAAATTTTTCATTGTAAAAAAAACACAAATCACACTATTTATATATTGGAAACTCTACTTTAGTATAGTATATAATACAATTATAATGATATTTTATTCAATATGTATTTTAAAATTCTGATAAATATTTTATCTCTATAGTATTTTTAAAAACCAATCAAATTAATAATAGGAGTGGATGAAAATTTTATGTTTATTTTTTTAAAATTCACCAACTATTTTATTTTATTGTTCACGACACATTGGGATAAAATTATGATTAATTATAATAATTTTCTTTGATTATGAGAATAAAAAACTTTATATTTATTTTTTTAATTATTTATTAAAATATGAATCCTATTTTCTCACACGAAGAGTTATTGTAATGTAAATATTCTTTTATGGTAGGTGTACCATTTAAAACAGTCTTAAAAATAAATTATACCAAAACCAATATTTTTAGGGAGATGATTATTATTACTGGAGTGATTTTATGAAATCAATTATATTCAATACTAAATTATACAACATTATCATGAAAATAAGAAAAATATTATCTTTTTTTGAAAGATATAATTCACGTTTCACATGAAGAAAAAAATATCAGTTAATCCATGATGTTTTTAATAATTTTTTTCTTCTATCACATGGATAATTTATAATAATATATGTTCATGTGGAATATAATATCAAAATTTGATGAATTTGATGACAATAAATATTGGAACAACTAAATTTTGAGACACACATAGAGTAATGACAGATATATATACCAGTTACATTATTTCTACCTACTGAAATATTATAATTAATTCATTAATTCATTATGAAAATAATAAAGAGTTTATAATAATTGGATAAATTTTTTTTTTAGGATATTAAATCAATCAATATATTTTCAATATTATTCCAAAATAATGAGATTCTAATAGGAGAACAATCACTGATACTAAACATTTGAAAAAGTAATGTCTGGATGAATTATTTTCCAATCTAATTTATTATAAGCGACATATGAAATGAGAATCTAAAAATAAAAAAAACATTTATAAATTAAAATTTTAATATAATTTATCTAATATTAATTATTTTGAAATTAATTTTTTTACAAAAGAGTGTTATGTAATTTCAAATAGAAAATATATGAATTCATAAGAGTGTAATAAATGAGGAAAAAAATTGAAATTTCTCAAAATGATTGTAGGATTATTAATAATAATGGAAATTCAGATGTCGTAATTGTTTATCACAAATAATTGAATGATAGAAATGAGAAGAAATACTCTTCGGAATTTTTTTCCATTATTTTTTGAAGGAATCTCATAACATAATGTTTTTAATAAATTGTAGAATAATCTATGAATTTTGAGGAGTATAAAAATATAAGGAAATAAAATTTTGAAATATTTAGTTAAATAGAGATCTATTTAAACTGAATCATTTTCAAATTGTTCATCATAATAATGTAGCATAGAATATTAGAATACAATTTTATTCTAACTAAATATTCCATTGAATGAAGAATGATTTAGTGGAACAGAAACTAAATAAAATCTTATAAAAATCAAATTGATTTTAAAATATCATGTAATGTTGAATATTATTATTCAACATTTATCATATGATAAAAAATATGATCAATTGGAATAAAAAATTGATTCATTTTATGGTAAAGAAACATGAATAACAATAACTAATATATGTAGATATGTTTCTCTTATGAATCAAGAAAATATTGAACTGATAAATACATTTGATTTCCCTAATAAAATTTATTAATCATATTAAATATTTCAAAAAAAACATTAGAAATTTGAAAACAATCTACATAATTAAATTCAAAAACTAATTATATTGATCATAATTTCATTAATTGGACATTTTTATATACTAATTTATTTTTCTAGAAATCAAATAAAGGTCAAAAGTATTGATTTTTTCAACTAAAATTTATGATATATTATTTAAGTAAAATGTTATCGTACATTACATCAGGTAAAGAATTTTTTTTAAATAACAATTTATAATAAAAACTTACCCTCTAAAACATCCACTAAAATTGGTTTTACTTTTGATATAATTTATTTTCAATAAAACTATTTTGATCTTAAAAGTGCAGCCAATTGTAACAAATGTAAAGAGGATAGTCGAGTAAATATTGTAATTTAAATAAATTTTATTCACTTTTTTTCAGTAATATTTTATTTTTGAAAAATAGTACATGTAAAATAGAATCTATTTAGATATATAGGGGTTCACATAATTTTCTTTTATAATGTAACTCATCCAAAATATTTCTATTTACAATGAATGAGACTTTATATTTTTCAATAAATGATAATGAGAAAATTCATTTGAAAAATCTATTATAGGGATAGTGGTTTTTTATATATGACATGAAAAAATATTGAAATATGAAATTTAAAATTATAATAGATATATTTGAATAAAATTCACATGGTGAGATAATCTGAATCTGTTACATTTTATTCATATAAAAATGAATATTTCAAATTTTTTTAATGTTTCATGGATAAAGAAAAAAATTATAAATATAATTTATATATTTGGAGAGGGATTACTTTTGATCATTAAGAATAATAAATTTAATATTCAATGTTCAGTGGGTAATCTTATTTTATTAGCACGCATGATGGAAAATGGGTCCACACTCAATATATAAGAATTAAGTTATCTGAATTTTCCTTGTAAAAGTAAAATTGAATAATATTATTGACAACAAAATTAGAGACATGGAAATTTTAAATTCTATACATTAACAAAACATTCTCAGAAAGGTTGTTTTAGAAATCTACCAAAAAAAGCTTCATATAACAAGAGTCTTTCATCCATGTCATTTTTGTAATTAATTTTATGTAATTATTTAAAGATCAAGTTAATTTTCATCTACAAGTTATTTATAGTTATTTTTCATGGATTTACATGGTTATACAATGAATAGAAGCTCCGGGGGAAAATATGATTTATATGTCATCGTTAATGATTAAAATAGATTTACTTTAGTTAATTTTTTTTACAAAAAAAATAAAAATATTTTAATTATTTATAGAACATAGTTCATTGGTTAAAAATAACAAAAATATACATTTGTTGACATTATAAGGTAATCAGGTTAGTTAGTTTGTTATCTCTAATTTTGAAACCATTTTTATTTTAAGTGGTATTATTCCTAATTTTTCATCACCTTGAACAAAAAATGAAGATGGAGTAAATAAATGATGAGATAGATTTATTCTTCAATATAATGACCCATGTTAAAAATAAATTATATAATATAACAATATAATTATTTCAATAATATATCACATAGTAGATACATAATCCAATGATCGAGGGGATTGGAGTCTTGGAAATAAGACACATAAATAAATTATTTTATAAAACTTTCAAATATTTTACATAATTGTTATCCTCTAGACACATTCCCATTCATATCACATGATGCTATAATCTTCATAAACAAGGTACTAGAAATACTTGTATGTTGTGATATAAATTTATCAGAAATAAAAAAGACATCTCGAACTATATTATATTATAAGGAATATTTTAATATGAAGAAAATAAAAATATATAAATATTATGTAATAAGAAAATTTTTGATATTCAAGAAACAAGATGGAGATACATAATATCATAAACATATAGTTAAGAAAACATGAAATATATAATATAAAACATTTGAAAATGAAATTATGAACAAGATAAATAAAATGTCATTGTCATGAAAACATGGAATTTCATAAAAAAATTAAATAATTCTTAAAAAATTAAATAACTTGATAAAAAAATCAGAAATTTGTTCTTTATATGATATACATTTATATGTCACATGTCTATAAGCATTAGAAAAAATGTTTGAGATAACACATTATTCAACAGACTATATGACCAAACTCATTATATACACACATGAAAATGTGAGAAATTATGACAACATATGTGTGAACGAACCCATTATGTCAATATTGTACTATATCATGATATTTTACTATAAAAATGTGTATGATTGATATATTGGACCCCACCCATCATTTTTCCTACATTTGTGTGCCACATAAGAAAATTTCATCATATATTAAATAACCCATTGATAAATACTGGGTATATAAAACTTATCACATAACATGAATATAATATATAATAGGATATAAAAATCTCATTATAATTTTTTTTAATATAATAAAATGTAAAATATCAATTCATGAAAGATAGATAATTTTTTGATACTGATACCCAAATCATGGAATGAGTTTTTAGGAAAAACATTTTATTTGTCACTATACAAGTCATAAATGAATGTCCCTTTTAGAAAAATCTATTTTATTTTTAATAAAAATTAAAAAGATACATAACAATAAATTTATTGTGGAATAAATAAAAATTTCCATATAAATAATTAATGAAAATCAATCAGAATTTAATATATTGTTAATATTATGTTCAATATTATATTATCTAACTCATAGAAAGGATTCTGAGTTACCATGTCCCTTAACATTTCCCTTGATTTCTATGGACTTTTTTACCCACCATCAACATAAAGATTAAATTGATAACTTTTTATTTCATAAATATATTATATATATATTTAAAAAATTCACTAATAACAATAATCTCCATGTATTAGTATTTTGTAATCTCTTTTCAATAACGGGAGTTATTAATCATGAATGTTTAGAAGTCGATTCAAAAAAGAAATGTCAATGTACACATATAACATAAAAATAAATACATATAAGACATTAATTGTAATTTAATTTTTTATTAACAACGTCTTAAAATTTTATAATACCAAATAATTATAATTTAAATCTTGTTCCATAAAAATGAAAATAGAAATTAAGTAGCATGGGGTTATTTTCTAGTAATAATTGATTTCTTTATAATGATAGTATGTTTTATGTTATCTTAAAATAAATGTACTAATTATATATATTTATTATATATATTTTATATAATCCTATTTTATAAACTAAATCCATCCAATTTTGGATGTTATGAAAATGGATAATGTTTATTTGTGGAGGTTGTAGTCTACAGACCACATCATGAATATTTTTGTCACCTAAAGAATGAGAGGGGTGAATATATATAGTAAATGTACATTTCGCAATAAATATTACATTATATAGAGAATATTTATTATTCGATACCACAATTATGAAAATCCATGGGCCATGTCGATGAAAAACAAAAGTTTCTCTTAATGGAGGTGGTGATGTACAAGTATACAATAATGATGATGCATTTTTTATTATTAGATGAAAAAGTAAAATAATTGTTGTACCATTATTATAATAACACCCTATAATAATAATTATTATAACTATATTTTAATACTCTATATATGGTTTTTTATAATGAAAATAAAAATAAATAAATTTTAACCAAGATGTGATATGTACATTGTGATCATAAACATCATCTCGGTGAAGGCCATTGAAATGAGTGGATTAGACTAATTTTTGAAGACCAAAGGAACATGAGAGTGTATTGGAAATATATGGGATGAATGTTTTTAGGGTTTCATGGATATTTTTATTTTAAAACTGAGTATAGAAACTGTGGAAGTGAAATCATTTTATAATTGAAAAATTGGATTTTTTTTCTCGAATTGAATTATAAGGGGTAAGAATAGAAAACAATTAATGTAATGTGTTTTAGGTGAAGAAAGGTTGGGGATACATGAAGTTAAGACTATACTACCTAGATTTTGTTTCTGTATAGTAACATGTTCATGTAAATTAACGAATATTCAAGAAACCAAAGATTATTCATTCAAACACATATTACTCATAATTAAATATTAATCATGGAGATTATTTTATTAATAAAAACATAGATAGAAAATATGTACCAAATTATGATGTTAGAAATTAAAATTTGTGATCCATTTATCATTATTAAATTTATGTGTGATAAATGAATAACATTAAAATAAATAAACATAATAAGATAAAAAATAGTTTTTGAAGAAAAAAGACTTCTTAATCATTAAGTGTTGTTAATCTAATTTAACATTAAATAAAAAATATATGAGTATTAAATCATTTTTATATATGTTTAGAAAATCTTTAAATTTAATATATATTCATGTAAACTCCAATATTTATAAAAATATTATTATTTTAAAAAATTTACTCCTCTACCAGGTTATATAATATTTAATTTAGAAACACAATTTTATGACTAAAACTGAATTGAACACATTTTATAACATAATTATGATAACAAAAACTTTGATTACTTTTTTATGATACTATTTTCAATGTTCTAAAAATTGATTTAATAGTAGGGTCAATATAAAAAATTTTACGAAACATATACTTTCTAAGAATATAACAACCTCTATTTTATTATACACTTATATATTGTTTCTATAATATGTGTAAATATAGTGACACCCACCAACTTAATTACTATAATATTATTGTTATAATGTATTTTTAACTTGTTATTTTGAAATTTAGTTTAGTGTTTTGTATAAGAAAAGCTACACAAACGGTATTTATTTAAAAAAATTAATAACTAAAATCATAGGTTTTCAAATTTTTTCCCTTAAACCAATTATGTCCATGAAATTAAATTTAATAAAAAAAAATTAGGTAAGTTCTATAACATCAAATCATCAAGTTATTATGTATCATTAACATATTTAGGATTTATACATAGATCCTTAGTTATAGGAGTGGTATTGATTTAGATATCCTTTTCTCTTAGATATAAAATTCCAACTAGAACATCCTCGTAAAATTGATAATGTTCTAGTATAATATCATTCAAGATTATAACATGTGAGGGGTTTGGTATCTTATTTTATAGAATGATATATTTGGAACACATCATTTACATTAGATATGTGTGGAGATATATTAATGTGACAATTTATGAACCTGAAATGATCAAGGACCTCATAGGGACAAATATATTTATATCTCAACATCCATTTATTCCAAAATATCATAAAAAATCCACGGAGATATTCAATAGAAGAGGTTATAACTAATATAAAACTTTAGATATCATTTTCATTTATATGTATTACACTTCTTCAACTATTTTCTACTTTTATATACAACTGAATGGGGTTAATTATTTTCATAATTTATTTGATATGATCAAGACCTATCAGCTTCCACTAACCATATTCAACCCAAAATGTTGGATTCCTATATGTTCTCTAATACATATCCTTAGATGATTCTCTTGTAATTCTAGAATTGAAACTATTGTTATATAAGAACTCTGTTAGTGGTAGGGGTGGGTCCCTACATCCATTTGAATCCATCAACGAAGATCCCACCATATCATATATAGTTAGAATTTTTCTCTCAGATTAACCTTATTTATGAGAATTATGTATACTTCTAAAGTTTATATATATATATATATCATACTTTATTGACGCACGCCTATCATAGGGCGTGGAAAAAAAATTATTTCCTAAGTTAAAATGTAGTAATGTGGTTGAACTATGATGTCTCCTGAAGAGGGGTACACACAAAACGGGTTGTCACTTTAAAACGAGGGTAAAATGGTGTGTTTGATAATAAAATTATTGAATGGAAATTAAAATTCAAATGATTGAATAACTATGATATTGAAAGGTTGATTAGGTCGGGGTCGGTTTCTTAATTTTAATTTTATCCTTGTTCAATTTAAATCAAACCACTTTTTCTTTGTTTATTAATGTGAGTTTCCACGATCATTTCCTCTCACCTCCTTAGTGAAATTATAACGGTGAGAGAAAACTATAACAGGATCTCGGTTTGGTCAAATCTCCTTCCTTGTGTAAACTAGTTTTACTTAATATCCTTAATTGAAATAGTAAATACCCGATCGAGTTTTCTTTGTCCCAAACAATCAAGAACATTCATTACACCTTTTACAGGTACTAGCGATCATCGAGTACTTCACCACTAATCCCTGGTCTATTTCATCATATATAAACTAGAAATTAGTGGAAGGAGATTAAGATTATCTTACCACGGAAAAAATCAATAAAATAATAAATATTAAAGAATGATCACACATGATAATAAAATATGCTATAAGAAATTGAAAAAAATTTGAAGAATAACGAAATTTATTCAATTACATCCAATAACTCATGCATTACAATGTAGAAAACCATACCTTACCCAATCACTCCATTTTTTTACCACACCATGGTAAGGGTAATCGAGATGAATGGGGAAGAAGAAGGAATTACAAAACTATGAAAAAGAAAATAAATAAATGAAAATTCCAAAAATTTCTTCCTTCATGGTGTCCTAGAAGGAATGGGATGGAGAAAGGGATGCCTTGAGAGGGTGGAGCTCTCCTCCTTTTATAGCTAGAATTTTTACCCCAGATGTTGAGGCGTTTTGGCCCCATTAAATGAAATCTTCACGCATTATTCCCTTCTGGAATGTTGTTCATAAATATCATTGCCATGTCCCTTAAATATCCCAGCAGATGTGGACACGAATTCCGAGAGTTATGGCAGTTTTACTCTGAGAATTTATTCTGTTCAGTCAGACTCTCCAAATCGAAAACATCTAGATTAGGGTGATTTAATAACCCCTTAAAATACCAATTCATGCGGCCCGTCCTTCATTTAAGATGCTCCAAAACTCCCTTTTCATCCCCCCACCGAGTTTCACAACATTTGGGAACTCCATGAATGAGTTATGTAACCTACACCAAAAATAGGCAGAACTATGAACAGTTTTAATGATCCCACTTGTGAGATTCTTTGGAGCTTCCATATGGTCGATTCATATATTGGGCAAAATGTTGTAAATTAATCCCTGGATATGTAGAATCTCGAAAAAAACGAATTGTGCATTTTGGAATAGTGTACATAATGTTATATCCAAAATACTGAAATAATTTAAAATAGTTAAAAATACCAAGTGGACCATTTTTAATGTTGATCTCAAAATAACACCAATATCATAAAAATGAAGAAATTAATCTTATAGTCACACTTATGTGGGTTTAAAAGAATTAAATTCAATGTAAATTTAATTGAAAATATTTTATCTATCAATTCCCCCACACTTTGCACTTGAACTCTTGGACAAGTAAAAATCTAATCAAATCAAATCCAAAACACATACCAATGAGATCTACCAAATCCATAATATGAAACACAAAGATATCATGCCTCATAAAAAAAATTATTTCAAGGTCTCCATTTTAGATTATTTTATATATTTACACTTCATTTATTATCCCATTCTCACAAAACACAATCTCAGATGAATTTTCTCTCATCTCACAAATGTAAATGACGATCAAATCTTTTCTCATCCAAACACACACAAGAGTCACCATAGACTTGATAAATTCCTACTTCTCCACCCGATGTTAGTCAAGGACATATGATTCTAATGATGACTTTTTAGAGTTTTTCTGTGGCTTTTGGTTGGTAAGATTTAGATGTTAAAAAATTATGAAGCGGAAAAAGGAGGGCTTGTCTCTTTTTGAAGCAAAATTGCAAGATTATAATTTTCACTCAAATATGGTCTCCTTATCTTCCCCTTTTTAAAAAATAGGCTCCATTATCATTCAATATGTTCAATATTTTAGCAGAAAATATTTCAATATTTTCAAACATGATTTTTCTTGAAAGCTCCAGATAGGCACAACTTTATTTTTTTTACATTGGAAGATCCAGAAAGGCACAACATCTTTTATCATGAAAGCTCCATAAAGGCACAACTTTTAAAAAAATGAAATATTTAGTAGAAACATCTTCTCTTCCACATTATATATTCCTCCAAATGTATCAAAAAATGAGGTAGTACACCACACGACATCTTCTCCCACTCTTAAGTTCAACTAGATCTATCATTTTCACTTCAAGAGTAGGTAGGATAGGGAAAATTGGCTTGTAATGTGGCTAACCTAATAAGATATTCATGGATACTAGGGGCTACAATAAAGGATAAATGTAAAGGTGGGCTATAATGAATAGGATTATTTTGGAAAGGGGGCTTCAAACCAAATAAATTCCTAAATCATTTAAAACAAACGTACCCCAAACCCTTATACTTTGAAATGAATAAATCAAATTCTGGTTAAACCAATCATGGTCTGGTTCTATCAAGAAATAAGGTGAATGAAAATAATATGAAAAAAATGGTTCATAATCCTCACAATAAAGTGATTTCAAAGATATAGATAGTGAAATATGGCATGGGTTTCAAAATCAGTGTATTTTTCATGAAATTCCAAAAGATTTGAACTTGAAACCAAGTTATTTCAGCATTAATTTAATCTCATTTTCATTGAATATATTGGTTCACTCGTTTACATGGGTTTCAAAAATGGTAATGATAATCATTTCAACTCAAAATATTAAAAAACACACAAAAAATTTAATAATAAACACAAAAAAATTTGAAAATAACAAAAAAATTAATTTTCTTAATTTTTTTTGAAAACGAAACACAAAATGAAAATCCAAAACTACAAAGGTTCCGTCCCCCACACATAAATGATGCAGTGTCCTCAATGAATTCAAGTTGATTTAACATGTAATCCAATTTTAAAATGACTCACAACATGATGAAATTGTGAATGAGAGGTACAACCTGATTTATTCACAGTGCAACATTGAGTTAACCTCCTAAGTGATGCACTCTAAAAACCTACAAATAAAAGAACAAAAGAAAACATAATATATTTATTGAAAGAAATTAAAATATAAATAGGATGAGAATTTAAGGATAAAACTTGGTTTAATCCCCCTAGTGGGCCCTGGGTTTTGACTACCTCTAGACGGGCAGTTCTAATCGTTTATACATAATATGATGGTGGGTTAGGTTTCTTACTCATGAACTAATAAATATTATTCTTTCCAGCATACACCTCTTCCTTTTTGTTGAGTAATGACTTTATATAGCAAAAATAATCCACGCCTATGAGAATGACATAATACTTGAATTGTGGGGGTAGGCTAATGAATGAGTCCCCTACCTTCTTGGTTTCAATTTTCACAACATCTTCTTTATTCTCTAGTGGTTGTTGATGGTATGCTATATCAATAGAAAAATCAAAGAGAATTTTAGAATTTAATTCTATTTGAACAAAATTAAATCAAGATGTGTTAATATCAAATTCTTCCCTATCAATTTATATGTGTTTTGTCTCTATTTGCCCCTGAAAATTCACTTTCATCTCCTCTTGAACACCCTATAATAAATGTTCAACAAGTTCAGGGAGCTCCAGATTTTCCTCTTCAGATGAATCTTATTTTTCACAGTCTTCGGACAAGGAAGTACATGTATTGGATGAGTCAGATAAATTAAAACAAGGGTAGGTCATACTCAATTAAGTTTAAAAAAATAAAAAGATAATGAGTTCATGAAAAGATTATCTACCTGAGTTTGTTCATCTTAAATATCTTCTTCAATGGACAACACCTCTTGGTGTTGAATAGTACCAGATAGAGGCAGGTTGTCATTCTCCACTATATCTTGGATCTCCATAGAAAAATCAGGGATGACAAATCGGGGTTCTTCTTGGACCTTGGAAACTTCATAAAATTCTTGAATGTTTTGGGAGTACTCAGTTAGCTTTCAGGCCATCCCTTCAAGAACATATTCATTCATGTCCTCCCTTTGTCCATCTATGAATTATTTGAATGTTTTCTCATCATTATTTGTTTTCCAAAATAACCTCACCTGTCTAGAAATAGAGGAAACTCCATCATTGGCAGAAAAGGTTGAGTCAATAATGGGTTCATTTATTGGGGGGTAATTGTTCCATTAATTAAAGAAATAGTCATTTGAAAACAACATGAATGGTTTTTTTTGTTTTTTGTTTAATTTGAAATGAGTCAAATATTTACAATTTTATTGTGGAACGACCACCCTGGAAACAGCTCCATGTTTTATGCATGCCTCTCATGGGGATTTTCAAAACAATTATTTCCTAAGTTAAAATTTAGTAATGTGGTTGACCTAGGATGTCTTTTGAAGAGGAGTTCACACAAAATGCGTTGTCAATTTAAATCGTGGGTAAAAATTGTGTGTTTGTTAAGAAAATGATTGAATGGAAATTCAAATTCAAATGATTGAAATACTATGATATAAAAGGGTGATTAGGTCAGGGTCATTTCCTAATTGTAATGATATCCTTGTTCAATTTAATTCAAATATCTTCTTCTTCATTTATTAAAGTGAGTTTCCACAATCGTTTCCTCTCACTTCCTTTGTGATATTATGATGGTGAGAGAAAACCTTACCAAGATATTAGTTTGGTCAACTCTCCTTCCATGTGTAAAAGAGTTTTATTGAATTTACTTAATTGACATGGGAAATACCCGATCAGGTTTTTTTTATCCTAAAAAATCAAGAAAATTCACTACACCTTTTACATGTACTGATGATCGTCGAGTACTTCACCACTAATCCCTAGTCTATTCAATCGTATATAAACCAAAAATTTTTGGAGGGAGATTATGATTATTTTACCAAGCCAAAAATCTATAACGGAATTAATATTCAAGAACGATCACACTTGATAATAAAATCCCATATAAAAGAAGAAAGAAATTTATTTAATTACATCCAAGAACTCAAGCATTACAATGTAGAAACCCAACCCTTCCTCAATAACTCCAAATGTTTACCCCACCGTGGTAAGGGTAATCGAGATGAATGGGGAAGAAAAAGGCATTAAAAACAATGAAAAATAATAGAAAAAAAATATAAAGCCAAAAACTTCTCCTTCTTGGTGTTCTGGAAAAAATGGGATGGAGAATGAGATGCATTGAGAGGGTGGTGCTCTCCTCCTTTTATAGACAGAATTTATCCACCGGATGATGACACGTTGTGGCCCCAATAAATTTCATCTTCATGCGTTGGGACCTTCTTGAATGTTGTTAATAAATATCTTGGTTGTTTCCCCTAAATCTATCAGTGGATTTGGACATGTATTCCGAGAGTTATGGCCATTTTTTTCTAAGCATTTATTATGTCAAGTCAGACTCTCCAAATCGAAAACCTCCGGATTAGTTTGATTTAATGACCCCTTAAACGACAAATTAACATGGCCCTTCCTTCATTAAAGATGCTCCAAAAATCATTGTGCATCCCCCCATCGCGTTTCACAACATGTGGGCTGACCATTATTGAGTTATGGACCCCTCACCATAAATCGTCTGAATTGTGAATAGTTTTCATGATCCCACTAGTGAGTTTCTTTGGAGCTTCCATATGGTCGATTCAGCTATTTGTCCAAGAATAGTAAATGAAGCCCTAGATGTGTCTGGAAAAGAAATTATGTTGCAATTTGGATTAGTATAGATAATGTTATGGCCAAAATTCAGAAATAATGAAAAATAGTTAAAAAACCAAAATGGGTCATTTTTTAATATTCGGCTCAAAATAACTCCAATATCATAAAAATGAAGCAATTCATCTTAAAGTAACAATTTTGTGGGTTTAAAACAATTAAATTAAATGAAAATTTAATTGAAAATATTTTCCTTATCAATTATGAATACATATTCGATACCTTAAGTTATACTCTATTTCCCAACTAATTTTAATTGACAGTGGTTCTCCAGGTATTATTTAGAATTGCCTTATATATATCTAGGTTATTTTTTCAAGGGATACATTTTCGTTGATGGTAATAAAATGAGTTGTTTTTAAAATGAAATTGACTAAAACACAAATATAATTATGGCTATTATAATATTATGGGAGTCCTATGATGAATTACGTGGTGGTGGATTCCCATTTCTTTTCTAATATTGGTAATGTTTGCAACAATTTATTTTACTTTTATAAATCATGATTAACATGATGGCATACCATGAATTGAGATACATACTCCTCAATTCATGACATCATTGTATTTGAAAAAAAATATTGTTTTTTATCTCGTTATATATATTCATAAATACATGATTTATATAAAGGTACGATGTATGTGAATCATCAAAAATTTCATTCTATTACATTTAAATTTTATGGCACATATATTAGGGTTCAGAACAATATTACTCCATTGTTATCAAAGATGAAATTTGGAATATTTTACAACTTTTTTCTACATCTCTACATCAGCATTCTATGATTATTTTATATTTAAATAAATATAATGTTGATGAGTTATCTGGGATAGATCATATTTCACCAACACCCCCTATTATGAATTTATGATTCATCCTGTGAAAATTCTTGAGTATTGAGTCTATTTCAATCCACATCATGGATAACGTATCATGATATTTCCTTATCTTAACATTCAAGACCTTATTTTCCATCACTAGATGGTTATTAATAAATAATGAATTATCATGTATCATCTCAAACCATCTAATTTTTTACATATTCATTTCATTCTATGTGAATTTAAATTTTAGTCTGTTGTTATTAAAATGAAAAATGTAATGAAGTTGTTTTTTGTAATTTAAAATTTTTAAATGATTTCATAATAATGATCATCACTTTTGAGTTATTTAAAAGGAAAATATTCATTAAATATATTATATATACTAATTCATTATAAACAAACACCTTGAATGTTTTTATGTTAAGAAAAATGAGACATGTTTACACATAGACGCAGTAGTCTACACAACACAGAATTGACATTTCAATTACCAAATTAATGATAGAGGTGAAGATGGATAGTAATTGATCATTATATAAACATATTTAGACTATATAAATCATTTATATTATTAAATATCATCATGAATTCTATACTTTAGTGGTTGTGATAAAAAAATCCAAAGCGACAATTCATGGATGCGATAATACGCATGAATGCAATAATAATCAGTCTTGTTTCTCACAGTAGATGGATGAGAAAAAATAATGATTTTATATTTATTAAAATAATATATCAACACCATAATGATTTTGATTTCATTATTATAATGTGTTAATGGTTTTTATTGAATGGTAATAATAATGGTGAAACATTTAGAAATATGGGATACCTACATCAAGACCTTTAACATCGTCTTTAAAAGGGCCTTTGATTCAGAGGACATAGGATAATTTTATATGACTAGGGGAACTAGGAAATGTAAACTAACTCTAGGATATAATTTATTTATAGGGGTTAAATTATATTTCAAAAATTACTCATGTTTTTAAAAGGTGGGTTTGAGTAAATTTAATAGTTAATAGAGAGGGACATTTCCTGAAAAAAATGTTATGTGAATGGTAATAATGTGAATTAATTAATGTTTTGAGAGATTGTTGAGGGAAGAGTGGTTAGGCTTGTTTTAACGACTATAAAACCTAAGAAAATATTTTAAAATTTTTCTAATGATAATTTTAATTTATAATAATTAGTGCTACCTTAGATAAATAATTTAATCAATTAATAATCTTAAATAAATTATAATCATAAAAATTATTTTACCACTAAAAATAAATGTTGGAAAGTGTCAGAATATATTGACAAGATGATTCTGAATTAGGGCTCCATTTATCCTTTTCCAATTTTAAAAATGTACATATATTTATATTAAATCAATACATGAATTGTTTTAAAAAACTATTATTATAGATAAAAGTCAGTTTACTAATGAAGCGTTATGTATCTGATTTATATTCAATTACCACTAATGTGATGGATAATTAGATTCCATATTTTCATAAAAAAACTTTTTAATTCCATAATTTTAAATATATTTATTTAATACGAAAATTTTAAAACATAAATAATAATAAAAATCACCACTAAACCATAATTACTAATCATTAATTTGGAAACATAATTTTATACATTAAAATAAATTGATAAAATTAAAAAAAAATTACCATGAAAATAAAAAATATCTTATTACTTTTATCTCATTCTTTTCCACAAATAATTAAAATTTATTATAAAATAATCATTCATAAACATAATTTTATGAATTATATATTTCCTATGAATAATATGACCCATAAATTATTATATTGTTTTATATTGTTTTTATAAAGTGGATACTTCTATTGATTTTCACTAACATAATAGATTTCATATAATGGAAGTATATTATTAATCTAGTAGATTTATTATTTCCCTGCTTCATATAAGAAAATATTCTCACACAGTAGTTAATTAGGAAAAGTAATCACTAAAATAACGATTCATTATATAGAAAATACCAGAAAATTGATAATTGAGTACTCTATTGAAAACATTTTTACATTTTATTTGTGTTTACTTATTATTATACAATTAATTGAATTTTTACATATAAATTTTATTCATAAAATCCTTAGGATTTTTTGACCGGGTAAGGACAAAAAAATCACAACTCATTGTTTTTAGATGTGATGTATTCATCATAAATAAAAAAGTTCAATTACATATTTTTGATCAAAAAACATAGGACATAATTTTTTTTATTATTTCTAAAACTTGTAAGGATTTTAATGTTTTTCTGAAATAAATCAATTGTTGAGGAAAATATTCATTTTATATTTGTTTTATTGGATCTTTTTGTTTTTGAAAAATCATTTAAATATCATAGTACAAATGATATTTTAATAAATTCATAATTTTACTTATCATAATATATTCATAAAAACTAAATGTAAATGTTATACAAGTAATTCCATCTTATTTTTAATATCTAGAAGGACATTTAATAGAATATGAATATCTCTTAGATGAATATCAGATTCCCACTATTCTAAAAAATCATTTGATCATAAGGAATCAGCATTCCTATATTTAATTAGAGATATAAGTCTATAATAAAAAACTAAAATTTCCCAGAGAAGTCATTACGACCATCATGTCATCCTATCACAATTAAAACCTATACTAATAGAACATGATTTATGTAATGAAATATGAATAATGTGTGGAATGTAATTTTGTATACAATTTAAATGGAAAAAAATGTATTAATGTAATGAACCAGCACCCTATGGCATGCTGGGCTAGCAGAAGGCCAAGAAACCACCACCCTAGTCCTCCATCCAATAAGATGGGGGATCAGGATATTAGTCATGAAGAAAGAAATAAATGGGATTCCTTATCCTAATGCACCAATATGCATGGACCCAACTATCTTTATACTAATGTGAATATTAGTAATAAAATCATGCAACATTAGTTTTAAATAACACTCATTCAATATCCTCTAGAAAATACAACCATGTATGATAATTATAATACAATTAAAAAATAAAGGGAAAAACTTCACACCCAACCCAGAATAGAATTCCAAATAGACTATAACTAGAACAAGAGGAAAACTATGATAGGATGGCTATATATACCCATGTCCAGGCCATCGTATGAGGTAAATACACCCATTTATCACTATTCTAAAAAACATCCTATGTCAATATTCCTATAATATATTGAAGACATGAAAATTATGTTTAAATACCATGTAGATTTTGTACATTCATACCTTATAATATACAACAAATTCCATGAATGGGGAAATAGAAAGATATGACAAAATTCATCACAACCAAATTCTACTGGGAAACAAAACATTATATGTGTGTGTGTGTGTGTGTGTGCTCATATTGAAATCTAAAAGAGGGAGAAATCATGGATTTTCATCTCACAACCCAACCCAAGTCATTGAGTCTACCTAAACCATTTAGTGTAAATATCTGATTCCCTACCACATGCTCAACCTTATAAGAATATATGTGGAGTGGATTACCCCAAGTCATTGTGCTCCACATCTAAGGGTGGCACAACTCTTATGGAGGACCTAATCAGTGTTAAGGCTTGAATATAAGGGAGTACCACGATGTACATAGAATACCCACACCATATGGTGACTACACACCTAATTTTTCATTGTATGGAGTGTGGGGGACCTTGTACCAGATATGATATGTGATTACTGGCCACATCATCACTCAAATGTTCCTACACCCATAATCACTTCTATTATCAAGCACCGCCTATAGAATTTTTATTCTATGAAAACCTCACATTGTATCCTCAATGTCACAAACATGTCTACCATCATCCTATAGGTAGAAAATAATCCAGATAGGGTACTCGTGAGTCAAAATATGAGTCCTGAAGAAGGGGGTAGGAGAGGGGAATGATTCAAGGGGAATACATTGTCTTTATTAGGTTCCATATGACATGTGTCCTGACCTGAGTTCATTGAAATATTACTTCCTATACACAAATTGGGTTTCCATGACTTAATACATGAAATGTAAAAGTTAAACAGCTCTTGTCTTAGTCACTCAGTGTTTGCCATATATATTTTGGGTAAGCATTTGTATGTCAACTTATAACTGTGTACATGGATGTGTTCAAGTTTGTTATGGTGTCTCAATACATTTTTGTGCCAACGTACTCTTGTAATTATCATATTCATTAAAATGTATATGACCATGTACTCCCATATTACACACTAATCCACAATCACATGACCACACAACATATGGTGTCTCTACACGACATGTGATATTTTTCTCCAAATGAATTCCAAGCCACCATAGCCACTGTACAACACATAATATGGTCTTCAAAATATTTGTTGTGTACATATGTTTTTCATAGAAAAGAATTTTTTTTAAAATGTATCAAGATCCTTTACCATAACGATGATTTAATTTATCTTACCACCCCCAATATTGTTAGGGGTCATCTCATACAATCATTTCCTAGAATATGGTGGAAAAAATAGAATGTGATTATCTATCGATGAGAGAGTATGAACCCCATAGTACATCCCATTTCATATTTCCACTCTCGATCACTAAGCTGTCAAAAATCACTCACAATTACTCCGATTATACCATTAAATCACCATATAATTTGATTTTTCAATCCTCCGAGAATATGAGGATTCAATTCCTCTCCCAACAATGTTGGAAATGTCATACCATGTATTTGTTGGCCAACATAGTAGAATGAAAAGTAAAATGAGATAAAAAGACCATTATAATTGGTGAATCCATAATTTTACAAGAATTATCACCCAAAAATCATAAAATGGGATATGAAAGTTGATATCATGTCATAGAAAAATTAAATTATAATGAAAAACATAATTCATCTAATAAAGATCATGTGATGATGAAAAATAGAAAAAATTAATGATGATAGTGAATCCATCTATATTAAATAAAATGGGAGGAAATAAAAAAACATTCCCTAATTAAATTTATGAATGACCATCGGTGAATAATTCATTTTCCAATGATGGAGATGAACCACTATGTTTGTTACCCCTCTATCCAGATCAATCTGATGATTTTTTCCTTTATTTCTGATATTCACATGAAGAACATTAAATACTCCTCTCAAAACCTCTCGACATTATGTGAAAAACCCTTATATTATTTTTATTATAGGTTATTTAAATTATATATTTGGTTTTTTTAATTTTTTTTAAAATATTTTATTTATTAATTCACATTCATTATACAGATCCTACAATGGAAACATTCCTTGGAACATCCAAGGTCGACCAACCTTGGAAGCTCTTAGGGTAAACCATATGTTCTATAAATCACTATTGTTTTTATTTTCCCATCCATGTTCCTATGATACATGAAATCCAAAAAAACATTCAAATATTTACATATTTTCATTAAAATATATTAATATTTTTAATATATTAATTATGAGGTCCTGTGACACCGAAAGATCATGCTAACTCTGAGGATAAATCATGAAATGTATACCAAGAAATATTCAATGGAAAAATATAATAAAACCTATGTTGGTACATTCTATCATATTTAAATAATTTTCCCCTGAAAAAGAAAAAACTAATTTAATAGGTGGGGTTAGTAATCCCATATCTAGATCTCACACTCATAGGAGTTTTCCTACACACTCTCACAAAATGAAATAACATAAACCAAATGAACTATCTGTCACTGTAGGATAATCTCTTGCGGATCCTTGACCAGCACTAGGTACTCCAAGAAGGTGGATCATTCCATGATTTCTACATATCCCATGTTAATAATGTTTATATGGACCTTAATTTATATCATTACTTGTGACATATAGAATATGTCATGCACCCAGTACAACAATGGGTGTAGGGATGTGTGGTATGAATTTTCACCAACCCACCTTCAATCCTGAATGGGCCGATCCTCGCCCTTGATTACATGAATCTATGAAAATACCTCCAAAATCCATTTCATTGGTAGACTATATGAAAAAAATGTTCTCTAGAATTGAAATCAAAAGTCATATAATAATGATCTGTGTCCTAATTATATCTTCTTTGGGTGGTATTCATAGTCTATTGGATCTCATAAACCTTTTTTATTCTCTATTACACCATCTCAATTAAAAAATTATGTGTCTCTAATCTCAATCCAAGATTACAGTGACATGTATGGTCTCATTTAAAATGACTCAAAATGATCCATGTTGATATTAGAGTAATAAATATTATTAAAGAAACACTATTCCAACGAAAATAAATCCTTTTCTCTTTGAACGTAGACTCACACCCATTTTGTCATCGCATCATCCAATAGTTTAATAGTATGCTCGGTGTGAACATTAGTGTAGTTGTAAAATGTTGTAATAATCCTCAACTGGATCCCAATGGACTCACTAAGGCCTCCTAACAACTATTATGTTAACTAATCATCACGATTATAAATAGTAATTTAGGTTACCCCCCGAAATTGGAAGATATCCCACACATACAATTAACCTAGAATCTCAACAAAAAAAATACAACCTAATAGAATGAAAGAGTACATATTTTGTTTGTTAGTTAACAATCACTGATATAGTATAATGATATGTCACTATTCATGAAATACCAATCACATTGTCCATAGATATTTCAGACCATTTATACTATGAGATCTCAAGAGGCTTTGTAAAAACTTGAATAACTTAGTACTCATCGTTCACCTCCTGATATGTTCGACCTCAAGTAATGATTTCTACTACCCTATTCCACAATATAACCCAAAAGAAAATCATTATAAGACCTTATAAATATTCTCTACACTAGAATGTATATCCAAATGGGATATTTAAAAATTCCACATTACCTCATCAAATTATGCGACTAGAATGAATATTTATCCTTGGAAGAGGATGAAATATGATGCTCCATCAAAAAATCAATTGTCTGCATCTTTTAAGGATTTCAAGTCTTGTGGGTAATCATATTTAATGTAACCCAATTGAGCCTCTATGACATTTATAAGATGTAGAGCAGTAACAAACATTGGTTGAAAAAAAAATTTACCCCACTCCTCCACTGGGGTGATCTACAAATAAACTTAATTCTTAGACAGCTCCTCTACCAAGAGATAACATGGAATCCTAATAAGTGAATATTGCACAATGTATCCCCAACAATGATTATTGACTATCAATATTACATAGTATTGTGGGAACCCCAACCAATGAATCTATCTAATATATGATCCCTATCATGGATTATGTATAGAATTCTCCATTTTTATGTGTAAACAAATAAACACTATCATAAAATATAGTTCCTATACATATTTTGGGAGAATAATTCCTATTCACTGTCTCTGACAGGGTTTATCGATGTAATATCCCAGGTAAATAAAGAATAATACATTTTCATATTTATTAATATTTTCTAATTAAATATTAATTTTACTTTAAAGGGGTATCTATGTTCAATTGCGTACCTGATACACAACAATGATTTTCTTTGAAATCGTACGTTGCACACTAGTAATATAATAATGTTATTTTAAATGGTAGTTAACACGTAGCCATTGCATTGGCAGGAATGAATATAAATAACTAAAATATTTTTATATATGTTTTTTAGATGTTTTTACATTTATCCAATAAAATATAATGGCTTAAAATATGAAAGGAATTCAATTTTAGGCATAGATACTCTAATATTTACTATAAGGTCCAATTATCACCTTTTAATGGAGAACCCTCTTTAAATATAGTTTTAATCACTCCTATAAATTCTATTGCACCAAATAAAATTCTTCTTTAAAATCGGGACATCAAAATTTACTTTGCGTAAATTTTTGGTATTTTCCGGACAAAGTTCATTTTTTAATGAATAGTGAAAAATGTTGTATTTCAATTCAAAACCTCATTTTAATCTAATTTATTTATATTATTAGATTATATTTTCAATTGTTTTAATATTAAATTATAATATAATTTTACCATTTTATCCAATGGTGATCATTGGAATTATTTTCACTTTGAAATTGGACTTAAACTAGTGTCAATCTTTTGATATATATTGTTTCATAAAAACACACTATTTGTTTTGACAGAGGGAATTAATTATTTAATTAATTAATTAAACATTTATTTTTTGAATTTTTTAAAATAGACATCATTTTTTAATTCATAATATCAAATATATCTTATGGTAAATGTTTTGTATTTTTTTGAAAAACATCAATTTTTGATGAATAGTGAAACCACTAAGTGGCAGTTAAAAAATGATTTTTAGTTTAAATGAAACTTAACCACTTTTGTGAATTGAATTTAAAAAATACAACATACATGGATGTCATTAGGATGTAAAATGTTTTTAAATGGGATTAAATTAATTTTTTGGTGAGTAGTAACTTTTATGTTTTATTAATTGTGATTAGAGGTAATTAGTGTAATTTAAGGTAAATATAATGTTTTAATAATATGAAATGACCATGAAACATGTCCTGCCCTTATTTTATGTGTCATGGTCGACCACTAAAATCCACAGGTCAACTTGGGGACCCCATGGATCCACTTGGGTAAGAAAATGACATTAATAACTTTTTATTTAAAGTTAAAATAAAAATGTCACAAACATTTATTTTTTTAATAAAATAGTTTTTACATGGGGTTATACAAGTCATATTTTTTACTATAAATATTCATTATAAATCTAGAAAGATTTCATACATCATGATATTTTCTTATAATTTAAAGACATTAAATAAATTAAATTATTTATGACACCATGATGATGTAGTGATTACCTCATTATTTAACGATTTTAATAAAATGAAAAGATAATGTAAAATATAAGACCTAAACTTGTCAAAAACATATTGGATGTGTGGATATAGAACCCTTATAACCTTATACTCTAAATATATAATTGTGGGACATTTAAAATCCGAAAATAATTTAATAATAAAGTAACATTTTATAACTTTCCAAGAGTGCCCCTCCTCTCCTCTTATAAAAGGCCCCCAACTCTACCTCCTTACCCACACCTCTCACGCCTTTGGTTTGGACAATCTCTGATCATTTTATCTCTCCACATCCCTATCTTCATCCTAGATGCATTACCTTAGGCAGTAATCTCTTCAAGAAACCCTTTTTGTTTAATCCAAGAGGAGTTTCCCGATTTAAAGTTAATGTCTTCACTTGTGTTATTTTATTTTATTTTTCTTCTCCAACACCCCAAACTCTTTTTATTACTTTAGTTTGTAACAACACCAGTATCTTAAATATTCTATGATTTTTTATTAGAAGTATTCGAGCTACACTTACACACACCTTCGTCTAATGGTTAAAGAACAAACTGGTTCTGTGGTTGGTGAATTTCTGCCTCACGAAACGATGATTGTTCAATCCTCTTTTAAAACCTTTAATGGTGTCCATTAAGATGTAACTCTATTTATATATGATATATATTATGTTTATTTTTTCCTTATGCTTCTGTATTTTTAATTTATGGCATACATTTTTGGATTCCATTATGAGTAACCGCGATATCTTTATTTTAGAAAGTGCGGACTACCGCCCCCTCAAAGTGATTTGATTCGTTAATGCCATATGTTTGACTTATAAAGGATGAAGTTAATGATATTATATATAAAATTATACTAGAATTATAATATCCCTTTATATCATTATTATTTCACTCCATTAAATATGAAATAGAAATGAAAGTAGCATTTATGCGTACCTATGGCGTACCGTCTCCATGAACGGTGATTTTAATTTCTTAACTATAAATGTTATATACTATTATAAATACATGTATATTATGGATATACATGATATATATGATATCCCAATCATGAATATCATTCTGTATATAATTAACCTTTGACCACATGAACAACATGTAATTGTAAGAATTCCAATTTTGACTTAAGAACCAAATATCGACAAAACGAACATTATTAACTTAAATGATTACATAATTTTTATAACCTGGAAATAAGTGATATAAATGGAATAATAAGCTTGAAAAAGGTTCTTAAAAAAGAAGAAATTTATACTAGTTTAATATTCAGGAGATTAAAGAGCGATCGAGTCAAGTCGGACACGAGGTAAGGGACTTCGTCTCAATCTCCTTTCATTGAGGCATATTTTGTTCAAATACAAGACATTATTTTATACGCTCTATAAAACACCATTGAATTTTAATTTCTTTCAAAGGGAATCTCTTTCTACGAAGTATTTTACTAAACAACAAAAATGAATGTTTATTTTAACGTATGCGGTAACTATGACATTTTCCGCCACCGCGAGTATTATTTGGTCTTTGGCTTCCTCAACATGCCGTAATGTTTTTAATATGAAATAAATAGAATATACTCTATTGTGTATTTTGGTATTGACAATGGTTTTTATAATGGATTTGTTATGTAAATATATCAATGTGATATATTGTGATCGAAATGTGGAAATGTTTTCTTTCCATTGTATTTGTTTTATGTCATATGATTTTATAATGGTACTTGGACATTTGATGGGTGGTTATGTGTAAACCATCTGACAGGTGGTTCTGTGAATACCAGGATGGGTGGTTACGTTATAACCTCCAATGCATTGGTTATGGAAGTCGGCTGTATGGAAATTACATTATGTGATATGTGTTGAAGTTGACCGTATGGTTATTGCATTTAAGTATGTTTATGTCCCAAGTTTCCTTTATATGATATTTATTCTTTATATGGGTTTTATGGTAATATTTTGGTTACAAAATGTTAAGTAATGATCCTTTATTCAGTGAAGAGTATTTACTACTCTATAAAGATGGAAAGTATTACTTTGATAAATTATTCATGGTTTACTTGTTGTTTTGAAAAACCAACAGTTTTCCTTATTTGTGTATCCCTTACTCAGCTATTTATGCTAACCCAAAGTTTTTTTTGAAATGTTTTTCGCAGGAAATAAAGTGGAATAGGGTAAAGGATGGGATCAAAGAAAATTAATTTTGTCTTAAACATGGAACTAGACATGAATCTTTTTTTAAGAGTTCATGTTTTGTAAAAAAAGGAAACATTGTAGAAGTGTCTACTATGTAATCTTTTGAGATGTAATAGTTATGATCTAATTCTATAAAACTCTAAACCTGAAAAGATCCTCAATGTGAACTATTCATTTAATTCATTATTAAGTAATGATTATGGTCGGGGCCTTATAGTTGGTATCATAGGTCGGTTTAGACAATTTTTGGAGTTAGAAAATTGTTAAATTATAAACTAATTTATGGTATGATTGAAATGATATGGCATTTAAAGATTACCATGTTGCTTCACTTAAGATATTTCTGTGTTTAGAATGGTTTTCTGCAGAGGAAACAGGGAAGCTCTGTTGGGACGACATCAGGAGCAAGACAACCTTCCAAATCAACAACATGATATGGTCGGAAGTGGAACTGAACAGTTTGTTGCAGTGATGGAACAGTTGACTCAGGCTATAAATGGTGGTGGTATCCCTGAACAAGATCAGCCATATCAACCACAGAGGAACACGTCAGTGGTGGAACATTTAATGAGGCAACATCCCCCATCATTTAGAGTATCATCTGACCTTGTGCTATTATAAGGGTGTATTAAAGCAGTGGAGAAGATTTTTGATGTCATGGGGTGTTCAAAACATAAAAAGGATAGTCTTTTTGTTTACTGTTTTGAAGGTGAAGAAGATCTGTGTTGGTGGATGATGAAAAATATCAGGGATAGTGATGAGATTGATGATCTTCACTGGGATGAATTCAAAGGTATGTTTCTTGAGAAATATTTTCCTAATGTGGTTTGTCTTAATATGGACAAACAATTCCTAGAATTGAGGCAGGAGGATGACTCCTTGGATTCTTATAAATAAAATTTCACTCGACTGTAAAGGTATGATCCAAATTTCATATGAGATCTTGATAGTAAAATAAATCGTTTTTACTCAGGGTTAAACCCAAAGTATGTAAGGGCTTTTGCCTCTCATGAGTTCAAAAGTTATGGCAAAATTGGTCGACGTGCGGAGAAGGTGGAAATGGAGTTTTCCAATGATTAGGTGTTCTCCAACAAACAACAGAATAAGAGGTCCAGTTGGCAGGAATATGGGAAGAATCCATCAAATAAGAAAGGAGGTAAGAAAACCAAATATCCATCATGTGAGAAGTGTGGTAAAATGCATCCTAGAGAATTTTTATCCAGGTCTGGAAAGTGCTTTCAGTGTGGTAAGTCTGGTCATATTTCTCGTAACTATAAGAAAGATGATCAAGAAGGTAATGAAAATCCAATAGTAAGATTTTTTAAATGTAATGAAATGGGTCATTATGAAAATGAGTGTCTAATGAAGAAATAAACTCGGGGAAAGCATCAAGACTACAAGCCGAATGGGGTGGTGAAATCCTTTGAAACTATTTCAGCAGATGCGGGGCCATCGAATGAAGTAGTATCAGGTACACTATTTGTTTGTTCAAATTATGCCAATGTGTTGTTTGATTTAGGGTCTACACATTATTTGAATTGTGATATTTTTTCTAGTAAATTGGGAATTCCATCTCATGATATGAATCACGAACTTATGCTAAATACACCCGGAGGAATCATTGAGACAAAAAAAAACATATAAGATCCTTCCTATCCTTTTGTGAGGAAGGAATATACCTGTAAACCTTATTGTTTTTCCTCTAGTAGAGTTTGATGTTATTTTGGGAATGGATTGTCTTTCTGTTTATCATGCTAAGATTTACTACAGAGCTAAAATGGTTTTTTTCAGAAATATTTTCAGTTTGTGTACAAGAATGAACCCTTTCTGTTGATAACATATCAGAAGTTGAGAAACTAGTAAAAGATCAAAATGAATGTTACCTTTCACATATTGTTGAAAATAAAGGAACTGTTCAGATTTATGATGTGCTAGTGGTAAATCTGTATCGTGACATTTTTCCTGATGAGTGGACTAGTATTATTCTTTATTGGGAAGTTTAATTTACTATTGACTTAGTTCTTGATTCTATGCCAATTTCAAAACCCCTTATCGAATGGCTCAAGTTGAACATTTAGAGTTAATGAAGCAATTGTAGGAGTTATTAGATAATGGTTTCAATCGACCTAGAACATCACCATGGGGTTCTCCTGTCTTTTTTGTTAGAAAAATGATGGTTCAATGAGACTTTGCATTGATTATAGAGCCTTGAATATCATCACTATTAAGAACAAGTATCATTTTCCTCATATCGATGATTTGTTTGATCATCACCAGGGAGCTCAGTATTTTTCGATGATTGACTTGAGGTTGGGGTACCATCAGTTGAAAGTAAAAGAAGCACACATTCCGAAGACTGTGTTCCATACTAGATATGGCCATTATGAATTTGTTGTTATGCCTTTTGGGTTATCCAATGCACCTGTTGTATTCATTGACCTTATAAATAGAATTTTCCATGAGTTCTTGGATAAGTTTGTGGTTGTTTTCATTGATGATATTTTGGTGTTTTCTAAAGAAAATGGAAGCATGAAAGTCATTTATGGGTTATCTTTTAAACCTTAAAAGAAAAGAAACTGTGTGGAAATTTCAGCACGTGTGAGTTTTGGTTACAACAATTTTCATTCCTTGGTCACATTGTTTCAAAAAATGGAATAATTGTTGATCCTGCTAAAACAAAAGTTGTTGAACAATGGACAAGACCCAAAAATTTAACCTTGATTCATCGTTTTCATGTTATGGAATGTTATTACCGGAGGTTTGTTGAAAATTTGTCATGGTTATCTAGTTCAATGACAAAGATAACTCGGAAGGGTGTTAAGTTTATTTAGACAGATGAATGTAATGATTGTTTTCAAGAGTTGAAAAGAATATTGGTGAATGCTCTAGTTCTAGAACATCCTTCCAGGAATGGTGAGTTTGTTATCTACAGTGTTGCTTCGTTGAATGGACTTGGTTATGTCCTTAGGCAGAATGATCAGGTAATTTCTTATGCTTCACGTCAGTTGAAAACTCATAAGGTAAATTACCCTACACATGATTTTCAATTAGGTGCTGTTGTTTTTTCTCTAAAAAATTGGAGGCATCATTTGTATGGAGTAAAGTGTGAAGTATATACTGATCACAAATGATTAAATTATATATTCACTTAGAATGAATTGAACATGAGACACTGGAGATGGTTGGAATTAAACAAGGATTATGATTTTACAATTCATTACCATCCAGGAAATGCAAATAAATTGGTTGATGCTTTGAGTCGAAAAAGTAATGCTTCATTATCCATGCTATGTTTGGAACGAGATCCATTTTTTTTTGATTTTATGAAATTTGGCATAGAATTTGTTGGTGAAGGAATTTCTTCTGTTTTGTTTCAGGTGTCAGTGAGATCATCTCTATCAGACAGAATTAAGCAAGCGTAAAAGAAAGACAGTGGGTTGCAGAAAAAGGTAGAGCTGGTTCAGAAGGGTATGTTGCCTGAATTTAACATTGATAATGATTGTGTTTTGAGGTTTGGGAAGAGATTATGTGTTCCTTGTGATTCACAGTTGAAGAATGAGTTGTTATATAAGGCTCATAGGTCCCCATTTTCAGTTCATCCTGGCAGTACTAATATGTATAGAGATCTGCGGGAGTATTACTGGTGGGATGAAATAAAAAGAGATATTTCCGATTTTAGTGTGAAGTGGTTGACTTGTCAGTAGGTTAAAGAAGAGCAAAAGGTACCGAAAGGGCTGTTGTAGTCATTACCGGTGCCAGAGTTGAAATGGGAAAATATATCCATGGACTTCATTGTGTGATTACCAAAGACATCTCGATGTAATAATTCAATCTGGGTAATTGTTGATCGATTGACTAAATCTTCTCATTTCTTTCCTATTCGAGATACATTACCTCTAGATCAAATTGCACGATTGTATGTTAAAGAGAGAGTCAGGTTGCATGGAGTTCCCCTCTCCATTGTATCTGATCATGATCTCAAGTTCACTTCTAACTTTTAGAAATCCCTTCAGAAGTCGTTGGGTACAAAATTAAATTTTATCACACCTTTTCATCCTCAATCAGATGGGTAGTAAGAACGAACAATTCAGACCTTGGAGGATATGCTACGTGCTTGCTCGATGGATTATCAGGGAATTTGGGACGAACATCTTTCTTTGGTAGAAGTTTTATATAATAACAGTTTTCATTCTAGTATATAGATGGCTCTGTTTGAAGCATTAAATGGAAAATGGTGTCGAACTCCAGATTTTTGGGATGAAGTAGGGGAAAGGAAGATGATGGGACCAGAATTGGTAGAAGAGATGGTAGAAAAAGTTCAATTGATTTAGAAACACATGAGAACAGCTCAGAGAAGGCAGAAAAGTTATGTGGATAACCTAAGGAAGGATCTATCTTTCGAGGTAGGTGATCATGTTTTTCTCAAAGTTTCACCACGGAAATGTTTGATGCGATTTGGTAAGAAAGGAAAGCTGAGTCCAAGGTTCATTGGACCATATGAAATTCTGGAGAGATTTGGATCAGTTGCTTACCAAGTGTCTTTACCTCCATGTTTGTCCTAGGTACATAACATTTTTCATGTTTCAAAGTTGAGAAAGTATATGCCAGATCCATCTAATGTTTTGAGCCCAGAGGTAGTTCAGTTGGAGGAGAATCTCTCTTATGAAGAACAACCCGTCCATATTCTTGACCAAAGAGAGAATGTGTTGCGAAATAAGGTAATACATCAGGTGAGAGTTTTATGAAAAAACCATATGGTTGAAGAGAAAACATGGGAATCTGAAAATTCTATGAGGGATAAATACCCCCACTTATTTTCATAAGTGAATAAAATTGCGAGGACACAATTTCCAAAAGGTGGAGAAGGATGTAACATCCCAGGTAAATATAGAATAATACATTTTCATATTTATTAATATTTTATAAGTAATTATTAATTTTAATTCAAAGGGGTTTTTATGTTCAATAGCGTACCGAATATGCAACAAAGAGTTTCTTTGAAATCTTACGTTGCACGCTAGTAATATAATAATATTATTTTAAATGGTGGTTAACACGTAGCTTTTTTATTGGAAGGAATGAATAGAAATAACTAAAATATTATTATATATGTTTTGTAGATGTTTTTACATTTATACAATAAAAGATAAAGGCTTAAAATAAGAAAAGAATTCAATTTTAGGCATAGATGATCTAATATTCACTAAAAGGTCAACTTATCGCCTTTTGATGGTAAACCGTCATTAAATATAGTTTTGGTCAATCTTATACATTTTATTAGACCAAATAAAATTATTCTTTATAATCGGGATATCAAAATTTACTTTGTGTAAATTTTTGGTATTTTTCCGATAAAGATCATTTTATAATGAATAGTGAAAAATGTTCTATTTTAATTCAAAACCTCTTTTTAATCTAAATAATTTTTATTAATAGATTATCTTTTTAATTTGTTTTAAGGTTCAGTTAGAATATACTTTTACAATTTAATCCCATGGTAGTCATTGTAATTAATTTCACTTTGAAATTGGACTTAAACTAGTGTCAATCTTTTGATATATATTATTTCAGAAAAACACGCTATTTGTTTTGACAACGGGAATTAATTATGAAATTAAATAATGAAACTTATATGTTTTGAATTATTTAAAATAAAAATAATTTTTTAATTCGGAATATCAAATATATCTTAGGGTGAGTTTTTGGTATTTTTCTGAAAAACATCAATTTTTGATGAATAGTGATACCACTATGTGGTAGTTAAAAAATTTATTTTTCGTTTAGATGAAACATTACCATTTTGTAAATTGAATTTAAAAAATTCGACATACATGGTTTTCATTAGGATGTAAAATGTGGTTCAATGGGATTAATATAATTTTTTGGTGAATAGTAACTTTTAAGTTTTATTAATCGCGATTAGAAGTAATTAGTGTAATTTAAGGTAAAAGTAATGTTTTAATTATATTAAATGAACATGAAACATGTTATAAACTTATTTTCTGTGTCATGGTCGACCCTAAAAATCCAAGGGTCAACTTGGGGACCCCATGGATCCACTTGGGTAAGAAAATGACATTAATAACTATTTATTTAATGTTAAAATAAAAATGTCACAAATATGTATTTTTTTTACTGAAAATTTTTTTACATGGGGTTTTACAAGTCATATTTTTGACTATAAATATTAATTAGAAATATAAAATGTTTTCCTACATCATGATATTTTATTATAATTTTTAGACATTAAATAAATTAAATATTTTATGACACCATGATGATGCAGCGATTACATCATTATTTAATGATTTAAATAAACTGAAAAGATAATGTAAAATCTAAGACCTAAACTTTTCAAAAACCTATTGGATGGGTGTATTTATAACCCTTATCACCTTATATTCGAAATATATAATTGTGGGACCTTTAAAATTCGAAAAGCATTTTATAATAATGTAACATTTTATAACCTTCCAAGCATTCCCCTCCTCTCCTCTTATAAAAGGCCCACACCTCTACCTCATTACCCACACCTCTAAAGCCTTTGGTTCGGCCAAGATATGATCATTTTATCTCTCCACATCCCTGTTTTCATCCTAGAAGTCTTACCTTAGGCAGAAATCTCTTCAAGAAACCCCTTTGGTTCAAACCAAGAGAACTTACCCGATTTAAAGGTAATGTCTTCACTTCTGTTCTTTTGTTTTATTTTGCTTCTCCAAGCACCCTAAACTCTTTTTATTCCATTATTTTGTAACAAAAACAGTATCATAAATATATTGGAATGTTTTTATGAGAAGTATTTGAGCTACACTTACACACAACTTCGTCTAATGGTTAAATAACATACTATTTCTGTGGTTGGCGAATTTCTACCTCACGAAACGATGACTGTTCATTCATCTTTAAACTCCTTTCATGGTGGCCATTAAGATGTCAATATATTTATATATGATATATATTATTTTTATGTTTTCCTTATTATTCTGTATTTTTGATTTATGGAATACTTTTATGGTTTCCATTTTGGGTAAATGTGATATCTTCATTTTAGGAAGCGCAGACTATCGCCCACTCAAAGTGATTTGATTCGTTAATGCCATATGTGGGACTTATAAAGTAAGGAGTTAATGATATTATATTTTATATTATAATAGAGTTATTATATACATTTATATCATTATGATTTCACTCCATTAAATATGAAATAGAAATGAAAGTAGCGTTCATGAGTACATACGGCTTACCGTCTCCCTAAACGGTGCATTCCGTTTCTTACCTCTAAATGTTATATACTATTATAAATACATGTATATGATAGATATATAAGATATGTATGATATCCAAATCATTAATATAAATCTTGATATAATTAACCTTTGACCACATCAACAACATGTAATTGTGAGAAGTCCATTTTTGACTTAAGAACCAAATATCGACAAAACAAACATTATTAACTTAAATGGTTACATAAAGTTTATAACATGGAAATAAGTGATATAAAAGGAATAATAATATTGAAAAAGGTTCTAAAGAAATTATACATTAACACTAGTTTATTATTCATGAGATTAAAGAGCAATCAAGTCAAGTCAAACATGAGGTAAGGGACTTCATCTCAATCTCCTTTCATTGAGGCAAATATTGTTCCAATACAAGACTTTATTTTATACGCTATATAAAACACCATTGAATTTTTATTTCATTCAAATGGAATCTTTTTCTATGAAGCGTTTTACTAAACGACAAAATTAAATATTTATTTTAACGTACATGGTGACAAATACCTTTTCTGCTGCCGAGATTGAATTTTCATTTCATTCAAATGGAATCTTTTTCTATGAAGCATTTTACTAAACGAAAAAATGTAATGTTTATTTTAACGTACATGGTGACAACGACCTTTTCCGCCGCAGCAAGTATTATTTGGTATTTGGAATCCTCAACAAGATGTAATTTTTTTAAAATGAAATAAATAGCATATACTCTGCTATGTATTTTTGTATTGAAAATGGGTTTTATAATGGATTTTTTATGTCAATATATTTATGTGATATATTGTGATCGAAATGTGGAAATGTTTTCTTTCCATTATATTTGTTTTATATCTTATGATTTTATAATGGTACTTGGACATTTGACATGTGGATACGTGATAAACCATATGACGGGTGGTGCTGTAAATACCAGGATGGGTGGTTACGTTATAACCTCCAATGCATTGGGTATGGAAGTCGGCTGTATGGCTATTCCATTAAGTGATATATGTGAAAGTAAACCATATGGTTATTCCATTTAAGCATGTTTATGTCCCAAGTTACCTTTATATGTTATGTGTTCTTTATATGGGTTTTATGATAATCCTTTTTTTTAGAAAAGGGTAAGTAATGATCTTTTATTCGATGAAGAGTATTTACTACTCCATTAAGGTGAAAAGTATTAATTTGATAAAGTATTCATGGTTTACTTGTTGTTTTGGAAAACTAACAGTTTTCCTTCTTTGTGTATTCATTAATGAGATTTTTATGCTCACCCCAATTTTTTTGAAATGTTTTTCATAGGACATAATGTGGAATAGTGTCAAGGATGGGATCAATGAAAAGTCATGTTGTCTTAAACATGGAAATAGACATGAATCTATTTTTTAAGAGTTCATGTTTTGTAAAAAAAGGAAAATTTATAGAAGTGTCTACTGTGTAATATTTTTAGATGTAATGGTTATGATCTAATTCTCTAAAACTCTAAACCAGAAAAGATTTGAAATGGGAATTATTCATTTAATTCAGTATTAAGTAATGTTTAAGGATGGGGCCTTATAATCGGGTACCCCTTATGCTGTCCCAATATCATTGAAACGCATGTGATAACTTCATACCATAAAATCAACACACAACTACGCCTAGTTCTAGTGGAATAAATAAACACATCATACACTATGCCCTCATATAGTAGTCTCATAAAAGGAGAACTGTTTAGCCTCAACTCCTCAAATTCTCTCTGATAATTATCATCTCAGATAAATTGCATAACTTTCTACATCATGGTGGTCAAGGGGGATGAAATACTATAGATATCATCAAAAAACACAAGGTTTTACCATTCCATTATAAGAAAACCCGGAATCTCTAATATGCACATTGAAGGATCCCAAGAAATCACACCATTAATATTCAATAGTTCCATTGAAAAAATGTTCTTTGAAATTACATGACCAAAACATAAAACCTAAAATATTCAAACCTAGCACATTGAGAGTTTAGCATAAATATAGTTCTCTTATAGTAAGATAGGGCCATCCTCTTATGTTTGGCATGTTCCTCCTCTAATTTAGACTAAGTTTTTATTTCATCTATGAATAAAAAAATAGATTGGTCCTTGTGTTTCTTGAATAACAAATTCATTGGGGATTTATCACACCAAAACGGCATGAACAGAAACTCATTTTATTCATGAAGACATTAAAATCCAATTTTTAGAATATATGGATAGAAAACACTAAAGTAGGGGTACTAGGACAAAAAATTGATCATCGAGAACCAGATCATGTATCTTAGCTGAATAAATGAACAATGAATCCTTGGAAATTGGTTTTTGTTCTTTACAAGAACTCGCTTTACATGACCATAACCATCAAAAAGCCTTTAGATCCCATACCCATTTTCATAAATAGAACTAGGGATCCTATGTGGGATGCAATATTCCTAATAAAACCCTTTAATGAATGCTTCTCCATCTACACCTTTATCTCTTATTTCTTGGTATGGGCCTTTATATATTCTATAGAATATAATTTTGGATTCTTATAGTGAAATTAAATTAAGATGTTCATCTGCCACATTGTAGGTAGTCCTAAAATATACTCAGGGAAGACGTACATAAATTCTTCTAGTATTTAGTATATTTACATTCTTAGAGATCCGACTGTGTCAAGGGATAAAATATTTAACTAATGGGAGATGGTTTGTTGCTTCCTTCGTGCAAGACCCACTCTGTCAACCATGGAATCTCTCTCACCCGAAAAGGAGAACAGCATCACATCCATTCAATAGAATTTTACATGTCAATAGTGATAATGAATCTATGCATGTTATGTGGAAATATGGTCCAAAACAGAGATAAAATCATAAGGATTCATCATGATGACCAATACATCCCATGAGAAATTATCTCCACCGAATAATATCATTCAGTTTTGAAATATATGTACTAGTGTAGAAGCACTACTTCTTAGAAAGTGGAGACATAAATTTTGGGATAATGTCTAAAAATTAGTTTCAACAATCAAACATGGAATGTGGTGAAAAATGAAATACTCAATCATATGAATAATTTTACATTGGAATGAGTAGAAAAGAAAAAAATCATACCATGTATCATATCATGTATAGACTGGTCAAATATCTCCATAATATTCCACAACATATTTTCTCAACTACCACCTATTGGATCTAGTTGATGGTAATATAGTGATGTTGGTGAAATAGAAAATTGAATTGTCAACCCTTGAGTCTCCTACCTATGTAGATCCACATAATCTCATTCTGTACTGCATCCCTCAGGGCCACCCTAACTATGCATGGGACATCCATAATCTTAGCATTTCCACTATCTTCATTGTACAATCCCTAATATAAATTCCTACTCTACCCAATGGGTTGGGTAATCATGTTCCATGTGAACCATATCATTATTGGAATAATATTGAAATCATCAGTTTATATAAATCCAATATGTGGTATGTGAGCTTTAGAACAACACATCTATGAATGAGAATAATAATTCCTCTTCTTACATGAATTTAATGTATAACACATAAAACATGTTGAAAATGAATAATCAACTTTATTCCCACATATATCTTTAACCACCCATTATACCACTTCTAGGAATCACTCATTCACCAGAGCTCACTCATGAAGTCTAGCATAATTTGGAAAACATAATAAGACGACATGTGTTTGAATGTCTCTTTGGAGACCATAGTCAAACCTCATTTCCTAGAATAATATGTTTCACATCATATAAATGGAGTTTTACATGAGGACAATTAACCAAGTGTCCTAACCATTCATGGTTATATAACCCTACTATGGATGAATAATATTTTAGTTATAAATTGAGAATTAGTATGAGGGGTAATACTTCTCATGAAAATGTTTCTTCATGACATACCCTAATAGTCTCATCTCATCATTGGTCCATATCACCAAACACCACCATCTCCTTCCTACTTTTTGGAAATAAAAATAGGTCACTGATAAAATCTTATTAATTGGGGTCAAAACTAGCTATAGGATAGAATCTAATTACTCATGAAAATCCTTTGATGCCCCAAGATCTTTATTCCCATGGATCCTCAATGGTTTCTATTGTTTTATGTCATATAAGATAACAATAATACATTCATCATCATCCTTAGCATCTTATAATATTTTTTTCAATATGAATGGGTGATGTTCCCTTCCTTCATGAAGAAAACAACTTATGGGATAGCCCCTAAACAGAGGCCTCATCAGTCAAAAAATCATCATCATGATCAAAATTTGATATTCTAGATGACTTTCTTCATAGTGGAAACATAAATGTGATCAGGACATACCATAATAGTAGAAACCTATAAATATGGTTATATTACTCAATAAGGATACCAAAATGTGTTAATACTATATGTTCATGTACCCATGCATCCAATGTATCGATATTACAAGTTTATAAGAATGTTTTCATCTTTTCATTTAATGGATATGGAGGATTCCACACTATTAGTGGGATACGTAGAAAAAAAAATAAACTTGAGAATGTATGAAACTGGTACCCTAATTTCCAACCAATCCCTTATAACTAAGATAACACCAGACAATATCAAATGGAAGGAAATACGCTGATACTACTCCGTAATGACAGGTCCCACTCAGGATATACTAAATGGGGGAAGTCCAAGATTCCAAGACCCAATAATAAATCAAATGGGAAAGGGGATAAAGACACATGATAACAAATAATAACTAAAATTGGAGGATTTTCCAAACATACATACAAGAACTCACACAAATACCTTCTTTTTAATGTATAAGGGTATAATAAAATTATACAACATCTACTGTAAAATACATGCACGCAATATCCTCTAAGGAATTAATTATATTATCAGATAAATAATAATAATTGGATATGATATTGTATAAATTCAAAAAAATCTCAACAAAACTACTACAAGAAAAATATGACAAACGGGAGATCCTATCACTTGGTCCCCAAGTCTAGTCTAGCATTGGTTTTCAATGCACCCTAGAATCACTAAGCTATGTATATTTCTCCTTTGATCTATCTATAATCATTATAAGGCATGACATGTGTGGTAAAATACTAAGCATGGTGGTGGTGGTGGGGATTATATACATACCAATTATATGTCTCGAAATTTTAAAAATGTATGAATATAATGATATGATATAATTAATCTATTCCAAAATAAATATGGAAAAAAAGAACATATATACATACACATAAATAATCCCAATAGAAAGGGTAAAATGGGATCTCTATCTCAAAACCTTACCAAATAATATTAGATGTGAGGAAACTACAAAATTCTTTATTTGATGCTTAGTACCATGTGAAACATTGAAACAAATTCGCATGGAGGTGTGTACCCCTCCACACCATGATCCAAAACCGATGGAGGCATAACTTCAATTGAAGACATGGTCCCCAAAAATTTTTGACGATAAGGGAGTAAAATTTAATATATAATGGATTTATACCCTACTATAGGGAGTAAATAATATACTTATGTAATGATTATTGGGGAACCACACCCTATTTTGATTGGGGAGTAGTATCTTCATCATTACTATGATGATTCTTCTCTAATAACTGTCATCACTGAGTATCTCTTATGAAGGTTTCACACTGAATCACATTAAATAGTTTATATTATTCTATAATAAAAGTCTCAATCATGTTCTATCTGAAAAAAATACTTATTATAGGTTATTAAATAGAAAAAATGAGAGTCTCTATGAAGGGGATTTGTGTGGTTTATGTTTCATGAAGAATAAATCATGTGTATAGAGGTTTTTTGTGGAGTGTGGACTCTTCTAATTGTTTGTCCATGTCCTACAATATACATTTCTTGGGAATCCATGTCAAATAATATTAATTGTTCTCATTTTACGTGTAACATATCATCCACATAGGGCCTTCCAGGGATGTTCTTACTATGATCACGTACATTGTCATAGTCATGTGTACATAGTAGTATCTGGTATCCTTTTTTTGTCCTAGTACACGATAGTGCCCACATTTATTGCTTTATTATGAATTTTTACTCATGGAGTACATTCTATACATCTATCAAATATTCACACAAAAACTTTTGGTTCCACACAATTCATGATTATTTCTCTACTCAGAATACTCACCACCACAACTATGGTACTTGATGGAGTGTTTTCTTTACATAAAACATATTGTAGTAGAATTTTTGAAGGGAGACTATGTTTTTTTAACATTTATCAAATTTATCTACCACCAAAAAAAATATTTCCTTTAACCCTAATAAATTTTTGGGGTTCGTATAAATCCTTCATTTCCCATCCTCTGGTGGAAGAAAACTGTATATAATCATTCGTCGATAAGACACAACACCCCTCGAATAAATTCATTCATCTTATCAACACTCTGAATTCTTATTATGTGAACAATCACTTGTGGTACATCCCATTTAGTCTAGGAATAATTCTGAAATTAATTTTTCACACATCTTCTACTAATTTGGTGGTTCAATTGTACTTGAATCCTCTTTAATAATGTTAATAGTTACCACATTGGCCAATGATTAATAATGCAAAGAATGATTCAGATAAAATAAATATAAAAATGGTTAGTACATCATTGGAAAAGTTATATTAGAGAATGATATAATAGAAAGGATATCACATGTGATAACATCACTTATCAAGAATAATTATAAAAAAATCAAATTACATTAATCGATATTTTGTGAGAATGAAAAATACCAAAAATAATAAAAGATAGGGAATCAATTATCTAATAAAAAATGGTGTAAATAAAAAAATATCATTACATATCCCTATTTAGGATTGATCATTAGCAATAAATTCATTCTTCTATGATGAATAAGATGTGTTGTGTTCACCATATCTCAATCTTCCTCGATCATATCAGACATCATACTACATTTCTGATTTAAAAAAGAAGAGAAGGGAAACAAACTCTAAAATACTCCCTGGGTTATGTGGATAACCCTTGTATCATATTATAATATGATAATTAAATATTAATTTTGGTTGTGTTCATTTAAAATAAAATTTATAAATAATTTATCTCTCATAATTAAATGAACCCGCTAATGTATAATTTCCTCAGATCATCTCAAACAGAATTAAATTTGTAACTTCAAATTTCATTTTTTTTCACTTTCCATTTTTATCTCTGATAACAGAAAATGTAAAGAAATTTTTAAAAAATTATAAAAAAATATTATATTCATTTTGTTAATTATATTTAGTGGGAGAAATTTTAATAAGTTTTTCAAATTTTATTATCTTGTTAACTGATTTTTTATTTTAATAACATTATATCAAGAAAATTAGGAAAATAAATATAGAATATTAATCATATAATCCCTAGGGATCTCTTTTTTTAAATTCAATTACTCTCCTAAAATTTTCATACATGTTATGATATTTCAAAAATGTAGGAAATTCTTGAGTGCTTTACATGATTCTTTATTTATTTTGGAAATCCAAATACACATAAAAAAATAACATAACATGATTTTTTTTCATATATATATAAATTGGATATCTGGTAACTATAATTTATTGGTACAATGTCAGATTAATACCATAGGATTTATAATTAGACATCAGTTTTTTATTATACTAATAAAAAGTTTTAAAAAAGCAATGATCCCATCAGAATTTGAACAATAAGGTTCCACTAATATCCTTGAATCGATTATTTTTTTGTAATTCTAGTGTTGGATTTTTTTAAATTGTTCCATATAAATGGGAAAATAACTAGATAATTATATGAAGAAAAGTTGATCATTGTGAATGATTCAATTTTATGGAATCCTTGAAATTTCACATTATTGTGAGTACATCATGTCACTATTTTCTTTTTATATATGATTTTTCTCATAATTTATACCATTCTATGAGGATTCCCTTGTAAATGTAATGGTATTTCTGTTACAATGTTTCTACTTAAAATGCTTCATGATTGACGAATTCAGAGGATAGTATGAGAGGGGAAAATATAGTTATATTATCATGGGATTCCATGACTAAGAATATAGAGATCAGGTAATTATGGTACATAGATGTTAGATAACGCCATGAGGATTAGTAAAGTTCCTCAAATGATAGGATTTTATACCTTTCAATAAGAATAATATAATCCATAAATTATGATAGTTTGAATGTCATGGATAATTAATATTATGTATATTGATCTTCATTTCATTTTTGTTTAGAAGATAATTTTTATTAAATAACCTTTAGAATGAATATTTTTTTTAAACACATACACATGGTTTTATATTCAAATTTATGCCATGTAAATTTTTTACAACTCTAATAGAAAATACCAATCACATTATTTGAACTTTGAAAACATTTTTTCAAAATATTTTAGAATTCTATTATAATGAATAGAAATTTTATTAGTGTTTCATTAAGGAAATGAATATTTTTTCTTAGTATTATTTCAAAAATAACATTAATTAATACTTCAAGATTATGAATATTTTATGTTTATTTTTCAAACTAAAATTCCCCCCAACATTTTGTATTTTAGTTTCTATCAAACCATGTGAAAATAATTTCATCATATTTCCAATTCCAACCAGGTTAAAGAAATTGTTACATAATTTCATAAGTTCTGTTATTCTAAAATATGTCCCATTGACATTCCAAGAACCGTGAATTATTGTTATAAATCATCTATATATCATGTTCCTCATATTTTTTTTAATTTTTATGATATTTCATCAAACTTAATATTAATTCCATTACTAGAAAAAGTATATAAAATACTAGATTTTCTAAAAAACAAGGCTTCCACATTTCAATGATAACCTCAGGAAATATATAATAACAATCCACTAAAGTAATCCAACAATGGCCAATATAATTCTATTGATTAATTTATTCATTTATAAGTATCTATTATTGATCAACCATATGGGATTGATATAATTGTTTTACATGATTTATATTTCCCCAGTATAACATTATTTAACAATTAATCAATATATAATGTTCCATCCACATGCTATAAATATAAATATATCCCTTATAAATTCATAAATTTCTGTATTAAATATCCTTTAATGATAATAGATACAATAATTAAATTCATTAAGCAGTTATGACATCCTTTATTGAACTATATCAAAATAATCTTGTATGTTTTCAAATTTTTTTCTTTATTATTTCCACTACATGTATCACTTATTCCACCCTATATATAATTATTACTTATATTTAAGGTAATATAAATTAATTCTATCCTTAATTCATGAGTTTCCTGATTCATGTATATACAGTTGATCATTTTAATGCATATTCTTTCACATTATAATTTATAGAATAATATAACAAAATATATTCTTTAAAGAGTCACTACAAATAAAGATTCATTCTCCTAGGTAAGGTATGGTTTACCAATGTAATCAAAAGATCCTACTTAAGATAAATGGAATTTTTTCCTTACACTATATTGTTTATATAAAATTTTTTCCTCTATTTATTAGAAAATTTAGGGAGTTTCATAATTTTAAAAAAAAATCTTGAAAAACAATTATTTTTTCCAATTATTTTTTAAGAAAAATAGATCTCCATATTTGTTACATAAACATTACCATATATTAAAATAAATTTTATTTCAATATATTATATATTATAATGAATTAATGTATTTTTTTTCTTTAAATAAAATTTAACTCATGTATAAGATGATCATATACAATATCTAGATAAAACGAATTATTTATTTTAATATGGACGAATATTACAAAATAAAATGAAATAATAATTAATATAAGTGAGATAAATGAAAATTAAATATGAAAATAACAAGAGGAAAAACCAATAATTAAATTTAAATATAAATAATACAGATGTTTACATCCATGTGGTCTTCAGTGAAAATAATGCAACCGATTATAACTGTAGAATCAATACCAAACCATAGAAATATGGTACATATTTTTTTTGAACAAAATGAATGATTTTTAATGAACTATATAAGGATATATAAATATATATAAATATGAAAGGGTAATTTTCCCATTACCCTTACCCTTTAAAAGTGTTGTTAGAAATTCAAAAATATGGATTATGGTAGTGGTTATATAGTCAATGCATATCTATTTGTTTGGATTCTGTTGAATTAAAAAGAGTATCTATTTGGAATCATGGAATCTAGTTATTAAAAATAAATGTTCTGAATAAAAAATACATATTAATATTATAAATTATATATTTAATAGGTTATTAATATTTAAAAAATATTTATGTATTATAATAAAATTATAATAACTCATTGGAGAAATATATATTGAACAACAAAAAATTGTGTATTTTTAAACATTAAGTATTGTTACAAATAAATTCTTATTTAACATTATTTAAATATTGTGATTATTTTAATTTACTATATATATATATATATATATTCATGACATTATGATTAATTAATAAGTATTATTAATAAAGTAATTTATTATGCAATATTCGATTTTTGTAATACAATTATTTTGCAAATATGATAATTTTTTCTCCTTAAAAGATATATTTTTCAATATATTATGTTGAATTGTAAAAAATGGGTTTTTTATAATGAATTTTCATTGAATAATTATTTAAAAAGATTAATTTTATTCTTCTTTGAAAAAATGTAATTGAAGTTAAAAATGATTTCAGGAGATAAATGGTAAAATGGGGTAAATTGTACAAATAATGTGAAATGAGATATCAAATCCCAAAAAAATATACTTTAAATACATTTACGAGGGATTGAACCACCTATAATATTCATGCTTCTATTTTTTATTCACATTATTTGAAAAATGCATCATCTTCATATTATTGATAGAGTATGAGTAATAATTATACATGATCTCAATAATAAAAGGATCATTAAAACCCCATTAAAAATAACTCCAATAATAGTTTTTTCACTCAAATATATTCCTAAATTAGCTGTATTATAATATTATCTTACATTTGGGAGATTTTAGACAATGAAAATATGACCAAATAATTAATTTCACCGAGGGTCCTTAAGGGGTGTTTTCAACCTCCAACATAAGTATTGAATTTTTCTTATTCACTTTGTTTAAATTATTCTATTGCACTTATTTAATATTATATAAAACATATACAATATAGTTTTAAAATAATTATTATTTTGTAAAATCAATATTACATCAATTAAAAATATTATTATTTATTTATTAATTTCCTCATGTTCTTCATCGGGTTAGTTTAACCACCTATATGATTAATTATATAATATATTCATTATTAATAATTATGAAAAAATGCATTTTATTTATATATGTTAATAATGAATAATTTATATTTTATTTTAAATACAATAATTGTAACTTAATTTCCTAGTCATGATTCTGAATCATTGAGGGGGTGGGGTGGATGTATTGTTCTTTGTGAAAATTATTTTCTTACCAAAATTTAGTCTATGTGATTTTTTAGAGACATTATGCAATTATAAATATTAATTCTCTGCTAAATTGAAGAATAATAAACATGAAATAAAACATATGAATTTTTCATGGTTTTTCCTCAATGTGAGAACCTAATAATTTCCATGATTGATTGGGTCTCAGGACCTGGATAATAATAAATTAAACTGGGATTATAAGATAGGGAAATTTTTCATACATGACTATTAATTATATGTATATTGGATAATACATCTGGTGTTTCTCAATGATATTTCACTTTATTTTCTTTTGATAATTAGATCATCGTCATTGTTTTATATATGAACTATTATTTCCTTTATTTTCATGAATTTTAGTTATATGTATCCAATATATTAAAATTAAATAATCAGGAATCCTAATTGTATATTTAAAAATCCTTTTTTTAAGAAATATAAATGGGTTATTTATTATTTCATTAAATACAAAGATTCATGAACTAGTATCTATATGATCCCATTTATTGACTTAATTTTATTGAGTCTTATTTTAAACAATCGTTTTTTGTTTTCAGTTTTCCAATATTTGGTAATTACAACATCAGTTAAAATTCTCATAATATCATGCATATTATTGAGTTCTAATAATAATATGTTTTTATAATTTCATTAATCATCATATAATTCTATACTATAAAAATAAAATTAATAATCCATAATATTGTAGAATTATTTTCTATAGATTTTAAACAGTATTAGTCACTATTTTTTATGTTATCTCACAATACAAATGACTGATTGAGGTTTTCCATTATTTATTAAAAAACATAATAAAATTATCTATAAATAATTTAAAGAGATATATTGTGGATGTTTTTTTAATATGGTCATAAAATCCATCACATATTGTGTGGAAAAGATGATACATGATTTCATATTTCTCTATTTTCACTATAGAAATTTTTTTTCTCCAAATATAATTTGAGACCAGATTGAAACAGTCCATATCTATTACGAATGAACTTGCCACATATGATAATATTTATCCTATAAAATGTGTTAAATACGATGAAACCATTACTTCTCGAATGAGAAAGAAATGAAATAAAGACTATTTTTTCACATCTCATTCTCACTTTGACAAGTATGCATATCAGGACACATATATAACTTCAGTTGATATATATTTTTACTACGCATGACTAATTTCAATCCATTCACTAGACACATGGTGTGACCCAATATACCTCATTAAACTCATTCACATCATATGTTAAACTAATATATTATTTCTTAAATTCATCGATTGATTTTTGATATTATGATATATGGTTATGAATTAAACATGAAAATTTTAACATAATGATCATTAATTGAAGTGGTTTCTGGGTTCATGCTCTTATAAAAAATGACTCCAAATATATATGCATAAAATTATATGATTTATTAGCATGAAATCAAAAAATAAAGACTGTAGATTATTTTTATATGGATGGAAAACTGGCTACATGTTATAATCAAACAATATATTGATGTTTCTTCACATGTTAAATGCATTAAATTCACAACCCTTTCATAAACTAATATAGGAAAAGAAAGAAAACAATTGATATTGGGATCAAATATTCTATATACTGAACAAATTCTTAGTATGATGGATTGATAATGCATTCCACCAAAAGGTATTTACCTCATTTACACTCTTCATTCATTGTTAGGAAAATAAATTTAATAATTTTCAAAACCTTGAATCTTTTTAACAATATATTTGATTATTATTATTTTGATAATATGATTTACTAAAATTTAATATTATATTAAAAGGTATTTATTATTTCATATGTTCATGTTAATCATATATAATCCATTTTAACAATATTATGTTCTATATAAAAATATTTTCAAATGATATTAAATACATTCATAAATTATGTATAAACATGTAATATTGTTGTTCAAATATTCAAATTTTAGTATTATTAATTATTCCATTATTTCATTCATTTCTAAATTAATTATTTATGATAAAAAAATTATTAAAACATGTTTATTGATATTTAATGTAGTCTTATTAAATATTTAATATATAAGTATCTCCATAAATACATAAATAGTTTATAAACAATAAAAATAAAATTTTGTGGAAATAATCTATGATTGATTTATCTTATTTCAATATCCAATTTATATAGAGGGAGTTTAAATTTAATATCAATAATTTGGAGTAATTTTTTTACTTTTAAATGAATTTATTATAAAATATAATTTTTCATATATATTTCACATTTTTACGAAAATTTGAACAATCATTTAGGTAATATTATTGTTTTATTTTAAAAATTTTAAAAATTAATTGAAACATTATTAAATTACTATTTATGTTTTATATGTTATTATTATTATCGAAGAATAATTATTTCTCTATTTGAAAATTAAAAAATATGAATTTTAACTAGTTTACACGAATGAAGATATTCCTATTAGCGTTTTCACAAACCCTATTTATTGGCAGTTTAGGCATTAGTAAGGATATATATTATAATTATTTTGAGATCTAAATAATTACCATGTACATTCAAATAATCAAGTACTATAAAATTCTGTAATGTCCTGTGTGATAATTTTTTTATCTCTTGGAAAAAAACAAAAGGAGATCATTAATCATCCATCACAACATTCAATTTCCATGTACAGAATTTCAATAATTTGTTATGAATGTTTTCAATAAATTCAATAATCTCTACTACATGTTTTCATAGATTCATTTTAAATAATTATTCATATCTCAATCTATTATACATAAATGCTTAAAACATTATCTTCCAAAAGAAATAATTTCATTTGTATCATTACTCCATGATTGTATAGCCCATAAAATTTGGGTTGTTACTTCCAATATATATTATAATTGTACTGATGGTTTTAGAGTCCCTGTAAAATTTTTAGGCATCTCTTTTAAACATCCACTAGAAAAAGTAGTTTGTAATTCGATTATTATTACCCATGGAAAATTATGTAGTGCATAATGAAAATCTCATTGAGTAGAGATGTGTAAGAGTATATGTAACACCACATTGGATCTAAACAATATAAATTGTATAGTGTTATTTAGAAAAATTTATATTAAATTTTATTAAATTTCTATTAACTCTAATAATTAATTTTTATAATAAAATCATATTTATAAAATTCATATCTGGTCAATTAGGAATCCCTTTAGACCATATGGAATCCATAACATATGACCCAACCCTTGGTAATTGATAATCACTATAAAACGATAGTTTTATATTTGTTTGTTGTTTTGAATTTTATTTGACAATATTCTAACCTTCATAATAGTCATTAATAATACTAATGGGTGAGCTATTTCATAGCTGTAAATTTAGGAGATTGAATTCAAGAATACAATGAGACCACCTAGCATCAATGGAAGTGATTATCATTACTATAATTAAATAATGAATTTATTCTTAAATAATATATGTATTTAATATTGGAATATAATATTATGACCTTATAATATTAATAATTTTTAACATGAAAATTTATCTTGTAATGATGCTAAAGAATATTTATTTAATTTGAATCTAATGAATTATCATTACAAAGATCTTAGTAGAAGGTTGTATTGTCATATATCTTATAGTAAAACTATATCTAACATCTAGAAGATGTCAAAAGTCACATATAAAGGAATATAAAAATTATAGAGAACTAAGATAGAAATTCAAGGGATGAGATTAATGAATTTTAAATGTATATCATGATAATTTAAATGAGACATTCAATAGACCCAAAAATATAGTCGAAAACATGGTTGAACATAGATAAATTATATAAAAAAATTTATATTGAAATAATACTTCATGCATTAGAAAAGATATATCATTAAAAGAATTTATCCATTGATGAATGAAAATATTTTATAGAGTTATTTCTATATAAGAATATTATATCTCTATTTGAATACATTCTTGTGTTGTAGAACAATGAATATAAAGATAATGCAAATTGAATTAGAGATTATATTAAATGAAATTATGTTTCTAAAACTTTTATTTAATTCATATTATTATCATAATTAATGGATATGATGATCTACATTAGGTATAAAAATTTATTTATATAATTTTAAAGAAAAACAAGGATATAATAATAGTAGTAATGAAAATAATGATATATCAAAATAATTTCAAGGGAAGAGGTTTAAAAGATAAATCTATAAATATTATTTTCTGATCGAAGGAATACAATCCATGCCCAATTATAGTGCCCAATATTGAACAATAATCCAAATAAATAAAATAATGACAATAAGAAGAAATACAATTTTGGATGTAGGAGTTTCATTGACGAATCATTATCAAAATATGAATACGCGTGTGTGAAAGATATCTGTAACCATACTCTTAAGAGAAATTATTCTCTTGTAACAAAACTCGTTGATTATTTGTTATAATCTAATAATATGTCTTTAATTGATAAATTATTTATGGTTATCGATTCTTTTAATTATTATTATTTTGGAAAATACTGTTCTAGTTTTTATTATTATAATTCTCATGTTATAGAGTTCTGTTAATTTCATGAAGAATTTCAAGGGGAATTCCAAAATAATGCTAAAAAAAATATAACATGGACAAAAATTATAATCATTTAACTAGGGATAAAATTTATCAATTTTTATAATGAAATATTGAATGATGTTAATTTTTATTTTCATAAATAGTTAAAAAATAAATGAATATGAAAAATAATCTTTATAAACATGAGAAATATATTAAATTTTGAAAAATTATACTTCAACAAATAGAGATATATTTTTTATTATATTTAACATATTTAAATGGAAAATATGAATCATAAAGATGAATTGAGATGTTCAGAGGAAAATGATTCAATTTTTTAATTTATATGTATAACATTAATTGATTTTTTTTCATTGAAAAAAAATTACTTAATCAATAAAAAATAGAAATTTTCTTGTATTTTATAGATGTTAACTTCAAATTTATTAGAAGATATTTTTTAATGAAAAATTTAATTTTATACCATGTTTTTAGTTTCTTTAGATGTTCATTATATAGGAATTTGGCTTTTAAATGTTCAAAAAAAAATTTCAATACTTTTTGGTCAAAAAAATGATTTTTAAAGATGTTATTTTAATGTTAATATCAAAACCCATTCTATAAAATGTGTACCAATGAAGACATTTATATCTCATATTGTCAAAAAATTGTTATCTAAGCTAATATAGAGTAATATTTTAGTTATATAGGAAATTTTGATAATTTTTTCATATAATATATTGGCATTTGAAAACTATTAAAGGAAAAACTGATTAAAATTTTTATTATTTAATCTATTAATGGAGTTTGATTACTTTTCATCCATTTTTTAATTAAATTAATATAATTTTATAAATACATTGAATATTTTTTTGGCCACATTCTTGGATTCGTACTTTTCTATGATTTTCAAAGTTGGATTTCATGTTGATAAATACTCAATACCCTATCATTTCAAGGAATAAATCCTTTATTGTTTTATCATTTCATGTGGTTTGAAGTGGAGATCCTTCTATAAAGGTTTATGAATTATAATTTTTTCTTATTGATTAATATTTTTACAGGTTATTTATTATTTAATAAGAATGATATTTGGAGGATTTATTAGTTTTTCACTATTTGGTCATGTTATATAATAAATCAAAATTTTAGATTTAGTATTTCTGTTTATTTTCTTGAAGCCTGATTACAAAAATATCATTCACATTCACTAGAAAGAAATGATTAATTATTTGGTTAATTAGTTAATAAGTAGCATAAATTAGCTCGGATCATATTACTACATGTATTTAAATCTTACTAACATTCAAATGACTATTTAAGTTTTTCCTTGTAACCATTATTTTATATTGGTGTATATTTTTTTAATTAAAATTTTAGGATTCAGTCATCCTAAAATTAAATTTTTTGTCCTTACAAAGAGGGGAAAATTATGTTTGGGTAATGTAATTACGAAAATGGGGAAAATTTAGTGGATAGATTCTATTCTTTTTATTTTATTTCTAATAATTACTTGACCTACTATATTTTATTTTCTAGTTATTTTTTCAGTTCACAATGTCATATTTTAGTGATATTTTCATCATGTAATTTCATAATATATTGAGTTATAATACATGAAATTTCTTAAATCATTTTTTCTAAAAAAAGATGAAATGATGATCTCTTTTTTTTAACAATGATGATTTTTTTGAAAATATTTAGAGGTTAAAATTTTCATCCAGTGTTTATTTATGTTTTTGGTAACACCATAGTTTTTAGATTTTTGTTATAAGAGTTTTTATAATGATAACATGAGATAAAAGTTTCGAAATCATACTGCACTTATTGATTTAGAATGGTAAGAATCATTTCTAAATTTCAATAAACTGAATAGAAGGATTAAATGGACACATTGAAGAACCAAAAATTATTACAATTCACTACAATATTTCAGTTACATTAACTGTAGATTTTATATAATGTTTATTACTAGTTTCAATTACATTTTATGATACGAAGTTCATATTTTGCTATTCATTTCTTTTCCAGAAGGGTCATGTGATTTAATTTAAATAATTGAATATGACTGAACGATAAATAAGATATTAAGAGGTTCTAAAAATAAAAAAGATCTTAGGATAAAAAGTTTATATTTTATTTAATATTTATCTATTTACACCTACAAAATCATCTTTGTCACAACCTATAGTGATATTTCTTTATAACTTAAGACATGATCCATGATTGAACCAAGCACATGATTTATGATTGAACCTTTTGAAATTATCATGTCTAAATATACTTATATTTTTAAATGAATATGATATTTTAGGAAGTGTATAGATGCATATCGCATGCTACATTTATCTATATTGATATCATAACCCATGAAAAAAATTATGTGTTTTTTGAGCACAAATGATCATATACCCTAATGATTTACACAAATCTGTAAAGGTGCCACAATACCCCTCATCAACCCCATAAATATCCTATATGAAACTCCTAATATTTCTCTTTAACTACACTATTTATTTATGTCTTAGTGATTAATAATGAAATTATGGACAATAAAAACACTCACAATAGGATCATTTTGTGAAGTAGTGCATGAATACATTCTAGCATACAGAATTCATAGAGTCATATACGATTTAATTTTTTTGATTTAGATACACAAAAACATCGAAGATTGACCATAATACATGTTTAAAAAATATGTAAACTATCCGAAAATTAATATCGTGTGTCATCGTGATGTTTCTGGACATAGTTACGACCTAAAACACATAAAAAAGCATCACTCAACCTACTACAAGAAGGCGACCACACATTATACGAAACAAAGAATATGAATAAAGACCAACTGAACAATGTGATGGCATGGTGGGTTATTAGAATAAAAGTTATATACCTCATGGTCACTATGAATTCATGGTTATTTTGATATATTAATTATTTTTCAAAATCAATAATTTTTTAATAATAATTTATTTTATGATTCATTAATTATTTCATTTACAAAATTTTAAATTTTTTTGTTTTTTTTCAATTTTTTATTATTTCATCAGTTTATGTTAATGATAATGAAACCATGTGAATAATATTTAGTTTATATTTAACATATTTAAAATGTAGATTAAATTTATATTAAATTTATATATACACATACAATATATATTTATTTAAAAAAAATTAAATTTCAAGGTTACGATTTATTTCAAAATTTTAATAATTTATAAAATAATGTATATATAAAATTAATATATTCAAAAATGTTTTCTAATGTGTAATGTAATGTTATTAAATATTAAATATTTTAGCATTTTCATGTATAAGAAAATTATTTTCAAAATTCAAATTTATATATTTAAATAAATAAAATGGGTATGGTAAAATGGATATCATGTCATTATAATCATGAATATTGTTATGATTTTATTCAAAAAAAATGACTGATTGAATTTTGAGTATAATATTAATAAAATATTGATGATAATTCTAGAAATAAATTATCCATCCTATGATAAATAGAATGATAATAAAGTAAAAATTATCATGTTTATTAATAGTTTAGATAGATTAATGATTAATTCAAAATTCTATCTATTTTTCATTAAATTATTTTTTTATGATTATTATGGAATGATAATATTTATCTCATTTATAATAATAAATTATTAATTTGAACTATTTAACCTTGTTAACTAATTTTATATTCATGTTTTTATAGATGCATATATTGGTGTTTCATGATTTACTAAAGATAGATATTATCCATCTCTCAAAATTCAAAAAAATTATATGTGATCCCATATGATCAAGAGATTTGTATGTTTTTATTCTCCAATTAAATTATAGTCTCTATAACAGCCCGAGATTTTATGAAAACTATTCTTTTTAATTTTATTAATGTCTTCTGTTGTACGCTACACCAAAAGAAGCTTTCACAACATGCATCATTGACTTGCCTTGCATTACACGCAATCGCAACCTTCCTCGATAGCGTGTGTAGTACGCAATACTGAGTTTCACGAAACAACGATATGCTATTAAAATATTATTAAAACTAGCCGTTATGAATATTAATAACCACTTTTTAAAATTTTAGAAATTTTAGCTCTCAAATGGACTTCATTTTTGGATTCGTAGTATCAAATTTAGCCTAAGGTGAAATTTTGGTACTTTTCGGATAACTTTCATATTCCGATGAATAGTGAAAATTACTAAATTTTAGTTAAAAACAACTTTTTAAATCGAAATAATTAATAGTGATAAATTATTAATTTGAGTGGTTTTAAAGTATATTTAGAATATATTTTTACAATTTAATACAATGTTGGTCATTGGATGTAATTTCACATTTAAACCAGACATAAACAAGTGTCAATCTTTTGATAGATATTGTTTCTTAAAAACAGTCTATTTGTTTTAACAGAGGGATTTAATTATAAAATTAATTAATTCAACTTCTATGTTATGAATTTGGTAAAATAGACTTCATTTTTGAATTCGGAATATGAAATATAGCTTAGGATGAAATTTTGGCATTGTTCTAAAAAACATCAATTTTTGATGAATAGTGAAACTACTAAGTGGTAGTTAAAAAAATTAATTTCTTCATAAATCTTAATTTTACCGCTTATGTAGAATGGAATTTCAAAAATCCGAGAGACACGGTTGATGTCAGTAAGTAAAATGTGGCTCAATGAGATGAAAATAATTTTTGGTGAATAGTAACTTTTTACTTTTTTTACCACGGTTAAAAGTAAATAGGGTAATTAAGGGTACAAATGATATTGTTATTACCCTAACACATGTCTTAATTCTATTGAACAAGTTTAATTCGACCAAAAACAAACTTAGGAATAAAATATGACCATTTAGGCCCACTTGGATTAGATTGGGACATTTATTATTAATTTATTTAAAGAAGGGTTAAAAGAGTTAAAATCAATGTTTATTTACTAAAACATTTTTAATATGGGGTTATACATAAGATAAAGTCGACTATAAATATTCATTAGAAATCTAAAAGGATTTCCTATATAATGGTAGTTTATTTGTAATTTTTAGACATTAAATAATTTAATTTATTTATGACACAATGATGATGCAGTAATTATCTTATTAATGAAATATTGATATAATTGATGTTATAAACACCAAAATAGATGTAATTTGAGACTTTTTATGAATTACACTAATTTTATAGGCTACTATGATATATTAGTGTTGATTTAATCAACTTGGTTCGAACATATAATTCTGTTATGACTTTCACAAAAATCATAAATCAAATAGTGCAAAATTGACACAAAATAGTTTTTAAATCAAATATTATATTATTAATTGTTATTTTATTCCTAAAAATCTAAGGTTCGGCCAAATGACTTAGATAAGGATATATATATTAATAATAAATAATTTGGGGTTCTTTTGGCATGTTATAGTAAGTATATTAACCATATAGTGTAACAAAACAAAAAGACACGGTAAAAGTTAAATTATATAACTTAGAGTTAAATCTAATTGATAAGGTTAAAATAATACCCTAAACTTGTATAAATCCTATTGGATGATAGGATTTAGACCCATACCCACTTTATCTTCGAAATAAGACCCTTTGGAACCATTATAAACCGATTTTGACTTTAATATAAAATAATATTTTGAGATATTCCTAAGGTGCCCCTCTCCTCCCTTATAAAAGAGCACCTCCTCCCCCTCCTCCTCACACCAATTTGAGCACTCAAGCTCGGACAACCCCTGCCAAAATATCTTTTCCACTTCCCTAGTATCATCCTAGAGGTCCTGGTATTCTTAAAAGACCAATTTTAGTTCCCTAAAAGGAGGGCTCAAAGAAGCACTTCAAAGAAGAGGTAATATCCATTACCGATCTTTTTCAATTTCTTTCTTCTTCAACATATTCTTCTTTAGTTTTTTCATGATAAAGTAATTACATCAGTATTTATTATATACTTATATGTTATTATAAATATGAAACAACTCTAATTAACCTTCTATCCATCCTACGGAAAAAGGAAATCACCGCGCGTGCGTACGTACGGAATACCGTCTCCACGCCGTGGTGTAATCTATTTTCCTCTACCACCTTAATTGGATGGGTATAAAGGTGTAATGAGTAACTATATATGATTATTATAAAGTGATATTGATACTGAAATAGTATACATACACTTCAACACAATTCCACGACCATGGGAATGATATCATCGCTCGTGCATACGTACGGAATACCGTCTCCACGACGCGATGAGATTCATTCTCAATGATTAACCATTCATGAATGATTATGAAGTATATATAATAAGTAATAATGAAATATATGACCTAATAATGATACTGGAATTATTTATATTTATATGTATGTCATCTACTTAATTCCATTCAATTCAATAAGGAAACGAAAACAGCGTTCATGCGTACGTACGGACTACCGTCTCCATGAACGGTGTATTTCATTCCATTTGCTGATTTATTATATATGCGTATTATAAATATATATATAAATATATATATATCATGTTTTATATTCTGGAATTAAGTAATCATGATCTAAGTAATCATATGAATAATTACAAGTTAAAAACACGAACGACAAACGAGACGATTTTACCCAAAACGCATCTTTAACATAGAATTTACAAAAGAACGGGTAAAATAAAGTCATAAGTGAACCATATATGATATCATAACAGTGAATATGATTCTGTAATAAGTCAATGACATTATTTAAATCATTATACAGGAGGTTCGGACACATACAAAGCAAATCGGACCTAAGGTAAGGGAAATATCACAATCTCATTTTTATCCGAGATTGTTTATTCGTAAGTATTTACTGGGGTGTATTTTATCATCCACATCCATGTTTCATCAATATGTAATATTATTTCTATCCACCTACAATTTTTTAAATCCATTTTTACCCTTCGGTGAGTTTTTAGTAATATGTATGAAAGGAATCTTTTGTCATTTTTCGTACGAGGTACTTTTTTCGACTTTTCTGACAAAAGTACAAAGAATGTTTTTTTATCTTATACGGCATGAATGGATTTTTAAAACATTATTTCCAAGATGCTTAATTTACAAGTTTTCAAGTTTATTTTTAATCAACTTCTTTTATTTTAAAATTATATGACATGTTAAGAAAGGAAAAGTGTTTTTGAAGTAGAAAGAATATTTTCCTCAAGAATAGAGTTCAAATGTTTTATCAAAATTATTTTCCATCTAAGATAATATAGGGTTCTATTTTTATCCCTATTATTACATTGATTTGATTATATTTTGAGGAAATTATTTTTATGAAGTCATTTACCTTATATGATTTGTTTTATGACGTCTTGATGTTTCATGAATCCCATTTTTGTTACATGTGTTATGCGATGATGTATGATTTATGATTATGTGGCACACATAATAAAGGATTCATTATAAGATGGGTGGTACCTATATCTCCCTCCAATGAATTGGGTAAAGATTTTATATCTCATGAGATAGACATGGCTGGAATGGTAGGTTATACCGGTTCAGTGAAACAGGACTGAAACGAGGGTCACTCGATTCAGAAAGGGACTTTGTCCACTAAGATAGTCTTGGCAATGAGTCTTGACTAACAAGAAATGATTCTCTATGATTATGTGTGTATTTCACAATGTTTCATGTTTTATGTTATGATTATTGGGATTACATTTCACTTCTATGATTTATCCCATGTTATGATATTATGCGCTCTTTTGCAGGTTAAGATTTCCAAAAGTTATGTTCTTATGAATATGATGTGATTGATTTTATTTTGTTTACCCTTACTGAGAATTTGAGCTCACCCTTTTATTTTTATTTTCCCCAGGACATAAGGAATGGTTTTAGGTAAAAAAAAGGGAAGATCTTTATGGGAGATATTGAGGATCTTTCACCACGATTAGAAGATTACGTTCCGAGTTTCCAAAGACACTAAACTATTACGGTCCTTGTGTGTGTGTTTTTGTTATGTACTAAGTATTCCGCAAAAGTAATGTAATGTCCATGTACGTCAAGATACAGGTCTCTACAGTTGGTATCAGAGGAAAGGTTTAGTCAACCTTTGGAAACTAGGATGCGAAAACGTTAGTGAGATCCCTAGAGATATTTCTAAGGTATGTCTAGGGATGTCCTTAAGTTTAAGTATACGTATACGTTATAGTACTAGAATTACGCTAACGATCATAGAATTAAACCTAAGATGTTAGATATTGAAGGTACTCCCCCTTTATTATGTTGTTTTCCCTAGCATGATTTTTTCCTCTCACAAGATTCTTTTTGTGTTTTAGTTAATGGAGGGAACCAGAAGGAATTCGGTTAACATTGAATCCAATGGACAAATTGGTGACTATGAGCAACAAAATTGTGTAATTCCTATAGAGAAAGATCTTGTGATTATGCCAAATCAGTCATCGCGATATATGATTAACAAGGTGAAATTTAGTGGTATGCCTAATTCATCAAAGAAGAGGAAGATAAACTATTATGCATGTTCACATGTTGAGGAGCATAAAGAAAAAAAGATTGAGATTTCTAAAGAAGGGAAGAAGAACCTTGAGGAATACCTCAAATGGAGGAACCGATGTTATCTGTGTGGCGAAAAGGGTCATAGAGTGACAGACTGTTATGGAGTTCAATGCATTATTTGTGGAGAATATGGGCATTACCCAACTCAATGCCCTGACCTAAAAAGTTACTTCTAAATCAAGGAAGGACTTATTCCAGGACAATAATTGAAGAGGATGGATTGAAGTGTTTATGTATTGGTATTCAAGAATAATTTTGTTGAGGTACTTTTATGGTTTTATTATTCTATTGTGGTTTTCAATAATTTTAAGGTACCGGTAACCATGAAAAGTGATTCAAATATTTTTGAAAGCAGATGATATGTGCATAATGAAGGGATAAGGAGAAAATGAAATTTTTGACAGTATTCATGAGCTCATGATTAATATAAGGACTAAGTGATATCATGGTTTGAGTATATAGAATTTTGAGGATTTTGGTATGTGGAAGGTGTTAACTTTTAACTACATTCAAGTTTTCACTATGGTTCAATGGGTATTCAAGAGAATACATGATTAAGGCCTTTGAATGTTTGGAATGTGACCAAAAAGACATATCTTATTATATGTGGGGATCAAAGACAGTATTAAATCTCTGGTAATCGTTGTCACTATATTATGAGAGTGGACTGCAGTATTATGGATAAGCCTAAAGATTAGAATGGATTATGTTGGACATAAGTTAGTATTGTTTAAGGATAGAAGATTTTTTATATTATTGATGGGATGTTATATTAATATAGTTTTAGAAAAAGGACAACCTACAGGATGGGCGACAACCCATCGCGTCGGAAAAGGCTGTGGGAATCGAACCCACAACCGAAGTGCGACTGGCCTTTATCGCCTACCACTGGCCTACAAGAAGTCCCTGTTTAGTAGAAACTAGTTTTATTACATTATGCAGTATGATATATGAAGTATAAGCCCATTTTAGGAACCATATATGATTAATCTCACTATAGATCGACTTATGTATATAAATTATTCTAACCTTTTGAGACAGATGGAATGACCCGTCATTCTATCACATGATCTGCTAACACTTCACGAATAACAAATTCAACTTCATTTATTTAAGAGATGATGTGAAAATTGTTAAAGGCATGAAAAACAGTGAGATTGTACCAAAATAAAGTAAGTATTTATTCTAATTCAAATTCTTTAACTTTAGGGAAACGATCTTGAAAACCAAAAATGTTGTCCTAGTGCTCTTATATCTGATAAATCAGATGGTACCATAGATCGTCACAAATCTATGGCTTTGTGATTGTTGGCTATTTCATAGCCATGTTCTCTACCACTCTCTATCAGAACATGATGGTCATATTTCTCTTCCATATCCATATTTTCACCTATGTGGAAACCCAGTGATTAGTTTATTTGGGTAATCATTACATTTCATACTTTAGTTTTTAAAGACAAGTTTTGGTATTCCTTTTTACGATGTGGGTTTCTATTAAAGAAACTTTCAAATAGTAAACTATTTATAACCCCGACGAATTTTGAGGGCGAAATTCATTTTAAGGGGGGTAGAATGTAACAGCCCGAGATTTTATGAAAACTATTCTTTTTAATTTTATTAATGTATTGTGTTGTACGCTACACCAAAAGGAGCTTGCACAACATGCATCCTTGACCTGCCTTGCATTACACGCAATCACAACCTTCCTCGATAGCGTGTGTAGTACGTAATACTGAGTTTCACGAAACAACAATATGCTATTAAAATATTATTAAAACTAGCCCATATGAATAGTAATAACCACTTTTTAAAATTTTAGCAATTTTAGCTCTCAAAATGGACTTCATTTTTGGATTCGTAGTATCAAATTTAGCCTAAGGTGAAATTTTGGTACTTTTCGGATAACTTTCATATTCTGATGAATAGTGAAAATTACTAAACTTTAGTTAAAAACAACTTTTTCAATCGAAATAACTAATAGTGATAAATTATTAATTTGAGTGGTTTTAAAGTATATTTAGAATATATTTTTACAATTTAATACAATGTTGGTCATTGGATGTAATTTCACATTTAAACCAGACATAAACAAGTGTCAATCTTTTGATAGATATTGTTTCTTAAAAACAGTCTATTTGTTTTAACAGCGGGATTTAATTATAAAATTAATTAATTCAACTTCTATGTTATGAATTTGGTAAAATAGACTTCATTTTTGAATTCGGAATATGAAATATAGCTTAGGATGAAATTTTGGCATTGTTCTGAAAAACATCAATTTTTGATGAATAGTGAAACTACTAAGTGGTAGTTAAAAAAATTAATTTCTTCATAAATCTTAATTTTACCGCTTATGTGAATGGAATTTCAAAAATCTGAGAGACACGGTTGATGTCAGTAAGTAAAATGTGGCTCAATGAGATGAAAATAATTTTTGGTGAATAGTAACTTTTTACTTTTTTTACAACGGTTAAAAGTAAATAGGGTAATTAAGGGTACAAATGATATTATTATTACCCTAACACATGTCTTAATTCTATCGGACAAGTGTAATTCGACCAAAAACAAACTTAGGAATAAAATATGACCATTTAGGCCCACTTGGATTAGATTAGGACATTTATTATTAATTTATTTAAAGAAGGGTTAAAAGAGTTAAAATCAATGTTTATTTACTAAAACATTTTTAATATGGGGTTATACATAAGATAAATTCGACTATAAATATTAATTAGAAAGCTAAAAAGATTTCCTATATAATGGTGTTTTATCTGTAATTTTTAGACATTAAATAATTTAATTTATTTATGACACAATGATGATGCAGTAATTATCTTATTAATGAAATATTGATATAATTGATGTTATAAACACCAAAATAGATGTAATTTGAGACTTTTTATGAATTACACTAATTTTATAGGTCACTATGATATATTAGCGTTGATTTAAGCAACTTGGTTCGAACATATAATTCTGTTATGACTTTCAAAAAAATCATAAATCAAATAGTTTCAAAATGGACACAAAATAGTTTTTAAATCAAATATTATATTATTAATTGTTATTTTATTCCTAAAAATCTAAGGATCGGCCAAATGACTTAGATAAGGATATATATATTAATAATAATTAATTTGGGGTTCGTTTGGCATGTTATAGTAAGTATATTAACCATATAGTGTAATAAAACAAAAAGACACGGTAAAAGTTAAATTATTTAACTTAGAGTTAAATCTAATTGATAAGGTTAAAATAATACCCTAAACTTGTCTAAATCCTATTGGATTATATGATTTTGACCCATCCCCACTTTAGCTTCGAAATAAGACCCTTTGTAACCATTATAAACCGATTTTGACTTTAATATAAAATAATATTTTGAGATATTCCTAAGGTGCCCCTCTCCTCCCTTATAAAAGGGCACCTCCTCCCCCTCCTCCTCACACCAATTTGAGCACTCAAGCTCGGCCAACCCCTGCCAAAATCACTTCTCCACTTCCCTAGTATAATCCTAGAGGTCCTGGTCTTCTTAAAAGACCAATTTTAGTTCCCTAAAAGGAGGTCTCAAAGAAGCACTTCAAAGAAGAGGTAATATCCATTACCGATCTTTTTCAATTTCTTTCTTCTTCAACTTATTCTCCTTTAGTTGTTTCATGATAAATTAATAACATCAGTATTTCTTATATACTGATATGTCATTATAAATATGAAACAACTCTAATTAACCTTCTATCCATCCTACGGAAAAAGGAAATCACCGCGCGTGCGTACGTACGGAATACCGTCTCCACGCCGTGGTGTAATCTATTTTCCTCCACCACCTTAATTAGATGGGTATAAAGGTGTAATGAGTAACTATATATGATTATTATAAAGTTATATTGATACTGAAATAGTATACATACACTTCAACACAATTCCACGACCATGGGAATGATATCATCGCTCGTGCGTACGTACGGAATACCGTCTCCATGACGCGATGAGATTCATTCTCAATGATTAACCATTCATGAATGATTATAAAGTATATATAATAAGTAATAATTCAATATATTACCTAATAATGATACTGGAATTATTTATATTTATATGTATTTCATCTACTTAATTCCATTCAATTCAATAAGGAAACGAAAACAGCGTTCATGCGTACGTACGAACTACCGTCTCCATGAACGGTGTATTTCTTTCCATTTACTGATTTATTATATATGTGTATTATGAATATATATATATATATATATCATGTTTTATATTCTGGAATTATGTAATCATGATCTAAGTAATCATATGAATAATTAAAAGTTAAAAAAACGAACGACAAATGAGACGATTTTACCCAAAACGCTTCTTTAACATAGAATTTACAAAAGAACGTGTAATATAAAGCCATATGTGAACCATATATGATATCATAACAGTGAATATGATTCTGTAATAAGTCAATGACATTATTTAAATCATTATACAGGAGGTTCGGACACATACGAAGCAAATCGGACCTAAGGTAAGGGAAATATCACAATCTCCTTTTTATCCGAGATTGTTTATTCGTAAGTATTTACTAGGGTGTATTTTATCATCCACATCCATGTTTCATCAATATGTAATATTATTTCCATCCACCTACAATTGTTTAAATCCATTTTTACCCTTCGGTGAGTTTTTAGTAATATGTATGAAAGGAATCTTTGGTCGTTTTTCGTACGAGGTACATTTTTTGACTTTTCCGACAAAAGTACGAAGAATGTTTTTTTATCTTATACGGCATGAATGGATTTTTAAAACATTATTTCCAAGATTCTTCCTTTACATGTTTTCAAGTTTATTTTTAATCAACTTCTTTTATTTTAAAATTGTTTGACATGTTAAGAAAGGAAAAGTTTTTTTGAAGTAGAAAGGATATTTTCCTCAAGAATAGAGTTCAAATGTTTTATCAAAATTATTTTCCATCTAAGATAATATAGGGTTCTGTTTTTATCCCTATTATTACATTGATTTGATTATGTTTTGAGGAAATTATTTTTATGAAGTCATTTACCTTATATGATTTGTTTTATGACGTCTTGATGTTTCATGAATCCCATTTTTGTTACATGTGTTATGCGATGATGTATGATTTTTGATTATGTGGCACACATAAGAAAGTATTCATTATAAGATGGGTGGGACCTATATCTCCCTCCAATGAATTGGGTAAAGATTTTATATCTCATGAGATAGACATGGCTGGAATGGTAGGTTATACCGGTTCAGTGAAACAGGACTGAAACGAGGGTCACTCGATTCAGAAAGGGACTTTTTCCACTAAGATAGTCTTGGCAATGAGTCTTGACTAACAAGAAATGATTCTCTATGATTATGTGTGTATGCCACAAAGTTTAATGTTTTATGTTATTATTATTGGGATTACATTTCACTTCTATGATTTATCCCATGTTATGATATTAGGCGCTCTTTTGCAGGTTAAGATTTCCAAAAGTTATGTTCTTATGAATATGATGTGATTGATTTTATTTTGTTTACCCTTACTGAGCATTTGAACTCACCCTTTTATGTTTTATTTTCCCCAGGATATAAGGAATGGTTTTAGGTAAAAAAAAGGAAGATCTTTATGGGAGATATTGAGGATCTTTCACCACGATTAGAAGATTACGTTCCGAGTTTCCAAAGACACTAAACTATTACGGTCCTTGTGTGTGTGTTTTTGTTATGTACTAAGTATTCTGCAAAAGTAATGTAATGTCCATGTACGTCAAGATACAGGTCTCTACAGTCTCATCTTTTGTATGAACTCCCTGTAAAATGTATATTTTTCCATGACTAATTATAAAATCATTGGAGAAAATTTCATGAACCATCATTTAATGATTCAGATAAATTCATCAATTTTTTACCTCATTTCCTGGAGCCATTTTTCATATTTCATCCTAAATATCTCTACAATACTTTGATTGGGGTTAATGAAATTCCATTCAAAAACCAGTTTTTAGATTTGGGTTCTAACTTCTGTATTGTAAATTTAGAACCATTCGGGTTGTGAATACCACTTTCTTATGTTATTGTGGTAATGGGTTTTGTCTCCCCATAAAAAATTTATGTGTCTTTGTTATATATATACTACAAAATTTATTTTCTAGTTGGGTTATTAATCCACGTAAAATATTACGTATTGTATAAAATATCCCTCAGGGTGTATGGTGGTGTATTGCCTCATTCAACAAAACTATTTAAAATTTATTGTTTTTTATTTACATTACTACTTCATTATATATATATATATATATTTAACTAACTAGGATAATTATCATTTATAAATTATTCAATTCTTTGTTATTTTAATTTTTTGTATTCACCCCAAATTGATCATCAACTATGACCCTCTTGGAACCAATAAATTTAATGTAATATAATGATTCATCATTGAACATGATCTATAGTAATAGAATAATGATGTTGTTTACAATGGTGCCAAAAAAATCTATAATTTCATCCATATAATGGAATGAATTTGATATTTAGCGTGATTGATGATGCATTTTCATGATTTAAATCATTCATTTGAGGTGTGCGATTTTATACTAGATGTATATGAGTTCGTAAAATCAATTTGATATCTTCTTCACCTTATTCAGGATGGTATATTCATGATTGAGAGGAGGAACACATGAATTAACATCATATATCTATGTAATCATGATCCCATTTGAGCCACACCAGATACATTTTACCTTCTTTTTCTTCCTAATTTAATTTTTCATTAAAACCAATATTTTTCTTATTATACAAGAGTATTAAATATTTCTCAAATCATGAAAAAATAATTTCAAATCCCCATTTTCCTTTTTTATATTCTAATTAAAATTATAAAATATTTGAATAATACTTTTCAGAAACTATAATGATTCTTGACAACATCAATGATCATATAAGTATCACATATTTATCCAGGATTGATGATATAAACTATAAAATTGAATTCCATTGAATATTTTCAACAAACCATCTCATTTATATCATTGAAATACCAATTAAAATCATCTTGAGTAATTAATATTAACACGAAAAAACATTTATGATATACTCAAAAAAATAATAATTTCCGCAACTATGTTTTTTGGAATACATAAACTACGTAAAAATATATATCCAACAAAAATAACTCTTTAGAAATATATAATTACTAACGTGACAATAATGATCGATCGTTTTGATAAATAATGTGATGGGGCTATCCTATAATAGTTCAGGTTTATATGTGAAAACATTATTTTAATAAAACATCTCAATATATTGACATCATGTTCAATTTACTAATTCATAAATGCATGATTGTTGAACATAAAGATTGAATTCACATTTATTGTAATCAATCAGTCTTTTATTATATTATCCATATCTAAAAATAATGGATTGATCTTATGGTCCCTGATGATGATATGATATCACATTTTATCAACCACAAGGAAAATTTATAGAAAATTAAAATTGACCTTTTATGAAAAGAATATCACCTATGATTTTTCACCCGATCATATGTTTTCCTCACCCTTGGAAATAAATATATGATTCACCTCCCACATTTACCTTATTATATCACAATGAGGCTTCCTTAATGACAAAATAGTTCTTGAAATAAGTTTTACATAATTTATTTACATCCATACCCACATTCCATTAGTTTAAATGATGGTCATCACAACAATAAAAAAAATTAATTGATTATTTATCTTAGGAAAATCAAGTTGATGGATCTAAAATATCTTTCTAACTATTCAAGAATATTAAAAATGAATTTTTTTCAGAGACACTATAAAGGTAATTAAATATATCAATTGTCTATTTAGTAGAAAAAAATTATCAAAAAAATACCCTTATATTAGCTTGGATTTCTATAAGATATATGAGAGAAATTAAATCACTTCATATCTCTTGAGATTAAAATAGTTCGCAGAGAAATCATATAAGGTAATATTTTTTGATAAAATTATATTCATATATAATAAGAATAATTTTTAAAAAGAGATATTATACTCACCCCTCAACCCTTTAACTAATATCATAAATATACTGAGCTTTTCCAAAAAAAAATATCGTTTAATTGAAAATTAAAGGAATTAAATGTATGTTTTATGAATGGTGTTGTGCACCTTTAATATAAAACATTAAAAATTACATTGGTTATTAGGGGTTTCAACCATGTTTTCTCAATGTTATGGGAGTATATGAAAACAAATTTCAATAATAAGAACTGAAATCTATCATTACTGAAAAACATGATAAAAATGTCATCCCACTATCCTAATTTAGGGAATCTTCTAGATTGATATCTCTTGTTGACACTTTATTCACAAATAAATGATATCTAAAGCAAATATTCTTGGACATCAAATTTTTCATAATATTTTTTTGAATTCATATAAAACTTTAATAGTCAATAATAATTTTTGAGGTTTCATAACTCTAACACTCAAATTATATATCTTCTCCATCAACAAACTCATATGATTGAATGTACTAGCATGAGTAACATATTCAACCTATATAGTATTTGTGTGATTATGTTGTGTATTTTATAGTAAAAACTCACACAACTATATGTGATATGAAAAACTCTAATAGAAGGGGGACTACTATAAATAACCTCACCTACCCAATTATCATCTTTAAATCCACACTAATTTAATTGTTTCCCATCTTAGAATGTATCACCTAACATATATTCAAATTGAGATATCTCACAACCATTTTATAAACTATATGACATGACTATATGGTCGAAATTTATATTTTGATCAATTATTAACTGTAATTAAAAATATATATCCTAGAAATATTGAGAGAAATTACGCATACAATCTATATTCATAGGTATTATTTGTTTAAACTAAAACATTTAGTATATTTATAAAAATTAAGACACACATAAATGGTTAAAACACTATTTTAGTTTCTTATAACTCAAAATTCTTCAATATTTCCCTAGAAAAATTTTCATTTTATATAAATAAATAATTTTGTTTCATCATGACTTGTAATCCCCATAATTATCTTAGATCATATACCATGGACATTAGATATTGATGGTTCATTTTTTGAAAAATTCATGAATGTCACATTCATGATCACATAAAAAATGTCATCATGAACATATAAAATGTGACAAAACTTACATATCATCATTTCGGTGATATATATTTTTATTTCCATATATCATTTTTTTTATTTTAAATCCTTAATGATTATATATATAATTTAATATAATGTATTTGGGGCCTATTTATTCCATAGAATGACTTATTCAATTAACAATCTATTGTTCAATCAATATTAAGATGAAACCCATCCAGTTTCTACGCACAACTATCTACAAAATGCTGACCATTAAAAAATAATGACTTTAAATCCATTTGATAATTTTTATAAATTGTTAATATTAAATTGGGAGGAAAACTATAAAAGAATACAAAATTTTAGTAAGAGAACTATCCACTTCAAAAAAAATCATTCTATTTGAGTGTTTCCATTATATAAATTTCAATATTTTTTCTACATAAAATTTAATTGGTCATTCATCCTATTAAAAAAACCATTTGGGTTCAAATAAGATTACTATTATCATGTAACGGAATAAAATCCCATATGTTTTTCCCATATGTATAAGATATTCATCTATATCCTTGAACCACACTCATGATCAATGGATACTCTCACTAATGTATACTAAAATTTATAGATTGATAAGGTATAATTTTCATTCTTGAATTATTCTGCATGGATCATCAATGATCCCATAATATTTTATCATTAATATGGGTTAAAAATTTCTATAATATTCTCTAACTATATGTAATTTCTATAGATACATCTTCTCTAGTGACCCTATATTTTCTTAGATGATTATTACATAATTTTGATGATATACAACATTATAGTGTTACAAATCTAGGATCCTAAGGATTAGTGTCTTAAAAAATTTATACCACAAATAACTTGTATACAAATATTTATAAAAGAAAAACGCCTTTATCATCCTAAAGAAGAGGTTCTCCTTGGTACATGTAGTCACCTGGGGATATATATAAATTAAAGAGGTGATTTAAAAGTCTATTAAGAGGATGAATAAGGAGAAGAATCAATATGAAATGAGTGAAAAATATCATAATCATAATAACATAAGCATAAGATCAGTATCATAATCATGCTAGGAAGTAGTGGATGTTGGAATGAAACTTGGTAATTTATAAAAATGGAACATCTTTTCTTAATTATCAAGGTGCCATAGAAAATATTAAATTATTAGTTAACATCATATTCATGCGTAACATATATTTATAACAATAACATAATAATTTTGTATAAATAAATCATCATATTTAAGAATATTTCAAATTATCTCATTATACATGTGACATTAACCAGTCAATTTGAGTTTTATATAATTACTGACCTATATGTCATATAATAACATTTAGACAATTATACATGCCAAATATAATGGATATCAATCGAACTCTTCAAGTAAACCATGTAATGTAATTTGTTTAATTAGGATTTAATAAATCATGATTTCATAATAATTTTTTTACCCAAATGTTAATGTGAAATAATGCAGTTGGAACAGGAATAACCATTTTTAACTGAAGAAGAAGAAACTCGAAGAGAGTCAAGATGTGTTGTGAAAAGAAGTGTTCATTAAAAAAATTAAATTTTTCATTTAATAATTTTGGAAACATGTTCATGTAATAAATGAAAATATAATAATACTTAAATTATTTCTAAGTAATGTTAAAAGAATCACGACACAATATTTTTCATTAATTAGGAATAACCCAAAGAAATGGAGTTTGGTTCTGGAATCTCTTAACCCAATATCTAAGCTATTTATGCACTTTATTATCCTAGATAATCTAATGAGAATTATTAATTAATTTAATAATAACATCATCTACCATAATTCTATTTATTAATATTTTTTTATTTTTTTAATGGCCATTTTCTGATTTATAACATTCAATATCGTCATTCTATGAGTATTTGTTTTATTTGGATTCATGATCAGTTCACTTGTATACAAGTATGGATATTCATGTAAAATGAGAACAATCCTCCAGAATTGAATTTATATGTTACTAATGAACATATATATGATTAAATGGTTTTATATGTCATTTTTTATAAGATTTTGATTCATCAAATTAAACGTTAATGATAAATTATAATTTTGTTTTGGTGCTTATTTTAGTCCATCACAAAATAAATAAAATTTATTAAATATTAGGATTATGTGTTAGTTCCAAAAAATTAATTAATTTATAATATGAATATTAAAATATTTTTTACTATATTAATGGTTGTATGATCATCCCTAAATGCATTAATAGAAAAAAAATCACTCTTTCCTGATGGCTGGGAATTGACACATCATAAACGATGTTTTCATTTTTAGAATAAAGGCACTGGATAATAGGTTTGGTTGTGGATATTACATTATGATGATAAAATAATATTATATATGAGAGTATGTAGTTATAATTCATCTTTTTATAGGGTAGGTGAGTACTGAATATGAAAAAAATAGAAATTAAAAGAGAACGAATGAGGATTTTAATGCTTTAATATCATCTCCATAAGAACAACCTTAAGGAACTTGTAACTGATATTTTTTTGTACCAGTGTCTCTTTGACATATTTAAGAGGAAGGAAAATGTTATTGGGAATAATTTATTATATCTAATACAATTGAATGTGTGACAGAAAGTGCTGGGGGTGGTATTTATAAGGTAAGAGAGGGGTCTTTATTATTATTATATTTATTAGTTATTTATTTTGAATGAAAAAGATCAATAGTATTGATAATTATCACTAATTATATTTAATACTAATTTATAATACGATAATATAGTTCTTATATCAACCATAAATCACCATGTTCCAAAAATTCATGTATTGAGCATATATTGTAATTTATCATATTTCACTATTCTATTAAAATTATACTATTTTAGAAAAATCACAAAACATTTCCTTAAAAATTATTCAACATTATATTAAAAATTGTGCTCCATATTATGTAAACAGTTTTAAAAATTAGAGATTATAATTTTTATATAGAATCATCATTTATTCAATAAATATTGATTTTAATAATATATTTGATTTTTTATGATAAGAAAAATTAATTAAAGTTTCTTCAAATTATATTATAAATATAATAAAATATAATATTATTTTTTAATCTTTTTAATGGAAATAATAAATTATTTAAATAATTATATTAATTATTATATTATAAATAAAAATTTCCGTTTTATAAAATTACCAACACAAAAGTTATCATTTTCAATACATTTATTTAAATATACCATGATATAAATATATCATATCCTCATCCATAAGGTTCCAAATTTTTTTAATACTTTCATAATTGGGGATACAATTCTATTACTGAATTTTATTTTAAATTATCATGTTACTATTCTAATTGTAAAGTAACTATTACTTTGGTATAGGTTACTTAATTTATATGAATGCCCGTTATTTGATTCTTGACATATGTTGAAAATGTTATTATTTTTATATCACTGGTATTTATGGGTATTATACAATATAAAATAATTATTAAAGGTAAATTTTATTTATTATATTTTTTGTCATTATATTTTTACCCCCATTGGATTATTTTGTCTTCAAATTTTGTTTTTAAAACCAAAGTGAGAGCATGTGGGGGTATTTCTACTGCATAGCTCAATCTGGTTCCCATGATGACTATTCATACTTATAGTCATCCTTAATTCACTCATAAGGTATGTCATATTTTCAAAAATGAATTTTTATCTATTGTTCATGATCATTAATGGCCATTAATTATATAAGGGGTCACTCTCTATCTATAAAACCTTCAGATTTAGTAAATGTCAGGGATAAGGTGTGTACTTTATCTGGAGAAATACATGGAACATGTCATGAACTTGAGACATAATTTTCAGATGTAAAATTTAATAGTAAACTACTCCTAAAGGATCTCAAAGGGGTCAATTTACCATAGGATAAGATTCCATTTCAATTCAATCTTCACGAATCACTTTGATGGTTATATTGGATGGAGGACATTGTCTGTAACATCGAACTCCAAATACCATCCACAATTGTCGATATTTAACTTGTACTGACATTGAGATGCATGCATATGTTTTTTACTGATTGAACCATAATTATCCTATATTTCAAAAGAACTATACTAATTAGCTTTCCTTTTCCATATTCATCTCAAAAAGATGGATTTCTACTTCACATACCATATAGATCTTCTTATGGATCAATATGAATACTCGATTGGAACGTATTACTATATGAGAACCAAACAAATGGGATATGCTTATCCAATAATCAATTCATTTCTGGAGAGTAGGATTTCATCATGACCTAAAGTGTCTAAATAGTCCATTCATATTGTCCATCTCATTGTGGGTGATATGTCATGATAAAATCCAATTCAGTAGTCTAAGCAGTTGAAGAATTCAAACATAATTTCTATGTGAAAAATGGATCATGATCAGATACAATCAGAAGTGGATTCATATGTATACTCCCCAATTCCATCATGTTTGTATTAGAATATTGTTCATGAAATAAATATTCCATAAAATAAATAAGTTGTGCAGTCTTAGGGAGTATATCCACTGAAACCCATAATGTATTGTTTCTGTTGGATGTTTTCTGGAAACCATTGAAAAAATACATTGTAATATTCTCCGATTTACATGTGGGTATTGTTAATGGTTTCATCATCCATTTGAACTTCATTTTTAACAATTTAACTTGAGGATATTACTACCACCTTATGATTTAATTCATGTTATCATTCTTCATATTATCCACCAGAAGTGTTCTCGAAGATCATAGAACATCTTGGTACTTCTGAGATGGCTAGAGAAAGGAATTGTAAGGTATTTATCCAACATATCATTCGTTATATCAATTAGTGAAATAACAATTATCCATGATCCCAACATAATCACACCATAATCGACAATATAAACATTTTGTAGCTTTAGTTCCCTAAACTATATCACCTTATTATTTGTAGCTCCGGATAATCCCTATGTTCCTCCTTGAAATTATCTTAGATATAATGTTGGAAAATTACTTGGGATAAGTATGATGTATTCCCTTCCATTATGATTTCCAAATCCGTTGTTTCTAAATCCATGACGATGGGGTCTGTCCCAATCATCATCATGGATATCATTGTAAGATATTTTTTTACTAAGAGCGTTATCAAACTTGTAAGCCTTTTCTAAATGGTAATTAATCGTGAAATAATAGTTCTTGATTAGCAGTATATATATCCTTTTAAGTATGTTAAACTCCTTCTTCTCACAGAAAAGGACACTAAAAATCAAATATATGAACATTATAGGGGAATTAGTAAGTATATATGGTATCACGAGGAACTCATAAATCTCATAACCTGTACAGGAAACTATATTTGAAATATCATCTTTATTAAATATCAATTGATGATATCCCTAATGATGATCAAACTATAGTAATTAATAAGCTCCATACAATTGATAAAAAATTCATCAATCCTTATAATAGGATAACTTTTCATTATGGTGAACATATAGAGCTCCCAATAATCAATACACTACTACATTGATTCGTTCTATTTCATTAAAAAGATCACTAGTGCACCCAATTGTAATGTATAAGGGTGTATAAACCCTTTGTCAAAATTCTATTAAAATTTCTTCTTTAACACCTCCATTTCAATCAGTTCCATCATGTTGGAAAATTTTGAGATTGGGGTGGCTCAATGTATAAGATCCATTGAGTAATGAACCTCACTGTCTGATGGAAGACATGGTAACTCAGTGTAAAATACTTCATTTTATTCCCCAACAATGTGAATTTTTTCCAGCTTGATAATTTCTTTTGAATCAACCATTTGTGTGAGGTAAGAATCATCATAGGGAATCAACACTAATATCATTGATTGATTTTATATAGGATATTAATAGGATTCTATGAATTTTTAGAGGAACTTGGGATTTTCTAGTTTATGAAAATAAATTTTCTTTTCTAGACATTTTATTTTTTCTCTATAAAATGAGATAAAATCCATTCCATTTATATCATCCAATTACACCAAGGGAAGTATTATGAGAGTCAATAGAATACTTTTCCTAAATATGCCTACAGGGGATGACTCAAAAACTAAGGATACAATGATAGCACCACTGGGTGTTTTTATGGATTTCTCTACTTAAAGGAATACGGGTTTTGATTAAATGGTACTAGAAAACATTCATGATAAATTGGAATACATATGTCTAAAATAAAATAATGAATTTTCAATTCATGAATGAATATGATGTGTACCTTGTATGAAATCATTTTCATTCTCCGCAATAGTAGTGGTGGTGGAATATGGTTTCCCTTGGTAATATTTCTTTGGTGAATGCGGATGCTGATCATGCTCATGTACTCAATGTTTAGTGGACTTGATTACATAGTGACCTTACTCTATACAGTTAATGAATTGAACCATCGATGGTTATTTCATTTCCACCATCACATTGGCCATATTCATCATGTCTCTTCTATATTAATGATATATTTGTAAATATATTACTCACATATAGTATTTAAATATACCACTGAGACAGTTCCCATCACGGTTGTTCCAACATTTTTGACCCGTGACTGGTATATATTTCCTTCCACTTTTATCATTACGTCCAATATATGAAACTTCATATTTCATTTATTGTCTCATTATCCATGGGGACATTCTTTAAACACATTCAACACTTTTAGATCATAAGGAACAACATCATCATAACTCCAAATGTATTAAATATCTATAGCCTTTCAATTTTGGGGTTCTAAACCACTAAAAAATCTCCCTATTTTGATATCATTATTGATAAAAAACCCTAAAGTGAACCTTTGATGCCTTGGGAAATTTTCATCCTAATCCATGACATAATCACTTTCTATTTTCTTATCATATATTAATTCACAGTACCAATTTTTATGAAGAGTTTTAGGGAAAAATTGTTAATAAATATTTTCATTATGCCATATTAATCTATCTGATTAATTTAACACAATAGTTTGGCATTCTTAAGCACAACCCACCATTGAGCTATTCATCTAAATGATAAATGAAAAGAGTCACCTTATCCTTTATAGAATAATGAAAAGTAGAAAATATATTCACCATAGAGTTGACCCAATTTTCCATGACTAATAATTTTTTTGAACAACTAAATATCATTCTTCATTACCATATAAATGACACAATAGAAATTTTCATCTTCTTTGGTGAAGGGGGAAATTTCTTGCAGTTTATGAATTTATTAATTTCCTATGATAGTTAGTAATAAATTTCCATTATTTTTACCCCTCATATAATGTAATTGGGGATGTCATTCTGGAAATTGATATATTTTCCTTAACACCTACTGTTAACTATGTTTCTCCTAGTTTCCAATATTTTTATAAAATAGAAAATTGTAGAAGAAAACACAGTTGATTAAATAATGAATATATAATTTAATTATTTTTGACATTAAATCATAGGTATTATATTATAGGATCCCAATTTATTTTCTAAAACAATTATTACTGTATGATTATATATTCTTAGTCATATCCAAATGGTTTTTACTAACACTAGAAAATCCAAATTCAAAATTTAACAAAGAAATTTTCTAATTTAAAATATTTTGATTCAACATTTTCTTACATGATTATTACATATTTCTAAATATAAAGAATATTACTGAATTACAATTCCAAGATCCAAAGGATAAATATCATGTAAAACATAGCACCACACAAAACCTGAATATAAATAATTATTTAATAAAATATTCTTTGTCCTGCTAAATTCTGTGTTCTCCTCAGTACATGTAGTCACATGTCGATATACTTAAAAATGGGTGAGATAAAATACCAGTGAGAGGATGAATAAGGGAATGAAAAAATATAACATGATTTATCATAATAATATTGGCTATAAAATTAGAGTAGTATTAGTATCATAATCATTAAATGGACAAACAGATAAATTCATGGAATGTGATAATTCAAAATATTGAAACACCCTGTCTTAATGGTCATGATACAACTCTTAGTTGTGAAAAATACTAATATCATGTTCACACACAACATATGTAAATAAAAATAAAATCAAATTTTTTAAAAATAATTGTATCATGTTTATGAATAATGAACATTATCTCATTAGATACATCACATTACAAAATTTATTTCATAGATATATGATTATGGGCCCACTTATCACATCATACCAATTATATAGTCACGGATGCCACATAGAACATATTCCAATAAAGGTAAAGAAGTAATCTTGTAAATGAATAATATTAATATGTAATCATGCAATTCTTATTTTACAAATAATGTAATTTTTCGTAAATAGTAATGGTAATAAACACATTTGGAATAAGAATCACCATTTATAAGTGAAGAGGAAATACTTCATGAAGATTTAACATTTGTTTTTCATAAGAAAATTATTTTGGAATATATTTTTATTTGACATAATATCATATTGGAAAGATTTCATTAAAAAATAAAATTAATTAGGTTAAAATTATATTTGATTTATATAAAAATAATATTGAAACATACATTTAGTATGAATGAGGAATAACCCAAAAAAGGTAGTTGGGTTCAAGAATCCATATACCATGTGTCCGAATGATTTATTAAAATTATTACCCTATATTATGAAATTAGATTCAGTAATTATTAAATAAAAAAACTTTTAATCATTTAATTAAATTAATATTATTTCATTAGGTTTATTTGGACATTTTTATGAGTTATAGAGTTCAATTTCACCATTCTGGCAGTGTTCGTTTTTTATTGTTTTGATGATAGTTTCTCTTATATACAAGTATTTATGTTTTTGTAAAGTGATAATAATTCTATATAATTGTAATTTTAGGTTGTTAATGAACCTCTATAAGATTCAATTGTATTAAATATCATTTTTTATATGATAGTTGTTCATTTGTTAAAATGTTAAGGATAAATTTATAGTTTATATTGGCGATTTTTCCGTCGATCGAAAAATAATTTCTTTTTATTAAATATTAGTATTATAAACTACTTATAGAATATTATAATGTATATTATATTCTTAAAAAAAAATTTAAACATAGTAATATTTTTATGACTAGACTTGAAGGAAATAATAGAAAATGAAAGCTCATCATCCACGAATGTAGCGAATAGACATATCACTGAGGATATTTCAATTTTATAATAAAAGAAGAGGAGAATATGTGTGCTGATGGATATTCCATTAAAATAATAATATTATATTATATATATTACTATATTTATCATGCTTCTATGGATTTTCTAGGTGATGATATAATAAAAAAAATTAATGAAATTAAATGGGAATAAATAAAGATTTCACCTTTTGAATATATTTTCCATGAGAACCACCTTATGTAACATGGCCTTGGTATTTTTAGATTCTATAAGAGATTTAACCTGAGGAAGAGTATTGGGAATGAAAATATGAGGAATTTATAATAAATAAATGGATTTCATGATTTGGGGAGAATAGGTGGTTATGGGTGGTATTTGTAGAGGGAGGAGTGATATATTTTATATTATTTTATTCATTAGTTTAGTATTTTGGCACAAGACAATAAATAGTATCGATCCATATCATTAAATATTTTAAATAATTATGTAATGTTCTAAATTTTGGTTTGTAAATAATCCATACATCATCCATGACATAAAAATTCTTTTATTTAGCTTATATAATCAATTATTGTAACTCAATATTCAATAAAAACCAATTTATTTTTCAAATGTCCAAAAATTTTATCCTAACCATTTCATAAAATGTATATTTAAAAAATGGACTCCATTTTTTGTGTATACTTTTATAAATATTGGAAATAAAATTTTTATATAAAATCATAATTTATTCAAAAAATAAAAATTTTAATATTATAATCAATTTTTACACACTTCACTAAAAATATTTAAGGGATCAAAAAATTATGTTATAAATATATTAAAACATTATAATATTATTTATTCTATTTTAATAAAAGAAAATTTTATGTAAATAATAATATAAATTATAAAATTATAAATAATAAATTTGATTTCTGAAAATTACTGAAGCAAAATTTAACATTTTTAAATCATTATTTTACATATACCTTGATTAAAAATTTTCATATTATAATTTAATAGAAATAGGATAGTTTAATATTCTATTGTTTGGATTACTATTCACAATGGTCATGTTAATATACCAACGACCATCTTATTATTCCATCTGTATTTGTTCCTTAATTTCTATAAATAAAACCTATTTCATTATTTACATGTGATAATAATGTTTTTCTTAGGTTCTCTATGATTTGTATGCCAGATATAACATATAGGATAATTATTAGAAGGGAAATTTAATTGATACAATTCTGGTATGTCCCAACTTCCACCTTTGGTTCATCTATTCTTCATTATCATCAACCTCATCACCATCAATAGTTTAATCACAATTAGTTTCAACTCTATGTGGATGATATTATTCATAAATTATACAATATTACATAAAATTTTCCATTCTATATTTATCTTCAATGAAATAATATGCGGCATATATTTTTATTAAAAAAATACTTATTTTAGTTTATTTTTAAATATCTACATTCAAAAAAATTGTTCAACATCTTTCACTAATATCATTGGTAATTATTATTTGATATATATATATATACATATAAGATACCTTCAATTTATTTTTCATCAAAAAAATTCAAAATTAAAATTTTAATTTTATAAACAAAGACGTCCAAAAACTGTAAAGTATTCATTTTATGTTTTTTAGAACTTAATTTAAAATTGATAATGGTAAAATTAATCAATAATTTACATCTACTATAAATATGAATAGTTGTGCATCTAGGTTCTCTATAATAATTTCTTTGAGAAAATATTCCACGAAAATTGTTTCTTAAAAATAAAGTATGGTAATATTAGTTCTATCAACAATGTTACTTTTTTTAGTCATATGTGAAGTGCTATAATGATTCATTATATCATATTCTCCAAGAATGTTTTGAAAATTGATAATTGTAAAATATATCCAATTATTATTTATGAGTTTTCTATTAAAAATTCCAGATCGTTTCACATTTATAAATATAATGTTATTAAACTAGTTTACTATTCCAAAATTGTGTTTTATATACATATCACTAGAAATTTTTTTGTAATAATAATTAAAATTGATGAAATAGAGATAACCTCAAGCATATTTATTTATAAAATTATCACACCAATATGAATATTTAAATTAATGTGGATATATTTTTTTGATTTCATCTCCCTAATGAATCCATTACTAAAAATTAAATCATTACCACTATCACATATCTAAATAAAAAATTGACTGTTATGTTTGATCCCATAAACAAAAAATATATTTTTTATTTAAATTTTTTTCCTCAATTTCAACTCTTCCAATACCATCAATCATTATCGAGATTTTATTTCCCAATGTATATATAATATGATCATATAAGTAAATTTTTTATAATTTTTTATTTCCAATCACATTTAATGAGAATCCACTTTCAAGGATTCAAGGATTTCTTCCATTAAAATCCAAGTGGGTTACATCAAAAATTATTATCCAATAATCCTTTATTTCCCATTTCCTCTTCATCTCCTTCAATTATCTAATGTTTTTGATCTAGAATTATGGTCAAATATGCTTTTTACAGTGACTAGGATAGACATATATTCCAGAGGCTAGCCCAATACAATTAATCCTATTTTTGATAGGCTATATATATGAGTTCATATTTTGTAATTTCCAATTAAAAAATATATTGTTTAATTAATATGAGTATCTAACCAAAAATTATTATTTCCATAAATTCCAAAGAGTATATATGTTATAAAACAATATTATATTTGTCAATAAGTTCCACAACACAAAAATTATATCCATAAACATTTTCTACCCTAAATTTTCTGATATTTTACTTTAAATTCTTCTTGTTATTTAGTTATAGTATCAACCATATTCTCAACTACTCTTGAATAACTGTGATCCTTCTAATAATTCTTCTATACAACTGTTGAATTTATCTTTCTCTATATGTTATTATCAATACATTTTATTCACTAATTTAATGTTTGGCACACATTGTTAGATTATATATATTTCATGTTTTGATATTTATTAATGGAAAAAATTACATGAATGTTCATATAAATTTTCTAATCATTTTGTGTGGAATAAATCATAAATTCAACCACTTTTTTGTAATAAATGTTTATTTTTTCAGGACTCTTATATTCCATAACAATCCATGAATAAGTCATTCTATGTTATTATTTTTGATTTTTGATATTATTCTCTAATTATTTTATGTCTCTTTAATCCTAATCCACTGACACTTTAAAAATAATGATCTCCAAAGTATTTGAATTTTCATTTTTATGAATCCCATTTTTTCAATTCAATAGGTTTTCCATAAAAAATTAGTGTTTTGATATATATATATATATATATATATATATCTACATATATATTTAAAACATAACTTGATTAATAGATTTCATCTGATGAAAAACAAAACCAAAATATACAACATAATGTTATATAAATGATGAAATATATCCATAGGATTGATGGGTAAAAATAGGGTTAACTAAAATATGAAATATAAGAAGAAATAAAATTATATTTCATCATAGATATTAATGATTTGATGATTAATTCAATAATTATAACTAAATAACTAATAATACAAAAAATTATAAAAAATTCATTTTTTTGAATTTTGATAGACTAATAATTTTTTGAAAAAAATATAATCTTTATATTATTAATATAATATCCCTTATTAGATTATTTATAGATATTATATTATAATAGGAATAATTAATATTTTTAGAAAGTTATTTTCCTATGAAATAATCTTTTATTGTATTTTTATAATATTATTTTAAAGTTATAATCTCAAAATTGAAAAATTAAATTTCACAATATAACACTCATTTTTTGAGTCTCTATTTCAATATTATCTTATGATGAATATTTTTGATCTTTGAGAAATATTATATTTTTTGGGGAAGATATAAAATATATTTTTCTATAATACTATAAATATTATGAATTGATCATTATATAATATTGATTTTTTTGTAAAACATTTTAATTTATCAATTATTTATTTATGGTGTAAAAGTATACATATTTAAATACAATTATATATTCATAAAACCCATATTAAAAAAAATTACTTATACAATATTTTCCAATAAAAAAAATTGATTCATTCCTTTTAATTAAATTTTTTTTTTAAAAAAATAATTTTTTTGGTTTATTGTAAAGTGACAAAAATATTTATTTTTTTATAAAAACCGAATTTCATTTCTGAAGATGATATACATTGGTAATTTTTTCCAAAAATAAATTTCTATCATAAAAATAATGTTTTACTAAAAATGGGGTTTTACTCATTCCATGCGATATTGATAAAATAATTTTTTCAATAACATTTAATTTTTTATAATAAAATATATTGAATATTTTAATTATTTAGTAAATATCATTTAATCTTTTAGAACTTATTTTTCATTATTAAAAATAAATTACCTAGGTAAATATAATTAACCATTGTACAACTGAAAATGGTAATAGTTAAAATTATATGTATGGAGGAATTAATAAAATGTTTAAAAAAATTATGAAAAATTATAATTAAGGGTTTATCAACATTATATCATCCCCAAACCATTATTTTTCACATTAGAGTCTTATTGACATTTGAAACTTGTGATATAATTTTATTAAATTGAAATATTTATCAAAAATGTTATTATCAACACTTATAAATATGAAACCTCACAACTCCTTAAATGAAAGTAAAATTTTTTATCTACTATTTATAATATACCATTTTATAGAAATTATAACCCCATTACTTTTAATAATGGATAAAATAAAAAGATATTGTCTTTAGACTTATATCAACTAGGAAACCTCTAAGGAAAATACAAACATTTCATCAAGAGTAATCATTTTTTGTATAGTTTCCTTTATATATTAAATTGCAAAATATAATTTAAAATTTTATATATAATGAAATAAATAATTTTTATACACAATTTTATTTCTTTATTGTAATATATATCAAACACCTTTTCAATTTCTACAAATAAAAACTAAATCGTTATAATTGGGTTGTCTGGACCACCTCCTCCATGATTTACTGAATTAAAAGTTTCATTGTTACCATTAATATCAGAATATAGGGGTAAAATTGAATAATAAATGTGAAATATATAATATAATTAATATTATTTAATATTAAAATTTTAATCCACCTTTATTTATTAAAAGATAAATGAAACTGTTAGCCATGTTTTTTGTGGACTACCCCATTTATAATGTAACATATCTCCATTTTCATATAGAGTAATTATTATTTATTAAAACCACATTAAACCAATTTAAAAACTATAATTTACCTAAATAATATCATTATTCTTCTATATATATTTGATTATTCCAAAATAATCCACTTTCTTAATAATAAACCCATATTAATTATGGTATCTTCATGTTTCGGTTTGTCAATCAACAAACATGAAAAATGTAACGAAATAATATATTGAATGGGTCTTATGAAATAGTTAATGACAGTATGTGATATAAATTTGATAATAACTTTTTTTGACTATTTAATGGTAACTCTAATATTAAGATCATGAATTTATATACCAACCTCTTTTCATGAAAATTCACTAAAAAATGATCATCGTAATTTTTTAATCTTTTAGTATCATTACAAAAAATCACATAAAATTAAATAATTACAGTATAAATAGTAATAAAACATTTATTAAAATACCTTTAATTTTCCATGAATGATTAAAATTTGGGGGAGAATGAATAAAAACATTATAATTAAAAAAACAATTCACAAAGAACATGATTACCCAAAACCGATATCAAAATTATATAAAAACTATCTTAAAAATTTATTGGGAATAATTAGAAATTAATTTTATATATTCAAATTAATTTATAATATTTAACATAATAATTTTTAATGTTTTATTTAGTAAATTCATGTTCTTTATTAAAGCTATGAATTAAGGTATGAGTTTTTTTGTATCAATTTACACCCCTTGAGACATATATCATATTATAAACCATGATTACTTTAAAATGGATTATATACCACCTAATTAATTTTTCTTTATCTTTATCAAATATTTAGTCATGTTATTTTATGTTTCATTTGAAATTATATCTTTCAATGGGGTTTTTATTGAATATTATAAAGTCATAACTGTTATTTGTCACATTTTTCAATTCCACAGGTTATGTTTGATATTACACACCGTATTTTATTTCATATTTTTTATTCAATAACATATTATAATAAATTATATTCAATATATTTCATTTAATTATATGTTTATTTTATGTTATCCATCTCATGTTCTTTTTATTATTTTGCTACCATACCCATAAAGCGGGTTTTCATCCCAATTTCCCTCTATCAAGTAATAATTCATATTCAATAATTATGTCCCTTTTTAGTGTATATATTAGTCATGTGTCACATTATAAATCCTTAGATACTATTTTTTAAATGGGGATTGATATTTTTTTGAAATACCATACTACTTTGGGCTTTCTAAATCAACAACTCTTTATTGATGTGATTTTTCTTCCAACACAGTTCCTTTGTAAAGACCCTATATTTTATTCTATTCTTTGAAGAGTTATAATGGAATACCATTGGATTTTGTGAGATCTTTATTTTTAAAATGATTCTATACTTTTAATTATTTTTCATAACACATAGCACTGAGAAAAACATTCATTATAGGTAACACAACGTTTAAACGAACCATGTCATATTATTAAAATATTAAAATATTATAGTTCTCTAATAGACAAAGTATATTTGAAAATGAATAGTTGTAACAATATTATAAAAAACTATGGTTTTTAAATTTATATAAAATTAATTCATTGGTTACCAATTAATAAAAAAGGAAAAAACTATTTCAAAATAACGGAAATAATTTTACAAAAAATTATTTTTTTCATACAAAGGCATTTCTGAAATATAAATTAATAAAAACCCATTTTGTGAATTTATTTAATTTAATTAAATATTATATATTACCTAAAATATTTATCATTCATATTTTTTAGTTACAATATAAGTTATTTGGTGAATCCAAAATTTAACCTTAAAACTGCATTATTATAAAATGTAGTTTTTTCAAATTATTACCACTTATTTTAAATATTCATTTCGAAAAATATTAGACATAAAATTTAAAAAAATATCGTACACTTTTGAAAAAATTATTTTATAAATAATTTTGGGGTGAATTTTGTAGTATATTTTGACAATAATATATTTTTGGTGAATAATGAATAATACAGATTTTTTTTTGAAAAATTCATTTTAGTTTAAATATTTTATAATATTAAATTATATTTTAAATTACTTTCAAATTAATACTAAATACAATATATATATATTAGAACAATTTAGTTCACTGGAATCATTTCTAAATATATTTTTTATTAGAAATCCTCTTAAACTTTGGACATTTTTCTCTTTGAAAATGTGCTTTCTTAGATTCCCCAATGGGGTTAAGTTTAGATATACATTTTCCAGTTCGGGGAATTTAATTTTGAATAATGGATTCCATATTTTAAAAGTTCATATTTTATATTATATTATAATTTCAGCTTAGTTTTTTTCAAATATTACTAGTGAAAATGTGAAAAATAATTACATCGGTTAAGGTAAAAATGGTTTTACCTACAGGATACACTAAAATGATACGGGTTAAAATAACCTAAAAACACTTATAAAAACTATTTTATGGAAATATTTTACACTATAATGTAAATATATATATAATACTCCATTTTATATCTTTTTATAATGGAAATAACATTGGTACAACTTTTTATTTTTAAAATATTACAAGTGTGACACTCTCCTCAATAATAAAATGACATCCACCCTCATCTATTTTTTAAACCATTAGAACCTTTTTGTTCAAATAATTCCTAAATAAATACCTTATAAAAATCCCAAATATCAACTTATAAGCATTAGGACTAGCATAAATCTATCCTAGAAAGGATGCTAGTGAACAAATATGGAGGATACCTAAAAAATGGTATCATTATTCAATCACTATTTTTAATTTATTTCATCATCCACTTTATTTAATTATTATTGAAACATGAATATATATTAAAATTGTACATTAAATATAAATATATGATTATATTTTATGTTCATGACCTTCAAACATCCCAACTATAATCATTTATGTTTCAAAATAATCATTCGTGTGTATGGATGACTACCGCCTCACGAACCAATGTCATTCATTTTTCCATTACCACGCCACATGATTAAGTATTAAAATTTGTATAAATAATATATATGATATTTATAACATTATTATAACTTTTTACTCATTATATCATATATATATATATATATATATATATTATTTTTTATTCATTATGTGAGATGATAATTCATCTCACCTATAACATAGGCTAAATCCAGACAAAGTGAAGTGATTATTTTTCACAAACACTATACATAAATGATAACAAGGAAAATATTAAAAAATATATGTGATATAAATGAAATATTTATTATAGTTTTTTAATATTAATCATAATTTATAGTAACATGTCATTTTTTTGCTTTCCATTTCACTCAGTGAATGATGATAACATCTCTCGTGTACGTGTGGACTACTGCCTTTCCGAAGACATGTGACTATCTCTTTTCCTCCCCAAACAACATGAATTATATGTCTAAGAACATTTAATTAAATAATATTTTATTTATGATATTATCAACATTATATAATGATAATATATTGGTTAACACCTTCCCATAACGATCCTTCAAAAATGTAAATGTTAATCATATGTTTGTATGGCCTTCTATTTTTATGATCATAACCTACATAATTTATAGAAACCATATTTTTTGATTGGTATTAATGTTTTAATTGATATATTAATATGATATTTATTTTGTTATCATGATTATATTTATTATGGAACCATGTTCATATTTAGAGGACTGAAAATGAAAAATCATAACCTAAATGAAAAGTGAAGCAGTTATTGACATTAAAATGATATTCACATAGAATTGGTAGAAAAAATGAAATAAATTATCATAATTAAATCATATATGGTATAATAAATATAATTATGGTACTATAATAGATATAAAATTAAAAAATATTTTTTTATTATGGTGTTTCAAACGTGTAGGAGGGAAGTCGATACTTTAGATAAGGGATTTCTAATCTCTATTTTATTTATGGGAGACATATGATAATTCACCACTTATTTGTTTTTTGTTTTTATATATAAAAACTTTTTACATGTTATATCATGAATCACATACTTTCCATGATATTAAAATATTCTATTTGTTTTATGATTTATTTGGGATTATGATTCAAAGGATTACTAAAGTGGTTGGGGACTTCCAAACCACTTTTCACTTTGAGGAAAAAAAATTTATATTAACCACCTACATAGTTAATATGATTTGTATATTAGCCATTACTGTTTGTTGTATTAACCTATTAGTAATTATTGATATTTTCATATCAATTTTATACGCTATATTTCATATCTATTGATGTAAAAAAGTAACCAAATTAGCAAGTTATTTTATTATCTCAATTTTCCATCATTGACACATATGTTATGTTACACGCCTACCATATTTTTACATTTTTATTATAATCCATTTTATAGATAGTATCCAAAAATGATTTATTATCATGGTATTATTATTTTTTTCATTTAATTTTATTCTTTCATGGGATATATGATTCAATGGTACCAAAGAGGAAAGGGTTTTATGTTACAATCTCATTGTTTTTCGAGATTATTCATGATTATGCTTCCAATGATGAAATATTAGTATATATATCCTTATATACTCATTTAAATTACAATCTTATTGTTATTTAATTAAAATAAATATTTTCCCTTATTTTTATTGTCTTTATTTACTCTATATTTTAATCACTATATATAAGAAAAAATGTCTGTGGTTTTTCATCGGTTGTAAAAACATTATGTTCCCAAAACCATGTTTTTTGAAAATATTTTTTATTGTATTTTATCATTATAAAAATTATTTATTAAATGAATTTTACCAATTCATTATGATTTAGGAATTTTTTAAGTAATCTTGTTGTCATATTTTGTAAAATTCCCTATTGAATTTTTTCAAAAATGTGAAAGGAAAAATTTTTATCATGTGCACGGTATGAAATTAATTTACTACCCTCATGACCATTATTTTATTTGATTAATTATTTAGTTTAATTCATCTTTATTTCCACATAATGGTGTTTTTATTTATAAAATTATCTCATGGTAAAATTGAAATTTTTTTGGATTGATTGGGTTTCTTGACCAAGAATTTTTTATTTCCATTTGATGAACTCTTAAGATATTTTTGGAATGTTTTGTTGACACAGAGTTATGACAACGAAATGGATTCCATAGAAGTGATATATAAATTTTTTTATATATGTTGATTACACTTCCTTGTGTTTTATATATTTTTGATGTCCAAAATTTGGTTTTTAGATAGCATCGCAAAATTTTGATTTCATTAAAGGCCGCATAAAAATATGGAACAATCATAAATTTTGTGAAGGTGTGATTCACATAGTGTGTTTCATGAATGAGAAAATATTATGACTATGATCTCTAAAAGAATAAAAAGTATCATGAATGGTGAAGGTGAGGAGCATTGTGGGGGCATGATAGAGTGACGACTGTGTCCATGATTATGATGAGAATTACTAGTGAAAAACTTCCATGAAGATTCATGAAAAAGATATCATCATGAAGTAAATCTGGGGGATTCACAAAATGATGATAATATGGACTAATCATTTTTGGATTTAGTGGATTTCCTATAAATAGTCCTCTACCCCCTTCAGAAAAGTTGTGAGACATGTATACAATCATATGGCTCTGGAATAATGAAAAACATTCGTGAAGGGTGGTTCATTAAGGTGATATGGGAATAAGTTTATGAAGGACATGATAACCTACAAAATATTCAGAGCATCACAAATGTAAGGGAATCCACAATGCCTATTCAAGATTCACGAAAGGAAATTATTTTGTGATGTCTAGTTAAGATTTGAGAAATAGGTGTATTTCGCTAAGGCTAAGTGAGATTCATGAAAAGGGATATGTTCAAAAAGATATTTGAGATTCGTGAATGAGTAGCTTTTTTATGATAGTTATCATCAAAAATGTTGTTAAGAAGGTATTTCCCAATATATCTGTGGTAAAGTGGTATTGATCAGTTGGATAAAAATGTTACTTAGACAAATAATATATATTTTTGGGAATTCATTGAGAATACCTTAAACCATGAAAATGTAGTTATCCTATGTATATGTGAGATCTAGATCAAAACATAATTATTAGTAGTGAGCCTCAATGAATTTGGTATAGTCATCATATCATCATTGTGTGCTCCATGGTTGTATCCCAATGAGTGTGAACAAAGAAAAAATAAATTTTCCATTGAGCTTGTATTTTATATTAAACTCAAAGAATCATCATCAGATATATATGGAAAGAATAGGATTATAATTAACAGTTAATTACAAACATATTTACCCTTATAATTAATAGGTCATGATTTAGTGCGGTAGGATGAATTTAGAAAAAAATTTCATACCCCAAATCACCCACCTCATAGTTTAACTAGGAATTTTTTGGACCTAAAATATTTCGAATTTTTTTATGTTTAATAATGTTTAATTTAAAGTGGAATTAATAATTTCCCCAATAAATGATTTTAATGATTTTATATCAATTTTTAAAAGTTTAAATATTAAACTTAAATGAAAATGATATCCCAAATATTTTATAATTTGTAGTGTGAAAATTTTATTTTTAATGAATGCTTATTTTTCTTATGAAATGTTTTATGTTTTTTCAATAAATATCATTCTCCGTCTAAGAGGACATCATTTGAGGTGAAAATGATATGTATGGTATCATTTTCATTATTTATGCTCTTAATATCAAACCCTTATGTTAATGTTATTTTTACATATCACCACTGTTTACCTTTTTTGAGTATCTGATCTCGAAATTTAATATGTTTCCATTCATCTGGTTATGAATAATTGTTTTATGTAGGGTAAGATTATTATGGGAAAAAACCTGAAGATATTTATGGGGGATGATGAATATCATTCACTGAATTAGAATATTTTGTTTCTAGTAACATATTAAACTAAACTAGTATGGTCCTTAAGTATGTTTTTGTGTAATTGTTTGAATATTCATATAAATGGATATAAAATCCACGTATGAAAATCATAGGTTTCTACCATTTTATTTAGAGGAATTTTTAATTGTTGTTTTCAGAATAGTTTGCGAAATACATTGTGAGAACCCTCGGGATATTTATATTGTTATTTTTATAGATATTTATATGTAAGACTTTGTGTATAAGTAAAATGTGAGTCAAATTATAATAAAATATCATGTACATTAGTAAATGATTGAGAAAGTGGATTCCAAGAAATTACATCACTATTATAATACAATTTGGATTTGGATAAAAGTTACATAGTGGTAACAACTCCAAATATGGTACATTATGTTTGAAAAAATCATCATCTGGTTCATCAAAATGGGCCTTTCTATACACCAAGTCTGACAGTACTTTAAGATATGCTTTAGAAGTTCACAAAATATTTATTAATAATGTTGAAGTATTTAAATAGATAATTAATATTAAATTAATAGTTTTAACATATGGAATGATATATTATAAACTAGGTTCTATGATTTCAACACCTTATATGTGATTTCAATGAATATTTGATTTCCCATTTTGATTAACATTTCACACACTATGATTTTTGGTTTTAGTAAATGGTGGATAAAAGAATAAATTGGTTTAGCACTTAATGTGAAGGTCAATTTTCTTGAGAGAATTCAAGTGGTATTATTGATAATGTGAAGGATTGTGTGACTATTCCTAATCACTTCTCATTGAAAATGATTAATAATTTTAACCTTAGACAAATCTAGGACTCAACCATGAATTGTAGGATATAGTTCCCTAAGGTTTCAGGTAGTGGAGACCATAGAGAGAATAATATTTATTTTTCTATATGTAGATAATTTTGAAGGATTCAGTAAATAGAATTCCGCAAAGGGCATATAAGATGATTCATGAGGGAAAAAATTGGACACAAATCTAGTAACAGGAATGTAATAATGAAAATTTCATTTAACTCAATGGATGAAAATAATTTTCTCCATATGGTATCATCATATATTGAATGTTTTAGTTGTGGAATGTATGGGCATTATTTAAATCAATTTATAGGGGAAATCATGATGGCAATTAGAAAGGTTTTATGATTAAATGTTATATTATTGATGATGAAGACATCACAATTCGAAAATCAAATGAATGGTGTTTAGGTAACAATAAGATTAATCATATTTAATGGATTGGGAAGGAAGTTAGATTAATTAATTTATTATGAATTTGAATTCAATTATTATGTTATATAAATCATGATATATATAATTATTATTTTGTATAATTTTTTATTATGGATATTAAAGAATACGTTTAATTGTAGTAATGACCTAAAAAGAGATTTAATTGAAACATAATTTTTTAGTAAATGCATGATTATGGGATGATAACCCTTGATATATTCCAAGGACTAAAAAATGTTGTTTTGTTTGTAGTAAGATATTAATGATATGTGTAAAGAAAATTGGATAGTATTGATAACCCAATAATAGATATTTATTTGTTGAAAAAGTGGTTTATGTTAGCATTAATAGAGGTCAAAACATTATTGGATCTAGGAAATATGATTACTAATATTTTATTTACACAATGTATTTAGAAACATGAATGTTTTCAATTAGTTTTTATGATAATTATTGTTATTCCGAATCCTCATGGAATATATTTCCAAGATATTCAAATATATGGGATGTGACCATTAAGATTTAATTAATGAAATTTTATGGATTTAGGTTGAGTTTGGTAAATTTTGTGAGCATATTAATAAATTTGAAATTTTGAAATGGTCATAATGTTAATAATTTATGTAATATTTTATGTTTAGTTTTGGATGATGTTTTATAGATTAATGTTTTACATAAACATAGAAATATTTATATATATTGTATAAAAAAATTTAACATTTTTTAATTAGTGATATAAGGAATGCCTTATCAAATTCATATGGAATTTATTTTGTGCCTCATGCATGAAAAAAATCCACTATTAGAGTGATGGATGAAGTTTAAATAGATCAAGGAACGTCCAAAGGATGAAATTGTTCCTATGATATAAAAATATATCATGTGTGTATATTTTTTTTGTGTTCCTAGTATTGATAGAAAAAGAAATACCCAATATTTTGAAAAGTATCTTAAAGAAAAAAATTTCCTAGTATTATCATTTTTATTGTGTCACTTACCTTTCGCCTCAAATTTCCTGAAGGCCTTCAATTTTTATTTATTTTTGATAGTCCATCATTCAAGAGTTGAGGTGGAACCCTTACAAGGCATGTAGTCATATGTATAACATGGCCCATAGGCTTTAGACAATACATTCATCCTAGAGTAACTACTTGGAACTACTCCTCCCTAGCATCTTTATCGTGAAATCAGCCCTCATCCTTCGAATGGTTGTTCTGTTAGGATTTCTTGTGAATGCACTGGCTTATCCCAATGGCTGGAGCCATATCCTCTCATTCATGCAATTGTTTAGGTTCTGCTCTGGTGAAAGTTCCTTACTCTCCTTCTAATGCTTATTCCTTGTAGGTTTTTTTATTTTCATTTTTTACTTAAGGTGGCTTGAAGGCCATGATGTGGCCCAAATGCATTACTAAACCGAAGGCTTGGGTGGCCTGAAGGCCTTAAAGGACTCGGGGACCAAATTAGTGGCCCGACTATAATGCCAAATAGTGTCTGTTACAGTTCCGACTACAGTACTACTACAGTACATGGAAATTAGCCTCCACCTGGATTTGATATCAGGTATCCTAGATACACTCACAGAGTTCTCACCAACTGGGATGAGACTCATGTGCTCACTTACCTTTCTTATGATTCTTTGGTTTATGGATATTTTATCAGTATCCTTCTTCAGATAACACACTTTATTAAGATAAATGATCTTTATCACTCTATTTATTTATGCTATTTTTCCAGGCCTATATCATCACCTCTCACATATGTTCTCATATTTAGAAACCTATTATGTTTTATTCTAGATGACATTAAAACATCCATTTCTCCTTTTCAAGAGGATGTTTTGTTATTTAATTTTATCATGTTTATTTCTTTGAATTAATTTTATAATCCTCAAATTTTTATTAATAAGATGAATTTTGAGGGAGAAATTAATCTTTAGGGGTAAAATTTGACATCTAGAGATTTTGTGAAATATATTTTTCTAAATAATTTTAATACCTGAAATATTACTCATTACACAAACAATTATATTTAGAGCCTTATATAAGAAACAAAATGATTAAATGAAACATGCTATATTGAAAACAATTTATTATGTGATAGTTATCGCAAAGGAATTATAATGATGGGTATTGATATTATTAAATAAACTATGAAAATTTATTGTTTATACATTCATGTAAAATGAATATTTTTGCGGAAAAATGTAATTAAAAATAAAAATTAAATATATTTGTAAATATTGGGAATTTAAATCTGAAAAACCTCTATCTATTGCAGAAAAACTACATTAAACAATAAAAATTAAACAAACCACATTTTGTTAATTATATTAATGAAATATACATATTATATATTAAAAAACTATTTGAAATTCATATTTTTTTATATATAAAGAAAAATAAATCCAATTTCTTCGTAAGATCCCTATTGTTCAATGATGAAGTTTAATCACATTTTTGCGAAATTATTTAAGATCAAAATTTGGATACATTAATAAAATTTATTTGTAAAAATAAAGTTCATTTCTTAAAATAAAAATGTCAAATTTTTTTTGTGAATTTTTATAAATTCTTTTAGAAGATTAGTATTTTCATGAGTTGTGATGAATAATTAATTTTAATTGAAAACCTTATTTTCATTTAAAATATTAATAATGTCATATTATATTTTAATTTTTTTTTAAATTTAAACTATTTGAAATATATATTTATTCATAAAATTTATTTAATTTTAATTATTTTCAATTATAATTATTATATAAAAAACCTATATAATTTGGAATATTTTCACTTCCATACATACATTTTTATTGAGTCTATGAGATTATATTTAAATTAAAATATTCCACAATAATGAATTGAATTAAAAAAATATTTATTCCATATACTAATAAGAATAATTTATATTATCTAATAATATAATTGGAATTTTTTACCAAAATTAATATTGTAGATAAAAAATTAAATAACGTTATTTAGGTAAAAATGGTTTTATGAGGGGTTAAGATGGGAAGACAAGTGTTAAAATGACCCAAAATTATTTCAATATTCATTTTTATGGTTATATTTAGATCCTATAATTTATATATAATACTCAGTATTAAATATTTTTTTCATTAGAAAAATATGGGTATGATTTTTTATTTACAAAATACTTTAAGTCTACCACTCAACTAATGTATAAAAGGTTATCCCTTCTCATATCCCCTTTCCACCACCAAAACATTTTGGTTATTCCAAAATATACCCAAATACTCTTATAAATTCTATCATATTATCATATAATCCATTTTATTTTATTTTACTTGAACTATGATGGAATTTGGTTCAAACCTAAAGAGGATACCTGAACAAGAGATAACACATTCAATGATCATTTTTATTTATTTTCTTCCTAAAACTACATTAATTGTTATTAAAACATGATGATATAATAAGCCCATATATTACATATAGGGATATGTTTTTATATTATGTTAACGACCTTATACCTCCCCACTTCCATAAAATGGGTTATAAAATTAGTATTCATGCTTATAGAGGAAAAACACCTCACAAACAAATGTCATTCATTTTTCCATTAACACCTCTAAAGAATGGTTCTGCTGATAGATATAAATTATATATATGATATTTATTGTTAATAAGAAGTAGTTATATTGTATATTATCATTATGTATTTTCTATTTCATAGGGGATACGATGACTTCAACTCTATGTATGGTGGACTACCACCCCACGAAACGATATAATTCAATTTCACTGACTTTTTACATCGAAGAGAACAAGGATAATGTTATCGAATATATGTGATATTCATGGAAAATATTATATTAATGCCATATTAATCACTCTTAAATGATAATATCTAATTTTATTCATTACCATTTCACTCACATATGAATATAACACTTCTCGTGTACTTGTGGAGTACCACCTTCATGAATCGACATGAATCTCTCTTTTTATCACCACACAAAATGTGTAATAATTATAAGTATATTTAATGAAATTATTATTTATTTAAGATATCATTATCAGTATAGGAATATAAAATATTTCTTATGTTCATTACAAAATGATCATTGAAAAATGAAAATGTTACACATTCATACTTATGACCTACCATCTCCAAGGTCATAACAAACAGCATATTTCAGAACCATCTATCATGATTAGTATTAAAAGACCAATAGATTTATAAATACGAAAATCAGTTCATTTTTATTATTCTATAGATTATTTAACCATTAGCAAAATAGTAGTATGAAAAATAACAAATTAAGACATATATAAAAAATAAAGCACTTATTACATAAAAAGAGATTTTAACAAGGCATTGGTATTAAACGGGTAATAAATGGTCCTAACTAAATAAAATATGGTATAATATAAATAATAATGTATATATAATATATTTATAATAAAATAATTTACATTATAACTGATTTTTGAATGTGTATGAAGGAAGTGGAGACTTAAGGTAATCGATTTTAAATCTCTCTTTTTTTCATGGAGTCATATGAAAATCCAGAAATAATTTATTTTTTATGGTTTATATACTACCAAATAAAATTTTAAATAATGAATCGTACACTTATAATGATATTTAACAATTAATTTTCTCTTATTATTTATTTGGGCATATGATTAAAAATATTATTAATGCTGTAAGGGATTTTGGTCTCATTTTTTACTAATGTGAGACAAATGCCATATTCACCACCTATTACATTTATGTAATATTTATACATACCATATAATTATTTTATGATAATCGTAATGATAATTATTGGTATTTGAATATGTAATTTATGAATCATATTTCATTGGGTTTATAGATCAAAAGTTACCAAATTAGAATCTGATTTTTTTCTCAATTTTCCTTCCTTGAGACATATGTTATGTTCTGCACATACATTATTTTCTTATTAGTATATAAATCCTCTTTGACATGTAATAAAATTAATTTATTTACCATAATTTTAATTAAATGTTTAAATTAAAAATTTTCTTTTCATGGGGCTTATAATTATATATATCCATTGTGATAAGTGTTTTATGTTTCAATCTCATTATCCATTATCATTTTTCATCATTATGCCTCCAATAATTAAATAATATGATCTATCTCTAAATAAAACCATTTATATTTTTTCCCTCAAGTTATTTCATGTGAATTGAAGATTTTCCTTAATTTTCATCTATTTACTCAAGGTTCCAAAAAAAAATTACGAAATATTATCTTTATTTATCTCATGAGTTGTAAACCATTTTTCTTCTGAAAGCAATGTTTTCTAAAAAAACTATCAAAAAGATTTTAAAAATATCCAAATGATCTGTTAATGAATTTTTTTAAAATGTTTATATTTTTAAAAATAGTTTTTAAATGAATAATATTTTATTTTTTAATAAAAATCATGTTTGGATTTTACCAGAAATACTAATGGAAGCATTATTTTAACCTATTTTCTATGAAAATAATTTCTCGTCACCATGAATTTTATTTTATTTGATGTTTCATTTTTATATTTTCATAGTTATTTTCAATGAAAATGATTTACAAGATGTTATATTTATTAATTTTCTTTTAAATTATTATTGTATATTTTTCTTAATGAGTGTTTTGAATTAATTTAAAATATTCATTTTTAAGTATTAATTCTTATTTTCATATAAATTTATTTCCAATGATATTTTATAAATTATTGATTTAAAATATGGTTTGTAATGAAATATTATTTTCATCAAGAAGAATTTAAAGGGAATTTTCATTCCAAATAAATTTCAACATAAAATGGAATCCAATTAGGATACTTATGCTTTATTGGGGATATGTTATAAAGACACCATTATTATCCTTTATATAAATTTTTATTTTAATGATTAAGTAATATTTATGCAACTATTTTCTCTTACATGGGCTTTATTCTGATAAAAATCAAAATCTATAGGAATGTTTAATGAATAGAAGTAAAAAATTCCGATATTTATCATCCTTTATGGAATAAGATTATGAATAGAGACACTATGAATCATCAAAATACTATCGAGAGGGGGAAAATACATATGATGATTTGAAGGGGAATTATTTACCTAGGCCAGACTAGAAAAATAATGCATCACATTCAGGAATGGATATTGGTTCACCTATTCCTAATGAAAATAAATTGATTAATTAAGTAATGGAATTGTAGGTGGAAGTGATTACTTCAATTATATCCTTCTTTAATACAAAATAGGTCCAATCCTTAATGATCTAGTGTAGGGTTCAGCTGATTTGGATCGCACTAAGACGAATGAATTTGGGAAAAAAACTGGGGTTGGGGCATCCCTTACCTGGAATAGGAAAGAAAAAGATTTAGGTAGATTTATCCGCTGTTTTGAAGGATGATTCCCTTGGGGAGTCCCCTCACATAGGGTATATTATTATATAGAAAATTTCTCATTTTGATAGGGAATAACCAAATGGAGTTTAGAAACAAAAAATACATGGAAACAAGGTCATAATACAAAACAATTGTTGATGAGGGAATAATAGAGATGGGTGTGTCCAAACTATTAGTTATTCTCCTAAGGATGTCACATTGGATTATATTTAACATAGGGAAATGTACTCTATGATTTTTAATCAGAAGAACTCATAGTCATAGTGGGTATCTGATGACGACACCCCTGATTATGGAGATGGAAATTATTTGTAGTTTTCTAAAGAAGGGTTGTCCATTTTTAACCCCATCCATCCTATTTCATGTTTTTATTTTATTTTGTAATTAATTTTTACATTTAAAGGTTCTCAAGACTCCTAATCCTATTATGGTATGATTTGATGAAATGATAAAATGATTATGAAACCTGTATATTTTCAATATTGTATTATTTGAGTAAATGTTTCTAAAATTAATTTTCATTCATGGGTTATGAAATGATGAATGAATATAGATATTTTATAACATAAGTTTATTTTTTCATTATTTGATGGGTCTTATTTAGTAACCATATATAGGAGTAAAAGCTTGGGGGAGCATTTCCATGTATAGACTATATATATCTTAAGACCTATAAATAATGTAATATCTATTCATATGGGCCTTATTAGAGTTCCCACTCAACCCTAGAAATGGGGTTATCAAATAATAAATAATAAATTAGAATTTGGTCCATTTAGAATAAGATTGTTGTTATGTTATAACAAAGAAATGATGATACATTATAACAAAATAAGGGTGAGACATTTATATCTATCCAATTGATTAGGTAATGATTTATAACTCATGGGATAGATATGACTATAATGTGTCGTTATAAAACCTCATGATTTTAGAGTATGTATTCTTCTGAAATAAATTTATCATCTATGATAATTTATATTTGAACCACAACGAGTTTAAATAAACTATATCAAACTATTAAATATTATTGTTTTAATAAGTCCATTTTAACACAAAAATTAATTTATTTGTTATGAATAAGATTAAATAAATTATAAATAATATATTTTGTTCATTTTAAATTAAAATTTATATGTTCATGTTTAGGAAATAAATACAGAATTTTTAGCAAATTCATTTTGTTCTTAAAATATATGTTTTCTTCAGAAATCGATTTTTATTACATTCAATGAGAAAAAAAATTGTATTTTATATTTAACAATATAACAAACAATATTTTTTAAAATGAAATTTGTTTTTTGATAAATTATTTATATATTTTCATAGGATGATGTTTTGAGAATTATTTTATAAATTAATTTTTTATTGAATAGTAAAAAATATGAATATTTTATAAAAATTTATTTTTCTTAATATTAAAAACCCATTTTATGAATTTAATAAGATCTCAATGTAAAATAAAGAACTTTTCTGGAAATTTTATCTAAATATTTACATTTAAACAATATTGATTCCTTATTTTCTCCACTTTACATTTTTAGGATTTAGACATATTATTAAATAAACTGTTTTTCGTTGGGTTTTAATGGTTTAATTTTGAATGTCATTTTTTAAATTATTTGTTTTGAAATTTTAAAAATGGATTCAAAATTTTGAATTAGGATGTCTATAGTAGGTTAAAAATTCATTTTCATTCTTATTCTTAAATCTTTTACCATGGTAAAAAATATATTAACAATAATATTAGTAAAAAATAGTATTATGATAGAGGTAAAAACTAATATCATACAATACCTAAGACAAAAACATTAAATGGGTGTTTGATGCATTAAATGACCTTAACCATATTATCCAACACTAGTATCACCCAAATTAATTGAAATTAATTCCATCCAATTTTTTTGGCATTGAATATAACACAATTAATTTTTAATTTCATAAAACTACCCCTTTTCATGTAAAAATAACACCCCTCACCACCCCATTGTCCATAAAATCCATGAAGATTTTAATATCTCTTCCAAATTATCTCCACCCTACTCTTTCCACACTCATGTTCTTCTGGTCTCACCAGATAATAATTACATATTCCTTAAGGGGCCCATAAAATAGGTGACATTCCATAGGATGTTGAAGTACGCAAAACTAATGGGATAAATGAGGTCAGTGTTTTCCATTTCAATTTTTATTTTCATAAATATATGAATTTTTGACAACGTATTTATTTTCTTTGGTTTTTATACATACCATTAAAATTTAATATTATCAATCTCATTATCATCACGGTATTGACGGTTTCATTTGTTATTTATTACTTTTAGTGGGAATAAATTTAACTGATTAAAATGTTGTAATGGATTTATTAACTCAATTAAAATTAATTATGTTAAGATTATACATCATTGATTATTTCATGTTCATATTAGTTGTATTTATAACTGATACACATAATCAATTCAGTTGATAAATTTTAACAACAATGATAAAATATTTGTAAGGGGATTTCTCTTAATAATTTATTTTTCTAATGTTCACCTTAAACACCCTTTTTCATTGAGGTCCATGTTTTGTAAATAAAATTCAATTTTTTTATTATCTTATAAATTTTTTAAAAACATTTGTACTGATATTTTTACAATATGCTTTGATTTTTTATCATTTTATAAATGAGTTTCTGTCTGAAACATTCAAATAAAAATATATGAAGAATAATTTTTTAACTTATATAGTATGAGTGGATTTTTCTTTCATTAGGAAGTAATATAGATTTATGATAACTTTAAATGATTGTAGTGTTATTTACCAAGAAAGATTTTTATTTTATAATTTTTTGGTATTGAAAAAACAAGTAAGGACTTTATGTCCATGAGAATTATTTCATGTGATCTTTCAAAATTATTTTCGTTCTATGATAGCATTGTTTGATGATGCATATGCTTTTATAGGGGGTTTTAAGGGTGATATTGTTATTATTTTTATGTAATTTTCAATTTTACAAACATATGATATTAATAAAATAGGTTCATTTTGGATAATTTGTGTTGTGATGAAATATTTATGAGTCAAAATTTAATTACATGGATTATGATATGATTTATGTTCTTATGGAACACAAATGTATGGTTATCATTTATTTAAATATAGGATCTATATCTTTATTTATTTCATTGGTTAATTATTTATATCCTATCTAATAAAGAGGACATAAATGAGATGTGAAAATGGTTCAGTAATTCAAGATTAGAACATGTATGAAACACAGTTTTGTATAACAATAATAGAATGTGGTTTGAAATTTTTTTAGTATGATAGTAATGGAAGAGGGATTGAACACAATACATTAAAATTAAACTATAAAGGGGATTAAAATTAGTTCAGTAAAACCATACTATTATGGTGTTTGGACTCTATTTAATAATAGAGAACTATAATGGGCAGTGCACTTTCCTAAGTAAGACAATACCTTAATGAGGATTGATTGATGTTATATAATATAGGGTTGGAACGAGGATTGGAATTGGTTGAGTGTCATTGGACCGGAATAAAAAAATTTCATAGTTTAGTAATGGTCTTTTCCGCTATGATGGAGTTGGGAGTAATCCTTGAAAATTTTGATGGTTTAGGGGGTGAATCCCTTCCACTACGAGTAAATGGTTGCAAATGCGAATGGTGGGGTGTCCCTACCATGAGGTGTACCCACCCATATATTTTATATGATTATGTGTATGAAAAAATTTCATGTTGTGATCATATTGCTATTTTGTTTTTGATTTTATGATTCAGGGCTTATGAATTTTCATGATTTATTACATCACTCAAGGTTATTATTTTTGATATATATGGTATAATTTTTATTTATTATTTTTATGATATATACCATTTAGCTAATGTTATGATTATGTAATCATTCATATATCTTATAGATTCCATTACTGATCATATAATTTCACCCTTTCAAATGAATCTATTTACCTATGTTATTATGAATGTTTTTATATAGAATATGTATATGAATTATTCTACTTGTGATAATGTTTTGAGAGATGATATAGATTTTTATGGACCATTATTGGTTTTAATAATATTCCAATGACACTATAGTCATTAACTTCTATTCTGGATTTAATAAACATTATAAGGAATACTTATATATTTAGATGTAATATCGATGTGATAAAGGCATGATCTATTATAGTCAGTATTAATGAAATGTTTTTCTACCCTTTTGTATGATATAATCAGAAAATCATAATTAAGAACCATATGTATAAGTCTCATTATGTGTTATAATCCAATAATTTTGGTAATGATAATTAATAAAAAAAGTATTAAACCAAATATATCATATATTGAAACATTGTAAAAAAATTTTGTTAATTATGTAGTTTCTCAGTATTATAAATATTTCTCACACTATGTTTTTTTGGTTTTAGAAAATTCCTGAAACTAGGAGGATTCACCATAATATTGATTTTGATAGAAAATGGAATGATATACCTCATGATAAAGAAAATTATATGGGTGTATGAAGTTAAAACCATGTTATTTTTTCTAATCATGAATCACATAATAGGATTAATAATCTCAAATTTTTATTGTTTCTAGACCCATATTGTAATAGAAATATGGACTTCCACTGTGACCTTATAGGAAAAAACATTAATTTTCCTCATTTAATTTATGTGGGGGGGGGTATAATGGATAGTGTTTAAAATTAATATGAAGATGATTTGGGTGTGGAATAGAAGATAAAAAGTAATGTAATTTAAATAAAAAAGTTAATTGTTCAGTTTACTCAATGGACGAAAATAATGGTATTCTTATGCAATAATTAATTTTTTTATTTATTAAATGTGGAATATATGGGAGTTATGTAAACAAAATCCCTAGGGGGAATGATCGTGAAGATAATAATAATGTTTTTATAAGTAATGGTTATATTGGGAAATATGAAGAGACTGTAAATGATATATAACAAGGAAGATGTGTGAAGGAATAAAATGAATAAAAATGGTTAATTTATTATGAATGAAATGTAATTTTTTTGTGTTTTTGTATTAGTATTAAATAATATTTTTTTCATATGTAAATTTATGGTATTATTGTATAATGAAACAACAAATTACTGTTCCATTATAGTTTTTCCTTAAGAATATGAATGTACATGTTTAATGGTACTTATAATGATAGAATGTGATTTAGGTGCTAAGGAGATATTTTTGTAGAACACTCGATTATAGAAAATACATCACATAATATAGGAATTATGATAGGGTAATAATGAGAAAATTGATGTTTGATTGTGGTAAAATAAATGGGTAACAATCGATGAACATTGAACTAATTTGTAATATGATTACATGGTTTGTTATTGATTGATTTTATAGAGATTTATATTTATAGTCTAAGGAAATATTTAATGATAAAAGAATTCATGTTTTCACAAAAATTTTATTGTAATTTCAAATTATTTCTATTATTTATAATAGTACATGATAATGATCATCACATGTATGGTGTGAGACAATTAATAGCTATATCATGTTATTCGATGGAATAATGAAAAGATTATTTTTAAAATTTACTGACCTTCACACAAATATTTTGGGTATTAATCATTTGGTATATTTAATAATGGTAACCATTTATGAATTTCTTATATTTATCTTTTGTTGAGGATTTTGAAATTAAATCATAATGTAAAAATATGATTATTTATGTGTATTGGATAACATGTGCTCACCCATTTATTATCATGATAAATAGATAGAGAACAAATAAAATGTAATACAATTATAGATATTATGATATGCTGAATATTCTCACATTAAATTTTATACTTCATTTCATGGAGTATAAAAAGATGAGTAAATTGATCAAACCATAACCAACGAGTGATGTTCTACTTATGAGATGAAATCAGGTAACTATATCATTCAATGGGATTTTGAAATAATATTTCGTTCTATTATCATCATTTATAATGATATCAATGAACATTATAAGCCAAATTTTTCTATGGTCTTATGTTCTTTACACATTTTTTGACCATTTTCTCTATCATTCTCCATCATAGCATGATCGTTGCAGTTCTCTTCCATGTTCATATTTTCAAGATTCGCTAATGTTATCCTTATCGAAATCCTGGCTTTGAGGTGTTGAACACATTTTAATTTCTCTATTTTTAAGAGGGTGTCTTATTGACCCATTTTATGATGTGGGTTTTCCATAAATTAATCCTCAAAAATCCATATTTTATTTTTAATGTGCTCTTTCAAATTTTGATGTTGTAATTTTTTGAAATTCATGATCGTATTTTGATGGTACATTAATGATGGGTACTTCCACTGGATTTTTCTAAAGATCATGATGTGTTCTATTTATATATAATAAGGAACTAAATTAATAATTAATAATAAATTCTAAAATCACGGGTTAATAGAACAGATAATATTCTTTATTATGTAGAGAAATAGGTACATATTCTGGATCATAGAGATAATGTTCTAGGAAATAGTAATACTCACATGGTTAATGTTTTTTGGAGAATCAATAGTAACCTAATATTTTAAATGACTAAAATTATATTTTATATAATAAATTACCCAAATTAATGAGTTTTTATTTTAGTACACAGACACTCTGTTTACCATGTCTAGCATTGAACCCTGAAATTTTTTTGATTAATTATTGAAAATAGATCACCAAATTTAAGAATCCCATGATATTATTAAAATAAAAAACCTTTTAGAATGGAGGTTATGTATAATATTTACTAAATTATGATACACAGATTAAATATTTATTGATATGAAATTTTAGGGGGATAGAATAATTAGAAATGAAAATAAAACGTTTTTGATAATAAAAAGGAAATATTTTTTTGATTTTTTATAAATACACACAACTATATTTTATACTAGTAGAATAAAAAATGGCTCTTTTTATTATATTAATTGATATTTATATTTAGTATATTCATATGAATGTTTAAAATATGGTCTTTTTCCTAGATATGAAATGGAAATAAATCCAATTTTAAACATAAATATATATATTTTTTCGGAAGGATTTTCCACCATTTGATGGCCCAATTTTTTTAAAACTAAAATTTTTAATAAATATAAATTTTATTTGAAAAATTATAATTCAATTTTATATTGAAATTCTAAAATTATATTAGAATTATTTATTTCCTATATATTTTTTTCGTATAAATGTAGAAAATTCTAAAATTTAATTAAAAACTAATTTTTCAAATAATTTAATTATATTTAAAAAATATATTTGAAATTTATTTGAAAGTAAATATAGATCAATTATAAATCCTTTAATCCAATTTAAGTAATTTTAAACAATTTTTTGTTGAAATTAGATATAGAAAATTTTCGTACTTGTAATCATTTTCAGATTAAAAGGGCATTGTTCTTATCATATTAGTGGGATTAATTTGAAATTAATTCATAGAACATCTGTGAACTAAATATTTCAAAATTTAATCCATATTTGGAATCCAAATAGTTTATTATTTCTATTATTGTAAAACTAGTTTTTGATCAAAAATTTCTGTGAAATAAATAAAATTTAATTACAAAAGTTAAGTTAAAATGAGTTTTTTTAGTGGGTAAATATTAATCTTAATGGGTGAAATAGCCTAAAATTATGTAAATAAAAAACCTTTTTATCCATATTTCAACCATATCCCCTTTTTAAAAAAATATGGGTCACTATTTGTGGAACAAGATGTAATAAATACCTCCCAATAGTGTTTTATTTTTGGTATTTATTAGAATCCAACTCCTCCATAATTATAAAAGGCAATTTTCTCTTAAAAATTCAAAACACCATTAATTCATTTTGGCTTGTCCATAACCTGACCATGTCTACTCAAAAATTCTCTAAAATCATTATATAGTTCATATATTTGGAATTAATTCATCCAGGTATTCCTTTTGGTGTAATCTAAAAGGAGATACCCAGTGAATATGTTAGCTTCTTTACCATGGATGTATCGTTTATTTCAGTCTCCACACACTTTAATTATTATTACATAATGATTTTAACATTAAATAATGTTCACGAATATACTAAGATGTTTTTATGTTATGATTATGACCAAAACCCACAAACACATCTATAAAATTGGTCATGAAATACTCATTCGTGTATACTGTGGAGTACCACCTAAAAAAATATCTTTTATTTTTCCTTTAGAACCTATCATGTTTCTGAATTATAATGGACATAATGTTTAGAAATTCTATTTATTCAATTTAGAACATAATAATTAATCATAAGTGATTATTTAATCTAAAAAACTATTACATTTAATACTATTGGGGATACAATAACATCCCTTATATGTGTGTATTACCTACCATAAAGATCATTGAAACATTGAGAAATTACTCAAGCGAACTTATGACCTACCATCTCCATGATCTTATCATTAGTTAATTTTTATTAACTTTTCTTCATAAATAGTTTTAAAATTATTATTTATGTATAAATATTATAATTTTATCCTATATATTGTCCTTTAGGTATTTATATAATGATCCTTTTTACCTTTAGTCAACCTTCCAATGAATATTTTGAAATATAATCCAAATCTGAGAATATTATATGTTTTTTACATAATTGATTAATAAAATATATAAGAAATTTATATAATTTAAATAAAATTATTAAAATAATATTAAATAATTCTTAATAATTAAAATAATTTTATTAATTTTATTATTATGGAAGATAAGGAACATGAATCCTGAATCCAACTTGTGGTAATTTTTTTCCCGTTTCAATTTTATTTCATTGACATATATTCCATATTCACCACTTATTTTTTTTTGGTGTATATAATTAAATTTAATGTATTGTTTGATTATTATCATTAAAATTATTTCTATTTATATATCTTTTTTGAGGATATCTTTTTCATGTGATTTACATTTTCAAATTTATGAAAGAGTTATGGGATTTTTTTCTGAATTTGTTTTCTATGAGATGCTAGTTATGTTATATTTCCATATTCATTTATACGACTAAAAAATTTCACATTTTTAATGTTATATCTTGAATATATTTGTTATTATGAGATTCGTATTATCACATATTGTTATTCTTTCATAGGGAATACAATTCATTTTTAAAAAATCAGTAGGAGTCCTTGGTTACAATCTCATCAACTATCAGGATTGTGTACGACTATGTATAAAATGTTTCTATATGATAACACTCATGATGTATCTTTTATTATGGTTTTCTGTGATACTATCATGTATTTTTACAATTATTACACTCATTTGTACTTAAATGTTTTGAGAATGTTTTTTTATCAAAATAGCACTTCATGTCCTTCTTTTTCAGAAATATGTTTTTATTCAATGTAATGTTTTAAAAAAATATTAATTTTTTTTATATAATATTTTAATATCACTTTCGGTTGAATGGAATTCAAATGTTTTTAGTGATTTTTGAATCATCCATTATATATTTCAAATATTTTTTCAATGAAATGTATTTTAAAAATGATTTATGTTTTAATAAGGGGTTTTCAAAATAAAAAAGATTATTTTATTCAAGATTTATTTTGATGATCTTATAATGGTATTTCCAATAATTAAAATCAATAACCCTTATTGATACATATACTGCACTAGGTATATTTTGTATTGATATCATCCTCATTTTATTTAGATGGATTAATATTATTTTAATGATATCGTAACATAACACGTTTATGTTCATTGGGTTTAACATGTTTTGATGAGATTGTTATGTTATCCATTTACTATCTGTGGGATAATAATTTTACATAGATAATTTGGTAGGAAAATTTTATTTTACCAGGGGTTATTCATATTATTAATGGTTTAATGGTTGTTACTGCGATTTTATATTGAAATGAATGATTCTATGTGTTAGGATATTAATTGTACATAAACAATTGATGGGTGGTTATGTTATAAAATAATGATGGTTTGTCCCATTATAAACTAAGGAAGTGTGTGCTCTTGATATACCTCAGGTGTATTTTTTTTAATGTATATAATATGTTTATTCCATTTTTGGAGTGATTTTAAGAGTGGCGTGAAAGTTATGTTCCATGTTATATACATGTTTCCTTTATGACAAATATGGAATTATAAATCGTCTCAAGATCATGATTAAAATAAAATGGCTCATGATTATTTATTAGGATGAGTATTTTCTTTACCACAATTTTATATTTTATAATAAAGTTAATGATGTGTAGGAATTCTTTTAATATCCACTCATTTACTCTGATTATGTATCTTACCCTTATACACTCAAATGCTCATTGATTACATTCATTTTTTAATTCTTATGTTTACCCTTTATAACAATTTTATGTCACCCTGATAATGTTATTTATCCTTGAGTAATGAATAAATTGGAGGGATAATTGTTTCCATAAAATATATTCACAAGGATAATGTTGATGACCAAAATTGAAATAATAAATGATGGTTTATATTGGAGAAATTCACATTTAAAAATATTCTAATTTTGTATGAATGATTTTTTAAAAATTATATAAATCAATACATCACAATTGTCCTCATTTATATATGTGATTAATTTTATTCTTTTTAACATTTTATGGTTTGTGTGGAAAAAATTGAGTCCCAAATATAGACTGCATAGTGAGAAATATAATGTTTTAATTTCTGTCATAGGTCCCCGATGTTTGGGTCCTAAGATGTTATAGTTGGTACCAATGTTGAATTTAGATTAATTTAGATATAAGATTTATATCATGTCTATTTATATTAAGAGTTATAGACACTATCAAACATCTATATGATTATTAATGATCCTAAATTTAATGTATTAGATAGCCTTGAAGGTTTTGAGGAATAATGTAATATAGTGGTTATTGAAATTTTGGGAGAAATTTTATTTGTGTTGGAGGTGTTTGTAACCCCTAGGATCCACATGATGTTCTATTTATGAAAGAATTATTTTTCATTTTTAAAAAAATGTAATGTAATGCCACAAACCAAGTTACCGAGAGTCGGTGCATTATTACTTAAAATTGGCATGATCACCAGAGATCAAGTCTTGAAATACCGATTAGTTTTGTATCCTTGGAAGCACTATATACATACATAGGTTTTAAATTACATCATGAAATAAAAAAATAAGACTACGTCCCCTTTGAACACATAGATATCCTTTGGCATATCCCTATAGTTTAAAAATAATATACTTAATCACATCCTGGGAAAAAGAAATCATAAGAAAGGGGTGAGATCAGATTCTTACTAAGGATAAAATAACAGCGGAAACTATCATAAATAAGCATAAATATTTAAGGAAATGTATAAGGCTAAAACACATGAATTTTAAACATAAACAAGAGAATAATATAGAAAACATAAAAAATATTTCTATTTATTATGTCACATTGATATTCTACTAGTTAAATAATCACATGTAATATCAATAGGTATTTTCATAATGATGCAATGCATAATGTCGAACATCATAACCACATAGTGAAAGCTTATTTCTGAGAGTGTAAATATGATTTTTTAAAGGAATTATGCCAAAACACTAGTTTGTCTAAAGAGACTTACCGATCCATCGAGAAGCTATATCACACTCCACCCATCACTTACTAAGTCCAATGCATTCATCATATGAAAAAGATGACACATAACATAATCATTCATATGAAAACTAGCATACGAAATGTTAATACATTAACCATAAACCTTGAATAGTATAAAAATACATCATCCACAGTCCAATGTATCACAAATACATCAATATAATATGGAAGATTGTATCAAAATAAATGAACATCAAACATGATTAAAATCCATCAAAAATTATTGACATAGATGCAATCAAAACTATTTGAGATAAATATCTCTTTAAATTTATTAATAATTTAAAAGTCACGTTTTTATGAATTAAAGAATTTATTTTGAGAATATTTTTATATGCTTGTAATTGAAGCTTCAAAGGTTTAATAATGATGGAAAATAGCAACACCTACTGTATAATATAAAAAACATTCATACCATAATTTGTCAAAAAAGTAATAAAGTACCTTGTTTTTAAAATGAAAAAAAGATTAATTTGAAAAAATTTATAAAAAGTAAAAAAGGGTATAAATTACATTAACCCATATTCTATGAAATATTATAAATGTTTTGAATTACTTTTTTAAGAAACATGTATGTTAATGATATACAAGTACCACTAGATACTTTCTAAAAACAACCTCAGATAATAAAGGGATTTTAAAATGAACCCTTACCTGATACATTTCCTTAGATGAGATTAAATTATCCTCATATATAATTGTTAAATAATTTTTATTAAATTATAAAACAAACACATACATAAATATGATATCATATATGATCTTCTAATTTTTCTTTTTTAATAATATTTCAGTAGTCTCATTCTTTCGGGTGTTAACTGATTCAATTTATCTATATGTATTTTAGTGTAAGTCATGTTTGTTATGGATAATATGTATTTAAATCAAATATAGAATAATATTTAGTTCATAAAATTTGTTTTAAATCATAAAATGAAAATTATACTATAATGGTTACGATGGGGAATGAATCACACCGTGTTCGTGGAGACAGTAATCTGTACATACACACAAGTGACAATATCACTCTATTGAAGGTGAAATGACATGTAATTGGATGGTATGTTACATATAAAAAATCATTAACATGTTTTATTTTTTATTTACATAAATTATACTGATTATTATTCCTATCTGAATGATGATGTCTCGAATAACAAACAACCCCATGAAGTGGAGACAGTAAGCCTTACGTACACACGTATGGTGACCCTTTCATTCATTGGATCGATAAAATAATGAAAATTCTTGTACCATATTTATAATAAAATCAACGTATGTAAAAGTTAATAGATTTATTATTTCTGTATGGAAACAATAAAGAAATAGGTATCAGAATAAGAAAAAAACATTAAAATAGGTGATTAAATTATTATCTCTTCTACGGGTGCTTCCTTTTTATTTGATTGAATGGGATACATAGGATATATTTATCATCAAATTAAGGCCTCTAGGATTATTTGAGGGTAGTTTGTAACTTATTTGAGTAGGGGTTGGCCGAGAGAAATGGCTTTGGAGGTGTGATTTTGATATAAGGAGAAGTACCCTTTTTTAAGAGAGGTGAGGATCACTTATGGAAAACCTTGAAATGTTATTTTATTATAAAATCATTATTGGTTTATAATAGAAAAAAATGGAATTATTTCTCATATAAGGTGGGTATGGGTCTAAATAATCTCAAAAAAAGGTTTTATACAATTTAGGTCACCATATTAACTTATCATTTAGATGTAACTCTTAATTAAAGAATTTAACATTTATAGTGTCTTCTTGTATTTTTATATTAGCAGGAAAATAAACTTACTATAAAATGACCTGAGACCCCCATGTGGATAATTAATCCCATATAAATCATTATATATGTTATTTGTCCAATCCTTACATTTTTATAAATAGTATATCATCTAATAATATAGTAATTTTTAAAAAACTCATTTATGTCAACATTGTCACTCTTTAGTATTTGGTTATTGTGAACATAAAAAAAAGTTTACATCCAAAAAATACATTAAATAAGTCCTATCATGTCAAATTAAAATATAAAATTACTGTAATTCATCAAAAGAATCAATTTAAATTTATTTGGATATTTCTAATATCAATTATTTTAATCATTCATTAATGACGTAATTACTGCAACATCATTGTGTGATAAATAAATTTATTTATATAATGCATAAAAATTATAAATAAAATTCCATGTTGTAGGAAATATTTTCATATTTATAGCGAATATTTATTGTTGAATTTAGATTATTTATAACCCAATATTAAAAATATTTTATTTATTAAAATTTGACATTAACCATTTTAACTCTTCTTTAAATAAAATAGTAATAAATGTCCTAATCTAATCCAAGTGGATCAAATGGGATCATATATTATTCCAAAGGTTGATATTGGTCGAAATAAAAATATCCATTAGAATTAGAATATGTGTTCATGTAATTATAATAATATTTATATCTTTAATTAACCTATTTACTCTTAACTGTGGAAAATAAAATTCAAAAGTTACTATTCACCAAAAAATATTTTCATCCTATTGAACCACATTTTACATAATGATGTCAATAGTGTCTCTTAGATTTTGGAAATTAAAATCATGAAAGTGGTAAAATTACATTTTATGCAAATTTTTAAATATTCCTTTAAGGTGGGTAAAATATGTTAAAAAGTTAAATAACATTTTATACATCTAATCTTTTTATCAAAAGGCTCCAATGAAATACATTTACTAATATTCATATTATGTATCTATTTTGACTTTAAAATAAATATAAATAAAAAAAATTATTTAATTAAATTTTAGTTTAAAAAAATAATGTAGTGTTTTTCATTATTCAAAAAAAATAAATATTTTCAGAAAAAATACCACAAATTAAACCTAAGATAATTTTGACATTTTAAATAAAAAAATGAAGTCCATTTTGAAAAATAATATTTTTAAAATTTTAAAAAGTTGGTATCAATATTCATAAATACTTTTTAAATGGCTAGTTTTATTGGTCGTGGTGTGCTAGAACTCAAACATGCGTACAACACAACCTATTTCATTATTTAAAGAGAAGCGTATCATAGAATCATAGTGTGTTATAGGAATACTCATATGTTGGGTGGAAACCCATCACATGTGGCAAGGTAGTAGGTATCAAAACCATGACTGGTGAAATATAAGGGTATTCCCATATACCATATGACTACAAGATGTCCAGGTTAGTATCACAATTTTTTATTGGTATATAATAAAATTATTTCAAAAAGGTATGGTATTTATTTGAGGTATAACAGTTAATTTTTTGTGGTAGAATATATTCTCAAATCCATATAATCATTGGTTCTATAACATTGTTAATAAATGATTGAATAATTTTAGGGATGATTATTTAAGGAATTAATTATTTTTATCTTTGGGAATTAATACTGAAATTTTTATATTATTTTTTACGGTGTATTATTTTTGGGAATTATAATACAATGAGTTATCCATTTTAATTTTTATTCCCAAATGTAAAGAGAAAGAACTTTTTACTCCTTTGAAGGTTATGAGGTCTATAAAGTTTAATTCATATAGTTTCAATTGTGAAAAAAATCATTTGAAATACACATCATTGTTATAATATGATTAGATTACATTGGAAATTTGTTAACTTGTGAAATTCTACACATATTGTATGTATATTTCCAGGTTATCTTAGTCTATATAGTATGAAAATTACGTAACCCCATGAAATGATCTTGAAAAAAAATAATTCTTCCTTGTTACTTCATTTCAGATGAACCAATTTTCTTTTCTATCATCACATATATATGTAATTTGAGGCCCCTAACATTTCATCGATTATTCACTTATTTTTAATTTACAATAAAAGTATTTTAAAATTTCCATTCACTGATTATAAAGATAAATTTTAAATGTATAGGATGTAATTTATTAAAGGGGGGAGGATGTGCTCCCCTAATATCTTAATTAAGAGAATATTATTCACTATCGTAATGGAAATGATAATTTTAGTCTTCCATAAACTTCCCAAAACACTCATTTTATCTTTTGGTGCACACAACCCTAAATGTTTTATGTTAGATAACATATTATATAGTTGAAAAAAAACTTATTTGACCCATGATATATAAAAGCATAATAACCTCACCATTAGAATGGTAGTTAAGAAAATGATTAAATATATTCCAAAAATATGTTTTATATATGTATATTTAATGAATTATTTTGTGACTAACTAATTAGAAATGAATATAAACAAATTTTGAGAATAAATATAAGAGATTTTATGAAAAATAAATTCAATACGAAAAAGATTATTTTATACTAATAAAATAACAAAATAAATATTGTTGGATTTTATTAATTAATTTTTTTTGTAATATATTCAAAACGATGTTAAAATTAATCATATGAATCTTCTATATATTTTTATGTGATAAATCCAAATTTGCGCAAAAAAATTTATATTTTTATCAAGGCAGCTTTTCATCCTTTTATGAAATTTTTTATTAAAACTAAAATTTTACACATTTATAAGCATTATTTTACAAAATAAACTTATTTTTTTAAATGGTAATATAATAATTATCATAGGGTTTATTTTCAATATTTTTAGAAAACATTCATTTTTTGATGAAAGGTAAAAAATAATAAATTCTAATTGAAAACTGAATTTTCATCTAAATATTTTACAAAGTTAATTTATACAATAAATTAGTTATAAAGTCAAAATAGTTCAATTATTCAATATTGTACCAATGTTAGGCCATTTTGGTAAATTTCACATTAAAATTCATTATAAATACTTTTCAGGAATTTGAACATTTTCAATTTCAAACAATGTTGTTACATCCAATCTATGTGATTAATTTAAAAATAAATTTTTTCCACTTCTGTGAATAAAAGTAATTAATTATTAATAAATATATTTAATCCTCATAAATTCACATTTATATTAAATTCAATTATGTTTTTTTAGAAACATATTAGTGAACAAAATTAAAATTAATTACCACAACTAAGGTAAAACAATATTATAAAGTGGTAAAACATTATTATTAAAGGAATGGGGACATATAAACAGGTGAAAAACGCATTTAATGTTAATATTTATATAAAATTCCATATATTATTAAAAATGGGTCACTATTTGTTGCACATAGTATAAGGTATACCTCTGATTACTATTTATTTTTATGTATTTATTAGAATTCCACTCCTTAATTATGAAATTTCATTCAATCTCCCATATTCTACACACCTAAATATATTTTTTTATAAAAAAACCATATAAACTCAAAAATTCAATAAATTCATTATATAATCCACACATTACATATAAATCCAATTGGGGAAGTCATTTAGTTCAAAAAAAGAGTTAATTATGATGGATATAAAATATAATATTTTCATTCATAGAGATTCATTATATCATAAATAACCTAATAAAATTTCATACCTTATGGGACATGATAACATCACACCTATTTATGTTAGACTACCACCTTGGGAAGAGTTGTGACAAATTTTCACTAGAGTGATACATCAATTGTAAAAAATGGTAACTATAATGATTATATATTATATTAATGAAATATTTATGATATTAGTAAAATAATTATTTTTCTATAAATATATTATATCATTTTCTTCTTATAAGTTCACACACTAAAAAATTGATAACATAATTCGAGGATGTGTGGACTATCTCCACCTTAAAAAAATGATTCTTCCCTTTTCAATACAAAATCACTAGAAATATATATATATATATGTCTATATAATTAAATAATATTTTATCCAACATATAATGATCATTCTGTAGTGGTAAATTATTTTTATCGTCTTTATATATTGATCATTGAAAATGGAAATGTTACTCATGTGTATGCATGACCTACATCTCCATGATCTTAAAAATGGTTAAGTTTTTGTAAACATCATAAAGTATTGGTTATAAAACATTAATTGATGTATAAATATTATAATTACATCATTATTATTAATATGAATATATTTATTTAATTATCCCTTTGACCTTAGTCAACCTATAGAAGTTGATTTTCACATATTAGCCTATTATCGTCAAAACAACCTCTATAAATTTTACAGATTATATAATTATATATAACATTTTTATATGTAAAATAAAATGAAAAATAACCATGAATTATTTTATAATTGAATTATATAATAAAAATAATTTTATTATTTAGGAAGATAAATAAAAATCAAGATGAATCTTTGTCAATGTAAGGGGTTTTCTCATCTCAATTTTATTTTGGTTACATATATTCCATACATACAACTTATAATTGTTCTTTTTTAAATATACTTGAAATTAGTATAGTTTTTATTAGTATAATTTAATTTCTGAGTATTTTCAAATTTATTTGAGGATATCTCTTTCATGGGGTTTCTGGATTCAATGTTAAGAAATCATTAATGAATTTTCATCACATTCATCATTCACTAAGATGTATGTTATATTATACACCCATCATGATTTATGTGGTCTATAGTCCACCCATTTGACAGTTTAAATAATGAAAATCTTTTTTCAAATGATATTATATGTTTCAAAAAATAGTATTATTTCATGGGCATCACGAATAAACATTGCAAATGTGGTAAGAGTCTTTTATTACAATTTCATCATTTATTGGAATTTTGAATGATAATGCTTCAGATATTGTAATATTGTAATTATAAATAATTATCTTATAATATTATTATTCATGTTAATATCATGTAATTTATCTATTTTATAATCTTTGGTACTTAAAATTAATGATAATGTGTTTTTATTAAAATTCGACCTCATTTTTCTCTTGGGTTAGAAATATAGGTTCATAAAAAATAATGATATTAAAAAGGTAATCAATTTTTTTTAAACAGGATTTTAAGATAATTTACAATGAAAAAGATTATAATTAATTATTATTTTTAATAATTATTTTAAATTATTGTTAAAATATATTTTTCATGTTTCCAAAGTCGATTTTAATGAAAATTATTTTCATAATCATTTATGTTTAAAAATGATTTTTTAAAAATGAAAAGGATTTTATAATGATGAATGGCTTTAATAATATTTTAATGGTATTTACTTTCATCAATATCAAATATTCATGTTTTTACTTATCCCTCAATAGATATATTTTTTATTTATATATTCTTCATTCTTTTATAGTTGGATTATGATTGACTCAAAGAGATTGTTATGAAACAAATTTTTTTCAATGATCTAACAATGTTTCAACAAGATTTTTATACAAATAATTTATTTTAAATTGTTTAATCATTTTAAAATATATTTTTTTATAAATAATAACTTTTCAATGGGGTTTTCATGTTATTTTAGGGATAATGGTTTTTCCTATATCTTTATGGGGAAATTAAATCATATATATGGTTTGATTTTAATGGTACATGTACATTTGGTGTGTGGTTATGATATAAACCAATGATGGGTGATTCCATGGTAATAGATGGACATCTCTATCAATAATAGTCATTTAATTCATTGGTTATGTAATTTTATTATATGGTTATTTCATTTGTAATATAATTTATATGATTGATGTGAAAATGATGTCATAAGTAATGTGAAAGTTTTGTTTATTCTTTAAATGGGTTTATAATTCTTCTCATGATCTAGATTGAGGTCACATTGCTCATGATTATTGATTCAAAAGACCATTTAGTTTTCCATTTTTCATTTTTAATGAACCATATATTGATGGGTATTAATTACTAATATTCTATAATTAAATTTTATTATGTCTTCATACCATTCGACAGTATCATGATAATTGATATCATTTAATTTTTAATGATTATGTTTAACCTTATGTATGATTTAAGAAGAAAATTTGTATGATTCCTTTTCCCCAATTTATATACAATAATGTTTAATGATTTATGTGCATAATATATTTATCACAGATAATATTCATATCCTAATTCAAAATAACACAAGATGGGTTATTATAAAGAAATTTAAAATTAAAGTCACGTAAATTGTTTATATAGGATATTTCCCTAATTATCCAATACTATAAACCATAATGTTTTTTTAAACATTAAGTGATACATTGTTTTCTTTTTCTATTTTATTGTCTGGATGGAAAAAATTAGGTCACAAATATAATCATATTAGCCGAAAATGTAAAGTTCACATTTTTATCATAGGATCTGAGAGTGAATGTCCTAGGCTGTTATAATTAGTATCAATGTTTCTTGATGATAAATTTTTATATTAGGATTTTTTTCATGTGAGGTTATATTTATACATATGGATACAGGCATATGTCAATAATATTTAGCACAATCATCTGTTTAAATGTCATAGGCACCAATGATGGATTTAATAGATGATGTGTTAATGTGATTAATGAACTTTAGGGAGATTTTTTTGGGTTTTGTATCTTTATAACCCCCAAGATCTACATAAATTGTAATAATAGGAGAAAATTCTTTTATTCATAAAAAAAATCACAAACCATATACTAGGTGAAACCCATCACATCTGGTATGGAAGTTGGGCATAAACCCATAACTGAAAGGCGATAAGGTTTTTTGAATCTACCAAAAGCCTATATGATTAATAGGATGGTATAAAATATTTAGTTAGGAAAATATTAATCTTAAATTAGAAAAATATGACAATTTATTTGTATAATAATAGAATATTTAACATGGATAATATATTCTCAAATTAATCTAATAATCAGTCTTCTAACAAAGTCATAAATTGATTGAATAATTTGAATGATAGTTATTTATAGATTTATTTATTTTTTTACAATAGTTGTTACGGTTTAATACTATAGATTGATTTATGAATGTTTATTAATTTTTTGGAATTATCTTATGATTTACTATACATTTTAGTTATCGTTAATGCTTACAAAACTATTAGTAACTTTTTTTCATTTTATGGTTATGTGGAATTTATATTTATATTTTTAGTGCTTTGGGAAGGAAAAATTCATCTTTAATACTCATCAATTAGATAAAAATATGAGATTCTAATGGGAATTGGGTAATAGATGAAATATTACTCTTCAAGTAAATATCATCCCATGTTTTTTAGTCTAGATTTTTAGATAATTCTAACTCTTAGAAAAGTAACGTGTAACAAAAATTTTATCCCTGTAAATTCATTTTAGATTAACCAATGTCCCATTTTTACCATAAAAATTATATGGTTATTTAGGACCCTACCATTCTATTAATCATTCAATTGTTTGTGATCAATGAACTCAATTTCTCTATATAGTTATTTAGGTTTTTCCACTATTCCCATATATCTTTTACTACTTAGTATATAATAAATTATTAGTCCATATGAACATATTGATTAACTTCTTGTCTTATTAAGTGGATTCATTATTGACACTTTTTTATGTTGGTTTACAAAAAATGTTCTTTCAAATTTATATCATTTGATTATACAGATAAAGTTCAAATTGTGAGGGGAATTTTTATTAAATGGGTGAGGATATATCACCCCATGAATATAAATGTATAAAATTATATTTGGGAAAATATAGGAAATAAAACCATGAAGTTACCTTTAATTACATGTTACACTCAATTTATATTTTTTTATGGAAGCCTGAGATTATTATGTTTGATACAATATTCAACACGAAATAAGGAACATGAAACACAGTGATATATATTACCATTATAACCGATATGATATAATTTATTTTATAAATAGTACTAACTAAATAAAATAAAAAGTAATTATAAAATTATAGATTTTTAATTATTTGGTGTAATAATAATTTGTAAAAAAAAACCTTTTGAGAAATAAATTAATCCTTTTCTATGAATCATTTTAAATGTGTACATGTTTCATTTATGAAAAAAATAAAAAAATCTTATTGAATACTATTAAATAAAATTATATGAATTATATTTAATAAAAAATTTAACATTAAACTTCTGTTTTTATTGGAAGTATTTAATATAAATCACACTTCATAAAAAATGTAGAATTATTCATATGATATTTTTTCATCATATTGATCTTACACTTGTATTATGACTATATTTTTACAATTTTATAAATTTAATTTGAAAACATAAAACTCATTTACTAAATAAAAAATTCAAAATTATCTTAGGTTGGTTATTTTTTTATTTTTTTGAAAAGTTTAATTTTTTGATGAAAAGTGAAAAATAATGACCTTTAATTGAAAACTAACAATACATATAAATAATTTATAATGATGAATACAATTTTTCATTGGATTTAATGTAAAAATATTCCAATAATTCAACAATGAATCCAACTTCTATCATTGTAATAAATTTCACATTAAAATATGATATATTTTTTAATTTTTAAACATTTTCACATTAAATAATATGTTTTGACGTCCCATCAATGGTATTAATTTTACATTTATTTATAACACATATATGAATAAAAATTTTCAAAATTGAGTCCAAAATTTGAATTAGAATAATTTATAATGACTATTGTTGTAAAAATATTTTTTAATTAAAATTATTAGTGAAGTAAATTAAAATTAATTACAATGATTAAGGTAAAAACAAGTTTTATTAGTGGTTAAACATTAATCATAATGGGGGAAAATAACCTATTAACTTGTAAAAACCCTATTGTATTTCCATATTTAGTTTAAATACCATATATTATTAAAAAAATCATTTATAAACATATAATGTATTGGAGATCTCAAAATAGTGTTTGATTTTTTCGTATTTATATGAATTCCACTCATAAATTTTAAAAGGGAATTCACTCTACCCATTATACACTCATCTGAAGCCTTTTTTGGAGCATCCAAAACCATCCAAAATAAACTCCCAAATCCACCAAGAATAATATATGAATCAAATTGGTCATTAATCCAAGCAATTCATTTATATAGTGTAAACAAATATGAGTCAATCGATAAAGTGGTAACATTCATCAATATGAATTTTTTTGTTTACATCTCCACCACCATCGATTATTTTTATTCAATGATTATATAACAACCTATTTATCCTCATTATAATTAGATATTTTTTATTTTTATGGTAAAACCAACTCCCAGACACACATCCAACAAATGGGTTGTGAATTCCTCATTTGTGTGTACAACAGTTGACGACCTCACGAAACGATGTCATTCGATTTTCATTTACTACCTCTCTTAGTTGGAAATTATGAAGAATGTAATTTTTATATATTATAAATATGATATTTAAAATATAATCATACCTCTAGATTAATTATATTATATACACAGACTTTTTTTTATATCGTAGGAGATACGATTACTTCACTCATGTGTACGACGGACCACCCCCTCATGAATTGATGTTAAGAGTTTTCACTAATGTATTATATTGATGGTAAATAGAAAAATAAAATGTATATATATTATATAAATGAAATAATTATTATATTCAGGACATAATCTTCTCTATGGAAAAATAATATATTATTCCACCTCCGAGGTGGCACGTTTATGGGCAGTGCAAAAATTGTTTGATGAGGGTTGTCACTCGTCCATTCTTCTATAGAGACAGGTTCTCATCAAATTCACCATTCCTTTTTTTGACTTGTTCGGCATCATTATCCTTTAATTAAGGTTGAATTAACCATGTGGGAACTGTCAGTCCCAGCGGGTGACTGTGTGGGGGTTAAACACTCATGCAATCGGTCCTTCTCAGATATAACATACTCAGATTGACTCCAATGGGTTTATTCATGCATCCAAGAATGCCTAAATACCCTAGAATCCATGATTCATCGACCTTCTTTCCAAAGGCTTGTGCTTGTTGGATGACGATTTTGCCAACGTCACTTAAGGTCACCATTGGTCGAGATGATGGGAGTTCAAGCTCACCTCACCCTTCCAGGGGAGCATTGTTCCCTATTACGGGACTCTCTTATAGATTAATTTCATGTTCATAGGTTCATGAATCCTTGGTTCATCATCTAAGTGTGTTTCCATGGGCTGACTGTAGTTTTCTAGATCATGGTGAGCATGCATATGTTTGATTCTATATAGGTGATGATGACTTGAGCCATATTATAAGGTTCTCTAGAGTTTATCTTCATATAGGGGGAAAATGTCATGATTTTGAGATAGTTCCCCCTTGGAGGGCTTCCTACGTATCCTCAAGAGAGGAATCATAACACATGTAGTTTAGGATTTTTGGGGCTTACGCATTGAAACTACCCATTTAAGGGGACATGATTGGGTGGACCTTTTATGGATGGGATCCCTTTTGAGCTCTGGAATTATAGTAAGAATCCTATGTATCCTAATTTGGCCAGGAATCAGTGTTCTTGTAGATCAGAATGTGTGGGTTTTACACATGGAAGCTTCCCATTTGAGGGACATAATTGGTTGGACCCTTTCTGAAGGGCACCCTTTTGAGCTCAAGTCTTCTTGTAGGAATCCAACATGTCCTAATTTATTCATGAATCAGAGTTCTCGAAGATCATAATGTGTGGGGCTTATGTGTGGTAGAATCCAATTTCAGGGACATAATTTGGTGGACCATTTCAGAAGGGCACCCTTTTGAGATCAGGCCTTCTGGTAGGTGTCTTGCGAATCCTGATTTATTTAGTAATAAGATATCACATAATTCATAAAATTTTCATGTTTTAATCTTTATTGAAATATAATCCCACACGATTCATTCATTGTTGGAGAAATAATAGGACTTCAATGATTTAACAATGCAAATGCCTCCTCCCCTATTGGTGGGGGAGGGAGATCCCGCGGCGAAAGAGGCAGGGGTAACAGTGGGCAAGGGCATAGAGCGATGAACCATTCCATGTGAAATGGTACTAATGGTCATGTGGCCCTACCTCAGAAGATTTGGGACGTACCTCAGTGGGGGGGCCTAGAATAAAATATGAGGTATAATACATTTTAATGTCATATAGCTTGGACGATGGAATCATAGTTTAATGTCCTGTGGATTGGACTATTTTTGGTTCTGCAATATAGGTTCACGTGATGATGACAAATTTTTATATAAAAAATGATTAACTAGAGGAAAATCATATTTTGATGTTCTAATGAGCCTCAAAATTGAGATGTTCGGAATGTGAAAACCATGATTATGGAGGATTTCTCATTGAGGGAAATGAAATGAGGAATTGAAGCCATTTAAGAGTATATATGTAGGAGAGTACTCTCATGATGAATAATTTTCCTTTGGATGATGACCATTTTTGTGGGAAACATATACAGAGCCTCTAGGGAATGATTTTCATATTCAATCTGAGGTGTCCTTAGGACACTGAACTAATTTTTCTAATGGTTGAGGAGTTTTATAAAGATATGAAATCACCAATTATACTACTATTTATGTCATTGAGCTTGGATGATGGCATCATGGTTTAATGGCATGTGATCCAGATAATGACTGATAGTTAAGGGTTATAATGTTTGGATCATGGAGGGAAGGAACTATGATTAGTTATAGGATAATTTTACTGGGATGTTCTGAAAAACCTCGAACATGAGAGGGAAGTAACGTGTAAATCGTGACTCTAGGTATTGTTATATCATGATAAATGATACGAGGCATGGAAGACATTGAGTCATACAGGGGTAGGAAAGGACCATCTTTATGACAAATTTCTCTTTGAATGAAGGCATTTTTTGTGGGCAACATATGCAGATCCACTGGGGGTTGATGTGGGTAGTCATGAAAGGTTACTTCAGGATCATGTACTTCTTCTCCTTATGGACATGGAGGTTTGTTAGGATCTAGAATCACCAGAGACACAATGTTTGATGGATGGAAAGGATGTGTTCGGGAATTTAAGAAATATTCAGGTTGTGATTTTTTATTGAGATCTGGGTCAACTTGGTATAGGATGTTGGACATAGGGCATTTCTGGAGGTGTGTGAGGAATTTCTGTTCTCATGGTGTTTAAGGGAAGGATGTTTGGAAATCATAATGACGCAATAGAAAATGTCTTCAACATGGCCTGAAAAGTTCATGGTGAAAATCTCCATTTTTTCATTGGGGTCAATTATTGTATAGAAAATACAAACCCGGACGGCCGAGACAGTTACTCGGCACATAACCAAAGTGAGCATGCAGGGGAACTGGCCCCACGGTATGGACCAGTGTGTGTGATCTTTTTTCTACATAGACCTAGCCATGTAGTATATGGCTTCTTAGGATGGTACACAGAGGGGTTGGCTGTGTACGATGGTACATAGATAATCTTTATGCGAAATGACTTCCATATAGGGAGTCTACGTACTATCATCTATATATGGGCGCATGTGAATTTTCTTCCACATATGGGCATCTTCAAACCATTTTCTTTATATGGGATTCTACGCAACATTTTTATTATATACTTTTTAATGGTTCACTAGCTGGATGGGGAGGGTTCTCCAAATACAGTTCACGGGGAGGACTTTCGTGAATTTAATTCTTCATATAGTTCGTGAGATGGTTTCCGAATGTAGTTTTGGATGTGGTCTGGAATCCTATGAACTATTTCAGGTACCAGAGAAATTACTCCCACACCCTCTACATTCGTCACCCAATTTTCAAAAATCCCCATGATCTATCCCTCGCATTCGTCCCTTTATCCCCTTTTTCAGTTCCTCTAGTGGTCCTTTGATAGAGGTTCATGGAATCTATATATTTGGTTCACAAGGAACCTTCTGCAGAAACCCATAGAGAGATATCATGATCCACAAATGGCCTGGTCAACTAGGGTTTGAGGAGGTGTGGTACACCATTGAATTCTCCTCATCCGCTAATTACATCATTCTCAGGGAGGGTATGCTAGGAACACTTCCATCATATTTTATCAAGTGAAAATTTTCTATGAAGACATTGGTTCAAGGGAGGAAATTCACCGGGAACATCTTCATTTTATAGCGAACGCCTTGTGGTAATGTTAATCATATACTTTCTACATACTATTGGTTCATGTCTTATTCCATCTGCAAACCTATCATGGTAATCAGTATGTGGTTGTTCCAAATACCATAAGAAAATTTTATTTCTTCACTTTTCCCCACATTTTATAATAAAACATGATGTTATCTTCTTTACCAAGATTTTGGGTGTATTTTCCTTCCCGGTGATGAATTTTTAGGACCCTTCAAATTCCCTCATCGGAATGGGCTCTGATCGGGATGAAAAGGATTCTCTTCCGATGTAGAATCATCCCGACTTGAATGATCAAATAATGCTCTAATTTTTTCCTTAGACAAGGGACTAAGAATGCGTAATTCAACTATTTTTGAGGTTTTATGGAAGAACACATAAACGTTATTGTATTTTTCATTATTATTACCGAATTTTTTACTCAGCCCTTATGGTACGGGATTTGAAGATATAGATTTAATTTTTCTTAGGCCTTCCATTTGTGACTTTCTAACCTAAAATGCATTAATCCTTTTCTGATGGCTCAATGTGTTTTTATAACCTGATTCTCTGTATTTTCACCAAGGTTCCTCCTAAAAATTTTCCCAATCGAGAGTATGGTGCCTCTTCCATTCTCTGGTAGTCTTCAATCGCACAAATCAAACTTATTACCGATGTTTTAGGTCGAATAGCTTTGACCAAACATAACGGGATATGGGATTAACTCTGTTCCATTAGACAGGAATGTTCTAGTATCCTTCATACATGGATTAGGGATTCATCATGACCCTTGAATTGTGGACTCTAGAAATTTATGAGACTCAGGAGTCGCTTTAGTCATATGAAAGTTGGAGAGGACTCTCTTAAGTACTAAATTTCCTCTGATTTAGGGAAGTTATTGTGGGAAATGTACACAGAGCCAATAGGGGATGATGTGAATAGTCAAGAAAATGTGTTCGTAGGACACTGGAGTTCCATTTACAATGGCCAAATCGGATTTGATACATTTCGATTTTATTTTGAAATGAGGAGACACAATGGGTGGCTGGCCTAAGGAGAGGTATCTAAAGACATTAGGGACATTCATGTTTGATTTGACTGGGAAACTATCCATGCAATTTTATTTTTAGATCAAAGGAGAGATAGTGAATGATAAATCCAATTAAGTGTCTTTTTTAAGTCAGTGGAACTTGGGAAGAAGGTGGTACATAAGACGACATCTATGATACATCCATATGAGGTGGTGCGACCGGACATAAATGTCATCAGAGCATAAGGATGCTATAAAGGACTATCCTAGGGAAAAAATCTCATTGATTTATTTCCATTTTTTGGGAAACGTATGCATTGAATATGGGGCATGATATGCATAGTCAAGAAAAGGTTTCCATAGGATATTGGCCTTCTATTTCCAATAGATTGATGGGATTACAGAGATTGGTATCCTTCTGGACACAGTTTGAAACCTTCAATGAGGTGTACACCTGATCCTCAAAAGGGAAATTTTAAATGAGATTCTTTGGGGAAACCTAAAAACAAGGTGTGGGACTCTTCTTTGTTATGTGGATCAACTTCACACATATGGATGGTAAGTCCTTAGAGTCCTCCAAAGAGACCATAAAACAATCGGGAAAATATGTTCCAATATATTCAGAATATATGTATGGAGGAAATTGTAAACCATGACATTAAAGGCCCTTGAATCATGAGGGATGGGACGAGGCTTGGAAGCCATTGGGCATACTAATATATGAGAGGACTCTCCTGTGGATGAATTTTCCTTTGATTGAAAAATATTTTTGTGGGAAAAATTTGCTGATCCACCAGGGCATTATATGCATTGTTAACCAAAGTTTTCAGCATGACAATGGGATTTTATCCCAGATGTCCTTGGCGGGTTGTTGGGATTCATGATAACTCAAAGAAAATAGTTTTAAATATGAAAGGAGTGTATCCGGACATACATGGGATACCTGGGATGCTATTTACTCATTGAATTAGATGTCCCATACGTTGATATGACTCATATATAGGGTGAGGAACTCCTTTCACCATTGGGATGCCAGGTTATTTATCATCACCTGGACATGACTTATCGTTACTACTGGCAGAGGGGACCATGAAATTACTTTTAGGGTCATGATTTTAGGACCAAATTTCTGGACTGTTTTTCCATAACTCCACAATGGATCTCTCACTAAAATACATAAGCTCACCAGCGCCATGCTTGGTGTGAGAAACATGGGATTATGAGGGTTACAAGTAATTTATTAGGAATAAAAAATCTATATTAGAGGGAAATTTTGTGATTAATCCATTTTTAGGAAGTTTAGAGTCATGTGGTTAGGATGATTTTAGCCTTTCAATTTAGCATCATGCAGTGAGGACAGTTTTACAGCCATAATGATATCCACTAGTTTCAGGTTAATCACAATTAGGACGTTTCTGATTTTCCTTAGAGGTGAGTGATGATATAAGGAGTAAACCATAGTCCTTAGGGAATCATGAACCAGGTAGGATGACATGGGGCTTATAAGCCATTTGGAATACTGAGATAGGATAGGACTCTCTGGGGGTCAAATTTTCTTTTGATTTAAGGCCTTTTGTGGTTGATGTTTGCAGAACCACCGAGGCATTATATTCATAGGTAATCAAAGGTGTTTGTAGGAAACCAACCTTCCATCTCAAGTTTCAATGAATGATTTTGAGGACCCAAGTTTTCTAGATGTATAGAGTGTGAAAAATAGTAAAGTCAATCCTGGGAATGTGAGAATACTCAAATAGTGACTAACCATGACCTACATGGGGCTTCCAAAAAGGACTAACACATATTTATAGAGGGAAGCATGATCCTTTGATTTCTCATGACTGAGAGGCATGGGAGGAATCTCATAATATTGAGGACTAATCCACACATAACTCTTGAAGAATTTCACAGTATATTGTTATGCGGTAGGACCATTCATAGACTACCAGTAGAAGTCTGACCTATGTATGGGGGAAAGGGAATTGTGTTGGTGGCTGGGCCTGGATTCCAAACCTGAGCATCACAATGTATCCATAAAGGGTAGTAATCAAACCACACATAGTTCTGAATGTTCCCTACATGTGTTTTCTCAATGTGTTTGGGATTATTTAGGGCATTTGGGTTTTACTTAATGTTGGTTTCATTCCTATTATACCCCCTATGATTTATTTGGGTAAGAAAATCCCTACCACTGATCTTAATCTCTTCTGAGTTATAATCGATGTGAGAAACATGGAGTGGTCACAGAGTGTCCTTCACATGTGTGAGGCACCAGATAATATGATGGGGGAATTTTAATTTCGTTTTAAGGTTGTGTGGGGCCAAGATCAAGGATCAAGGTGTCTCTACGTATCCTACGAGTGTACCCCATACTGATTTGGATTGGTCCAATGGGTAGGGGAACTTCCATTCTACCAATCACAGTTTTGAGGTATACCCTAGTACCCCATATTTGGTCTTCAAAAGAGAATATCCACTACCCATCCTAATATAATAGGAGTTATACTAGAAGTGAGAAAGAAAGAGTGATAAGGGTTTCATCTATGAATATGGATATATAGGGGGTGTGTTGGAGGCATTTTTTCAATGGGGGCGGGGGGATGGTTCGGGATCGAGGATTGAGGCGTCTCTACATATCCAGAGAGGGAAGGAATTAGCCCATACATTATTCTATGAGATATCATGCAGTTCATTGTCATTAAATTATATGTTTTTATGCTACGTAGTTTAATGTCATACTTAGAGAACATGAGTCCTAGTTTAACACCATGTTTCAAGGTTTAATTCCTTACAATTTAACATCATGTTGAATGGACTATGAATAATATTTTATGTTCTTAGTTTTTAGACCTTGATATGGGATCATTTTTAACTCATAGTTTAAGGTCATAGAGTTTGTACCAGGTTATCGGGGTATAATAACACACATTATAATGTTATAGGGCTCAGACCTTTGCATTGGAGCATTTTGACGACTCACAGTTTAAGTTCACAGAATTTGGACCATAATATCGTATCATTTTTTATGACTCATAGTTTATAGTTGTAGAGAATGGACCATTAAATGGAGTTCATTTTTTATGAATCATAATTTATCTTCGTTGAGCATGGACCTTGGAATGGAAGACACCCTTTGTGACTCATATTTTAACATCGTGGATCATGGACCTTGATGTGGGAGGCATTATTTACTCATATATTAGGGTCATAGAGCATAGACCATAGCATTGGGACATTCATTATGACTCACAGTTAAATATCGTAGTTCTTGGACCATGTAATTTATATTATGTGAAGTATTTTTTGATGAACGTTGCATTTGATGGGTCTTTGATGATCTCCCCATCCATTGATATCAGGTTGTATGCTCCATTGGAATAAAACCTATGTATGACATATGGTCCTTCCCACATTGGTTGAAGAATCGGGGGATTCATCTCATGTATCATCAGGGTTATGAGGAATAGCACCATTTCTCCATAGAGGAAAGATCAAAGGTGAACCTTTTTGTTAAAGTCTCATCCAATCCGTGATTGGTAGATTTCCAAATGTTGCAGTGCTTGTAGTCTTTTCTCATATAGATATTCCAAATCATTAAACCTTCTATAGGATTGCTCGAATGTTGGTATTTTATTGTAGATAGTAACATGAACTGATGGTACTTGGACTTCAATAGGATACACCACCTCTACCCCATATACTAGTGAGTATGGGGTTACCTGGGTGGCAGTGTTGGTCGTGGTCCGGTAAGTACATAAATAATGAAGGTGCTTATCTAGAAATTATTTCTTATCCTTATCTACCTTATTTTAAATTATGTTGTACATATTCATGTTGAAATAATATATCTTCCCATTGGCCTCCACATGGTAGAGGGACTACAGATTGGCCTTGATTCCATATTCCTTGTACCGCTTTTCTAGCTTAGTAGAGCAGAATTTGGTGTCGTTGTCTGTCAGTATTGTATGAGGGAGACCAAATCAGGTGATGATGTTGTCCTTCACAGAGTGGAAGATGTTTCTCACCCTGAAATCCTTAAGGGGTTTTACTTCGGTGCATTTAGAAATTAATTCGGTTGTTGTGAGTATGAACTTGAATTGTCAGGATATAGCGGGTGGATATGGTCCCATAACTTCCATCCCCCAGGTGATGAATGGAAAAGAGTACATAGCCTCGTCGAGAAACTCTGGGGGCGTTATATGAAATTAGTATGAACTTGGAAGGAATGTAATTTCATAGTGAATATGGTAGAATCATGTATCATGATTGGCAAGTAATACCCAATCCTTTGGATTTTGTGAAAGAGCTTGGTTGCAGATTGGTGTGCTCTGCAAGATCTGGTGTGCACCTCTTTCATGATGACAATATTATCTTCTCTATAAATACACCTTAGAAGGTCTCCATGAAGGCCTCATTTTTATGGAACTTTTTTATGGTCTACCCCGTTGTATAAGACAATATAGACTTCTCATCTTCAGACATGCTCTCTTCTAGCCCTATCTAGTGGGAGTTCCCCATTCCAATAGTAATTTTCAATTGGTGACATCCAACCAGTAGTATGACCCAAAGGATCATTAAAAGGACTAATTTCATTGATTTCCTCTGTATTTCCCTGGATTAATGACCAAAACATATGGTTGAGAGCAATGCTATTCGTCGTTTTACCCCGGTTGTGATTGTCCCTGGTCGTGGATGCATTTCCCAAAGCGCCGACATGAGCATTTTGTGACTGGGGGACATAAGTCAACATTGGTTCTAATAGGAATTAATTTGTTATTTGTTTAACATGGTTCATCCAATGATCCAATACTTATTTCTTGATATCATATTCACCGTTGAAATGTTTTATGATTTTCTCTAAATACCATTTTATTTTATGGTTTTTGTCTTGAACTTGTAGTTCCAATTCTAGGCCTACAATGAGGTCCAGATACTCCTCATAATTATTCATACACCATTCTAAAATTAGGAATGATTAAGGAAAGTTGTCCCTTTCTGGAGATATGAGTGTTACTCATAGAACAACATTGTGGAGCTTGGGATCCACCATTTGTTTCCATGTTGGGCTACTATTGAAGTACATTTTCCATGACTGGGGGTCCTCCCAGATGGAAAACACCTCTTCATCAGGAATATTAGAATCCAATTCTATTGTTTCTTCTAAGGGGTGATCGGACATGATGTCTAGTAACGCCTGGAAATTGATGTCCTTCAAGGGAAAATACAGTACGTCAAACTATTGTAGAAAGAACACCAATTGTGATTGGCACCCATTAACCATGGGAAGATTGGGGATATACCTGAGCGGGTTGTAGTGGGAGACCCGGTGGACCTCATGGTGCTTCAGGTAATTCCATAACATTTGAACTGTGAAGATTAGGGCTTGAAAATTCTTCTCAATGTTCAAATACTGACATTCGACATCGATCATTGTCTGACTAAGGTATTAGAGGTTGTTCTCACTGCTGACATCATTTTGCTATACGAGGATGGTGCCTAATGACCGTTATAGGGTAGTTACATATAAAATGAATGTTCATCCATCAACTAGGGGCACATGCAATGGAAATCTCGGGAGATATATTTCGAGGTTGTCAAACTCTTTTTGAAAATCGTTCTCCCATTCATACATAAATCATTTCATCATGATCTTCGTGAAAGGTAAACATTTACCTTCTCGGTTGGTTATGAAGTGAAGAATGTAAGAGATGTGCCCCTGGATACCTCTCAACTTAGTGAGGCTTTGAGTTGTTGATATACCTAGAAGGGAATACATATTCCAAGGGTTGACATCTATGTCACGGTCGCATACAAAAAAGCCAAGGAACATTCCAGAGGTAATTCCAAAGGTGAATTTTAAGGGATTCAAATTTAGAGTGTGTTGTTTCAAATTGTTGAAGATGGTTTCATGGTTATCCATGTGGTTCAAATGATATAGTTATTTAACCACCAGGTTATCGACATGACACTCGATGAACTTTCCTAAGATATGCTTGGAGATGCGATCCACGGTGCACTGTTATGTGACGACTTCATTCTTTCGAATAAAGGGTGTCACATTATATTAGAATACTCCCTGAGAGGCCCTAAAAGCAGTAGAGTTTTCTTCCCCTTAGGCCATATGGATTTTTTTGTATCCTGAATAGCTGTCTTTGAAGGAGAGGGCTTCCTATATAGATGTTTCATCGATAAAAAATTCTGTGATCCAGACTGGGAATTGATCTTTTGGTAAATGACAATTAAGGTCCATAATGTAAATGAATATTCTAATCTACACATTCATCTTATTGACATGAACTATGTTTTCCATCCAGGTTAGATATTTGACCTCTCATATGAAGTTTTATTTTAAAATCTCTTCAGCTTTAGCCTCTATTTTGGTAGCATGTGTAAGGCGGGTCCTTCTGGGAACCTGTTTATAGCCCCGATGACCATCTGGTTAGCCCAGATAATGGGTGGAGACTTTAGTATTGATTCCTATAATCTATGTGTAATTCTAAGAAAACACTTCTCGATTCTTCTTTAGGAAGGATGTATATTCATCTTGTTCCTCGATAGGCCTGACTACACTGATCATAGAGGGTCGTGGGTCATTTTCGGTGCCTAGATTTATCTCCTAATGTTCATCGATTGTGGTGGAGACCCCTTCTTCGAATGCTGGATGGGAATTCTGGAGGTCTTCTTCCTCTTCTCCTTCTCGTTCAGCATCCTCATTGTCTTCTTCTTCTGATGGAGATATGACTTTTGAGATTACTTCACCAATATCGTAAGATAAATTGTCATTTTCCATAATTTGGGAGGTAAGGGTAGTTTGATGTCCTCTGTTTGGGATGAGAGCATCTTTGATAGGTATTTTCTTGACAGCATGGGAATCATCCCACTCTTCAATATCATTGAACATGGTTTTCATAATAGAGAGCATGTGTACAACTAAATCTGCATCTGAGCCTGCGTTTAGGCATTTAACATGGTCGATAGGTTGTACATGCGCATCAAAAATTTTATGGAGGGGATTGATGGAAGATATCTCCATTCCATTGGGGGAATTTTTCCAATCAACACCTTCAGATGAATGAAAATTTTCATTCGACTCATAAAAACTGGTGTCAATATAGTGTGATTAAAAAATTTACAATTTGGATATATCGGTGTGAAACATCCTAATTTTCCCATTAGTGCAGTACTAGAGGCACTGATGTTATGAGAATGGAATTGCAGCGTGCTGATTTAGACAAGTCCTCCCTATATAACATTGTTGGTCATAATTTGCCACACCACTATGAATTCATGATCTGATTTGAGATCTCCAAGCTAGGATTTAATCATGATTCATCCCAATGGTTTTTTCTCATTTTTTATGTATCCAAGTACAGTTGTAGTGAAGGGTTTTAAGATTTCTTCATCATATCCCAGTCGATGAAACATTCACTGTGGGAGGAGACTAAATCTAGATCCATTATTGATGAAGATACTCCAAACATCAATTCTATTTATCCTACTAGACAAATGTAAGGGTTTTTTGTGCACTTGAATAATGGTGTCTTCATTCCTATCTGTGATTGAGTTGACGATGTGACACTCTTCAGGACTAGTCTCCATCAGCTATAATTTGGTCATTTCTACTTCAACCTAGAACTCGGGGGGACTTAGAAAGGCTTCAATTAGTGTTTCCATAAAATCTACGGATAGTCTCAATACATTCTAGATTGACTACTTTGCTGGTACTCAGGCCAGCAAAATTAAAATGTAATACTTATTCGTTAAATGTTGACGCTTCCCAAATCGGGGATTCTCTATTAAAAACACATTAGGGGTTTGATATTTAGACATAGATGGTTCGACCACTATAGAATGGGTCGGTGGTGCTACAGTTTTTTCACGTTTGGAAGAATAGGACAGCCTGTATACCATGGAAGGTTTGGATTTTTTTCCCATGAATGTTTCTCCATGATAGTTGTTCTTGGATTTCTTCTATTGGGTGAAAAAGAATTCACGTTCTTGTTGTATATGTCAGAGTGTACTCACATGAGATTCTGCAATTTTTGTGGTTTGACTTGTGGTAGCATATGGAATTTGACTCCTTCCATGATCATACCTTCCATGAAACCACTAGCCTCTATGGACCCAACCTCTTTCTCTCTAGTTGAGCGCAGGGAATTCGAGTTTGTGGCCATATTCTTCATCAGAAAAGGGGTCCATAAAGTAAATTACATAAATGGAGAAGAATATCAGTTCTTTATCTGATATATTTCTTATCTAATTGTCTCCTTCTAATGGTGTCTTTTGGAAGGGTGGTGCCCATTGTACCATTTGGCAAGGCAATGCCTATTGAACCAAGACTATTGGCATGATGTCTGAAAGCATCAACAATGACTTCAACTTTGGTTTCATCTCATATTCATGACCTTACATTCATTATATATGGCCTCTAAAGGTTCACGGGGCTGATGAGGATGGATTTGTTGAATTTGGAGATTTTGGGGCTGTAGTTTTTTGTTTCATCAATGCCTGGAGGATGCCATGGAATTTATTTACATACTTTCAGGTATATAGTTGTTGAAATTTTTTTCTATCTTGTTGGTGAATGTTTTCTACCCCTCATTCTCTCTTGAGGCCGAGGTGGAAACATACCCCACTTGTGCTTATGGTAGGACCAACATTACATGCCCAAAATCCACCATCTTTTGCAGAAGATCCTTGAAAATAAAGCACTAATGGATGATATGTCCTAGTATTCGGTGATACAGTAAATATTTTTTATGTTTGTTGGGACCAACTATCTATGGCACGCTTTGGCTCTGGCAGCCGAATGAAATTGAAATTCATGGTGGCTATGAAATAGTCACAAACCAGCTCATCTCAGAATGAAGAAATATAATTTATTCATTCTTCAAACTAATTATTTTGGAACCCCAACACTCATCTGGTTGAGGTGGGGGTGGTTGTTGGCATCCAGGGGTCCCCCATGGTTTGGTAGGGGCCTCACAACTTGAGCTGGTGCAGAGGGTGGCTTTTGTGTGACAGAATCCACTTCTTCATTTCCTGTTCATTTTCAAGGGGAAAATAGTGGCACTCAATATTTTAGATTGGTCCTTTTCTTGGAGTCTATAATTATAGAGAAGTCCCGAAACCCAGTAGTGTATTTCACAAGGATTAGTGGGGATCACAATTAATCCTAAATATTATCGATTCAAATGATGAGAATCTCATCCAACGGGAGTGGACGATTCATCCGGCCTTTCCATATAGAAATGTTGTCTAAGACTCTCACTTTCACTCGTGGAATGCATTTCATGAGATCACTGACCATTTTCATGGGCAGTGTCGAATAGACCTGGAAGAGAAACTATCACCGGAGGTCCTCCCAGCCTATAATTGAATAGGATGTAGGATAGAATACCATACATTAGTTGAGCCCTGTAGGGTTTGTATGAAGCACCTATGCTTTATGGAACCTTTTCACTCTATTGTTCCCATAATTGAGTCAATGTAAGAGGCAGTGTTAATTAAATGTTGTTATGGGTCCACTGAGCCCTCAAATATTGGGAATATGGGGTTCTTGATATTTGGAGATGGCATGAAATTTCTCACGCACTCAGGGTAGGGATTTTTCTCTAGTTGTATTAGAGCATACAACCCCTCCACGGATTATAGTTCAGTCGTTACATGCTCATCTATGTTTATGAGCCATTGATGAAGTTCCTGTTAGACATGAGCTTGAGATGGTGCTACAACATCCAAAACTAGGGGTTCCATTGTGACTAAAACTTGTGGTTGATACCTAGTCTGAGGTATAATTTGACAATTTACATTGATATGCTCTATAAGCCTTCCCAATGGGATGAAGTCTTCATGTCTTTCCGGTGCTGGGTTGAACGGTCCTCCTGAAATTACTTCTTTCACTGGAATGAGTGCCAGTGGGATGAGCACCTCTTCTTGGAGAACCTACTAATGTTCAATAGGGGGAACACATCCGATGAGGTAACTCCCTTGACGTAGGTCGCCAATAATTCCCAGAGATATTTCATTTCTTCCACCTACATGGAAATACATTATTTTAGGGTGTGGGATGCATTCTCATGGGATGGAGGATGTGGGACATGGATGAACATGGATTTATTTTTATCTTTGCTGGAGTTTCATGTGGGAGGTAAGGATATGTTTGTTGATGTGGCACAAAAATTTTGGATTTCCCTCTAGTTCAGGGTATACTCATCATCAAGCTTGGTTTCTGATGACTATGGGACCGAACTATTTTCCATAGAGTCCTCTCCCCCTGCGTCATTTCCTGTAATATCAGTGGGGTTTATGTTTTCCACATTCACTGAAGCATACCTCATTGGGGGTTGTGTACCCTATGTCAAATGGTAGGAAGGCTTCTTTTTCCCTTTTTGGGACATTCTCCTTCAACTTTTCTGTATTCTTCGAGTTTCCTGGTGAAAATTCACCTAAAGGGAGCCCCAGTCTGACCTTATTACCCACTTTTGTCTCAGAGGGTGAGAAACACGAGAATGGGTATAACAGGTAATTCATATATCCATCGTTCTACTTAGGAAGTGGAATATAGACATTCATTGTGTAGGGATTATAGGAAAAAATCCCCCATCATGTGGGTTGGGGTTGTTCTCATTCACCTATCACTACGATATAGCCTAGATTTGTTGGTCATATAGGGCATTTTGTTTTAAAATCTCCCCCAGCCCTATGGGTTGGGGCTGTTCCAATATCGTGGTGGTATCTACAGCCATTGCCACCCTTTCAATTTAACAAACTCCCACACATGTGTAATCCGAGTATTTCATAGTGTCTGCACAATGTGTATGGTCTTTAGATGATATGAGAACAGTTTTCTGATTGGCCACCCTTAGTCAGAAATATTTTTGGATATTCATGGTCACCTAACTCCGATGTTTTTTATGGCTTGATCCCCTCAGCCAAGAAACTATTGAGACTTACTTCAAACCAATTTTTTTTGAGTATCACACCTTTCCGGAGTAGGGGTTTCACATTATTGTTTCCACTATGTGATGATATTGCAGGATTTCATTTCCCATGGGGAATGCTGAATGGGACATGGAGTGAGGTGTAGAGCTCCATGTTCTCCCCATCCCAGGATATGTACTATAGAATGGGACTTTCCGATGAGGCCATTCAATTTATGCAGTCTGTGGTGGAAATATTGTTAAAGGGTTTTGTTTCGCCTCTCTCATTGTGGATGCCTTATGGATGAAAGGGACTCCAAGTAGATCTGAGGTCGAAGCACTCCTATCGTGCTAACATGGTCTACGTACCCTTCATAGGTTCATAATTTTTCATTTTGATTGAGAAGATTCATTCAAATGTTGAGAACAATGTCATGCGTACATTCCCCTAACAACACTCCAAGTATGTCGATGTGATATGTGGTCGTAGGATAGTACATCACTGGTATGTTATACCTAACTAGTAGTCTCCTCATAAGAGTCATATCATGTTGTTGTTCTTTCGGAGTCTCCTCTACTTGATATTCCATTCTCGACTACTTATTAATAATATTTTTCCAAGAAACTGGACTTGTGGAAGCTTTATGGATATGTAGATGTTGTCAGGGTGGATTAGAAGATGAGTGTGGCCCCAGGAGATCCTTTGATTGAGAAATTATATCACTAGTTATAGGCGGAGTTCCCGATTTGTCTAACTCCATTCCAAGAACCTCAGAATTGGAGGTCATTCTAATATTTGTTCAGGCAAGGGGAGTTCCTTCTTTCCGTATGAGTTTTGGTTTCGAGGAGGACCTTCATAAGTGGTGTTGTGATGGCGTGAACTACCATTGCATCTTGATCCTCGATAGCATGAATTTTCAATATAGTTTATACCTTAGGGAGGACCTTAATGGTGCGATGTTTCAAGGGGAGGACCTTATTTATGATTTAGGTCTCTAAGGGGAGGCCCTTCACAGCAACTGTCACTTTGGGGAGGGAATTCTCAATGACCTTCATCAAAGTGTGGACTAACATAATGACATGATAACATGCTGCAAGGAGAATTTTTGTAGCGTACATCCTAGGGTGGGCCTTCAGGATGTAATGAAACGAGGGGAGAATCTTCTCATTGCTTGATGATACTATAGGGAGGACATTCATTACAACTATCATTGCAAGGAGGGCCTTCACAGTGACTGTTATCACTATAAGTACTACCATCATGACTTGACATCCGACTATAGGGAGAATCATATGTGCAACATATACCCTCGGGATGACCATCATAGAGAATGACATCAAGTGCTAGACCATAATACTATCAAATCTTTATGTGAAGGAGAGGGATACCCTGAAGAGCATAAGGAGATATGCTCTCATGATCGATCATTCTTGACACACTGAGCTATCCCCCATTGGTTCTTTGTGGAGGACCTTCAGAGCTGTTGGTAGTGACATTACTGGGAGGAACATCTCAACTTCTAATAACCCATCCATAATTTGGTATTGGAATGATTGGTTATTGATCCTTTCTCGATATATCATTGAGGGTGTCAAGAACCCAAGATTTCATCAGAGCAGTATCATGTATGTGTTATTCATTTTCTGGTTGACATAAGCACTCTTCATTCCTGGGCACTCTATTGAGGTTAATCAAGGCTATTTTCTCTTGTTAGTGGCCTTAAAATATGGGCCCCTATATCATTTGGTCCTGTGATGTCTTCGGGATACACCTACTAGAATCAAGAGTTTTGGCAGGGATATGTGCTTATCATGGAGCAGCCACCACATTGTACTGGAATCTCCAAGTTGGTATGAGTATTTTTCCCAGATAACGTTGTCTGTATGTCATGGGATATGGTCCTTGACCCTCCTAGACTAGAGCAGGGATAGATAACTTCTCTGGACTGACTAACTCATTACGCGAGTGAGTCATTCTGTTTAAGGAAGTTTACTCATGGGATTGATTTCTCACATTTTCCACTCTTGCAATGATATCTTGGTATGTTTGGAGGATATGGTCTGGAATCGACAAATGATCTTCCATTATTTCCAGGATGTCCTGAGATACATCAATAAATATAATGGGTATGAATTCCCATTCTATTGTTAGAGTGGGATTTTGTGCATGCTTCGGTCCTCCCTGAGTTTCCAGTAGATACTGGAAGTTCTCTTGTGTCGGGACAGAGGAATGAGTTTGTCGCTAATTGACTTCTCTTATTGCCACCGTATTTGACTAGTGGTCTTCAAATTCATGAGTAGATATTTTCATCTACTCTCATGACATTGTGTTTTTCTCAAGCGATATGTACGAATCCAAATGAATTTGTCTCTACACGTATTTGGTTGTAGCCATATTTATAGGGTGGCCTTGAAATGAATCACCAGGTATTTGTGCCTACGTATAGCTGAGTGAAACCCTATATGGCTGACGGGATTTTGGTGCATCAGTAGGGATTTATTCCTATGTATAGCTTGTTTCCACCATAATTTTATGGCAGGATTGTTGTTCTTCGGTATACATCTGCAACTTCAGGTATATCGCCACTCTATCTGCATGTTGGGACCAATGTGCACTAGTAGAAATGTTCATGTTCTTGTCTCATGCCACTCAATTTCTATGGTGGGATAGATTGGAGAGGTACAATTTGTGTGTTTTCACATTGAATGTGTAAGAGTTGATCTCCTATAACCATAATGTTTTACTTTTAATACATGGATATTTAATGTATTGTTTCATATAGTTCATTGTTCTGCATGACTGTGACGTAATAATGTCCTGGAGTATTTGTTGCATTGATAAGGTCATTGAAGTTCCCCACTATGATGAGAACACAAAAATGCTATAACGATATTCCTAAATATTGTTATGTGGTTGGATAACATGCTATGATGGGACACATAACATGCAGACCATCAAGTGCAAGTACTCGTATGTAGATGAGACATCCTCTAATGATGTTTGCACTTGGTAATCTCCAAGATAATAGATTATGAGAATAGAAGCGCTAGTAGGAATTCAACTTGTTTTGGTGTCATTGAATATTTTTATATCAGATCATGTGTAATGATCCTCATACTTTACGATTATCATTAATACATGTCATGACTTACGCACATTGATTTACTAACAAAAAATGTCACACAGACAGTTGGCGTGACACAAGGTACGATGGGTGCATCACAACTGGCATGTTATTAATGGATAAGTCGAGGAAGGATTTGTCCCTTCCATTTATGGATGTTGATATCCTGGCCATTTGATTGAAATAGAACCATCTTGTGAAATTCCATGTCCATGGTGTAGTGATGAGTTTATTTCGGGATGTAAAAGAAGGACATATCAAGCATAAAAGATGATGATACAATCATAAAACCTGCTTGATGAGATGTTGCAACAAAGGGATTATATTACACAGTGAGAGATTATATGTTGATGATTTTGTTGCAACTATACATTATTTCTCTTCGGTTCCTTAACCCTTTTCTAGATAGTACATTTCAACTTTAGGCATTCCTGCCTAATGCCAAAGAGAATGAATCCTAGAGGGTCACACACTGAGTGTTTTTGTGGTCTCGGTTAAAATATATTTGAATTTAATTAATGAAAAAATATTAATCCCAAGTCCATGGAATAATTTTATTCAACATACAATGATCACATAAATTAACTGAAATATATTTATTTATTTTATTGAACATCTAATAAATATTTATTAACTAGTATGTAAATAAAATATTTATTTAAGAGAATAAATTATTTATTTATTCAGGTCTTCAATAAATGGATGTGTAGTTCGAGTGGACCAAGGTAATTCCAGTAGTATATTAATTATTGGCATGAAGGTAAATAATTATTTAACTAGTGGGAACAAATTAAAATAACTCTCATATTATTTTACGATTCAGAATTTTATTTATAATTCCGTTTTGTGCAAGTTGGTGCAACATAAATTATGACGCGGTATTATTATTATATTCTTGAGTTTTCTCTATGTTCATGAATGTGTTTAATTGTTTCCATGCTATTAAATATTGTAACTGAAATTCCATATATATAAATAGGCATGTACGCCTATTGTGAAAAATACCACAGTACATGCTTGGTGAATTGAGAATTTGTGAGCCAAACAATTTCCCTCTCGAATCATCTTCTCTCTAATCTCAAGAACAAGAGACGTTCTTCAAGACAGAAGAACAAGCGGTCAAGAACGTCGACACAAGACACTCACTTCACCGTGCTTGCACCTGGAGAACGAGCTGTGCCGATCCGAGGCCATCGAAGTACTTGTGGATCACCGCAAGAGGGATTCTATTTTGGATCTGTACAAGCACAACAAGATAGTCCGGAAGGGTCAATCCGAACGATCAACATCATCAACGAAGAATAATAACAAAGATACATGAATTATTTTTCACTATTAATTTAATAAAATCAATTATAAACATGATGCGCAAGATCCTCTCTAAATGTTTAGGCCACTTTATTCTTTATCAAAATATTTTTTTATATTCTGTGGAGACTGGTGTTCGTCATTGTATTGATCCCAGAATATTAATTGATCAGGGTAAAAATAAATGTTGGGTGTCATCCAAACCACACTTCGGATGTGCCCAGAACCTTAAAGTGGTATCATAGGCGTTACATCATAGATTATAATTATTTAAATACTTTTCTTGATGAATTATCCATTTCATAATTTAGTTGTTTCAATTCAAGTTAATCGTTCTGAAAATTTGAATCTCGATATCTATTACTCCTCTTTTGTTTCTCATTCACCTTATAGAAATGATCATTTATTTTAATTTTGATGAAAATAAAATAATGGATCTCATTCGGAGATGAAAAAGTGTTCGATCTATACAACACTAGACAAAATGGCATTTATTCGTAAGTACACGCTGTGTAGTCAAGATTCAATGCATCACACCGGTCCACAAAACCAATCTTTGTGTTGGATTCATTCTATGTCGTAAATGAATCCGTGTGTTGACCAGGAATTGGTGGAACACAGTTTCCGGATAACACTCCATGTGGCCAAATGGACACGGTTTGTAGTCCCTTTAGTTTAGGGTTGGGACCTGGACCCCGTACACAACTTTCCCGGCTGGAGACCGTGTAATGTGGAACTACACAACGTGTGGCCCACCGAACATGTCGTTTACTCTGAATATTTCTGATGTATACTCACATGTCATTTCCTCAAGAGGGTACTTTGATAGACATTGTAAAATAATACACCCCATGTAGTTGGAACTACACGTCGTGTACTCATCCAAATTACATAGATTTAATTAAAAAATTATTATTTTATACAATCCATTGAGACGATTACCATCGTGGGGTGACCAAGCTAAGGCACAACACGTGATAAGTATTTATATATATATGTGTTTATGTTAACATCTGTGTAATATTCATTTCTACTCATTGGGTTGTTATGAATAGAAATTCACTGGGTTGCCTCCAAGGTACATGTCACGTAAAAAGAAAATTTTAAATTAATATATTTCATTAAAATTATGACGGATGGGAATCTCAAGGAAACTTAGAAAAGGCTTTAAGATAAAAGGACTGATTAATTAATGATGATAATTAAATAATTTAATCGTGATTTTTCTTAAACAAGAAAAATTAAAGAATTGATAGCTAGATTAATTTATGAATAAATATTGTTTCATGTATGAATGATCATGAGCTAGATCGTGACCTTTGTATGTGGATGGTTTCTTTTAATTTATTAATTGGAATTAATTTTTTTGTCTTTTGATCCTTCTCCTCATCAATATGTACGGCATGCATGCCCAATGTGTATTTTTTGTAAAACCCATTTTTACCCCTCACCTACATGTGTGTTAAAAATGGAATATGTAATGGACGAAACTGTCAAGATAGTTGAGGAAGTTCTAGCTGTAACCGAGATTGTCACAACCCGACCCAACCTGGGCTCGTGCCGCAACTACCCCAGACCCGCCTCTATAGGATAGGGGTTGGCGACAAGCTCCGAAGGCTAAACAACTCGGGGAGGCCTTTTCCTGACTACCTATACACACGCACGCTGCACACTCAATGAAAAAGTGCAGAGTAAAAGAAGAGACAAGTAGAGTAAAGTGGAACTGCTATATATAAACGAAAAAGTGCATCGACCTCAAATCAGTACAACGTAAGCTGAAGGTAAACTGAAATGGGAAAAAGGGAAAAACACATGCCCAACCAGAAAAGTGCCACAACCCAATAAGAGTTTAACAAAAGAAAAACAACTGGAAGGGTCCCCCACCTGGAACCCGACTACGACCACCACATGTGGTCCAAGATTCCGAACACCAATGCTCCACTAAAGTCACCACCAACATGTCCGTTGTCTGTAAGGGCAGACCAAGTGTAGCCAAAGACCAAGAAGGGGTGAGTATAAAAATACTCAGTAGGATACCCCGAAGGCTTGAGGGAGAAACAAAGGAGGTACTGAAGGGTGAGCAGTAGATCGAACATGGAATAGAACATATGTACAACAGAGAGTGGAGTAAATAGTATAGATCAACCCAACAAGAGGAAGGTAGAAGGCTCGTCATAACACAAGGAGCTTGTAACGGTGATAAGATGAACTTCTCGTCGAGCTTTCGCTACCTATAGCAGGACAGCAGACTCGTCTAACCACGAGAAGATAGACGCGGAAAGCATGTGGCATACCACGCGCATCTTCACCTCTCTTGGAAGGAGAGTAAACAAACCCAAGAAGTGGGTACCATGACAAGGTATATACAAATCTATATGCTCTTTCAGGATCCCCGAACAAGACAGTAAGGGTATCTCCATCCCGTAGCTCAGCCCAAGAAAAGTGTGTTGCCAACAGTCCCAAAAGTAAACACCATCGATGCCCAACATCCTGCATATCTACCCCAAACTGCAAGTCAAGGGGCTCAAATCCCTGCACCTTGACACTATCCGCATTGGGCGGAAATGGCTCGCTCGCACGGTTTTAGGTCGCATCGCAAGGATGAGTCTTAGTGGGGAAAGCTCCCCTCGTACTTGAGGGTTCTGGGGGAATTTCAAACAACACCTAGTCACTACCTCGCAGTCGAGAGGTCTCCTCAATTTCAAATTAGTCACATCACTAAACCGAACAATGGAGGGTCCCGGTCCGGTAGTCACAGAGTAAAGCCACAGACTTGCCTAGTAGAAAGGATTGTGTCTGAAATGACAACAGTTGACCCACTACCCTGCCCCACCGGAGGGAAAATCCTAACACATCATCAGGCGACCCACTGCCCAACCCTGCGGGAGGGTAAACCCTAAAACATCATCAGGCAACCCACTACCCCGCCAAGTGTGAGGGTAGACCTGGAATAAGTCGACAAGAACCCCAATACCCAGAATTTCTAGAGGGTAGACCTGGAACAAGAAGATGGGAAACCCACTGACCAGCCCTGCTGGAGGGTAGACCCTAAGAGTCATCAGGTGACCCACTGCCTAGTCTATGCTGGAGGGTAGACCATAAGTGTTGGGTGACCCACTGTCCAGTCTCGGCTGGAGGGTAAACCCTAGAAGTCAGTGAGCAACACACTACCTAGTCTCTAATTGAGGGTAAACCCGAAACTACTCTGGCCATCTCTACTGGATGGTACAACGCTCTCCAACCAAACACGAAGTGGGTATCGTGAAACCACCCGACTCCAGAACAAAACCAGGGGAAACCACTCAACCCTGCTGATCTAAACCATCGAGCACAGAGCTAGGGAAAAAACTCAACCTCGCTGGTCAACAATCGAGAACCGAGGGACCCTCTACATCGCGAGAAGTCAAAATTACGCAATCTAGAACATGGGACACACCTGGGGCCCACACGACATGTGGCCCCAAGTCAACCCCAACCAATTTCACAAACGTTCTCTAGTACAAACATTCACATGTACCTCCTAGTTTTCTCACATTCTCTTATAGTATGCCACGTCTCCATCCAAAAAGGCTAACATGCCCACGACACCCATCGTCAACGCAAAGGCGTAAATGTAACAACTCCAACTTGCCACCTCAATGGCTGAAGAGCGGCCAAACACATCTCTTTAACCACCAACATCACTCTCCCAGGAGTGCACGCGATCACACGCCATGGGTCTGCTACAAACACGGTAGAAGAACCGCCACCTGGGCACCTTTCATATTTCCTCATTTAATAAGATCGCGTATGAGGCTCCGCACACCTGAACACATTACACCATTGTAATCCCCATGAACAAACAAGCGAGGTAGACTACTTACTTTCCCAAAACGGTCAACCAATGAAAATGGTACTATTCACCGTAACCAACCTATGTGGGGCCCACCCCAAAATCCAAAAACTGAACAAACAGATCACGCCACTACGATCCCCTCAGAAAAACACACGGGAATGATTACTCAATCACCCCAAATGGACACCCAGTGAAAAGGTACCATACACCGTAGCCGGGTTGGGTGGGACCCACACCACGTCCCCAAAAAAGGCCGGGCGTACTGCGTCATCGCAATGCTCTTAGAATGGCACGTCAAAATCACTACTCACTTTAGTGGAATGGATATCCTGAGAAGAAGATACATTCAGGCATACCGCCCACGAGTGGTACCACACGGAACCCGCACCCCAGTCCCGAAGTGCTCCCAACGGATCAAGTCGTTACGATCCTCTCGAAAAAGTACACAAGATGGACTATTCACTTGTCCAAAACGATCACCCGGTGATAGAGATGGAAAATCACTATAAACGCCCAAATGACCCTCATGGATCCCATACCATCATGCAGAATTAGGGCGGGCGGATTGCACCATTGCAATCCCCTCGGAAAAACATCCAGAATCGACTGCTCGCACGCCCCGAACGGACGCCCGATGAGAAAGTCACTAAATGTTGCTCACAGCTCAAAAGAGGGGCCATGGGTCCCATGCCTCAACTCCGGATTTAACAATTGAAACCACCCTAGAAAGCTTCGCCCCGACGCCAGGGTCCCAACGCCGCTGACGGTGCTCAAAATGGACGTCAGACGCGTCCTCGCCGTCTAAAACATGATCCCCCAGAAAAATGTAAATTCGCTTCAAGACATGTCACTCTTTCGTGGCCCCTCATTTCGGGAATTAAAAACTCCTGAAACCATCTCAAAATGTTCCCCTTGACGCGAGGTCCACGCTGCCACTGACGGCACGCAAAACGGACGCTGGTAGCTCGAGATACGGGCGTCCGAATTTGGAAGGGAAAACCCCCTTGGGCCGGACCGGCCCGGTCCGGCCGGTCCGCCCAGCCGCAGGTTCGGTCCACTCGGCCACGAACCAATGGCCGTGGCCCGCTGCCACCGGCAGGCCAACATGGCTATTCCTTTCCACGCAGAGACCCACCATAGGCGGGTCTTGGTCTCCCACTGGGGCCGCGCACCGAGACCCCACCTCGCCCGTGCCGGCGAGGCGCCGCCCGACCGACCGGATGGCCGGCCTCGTCTGCCACCACCGTCTCGGACCGCCGCGCTGAGGAGCCGCCACCAATCCCACTGCCTGCCAGAGCCACCGCCTGGAGCCGCTTCGCCTGCCGGAGCTCGCCGAACCGCCGAAGACCCCCCAAAAGTTCCCGAAATTCCTGCAACCTTCCCCGATCCGCTACGGCCTCCTCTACACTCATATTTTAATTCCTAAAGATGTGATGGAAAGAAAAAAAATGTATAATACATGACCACGGGATTTTTTAGTAGATAAAACAATAAATCAATGCTAAAATTGGGATTCAAATAGGGTTTCGGGATTTAAAACTCAAACGAACACCGCCTACTTCTTGGGAGTAGCCTGATGCTACGTCGTTTACACGTCGGTGTGGCCGCACATCACTGGAGTCGCCTCGATGGAGCCGCCTCACCTAAGTGGAGGAGGAGAGGGGAGAATTTTTCCAAGGGAGGAAGAAATGCGGGATATGAGAGGGGGGGCTTGGTTAATTAAATAAATTAATTAACTTAAACACCCTCCCGCAGCCCCTTACCCAAACTCCCGACAGGGTTGAGATTAAGCCTCCACTAGGTTAAAAACCACGCTCTGAGCGCAACAACGGTCTGGGAATATTAATCTGAGGTCCCTTTAAAACATTATTGTCACGAAACGACCTCGGGGCCCGTGCCGTGACTACCCCAAGTCCGCCTTCCATAGGCCAGGGGCTGGCGACTAGCACCAAGGCGTAAAATCTCGGTAAACAGGGAAGGCATTGCCTTTATAAATAACAACCACCACAGAGTCAGCAAGCGGAAAGTAACTACAAGTGCAACTGAAAGTACAACTGAAAAAGTAAAGAACAGCAACTGAAGAGAAGACGGCGGCCTCGTGTCGTCCACTGGCAATCCCACCTGAAGGGTGGGTACAGATAGCCTCCAGGCTCCTCGGGTCCCACGTCCGCTCCGAGCACGTCCCGCCCAGTGGTCCACCTCCAGGTACCGTCCTGCTCCACGCCCCAATCGTGATCAGCGCTGCCCGTCGTCTGCATACAACACAACAAGGTGCGGGCATATCCCATGCATGGGTGAGTATAAGCTACTCAGTAAGGAACCCGAGACCACCGAAGGTCTCCCGAAATCCACAATGGATATAGCACAAAAAGGAAGGTGCAATCACGAAGTAACATCTGACTCGACTTAGGTATATGCCCATACATATACCTAAGTCCCCACTTCTAGCTCTGCTCACGAGCTCAAGAACAACTCAATCCACATAGGAAAGTAAGACTCAAATCCACAAAGGAGAGTAAACAGTAAATCCACATAGGATAGTTCAACACAATCCACAAAGGAGAGTAACATAAGATTCAGCTCAACCAGGTATACTTTTTCAGATGACGTCAAAGATGATCACTGATCCATCTAAGTCGTCGGACCCACGAAGGATCGATAGGTACTAACCCCCGCAAAAGACCCACACAGGATCGGGCTCACACAGAACCTGTAGGCAGTGGCTCACACAGAACTTGTAGTAAGGACCCACATAGGATCGGGCTCACACAGAACCTGTAGCACTGATCCACGTAGGATCGCTGAGTGCAGTAGTCGACGCAGTCCACTGAGGATCTCTGCACAGTCGTCGCCGCAGTCCACGAAGGATCTCTGCTCTGCCGTCGTCGCAGTCCACTGAGGATCTCTGCTCTGCCGTCATCGCAGTCCACGGAGGATCTCTGCTCTGTCGTCGAAGTCACAGCCAGCGCTAGGGTTCCCGCACACAGCGAGCTCGTTTAGGAGGGTCCGCTCCACGAGCCGAGAGGCTGATACATCAACTGACACGTAGTCCGAAGTTGATGTATCCAAATGTTCCGTATCGACAACAGGATCTCAACGCAACAGACGGCGCGTCAATCGGACGCCCGGTCTGAGAGTTATTGGCATTTTCGTCCCAGGGGCCCGGTTGGTTTTTAGGGAAAAACCAACCCGACCGTACTCCGCCTGTATCCGATCCTCGGGTGGAGTATGCCAAAAGTTCCGTCTCACTTAGAGGAAACTACCACAGCTGACGGTACGTCGATCGGACGTACGTAGCTCAAGTTATGAGCGTTTCCGCTCCGAGGGCCCGGTTGGTTTCGTGTACGAACCAACCCTGCCGAACCCAAAGTCTTCCGAAACCTTGAGTATAATATACCGAAACGACCATATCGATCCAAGGATCGCGTAGCCGCTGACGGTTCGTCAATCGGAGGTCTCAGGCCCAAGATATGGGCAAAAGACCGAAGAAGGCCCGAAAACGGGGGTTCTGGGCCCGGGGCGACCCGGCCCGAACCACCCCTGGGTCGGCCGAACCGGGTCGACCCGAACCGGTCCGGCCTGGCCGGCCGGAGCGGCCGAAGAGGCGCCGCGGGTTTGACCCGCGGCTTAGGTGGAACGCGGCCCCGCGGGGGGCCGCCTGTCACGCGAACGCGGCCGGGCCGCCGCGTCCCTCCCCGGTTCCGCGCGGCCGCGGCGGATCTCCTCCACGGCGGCGCGCCGGGCGCCGCCGCCGCCTTCCGCGGGCCGCCGGAGTTTCTCCGGTGGCCCATTTTGCCTCCCGTCTGCGCCGTTGCTCCTCCCGGGGGCCGATCTTTACTGCGGGATCAACGGATCACCCTTGCCGCACGGTTCGTCGTCGTCCGCCAAATCCGCACAACAAAAGATCGGCGGAGGGTTGTCGGGTCTTGTTCGTTAGATCCGCACCCTCCGCGTTAGTCATAAACAACGGGAGGAAAAGAAAATAATCAACAACAATTTTAATTAAATTAAAATTGTTCGGAGATCAGGTTCATTATTTTAAAAGAATAAACACGGGGAAATAAAATATTCCAACATCCCTTACCTTGTCGTCGTCGGACGTGAGGTCGTCGCGGAAGGAGGGGATCGTCGCGTCGTTGCGGAGGAGACGTTCGTCGCTCCGCGGGAAAAACGTCGCGCCGACGATCTCCGGATCAAGATCAAACGGATTTAATTAATTTAAATCCGTTGATATCGAATTATAAAAAGGGGAGAATTAGAAGATTCGATTCTCACCTTTAACCGCTGATCGAAGGTCCGCCGCGGAAGAAGAGGCGCCGTAGAAGAAGAAGGAGAAGGTCGCGGAAAAGTTTGTTGACGTCGCGGATCGTGCGTCATCGAATTCCGGTTCCGGCGTTCTTCACGTTCTTCGCGTTCTTCGCGTTCTTCGCGGGGAGAGTGGAGGTTTAGAGGATCTCGCACAACAGGAGGATCCTCCAAAATTGACAAGTTTGTCTATTTTATTATTTTGCCAACAAACGCAAAACGCGTAAGTAACGACCCATTAAATTCGTTGAATTAATTCAACGAATGAAACAGCCCATTTAATTCACGAAATAAACCGCCCAATTAAATGGTCTGTTAAGAAATAAAAAAAACGCGTCGGTTGACTTTTCAGTTACTTTGACGGGTTTTCGCGGGTGCGTTACTTAGCGAAAGAAACGGCGGGGCTCGTGCGGGCCCTGCCTCACAAATATCCTACCAAGAGGGTAGGATATTTCCGGATAGCACCCTATCCGCTTTAACTTAGTTCAAGTGGTTTCCAAGTGACTTCCAAGCAGCTTAAGTGAAATAAAATAAAGTTGTCGCACAAATTTTATTTTATTTCTGTCTTAAAGCCCAAAAATTTAAAAACCACGTCTGAGAAAACGCAACTCCGGAAGAGGCGTTTCTAAGCAAATACCGGCGCTGCGATTTCATCGGTGCCCTCAGAATTCGATTCCGGGCACCGGTTCAAAAGATAGAAAAACCCGCTCATCCGTTCACTGAACGTACCCGAGCCAAACTTCGGAAATTGATTCTGGGCACACCGGGCCTCGGAATCAGGTGCCGTCTGAAGCTGCGCTCTTGTAAAATTCCAAAGAAAATTAAGAAAAAAATTTCCTTGAAATTTGCGGGTCTTTACATTACTCCCACCTCAGGGCTTTACGTCCCCATAAAGATACATCAAAAACTAGGGGAACAAATGGGGGTACTGAGCACGCATCTGAGCCTCCCGCTCCCAAGTGCTCTCCTGGAGGTTCCCGTGCTGCCATCTGATGTGCACAAGAGGAATCGACCGCCCACGTAGGACCCGCTCATGTCGATCCTCGATCTCCACTGGGACCTCCGCAAAAGTTGCCCCATCGTCCACGTCCAGCTCCCCAAAGTCGATGATGTGCGTCGGGTCGTGCACGTATCTCCTCAACTGAGACACGTGGAAGACGTCGTGCACCCGGTGCAACTGAGGTGGTAGAGCCAGGCGATAAGCCACCTCTCCTATCCTGCTGAGGACCTGGAAAGGCCCGATGAAGCGTGGAGACAACTTGCCGCCTCAGCCAAATCTCTGTAAACCACGTCGAGGTGAGACACGCAAAAAGACGTGGTCGCCATCCTCGAACTCTAGTGGCCTCCGCCTCCTGTCGGCATACGACTTCTGCCGGCTCTGAGCTGTCCTCATCCTCTCCTGGATGATCTGGACCTTCTCTGTCGTGGCTCGGACCATCTCTGGTCCCACGAGTGCTGACTCCCCAGGGTCTGTCCAGCACAACGGTGATCTGCAGGGTCTGCCGTACAACGCCTCGTATGGTGCCATCCCGATGGTGGAGTGGTAGTTGTTGTTGTACGCGAACTCCACCAAGGGTAGGTGGTCCTCCCAGCTGCGACCAAAGTCGAGAACACATGCACGGAGCATGTCCTCGAGTGTCTGTATGGTCCTCTCCTTCTGACCATCCGTCTGAGGGTGGAAGGCTGTGCTCAGATGGAGCCGCGTCCCGAACGCCTCCTGCAACCCCTTCCAAAGCCGGGAAGTGAAACGAGCATCTAGATCGGAGACGATAGACGATGGCACACCGTGGAGCCGTACGATCTCCTGGACGTAAAGACGTCCCAAGCTCTCCACTGAGCCCTGCTCTCTGATGGGTAAGAAGTGTGCCGACTTGGTGAGTCGGTCGACAATCACCCAAATGGAGTCGTGACCTCTGGAAGTGCGTGGAAGTCCAGTCACGAAGTCCATAGATATGCCGTCCCACTTCCACTACGGGACCTCCAAGGGTTGTACCAAGCCTGCTGGTACCTGATGCTCTGCCTTCACCTGCTGGCAGGTGAGGCATCGTGAAACGAACTCTGCCACAGCTTTCTTCATGCCCGGCCACCAGTGCCGTCATCTGAGATCCTAGTACATCTTCGCCACTCCGGGATGTACCACCAAGGGAGAAGTGTGAAACTCTCTCAGAACCTCCTCCCGTAAAGCGACTGGTACGAAGGTACGTCCTCTGAAAAGGATGTTGTGCTCTGCTCCAAGGGATAAGCCATCAGGCGCCTGACCTGAGGATATCAGTGCACGCCGGGTCTCACAGTCAGCGTCCCCACGCTGAGCCTCTCTGACCCTCTGTAGAAGTGGAGGAGAGACTGTGAGTGACTGAAGAAAGGCTGCTCCGTCCTTATACACGAAGGATATCTGTAAGGAGGCTAGCTGCTTCGTCGCCTCCTCAAGTAGCTGAATGCCCGTCCTCCTGCTGAGGGCATCGGCTACCACGTTCCCCTTCCCAGGAGTATGGACTATCTCAAAGTCATAGTCCTGGAGGAACTCAAGCCATCTCCGCTGTCTTAGGTTCAGGTCCTTCTGAGAGAAGATATACCTGAGACTCTGGTGGTCAGAAAAGACTGTGAAGCGCTCGCCCATCAGATAGTGCCGCCAAGTCTTCAGAGCGAAGACCACTGCTGCTAACTCCAGGTCATGAGTGGCGTAGTTCTTCTCATGCGGCCTCAACTGACGTGATCCGTAGGAGATCACGGCCCGCTCCTGCATCAGGACACACCCGAGTACAGTCCCTGAAGCATCGCAGTAAACTACGTACCCAACTCCCTCCTCAGGCAACCTCAAGATAGGTGCGCTGGTCAATCTCTGTCTCAGCTCCTGGAAGCTCTGCTGACATCTGTCTAACCACACAAAGGGTTTCCCCTTCTTTGTCAAGGCTGAGAGTGGTGCCGCAACCCTGGAGAAGTCTGGCACAAATCTCCGATAGTATCCGGCTAGGCCCAAGAAGCTCCGCACCTCCGTCACGCTCCTGGGTGGCTCCCAAGCTAGCACTGCCTCGATCTTCGCGGGATCCACTGCAACTCTGGCCTCAGAGATGACGTGCCCCAAGAAGTGGACCTCACGTAACCAGAACTGGCACTTTGAGAGCTTTCCATAAAGCTGGTGCTCTCGGAGCGTGTGTAGCACAACTCGCAGGTGGTAGGCATGCTCCTCCTCAGTCGTCGAGTATACCAAAATGTCGTCAATGAAGACCACGACAAATCGGTCGAGGTATGGATGGAAGATCCTGTTCATGAGGCTCATGAACACTGCTAGAGCATTGGTTACGCCGAACGGCATAACCAAGAACTCATAATGGCCATACCGACACCTGAAGGCCGTCTTCTACACGTCCTCGTCTCGAACTCTGAGCTGATGATAGCCTGACCGGAGGTCTATCTTCGAGAACCACCGCGCTCCCTTGAGCTGATCGAAGAGGTCATCAATCCGTGGCAGCGGATACTTGTTCCTCACTGTCACCTGGTTCATGCGACGATAGTCGACACACAGTCGCAAGCTCCCGTCCGCCTTCTTGGCGAACAAAATCGGGGAAGCCCAGGGTGAAACACTGGGTCGGATAAACCCCTTGCTCTGCAAGTCCTCCAACTGTACCCGCAGCTCCCGAAGCTCAGCGGGGGCCATCCGATATGCTGGAGTAGATATCGGGGCTGTCCCGGGGTACAAGTCGATGTAAAAGTCTACCTCTCTGCGAGGAGGTAGCCCTGGAACGTCGTCGGGAAAGACGTCCACGTACTGGTCCACCACTGCAGGAAAAGCTGGACTCCGCACGTCCACTACTCCTAGGATGAGGCTAGCCAACTGATGAGAGATGGGCTGCACTCTCCTCCGCGGAAGTCCATCCTGTGCTGCAAAGGTTCCCTTCTCGCCGGTGAAGGTAAACCTGCTCCCGTCGGTGCGAACACATCGCACCTTGCGCCTAAAACAGTCGATCTGGGCATGAACCGTGGATAGCCAATCCATTCCCAAGATGACGTCGTAAGGCCTCGACGCCGCTACAAGGAGATCTCAGCCGAAGCTCTAGCCTCCTATAGTAAGCTCACACTGCCGGCACCAGTGCGTAATCGTCGAGTCTGCTCCCGTAGGAGTCTCTAGCCGTAAGGATCGAGCCAACGGCTCAGTCGGAATCTCAGAGCTCCGAACAAGGGAAGAGGCTATGAAAGAGTGACTCGCTCCTGTGTCTATAAGTACTGCAGCAAGGGTGGAATAGACACAGATCGTACCTCGAATCATCTCTGGCATGTCGGGGTCGTAGGCCTCCACTGCCTGGAGCTGGGCCTGTCCCTGCCCGCCAGCTCCCTGTGGTCGAGGTGGCCCTCCTGGTGGTGGTGGGGGTAGAGCCTGGAAGCGTCGCCCACCACCCGCTGCTCGGCCAGCTCCTCTGCCACGTCCGCCTCCTCCCTGCGGACCGCCACGGTCGACCCTCTGCCTCTGCCTGGGTGGCCCCTCCACCGTCTGCTGCTCCTCTGATCGGCGAGTCGGGCAGTCATGAGCCATGTGACCCTGCCCGCCGCAGGAGTAGCACAGCCTGCCTCTCGGAAGGCTGGCACTCCGCTGTGTGCCCCGCACTGCTGAGCCGGTGTCCTAAGGCCGTCTGCATGGGGGTCTGGTCTGCCTGGACCCGAGAGTCATCCGTCGGCTACCTGCTGCCGAAGACTCAGCTACCTGCCGCCCTGCGCTAGGTCTTGCCGCTGAAGAAGGCTCTGCCAGGAAGCTCTCGATCAGGAGGGCTCGCTCCAGCACTCTCGCCTGGGTCGGAATGCTGAGGGAGATCAGCGACGCCCGAATCTCCTGTCGCAAGACCTGCTCGAAGGTCCGGGCCCGGAAGAAGGGGTCTCGTACCATGTCGGTCGAGTAGCGAGATAGGTCAGTGAACCTCGCCGCGTACTGAGCGACCGTCATGCTGCCCTGGCGCAGCTGGAGAAGCTCCTGGATGCGCACCGCTCAGAGGGTGGCCGGGACGAACTCAGAGCGGAAGAGGCTCTCGAAGTCCGTCCAGAGCAAAGATGCCTCATCGTGAACCTGTAGCATCAAGCTCCACCATCGTCCTACTGCCGCCTGCAGGAGGCTCGCCACGAGAATCACCATGAGATCCGCTGGTGTCCTCACTAGCCTAAAGATCCGTACCACCGCCTCTAGCCAGTCCTCGGCGGCCTGGGGGTCCGCCTCACCGCGAAACCTGGGCGGTCGCTGGCTCTGAAACTCATGCAGTACCCTGAGGCGACGTGCATCGTCAGCGTCTGGTACTGGTAGCATCGGTGGCTCGGCGGGTAAAGCTACCGCCGGTGCCACTGCTGGTAAAGGCCCCTGCACCGATGCCTCGTCGCTCGGTGGGCTGCCGTCGCGCCCTACACTCGGAACCCTAGCTGGCTGTCGTCGCGGGGCCATCCTGAAAAGGAGAACAAGAGCACCACAGTCAGAACAGTATACCTGGTGAGCTGGCACAAGTAATCAAAAGGAAAACCTGAGACTTTCATAAAGCAGATCAGTATACCCGGTGAGCTGACACAAGTAATCCCGAAGAAGACTTGAAACACACACGCAATCAATGTTTTCATGCATTAAGTCGGAAATCAGGAGTCAGGGTCCTGGTGTACGGATACGTCGGCCGCCGCACCAACACTGGGCTCCCTGAACTGATAACCACACTCAATACACTAAACACTATTGCTTCATATAGAAAGAAAAGACGATCAGAGTCTGTGGTAGAACCGACCACCTCTGATACCAATTTGTCACGACCCGACCTCAGGGCCCGTGCCGTGACTACCCCAAGCCCGCCTTCCATAGGCCAGGGGCTGGCGACTAGCACCAAGGCGTAAAATCCCAGTAAACAGGGAAGGCATTGCCTTTATAAGTAACAACCACCACAGAGTCAGCAAGCGGAAAGTAACTACAAGTGCAACTGAAAGTACAACTGAAAAAGTAAAGAACAGCAACTGAAGAGAAGACGGCGGCCTCATGTCGTCCACTGGAAATCCCACCTGAAGGGTGGGTACAGATAGCCTCCGGGATCCTTGGGTCCCACGTCCGCTCCGAGCACGTCCCGCCCAGTGGTCCACCTCCAGGTACCGTCCTGCTCCACGCCCCAATCGTGATCAGCGCTGCCCGTCGTCTGCATCCAACACAACAAGGTGCGGGCATAGCCCGTGCAGGGGTGAGTATAAGCTACTCAGTAAGGACCCCGAGACCCCCGAAGGTCTCCCGAAATCCACAAAGGATATAGCACAAAAAGGAAGGTGCAATCACGAAGTAACATCTGACTCGACTTAGGTATATGCCCATACATATACCTATGTCCCCACTTCTAGCTCTGCTCACGAGCTCAAGAAGAACTCAATCCACATAGGAAAGCAAGACTCAAATCCACAAAGGAGAGTAAACAGTAAATCCACATAGGATAGTTCAACACAATCCACAAAGGAGAGTAACATAAGATTCAGCTCAACCAGGTATACTTTTTTAGATGACGTCAAAGATGATCACTGGTCCATCTAAGTCGTCGGACCCACGAAGGATCGATAGGTACTAACCCCCGCAAAAGACCCACACAGGATCGGGCTGACACAGAACCTGTAGGCAGTGGCTCACACAGAACCGGTAGTAAGGACCCACATAGGATCGGGCTCACATAGAACCTGTAGCACTGATCCATGTAGGATCGCTGAGTGCAGTAGTCGACGCAGTCCACTGAGGATCTCTGCACAGTCGTCGCCGCAGTCCATGAAGGATCTCTGCTCTGCCGTCGTCGCAGTCAACTGAGGATCTCTTCTCTGCCGTCGTCGCAGTCCACGGAGGATCTCTGCTCTGTCGTCGAAGTCACAGCCAGCGCTAGGGTTCCCGCACACAGCGAGCTCGTTTAGGAGGGTCCGCTCCACGAGCCGAGAGGCTGATACATCAACTGACACGTAGTCCGAAGTTGATGTATCCAAAAGTTCCGTATCGACAACAGGATCTCAACGCAACAGACGGCGCGTCAATCGGACGCCCGGTCTGAGAGTTATTGGCATTTTCGTCCTAGGGGCCCGGTTGGTTTTTAGGGCAAAACCAACCCGACCGTACTCCGCCTGTATCCGATCCTCGGGCGGAGTATTCCAAAAGTTCCGTCTCACTTAGAGGAAACTACCACAGCAGACGGTACGTCGATCGGACGTCCGTAGCTCAAGTTATGAGCGTTTCCGCTCCGAGGGCCCGGTTGGTTTCGTGTACGAACCAACCCGGCCGAACCCAAAGTCTTCCGAAACCTTGAGTATAATATACCGAAACGGCCGTATCGATCCAAGGATCGCGTAGCCGCTGACGGTTCGTCAATCGGAGGTCTCAGGCCCAAGATATGGGCAAAAGACCGAAGAAGGCCCGAAAACGGGGGTTCTGGGCCCGGGGCGACCCGGCCCGAACCACCCCTGGGTCGGCCGCACCGGGTCGACCCGAACCGGGTCGGCCCGACCCGGCCCGCCCCGGCTGGGCCGGGTCCGGTCCGGCCTGGGCGCGGCTCGGCTTCGGCCGAAGGGGCGCCGCGGGTTTGACCCGCGGCTTAGGTGGAACGCGGCCCCGCGGGGGGCCGCCTGTCATGCGGACGCGGCCGGGCTGCCGCATCCCTCCCCGGTTCCGCGCGGCCGTGGAACCGGCCGCCGCCGCCGCGGCTTCAGCCGCGGCGGATCTCCTCCACGGCGGCGCGCCGGGCGCCGCCGCCGCCTTCCGCGGGCCGCCGGAGTTGCTCCGGTGGCCCGTTTTGCCTCCCGTCTGCGTCGTTGCTCCTCCCAGGGGCCGATCTTCACTGCGGGATCAACGGATCGCCTTTTCCGCACGGTTCGTCGTCGTCCTCCAAATCCGCACAACAAAAGATCGGCGGAGGGTTGCCGGGTCTTGTTCGTTAGATCCGCACCCTCCGTGTTAGTCATAAACAACGGGAGGAAAAGAAAATAATCAACAACAATTTTAATTAAATTAAAATTGTTCGGAGATCAGGTTCTTTATTTTAAAAGAATAAACACGGGGAAATAAAATATTCCAACATCCCTTACCTTGTCGTCGTCGGACGTGAGGTCGTCGCGGAAGGAGGGGATCGTCGCGTCGTTGCGGAGGAGACGTTCGTCGCTCCGCGGGAAAAACGTCGCGCCGACGATCTCCGGATCAAGATCAAACAGATTTAATTAATTTCAATCTGTTGATATCGAATTATAAAAAGGGGAGAATTAGAAGATTCGATTCTCACCTTTAACTGCTGATCGAAGGTCCGCCGCGGAAGAAGAGGCGCCGTAGAAGAAGAAGGAGAAGGTCGCGGAAAAGTTTGTTGACGTCGCGGATCGTGCGTCGTCGAATTCCGGTTCCGGCGTTCTTCGTGTTCTTCGCGTTCTTCGCGTTCTTCGCGTTCTTCGCGGGGAGAGTGGAGGTTTAGAGGATCTCGCACAACAGGAGGATCCTCCAAAATAGACAAGTTTGTCTATTTTATTATTTTGCCAACAAACGCAAAACGCGTAAGTAACGACCCATTAAATTCGTTGAATTAATTCAACGAATGAAACAGCCCATTTAATTCATGAAATAAACCGCCCAATTAAATGGTCTGTTAAGAAATAAAGAAAACGCGTCGGTTGACTTTTCAGTTACTTTGACGGGTTTTCGCGGGTGCGTTACTTAGCGAAAGAAACGGCGGGGATCGTGCGGGCCCTGCCTCACAAATATCCTACCAAGAGGGTAGGATATTTCCGGATAGCACCCTATCCGCTTTAACTCAGTTCATGTGGTTTCCAAGTGACTTCCAAGCAGCTTAAGTGAAATAAAATAAAATTGTCGCACAAATTTTATTTTATTTCTGTCTTAAAGCCCCAAAATTTAAAAACCTCGTCTGAGCAAACGCAACTCCGGAAGAGGCGTTTCTAAGAAAATACCGGCGCTGCGATTTCATCGGTGCCCTTAGAATTCGATTCCGGGCACCGGTTCAAAAGATAGAAAAACCCGCTCGTCCGTTCACTGAACGTACCCGAGCCAAACTTCGGAAATTGATTCCGGGCACACCGGGCCTCGGAATCAGGTGCCGTCTGAAGCTACGCTCTTGTAAAATTCCAAAGAAAATTAAGAAAAAAAATTCCTTGAAATTTGCGGGTCTTTACAATTATAGAAGCAACGCCATGGGCCGCTAAATTACGAAAATGACCCTGGGGCCATTTTTCACTAATGGCCCACGCCGGCGAAGATTACACCCCAACTAGGGTAAACGACACATTCTGGACTCAACAGTGCCCTAAGTTTCCCCATCCGAGCAACCGTTTAAGAGATACTTGTGTTAAGCCATTAAATGAATAAATTAATTATTTAATTTATCTGTTCCATGCTGCGATAGCGAGTAAGGGGTCCAAACGCCCCGCACCGACAAGGTTTATGGAATTCCTAGGGTCAAAACTCCATTCCAGACCCATCCACACACTCAGATCTCTAATCTGAAGCTCTGTTTACTAGTTATCCCATTTATTTGTTGCATCTAGTGTGAAGGCATTGAAAACATAATTCCGGCCACACTGGGGCTCGAAATCACACGCCGTCTAAAGGAGCTGCTCTGGAATAACATCAAGAATATTCCCAAGTATTTTATAGACATAAAATGGGTTATTACAGATATGTAACCAATCCTAGGAGATACAAAAGTGGACATGTGGTATCTATAAACATGAAATCAAAAGGTTCAAGGTGTTTCTCCCCTAGGCCAGGGTTAGTTTATCTACTAGAAGATAATGTAACTATTAGTAAATCCTCATGAACATGCCCATTTTGTTATTTTATTTCCCTCAGTTGCATGGATTATCATTATTAATGCGTTTTTATGATCACATTATTCATGAATTAAACATGCATGAAATATGGAACTAAAATAAACCATTACTTATGCATAAATATTATCAAGACAAGGTTGATCACCTAAGTAAGTTCCATATAATATTAACTAGCATGTGATGATGATAACAATCAATTAATGAATAAAAGATAAAAAAACTATCAAATAAAATATTAAGTCATAACAAGCCTTCTGTTTCTTAATTAAATGGAAAACTCAATAAAAATATGTGTTTGACCAACCCTTTTTGGGACACTTTCTTTTATTCAGGAAGCCCTTATGAAAGGTTTCAGGTTGATGTAACCATATTATTTCTAGAGGAGTAGACCTTGCTAGACATGGTGTAATATTGGAGGCTAGATTTGTGGATATCCAAAGTCATGATTTCAGGATTGGGGATTCCACTCATCATATCATTGAGCTATAATCCCACATATGGAAAAAAACCTACCTACCTAAATACCTTCTAATATCTTGACCAACCCTTGTTGGGGACAGGTGAAGGGGAATATGGATCTGTTCCACTATAATTCCATGGCAACTAGACATTCTGAGTTCAATGGTGAGGCCAATTGGGACTTGACTAAATAGCGAGAGACATAATAAAATTTATTATTCCATATAAAATGTAATCAATAAAGTTCTAATTATCTTCCCTTTTAATTTTACAAAAAAATAGAAAAATCGTCAACACAACTATCTCTATGATCAATTCTAGAGAAAGACAACTTCTTCCTTGGTAATAACTTCCACGAATGGTTTAGACACCTTCGGGTTATCCTAGGCCATGAATGGAAGTATTATGTGATGGAGTCAGCATTACCTAATCAGCCTACCAAAAGGAGAATGATGAGGATTTCCTAGTTTATGAGAAACATATGAGCGACGTGGTCGATGTTCAATGTTTGATGCTATCATAAATGTCTAGTGATCCAAATAAGTCTCAGGAAAACATGGATTCTAATAGAATACTCAAGTGCCACTGTGTTCTTTACCAGGAGAGAAAAGGACATGAAAGGATTAGGGAACTCTTTCCGAGTATTCTTGGAGAAGGTTCCCCTAAAGGGCCTCATGTAGTCAAGATCATTGGCTACATTGAGCGCCTAGAGGTTCTAGGGTTTAAACTCCATGAAGAACTGGGCACTGATCACATTCTCACATCACTCCCTCGGAGCTTCTCTAACATTGTTGTCAAATTCAATATAAACAACATTGAGAAGTCTCTATCTGATCTTATCCTCATTCACCATGTAGAAAAAGATATGAAGCGCTAAAATCCTTATGCCCTTATGGTGCATAAGAGGAAAGGGAAGGTGAAGATCTTTATGCCAAAATCTTCTTCACAAGATTCCAAGAAAAGGTAGATCAAAGTATAGGCAAGGGAATAAGAGGCTTTTTGTTTCATATGTGGCAATAAGGGCCACAAGAAGTAGAACATCACCCAAACTGTGAAACACATAGAAGCTTTAAGTGTGTTAGTTATCGAATGTAATCTATTTATTTATACAAATTGGGTATTAGATACAAATTCTGGTGCTCACATATGTATCAAAATACATGAACCAATTAGAATTAGAAATATTGATTGAGGGGAGGTATATCTAAGAGCAGTCAACCGAGACAGACATGGTGTTGTAGGTGTCAGGTACTACAACCTCACATTTCCAACTAGGATGTAATTGGTGTTAAAGGGTTGTTATTAGTTATTTCTATTACTAAAATCATTATTTCTATATCCATATTAGATACAGATGGATTTTGTTTCAATTATGGAAATGTTTGTATCATATTTTACAATGATAGCATTTGTTATTCTAGGGCACATTTTTACAACGAACATTACTTTTTTTATTACACAAACCAAGTAATGGAAATTGATAACAAAGATACATCCCACGAATCATACCACTCCAAACATTGGCACCACTAGCAAGGTCACATAAATGACAAAATCATGACAATGTTTTATCAAGATGTATATTTATATTCTATTGAAAAAAACAACATTGAGTATTTAATACATGTTTACAAGGTAAAATGATCCAATCCACCTTTAGTGGGAAACGTGAAAGGGATAAAGAACATTTGAAATTGGTTCATACCGATGATTGTGGACCATTTCCAGCTAAAGCAATGGGATGGTACTCATACATCATAACTATTGCTGATGATTTTATTAGATATGGATATATCTAATTAATGGGATAAAAGTCATATTATTTTCATAAGTTCAAGGAATAAAAAAGAATGAAGTTGAGAACTGGCATGGTAAGAGGATTAAGAAACACCACTCAGACCGAGGTGGAGAATATCTTAATCAAGACTTCATTGATTACTTACGGGTGTTTGTGATCCAATCCCAACTCACTCCTCCTAACACGCCCTAGTGGAATGGTGTGAGCGAAAGGAGGAACCTCACCCTTTTAGACATGGTGAGATCAATGATGAGTAATGAGAGCCTTCCATTATACTTTTGAGGATATGTGTTACAAACCACGGGACACATACTAAACCTATTACCAACTAAATTGATAAATGATATTCCGTATGAGTTCTGGAGTGGAAAAAATCCATTTTAACTAATTTATATGTGTGCGGGTAGAGAATCATTTGTTAAGGCATCTTCATGTAAGAAACTCGCACCCCGAGTCACAAAGTGTACCTATATAGGATACCCCAAAAAAACAAGGGGATATTACCAATAAATCCCCTTAGATAAAAAGGAAATAGTGGAAAGACATGACCTATTACATGAGAGGGATCACATCTCTAATATAGATAGTGTGAGCGAGATAGACTTCGAGGAAGTAGAGGCTCAAGGAACAGAAGAGTTGGTACATGAAAATATTCCACAAAGCCCCATGGAAAAAGAATATGTTTCAGAGCCACAAGTACTACGTAGGAGTACAAGAGTTGTTAGAGAACTGGAATGGTAAAATATTCTAGTTAGCAAGGATCTTGATACCTTATTAGTTAAAAATAATGATCCTCTAACATACAAGAAAGTAGTAAGTGGCACATACATTTCCAAGTCGCCAAAATCCATTAATTCTGAAATGGATTCCGTGTACCAAAACCATGCCTGGATTTTAGTAGATCCTCCAGTTGATGTAAATCATGTTGGTTGCTAATGGGTATTCAAGAAGAAACAAGATATGGAAGGACAATAAAATACCTATAAGGCATGACTTGTTGAAAAAGGGTTTAAACAATGTCAGGGAATTGACTACGATGAGACCCTCTCACCAATTGCTATGCTGAAATCCATCAGAATTATACTTTCCATTGTGTCTTACCATGACTATGATATTTGGAAAATGGATGTCCAAACAAAATTCCTTGACATGAAACATCAAGAAGATTCCTACATGACACAACCTGAATGGTTTGAGACTCCAAAGGATGCCAATAAGGTTTGAAAGTTGTAGATATCCACTTATGGATTATTGTGAGAATCAAGGTCATGGAACATTTGTTTTGATGAAGAGATAAAAGAATATGGTTTTATGATGAATGATTGTGAGCATCGTTTCTACCAATGGTTTAGTGGGAGTGCATTCATTTTCTTAACAGTACATGCTGATGAAATGATACTTATTAGAAATGAGATACCAATCTTACAGTCTGTTACAGAATGGTTAAATTAGTGCTTCTCCATGAAAGAAATGGGCCAGGAAACATATATTCATGGGTTAAAGATCCATCGTGATAGTTACACGAGATTGTTGGGCCTAAGTATAAGTACATATATTGATAAGATACTAAAGAGATTCAGTATGGAACAATCCAACTGTGGATTGTTTCTAGCATCACATGGCATTCATAATTCCATGAAAATGTGTTCTCAAACTCATGGGGAAAGAAAGATAACGACAAGGACTCCATACACATCATCGATTCGGTCAGTCATGTATTTCATGCTATGTACTATGTTGGATAACACCAACACATTGAATGGAGTAGCCTGATATCAAGCTGACCTAGGTGACCACCATTGGTTGATAGTCTAAACTATCCTAATGTATCTGAGGTGTACAAAGGATATGTTCCTGGTTTATGGAGTATGTGAGAAACTAGTCATCAAAGTATATGAAAATTCTAGTTTCCATACTAATAAAGATGACATGAAGTAATAAACAGGATACATATTCACTTTTAATAGTGGTGTAGTGAGATGGAAGAGATCAAAGTAGAGTGTGGTCATATATTCTGTAGCAGAGTTTGAAAATATCACAGCTTTTTAGGAAACTAAAGAAGTAGTTTGGATGTGAAGTTTCATGTCGGAGAAAGTTGTGAAACCAAGTAGCAATGATCCCATCATAGTGTACTGTGATAATACTGCAGTGGTGGATCTCACATAATATCCAAGGTCACATCAGCAGATGAAGCACATAGATTAGATGCATCATCTATTGAAGGATTTTTCTCAGATAGGTGAGGTTTTAGTGAGCAGTAATTCCATGGAAGACAATGTGTCATACCCCTTGACTAAAGTCTTGACTCAGCAGAAACATGATCATCCTATGAGTTTTAGCAGTCATATTGTTTTTGTCTGTTTCATCTAGTCAAAGTGGGAGTTTTAAGAGTTGGTGTCCTAGAACCCACTGGTTTTACTTTGATTACATTTATATTTAATGTATTATTCAATATTGTTCATTGTTCTTCTTGACTATGATGTAATAATGTCCTATATTATTTGTTTCATTGACATGGTCATGGAAGTTCCCTTCAACGGCGAGAACCTTGAAATACTATAACAATAATCTTATATATAGTTCTGCGGTTGGATGAAATGATATGATGGGACACATAGAATGTAGAATGTCAGATGCGAGTACTCTTAAGTCAATGAGACTTCATCTCATGAAGTTTGCAGTTAGTAATCTCCAAGATAGGAGTTTATGAGAACATACCCTCTAGTAGGAATTCCACTTGTTTTGGTGTCATTAGATATTTCTTTCTGTGAGCATATGTAATGATCCTTAAAATTTTAGATTATCATTTACATGTGTCATCACTTATGAACTTTGATTTACTCACGAAAACAATAATGCAGACAGTTGGTGGGATGTTGGGTGCGTTGGGTGTGTCACAAGTGGCATGTTATTAATGGATAAGTCGAGGAATTATTTGTCTCTCCCATTTATGGATGTTTATATATAGTCCATTTGATTGAAATAGAACTGTCATGCAAAATTACATAGCCATGGTGTAACTAAGAGTTTATTTCAAGTATTCAATGACCGACGTATCAAGCATCAAATTCAATGACACAATCATGAAACAAACATGATGAGATATTACGACAAAGGTATTATATTACACTGTGAGCATTCGTATGTGGATTTAATTTTTGTGACATAATGTTCTTTCTCTTTGGTACTTTGACCTATTGCTAAAAATAACTCTTGGACATTAGGTAAGCCTGCCTGATTCCAACGAGAAAGAATCCTAGAACGTCACACACTATGTGTTTTTGGTGGTCTCGGTTCAATTCCAATATAATTTAATTAATGAAATAAATATTATTATCTAGACCATTGAATAATTTAATTCAACTTACAATTAACACATAAATTAAATTAAATATATTAATTTATTTTATTGAACATATAACAAATATTTATTTACTAGTATATAAATTATTTATTTATTAAAGGTAATAAATTATTTATTTATTCAGGTGTTTAATAAATGAATGTGGAGTTATAGTAGAGCAAGAATGGTCCGGTAGTAAAACAATTATATGCAAGAGGGTGAATAATTATTAAACTACTTGGCACTAATTAAAATAACTCTTCTATTTTGTTATGACGAGTAATTTTATTTATAATTCCATTTTTCTCAGGTTGGAACACCATAATTAATGGCGTGGTATTATTATTAGATTCATGGGTTTTCTATAAGTTCGTGAATGTATTTAATTATTTCTATGAAATTAAATATTGTAACTGAAATTCCATGTATATAAATAGGAATGTACGCCTATTGTGAAAAAGACAATACCACACGCTTGGTGAATGGAGAATTGTTTTTCCAAACAATTTTTTCTCTTGAATCCTCTTAACTACACACTCATGAACAAGAGGGGTTCTTCATGGACGATGAACAAGAATTCAATAACGACTGACACGAGACACTCACTTTGTCGGGATAGCTCTCGGAGAACAAGTAGTGTCGATCAGAGGCCATCAGGGCACGTGTGGATCAATGCTAGAAGGATTCTAGTTTGGATCCTTACATTCACAACAAGATAATCCATAAGGGTTAATCTAGACGATCAACATCATCAATGATGAAAAATAACAACGATCCATTTATTATTTTTCTCTATGAAAATAATTAAATTATTTATAAACATGATGTGAAAGATCCTCTCTAAATGTTTCAGGCCTCTTTCTTCACTAGACAAACATTTGATTATATGTCATGGAGACTGGTGTTTATCATCATGTTGATCCTGGAATGGTCATTGATCATGGTAAAAATCAATGTTGGTGTCCTCACAGCCATGCTTCCGCTGCACCCAGAATCTTCAAAATGATTCCACATTAGTATAATGGAGTTTATCCTTAGGAACCAAGAAGATATAGTGTTCTTGGTTATATATTTATTTCCCTTGGTGGGTAGCCCTAGGGTCCCGAGTCCCATGGACATTGGAAGGTTTCCTCGGCATACGGTCCTCCTCAACTGGAGGAGGCATGGTCATCCGTTGTTAGAAGTGACTTTCTCTGGCGGGGACCCCTGTGTAAGACGCATGTGCAGTTGAGATGAACTTATCAACATTGACATAATGTGCCTCTCTAATGTAAGGGAGATAGTCATTGTCACATTCATGGGACAAGCATCTGAAATGATTTGAGATGAACACCAGGGTCTCCTATTGCTAGGGTGCCAGTAGTGGCTGAAAAGGATGTTGTAGGACCATTTTAGAATGGAGAGATCTTCTCACAGCTTATAGGGTGGGGATAGTACCGTTTCAGCGGTACTATTTGATCAACACATTGGATACCAAATTTTGAGGATGCTAGGTAGGCGAGGAGGTCCTTTTGTTCGTTGATGCCTCGGCCGCCCATGGGATTACTAATGCATAAGTCTGCATGGATCATGGAGATGTCATTTGGATAGACGGAAGATTTGTGGGAAAGTGGAATAAAAATATTACAGATAGACCACAAGACCATATCATAGTATAATTCCCTTAAAAATAATTATATATGGAGAATCATCCTGTCTCACTTCCCCAATTCATTTATTGCGGGGCGAAATGGCCTAAGTTGGGTTAGACTTCTACCATGGTTAAGGACTCATGTTGGGTTCATCATTTTTGTTCCAACTCTAAGGTGGTGCATTTAGTGGAGGTGTAGAAATGGATTGACAAGGATCATAAACTGTCCATTTTTTTATAGATAAAGGGTCTCGTCGAATTCAACATTCCATTTGGTTCAACCATTTCAGCATCATTATACTTTAATGAAGGTGGAATTCACCCCACGAGAACTATCAGTCACAAAGGGTGATTGCGTAGGGGTAAAAAAATCATGAATTCAGTACTTCTGGGATATAAACACCTTTGATGGTCTCCAATGGGTTTATTCGTGGAGCCAAGAATGCCTAACATCCTTGGTATCCATGATTTATTGACCTTATTTCCAAAGGCAGGTTCTCTTTGGCTAACTATTTGGACAACGACACTTAAGGACTCAATTGGTCAAGAAGATGGGAGGTTAGGATGACCGCACCCTTCCATGGGTGAATTTTTGCATGTTCTGGGACTCTCTTATAGATTTATGTTGTGTTAATGTGTTTGTGGATCCTTGATTCTCTATGAGCGTGAATATGTTTGATGCCACAGTGGTGATGCTAACTTGAGCTATATTATACGATTCTCTAGAGTTTATAGTCATCTAGGGCGATGAATGGTGACTTGATGTTGGGATCGGGCCCACAAGAAGGAATTCTTATGTGTCCTCCGGAGAGGAATCGGAACCCACGTAGTTCTGGTTTTGTGGGGCTTATGCAATGAAGCTACCCATGTAAGGGGAAAGTATTTGGTGGAACTTGTATGGATAAACATTCTTTTGAGATTCGGACTTCTGGTATGAATCCTACATATCCTAAATTGTTCATGAATCAGAGTTGTTGTTGTTCAGAATGTGTGGGTATTATGTGTGGAATCATTCCATTTGAGGTACATCATTGGGTGGACCCTTTTGGATGGGATCACATTGGAGATCAAGCCTTAGGGAAGGCATCCTATGTTTGGTAATTTAATCATGAATCATAGTTCTCGTAGTTCATAATGTGTGGTTCACACAAGTAAAGACTTCTGATTTGACGGAAATAATTGGGTAGACTCATTTGGATGGGAACCATTTGAGCTCAGGCCTTCGTGTAGGCATCCTACATATCTTGAATTAATCAATAATCAGAGTTATCATAGTTCCTAATGTGTGCATGTTGTAATCATCATTGACCTTTAATCCCACATGGGTCATGATCAGGGTGAGAAATAATAGGATTTTAATGATTCAACAATGAATATGCTTACTCTGTTGTTGGTGGGGGAGAGAGAGACCACGATAGAAGAGGCTTTTTTGATGGTTGGAGAGGGCGTGTAGCGATCAACCTCCCCATGTGAAATGGAATTAAAAGTCATGTGGCCCTAACATGTATAATCAGTGACATACCTTAGTGGGAGGGACCTGGAGTACCATATGAGGTATATAATAGTTTAATTTAATATAGCTTGGATGATGGAATAATAGTTTAATTTCATATGGATACGTCTATTTGGGGTCATGTAATTTAGGGTCATGCTATGAGCCCAACTTGTTATATAAATCTTGATTAACTGGAGGAAAACATATTTAGATGTTCTAACATGCCTCAAACCTGAGAGGTGCAGAATTTGTATACAATGATTTATGGAGGATTTCAGATTTGGGAAATGAGATGAGGCATGGAAGACGTTGAGGGGTATAGAGGTGGGATTGGACTCTCATGAGCAAGAATTTGTCATTTGTTGACTACCATTTTTGGGGGCAACATATGTGGAGCCTCCAGGGAATGATGTGAAAAGTCATGAAAATGTGTCCTCAAGACACAAGAAATCCTTTTTTGATTTCCAATGTGTTTTATAAAGATCCAAAATCACCCAATAAACTAAATTTTAAAGTCACAAGGCTTGGACAATGGCATCACAGTTTAATGTCATGTGGTCTAGATGATAAATCAGAGTTTATGGTGATAAATTTTGGACCATGGATGGAAGGAACTATGATTAGCTACTGGATAATTGGACAGGGATGTTCTGACACACCCCGAACATGAGAGGGAAGGAATATTTAAACCGTGACTCTAGGGATTCTCAGATTAAGAGAAATTAAATGGGGAATAGAATCCATTAGGTGCATACAGTTGTATAAATGGACACTCTTTAGGATAAATATTCCATTGGTTGAAGACTATTTTTTTCGATAAATATATGTAGATCCACCGTGGCATGATGTGCATAGTCAAGAAAAGGTTTTTTCAAGACACTGGCATTCCTCTCATGATGGCCATGAGGGATAATGAGGTCCCAGAATGACCAGAGTCACATAGTTTGATGTATGGAAAGGATGTGTTCATGCAATTAAGAAACATTTAGGTTGTGATTGTCCATGGACTTTTGGGTCTTCATGGCATACGAGGCAGGAGATAAGGCCTTTCAGGAGGTATATGAGGATTTTCTCTTCCCGTTGTATTTAAGGGATGAATGTTTGGATGGAATTAGGGTGTAATGTAAAATGTCGTCGACCCGAACAGAAAAGTTCACCGTGTGGCTCCATTTTTCATGGGGGTGAGTTACTGTAGCAAAGGGACCGGCCCGGTGGGGCAGGACCGCAGCACGACACTGAACAAGAGCGGCAGATGTGGGTTCACCACCCCCACAGTATGGACCGGTGTGCGCAAACTATTTTCTGTATAGGTCAGGCTGTTTAGGAGCTAGACACTTAGTATGGTGTGCGGAGGGGTTGGACGTGTACGATGGTATGCAGAGGATCTTTCTACGAACTGTCTTCTATATAGGGGGTCAGTGTACTATCTTCAACATATGGGTGGATGTGATCCATCTTCAGCATATGGATATTCACAAACTATGTTCCGCATATGGGAATCCATGAACTATTTTTATTATATATATATATATATATATTTATTTATTTATTTGTTTGCAGGATGGATACTGAGGGTTTTCCAAATACAGTTCGCGGGGAGGACTTCCATGAACTTCTTTCATCATATGGGTTGTGAGATGGATTCCATTAACTATTTTGGATGTGGGATGGAGTCCCTCAAACTGATTTGGGTAGGGGAGAAATTTCCCCCACACCCTCTATATACTTCACCCAATTTTCTCCCATCCTTAACTTTCTCCATTACCTTCATCCTATTTCCCCCTCTTTCTGTTCCCATGGTGGTCATTTTATAGAGTGTTGGGGAATCTCTATATCTTCTTCTCCCGACAACTTTTTCGGAAACCCATGGAGAGAAATTATGATCCACCAAATACCCTATCATCCGGGGTTTTCAAAGGTGCGGTACACCGTTGGCTTCTCCTCATCTGTGAACCACATAGTTCGCAGGGATGGTATGTAGGGTGCATTTCTTCAAATCTCCACCATTGAAAATGGTCCATAGATTCTACTGTTCATGGTCAAATATTCATGGTGAACAACTTCATTTTTTGGCCAATGCCTCTTAGGCCACTATGTCCAAGACCTTCCGCGTACTGGTGGTTCACGTCTTATTCATTCAGCAAACCATTCCTGGTAATCTGTATGCGGTCATGGAAAATCGCTTAGAAAAATAATATTTCATCACTTTTTTGCATGATTTTGACAATAAAACATGCATCCATCTTCTTTAAAAAACATTTTGGAGTATTTTACATCACTTTGATGAAATTTTGGGATGCTAAATATATCATTTTATTCTATTCATTTCACACAGTTATAAATTGATGACATTGTTTAAGGATGTGTTGACTATGTCCTCCTCAAAGCAATGTGATTCTTATTTTATCATTCCCACATCACAAAATTTATCTATATATATAAGTATTTATAATTAACTATTATGTTATTTATGAGATAATGATCTTTATTTATGATAACTTTTTAATTTCCTTCTCCCAATAATTAACTTTAATAAATTAAAATGTTACTCATGCTTATGTGTGACCTATTATCTTCATGATCATACCTTTTGTTCATTTACCATAACCATCGTTCAAGGTTGGTTTCAATAGTTTATTTTATCTATAAATATTATAATTATTTTATTATTTTTATTCTTGATATATTTATATAATTGTTCTTTGATGTCATTCAATCTACAAAAGTCGATATATACAAATATGCCAAATGTTGTCAAAATATCAGATGTAAAAAAATTGGTTATGTAATTAAATATAAATTGACTATAAGTGAAACTTATTTAATAAAATACTTGAAAATGTTTCTAATGAAATTTAATAATTAACATAAATTTATTATTCATGAATATAAACAACATTCCTGATTAATTAGTTTCAATGTATGGGTTTTTCTAATATCACTTTTATTTCGATGGGATATACACCATGTTCACTATTTATTTTTTATTTTTTTGTGTATATAGTATTAATTTTATTTATTATTAAACAAAAATTTATTTCTTTTTAAAAATACATTTGATGATATCTCTATCATTGGGTTTATGGTTTCAATGTTACTAAAGAATTAAGGGATTTTGTCTCTATTTTCATTCATTGAGACATAAGTTATTTTATCCAAAAATATTCTTTTCTAGGTTGTATAATATTCCCATTTGATATGTCATATAATTAATCTCTTTATTAAAATGGTATTCTCTATCACACTTCATGTTATTCTTTCATGAGGATTATGATTGAAATATACAAAATTTTTAAGGGCCTTTTGGATTAATCTCAGACTTTATTGGGATTTTGTATGATTATGTCTTCAATACTGAAAACATATAATTTCCTGAATTATATTTTTATATTTTAATTCATGGAGTTTTCATGTAATTTTACAATTTTTACACTTTCTCAAACTTATAAAATTTGATAAAATATTTTTAAGATAATATTAATTCATTTCCTTATTCAGTCAGAAATCAGTGTTATTTCAAAATAATTTTTTAAAATTGTTTTTGAAGATTTTTGAAATGATATATTAATATTAATTTCATATTAAAGGATTATAAAAATGTTTTATTATTTAAAAAGTTAATTATATTGTTGATAATAATTACATTACATATTTGAATGGTTGTTTTCAATGAATATATTTTATGATTTAAAATAATTTATTCATAATGAAATTGATATTTTCCTCAAGAATCATTTTGATGATATTTTAATGGTATTTCCTTTCATTATCATAAAAATTATATTTTTACTTATCATTCATTGGGAAATTTTGTATTGAAATCATCATTATTCATTTATCTATGTTTTATTATTAATTAAATGAGATTTTTGTGATACCAATTTGTTTCCATGGGTGAACCATGTATCAAAGATATTGTTATAAAACATGTTTCTTTTGCATTGGTTAACCATGTTTTATAAGTATTATAATAGAATAAATTTATTTTCCATGGCTTAACAATGTTATTCAATGGGTAAAAGCATTCCCTATGACATTATAATTAATGGAAAGTTTTTAAGTCCTATGATTTTAAATATACTTGAATATAAGACATGTGTTTACATTATAAACCAATGATTTTTGTTTCTATGATAATATAATGAAACATGGGTCCATTATATCCCTACAATGCATTGGGTATAGAAGTAACCCATATCATTATTCAATTTTTAATATTTATTGTATGAGTGAATTGAAAATGATGTCCCAAATTGACTTTGAGTGAATAATTTTTTTTTATTTTAAAAATGATCACTTTTAAGAACTGAGTTTTCCAAAACCACTTAGGGTAACATTTAAAATAATCCCAAATTATCAATTTAATTTTCAAAAATAACATGTTGAACACATGGTCAATGTAGTCGTCGACTCGAGAGACACCCTCATTAGCGAAAGTCCCATAGCCTTCAAAACCCTCTCTTCACTATCTCCATCATTGTCCTATCTCCACCATCGTCATCACCATCATAGAACACACCATCTTTATAGAATAACCATTCACAATAGATCATCATTTACACAGAAAAATAGGCCATTAGAAAAAACCAATCATCCAAAATATCTGGAGTGCACTTTCATTGAGTACCACCACCAAAAGAGATAATGAACATTAACCAATTAAACAAGAATATATTGTTAAATAAATCAATGAAAAAAAACCAAAAAACTTCAGGAACTCCACGAGGAAGTAACACCAATCAAATGGACAAGATAAAATGTTTTTAATCATGTATTTGATTCCAACTATGAATGAATTATCAAAGGGGCACAATCATAGAACAACATCGACCTCTGAACTCTACTTGCCAAATCATTTATATAACCACTGATACATTACCTAAATTGAATGGTCTAGTGAAACAAGTGGTAAGACCTAGGATCAGAGTTTCCATGGGCTCTAAGATATGGAACCATCAATGTGGAAGGATCCAAAATCCATAGAAATAAGAAAAAGCGTACATAGAGACTCTCAAAGACCACATACCATAGAATCACAAGCCCAAATCCACTTTGAAACTGATTCCCTAATTCTATCCGATAGAGGTGCTATGGTATAAGAATCCAGAGTATGTTGTAGAAAATTCAAGAGCTTCAACAACAAAAATTCTATTGTGGGAACCCACATCCTCCGAATAATTGAGTCTTCACCATAGAGGATGAAAACACAAATCCCCTTGAGCCAAAAAATCAATGATAATCTCCATTACATCATACAATCACAAACAATTATGAAAAAAAAAACCAAAGACAACATCACAAAGAAGTGCACCGAACAAATCCATACAAAGAAACATTGATACATCAAAAACAGAGGAGAAGTATGACCCAAGGTGAGATAAGAAAACGAGAGAATAGGGGATAAGACAAAAGAGTTTAGGGGAAGAGGTATGTGGAAGGAATCATATAAAATGAGATACCCCCTCAAGATCTACATTGAGATGAACCCCATTAATAAGGGGGTTTCCCTTCTTATGCACATGTTTTATTTTTTACTTTTATGGGTTTCTAACATGATCGTTATTGATATCCTAATGTTCATGATTATAAATTTTGATAAAACATTCATTTTTGATGTTTTCATATTTTATGATCCATTTAATTATCAGTATAAATTATTTTTGGAATCACTCATTCACTCTGATTATGCCCTTAAAACTTTCATCACTATTAATTTCACTAGTGATATTCATTTATTAATTCTTATGTTTACCCCCTCTAAGGATTTGATCTCAGTCTTCTTTTGATCAATTTTTCAAAGGTTATAATGTATTAGGTTTAATGAGTTATCCCTATAAAGGATTCTACAAGGATGGTATTTATGGCCTAATGTGAAATATGAACAAATAATTTATGTGGGATAAATTCTCATTTAAAATATTGTGAAATTTTTATGTATTAGTTTTTCCTAATTATATAAAACTATTAAACAAAAGGGCCCATGAAAATTTAATTCATTTGTGTATTCATTGTTATGTTTTATTGAATTGGATGAAGAAATTAGGTCAAAAATATTGAACTAATTGTTATAATTTGGAATTCTGTAAATTCAGCATATGATCTATGAGTGTGAGTCCATGGATGTTATAGAAACAACCAATTTGAGGATGTTATGTTTGAACCTGAGGATATTATGAGGCACATGTATCATCCTCTATTATCATACAAGTGATAAATTTCAAGGGATAACTACATTTTTGGGGAAAAATAAGTTATCGCACCATGATTTTATAGTATATATTTTTTAAAATAAATATAAATTCATTAATAGTTTACATTTAATGCAATACTGAGCTTAAATAAACCAAGTCATACTATTAAATATTATTATTTTAACCATAAAATTGTAAGATAGCCATTAATGTGGTAGTTTTTAATATGAATAATTATGTTATTAAATAAATATGATTTCCATATCCCATAAAATGTTTTATTCATGTTTTTGGAATGAATATCATAATTTTTCGTAGAGTCCTTTTTTTTGTAAAATACTTGTTATTTTTTAAAAAAAGTTACTTTTATTAATTTTTCTAAGAAAGTGAATACAATTAATTGTAAAACATGTATAAAATTTATTTGATTAAATTAACATCAATTTAGGATTCATCATGTCAATTTTATATTAGGATTTATTTTTGAGAACTTTCTAAAAACATAATGTTTTCAGTGAATGTAAACGAATACTTATTTTTTTTATAAAACTCTCATTTCAATTATATTTGAATGAAATTTTTATTTTAAACAGATCTAGAAGTATATTAAGTACTTTTTAGTATGATATAAATAATATAGTACATTTAAAAAATTATTACAACATATTTGATTATAACTACATTTTTGGTCTTAAGAACAACTTTTTTAAAATATGACTATCTAATTCCTATATAATTAAAATAATATTATTTTTACATTGAATGTAATTATTATATATTAATAACTATTGAAATTTTTTCCATTTCACTCAAGATAAATTAAATCATAATTCATGTGTTGTGTGGACTACCATCTTCACGAAGTGGTAGAATAAGAAATTTATATATAATATTATTAATATTATAAAGTGAATATAATATTCTATATTTTTCCCTCTCATTCATTGAGAAATTAAAATGCTAATGTGGTGTTGTGTTAATTACCACTTCCCTGGAGTATCAAATATCATATTAACAAAATTTTATTATTTTTTTAATATAAAAAATTAAATTATATTTAAAATTCATAAAATTATAAGAATAATATGATTATTATTATATAATAAATATAGTATATACAAATAAAACAATTTTATAATCATAATCATCCATTAATAAAGATATGTAATGTTTGGGTCATTCTAAAAACCTAATTGGAAAATGATATAGAATAATATCAAGTATGGATATTGGAAATAAATTAATATTTATATATGTTATAAATAAAAAAATAAATATTTTAATTTTATTCTAAAATAGTTAATGTGAAATTACTCCAATTTATTAATATTGCATTTTCTTGTTATGTAAAATCAAGAAAAAATGATACTTGTTGATTTTTGTCATTAAATATCATAATCAAAACTAAAATTGAATGAAAATAAAAAGATTAATAGTCATAAAACATATATTACGATACCTTGTAAGATCATAAAATGTTGAAATTTTGGAAATGTAGGAAGAAAAATACAACTATAATGAATTAAGATCAAAATGATCAAGATTACTCACACCAGATATCATAAACTGATAATAAATAAATAATATACATGTAAAAATAATTACAAAAAAGGATGTATATTATAATATATTTTCAAATTATATAATTAAGATAGTTAATTTTTATAGTTTATAGTAGAGAACATTACTGGATGTTAGGAATTATGATAAGGGTTTTGATGTCCACATTTTTATCCCTCAAAACATATTTCTCATTATACGTCATGTCATCTTTTTATTTTCCATAGAATTCCCATGTAGTATTTTTTTGACACTTTCCTCTTCTTATTCATGTTAATTAATGTTTCATTTGAAATTACATCCTTCAAAGGATCTTGATTTTAATTTTACTAAACTTATAAATAAATTTTTTTCACAATTTTCAATTCTATGAGGCATGTTTGATAATGTACACCATAATTTCATTTATGCGATATTTTCACTTCCCTATTTCCAGAAATTATAATGAATATATGTAATTTCCCTATGTTTTCATTTCATGTTATCCATATAATGTTCTACTGATTCTCATATTACCATTATAATAACATTTTTTTCACAATTTTTATTCATTGAGATGTTAGATGTATTCAGTTTTTGATTCAAATTTGTAATGTATATATTTGTTATGAATTTAATTATAAATCATCTCACACTATTTAATATTGTGAGATTCATCACATGGAAATCCATTAATCATTTATCTATTCTCAGTCATCCATTTTTTATAGGAATGATTTGTTTCCAATTCCTTTCCATGATGAACAATATATATTACATTCCATTGATTGAAGTATTTTCAAATAGATTCCATAAAGTGATTGTATGGGAAAATTATTAACTCATGCATATACCCAATACTATATAAAGTTTCAGTTTAGGGATTCTTATTTAGAACTTTATATGATTTAGTGAATATAGAAATTTTGTAAATTTTTACAATTATAATTAAAATAGAGATGTTTATTGATTATAATGTAATATTGGTTATGAATTTTTTATATTATATATTACATTATAATATGAATTAATTGGTCCAAAATTATAAATGTGAGTTTCTTGGTTATTGATATCTCCTCAATGCATCAATAGGTCTAATGAAGAATACATTTTTGTGTCTTTTGGTTTATGCATGCCCATAAATAAAATATTGTATAATCAGATGGCCTTGATGGTATGATCAGAATGTCAGGAACCCTTCCACCCAAAGTGAGCCATATTGTGTAGAAAATGAGATAAATGTGACAACGACACCTGAACCCCATCTCCAATAGTCCATGTGTAGGAAACAAGTATTGAGGGTATATCAAATCAAAAATATGGGGCATTTACTTATTGAAGATCCTAAGGAACAAAATATAAGAAAACTACACCAATATAATGATACTCAAAAAAAATTAATTAGAGATACCAATGTATGAATTTAACTTGATATAAACTATACAAAAATAGTATAATGAACATGTACCAAAAAGAAATCCTCACTAGGTACCCCAAATCCCTAATATCACATAAAAAACATCATGAGCAATTATTTTCCAACCCTATCACCATCCAGCTCCTACGGTATGGAAAAACAGATTATACATATATAGGGGAAGAATAATTGGAATAATCCATTGCATATTCCTTGGTAAGTCTCTTTAAAATAATAAAAAATGTATACTAAACCGATGTGAAAAAACAAGGTTAGGTACCTTGTCACATATACATTTATCATATTTTTGTAGCCACAACATATCACTATCACTAAAATATAACAAAAAATGAATAATATAATATCCAATGTATATATAATGAATTTACCACACAAACACATCACTATTGGTTTTTATTTTTTGTTCAACAATGTATCATTTCCCCAGCCATCTCTGCCCAAAAATAATCTAGTAGAAATATAGCTGGGTTATTATAATATATCTTGAACCATATGAAATACAGAATCACATTATCATAACCCACATTAATAGATTTCAAATATTCAGTTTATGGGATCCACCATAGGCGAAATTTCATTTATTATACCTCAATCCATAATAACCCATACAATATATTCCTATAATAATCCTATGGATACTATATTAATAAATACATGTGTTTGAAATAACAGAAAAACATTATGAATATCAACATAAAAAATATTGGAAATATAACCATAACCATCCCAATAGAAAATATTACCTTAAAAGGTAGTGAGGTAGGATGTGTTGTTCATTCATCAGTTGGCCGCTAATTTGGATATTTTGGAAAACACCATCCTAGAGGTCACTAAGTATTGTTTTCTTTTCTAATAAGGGTGGGTATTTTTATGAAATACCATAACATAGAGGATATATATATGTGCCACAAAAACAAAATGGGAATCAACCTTGTCCATTAATATTCTAAAATTATAATCTCTATAAAATCCACCCGCTTCTGCTAATTACTAGGTATCCAATAAGCACCCAATAATTTCAAGAATACATTTTAGTTAAATATTTCTATCAATTAAAAATTATGCAAATATTATTTGATTTTTTAGAGAAAAATTAAATTTCCTATCAACAAATCTAAATGATCCTCCAATTCCTCAAGGGTTATTATTTTTTCGATTCCTTTTAAGAACAATCCCCAATGGTTATGAAATATATTTTTCATTTTTAATCCACTATTCTGGAGACTATATGAATCATCCTAATTTACCAAAAAATAAATTCATAAACCATTCCCAACCAAAGGATTCATGAAAGGTGAATGGAAAATATAAATATGAAATATATCCATATATCCATTAAATCATGTGCATTTATAAGATAACATCACAACATTCATCAGAACATTGAGAAAACCTAGTATTATCCCATTCCATCATATCTTGATTTTATCCTTAACACCACTGTTTATTTTACCATGAATCTACCCATATAATGTGTCAATTTATTCCACAAAACTATTAATTATAACCCATATATCTTCTACCTCCATGATCACATCATGCCACATAATAAGGCTCACATATGGAGAACCCATGTGTTTGAAAAGAAATAATTAATTATCAATAGGGAAATTACGACATAAAACAAATGAATTAACACTTCATGTGATCATTTTATCACTCAATCCAAAATAATTATCTGTATTAAACAACTGTTATATTCCATCATTCCATAGAAGATTCAATTGTGATAGGTTACAACCATAATCGACTTATGGAATCAGCTATCAAAAACTATTAATTATTTAATCATTCATAAATAATAACATCAAATTTCATCAAAATATAGGGAATGAAATTTTCATTTAAACATGAATATAATATTGACCCATAAATCATTACCAACATTAAATAATTTCACAATCCTCATTAATTGTTATATTTCATAAATTAAAAGATTTTAACATTTTAACATTCTTCTTAATAATTAATGAAAAAATAATTCCATGATTTATTTTATTTATCAATTTTAATGGGTAACTATATGAAAAATCATAATAGAAACATATATAAATAAATATTAAGTAAAAATTAAGTGTTAATCAAATATCACAGGGAAAACTCAGATGATTTTTTTAAACAAAACCAAGGTATGTAATTTTATATGGCTTAACTATCATTATGTTAAATTTTACTATTAAAAAAAGGGATTAGTCATTTCATGTTTCTGATTTCACAAAAAAGTAAGAAAGGTGATGGATCCATTTCCTAATAATAATGTATGAAACCATGATCCACCCAAATTTGTGTGTAAAATAAATTTATTTCATTATATAGATGTCCCAATAATAGTGGATTATTCAAAATTTTCCATTTCATATGAAATAATAAAAAATTAACAAAAAAAATGTTATTACCTCAAATGATGATTTCTTGTGTTGAAAAAAGAGTGTGAAAAAAGAAGATTAATAGTTTTAAAATAAAAATAGTGTAGTTCACCGTGGGCATAAAAAAATCATAAAGGGTTTCAAATAAAAGTTAGCCCATCCATACTTGGATAAATCCAGAAAATACTTGACTTATGTAATTATCATCATTTTAGGGTTTACAATACAGGACCATCAATATTTCCATATTTTCACGTAATAATGAAAAATCATTGTTGATCTTAGTCATTCATGTAGAAGTGAAATATAAAATCATCATAATTTATGAAACTAATGATACAAATAACCTTCTTAAAATGGAACAAATTCCCCTTATTTATGTATATTAAATTTATTTATGGTCAAAGTTATTATTTATGAAATTCTTGGTAAAATATGATATTTGGAAAATAAATGTATAATCTACCTATACTACCATTAGATCATTATTATACCATTATAACAACCTAATACTGTCAAACAGATCTACTATTATTTGATAATATACTAATATTAGGACAATAGACTACCACCAGTCCAATCTACCACTACTAGACCAATCATCTACTATCAATACATGAAAAAAAATATGTGAATTTATGGAAAAATAATACCTCAAACATCCTATAATTACATCCAAGGTTATGTTAAATATAACAAAAAATGTCTCTATTAAAAATTTAATAATAGTAGATAACAATAAAATAATTTTAACCCTTTATAATAAAAATTGAACACAATAGTAAAAGGTAAAAGAGATCTGAAAAATCACCTCGAAGATACCTCTTACGGATCTCACTACATCAATAATAAAACCAATCATGGGATGGAAAATAGATAACTATGTGACATCATCAACCAAGGGAAAGTGTTCATATTACTTTTAAGGAAGCACCACAAACCCACATAGAAAAAAGAAATGAAAAAAATGAAAACTGTTGGAATCCTTGTGTATTAATCATATTTTAATGATCAGAAATAATATTCAGACGGCCATAAAAAGGTGGAGAGCTACTATCATGATGAAGATGCAGGGGAGGGCCAGTTCTTTGTAGATAGTCTGGCTGAATTCCCAAAAAACCTTCAGGTCATGTAATCTCATAAGCCTACGGGCCATATAATCTATGGGCCTACGAGCCTTTTTAGGGTCCCCGATCATCCCTTGAAAGAGGGGTTATCAAAAATAAATTAAAAATGAAGGCCTTTGAGCTATTCAAGATATACAATCAGTTTGGATATATACTATCTGTTGATCTACTTGATATAGATTTCTCTGAAAAATTATTGAGTTTAATATATTCATTAAATATCAATACTTATTTTTGAATACATATATTTTCCTAATTCTGAGATGCCGTGAAGTAAAAAACATGACATCAAGACACCATGACATTGAGATATTGTGAAAGAGACACTGTGAAAAAGTCACAATGAATGATACACCGTGAACATGACACTATGATCAAGACACCATGAACATTCATACACTGTGACATTCGGATGACATGACATCCACACACTGTGACATTCAGATACTGTGTACAAGACACAGTGAACAATCCATACACCATGTGAATGAGACACTGTTTCCATGACATTATGTGACATTGTTTCATAATATGTTTTGACATATTTCTATTTAATCTCTAATGGTCATATTTGAATATTTTAATGCACTGAAATAATTATTGTTTCATTATAGACATATAATCTGAAAATACCAGGTTCGAGGTGAATATTTCATGCAACATGTCACCTCCAACACATGCACTCCATGCTAAAATAGTAATTAGGCCTAGAAACAAAACGTGCAACTTTATACGGAAAAGAAAACTAAGTTGTTGGGTGTGAGCACGGAAACTAAAAATAAACTTCGAAAATTATTTACTAAAGAATTTTCACATGCAACTTGACATTATTGAAGAACACACGAAGCATACATAAACCCCATAATTGAGAACACATCTGCATTGTCACACATCATGAAGAACACAAGCCAGACTAACTTGCTACACTCTGTATTCCATATGAGGACTTGATATCTACATCTTCTTCATCTCAGAAGTCCATAGCTGCAAAGACTAACTCTCAGAGAATTTATAACCCTATTTCAATATTTCTTCTCTATTGTGAATCAGTTTTCTATCTTTCGAGTAGTGTGTGTATCTTTATAACAAAAACTATATTTCTCCTGCATCATACTGAAGGATAGAAAATAAACTAACTCAAACATCTTTTTACACTTCTGTATACCCATAGATAAGTGTGGAAGAGGACCATGTGTGGCCTGGTTGTTTGTTCCCATGAAGAACTGTGGAAGAGGTCCCTATTTGACCAAGGCAGTCTGATGTGCCATTGTTTAACCCTGATCCATCATGTGGATCAAGTTTATTTATATAAAATTCTCAGTGTAATGTGATCACCAAGTAGAGTGTATTAGGTCTCCCCTTGAGAATGAACCACATGATTCATATCCATTGTGGAGCTTAATTTTGTCTTCTATGTTTTTATAGGGTTGCTGTATAATTCAGAAATCACTAAATTCACATTGATAGTTAATCTTGAAAAGAATTTTAAAATTTTATTGTCTTAGTATAATAGCTTCAAAAGTAATATTATTTACATATATTAAGAATATTGATAATAAATCAATCTTCTATGAAGTTATTTAAACAGTAAAAAATTCATAACTGTATTACATTGATTAACTGGGATGTATTTATCCTTGTTGGGGAAATTATTTAAGAATAATTTTTTACTTGAAATTTTTATAGATACTCAATTCACCCCCCCCTCTTGAGTAATCTACTCCAACCAAAATTTCTTAAAAGGGGTTGTCTATTAAGACTCTATTTAACCGACCTCAACTATGTTTGTAGTTGTACATTAAAGAACTATAAATTTCTTTTAATTCTAAATTTCTAGATCTTTCAAAGTATTTCTCTATTATGGATAATAGACTGTAAGGTGTTGTAACCAACAGACCTCCATTATTTAATGGAATCAACTATTCTCAATGGAAAATTAAAATCAATATGCATCTAGAAAGTATGGGTTTTGAATTTTGGTCTTCCATTATAGATGAATATAGGATTCCTACTACTCATAGAATCACATTAGATGAATCTATCAAAACAGCCTTCAATAACAATTTAAAATCTATGAATTCTTTATACTACTCATTATGATATGGGGAATTCAATGGAATTTCTGCTCGTAATACTGCCCATGGAATTTGGGGTACCATGTCTGTCTCATATGAAGGAAAATCTAGTGTAAATGAAATGATACTTAATACATATACTATTAAATATGATAAATTTAAAATGAAACCTGATTAGACTATTTTTGACATGTATCTTAGGATCAATGAGATTGTCAACACAATGATTTCTCTTGGGAGAGAAGTCACTACCAAGGAATAGATCATGCGAATTATTATATGTCTACCTGACAGATGGAGAAGAACCATTGTTTCTATTATTGAATCATGTGACATCATCAAGATACCTATATAAGAACTAATTGGGGAATAGATGATATATTAAGAAGAGATGAAAGTCAACAAGGATGATGAGGATGAACCAAAAAGGAAATCTGTGGAATTCACGACCACCACCTCTAAACACAATGATAAATGGAAATAAAAAGGTTCTATACAATTTTCCAATAGTATCCAATCATCACCTAGAATTGATGAGGAGATGGCTCAATTAACCATATGATTCACGAGATTTTACATGAAGAGGATCTTTTTCTGAAAGTCTAAAATCAAGTGAAAACATAACCACATTGGTTGCTGGATGAGAGATTGTAAATAGGTGACAAGACTGATGAGATTGTCTTCGATGAATATAGGCAAAAAGTACATATCAAGGATGACTATCCAAAGCTCATGTACAAAAAGATAAATGAGGACAAGTGAAGAAAGTATTAAAAGTCCATGAAGGAATCCTGGAGTGCTTCTGAGAACAGTTCTAGCGACTCAGAAACATCACATGATGAAAAATATAACAAAGGCAATATTTGTTTTATGAAAAACACAACTAAGGTACGATTGGATTCTCCTGAACATAATTCATACTACTCTGAAGATTATTGTGACTATGAAAATAGGACTAATGAAGAAATGTTTGAATATTGATATATTCTTGATGAAAAATGTAATGAACTAAAAGACAAATATAAATCATTAAAGAACTAATATTCTCTTACTGTGACTAATATATCTGACCTCGCAACTGTAAAAGAGATAAATTCTCAGCTTCTCAAGAAGAAAAACGAATTAAAAATGTCTAATAATAAATTGAAGAATGAACTAGAAAAGTTTACCAATGGTAAAAATACCCATAATCAAATGATAGGTAAATAAATTACCTCTAAATAAAACAATGGAACTGGTTATCAACCTGGAAAAAGAAACATTGGTAGAAAAAATTCTGTTTCAAAATCTAGAACATATCGTTTTACTCAAGGTTTTGGACATAGATCATCTAGTTCAAGTTGCGATACACATTCTACTGTTTCAAAAATTATGGACCAAATAGAGTTTATTTTTCAAATGGTTTACATAATGCTTATTGGAAACCTATAAGGCAAACATGGGTTCCTAATTTACATATTACTAATATTACTAGACCCAAACAAGTATGGGTACCAAAAAATGTTTTCTCTTGATCAATTTTTAGGAATGATGCTTAATGAGTTCCTGTAAAAGTATATGGTACTTGGACAGTGGGTGATCAAGACACATGATCGAAGACTACTCATGCATTAGGAACCTAATAAAAATAGATAGAGGACATGTCACATTTGGGGATAATACCAAAAGAAATATAATTGTTCTTGGACAAATCAGTAAATATAACTTTGTATTGATTTCCAAAGTATAATATGTTGATTGTTTGAAATATAATGTTCTTATTATCTCATATTTATGTGATGATTTATTTCCAGTTAGATTAGGAAATAATATATTCAATGTCTGTAATTCTAAAGAATTATTATTATTTTCTGCACTAAGAAATGAAAATGTTTACTCTTTTAACATGTATTCCTTATCAACTCAAAATACTTCATTCGTAAGTGTATTCCAAAATGAGTCTTGGATATAGAATAGGATACTAGGACACTGTAATATTCATTCCTGTAGAATTATTACTAGGAAAATCATTGTTAAAGAATTACCCAAACATGAGATTCCAAATGAAAATGTGTGTAATCCATATCAAATGGGAAAACAACACAAAATTTCCTTTAAACCAATGAAAGAAGTGTCAAATTCATAACCACTCGAATTGGTTCACATGGATTTGTATGGACCATCTATAGTTTCAAGTTTAAATATGAAGTAATATTTTTATTTTCTTGTAGTTGAATTTTCTAGATATACATGGACATTCTTTATGGCTCACAAAAGTGAAGTCGGCTCTTATTGTACTAAATATGCCAAGTCTGTAGAAAATATTAGTGGACTTAAAATTAAATCCTTAAGAAGTGATCAGGGCTGTGAGTTTGAAAATCATGAGTTTGAATCATTTTTCTCACAAAATTGGTATAGTTTCAATTTCTCGGCCCATAGAACACCTCAACAAAATTGGGTTGTAGAATGAAGAAATAGAACCCTACAAGTGATTTCTATAATAATTCTTAGTGAATATAACCTACCTATTTATTTTTGGATATAAGTTTTCTATACAACATGCTACATAATCCACAGAGTGTTGATTAGACCTATTCATAAAAGGACTCCATATGAGTTTCAGAACAATCCCAATACCAAAGTTAACTATTTCAATGTTTTTGGTTTCAAAGTTTATATCCATAACAGTAAGGAAAATCTTGACAAATTTTCATCCAGGAGTGATGAAGGTGTCTTTTTAGGACACTCCATGTCTAGTAAAGCCAATATAGTGTTCAATAAAATAAATAAATGTGTTGAAGAATATGTTCATGTCAAAGTTGATGAAATAGATCCACATTATCCTAAACCCATTCTAGAGAACCTAGAGGAAGTTGTATCAAATATTATCATTAATCCAATATCCTCAAACTGTTCTATAAACCAATCTGGGAAAACATCCACTTTGGGAAATTCTTTAGACACAAGTCATAATGAACCTGAATCTATTGTTGAACATGAAATCAATAGTCACTCCTTTTCTATAGAAGTTAGAACTCTTAAGAACCATCCATTTGATGTTGTTGTAGGAGACATATGCAAAGGAACACAAACTAGTTCTTCTCTTAGAAATCAACTTGAACATCAAGTCTTCCTGTCACAACTTGATCCTAAAAAACATTAATGATGCTATCAAAGATGAATTTTGGGTGATGGCTATGCAAGAAAAACATAATCTATTTGAAAGGAACAATGTTTAGATATTTTTTGAAATACCTAAGGAAACATTCACCATAGGCACTAAATGGGTGTTTAGAAATTAGTTAGATAAAGCTCGTAACATAGTTAGAAACATGGATTGATTAGTTGCACAAGGCTACAGTCAAGAAGAAGGTATTGACTGTGAGGAGACCTTTTCACCAGTAGCTAGACTTGAAGCCATCAGAATCTTACTTGATTATGCTGCACATCTAAAGTCCAAAATATATCAAATGTATGTTAAGAGTGCATTCTTAAATGGGTATATAGTTGAGGATGCCTTTGATGAATGACCCCCGGGTTTTACAATCCCCCATTAGCAAAATAATATTTTTAAATTATAAAACTCTTTATATGGTTTAAAACAAGCTCCAAGATCCTGGTATTATCAATTGAGTACTTTTCTTATTTCAAATGGTTTTACAAACTGTATAGTTGATCCTAACATTTTTATAGAAAAAATTAATGATGATGTTTTAGTTGTTCAAATCTATTTATATTACATTAGTTTTGAATCTTCATGAAACTCCTTATGTATTTATTTTTATAAAATGATGCAAAATGAATTTGAAATGAGTTTAATGGGTGAACTAAAATTCTTTCCTGGATTTCAAATCATTCAAAATAATGATGGTAATATTTTAACACAAAGTAAATATACTAGAGATATTCTAAAACGTTTTTTATTGGATAGCACTAAAAGTAGTGACACACCCATGAGTACCAATTGTAAGTTGGATCTTGATGAAGATGGAAAATCATTTGATCAAACCACCTATAGAGGAATTATTGGATGTTTACTCTACATAACTGCTAGTCGACCTGACATTATGTTTAGTGTGTGTATGTGTGCACATTTTCACGAATATCATATGGAATCTCATTTGAATTTTTAAAGAGAATTTTTAAATACCTCAAGAATACACCGAGTCTTGGAATGTTCTATCCTATAGGACAATAATCTGAATTATTTAGTTATTCTGATACTGACTTTTGTTGTAGTAAGTTAGATAAAAGAAGAACCTCTGGAGGATGTCAGTTTTTTGGAAAGTCACTAGTATCATCATATAACAAGAATGAAAATTTTGTTGCATTATCTTCTACAAAAGCTAAATACATTGTTGTTGGTAGTTGTTTTTCAAAAATCTTATGGATGAAACACGCATTACAATATTATCTATATCAATTCAGGGATATACCTATAACTATTGACAACACAAGTGCTATTTACATCTCAAAGATTCATGTTTCACATTCTAGGACAATGATTATTGATGTAAGACTTCACTTTTTGGGAGATCATTATCAAAAAGGTGATATCACTTTGGAATTCATTGGTACTGAATATTATCTTGTTGATATACTCACCAAACCACTAAATTATGAAATAATAGACTACATCATACCTAAACTACGCATGATAATCCTTTAGTAAATTTCTTAATATTTTGTATGTTACACTTTCATGTTTACGATCTCACAGTTAGAATTTCATGATTACTATCTGAAAGTTACTATCTCACCATAAGGTTCAGTCACTATCTAACTATAAGGTTCAATCACTATCTCACCGTAAGGACCATTCACCATGTCACCATAAAATTCATGCACTGTCTCACTATAAAGATTCATTATAATTGTTATTTACAATGTAAAACTTGTATTGCACTAATTATTAATTTCACATTTTTTACTTTATGAAGCATTAAATTTTGCGATATTTTGTGTTCCTAAATGATAAAATAAAGGAAGTTTCACTTGTCCCTCACTCAAGAATTCTTCTATTCACTTGATTTGTAACCCTTCTTCAACCCTTCATCCCTTCTCTCTCTAAATATTTTGGTGAATGACCAGGATGAAACACCCTTCTTCTTAGACTCCTATGAAACATAGATCAATGTAGAAGAAGATTACTCCCAATCTAGAACCTGAAGGCCCTATAAATCCAAATATGGTGAACCAAGTAGTAGTACTAGAGAAAGGGATATTCCCTAAGTGGATTATGTTGAGTAAGTCTCTGGTTTTTAATTTTTTAAATGATAAATTCTGGTTATAAAAGTTTCTTAAGGATGATAGACCTATAAACCCTAAGCTAGTGACTCAATTTTATCAGTAGGTTTAGTTCTCCTTTGAGTCTGATGATGGTTATGTTGTGAGTGTAGAACCCCGGGACACCCTAGGAGGGGAGGGGTGAATCAGGGTGACAACTTTTTCTTTTAATGTGATGGATCTTGTTCCCATGTTGGTAGGAATTTTTTAAACCTGTATTATAAATATTATCTGAAAGAAAACATTCACAAGAAGAGAGATGACACATCACTTTTTTACATGGTTAACCACTATGGTCTATGTACAAGGAGAATACGCCGACAGGTGTTCGGTCCTACAAAATTCCATTAAACTTCACTAGCTTTGGATTACAAAGGTTCAGGCACAATCGCTCTGTCCCAAACTCACTGTCTTTACAAAGGTTCAGGGATAGCTTGTTGCGTCCCTCTCGTCACTCCAATTGACTCCCCTAGCTCACTACCTTTGGTGAAGTCCCAATCAGTTTATAGACGTGAAGGTCTCTTCATTTTCTCTAATGAATACATCCTCTATTGTATATAGATGCTCTGTTGAAGTACAACTTCCACCAGTAGACTAATATCACTTTGCACCGAAGGTATCGGGAAATCTTACAACTTTCGAGCAGCTCCAAAACGACCAACGTGCTTCAAATACACCGGGAACACATTTCCAAGCCAGCATGCATGTATCAAATCTGGTGAACAAGTCCACCTCAACCACTTGTGAAAATCTCACTTCTTCAATAATAAACTTGCGAGACTCACACTCTTTTACGCACAAACCGATTTAAGCGCACAACTTTGAACTATCGCGCTTCTTCAAATCTGGGTGCACAAGTGTCACCAAACCACCTGCGTGACACCTTCTTCACCAACTCCAAACTTGGGCGACTCAAACCCTTTCTCCCCCAAAACACCTTGGTCGCGCAACAAACAACTGTCGCACAACTTCAACTTTTGCGACCCAACACCACTTTCTCGACCACAACACCTGCGCGACGGGAGCTCTGATTTTCTCTAAGTCTGTAATTCATCCCGAATGAGCAGGGGATGACCTCTATTTATAGGCATTTGGATACCCTCCATGAAGGCGCGCTTGTCTTCCCTCGGTGTGCAAGTTTTAGCGCGCAAGTCTCTACCGCGCTAGTCCATTGCACGACTAAATATAAAACATGGGTGCCCTTCTCCCTTTTCCATATATTCGTGTTTTGATCTTTAAAACCAAAATGTGTGCATGTTTACTCCCATTCTAGTTAACAGAATTCAAGTCTCTTTTCCAAAAACAACTTTTCTTCATTTGTCGATTTTCAGGCCCAAAAATTTGGCAAACACTAGAAAACGGTTCCACCATCAATATTGTTATCTGCTTGATCTGTTTGATCACTTTACTGGAAAACATTCTGAACATCCACTGAGTATTGACAACAAACACAAACCATACTCCAATTCATGCATAGAGAGACCATGATTCCAATAATCTCCCCCAATGGGTTTGTGGCGATCAGTAAATAAATTCAATAGAGCGCCATCCATAGGAAAACCACAGATGCAAGAATCAACTTCGCCAACACTCTATGTCTACGTGAGCAATGCTCAGGTTAGAAAAGAAGAGAGGAAACATGAATTGGGTTACTTTCCAATGTATTGCTTCCCATCCTATCACCAAAACTGAATTCTCAATGTGTCACAAAATCATTACATGCAGGAATTTAGTCCTTTCACCCCCATTGACAATAAACCCAAAGACAAGTAATGGTTCATTGTTCAACTCAAACCACACTCCCCTTGGATAGTATCTCCCCCAATAACCTACATCCCATCCATAAACAGATTAAAAACTATTAAAAAAACTGGGGAGTGGGGATTTTCATAACCTTTTTATGCACTAGGAGGTTCCTGAACACCAAGGTTCAACTGATGCTTCTCAAACATAGCCGTTGACAGTGGATTGGTTAAGATATCATCCACTTGCTCATCAGTTTCCGCATGATCCATTCTAATCACCCCTTGATCAACTTTTTATTTGATAAAGTGATACATGATTTCAATATATTTCGTACGAGAATGGTGAACATGATTCTTCATAAGATCAATTGTGCTCTTGTTATCACAGTAAATCACAATTGGTAGTTTCACCTCATCACCAATATCTGTTAGTTGTTGCTTCATCCAAATCAGTTGAGTGCATGATTTTGTGGTGGATATATACTCAGCCTCAGTACTACCAAGAGAAGTACTTTCTTGTTTCATTCTCAACCAGCCAAAACATGAATCCCCAGTATATAATGCACCACCACTGGTGGAATTTCTATGCACAACATCGCCAACCCAATCAGCATCATAAAATGATGATAATTCACTGTCTCTTCCTGCAACAAAGAATAAGACAAAATTGTGAGTACCTTGAATATACTTCAGGATTCTTTTTGCTGCTACCATTTGTTCATTCTTTAGATTATTCTGATATTGGGCTGCAAGACATGTGGAAAAGACAATATATGGTTGTGTCACTGTCTGGTACAGTGGGCTCCCAATGATCCTCCTGTACATGGTGGGATCTACAACGATCCCATCCTCATTCTTTCTATGTTTAGTTCCAACTACAATCAGAGTTAAAATAGGTTTGGAGTCCTGCATAATAAACTTCTTCAGCAGCTCTCTTGCATACTTTTCTTGAGAAATGAATGTGAAATCCTTCTTTTGAATCACTTTCAGCCCAATGAAATACGTGAGCTTCCCAATCATAGTCATTTAAAATTCTAATTTCATGTGATTAGATAATGCATCCACTGATTTCTTCCACCTACCACCAAATATGATATCATCAATGTAGACTAGAACCATGAACTCATAATTTGGAGAATTCTTCATTTATAGATTGTGATCTACTCCTCCTCTTTTGAATTTAAGCTTCTTGAGATACGAGTCCAGCTGGGAATACCATGCTCTTGGTGCCTACTTCAAACCATATAGATCTTTCTTCAGTTTTAAGACCGTTGATTCATCAGTACCAAGAAAAAAACCCATTGCTTGTTCATTGTAGACTTCTTCTTCGAGTACACCATTCATGAATGTTGTCTTGAAATCCATTTGAAATACTTTATATCCTCTTTGGAGTTCCATGGAAAGGAAAATATTGATTAACTCCAGTTTAGCTACTGTAGAAAAGGTATCTTCAACATCAACGCCTTCAATCTAGGAGTATCCATTATATACTAGTCATTCCTTGATTTTAATAACACTTCCATCCTCATCAAACTTATTCATGAAGATCTTTTTTGTACCAATAACAGTGTGTCTTTCGGGTCTCTTGACAAGATCTCATTTCTGATTCTTTTCAATCTGATCTAACTCTTAATTTATGGAATTCACCCATTATTCATCCTTTGAAATTTCTTCAAATGAGGATTTCTTCACAACTAAGAGAAATGTAGATTTCGGGTTATTTTTCATCCTCCATGTTTGAGTGGGTGACCTCCTGTAACCAATTATGTTAGATTGATCAATCTCAGCAATATGATTTCTCCTTTGCGGTTCAGTTTCAGTCTCTCCAGTCATAGTTTCTTCTTCAGATTCTTCTTCTAAGACATCATCATGATGTGACTACTGAGTGTTTTGTACAAATTCCTCTATTTCTATTTTATTATTTTATCCACGTTCATTTTCTTCCTCTCATTCTATCGCATAAGAATATTATTTCCTTGAATCATTTCTGGTTTTCTCTTCAATTATCTTAATATCACTGCTTTCCACAATCCTTCCTAATCGCTTGTTGAAACACTTGTAGGATTTTCTGTTCATTGAGTATCCAAGGAAAATTCATTCATCTGCATTATCACTATTCTTTCCTTGATTTACTTCTTTGTTTCTAATGAATCATTTACTTCCAAAAACCTGAAAGTATTTCCAATAGGGTTTCCTTCCATGCCACAATTCAAATGGTGTCTTCATCTCACCAATATAATGGTCCCTCCTATTTTGAATATATACTGCAGCATGACCAACCTCTTTCCACTAATGTCGTGAAATACGACTCTAAATCTGCATAGTTTGTGCCATGTTGTTCACATTTCGATTAAAACATTAAACAACTCCATTTTTTTGTAGAGTTCTTACACCAGCTACCACATGTTGTATCCCATGCTTCTCCAGGTAATTTTCAAATTCAATGGAGGTGTATTCCCCTCAATTATCAGATCCAAACACTTTGATTGTTCATCTAGTATAATTCTTGGCGATTTGATGATATTTTTTCATGTATACAGCCACATTTCATTTCTTATGAATGACCAATACACATTCCATTCTACTGTAATCATCTTTGAAAAGGAAAAATGACCTTTCTCCATGAGTTTCGGAAATATTTATCATCCCCCATACATCTTATGAATTAAATCAAGAAGATTGGGTGCCCTTTTCTTATTTGGATGATATGAACAGCGGACCAGCTTCCCATGAATGAAAGCATAACAAAATTCTTTACGCTCACGCATCAAGTTGGGAATGATCCTGACAATACTCAATTTTGATAGTTTCTCCATGTCTTGTGGATTTATGTGTCCCAGTCTCCGATGCCCCAAATTGTTTTCTTCTTCAACAGTCATGTAACAAACATTTTATTTACTATCAACCTGATACAAGTTTCCTTCTCTTCTTCATCCCTTCATAATTGAATTGCAGGTCTTTCCCTTGATAGTGCAGCCTTTCTGATAAAAAGTATCAATAAGTCCCGAGTCACAGAGATGACTCACACTGAGTAGATTATGACGTAGGTCGTCTACATAAAGGACTTCAATCTTCTTTATCCCTCAATTAGCTAATTCAGTACTTCCACTGCCTTTGATTTTCAAAGCTCCATCATTACCAAATCGTACCATACCATCAACCTTACTTTTGATATCCGTTAACAGGCCATCATTACCTGTCATATGAGATGAACAACTTCTATCTAGAATCAAGGTACTGTTGCTTTTTGTAGCTTTGAGGGCCACATATTCAAGTTTGTATTTCTCAATTTTCTTCCATTATTTCCCTGAGACATTGGATTGAGTATAGACCACTGATGGCCTTTTAATTATATCTTATGTGTACCTAGGTTCTTCATATTCAAAATCTTTTTTGAGAGGAGAAAACTTGTTTTAAAGAGAAACACCATAATGCTGAAGCGACATGACTTTTATCAATCTTTAGTATGAGGTGTCTATGTCCCTTCTATACTTGCAATTAACACCCTTATGACCAAAGTTATAACAACAACAAAAAATATCCATAGAAATATTTTCTTCTATGAGAATTAGGATATGAATTTTTTCTCCTCTGTTGAACTCATATATCTTCTCCATTCAGATAGCTTCATACCTCTTCGCAATAAGACATGGTATGGCCCAAATATCCATAGAACTGACACTTCATGAGAGGAAATGTCATCTGGCTTCTATTTGTCCTTATTCCTTCTTCTGTGGGATAATAGTATGAGGGATCCTTTTTCCACAAGGATCGAGGATAATCTTATATTCTTCTTTCATATTGAATTGGGGGTTTCTGTTTTATCACTTCAGAAGACATTCCCAAATCACCCACTTTCATCTTGACTTTATTTTGGTCACCTTTATTTGCATCATTTGATGATTCTTCCTCACAGCCAATTCCACTATTTCCCATGTAGGAAGGTCTTTGATGATTTGAAATCTTTTTATCTCCATTAGAGCCTTGTTTTGCACTCTCCAACAGATCAGCATCTGAGAACCTTCCAAACTGAATTTTATTCCTTGATTCTTTTGAAATTGAATCATTTTCAAGTTTACTCCAAATAGTAACAACTTCGTCCTCAAGATGCTCAGTAGTCTTGGACTTTTCCTCTAGTCTAGAGGTGAGGTCATTGATGACCTTTTCCGGCTCTTCAATTATTAGATTCATATCCACTACATCATCCTTACTTTAAATAATTTTAGACTGTACTTTCACCAATTCTTCCAGTCATTCAATTTCAACATCAAGTTCATCAACATATTCAGTTGATTCTTCTACAATTTATTTCCACTTATTGTAACTCTTACATTTAATCTTAAGCTTACTCAAATCATCCTTAAGTTGAAACTCGGGATCTGCATTACATTTTAAGTGATTTTCTCCCCCAGTATCTTCTAATTTTTTATTAGTGGCCATCATGAAAGCATGGTTCCCAGTTTTAAATTCTGGTTCTTCATCGTCACAGAATTCATTATCATCTTCATCCTCCTCACAGACAAAACTCTTCATCAGAAAATTCATTTTATATTTGAACTCTCCTTTCTTGAAAACCCTTTTTTGAGGCTTCTCAATGTTTTTAGAATCTCTGTCATCATCATAGATCATTCTTAATCACTGAGAAGCAATGTGCCTGACTTTTCCACAACAATACAATCTAGAGGTAACTTCCCTTTGAATTTCCATTTTCCCTTGTGGAACTTCATGGAATTGAGAGAATGAATTTCTTTTTATTCATCATCTTCACCAATTCTATATTTTGAAATTTTCAGTTTCTCCATGGATTTGAATGCATTTTCTTTGCTTACTCTTACAGTAGAATCTTCTGGTTTGACTCTCATTTCATATGACACTAGGCTGCTCATCATATCATCCAAATATGTTTTGTAATGATCTATTTCCTCAAGGGCAGAAACCATTGCATTTTACAGGGGTGGAATTCTTCTTAATATTTTCTTTACAATTTCAACCTCTTTGATTTCTTCACCTAGACCCTGAATTGCTCCAACCACTTCGGTAATTTGATTGAAGAAGGTGTCTTCATTATCATCAAGATTCATCTTCAGATCATCAAACCTATAGTGAAGGACTTTTGGTTTCACCTCCTTCAATTTTCTATCTTCATCATAAATATTTTAATGTTTATCCCACAAGGACTTTACTAAGGTGAAACTAATTATCATTAGATAGATCTGATCATAAAGGGATATGGTGAGAGCATTCTGCGCTTTAGCATCAGCATCAAGAATTTTCCTATCAGCATCTGTCAAAGCCAGCCCTATTGGATCAGTAACATGAATACAATGGATAGTGGAAAAAAATACATCCATTATAAGGGATCTTAGATGAGGTCTCATTCTATTCTTCAAAATCTGGAAATTAATTCCATTGAAGAGAGGGACTCCGCTGACATTGACTGCATTCTCCATGACGACAAAAGAAAAAATTCAACAATAGCAACCTTTAAGCTCTGATACCTCTTTTAGAACCCCGGGACACCATGAGAGGGGAAGGGTGAATCAGGGTGAAATTTGTTTCTTTTAATGTGATGGATCTTGTTCCCACATTGGTAGGAACATGTTAAACATGTATGATTAATATGATCAGAAAGAAAATATTCAAATGCAGAGAGATGACACAACACTTTTTACTTGGTTCACCACTAAGGGATACATCCAAGGAGAATACACCGACAGGTTTTGGGTCGTTCCAAATTTTACTAATCTTCACTAGCTGTGTATTAAAAAGGTTCGGGCATAGTCACTCTGTCCCTAGACAATAGCCTTTACAAAGGTTCATTGATATCTCACTACGTCCCTCGGGTCACTCCCGTTGACTCCCCATGGCTCACTACCTTTGGTGAAGTCCCACTTAGTTTATAGATGTGAAGGTCTCTTCATTTTCTCTAATGAATACATCCTCTGTTGTATGTAGATTCACTTTTGATGTCCAACTTCCACCCATAGACTAATATCACTTTCCACTGAAGGTATCGGGAAATCTTCCAGATTTCATGCAGATCCAAAAAGACCATCATGCTTCAACTACACCTGGTGTGATTCTCCAAGTTGGTGCGCAAGATTCAAAGTCGGCGCGCTTGTCCACCTCAACCACTTTTGCGACTCTCACTTCTTCAACACCAAACTTGTGCGACTCACACACTTTTACACCCAAACCGATTTTGGCATGCAACTGTGAACTGTCGCGCTTCTTCAAATCCTGGTGCACAAGTGTCACCAACCCACCTGTTTGAAACCTTCTTCACCAACTCCAAGCTTGGGTGACTCAACCCCTTTCTCACCCGAAACAACTTGGATGCACATAAAACAACTATCTTGCAACTTCAACTTGGGATACCCCCCACCACTTGCATGACCACAACACCTAAGTGACATGAGCTCTTATTTTCTCTAAGTCTTAACTTTATCCTGAATGAGGAGGGGTCAACCTCTATTTATAGGCATTTGGATACCCTACAGGACGGTGCACAATTCTGCCCTTGGCACGCAAGTTTCAGCGCACAAGTCTCTCCCGCGCATGTCACCTACACGACTAGACATAAAACAAGGGTTCCCTTCTCCCTTTGTCATATTTTCATATTCTGAACTTGAAAAATAAAATGCCTTCAAGATTCCTCTCCTTTAAGTTAACAGCGCGCAATTCTCTTTGCCGAAAATCACTTTTCTTCATTTTTCAATTTTCAGACCCAAAAATTTGGAAAACACTAGAAAACAGTTCCACCTTTAATAATGCTATCTGCATGTTCTGTATGATCACGTTGCTGGCACACATTCTGAACTTCCACTGAGGATTGACAACAAATACAGACCATACTACAATTAATGCATAGAGCCACCATGGTTCCAATAGTGAGAAGCTGGATAAATGCCCAAAGATGTACATTCTCATCAAGGTTATGGGACGCATGGAATAGGATACCTCATGAATGCATCAGTGAGGACTATCATAGAAGACCTCCCACTTCTAGTGAATTACATGATTTGGAAGATGATTTGAAAATCTTAACCGGAAAATGGCACCAAGAGGAGAGCCATTTCTGCTGAACTGAATGGAGAATCTAGACATCTGTTTATGTTTATACAGAACATGATTAGCCCATGAAAAGGTCATTTTTCTGTTCTAAAATATCAGGATGTGTTTCTCATTCATCTTATGAAAAAATGGGCATAAGATCATCCTTTGTGTGTATATAATACACTATATATGTGTGGATAAAAACCAAATCCAATTCAACCACCTTATTTTATTCTCATCTTATCTCAGCCATGCTTCATGCCAAAGGTATGGTTGGACCTAATGAAGAAGTTATCAAGGACTATGTGTTCTACCTTTCAAAATTCATTATCAAGAGGATGAAAATAAATTTGAATCATTAGAAAAATGCATAGGTAGAGAACAATGATAGGATTTATGAAAAGTTCAATCCATTGGAATATCCCTCAAGACCAAAAGATATTTTTGATCATAATTTTGAACCAGAAGAAATTGTTGAATATTCAAAAGAAGAAGAAGAAGCGGATGTTGTGACTCATAGGGAAACTATTTATGATAAAGAAGACAGTACTCCATTCCCTCTAATAGTAAGTGAAAAAGAAGTCCCTACATCTAAAAATGTTGTTAATCTAGAATATCAACTCAATGTTTAAATAGAATCTATTTCCAAAGGAACCAAAAATAATGATATGGAAGATCTTATAGAGGAATTAATTACCTATCATGCAAGAAGCTGACCTTGAGGAACTCCATGTGAACATTTTGATCCTAAAGTCATTCTTTTGGATGATTAATGGATGGAGATAGGTTTTTAATTGGATAGAAAATGAATTGGTGAGGGACTAAGAGATTAATTTTTTGAAGGAGATCAGCCCCTAATCCTCTTAGTACTGATAAGGATGAAACTGTTGAGGGGGAGAAACCCCCAAATATAGAATCAATTGAAGTACCATACCTGATTGATCAAAAAACTGTAGACACTTGGTATAAGTTCCTCAACTTTTATGATGTGAATGACTCCCATGAAGTCTTAGTAAAAGGCCTTGACATTTCCATATTGTTCCATTTGAAATCTATCTCTAATACCCTACCAGAACAACCATACTTATTGATAAAGATGATCTAAAAGATTTTTGAGAAAAACTTTTGTCTGTATTTGAAAAACACCTGAATACCATGCCAGCTCCAATAACAAATCTAAGTGAGTGAGATGGATCACTACTATTGGAACTAGTTATTTTCCAGATTCAACCCAAAATGCTTCATGATATTCAAGAAGTCAGAGTTGAAAATAGACTGCTTAGTGATGAAGTGAAACTTTAAGTGGTATGATTGAAGACATGAAAAAATGAGGATTTCGTGATCATAGTTTTCTTCTCATCCTGTGGATCTTGCTATTTCTGAAGTTCCACATAATTTTGTCTCTCATATTCAAAAACTTTTAACTTCTTCAACTGAAAAGGTCACTGAAAGAAACAAGCATATTGTGAATGAAATGGGAGAGATAGTTATTAATCTTAACAAGCTCACTAATAAGTATACAAGGTGCCTTCAAAAAGTGCTAAATCAACTGAAATTTCTCACCTCAGCTATCAATGATTCTAATGAATCTGTACAATCATCTCAATCATCCTTAAATAGTGATCTTCTCAGAACAATGGTCAAAGATGAGCATCAGACTGTGCTTAGTGGTTTCAATACAGATTCTTTATCTGATGTTCTCATGAACAGTGATAGAGTTCTTGATCTTTTCCAAATCCATTAAATAATTGATAATGATTCTCAGTAAGAGATCTCCAAGAATTTGGATTTCTACTTCAATAGAATCCTCTAAAAGACTGACATGACCAATAATTGCAAATTCCTTATGGAAAATTTGACGATTCCTCCCATTACTCATGTTTTCTAGACTCAAGTCCAAATGATCACAGAGGTCACTCATAAGTTGGATTAGATTATGGAAAATAAGGATGACTTTGAGAAAGCTATGTAGTACGGTGGATATATCATTTCAAATTTTATCATGATTTTGAGGCCCTATCTTCATTTACATTGTACCCTCATTGTTGCTCCTGCAGCTTCCCCTCTGCAGCCTAGTTTTCCAACATTCACCTATACCCTATCCTACACTACTAGTTCTGTTAGTCAAGCACTAAGTCAGATCTGTCATGTGATCCTTGATCACCAACTATTTCGGTCTTCTACTACCCCTAACCTAGATCCCTTTGTTTTTGAAGGTTATCATTTACCTTCTCTATCAACCAGCTCACTCCCTTCTTCTACCTCAACCTCGGCTCCTACGGCTTCCTCTTATGATGCAGCTACTAACGGAAAATAGAATTCCATCCAGTGAAGAAGGAAAGTGATTAATTTCTCTTTATAGGAATATAGCTGCATTTGTATTCCTATTTGTAATGTTTTTTAATACATTCTGCACTTTTCATGTCTTTTTTTTCATTCTTTCTCTTTTTTCGTGATACTTTTTTAAAATCTCAAAATGGGGCGAACTATCTATATGGGAAAAATCACTATATATATGTTATATTCACATTTGAACTATGTTGTTAGAACAAATATACAATCTAAATATACATGATTTGTGAACATCAAAAAGGGGGATATTGCTGGCCTATTAATGTATTAATCATGTTTTAATGATCACAAATCCTATTCAGTAAATATACCTTGTTAACTCTATATAATCTATCTCACAGAAAATGCACCAGTTGTTTAATTAAAATCTATCCAATGATCAGAAGTGCTATACACTCAGTTTGGATATATACTATCAGTAGATCTACTTTATAATGATTTTTCTGACAAATGATTGATTTTAATCCAATCCATAAATATCACTACATAAATATGAATATAGATATTGGACTAAGTCTAAGACACTGTGAAGCAGACACTGTGACAACAAGACACCATGACATCGAGACACCATGAATGAGACATCGTGAATAAGACATCGTGAATGAGACACCATGAACAAGACACCATGAACATGACACCATGAACATTCAGACACCGTGAACATTTAGAAACTATGACATTCAGACAAAGTGAACAAGACACTGTGACCAATCCATACACCATTTGAATGAGACACCATTTCCATGATATACTGTGACACCATTTCATAATCTATTTTTTCGTCTTTCAATTTCATCTCTAATGGTTATATTTGACGATTTTAATCCACTAACATAATTAATTTTTCTTTGTAGACATATAATTTGACAGTACGAGCTATGAGGTGTAGAATACATGCAACCTGTCGACTATAACATATGAACTCCAAGGTAAAAGAGCAATGCATCCCAGAAACAAAATATGTGGAATTATATTGAAAAGAAAATGAAGTTGGAGGGTACGAGAATGACAACGAAGAATACAATCATAAATTTTTTTATAAAATAATTTCCACATGAAACTTGATGTTGTTGAAGAACACACAAAGAATACTTGATCCCTAGAATCGAGAACATCTCCGCATTATCACATATCACTAAGAAAACTAGTCGGGCGTGACATGAGACACTCTATTTTCCATACGAGGACTTGATTTCTATATCTGCTTCATCTTAGAAGTCCAAAGCTGCATAGACTAATGCTCAGTGAATTTTTAAACCAATCTCAATATTTATTCTCTGTTGTGTAACATTTTTCTTGCTTTTTAGGAGTGTTTGTCTATATAACAAACAAACTATGTCTCCTGAATCAAACTGAATGATACAATATATCCTTACTCAAACATCTTTTTACACTTTTTTATACCCACGGATAAGTGTGGAAGAGGTCCCTGTGTAGACCGGTTGTTTGTTCCCATAAAGAACTGTGGAAGAGGACCCTGTGTGACCTAGATAGTATTGTGTACTATTTTTTAACCACAGTCTAGTGTGTGGATAAAGTTTATTTATATAGACTTAATGGTGGTAGGTGTGCACTAACTAGAGAGGATTAGGTCTCAGCTTGATACTAAACCACATTTCCATATCCACTATGCAGCTTAATTTATACTTCTCTATTTTAAATTGTTTACGGTATAATTTAGAAATCACTAAATTCACTTAGAGGGTTAATATTGGAAGGAATTTATAATGGTCTTGTCTTAGTTGAATTGCTTCAAATGTTATATTAATAACTGATATTATGATTACTAAGAATTAATCAATTTTCATAAGAATTTATTTAAACAGTCACACTTTCAAAACCATATTACTTGGATTAAATGGGTTGTATTTAACCTTAATGGGGAAACCTTTTATGAATTGCTATTATCTAGAAATTTGTATAGATACTAAATTCAACCTCCCCCCCTCTTGAGTAATCTAATATGACCAACATTCGTTATCAGTGGTTTCCTATTAAGACCCTATTGAACCTACCTCAATTGTGATTGTAGTTGTACTTTATAGATCTGTGAATTTCTGTTAATTGTAAATTTCATGCTCATTCAAAAGTATATTTTTATTATGTATAATATATTATATGGTGCTACAACCAATAGACCACAATTATTTAATGGAACCAACTATGTTTAATAGAAAATTAAAATGAAAATGCATTAAGAAAGTAGGGGTTTTGAAATTTGGTCTTCCATTATAGATAAATATAAGATTCCTGATATTGATAGAATCACTTGGGATAAATATATCAAAGATATATACAATAACAATTGAAAAGAAATGAATGCTTTATACTACTCCTTACGATATGGGTTATTCAATAAAACATATTCTTGTAAAACATCCCATGAAATTTGGGATACCCCGTCTATCTCATAAAAAGGAACATTTAGTGTAAAAGAAATGATACTTAATACATATACTATTAAATATGAAAATTTTAAAATGAATCCTGAGGAGACTATCTCTGACCTCTATCATTGGTTCAGTGAGATTTTCAACACAATGATTTATCTTGGAAGAGAATTCACTTCCAAGGAATAGATCATGAGAATTCTTAGATGTTTTCCTGACATATGGAAAGGAACCTCTGTCTCTATTAGAGATTCATTTGAAATCAGTAATCTACATGTCAAAGAACTCATTGGGAAGCTGATGATGTATAAAGAAGAGCTAAAAGTAAACAAGTATGAGGAGGATGAAACAAAAAAGGAAATAAATTGCATTCAATACCACCACCTCTAAACGCAATGATAAAGGGAAATTGGAAGCTTCAGTAGAAAGTTCTAGTAATGATCAAGCATCACCCGATAGTGATGAGGAGATACCTCAACTAGCCATAAGATTCAAGAGATTTTACAAGAACAAGAACATTTTCTGAAAGCCTATCTTCAAGGTCAAATATGACCACAATGGAAGCTAGAAGAATGATTGGAAAAGAAGTGACAAGACTGATTAGACTATCTACTATGAATGTAAGCATAGGGGAAATATCAAGGATAACTCTCCAAATATCATGTAAAGAATGAAATATGAGGAAAGGAAAAAATGTATAAAAAGACCTTGATGACAATTTGGAGGTATTTTGAGGATAGTTCTAGTGACTCACAAGCATCATATGATGAAAAAGGTAACAAATTGAATATGTGTTTTATGACAAACACAACTGAGGTAACACTGGAATCTCATGTACATAATTCATACTATTCTAAATATGAGAGTGACTCTAAAAATATGACTAAAGAATAAATATTTGAATATTGTAATATGCTTGATGAAACCTGAAATGAACTAATAGAAAAATACAAATCATTAAAGAATCAATATTCTCTTATTGTGACTGTTAAATCTAAACTCACAATAGAAAAAATGAAAAATTCTAAACTGCTCAAGGAAAACAATGATTTAAAAATTTCTAATGAGAAATTGATGAATGACCTAGACAAGTTTACCAATGGGAATAATACCCTTACTCAAATTCTAGGTTAACAAATATCCCCTAAATACAACACTAGAATTGGTTATCAACCTGGAAAAATAAACCTGGGTAGAACTAATTTTGTTTCAAAATCATGAACATGTAGTTTTACTCCCAGTTCTGGACATAGATCAGCTAGTTCATATTGTGATACACTTTATACTATTTTAATCTTTTTCAGAAAAAATAGTGTTCATTTTTAATATACTTTACCTAATTCTTATAGTAATCCTAAGAAGAAAATTTGGGTTCCTAGACCACTTATTACTAATATTATTGGACCCAAACAAGTATGGGTACGAAAATCTATTTATATTGGATCATTTTGTAGGAAAGATGGTTAAAGAGTTACTATAAAATTATATGGTACATTGATAGTGGGTGTTCAAGACACATAATAGAAGACTACTCATGCTTCAAGAACCTGATAAAAATTGATGGAGGACATGTCAAATTTGGTGACAATGCTAATGGAATGATAATTTTCCTTGGCTGAATCAGTAACTCTAAATCAATATTTATTTCCAAAGTACTGTTGGTTGATGTATTTAAATATAATCTTCTAAGCATCTCTAAATTAAGTCATTATCAATTTCATTTTAGATTTGAAAATATTTCATCCAGTTTCTTTATTTCTAATGAAGAACTAGTATTTTCTACATTAAGAAATGAAATTTTTTACTCTATTAACAAAGATTCCTTAGCTTCTCAAAATACATCATGCTTAAGTGTATTCCATAAGGAGTCCTAGCTCTAGTATAAGAGACTAAGACACTGTAATATTCACTCCCTTAGTACGTTAACTATAAAAATCATAGTTTAAGATATACCCATACTTAATTTTCCAAATGAAAAAGTGTATAATCCCTGTCAAAAGGGAAAACAACAAAAAATTTCCTTCAATCCAAAGAATGAAGTGTCAATTTCTCAACCTATCTAACTAGTTCACAATGATTTTTTTGTACCATCTTGTGTTTTTATGTTAAAAGGGAAGCACTATGTTTATGTTCTTATAGATTATTTTTCTAGATATACTTGAACCTACTTTCTGGATCACAAAAGTGAATCCTGATTTTATTTTACTAAATATTCCAAGTCTTTAGGAACACTTAGTGGACTTAAAATTAAATCCTCAGTGATTGATCAGGGTCATGAGTTTGAAAATCAGGGGTTTGAATCCTTTTTCTCAGAAAATGATTATTATCACAATTTATCTTCCCCAAGAACACCTCAAAAAAATGTAGTTTTAGAAAGAGGAAATAAAACCCTATAAGAGATTCCTAGAACAATTCTTAGGGAATATGACCTACCTATTTATTTATGGGATAAAGCTATCAATATAGCATGCTATATAATCAATAGAGTGTTTTTCAAACCTATTCTAAAAAGGAATCCTAATGAGTTATGGAACAATTGAAAACCCAAAGTTAACTACTTCAATGTTTTTGGTTGCAAAGTCTATATCCTTAATACTAATGACAATCTTGAAAAATTTTCATCCAAAAGTGACAAAGGTATCGTTTTTGGATATTCCATGTCTAGTAAATCCTATAGAATGTTCAATAAAGGATCTAAATGTGTGGAAGAATCTGTTCATGTCAAAGTTGATTAAACAGATCCACCTGAGCCTAAAACCATACTACAGAACCTAGAGGATGATGTATCAATTCTGAATAATAATCCAAAATCCTAAATCTGTTGAGTTAAAGAATCTGGGAAAACATCCAATTCTAGAAATTCCTAAGACTCAATTCACAATTAACTTCAATCTGTTGTTAAACCTGAAATCACTAGACATTTTTTTCGAGAGCTATTAGAACTCTAAAGAACCATCATTTAGATGATGTTGTAGGGGAACTAGAAAATGGAACTCAAACTAGAGTATATCTTAGAAATCAGGTTGAACATTCAGTCTTCATGACACAATTTGAACCAAAAAACATTAATGTTCCTATCAATGGTGAGTTTTTGGGATGGTTATTCAAGGAGAACTAAATCATTTTTAAAGGAAAAATGCTTGGATATTTGTTGAAAAACCTAAGGACACATTCACCATAGGCTCTAACTTGGTGTTTAGAAATAAAGAATATGAAGCTGGTAACATAGTTAGAAACACAGATAGATTGGTTGCAGAAGTATATAATCAAGAAGAAGGAATTGAAAATGAGGAGACATTTTCACAAGTAGATAGACTTGAAGCCATAATAATTATGCTTTCTTATGATGGACATCTGAATTTCAAACTATTTCAAATTAATGTTAAGAGTGCATTCTTAAATGGTCATATAGATGATCATGTATCAATATGTCAAATTCCTTCATAACATTACACCATGATTCTATTAAACTAATGGAAAATACCATGTGGATAAATATCCCACAAAATTCATTCTCCTAGAAATCATAGATCTCTAGGGGAAATTCCTTGAAGGACACATAACCATCAATATCGATCAGACCCCAATCGATGATGTTGGAATGATCATAAAGATAGCGGCTATGCTATAACACATGGTACAGATCATAATCCATGTTTATATAATGGGGGATATATTATATGATATTAAATAGATCCAACATGATCCAACACATCAAAATTAAAAAAATGTATAAATCTTACTTCGATGTTCAAACCATCATTTCCAATGATGAGGAGTCACCTTCAAAAACACATAATCTACAACATCAAACTCCATAGGTAACATCCTATTGTACTCATACAACTTATAATGATTATGTTCTACCTACATACTCTTATGAGTCAAATGAACTATATTTACCACCATATACACTAGTTTATGGCCCACTGTTTTTTGACTCTCTAGTCTCATCCCTGTGCATCCTAGACTGTAACGGTATATTCCAAAAAACCTAAAATTGTGTCATAACAACAGTGGAGTTAAATAATTGTTTTAAAAAATACCTCAGGATAGATCCACATCTACAAAACACTAATATCTAGGACATATTCATGAAACATGGCTTCATTAGTCTAAATAGTCCACTCTTTCTAACTTTTCATTTTTGGATGAAAATTATTACCAAAAAATTAATGAGAGTGAAAATAATTCTTCATGACTATCCACACCTGAGATGTAAAATTAAAATGAGTATTAGAAATAAACATCATCATGATGGGCCCTCAAAACCTCCTATAGATATATTCCTGAAAAAGACCTCAATTATTCATAGCTCTTTAATCAACACAATGTGGACCAATTTTATCAAATGGTCCACTATCACCCATAATGAATCATTGTCACCCATTGATTGAGGAAAATATGGGGAGAAGACCAATAGAAATATCCTCCCACATTCACTGAGGAATATAAAAAATCTAGATAAACACACCAAAGAAATGTTGTTCTGTCTTTGCCTTCTGAAAAGACTAAATATCAACGCACAAAAAATGAACTCTTTATCTGATGGCACAAAAAATGAACTCTTAGAGAAGTGTACTAGCATGATTCTTATTAAAACCACCACAATGCAATCATATAACTAGTAGATCATTGTATTTATCAACCCTATGAACACAACTAGAGGATTCATCACACAAAATGAAAAAAAGAATACACATAATTCCTATAATGAAATTCCAGTGTATTTTTTGAAATATCCTCATCCTTTCCCAATATACGATGATATCCCAATCACATATTAATCATCAATAACCAACGAGATCCCCCAATTTGTTCAAATAATTCATAAATTCGTAGAAGGGGGTCATTATTATTATCTATCACTTGATTCAACTAATGATAATTGTTTCATAAGCACTAAATTCCATTTACCATATTTATAAATAAATATGATTCACCCCATGGTGAAATAATCATTTAAAAATAATCTCACTACAAAATATCATCAATCTAAATATATAGATACTATAAAATAGAAGGAACTATAAAATGTGGATACGTTGATATTAATGAGGAACCTTCATATTGATCTATAAAAAAAATCTATGTCTTAGTGATTGTGTAATGCCATAATCTTTTGAAAACTGTAAAAAGGGAACTCTTTTATAACCTCATGAAACACTGCTGCATAAACCATGGAAGATATTATAATCAACTAGAATATCATGTATGTGATGGAGAAACCATTCTAACGACTATTTTTGGTTTTTAGTCTCCAAATAAATATTATACTTTCATTTGTCATCATAGAACATAACCTATCTTCTAATGTAATATTTTATTTAATGAAACAAAATTATAATTCCAATGGTAAGTAGTATATATTATTGTAAAATTGGTAAACATAGGATGTATACCTATTATCGGTTCATCCAAAAAACAAGCTCATATTCTCTAAATACATCACACATGTTATATTATCCCCCAACTGGTGTAGTCATTACTAAAGGTACTGGATGTATCTTCACCTAATGTCCACGGGAGATAACCTAAGAAGATGATATAAAGGATTGTGTAGTTATTGAATCAAATAATCCCTGAATCCTAGTTCAAAACATGAAATTGGAACCTCAGACAATATCTTTCATACAAATAGTTAGAATCTATAATGCTTACTGCCCGTAGTGACCTTAACCATGCCATATCTGACCTTGATGAAGACCACCTCTATAGACTCCCTCCACTCTCTATGGAATTTAAAAATAATGGGGATTTCTTATTCCCCCCCCCCCATCTCCTTTTTTATAATACAAATCACGATAACCTTACAACTATATTAACTGATAGAACTGTCACAATAGTGTTTTATGAAATAGAACAACTTCCACGTATTTCCTACTAAAAAAGGTCAGGCAGTCTCACCACGAATGACCATGGGCTCCATATGACGAGCATGTGTTTGATACCTTAGAAGAGTCCTAATATCCCCATCACCTAGAGGAATGATATGAAGAGTTTATGGAGCAACAATAAATAATCCAAAAGTGAATCTTATATCTATGAAAATGGGAATTCAAGACTACAGTTCATCAATGTAGTGAATCTGGACAAATCCCCTCTAGTGATGATCCCTTATTTGCTACAATCCTCTCAATGAACAATTCTCTTAATATCACCTTAAGATATATCGATAGAATATATTTTTTCAACTAATTCTAGATCATTGGATTTAATCCCTCATTTATGTGCCTCTCTATGAGCACCTCAACTATAAATAGTATTGAAGCATATTGGAGAAAGGTCCAATAATGGATCTCAAACTCCAACCACCTGAAAAATCCCCTATAAATGTGTGAGATTCCCTTTGTGATTCTTCAAAAATTTTGTTGATTAAACAAACACTACCCAAAATATATTTTTTATTTTTTTGGGACATATTTTTCTATAAAATGAAATTAGATTACTTTGTAGGTTTTAGAAGAAGGATGATATCTATGTAGATTTCTATTTTCAATTATTGTTTTTAAAAGTAAATTAAATTACATTATATGTTTTGATGATCAGATGAAAATGATGATAGGTAAAAAATGACATTGAACATCAGACACACATTTAATGAGAAATATAATTGGTTTTAGATTTATCTTCTAAAAATGTTTTGTGGATGAAGATTTTTATCAGGGTCACAATATCTCTATAATGAATAGTTCAATCAATATGAAAAAATAAATCAGAGTGTGGAATTTCCCAATATAAAATTTAATAATTATTTTCTATTTGTTATGTTATAAAATATCTTAATTTTTCTATGAAACTTGTAATGAAATCCTTATTAAAGAAAGGGGGAAACAATGCATCTTATAGTTTTCAGGTTTTATTGAATAGATAGAAGGTGATGAATGTATGCGAAGTCTAATAAAATTTCAATTTTAGTATGAAGATTATATGAAAATACTTATATTAAGAATGTTTAGAAGAAGTTATGATACCAGAAAAATTTTGAAGAAGAAGAAATTATGGAAGGATCATTCGGCAGACATTGGTCCATCAGATGATGAATTATCCGAATCTATTAGAGCAAAATTTATTAAAAATTATGAATTAAGATCATTATTGAATATGATAAAGTAATTATTTTTTTAGGGTGTATCATCTATACAATAATCAATAATTTAGTCATCTATATTAATCAGGTTGGGTTTTTTTTCAATTATCTCAAGATAGAATGGAAAAAATTGTCATATGTTTCTCATGAAGGTCAAGAATTAGAGGACAAGAATTGATATCAATCCATAAAATTATCATGGGGACTGATAAATTTTACCTGGTCTTGAAATGATATTGTCATATATCATAAGATTATCTTTCCAAATAAAATAACAAAATGTCATTTGTTTAAAGTGTCTTCTTAAAGTGTGTTCTAAGGCGGTGCTAGTATCGTTAAAAGGCATAACAATGATTATGGAAAATAAAAATTTGTTGATGTTTTATGATGTTTCATAATTGATTATAAAGTAATTTTCTTATAGGATTATTCCATTCAATTGATATAAATAACTGTAATGCCATGTCTTCAATTCTGATATTTTTCAACCGTAATGTTGGATCTATGAAAAAATATTGGTTTCTGACTGAAGAATGGAAAAATAGTTTGATGTTAGATGGATATGTGAGGATATTCAATAAGGGTCAATATGAATCGTTGAGAGTTGATATGCATAGAATAATTCACATATAATGTGAAGATAGATATGAAATTTGATGTTAATAAATTTTGATTGAGTGGGAACATGATAGTAAGTTCCCACCCATTCCTCTCTTGGAACACCTATAGATATGGAGAATGTACATTATGCTTTCTAATACTAGAGTACTTTTTATATTAAAAGAAAAGAGATAATGAGAAAAAAGATATTATAGAGGGAAGAATTATTAAAACTATGAATTTAGAAGGAATTATACTAAACATAAGAGGCGTAGAAAGAATAATGGCCATAATTACTAGATGTGACAGAGAAATCAGATTTTATTTTCAACGGAATGATTGAAGTGGTTAATAATTGTTTATAGTGTATTATTTCTCATTTCTTTTCTATATTGAGGTATCAAATTGATTAATTATAATGGGGAATCAAACTAATCTCTCTAATTGATTTTTTATATCAATTTCTATAATGGTTGTTTCTACCTAATGCAAGATAACAATGTGATGAATTGTGTTTTCAATATATTAAATTTAATATTGACCATAATAACATGTTTTTGAAAAACTATTTAACGTTTATTAACTTCTTACATAAAATTTTATTTCACTATATATGATAAATGAAGCACATGAATAGTTGTATTGATTGTAGTTCTATACATTAATAGGGTATATCCTAATTATTATATCTACCAAATTATAGTTTTCTATTTGATTTTGTGTAATTGTATAAAAATACCATTAAATGTATTTATCTACTATTTTTGTGTTTTGAATCTTGTATATACTTGTGTTCTTATGGATTCGTGTTAATTTTGTTTTTAGAAACATGATAAATTATTAATAGGAGGTGATAATTATTTCAAAAAAAGGACACTTAAAAGAAAACTGTCAATGATTTACCCAATTCACATCCTAGTGATACTTTGATCCAGGATATTAATAACATGTTGTTTTAGGGAAATTATTCCCATTTTTTACACTTTTTCAATGTTTTCAGAAGTGAAGTATTTATAGAGAAAATTTATTTTATGAATATTAATGGGGTTTCAGCCTTCCCGGAAAAAACTATCAAATCATGAATGATAAAATATTCCATTATTGTATGTATCATGGGTATAATGTTTTTGAAGTAGCTACCAATGGATTGCCTCTTATTTATAACAAATTTATTCTTGTATATGCTAATAAAAATAAAACATAGAATTATATAAGTGATAATAATGCATTACAATCATCAATTATTGAAATTAATTTTGTAAGATTATATGAAGATTATACAACTAATGGAATTTTTTAAAAGATGAAAATTTTTTTTGAATGAAATACAATAGTGATTAATTATATGATACAAATTTGGTGGTTGATGTATGATATATGAAAATGGGTGATAATGAAATTGATGGTGACTTATTTATAAATTTTAATGATATTATGATCACCAAAATATTCCTTGGTGAGAACATTTAAAACTCAAATATTATTGAAAATATATTGAGAACTCTTCCCCATAATTTTAGTTCGAATGATTTATCTTTATAAGATAGAGATCCTCAAACTCTATCCATGGATGATCATCAAATTACTCTCCTTACTTATGTATTGGGAATAGAAAATTTTATGAAACTAAAAAAATATTTTATAGAAATTTTTTTATAGGTAAAAAATGAATGGAATGTCTTTTAATATTCTTGAAAAAGATGATGTTTCAAAATATGAATTTGGAAATGAGGTATATAACAACCATGATGATTTTTTTCATGTTCTCTAAAAATATGTAAAGCGGTAACAAATTTATAATGGGAAATATCCCATGAAATTTTTTGAATATGTGGTTATTCGGAACTTTGATGTTAATTGTCCTAAAAAATTATAAATGAATAAGATGATGATGATGAATGAATGACAACACGATCTGGGGAAATCAGGGTGATAACACTAAATCCATTTAAAAGGGAAAGGGTAAAATAGTTACTAAATATAAAAGGATTATATTATTTTCTAAAGATGATGAATATTGAGATAGTTTAGTGGAAGATGAAAATTTTACTCAGATTACAGGAGAATGTAATTACATTACAACAGTCATTCACGAACAGTTTGGATGTAGTAGTTTGGATGATGTAGAGACAATATTAAAATTTTATCTGAAGATACAAATAAAATAGTTTCTAATAATGATTTCTAGTCTTTAAAAAGTGATCACTAAGTTGAATAATGAATTTCCAATAAAAATATAATGAATGTATTCTTGAAGATAAATTTATATTACAAGAAGAGACGGTTTTTTAAGGTTATATCCTAAGAAGTATAGGATTATTAATAAACATCTGAATATAATGATGACATCAAATGATTAAGAGTTGTGACATATCCACGTAATGTTTTCTAAAGACGAACAATGATTTAAAAGACTAAATAATTCAATATCTAATATTGGTGAATGTTAGGGAATGATTTAACCTAATAAGGATCAAAATGTAACATCAATGGTTGGAAAGACTATTTAATATATTCTTAAAAAAATAATTCATTGAAAGGCATGTATATCAAAAAACCTATTAATGTTTGAAATTAATATGTTTTTAAAATTTATATGAAAAAAAACTATCTATCACTAATTATTATAATATGGTTTTTATGAAAAATTAATTGGACAAGAAGATTCCTTCTGATTACAGAAGGTATAGAATTAAACAAATATATTTTGTGAAAGATTAGAAGGTAGTTGATATAAATTTTCACAATACTAGATATTATGAATTTTACTGAGGAATATATCACTTCTATGGGTACTACTACAATTTTGGTTGATTATGTCATACCTAAAATGTTTTTTTGTTTAATAAAAAAAATTACCACTATAGAAAATGTTATAGGAAAAAATGATAAGGTGAATCCACTCAATGAAGGTACCCTATGAATTCGGGTGTGATAATTGAAATGGTATTCCATCATTAGGAAAAAAAAGTCTGAATGATGTGAACAACATGGACATCTTTGAAATGGATGTCTTGTTTTTTTACTAGGACAACATAAATATTACAACATTTCTTAGAAGATAAATGCGAAGAAAGAAAAATGGATAGAAATTTTTTTCCTTATAGAAAAGACAATCAAATTATTAAATGGTTAACAACCATGGAACATGGATAGTGGGTGTTCATATCATATGATTGGAAAAATTATATTGTTGAAGAATTTTAATGATTAAATAATGTAATATTGATATTTTTCAATGATGAATCAATATAAATAAATGGTGTTTGATCTCTAAATATTTTGGAAGGGAATTGGAATTCTAATAATTTATTTTTGATGGGATTAAAGACAACATTCTATGTGTTTAAAAACATTATTATGAAAGAAATATTTCCTTTTTATAAAATATATTTTTTTTGTGAAAAGATAGGATGTTCTTAATGATGTCATGGGAGGCCAACATACATATGATAACACATTTAATGTTAGTGAATTTAAAATGTCTTATTATTTAATAATGATTAATGAAAATATTTTTTGAAATAAAAGGATGGGAAATATATTTCTGAGATACATGATAAAGTTATAAAAGTGAGATAGTGTGTTTGGTATACCAGATATATCAAGAAGAATATATTGGTGATTCACTATTTTTCAAAAATGAATGACAAAAAATATTGTGAATAAGAAAGTTGATATTTATTATACATAATACTATGAATATATTCATTCTTATATTTGATAATCAATGATTAAACAATAAACAACCTGAGATATGTACTTTATTTATTTGATTTATTATTTTATTCATAATATTTTCATTATTTATTTGAAACATAAGTCAGATGAGTTGATGATGGTTAAAAGTATTAGGGGAAGATATGTTAAAGAATGCGGTAATTTTATAAATATGTTGAGAACTATAATTTTTCGTGAATATAAGAATGAATAATTCACATGTAATCATGAAAAAATTTATTTTTTGATGACTTCATTATAAAATACACTCCTCAAAAAATGGTGTATTTGAGAGGAACAATTGAATTTTAATTACAATTGGGTGTACAATGTTAAAAAATGGAATTTTTCATTCATATTGTAGGAATGTTATGAGCATAAATTATAATAATCATAACTATTCATTCTATAGGTTATGTTTTGATGTAATTCCATATGAAATGAATTATCACAAAATTCCATGTTTTTTACACTTAAGAGTATTTGGGAGTCCGTACATCATAAACAAGAATGAGGGAAAACATCAAATAATTCATTAGATAGTTGAATACTGAATTTTTCCTTATTATGCATTGGATGGAAGAGGTCATATATGCCTGAACAAATAAATTTGAATAATAGTTTATTCTTTTGTTATGGAAGTTATTGAAAATTTTGGGGAATTTGCATAATAAACAAATCAAGACAAGGAAGATGATGAGAAAAGAAGAATATTTGTTAATAGATATGATATGTATTAAAACAATTTTAATATTATTCAAGAATTATAATTAGATTCATCCATATACTGTGATGAGAAATAATTTCATATATCTCATCCTCTGTTGACGTGAATATGGATGTTGAAATCATAATAGGGTTATCAACATCAAATGGTTAAAAAAAGAATAACATCCAAATTTATTAAACATATATATTTTTATTCAAATGTATAGTTGGAAGATGTGAATGATTCTTTAAAACATCCATAATGTGTTATATATATGAATAAAGATCTAGGTCATACCATGGATAATGATACAAAGGAACTCACACATAAGAAAAATAAAATATATCATTAGTAAAAATTGGGAGTTCTAAAAGAAGATGAATGAATATGATGATGTGAAAAAAAATCCTGTTTAGTTTGAAAAGGTTACCCAGAGATTGAAGGATTTTATTTTTATGACCCTTTCTCTCTCATCGGATGCTTAGAAACAGTAATAACAATTCTTTCTATTACGATATAATGAAATTACAAAATTTTCCAGATGTATATGATGTCAGTATTTTTGAATGGAGAACCTGATCAGGATGATTTTATTGAACCACCATGATAATTTATTATATGGGAGGATGAAATTTTTGTTTTTATATTGATGAAATACTTGTATGGAATAATTAAATCTCTAAGGGAAAAATATTACAAATTGGATACATTCTTAAGAGATAAGATTTATGTGAAAATAATGGTTGATATAAATATATACATTAATGAATGTCAATAGTTTTCCCTCATCCTAATGGTATATCTTGATGATAAAACATTTTCTATGATTGATGAAAGAACATTTGATTGAATTTTTTAAGAGATGAATACATTGTATGAGATTTAAATGATAACTGAAATTAAATACTTTATTGGGTTACATAATATGAATGATTCCATATTTATCCAAAAGAATCACATGTATTGGAAATAAAAAGAATTATTATATAAATCAATGGCACAAGAAATTATTTATTCATGTATGATAGCTAAAAAAATTATTGATTTTTTTGGATGCAGTGATGTAGAGTGGGTAGAAAGTATTGTTGAATGAATATCCAAATCATGTGAAGTTTTCTTTTTTTGGAAAAGTTTTCTATGTTGAAAAAATAGAAAAAACCCAGTTACTCTTATCATGAATAACGCTAAGTATGTTGATTACACTCAAGCTACTATAAATCTCGTGGTGATGACTTATTTGGGAGGCATATTTAATGAAGTGATGGCACCCTTTCTCTTTGGTTTTGATAATAAGAGTTACATCAACGATACAAGAATAAGAGTATAATATTATTTTTCAAAACAGAATGATATCAAATAAAATTGGATCATTGAGAATTTTAAGAAGAATGAATTTATGCTAGAGTATGTTTATATATCGAAACAAGTTACTCACATTTTTCATAATAACATTACCAAAGGAGGCATTTTTCAATTGGAGGTTGAACATGGGTGTATAACCACATTATTTTAGAGGTTGATGTTTGGGTTTTTATCCTCTACCACATATTATATTTGGATAGTGTATTCAATGTAATTTTTTTTCAAATCTATCTATCTATATGTTTTAACTATTTTATGAAATCTTGTATGTAATGGGAGTTGTGGTAATTTTGTGATCCCAACATGTAAGTATCTAAACTATTTTAAAGAAACGTTTATATTGGAGTATTTTTTGTTATGTTTTGATCCCAACATGATTTTTTGTATAATATTATAAGAGTTTTTATATGTGTGTAGGAATTATATAGGAAGTAAACAATTTTTTGGAAGGTGAAATACAATGATGCTTTGAATACTGAAGAGGATTCATGAGTCACTACTTTTGGAAAATAGTTTTTTTAATAAATGATTGGTGTTTCCAACAATGAGTAAGCACGCATAGGCATATAATTGTTGAAATGTAATAGATTTCTTGAGGTTACAAATATCATTGATTAATGAAACTTCATTGAAAACAAAACCCAAATGATAGACTACTGGGACCATGTAGGCAAGTTGTTTTTCTGAAATCAAGAATAATTCAATTTTTATTATTTTTTCATTTTTTAGGTAAAATAATTTTCATGAAATTTTATGTCTTAATGATTAGATTAAAAGAGGTATCAACATAATTAGTATTTTAGTGTAACATAAAATATGAAATTTCATCAGTTTTAGTTTTCTCCTATAATTATGTTTTCTGGAAGATGTTGTTTTTGTGACTCACCTTTTGTCTATAAATAAATGTTAAATATGTTTGAGAAAACAAATTTCAGTATTGAATGTCTCCATAATATATATTAAAATTATTTTATATTTGGGAATCATTCAAATATCATATTTATTAAAAGAAAATTTTATGCATTCCTTGTTATGGAATGTGGGGGAACAAGTTATTCTAATTGGTTTCAGGTTTCATTGAATTAATAGATGTTGATTGAAGGAAGGGAATTCATTCAAAATTAAAATGTCAGATAGGAAAATATATATAGATACCTATGTTCATTAAATCATGAAGATTTCCTGATATAAGAAAAAGAATGACAATATATAATGTGTAGATAAATGTTGTTACTGAAACTTGTCTATCGAATGTGGAATTCCCCAATAGATCAGAAAATGATTTATTAAGAATTTATTAATTCTTGGAAAAAATGAATAAGATAATTTTTGAGGAATTGGGACTGATCAACTTGATTATGATCTATCTTATAGTTAACCATTCTCATCAGGTGGATTTTTATTCAATTCGGCCAATAGAAAAAGAACAAACTGATGTCTATTTCTAAAGTGGTCCAAGACTCATCTGAATAGGATTGATAATAATCCATTTGATTTGGATAGTTTACAATACATCACATGTTGTATGAAACCAATAATTTCATTTGACAAAGGATTAATGGTCTAAAGAAAATATAAAAAATTTATTTTAAATGGGTTTTTTCAATAGTTTCATCAAAGTTAGAGTTTGTATCCTTAGAAGTTGGGATGATGTATACGCAAAAATAAATGTAGAAACATATTAATGATGTTGAATTTTTTTTATGATAGAATAGTTAAATGGTTTTATCTAGTAGTAAATTTGGAGCAAAGTAAGAAGTAGTCTATTGTTCTGATATATTTTCATCGCAATGAAGAAACACCAGATCAAAAATTAGCGTCAGAATAAAGAATGTGTAGAATGATTGAAGAAATATGATGACATGAAAAAATATTTAATGGATTGAAAAGTATCAAAAATAGTTGTGTAGAACTAATGAAATCATTGATGAATTCAGAATGGAAATGTAATTTTAACTTAAAGAATTTTAGAAGGCCAAGAAAACGAAAGTATGTTCTCTCTAATTCCTCTCCTAACACACAAATAATTGAGAATAATTCAAATTGTAAATTTTGATACTGGAGTAATATTGACATGAAATAAATGATAGTAACTGAAAAAAAATTATAGGGAGAATAATTTTCCATATTTATTATTCCTGAGAAATTATACCATATTGAAGCAGAATAAGGAATAATGTCCATAGTTAATACATTAGATCGAGAATCAAATGCATGTTTTTTAGGGAATGTATCAAGCGGTCCATAATTATTTCTAAAATATTATTTATTATCTTTTTTTAACTAAGGAACTTGAGTTTTGAATAATACCGGTGAATCATACTGATCAATCAAACTATGTTTTTATAATGAAGTCAAGAATGGTTTTTTGACCTCTTACTGGGTATCAAAGTGATGAATTTTGTTTCCAATCTATTCATGTATAAGTTGATAAAGAAATATAGTAACATGTTTTGAACCAATTTTTGATGTTTTATTAACATGTTACATGAAATTTTATTACATTATATGTTATAAATGAAGCACATGAATTGGTGTACTGATCGTTGGTCCACACAAGTGAAAGGGTAAATCCTACTTGTTATGTCAATATATAGGGATTATTTTCTAGTAGATTTTTTGTTTTTGGATTGTTTCCAACCCATGAAATGTTCATAGATACTTATTTTGAGAAGTGAAACATTTAAATACTTGTGTTGTAATAGATGTGTGCCATTTTATTTTCATAAAATCAATAAATCATTAACAGTGGGTGAAAATTGATTCAAATTAAAAGGAAACATAAAAGAAACATTTTCACTGATTCAACCCCTCCCTGTTCTTGTGATACATTGATCCTGAATGGGTAATTTTATTTATCTCAAAATGTTATATAGATTTTATAAACATGGTGAGTAGATGAATGTTCTTGGGATGGAATACGTCCTCAATATGCCCCACCATGATCCCCTTAATAGGATGTTGTTCAGAATCATATCAGATAAATGTCCAAAAAATAGATCTCAAACTCTCAAAAGATGGATCTCCATTATCAAAGGGTGAAATGATCCTACAATATGTCCTCCATTTTATTTGATTAATGATAGATTTTCTAATACTATTCTATGAAAATCTCCCAAAACAATTTGTACTCCTTACAATCCATGAGGAATAATAACCACCACTAACTATTTTATCCATGATGTATCATCACTGCTAATGAAACAAAATGCTCCTTCTGACCATGGGTATATGTGAAGGAATTATCTAGCCCATCTAACTAGTCCCCTATCACTATGATTAAAATAGGTCTCTTATAGTTCTATAGAATCTAGCACTGAAGAACTTGGTTTGTCTTCTTCTCTAAGTGTTCATCGTTGACCTCCACTCTATGGTGATCTGCTAAAACATCATACTGGACATCCTTTGTGTGAATCATATGGGGACATTGAACATGTGCCACAATTTAAAAATGGTATAATATTAGTGACTCATAAACTAGTAATATATAATATTTATTGTTTATAGACTAATTTATTTATGTTTCAACAAAATACTAATTTATCAAAATTTTATCATATGCTTAATGAAAAACAATTCATGATCAATTTCTTGGTCTCTAAACCTCCTCCAATATCACTAAACATAATAGGCATAGTAAACATAATGGTAACTATAACAGATCATATGGGGTCCTAAATAATTGTATCATAGTTTGTGTCTCTTTTTAAGATTTCATATTAAACATAGATGACATTGATTCCCTACCAAGCCATGTTTTCATCACTGGTGTCGACCTCGGAACTCCACCCTATGCTTCATCTTGAACTGTTTATACCACTCTATCTTTGATCCCACCCCCAAAATGATTCCAATAATGGTATGAAAATTTGGTAAGGGAGATAATGATTTCAGAATCACACATCTAATAGGCCACAAATGGGTGGCATTATCCTATAAAAGGAACACGACTAAAGAGTTATAATTGAATTAATCCAATCACAACATTTTTAGAAAAAATGTACAAATATTTCCGAGTACATGAATGTAATATTATATAAATTAGATAACAATAGGAGAAACCACCTGTTAAAAATGAAAAACCGTGACAATGAACTTCTAGACCAATAGCTCCAGAAAAAAATCTTTTTGTTTGTAATTTCCAACCTAAACACCAACCAGGTCCTCTAGTCATGAAAATTATATTATATAAACATAATGTGATAAAAATAGGAATATTCAATTAGATTGTTCCTAGATACTCTCATGAAAATGATAATGAATGTGTATAAAATCCATATTATTAAGATGTTTATAGCTCACTCATCATTAATTCATGTATTGTAATGTACTAGTAACACCATGGATCTATAATTAAGTGTCACATAAATTTACAATTATAATATCCACAATATATAAATATAAGGAAATCTACATCCACTTCCCCATTGGTTTCCCACTCTTCCCCAAAATTGCATTCCCACATCTATCTTTCTCCAAATGGTAGATCGCCTAAAAAACATGGGATATTATAAAGACTCATGACCCATGTCTGCAACATTATATCATAATCATCATTCACATATCTATATAGTAACCATTTAGTTTCTAATATACAACACAACTTTTATGATTAGTATTAAACCTTAGGTGATAAAAACCAATACACAATACACCTATAATAATCCTATGAAAAATATATCTACAGATAAATGTGTGTGAAATTAAAAAAATCCATTAAATCCATATATTTAAATATATATGGGAATGAAAGACACATAGAATGAGATCACATAATAGTATTAGCAGAAAAGGATTGTAATTAATTGGGTGGTAAACCATCAATTCTTCATCAATCCATATGATAGAGAGAACAACCTCACAAATTGAACTAAGTATCACGATACCTGTAGCAATAGTGGGGTAGTGTGTTTAGTCTCGTAATATTTGAGATATACTTCTCACAACCACATTGTGGTAATCAAACTAGGTTTAGGATAAACTACATCCATCATCACTCTAACACCCGACGACTAATATAATGGACTAGGTATCCTATAACGACACATGAATTTCATGATTTAATTTTAATTCCTTAATTAATTACATTAATAACAGGAAACACTAAAAAGTTATTATCACAGTAATTATCAACTAATTCCATACCCTCCAGGTGTGATCCAATCAACACAACAATTCCTCAATAGTAATAATTTGGAACTAAATTCAAATTCCAACCCCATGGGTTTATACATTTATTTTTAATTATCATTCCATAATTTCATATAATCTAGGAAACAAAAATGTTACCAAAAAAGCTATTCATAACCCATCCAAAACTATATCCTTCAAGAAGTGGGGAAAGGATGGCAGAAAAAATTATTGGCCATCCATATTTAAAGTGTACTTAGTAAGAACAAAGTATCCCATCTCTCAAGGTAAAATCATTGAATCCCATATTTGGCACAACCCTTAAATCTTGATTCCATCCTCGACCACACCATGTATATTACTAAAAATATATCCATCTTCAAATATATCCACTTTCAAAAATAGTGGCATCCCCTCTATATGTAGTCTACAATCATCATATAGATTCACAAATTGTCTCATAGTAAGGCTCATATTATAGATAAAACACAATGATGAATGAAGACTAATATATATAAATATGATAACTAGGACCTAAAACTAAGGCATTCCTCCTACATAATAAAATGGTAGTTTTTATCCGCAATCTTTTATCTTTTGATGAAAACTGTTTCATTCCATATTATATTAACTAAATAATTTATCATTGGGTATAACCACCAACAACAAAAAAACATATTATACCAATAGGTTTTAATATTTTAACATTAAAAAAGTATAAAATAATATTTGAAAAATAAATATATAGGGGCATTTTTAATTAAACATTCCTCCATATTATTTATTCAAAAAATATTTCCATCATTGAAAAACAAAACCCACCTCTTCATCATCTAGATAATAAACATTACCATTATTAAATAGGTATACATATCTATTTTTTATTTATCCAATATGAATTACCATATTTATTTCGATTATCAATTTACAAGAATAAAAATATGCTATGGAATCACATAATCATTGGTATAATACTATCTATAATGAACAAAGGAAAACTATTATAATAGAGAAAAATATTAAGATTTATATAATGAAATCTGATGTCCATTATTTAGTGTCACGACCCGCCTCCCTAGGCCATGAACCTTGTCATCGGACCCCATGGGTCTCCTGTAATACCTTGGATGCCTTCCCAGCACACCATAGTCTATTACTCACAGGGTCTCTTGTCAGACTAATGATAGTCCCCACAAGCCAACACATGTTCTTTCAGTGTGTTTTGTCCTCACTCACACACACCCGAGGAAACTTCCCAGAAGGTCACCCATCCTGATTACTACTCCATGTCAAGCATGCTTAATTGTGGAGTTCTAATCAGGTAGTCTCCCGAAATGAAATGTGCACCTTATTGACATGAGTAGTAACATTTAGCCTTTTATGTCTCACTTTTCCAGGGGTGTTTCATTATCCACCCCATTAAAGCACAACGCCCTCGTTGTGGACCCCAATCCATAAACCTAGGCAGTCCCTAAGCTCTTCCGGCTGGGTATTGGCTCTGATACCATTTGTCATGAACCGCCTCCCCAGGCCATGAACCTTGTCATCTGACCCCATGGGGTCTCCTAAATTACATTGGTTGCCTTCCCAACACACCATAGGGTATTTCTCACTAGTGTTGCTTATCAGTCTAATGGTTATCCTCACAGGCCAACACATACTCTTTCAGTGTGTTTTGTCCTCACTCACACTCACCCTGGGAAACATCCTTGAAGGTCACCCATCCTGATTACTACTCCAGGCCAAGCATGCTTAAATGTGGAGTTCTAATCAGGTAGGCTCCCAAAAATAAAGGTGCACCTTGTTGACATGGGTTGTAACATTTATAATTTTAAGCCTCACTTTTTGAAGGGTGTAACATTTAGCCTTTTAACATGATTATTATTATTAACATTTTTTTGTTATTGTTGTTAATTTTGTTTTATTTTTTAAGGGTTTTAATCCCTCTTTTTTCCCCATGCCTCACCCTCACTCCCACACTTAATCTCTTGTTTTTTTATTCCTCTATCCAATCACCCCTATATCCCATTTATTATCTTTTTTGGTTGTCCTCTCTCCAATCCCAACTCTTCCATGCCTCACCTGTCTCTCTTCATTAATTCGTCTTTTTTTATTCCTTATCTCCAATCACCCATATCCCCTTATGCCATCACTCCACCCCACTCTCTATTACTCATTTTTTTATTATTATTATTTATTTTATTTTATTTCTTATATACCTCTCTCCACTCACACCACTCCCCATTAACCCCCCATGCACACCAATCATAGACCCTTCCATTAATTATTTTTCTTTTTTTATCTCCCATTCCACCCCCACTTTCCCTTACCCCCCTCACACTCAGACCCTCTTTCCCCATATCCCCTCACACACACCCGCTCTCCCAATTAATTCATTTCAATTTATTTTATCTATCCCCCACACACCCTTTCTTCCCCCCTTCCATTATGCACCCCTCTTACTCTTACCATGCTTCACACACACCCTACTCCCCTCTGGCGATTATTCTGGCGGCTCCCCTCCCTCCGACGGTTCCATTCGGAAAGTCTCCTCTCCATATTCTCCTATCCTCACTTAATTTCGAGGGTTTTCTTGTGGGGTTTCTTTTTGGAGTAACCCTATATGTTAGGGTTAATGTGTATCTCGGGTTTGATTTGGTTTTAGTGTGTATGTTTTTTCTGTGGGGCGTCGTTCTCCTTCCCGTTGATGTTTCATTCCAATTGCATGAGCCTTTGATAGGTGTTTCCAAGTTTTTCTTTCCAAAAGACTTTTCTTTGATTCTTGAAATTTTAAATAAATTTATAAATGTGTTCTTCAACTCTATAAAACCCTTGTTTAAATTATTATACCAATTTTGAGTTTATTTGATTTGTTAAAAATAGGTTTCAAATGAGTTAGTGAAATTCTCTTAGTTTTATAGTACCTAGAAATCATGTTTGAATCGCTTGTATTTATTTAAGAAGTAATTGGTCCCTTATAATATATATCACTGTTATTATGTTGCAACGACTTTTTTTATTAATGAACTTGGTTTGGTTGTGTTATGCCTTAGTTATTGTGTTAAAACACCTTTGTAAGGGTTTAGTGGATTCAATGTTTTTATTTGGTGTTTCTTTAAAATAATGAGGGTAAGTGGTTATTTTTGGGGAAAGTCTTTAAAATATTTTCTTGGTGTGTGTTTGATTTCAAAATTGGATTTTGGGTGTGTATGGTTTGATGTTGGTATTGTATCCTAAACATATTAAAATGTGTTGGAAAGGGTTTAATGTATTTTTTTTGGATCATTTTATATCTATAAATAATGTAGGTGGCAAGTTATAGTTTAATGGTAATTGGTGTTTTCTATGGAATATTAGTCTTCTAAATGGACTTTAGTTTTCAAATAAATTTGGTCTTCTTGAGTGGTTTCTAAAAAGTATTTAAAATGTGGTTTTGTAAAGTGTTTATTTAATTATTTTGGATATCATGGTTTATAATGTGTTCTTTATGGATTGACCATTCAGTTTATAACATGTTTTGGCGTGGGTCAGAAAAGGATCAAAGCATGTTTGATAATAATGAAGTGTTTGAATGTGTGTTTGGAACATAAGAGCCCATTTGGTTTTGTAAATGTAAGAGTGGTGTTTTCATGAAATTTTGAAAAAATGTGTGTGATCGATTTGAAATCGTAAACATTTTATGAAATTTTTTAATGTTTATATGTTATAGATCCCCAGTTGGCACTTTGCTGAATGTGAAATAACTGAATATGTATATGGAGCGATCCTATATAGTGTAACCCTTTATGGGAGAATGTGTAGGAAGCATCTGTGTTTGTGGAAGGGAAGTGCGGTGAGATGAGTCACGCGGGACTCCTACTTACACAATATTACTATAACCATTATGGGTTCCTAGGCGTCTTATAGATTATCGAGTGACGGTTTTTCACCAGCCCCGATTAGACGGGTTGGTTCCCCAGGTAGATAGAGAGGCCAGTTGGGATTTGCTGCTGATTTTGTCGAGAGGTAGATCAGTGGGTTATAGACTATGGGGCTTCACCATATGCTGGAAGGTGGATCCGAACCGAGTGCATCCAGGGGTTGTCTAGGGATGTTCCGGATCGCCCATTGGTATAGCTTATATTGCATGTTTATTTTGTGCAACATTGGTTCATATACAGCTTGTATTGCATGTTTATTTTCTTCTACATTGGTTTATATATAGATTTTATTTCTTGTTTATTTTCTTCTACATTGGTTTATATACCGCTTGTATTGCTTGTTTATTTTTTGATACACTAGTCTATTTTCATCTTGTATTGTTTACCTATCTCCTTTTTTTCGCAGCACTAATATTACTTGTTTGGTTTTAAAAAAATAGTAAAATGATTATGAAATTATATTTGGCTTGTGTTAGTTCCCATTGTGGGAAAGATGTGTCATTTTTTTTAAATGGGGAAACCTTATTTCTATTATTGTATTTCCAAACTTGTGTCATCGGAAAACATTGGTTTAGAAAAAACATGGATTCAGTTGTTTAAATTTTGCATCCCTACTGAGAATTTTTTTGGTCACTCCTATCCTTTACCATTTCAGTTGAAGGTTCATGTTTGGTTCATGATTCATTTTGGAAGTGGCTGATCATGCAGGAGATGTTTTGGCCTTTTGATTGGAGGTGACCAAGGGGTCACATGGAGATCTTTGTTGTGGGGACTTGTTTCCAATTTTGTTCTTTTTAGTGATACTTTGTATCGAGATCAGTTATTTGTTTATTTGAGTTGTAGTTGTTGTTTTTCTATATTCTCTATTTGTTTTATTTATTTATCTTGTTATAGTTTTATCTCATGGGCTTAAATCTTTCCCTTATGTATTCTTTGATGCTCGGCACTAGTTTCCAGCTCATGGGGATCAGGAACACCCATCGGGCCATGTCGCGGACCGGCTCGGGTGATTGGTTCTGGGTTCACGTAGGTTGGTTTGTGACATTTAGTCTTCTGAAGTATTTAATAATGTTAATTCAATGGTTACCCAAATAGATAAAGCACGAGTATTATAAAGTTACAAAAAATAGTAGAAGTGATGAATCTATTTCATAGGAAGGATATTTCAATCCACACTCCATGAAAAAAATGGAAAATTTGATGTTGTACCTTCCTGTATTCTCTAAACATAATGAAATAAAAAATGTGTTTATTTTTTTAGAAAAGGATGGAAAACATTGAAATATTCCCATACATGAAACATGACTTTTACCTTTTGGAAAATGTATGTTAAACAATGTATTTATCAGATCTAGAAACAAGAAAATGGGGTCTACACGTAGATAGAAATTACACTTCAATATTCAAAAACAATAGTTTTCTCATATATCCACGAATAAATAAATGATTTATTTTAATGGAGATAAAATCTTCATTTTATAGTTAAACATGTCATACCATCAAAAATTATTCATGTTATCACTTATAATAGGATAAATTAAAGTATATATTAGATAACATACATATGAAGTCATTTTTCTAACAAATCTATAAGTTATTGATATTAGTACTTCATCTTGAAAAAGGCGGGAATGAAATCACCATTCATATCCCAACATTATCTGCATATGATGATTTCATCATATTGATAACATCAATTTATGTGGCTAGAATTAGCAAAACGATCATATATTATAATAATATATATAATTGTATCTCAAAGATAAAATCCATATGATTCTTATTATTAGCCTTCTTCGATTTACACTTTAATGTCAGATTAAATTTCAATTCACACAAAATAACAGAAAAGAAACCATAATAAAAGTCTAAATTCCCTAGATACAGAGCCGGTTCAATTCGATTGGGATTTATTAAACAATAATGAATTTTTGAATCACCTCTATTTAGGATTAAAATTTTTCCTCAATTACTCAATTTTATTCCACCACTAAATATACAATCCCATTGGAAAATAAATCCCATTACTCCACATTTATGGTATAAATCATACATAAATCATATAATATTCATTTTTCCCAATAAAATCATATTCTTAATTCAAAATGACATATTCCATGAATTAAAAAGCGTTTATATTTATAATTTATGATGGTTTATCCACCTCCCATGGTATATACTGATAATAATCCTATTGAATCATGAAAATGACCTTTGAGGAGTTTCTTTGGGAGCATATTCAACTCATCCATTCCTTTTTTCAAATATATCTTGGACTCTATAATGATAAATCCTTTATAATGAGGAATGAATATCATTGATATCTTATAATATATCTATTTTCATGACAGTAATTTTCATTTACTGTAACATAGTGAAGGAATCATTTTCCCTTAGTTTATATTAGTCAAAGTTATTAAAATGCTATAAAAAATTTTAAATAATTAATCAATTCAAAAAACACAATAAAATAAAAAATATCATTTTGTAAAAAAATTCCATTTTTATGCTTTAAACTTGTTTGTTTTCATTTGAAACCATGTCCTATGAGGAAATTTTTTTTATTTGTAACATAATAAGTGAATTTTTTAAATTTAATTCATCATGGTTCATTAAGGAATTAAAAAAGATCATATATTGTGATCACAATCATTTTCCTCAAAGCATTTCTCAGTAACATAGAGTACATGCGAAAATGGATAGGGACATATTTTTATAAGAAAATTCTTAATATAAAATATAATATTTTTTATAGCCAGAAAATAGTAAAATGATAAACATATAACATTAATATAAAACAATTTTCTACAACTATCACCCATATTCCGGAACCTTCATATCTAGGTGATGATACCGCATGACCTCAAGAACATCACCCAGTTACTAGAGGTTATTGATACAGGATAAGGGATAAATTAAAAAAATTCACAAATTTTTTACCTCAAAAAATAAAAAATGATTCTTTATCAATATATATAATTCCTTTAAATTATGTAACATTAAACAAAATCTGAAATCTCATATATAAAATCCAATATTAAAATAAATAACTCAGATATAATTAAAAATTAACCCCTACATTTAAATCTTAATCGACCTATTCTCTACTATAATAATAAAACGGATATACAACACACCACTAAAATTATTTATATGTTCACATTATGCGAATTAAGGATTTTCATGTATACAAATCAATGATGGTGAAAATTTATTAGATACTTATAGACTCAATATTATTTCCCCAATAAATCTAGTACACTCTAGTTCAAATGAATTTGGCCACCGGTACTATGCCCTTGCTCTTTGGTATGGGTCAGCTTGTCGTGCTGCGATGAGATAATGGAAGCTGGATGTTATGGTTTTTAGTTGCTGGGAGGAGCTTCTCTTTAGAAGTGAGTGTTGTTTTTGATCTTGAGTTTTGGTCTATTTGAGGCTGTTTTATTATGTTTATGTCTTGATTTCATTGGTTCTCACTTTCCTTTAAAAGTGTTTGGAAATAAAAAAGTAATTTTCAGTCTAATTAAATGAAATTCCAATATTAAAACATAATCAAAAATGGAAAGAGAATTACTATTTATAAGAAATTTATTGATCTATTCATTACAATTGGATTACTAATTTTGGATTTCACTATTACATAGAAATTAATACATAAAAAATAAATTCTCCTCCTAGAAATATTATGCCTAAAAAACCATCACTCTAAAATTTCAAATAAATAAACAAATTTCATAGACTGATTGAAAGTATACATTTTAAAAATATCTATGAGAAAGTAATTATTTTCTACAAATATAATGGAAAAATCCACATTCAATAAAATCTAATGAAAATATTGAATTTTCTAATATTTGGTGAAAGATATCTTTTTTAATAATCTGATGAGAATTATAAATTTATTAGATATTATGGAATGGGCCAATTTTCTAATGTTTTAAAAGACTATATTGTCCCCAAAAATGAATAATATACATTTCCTATCTAGATTTACAATTGTTAAACACAATATTTTTGTATCCAAATCCCACAATATTGTGGGTGTCTAAATTCTACCTGAGTTATGTTTTTTTATTAATTCTATAATGTACACTTCCATATTTACAATACTTCCATTGATGAGAAAAAAAAATTCTAAAGATAACTTATCATTAAATAAATATTACACTTGCAGACACACACACACACAAACACACACTATATAACGAATATATGAAATAATAATAAATAACATAAATTTTATAGTCAAATTAATATTCTAAAAATCTAATAAATACAATTAAATCAGTTGAGACCCTTATTTTTAATATCCATTTTTATTCTAAAACAACATAACTTCATTATTTCCCATAAATTGAGAAATTTACATTTTCAATCCATCAATGATAATAAAAGACATTAATGTAGGAAAATAAGTTGTCTGAAAATCACATGATGGGATTAAATCCTTAGAAACACATTTCAGGGTCAAGGAAAATACTAATTTACAAAAATAAACATCACTAATTCTATATTAGAAATTCTAATTCTAAAATATGTAATGATAATACTAGTGATACTTAAAAATTGATATATGAATCAATGGGTCCATCAAAATCATACAATTTATTTGAGATTAATTTGATCTATGCTCTAAAAAATTATAATTTATTGATTGAGAGAACCTATTAATCTCAAAAGAAAACGCTGAAATAAAGAAATTAACAATCGTGTTTTTGTTCTTTTTATGAGATAAATTTTGTTTTGATAGTGAAATTAACCATAATTATTAATTAAAATATTTAGGAATTTTTTAGAAAAACCATGAAAATAATACATAGCCCACATTTGATGGTTCATGGTTTACTCACAGAGTTAACATAACAATAGAGGGTCACTGAATTTTTGCTGATAACAGCACGCGATAAATTTTATCTTATAGAACCATCAGTTATACCATATAGACCCTCAATTTTAATAAATAAAAATTACATAACATTTATTAAATATTTAAAATATTAAAAAAATTGATTCCTATTGATCATACTAGTCTATTGCCTTTGGAAACATGGAAAAAATAAACACTCATTAAAGATGAAAAATATTTTATCAAAACAAGTTCTACATGATTATATCATATCATAGATAAACACATCATAAATAATATATGTTTTTATTTCTTAGGGAGGAACATAATAAGGGGTTTTATCAAATGATCAATAACATTAAACAAGTGAGATATACAATCATAATGATGAGAATAAGGGTATTTGAATATGATAAGGAAAATAGAATTTCATAACCTTCAAATCAATGATCTTATACCTGAATCATTGAATAAGTATTTATACTTCATAAGACATGATTCATATGGAAATAAAGAACATAATCCATTAAATAATATCATATGAATAAAACATGGAATTATGGAAAACACATAAATATATAATAATGATTTCGATAGTAGTCAACACAATGCTTCCAGGACTATCTTGGTGGAAAAATTCATGCAATGTTCTGGGTTCACACCCACTTCCTTCCCTATATTACTGAACCGTGTTCACTCCCCATTCCAACCCTGTATTTCTAAATTATGTTTACTCATCATTCCAACAATGTATTACTAAACTGATTTCATTTCCCCTTCCATCCCTAAAATAACGAACCTTGTTCATTTATCATTCCATCAATGTATATATCATAGGCTATAAATCCTTTCCCATTTCATTGGATGAATATATATTTCCAACTTGTCTCATACTGAAACCATACATATATTCCCAAAAATCATAAACAATCATAACATAAACAATGAAATGATAAGGGTATTTTAAACATGTAAACATGTCATAACATGTTGGAAAATGAACACGGTTCATTATAATTTCAAATAGAACAATATTACAAATTATAATAACATATATGGTTTTATTATGGAATTATATTCTTCATTTTTTATCAATTATATGTTAAGGTTTCACTTTAGGTAATATCCACTTTGTTTCTCACATGTGTGATAATTTATTATATTTTTGGTCCATATATATATAATGTCTTCCAGAATGTTAATAATGATATAAATATAATTTGTATTCATTATATATGTATTATAATACTTAATATGATATAGAAGTTTGAAGTGGAATATTCAGTTCAAGGAGAGGGTAAATTGTATATACCCATGAATGATATTTCCAATTAATTTTCATGTAGAAATAAAATAATGTATAATAAATATATGTATATATATATATATCATTGTTAAATTAAGTTTTTTATGTCCTAAATTTAATCTATATTATCTAAATACATCCTTAATTCATTTTATGTTGTCTGTGAATGAAATCTCATCACATTAAGGGGCCGGTGGTCCACACTCCTTCAAACAAAAGTATCATATTAACAAAAAATGGAGTGTATAAAGATATGTTATGGAAAATAATTAATGAAAAATAATTAAATATTAAAAAAACAATAACATATATATGTTGTGTTTCCATTATATTGTTCTCCATTAAATGTAGTAAAGGAAAAATGAACAATCATCACCTAGTGAGGTTATCATTGGCTGTGAAAATAAATTGAATGTTCATTACCCATTAGATGGAGGTGTGTCTATGTTTTCATCAATAAATTATCATAGAAACATCATAATATATTGATGATAGTGGATGTGATTTAAATTCATGGAATAAATATATTTTAGGGGCTTTAGAATGAAAATAAATAAAAGGATCTTGAGAGAAGACATTACTTCTTAATCAAGTAACTCATTTTGGGATGTGACAACAGGCTTCCATGGATTGAATTATTGGAAAATGGAGAAATAAAATATTAAGGAATGTATTTTATAAAATTAATAGTTTATATCATGGGTGAACCTACATTATTTTATAGGTGTGAAGATGAGGGATGGGTGAGGGCCGTTATAGGGAATTGAAAAGATTCACTTGGTATTTATGAGAACAATTTATGTGTTCCCCCATTTTACCTACCAATGTAATAAAAAAGAAACATAAATAAATACTTCAAGGGTAATGGGAAAATAATGTCTACAAAATTGGTTATGGACAATTTTAAACATTGTTTTGGGTTCTATATTTAATTTTTAATCTTTAGTTAAGCTTAATTTTACCTTTATCAGTGTAATACATTTCAGTTAATTTCACCAATATTTTCACCCAAAAACATAGTTATACTAATTATTATTATAAATTATTTTGATACCAAACATTTTATATATTTTTCCTAATTTTAGAATTATATGTGATAGATATTAATTTTAAATTAATCCCAACAATATGACAACACTTCAGGTTTTTAACGTAAAGTCGTCTAAACTTTTTCAAAGTACTTATACCCAATTTCAATGTGAAATTGATTCCAAGGAACTATATTTGACTAATTTATTAAAATATTATGCAAATAATATTTTTAAAAATCATAAAATATATTTTATCCTTGTCAATAAATTTTATGAAAATGCATTTTGAATTAAAAATCCAGTATTTTTTACTACTAATCAAAAAATGATGTTGCTCAAAAAAATCGAAATTATTCACCCAAATATAATTTTGACATTCTAAATTAAGAAATTATTAATAATTTATCATATTCAATTTATTTGTTTTTCAAAAATTATTTTTATTTTTTTTTCACAATAGGACATTAAAAGAAGTTTAGATGATAAACTATTATTTTTTTAAAAATATTTGACATTACCAAAAATTATATATTTCATAAAAAATATTTTTTTCATTAAATAAAAGAATTAAAAAATTATTTTATAATTAGTTATCACAATTCATATTGATATATTTAATGGTTGGATTATAATTATATCATTTCAATCATTTTTATTATAAGAGGGTGTTTCATAGAAACTCAGTGTTACGTGTAGCGTACATGATGTTCATTTTGCGTGTTATGTATTCCAAGTCGATGTTTCATTTTTCGTATGCCAATTTGGTTTTGTTTATGCCATGTCTCAAGATAACCTCAATGTTCCATATAGTAAAGCTAAACTTTATGTTTGGTGTGGTGCACGATTTACATGGAGTTTTGCATAACAAAAGACAATTATATTTCATTTAAATAAAATTAACTATTTTAAGTGTCACGTGATATAAAAAATATTACAAAGGATAAATAAATTAGAAAAAAATAATTCACCATATCTATGGGTGTTACACTCATCAAAAATTAATATTAATTTCTCCCTCAAATTTTGTTTGGGTTATAAAATCATTAATTCAAATAAGATTCATTCATAAAACCCCACATCATAAATATGGATATTAAAAATATACCTTAAAAATGGAATTTTTTAATCATAAAAGTTACCCAAACTAATATATAACTACGTTTCAACATACTATAACATAGGATAAGAGGTAATATTTGAAATGGAGGAAAAGAAAAAATATTTATAAGGAGTCATTTAGGTAATCAGTCCAAAAAAATTAATAATCAAATTAAATTTTAGTTCCTCAAATTCAAAAATGTTTGAGTATTTATAAGGCCATCAGTTAAACAAAAATCAAGGTATTATGAAAACAAGTTCTTTTATCAATTTAATATCATTGAGAATTTTTTTTGAGTGAGAATATTAAAAATATAATTACATTATATATTTCCATATACAAAATTTCATTCTATAGTTGTTCTATTATGTATTTCTAATTCAACAATAAATTCAAGAAATGGATGTCAAGAATTTAACTTTGATTCCCAGAGAAATTAAATACACATTTATCATATATTAAGCCCCCTAAAACAATGAAATGTAAAATTATTCATCTATAACTATTCATAAAAATCTATATGGTTAATACATTAATATCTAAACATAAAAATTAACACTAAATATTTCATCAAAAATAAATATTCATAAAAAATAATTATACATTAACCAACACATCACGTAGGCCAGTGGTGGGCATCAATCCCTTATCAACCTTAGTTCATGTGAACAAAAATCATAGACCTTACAAAAACCATTGGTTTTCACTCAACATACATTATGTGATATTCTGAAACCACACTAATATAATTTCCAAAATAGATGGGAATCTGTAAAATAAGGTTAACCACTAAATAGGATTTAACACAAGTTTTCAATACAACCATAAAACATAAATACATCCTCTAATGTTTAATATAATTTTTATGAATGCTTATACGTATAATTTCATTGAATTATGGAAATAAAAAATAGTTGATATAATTTCATTAAAACAACTTTACATTGATACCCTTAATATCATAAAGTAGCTTTAGGTATTCTCATTCCAAACATGTGAATACCCTCATGGTAAATTCTCTTATAACATGGTGAAAAAAGAAATTTAGATAACCTCTTTTGGAAAACATACATATTTCATTATTCCATTGATTACTATATATATTCCACAAATATCAGAAGTTTTAAAATTTATCTATGATAGAAAAAAAACATATCAACATGTCCCTGATTACTTCCAAGGTAAATAGTACCATCCAATTTAATTATTCATATTCAACAAATATTTTAACAATCAACATTATCATAACATAATCATAATATTAAGTGTCATATTTTCCATAATCATGTTTTTCCATGGAAATCACCTTTCCATTATATCCTTTTTCTTTTTCATAGAAACCATTCAACATGTCCTTGTAAATATATTATAAAAAAACAATAATTGTACCATACATACATATTTCACCATTAATATTACATAATTATTTAATATAAATAGAAAAAATCGCTTAGTATTCCACTTTGTCATTAACTGTTATCATGGATACCTTATCCCATTATATAATACCTCTTTCCATTCACATCTCATATGATGTCTTTTCATCATCATCAATATAACCATTACTCATATGACATTAATGATCCCACTCATTAGCTTTCCTATTGGGAGACAGATTTTCATAATGACATTTTCTTCCACACATAAATCACTCCACCATTAATGATACCTTTGGGAGGCCAATATTCCCACCCGTTTCATTATTTTTAACTTGCAGTCACTTTCTTTGTTTCATTTGTTTTCACATTGATGACATTTTATTATTCCTATAATACATCCACATAGGTGATTCCTTCCACATTCTTGACAAAAAGGAAACTGAATATTTGTTTCCTTATGGTCCCTATTACACGAACTCTCATTTAACTCCTTCTTTATCTTCCATGGTGAGTCATATAGTAGGTTATGGTATAAATTGTTAATAATGGTCCTTTACAACAAATTAGGAATTATCACAAAATATTTAACTCTAGTAATTATCCCACATGACTGCTCTTCAAAATATCATCCATCAAATTCAACGTTAATCCATATCCTTATGGTTCCCACTAGTGACTAATACCAGAAGCAAAGTGTGAGTATTACATATCAGAGAAAAAAACAACATATTCATGAAAATAATTACTTGAGTGATGTCAAAATCATGAAAATTTCATTAATATATGAAACTGTTGGTTCATCCTAGGTTATTCATGGACATATTATATTTAAATATATCATGATGGTTTGTGAAGAGTTTTTGAATTCTTGAAGCATATCCTCTGAGAGTGTCAATCTAGGTGTGTAGTAAGGCCCATTTTCGTGTACCAGATTACCCTAAGTGAGGACTTGATCATCATGTTATAGTAGTTACTCCCAGGTGAATCTGTTCTAGAGCCACATGTATAGAAGGTATGTAAATATAGTTTTATTTCTATGAAACCACACCATCGAACTTTTTCAAAAATTCTATTATGTTTTCGTATGCCTTTCTTAACCCTTAGACATGTAAATAGACAATTCCTTAGGGTTATTAATACATTTATATATTTAATAATTACCAAGGTTAATTAAAACTTTCCACTAATATCAACTATAGTGAACCCTGCTTTTTATAGATAGATATTGTATTACATTCCACTAATATTTAAAACATTATACAAATTAATACCCAATGACCATACAATTATACTCACTTTGGAAACATGGGAAATATTAAAACAAGAAAATAAATGAATTGTATTATCTCCAATTAGGTTATTATTAAGTATCACACTTCTTATAAACATAAACATAATACATATCACTATAACCTTTGGAAGGAAACATAAAAAGGGGTGAGATCATATTATAATTAAGGGTAAAAAAGGGAGATATGTAATCAAAATAATTAGAATAAGGGTATGATAACATGATAATGAAAATATATGATCATTCCCTATATATCAATAATCATATACTTGAATAATTAAATAAATACTGGTTCTTCATAATACATGAATCATAATAAAATAAAAACAGAAACTATAAAATCAAAACATAGGAATAAAACATTGAATTTTGGAAAATACATAAGAATATTATAATGATTTTCATAGTAGTCAATACATTTATACCAAGTCCATCTTGTACAAAAAAGTCCTTTACTGAATCAAATTCAAACCCAGTTACAAGCCTATATTGTTGAAATGATTTCTCTCATTGTTCCAACACTATATTAAAAAAGTGAGTTCTCTCCTCATTCTTTCCCCATATTACTAAACCGAGTTTATGTCTCGATCCTACCCAATAATAATAAACTTATTTCATTTCTCATTAAAATCATGTATATCTCATGGGATATATATAATTACATAATGCATTGGTGGGATATTTAGGTCCCACCCATTTCATATTGAAAGAATACATACATGTGCAATAAAATCATAAAAAATTATATCATGTCCTATGAAATGAAATGGGTATCTTAAAAATATAAACAAATAATAACCTATGAACAAATATACATGTTTCATAATCATTTCATTAAAAATAATTACATTTATATGAGAAATGGATTTCATAAATATAAAACCCATGAAATAGGAAAATGATTCATAATGACCTAGATATTAAGCATAACCAGTTCAATTAATGATTATTAATGGATCCTTTAGATCATTTAATATTAGGTAATTATTAACATCTACAGATGTAATCTTATGTAGGAAATAATTTTAAAATATATATTAGAATATTTCCTTGAAGAAAATATCCATTCTTTTTGTAAATGGATTTTTAATACATAAAACCATTTAAAAATTATTTTCATTGAAAATAAATAGAAATAATTTACTGTATAATTGAAATAATTTAGACAGCATTTATTTTTATACATATAAAATAATCATTAAATTCATTGAAAATACATTGAAAACTAGGAATGAAATATTTAAAATATTTTAAAATCATTTTTACTTGAAAACTTATATAGGAATCATGAAATAATTTGGATAAAAAATTCCTTCAAAATAAAATTTAAATATATTTTTTGAAATTTTATCCTTTTTAAAAAAGGAATGGAATTTCATAGAAATGAATGTGGGTAAAACTGTAATTTTCATATTAGGTAAGAGAATATCTCTTTTACAGTGTAGAAATGCAATAAAATACCTTGTTCGGAAAGTGGAAATGAAATTGAATTTAAAAAATTTCTAAAATATGGAAACTGTAATTTATTTAAAATAAAATAAGATAATTGTAGAATATTAATATAAATCCATTTTATATAACATGGTGGTTAAGGAATATGGATTTCTGACTAATGAGAGAGTAAATTCGAGATTTCATAAAAACAATTTCTTAACTATCTTCTCTACTATATGGATGAATGATGGTACCAATACATGAATAATTAATCAATAAAAAGAGGAGAATAAATAAGAGAATAAAATAAAATAATTTTCTTAAGATATGGATCATAATATTTCATCAATGGAAGAATAATTATGACAATTGTCAAAAAGTGATGTCATTGATTCAATAAACTCTTATGACAAGGTAAAATTGAACAATAATCCCCATTTTAAAAAATAAAATTACATGGATCCTAAAATATCACTAAAATATATAGATTCATGATATTAAATTTTAATGATAGTATACACACATCAAGGATAATATATGTGAATATAATGGAATGTTTCTCAAAGAAGGATAATTGAGATGAATCTTCATTAAAAATTTGGAATCTTTTGGTTCTTAAAACTCATGAAATATACCCTATAAAATTGATATGTAAATACCCATTAATATAATTATATGTATAATATAAATATTACCTTTAAATTATACATACTACTTAATAGGAATGGTTGGCGAATAAATTAAGTATCTTAAAGAAATGAAATTTTTCATGAAATTCTTTTACCTTGTTTCTTGACTCTCATTGTACTCATTTGAACTTCTTATATAAAAAATATAAATATATTAAAAATATATCAATGAAAATATTTTTACTTATAATACCATTTTTTGTTTAAATATAGATTTATATTACCCACTTGTAAATTATTCTATATTAATGTATCACTTTATGTAATGTTTTCTTTATTTTATGCAAGTGTCTTAATTTTTTATATCGTTGATCCGTATATATATATAATGATATCAAAAATTTATAGAATTGTTAAAATATAATTTATATTAATTATATGTGTCTTATATTAATCCATAGGATATTTATGTATTAAATGTAATACACCGTTCTTGGAGACATTATGTCGTACATATGCATTAACACTATTTCCGTTTAATTATCGTTGTGAATGAAATAAATTAAATGACATATATGTATATTTTTACATGTATTTCTGTGTATTTATTACAATAACATTATTAGATCATATATTACATATATATTCACTAAATCCATCCTTAGTACATTCCATGTAGTGTATGAACAAATCAAATCATTTTGAGGGGGCGGTAGTCCACACTTCCTCAAATGAAATTTTCATATTAACACAAAATAGAACGTATAAATATCTATGTTGAAAAATAATTACATAATAATAAATACATAATAAATATAATATTTTAAAAATATAAATATACTGTCCATAATAATGTTCAAAATGAGAGGTGGTAAAGGAAAAATGAGCAATTTTAGTTTTGGGAGGCAGTAGTACGTCGTACGCATAAATAACATATTTTTTCCCATTAGATGAATGTTTGCATAAGTGTCATTTTAAACCATAGATAAAATCAACATATATTTCAGATAAGTGTTTTTTTTAAAATAATGGAATAAAGATATTATTGGTAGTGGAAAATTAAAATAAAAGAAAAAATGTTGACAAAATATGATACCTATTAATCGGGTAACTCCATTTGGTTTGTACCAAAAGGATTCCTTGGATTGTTTTCTGCCAGAAGTTGGTATTCAAGGATGAAGTGAGGGATTTTTGGAAGTGTATTGGGAATATAATACACTATCTTAAGTGTTTTTAAGGGTTTTATGAGGAGGTAGAGGTGGTCTCCTTTTATAGGGAAGGTAAATAACACACCTGATTTTTTTTTAAAAAAGATACTTATAAACACACTATTAACTAAAAAAATTAACAAAAAACTAACAAATATTAATAGATTATGTGGAAAGGATGAATAATTAACACTCGATGGTTTTCATAAAGGTGTATAATTTTTCGAGTCATAATTTTATGGTTTATTCTTTAGTATAGAAAAACTCTAGCTTAATAGATGTAATTAATTTAAAGTAATTTCAGTAATATTTTTTGTCAAAACTATGATAAACTTAATAGAAATTAGAAATATTTCTTATTCCAAATATGGAATCATTTTTTCCGAAATATAATCACATAATTAGTAAAAATTAATTTAAATTTAATATCACTAACAAGGCAACACTAAGGGGTTTTAATGTAAAAATATCCAAAATTTAAGTAAGTCTTTATACCTAATTTATAAGCAAAATTTATACCATACATTGGAATAATTGTAAAAATTATTAACCAATTAATATTTGAAACAAAATTAACTTATAATTTACCATTATAAATAAATTAGATGAAAAATCAATTTTGATTTAAAATCAATTATTTTTCACTATTTTGACAAAATGATGATTATTAGAAAAATCCAAACAAATTCCCTAAGATGAATTTTATATTTTAAATTAAAAAATGTTGTTAATATTATAAATTTCAATTTCATAAAGTGTATAAATTACTTTTTTATATTTTCCATAGAATGACATTAAAATCAGTTTATTTGTGAAAATATTATTGTGAAACATATAAGGTTATTAGAAAAAAAATTATCTTTCATCATAAATACGTTTTATTGATAAAAAAATATTTTAAAAAATATTTTCAAATTAATTGTCACTATTCATATTACTATATTAAATGGATAGATTACAATTATATTATTTAAATAATTATATGAATAAAAAGACATTTTGTAGAGACTCAGTGTTTTATGTAACGTGTACCAAGTCAGTGTTTCATGTTATGTATACTAAGTCGGTGTTACGTGTTACATACTCCAAATCTTTTTTTGTGTTGATTATGAATGTCAGTGTTTCATAATCAATGTTTGAAGCCATCCTCGATGATCTGTGTAGAGAAGCTAAAATCTATTTTCTATGTAGTGCATGATTAACATCATATTTCATATAACACAAGCCATACATAGTGAATTTATATAAAATAAAATTATTTTTAGAGTTATGTGAAATGAAAATTATCGCAAATGTTAATTAAATTCACAAAAATAATTCACAAAATATCTTGGTTTTACATATAAAATGTTTTTGTCTTATGTGAGAAATGGTCTACCATTTTCTTATTAAATTTCCTACATTAATTTTGTGGTTATTTAATTATTATTTCTGTTAAACTAAATTTTTACATTAGGTATTCCTTTAATATAATTGATTATATTTTTTATACATTTTATTGGATTTCATTGGATTGAGATAAAATTCTACATCATCATTTAAAGATCTCTCACTTAGAGGATGTAAGAAGGTTTTCTTCAAAATTTGAAAATATTTATATTCTTGTACATAATCATTGTGGCTTTTACGTTTTTCTAAGATGGGTTTAATAGACTTTTGAATATTAAAAGGTGTTCATTTTGTCTTTATATGTCCTAAATTATCCCTAGGATGTGTTATTAAATTATAATATGATGGATTAGCAGTCCAAATGGGTGTGGAGTTGACATTTCAATTTAATTTAAAAATGTTATATATTTTAATTAGTTTACACAGTATAAGTAAAATGAAATTATCCCATTAAAAATAATAATAGTTTTTATTTAGGTGATCCTATATATATTCCACACTCTTAACAAACAAAGAGAGATATGGAACCAACTATACTAAAATCTATGGCTTCTAATAGGGATTCAAAACATGTTAAACTATTTTTTTAAACCATAGAGGTATAACCCAATATTGTATTTTTTAACATTGAGTAACGATCCTATATTATTCCTTTTGAGGTGTTGGAATAAACCACACCTAAATTTTTCATAAAAGGAATTGTCTGAATCCCCTAGATATTACTAGATAAGAACAACCCACATATTCCTTTTTTGGGTTTGTATCAAATTTTAATCATACCTTTTTATGGTCACATAAACTCATAATAATACTCACATAGAAAATTTTAAAATTATGTGAGAAATATATAAACAATATTATTCCATGAAACCTTAGTGTTGAGGTAGTAAGTATCTCTCCATCTATAATGGATCCAAAGGATGAAATCTAGTTGAGTTTGTTGTAGTGATGATAAAAAGACTGTATAACATATTATAGTTTTGAATTTATAACCTCGGTATCAGTATATAATATATTCTTTTGAAATCAATATATGTGGTTCCATCATCAATAGTAGATTAAAAATAAGAAAACAATTACATTATAGTATTCCAAATGCAATTGGTCAATCCTCCAATTAATTATCCAAGAAAACATATAAACATGGTTTAACTTCTACATCTTGTATAACATAAAACGATTATACAATGATTCATAAATAATAAATAATAAAAGTAATAATATTTTACCACAATAAAAATATTAATTTTCAAGGAAAAATATATTAAACGAAAACTGTTCAAATTCCAAAGTCATCAAATTTTAATTTCATGACTATCAAAGAAATAATCATTAGTATACATCCTATATGATAATCATTTAATACTATTTTATAATCATGCAAAAAAAGTTCTTAAAATAAATTTAATTAATATGTATTTTATAAAAATCTAGGTCAATAAAAAATTCAACAAAACCATTTACTAAAAATGAAATAAAATTTTATAAAAAATATGAAAAAATAGAGCATCATAAAATACTTACTGTCAATTTCATAGAAGGTATGAAATCCTTATGGTATATCATTTCATGTATGAGGTTATATATTTTTATTATTTGTTATTTAATATGGACAATACATATTGTAGATCCTGAATATAATCAAATTATTAATCATTATTCATCTTGTTGTCAATACGGTAATGATTTTGATCAAGAATGGACTATAGGTTTATCAATGAAATTGGATAAATGTAATCATGAATAAATGATCTGTAAGTTAATTTTAAACTTACCTTGTGGTCGATTAAACACTTTAAATTTTTTGACATATCTAATATGGGATATATGATTATAGTCTATCCATTTCTTCTTATATTCAATTGAATACTTTTAGCTAGCCCATTTGTCCACGTTGTCTATGGGGAATCCATAAAAATAATTTTCTATGATCTGTACATTCTTCATGTTGTTGATGATTTATATACCACTCACTCGATTAGTTCGTTAGGATTGATGCATTCATTATGCATTAAATTGAATAACGTTCAATCGAGTTTCAATAAAATCTAGGAATTTACTAATTGATCAATTGAGTCACACAGATAATCTAATACATTGAAAATTAAAAAAAAAATATACTGGAAACATACTAACATAATAGTGGGAACTAACCAATAAGGTGGGGTGTTTTTATTTTAAACTAGTTCAAAAAAATAAAAAAATATCAAAGATATAAAAACATTTTAAAAAAACATCCCTTCTATAAGAATCGATTTACATAAACACTCCTCTACACTTTTATTATAAGAAATAAATGATAAATTTAAAATTATAAACCAAAATAAAGATAATTGATCAAGGAGACACATCAACATTCACCCCCCATTTTGATAATTATAATATAAAATATAAATTTTAATGTCCACCCCCTTTTAAAATTGATCAAATATATTAAATTTCAGGTCTTGACAATTAAATATAATAATTATCATCCTAAGATAGTAAATACTCTATAGGGAATAAACAAACTAATATAATTATAGCATTGATAATTGAAAAATACCATTATTTACTGTTGGGATTAAATCTAACTTTTATATCCTTAACAATGAATTTTATTTTATACATTCAAAACTCATTATAAATTACTAAATTTTATGAAAAAATTCATCTAAAACTTATAAATGTATAGATATAAAAGATAAATTTATTAAACACTCAATGTTTAAATAATATTTTTCTTCTCTTGATGTAATTTTCACATTAAAACATACTGTTTTTATTTTAAATTATACCCATATATGTAAGAATAAACTCTTATAAAATTCATTACAAGACTCAAAGATCCATGAAATCAAATAAAAATACTCAAAAAATAAAATATAATGATATCCAATGATGAAATTAGTTACAATATATTATGGGTAATTACACATAACTATATAACATATGTAATATACTCACTAGATAAGATTTTGAAAGACAATTTTTTTAAATTAATTCATTAATATAATTTAAATAATATAAATATATAATAATTTTTAAATAATTAGTCTTCCATCATTCTTTTGACTAACTTATTTTTCTAAAATTTTGCTAAATTTAAAGGCATTGAAAAAAGACCAGAAAACAGATTTGAGTTGTAAAAGATTCCACTCTGAGAAAGAGAAATGTTACATAAATATAATTAATTTTACAATTGTTTAATAGATTTTATGAAATATTTTTTTCATATTATCAGAATTACAAATATTGGTATCAAAAATAAAACTACATAAAAACAAAAACTTATTTAATATATTATGATTTTGTGGAAAATTAAAAATATAGTTGAATATTGACATTTAATAGTTGATAAAGATACTAAATTTATTTTATAACTACAGGAAACAAAATTTTTTATGATTTGTACATATTACTAATGTTCTTTTCATATAGATCTTTCATACCCCAAAATCAGAATTAGTATTGCTAATTAAATCAAAATAAGTCATAATTGGGGTAACAAAACAAGAATCAATGTTCCATTAATACAATTCACAATCCATTTAACAGACTTCAAATAACATTTATTTATGATAACATTTATGCCCAACTGACATGAAAATATGAAAAATTAAATCATGCCCTGAAGTGATTAATTTTCATCAAGATTATATATAGTATTAATAAGAGTAGTAAAACTATTAAAATATTATAATTTTTTATTAACTCTATATCATAAATATATATATGTTTGTGTGTATTTATTTATTTATAAAAATATCTCCATTTATTTGAAAAATTAAAATACCATGTAAGAATTTATGTTCTTCCATTATATTTATATTGATATCACTTGTTATTATATTTGAAAAGTTATTACATTTTTTACCATAATAATATCAAAGTATAAATTCACCAGTATAGATACAAACAAATAAATTATCTTTTGAACTCATTTTAATTAACATTATTGGATCAACCGTCCCATTTTCAAAAAAAAAATATAAAATAAACTAAGAACCAATAGTATGGTCGAGCTGCTAGTTTGAATCCATAAAAAAAATTTAAAATCATCAAAACCATATTATTTTGGGGTTCATTAACAAAACATTGGGGTTATTTTAGATTGAAAACATTTTAAAAAAATTATCTATTTAAGAATTCACTTCTGACATCTATTTTGAAAGGTATTCTTCTAACATGAGTAGTATATTAAAAAATAATTCTTATAGAATTTTATATTTTAACCATGGAAAGAGATTATTTAAAATAAAATCATTCATATTTATTGTATCCTTGATCAACCAATCTAGACATTTTTTGAAGTATTTTGCTAGATTCATCAAACAAATTTTTATGCTTCTTTTTGGTTCCAATAATATTCGGATATATAGAGGCTTCAAATAATTCCAATAATTTTATTATGATTAAATAAATAACTAAAAATTAATTTAAATAATAAAATATGAATTAGGTAAATAATAATATGTATTTTATCTATCACAAAAATAAATAAAGGATTCATAGTCACAATCATTTATTAATAATTTTTCTGTTCTAACACCAACAGTTATATAACTATTTATTCTTTCAATCATATGATCCTTATATGATTATAAATTATATCTAAGATAGAGGCTCACCCCCAATTAGTTAAGGCAATGAAATTTTTTTTTTCTATAAATATTTAATAGTAAAATTATACTTCAACCCTGTCTAAATAATAAATTATTTACTTCAAATTAATGTTATCAAATTTCACAATAATTGATTTTTTAAAAATGTTCATTTTTTAATTATAAAATATATATTCATCGATATAATAAGAATATCTGATAAAAAATAATCAATATAGTTTGAATAAAATTTATCCATGAATATTTTGTTTTAAGAATGTAATTACTGCATACCAATAATATAAAACAACCAATTTTTGGATTCCTTTACTTTTATATTTCTTATGATGTATTCTTTAAGAAATTCCTAGAAAAAACTATATTAGAAACATGAAATGTTGAATTTATTGCTTCTAAAAATACGTGTTTTGTATAATCATACACATTAAACTATGTCCTAGACATTTCATGAAATGATGTATTATTCTATTCAACCACCCTATTTAGCTGGGGTGTTCCTTGAGAAGATAAAATATGATTATGTAATTTTTTGTCAATAAATTAATAAAATTTCATATTTAAAAAAAATCCACCTCTAACACATAAAATTGGTTAAATTTTATATTACTTTTCTATTTAGAGCCAATTTTTATTACATAATAAATTTACACCGTGTATCGGATTTTTGTGCAGGAAAATAAAGCCATGTAAAACTTCTATAGTCATCAAAAATAAAAATACATATGTTTCTTCTATAATATTTATAGTTATCAAGTGTCCAAAATTATTTTAAAATTAATGTTGAAGTGGATATGATATTCTTACCTATTGGGGTGATTTAAATGAATCTTTAAATGTATTATCTTTTATGTATGACTCAAATACATAAGGGATTCTATGATATAAATCAAAAAGGAATAATAAGCTTTTGTTCGAATATCCTTTTCAAAAACATGAAATTTTATTGAGCAATTATTTTATTCCAAAAAACATTACCAAATAGTAAAACATAAAACCATTTTGTATTTTGATAATTAAAATTCAGAAAAATTTAATGAATAAATATTATATAGTATATTATAATAAAATATGATATAATCATAATTAATGAGAATAAAATTATAATTTCAAATTTTCACATATATATTTTACAAATAAAATATTAAATTCAAATAAATATATATTATTAATATTAAATGAATATAGAGTTTTTGAAATAATATGAGATATTGAAAATCCTACAGAAACAATAAATTTTAATTTTACTTTTTATTCATCATCAAAAGTGACACTATCATCATAAATTTTATTAAATCACACAAATATAGAGATATCACCTATCAGATATTGTGATCACCCACTATTTAGACACCATGTATCCTTTTTGAATACTATTTGACACAATTCTTAAAAAAATATTTTCAAGAACATCTGGGAAAGCATAAAAAACTAGGACTAATTAAGTTAGAAAAAGAATTTATGAATATTGAAAATCATATAAATCATCAATTCAGGGGAAATATCAAGTACAATTAAAAATGAATAAAATATTTTGTGTTTTTTATAGACTATTCTAATCTTTAGAATCAATTATTTTGATAATATTTGTTTTTTCATATAAAAAAGGAAATACTTAAATCACTTCTACATGATCCTTTATCAAATATTGTATTATAATTATTTTGGTAAAATTTATCACTAAAAGGCCATTTTTATTTTTTCTACATTTTATTCAAGATTATCATTTTAAAAAACAAATTCTTCCTTAAAAAATTAGCATGCGTGCTTTCAATCATTCAATTTATTCTGTATGTTTATAATTTTTTTTTCAAATGAGTTTTGATCTTAATAATTCTATCTTCATCAAATTTAGAATTATATTCCAAAATTATATATTTTTCAATTTTAAAACTTTTCAAATAATCATATAATTTATCAATAGATCTCGAATGAGTTTTTATCATATTTTCATTTTCATCATAGAATTCTTTATGCTCACTTTGAATAATTTTTTACAATCAATTAATCTTTTTAATCTAATGAAATAGTATTTAATCCTCACAATGATACTTATTATGAGTGGTTTTATTAATAGATTATTAGTTGAAAGATAAATTTTATTCAATTATATTTATTATAAATTCCTTAAAAACAAGTTTTTTGATTGGTTTTTAGACCAAAATTCACCTATAGAAGTTAAGTAGGATGTGAAACTCAAACAAGATATCATTGTAGTACATTTATTTATGAATTGATTTCAATTCTATTTTTCATTTTTAAGATTCATGAAATTCCATATTTTGTGTCTTATTTTTTTGTACACAAATACAATATTTCAGAATAATCATTAGGAATATAAATAATGTTGAACATCTCATTGAAATCAATTCTAGACTGATCCTTTTTGGATCTTAGAGTTGATTTTCATCTTACTATATATTTATTTTTTTCAAATATCACACCCATATCATTCACTAGATTATATATTAGTGTTTGATGAGTTAGTAGTAATGTTTGGTTTTTAATAAATTTAGTTATTTTTCAAAATATATTCTTAGGATATACTATTGAGTTCAATATCATACTGTAGAAATGATCCAATAATACCTTATATTGTATATTGCATGAAATTTTTTATTTCATAAATTACTTCATTCTTATCATTCCACATATTTGGTTATCCTATACACACAATTTTTACCAATATTGAATTATCCATAGATTTTTATTGATAACTCATTCCATTTACAATACTAGTAAATATATCAATGAAATTAATAAATATTTATTCATCTAAAATTTAAAATTCATTATACTTATCCCATAAAATTATGATCATAGTTCTTATAATTATGCAAGATGAATTATGAGTAAATAGTAGTAATTTCAAAATTTTATAGGCTCATTTTCATGAAGATACAGGGTTGTATGAATTTTTACAAATTAAATTATAAATTATCCGTAACTGGGTAATGAGGACATATCTAGTATCATGATTTCCAATAACGGATTCAGGAGGAACTCTAGTATGTATACATTGTTTTTCAATGATAGTACATCAATAAAGGGTTATGTTACTATGAAAAAATTTCAAGGTTGATTTATAAAATAAATAAAATATTCAAATTAGTTGGGAGTTGTTTGAGATACTAGATAATAATTTTTAATTGTTCATTCTATATCAAATTAATGGTATTCATTTATTATTGTATCACGAATTGTATAATAAATGAATATAAATATTAATATTATAAGGGTTAATATCTGAAATGAATTATTAGGTCCCAATAAGTGGATGATGGAATGGCTAAGAGGGTTGGTGGTGGGTGTAAACATTCCTTTTTAATTACATTTAAATAAATTATAATGTTAATATAATTTTATAAATGTAAATACAATGAAATTAAAATTATGATTTCCATAGATGTGGAGATATAACTGTTCAAACAACTACTATTAAATTATCTAAAATTCAATGATAAATGAGACCAACTATAATGTAATACCTGATATATCATGTGGAATCAAAACAATATACACGAAATTGTTAATCCCTAGATTCATATATGAGGATTTCCTTTTTCTCACAAAGAGTCAAAACTGAGGAAGCTTCTTTTTGCGGTAGTGTATGACACCCAAAAACAACTTTTCCTAAACAAAGCCACAAACATGTAAAACCTTTATTTTAGAGGTTAGGTAGAACCCAAACATTCTTTTTTTGGATGGTATAACCTGAGAATCTTATCTTTTATTGGTAGTATAATCCAGTAGAATTATTCACATATATATTTATTAGAATAAGAACCATATAATCTATATGTGATAGTCAGTCATATGTGTTGTGGTAGTAATTTCCTCTCTTATATAAAAGGGTCAAAAAGACATAGTGAACATTATTTTGTTAGAAGGTTGATAACAAAAAAATCAAATAATACAATTTTAAAATGTTATCCTCATCCTGGATATAGATCTGTCTTTTTTCGACATGATATAATGTTTTTCATTATGCATAATAAATTTAATATATGAATCAAATTCCATTACATCATCCCAAATTGAACATGATAATTCATCATTTAATTCAAAAGAAAGAATACAATATGGATCACAATGATAGTCTATAAAAAATATTATTGATATACAATGAGTGGGTAATAATAAATGAATAAAAAATTATCATATTCTCATTATAAAGATCATTTATTTTCAAATAATAATTTATGATTTTATATGTGATAAATTATTTAAAATCCAGAAAATTTAAATTTGAATTTTTTTTTCAAGAGAGATGCAGGAGTATTAATCCCACATTATGACTATTTAAAAATTTATGAAATTATTCAAAAAAATATTTAGCAACAAAATAATTTATTACTATATAAAAATTAATTAGATAGATGAATAAAAACAAAAAAAACACGAATTTAATCATAATATTTACTTATAAAAAATATTTGAAGGTATTTCATCATAAAACATTTAATATAATTTTTTTAATGGATGATGTTCTTCTGGTAGTTTCGAGCATGCAATTGATTATAACATTGGGGGGGAACTGTTCATGTAGGTTAATCCATTTGGTAAATCCAATAATTATTTACATGGTAGATTAGATAAAATTTTTCTATATCTATATTTAACATGGTTTCAATACCATAATCTGTTTTATTAGGAATAAATGTACAGTCTATTCAGGGAATTATAAAATACTACTTATAATCAACCATACAACATGTTCTGTTAAAATAGAATAGTTGGTTGATTAAACAGATAAAACATTATATTATCTAGAATTTTTTATATTATTACCATCAATCCATTTTTTATGGGATACTAAAGACATAAAATTGATCCATTTATTCATGTTGTCGATTGAGAACATAGAAAATATTTGACATAAATTCATTACATTCATCATGTGAACAATGCTTTACCCACCTCATGATTGAACAACAAATCACAATCAAAGCATTATTTATGTGGTCATTTATCTCCTTTTCGATCCATTATAAATATTATTGATACAATACTACCAAATATTTTCAAAAATATTGTTCAAATATACTATCAAAAAATTAGATACAAACCACTATAGTTATTGATTTTTCTATGTAATCAATTAATAAAATAAAAATAATCGTTAATTTGAAAACAATTAAAACAATATCCATAATATTTTTTCATTTAAATGTAAGAAAGGAATATAAAATTATTTTCTATAATTTTTTTAGTAAAAAAAGATAAATATATAAATTAATAAAACATAATAAAAAATGTTTTTAAGGAACCACTTAAATAGGAGTTGGATTTAGTGTGATACCCCCATTTTGAAACTAACACATATAATATTTTGGATTTTCTTTTTATTGATGTTTTTATCTGTAAATGTGAAACTATTCATGTTCATATGCATGAACGTTGAAATTTTATTCTTGTGTTATCATATAGGATTTAATTATGGATTCCTTCATATGTGAGGGTGGTTAATCTAAATATAAAACATGTTTTTATTGGGATGGATAAAATTTGAGATATAAGAGTATGACCATGGGAATGAACTCTTATTTTAGGTGTTTGATGATATTATGAGGCATACAATGTGTATAATTATCCTATATATTCATTGGGGTATAAAACCCCACAGTTTCCTAAAGATATATTAAAATTATATCATGTATATTAGTATTCCATGAGTCTATTTTCTACACAATACCTATATTCATTATTTTCATATGTAGTTCTGTATTTCTGATAATTATTTCATAGTATACAATTCTATGTTTAACTATACCATTATTAAATATGTTATGAAACATATATGAGCATAATTTTTCCTATAATATTGAATTATAATTAAATTTTTTACATGTTATTATGAAATTATAATTATGAACCACATATATTTTTAGTTGGATTATAAAAATTTTATTTATTTTTGTAACCCATTGGGTGTGTGTTTATTTGACTAATGGTTTTTCATATTATTAACTCCATAATATTTTTCTGTTGACCATTTAAATGGGGTGTAGATATTTATTTTATTTTTAAATTATAGTGTATAATATTTTTTATTTTTATAGTATATTAAACCCATGTCCTTAATAATTTACTTATGTAGGTTGGATTGGGATTCATAATAGAAAATTTAGAATAATATTACTCAATTTTTTTTATATATTTGTCAAATATATTTTTATTTTTATATATGTGAAATATAATATGTTATAAAACTTATATTAAGAGCCCATTAGTGGTGTCCAATAGAGGTCTAATCTTATATCAACAACATACACCATTGTGGACATTAAAATATCACAATCAAAGATAATTGTATGGGGAAAACCTATATATAATGTGGCAGGTCTTGGAGTTATTAATGTATTAATGGATGTTATTTTATAATGTGAACATGGAACTTTTATACTCATGGATATTTTGTTTTATTTTATTAATTATTATTATTTTAAAAATCTTCCAGCTGAGGTTATCATTTTTTTAAAAAATTATATATGACTATTATTTAGGTATTTTGATCATAAGATTAGTTTTTTAGTTTACTATGACTACACACATAAATATTGAGTGTATTGGGGGTCTACTATCCTTATGATGTTTCATATAGATTTATCTATATCTATATTATAGAATTATGGATTTTTCATGAAACTATATTAGAAAAGGATACAAATTTATTTTATATTTAGGATCAATTTTATTTGTAGAATCAAAATTTTAAATGGGATTTATTTTTCAAGGCATTAAATGGATAGAGTATTTAATTTATATAAACACCCATTATAGAATAGTGAATCTCAATATCACTATAAGAGGACATGTATTTGTGTGATCATCATGTATTAATCACATCCACCATCAACACTGACCATATACCATTTTTTATGAACATCCAATTGATAGACTGAGGGACCCAACACACACACTATGAGGCCTAGTTCTACAACCACATTCGTTGAAACTGTATTGAATACAAATGAGGGAAACGCAAACTAAACATATATTTTCCATACATAATTCCCATAATTATAAAATTATATCTCAAAATATTCACACAATCCCATGAATAGACTGATTAGTTCTTTTTTAGTATAAACTATATATGAAATTTATCTTATGATAAATTTTTACATTTATCAATAATCGAACCATACTAGATTCCCTTATAGAGTCCTCATAGGTTATACTAATTTTCATAAACTTTGCTGAGTAAATATAAGAATGGGGTGATATCAAACACTAGTTAAGGGAACCATTTCATCAAGCGATAGATCATATCCATATGAGAAAAATAGATCGAGGGAGAAATATATTATTAAGAAACTTGCAACACTATAGGATATCCATAAGGAATTAGAGAATGATTTGAAATTTCTAACAAACAAACATATTCCATTGCACAAGAGTGATGAGTCGTAGGATAGTAAACATGATATATAGTTAATATTCATAAGAATTTGATAATTAGTTTGAAATGAATGAAATAGATAAATTACAAAATTATAATAACATAAAATATAATGAACAACGCTACCTAAATAACATTCACACAACAAACTTTTTAGAATATCCAATTACATCTTGTAAAGAAAATACATGGGAAAATATCTACCCAAATCAAATCACATTAAAAATATGCGAACCACAGAACCCATATCATGTTCACATAATAAATCTATTATCATTTATACGTATAATATTTTCACACAAATAACCAGGGAACTATGCCGCTCACAACACATTCACATGAAAAAATTTTGACAAAATATACACACATATTAATCACACAAAAAATAATCATTTCATGTGACATAAAATATTTACAAATGTATTAGAGATAGATATATTGGACCCCATGAATCATCAAAATAGTCTTTCATAAAAGTATGACATTAGAAATCACAAAATATTTTATATTTATGATATCTAATTATTAACTCATGTAAAAGATATAGGCGTTCATGAAAAAATCCCATGAATATTCAGTAATTCATCCATATCAATATATTATATGGTTCCATAATAACATATCCCAGATTAAAATAATGAATCATTTAATTTAATTGGTATAAAATTACAACACCTTCATTATATTAACACTAGGAATGGAACCCCATAATAATTGGTCAAAAACTAAAGCATTTGACACAAAATGATTAATCCCGGAAATGATAGATTGTATAAATGAAATAATACTGAAATTTATGGGAATAATTTAAAAATAATAAATTTTATTGATATAAATAGGAATATTTAAAAGAAACCACAAATGTGTGTTTCTAATATTTCAACATTTTCATAAAATAATAAAAGTTACCAATCACATTCATTAGAAATTTATAAAAAAATTCATATAAAAAAGTTTATTTAATTTTAATTCTAAATTCCTTCTTCTATAGTGGATAATTCAACAATAAATAAATTTTATGTAAATGGGATATAGATTGAAAGATAAAAATTTTTTCAGGAAGGGAAAACCATTTTAATACTTTAAAAGACCATTGTAATATTATAAAATAAAAATGTTTATTTTAAATAGTAGAATTGTTAAATTATAGGGTGACATGAGGAAAACAATAATTAGGTTTCAAAATAAAGAGGGAATTGGTGGGAATATAATATATGGAAATGTAATAGAGATTTTATTATCGAGATTAATAATAATTGTTAATAATTCCATTATTTTATGGGGGTGAAATTAAAGAAGGATAAAAATTTGAATATTAATTTCTTCTCTCTAAACACAAATAGAAATTCCATTAAAAATAAAATAGTAGAATATACATTTAATATTATTTGGATCTTCTGGATGATACATTATAAGTCAATGTGAGAAGTATTAAATGAACCAAATCCTTTAAAACATCATTATCATTCATAATTTAAACATATTTATACCTAAAATAGTAATTATTTTAAATAATTTTAATTACATTATCAAACTGATATGAATAAATTCATGGGTAGTATATATACAACAAATGATTAAAAAAGTGATTAATATGGAATAATTATCAATAAATTAAATGAAAACCCATTATCATTGTCCCGAAAATAAAAGAATGTGATTTAACCTCATTTATTATAAACTATTTATCTTTATTTAATATTACAAATTATATTTGATGGATATAAATATAAGAGGGGATTAATTTGGGTCTAAAATAACCTTTAAAGTAGTAAGAATACAATTAATTTATGTTTATCAGACTTAGACATAGTCTGATTATCAAAGTGAATGTCAAAATCACAATGGATTTGATTAATATAAAAGTATGTTCATCATATTAAGAATTATAATGATGAATGAAAAATAATTGAATGATGAGTCGGATGACTCTCTTTCAATTACATTCATAGAATAATAGGAACATGTAAAAACAATCAAATATAATAGCTGACAATAGTAATAAGATATTACAAGGTTTATTAAAAGATTGAACACATTATCATTAAGAGTAAAGTTTTCAATAACCTTGACTAATGGTATCCACAATTTTATAAAAATTGTAAATTCTATCTCTCCTTACTATAAAAGATCTCAGTACAATGATAAAAATAATCTATGCCTTCCTATAACTAGAATCCCTTTATTATGATAATCAACATCATTCTTCTTTTCCCCAGAAGAACTTGATTAGCTGGATTAGATTCACCACCATCATATCCCTATAATTCCTCAATCATAAGAATGATCAGACCAAGAATAAAAATGAAATTGATCTATAGGATGCAACCTGTAAAGTGATCCACATAACTAAAACTCTAAAAAGTATTACAATTACTTGGAATGATATGTCCATGTAGAGAAAACATAGCATAATGGAGTTTTGAAATTTTTCATCTCACGCCAATATAAATTATTGACCTCCTACTTATAAGTGAATCTCCAATGAACATATTTATGAGTTTTTTCAAAAGTCCTTCAATAGATGGAACTGATGTCGTAGTGTATTTGAATGCATGTCATTATTTTTTTTACACCAATACAGTACTAAAGGAATTCCCTACAAAAAATTATTTTTATATATTTCAATTATATTCACATGATAATATATTGGATAAGAACATTATGGGTATGAGTAGGAAAACATCGTGACCATATCTAAATTTTTTTCCTTCAACATTACATCTTCACCATGATTTTCCATCCTATAAGCATGTAGGAAAATCATATTTAGCTGAGTGACTATGTTGAGAAATTCCACCCAATGAGATACGATACACCAAGGCACATTATTTTTCTAGTTTTGAAATCTTTCCCCGTAAATTTAATGATATATTCCATCCATAATATATTCCATTTTTATTTGGCTGACATATTCACCTGCTTATATCATCACCTATAACATAGCTTCATAATCTACCCCAACAACATTTAAATGGTAGAAGCACACTTTGACAAAATCATTATTTATTCGAAAGACAAATCCACATCCTGGGGGCCCAGTTGTGATATAGGATTCCCCATCAATGTTCACAATTATCCATGGTTTTATTGAAGGTATCCATTGACTATACATGATCATTATTGGTTTTCATGGATGGCCAGACACACCGAGGAATCAATGCAAGATCAAATATATCAAGCTATTATTTATGCTTCCAATTTTAGCCATTGTTGCAACATGAAAATCCCTATTGATGGAGTTCTTTCCTAGCATTGGACTAGTGTTCTCAGCCTCAAACGTTATATCATTATGGGCCATTCATATAAAAGAAATATCTAAAGCTATTACTACCCTCAATAGGAAGTGAACCAGTGTACTGCAATCATTATTGAAAAGGGAATTGACGAAAATGTTTAGATGTATACCTATGTCAATGTGAATTCCAAAAAAGGATCTAATGCATGTCTATAATTATATTTCAAACCTTCATGAGAGGAATATTTTGTTGTAGTTTCTTCAGTGATCATACATTATTTATGTCGAAGAATTTTGAATACTATCCCTTTGAGTTGATCATGGGTGGGAAATCAATTCTTCCAGATCCACCAGTGGAGAATGATACAAGAGGGTGGTGTAAAATGGGTGAAAAATGAATCCACTAGGATTGTGGTTGAGTGGTGCCCTAATATTCCATTTTTTAATGCATTGGTGTTGAAATTACAAACATTATTTGGTTTCTATACATGGGTATCACAATCCATTAAGTCGTATTTTTAAATGGCCTAAGAAAACTATGGAGGGATCATATTGATATATGTGTGAAAATGTGATAAAAATTAATTAATCTAAATGTTTTTTTTTGAGCAGGTTTAAGAATTATGTTGTCCTATAGTAGATTCTCAAGCCATATTGTAGTCCAAAAGTTAATATTGGAGCCCTTATATACCAACCATTAACTATCACACATGATCCTATTAAATGAATTATTGATGGAAGGACATAGAGATGAGGCATGATAGTATTTATTCATATTCGACAATATTTTTTAATCCTTCTAGTAATGAATTACCCAAGTGAATCATTGGAAATCAGGTTCTATGTAAATATTTGGATAAGTCCATCATTGAATTTCCTAAGGTCCTTTGTCCCAAGGCCTCCCAATTCCAATCGATTAATGCATTCCTTCAATGCAACAATAATCAATTAAATCTCATGGACTAATCCAAACCATATTATTTTCCTAATCATCCTTTAAAGCACCCTGATAATATCCTTTGGATATCTATAAAATTATAATGAACAAAAAAACATGGATGGGATGATAGAGTTAACAAGACAAACCCTTTTAACATCAGGCATTTCATTCCTCTTCCACTTTTCCACTTGATTAAAAATTACAGAATAAAAGACATAAAAATATGGCCTTTTCACCATTCCCTAATATATGGGAATACAATTATAAATAAAAGGGATAGATCCCCTCCAAACCCCAATTCATTGTATAATTTTTTTTATACAAACAGAAATAACATCACAAAAGACGATGAATGATTTTTCCCTAATTATGGCATATCCAATAACATCCTCATAATCATCAAATATCACCTTTAAAGAAAAACGGATTTCTTCAATGATTTCCATGAAATAAAATATCATCAGCATTAAGTTGGTGTGAGGGAAAAAATTCATCCTTCTCAACCTTGATTTTCTTATAAAATACAGTTTTGGTGAGGTCATTAATGCATCTTCTCAAACAATCCTCTAAAATGGAAAAAATTCCCTAGAGTGGATTAAATTGTATCTCACCCCTTGATTAGTCGAAAAAATAGGTCACCCATTTAAGAGAATGAATATCCTTAATGATAAGAGTATTGTACTAGTAAAATTAATTAATAAATTTAAAAATAAATATTTTATGATAATATTAATAATAATTCTCCATTTTAGTGTGTTGAATTCCATAAAAATGTAAATTTCAAGTGAAAAATTAAATTCCATTATTTTATTCATCATTATGTTCATACTCTATGAATCTGTGAAGAGAAAATTCTAAATTTTTCTCAGAACAAATCCTACATTATTTTGAATGATAATTTCATGAAACATTTTCCCAATCACATTCATAATGTTCGTACTAATGATCTTGGAAATTGAGTTCCCAGGAGCCACATGCCTAATGATTTTAATAGGAAGCTAATTTTAATTATTGGGTATCAAGGAAACAAATCACGAATTCATCCAATGTGGCATTGAGTAATGAAAAAACAATTCCCTAATATCCTATGTAATATAATCCAACTATATATCCCAATTAAACATAAAATTTTGTATAGGAAACCCATCAAGACCTGCTGCACTATCTATAATGTGAGTGAATAAGGCTTCCATAATTTCCACTTTATGTGGAGTCTTATTAAGATATTGATTATGGTGATCCACAATGTATGGATGGATATTCTGAACCATTAATTGTGAATTTTTTATCCCATCAAATGAGTATGACCCCATGAAATTCATAACAACTACCTTAGAGATATCATTTATAATAAGTAGACTATTTCACATTTATAATGATAACTTTATGTCCAACAATGGAAATTTTATCCTTATTTAATCTATGGGTGAACATTGGTTTCATATCCACATATTTGAGCCACTTGATATTAACCTAGCTTTTATTCAACCTTTCTTTAGTGGTTAATATTCTATCCAACCTACTATGAGAATTAATATTCTCACCAAATGGGGCATATTGATTTTGATTCATAATCTAGATACATGAAATATGATCCTCAATGTCTCTAATTTCAATATCTAATTTTGAAAAAAAAAATTCTTCAAATATTAATTAATTACTTAGTATTTTTTTTATTACTATCTTTTGGAAAGGAATTCCTTCAATTTCATTTATCCAATCCTCCAAAACTATTTTCTTACACCTATGAGGTAAAATCTCAAATTGTTAAACAAAAATTGTATTGCTGATAACTGTATAATATTTGTATTCACATACATAATAATAGGATTGTGATCATTATGAGGTTTTGAGGGAGTGAATCCTAAGAATCCATGAGTAGCACTTTGATCATCTATCTGAACTAATAACCTATTAATCCTATTTTCATTCATACCATTCAATTAGTTTCATCCCCATGTGTAATTATCCCACACAATTGCGAACTAAATAATTTAATAAGGATCAATGAAATGGGATAATTACAAAGAGGAAGTGTGATTAATATAATCACAAATTTTCTCATCTAGATTACTCACAGAATTAAAGCATCAAAGTTCCACCAATTTTTAATTAAAAAAATCTTATAATTGCTTGATTTCTCCCCATATCTCCCTTCATATGATGTAGTATATGGAAGCATACACAAGAAAAAATGATAGGTCACATCCTACTATATTTCAAGAGACTAAAAGACTGATATTTGTTGATGAACATGTTGATTGGGATGGTTTGATGCCCTAGAACCTAAATATGGTCCATATTGTGGTCATGATTGATTTTAGACCGAAATTTTTATCCAAGATAATCCCACCTAAATTCTATCTATTTATAAAATATGTTCTGTGGTTAAGAGATGCCAATAAGAAGGAATTTATAGGCCAAAACAAAATTTTGAAGGTTTATTTCTATTATAGGATTCCATAGACCTTAATAGTCCCCATAGAGTATCGTCATTGATGATGATTTTGTCAACATGTTTGGAGGTCTCCTTCCTTCACCATAGACACTTGAACCTTACCTCCATTAAATTTCTTTTTCATTCCATTTGAGTCACTGCTTATGCATGACTCATTATTTTATTTATCAGATGAGGATTCATCCTCATTTACTTGATTAGAGATGATTAAAACTAAAAAACTAATTTATATGTCTGTAGAATAATTAGATGAGAATAAAACTCATAGGGTGTGAATTTGTTGAAGGATTTTCCAGGATGATGGTCTAGATCTAAGGGGGCCTTCAGTGAAATCCAAGAGGCAGGTAATTATGAGAAACCCTCTTTTTATCACAGTTTTTAGTAGGACAGGGCTACTGCAATTCTTTGTAGAGGATTGGGTGTACTCATATGTAGGTAACTAGATAAGGGTTCTTTAATGGTTTTCACCTACTTAGATATGTTAGGCACATCCATGAGGATTCCATGAAACTGTGTAACCTTCAGTTCATGAGAGGCAGTAAACTCTGGGCATTCCATCCAATTTTCCACCTCGTGAGGAACATGATATACATTTTGGATGGATGTAACTAGTAATAAATAGAACATCTATGAATACTTGCCATCATATTTTTACACGACCATGACAACCCATTCAATCCTTCATCTGAAAAAATATCCTATCTATGTTTCTCCTATTATGATCCTAAGCGAGTATTTTTTGGGATTCTCTTTCATGGAGAGAGCAAACTTCTCAACCTTAGATCCATATGTAACATCATGGCAAGGTACCTATGAGCGAACATTCCCCTCTATATTGTTATTCCCATCAGTAGTCATCTCCCTAACATGAAGGGTTATTTTATCCTTATTCTGGCCCATTCCCTAAAGTAATTCCTTAGGAGAAAAACCTACTCTTTGAGGATCTTCCATGTTGTTTCCATATTGACCAATATGATGAACTTTATAATTTCTCAGTTGGGTAGGCTACCCAGTTTCATGCTCAACAGAGATATACCACATTATATACCCCTTAGAACAGTTAGAACATTCCATTCTATTTAGTTCAAGGATTATAATATTATCCATTCCCTTCATTATTTGAAGGTTAGATAAATTATAACCCTTCATATTGAAAAAGTGACACATTTTGTTTGTGTTACATTGTAGATAAATTTGACCAAAGAACATATAATTCATGAATAACATTATTTTACATTCATATTAGAATAAAATTTTAGACAAACATCCTTCGCAATTAAAATTAGTTCTTCCACAAGTTTGTAGTAAATTTCCACTTCCACAATAACTATCACATAATTTCTAAACATTGGGTTTTATGTCTATTTATCCATAAAAATTAGGTTCCCCATGACTGAGGAAATGTCTTAAAAAATTTAGGTTCTAATAGAGAATGTTTAATTTTATGACATTAATCCTTACATGAACATTTTTACTTCATACCATGTCTGGGTCAAAATTCATATCCTTCTCATAGTTTCATAAGAATCTAGGATGTAATTAATGGGACCCAATACTATAATCACTCCATTTATAGCCATGAGAAGGGTTGAAAATTTAATAATACCCCCTACCCAATTTTGTATTTTTCCAATCACTAAATCCATATTGTTCAATAATTATACCATAAAGGATGTGAAATTTTTAGGGTATATCACTTTTTAGAACTAGGACCCCCACAATTATCGAGTACATGCCTAGGTTGACAAATTCCTCAACCTCCACCTAGTTCATTCATACATTAATCTTCTCTCCCTTTTGGAAGATCATTTATAGAGATGTAATGTCAAAATAAGTGAACATAGGGTTAGAAGTAGTCTTGAATACCTCAGTAATTTTGTCCATCATGTCTACCGCCGTGTCCGGTGCCCAGTCATTCACAGTACTATTCTTGGAGGCATGATGAAAGGGATTTCTATGAGTGTCAATCAAATGTATTGGTACCAAAATTAGTCTTATATTTATGACTTCATAATAAGATAGAGAAGAAAACAATCTAACAAATTTTATATTTTTTTAGTCAGGATAATATGATGCATACTCAATATGATGATTATAATTAAAAATTATATGTTTATATTTGTAATTCATAATACCATTTTCTGTTTGTGGTAAGAAATTATGTCTTTTATAAAAATATACTAAAATAGTTAGGACATAAAATGTTTGTAAACATTCTTCAGTAATGTATTTTTGATTTACCAATATAAAGGAATTGAAAAGTATGAAGTTCTATATTTGGCTCAATAATCTCGCCCTTTTTTGAAATGAAAAACTATAAACCATAATTGAATAAATAACCATAAAAAAATATCCTATTCTTCATTTATGAACTATTATGTTCTTATTTATAAAATTATCCCTCAGTTTTTTTAACAATATTGAATATGATGCTGAATATTATGGAAGGTAATAGAATAAATCTTCCTCAATGAAAAATTCTACACATTCGTATAACATATCCTCTTTTTAAAATAAAATCCATATTTTAATAAAATAAACACTCATTTTGATAAAAAAATATTCCCCCATAAAAATACATTCCAACCATTAGTAAAATAGTCTCCCCCATTGTGATTATCAAAAATAAATGGGAATAATTTGAAGATTCCAAAAATGATAGAAAAAAATATGAAACAATGGTGACCTAACTAATCATCCATGTAGTTATAAAGTATTATATACAAAAAATAATAATTGTAAAAAACTAAAGAAAATATAAATTGGGTGTAATTCATTCAATCATTCAAAATTATAATATTTTTATAAAAAATACATCGAGAGTTCATGGGGAAAACCATTAATTCATAATCATGTAATTTATAAAGGCCTTCATCTTCTTGAAATCAAACGGGTCATTCCATATAGTTTAAATTATTTCTTCTTGCATTCATTCTTGAGCAATTATCTTTAGGAATCCTCATTAAACACTTTATTTCAATCCCTCATTACGATCAACTCATCATCAAATGATATGGGTCTTTTCATTTCTAACTTCGTGTTACATAAATTTTCATTCAATACATTTATGTTATCTTTCCTATCAGCAATATAATCTATAAATTATTCAACTATCATTTCCCTATCTACCATATCTAATGGAAAAGCATTAAATGATTCATTATATTTTAACAAAAGATTCATTAACTCAAAATAATAATTATCATATGTTCAGGTATCAGTGTAAATTTTATTTTATTATTTCATTATCTGATTATATTTTGATTTATTAGTTTTTAACATTTATTGAAAAAAATTCATGTTGGTGTCAGCCCTTATCACATTTTTCAATTAAAACCATAAGAGCCTCCGATATTTCATTCATGGATTCAGGATACAGCTTATAATTTTATTTAATATTTTGAAAATGTGGAGTATAATGTATTAATATTTTCAAATCCATTCAAATGACATAAGAACCTTTCTATACAATAGTTTCATTAGTTTCCAATAGTCTAAGCTCGGGTTGAGGGGGTTTAAGCCTGCTCATTTTGTTATCTTCCTCAAATCCATTATTATATATATCCATTTACACCATTATATCATCTATGATTTAAAAAAATTAAACATTTTTATCATATTAATATTTGTTAGATGCTTTTGTCTGACACAGTCGATAGTGATCTTCTTTGATGAAGGATCACTTAGCTCCCTTTTATGATGATGAATCATCCTCTTGATAATTTTTATACTTCACATCTTTAACGTTAATGGATAAAAAAATATAATTAATACGAATATTCCAATGATCCCTTATCCTATTGGGTTTATTCATCATCATCCTCATACTTATTTTCATTTTTATCCTCTTCTTCTTTAGTTTCATCTTATATTTCCATCTCTTCCTCTTCAGAGACTTCTTCTACATCTTCTATTCCAACATATTCTCATTATTTTTATTCATCTTATTTCTTCCTTGGTCTTCCATGATGGAATGTCAACATTATAATCACCAAAAAAATTATCAAGAAAATTCATTGATATTTAATCAAAGTCCAGTTTCATTATTGGCATCATATCCTCACTGATAAAAGAAATATTCTTTCTTAATAGATATAATCTTTTTTATAACTTGAAAAAATCCATAAATTTTACTATTATATTACTATTATAAAAGTCAAAAACATAATGTTTTATGAAATGATAGAGGATTTGTATACTTTCTCTACTATAATGATGATAATCATAAATATGTTAATTATCCTCATATAAACATGATAGTCAACTATGAAAAGTTCCGATACATTTAAGGTATCTATATATTATTTACTAATGATTATATATCCTTTCATCCATAGACATATATCAATATTTTCTAGTGTCAAATAAGATTATTTTCTAACATACTCATAGAAGGTATATAAGAAATCATCACCTTTATTCTTCTCATTGGTACCTAGTATATTCGGAATCATATGAGAAGTAAAATATACTTCTCCTTCTGACTGAACTCCAACCAAATTAAAAAATCGTAAATAATACATCATATACCTTTTAACAAACATTGTGATGTATGACTTTTCCTTATCATACTCTTTCAAAAACTGAAAACATGAAAAATATTATGAAATAATGTCATATACTGTAAAGATCAAATCCTCATACAACATTTCAATTCATACTAACTCCCATCCTAAAAATTAAATAATATTATTTTTGTGTTCAATCATAATTTTCAAAAAATATCATTTTAAAAGATGATCCTGAAAATGTAACACATATAAAAATATTCCTTTAATTCCATCAGTATTGGAGTCTCAAACCAATGAACATAAGAAATGAATGATTATCAGACCGACGTATTATAAGGTGTAGATTATCATGTCTAAAAACTCTGATGAATCGATGTAGTATGTACGGTGAACCATACTTATTTTAGTGTTTTGGGATATGATTCATCTTTTAAAGTATCAACAATGATTCAGATGAAAAGCACTCTTATATAATGACAATGATTTATCGTAACATAGTTTTAAAATAATTTCTGAACACATTATATTTTAGTGCTTATATGGGAGTGGGGATGATTCCAATTAGAAATTGTTATAAATTTTTCAAAACAATTCTATGTTTTAATGAAAAAAAAATAATAATAATAAAATTATATAATAAAATAATGAAATATTTCAAAAAGTAAAATACTACAAGGGTACATTTCAGAATTCAATGTTTCATGGGTATGATAAACCTATAATCCATGATTTTTAATAATGGATTATAATAGTTTTTAAATAATTTCTAATTATAATATTTCCATTTTGAAACTTAATAAATAATTTTTCTAAATAAAACTAATTATGATAGTTTTAAAAAATAAAATTTATTATAATTAAAATATTTAAACTGAATACGAATAATTTTTAATAAAAAAAATTTGGAAACAAAAACTTTTTCTATAGGGTTTCCAAAAATTTAAACATCACCAAATACAATTTAGAATAATGAACCTGAATTTTTGATTAAAAGTGTAAGTCTATAAAAACTCAACACCATATTTTTAATAAAAATTATGAATATGGATAACTAATTTATAATGGAAAATTAAAATACTATGAGAAAAATAAAACATATATACACCCCCTATGAAAATTATAATATTAATATATGTATTTTATTAATAAATAAGTTGATATGAATTATTACATTACATTATTCATTCCTAGATTTTGGTCAATATAATCTAATATATTGTATATAATGTGTTAAGTAACAATATCAACATGTTATTATTTCATTTTGATGAATTGTAAAATTATATGTCCTTTTAGTATGTGATCTTAAAGGAAATAGTGTGTTATATATACATGTCTATGATTTGAGTTATTTGTTTGGTTTCAACTTAATGAAGTAGAACATATGTCATTTAGATTTACTAAAACTCATGCCATAGTATGCGAGTGTGTGTGAAATCAGTAACACATAATCAAAACAACTTATAGATTCCATATATTCAAATTCAACAGTTGAAAGAGCTACTATGTTTGGTATTATACATAACCAAGAAACTAAATAATCTACAAATAAAATATAAGTTCTATATTTTCTTATACTATGGATTCAAAATCCACTATAATCACAATTTGAAAAATAGTTTAACTCAAAAACATCTCATGATGAATAGATACATGTTTAATCCATAGTTCCCTTATGATAAAAAAATCATTTTACATAATTAATATTGATTTTTAGAGTATCATTATATAAAGCACATAATCCTACTAATAAAATTAAATCTGTTCAACTAGCTTTTAAGTTAACTAAACATCGTATAAAACAATTAATAGTTTTCTGATCAACATGTTTCCTAGCCTCATCAAGATCTATGGTATTGGATGAACTAATAAGACTAACAATAAATTTATTATTGTCATATCTGAATTTATTAAGAAGACATTATATATACATATGTGAAGATATAAATGTTCCTTATGGGTTTTTTTAAAATTTGAATATAATGAAAATATGTTAACTCGAGCATCATACACAATTAAAAATCAATCCTCAAAAATTCTGAAACGTAATTAATTAACCATTTTTTTGTCAGACCGAATATAATGTTTAAAACATAAATTATTATAATTATAATAATAAAATAATTTTTTTTTTAATTATTTAGATCTTCATGTCCCTTAACATAATTTTTTTGTAACAAAAAAAAGATAATCTATCATAATAATGTTTAGGTGATTTTTTAAATCCATATAAAGCATTCATAAGGTTGTAAATATATTCGAAAAATTTTGAATTCAAAATGAGGTGGTTTGTCAACATAATCATTCTCGTGAATATATCCATTAAGAAAATCATACATCACATACATTTGATATAATTTAAAATTAAATACCATTGTAAATGAAAGATTTAGTAGAATATAATTATAAGGCCCCAGCCTTAAACCTTACTTAATATTGAATTAAATGAGTAATTCACATTGAGGATCTTTTCAGGTTTAGAATTTTAGAGAATTAGGACATAACTATTACATCTCAAAAGATTACAAAGTAGTCTCTTCTACTAAATTTCCATAAAAATAAAAACTCTTAAAAAGAAACATGTCTAGTTTCATGTTTTAGGTAGCATGACTTTCCCTTGATCCGATCCTTGACCCTATTCCACGCTAAGTCCTATGAAAAACATTTCAAAAACATGGGATGAGCATAAAAAGTCAGTAAGGGATACACAAATAATAAAAACTGTTATTTTATAAAAACAAAAAGTATACCGTGTATACTTTATTAAGCTAATACTTTTCACCTTTATGAAGTAGTAAAAACTCTTCACTGAATAAAATATCATTACTTACCATTTTGTAACCAAAGGATTACCATAAAACCCATATAAAGAACACATAACATATATAAAGGTAACTTGGGACATAAACATACTTAAGTGGAATAACCATACGGTCGACTCCAACACATATCACTTAATTGAATATCCATACGGCCAATTTCCATACATACTTAATGGAATAGCCATACGGCCGACTTCCATACCCAATGCATTGGAGGTTATAACGTAACCACCCGTCCTAGTATTCACGGCACCACCCGTCATATGGTTTATAACGTAACCACCCGTTAAAATGTCCAAGTACCAATATAAAATAATAAAACATAAAACCAATATAAAGGAATGATAACATTTCCACATCACAATATATCATAATAGAATCCTTTATCAAAACCATTTTCAAAACCATTTAAAACATTTAATAAAGAGATATTTGAATCAAAGTGTCCCATACCACCTTGAAGCTTAAAATTTTAAACCATTAATATCCATATAAATAAATCCTTAAAACCATTTTAAAAACATGGATATTAATAAGAACAAATAACTAAAACATTTAAAATGACATTTTGGTTAAAGGGGTTTTACCAAAATTAGAGACACTTGAATACAATAATTGAGGAATAAAATTTAGTCAGAACTTTATAATATCATGAGAATAAATGGATTCATGATCTAATACTCCAAAGGACAGTATATACACCATATAAGAGTGAATTGGTGCATAACAACAATGAACCCTCAATAGAAATGTCAAATTTGATGAAATCCCTTATAAAGAAGGTATCCTTAAATTAAGGACAAATCAATCTCAAGAATATGTGTGACAAATATAAATACTCCCAATTTAAGTGGATATTATGTGTAAAACAATAAAATGTCATTCACACATATTCAATGGATGACATATTCAATGACTACATGTTGAACCCAAATAAATCGAAATTGGGTTAAAAAGTTCCCTTGACAGCCTAACGGCATCACATAAAAATGAGTTGATGAGAGATAAAAAGTGTATCTCATCACTTGGACATAAAATTTACATCAATAAGGATATATGAGAAAATATCCCAACATAACAATATGTAAATTAAAATACCCAACAGAAGAATTCTTTTAAAAAAGAGGAGGGTGAAAGGTTCCCTTACCGACTTGGGTATCTTTCAAAATATACACCCCATTAAAGAAGGGCAATAGATCATTGATGTAAATACTCATAAACGAATGTATGTTACACAAAGAGTAGAATAATGGGCAGTACATACATCACTCAATGGAATTTGTGGAAAATGTAGCATAAATCTCAAGGGAATAAAAGTGAGATGAAAAATCCCTTACGAAAACTCGGCAGCCTAACGGCACCACATACAACTTCCGAATATGGATTGATGAGATCAAATAGGGTATCTCATCACATTAAAATAACATGTACAACAAGAGGAATATAAAATAACATACCCCAACATTAAAAAGAGGAGCCTAAAATAAGTGACATAAAGGAGAGTACTTAAAAAGAAAGAGAGAGGTTAGATCTCTTACGAATGTTCGGCAGCCTAACGGCGCCACTCAAAACTTCCAAAATGGATTGATGAGAGAGAATAGGGTCTCTCATCACAAGAACATAAAAATTACAGTAATTTTAATATAAAATATCATCCCAATAACAAGAAATATGATCTTTAAAAGGAATGACATAAAAGTGTTTACTTAAAAAGAAAGAGAGGAGTAGGATCCCTTACCTCGGGTCCGACTTGACTCGATCGTTCTTTAATCTCCTGAATAATAAACTTGAGTTAATTTATACTTCATTAAGAACCTTTTTAAAGTTAATTATTCCTTTTATATCACTTATTACCACGTTATAAACATTATTTAATCATTTAAGTTAATCATGTTTGTTTTGTCGATATTTGGTTCTTAAGTCGAAAGTGGACTTCTTACAATTACATGTTGTTTGTGTGGTCAAAGGTTCTTCATATCCAAAAATGACATTCCTGATTTGGATATCATATATATCATATATATCCGTCATATACATGTATTTATAAAATCACATAATCATCTAGAGGAAAGAAATGAAATGCACCGTTCATGGAGACGGTAAGCCGTACGTACGCATGAACGCTACTTTCATTTCTATGTCGTATTAATGGAATTAAAACTATATGAGAGGTATGTATATTTTAATTACATAATTATATTAATAATTTAGATTTATCATACATCATATATATCCATTATATATATGTACTGATAATAGTACATTACATTTGGGGATAAGAAATGAAATGCACCGTTCATGGAGATGGTAAGCCGTACGTACGCATGAACGCTACTTTCATTTCTATCTCATACTTTAATGGAAAGAAATAATAATTATATAGAGGTAAATAATAATTCCAGTATAACATCATATATAATAACATTAAATCCATCCTTTATATGTCCCACGCATGGCATTAACGAATCACATCACTTTGAGGGGGAGGTAGTCCGCACTTCCTAAAATGAAGATATCGCGTATACCCATAATGGAAGCCATAAAGGTAAGACACAAATGAAAAATAAAGAAGAATAAGTAAAACATAAACATATTATATATCATATATAAAAATAGTGACATCATAATGTCCACCTTTGAAGGTGTTAAATGAGTATTGAACAATCATCGTTTCGGGAGGCACAATTTCGCCATCCACGGAAACCGTATGTTCTTTAACCATTTGATGTAGTTGTGTGAGAGTGTAGCTCGAATAAATCTTATAAAAACATCCTAGTATATTGAAGATACTGGTGTTGTTACAAAAGAAATAAATAAAAAGAGTTTAGGGGGTTGGAGAAGCAAAATAAAACAAATGAACATGAGAGAATGAATTACCTTTAAAAGTGTAACTCCTTTTGATTTGAGCCTAAAGGCTTCCATTGAAAGGATTCGTCCCAACGGGAATCCTCTAGGATGAGGATAGGGATGTGGAGAGAGTAAAAGGGCAGGGGTTTTCCGAGCCAAATGCTTGAGGAGTGTGTGAAATGAGGTAGAGGTGGGGGCCTTTTATAAGAGGAGAGGAGGAGCACTTTTGGAAAGTAAGAAATATTACTTTATTTGAAAACAAATTTCGGTTTTAAAAGGTCCCACACTGATATAACTCGTGGATAAGGTGATAAGGGTTAGAAACCCACCCATCCAATAAGTTTTGGACATGTGTAGTTCATAGATTTTACATTATCTTTCCATTTTATTTAAATCGTCAAATAATGATGTCATCGCTGCATCATTATAATGTCATTAATTATTTAATTTATTTAATGTCTAAAAATTATACAAAAACTACTATGATGTATTACATCTTTTTAGCTTTCCAATGACTATTTATAATCAAAAATATGATCTTTATAACCCCATATAAAAATTGTTTTCGTAAAACATATTATGTTTGTGTCATTTTTACTTTTACATTAAATAAAAAGTTATTTATGTCATTTCCCAACCAAAGTGTCTCCATGGGGTCCCCAAGTTGACCCATGACTTGTCTTGGTCGGCCATGACACAACCAATATGGTTTCGACATGTGTCTAGGTCATTTCATATTATTAAAAGCATTATTTATACCTTAAACTACCCTAATTACCACTAATCGCGATTAAGAACTTAATAAGTTACTATTCACCAAAAAATTATTTTTATCCCATTGAACCACATTTTACTTTTTAATGACAACCATGTATGTCGGATTTTTGAAATTCAAAACACAATGATGGAAAATTTTCATTTAAATGGAAAATCAGTCTTTATAAGTACCACTTAGTGGTTTCACTATTCATCAAAAATTGAAGTTTTCCAGAAAATTACCAAAAATTCACCCTAAGCTATATTTGATATTCCGAATTCAAAAATGAAGTCCGTTTTACAAAATTAAAAACATATTAGTCACATTAATTAATTTAATAATTAGTTCACGCTGTCAGAGCAAATAGCGTGTTTTTATAAAACAATAAGTATCAAAAGATTGACACTAGTTTAAGTCTGATTTCAAAGTGAAATTAATTCCAACGACCACTATTGGATTTAATGGTAAAAATATTTTCTAATTTCACTTTAAAACAAATTCAAAATATAATCTAATCATATAAATAAATTAGATTAAAAAGAGGTTTTGAATTAAAATACAACATTTTACACTATTCATTAAAAAAATGAACATTATCGGAAAGATACCAAAAATTTACACAAAGTAAATTTTGATGTCCCGATTCTTAAGAAGAGTTTTATTTGGTCCAATAGAATGTATAAGAGTGAACAAATCTATATTTAATGACGGTTCGCCATCAAAAGGCGATAAGTGAACCTTTAGGGAAAACTAGGGCATATATGCCTAAAATTGAATTCTTTCCGTATTTTAAGTCTCTATCCTTTATTGGATAAATGTAAAAACATTTCAAAACATATATAATCATATTTTAGTTATTTCTATCCATTCCCGCCATTACAACGGCTACATGTTAACTACCATTTAAAATAATATTATTTTATTATTAGAGTGCAACGTAAGATTCCCAAGAAACTCGTTGTTGCGTGTTGGGTACGCCATCGAGCATAGCGTCCCCTTTAAAGTCATTTAAATATTTTATTCAAAAATATGGATAAATATGAAATGTCATATTCTTTATTTACCTGGGGTGTTACATCCTTCCCCCCTTTTGGGAATTGCGTCCTCGCAATTTTAAAATTGCGCTTGGAAACATCCTTGAATGTCCCACATCGGAACAAAAGTCGGTAAAACAAACACTTTAAAATAAAGAAATATAAGTACAAAGGTCACCCAAGTTAACCCATACTAGGATTCCAAGTATGAAAATATGGACATGGAGGAAAAAACAAAGGGTCATGTTCTGATGGAGAGTGATAGAAAACATGTTTAGGAGAAAGTTAACCACGAGAAAATCACAAACTTTTGATGGGTTAAACGGTATTCGATTCCCCAGTAGGAAAAGTTAATAGACAACATTTTTGTTTTAAGTTACTTTTTATTGAGGAATTAATTCATAAGGAAACATAATCACTTATTATATTGACTTTCAACTTTTATTCGATTCCTTACACAAACTCATATTTTCTCCAAAAGACGAGTATTTAGGAAGACTTGTTCACATTAAGAGTACTATAATCAACTTCTAGAGAATCACCTAATCCACAAAATAGAACTATATACTTCCCATGTCTTTATACTTTAACCAAAACAAAAACAAAAAAGGCTAGTACAAGATCAGATAATCCAGAAAAGGATAACCCTTTATAAAAAGAAAATCTATTCTTAATCTCCAAAATTTGTCCAACAAAACCCAAAGTTCAACGAGGACCATTATATAATCAATTTGCCCATAAAATTCTTCAAAGTAAACCAATATAAGATTGAAAACCAAATATTTTAAGGATTTAGTCACATATTCTTCCAAGTTAAATCGTAACATTTATCTCCAAACAACATCAGTTGCTCCTAAAGTCCTGTATTGAAAAGTAATTAACCTAATCACATATCCTCCATTATAGGTTAATCATTTTCATAAATAAACCAAAATCAACTTACTATTAATTCATAAAATCATATAACTAGAATGAATCAGTCAAACTAACCAGGGACTTCACGTAGTCCAGTGGTAGACGATAAATACCAGTCGCACATTGGTTGTGGGTTCGATTCCCGCAGCTTTGTCCGACGCGACGAGATGTCACATGGTCTACGTGTTTTCCTTTTTCCAAAACTATATAATTCTTAAAACATTCCCCAAAATGAGATAAAATCTTCAAGAATAATCATAACATATTTTAACCTCAAGTTTATCTCATTCCTCTCATTTTCCATCATATCATGGAGTAACCCACAATTACCTAAAAATTAAGTATCATATAAACCCTAATGGATACCTTAATAATTATTACCTGAATTTCCACATCAGGTTGGCCATCTCGTACATGATGCATTAGAGAACTCGCCAAGGTTGAAGTGGTTGATCATGACTCCTTGATATTTGGTTTAAAACAACCACGAGTTTCCTCATTGAATCCTCCATTTTATCTAGTATCTTAATCAGAGAACCACCACAGTTTCCTTCAAACCTGTTGTCTCTTTGGTGCCTGATAGATCCATCCATTCACTAAAAATAGAAATGTCAGTGTGAGTATATCAATAAAACCATCATGTACTAATGTGGAAGGTAAACACTAAGATACACTTACTCATTCACTTTATCTGAAACTAGGACTCTTTCTGAAATCCTAACCATTATGGTAATGTCACTTATGCTTAAAGAATACCCTAACCTCTAATGTTATCTAAACTGACATTTGATACCAACTATAAGGCCCCAGCCTTAAACCTTACTTAATATTGAATTAAATGAGTAATTCACATTGAGGATCTTTTCAGGTTTAGAGTTTTAGAGAATTAGGACATAACTATTACATCTCAAAAGATTACAAAGTAGTCTCTTCTACTAAATTTCCATAAAAATAAAAACTCTTAAAAAGAAACATGTCTAGTTTCATGTTTTAGGTAGCATGACTTTCCCTTGATCACATCCTTGACCCTATTCCACGCTAAGTCCTATGAAAAACATTTCAAAAACTTGGGATGAGCATAAAAACTCAGTAAGGGATACACAAATAATAAAAACTGTTATTTTATCAAAACAAAAATTAAACCGTGTATACTTTATTAAGCTAATACTTTTCACCTTTTTGAAGTAGTAAAAACTCTTCACTGAATAAAATATCATTACATACCATTTTGTAACCAAAGGATTACCATAAAACCCATATAAATAACACATAACATATATAAAGGTAACTTGGGACATAAACATACTTAAGTGGAATAACCATACGGTCGACTCCCACACATATCACTTAATGGAATAGCCATACGGCCAATTTCCATACATACTTAATGGAATAGCCATACGGCCGACTTCCATACCCAATGCATTGGAGGTTATAACGTAACCACTCGTCCTGGTATTCACGACACCACCCGTCATATGGTTTATAACGTAACCACCCGTTAAAATGTCCAAGTACCAATATAAAATCATAAAACATAAAACCAATATAAAGGAATGATAACATTTCCACATCACAATATATCATAATAGAATCCTTTATCAAAACCATTTTCAAAACCATTTAAAACATTTAATAAAGAGATATTTGAATCAAAGTGTCCCATACCACCTTGAAGCTTAAAATTTTAAACCATTAATATCCATATAAATAAATCCTTAAAACCATTTTGAAAACATGGATATTAATAAGAACAAATAATTAAAATATTTAAAATGACATTTTGGTTAAAGGGGTTTTACCAAAATTAGAGACACTTGAATACAATAATTGAGGAATAACATTTAGTCAGAACTTTATAATATCATGAGAATAAATGAATTCATGATATAGTACTCCAAAGGACAGTATATACACCATATAAGAGTGAATTTGTGCATAACAACAATGAACCCTCAATAGAAATGTCAAATTTGATGAAATCATTTATAAAGAAGGTATCCTTAAATTAAGGACAAATCAATCTCAAAAATATGTGTGACAAATATAAATACACCCAATTTAAGGGGATATTAAGTTTAAAACAATAAAATGTCATTCACACATATTCAATGGATGACATATTCAATGACTACATGTTGAACCCAAATAAATCGAAATTGGGTTAAAAAGTTCCCTTGACAGCCTAACGGCATCACATAAAAATGAGTTGATGAGAGATAAAAAGTGTATCTCATCACTTGGACATAAAATTTACATCAATAAGGATATATGAGAAAATATCCCAACATAACAATATGTAAATTAAAAGACCCAACAGAAGAAGTCTTTTAAAAAAGAGGAGGGTGAAAGGTTCCCTTACCGACTTGGGTATCTTTCAAAACATACACCCCATTAAAGAAGGGCAATAGATCATTGATGTAAATACTCATAAACGAATGTATGTTACACAAAGAGTAGAATAATGGGCAGTACATACACCACTCAATGGAATTTGTGGCAAATGTAGCATAAATCTCACGGGAATAAAAGTGAGATGAAAAATCCCTTACGAAAACTCGGCAGCCGAACGGCGCCACATACAACTTCCGAATATGGATTGATGAGATCAAATAGGGTATCTCATCACATTAAAATAAAATGTACAGCAAGAGGAATATAAAATAACATCCCCCAACATTAAAAAGAGGAGCCGAAAAGAAGTGACATAAAGGAGAGTACTTAAAAAGAAAGAGAGAGGTTAGATCTCTTACGAATGTTCGGCAACCTAACGGCGCCACTCAAAACATCCAAAATGGATTGATGAGAGAGAATAGGGTCTCTCATCACAAGAACATAAAAATTACAGTAATTTTAATATAAAATATCATCCCAATAACAAGAAATATGAGCTTTAAAAGGAATGACATAAAAGTGTGTACTTAAAAAGAAAGAGAGGAGTAGGATCCCTTACCTCGGGTCCGACTTGACTCGATCGTTCTTTAATCTCCTTAATAATAAACTTGAGTTAATTTATACTTCCTTAAGAACCTTTTTAAAGTTAATTATTCCTTTTATATCACTTATTACCACGTTATAAACATTATTTAATCATTTAAGTTAATCATGTTTGTTTTGTCGATATTTGGTTCTTAAGTCGAAAGTGGACTTCTTACAATTACATGTTGTTCGTGTGGTCAAAGGTTCTTCATATCCAAAAATGACATTCCTGATTTGGATATCATATATATCATATATATCCAGCTTATACATGTATTTATAAAATCACATAATCATTTAGAGGAAAGAAATGAAATGCACCGTTCATGGAGACGGTAAGCCGTACGTACGCATGAACGCTACTTTCATTTCTATGTCGTATTAATGGAATTAAAACTATTTGAGAGGTATGTATATTTTAATTCCAGAATTATATTAATAATTTAGATTTATCATACATCATATATATCCATTATATATATGTACTGATAATAGTACATTACATTTGGGGATAAGAAATGAAATGCACCGTTCATGGAGACGGTAAGCCGTACGTACGCATGAACGCTACTTTCATTTCTATCTCATACTTTAATGGAAAGAAATAATAATTATATAGAGTTAAATAATAATTCCAGTATAAAATCATATATAATAACATTAAATCCATCCTTTATATGTCCCACGTATGGCATTAACGAATCACATCACTTTGAGGGGGCGGTAGTCCGCACTTCCTAAAATGAAGATATCGCGTATACCCATAATGGAAGCCATAAAGGTAAGACACAAATGAAAAATAAAGAAGAATAAATAAAACATAAACATATTATATATCATATATAAAAATAGTGACATCATAATGGCCACCTTTGAATGTGTTAAATGAGTATTGAACAATCATCGTTTCGGGAGGCACAATTTCGCCATCCACAGAAACCGTATGTTCTTTAACCATTTGATGTAGTTGTGTGAGAGTGTATCTCGAATAAATCTTATAACAACATCCTAGTATATAGAAGATACTGGTGTTGTTACAAAAGAAATAAATAAAAATAGGTTAGGGGGTTGGAGAAGCAAAATAAAACAAATGAACATGAGAGAATGAATTACCTTTAAAAGTGTAACTCCTTTTGATTTGAGCCTAAAGGCTTCCTTTGAAAGGTTTCTTCCCAAAGGGAATCCTCTAGGATGAGTATAGGGATGTGGAGAGAGTAAAAGGATAGGGGTTGGCCGAGCCAAAGGCTTGAGGAGTGTGTGAAATGAGGTAGAGGTGGGGGCCTTTTATAAGAGGAGAGGAGGAGCACTTTTGGAAAGTAAGAAATATTACTTTATTTGAAAAAAATTTCTTTTTTAAAATGTCCCACATTGATATAATTCGTGGATAAGGTGATAAGGGTTCGAAATACACCCATCCAATAAGTTTTGGACATGTGTAGTTCAGAGATGTTACATTATCTTTCCATTTTATTTAAATCATCAAATAATGATGTCATCGCTGCATCATTATAATGTCATAAATAATTTAATTTATTTAATGTCTAAAAATTATAAAAAAACTACTATGATGTAGGAAATATTTTTATCTTTCCAATGACTATTTATAATCAAAAATCTGATCTTTATAACCCCATATAAAAATTGTTTTCGTAAAACATATTATGTTTGTGTCATTTTTACTTTTACATTAAATAAAAAGTTATTTATGTCATTTCCCAAACAAAGTGTCTCCATGGGGTCCCCAAGTTGACCCATGGCTTGTCTTGGTCGGCCATGAAACAACCAATAATGTTGGGACATGTTTCTAGGTCATTTCTTATTATTAAAAGCATTATTTATACCTTAAACTACCCTAATTACCACTAATCGCGATTAAGAACTTAATAAGTTACTATTCACCAAATAATTATTTTTATCCCATTGAACCACATTTTACTTTTTAATGACAACCATGTATGTCGGATTTTTGAAATTCAAAACACAATGATGGAAAATTTTCATTTAAATGGAAAATCAGTCTTTATAAGTACCACTTAGTGGTTTCACTATTCATAAAAAATTGAAGTTTTCCAGAAAATTACCAAAAATTCACCCTAAGGTATATTTGATATTCCGAATTCAAAAATGAAGTCCGTTTTACAAAATTCAAAACATATTAGTCAGATTAATTAATTTAATAATTAGTTCCTGCTGTCAGAGCAAATAGCGTGTTTTTATAAAACAATAAGTATCAAAAGATTGACACTAGTTTAAGTCTGATTTCAAAGTGAAATTAATTCCAACGACCAGTATTGGATTTAATGGTAAAAATATTTTCTAATTTCACTTTAAAACAAATTCAAAATATAATCTAATCATATAAATAAATTAGATTAAAAAGAGGTTTTGAATTAAAATACAACATTTTACACTATTCATTAAAAAAATGAACATTATCAGAAAGATACCAAAAATTTACACAAAGTAAATTTTGATGTCCCAATTCTTAAGAAGAGTTTTATTTGGTCCAATAGAATGTATAAGAGTGAACAAAACTATATTTAATGACGGTTCGCCATCAAAAGGCGATAAGTGAACCTTTAGAATTCTTTCCGTATTTTAAGCCTCTATCCTTTATTGGATAAATGTAAAAACATTTAAAAAAATATATAATCATATTTTAGTTATTTCTATCCATTCCCGCCATTACAACGGCTACATGTTAACTACCATTTAAAATAATATTATTTTATTATTAGAGTGCAACGTAAGATTCCCAAGAAACTCGTTGTTGCGTGTTGGGTACGCCATCGAGCATAGCATCCCCTTTAAAGTCATTTAAATATTTTATTCAAAAATATGGATAAATATGAAATGTCATATTCTTTATTTACCTGGGGTGTTACAATAATCAATTCAAGATACTAGAAAATAACTTTCATAAACGACTATTCATTCTTTTTGATTATATCCTTTAGAAATACATTATGATTTCTTTATTATAGTTATTAAAAATTTCATCACATTTATTCTAATGAAACAAATTTTCTCAAATTACAGATATTTGTATAAGTCGTTCAACTAATGTATAGTCTTTTTTCCTCGTAAATTAATTAAGATCACATTTTATAACCATAATCCAATTTGTATTACCTAAAGCCTCAATAGGATTCTTAGGTTGAAATTGCAATAATATGTCCAGATTTTCAATTTAATATCATAATGAAATTATAGTCCTAACTTGTTGATCTACATCCCCAATGATACGTTCAACATTTTGATTCCTATGGAAAAACATTCTTTCATAGGGTTTCAAAAAAAATTCCTAAACAATTTTAATTAAATAAACATGAGGAATAACTTAAAAAATTAATTCTTGATTTATATTTTTATCATAAGAACATTAAAAAAATTAATAATGATTGGTTTTTAAAATAAAATAGCAGCATATTGGTTGAGGTTGTTTGGAATTAAAGGGATTTCTTTCATCAAACATAACATGTACTACTTCCAAATTTGTAAAATAATTTTTATTAAAAAAACTCTAATCCTTATAAACAGTGGAATAACCCAAAAATAATCATTTTTTGGATTTTGGGGAAATCATATTTAATTTATCCTTATTATTCTGGATGAATACTTTTTAACCAAAATCCTTAATGTAAGAAACCTTTTGGCTTTCCCTATGTCCATAACCCATAAGGGGGTTTACTAAGAAAATATATAATTAAATATAAATTTATAGAATAGAAGGTAATACAAACACCTTCATGGAAATAATTTTTAGGAACTATTTATTATCTCATAATGGTTATAGTTATTTCATGGAGATGTTTATTCCTTATTTAATCTAAACCTTTTTCCTGGGGATTTCTATTTTCTGAAAATTATTTTTCAATACTTTTGTTACTATAAATTCATTCAAAATCATATTTTTCAATTTATCCACCATGATCACTATGAATTTATTTCCTGAATATAATTTCCTATTTTTTAACAAAGGAAATGTTTTTCATAAAATAACTAATGTCATCAGATTTCATTGTATGAATGTCATCAAAAATACATCTATTATAGTAATAAACTATGAAATATACATATTATTCTAAATCAATAATTCGAGTTTTTATTGGGAAAATTAAGTCTATGTGCACAAAAAATAATGCATTATAAGATGAGTCTTCACTAATAGATTTAAAACTAAATTTATGTATCTTACCCTATTGACAATGGTCGTTGTCTTTTTATGCACCATAACATTGTTCTGTTAGAACCTTTTAGATTCATTTCTTCTTCATGGTAGATTCATTTAAATTGATATAATGCACTAAAATTCTATTCCATAACCATGGATGATATTCCATTTCACTATGTTAAGGATTGTACTGACACCTATGGTACTCTATGTTTTGTATATAAACATTATCTTCATGATTTCATGAAATAATATATTGATCCCTGGAAATATGTACCAAAAATTTATCATTCATAAATATCATAAGATAACCATAATAATATTATTGATTTATTGATAAAAGGTTTTTATTATGAACTAAAACAAATACAACATTGGATGTACATTATTTTCTTAAAAGAACAGGGTTACCTATTCTGGTAAACTCTCCATTATCACTATCCCCAAATGATACTTTTCCACGTTTCTTGGTGATTATATTCTCGAAGAAACATATTTTATAGTCATGATCCTGAGACATACAAAAAACATTTACAAAATATTTTGTTGTTTTTGGTACTGCCATTGTTTTCATGATAACAGAATGATTAGCTTTTCAAAAAATAAACAATTTTGGGTCCAATATTGTTATAAAATAGAATTTTAGGTAACCACATTTCTCTAATTTTTTATTTGAAAAATTTCATTATCTATGTGATATATGTTTTATGAAAACATAATGGTTGTAAATTATCCAAGGAATTTTTTTTGCAGTTCCCACTAATTTGGAACTTAGTTTAAAACCTATCACTTTTAGTAATATAATAATTATTTCTAAAATCATGTTTTACAATAATAAAATCCATTCTAGATCTATTACCATCAACTCTAATTTTTTTAAAGAAAAATTATTTCCTTAAAATAAATAAATTGTGATAAAATTTTCCTAAAAATAAAAATTTCATATTTTAGTATGATAACTAAATTTTTATTCACATTTGTAATAGTTTTAGGACTATGCTATACTTATATGACTTAAATATCAAAAAGAAATATGACATGATGTTCTAAAATAGAATAATTCTCAAAAAATAGTTTTATAATTATATTTATAAATATCTAATGATTCATTTGTTGAAATAGTTATTCTAGAATCAACCATGGATGGTTTAACATTGGTATTTTCGTGTTTTTTACAAATCATAATACATTAATTTTTTAATAGTTTAGAAAATATGAAAACCTCATCCTCGCTAGGTAAATTACAATCAATTTCTGATGAATATTATTCATCATAAGGTGTATTATATTACTCATATATATAAAATTTATTTGAAAACATATTAGTAAGAGACTGAGAAGTATGTTCCTTTTTATTTGAATATGATTTTCCAAGGGTACTTTTTCAAACAGACAAATGTTCCTATATCCAAAACATTTATTATCCAAATAATATATGTCACTAGAACTCTATGTGTTTTATGCTTTCGAATAATTATTTCATACAAAATTGTAGTATTGTTTTTAATTTCTCTTGAAATTTTTTATTTCCTATCATACCATTTTTGATTTGGATAATCAGTTTACATATGTCCAGATTTCATAAATTTTTAGTAAGTGAATTTAATGTCCTTCTTATCACATTTATCCTTATGAGGATTCATATAAAAGTGTTGATTTTTTTAAGATATAAAATGTTAATCTATCTATCTAGAACATATAATGCATTATTTGAATGTTCTGATGTTGTAATACCATATGGAAGAACAACTTTCACATTCTTTGAATATTTCATAACTTTCTCACCAGACATAATATTATATGTTACAATAGATATTTTTGAATAAAAAACAGCAAAATTTATATTTTTAGGATTATTATAATCTATCTTATTATTCCATGATATCTCATGAGGATGTCAATCCAATAAAAAATAGTAATTTTAGTAATTTTTACTCTGTCATCCCCAAATGTTCTTTATTCCCGCACATTGGGAATAATATCAATTACTATTTCCACAAAAATCTAACCATCATGACATTTTGTTCATGATAATTTTAAATAATTATAATTGTCATAATCCTATGTTTTTCAGGGTATAAATGTACCTTGTTATAAAATAAAATTCCTAGTAATATCCTCTATGTATAACTCTTCTTTTTTTCATAACATTAGATGTACCTAAATGATTAACATCCAATTTTACTCCAAATACTATTTTCAACTACACAATACTATATATAAATATATATATTCCTTGTCAAAGAATAGAATAAATTTTTTCTATCCTTGAAGTTCAATTTATATCCTTTCTGATCATCATTTGTATGACTAATAAAGTCCTTATTTGGAATCATGTATTTTATAGTAAGCTTAAAAATGTTATCAACTCTAGTTTCGATCACAAAGTATCCTTATATGTTTATAAAATTTGTAGTAATTCCAATAAAATATCAGTGGTTGATTAGGATTAAAATTATTAATTGATCCCAAATTCATTCCCGTTATCTTAAAAAGAGTAGAAATTATTCTCTACAAAAAGAAGTTTGTGTAAATTTATTTATAAAAAAAAATATTAAATGAAAACATCATTGACATGCAACAAGAAATGATAGAAAAAACTCATCATGTTTATAGTATTAAAAACATCATCTGATAACTATTCTATTATCATAAGAGTTTCCTTATATTACTATAATTACAAAAGGTGGGTGAATTGTTTTTTTAAAAACCTTAAAACTAGGGAAAACACAGATCCAGTTGATGTAAATTTATCAAAATCAAACACATTTTGATTATTTGAGTGAATATCAGAATCAAAACAGATATAATTTATAAAAAAGTGTGTTTAATATAACAATAATTATGCTAATAAAAAATTGAATAGAAACTTTAATATGATTAATATCTTTCACTATATGAATAGTGGAATTGAAATCTGTAAAAATTAGAAATACAATATACAACTAGAGTAATAATGAAAAAGAATCTATATTAAAATATGTATCCCTTTTTAATATCAGAGTATGGTAACAAATAACCATGACTAATGGTATCCATAGTTTTATTCTTACTACAATGTCTGTATTTTCCTAATTGGAAATCCATCGATATAATGATTGGAATAACCTTTGACTTCCTATCTTTGGAAAACCGATATATGATGATCAACATCATTTTAATTATCACTAGTTGCCCACAATCTAATCGATAGGATTTTCCATATTTCTATCTTTAAAATCCCTTGAATATTTTAATGATAATATGTATAGTAAAAATGTTAATATTATAAAGGGAAAAACCTGACATGTGTTGCTTATAAAAATAAAAATCTAATTTATTACAATGACTAAGAATTGCATGATAATTCATAGAATAAATTAGAATAATTCATTTGAGAAATGTAACTTCCAACTCTAAACTCTTAAAATGACATTCTCTTTATATGAGATACTAAAATGGATATCTTTTTGAATTTATTTCAACAACCGTAGACAACTTGTACTTGATGTATCACAATATCCTGGAATAATATAATACATGAAATCATTTTTGTTTAACACCATTATAGTGATAAAGGTATTCTTGATGATGTGAATAATGATAGTAAATTCTATTTATAACCATTGGATAGTCTGTTGGACTTCCGTATCAATTTCCAATATGAAAGCCCATATAAGGTTCAATATGATGTAACAATAATTGAATCAGTCAAATGGTCATGACTTTTGGCATTACAATAGGCTTGAAAAAAGTCTAAACTCACCCAAATAGGAACATGCTATAAGAAATGGGAGAGTTTTGTTAAAAAAGTAATGATATCGAAATACGAAAATTATTAAATAATCATAATGATTATATAAATTACTTATATGCTATTGATTCATGTTTTAATAAATTAATATAAATAAGGAAATTAAATATAATTATATTAAATGTTTTTCAATGTGGTGGGTATAATCCGCATGAACACACATGAAATGTTCAGAGTTTCCAAATAATGGATAGTGGGTAACAATTGGTTTATATTTAAAAATACTTAAAATATTATTAATATAATTTTTCTATGTTTCATACTCCATTTAACCCATCATGGTAAGTTTGTTATGAAAAATGAATCATGTTAGTTATGGTGATAGTATTTAGCTTGTCACATAAGAAAATTTTTGTTTCATAGATTGGTTGTAAGAAATATTGAAATTACTTTTATCATAAATATAATAAAAAATTATAGTGTAATTAAAAAATTTCCAAAATTATTCCAAAAAATAAATATTAATTTCTTACGAATGATAATAATAAATAGAGGAACATAAATCCAAAAATGTATGACTAAATTTAACCTTACTCTTTTAAAGATCCCCTTAGAGAAATGGATTAATGTTTTCAAATGTGGTATTTTGATATATATATATATATATATATAGCATACATGTATTATATATGAGTGAATATAATTTACATCGGTAGATTATGGATGAATAAAAAGGGATAGGGTTGTATGAAGAAGATGGGAGGGTATGTATCCATTTATAAGTGAGATGTGTCACATATTTGTAATAATTAAATATGTAAAGGCACTATTAAAAGGTCAAGGGGATCCAATAATATAAAATAATTGATTAGGGGAAGGTGTAAGTTTAAGGAACCCTCAACCATGAATTTGATAACTTTTTATGACATTTACTCATACTATTTGTAGTTTTACAAATTTTTTATCATGGTAAATAATTAATAGCTATGTAATCTATATTTAATACATAAAAAATAAAATAGTGAATATTCAATAATTTAAAAAAATCATTAAAATATTATACCAATTATTAAATTAACATTTAAAATTAAGAAAAATATTTTTATTTTTTTTGAAAATATGAAACAAACCATTTTATGAAAAAAAATTATTTTTTATGATGTAAAATTTTGAATAAGATTAAATTTTAATTGCTACTGACATATATGCAATTAATTGGATAATTACTAAATAAACAATATTTATATGTATTTTAATAAAAAACCTAAAATTGAAATTTTATGCTATGAATATTTAGTTATTATTAATAGAAAAATACTTTTTTTATTATACAAAAATATTATATAATATTTTAAAATGTTAAACATGGGGTTTATACATTCAAAATAGTATTTTTAGATAATTTATTTTAAATTATAAAATATTATTTTTATTCATCATTTGTCATAAATCATCAAATAATTCTATTACAATGATAATAATATTAAAATTAATGAAATTAAAAATAATTACTATTTAGCATTCACCACAAAACTCAGCCTTTTTGAAAACCTAAAAAATTCATCCAAGGATTATTTTTCCATGTAAAATGTAACATGTAAGTTCATTTTATAAAAATTAAATTATTTTTTCCATCCAATTTAGCTTTTAATTGAACAAATATAAAGAAGAAAACTCTATACTGAAAAATTGAAGTTTATAAGTATTTTTAATATTATTTTACATTAATTAATTATTTTAATAAATTTTATATATTATTTAATATATAATAGTATTATAAATTAGGTAAATTTCTTTTATTATGATAAACTATATAAATGTTTTAAAAAATAGTTATTTGATAAAAAATCCATATTTTAATATTAAATCACATTATTTTTTAATCCTTTTAATGAATAAAATTTCAGTTAAGTAATATATTTTTATATAATAGAGGATTCAATATTATTACAATTTCATTAAAAATATTCACAAAAATGATGTCGCTTGTTCTAGTTTGGTGTTTTTTGTAGAACAAGGTGTCAAACACATTATATTTATTTAAAGTAAATATATTTACTAAAATCATGGGGAGTTACATTTTCCCCACACATGAATAATGTGTTTCTATGGTATTTTAATTCTTACTCTCATTGAAAAATATTTTATGTTTTTTATAACATATAAATGCCTTAATCTGAAATTTTTGAAGTGGTATACATCTGATTATCCTTACAATTACAATGAAACTATTTTCCTAAAATCTATTTCATTAAGAGTTCATAGGGGCTTTCATTTAACAATAACATTTCCATGGACTCCTTCCAATTGAATCAAAAAAACAATAATCATTATTATGAGAAAATTCTATCAATCTAAATAGTCATATCAATAATATAAATCAGCACTATGATATAATTTCCTATGAAACATTTTTCTTAGCCGATGAGTCCTTCAATTCAGTTTATTTTTCCTAATGTCGGGTTATCTAGTAAATCATACCCTATTCCCAAGAATAAATCTTCCAAAATTATCATAATATTTCTTAAAATATTCTAAACATAAAAAATTTTGATTTTATTTTCTCAAAATTTATCTTACCCTTATCCCTGAAAATCACTTTCCAATTAATATACATGAAAACTCTTGAATCTTTTTGTTTCAATTTAATTTATCCAAAATTGATTATTATTTGTTTTTTAACCAAAATAATAAAAAATCACTCATGATTTTTCACAAATTGAACGTGAATAACAAAATCCCATCCACCATAAGTGTCATACAAAGTGTGCCGATGTGAATCATTATCATAATCCATGTAAATATAGAGTTAATACTCAACAATCCCTTTTAGGGTGAATACCCCAAGGTACTTGTATTCATGATCCTACATACAATTGTAGTATAAATACTAGGATATCATTTCAAGAAAAACCACACAATGCTTACTTTAATAAAATTAAATATTTCATTTTATACTTATAATTTTCCAAAGGATTCTCATGAATGAAATATTATCCAATTTCCAAAAAATAACTAAACAAATCCCTAGAAATAAATAAAAACTTCATTAATAAAATTAATGATTCCCGATACCTATACACCTAGATCTAGTGATAATATAATTTCATTAATCACTACATGTGATATATGTTGGGGTGACCAAAACTAGAAAAAATAGTTACATTATATCATTTCTATAAGTTTAAATATAAATCTTAAAATTACCTAATAATCCTAATATTGGATGTTTTAATGCCTTGGAGAATCATCTATATAATTAATCTAATTTAATATTCTTTAGATTCTTTTATGATATTCAAGCCAAACTAAACACTTTTATTGATATCTCAAAATTTATACTCATCTTTTTCACGTAGGGAAATGGACCATAATAAATTGGTGTTTTCAAATTCCAGGTAAGGGAATATATTACATCTTGGTTTTTATCATAATAGTATAAGACACCATTATAATGATAGTAATTTCTTATTAAAATAATCATGTTATAATTACCTTTTTCCAAAAATCATGATGGGGAGACATATAATAAAAAAGGAACCAATATATATCATGGAAATAAATGTCAAAAATATGAGATATTGAACCTTATCAATGAGGAATAATCATAGTAATATGTTATAAATATTTTTAAAAATTATAATAAGGAACTACAACACATATTTAAGGATACAAATAATTTTTAATAATGATACCTTCATTTAATTAACCCAATAAACATTTAAACAATTCAATTTTCATTAAATTTATAAAAAAACATGTGAAAAATTATTCCATTAAAACATTCTCATGAAAAAAATCTTAACCAGGAAAACCAAATCATGTTTACAAAAAAACATTGAAAAACGATTCCAACATAAAATTAACCTAAGTAACATATGAAAAATTCTACCAACATCACATTTACAATATAAACTATTGAAAAAACTTAACTACATAACTATAGATTCCTGATTTTTTACCAGAAAAATGTACAATGGTTTTTCATTTTTTTACTTTACTGGACGGGTCATGTTCAAAACCAAACCATGAAATGAGATTCTGAGTGTTTGAACACTTATAAATGTTTTCATTTAACATGTCTAAATGATCGAGAAGTCTCCATATAGGCTCATGAATTTTCATATGTTCATGACCAAAAAAACATAATGTTTTAAAATATAGTAGAGGGCCCATAGTTTGTGTATGGTCTTCAATGCATTATGGTCCACTGTAGGTAATCATTCAGCCCTATTAAAAAAGGGGATGTTTTTTAACACCCAGGTAGTGCATTGTTTTTAAACTCTTTTCCTAGCCCATGCGGGGTGTGTCTTGGAGGTAGTATACTCAACACAGTTTTTCTCACGGTTTGGAAAACATAGTGGGTAAAACTACGTTGATGGGTTCTTTTAATTAATTGAAAAAAATTAATTTAAAATAATGTAAAATTAATCATAAAATAATCACCACCTCAAACTGTGACACGCCAGCCCCGTAGGGATCCCCCTCCGTCGTACAATACCCTTCTTCCAATTATCCATCGAAATATCCTATGAATGAGTTTCCCCACTTTTCTCATACAATTCCAAGAAACTATTCTCCCTAAAAATCACCCCATATGGTTCAGTCGAACCCTAGATCCTTGGGAGTAATCCGATTTTCATTTTTTTTTCTAGGTTTGTGAAGAAGGCCTCTTGGGGCTTTTTCGTGTGTGTTATATCAATTTTCACCGATGTCTAGGCAATTCTGCTAGTTTAGGTCCACCAATATTCCTTCTGAGTATGTTTTCCATTGTTTCCTAGTAAATTTTTTAGGCCATTTGAGGTATATGAGGCCCAATTATTTTGAGTGTAGTGTGTTGTTCTTTAATCGTTGGTTTCATGTGGTTTTAATTTGTTTTCGTTTATTGCTGACACCAGGGGTAAGAGATTGGGACCATTTTAGGTCTTTAAACCATTTTTTTGTATCCTTATGTATATTAATCTTCCTTTTATTTTCTATGTATTGTGTTGGGAAATGACATGTAATTTTGAGTCGCCATGTCAGGGGATACTGACTTGCATATGCATAGGTAGGTAAATATATGTATGTGGGTTCCCCCGTTACATGGGCATATATCCATGCAAGTGATGACACATGTATGGGTCTTGGTGTGCCCATTTATATATATATATATATATATATGAAACCATAAGGTAGTGGAGACGGGCATATGCATATAAGCATACATGTGAGGATCCCCTTGAACATTCCCATGGACATACAAGTGTGTGCGTAGTGGCTAGGATTGTTTACAAGTATGTGAATTTATGTATTCTTAATGTGAGAGAAGCTACTTTTAGTTAGAAATCTCCATGATCTGAGTGGACAACTAGGTTCCTCCTAGAGGTATGGTCACATTCCAAGTCCTCATTATTTTAAATGAATTAATTGGGTTTTTCTTTCATTTTTATTAGAAATTAAATCCAGGTTCTGAATTATTTATATAGAATGCCTCATAAATGTAAAATTAACATGTTTCATGTTTTATATTATAAAATTAACAAATGATTTGAGTGATAAACAATATCATGTTTCTATAAAAAAAACCCCCCAATCGAGGTGTGATTCCTTCAAGATAAAAATAAGTGGTTAGAACTTTCATGCTGGACTTGTCATTTTTATAATTCTTATTCAATGATTTTCTAATGAAATATGGCAGGATTAAGACATGACCCAAACAGAATTAGAAAAAATAGAGTTACCATTTTAAAAAAATTAACTGGTCCAAGAGACCACCTATGTTTTTTTTTTCAGTTATAAATTGGATTCAACCATGTGTGATGTTGTAATAATTGTCATTTAGAGTTTTGACACATTTGTTCCACCGTTTGGTTGATCCTTGGATTGACCTATATAAAGGTATTATCTTTTATATTAAATGGTTGACATATCCTATTAATTGAAAAGTGAAAAGTACCATGTATTTAATTACATTAACCTCTTAAGGTATGTGGTTTGAATATACAATTAAAAGTGAAATGTGAATTAGAAATTATACCTAGTATATCAGATGGACTTATTAAGCGTAGAGGAATAAATATTTCATGTCTGTAGAACCCATTTCCATGTTGATGGAAGGTTTTGGAGAGAACTGTAATTAATGAATAGGCCTTAGTGGGTTTAATAAATAAATGGATTCAATGGAACTTTAACTTTCCACGCTAATTGAAGGAATGACATGAAACAATAAATAAATGGTTGCAGTGAAACATGACCTTTCGCCACTAGTGGAAGGAAAGGCTTGAAAAAATACATAAAAGGTTTCAATGATTATTGAACATAATAACTAATGGATGGAAAGGCATAGACTTAAATGAATTATTATTTTACATAATTATTATATAGGAGTGGTTATAATAGATCATGTAATGGATTCTGATTGGAGAATTCCTTGAGCACGTATATACTACATTCTGAATTCATGAACAAGTTTCTATGGTTACGACTCACCTAGATCACATTCTTTAGCATACCATTGAATACCTTGTATACTACTATTGGGTCCCCCATGTACTACTACATGATACCAGGTATACACTCCTTTAATTTAGTATTGACAAGTTGGTGCCCTGGATACACTCCTTGGACCTAGTGTTTTCAAGCCCCATTTTATAATGGATGTGGTCCTTAGACTTGGTAGGCACCTCATCATGGAATTCCTTGGACTATGCTTCTTAGATTATAGCCTTACCCCTTATATTGATGTAGATACTAATAGGTTAGTAGATGTTGTGGGTTATATAACCTTGGTTATTACTATGCGACATTATTACCAAATATAATCACTGGATTCCATGGATACAATCCTTCGGACCAACATTGAAGTGTAGTTTCCATGGTAAAAGTCCATCTAGCTCAGTCGTTGCATAACCCTATTTTACCTTGGAGAAAACTATTTGGACAACTATTGGCAACCTAATCACATGTGACTTCTGAATATACTGGAAATACTCAATTAATGAACTAATTACTTGTACCAACACTAGTTGAGGGTTGGATTGGGTAATTGGGTATTTAGTTACATTGTACTTCTTACTTTGACTTATGTATGCATGTACATTGCTTAATTTATACCATACCATAGGTATTGGGTTAGATACTGGTTGTGCCGTCCTACTAATATTTATATCTCACATCCTACTCTGGTCCCCATTGCAATAGGGTACCCGAGTAGACCCTTCATGTTCGCAGGGCCTTGGCCCTTGATTTTTATTGTTGGCTTTTACCCAGGAGTTAGGCGCAATGGAGTGAACTGGAGATCAGGATGATTGGGGAGATCACCATTGGGCATCTAGTAATTTTTATTACTTCAGTTCTACATTGTATTGTATTAAAAAGCATGTTTTCCAATTTATATATTCCCATAATTTAACAATACCATTGAATTCATTAATTCATTATGTAAACTAACATTTGCCACTTTTGTTTAGTTATATGAAATATTTTTTCTAATGCATTGTCAATATTTTATTACTTGTTATGATGTTGGTTGTTATTTACTTTGTTATATCGATGTGCAACTCTGATAAGAGGGTATAATCCCCACACTAACTATCCTTACACCCCCACTACTAGTCGAAATCCAATGGCATATGGGGAGGTTCTCATGAGGCCATGTTACGACCGGTCCACCCATTTATTTAGTGGTGAGCAAGTTCAGGATGAAAAAAATGTGAAATCAAAGGTGTTTTATCCGTTTTCCTTACTATTTTGGGTAGGTATAAAAGAGACTAAGAATGTTTTAACACTTGGTTAATAGTTTTTATAGGGACTGATCAACCCACGTATGTGCAATGACCTAGTGGCCAGGGTTGGGATTTCTGTTTTTGCTATTTTCTATTACAATTAATATGATTTCACTAAGAGTGATTAGGGTACATTAAACTAATTATGATTTATGGAATTATGTAAATTACCCTTCAGTTGTTATGGCCTAGACGAAACATACAAACATCATATTAGGAACATGGAAATTCACATTCCATACTTGTTATCCATAATGTAGTTTCATTAATAGGATTCCTTCTAAGTATGATTTCATGCCTTATTAATATACCATGCTACTCTTTATACTTGTTTTGGTAATACATTTGAATATGTTATATGATGATTACTCGTTATGGACTTATCATGTGATTAAATTATTGTGCTTCTATGATTTCTGCATGATGATCCATGTTAGATGATTTTAGTGGCATGTTACCTTGTATAATTTGTATATTGTTGGTTTCTTTTGTTAAATTAAAATGTTGCGATTGAAAAAAGAGAAAGTTTTCAGTTTTATGGTGTATGGGATATGTCTAGCTTGTAAAGGGTAACCCGCATAATTTAACCATTGTAAAAATACTGCAAAATTATTTTTCTAATGTAGGATGGTTTTGACTAAAGGGATCCATATGAAAAACTTTAAAGTGTATGTGCAATTTGCAATTTTGTATATAGAAACCCAAATAATTTGTACTGTTATGTTTGATCACATTAAATTTTGAATTGAAATAGGTATCGACTAATGGTACAAAACATTTAATCCATGAAGTGTATGAGTGCATCGAGAATTGGGAAATAGAAACCTATATTAAATAATATGTAATGACATCTTGTGAGAGGATTATAAATATTATATATATATTTTTGATCTGAAATCAAAATGGTTAGCTTTTAAAATGAAACCGTACCAATGTAGGTTAGTTGGGAATTTAATTTATTAAATTACCCATTTGGGTTATTTAATATTAATGATTTATGGAATCTACTGTCACACCCCGACCATTAATTATTATTATTTTTATTTTTATTATTATAATTGTTATTTTATTAAAATAAAAAAAACCTAGCCCTAATACCGGCCAGCACCCCCCTTTCTTTTGCGGCTGCGCGAGACCCCCCCTCCTTCTCTTTTGCGGCTACACGAGACCCCCCCCCCCCCACTCCTTCTCTTATGCGGTTGTGTGAGACCCCCCCCCTCCAGTTCCTGTTGCGTGCCACACCCCTCACCATGCGCCTTCAGTCGTCCCCGTAGGGCCTCGCCGCTAGCGCCTCTCCCCCCGGCCCTCGTTTGCTCTGCCTTGCATCGACCCGCTACACCGCTGGACACCCTCCGCACTACCGGACTCCCTCAGCACCCGCCGCCCCTGCCCGCAGCGTGAACCGCCACCCCGAGCCGCCTCTTTGCGCCAGCTCCAGCAGACCCCGCACTCCTGCCGCGATCCGGCCTCCTCTCGGAGGTCCTCACCATTCCGGCCCTCTGCACTCCCTGCCTTTCCAGCTCCGGCCTCTCTCGCCCCCAACAGCCGACTCCCGACCTTATGCACTTTCTCTCTCTAGGCCTGCCCTCACCTTTCCACACTTTCGGTCGGCCGAACCCCTCCCCCGATTCGGTATATTTCCTCCACCTTGTTGTGTTTTAATTTATGTTGGAATCCTCTTTGAAACCATTGATGATCTTCTTATAGGTTTTTGAAATTGTTTTGGTTTGTAAAATATAGATTTTTAAGGTTCATTATGTGCAAGGCATAGAGTCTTAGAACATAGGGTGTTTATTTTAAATGCTATATTTTTCACTAATTGGAAATTGGGGGTTTTCATTAAATGTTTTGCGTCAATTATGGTGTGATGGTGGTTGTCTATTTGCGAACATGGTTCGACATGTTTGGTTTACTAAGTCTAGGACTTGTTTAATGTGTAAATTTTTTTGTAAAGGGGCTCTATGGTTTCGAAGGGGTTGTTTTATGTTTCTTAAATTATGTGGGTTTTTTGTTGTGGTTCTAAAGAAAATGGTAGTTTTGTGAAAATAGTTTTGGGTGTTTTTATTTTCTACCTTTTGGTGTTTTAATTAATTTATTTTGGCCATGTCCCAACACCTTGGGTGTTGATTCGCACGTTTGCCTTGTTTTAGGTGTGCGATTGGTGCGCGGGAGGTTGTCCTTCCCTCCGCTAAAGCGCTACTACGTCCGTGCTTGGTTTGACGTAGGCGAACCCAATTTTTCCCTTCCTAATTATTTCTTTGGCACATGCACGCTTTCCATTTCTCTCAAACATTATTCGCACCTCAGTGCCAACTTTAGTAATCTTATTACATAGTTTTGGAGTTTGGTTTTGAGTCTTTTCATTCAATTTACCATGATTATAGTTTGTTTTGGACCCGCAAAGGTGCGGTTGAGGTGCGAACGAAGATTCGCATCGGTTTCGGGTTGGTGTCTTTTTTTTCCACCTTGGTTCCAAGTGCGTTGAGCATTGCTGTGTGTTTTGGGTGTGCGTTGGTCGGAAATGCGTTCTTTGGATGTATTTTGGGTGTGTGGGCTATGGGTTACTTTTGGAAATCGTTTTATAAATTTTAAAGTGGTTTATTAAGTAGTGCAAATGATGCAAGTATATTTTGAAAGTAGGTCAAGGTGGTTCCATGCATTTTTTGTTCGTTTGGATTGTTTAAGTCCATGTTTATGTAATGTAGTTACCTTTGCGGTTGCAGCGCGTTGACAAGTTTCTTCCACGGTCCTGCGATGATCGGCGTACGCGTGTTTGTATGTCTGTGCGAGGTGTGACGTGCCATTGTGTTTGGACTATGAGATGAGGTAGGTCCCCCATTGCACTTACCTTTAGATTTAGAATTTTTTAATTGCTTGTTATTTTATTAATTTTTAATGAATTAGAAATAATATTAGATAATAAAACTTTAAATTATTATTTAGTGCCAAAAGAGATGTTTATTTTATACCAAACACTTGAGACATTTTTTTGACGGGCGGACACCCAGTTTTGAAAGAATTCTAGTTTGGCCTTTAGACATAATTCACGGAACTTCTAATGTGATTCTCGTTTTAATGATAAATAATTTCTTCTGAACAAGTGTTTTGAGATTTTTGAGAAATGAGGTTTTACTTTAAAATTGGTGAAGGTCCATTTGGCACTTTAATGAAATGAATTATCATGGAAATCCCACTCGGGGTGTGATCTTTGGTATACATTGTTTGCGTGAGCTGTATGTGATGTTTGTGCATCGTGACTGATTTATTTACATTGTAGACTCACCCCCTTTTTATTGCTTGTATTGACATGGGAACCTCGCATATTGAGTGAATTTTCTGAGAACGATTGCTGCACTAGTTTAGACCACGAACTGGCTAGTGGCCCCATAGCAGGGGAATACTGAGTTATTGCTGCTATGGGGATTGGGCCCCTCGGTTAGGCCATGCAGGGCTATATCGGGTAGTATTATGGGTGTTATGACGTCATCGAGTTATGGAATGCCTTCAGGATGAGTCACATGTATAGTACGTTCTGGTTTGTTCACGATCGCCTAGGTTCGACCCATGTCACTTTTAGTGTTTATTTTTATGTGGCAGGCGATTGAGAGGTCGAGTTTGGATGACGACCCTTGTGTGCCATTTTTTCCCATTTCCCTTAGTGTGTGTTGTGTGTGATTTTTCTTTTGACTAACAACTAATGTTTGGATTTCTAAATTGGTTGCAAAATGTTTTAAAAAAAATGCAATGAACCTATTTCTTTAAACATTAAACTTGTTCTAAATTAAAAAGTGCAATGGAATGTTACTTATTTTAGAAATGAATGTGTGTGGAAACCATATTTTATATAATTTAGTTCAAACTTGGAATTGATAAATTCTTTATTTATTGGTACGTCCATTGGGAATAGAATTAGTCGGGCCTACCTACTGAGTTTCAATACTCACGCCTATAGTGTTTTCATTTTTTTAGTTCTGTTGCAGGTTCCAGATTCTGTTATTTGCCTTGAGCGATGTTGGTTGTGGTATTGGAAGGTGACCTAAGGGGTCACATGGAGTTTTAGTCGTGGTTAGGTTAGTAGCGTTGTTGGATGCTCTTTCATTATTTGCATTTGTACCATTTTTTTCTGTTGCTTAATTTATTTTTATTTTGGGCTAAATCGTTGCCACCTATTTAATTTTGATGCCCGGCACTAGTTGCCAGCCCGTGGGGATCGGGAACTCCCTTCGGGCCATGTCGCGGACCGGCTCGGGTGACCGATCCAGGGTTAATCCGGGTTGGTTCGTGACAAAATGGTATCAGAGGGAGTTTTTGTTATTTGGGTTGTCTGGTAGGTGGAGATTAGGACTGTCGGGACTCAAGAGGTAGGTACGAGAAGGACGTCATGAACCCTCGCCCATTCTACACCTCGAGTCGCCAGGGGTAGTCCGGGAATTATATCTTTGTCTTTTTCTTGTTTGTTTTGGATCGGGGGACGACAACGGAGACAAGCCGATGTTATATCATGATTTCACATGGAGTAGTGACCTATGTGAAGTCCGGGTACATGGTTTGAATTTCTCCTAGTGGTCGATGCTTACTTGGGACATGGCCCACTACCATGTTGCCAAGTTAGGTGTGACTACTAGTCTCTCTCTCTAGTTTTTGATGCAATTTGAGTGTTGTTTTCGTTCTGGTTGGTGTAAGTGCGTTGTTGGAAATGAAAAAGGGTTTTTGAGAATGGGAAAGATTTATTTTAAATGACTTTTAATGTATGAAATGGGTTTTAAAAACTGGATGCTTTTGATTTAGAAATCCGTTGTTTGCTTGGAATTGGTTGAGAATGGTTTGGCTGAAACCTCATGTTTTGTTTATAAACGTTTGCACATGTGTGACAATGAATGGGAAGTGCGTGTTGGTGCGTGTATGAATGGAATGTGGATGAAGACATGTGCAACGGTTCATGGGATTACCTGGGCATATTCGAAATTAAAGGCTTGACCCTATTCTCTAAATTTGCTTTTAAAGAAGAAAATGATTTTGGAAATTGATTATGGTTTGAAAAGTGTATTTGGTATTTGAGAGAGTGGTCTTAAAAGAATGTGGTTTTGAAAAAAAAAAGAGGTTTTGGAATCTAAAATGGAACAAGAATTTTGGACAGGAAATTTTGGGTTGTGTTTGTGGTTGTTTGGTTTCGTGAGCTGGTTGTTTTTGGATGAGGGTGCATTATTGATGTTGCTTCGACTGATATTTGTTTCGGCTTGGTGATATATATGATGTTCAGAAATGCCGCCCAGAAAGGTCCCTAGAGTTGATGATTCATGCACAGTTTTTGGTCCTTCTCGAACGTTGTTTGTCCTTCATGGTGATTGGAGTCTGTTAGATATAGTGCAGTGGATTGAAAAAGTCGAGCGCGTCTTGAGGGTATTGGGAACTCCCGAATCGATCGGAGTGCGTGTTGTTTTGGGTCTGCTTGAAGGTCCAGCTCTGGATGAGTAAGAGTTGTTCGCCCCGCCATTACTGCAGGTTGGGATGATGTGGTATATCTTTAAAGACGTCTTGGTTTGATGTTTTATACTTGTGGAGGTGAAGATGAAGGAAATAGAAGAGCTCATGCCTGCTCAACATGGCCAACAGACGGTGAAAGCGTATGTCGACCATTTCAAGGATCTTGTGCCTCTTTTTCCAGGGGTAGTGTTGCAGGACTAGGTGAAGACTCATCCCTTCACCAGGGGTCTTCTTCCAGAGATTAAGGAGTGAGTCCTCCCTTTTTGGGAGCATCACTTTTGAGAAGTTGGTGCATGAGGTGTTCTTAGCTGAGTTGGTTTCTGGAGCGCAAACAGTTGACAATCCACCGTATCCAGCTGCGCGTGAAGGTACCCCATCTGATGAGCATAGTTTGTCAGGTAAATTTGTTTCTAAATATTTCATTGTAGTGGTTCTAACCCCCAGTTCTTCGAACCGTCTAATGGTGTATCGTCAGTATGGACGGTTAGGGAATACGAGCCGCTATGTAACAACCCCCCCCCCCCCCCCCGAAGACGTGCCATCATTGCAGGTTTCTGGATCATCTAGAGAAGCTTTGCAGGAAGCATCGCCTGAGGAAGACACTGTGACTAGAAGATTCTAGTGCCTGGCTGTGAGGCAGGAGATGCTTCAACCATCAGAGCCCCAACTACAGGACTTGGGGTGATGCTCGCGCATAGTCAAGAGTTGACGGGGGTGTGAAGCCTCAGTTCGGGTTTAGGTGTTTAGAGTTTCCAACGAAACATTTAATGTCCTTCTGTTATCGTCCATTCACTGTTAAAGTTTTGGCATTGTTGTCGGTTCATTGTGTCGTCGTGAGGTTGGGATGAACTTATTCATTGTAATCCAAACAGTCTCGTTTGTTGGATTATGGTGTTTAGGATCGTGCGTTTTTCTTAGAGGTATGTTTGGACCTTGCGTGGGTTAATCTTGGATTGGCGATGTTCGTTTGGAGATATTCCTACGAAGGAGTCTAGATGGGTGGTTATGCTCAGGATTAGTTCTTCATGGAGTTTTTTCTCTAGTGTTTGGGCTTTCTTTGGTCTGAGTCGAGAGTTCCATGTTTTGGCGGAGGTGTTGTTTCGCTCATGCTATAGGGGTTAGTCTGGATCGGTTGGGAGTTCCCGCATTGACCCTCTTCCCGGGGTGGTATGTTGGGTGTTCAAATTTGCGCATTATATGAGTTCTTGTGGTGGGGAGAACACTTTCATGTTCTCCTGTTCTCTCGTATTGTGGTTTCGTTTGGTCTCTGTCGGGCATGGACTCTTGTTTTGTCTATTTTCGGCCGGGTGACTTTCTGGGGGCAGAAAGTTTCTGTGGTGGGGAGAATTGTCACACCCCGACCATTAATTATTATTATTATTATTTTTATTATTATAATTTTTATTTTATGAAAATAAAAAAAACCAATCCCTAATACCGGCCAACACCCCCCTTTCTTTTGTGGCTGCACGAGACCCCCCCCCCCTCCTTCTCTTTTGCGGCTGCGCGAGACCCCCCCTCCTTCTCTTTTGCGGCTGCGCCAGACACCCCCTCCTTCTCTTTTGCGGTTGTGCGAGACCCCCCCCCCCCCCTCTAGTTCCTGTTGCGCGATGCACCCCTCACCATGCGCCTTCAGCCGTCCCCGTAGGGCCTCGCCGCTAGCGCCTCTCCCCCTGGCCCTCGTCTGCTCCGCCTTGTGTCGACCCACTGCACCGCTGGACACCCTCCGCACTGCCGGACTCCCTCAGCACCGCCGCCCCGGCCCGCAGCGTGAACCGCCACCCCGAGCCGCCTCATTGCGCCGGCTCCAGCAGACCCCGCACTCCTGCCGCGATCCGGCCTCCTCTTGGAGGTCCTCACCATTCCGGCCCTCTGCACTGCCTGCCTTTCCAGCTCCGGCCTCTCTCTCCCCCAACAGCCGACTCCCGACCTTATGCACTTGCTCTCGCTAGGCCTGCCCTCACCTTTCAGCACTTTCGGTCGGCCGAACCCCTCCCCCGATTCGGTATATTTCCTCCACCTTGTTGTGTTTTAATTTATGTTGGAATCCTCTTTGAAACCATTGTTGATCTTCTTATAGGTCTTCGAAATTGTTTTGGTTTGTAAAATATAGATTTTTAAGGTTCATTATGTGCAAGGCATAGAGTCTTAGAACTTAGGGTGTTTATTTTAAATGCTATATTTTTCACTAATTGGAAATTAGGGGTTTTCATTAAATGTTTTGCATCAATTATAGTGTGATGGTGGTTGTCTATTTGCGAACTTGGTTTGACATGTTTGGTTTACTAATGCTACGAAACGTTTAATGTGTAAAAATTTTTGTAAAGGGGCTCTATGGTTTCGAAGGGGTTGTTTTATGTTTCTTAAATTATGTGGGTTTTTGTTTGTGGTTCTAAAGAAAATGGTAGTTTTGTGAAAATAGTTTTGGGTGTTTTTATTTTCTACCTTTTGGTGTTTTAATTTATTTATTTTGGCCAAGTCCCAACACCTTGGGTGTTGATTCACACGTTTACCTTGTTTTAGGTGTGCGATTGGTGCGCGGGAGGTTATCCTTCCCTCCGCTAAAGCGCTACTGCGTGCGTGCTTGGTTTGACGTAGGCGAACCCAATTTTTCCCTTCCTAATTAATTCTTTGGCACATGAACGCTTTCAATTTCTCTCAAACATTATTCGCACCACAGTACCATCTTTAGTAATATTATTACATTGTTTTGGAGTTTGGTTTTGAGTCTTTGCATTCGATTTACCATGATTATAGTTTTTTTGGACCCACAAAGGTGTGGTTGAGGTGCGAACGAAGATTCGCATCGGTTTCGGGTTGGTGTCTTTTTTTCCACCTTGGTTCAAAGTGCGTTCAGCTTTGTTGTGTGTTTTGGGTGTGCGTTGGTCGGAAATGGGTTCTTTGTATGTATTTTGGGTGTGTGGGCTATGAGTTACTTTTGGAAATCGTTTTATAAATTTTAAAGTGGTTTATTAAATAGTGCAAATGATGCAAGTATATTTTGAAAGTAGGTCGAGGTGGTTCCATGCGTTGTTTGTTCATTTGGATTGTTTAAGTCCATGTTTATGTAATGTAGTTACCTTTGCGGTTGTAGCGCGTTGACAAGTTTCTTCCACGGTCCTGCGATGATCAGCGTATGCGTGTTTGTACGTCTGTGCGAGGCGTGATGTGCTATTGCGTTTGGACTGCGAGATGAGGTAGGTCCCCCATTGCACTTATCTTTAGATTTAGAATTTATTAATTTCTTGTTATTTTATTAATTTTTAATGAATTAGAAATAATATTAGATAATACAACTTTAAATTATTATTTAGTGCGAAAAGAGCTGTTTATTTTATACCGAACACTTGTGACATTTTCTTGACGGGCGGACACCCAGTTTTGAAAGAATGCCAGTTTGGCATTTAGACATAATTCACGGAACATATAATGTGCTTCTTGTTTTAACGATAAATAATTTCTTCTGAACAAGTGTTTTGAGATTTTTGAGAAATGAGGTTTTACTTTAAAATTGGTGACGGCCCGTTTGGCACTTTAATGAAATGAATTATCTTGGAAATCCCACTCGGGGGTGATCTTTGGTATGCGTTGTTTGCGGGAGCTATTTGTGATGTTTGTGCATCGTGACTGATTTATTTACATTGTAGACGCACCCCCTTTTTATTGCTTGTGTTGACATGGGAACCTGGCATATTGAGTGAATTTTCTGAGAACGATTGCTGCACTAGTTTAGACCACGCACTGGCTAGTGGCCCCATAGTAGGGGAATACTGATTTATTGCTGTTATGGGGATTGGGCCCCTCGCTTAGGCCATGCAGGGCTATGCCGGGTAGTATTATGGGCGTTATGACGTCATCGATTTATGGCATGCCTTCAGGATGAGTCACATGTATAGTACGTTCTGGTTTGTTCACAATCTCCTAGGTTCAACCCATGTCTCTTTTAGTGTTTATTTTTATGTGGAAGGCGATTGAGAGGTCTAGTTTGGATGCCGACCCTTGTGTGCCATTTTTTCCCCTTTACCTTAGTGTGTGTTGTGTGTGATTTTTCTTTTGACTAACAACTAATGTTTTGATTTCTAAATTGGTTGCAAAATGTTTTAAAAAAAATGCAATGAACCTGTTTCTTTAAACATTAAACTTGTTCTAAATTAAAAAGTGCAATGGAATGTTACTTATTTTAGAAATGAATGTGTGTGGAAACCATATTTTATATAATTTAGTTCAAACTTGGAATTGATAAATTCTTTATTTATTGGTACGTTCATTGGGAATAGAATTAGTCGGGCCTACCTACTGAGTTTCAATACTCACGCCTATAGTGTTTTCTTTTTTTTAGTTCTGTTGCAGGTTCCAGATTCTGTTATTCGCCTTGAGCGATGTTGGTTGTGGTATTAGAAGGTGACCCAAGGGGTCACGTGGAGTTTTAGTCGTGGTTAGGTTAGTGGCGTTGTTGGCTGCTCTTTCTTTATTTGCATTTGTACCATTTGTTTCTACTGCTTAATTTATGTTTATTTTGGGCTAAATCGTTCCCACCTGTTTAATTTTGATGCCGGCACTAGTTTCCAGCCCGTGGGGATCGGGAACGCCCTTCGGGCCATGTCGCGGACCGGCTCGGGTGACCGGTCCAGGGTTAATCCAGGTTGGATCGTGACAACTACTATTGGGTAGCATGATAATGAACCTAGGTTGACTTCGTGGGATTCTTGTAGGTCACATTAATTATAAAAGTAATTTAGATTCTAAATTTCCCATTATGATGTAATTTTAACAAATGTAAATGTTTAATAAAGTTGTTTTATAAAACATACATGATTGGACTTTGGGCATTGGTTTTAATAAAGTACCTTGTGATTTGTTTTAAAAAATGGTCCCTGAGATTTTAAATAAATATTTTTATGAATAATGATTAAATTTGATTACATATAAGAGGCTTGGAAATTTAACCTGTAGTGTTGTACTCAACGTAAGACCCTTATGTTAGGGTAGTTTAGACTTCCCCATAAGTTTCCTTGAAAAAGAAGCATGAGTACATTACATAGGAATTATTTTCCATAGAAATGGATTTATTATTGTATTTTGAGACTAGTGAATTTTTTTGACACGATCCAGTTCAAGTGATGACAATTGTAATTCGTAAGGGGCTAACCTGTGGTCCGTAGCACCCTCCTAATTTAAATTTATTTCATATACCATGATATTTTATCACTATTGAGGTTGTTTTGCTGTTGGTGTCCCAAGTAAGACTTTTATTTTTAATGTGACACCCTTGTTTGGATGGGTTGTCATGTTTCTAATGAACTTGTTATGGGTTTGAGAACGAGTTAGTGCTTGTTTTATCATGTTAGACCTTCCTCGGGAATGGTTGGTTGTTTTAGGTTGTTTGATCCTCTCTTTTCTTAGTAATGGACGACTTGTTATGGAATTGTCCACGATGATATTCGTATGTGGAAATGAGACTGTGGAATGAAATCCTTGTGCTATTGAGTATGGTCACAAGTCATCTCAAAGAATAGTGACTTTATAGTTAATGAATGTTTTCCCTCCAAATACTCGGAAAGGTTTTAGAAAGAATCGAGTGTATTTACAAGCTAGTCTCATTGATTTAATCTAGCGTGATTATGAGTAGTAATATTTCCTTCCTTTTTCAACAATAACACTCTGAAGGAGGGTAGTATCATATTGATCTTGGTATGTGCCATCACATATATATGGAGCACAACCTAAGGGTGTCATTGGTAAATGGTTGGTTATTGTTGGTCTACCCTTGAGGCTAGCATTTCTTAAATCGTGTCAGTGCTTTCTAGGAATAACGAATTTTATAGGTTCGACTGATTAGTCATCCAATTTAGGGGTGTTATTGACTGGGAACCCTATCCAATATGCACTTAGTATACACTTCTTAAGATACGATCATGTCCCCTATCTTGACATCATCATGGATGCACTAAGAAATTTTCGGTCTTACGCCGCACTAAATCATTAAAAGCTATTGAACTTGTGGGATGATATTTTCGATTGATACATTCTAATGTGTGAGTCTTATTGAGGATTTGTATGTCATATGTGATTCTTGGTTTCCCACATATGAATGCCTTGGTTTGACTCACAGAATCTAGCTTTTCAATTTTTTATGTGCCGACTACCTTTGCTGGACACCTTTATGATACATCAGCCAAGTGGCTGAACTATATATCTCTTCATTTAGGTAAATGTTTATATTCCTAAGGATCTGGTTTAATGAACTTTTCTAGTTGAGGAAAGTGTGGTCTCATGGTTGGTAGTTTCTTCTTGGGAAGATTGCACAACTAGTTTATGTAAGGTTGATCAGGATTCAACAATTGTTTTTCATGAATAAATTTCCAAGTGTGACATAAGAACACTCATGTACATGCTTAGTAAGGCTTATCCAGTGGTGGAGGAATAGTGGATTGGATTCCCCCTTCCTTATGTTATGATCTATGGTGGGAAGCACCATATGTTGTGTGTTTATCGAGACTTTGACTTGATCACTTATCTACCTAAACATGCATTAGTAAGATCTATTTCTGGGTTACGTTGAACATTGAGCATTGTATCAAGTTGTAAATAATGTAGTGAAGAAATATTAAGAACATCATAGAGGTGTATCATTTTTTGATAATGAAAGGAAACCATGTGAAACAAATTTCACGACCCCTTTAGTTCGAATGGTGATAATGTTGTTCCAGAAGGATTCCTGAGGATGACAATTTTTTAAGGTGGGTAGAGTGTATAATCCATGATTTTGAAATTGATATATGTGTGAAGGATTTTAAAATTTTTCTTTTACAGGATCGATCTTTTTTTAAACAGGACATAGGAATGATATTCTTAGATATGGAAAACTTTTTTGTTTTGTCGTTGGAATTTTGTGAAGGATCAAGAATTCTCTTGAGAGGATCGAGAGATTTCGGATGTGTTTGACCCAAAAAAATCACGTTTTAATAGACAGAAAAGGAAATACAGTATGTAGATGGTATTCTAATCCATGCAGCACATTGCATGTAACCGTGTATAACTTTTTAGAAAGGGGCAGTGTCTTAGTACATAGTCAAGGCACAGAATGCTAAACTGTTCTCTTAGCCCATGTGTGGTGTGTCATGGAGACGGTAGACACTCCATGGTTTGGAAAACCATGTGATTGAAACTATACTGATGGGTTATTTTAATGGATTAAATTAAATTAAAAATAAAAAAATTTAAAACTAAACAAAACACTCCCCCCCTCAAATCATGATGAACCAACCCCGTAGGGATCCCCCTTTATCAAGCGCTACTCCTTCCATGGCCTCCCCTCAGATCAGCATATGTCTACCATTTCATCTGATTCTCCATCCAATGCTCATAGGTATGAGTCTCCCCTCTATTATCTCACCTTTACCAGATTCCATTATCCCAAAACATTACCCCATAGGGTTCGTCCGTACCCTACAATCTTGGCGTGATCTGATTTTCAATTTTTTTATGTTCTAGGTTTGTGTAGAATGCCTCGCGAGTCACATTTGTGTGAGTTGTGGCAACTGTTGTTGAAGGGGAGGTGGATCAAGTGGTTTTTCTCCACGTAAATTCTTTTCGGGAATGTTTTCTCCTTGTTTCGTAGTTATGTTTTTTTCCCTTTATAGTTTTATGAGTCCCTTTTATGTTAGGTTTAGTGCGCTGGTCCTTGGTCATTGGTTTCAGGTGGTTTAACTTCATTTTTCTTTGTCACCCATACAATAGTGAAGGTTTTGTACCCATTATTGGTTTTCGAACCCTATATTTTGGAATCTTTATATGTAATAAGATTCCATTTATTTTCTACATAGTGTGTTGTGTGGTTACATGAACTTTGGAGTCACCATGTTAAGGTCAACTCACATATGTTTTCATAGGTAAGTAAATATATGTAAGTGGGTTCCCCAGTTACATGTTTAAATATCCATTGTAGTTATTATACATGTATGGGTATAGGTGTTCCCATTATATATATATATATATATATATATATATATATTCATCTATAGTAGAGTGGAAATGGGAATGTGCATATAGGAATATCTATGAGGATCCCCTTGAATATGCCCATGGCCATGTAGGTGTGTGCATACGGTCAGGGTTTCCTTAAATGAATGTGGATGTGTGTATTCTCAGTGGGGGATAATATCCTTTTAGAGACAATGATCTATGACCCGAGTGGATGACATGGTTCCGCCCTATTGTAGGGCCACTTTCGAAGTCTTCAATTTTATAAATGCATTAATAAATTTCTTGCTGCACTTTTGTTAGAAATTAAATCCATGTAGTGATGTATTTATACTAAATTCCACTTAAATGTGAAATTATCATGTTTTATTTTTTAAATGTTAAATGTAATGAAATATTTAGTGTATAAACTATTTCATATTTTTGTAATAAAACCCCTAAATCATTGTCTGTTTCCTTTAAACCAAAAAGTTAAGGTTATACCTTGCTTGCTTGACTTTTCTAGTTTATAATTCCATTTCCTTGATTTTATGTCAAAATATAGAATGTTTAGGACATTACCCTACTGGAATTAAAAAAACATAGTTACCTGATTAAAATAATTAGAAGCGACAATGAACCACCTAAGTCTTGGGACCATTTTTGAATTGGATTTAACCACGTGTGATGTTGACATAATTGTCGTTTAGTGTTTTGACACATTCAAGAACAGTTCAGGTGTGCCTTATCTTGAACATTATAAAATCAATACCTTCAATATTAAATGGGTGAATTATCCTACGAATTTCATATTTGCAAGTACCATATATTCTTTTCACTTTACCCGCCAAAGGAATGTTCTTTGAGTTGAAAATGAAATGTAAAATTTGAATTGGCTAGTATTGTATGTATTTTAGTTGGCCTTATTAGGAGTAATTGAATATATAATTCATGTCCATAGCACCCCATTATATGTTGATGGAAGGTTGCAGAGTGAACATTAATTATTCTATATGTCTTAATGGATTTAATAAATAAATTATACCAATAGTACAAGACATTCCATACTAATGGAAGGCAAGGCATGAACCAACAATTAAATGGTCACAATGTTACCTGACCTTTCCACACTAATAAAAGTAAAGTCTTGAACCAATAAATAAAAAGTTTCAATGCTACATTAATTTTTCACACTAATGGATGGGAAGGATTGGGCCAAAATGAACTATTATATTACTTCTTAAATAAAAAGGAATGGTTCGACTTCAGCTTGTCAAGGATTAAGATCATTGAATTCCTTGAGCACTCGATTACCCCACTCAAAATTCTATAATGGGCTTCAATGGTTATGAATCACCCAGATCCCACTCCTTGTCATATCATTGTATGCTCGATATACTATAGTTGGTTCCTCTATGTAGTACAACGGAATGATTTGGATACACACTTTGGATCCAACATTGATATATATGTACCTTTGATACACTCCATGGGACCAGTCCTTACATATCCCCATTTTACCATGGATTCACTCCTTGGACTCAGTCGAAGACTGATAGTGTAATTCCTTGGACTACGCTCCTTGGATTACACCCTTACCCCTTAGCTAGACCCAAATATTAATGGGTTAGAGGACCTTGTTTCTTATGTTGACTTTGTTATAATTGTGGGACATTATTACCAATTATCATAATAGAATTCCATGGATATAATCCATGGATCCAACATTAACATGTATGTTCCATGGTTAATATCCATTGGTCGCTGTCATTACTTATCCCCATTTTACCCGGGAGGAAACTCTTGGGACTTGGAAGGTGACTAACTCACATATGACTTTTGAATAAACTATCAATACTCTATTAATGAACTGATTACTTTTCTGGAAACCAGAAGAGGGCTGATGTATGTACATGGGTATTTAGTTAAATTTTACAACTTACATAACTTATGAATGACTATACATTGTTTAATTTATACCACACTGTTGGGATTGAGATAGATACCAGTCGGGCCAATCTACTGAGTTTTATATCTCACACACTACTCAGGCCACCATTGCACTGGGGTACCCAAGTAGAACCTTCTTATAGGCAGGCCCTTTGACATTTCTTATGATTCTCTTCATGTAACAAAGAGATAGTAGAAAATGATTGAGTAGGAAATTAGGATGCTCATAGAGATCACCCTTTCAGTTTTAGTTATTTTCTTTACTTGAGTCCTATAGTTTATTTTATTAAAAATTTTGTTGTACTATTTACTTATTTATGTCATGTATAAACACCCTATCATGAATTCATCCATTGTATACACTTTAATTGGCCACTTTTGTTCAATTATATGAAATGTATCTTCTACTGATTTTTCAATTATGTATCACTACATTCGTTGTTGATTGTTATTTACTATGTTATACTAGTATGGAACCATGATTATAGGGTATAGTCTCCCCACTAACTATCATTACCCCCTAACTACTATTCAGAAACCTATGGTGTATAGGGAAGCATTATTTATGTCATGTGGTGACCTGTCCGACCACAGTTTTAGTGGTGAGCAAGGTCAGGACATTAAAATCATGTTTACACAATAATTCATAATCACATGTGATATAAATCCTAAAGCAATTCATTATATGGAAAATATTTTATACCACTCATCATCATAATACCAAATCATACAAGTTTAATATAATGGTTTATGAAAACTTTCATATATAAAATTTCATAAAATTTAATTATAGAAATGAGACGGGCTTTCCAGAAAACATCCAAAATAATATTTCAAAATATAAAAATATAAACAGGGTGATTATTTTATAAGAACATATCCCTTGTTCAATGAAATAATCATAAAATTATATTGATGTAGATGGAAAATGTGTTTATCTGAAGAACAATTCGAATTGTATAACATTATAATAGATCTAGAATATGAGAATACATTACCATTATTTTAAGTAAAAAATTAAATACTATATAAATTAATCTAGAAGGAAATTTATATAAATTATATCCAATATAATAAATCATTTTTAGATAGGGAGGAATATATAAAATAATTTTTAAGATATTCTTTATAAAAAATTTATTTATTAATGTGAAATAAGAGGTTATGGATTTATTTGATAATGAATTTTGGAATGAATTTACTGTTAAAATTAATATGTAACAATTTATCCAAATAAAATTCATAAATAATATCTAAATTGAATACGTATTTGATGAAAAAACTAATGATCAATAAAAGAAACCCATATTAAAATTTTAAAATAGTATTTTTGAAAACCATGATTATAAAAAATTATTATAAAATTTCATTTAAAAAAGTGGTAAATAAAAATATAATGGTTGAATATGATAAAAAATATTGAGGATTCCATATTTAATGGTTAATATTAAAGGAAAAAATAAAATTTTAAAATGATTGAGAAAATATCATTAAAGAGAATGAGAATTATTCGAAAGAATTTCAATCATTTATTGGGATTAAATTAAAGAAGAACAGATATTTTAATAAATAATATGTTTTTCCCCAATGATAAATGAAAATTCATATACAATATATCATGGTTGAAGAAACCAATCGTATAAGTTAGAATTTTAATAAGAGACATTAAATCACAAAAACATGATGTTTGATTTTAAAAAATACCTACTTTATCATTCTATATTAAATTATATACCCATAAAAGTAGTAAAATGAGTTGGATTTTTATGCATAGTTAATCCAAAAATAATATGATTAAAATTAATAAATGGTAAGGATAAAAATAATAAAAAATTTAACCTTCGGTGTATATGTCATAGCTCTCAAAGAATAAAAATTGAGATGAGAATCCCTTACCTATATTCTTGAAAATCATCAAAACAATTCACCCTTCTGTCTAATGAAATTATTAAAAAAAAATTTAATAAACCTATTAATAAATATAAACTATTATAAATTTAATTTATATTATTTTATTATCTATTCTTTCAATAGTTTTTGTTTATTTTCATCATCATATGTTTTTTATTTGAGTTGATTTGCACATTCATTTTAATGTTAATGATGATAACCTTTATTTGATACCAAGTTCATTATTAAAAATAATTTTCAAGGTATTATAATAATCATATAAATATTATTTATAAATATATAATTTTATTTTTTGATTATTTATCTATTGTTATATTAGAAGAAATTTTGGGTGTGCTTGTTACGGTAAATTGTAAACATTGGTGGTATATTAATAATACATAAAATCATAATATAACCATTATACAAGATTTAAAAAAATATAATTTTATCATTAGTATATAATAATACATGTTTATATGTTTATATTTTCGTACGAAATAAAAATTTTAATTCTATTCATGTAGGATCATAAATCGATCCAAACAAGAAGATATTATAATCAATTGGTCAGTGTAGCTAATAAAATGATTCCAATTTCATAATTTCATTATTATGAAATTATAATGAAATTATTTAGATTTTAATGTTTTTAATATTATTTTTTTAGATTTCTATAATGAAAAAATGTTCAGATGAAAAAATGAAATATTTATCTTCATGGATGTGGTAGTCCACAAGTACACAGTAGCGACAATTTCATTTTCCATAGAACCGAATGATGGTAAGAATTTATTTATATTTTAATAATACTAATAATTTTTAAATATTATATTTGTTAATTAAATATTCCATTTTGAAAAGAAATGTATTTTTTTATTAAAAATGGTTCATTTCACTTATTGAGGAGGTAGTCTGTGTGTAACACAGACAAATTTTTCGTTTTTTGAATAATTGGAGGGATGATTGGAAATGGTTACCCCAAAAAAATTATGTATAATAAAGTTGATGATTTAGAAATTCAAATATTTAATTAGTATATTAAAAGGATAAATAATAGGATATAAAAAAATAATATGGAAAATGAGTAATTAATAATTTTACTTTTTCATTGTTATTTCTCCTTCTAAAATTTGATAAAGAGATAGAGAGGTGGTCTTTTTATAATAAAAAAATCCAACATTATTTTTTTATTGTTCTGTTGAGTTTTTCTGTTTATTTTATTATACACTACGATTATTTTGGAATGAAGATGATTAGGGTGGGGGTAGATACATTTAAAAGGGATATATGTATAATTTTTTAAAAACTATAAATGGTAATGTCATTATTCAATGGACATATGGATCAAATAATGGGAAAAATTAATGTGTGGGTAAGGGGTCTGGTCAATAAATCCTTAAGCATTCATTTTTACACATTTTTAACCATTTTTATATGTTTTTCTATACAATTTTTTAGTTTTTTCATTTTAGGTTTTTAACATAGTGAGTAATTTTTAACTATACTATTAACTTTCAATGCCAAAAAATAAAATTCCCTTTTTTACATAATTTGGTCATAATGAGTAAATTAATAATATTAATTTTTTATATAATATTTCCATGTTGAAAAAGAAATTATTTTTATTATTGGTTCCCTAAATGCGTAAAATCCATTAAAAACAAGTAGTTTATTAATTAAAAATGATTATTAAGACAAAATTATCAACGTTTTAATTTTTATGAAATTATTTTTTTATAAATAAAAAAATAATTTTTCTGTATCTATAAAAATATTCCAAAAAATAATTCCATATAATAGGTATTTATATAAAATAAATTTAACAAAAATAATATTTATTGGAGTAAAATATGACTTCTGTTTCTGAAATGTTAACAATGGGTTTAATAAATTTAACTTTGATTAATTAAATTATTTATTTGAATTTTTAGATAAATATTTTTTCTATAAAAAATGATTGATAAACATTTTAATCATTAATTTATTATAAAAACTTCATAAATGAGAAAATATTTTAAAATTTATTAGTTTTTTTATTACCCCCCAAGATCTACATTTTCCAAAAAAAAATCTAGATTTCATATTAAAAAAATATTTACATTAAAAATTCAATAATTATGTCCAAAGTATTAATAAAAATTCCAAACATTATATGTTTTAATATAAAAAAATATACAATATATAAAAGCAATATTTTTTATTAAAAAATGACATGTTTATATTTTCATAGTATTGTTTCATATCAATTTCAAATTTAAAGGATAATAATTTATTATTTATTATATAATAATATTTAAATTTTTTTCAATATAATTTATTATAATTTGATCAAGTCACATTATGAGATTCTAAATTGAACAAAAATTGATTGTTTGTGGTGTTTTTTAGATCTTCCCCTATATCCTTAAACGATGAAATGTTTCAAATGATTCTCAATATACTACTATCCAAAAATTACTGCATTCAAAAAAAAATTATGAATATCCAAATAAAAATTTCTTTCAATTTCGAATATGCACATTGAAATGATCCAAAAGTGAGTTTTTCATTAATTTTAGAGAATTTAAAATATTTCTGTAAAAGAAAAAATGTAGTATCAAAATACGGTATGTATTACAACATCATAATGATTATTGATGGTCACATTTATTTTTTCAATTTCTATAAATACATATTCCAATATGTGCTGGTACATAATAGTGTAATAATAAGTATAAATGAAAAATGAAGAAATAGTTCCATAATGTGACCATGTTGACATTTTGAAGCCACCAAGATACAACGATTTTTGGAAAGGTATTAGAAAAAAATTTATTTTCAAACGGTATTTGGTAAAAGAAAATTGTTTAAACCAGAATATAAATTAAATTTGTTTTCATGTATAAATTTCAAGCATGTATGGAAGTTGACCCGATTACCCTCTCAATCTGCTACCTGGGCCAAATTTTCTACATACCATAAGGGGGTTCCAGTTGTCCATGAGTAGGAAGTTGGAAATAGGGAATCAAATAACAACTAAGGGGAATGAATTCACCCAAATTGAATAAACAACATGGAAGATATATATAAATAAAATAGATTAAAAGATGAGAATATATAACATATGATGAAACTTCAAGAAGATAGCAGAAATGGTACAATTTAATGTAGTTAGAACTTCACAATTTACACGTCCAATCATCAATTGATTACTAAAACCTGAAACTGATTAATCCATGTGATTCCATGGGCAAACACCCACTATTTCACAACCAAAAACTAATACACTACTAATAAAAAACTCACCATCCAACTATAGTGAATTTCCTTTCCCTTCATCAAAATACATAAAATGTTCTATGCACCGTCTAAGGGGTGGACATGGTGTGAGCTAATTAGATTATCAACATCTCATCCATGTGTTCTATAAAAAATAATTATACAATAATATATGAATATATAATGTTAATTAAGTAAATATATTATAAATAGTTTATAGTTTTTATATCAAGAGAATTGAAAAATATTTTATTTTCAATTATTTAACACAACAAAAATAGACCATCTATGAAAATTTCAAATACGTCTGTATACATAAAATAAATGAAAAAACAATGCATTAAATATAATTTAACATCCTTGGAATTTCATGAAATAATAATACAGTCCATGGAACTGGTAATAACACATCGGGGAACAATATAGGTCAGATTAGCATACTACTTGTAACATAATCAATAACTATTGCACAAGGATATCCCTCGAACCTATACTAGAGGAGTAAAAAAACACCACATCAGTCATTCCCCCAAAAAGTTCAAAACCAATTCCCTATAAAAATGGGATTGGTGAATAGAGGAAATACCCATTATTTAACCCCTCAATAATACATGGAAGATGAAACTAATCTAAACCATCAACTAATATGCCAAATCTTCCAATGTACACTGTTTTCCCTAAAATTATTCCATAGAATGATTAGAATATCATTTCATATATCTATCTCAAAATAAAATTAATATTCCATTTCTTTTAAAAATATATTCAGATACGATATTTAGTATAAAACCAATAAATTCATAAAATATAAAGTAGTCAATCATAACATGTCATTTATTAATGAATTTATCTAAACTATAGTAATGAAATTCAATCAACAAACGAAAGGAATGGAACCACCCACCACAAACTCAGGTCACACATTCCTATATTGATATCCAAAAGTAAAGAAGAACAGAATGACAACACTGGAGTCCCTAGAATAAATTCCCACATTTATTATACATTCAATAAGAAGAATTGTTGGGAATGAAGAAGAAACAATCCATTCCTCATGAAACCCAAAGTTTTCAACACAACTAGAACATTGGTTAGCCTCTAGAGGAATATATCATAACTTATATAGAATAAAAAAATAATAATAAAAACCATTGATCAATGGTTACATAATTATATCATTATAGGGATACCATGATCAATGTCAAATAATATTCATGTGGAATACTCACCCAGAGAAATGCACCACAATCGAAATGATGGAAACTATCTGAAAGAAATGTCCTAGAAGTACATGAGGTCTACAAAGTCACATTTGGGATATCCTAGTTCAAGAGGCAATATATCATCAAATGAATGAAAAAAATATCAGCTATACAGCACCCCAAAATCTCAACTCATTAGATTAACCTGGAATGAAATACTTTTTCACATTGTGTAATCCAGGAAACATAACTATGATGAAAAAAGTCCCATCATTATAAAACCCTAGATTTAAATATTATGAATAAAGTAATTTATATTCAAGATGTGTTGTCATCATTCTTTGAATTGGTAAATGTATTCTGAATATCTACCATTATATATCATTTAAACCTTTTACCCAGCTCAAACACATCTCATGATGTCAAATAATATAGCACTATAAACTAAACTATCAACATCCTCCTATTAACTAAAATATATTGTGTAAACATATTAGACATCATTAATTTATCTTGTAGAAGTGATCATTTACATATCTACTAAAAAACCAAATCAAACACTGGTATTCAAAAAACATGGGGAGAATCCAAAAACACATTTATATCTAGAATCAATTAATTAAAAAACCACAAATCACAAATCAATTGGTCATTAACTAAATAAAATGGCATCTACCCTCTAGAATCCCAAAACACACCAAAATAAATAGGTAAATGAAAATAGAGATGAGAAATGCATGAAATTTTTTAACATGATGATACAAACCCCCCCCCCCCACCATAAGACTTTTTATCTCTAGGATAACATATTGAAGAAGGATGTCCAAAGAATAGGTGAGGAAACTTCTCCCTCATCAATGAATTGATCCCCCATTTATCCTAAGAATTTGATCTCTGTATCCATAAAACATTGACCACCAAAATTGACGTCTCACATAGTACTTTCATCTATATGGTATCTATAGGCTTCTCCACAACTGAAATTTCTAGTTGTAGCTCAATATCCTCCCAACTGAGAACATTAGAGGGATCATGATAAAATTTCCTATGAAAGAATTAATTTAGAATATCATGGATTCTTTTCAACTAATAAGAAATTACTAATTATAAGAATCCTACACAAGCCACTAAGTGAGCGCAAATGGTCAACCATATCATGGAGACATCATTCAATATTGTATAGGCCGATAGTGACCGAATGGAGGATTAACATTCACATAATCATATTCACCTATAGAAAATTAGAAAAGTAGAATCTTATTATCCGCATAAAATTTCTGTTGGCTATTATCTATAACCATACACTGTGGTGTATCCTGAATCATCAACGACATCTCCAAAAATGCCTCGGTCGCACAAAAGTGTATTTTCTCACCTCTTCCCAATAATGAGGCTTCATTCATGGGTGACCATAAAAATCATCAAAATGTTCCTGTATGATCAATTTATAATAATTATTTTTATAATAAAACTAAAACATTCCCATATTGTTGTCAAATGATTAATTAGACATTAATATACTAACATATAGAATATCCTCTAGGATCGTAATTGCATGCTCCATCTAATCATGTGATTGTGGAGGGTAAGATGTACTCATCTAGACATGATTACCCATAACCTCTCAGAGACTCCTTTAGAACCATGATGTGTACATGGGGTCCATATCTAAATAAATGGTTGAATGAAAACTATGTGACCTCAATATCTCTTTCACAATCATCTTACCCATATCATCAACATTTTTCATGTATTTGATTGGACTGAAATAACCTGACATTTTCTATCGATCAATTAATTCCATGATACCATTCCCCCCATTGGGTGTCCATGGTAATGTAATAGAAAAATTCATGGATAACTCATCCCATTTCTAAACCAGCCCAAGAAGATGAATAATTAGACTAGAAGACTTTAGTTGCTCTCACTTCATTTTTGGTAATCTGAAACAATTGGACACAAATTCTACAATAGCATACTATATACATGGATATTACAATATCCTTATCATGTCATAATACATCATGATAGTTCCAAAATGAATGGTCCATCATGAACTATAATAGTCAATCAAACATAATATCATCATAGAAGTTGGGAAGACCAAACAATCCCCAAATATAACTATACCACCATATGGGAGATACCAACCTAATATAGTCTCCATAACATAAAGGGTATCTAGGATTCCAATGAATTTTTCATCCTACTATAGACTATATATATATATATATATTCTGGAAGAGATGATGATAATGGAACACAAGTTGGAAAATATACAAGAAACATCCTCCGGAGAAACCAAGTGAAACTCATCAAAGATTCCCATATGGTTCCACTCCATAGATTCTGAAATAACTTTCAAGTGTTCTTTCCTTCTTGAAATTAGTGAAATGACATTCCACATCCCCAATAAGTAAAATATTTCAAATTTAAACATTTTAATATATTTCACCCACCATCTATATCTACGATTAATGTACATTTGAGAAATGTTATAGCTGAAACACTAATGCTCAGAAAGGATACGAGCCGCTCCCTAAAAAGTTAATTTTTACAATAATTAAGTACATTCACAATCAACAAAATCTCCAAATCAGGAGTGGGAAAATTTATCTCATGTGTTAGAAGGTTATGTGAGACATAAGAAACCACATGATCATACTGTATAATCACATAACCCAAAATAGTATGAAAAGAATCCTAAAAATCACATAACCCGTACTTAGATCACAAATGATCCGTATAGTAACTATTTTCGTAAGAAATTTTATATCCTTGAATTAGGGATGAATAATTTCATCCCTTGTGAATTTCACCATTTTATTCTGATATTATCCAAATTTGATATCTATGTTGAGAAATCCATGAATAATCATCTATAATATGCAGCAATACCCAAGAAACTATGAATATCAATGTTATTTTTTGGTATATACCAAGATAAAACAAACTTCATCTTATAAGAATCAAATGAAAATCCATATTCAGACTCATGGACTATAATATGATGATAAGATGACTGAATATTGGTTTTCAAACACCACTTTTCGCATTTTACTAATCAATAAAATCATCAACATGATACCAAAGATAATTATTATTAATTGTTCCCTTTTTGAACAACTGATAGTATATCCACAATCTAAGAGAACCATATAAATTTTTCTAATATAGATGATATACTCCCTAACGTGTAACATTAGTTAGAACAAAACCTTTCACCATCAGATCATCCAAGTGAATATTCATCCCCTTCTGCTTCACTAGTCTAATATAGTAAGAAGGTGTCAAAATTGTTTGTATACCATGCACCAAGATAATCATAAAAACTACCTTCATCAATTGAGGTATACTATATAAATAGTTTTGAAAAAATTTAGGAATATCCAAAATAACATTGGGATCGTTAACAATATTATAACAATCATCGGGTTCAACATATAGAGATAATAAAAAACTCATGAGATATGGGCAGGAAAGTGCTGCATGACTAGAGTGTGGATCCCACTCTCACTGAATCCCTATAAATATACCACCAATTGAAATAATAAGACATTAAAATGAAAAAATAGTCATTTACCTAATGAGATACATTCCAATCTACCACAATTATGACGTCCGATATATCATGATCGAGAATATGGAAATCCTCGATAAACTCTACATCAACAATCGATATCGAATGAGAAGGACATCAAAACCCCATCTCAAATATCCTTCCATGGGGTACCACTAACTCTATAAAAAAGGATATGATATCTATTGGATTAGTAATCATATCCAAAAAATTGAAGATATAAATTAGTGTCAATAATCAATATCGAATAAAGAAATCACAAATAATTATTTCATAAAGTTTGTTCCTATAAAAAATCAAAATTCTATAAATGATATTTACCTTCTTATATTTATTTAATATATTATAAATCATACAAAATTAGTTATAAAACATAATACAAACTTTATAAAAGAAAACTAAATGAAAAATGTGAATTTTCTGGAATTGAGGAACCTCAACCTATTTAATAGTAATAAGGCCTTTGGAGTGGTAATATTATCATTAAGAATTGTAACTCGACCAATAAAAAAGTAACATCGCCTTTGAAATTATAAATAATGTTTATGAATCTTGAAAATTATTATATTATATATTTATATATTTATATATTTAAATAAATGTTTTAAATGATAAATTAAATACTGGTATTATTGGGAACCATAAATGTTTATTTACAATCGTATAATTTAAATAATGATTTAAAATTAAATCATTTTTCATAAAATATATTAACAAATTTTTATTTTGTTTTCTTATTTTTAAATGATAATTTAATAGTACCTTAATTTTGGTTTCAATGTGTTATAAAATCAATTATAATTAAAAAATGTGTATTGTTCGAAAAAATGATTATTTCAATAAAAAAATTATTTTCTCTTTTTTGAAGATAGTCTTCATAAAATGGTTTTAATTCTTTCATTATAAATTTTGAGAAACTCTTCGAGTGAATTTTTGGTATTTTTCTAAAATATATGAATTTTTATGAAAGGTAAAATATAGTAATTTATAGTATAAGCTGGGTACACGAATTATTGATTCAAGGATAATGAATGTCTTATGTAGAAACTTTTGTTAAATTTAAATTGAATTAGTGACTATATTTAATCACAGGAAATATTAATAGTCATTATCATAATCCAAAATAATAAATAAGTCAATAAACTAATCAAAAAACACCAATCTCCACCACTATAAATACCATCCATCACCTCTTATTATCCTCACACAACAAAATCCTTGAATATTGGTCAAATTATTTCCCATACACCATATAAGGACCCTCCTCCCCCTAATTGATCTGTTTTTATCAATAAATGACCAAAATCATGTTTCTCATGGAGGTTGTCAAGGAGAATTAATTGAAGAAGTAAAATCCTCTTTAAATTTTATTTAGTTTTTTACACTCCATTTTATTATCATATCATAAAATCCTCTTATACATATAATATAATAACTCCTATATAATTTATAATATAATTTTATTATTTTAAAATAATAACCAATAATAATTTCTCTTTCCCAGCCTTTTTTCTGAAAATTAAAATATCTTCTTCGATGTGTTAAATTTTTGCATTTAAGGATGATGAGTTATTAATTTTCTGTATTGCCTTCAAGGATTTTTGTAATAAAAGTTTTACAGTTTAAAAAATTACTATATATATATTACGTCATATTTAATTTTCATGAATTTTTACATATATAAATAATAATAATTAATAAAAAACTATTTATTATTGATGGAAAAAATGCCAAAATAATTGGAATAATTTTCATTAATGTTTAATATAATTAATCATTATCACATATGGAAAAATAAGATATATAATAAAATTTAATATTTTGTAAATTCATTAACAACATATTATTTCAATTATGGAAAACTATTCTCATTTTACATGATCGTTTATATATGTATATATGTGAATGACCATGAAAACTAAGGAAATACACTCTTAGATGATGATTTTGAATCTCACAACCAATTAATTGGCTATAAATTAACATAATAAAATTAAAAAATATATATATAATATACTATTAATAAATTAACTATCTAGTATTATTTATTTATCCATGACATTAAGTGAATGTGATGAGACATTCAGGATGAAGAAAAGGGATTCTTTCTATACATTTATTTTCCTTCAGGTTACAATTTCTCTCCATTTACCCCAATTTAATTATATTTTATTTTTATAATATTAATATAAAAAATGGGTATATTTTTAAAACTCATTTATTGATATTAATACATCTTTAATTAATGGTTAAATATTTGTTTTAAATAGGTTCCCTTCCCAATTTTTCCTGATAAGAAAGCCTAATTAATGGAACATCTAAGTTTTAAAAAAAAAATTACAATCAATTATATGTTTTAATCCACAAATATTTTAATAAAATCCCCCTTTTATAATTAAAAACTATCCTTCTTCATTTACATTTTTATATAAACAATTATTCAATTTTACAATAACAAATCATTTATATTTTTTCACAGAACTGCACTAAAGTCGATCCTTTCTAATGTTTCATCAACATTATTTTAACATGTTTTAAATTTTGATTTAAATAAATTATCTTTATATATGACTATTTTATCTTAGGAATTTATATATATTATTTAAATACATTATTTCATGTACACTTTTATGATATGACCATTTGTTATGCACCATGACATGATTACGATACTAATTTCCTTCTATGGGTAACCATTATCATTATACCTTATGTTTGATTCTTAGGGTGACTCACATATACATGAACATGTAATGATGTGTGTTCCTATATTACAATCCAATGAATTGGGTCATTTTTGTTCTCAAGACACATCCTGTTAGAATAGAGAGTGAGCTTTAATCCTTTATGTGACTTTTTTAGCCTAGTGCAATGGTCCTAATAGTTAGCATTGACTGATGCTCCTCCATATGAAATTAAATTTGGAGAGATCCATGACTCATGATTATGTATTTTTCTATGTTGTTTACCCGTTCCTATGATTCTATGATTACATGATCCCAATTTATACATTTTATTCTTCCTTATGTTAATTCATGCTTTTTAATGTCATCATGTTATTCCTTATAAGCCATATTTTTGGATTTATCTCTATTTTTCAATCCTTATTTGGTTTTTAACAAATAACTCTATTCATTTTTTCCTTATGTTTTCATATGAATATGTATGATATCAATGGAATTTTTGTCTCAATTTGGAGGTTAAATAAATAATGTTTTTATTAGTTTCATGTATTTTAATTATGATCCTAATGTTCGAAATACACTATAAATTAAAACCCTTTGTTTTTTTTCATGTTTAAATATGCATAATTATTTTTAATAATTTGATTAAATGGATAGAGCTATTATTGTTTGTATCAGAAGATGGTCTAGTTATTTTTGGGGATTAGGAAAAGATCACTTTAATATGAGCCATATGGATAATTTTGTTTCACTCGAAAACCAATATTGAAACATAGGGAATTACATATTAAGAAAAATTATAAATTTACATTTTCATCCTTCTATGTTCAATAGTTATTTTTTTAATATCACCTTATTATTCACGCCCCCCTTAATTATTATTTTATTTTCTTATTCAATGGCTATAAATAAGTGAACCTATGTGAAAAATAAATGTCATAAGCAATGTGATGATATCCCAAATGAAATGCATTATATAATGGGGAAAGACAGTCAAAACAAAATTATAACACCTTTTCATCAAGCTCATGTTATGATTAATAACATGAACCAGGTGTAATTCCATACCTCACATAGGAAAAAGAAATTTATGGTCAAATCCTTCATGAGTTAAAGGCTAGTTATATTTTTTGGATCTCTTAATCCCCTCAACGCAGAACACTAGACTAACTCTATTGAGATGTTATTACATATCAACCAATGCATAGATGAAGATAAATTTGTGGTATAGGTCTACCATTTTGATGGGGAACATGGTTGGTGGTGTACACAAATCCATAACATGGTGTCCAATGAGGAAATTAATTCAATGGAATTGGAATATTTCAATAAAATATTTTTCAATAAATATTTTCCCCAAACCCTCCATATTATGATGAAAAGGGAGGTCCTCCAACTTTTGAAAAACGAAGATTATTCTTATGAAGACTCGGCCTTAAACATTTCATAATATTAAATTAAATGGATAATTCACATTGAGGATCTTTTCTGGTTTAGAGTTTTAGAGAATTAGGCATAACAATTATATTACATCTCAAAAATTACAATGTAGACATTTCTACAGAGTTTCTTTTTTTTTAAAACATAAACTCTTAAAAAAGGAGTCATGTCTAGATCCATGTTTTAGACAAAATGACTTTTCCTTGATCTCATCCTTGACTGTGTTCATCTTTTTATCCTGTGAAAAAATTTCAAACATGGGAAGAGCATAAAAAGGTCAGTAAGGGTTATAAATCAAAGAATGAAAACATTTTTTCATAAATGCATTCAAAACATGAAATATTTTACTTACCTTGTGAAATCATAATATTTTTGAAAGAAACATAGAAATCACAAATCATAAAGGTAACTTGTGGTATCCATTTCATACTTACATTGTAGCTATCACAGCTATATATGGAGTTACTTTGGAATACCCATCATAGTATATTCCCTAAATCTCTTAGGATAAACATTCACGTTTACCTCCATCATGTTACCCAATGCATTGGAGATCTATCTTGGGCTCACCCGCCCTAGGTTTATCATGGAACCACCCGTATACGTAAATAATTCCCCAAAACCATAACATGATCCTAAAACATAACATAAGCATAAACAAAAAATCATTTCAAGATATTGAAATAATAAATCCATTGTCAAAATCATTCTCAATACCAAAATACATAAAACGAGTATATGGCATTTATTTTTCCTTTTAAAAACATTCCGGCTTGTTAAGGAAGTCAAAGATCAAATAATACTTGCGGCGGGGGATATGTCATTATCACCACTTACGTTAAAAAAACATTCCTTCTTGTAGTTTAGTAAAACTATTCATATAAAAAGATTCCCTTTGAATAAAATTAAAAGTCAAAGGGGTTTATACACTATAAAATAAAGTTGTGTATAAAACAAAAAATGCCTCAATGAAAGAAGATTGAGATGAAGTCCCTTACCTCGTGTCTGACTTGACCTGTTCGTTCTTTAATCTCCTGAATAATAAAGTAAAGTTAATTTATACATTCTTAAGAACCTTTCTCAAGTTTATTATTCCTTTCATATCACTTATTACCATGTTATAAACATTATGTAATCATTTTAGTTAATAATGTTCATTTTGTCAACATTTGGTACTTGGGTCAAAAATGAACACCTTATATTTACAAGTTGTCCATGTGGTCAATAATTAATTATATCCAGAATGGTATTAATTATTTTATATATCATATATATCATATATATCCAGTATATACATGTATTCATTATAGTACATAACATTTGGAGGTACGAAATGAAATGCACCGTTCATGGAGACGGTAAGCCGTATGTACGCATGAACGCTCCTTTCATTTCTATTTCATATTTTAATGGAATTAAAACATAATGATACTTAGGTATTATATAATAAAAGTATAATATCATATATAATATCATTAACTTTATCCTTTATACATACCACATAGGGCATTAACGAGTCACATCACTTTGAGGGGGCGGTAGTCCGCACTTCCTCAAATGAGATTATCATATTTACCTACTATGGAAACCATAAAGTCATGAAATAAATGGAAAGTACAGAAGAATAAAGAAATAATAGCATAATATATATCATATATAAATACGGTTCCATCATAAAGGCCACCAGGAGAGGCAGTATGATGTAATTAAACAATCATCGTTTCGTGAGGCGTTAGTTTGCCATCCACAGAAACATTATGTTCATCATCCATTAGATGGAGGTGTGTGTAAGTGTAGTTTGAATCCTTATTATAAAAACATCCTAGTATATTGAGGACACTGTTTTTGTTACAAAATAAAAGAAATAAAAAGATTTTAGGGGTTGGAGAAGCAAAATAAAAGAAAACAATTTAAGAGAAACGGTTACCTTTAATTTGGGTAACTCACTTTGGTTTGAACCAAAGAACTTCTTAAGTGCCTTCTGCATAAGGTAAGGATTCTAGGATGAGGATAGTGGTGTAGGGAGATTAATTTTTCATAGTTTGGACGATCCAAATGTCTTGAGAGGTTTGAGGAATTGGTTATAAGTGGTCTTTTTTTATAAGGGAGAGGAGGATCTCTTTAGGAAAGTTTGAAAATATTATTTTATTATAAACTTATATTCGGTTTTTAATAGTCCAAAAATCATTGGGATCTAAGATAAGATGACTCATATTCGAAATAGAATCATCCAATAAGAATTGGATATGTTTTGGATAATATGTTAATCATTATAATCTTATTTATTTAAATCATTTATTAATGAGGTAAAAACTACATCATTATTGTGTCATAAATAATTTAATTTATTTGATGTCTACAAATTATAAAAAAAAATACCATGATGTAGGAAATCTTTTTAGCATTCCAATTAATATTTATAGTTGAAATTTGGACTTATATAACACAATATAAAAATTAATTACAAAACGATTCTTGTTAATGTCACTTTTGTCTTCACATTAAATTAATTAATCTAAATTGTCATTATCACTCGAAAGTCGCTCAATGGGGTCCCAAAATCTACCCAAAGATGCCCATGGTCTGACATTACTCATCAAATAGGATTAGGATACGTTTTAGAGTAATTTTATATTATTATAATATTATTTTTTACCCTTATTTACCTAATTTACCCTTTAACCACGGTAAATAAAATATTTACTAAAGTAAATATTTAAAATGATTAAAAATAAAATTTAACTATTTACACAATTTGGGCTCCTGATTCCAAATATGGAATCCATTTTTCCATAATGAAAACACAGAAGCTGCAGAAATTAATTTAAAATTAATTCCCGCTGTCAAAACAACGATCGTGTTTTTAAGAATTAAAAACTATCAAAATATTGATACTTATTTATGTCCAATTTCAAAGTGAAATAAATTCCAATTACCAAAATTGGATTAAATGGTGAAAATATATTTTAATTTCACTTTAAAGCCAATTAAAAAGATAATATAACCATATAAATAAATTATATTAAAACATAGTTTTGAATTAAAATACAATATTTTCATTATTCCTTAAAAATGAACTTTATCAGAAAAATACCAAAAAATTACCCAATGTAAATTCTGATGTCATCATTCTAAAGAAGGATTTTATTTGGTCAAATAGAATGTATTAAATTGACCAGAACTATATTTAAAAAGGGTTCTCCATTAAAAGGCAGTAAATCGTCCTTTTAATGTAAATTATTCTTCAAATTACATTCCTTCATATTTTAAGCCTTTAAATTTTATTGGATAAATATAAATACATGTACAATCATATTATATTATTTTTGATCATTCCTGCCAATATAATGGCTAGGAGTTAACTACCATTTAAAATAATAATATTATATTATTAGTGTGCAACGTAAGATTCCAAAGAAACCCATTGTTGTATATCGGGTACGCTATCGAACATAGCAACCCATTTAAGATAAAATTAGTATTTAAATCACAAATATTACTAAATATGAAAATCTCTTATTCTTCATTTACCTAGGATGTTACATCCTTCCCCCCTTTTGGAAATTTCATCCTCGTAATTTTTATCCACATATCAAAATATGTGGGGGTATTTATCCCTCATAACATTTTTAGATTTCCATGTTGCCTCTTCAACAATACAGTTTTTTCACAAATCCTTTACCTAGAGAATTACCTTATTCTGCAACACTTTCTCTCTACGTTCAAGAATCTGGACTGTTTGTTCTTCATAAGAGAGATTCTCTTCCTACTGAACTACCTATGGGCTCAAAACATGAGATGGAACTAGCATATACTTTCTCAACATCGATACATGAAAAACATTGTGTACCTGTGATAAACTTGGATGTAAAGCTTCTTTGTATTCAACTGATCCAACTTTCTCCAGAATTTCATACGGTCCAATGAACCTTGGACACAACTTTCCCTTCTTACCAAAATGAATCACACTTTTCCAAGGAGAAACTTTGAGAAATACATGATAACTTGCCTCAAAAGAAAGATCATTCCTCTGATTATTCGCATAAATTTTATGTCTGATCTGAGCTGTTCTGCTGTGCTTCTGAATCAACTAAATTTTCTCTACCATCTCTTCTACCAATTCTGGTCCCATCAGCTTTCATTCACCAACTTCATCCCAAAAAGCTAGAGTTGGACAACACTTTCCATATAATGCCTCAAATAGAGCCATCTTTATACTGGAATGAAAACTGTTATTATAAGAAAATTCAACCAAAGAAAGATGTTGGTCCCAACTTCCCAGATAGTCCATCGAGCATGCACATAACATATCCTCCAAGGTCTGAATTGTTCGTTCTGACTGCCCATCTGGTTGAGGATGAAAATCTGTACTAAAATTTATTTTAGTACCCAATTACTTAGGAAGGCCTTTCCAAATGAAAGAAGTGAACCTAGGATCACAATCAGATACAATGGAGAGGGGAACTCCATGCAACCTGACTATCTCATTAACATAGAATCGAGCAAGTTGATCTAGATAAAAAGTATATCTAATAGGAAGGAAATGAGGAGATTTAGTCAACTGGTCAACTATAACCCAGATTGCATCATTACCTCGAGATGTATTTGGTAATCCCACAAAAAAGTCCATGGATATATTTTCCAATTTCCACTCTGGCACCGGTAGAGGCTGAAGCATTCCTTTCAGTACTGTCGTATTGCTTTAACCTTCTGACAAGTCAAACACTTCAATGTAAAATCAGCAATATCTCTTTTCATTCCATCCCACCAGTAATAATCTCGTAGATCTATGTACATCTTAGTAATTCCAGGATGAAATGAAAATGGAGAACTATGAGCTTCACTTAACAATTCATTCTTCAATTGTGAATCATAAGGCACTCATAATATCTTTCAAAACCTCAAAACACAATCATTATCATTGTTAAATTCTGGAAACTTACCCTTCTGAACCAACTCTACCTTTTTCTGCAACTCACTGTCTTCCTTCTGCGCATTCTTTATTCTGTCTGATAGAGATGATCTCACTGACAGCTGAAACAAAACAGAAGAATTTTCTGCACCAACAACTTCTATTCCAAATTTAATCAAATCAAAAACCAAAGGTTCTTGTTCCAAACGTTTCATGGTTAATGAAGTGTTACTTTTTCGACTCAAAGCATCATCCACTTTATTTTCTTTTTCTGGATGGTAATGGTTCGTGAAATCATAATCCTTGATTAAATCCAACCATATCCTATGTCTCATGATCAATTCCTTCTGAGTGAATTTATACATTAAACTTTTGTGATCAGTATACATTTCACACTTCAATCTATACAAATGATGGCTCAATATTTTTAAAGCAAAAAAAACAGCAACTAATTCCAAATCATGTGTAGGGTAATTTAACTCATTTGGTTTCAACTGACATGAAGCATAAGCAATTACCTGATAATTTTGCAGTAGGAAGCAACCCAGTTCTTTAAACGAAGCATCACTGTAGAAAACAAACTCACCATTTCTGGAAGGCACTGCCCAAACTGGAGCATTCCCCAATCTTCTTTTCAATTCTTGAAAACAATCATCACATTCTTTTTTCCAGATGAACTTAACACCTTTTATAGTTAACTTATTTATTAGACTAGATAACCATGCCAAATTTTCAACAAAACTCCAGTAATAACCTGTCAAACCATGAAAAATACGGATCTCAATTATATTTGTGGGTCTTTGCCATTCTTCAACAACTTTATTTTTTTGCAGGATCAACATTTATACCATTTTTTGAAATAATGTGACCAAGGATAGAAATTTGTTGTAACCAAAACTCACACTTACTGAATTTCCCAAACAATTTCTTTTCTTTTAACATTTTCAAGAAAACCCTTAAATGAATTTCATGATCCTCTTTACTTTTTGAATAAACCAAAATATCAGCAATGAACACAACCACAAACTTATCCAAGAACTCCCAGAAAATTTTATTCATAAGATCCATGAATACAAAAGGTGCATTGGTTAACCCAGAAGGCATAACTACAAATTCATAATGGCCATATCTATTACGAATCACGGTCTTCAGAATGTCTTATTCCTTTACTTTCAACTGATGGTACCCCGACCTCAATTCAATCTTCGAAAAATACTGAGCTCCCTGGAGCTGATGAAACAAATCATCGATACGAGGAAAAGGATACTTATTCTTAACAGTGATGTTATTCAATGCTCTATAATCAATGCGACGTCTCATTGAACCATCTTTCTTTTTCACAAACAAGATAGTAGCACCCCCTGGTGATGTCCTAGGTCGAATGAAACCATTATCTAATAATTCCTACAATTTCTTCTTTAACTCTGAATGTTAAATTTGAGCAATTCGATAAGGGGGTTTTAAAATTGGCTTAGCATCAGGAACAAAGTCAACAATAAATTCAACATCCTGATCAGGTATAATACTAGGAAACTCACCAGGAAAAACATCAAGGTACTCATTTACCACTGGCACATCATTAATTTGAACAGTTCCTTTGTTTTAAACAATATGTGCAAGGTAACATTCATTTCCATCATTTACTAGTTTTTCGACTTCCTGATATGTTATCAAAAGCAAGGGTTCATTCTTGTACACAAACTGAAAATCATTCCAAAAAGTAACCTCTTTAGCTCTACAGTCAATCTTAGCATGATAAACAGAAAGCCAATCTATGCACAGTATAACATCAAACTCTACTAGAGGCAAGACAATAAGGTTTTCAGGTAGATTCATTCCGCACACAAGGACATGAATGTTCTTATGTTTTATTTTTGTCTCATAATTTCCTCCAGGTGTTTTTACCATAACTTCAGTATTCATATCATGAGATGGAATTCCCAATTTACAACAAAACTTTTCAGAAATGAATGAATGTGTGGACCCTGAATCAAACAACACATTTTCATAATCTGAACAAACAAACAATGTACCAGATACTAATTCGTATGATGGTCCAACATCTATTGAAGTAGCTGCAAAAGATTTCTCCACCTCTTTCTTCTTGTAGTTGGGTTGCTTCCCATCACTCGAGCTCTTTGTCGGATACTCATTTGCATAATTACCCATTTCATTTCACATAAAACAATTTACTGATTGTCAATCAGATTTTGTCTTACCATTTCCCTGATCATTTTCAGTGCAATTACGAGCCATATGTCCCATTTTACCACATCAATAGCACTTAACAGAATTCAAAACATTCCCCAGCATGCTTTTTACCACAATTTTCACAAACTGTAAACTTAAGTTTCTTACCATCATACATTTATGAAGAGTTATTCCCTTCCCCTGACACCTCGGCCTCTTATTTTGTTGTTTGTCAAATAATACTTTATCATCAGCAAATTCCATTTTCAACTTCTCCGCACAACGAACATGATTTTCATAACTTTTGAACACACGAGAAGCTAAATCCCATAGATACTTTGGCTTTAATCCTGTGTATTAACTGTTGATTTTACTATCAAGATCTCGTATGAAATTTGGAGCATACCTTTCCATTCGAGTGAATTTTTCATCATAAGCAGCCACTGAGTCATCCTCCCGCCTCAATTCCATGAATTTTTTTTCCATCCTAAGACATACCGTATTAGGAAAATATTTCTCCAGAAACATACCTTTGAATTCATCCCAATCAAGAGCATCAATCTCCTTACTATCACTGATATTTTTCATCGTCGACCACCACAAATTAGATACACCTTTAAAATGGTAAACAACGAGACTAACCTTTTGATTTTCTGAAAAACCCATGACATCGGAAAAATTTTCCAGTGCATTAATCCCCCCTTCAACTAGTGCCGGATCAGATGATCCTCTAAATGATGGGGGATGTTGACCCATGAAATGCTCCACTACTGACATGTTCCTCTGTGGTTGATCTGGCTGATCTTGTACATGGATACAACCACCATTTATAGCCTGATTCAACTGTTCCATCACTGCAACAAACCATTCTGTTCCGATTCCAACCATCTCAGGTGTCTGATTTGGAAGGTTTTCTTCCTCCTGATGTCATCCCAACATAGCTTCCCTGTTTCCTCTGTGGAAAACCATTCTAAAAAAAGAAATATCTTAGGCAAACCATCATGGTAATCTTTAAATGCTATGTGATATCAATATTAACATAAATTACATTATGGATATTAATTTAACAATATCTTAACTCCTAAAGTTATCTAAACCGACCTTCGATACCAACTATAAAGACCTGGCCTTAAACATTACATAATATTGAATTAAATGGATAATTAACATTGAGGATCTTTTTTAGTTTAGAGATATATAGAATTGGGCATAACAATGACATTACATCTCAAAAATTAAAAAGTAGACATTTCTACATAGTTTCTATTTTTTTACAAAACATGAACTCTTAAAAAATAGAGTCATGTCAAGATCCTTGTTTTAGACAACATTACTTCTCCTTGATCACATCCTTGACCCTATTCATCTTCAACTCTTGTGAAAACATTTCAAACATGGGATGAGCATAAAAAGCTCTGTAAGGGTTAAAAATCAAACATTGAAAAAATTTGTTCGTAAATGTATTCAAAACATTAAATCTTTTACATACCTCGTGAAATAATAAGATTTATGAAACAAACATAGAAATCACAAATCATAAAGGTAATTGGTGGCATCCATATCGTACTTACATTGTAGCTATCACAGCAACATAGGGAGTTACATTGAAATACCAATCATAGTATATTCCCTAAATCTCTTAGGAGAAACATTCATGTTTACCTCCGTCATGTTACCCAATGCGTTGGAGAGCTATCTCGGGCTCACCCGACCTAGGTTTATCACGGAACCACCCGTATACGTAAATAATTCCCAAAAACCATAACATGATCATAACACATAAAATAAGCATAAATAAAATTTAATTTCAAGATATTGAAATAATAAATCCATTTTCAAAATCATTTTCAATACCAAAATACATAAAAATAGTATATGGTAGTTATTTTTCTTTTAAAAACATTTCGTCTTGTTAAGGAAGCCAAAGATCAAATAATACTCACGGCAGTGGAATGGTCATTGTCACAGTTTACTTTTAAAAAAACATTACTTCTTGTAATTTAGTAAAACAATTAGTATAAAAAGATTCCCTTTGAATAAAATGAAAATTCAAATGTGTTTATACACTGTATAAAATAATGTCGTGTATAAAAATAAAAATGCCTCAATGAAAGAAGATTGAGACAGAGTCCCTTACCTCGAGTCTGACTTGACATGATCATTCTTTAATATCCTGAATAATAAATTTAATTTAATTTATAGTTTCTTAAGAACCTTTTTAAAGTTTATTATTCATTTCATATCACTTATTACCATGTTATAAACATTACGTAATCATTTTAGTTAATAATGTTTATTTTGTCGACATTTGGTACTTGGGTCAAAAATGAACACATTATATTTACAAGTTGTCCATGTGGTCAATTTTCCATTATATACAGAATGGTATTCATGATTTTAGATATCATATATATCATATATATCTAGTATATTCATGTATTAATAATAGTACATAACATTTGGAGTTGCGAAATGAAATGCACCGTTCATGGAGACGGTAAGCCGTACGTACGCATGAACGCTACTTTCATTTCTATTTCTTATTTTAATGGAATTAAAACATAATTATACATAGTAATATTATAATTACATTATAATATCATATATAATATCACTAAATTGATCATTTATAAATCCCACATAGGGCATTAATGAGTCACATCACTTTAAGGGGGCGGTAGTCCGCACTTCCTCAAATGAGATTACCGTATTTACCCACTATGAAAACCATAAAGGATTGATATAAATTGGAAGTACATAGGCATAAGAAAATCATAAACATAATATATATCATATATAAATATAGTTCCATCATAATGGCTTCCTTGAGAGGCGGTAATATGTAATTGAACAATCATAGTTTCATGAGGTGTTAGTTTTCCATCCACAGAAACATTATGTTCTTCATCTATTAGATGGAGGTGTGTGTAAGTGTAGATTGAATCATTATCATAAAAACATCCTATTATATTGAGTATACTGGTGTTGTTACAAATGAAAATAAATAAAAAGAGTTTATCGGTTGGAGAAGCAAAATAAAAGAAAACAATTTTAGAGAAACAGTTACCTTTAATTTTGGTAACTCACTTTGGTTTGAAACAAAGGACTTATCTAGTGCCTTATTCCTAAGTTAAGGCTTCTAGGAGGAGTATAGGGATGTAGGGAGCTTAATTGGGCAGATTTTGGACGTGCCCAATGGCTTGAGAGGTGTGAGGAATTGGTTAGAAGTGGTCTTTTTTTATAAGAGAGAGGAGGGGCTCGTTAGGAATGTTTGAAAATATTATTTTATTATAAACATATATTCGGTTTATAATGGTCCAAAAATCATTGGGGTCGAAGGTAAGATGACTCATATTCTAAATAAAATCATCCAATCAGAATTGGAAATGATTTGGATAATATTTTAATCATTATAATCTTAATTATTTAAATAATTTATTAATGAGGTAAAAACTGCATCATTATTATGTCATAAATAATTTAATTTATTTGATGTCTAAAAATTATAAAAAATATTCCATGATGTATGAAATATTTATATCATTCCAATTAATATTCATAGTCGACAATAGGACTTATATAACACCAGATAAAAATTAATTACTAAATGAATTTTGTTAATGTCACTTTTGTCTTCACATTAAATTAATTAATCTAAATTGTCATTATCACTCCCATGTGGCTCAATGGTGTCCCCAAATCGACCCAAAGATGACCATGGTCGTAAATGACTCATAAAATAGTATTAGTACACGTTTAAGGGTAATTTTATATTATTATAATATTATTTTTTTACCCTTATTTACCTGATTTACCCTTTAACCACAGTAAATATAATATTTACTAAAGTATATATTTAAAATGTCTAAAAATAAAAGTTAACTATTTACACAATCTGGGCCTCCTAGTTCCAAATATGGAATTCATTTTTCCAATATCAAAACACATAAGTGGTATAAATTAATTTAAAATTAATTCCCCTTGTCAAAACAAAGAATGTGTTTTTTAGAATTAAGAACTATCAAAAGATTGATAATTATTTATGTCCAATTTCAAAGTAAAATTAATTCAAATGACCAAAATTGGATTAAATGGTCAAAATATATTTCAATTTAACATTAAAAATAATTAAAAAGATAATCTAACCATATAAAAAAATTATATTAAAACATAGTTTTGAATTAAAATACAATATTTTCATTATTCCTTAAAAAAATGAACTTCATCAGAAAAATACCAAAAACCTACCCAAAGTAAATTATGATGTCCTCATTCTAAAGAAGGATTTTATTTGGTCATATAAAATGTCTTAATGTGTCCAAAACTATATTTAAAAAGGGTTCTCCATTAAAAGGTGGTAAATCAACCTTTAAATGTAAATTATGCTTAAAATTAGATTCATTCATATTTTAAGCCTCTAACATTTATTGGATAAATATAAATACATGTATAATCATATTATAGTTAGTTTTGTTCATTCCTGCCAATACAACGGCTAGGAGTTAGCTACCATTTAAAATAATAATATTATATTATTAGTATGCAATGTAAGATTCCAAAGAAACCCGTTGTTGCGTATCGGGTACGCTATCGAACATGGAAACCACTTTAAGCTAAAATTAATATTTAATTCACAAATATTAATAAATATGAATATTTATTATTATTCATTTACTTGGGATGTTACAATTATATTTGTTTATATCTAGAAAACATTACATGGCTTATAAGGTAAACCTTTGGTTTTGTCCTCAACTCTAAAAGTAAGGTTGATCGCTTGTTTATCAGACTGAAGATGAGCCTATGAATATTTTTTGTGTATTAATAAATTGATAGATATGAGGATATTTCCCATTGTTCACTTAATGGTGATATGGAGACTATAGAAACATAGTGTTCTTGTGGGACTGTAGATTAAAATTAGAAAATGGAGTTTAATGTGAGAGGAGAAACAAATAAATCTCATGGGGGAAGGAAAAACCAACATATCATTTTTAAAAATATTTTAATAAGTATCCTAGTATATTTCTAAAGGGAACTATGAAATTCCTTAAATGTGGAAGAAAGGATAATATAGAAAATAATTTCCAATGGGATATGAAACGGTTGACCAATGTGAAATAAGAAATTAAATTTTTTTATTAACACTCATCTAGTAGTGAAATTTATGTAATTAAAATAGTTATTATGTGAGATATTTCTCTAAGAAAATGGTTTTTGGAGGTAATCAACAACAATAACTCCAATGTACAATGAATGGGAATAAGATATTACCACTACTGAGGTGGAGCCTAAAAATGTTGTGGTTACTTGTATATTGGTTATCCATTATGGAATATGGAATGTAGTTTTTGAATCATTTTCTATGAATCTTTCATATATTTAAATTTTAGTAGACCGATTCAATCACTACCTAAAAATATGAAGGTTGATTTATCAATGAGAATAGAAAATGGGGAAATCGTATCATCTAAATTAGATAACTCATCCCCAGCAATTGTTTGGGTAATAAACCCCCCAATCTTGTAATGCTTATTTGGTATATTTTAATGTTATATTGGGAATAAATTTGATATATTTTTTTAATTACAACATCAACTTTCTTGAAAGGGATATCAATCTTCAAATCTGTAAGTATCCACATTAAAAATATAGGTTTAAAAAAGAGGATGACTGTACTTCAAAATAATCATCTCATGTTTGGATATTATTTCCTTATAAGAATGTATATCTAGCTCAAATTTTTGATAAAATGGAGAGAATCAATCTCAAAGACATGCCAATTGTGAGGGACTGCACTGATGTGTTCCCTGGATAATTTAATATTATTCCTATTGATTGAGAGGTTTATTTGTTAATTAAACATATCCCTAGATATCTACCCATATAAAAGTCACCAAATATAATGTCCACCATTGAGTTAGGGGAACTGACAAATTTGTTGCATGAGATTATGGAATAGGGTTTTATTTTCCCTATTTCTTCACCATAGGAAGAACATTTCCTCTTTCTAATAAAAAAGAATGTGTCAACATTCCTCACCATTGATTAAAATGTACTCAATAAAATCATGAAAAATAACATATACCCCATACGATGACTAGATTTATTTATTGATGAACAACATGGGGAGAATTATTTCTATAAGATGGATCTTCATTTAGGACATTACCAATTAATGGCAAGGAATGAAGAATTTACCAAGGATACCGTTCAAATGATTTATGGACACTATGAGTTCATAGTGATTCCTAAGACTCACTAATTCTCTTGATACACTCATTGACTTGATGAATAGAGTCTCTAGAGATTACATTGATAATTGTTTTTATGTCTTTATTACTGATATTCTCATATATTGAAATAGTAAGGATGAACATGAGGTGAATTTGAGTAGTATGATAATATCATTGGAAAGGGAGAAAATATAGGCATAGTATATAAAATTTGAGTTTTGGATAGAGGAAGTGTCATAATTGGGGAATTTTATAATCGAAAAAGAAATATATATGGCTCCTTCCAAGAAAAAGAAAATCAAAGAGTGGCCCAATATAACATCTGGGATAAAGATCCATACATATTTTGGTCAATATGGGAATTATGGAGGATTTTTTGAGAAATTATCTAAATTATAAAAACCAATAACAATTAATACTCAGAAGGTGGTGATGTTTTTAGGGAGTAGATAATGTTTTGATTTCATTAAATAGTTGAAATAGAGGATTATCACCACACCGGTGCTCACAATAATGATAAGTGGGTAACTATTTTTTGGTGAATAATGATTATTAAAAGAATTATTAGGATGTGTACTAATGAAAATGAAAATGTGATATCATACGATAAAAGGAAATTTATAATTCATTTGAAAAACTATCCCACTCATGATATATATTTAGATTTTGTGATCTTTGTCTTGAAAATATGTCAGCATTATCTCTACGGGGAGAAGTGTGATATATGTACAAATCCTAAGAGCCAAAAATATTTATTCAAATAGATTTAGATTTAAATGTTATAGAAAAGAAGGTTAGATCTTATTTAGGATTTTGAATTCTCAATATACTACCATCATGTTTAAGAAAATAATGTGGAAGATGCTCTCGTTAGAATGTATCTGGCATTTTTATCAATGATAATAATTGATAAGGATTCGAACATTTTTACCTACCAAAGATGGAAATGGGAATAAATATAGATGTAAAATCATCAATCCTTTCTCAAATGATTTATCAAAAAACCCTTGTGTTGAAAATAAAGGATTCTCAATGAAATGATATGGAAATTTCGGAAAATTTGGAAGCTCTATGAAATAGAAAACCTCAAAGATATAATTAATGAGTAAGGTAATTTATGATTTGGGTCATGAATATATGTACCATTAAATACAGATATATATATCAAATCACACATTCCTTCAATAAGTTCCACCAATAAATAATAACACAATGATGAAAATAAATACCCTATAATAAATTATCACTTTCAGAATTTACTCAGCCAGATAATGGTCGGGAGAGAAGAAGAAAAAACCCACACCAAAGGAAACTCACAATATTATACATAATGAAAAAAGGTTTATCATCTAGTTAATGATATCTTGATATATCCAAAATAAAACAAGACTAATCGACACCATAGATCAATGGGTTATAATCATAGAAAGTTGTACTACTGTGATAAAAGTCAAAGAAGAAATAGGATGAATAGTCACCATGATAAATTCACCACAACCGAAATGGCATTCAATCAATGAACCAAATTATATGAAATTATTCGAGGTCTCTGGAATATCATATGATGTCATACTCGTTAATAGGTAAGAGAAATATAGATGAATAAAAAATATATCATCCATGTAGTTTTATTAAATCCCAACACATTAGATTTACCTAGTTTGAAACCTCTTTTCACATATAGTAATCCATAAATGTCAAGTATACTTACATACGAATTTTTATTTTATAAAAAATGTTATTTTTCCATTATAAGGGGTGTAATGTACTTTCTCAGCATGTAATTTTCATTCCTCGTAATGGTTCGTGGATTTTTTCAAATACAAATTACATTATATGTAATCATTTTACACAACATGTAATATACTCATGATACCTATGTGTGTCATGCTCATAAAAAAATCACATAATCTAAATTATGAGAAATAAATGAGTTTTATACACATTATAAAACATTTATTTTTCATTTAGATCATTAAAATTGTGGTTATTTCTAAAAATCCCAAACAATCACGGGTATTGCCCAAAATCAGGGAGTATTAAGAAAATACATTAACACATTTATACCATACTCCTTTAATTCAGGCAACAATACACCCAAAATTGTAATTTTTTTCCCCAAAAAATTCTCTATATCCTTGATAATAAAAAAAATCTCCCAAATAAATTGGAAAATGACATGAGATACGAGAAATACAAGAAATCGGGTAATGTGATGTAATAAAGAAAACATTTATTATTACAGGAAAATATTTGATATTTTATTTAAATTTAAAAATAGTTATACTTAAAATTAAAAATGGAGTCATATTACTATTTTTAAAAGATTATTATGGAATTATACATTGTATTATACAATGTGTCTTTTGTTATATATTTTTAAAAATAATTGTTTTGTGAAATCATAACAGGGCCACCCAAGAAAGCTAGGGAAATCTCAAGTCTTGCTTGAGGATGTTGTAGCTCAATCTAGAAAATTGAAGGACAAAGATCATCATGGAGGTGGATTATCCAACACATGGGTTGGAAAAAGAACATTATTTAGGGACATAAGGATTGTGGTTTTCATGAGTGGTGTTGTAGAGGATTAGGGTACATAGGGGGAATCACTCACTAATGGTGTATGTGCGTGTAGTGTGTTTGGGGTCGATCCACTGATCATGGTCAACCTGTTCAGGAAACATCAAGTAATACTAAAAAGTGAATTGATGATGTGAACTTCAATGTGGGGATCCTATTTTTGGGAACCTTTCAACTTATTATAAGACATGATTCAATAATAAATTGGTGAACTATATCTATTTCCATATCTTCTAAATTTTTTTATTCTACTTCTATCAAATCCTTGTTTGAATAAATTTTTTAAATGTTTTTTATTATTGTGGATATCTTTTTTAATGTATTCATGGAATACATATCAACTGTGGTAACCAAGAGTCTATAGTTAAATCGGATACTAGAGGGAAATCTTTCTCACCCATCAAGTGACGTGTGGTCGTCAATATTTTTTTGGACCAACCATACATACATACCTAGATTTATTGAATGAAGAGATTAATATTTATTAAGAATGTAAAAAAAGATTGTATTCATATTTAATATGTGTGTGATGTGACTACCCACGTAATGGAAATAATAGACTACAAAATTCACATATATGGTGAACTGACAATATATTGGGAGATCAACAATGATCTCTTGATCGATCTAATAACACAGTTATAGTGAGTGTGACGAAATTATTGGAATATAAAATAGATTATTATTTAACATACCTACCATACACCATAGATAATGTTATACACAAAGAGTACATGCATTCAATTTAATTCTAACTAATAAAAAGATAATATTTGGTTATATATATTATGGCTGATATAAGACCTAATATCAAATCACTATTTGGTAATCCAAGCCAGAGGGAAGAAGCTACATAAATTCTAAACCATTCAATTCATTTAGTGATAGTTATCATTGTAATATCCATCACATTTATTTTGATCCTTACAATGATTTATGGTCATTTTATCATAATATGATTATCATGATATTTTTGTGAAAATTATGAACCTAAATTTACAAATTCCATAGGATACAATATGAAATAACATTTCATTGTCAATTTATTTCATTGAAGGATATTTTTATTTAGTTTAAAGGTGTATAATCAATAGTAATGTGATCTGTGATATTTATATCTCTTTGATTTTAAAAACCAGATATGTGTGTTGATTTATAAAAATATTTTTTTCATTCTTTTGAGATTTTATAAATGTTATCATCCTTAAAATATCAAACGCGATTAAATTTATGCCACCATATCACATTTAATAATCAATTTAAATAAAAACATAAAAATACACCTATAGATATGATAACCAATGAAGAAAAATATGAAAATTTTTAGAATTTTATTATATTAATTATAAAATAATATCCTGAAAATAAATGACATAATATCCATCATAATTTTATTTTAAAATATATAAGTTGTGTGCATTGAATTAATATTATAGAGAAATATAGAGAAAATGTTTTCGTATCCAGGATGACATGTGTGTCACAGAATATTTGTCAGAAGAAGACTAGCGATTTGCCTATGGAATTGTAATAAGAATAAATAAGATATCCTGAACAAGGGATAGGATCTATAGATTAAATTATAAAAAATTATTATTCTCTAAAACATGATAAGAAAAATTTGAAGATAATTTCTTTGTAGGATATTGTGTGGACCCTTGAATAACTATATTGAGGATGTTTAAATATCCCATAAAGATGTGACTCAAATATTTTTTGGAGATAAATTATATTAGTGGGAATGAGTATAAATAACCTTTTATGAGGTGGTATGCTGGATCACCAAAGACAAATAGTTACGGGAGATCACTTCTTCAGAATTTCAAGAGATTTCTCATCAAGAATTTTGGGAGATGACTTGAATATTCTATTCAGTTTATTTATAGTATAAAATCTATTTCTCATACTCAACCCATATATTGAATGGAGTAGGCCCCACATTTATGATGGACATTAATGTTCTTTATGGTTTTGGTATTACACCAAATTAATTATACGATTGATTTTTTAGGTGATTAGATGAGTGGATCTAGTTCATACATAACAAAAAATTTTGAATTAAAAGAATTAAATTTTTGAGAAGGACCACTAATTCATAACCTACTACTCTTAGTAATCACATTTGATATGGGAGCATCATTTTTTATTAGAGTGGTTGTACCCTTTGAATAATCCAATATTTTATAAGTATTATAGATATGGAGAGTATGATTTACTTGAACTATATAGGAGTTATATTCTTTGGATTAATGAATATTTATAGATTAAAATATCAAAATGAAAGGATATATACTTCCACATGGACTAAAGGTAAGGGGTTATTTTATAGTGGGATTAAGTAAACTATAATTATATACTCTAATTAATAATTTTAGAAAGAAACATCCTTAATTAAATGGGATAATAGGGAACATATTAATTTTATCAATATTTGAAAAATTTTACACCAAGGCGATGAGAAATAAAACTATCAAGGTCATATAGAAAAAAGGAAAATACATTGAAACAGAATGTATTTATCAATAGAGATATGATTGAATTTTTATATCACTTTTTGAAGATATTATTATGGATAATATTGATCGATGTTATGATTAAGTCACTCAGGATAATGAGGTAGTGACAACCATCAAAATATTTAGTGATAATATCAAAGATTCATCATTTTTATGGGACTACTACGAAATTTTCAAAATATATTTTATAAAAATATATAACCATATGAATATATTGGAGATCTTATATCTTCATGATCTGTATAAAAAACCTATAAATTATAATAGGAGAATATTAATAGTGTTCAAGTCGAATAAAAAAAAGATATGGAATTTGGATCCATGAATTATCTCAAGGGAAAAGATAATAATTATTAATCAGCCATTGGATTAAAAATGAAGATGTTGGTGAAAAATGATAATCCTGTATATATTTTTTAAAAAAATATAAGAAGAATAAGAGGTAAGTATATACGTGCTCTAAATTATAAATTTCTTTATCAGTGTAGGTCTTGAAAACATTTAATTTACTATAAAAATTGTAGGAATATGAAAAAATTTAGAGTGAACATGAAAATTAGACCATTCTTGGCGAATGAACAGATGAGTCCAAAAAGATGATCATATACTGAAAATGACAGTTATAAAAAAATTAAGTAATTTAATGTGAAAATGAGAAAGTCATGGTTCATCATCCACATGTGATTCTAATGAAGTTTTTTTCCTCTAAAAATCACATATATTTCATTGAAAATTATAAAAGTAATGTATCCACATAAGGATGTGTTTTGAAATAAAAGAGTTATATTCATTATATTATAAATTATGAATTAAAGGACTTCCATTAGAAAAACACCCATCATACGAGGATTTTGACTATTCATTAAATATATATATATATATATGGGATATCTCATATAATATATCAATGATTATACATTAAAAATTATATATTATTACATTTTTTAGACGTGAGTTACGAAATAATTACGACCATAGAAAAGGAGATTTATGAGACACAATCACTATGACTTAAGGCTAAATGAACTATGATCAAGTTGAAGGATTATTATTTCTATTATATTGTTATTCACCATAAATTATCCAAATCTAATTATTATATTATCACAATGAGGAAGGAAAAAAATTAAAATAATTTTCAAATGATACAAAGTCTATTGTAGTAATGATTTGAAATATAATTACATATCATTTTGGGATGAATAAAATAAAGAAATATCCCATAACTCATGGAATGATAATAATGAAAAAAGAATGAAACCATATGTAAGAAAAAGTATTTAAGCAGGATTTAAGAATCCTAAAAAATAATTAGAGACTCCCTAATATGTGGTTAAATATTTTCTTAAGAGATGATACTGGTATTGTGGGTGATTGGACACAAATATGGTTACTGATTGTATTGTATGTACAAACCTTATGAATTAGTATTTATTAAGGTTTATAAAACCTAAAAATATTACAATTTGTTCTTTCCAATGAAGAAACCCCTATTCAGGGAATATTTTCAATGATTAAAAGTATAAAATACAATCCTCACAAGATGATCAAGTAATAATAAGTCTAATGGGAAGAAGATATTGGCTAACACTAGTCAATGTAAAATATAAGAACTATTATTTTTCACTATCAATCATTTTATGTGTTTATTATGATGAGTGAGGATTATATTACATCATTTAAAATATGTTTAACCACCCCCTGACTTAAAAAAATCTTGACACTGATATCACAAGTATAAATTATATTATTTGTGTTGGTGATATTTTGATGGAATTACTTCACAAATAGTCAATAGTGATGTGGTTCTGTTTCTATTATCCTATGAAAAAAATCTAACCGCATATATGGTTTTTTGGCGATGGCCCAAAATATATATTTTTAAGATAGAAGGATTGACAGTAAAACATAGTATACATAGATATATATATTTATATAATAGTTTATTCAAAAAAAATTAAATATACATCCTATATAATGTGAAAAAATTAAAAAAAAAATAAATATTAAAAACAAACAAAACAATAAAATAATAAATAACATGCGAAATTTCTATAAAAGAAATATGTAAAACCATATAAATCTAAATTATTAACAATATTAGAGATGATGTGCTCACTCAAAACGCATTATAGTTTTTTTTAAAATCATTTTGGAGGTTTTTAGTCTTACAGAAGACCTGTTGGAGAGAAAAACATCCCTATACTGTGACCCCATCATTGTAGGAATTACATCATATTGTTCTACTACTAATATTTCCATCAACATTGCTCCTCCTTCCCAAGATATTGATATCTATGAATCTCTAAATGCTCCCAATTTACAATCTCTACTTCCTTTTTTGTGCTATCATATTCTCTTTATACTCAAGAGAAGATGATGAGGACTCCGCGAATGATATCCTCTTCTAGGATGATGAATGCACAATAGTTCTATAATAACTAGATGGAGTCAATCAGGTACTGATTCCAAACACACATCCTTTCTCAATAGCATAATGATTCATCTACATTGATTGTATGCCATCAAATAATAGTTTACTATGTGCCAGACACACATTCTTAGCAAGTCTCTCACCTTTATTGGGATAAGTCATTACCTCATATGAATCCTTGAAAAAATTTTGAAATTAAAAATCATAAAATATTAATTTTGTTCAATTTTAATGCTCAAAATATTACACTTTTTATAATATGACACTATTGACCACCAGTAATCTCTCATATGTTTGAATAAATGCACATTCAATTATAAACATAAAACTATGTGACATCATGTTTCTTAACTACCCATGTAAATATAAAATATATATTTATCTTTAATATATATATATATATATATTAACTAAAAGTACATATCATATGTTATTGATGTATACTAAATTTACAATGGTCATATATTTTCAGGAAATACTACTACCCCTAGTTCTGCAAAATATATGATTATCTCCTATGAAAACTATATTGAATTCATTATGACCAACTTCCACCCAAAAAGTAAAATGTGATGTAATCAGGTCAATGGATATAATAATACAGATAAAAAATTGTGTCTCTATCACTATATATGGTTCTATTCCTCATATTTTCCCAATACTATTGAAATTATTCATGTATACATACCTCAAAAACCTTATAGATATATGGTCTCATGCTATCTTCAACGAGATACCATTGTCCAGGAAAATAATTAATATTTCCATGTGAATAATTAAAAAATTTGCAAATAAGTAATATTTATTGACATTCCAACCAATTCATGAACATCTGATGATTTTCATCAATACATATATGATCCCTTGTCGCCCACGATATAGAAATAAAGTACATATAATTTCACTTCCCTTTATATGATAAATATGAAGAAAAAAAATTGATAATAGAAAAAAATGATCAAAAATAGCACATAAATAAATTAATGAAATTAATGAAAATTAAATAATACACAAAACTGAACGTATCCATATATACATGGATTAAATTTAGTATGTTTACATAACTTGGTAATAAAATCATCAATCTTGCTAGACCATGACCCATCTGAGTAAAAAATGAATAGGCACCAACCAGTGGGTAATATGGAGATGTATCGAGATGATCAAAAAGAAGATCAGTTTCCTATAGGGTACGTAACATCTCATTAGAAACATCACTCTACATTGGAAATGTGAAATCCAAATCATCTAAATATAACTAAAAAAATATTATATATTACTTGTGACTTAACCACTATATAATTGAATCAATATTTATCTACATCATCCTCTTTGTATTCGATTATTTTGGTAACATAATATTCATCATCAGTATAATTAATATTAACAGGACCTCAGGCTTGATCATCTCTTTTTATTTCAAAATCAATTGTTTTTTCATGATCATCCGTATCACCATTGGTCCATAATTGTAGGTTATCATCATCGATATATGAGTCTCTTCTAGGTAATTAAGTATTTGGAGCGTTCTCATGAAATATTTCATTTCTGTTCACCTCATTAGAAAAAATTACACTTTACCTAAAATTATTTTCAAGATTATTTATTTTTATAATTCTCCACCAATCAATTAACTCTCTTAAATAAGCATAAAAACATTCATAATTAATATATTGTTATTGATAAGATAGAATCAATGGTTATTATAAAATAAAAATTATTTGGTAATTAATGTCAATGATTTTATGGATTTGATAAAAATTCAAAACTCTATCAGTATAAAAAAAATAACATTTAATAATCATTAAATATTCATATCCTAGATAACAAAAATCTATTATTTCATCTAGTATGTCATAAAATTTACACAACCTTCTCAATGATAAGATCATCTCAAGAATAAATGACTATTATATGTTTTCATATTCACCTTATGAATGTTTATGAAATTGGAACCCATTATTCACATAGGAATTATAATATAAAACAATTTTGGATAGTGGGTTACTCAATATAAGAAATATATTATAAATCTTATCTATATGTTGAGAAAAATTATTTTTTATAAAGTTATCAATATAAAAAATAATAAATTTATTTTACAATTTGAAATATATAAAATATATTTTAATAGTAAATAAAATGATTAGGAAATGTAATTTGGAAGTTGTTATTTAAATGAAACTAGTTTAATTTTTGGAATTTTTTTTCTTTTATGATAATTTTGTAACCTAAAAATAAAATTATATTAACTCAGTTATAAAGAATTTAAAAAATATGTGAAAGTATCAAAAAAATTATAAATAATTCCATTTGAAAACATTTGGGAATAAAATATTGATTAGCATTGTATTTTTTCTTCATCTGGAATACATTGTTCATAAACTCCACAAAATCAATGTCCACATTGATTAAAAATTGATAATTTAATTTATGTTGTATCTTAAACATTTCTCTCATCATAACCCATCTATCTATTTATTTAAGGATATTTTTGTTGGATATAATTAGAGTAGAAAATAAAAATTTACTCATGGAAAAATGTGTCTATAATTGACCATTGAACTAATGCATCGTTACATAGCTTTTTGATTAATTTTTTGTGAATCTATAATATGTTAACATCTATGATAATTTTTCCATCCCTTCAAAATTATATTCATTTATAAAATTTTCTATTTACAGGAGGAAATTCAGAGGAAATTAATTTCATTTTTTATATAAAATTCAAATAGTATATAGTTGATCCCTAATAAGAGAATGATATTATTTTTTCATTGAATCATCGACATGAAAAAATATTATATTTTTTTAGGTCAATCCAAATATAAGATATTAAAAAACAAGTAAATCCAATTAGAAAAATTCTTTCCATTATTATATAACAATAATGACTTTCTAATATGATAATATGGCCATTTTTTACACATATATAAAAATTGGAATCATAAACATATGGTAGCGTCAAATCTAAAATCTAATGAAATAAAAAATGAATGTTTTTCATCGTAAACTATATAATTCATTTTTGAAATCATTAAATTATGTGATCCTTCATTTCAAACATATCATGTTTTGGATGCCTATAAATTTGGGAATGATATAATCATCCATTAATATTATATTTAGCCTAAATAGGTGGATAAAAAAAGATATAAAATATATTATAAAAATACTTTTTATCATTAAGAATAAAATATAACTTGTGAGGGACTATCAAATTGGGCCAATATGGAAAAACCCCAAAATTACTGCATCTTATCCAACTATGATCTTCACTAATGAGAGCTTTTTTTGGGTGGTTTATAGTCCACCAAATGATACAAGGAGGAAATGAATAGGTAATAGATTTTATATAAATACATCACATAATTACAATAGTTTCCAAATATATAAATTATACATTTTTAGAAATTATTTCTATTCCTTTGTAAATGAATGTCGGTAAGAAGAAATCATTAATGATAGTCGATAAAACAATATTCTTGACTATAATAAAGAATAAATTCATTAATTTCACTCATATTTAATAGAGAGGATTTTAGGCCATGTGTATTTTATCAACAAAACAATCTATATACTAGTATGTTGATAATTGTAAACATTAATTTACTGTTTTATGAATTTTTTTCAATACAATAATATATATATTGACACCATTACTCTACTATAAATTTTATCCATCAACCAACAAATTAAAATAAAAATGAATAGTTTTTTAGATGTCCTAGAATTAATAGTTTCAAAAAATTATATGGTTCATACATCAACATCAAAGGAAGTATTTTTTAGATATATAAATTCGAGATAACAATAATGTTGACTACAATAAGAACTAAATTAAGTCAAACCTTAAATAGAAAGACAAAAACAAGTGTCATGGGATTTTGAAGTAAAAGGAAAATTATCCTCATCAAAATGTGTCCTTCAATCACCATCACAAGGAAGATGTATTTTTTTAATTAATTATATTGTATTTCTTCCATGATATCAATGATGTTGTGTCTTAAGGAATAAATAAATAATGTAATATGGTAGTAAGTGGAAAATACATCCACTTTTTAACATGAAAAAACCTAAATATCCCATTCTGTGCATATTTCGAACCTCAATTTTCCACATGTAATAATATTAACTAAGAATAATTTCATAATAATATATGATAAATCATCTGAATATACTTGAATCATCTAGCAGCCGAATCTCAAATGAAAGACTAACATCTTGATCACATAGAAATTATAGAAAACTAATTTCTATCATGTGAATGTGATTTAAAAAAATTGATTATATGAAAAAAATATCATTTTGGAATTCTATTACATTTATTTAATACACATAAATTTTTCAATAACTAAAAAAATTATTTTGATACATCGAGTATATAAGGAATTATCAGAATACATCATCAACTCATAAAATCAAGATCATTCAAAATAATGAGTAAAATCGTCATTATGAGATTTTAATTTGTGGAATGGATGAAAAAACCTCTTGTACTACTTTTTTACATTATGATGGATATGGATTAAAATTATTAGTATCCTCTCAAGAACTATGTTCTACATATTGATACCAAAAAACATAATTTTTCTCAAAACCAAAAATAAATATATCACTCCTAATTTTTCAAATGTACAAATATCCCCAAATCACATTTCATAGATGGGATAATATGTTTTACTTCAAAAAAATTCATCTTTTTATGATGAAAATGAAATAAATGTTTCAATTCTCAAATATATATATTATTTATAATAGAACAGTTCAGATTCCATTGAAGATTTAGCAAATCATGGTCTTGTAATAAAGATTATTATTACTTCCATGATACATATTTTTCTAAAAAAAATATGAAATATAAAATACTTCTTATAATTTATATTATATAATGATGGTATTTTAAAAAAATAAAATAAATAAAAAAACAAATTAAATATTAATATTACAATTTCTACTTGATTAATAATAAATTTTATAATGATATCTACATTTTTTTATAATAACCTATAATTTTTTATATTTAATAATAAAATTTCCAAGGTATATCTAATTGTTTCTAAATACTAATAAATATAATTTTGGGTAAAATAAGTACAAAGAATTGGAGTGAGTGAAGTGGGTAGTAGAGGGGATGGAGTCGATGACATTGAGTGACATATAGAGACATTGGGTTCAAACCGATTGGAGCAGATACATTCATTGTAAAAATATTGAGAGATGGAAGATGAAGTATATAGAAGAGACAAAAATTCTATTCTTAGTGGGTTATTTCTATTTATTTTTTCAATATGTCATCATGTGAAAATAATGTTTTGTCGATAATCCTGTGTTTATATAATGTATGATTGTCAGGATTTTTTTCTCACAATGAGATATTAAACCAAAATAGGGAAAATACCCACAATGAATTTCATTAATATCTCTCATATATTCATACTCCTCCAAAAATCATAGGTTTATCCATGACATTCTCTCCCCCAAACATCATGGAACAGGAGGTGGCTGAATTATTTCTCTCTGATGCTTCTTTTATCCCCACTACTCCCTACTTCCTTTTATCCATCCATAGAGGGGAGATGATATATGTTACTATAGAGGGAAATAATTCAGGAAAAACTAGATTAACTCAATTTGGAATTAAGTGAGTAATATTTAAAACTGTGACTAATTGAACAAGAAGCAGATGAGATAAATAACCACGAGACTCTTAGTGGGGGTTTCCCCTTATTTGTTCACTATATCATTGGTCGAAAATAATGACTCATAAATAGTCATTAATTTCCATTTCATTTATTAGTAAATTATTTTTTCTCCCAATGAGATACTAAACAAAAAAGTGAAAACCACTATGCATGGGACATGAACTAACTCAGGTTGAAACTAAACTAGTCACCCTAGCAGGCCCATGATAATCCCCGATAGGCATTTCCTATTCTCCCAGGTTAATAAATATATTTTGGTAGAAAATATGATATCGTTGGAAACTCATTATCCCAAAAAAACAATATATAAAAATAGACAATATAGAGTAAAAAATTGATTAATATATGATTCATTGAATGAAAAAGGTAAATACAATGATCCATATAGAATAGTAGTAGAACTAAAAAAACAAAACTCATTCAAACTAGAAGTGAATCATTCAACATGTCACGTCTTGGTCACCACCATTAATAAGTCCAGCCCCATACATGAGAAAACCTAAAAAAAGATGAACCTAAAAAACATTTCCTATCAAACGATTCATACTGGAATAATTATATATTGATCATAAAATAACCTATTAGATAAGAACCATAGAATCCATAAAATAACTTATTAGGTAACTATCCATAAATGCTATTTTCAAATTACAAATAGAAAATATTTTTTATATTTTAATGTGCTAAAAATATATTGAATTTTATAAAACCATTTTGCAAAATTTATTATTAAAATCACATTCCATGTAATGGATAAAATTAAGGGAGATGAAATGAGTATAAGATGAAACAAATATAAAATGCAACAAAAAATGGATGATGATTTTCAATTGGAAGTAGAATAAAACAAAAAAATTACTAGGTAGTCAATGTTCTATAAAAAATAGGTACATATACATATTTAATCATGGTAATTTCATAAAAATCCATATAAGAAATCACTGGACATAAACAGATCCGACCCAACTATCACCATATTGTGGAACTCCGTAGTTAATAATTAAACTTGCTAGTATACCCTAGCCTCCCCAATGGAAAATCCCCCCATAGAATGACCTCTTTTTAGGGAGTTTTAATCCATCTAGCCGGGCTTTGAAATAAATTTCCCCATAACCCTATTAATGATGTTTAAGGAAATGAATGATAATTGTATGAATATGGATGAGTAGGCCATCATGAGTTTTTAATTAAAATTATATGGCCTATTACTCCACAAAAACAATTCCTAGTGAAATATATATAAAAACATAACAGTTAAAAAGGGTCAGATTAAAGAACTACAAGTAACAATACTACCCATAATTAGGATCCTCCCAATAGAAATATAACATAGTGAGGCATCATAACCACACAAAAATATCAATTCAGTTGATAATAAAATTTCAAAATCCCAAAAAAGAAATAAAATTCCCAAAGCACTAAAATTCATTTTACAAGATCACTCGGCGTTTTATCAAACATTTTATGAACATATATATATATATATGTAAGACTATGAAATAAATTATAGAACCCATTTCCATCAGTTTCAAGATGAAATCAGTATAATAGATCAATGAATCAATTTTCAAAATTGAATAAAACATTTAAAACATTCTAATTAAGGATCAACTGTCAAATGGAATGTTCCAGAAATGAAATGCATTGACAAACCAACCTGAACAATGTGAGAATGTGATGGAACTCCTTCTCAAGGAAGATCCATGTCCATGAAACAAACCACACACCCTAGAATCAATGAAATCATCCCACATAAGACTACAACTATACAATGGTTTGTCCATGTGGGATGCCTACCATGAACGAAGAGTATACTAAGAGAGAGAGATAATTTGGGAGGATGAAAACACAAAAAAATCCAAAAAATATCACCTATAAACCACATAAGGGATTTAATAGAGGATGGATAACCAAGTGGGAGGTTCTGGGATCCCCCTTTGGCCCCCTTGGTTGAGTGGGGGGAGAGAAACACAGAATGGGGTTTCATTAATGGTGGGGAAAACATAGAAAGTCAAAATTTCATGAATCAATATAAGTGACATGATTTAGATGTACCATTTACAAATATATATTCCAATCATTCCCACCCTCCTAGATGGAAGGGTCACCAGTATGGGCTGGCCACAGGGTTTTGGAAACTAAGTGCCAACGAAGAAAATGTGTTTGGTCATAATCAAAGAACACCTCACATGCTTGTTTCATGATTTTTACTAATTGTTCAAAAAACCAAGAACCATTTCTTAGTATCTACTTAGAGGATTCGCATTTACTCCATTTTATTTCACAATTTCAGAAAAACTATGCATAGATCGTTTAAAAAAATATTCAAGAAACAAATTAAGATAAAACATTATCTTCCTTCAATAGTTGCACAGTTTCTCCCCAATCTGTGCACATAAGAAATTACATCCCCAAACCTCCACAACACAAAACTCACCACTGGAAATATATCCTAAGCATTATATATTATCAAAAATCAAGAAAAAATTGAAATTAACTAAAATTAATTAAAAACGGTGTTATGGTGTGATATTTCACCCCATAACAGAAATATTATTCACATATAATGACACATTGGAAAAAGGATTATCAAATATTGGACCCAAAACAAAATAAATCCTCGTGAATCAATAAACCAAAATTTGAACATTCAATACCACATTCCAAAAGAGATCAACTCTAGATAAGAAAAAAAGAGGGCTGTTGGGAAAGAAAATAGAGGGTCCTCCCCACCATTATAAAGAGCCAACCATAAATAAACCCACAAACCAGGGGTCCCTAAGGAAATAAACCCAAACCAAGCATTGAAAAAAACTATTATCCATCATTTTAATGTGATTAAATGATATCTAAATGGACAAAAATCCTGGTGAAAACCAATTCAATTAAATATTAATAGGTAAAATACTTGAAACTATAAGGAAGAACTGCAAACTATATTGTGGTTTTAAGAAATAAGTTTAACAAAATTATTTCCAAACCAGAATACTTTAAAAAAATTAACCTAGATAATGAATATTAAACAATACATACTTTAATATTATATGTAAAATATTGTTCAACAACCCCATAATGAAAAATAAATGATAGCGTGAAGAGTTTCACTACATTTACAATGTGTCGAGCCTTTGTGCCTTGAAGCATCTGCTTTCATGTAGTCATGAGATGGTAACCTCTAGATAGTGATTATTTTTCTAGAAATTATGCTTGAATAATTTATCAATATATCCTAGGGGATTACTCCATCTAAAATAATTCAGATGATTATAATAAGACGATCTCGAATTTCCAATGTAACCACTATGAATGAAAATGAGTGGGTTCTATGATGAACAAGGTGGTGGAAATATAAAAGGAGGCAAATTATAAATTGTTTCCTGTAGTAAAAAATATCAATGAATGGGGAACCATCATAAGAGCCAAGGGAAACTAAATTTCCAACTGCTACATAGTTTACTCTAGGAATTAGATCACCTAGAAACACCTCATCTAATAGCTTTCCGAACATAACTTCCATGGATGAGAAAACAACCACATTAAAATATAATTGAATAAACCAAAAGAATAGAGGATCTTCCATCTTGTCATTTGACTAAATCACCAGATTGAAATATACCATGTCTATTATGTAGTCATCATATGCCCTTATTATATGATGACCTGGTTATACACCCATGATATCTTCCACTTTCATCACCATTACCTCCTAATGTATTAACCCTTGGATTGAAGTTGTCTCAAAATTTTCCCAAAACATCCCAACATAAAAATAATATGGTTAGATCACCTTCCATCATTCCAATCCCGATCACTCAAACATATCTAGGATAATTAACACCCTCAACAATTTAGTAGTTCCCAAGTACTGAAAATCATATTGGAATTTATCAAAGCATTTTGTAGCCTATAATGGACCTCACTCACCCCAGAGAACCCTCTTCGATGGAGAATAAATCGACTCTGCCACCCCACTATTAGGAAGGTTAGGGAAAAGTCATGAATATAATCATTGGAAACCTTAAGGACCATTCTGGGTGGCATAATCGGTTTAAAAAATAAACAGAAATCCCAATTGACATCAACCAAAAGAAATATTATATACCAAATTAGTATATCATAAATTGAAAAATAAAAAATAAAAAACAAAAGTCCCCTTAACAAAATTCCCATTTTAGTTCCAAATTTCCAAATAGTATTATTCTATTTACAAATTCCCAATATACCAAAACTCATTGTCAATGTCAACTCAATCAAAAATTCCTGATTTAAAAATTGAAAAATGTACCAAAATATCATTCCTTTTTGGGACTTTTATTTCATAAAAATCATCCAAAATCCACCCACACTGACAAAAATGAAACAAAATAATCACTCACACCAAAATTCATAAAATAGAGATCCAGTGACTATGCATAACCTAAACACATAGTATATCAAACCATTCACTAAACATGAATGGACCACTGAATATTTCTTGAACCATGTACTTAGGCTTTACATGGGTCTGTACTACATGTAATTTCATCATGTAACACTGGTTCACTTCCATTTTAGTCCACAAACCATACAAATCAAAAAAATACCCATGACATAATCGATGAAATCTAAAATAATTGACTCCAATCATGGGCTACCCCTAGTAACTTCTAGATCATGATGAGTAAGAGTTCACGATACTCTTCTCCTATATACGCCTCCATTACTAATATACCAATCTATAAACTATATGACACCACAAATAATATTGGGAATATCTGATACCAATTTTTCATAAACCAAATTAGGTCAACCTAGAACTAGCCTCATGAGGTGGGCCACTGTATAGCCCAAGAGATAATTTTGATCATTCGGGAATCACTGATAACACAAGTTGGAATAGTTTATCAACTAAAATAGTAGAAATAAATAATCCAGATAGAGTACATAGTAAAAATAGTAGAATCTATAAATCACATAATGAAAAGTATTCATAAATAAATCTACATGCCAGGGAAACAAAACAAAATAGTGAAAAAATGACAAAACTAAAACCAAACATATTTAACATGATCACTATACAACATCTTAGTCACCACCACCAAAAGGCCTGAATTCTCTACATGAAAACTGAAAAAATAATTGAACATGGAAAATATATCAATTCTACCAATGATGTGTGGCATAATTAGCATGCAAGCATAAAAAATACTACTTGGTAAGCACCACCGAATCCATATTTATCATTTCCATAAATAGTACATATATTCTATTTTTAAAATAAAAATATAAAACAATGTATTGACATTTAAATATCCAATTACATCATTTATCTTAAAAAACCTATTTGAGATCCAACTGCCAAACAAAAACTCATTCCACATAATGCGTAGAAGAATTTAAAATATAAAGGAAGTAGAAGATGTATGGAATAAGAGATGCAACCAGAAATAATGTATATGATACAAGTGATATAATATAAATACTGAAAGAAAAGGAATCCATTATGATTAAAAAAATATGAACATACATGTATGAAATCTGGGATTCTCCAAAATATACCTAGAACAAATACATGGGTTTACCCAGTTCAGACCCATTTTCTAGCATATGGCGCACCTCAATAATCATTAACCAACCTTGTGTATCTATCCCAACCTCACTATTGGAAAATCCCACTAGACATATCCTCATTAAATGGGGTTTTAATCCATATAATCGGGATTAAATTGTTTTCCCTATTTACTCTAAAGACAATCTTTAGTAATCACTTTATATTAGTATTATGTAGAATTAAGAGTTCAACACATTCTTGTCAATAATCCTAAAATAGATATTAATGCATACATGCCTTTCCAAATCCATGACACCATAAATTTTGAGGATCTCTCCCCTAAAGGATGATTGTAGGGGAGCCTAGTATACATTGAACCATTTCAAAGTTCCAACCAGACATATACATCTTGTGAATTTTAATCCCAATTTCAAAAACATTATAAATTACTAACTAATACATAATGTTTCTAAACCCTAAACCAGTTCCAAAACCAATGTGAAAATGTTTTTTTCATAGAAGGTTCCAAATGGTCCTTTTTGTTATATAGTTACCGAATCTCACATCACGGTGCCAAATGTTCCACGATTTCGTAACAAATTAGTCTATGTTTGAAGTCATGTGGAAACCAAAGATCCATTTTGAGAACATTGTATGTTTTTCGAAAAAACATTGGGACACTGAAAGGAGGGGGGAATGAAATAGAGGAATGCTAATTTGAAAACTGGGGTTCCAGATAGACATTTTTATTGAATTTCATCTATATGTGTTTTTTTTCTTATACAAATGAGAACCCCTTTCACATATGGACATTTCCTAATTCATGGAAATTTATATGGAAAACCATAAATATTTCCAATTATCCAATTAAGGAACTACAAGTAACATTAAAACCCATGGAAACATCCTTGCATGCACACCAATCTATTAATAAGAATCACAACAACACTCAGAGATAAATTCACAACTAAATATTATTTCCTATCCCAAATAAATCTAAACACATACCCAATGAAACCAAATTAATTTTAAAATGCAACATGGGATTTTATCAATCACCTTGTATACATATATTTAATGTAATGACTATGAAAATCCTTTAAAAACCCATTTCTATTAACATTAAAATATGAATCCAGCATAATATACCAAACTAGTACATCAAAAATAAGAATCACATTTCTAAAAATTTATAAAGAATTAAAAATAATAAAATGGAATGTTCTATAAAGAAAATGGATTGAAATACCTACCTCAATGATATGAGAATTCAAAGTACCTCCAGGAGAGTGACGAACCTAGACCTTGAAGAAAATGTTATACACTACCTTTAAATATATAAACCAATAGAATCCAACACTCACAATTTGATTCATCTAAGAGGAATATTATCCAAGAATGAAGATAAAACGAATGGAGGGAGAATGTGATTGGATGAAAACACACAATATTCCAAGGAAATGTGAATGGATGAAAACACACAATATTCCAAGGAAACTAAACTATAAACATTATAGAATCATCAATAGAGGAAAGAGAGATAAAAGAGGAGGTTTTGGAACCCCAGTTCATACACCTAGGTCATTTCATGGTTAATAAACCTAAATTGGGGTTCAATTGATATAGGAAAAAATATTTGGAAACTTAATATTTAAAGAATATGGGTACGTCCCATGGTATGGACACATGGTATACCAAACCATGCACCAACCTAGTGCACCATGTTGGAAGGAAAAGTCACCCGCATTGGTTGGATAAATGGTTTTGTAAACCATGTGCCACCCATGCTAATTTTTTTTTGTAAAAATGATAGATCCCCTCTCACCCTTGTCACATGGTTTCATTTAACCATGATAGGGTCATGCGCCTTGCCTCAAACACCACTAACAAGCTACATGGTTACTCATTTAGATCGTACAGTTTATGAAAAACCATTCACAGACCATTGAGGAGAAGTTATGAAATAATAAATGAACTGAAAACACCCTTTGACATCACCAGACCCAAACTATGGGAACTATCATTTCAAAGGGAAAAAACATGTAAATTACAAAACTGAAAAGACCCCACCATGAACTCAACTCAAGCCTCAATAAAAAGATCAATCCAGCAGAAAAATATAAAATTAATGAAAATAAAATAAAAATGGTCTTGGTGAATGATAACATGTTATTTTTATCACTCGCATCTATTTCATCGGGCTTCAATCATTGGTTTACCCATAAATTTCTTTCATCAAATTTATTTGGACTTAGGGGCACTGCAATTCTTTCACTACATCATATCACTCATCCCACACACTACATGTTTCCCTTGTATCAGTTGGTTCATCATCTATTACCAATAGTCTATAATTATATGTAATTATGGTAAATTATATACAATTTTTGGAAATTATGGGTAATTAGGTTTTATTATGGTATACTTTTTTCTAATTATAGATATCTTTTTCTATTTATGTTAAATTATTACTAATTATTTAAATTTATTTCTATTATTTCTAATTAATTTTAATTGTTTCTAATTATTTCTAATTATTTTATATTATTTCTAATTATGTCTATTTATTATTATTTATTATGAATTATTTTCAAATTATAAATAATTATTGAAAATTATTCCTATTTTGTGAAAATTAATTTTATCTTTTGTAAATTAATAGTAAATATTTCTAATAAATACTATTTATTTATAATTAATACTAATTATATATAAATAATACTAATTATCTCTAATTATTAAAAAAAAATTAATTATTACCTATTATGTCTGATTATTGATAACTGTTACAATTTATTGTTAATTAACACAAATTATTTTTAATTATTTCTAATTATTTATAATTATTATTGATTTGTTATAATTAATGAAAATTGGTAAAATTTATTATAATTTATTTCTAATTATTTATAAATTTTTATGATTATTTCTTATTAATATTATTTAATTTTTATTACTGCTTATTATTTCTAATTAATCCTAATTATTTAAAAAAATTCTATTTCCTGCAAATTATTGTTATTTTTAAAAAAATTAATATTTTTCTAATTATTAATACTTCATCCTAATTTCTTCTAATTAATATTAATTATTGCAAATGAATATTATTGTTTAATGATTAATGGAATTTATTACTAAAAACTACTATCTATTAATGAATATTAGTAATGAATAGTAATTACTACAAATTATTAATTATTATCTCTTTTTAATAATAATTATTTCTAATAACTAATGAATATTGTGGATTATTTCAATTTATCCTTAGTTAGTAATGATTAATTTTATTTATCAAAATTTAACAGAAATTTTTAATGATTACTATAAATTATTACAATTTATCGCTAATTATTAATGAATATGGTTAATTGAAACCATCCATGGTCAATTTTTACTGATTATTTTTAACTATTACAATTTACCATTATTTATAATGAGGTACCATTAATTTTTACTAATTCTTAAAAATTATTGATAATTAAAGCTAAATATTGCAAATTGAGGCTAATTATTGCTAATTATTGACAATTTGGGCAAATTATTTGTAGAGAAACGTTTTTCCCTGTATGACTTTGGAATATTTCTGCATATATTTCAAGAGCTAGGAGTTGGGACGACGTGCCATTCGGAGGCCCAGGGTGCCGGAATATATTTTATAAAAATATTAAGTGTTTTTATATTATGAACATGGTAGGGTTGTTTTTTCACATAAATGGTAGGTCGGATCAGAAATCTGATGGCACAGTTGCGTCTAGAGCATGCCGTTTACCCTAAGCAGGGTGTTAAAGTTGCGGGCATGGGCCTTCTGTGAGAGATGTCTCCCATGGGAAAAAATAATCCTTTTGAAATAATGACTTAGTGATATTTAACAATGGCATTCTCTTCATCTAACATTCAATCGAAGTCTTGGAATGGAAATATGAGACTTCCGTTGAGTTTGAGATGGGTCGTTTTTCCTATGCGCGATATAAAATAAGTAGGCGTAGAGGATTTCGAATCAGCGACCGTGGGTGGCGTTTCAGTGAGTTTTTAAATATTCTATTGAGATAAGCCGGAGAACCCATTCTTGTTCTCCTCTCTCTCTCTCTCTCCCTCTCTTCCAATCTCTCTCCCATTCTCTCTCTCTCTCTCTTGTTCTTCGGAGTTCTTTTTCGTTCTTCACTGAATTGATGAGTGACCTCTGCTGGAACCTTGGCGGATCGAAGCAGGAGCGTCGTGGACATGCTGCCAACGACGCATGACTGATTCGAGGTAGTATTTTGTTTTTGGTTATCCACCCCTTTGTCAGTTTCTGGAATTTTTTTGTCAGTTTTGTTGTTTTAATTCTATAATTTTTGAATTGGGATGATGGCCGAATGAAGACGACCATCATCTGAGCCCCGTTCTAAATCCTTTTCCTGGGCATTCTTCGTCCCATTTTTTGGACGCGGAAATCTTCTCGGATCGATGATCGGGGGAAGGTGTTGCAAAGTTCCCATCCCGAGGAACCCGATACCACATTTGGTTTTGTAATCGGGCCACTGGAACGGGGGTGGAAGCCATTGGAATCCCCAGCTCCGACAAGGGCGGTGGCCGGAGGTTGGGGTGGCGCATCAGGGTTCGGACGAGGATTCAGTGTCGGGTGTCGTGGGTGCGGATAGCGGGTGTCAGCCGGCGACTTTGGCCGGAAGCGGTAGGCCAGGGCGCGGTCAAGCGGTGGAGAGTTGGTGACTTCAGTCGGTGCAGTAGGGAGCACCGAGGCGGGTTCGGGTGGGTTGTGAAGCTTGGGATGGTGGAGCGCGGAGGACCAGGTGGCGTGGGTGGCGGTGCACGGCCGGAGGAGTGGTGTGGTGTGTAGCTGAGGCAGCACAGTTGGGCACTACGGGAGGTGGAGGCACTAGCGTCCGACAGTGGTGGGTCACGCTCTGCGAGGGGGGCACCTGAGGCGCTGACCTCAAGTGTACAAAGAAGAAAAGGACCCGTGCTTTGCGGGTCCTACTGGGCGATGATGACAGACAAATGGCAGGTCTTCTTAAAGAACCGGACCCAAGGGGGTCTGATGTTGTGAGAGGGGGCCACAGATGACGGGTCATGGGAGTCGGGCCGGACCCGTGGCTGGGCTGTGGGCTGGGGGTTCGGACCGGGCTGGCTGGGGTGAACTGGGCCAGTTGGGCCCCTTCCGTTTGGGGGGTCATAACTTCTAAAAGGCACGTCCGTTTGACGCACCATGTGGGTTTGTGGGTTCATGTCGGCGAGGCAGAATATTTGAAGTGTGTTTCTGGGATTTTGGGTTCTGCATCCGAAGGCAGGTAACTCAGAACACTTTAATTTAATCATTTCAAATTATTATTAAAGATCATGATGGACTTACTTCGCGATCTGGACGTCCTTTTGATGCGTTTTCAGAGGCATTATGGCACAGGAGTGAAGATGTTCCATCCAAAGATCGTTCGGAACCTTTGCGGTTTGGATTCGTTGCTCGGTGTCATGACATGCTTAATGCGAATAATTAATTAATTATTAAATTAATTAATTAACCTTGCGTCGGACCTACCACATTTTTGGGAAGTCCGATTGATTCTTCGTCAACGGCAGCATCACCCCAGTCCTCGTGCGGACTTTTTGAGATGCTTTTTGTAGTTTATTGGTCAGAGACAAGGTTCGGGCCCCATAGAACCTAATTCACATGTTTTACGGTGAAACGCCTCTTTTTCAGCTGACATCCGTTTGGGTTGTTTGAGTACTCATTTCTGAGTGTTCTTATGAGGGGATTGCGATGACGCAATCCACCTGTCTAAATTCGGGCCTAAGGAAGGGGTCCCACATGGCGCCTTTCGGACATATGCTGAATTTTTACGACTTATGCTTCATAAGTCCATTCAGGGAAAATGAATAGCCTATGCCTCATGGTTATCTGCATGGAAAGAAATGGTACGATCTGCGTGGCGTGTTTCAGAATTGAGGTGTGGGCCCCACAGGGCCCCGTTTTCATAATACGTGGAGTTTCAAATTCTTCACCCGGAGTCTATTTTAGGCGATGTCATCAGTGTTGGAACCCTGGCATTGTGGCAAAGTTGACTAGGGTGGTTTCAGATGTTGAAGCCGGAGTTGAGGTGTGGACCCCACATGCCCTCTTTTAAGATGTGTGCAGTGTACTGTGACCTTTTCGTCAGATTTCCATTTGAGGCATATGAATAGTCATTTTGTCTTGTTTTTCCTAAAGCAGCGTGATGGCTCAGTTCGCCCGACCACTTTCGGGACCGTGGTGTGGGTCCCAAGAGACGTCATATGAGCTTAACGTGGTGTTGAATAACATTTTCGTCAGGAGTCCATTTCCATTGAGTAAATAGTCTATCTCGTAAGTTTTTTCATGGGGAATACAACGGTTCAATCTGTTTGGGTGTCCAGAGCCTCATTTGAGATCTTATTAAATGTGGAAACATGAAATTGAGTTGGTCAGAGGTTCCATTTACGCACTCCGAACCTACGCATGGTACCGGTGTTAGTGACACCCAGTGATGGCATGCACAGTGTGGAGTTATCAGACTAGTTCCAGTTTTACTCTCCAGTGGGGCTGGGTAGTGGGTTACCCATTGACCTTAAGATTTCCCCGCCAGCGAGGCTGGGGTGTGAGTTACCCATTAACCATAGGGTTTACCCTCCAGCGGGGCTGGGCAGTTGGTTACCATTGACCTTAGTGTTTACCCTCCAGCAGGGCTAGGCAGTGGGTTACCTATTGACATTAGGGTTTACCCTCCAGCGGGGCTAGGCAGTGGGTTACCCAATGACTTCTTAGGGTTTACCCTCTAGTTGGGTTCGGTAGAGGGTTACCTGATGACTTCTTTCAAACTCATCCCTTAAATGGGGCTAGTCAGTGGATTTTCTCCGTGATTACCAGAGAAAGACCCTTGGTTGTACGGTTCAACGATGATGCAGCTTTGGCATACGGGACAGTTGTGCATCAGTGATGTATATCCTTTGAACTATTGGCAACTTTTCCTGGGTGGAGCTTGGAGATAGAGATCCCCTTACACACTCTTTCTTGTTTCTTTTTGATCGTATATATATAGAAATTTATACACCCTACTTTTGTTCCAACTCCATGAGTTTGGTTACTCACCTTTTAGGAGGGGTGAAGACACGTGGTGTATTCCATGTGCTTTCTGTGTCCATCTCCTCATGGATTAGACGAGTCTAAATCCTTCCTTTGTTGGGTTGCGCTGCACTCTCTCTATTGTAATCTTAAAGTATTCTTAATCTGTCTAATGCTCTCCGTTTTAGTATCTCCTTTTTTTCTCCCTCGTGCTTTTGGGGATCCTACTGAATATCATTATACTCACCTCTACTTGGGATTTTCACACACTTGGTGTGACCATGTAGACAAAGGACAAATCGATCGATACTATAGAGGAGCATAGAGGACACCAGAGCTTGGGCTGCATTCATTGGCCATAGCAGGTTTTCTAGGTGTGAGACTCAATAGCTGTTTAATTTCGTTACTTTTTGCCGGATTGTGTAACATTTATAGTTGGACTCGTGTTTTTCCATTTTACTATTAAGTTTACTTGTCAGTACTTTTCATCACTATACATGTTCTCTTTAGAAGTTGATTCATGACTGGGGTTGGGTTATAGTTGTTTGTCCTTTGGTTTCCTTTTTTACTCTGCAATTCTTCATCGAGTGGGTTGTGAGTGTGAGTAGTTGTACTTTGGTGAATTCCTCCCTGAGATTGTTACGCCTTTGATGCTTGTCGCCAGCCCCTGGCCAATGGGGGTAGGCCTGGGGTAGTTTCTTATTGAGACCGGTAGGGTCAAGTCGTGACAAAGTGGTATCAGAGCTGGTTCGTTCTAGGGGGTGTTGTTCGGACTTCCCTAAAAAGGAATTGGTTGTGTTTTGGAGAAAATAGTGTGAACGTGTCTCGAGAGTGTCTCTCAGGCCAGGGAGTCTAGTGATGGTGTGACGGCCAACGTATCCATTCACCAGGCCCCTGATAACGCGCTTGTTGACTTAGAAAACTGAGATACTGATTGCTGGGAATTTGGTTCATGCACCATATAGGATTGAGTCTTTGACTGTCATTCTTGAGTCACCTCCTCATTGTTGTTTGTATATATATGCTCATTTAATTATGGTACTCTTTGATCAGATTCAAGATGTCTCAGTGATGATAGACAGCCATGATACTAGCTCCAGTTCATGATGACAATTCCAGGAGTGACGAGGCTTTTTTTCAAGATTCATCATATGATTACCCATTCTCTAGTTGGAAAAGCAGTAGCACCTCCACCTGTGGAGTAGCATATAGTACCAACAACAAAGGCCGATGATGAGCACAGGCTAGGCACGCTACGTGAATTCTAATGGCAGAGACCGTTGAGGTTTCGTTGTGATCCTTAACCTCAGACAGTGAAGGGTTGGCTAAATTCGGTGGTTCTCCTCTTTAGGATTGTTCAGACATTGACAGGCTGATGGTGGCTTTGACATCCAGTCATTTTCCATTAAGCAGTTTGGCGTTAGTAGACCCAGGGTTACTCAGATGCACGATGAGTTGGTACTCTCGTGGGGTGACTTCTAGAGGCTGTTTCATGAGGAGTACTACCCATCCTACTTACGCTTTATACAGTTTTAGGAGATTTTGGAGTTTCAGTGGGTAGTTATGGTAGTGGCTGAGTATGTGATTAGGATCACAGACCTTACTCGATACTCTATGGATGATGTCCATGATGGAAAATTCCGATCACAGAAGTTTGGGCGAGGTCTCTGCATATGATATTCTCCCCAGCGTAGTGCCCTTGTGCATCCTCACCCATCTCGGGTTGCTGGAGAAGGCACTAGTGATAGAAAAAATTCTTGAAGAGGGATGTCTATCGATAAGGCCTCAACGCCGGATGTCTCTCCTTGTTGATACTCAAGAACCTGGTCGGGGTCATCATAGAGCACAGAGACAGCCCAAGATGGACTAGTGATATGTAATTGATGTGTGAGGTCACGTGGCCTGTGACTACTCGACGAAATGTATTGAGTTTTTCAGATAGTTGGAAGATTCACTGCCACGAAAAAGGTGGTGTCATGATCAGAGAACTACTAGGTGAGGATAGGGTGGTCCCTAGGGAGGTGGTGCTGGAAGAAAATTAGGAAGAACTGTGGTTGGCGGATGATGTTTCGAGGTCCTTCCCTCACCACTATGCGGCCCATGAGAGGCTCAGGGAGATGACATATGGGGATGAGGGTGGCTATGTGCTATGGAGGTCTACAATCCTGCAACGCATGAGATGATGGGAGGTACACTCTGTGTCTTTTTCAACTTTTCTCAGCAGAAATTGTATGACGATGCGTGAGGTACACTTTTCATCTAACTCCATGTTTGAGGGGTTACAGAGGGTGGCACAGGTCATCAGTGTAACCTTGTGCTGTTGTTTTCCTACGTAGCTTTGATTTCACGGGAAATAGGGGTTCTTCCACCACTGAGACGTGTTTTTCTGATGCGATCAAAACAGTGAGGGAGAGTCAGTACTACCCAATGCATATTTTATTAAGGTGCGGGGGATAAGTGCCTCTGACATGTGCATTCTTGGTGGGGTTGTGTGGTGGAGTGTTAGAGTAGGTTCTAGGTTTTCCACTAGGGCATTTCTTCTTTAACTCCCTTTACTTGAGGTGCCACTAGTGGGTTTGGAAGAGTTCCACTTTTGGGGATTACTCTCCATCCAAGAGGGGCCAAGAGATGTGGTTTATACCATGTGATTTTCGTGTCTAGCCTCCGACAGTTGGATGTGTTTTCTCACCTACCCTATTCATTGGTACCATGTGTGCTCAATGTCAATCTTGATAATATTATCAATTACTGGTCGAGGTGGTGGAAACCTCATAAACAGAACTACGCGCTTCACTATGTGGTGCCGGTAGTGGTAGTCTTTTTCCTGAGAATGTGGAAATGCTATCTTTTGGGAGATCGCTTTGTGGATTTCTCATACCACCAGTTTTCAGGTGCGTCCTCCCCTAGAGAGACTTGAACCTTAGATGACAGTGCTAGTTGAAATTTCAGTAGGACTATGATGTTGAGATAGTCTATGTTTCAAGAAAATGGTATTGTTATAGTAGGTTTCCTTAGCAGAGAGCCTCAGTTATGATGCACCAATTGTGAAAACTTTTGTGACCGGATATCCTTGGGTGTTTCACCATATGGTTATTCAAAATGAGGGAATCACGAGGACATGTTCCAGGAAAAAATCAAGATTTTGTTCATGACGTGGATGTTAGGGGTTCGGCCGGAGAAGTCCACCAAGTTTTTTGGGCCATTCAGGAATTGTGCAAGTAGTTGGGAGGTTTCCTATCATCTTGCCCTAACCTCCCAATAGTAGAATTGGGCGCACATCGTCTTCCAAGTGTCTTAGCTGATGAGGTGCCTGCATGTTCCTACTCATGAAGAAGACCTTATGAGTAGGAACCATCCCTGTGGTTCGCATGTTGTGCCAACATGGTGTTGTGAATGTTTTCAAGGGAGTGGGAGAGCTAGGTGGGAGCTCTATATACCGAGTTGTTTTCCTAGTTTTGATTTTCATGGACAGAAAGCATGAAGGAGGGAATGATGTAGAGACCTGGTTTTCTCCATGTGAGACATTGAAATATTTCTACATAAATTTATAGATCTAGTAAATGAGACGGCGTGAGATTCAGAGGCCTGGTGTTCCCAGAATAAATTTTATAAAAATATTAAGTATTTTTATACTATGCATGTGGAGGGGTTGTGTTTCCACCTAAATGTTATCTCTTATATGAAATCTGAAGGCATGATTTCTTCCGAGTGTGTCGTTTACCCTAGGTACGGTGTAAAAGTTACTGGCGTAGGCCTACTGTGAAAGATGTCACCAAGGAACTAAAATCATCATTTTGAAATAAAAACTTCGTGATTTTTAACACTGATGTTCTTTTTAAATAACATTCAAAGAAGTCTCAGAATGGAAATATGAGAGTTCCATTGAGTTGTATATGGGGTTTTTTCCCTAGAAATGATATAAAATAATTGTATGTTGAGGTTTTGGATTCCATGAATGTTGGTGGGGTTTCAATGTGTTTTTATAAATTCCTTTGAGATAAGGGGGAGAAGATATTCTTCTCCTCTCTCTCTCTCTCTCTCTCTCTTCCTCTCTCCCTCTCTCTTGTTCTTCAGAGTTTGTCACCATTATTCACTGAATCGGGGAGCGGCCTCCAATGGAACCTTGGCGGATCAATGCAGGAGTGGCGTGGACATGCCACCAATGACGCACGAACACGACCATTGTCCGAGCCCCGTTCTAATTATAGTTCTTGGGCGTTCTTCGTCCCAATTTTTGGACGCACAAATCTTGTCGGATCGACGATCGGGGGAAGGAGATATGAAGGCCTCATCCTGAGGTTCCTGAAACCGCGTTCGGTTTTGAAATAGGACACTGGAGTGGTGGTAGCGTCCGTTGGAAGCCCCAGCCTTAGCAAAGGCGGTGGCCGGAAGTTAGGGTGGCGTGGTGGGCTTTGGACGAGGTGGCTGTGTCAGTTGTTACCGGTGCGGAAGGTGGCTGTCAGCCGGCAACATCAGACGGAAGCGGCAGTCTAGGGTTTAGTCGAGTGGTGGAGCACTGACAACTATGGTCGGTGCTGTAGGGAGCACCAAAGCGGGTTCATGTGTGTGGTGAAGCCGGGGACGACGAAGCCCGGAGGATCGGGTGGCGTAGGTAGATTCGAGAAGGAGGTGAGCGGCCGGAGGAGCAGCGCAGTGAGTAGCTGGGGCAGCATGGTGGTGCGCTATGGGAGGTAGAGGTTCCAACGTCTGACGGTGGCTGGCGTGCTCGACAGGGGGGGCACCCGAGGCGCTGACCTCGAGTGTGTGCAGAAGACAAGGACTTGTAATTTGCAGGTCCTAATGGACGATGAAGACCGGCCAAAGGGCTGGTCTGCTTGTGGAATCATACCCAATGAAGACTGGTGTTGCTGGAACAGGCCGCACTCGGTGGGCTATGATGAGTCGGGACAAACACACGGCTGGGCCACTGTCCGGCAGTTCAGACTGGGCCGGCCTGGGTGAACATGCCCGTTTGGGCCCCTTGTGTTCGAGGGGGAGGGGGGCGTAACTTCTAAACAACGCTTCCGTTTGATGCACCGTCTACAGTTACAGGTTCATGTCAGTGAGTTGGACTATTTGAAGTGTGTTTCAGGGATTTTTGGTTCTATACCCGAAAGCTGGTAACCCAGAAAACTTTTATTTAATAATATTAAATTATTTTTAAAGCTTTTTACAGACATAATTCGTGAGTCGTACGTCCGTTTGACACGCTGTCAGAGGTGCTGTGGCCCTGGACATGAGGCGGCCTTTCCAAAGTTGGTTCGAAAACTTTTCAGTTTGGTTTCTTTGCTCGGTATCCCAACACACATAATGCCAATAATTAATTAATTAATTAATTAACTAATTAATCTTGCGTCGGACCTATCTCCTTTTTGGGATGTTCGATTGACGCGCCATCAGCAACAGTGTGACCCTAGTGCTCGTGTGGACTTTTTGAGATGCTTTCAGAAGCATTCAGGTTGGAGAAAAGGTGCGGGCCCCATAGGTCCTAGTTCACATGTTTTACGAAGACACACCAATTTTTCACCTGACATCTGTTTGGGGTGTGTGAGTACTCATTTTTAAGTGTTCTTTCGAGGGGATTGTGAAGATGAAATCCGCCTGCCTAAATTCGGGCCCGAGGCGTGGGACCCAAGAGGCAGATTTCGGATGTATGCTGCATTTTTACATGATATGATTCATAAGTCCGTTCAGGGAAAATGAATAGCCTATGACTTGTGGTAATCTACAAGAAATGAAATTCTATGATCTGTGTGCCATGTTTTGGGGTCGAGGTGTGGGCCCCATAGGGCCCTATTTGCATAACGCGGGGACTTGTTGCTTCTGCACTCGGAGTCTATTTTTGGCGTCTTCAGCAGCATTTTAACCCTTTCATCGAGGAGAAGTTGAGTAGGTTGGATTCAGATGTTGAAGACGGAGTTGAGGTGTGGGCCCCATGGGCCGTATTTTATGTTGTGTGCAATGTTATGTGACCATTTCATCCGACATCTATTTGGGGCATATGAATCGTTGTTTTTCCATGTTTTTTCTTGGGCATCATGATGGAACATTTCTTCCGACTTCATTCAAGACCAAGGTGTGGGTCCCACGAGATGTCGTATAAGCTTAAAGTGGTGCTGAATAACTTTTTCGTCAGGATTCCATTTCCAGTGAGTAAATATTATATCTCACGAGTTCTTCCGCGGCTATTACAATTGGGTAAACTTTTTGGGCATGCAGAGCCTCTTTCGAGATCTCATTAAATGTAGAAACATGAAAGGGCATTGGTCAGAGGTTCCTTTGACGCACTCTGAACCTACGCACGGTTGCGTTGTTAGTGACAATGAGTGATGGGACAGTCAGTGGTGAGTTATTGGACTAGTTCTGGGTTTACACTCTAGCGGGGCTGGGTTGTGGGTTACCCGTTAACCATATGCTTTACCCTCCAGTGGGGCTCGGAAGTAGGTTACCCGATGAACTTAGGGTTTACCCTCGTGCGGGGCTGGGAAGTGGGTTACCCATTGACCATATGTTTTACCCTCCAACGGGGTTGGGCAGTGGGTTACCCATTGGATTTATGGTTTACCCTCAAGCAGGGTTGGGCAGTGGGTTAACCGATATCCTCTAAGCATTGACCCCCCAACTGGGTTGGGCACTGGGTTATATGCTGAATTCTTTCAGACTCATCCATTTCTATGAGGCTTGTTAACGATTGTTGGAACCACTTTGTGTATAGGATTGTATTTGTTGTCAATATTTTTCAATGGAATTCCAAAATGAAAGAGATCAAGAAGTACTCCAATAAAATGGAGGAATGGAAGCTCACAATGTTGGAGATCATGAAGTACTCCGATGAAGTAGAGGAGTAGTGATTCAGACGATTGTTGTGCTGATCGTAAGTTCAAAGAACATGTGTCAAAGGTGATACATTGTTTACAAAAATGAAGAATGTGAGGAGCTCACAATGTTGGAGATCATGAAGTACTCCGATGAAGTAGAGGAGTAGTGATTCAGACGATTGTTGTGCTGATCGTAAGTTCAAATAACATGTTTCAAAGGTGATACATTGTTTACAACAATGAATAATGTGAGGAGTTATCCATCCAAGGATGATTAAAGTAGGATGGTGTTTTTGGATGAAGACCACGCAATTCCTCCTTATTGCATAAGAACCATGGGCTTTGATGAAGACCATGAAATTCCTCATTATTGCATAAGAACAATGGGTTTTGATGAAGACCATGCAATTACTCATGATTGCGTGAGAACCATGCTAGAGACTTCCTGACGGATTGAATCACATGGTTTGCATGAAGTTGATCATGACAGTTGATGAAGGAGGCAATGTGCCAATGAGTTGACTTATGAAATGGCCATGCACATCACACTGTCATAGAAGATGATGGTACTAAAGTTTTTCCTTCATAGAATACATATCACAATGGTGGAGTTTGTGATAAAAGCAAAAGAGTTCCTAAAGGATACAGATCACCAAGAAGAAGTGTTGTTGAGGTGAACGTGCTTGTCGACAAAGAAAACAAACGACATACAAATTTGTTGACAAAGGAGATTCCATGGTGACATTTCGAGTTCAAGAGTTGTGGTCAATGATCTATGTTTGATTCAAGAACATCGACAGAGGAATGGATGATCTGGAGGCGGTACAAAAAGAGCAGATACAAGGTGGCGCCATTTTCCAGTGTTTTCCAAATTTCAGGGCCTCAAAATCAACAAATGAAGAAGAGTGATTTTGGCAAAGGGACTTGCACACCATACTCTTGGAGGATAAAAGACTTGCGTGCCATATGTCTTTGAGAATTAGAACATCAAAATTTGGCTAAGGAAAGAAGGTCGCGCAAGTGTTGGTTGGGTCGCGCAAGTGAGTTGCGCGACAGAGGTTACTGGAGACAAGACTTGCGCGCTGATGGATGACTTGCGCGCCGCCGCGCAGGGGGTCCAGTTTGCCTATAAATACTGGACCACCCCTCCTCATTTCTTACGGAGCTCAAGACTTTGAGATTGTTCGTGCTCTCGTCGCGCAGGTGGTTGAACCGCTCAAGTGGTAGTTGGGTCGCGCAAGTAGAGGTTGTGCGCCGACTGATGGTTGAGCGCCCTAGGTGATTTGGGAAAGGAAGGAACTGAGTCGCACAGGTTTGAAGTTCAAGAAGGCAGAGTCGCGCAGGTGCTTTGGAGACACTTGCATGCCAGATTATACTTGCACGCCTAAGACTTGCGCGCCAGATAGAGACTTACGCGCCGGGCTTGAAAAGGAGAGCCAAATATTTTTGAAGCACGCCCGCCTTTCTGGAGCTGCACAAGAGCTAAAGATTTCCTGATACTTTAAGTGCAAAGCGAGATTGAAGATGAAATCTAAATGATACATGAATGATCTCATGCATACATTGTGAATTGATTCTGACGAATGCCGAGTAAGCTGAACATCATTTATTGAGCAATCACATAAGTGGTTGTGATTCAGGCAAACGAAGACAAGGGGATCTAGTGCATTCAGTCATTTCACTAAAGAAGAAAGATTGAACTATAAAGAGCATCAACTCTGAACCCTTATGAAAGCAAAGTCTCATGCTGAACAGGAGACAAATAACATCAATGCAAATTTATTGAAGAGACCTTCACGTCTATAAACTGAGTGGGACTTCACCAACGGCAGTGATCCAGGGGGAGTCAACGGGAGTGACCCGAGGGACGCAGTGAGCTATCCCTGAACAATTGTAAAGGCAGTGAGCCTGGGACAGATTGTATGTACCCGAACATTTGTATCCATAGCTAGTGAATCATAGTGGATTTAGGTACGACCGGCAACCTATCGGTGTATACTCCTTGGACGTAGCCCTTAGTGGTGAACTAAGTAAAAATAGCTGTGTCATCTGTCTCTGCATGTGAATGTTTAATTACTGATCATATCCATCATACAGGTTTAAGTGGTTCGTACCAACGTGGGAACAAGATCCACAACTTAAAGAAGAAAAAGTTGCCACCCTAACTCACCCCTCCCCCCTCAGGGTGTCCCGGGGTCCTACAACGATGAGGCAGCTTTGGCATGTGGGACTATTGGGCATCGGTGATGGATATCCTTTGAATTATTGGGGACTTTTCCTGGGCTGGTCTTGGAGATAGATATCCCCTTACACACTCTTTTGGGTTTATTTTTGAGCATATATATATATACACCCTACTTTTTTTCCCACTCATTGGGTTCAGTTACTCTCCTTCTAGGTGGGGTGATGACCCGTGGCATATGCCACGTGCTTTCCCAATCTCGCTCTTCTGGGATTGGATGACTCTACTTCTTTCCTTTTATTGGGTTGAGCTGCACTCTCTCTATTATACTGTTTCACTGTTCTTAATCTGTCTACTAATCACCGTTTTAGTATCTCCTTTGTTGCACACTCAAGATTTTGAGGAATCCTACTGAATATCTTTATACTCACCCCTACGTGGGCTTTGCCCACACTTGGTGTGCCCATGCAGATGAAAGACATGTCGATCGAGACTATAGAGGAGCGTAGAGGAAATCGGAGCTTGGGCTGCATTCAGTGGTCATAGAAAGATTTCCCAGTGTGAGACTCACCAGTGGTTTACTTTCGATTACCTATTGTCGGGTTGTGTCACCGCTCTAGTTGGGCACGTGTTTTTCCCTTGTACTGTTCAGTTTACTAGTCAATACTTTTTAGCACTATACTTGTTCTATTTAGAAGTTGATGTGTGATTGTGGTTGTGTTATATTTGTTTTTTCCTTTGGATTTATTTTTTACTCTGCACTTCTGTATCGGGTGGGTTGTGAGTGTTTGTGCGGGTACATCAGTGATGGCCTCCCCGAGATCGTTACACCTTTGGCACTTGTTTCCAGACCTAGCCTTTGGAGGAGGGCTAGGGGTAGTTTCAGCTTGAGACCGGTAGGATCGGGCCATGACATTATTTTAAATTATTTCTAATTATAAATAATTATTACTTGTTGATATTTATAATTATTAATTATTACTGTTTAATTTTGATAATTGTCTTACATATTACAAATTATTATTATTTAATACTTATTTTTGTTAATGGTCACCGATTATGGTTAATTATTACTAAAAACAATTATTTCCAACTAATTAATGTAATTAGTTAGAAATTATTACTAATTAAAGCTAATTGTTATTAATTATTTCTAATTAAGAGTAATTTTTTAAATTGTTACTAATGATTTTAAATTATTTAAATCTATTGTAAATTATTATTGATTATTATTATTTATTAGTAATTATAATTAATTATTAAAATTTATCATTAATTATAGCTAACTTTGAAAAATTATTTATAATGACTGCTAATTATAACATTTTTAGTAAATATCGCTAATTACTATTAACTTTTTATTTTTATTACCAATTAATGTTAATTTCCACTAATTTCAACTAATTACCTCTGATTATTGTGTTTTTTTATTATAATTAATTAATTATTATTATTATTATCAATATAAATTATTTATAAATATCTATAACTAATATACATTATAAGAAGTTTCAATTAATTATAATTCATTACTTCAAATTATAAATAATAATAGATAATTGTTTCTAATATAAAATAACATAAATAAATAAAAATAATCAAAATTATTATAAGTATGTCAATAATTATGCTTTGGAATTACATCAACATTTCATTGCTAATAGCATCAGTTATCCATATAATAATAAATATCTACAAAAACATGAAGATTAGTCGATAGAGTCTGGGGTGATGAGCCGAGGGAGTGCTAGAAAATAATATTGGGATCCTTATATAAATGATAGAATTATTTCGACCAAAATTCCATTACAAATGATTATAAGTGTGATGAGTGCCTTTGAAAATAACAGTGACTATAAATAGTAATGGTGTTTATTTAAATGGATTTGCGATGAGACCCATCAAAAATATAATCATCCAAACTACGTATTTGTGACAAGAATGTGGAAAATAAATCTCGCCACCATATTATTAGAGACATGACCCATTGAAATTAATTGGATATTTGTGATGGGGACTCTCTCTATTAGATACTATTTCTGATGGGGTCATTGTAAATAACCATAATGTTAATCAATTTATTGGAGATAAAAACATTTATTTTCTATGGGATCTCCATTTTGTCATTACTATATTATCCTAGATATATTATATTTGTGACATGTCCCAGGGAAAATATTTCATGCATAGAAACAGTGTTTTGGGACATGAAATTTATTTCATCACAAATAATCTTCCCTCTAGCATGGTGGCAATTCTCTCCAATGATATTTATGATGAAAATTACTTCCCATCACAAATAATATGTGGGAAAACATATTTATGATTGAGAATAAATTCGAGTTGCAAATTATCACAAATCCTGAACAATTTGAAATGGGATCAAATTCCACAATATATAAACATTTTTTGAGAGTGTATCACGTGCTAATTTTTTCTAGAAAACCAATATTACTGTGGTAATGATATCTTTTGTTCTACACTAGGATTGAAAATGAATGCATCAAGTGATTAACTGATTGATCATTTCTATGGTTCACATAATTTTATATCCTTACCTTTGTCAAATTTAATATGCTTTAATTATAATTACAATAAATATAGAAGTAGTTTTGTTAAAAGCGGCCCTTTTCTCAAAGTATGAATAAGTCAAAAATTATTGAGATTTATCCATTGATTTTTCGTTTTATTTTTCATTATAAGGGGGAGAAGATAAAAATCACTCATTTTGATATAAAAATTTGGAGGTATGACAACCAAAATAAAGGGGAAATTTTAGTGACCATGTGTTGATTTTATTGTTTTTAAATAAGAATGTCAATATTTTTTTGAGTTTGAAATATTTTGTATCTTCAGAAATGAAAAAGGATGAACCAATTTCCTAAAGAGCCTGTTTTGATGGATTCTCATTACCTAGATGTTATTATTTTTGAATTGGTATTAATACTCAAGTCATTTTCTAATGGTATTTTGTTAATTCACATTGTATAAAAATTATTATATATTATAGTTGAGAGAATATATGATGTCCATGGAAGATATTGTAATTGTAAAAATATATTTATGATGTTATTTTATTTTGAGAATATTTTAGGATGGAAATAATTGAGTAATATGATTCAAATTATTAGAAGTGTGATAATGTAATTACACGTTGAATTTTAATATGTTGTTTTCTAGAAGAGATTCAATTAAAAAATTTCACTGAAATCCTAAATGAGCCACCCATGAAGTCCACGACCTACCCATATCTTGTTTCATGGAATCTTGGATCAAGAAATCTTATAGGAAGTCTTAATGTATCATTAAGGAGGATTACATACACATGGTTTGGAATGAAATGGGAACCAATTTATCAGGAGGAGAAGAGTGATCAAGGGTTGTGCACATGAGTAGTGGGATACAAGTGAGGAATGAAACACTATTGTTTGAACTATGTGTAGTGGATGTGGATATGACTAACTAGTCATGGTTGAGTGGTTCCTATGAGGTGCAAGAATATTAAAGAGAGGCGTGAAGATGTGAACATAGATGTGGGACTCTATTTTGTAGGAATAGTTCATCCACATATAAAATATATATAATGAATTATCTGGGATCTTGTTCCCTCTATGTTGTATCCCCCATGATGTTCCCCTCTATTTTTTTTCAAATCCTATTCCAACTTTTTTTCTATTCCAAAAATTTATTCCACTGATGGTCTTGTTTTTGAATGTATCTTCAAGTAATATGGATTGATCACAGCCACTAGTCATCCACAATATAGTCTTCTACATGAACATAATCCAATAGGCTGTGAAGTATGGTGGTTTCACCAGTATGTTTTCTCATACTGTAAAAATGAATATTATCATATCTACATCATAATTAGTTTCATATCGATTAATAATATAAATATTTAACACATTTATATTGATTAAGAGTAATGTGGGACTGATCACACAAATGAAATGACATAGAACAATATTTAGGCATTAGGTGAATCGTCTAAACATATGTAGATAAAATTCGATCTCTACAACCTATGTGTGCATAAAATACCACATGATGAACACTATGCTTCCATGAATCTTAATCAATCCTAAGAATTGAATGTCATCTTAATCATTTTTTTTATCAAAAAATGTGAAATATGTATATGAAATAGATTCACATCACACAAAACTTTCTTACACCATAGATAATGATGGTCTCTAGAGCACTTGGCATGCACACAATTTAACTTTCTTGTAAGTGTAAGAGTTTTTGTCATAGAACCAACTATTTGTACTTTGATAACATTAATATTTAATTTATTAAATTATTAATCATGTTATTACATATTGTTCCTTGTTCTTCATGACTATAATATAATAATGTCGTAGTGTATTTTTCACATTAATAAGGTCATCGAAATTCTCCACTATGATGAGAACCAGGAAGTTATATGAAAATATTCTTAAATAAAGTTCTAAATATGGATAAGATATTTTTATGGGTAATATAATATACAGACTATCAGGTGAGACTACTAGTGAGTGTATGGGACTTCATCTCATGAATTTCACACTTAGTAATCTCTATGATGGGATATTATGTGAACATATGCTCAATTTGAAATTCTACTTGTTATTCTGTCATTAGATATTCCTATCCATGAGCATGTGTAATGGTCTATAATCAATAAGATAACCATCAATACAAGTCACAACTCATGTATTTGACTTACTAATGAAACCCTCATACCATATATTGCTATGAAATTGGGTATGTTGGGGGCACTATGAATGACATTTAATTAATAAATATGTCGAGGAAGGATTTTTCCCTTCCATTTATGGATATTGATATCTAGGCCCATTGATTGAAATAGAACATTCTCCCTAAATTCCTTGGCCATGGTGTAATGATGATTTTATTTCAGGTAGTCAAATATTGGATAATCAAGCATACAGGTTGACGACACTATCATGATACCTACATCATGAGATATTGAGACAATGTGATTATAATACATAGTGCATGATCATATGTGGATTATGGAATTGCCACTATATGTTCATTCTCTTGGGTTCCACAACCTGTTTCTAGATATTAATCTATGACTTTAGGCAAGAGTTCAAGTTACCAATAAGAATGAATCCTAGAGGGTCACACACTACGTGTTTTTGGTGGTCTTGGTATAATTATATTTGAATTTAATTTATAGGATAAATAATATTCACATGACTGACGAATTATTTTATTCATGTTAAAATGGTATCTTAAATTAATAAATAAATATTCACCATATATTGAATAAAATATTTTTCATTGTATTATTGAACATTTAATAAATATGTATTTAATAGTTTTTAAATAAAACTATTTATTTAAAGAATAAAATATTTTATTCAGATGTTCAATAAATGTAAGAGGAGTATAAAAGGACTATGACTATTCCCATTGATAAATTATTTATTTAATTGTCAGTAAATAATGTATATCTTTTTCCGACAAGAAATATTAATAACACTATTATCATTATGTGGCATTTAATTTCATTTATGGTTCAATTTTGTGCAAGATTGCACACCACATATAATGTTTCTATTATAATTACTATGATTCCTTGGTATAATAAAAAAATTATAATTGTATTCAATTTATTTTCTAAAATTAAATATTGTAACTAAAACCCCATGATTATTAGTATGTACTAATTTCAATTTTTCCAAAACACCAGTGAATTGAGGTTTTCTAGGAAAAACATTTTCTCTTGTGACTCCTCTCATCCATCCATCTAATGAATGAAAGATATTCTCAAAGGCCGAAGAACGATTAATCAATAATGATCAACACAAGACATTCACTTCACTATACTAGCACCCGAAGAACGTGTGGCATTATTTCTAGACCATTGGAGAACGTGTAGGTAACCACTTAAGGGATTATACTTTGGATACTGATGAGAGAAATGATTGAAATTAAAAAGGGACATTTCAGATGATCAATGATCACCAATAATGAATGTACCAGAGACCCATGTATACAATTTCTATAGAAATGAATTTAATAATTATAAAGATGACATGAAATATCCTCTTTCATGGATCTATTTATTTTCTTATCATTATCTAAATCATTGGTTTTTATCCATAGATACCACCATTAATTGTCATGTTAATCCTAGATTAGTCATCGATTGTACAAAAATCAATGTTGGGCCCTCCCAACCACCACAATTCAACTGCATTTAGATCCTACAAGTGGTATCAGATAAGGTTACATCATCATTTAAAATTATTTAAATAATTCATTGATGATTTTCATTTTAATAATTCAGTTTTTTCATTCATGTTTAGTTGTTATTTTAATATGAATTTCAAGATATGTACTTCATATTTTCATTTATCATAGGTCTAATAGAAATGAATTTTTTTTTGATTAAAATTAAATCAAGGATATCACAAGGAGACACCTAAAATTCAATCCAGGTAACATTATAGTATACATCATTTATTCTAAATTACACACTGTTAAATATACTATAAACGATGTGTAATCTGTACTACACACCATGTAGGTGTGTTTAGCGAATCTGGAGTAATTTAGAAATTACTCAAGACATGTGCATTAATTTCACATGGTGTAGTTAATTATTAAACCACATATTGACTATGATAGACTGGAACACATTCAAATGGATTATACACCGTGTGGCACACTGTACATGGAATTTAGTCCCTTCAGGTCAAGGTCCAACCCTTGTATCCCAACCACGGATAAGCCAACTAGAAACTATGTAACCAAGAAAAAACATGTCATGTGGCCCACTAGACACAAAATTTAATATGATATTTCTATTTTATGCCTCACACAACGAGTCCCTATGCATGTAATTCAGATTTGATGGTGATGAAAGTACACATTGTGTAGTCGGAAGTATATGTCATTTACATTACCTAATTACATAGAATTGAAACAGTAAAATTTTTGTAATGTTTAGAATTAAATATCATGTATATTCAAATGGGTGTTCTTGGAATTACCTCTAATGTTATGGTTGAGAATGTAATGGAATGTGAGAAAAAAGATTGAATTAAAATGATTGATTAATTAAAGATAATAATTAATCCATTTAAGAGTGATTTATCTTGATAAGAATGATTAACAAATTGAGTGCTAGTTTATTAATTTTGTAATTCATGTCATATATGTGGACGATCTTGAGAAAACCAGACTATTGTATATGATTGGTTTTATTTTAATTTATTTTATATTAAATTATTGTTGGGGTTTCCATTTCTCACCATTATTATGTAGGGCCTCCATTCCCATGGTTTCTTTTACATAGACCTCTGTTTTACCCATCACCTGTGTGTGGGTTAAAAACCAAATGTAATGGATGAGGATTCCAATATTGTGGATGTTGTTTGAGTTATGAGCCTAGGAGAAACCAATCAAATAATATAAAATGGTGTAAATTTTGAATGATATACAAACGTACCGTAATAAGGATCATGGAGTATCCCCCCAGTTCAATGATTAGTTTATCAACCACTAGTTAAACTAACAATTACAAAATCTCATGATCATGCCCTTTTCCTTATTTTATTTCTATCTATTTCATGATTTTTCATTATGTATGTATTGTCATGAGTGTATAATTAATAAAACAAAAATCATGTAAGATTGAACTAAAATAAGTCTTGATTACGCATAAATCTATATTAAGACATGGATAATAACTTTTGTAAATTCCACTTCATATTAACTAGTATGTGTTAATGATAATATGAAATTTACAAATTAAATAAAAAATCCATCAATAAAATATTAACTCATACTAATCCTATTGTTACTTGATTAAGGGAATGTATCAATAAAAATATATGTATGAACAATAATTTTTGGACACATAGTTTAATACATGAAGCCGTTATGAGAGTATCATGTTCAATTCTCCATTTTACATCAAGAGGAGTATCCCTATATTGACATGGTGTAAATTTGAATGTATGTTCAGGGTAAATCCATGTTAGGATTTTTGGATTGGGGAGTCTAGTCAACAGATGATAGATTTTCAATCCCATAGTTTGAAAATAGCTTCTTACATTAATGCCTTCAAATAGCTTGACCAACCCTTTTTGGGGTTATCCAATGGAAAATATGGATCCATTCCATGAGAATTTCCACGAAACTATACATTATGAGATCAATGGTTACTGTAATTGGGACTTGATAAAATTGTCGGGGACCTAATAAAATTAATTTATTATTTCTCATAAAATGTAATCAAGAATGTTCTAATTATCATATCATTCAATTGTAGAATAAAAATGACAATCTGTTCAACCACAATATCTCAACGATGAATAATGGATAAAGATAATATCCTCACTAGTAGTAACTATATGGAATGGTTTACATTTATTTGGGTAATTATATGCCATGAACAGAAATATAATGTTGTGGTGACCTCATTACACCATCAGTCTTCCAATGAAACAAGTGGTTATGTGTTCCTAGTCTATGAGAAACGTATGATTGATGTGGTCTATGTTCAGTTTTTTATGTTACCATCAATGTATGGTGAACACATGTTGTCTCACTAGAACATGGATTCATATATCATTCATGATCAACTCTTTGGACTTTACCTAGAAAGTGAAATATAGAAACAATTTTAGATCTCAAAGACACTCTTTTATTGTAATAATGAAGAGGGTTCACCAGTTTGGCATCACGTAGTAATGATCATTGGAAACATTGAGCGCTTGGGGGTTCTAGTGTTTAAAATATCCAACCAACATGGTACCGATCTCATTGTCATATCATCCCTAAGAGATTTTCTACATTTTATTTGAATTTAAATATGAAGAACACTGAGAAGACTCTACCAGATCTTATTATCCTCCTTCGCCAAGAGGACAACGACATGAAGAATGAAAAGCCTTATGTCCTTATGGTGAATAAGAGGAAATTTAAGGAGAAGATATTTAATCCCAAATAATCTCCAAATACTTTCAATAAAATAATGAACAATGTGGATGTATGTGAACATATATCTGTTTGTTTCGCATGTGGCAGGAAGGAATGTTGGTAGAAAATAAACACCTAGTTAGAGAAGAAATGGGAAACTTTTGTTGCATTTATTATCGAGTTCAATAAATCTACTTCTAAAAATATGTTATTATAAAAATAAATTGGTGCTCAAATATATATCCAAATACAAGAACCACATATATTAAAGAAAATTGAACAATATGAGTTATATCTATTATAATCCAATATAGCATGACTTGCTATTGTAGCTATCATGGACAAATACATCAAATTGTTGACTCCGATGATCTCAATATTCAAAGGTTTTTATTATTTGCACTATGTAACCAAGAACATAATTCATATATATAGAATAGATATATATGGATTTATTTTCATGTTTTGAAATTAATGTTCCTTATTATATAAGAAACCTTTTTTGGTATGGAACATTAATATAACTATATTTACATGTTGGATTACGCAAACCAAGTAATGGAAATTGATAAAGAAGCTACTTCACATAACCCATACCACACCCAACATTGGCATCACCATCTAGGTTGTGTAAATGAGGAATGATAGACAATTATACATCAAGATGGATATATATATTCTTTCGAACTAAACCAACATGGTGTATGTTATGCATGTTTACATGATAAAATGACCAAAGACACGTTTAGTGTGAAAGGCGAAAGGGACAAATTGCTTCTAGAATTTTTCCATAACGATGTGTTTGAACCATTTCAAGTTGAAGAAAGGATTTGGTACTCATATAATAAATTTTACTAATGATTTTAATAGATATGGATATATCTACTTTCTGAGGTAAAAGTCATATTTTTGGAAAAGTTCAAGGAATACAATAATGGAGTTGAGAACTAGCTTGATAGAAGGATAAAGAAATGCCACACAGAATGAGGTGGAAAATATCTTTATCCAGACATCATTTACTACATACATGTGTTTGGGATCCTATCCCAACTCACTCCTCATTACATTTTGTAGGGGAATAGTGTGAGAGAAATGAGGAAGAACAAATTTATGGAAATTTTGAGAACAATGAGGTGTCATGCATGTATTCCATTATCCTTTGGGGATATGAATTACAAATAGAGGCACATATACTAAACCAATTACAATCTAAAATGATAAATTTTATTCTTTATGAGCTTTGGAGTTGAAGAAAAGACATGTTATCTAATTACCTGTGTGTGTAAGAGTAGCATTTTTTGGCCTCTTCAGGTAACAAACACACACATCAAGCCATAATGTGTACCTTTATAGGATAAAATAAGAAACAATGGTATATTACCAATATAACCCCTATTACAAAAATTTTATTTTGGATATACATGTAATATTCTAGAGAGGGACCACATATTCAATAGAGATTTTGGGAGATAGATAGACTTAGACGAAGAAAAGTATCAAGGTACACATGAGTTGGTACAGGAGAAGATTCCCCAATCCCATGTGGAAGATAGATTGATTCTAGTGGAACCTGTACTGCATAGGAGTACAAGAAAGGATAAATAACTATAATTGTATGGTTTTTTAGTTACTATGGTTGATGACTTCTCATTAGTTTATAATAATGATCCTCTAACCTACAAAGAAGTGGTAAGAGGAAGAAATGTTTCCAAGTGCCACAGAACCATGAATTCTGAAATTGAATCCATATAATAACATTAGGTCTTTATTTTGGTAGATCCTCTAGTAGATGTCGGGCCTATTGGTTTAGCATGGGTATTTAAAAAGAAATTGGGCATGGATGACAATTTAATACCTATAAGGAATGATTGGTTGAAAATGGTTTAAACAGTAACAAATTTTTTTACTATGACAAAATCATTTCCCAAATTTCAATTTTGATACCCCTTAAAATTCTGTAGACCATTGCATCTTTACATAACTATGTGATTTGTTAAATGGATGTCAAAACAGCCTTCTTTAATGGGAACATTCCGGATGATGTCACTAGGACACAACCAGAATGGTTTTTGACTCCAATGGATGCTAATAACATATGAAAGTTACAAAAAACCAATTTATGGATTAATTCAAGCATCCAGGTCATGGGAAATTATTTTAGATGAAGTCGTAATATAATTTGGTTTCATGACGAACGAATGTGATACTTGTGTCTACAATATGTTTAGTGAGAATGCCGTCATTTTCCTAATAGTATATGCTGAAGACTTATTACTTATTAGGAATGAAATACCAGTCTTACAGTATATTAAGGCATGGATGAGTTAATGATTCTCCATGAAGTAATTGAGTGATGAAAAATATGTTATTGGGATCAAGATCAATCGTGATAGATCGAATAGATTATGGGACTATTTCATAGTACAGAAAATGAAATGATACAGAATAGATTCAGTATGGAATAATCCAAGAGGGAATTGTTTCTAGATCACATGGCATTCATCATTCCATGGAAATGTATCCCCATAAATAATAAGAAAGAAAGTGAATGGAATGGATTTCATACACATCAGCGATTGGATCAGTCAAGTATGTTATGCGATGTATTTGGCTAGATGTCACATACTCATTTAGTGTGTTGGGAATATATCAAGATGATCTAGCTGATCACACTTAGATTGAATTCAAGAATATCCGTAACTATGTGATCCATACTACATATATTTTCATAGTTTATAGAGTAAATAAAGAACTAGTCATCAGAGGATATGTATATTATAGTCTACATAATGAACTAGATGATATGAAGTCACAAACGGGATACATATTCACATTGAATGGAGGTGTTATAAGCTAGAAGAGCTCAAAGCAGTGTGTGGTCACATATTCTACAGAAGAGTTTGTGTATGTCGTATCTTCTGAAGTAGCTAAAGAAGTATTTTGGATTTAGAGATTCTTCCAAGTTCTAGATGTGGTACCTAGATATAAAGATCTCATTACACTATATTTTAACAAAACAATAGTTTTTTCTCTCAAAAAAGATCCGAGGTAACATCAGATAACATAGAACATACTTCAGAAGTATCATCTCTTGAGGAATTTTACTCAGAGAGGTGAATTTATAGTGAGCAGTATTTCCAGGGTACAAAATTTGGCCAAACCCATGACTAAAGCCATTACTCAGAAGAAAATTGACCATCATTTGGGGATTAGAGGACTGAATGTCATAGATTTTGCTCTATTCTAAGTGGGAGTTTTTAATTGTTGGTGTACTATAACAAACTAGTTTTAAATTTATTACAATAATATTTATTGTATTTAAATAATAAATTTTTGATTTTATATTTTTCATTGTTATGCATGAATATTATTCAATAATGTCCTAGATTATTTTTCTCATTAATATGTTCAATATAGTTCCTATATATGATGAGAACAATTATGTGACACGACAATATTCTTAAATATTTTTATGAATATTCATGACATACTGTGATGGGGTAAAATTTATACAGACCATCAAGTCAGAGTACTTGTAAGAAGATGATACTTATTCCCATTAATTTTGCACTTGGAAATCTCCATAATGGGAGATTATGAAGATAGACCCACCATTAGGAATTAAACATGTTTTGGTTTCATCAAATAATCCTATATTTGATCATGTTTAATGGTCCTTATACATTAATATTATCATTAATACATGTAATGAATCACACAGATTGATTTACTGACAAAAACCGTCAAACAATATGTTGGTAGAGAGTCGGGTATGTTTTCCGTGTTACGAATGGCATGCTATAAATAGATAAGTCGAGGAATGATTTTTCACTTATATTGATGGAAGTTGATATCTTATCCCTTCAATCGAAATAAAAGAGTCACCCTAAATTCCATGACCATGGTTTATCGATGAGTTTGATTCAGGTATTCATAGAATGAATATCAAGTATATAGGATGATGAAACTCTCATGAAACATAATTGATGTGATATTGAGACAAATGGATTATATTCCATAGTGAGCATTTGTGTGTGGATGTCATAATTGTGACATTATGTTCTTTCTCTTGGGTTCCTTGACCTAATTCTAGAATGTAATCTTGGACATTAGGCTTTCTCATCTAATGAAATAAATAATAATCCTATAGGGTTAGACATAATGTGTTTTTTTGTGGTCATGATTAAATTCTATTTGAATTTACTTAAAGGAAAAAAATGTTATTATCAATAATAATGAATAATTTTATTCGTGTTAAAATTATCAACTAAATGAATTAAATATTTATTCAATGGATTGTGAAAATATATAATTATTTATATTATTAAAAATTTCATAAATACTTAATAACTATTTTGTAGATAAATAATTTATTTAATAGAAAAAAATATTTTATTAGGGTATTCCATAAATTGAAAAGGTTTAAGAATGAACCAAGACTGTTTCCTTGATAAATTAATTATTTACAAGTTGGTATATAATATTTATCCAGATGGTGTACGAAAAAAAATTCTGTTATAATTATGTGGAAACAGATTTTATTTATGGTTCAATTTTTCCCATGTTGGCACACCACAAATAATGGTGTTGTTATTTTTATCATATTTCATGGGTATTCTCTAATTGTTATAATTGTATTTAACAATTTTTTTTGAACTGGGTATTGTAATCAAAACCCCAGGTTGACTAATAGGCATGTACATATATTGTGAGAAAACAGTGGTGAATTCAGAATTATTGAGACAAATTTTTTCTCTTATGACTCATCTTATCCCTCCATCTCAAGAATGAGAGATGTTCTTCAAGACCATAGAATGAGATATCAAGAACTATGGATGCAAGACAATCGCTTCACCATGCTAGCACTCCGAGAATAAGTTCCATTGTTTGGAGACTGTTATAGAAAGTGTGGATCTCCTCTAGAGGGATTCTACATTGGATCCCATGGAGTGAAATGATGGAAATTCAGAAGGGTCATTCCTAACAATCAACTATCATTAATGAATAATTTATCAAAGACCCAAGTATTTAATTTCATCCAAATTTTAATATTTAATTATAATCAAGATGTGAAAGACTCTCTTTCTCTAATCAAGCACCTTTCTTCTCTTTTCCAAAATGATTGATTTTAATCTGTGGATTCTAGTATTCATCGTCATATTGATCAAATATTAGTCATCGATTATTGAAAAAATAAATGGAAGTCCCTCCCAACAGCCACACATCTGCGGCATCCATATCCTATAGGTTGAAATACTATTATTATATATATAAGTTAGAAGAAATTATTTCCTATATAAATCTCTCTCAAGATGTGCATGATGCATTCCGTAGGGAATATGATGTGAAATTTCAAGACCAGATGATACATTTTTTAGTCTGGATTCAAAAAAAATTATATAAAAATGATTCTGATAGTTACTATAAATTATGGAAGATAATTCATAGTATGAATATCAATATATCATTATGTAATAGGTGAAATTATTTTTTCATATTGTGAACTATACATTTCTAGGTCATAGTGCATGGCCACATGAATTTATGGAATGATATTCTATAAGAGTTTCAATTTATTTAATCAGTGGAAAAGATGATTTGTGATATTTATATCGCCTAGAGTTTTAAATATTTAAATGAGTGAGCATTGAAAGGAATATTCATTCCATAAGATTTATGAAGAAGATAATACTTCAATATTCAAATATTATATGATAACAAATTTTAGTGTCTTCATGTTATATAGTGATTGATTTATATAATAAATAACTAATCCACCATTAAATTTGGTGAAACATGATGAAGAAGGTGATCCTGTTGAAAATTATATGATATTAAATAAAAATTAATATCCTTGAAATAAATGAAATTATATTCAATGTAATATTCAATGAATATTAATATTGATAGGGGATCGATAATCTATTTCTTGATCAATATTGATATAAGTTGATTGAATCCAATTTCAGTTTCTCTTTGTGGGGGATTTGTGAGAATAATTTCATTGTTACTCCTATTGTACTAGAGTGAGAAAAGTAATTGTATCCTGATGAAAATAAATGAATCAAATCTATGAATTAGAACAATAGAATCAATCCAAAATAATAGAGGATCGTTTTTAGTACTTCTAAGTGGGAGGATTTAGGAAAGACCCATGAAAAACTCTCCTGAGGATATATAAAAATACCTCTATTTGGTGAAAGTAATTTAATGGGATATTACTTAAACTAGAGGAATCCAGTATAGGAAACCCATTGGGGGAAGGTCCACATGATTACATGAAGACCAAACATGTTAGGAGACTGTCTATTTGGAATTCCAATATATTTTTCATTATGAATTTTGAGAGATATTTTTTATATTTTATTCTAGAGGAATCTTTTTTGTGACTCCATGTCTCCAACCTAAAAAATTCCTAGCAAGTAGTTTTCACTCACATTAAGGCCAATCATTATAATAAATTGTTACATTTTCCTTATACTAGAAGAAATATCTAGAAGAGGCTGTGAGAAAAAAATATAAGATGATTCTTTTATTGAAAAACCATATATTTTTCATTAAAAGGAAGAAATTGATAAAAATAAATATGGAACACCAATTAACATCATTCCCCTTTTAGTGATCATAAATGACCAGTTCTATTAATTTTTAAAACGATCTAAGAGATACCATATGCTATTAAAAACCTAAAATGACATTTATTCATTAATATAAGTTATATTAAAATAATAATATTAATTTTTCCATGCCTATAATTATTTTCCAAACCCTTATGTATATATTAAAATTTATCAAAAATTGTTAATGAAAAAAACTTTTTCCCTTCCCAAAATAATATAGTTTAATGTATTTTTTCTTATCAATAATTTAATAGTAAAAAATTTTCCCGAAATTTTAAATACCATTGTTTAAATTGATGATTAGGAACATGGTTTTAAATTTTTTTCCTACATAAACAAGAAAGAATATCTTTGAAATGTATTAAAAATTCCCCCTATTTTATCACTAAATTCCAACTCATTCGATCACTCCTCTATAATGAAAACCACTGATCATATATTTTATCTCATTTTTTCTCCATATTTTTATGTTATTTATGTTGATATTAGTATAAATCAACATACATATTTCTCCCACCTTTCATGTCGTTTGATATTCATTAATGAGACTTAGTAGTGTAACATTATCAAGAAAAATTTCTATCTTTTCCTTTCATGAATCCAAACAATATGTAAATAAGATGTTCATAATAAATCATCTAGAAAATGGTATAATAATGTAAATGTTCCATTATTTTTTTATTCATTATAAATTTTATACTCATTTTAATTCATTTACATTTCCATTTTTAATGATGTTATGTTTCATTATTAATAATAAAGAATTAAAATACTTTATATTTTATTTTATTCAACCAATATCCCGAGACTAGAAATTTACATATACATTTTTACCGAAGGAATTACTTTTGTATCAGTTTTGTAATCAATAATTATTTCATTCATTGATACCAATTAACACCCCTTAACGTTGAAATATCTCACCAGTTAATCATTACCATAGGAGAAAACACAATGTATTGGTAATTTACAATTTGTCTTATGAAAATTAGTTGATTTTTCTACGATATCCAGTTAACTCAATTGAATAGGGAATCAATGAAAAATTTTATACTCATTACTTTTATACGGAAAAATAATGATTGCCAAGACATATGTGTTTAAGTGGTTTTTTTGGAATATTATTTATTGTTAGAAAAACTCCATCATTGCATGGATGTCTAGGATGGATTATGTGAAATGTCTGAAATGAAGTTTTATGAACAATTAATTAATCGATAGGTCAAATGAGACAAACTATATTCTTTATTTTGATTAAGCTGTATGGATTTATGTACGATGTCATAGCACAAGGTCGTGATATTATATTACAATTTCCATAATTTTGTTTCATCACTATGAAATAATATATTTTTTATATATGATTTTTAATCAATTTTCATGTTATCCAGGGATATAATTCATAAGACGTTTTTATTTTTATGGAAATATATTATTGTTATTTATTTCTGTGATTATTTTATTCCCAATTTATTGCATAATATCATCAACTATATGATACCACTTACTAATACATATAGATCACTCCTTTATTTATTTTTTTTATTTCCCCATTAATCCAAGAAGAGAAATATTAATGACATAATGAATTATAGAAATATAAAATCATGTTAGTGACGTTTTATGATTTCTTTTGCCATATCAACTGTAATATATGGTACATATATGTATCTATAAACATACCAAAACTAAACTATTGGAAAAAATATATTATAATGATTTTTATCCAAGACCAAAGAAATAAAATTACAATATAAACCAAATTACTAAAGTGGAGGTGTTATAGTTTCTGTTTTGTCAAGTTTAGTAAAAAAATATAAGAAATATATTTTGAAAGAAACAATTGACAAGATAAAAATTATGATAAACCATTAAAATATTCAATAAATTTTTATAGAATAATTTAACTAAATATGAAATTATAGACCATGATTCAATATTTATAGTGTTATTATTGAACTAAGTGTATAAGATTGTTTATAAATAGATGATAAAGTATTAAACAAAAATTATATAAACTCCTATAATCAATGTATTTATTTTCCCCTAGAATAATTCAATGAGGGTGGTGTTGGATCTCATTATATCAAAACTATATGAGGTTATGTTACTCTGTTTATGATGAATACAATTTATATTATCTAACATCCTATTACTCCAAAATAATATATACTAATATAATATTGATTCACACAATGGAGACTTCTATCCTTTAGTAAAACTACAAAATTAATTGTATTTAAGCAATTTATCAAGTACCTATAGAGGTTATTCCACACCATTGAATGTACTGATAGAGGATAGTTTATTAGGTACGTATATCTTATAATAAAATAATTTGATTAATGTTTGTCATTGATTAAATACACTAATATTAAAGAGGATATAGAGAGCATTAAATGGAATCATTTTAAGGATATATTATTAAAAAAGTTACATCTTCTTGTTTAATTATATAATATGTAAATTCCTTTTGGTAATGTAAGACAAAAATAAGATGAAGTTATTATAGATTGTGAGCCTACCTATAAACTGTTAAAATGGAAATCTATATAACATATGAAAAATCTACAATATAGTATTTATCTAACATTTTATTTTACAATTCAATTCATAAAAATGTGTTACTCTCTAAAATATTTTTTACATTTTAGGAGATAATATAATTTTTATTTAACATAATAAAAAAACATAAATTATTATCCATTGAATGGAAATAAATAAAAGAATAGTTCAATTAGCTCAATATTGAGGTAAATAACGAAAAATATACAAAGGGATGGGTGGAATTTTCAACATGAAATAACGATGTGAATAAATACCCTATTTAATTCTTGAAGGGAATAGGATTTTAGTACATGTTTAGAGTTAAAGACTACAATGCCCATGAATGATACGAAAAAATGGAATCTGATAATGTGTAATCCTTCAAATATAAGGATATTGGGAACTGTTTCAACTAAAACACCAATAGACAAGGTAGTATACCTTAAAAGAGGCCAATAGAACAAGGGAAGGGTAATGTGATCACTATTTTAGAATTTTATGTGTTAAAGGATATGATAGTTATTACATTATTCATAAACTGAAAGATAGATAATAGTTTTTTATTATAGATCTAAATACTATAATTTTTGCATTATGTTTTCTGTGAAAATTTATTCATCCCCTCACACACAAAAAAATTAGTTTTCAATAAAATTTCCTAAGGGAAATATTATTTCAAGGTGAATATATTGGTCAGTTTATATTAAGGTGAATATATATGTTTTATTTCAAAACTCTATTGTTATTACAATGATTTCCTTTTAAATAATCTTTAGGATTAACTAAATATCAATGTATAATAAAATAACTCATTTCTAATAAATTTATATTATAATTTATGATAGTGGAATATAATCCTCTATTTTTATTTTAGATACTTCCTTATTTGAGTCTTTTCTAGAGCCACTTCAAGTGTGGCTAGCCATGTATTATAAAATACGAGTATTATGATTAATTAATATCTGTCATACTAATATTTATTTATTCCTGAAATATTTACTTCAATTAATGTATAGTTTAATTTCATTCATGACACATTATTAAATACATATTTATTATACATTGAAAATCATAAATTATTTCATTAAACTAAATAATTTTAATTTGATGACTTCATATGTTTAGTTCACAGAATTTTTAATTTTATCTATATAAAGTTAAACATTATTAATGGATACTTTATAATATTATATTTTTGTCAGTTTTATGGATTTATATTTTTACATATTATTATGAAAAATAATTTTATGAAGGTCTGAAAGAGGTATATGGTTTCTCATTTCATAGAATAATATTTTTATTTAGAAAAATTATTTTCCATGTACTATAGGGTAATATTTAATGGAAAAAATTATAAATTTTAGGATGTAAAATTTATAAAATATAAGATATTATTGATATTATTATGTCAAAATAATAATATGCTCACTTTATGGGAATTTCATAAATAATTTAGTTTTCATCAATACTTAAGATTATATTATTTTTGAACACCATAAATTTTATGATATTATAAAGATATGACAATGGAAGAATTTATTAAACATAAGAAATATTTTGAACATGATCCTATACAATAATTACCCCAACATTATTACCCAATTAATAATAATTAATTATAACATTAATATAGTTATAGAAACATTTAATTATGGAATATTCATGCTTGGAAAATATTGGAAAAATAAATATTGTTGTATTTTTTATCATATTTATGAGGGCATATTTATATGATCAACTTGAATCATAAATATGATGAGTTAATTTTTTTGTTAATATATATTTATGAATATTATACTTATATAACAATATATTTATCATAATTTGTAACCAGTTCTTGAGAATGGTATGAAAAGTAATAATAATTATCATAAAATTAATATCATGATATAAATGGGAATAAAATATATTTTGAAATTTTTTAGAAAATAATAATTATTATTAAGTATTGTTTTTTTAATTAAATTTTATTATTATGCTAAAATCTAATACTCTTTTTCTATGTCGATGGTTCCCTTGTGTGGGAAATACAAAACTCCAAAAAATGGTCTTAAAAATATTTAAAAAGATATTATTTTGATGAATTTGATTCATTAATAGTTTCATGGGATGAATTTTATATCAATTTATGGAATTAAATATTTAAATTTAAATTCCATAGTTAACATTTTATGAACTGTCCTAGTGGGGCCCATGTTGTGACACCCCAAGCCCATCTCTAATTGGATAGGGACTAGTGACTAGCTTAGAGTAAGAATATCACTAATATGTGAGGTATTTTCTATTTACTTTTACAAATTCACACATGTTCATGCTCACAAAAAGCAGAAACATAAAAACCACTAAGAAACCAACACCTGCATACATTTATATCACAAAACCAAATTACGATTGAAATCAAAAGCAAGAAAACGTAGCCAAATTAAATCCTACCATAAAGAAGTATATAACCTAAGTCCAACCTGAATATGAAGGTACCCGGTCTACTTTATGAAAAATGAAAGAACACACCCCTGTCTTTTCGGTCCAACTAAAAATTTTCTACTCCTGGTCCACGTTAGAATTAGTAAAAAGGATGATTGAATTCACATGACATGGAATATGTTGGACAAACCCATGAATGTGTGAGTGTATCAATAATCAGTAGGACCCGTCCCCAACAAAAAAATTAATATAACAACATAATTATAGTTATCTCTACATAGGTATATATCTCCAATAAATATAAAAATAATATCCTTCTTTACTCAAACCCATACATACAGTCTTGAGGTAAACCACCACCATAGTATACAACCATGGATTGTAGCTCATAGATTCAATGAAGAACTAATCTTGGAGAACACACACATCAGTATGATAGCATAGAAAAACTATGCCCAATAAGTACTTTTGGTTGGGCCCCATCATGAGAATGATATGTTGATTGTCTGAAGAGAAAATGATACACAGATGAATATCAAAGCCATGTCGATGAGGTGATATGAGAAAATCAATCTGGATTAAGATCTCCATGTAGAGGATATGTGCCCGTATAGTTTTTGTCACGTCGATACCAAGAACTCCACTGAAGGCACTAATATGAATAGAGGATCCCACTCTACATTAATCGGAGGCACTCCATATATTCTATCAATGAATTAATACTAAAGGTATTGTATTACTAGTATTAGGAGATGATTCATACCAAACATCATGGAAATGATTAGAGGGATTTCTCCAAAGAAAATGTGTTCATGATATGGATGAAATGATATCAAATCCATCTTTAAAGGAGAATATAACGTGTATAAGGGTTTGACGTTGTGCCCCATAACCCCAGTTTCTGCATGTGCAAATCAATTGTTCCATTCAAATATTTCTCATTTTGAAGGATAGCACATGGAATGTAGTGGGGTCACTAGTTGTGTCTCTATATCTGGGGTCCCTCTCATGTACTCTAGACGTGTGCTAGTTCATGGAGTCAGGATATGTATCCACAACAATGTAAAAATACACAGGGTAGTATGTCCACAGAGTTGAGGTCATTCCCAATGGGGGAATACACTTTGGGTAGTCTAGGAATGTAGCCTACCCAGTGTTTATGTACATTCCCATGTACATGCTATGTTCATCCAAGTGGAATACACGGTGGGTAGACCAGTTCTACATGTTGAGTGTGTCTGGTTTATCTAGAAACCCTTATCCTTCCTATTTTTTTCTCCCACACCACAACCTCCTTGAAATACATCTCACCTCATGCTTCTACATGTTGATCATCTCGATCGCGCCACACTAACAATTGAACATTCTATTATGGAGTCTAATCCATTCGAAAAATGTATCTATTGATTCTTCATCATTCCACACTGATTAATTCTTATGAATGAATATCTAGGGATCCATTTTCATCGGAATCTATCTATATCTATTGTTGAAACTTCTCCATGTTGTCCGATTCCCAAATATTTAATAAAATTTCAATTCACCTTGAATCGGGTGCACAATGATCGATTGATCGGAATGTGTCGAGTCACGTTCAATGTGAATAAAATGTATCATGAATGATGAATGAGTGATTCAAAAGAGCCCAAGGATAAGAATGATCATCAATCAATATTGGTGTCGATCACGATCCATCACTGTTAGAATTAAATTTGAATAAAATAATCACATTGTTTAATTTCCCATCAAAACCCCACAAATATAATATCATCCTATAATAAAAATGGTCTGTGAATTAATCCATTCTTCAAATGATTCACATTCATAATAGAAATAATTAAAGGGGAAGAAATAAAAAACACAAACTATATCATTATATTGATCTATTGCTAACAAAGAATGATTTCTGCACAAATATCATAGGCAAGATCCATTGATACATATGAGAATTGATCCTCGATCCGTAATTCCATCATCATTCAATGAAAAATATTGTCTTTAGATATCTCCAATTGTCTTCTAGATATTTCATGGTTATGTGGGAAATCTTAGGTTTCATAAAAATGATCTATTTAAATATCTACCCACCACTCCATCAACAATTTGAAATAAAATAATTTTTTTCCAATTATTTTATGAATTTCAGAGATGGTGGTGAATTTTCCACAAATGGACCACATTGACTAATGTGATGTCATTAATAGGTGAAACCAAACATTTTCAGTTCAATAGTTCATTAATAGTTTTGAATCAGGAACCCATGTTGAATTTATTAAACTTTTTTAGTAAAACTATGCATGAGTTATGTTTAATTTATTTAGTATATTTCTAGAGATTATTCTATGAATACCATTCCTAAAAATGACACACCGTCTCAATGCATGGCCAAAAAAATAATTCGTAAAATATTTAAACATAATACACACATTATCTGAGTCATAAAATTATCACCACCTCCCGGAATTAGGTCTTGATAACACAGAACATGGGCTACAGAAAACAATTAGGGTACTCAGAATGAATATGATCCTCTCATTAGCAAGTTCTCTCTGGGTGATTCATGTTTAAATAATGGACACGTATTAATGGAATCGATATCCCATGTGTGATCGTCTCCTTATGATACATGATCTCCACTAGGTACTCATAAAAACTCACCCTATTTTATATTTCTATCTCGCCTCAGTTGATAACATAAAACGGTTAATGCATGTAACTCCTCAGCTGTGACATGTAGAAGATGTTGTTTTCTATGTGTAACTATGGAGATAGTTATAAGTGATATGACACCTCTAAAACTATATTTATTACCCAGAAATGTCCAATGAAACATGGAGATAAATGACCACCATGGTCATATCTTCATAATCCACATTGAGGTGAAACCTGTATGAACATATGTTCTCATTCCCCAAACTACAATTTCCTTCTTTACCTATCCACATTAGAATCCAGATATCTCTTTAATGTCATCAACCACTCATGAATTATCTACACCATCACTACTGTATCTCTTACCAACTCTGAGCCCCTGGGTAGTGACTATCCTTGGTTACACCACTAAAGTGGTGACCTGTATGGAAACCCAGAAAAATTCTCAAATGGTTCTATACTATTTGTGGAATGGAATATTTTTTTGTACACAATCAATACTAGTTTTAGGTGATCCTAAAAACTAAAACCAAATCCCAACATGAAAAATTGCATTTCGGCCTCTACAACCTGAATTTTCCACTCAGCCTCGCACTTAATATGTAGGATAAATTCTATGATCATGCATAAATTTGTCCCATACTTCTATTGTAATCCCTTCCACAATCCAGATATAAAGAAAGCATCAAAATCAGAATCAATTGTCGATTGAACTCACTGGTGTAAAACTCTATATTAAACATAGAGACTTCCCAATATCTTTATTGAACATTACTTTCATATCTCTAGTCAGTGGGATTCCATGGTGAGTTGGTCTACAATCCCTGAGATGGGAAAAATTCCCACAAAAGTTCATGTTAATCTCACCACAATGACCATACATATCTCGTCCAATGTCTATTTCGACACAAAAAGGTGTTGATTCACAACCACTAGAACATCGTGATTGACCATTTCTTATTGATACATAATGCATCGAGAGAAAAACATTGAATTTCATTTATTCAGCATTGGAAACTAAAACTGAAATCGAAGGTCCTGGTACATCATTTCCACAACAAGATGTACTACCAATGGGGATGTATAAAACACTCTCAAAACACCCTATGATAACTACATTGGTTCAATTATGTATCCAATAAAAAGAATTACTTTCTCCCGACCATTATATTATAAATCCAGAGCATGCCCTATGAATATTAGAGCACATGGGGTGATCAAGTTAGTATCACTATGTTGTGCCGCCAGAATCACTATTAAAGTGGAGGGATGAAAACCACTGATTTGAGAAAATCAAATACATCTCCATACACAAAGGATAACATCAATGAATATAATTTCTCTGAGACCTCATTATGTAACCACGAACTAGATCCCATGCAAAGAGATTTTTGTTTCATGTTCCACTTCATTGGAGTGTCAATGATTTCGAATTCATTATGCTGGAGGTACTCTATCCATCACATCTATTTTAGGTAACGGTCCATTTTATATAAGATGTACTTGAAACTCTTGTGGATATAGTGGATGATAAATCAATCTCTTATTTGGTAGTGTCTCCAAATCATCAATGTGAATACAAGGTCTACTAACTCAATATCATGGGTCACAAATTTCTGCTCATGTGATATCAACTGAAAGGAACCATAGGAAATCACAACATACCACATAATTAGAAAAAAAACCAAGCCTTGTTCCTAATGAATCATTGAACAATACAGACTCAAAGCCCTCATTTGGAAATGTTATGTTTGGAGATCTTGAAAAATTATACCTAAACTATTCAAAATCCTGATAGAACATCTCTTTCCACATGAATTGTTTCCCCTTTCGAGTCAATGCTCTCATAGTTATTGATAACATAGAGAAATAAATTATGAATCTATGGTAATATCCTTCAAAACTATGGAAACTACAGACCTTTATCATGCTCGATGGTTTAATTGATTCTAACATGTATTAAACCTTGTCAGGGTCCACCAACACTCCATCCAATGATATAACATGTCCCATAAGGTTGACCTCTTAAATCCAAAACAAATCATTGAGAGATTTTTGTAATGATGGTACTCCTGAAGTGCATCCATAACTATCCTTAAGTGTATCATGTGATCATCCTTAGATGATAAGTACATAAGGATATATTCAATGAAGACTACCATGAACTAGTCAAAGAAAGGTTGAAACATCTAGTTCGTGAGTCCCAATAAAACAACTAGTGTGTTTTTTAACATGAAAAGGAATCACCAAGTACACATAGTGACCGCAACGACATTTGAATGTCATATTTGGTATATATTCATCACATAATCATAGCTAGTGATATCCTCATCCATGTTTAATCTTTTAGAATCATCGTGACACAATTAGTAGATCAAATAGGTCATCAGCACGCCCTATTTGATACTAATTCTTCATGGTTTCCTAATTCATCATATGATAGTCCATATATAACTTCATTGTCTCTTATGGCTTTCCGTGAACAAAACAATGGCTAACTAGGGAAAATTGTGGGTAGCACAATGACCTTCCTTTGTATATCCTTCAGATTCACCCTTAGCTCGTGAAGATATTTGAGCCAACAATATACCGACATAGATATTAGTGTCATTCTGGTATGTAGATCATTGCATAAGTCTATCGCTCAGTAGGTAGGTATTTCTTGAAAATCATCCATAGATTCAAAATCTTACTCCACCATAACTAAATACACATTTAAACTCATCACATGAATCATAGTAATGGTTAGGCTAACCAAATGATGAGTAATCATCTACACACTCTGATGCATTAGTCTATACTACAATTCTGGGGTTTCCACTTCGTCGAAAAAGGAAAACCTGGTTCCTTCAATGCAGACACATGACACCATTCACCTAAAACATTCAATATAGAAATGATTTATACATATCAAATCCATAACAAGAATGACATTTTAAGGCCTTGAAACTTCTACATAGAGATTTTCATAGAAACTCTCACCTAAAAGGGTCAAGTAACAATGTCGACACAAGTGGGTAATCACTAAGTCTTCTCCAGTTAGAGAATACATGAGTAAGGTTCATGTCAACGGTTCAACCTAGATCTCTTTGTATCGAATGAGATATGCGGATATGATTGAATGACCGATAAATACTTCTATTAGTGTTACAACTATGGATGAAAAGGAATAGATTATAAATTGAATCATTCTTAGAGCTCCTGGTTTGTATTACTCTATCAACTATAGTTTCCCCCTCCCTATTCCCTTAGTTCTATAAAAATTGTGTGGACCACATGGGGGTTGTGGTGGTAACATGTTGAAATATCGACCACCACATATTACTCTCAAAACTCTTATTCCATTTCCATCATCCTATAGACCCCACCTATTCCATACGATGTCTCTTCATTAGTGGACCACATATCGTCTCTCTGTCAGATGTATTGTTGGTCAAAAAATCGTGGGTGAGATTTCTCTAACTATCACATGAGTATCACGTTCTCTCTCTCTCAGGGATGACTGATAAAACCTTTTTATCCCTAAAAATTATATCATATATTTGGATACATCCTTCTAAAATGGATCACATGTCTAGGTCTCTGAGATTAACATCTTCTCCATGCTACTGAGTTCTCTGCTCCTGCATGCCAGCCGCTGACAACCATAGGGTGTGAGTGCTCAGCTAAGAAACTCCTGAACAACCAAACTCTCACTAAAACCACATCATTGGTAGGTATACATAGAGGGATAATAGTGTATCATACATCTCTACATATACCTTGCTTAGATGTTTGAGCCCTCAACAGCTAATATTGAACCATATCCATCGAGTACATGTAAAGGTTAGTAAACCTCAATGAATAATCATCCACTGACATGATCCCATGCTATTGCTACTAATGATCTTGGTTATATACAAACCTTAACATAGAGAGTGAGAACGCATCCCTAAATATCAACTAAAACATAATCAATTAAAGATCCACCCCATCGAAGGATAGCTTAACTAAACCCCACAATCTTCCTACAAAGGGAAGAATAAGGGCTCACTACCATAAACAACATCTAATTAGAGGGTGTCCTGACATGACAGAAAACTTGGATCACCACCTCATTTCATTGCTTTGCCGCATGCTGTTCGGGATCACCTAGAAACCTTAGTGGTAACTACCACTGAAACTCATGATGCAGACTCATCTTGCACAGCACATCCACCTGTCATGAGGGTACCACATACCTCTCTATACATGCTACTATAGGTAGTACACCACCTACAGGTAATATAATGGGAATTGGTCCCTATATTGAAGCCACTTTATTGAGGGGGTCATTCTGATGATCAAAAACCTAAATCCTTGCTGGTTGACATCATGGAGAAATCTTGAAAGTAAAAAAGATGCATCGTGGTTAGTGAGTATATATAGATAGCTAAATCATGAAGGACATGCAAACGACATCCAATTAATATATGATGTATGTACTATTTTATTTCATATAACCCTTGTTCTCATGTATAGAGTTGAAAATAATGTTATTAGATTACTGATGTATGGATATGTCGGTCACCACACTAACAAGGGATTCCCTATCCCGAAATCCGAACTAGAAACACTTAACACTATTTCTAAAAACCAATCTCACAGACATCTTGTCCAAAAGTAGAACCATAACCCTTTTATAACACTCTATAATTCCCCATACCAGTGGGGCATGTTCCATGTCTCCCCATGAACAAATCCAATTGGCTAGGGGCTTGTGAATAACACCAATTAAGCATATCACTAACATGGGTGGCACCGTCTATGTACCTGCACACTTGCACACATCTCCAAGATAACAAAATAATGATATGTAAAAATGACTAAACAACCAATGCATGCATATATATATATATATATCCCACAACCAAAGTAAGATATGCTCTTAAATAAAGTAAACATATCTGAATAAATTCCCACATCAAAGATATAACTAAAAAAGTCCAATCTAATTGTAAATGTACTGGGACTGCTCAATGAAAGCTGCATGAAAAACCCTATTTTTTTGTCTCAATAAGAACCATCAAGTCCTGATCCACCTAGGACTCCATCAAAAGATTGATCATCAATGCAAGACATTACACATGTGGGCATGGCCCGTGCGGAGGTGACTATAACCATAGACATTAGGACACCCCAACACCATGAAACATATAGTAAAATAAATATATTTGACTCATCATAGGTGTATTCCTACAATACATAAAACAATAATATATTCATATACTAACACCAATACACACAATATAGAGGTATGCCACAACCATAGTATATGACCTAGGATTATAGCTCTTATATTCCCTGAATCACTCATCCTAGAGAACATGCTCATGAGTCTGATAGAACTAATGATCCCCATCAAAGATGTTCTACTCGTTGTATCCCTTCATGATAAAATTTGCTAATAGTCTAAAGTGAATCTGATACATAGAGGTGGATAAAATCCATGTCGTTGGGATGATACTAACTACTCAATCTAGATTAACCTTACTAAGTAGAGGATAAACACCCATGTAGTGTTGGCCACATTGATACCAATAACTCTCCCTAGAGAATGATGATGATTAGAGGATCCCACTATATCATCTCCCAGTTATTTTAAATACTCTATCCAAGAAGTCCTGATGAAGGTATAATAGTTCTTTGAATAGGAAATGATTCATAAAAACATTTATGGAAATGATAAGGGGAAATAAACCCTAACCAAACATGTGAAAGATACATATTATATGATATTTAATCCATGTATAGAGTACATGACATGTATAACAGTTACACGTCATTTCCTCTGACCCTAGGATCTCCCATGTGAAAAAAATATTTCACTAAAATTGTGTTCACTTAGAAGGATAATACATGTAATGTAGACAGGTAACACCTCATGTCTCTATATCTATGTTCTCACCCTTGTACTAAAACCATTTTCTAGTACATTACATCATCTCGTTTATCTATTCCCATGTAACTATAAAGTGGTTTTTCCATGTACATTGTCCGTGCTGATCCATTTTGGGAAGTATACACTGTATAAGAAAACGTGTAGTCTATCCTATGTACCTGTACTTTCCCACGTACATGTTGAGTTCATCCAATGGGACTAAACACCGTGTTGAAATGGAATACAAACCATGTGTATCAGGTTTTTCAATAAATCCTTCATATTCTTATTTCTTGTTCTCCTTCTTTAATCGACATAAAAGTTGGCTCTAATCATGATGGATATCATAGATTATCTTGTTCATGCCTCATAATCAATCAATCAACTCATTTTGATGTTTATTCCATTTTAATGAAATATCTATTGATTCTTCATTGCTCTGCATGAATGAATGTTGAAGAATATGAATTTATAGATCCCCCATTATTAGAATCATTCCATCTATATCATTTGACCTTCTTCATTCCATGGGGATCTCAGATCTATGATACCAGACCATTTTAATAGGTATTAGGTGTGCAATGATCAATTGATCAGGATGTGTCAATTCATGGTCCATGAAATGAACACCAATGATGAATGATGAACGAGGGTTGGGGGGAATGCACATGAATTCAGGTAGTGGAATGAACCTCAATCAATCTTCAGGTCAATAATTATTTTTTTCCATTATAATTAAATTCAAATAAAAAATTATCACAAATACTAATCTCCAAAATAAACTCCGCATATATAATCCAATCATGAAATATTAACAATCATTGAATCACTCCATTCATAAATTGACTCACATTCATTATTGAAATAATGAAAAATCAATAAATATATATTACGAAAAAGCACTGCCACAATTTGGATCACTAAATAATGAATAACAATTTCTCTTTCATTTCTATAGGCAAGAGATTTTGAATTAGATGTGCTTTGATCTGTAATTCCATCATCATTTACCAGAATGGATTACAAAAATCCCCCTCCATCAGTCCTCTAGAGGCTCTAGGGCCATGCAATTAATGTGATGTCCAACCATAGTTACATAGAGTCAGTGAATTATTAAATAACATTGATATGATCAAAAGATATCATTTCTCTAAAGACCGATTAGTTTAGAAGACATGGAAGCACTAGATACATACATAGGATTTATATTACATCATGAAATAAGAAAAAAACATTGTGTCCCATTTGAGCACACTCAAATCCACTGGCATATCCCAAGAAGTTAATCATAGGGTAATTCATCACATCCTAAGAAAAGCAAAATATAAGAAAGGGGTGAGATCAGATGCTCAGTAAGTATAAAAATATAGAGTAGTCTATCATAAATAAGAATAAACATTTAATGAAATGAGTAGGACTAAAAAATTATTTTTAAAATTAAACATCAGCATAATATGGCTATGATAAATCCAATAATGTTATTTAAATTGTCAATAAAAATTCTAATAGTCTAATAGTCACATGTAATATTAGTAGATAATTTCATAATGATTGAATGTATAATTCCAGATATCATAACCATATATTCAAGTCATCGTGCCAAGACTAAGAATAAGATTTTGTTAAGGCCTTGTGCCAAGACACTAGTCAGTCTCATGATACCTAGAGAAGCATCAAAGAGCTATGGTGGGCTCCACCCATCACTTTCTATGTCCAATGCATTCCTCATAAGAAAATTATGAAACAAACATAAACATATGTACTAAAACTAGGATAAGAAATGGTAATACATTAACCATAAACCATGAATGGTAAAAACAATAACACATCCAGAGTTAAAAATATCAAAATACCTTCAATATCATATGGAATATTTCTTCATGATAAGTCATCATCAGACAAGTGTAAAATCCATCCAAGGATATTGACATTAATGAAATCTAAACTACATGAGATAAATATCTATTTATATATTGAAGTCATTTAAATTTCACATAATTATAAAATAAAAAAAATTAAATTTGAAAATATTATTAGAAAATTCGAAGGGAAGCATTAATGTTTTTATAACTACAGAAAATACCAGTACTCGCCATATAAGATAAAAAACCATTCTTACCGTAATTTGTCGAAATGGTCACATAGGTGCTTTTTTGGAAAACGACAAAAATATTTCTTTAAAAAATTATATAAAAATTCAAAAAATGGTATAAGTTTCTTTAACCTATATTCTAGGAAATAATAAAAATGTTTTCAAATAAAATTTTAAGAAACACGGATGTGGAGGATAAAGAAGTCACAATAGATAAATTCGTAAAAACAACCTCCGATAATAAAGTTATTCTAATATTAACCCTTACCATGTACTTTTCCTTAGTAAATGGTACATTAACCTCCTGTAAAATATTTAAATAATTGTCATTAAATTATAAAAAAAACACATATATAATTATTATATCATATAAGATCTTCTAATACTTCTTTTTTAATAATATTTTCGTAGAATCATTATTTCTGGTGTTAACGGATTCATTTCACTTTATATATTTTGTTACATATGTCATCTTTGTTATGGATAGAATGTATTTGATTCAAATGGGAAATGATAATAAGTTATTATACATTATTTTAAATTAGAAATTAAAATAATTCTTGAATGGTTACGATGGGGAATGAATCTCATCACGTTCGTGGAGACGGTAATCTGTACGTTTTCACGAGCGAAAATATCATTTTATTGATGGTGAAATAATATTTAATTGGATGTTATAATACATATACAGAATCATTAAAATTTTATATTTATTATTTACAAAAATTATACTAATTATTATACCCATCCAAATAATGAAGTGTAGAATAACAAAATACACCACGATATGGAGACGGTAATCCATACGTACGCATGTATAGTGACTTTGTGAATCATATAATGGATAGAGTAATTAATATTGTTTTACAATATATATATTAATATCACATTATATAGAAGGTATTGGAGTTATTATTTTGGTATGTTAAACACAATGAATGAGGAGGTGGAATAAGAATGGAACTTTGAAAAGGGTGATGAAATCATTACCTATTCATCAGGTGTTGCCATATGATTTGATAAAGAAGGAACATTTGGATTTAATTATGATAAAATTAAAGAATCTACATTAAATTGAAATTATTTGAGAAGATATGTGATCAGGGTTTGGCTGAGAGAAATTTCTTTGGAGGTGTGATTTTTAGATAAGGGTAAGTATACTATCATAAGAGAGGTGAGGGTCACTTTAGGAAAATCCTGAAATATTATTTTATTATAAAATAATTTTCAATTTATAATTTCTCAAACTAGACTTATTAAGAGGCTATTATATAGATGAGTCTAAATCCTTTTAACCAATAAGTTTTAGACATATTTAGGTCACCTTATTAACCATATCTTTTAGATTTTACTTGTAATTAAATTGTTTACCTTTTACACTGTCTTCTTGTATTTTTATATTACATGGTTAGTAAACATACTATAAAATGAAAAGCGCACCCCAAGTGGTTCATTAATTAAATATATATCATGTAATAATTCCTTTTTCAGAACAATATATTTTTAGGAATATTATATCATTTAATAATATATTATTTAAAAAAAATACTTTATGTCAATTCTAACACTATTTAGTATTTGGTTTTAGTGATAGTAAAAAAACATGAATACCTTGAAAATAATACATTAAATCAATCCTAACAGGTCATATTGATATAAAAAATTAGTCTAATGTATCAAAAGTCTCGTCTTAAATTTATTTGGATATTTATAATATCTATTATTTTAATATTTCATTAATATGGTAATTATTGCATCATCATTGTGTCAAAAATAAATGTAATTATATAATATCTACAAATTATAAATAAAATACCTTGATTTATGATATTTTTTTCTGGCTAATGAATATTTTTAGTTGAATTTTTGTTTTGTATAACCCTATATTAAAAATGTTTTTGTTGTTAAATTGGAATTTAACACTTTTTACTCTTCTTTAAATAAAATAATAATAAATTTCCTATTCTAATCCATGTATATCAAAGAAGAATATATTTTTTAAATAATGTTGACTTTGGTCTAAATACAAAAATCCAATCGAATTAGGACAAATGTTAGGGTAATTAAAATATCAGTTGTACTATTAATTAACCTATTTACTTTTAATCGTGGTAAATAAAATTCCAAAGTTACAATTCACCAAAAATTATTTTCATCCTATTGAACTAAATTTTACTTATTGATTTAAACAGTGTCTCTAGGATTTTAAAATTCAATTCATAGATAAGGTAAAATTATGTGTTATGCAAATTTTTAAATGTTCCTAGAAGGTGGTTAAAGACGTTAAAAAATATCAATATAATATTTTATATCTATTATTCTTATAAAATGAATCATATTAATTAAATTGAACTAATATAATTATTATGTATATATTTTTAAAAAATAAATTTATATAAAATTAAAAATTACTTAAAAAAATTCTGTTTTAAACAATAATAGAGTGTTTACACTATTCAACAAAAAATGAATGTTTTTCGAAAAAACCAAAAATTTCCCTTAAACTAATTTTGATATTACGAATCAAAAAATGAAGTCAATTTTGAAAAATAAAATTTCTCAAATTTGTAAAATTGGGTACACAATTCATATCTTCTTTTTAACGGGCTAGTTTGATTGGTCGTGGTGTGCTAGAACACTAAGTTCTCTATAGTGGTAGCTATTGTATTATTCAAAGATAAATGTGTCGTTGAAGCTTGTGGTGTTACATTCTCCCAGCATTCAAAATATTGTTTTCCTAAAACATTTCTATAATATTACTATATAAAAATATTTGGGTGGTTCTTCATCATAGGTTCCTCGAGTTCCCACGTTGCCCATTCCATCTTATGGTTTCTCAATAGAAATTTTACCTGACGAGTCATCCAGTTTCTCATCACATGTTTTCTGGTATCAATAATTAGGACTTTCTCTTCACAATAAGATAGATCAGGTTCCAGTTGTATTTCATAAAAGGTGAATACATGTGTTGGGTCAGTCATGTATTTTCTCAATAGTGATACGTTGAACACATCATATACCTTGGAGAGACATGGAGGCATTGCCAAAAGGTAAGCTACAACTCTATTTCGTTCTAGAATTTTGAAAGGTACGATTCACCTAGGACATAATCTACCCATCTTACCGTATTTTGTTACACACTTCAATGGATATAACTTCAAGAAAACATGATCCACTACTTTAAATTACAAATCCTTTCTTCAGTTAGCAGCATAGATCATTTTCCTACTTTGAGCTTATTTTATGTTAGATTGGATAAAATTCTCTTTTTCCATTTTTACCTTAATAATTTCTCAGCCTATGAGTTTTCTTTCACCAACATCATCTCAACAAGATGGTTTGCAACATCTATTTCTATATTATTCTTTATATGGTGTCATGTGAATACATGAATTGAAGATATTATTATTGGAAAATTATACCAGAGGTATATATTGATCCCACCTACCATGAAATTCATGTTAGAAATATCTCAACACGCATTCTATAGATTGAATAGTTTGTTCTAATTTTCCATTATATTGAGGGTGGTATGAAGTGCTTAAGAAATGATCGGTGTCTATGTCTTTCTGAATTATTTTATTGAATCTTGATGTGAAATGGGATCACGATCAGAATGAAATGATATGGGTATTCAATGAAGTATTAAAACATCATTAATATTTAGTCGTGAAAAACATTCTAGTGGTAAATCTTCTCGTATACCATGAAAATGTGCTAAAATGCGAAGATGATCAACAATAATCCATATTTCATCATTCCATCAATGAGTCTTTGGTTTCCCCATGATAAATTCCTTCATAATATCATCCCATTTCCACTCATGTATGGGAATAGGTTTCATGAATCATCTAGGATGTTTTCTTCTATCCTTCCCATGTTTACAAACCAAACATATCGATACATAATCAACAATATCCCTCTTCATGTTGTCCCATGAAAAATGATTCTTCAAATCTCTGTACAACTTATTAGTACTAGGGTTTATACTGAAATTTGAGCTATGAGCAACATCCTACAATTCCTTTTTTAGATTAGGTATGTTAGGAACATAATGACTCTTCGCAAATTTCAAAAATACATCTTCATATACAAATTCAATCAGAATCCTATCATTGGTAGGATTAATTTTCATTTGAAACTCCTTATCATCACTCTAAGAACTTTTTATACTTTCTAGTAAAGATGGTTTTGAAACCATTTGAAAATGTATTGATGTTTAACCTTCCACAATTATTCCTATATCAATCTTTAGTAGATCCCTGAACATAGGATCTCTTTCAACACTCATCTTATTCAAAACTCCAAGATAATTTCTGCTCAAAGAATCTGCCACCTTATTTTCCTTCCTTGGGTGGTAGTGTATAGTTAAATAATAATCCATTTGTAGTTCAATACATCATCTTTTCCTTATGTTGAATTATTTTTGTGATAAAATATACATCAAACTCATGTGATCGATATATATCTCACATTTTTCACCATATAGATACTGTATTCATACTTTCATAGTAATGATTAAATCTACTAACTCTCGATCATGAGTAGGATAGTTTTGTTCCTGATTTTTTTAGTTACTGTGATGCATAGGAAATAACTCTGTCATTTGGCATAATGAAACAACCAAGTATTTTCTTTGAAGCGTCACTATAAAAAGAAAACCAATCATTTCCTGATTGTAGTGTCAGGATATGAGAATTGACTAATATTATATTTAGTTATTTAAAACATTATTCCCACACTTTTTTCAAAACAATTTTATTCCCATGACATGTGATCTTGGTTAATGGTTTATCCATTCAGGAAAAATTATAGCTGAAACGATGAAAATAACATTCCAAACTAATAAAAATGATTACCTCAATTATACTCATCGGTGCTTGCAATTATTTTATTCCTCTTGTATTAGAAGGATCAGCAGAGATTTCATCCATATGGACAATATGTCCATAAAAAAATCACTTAAATCTAGAATTCACATATGCTAAACTTCCCATATAAGTAATTTCTTCTAAGAGTAATTAGAATAGTGCGCAAGTGATTTTAATGATCTTCATAGATTTTAGAATATGCTAAGATATCATCAATAAATACTACTACAAAGTCATAAATATATTCCTTGAAAACACTTTTCATTAGATCCATGGAAACATAGGGTGCATTAGTTAGTCCAAAAGGAAATAGGGTAAACCTAGAATACCAAAACCTGGTACAAAATGTTATCTTCATAATGACTTCATTCTTTACACACAACTGATGATATCCAGATCAAACGTCATTCTTTGAAAGGTATTGATTTACATGAAGTTGATAGAATAAATCATCAATGTGAGGTAGGAGATACTTGTTCTTTATTGTTATGGCATTGATCTCCCTATAGTCAATGCACAACCTCATAGATCCATATTTCTTCATAATAAAAGGTACAGGGGATCCCCATAGTAAAATACTATGGTGAATAAATCCATTATTACTCAACTCCCCTAGTTGTATCTTTATCTCCACAAATTCCACTATGGCCATTCTATACAGGGTCATTGATATGCGCATTGAACCAGGAATTATGTCAATGGAAAAAAGCAATTTCTCATTCTGGAGGATGTTCAGGTAAATACTCTGGAAACACATCAACATATTATTTCACAATGGGGGTGTGCTCTATTTGATCATTTCATTCATCACACATAGATATTTCACTCTTTTCCTCCCCATTAGTTGAATTCAGTAGAGATACTAGGGGTGGATCTAGATATGAATAATATGGTGACATTTATTCTCTAATGATAAGGTATTCCTTATCATCATCAAAAAATGTTACCTTCTTCTTCTTATAATAAATTTTCACATCATGTTCCAAAAACAAATCCATAGTGAGTAATATATCAAATTCAATCATGTGTGTGACAATGAGATTAGCATATAAAGCTTGTTTTTATGCACTAATGGGAACTAATTCACAGAATATTGTTTCAATGATACTTCCCTTATGTGTTATGAATGATAAATCCCTTGTTATATCAAGATGGAAGTATCTATTTTTCTTTGCAAACTGAAAATATATGAAACAATGCGATGATCTAGAATCAAATAAAGCATTGGCTAAATTTGAGGAAACCCTTAATGTACCTTTCATCATATCATTAGGAGCTTCAAACTCAGGAGTAGTGACCTCATAAGCTTTGAATTGATTCCATGTAATTTTTAGAGGTATGATTCCTCGGATATTAAGACATTATTTTCCATAATTAATCCTTTATCAACAATTTTAGCATTCTACATTGATAGCCACATTCTTCCCCTTGCAATCTTGAGTTATGTGGCCTTTTCTCTATAATTGTAACAGACTCCCATTCCCATACGACATGTACTGGGGTATTTTTTCCCTTATTTACAATAGGATGTAAATTCAACTTCTCCCTTCATCCCCTTATTTTGATTTATAGAGTGTTCAGTACTTCTATTGTTCACTTTCTTTTCATTAATGTCGTAAGACTTATAGAATTCCTTTTCTATCAAGATAGCACACGAGAGAATATATTCGTACAATGAAAAGTATTATGAGACCAAGGCTCTATTGAGAAATTGTTTTAACCCCTAAAATAATAGATCAATATTACTCATTTGGATACCTATATAATCTGCAACATGCCTTATCTTGTAATGTTATCCACTTAATTTTTCAAATTCTCACCCTCCTTTTTCTTTGTTATCTGAAATTGACTTTCCATATCCGCTCGATGGTCACAATGTATGTATTTTTCTATGAGAATATTTTTAAAATCCATCCATTACATATTGGATACTTCTTCATCCACCTTTGTGTTTTTAATTAATTACCACCATTGATCTACATCTCCAGTGAGGCGAGAAACATCCAAGAAGACTTTTTCCCTTTCGCTACTCCCTAAAGCATGAAATATTTAATCTAAGAAACTTATATATTCCTCAGAAAAAATGGTATTTTTATTTCCATTGAATGTTGGTGATTTTAACGCATGAAGCAGTCTACCATTGATCCTCTGTAATGTGGATCAGGGTGCTCCATATGGGTAAAGTTATAATTAATAATCTGAGTGTGTAGTCCTAGTATGGATATAAGTTATTCTGCACTAGTTGAATCTCTAACTCCACTATAATTAACATGAATAGGAGGGAATTCCATACATGGATTATGTGCGTTGATACAGTTTACATTCCTCCAACTAGGTGCCATTTCTAAACAACCGCATACAAAAGATTAGTTTATGAATCAAAATATATAATTCCAAACTAGTAAAATACCTACCATAAATTGAAGAATTTATGAATATAATCCACAATCATAAAAAAACTTTTAGAAGTATTTACTCATAAATATTTCATAATAGGTGGTAAAAAATATGAATTATCCAAATCGTTTCCCCTGGGAGTGTCGTAACCAATAGTGCAACAATGCCCATTGTCATGTACAAAGATACCTCAGGTCAAGCCTGGAACTCTTTATTGGAGTTCTGACTCCTAGGTACATATGTGCTAGAGCCTCCTCTACCTGCTCATATCCAGACGGGGATGTATCACTTGAAACATTCACATAATCTTAACATTAATTAATTCTAGGAAGTTCTTCTATACTAATCCCCAAACGATCTCTTAGAGTAATGTTATCTACATAGAGTTTTTCAAAATCTTGTTTCCAATGTTTGTAATACAATTCCTCTTATAATAGCTATAATTCATCGACCCTAGTTACTTAGTCTCGGCGCATTATTACATAGAATTGGAATGATCGAAAGTTATCATGTCTTGAAAGACTGATTAGTTTAGAATCCTTGGAAGCACTAGATACATACATAGGATTTACATTACATCATGAAAAAAACAACATTTTCCCCTATGAAAAAACTCATTTCCATTGGCCAATCCCTGTAGGTTAATCATAATATACTTTTCACATCCTATGAAAAAGTATACATAAGAAAGGGGATAGCACATATTCTCTTAATGATAACAGTATTGCAGAAACTATCATAAATAATCATAAACATATAATGAAATGTATAATACTAAAACATATTACTTTTAAACATAAAATTCATAATAATATGCAAATGCTAAATCAAATAATTCCATTAACATAGTCACAAGGATATTTTAGTAGTATAATAATCACATGTAACAACAATAGATACTTTCTTAACGATGGAATGCATAATGATGTACATCATAACAACATAGTCAAGGCCTCATTCGAAGACTACAAATAATATTTTGTCACATCCTTGTTCCAAGACACTAGTTGGTATCCTCATACCTACCGATGCATCAAGTAGCTATATCGGCCTCCACCTATCACTTATTATGTCCAATTCATTCCACATATGAAAGGGATGAAACATAACATAAACAATCGTATTTAAACGAGTATACAAAATGTTATTACTTTAACCATAAACCATGAGGGGCATAAAAATAACAATCCAAACATATCAAAAAACCTTAAATACAATATGGAAGATTGTATCATAATAAATCAACTTTAAACAAGTGTCAAATCCATAAAAGGATATTGAAATAAAAGAAATTTAAACTTTTTGAGAGAAATATATCTTTCTATTTTGAAATCATTCAAAAGTCACATATTTATAAAAGAAAAAATTTACTTTGATAATATTCATATAATACTGTAAGGGAATCTTTGAAGGTATTATAGAGGTGGAAAATAGCCACACCCTCTGTATCAGTTAAAATTTACATTCAAACATTAATTTGTGGAAAAGGTAATAATATACCTTATTTGGAAAACGATAGAAGGATTCCTTTCAAAAAATTGTATAAAAAGTCAAAAAAGGGTATAAATGACTTTAGCCCATATTTTAAGAAATATTAAAAATGTTTTGAAATAGATTTTTAAGAAACACGGATATGGATAAAACTGAAGTCCTAGTATATACTTTCGTAAAAAAAACCTCAGATAATAAAGAGATTATATAAATAACACATACCATGTACTTTTCCTCATCCTAAGGAAAATTAAAATCCTTTATAATAGTTAAATAATTGTTATTAAATTATTCAAGAACCATGTACATAAAAATGATCTTCTAACATTTCTTTGTTAATAATATATTAGTAGAATCATTGTTTTGAGTGTTAACTGATTCGTTTTCCTTTATATGTTTTGTTATGTAAGTCATGTTTACTATGGATATGATGTATTTGATTCATATATAAAATGATATGATGTTCTAAAAAAATAATTTTAAATTATAAAATTAAAATTATTCATGAATTTTTACGATAAGGAATGAATTACATTGCGTTCGTGGAGACGGTAATCTGTATGCACGCACAAGCGACAATATCATTCTATTGATGGAGAAATCGTATGTAATTGGTGTAATATTAAATATACATAATCAAAAACATGTTATGTTTATTATTTAAATAATTAATACTAATTATTATACCCATTCAAAAAATGAGTTGTTGAATAACATACTACCCCACGATGTGGAGACAGTAAGTCGTACATACGCACCAATTGTGACATTTTCATTCATATAATGAATAAAATAATGAATATAGTTGTACCATATTTATAATAACATCACTTTATGTATAAGGTAAAAGATTTATTATTTTTTAATGTAAACACAATGAAATATAAAGTGGAAGAAAAAATCAACGTTGAAAGAGGTGATGCAATTATTGCATCTTCTTCGGGTGCGTCCTTTTGATATGATTAAAAGGGATCCATAGTTTGGGTTTACGATCAAATTAATGTATCTAGGTTGAATTGATGGTACTTGGACAGTTATTTTAGAAGGTTTTGGAAGAACCAAATGGAATTGGAGGTGATATTTTGAGAGAAGGGAATTTACCCTTTAATAAGAGAGGTGAGGGTCACTTTAGGAAAATATTGAAATATTATTTTATTATAAACTCATTTTAGGTTTATAAACTCTTCAAATTGATTGATTTCAAGTATAATTTGGGTATGGGTCGAAATACTCTCAAAAAATATGTTTATTCAAGTTTTTATCACCGTATTAAACTTATCATTTAGATTTAACTCTTCGTTAAATAGTTTAACTTTTATAATCTCTTCTTGTATTTATATATTACATGGTTAATAAACATAGTATAAACTTCCAACAGAAGATAAAGAGGTTAATTAATGACGTATATAAAATTATATAATTTTTTGGGCAATCCATAGATTTTTATTAATATTATATAAATTAATAATATAATATTATTTTTAAAAACTCATTTAGATCAATTTTGACACTATTTAGTATTTGGTTTTTATGACAGTCAAAAAAACATGATTACTTTGAAAATAATACATTAACTCAATACTAACATGTAATATTAACCTAGATAATTATTTTAATTCCTCAAAAGACTCAATTTATATTAACTTGGAAATTTATTATATCAATTATTTTAATATTTCATTATTTAGGTAATTACTTCATCATCATTGTGTCATAAATAAATTTAATTATTTGATGACTAAAAATTATAAATAAAATAGAATGATGTAGGAAATATTTTTATATTTCTAATTAATATTTATAGTCTTATTTATCTTATGTATAACCATATATTAAAAATGGGTTTGTTATTAAAATTTGAATTTAATACTTTTATCTGTTCTTTAAATAAAAAAATAATAAATGTCATAATCTAATCAAAGTGGATCAAATAGGATAATATTTTATTCATCAGGTTGATTTTTTTTGATATACACATATCCAATAGAATTAGGACATGATTTAGGGTAATTATAATATCATTTTTACCTTTAATTAACCTATTTACTTCTAACCATGGTAAATAAAATTCGAAAGTTACTACTCACCAAAAATTATTTTCATCCTATTGAACCACAATTTACATACTTATTTCAACCCTGCCTCTTGGATTTTGAAATACAATTCACAAATGTCGTAAAATTACATTTTATACAAATTTGAAAATGTTCATAGAAGGTGGCTAAAAGACATTTAAATGTTTAACAAAATTTTATACATCTAATAATATTATAAAATCACTCCAATGAATTACATTGATATATTATAGGTATTATGTATCTATTTTGACATTAAAATAAATTTAAATAATAATAATAAATATTTAAATAAAATATTATTTTAAACAATAACGGATTATTTTTCACTATTTTTCAAAAATTGAATGTTTTTAGAAAAATACCAAAAATTCACCCTAATATAAATTTTATATTATGAACGCAAAAATGAAGTCAATTTAAAAAATTAAAATTTATAAAATGTGAAAAATTTGATATCATTATTCATAAATGCTTTTTAAACGGCTAGTTTGATTAGTCCTGGTGTACTAGAACTCAATGTTGCATACAATACAAGCTACTGTATTATTTAAAGAGATGTGTGTTGTGGAGGATTGGGGTGTAACAAATAACCATGGGATTCTGGAATGAATATCAATTTAATGACCCATTGACTACTACTTCAACGATTTGAAATAAATTAATTTATTCTAAATATTTTACTGATTTCTGTGCCCACAATCACTTTTTTAGAAACACCCCTTGAAGAATAATTTTATGTTTCTCCCAGGGTAATCATTGCCTTATGAGTATAATGGTTCCATCATATTTATGATCTAGACACCCATTTATAATTTAGCCCACATATCTAGGAAAATCTTGCATGAGTTCTATTTAATATATTAAATATATTTCAAACATTTCATCTTAGAATATAGTGTTTCAGCTTCACACTCTGTCTCAGAGCCTATTCTCAAAAATAATTAATATTATATTAAAATTAATATATAGAAAATTTCATTCATTACATATCTTGATGTTGTAAATTAAAATTACAAAAATAACACTGAAAATGAATTTATAAATGGTATTTAATGTTAAAAATTATTTCTAAACTATTAATAAAAATCATAAGTCCTTATCATGATTCATTATTTAATGGTTGATGATATATAATATCATTAATTATAAATTTATGATCTGGTCTATATTTTAAACTTATAATTTTAACCCTTTAAAATAATAGATATGTGAAAATTCCATAAAATATTTTGTATTAAAGGGGATTCATTATATCCATTTTAAAAAATATTGAAATAATTTTTTCTACCCATATACCTTTAGAAAAATACATTTCCATTTTCATATATATATTTCTGGTAAAAGATATTTATCTCAAGGCTTTAAACTCATCCTTAGGAAGAGAATTGTGTAACTTGTTAAATGCTTCAAATGATATTTCTACTTTCACTCTAGTGATTCCATTACTTAAATAATTTTTTTATTATCAACTTATATTACATAAAATATCTCACTTTAATTTTATTTTATTAATTTTTTTTGGATTATTGATGAGAAATCACCCATTACATCTAACTATAATACTCCTCATAAGTAGTTTCTATATCGGAATATTGGTTTCAAAAACCATGAAATTTCATTTCAATTCTTCCTTCACTTATTTTAAAAAAATTGTGTTATATTAAATTAGCCAAAATATTTTATAATTATTATATGCTAATATTTTTAGAATTTTTTTTAATATTTTATATACTTGTTTGATTGCATCACCCGTTGAGTTTGATTTACAGTACCACGGTGAACGAAGTCCTTTTCATAATATTACATTTTTCATAGATATTATGAAAAATATATTTTTTTCCATTGCATATAATATTAATAATCATGTAAATTAATTATTATAATATTTTGTTGTAAAATATCCATCATAACAAATAAATTTAAAGTATAAAAGGTAGTTATTTTTTTACTATTAATATACTTTTCATGTATAATTTCTCTAGATGGAAAATACTTCTTTAACTATTTAACTCCATTTATCATGGAATGATCATAAAATACTCAATTCAAAATTTGAGATAATTTTGGACCATAAGAAATTGAAATTTTATCATTACAATTACACCACTATAGTTTTAGATATTATGATCTAAAAAACCTAAAATCAACCAAATTGAAAAAAAAGAATATTTAGGAACAAAAAAAATCTTGATTAAAAAAAGTAAAATTAAATCAATTTATTAAACAACAATTAAAGATATTATAAATGGATAAATAATTAATATATTGTTTTTTATATTGAATTTTATAGAACATAAGTTGTGGGATGGAAAAAAATTATGGCCTTATTTCTAAATATTAATAATTTTTATTTCTCTTCCTTTATTACAATAATTCACTTCTATGCCTATTTTACATATCATTTAATGTTTTTATTTGAAAATAAACATTATTTAAGAAGAAATTTTAGTCATTTTTCCACCTGTAAAGATTTGTGTTCTATAATTTATGTTACTCTTAAGGGTCTTCAACACTCTTCTTATTTCTAGTGACTACATTCAATACCACTATTTTTCTCTCTCGTTTAAAATTATTTGTCATCTTCATGTGCATGTTATTTAATATCATGGATATATTCCATATCATCTCCATTATTTTTTATATATTTTGAATAATATTTACTTATATATATATATTACATGGTATGGTTTGAATACCCTATATTAATTGAATAAGTTCAAAGGTTGTTTACTAATATTTATTTCCAGTTTTTTTACTTGTGATGTAATTTCACTCCATATAATAGTTATTAAAATTTGGATAATTTCTAACAACATTGAATTATAAATTAGAAATTTTAATGTTTATTAATCCCTTTTATATGATCAATGCATTGGACATATTTCGAAATGGGTGGGTGTAAAAATAATACATATCATCAATGAACTAGTAGGTCTGGAGAGACAAACTAGTTTGAGTATTTTATTATACACATGACATTTTTTTTGTAATTCCTTTTTTGAGTCATGGATGTTTAAATTAGATGTCTAATATTTTTCATTCCAATACTATGAAATCATTTATTTTTATCAACTTTATTTTTTACATTACTTTTTTGTGTATATACATCAGGATTACATCGTTTGTTATATGAAATTATTTGTTTATTATTTATTCCTTCAATATTATTATAGATTTTTTTTAATTATAGATTTATAATCATACTACACCTTATTTATCATTTGATCACACAAAATATATTTGGGTTTTCCTTACACTAGAGAACTAATATGGGTACTATTAATTATTCAAGGTCATAATAGCAGGAATAATAATGTTAAAGAATAGACTTTATTGGGAAAACTGTATACAAAGTGAAAACTATTTTTTTTTCAATATAAGGATTTTCCCAATTCTCAAAAAATATAATAAAATTATTTGGGTATTAAAGTGATTTTTTTATTTTTTTATAAACTATATAATTAGGTGATTGTAATGATTGGGGTGCTACATTTGGTATCAAATAGGTGATTAGATTAATTTAGTAGTTATTATGTAATTTGATGAAGATAAATTAAGTTTTATAGATTCCATTATCAGTTAATAATTTAATGGGTGATCATAAATTAAAATAATTATTTTCCATTTTATGGTGATATATGATGGGATTTTAAAGTGGTTAATTATATTTTTGGTGTCATTTTTTTGATTTAGTAGGAATTGTTGAATATCTTATAAACAACATTTAAGTAGGAAACTAATCTTATTATAATTTAATTACGGTTATTTAGAGAAAAAATGTTATTATATTATTGGTAAATATTTCAAATGTATAGAAAACATTAGGGGTTCTAATTTTTTTGGGGATAATGTAATTAAGGATTTATTTGAGTGGTTTCTATATTTTTGAAATATTAAATAATTAATGAATATATATACAAAATTAATGGATTTGTTTCTATTTCAAATCAATGTGGATTAGAATAATATTTAATTTTTTTATTTTGTCATTTTATTTTAGGGGGATAGAGAATATTTCTTGGATTTAAAAAATATTAAAATTATTTTTTGTAATATTATATTGTCTATAATTTTTAGGGTAAATGTTGATTTTATTTTTGGGCAACGTCTGATATATGACTTAATGATTTTTCCATTTAAATATTTAAGGATAAATATAGTAGGAATTAGTAAATAAATCATTGAATAATATTTTTTGAACTAGTGGGGTTGTTTATAATGATGGTTTTGAATGGTAAATATTAGAAAAATTTTAATGGGTATTTTCATTAGTTGTACACATATTTTGTGTTTATTATTGATGATTTATAAATATGAGCAATAAATTTTCCAAACATAGTTCATAGAATTATGATCTATATCCATTAGTGAATATCACAATACATTATGAATTATTTATATGCTTTCTTTATGAAAAGTGTATCATAAGTATTCACTATTTTGAATATGACATTAATAAGTGGTGGAAGATGATCTAAACATAAAACCAAATAATGATATTTAACTTTTGGAATATATATTATCAAAAAATAATAATTACTCATTCTATCTATCTTGATGATAATTTAATTTCTAAAAATCAATAAAAATGAAGATAAATCTATTCAGATTTATATAGAAAATATCATCTAACTATCAAGGTTTTATTTTGAAAACTCGTGAACATGTATGATTATAAAAGATATAAATATAAGGTTTAAGATATATTTAATTTAAAAATTATTAATTAGCTTTTCCTAACCCAAAATAAAATATTGTTCATAATAAATTATATATACTAAAATAATTATATTGGGTTTTTTTGATGATTATAATGTTTTTTGGAAAGAGTTTTCCTATAAAAGTTCATCAGACAGAAATAATTGAACATAAATTTATTATAGAGATGTTACTCTATTTACCAAACTAAAACAAGATATTGTGATCCATAAAATAATTACATAGAATATGTAATGGCCCTAATTGTGACTTATTAAAGAGTTTTTCAAAAACTCAGTTCCATTAAATGGTTCCACCAAAATAGTGGCACTAGTCATGGTGGCACCGTGATGGTGGCGCATGTCACGGTTGCACAATGAAATGGTGGAAACGCTTATAGTGTTACACTAAACCTCTGGCACTGTGACAGTGGCACCAAAGGGGTCTCACTATCATGGTCACACACCGAAATGCTAGTACAGCTTATAGTGTTCCACACAACTGGTGGCACCATGATGGAGTCACCATAGTGATCACACTATCACGGTCACACACCGAAACTAGTGGAACCTTTTATGGTGGCGTCGTGATGGTGTCACCTTTATGATGTCCCTCCAAACGATGTCCGACCATTTTTTTCCAGTTTCCGACATTTTTTAATTCTACCCCTGGAACGTATCTTTAGATGTTAAAGTGAAATAATACCCCATTAAAAGACATTAAAATCCCATAAATGATATCTAAAATCCCACAAGAGTTGGGATACCCTTGACTTATCAAAACATGTGGCATTTTCTATAGTGTCACACCAATTTCCTGTACCTTCCAGTTGCATCCATGTTAGACGTTTTCCTCAATTTAAGGAATCCCATTAACTCATAGTTGTTTTGGCCACATCTCTAATGGGAATTATTAAATAACAATCAATTTCATCATGTGTAACCATCTAGCTGCATGGTGACACCATGAAACTCCATTAAATCCATTCCACATTTCATATCCTGTAACACCAGGATCTTGTCTTTTATCACAAGGGGATTCAGTATTCTTCAAATATGGTCTATTTTACTTTCCTTGGTGCATTTGGAGTCCCCCTTCTTGAAGCTAGTGGTGAGCCTATGAAAGAGAATTTCTTACTCCTTCTTAGAGTACTAAGATTCCCTCTCCTGCATATCGTGCATCCCCAGTTCTTGGTGAGTGGGGACAAAGTTTTATCATTCATCATCGAATTAGGGTTTATCTTTTTATCTCTATACTGTGTATCATGTAGAATGGGTATGATAATGTTCCTAAGGGGATGGACGAAACCAAACCTTAATGAAGATAATAAATTATTTTTATAGAATTAAGGGAATTATTTGGTGATGCTTCTGTAATCTTTTACCATTGATTATATGTTTTTAATTATATGGGCTTTTTTCCACTAAAAATTAGAGATGTTGATAGTCCTTTAGTTTTCTATAATAAACCTTTGTTTTCTGGACAATTCCTTGACTGAGTGGATGTAATATGGAAACTTTTTAATCACGTAAACTCAGTTGATTGAATATATTCCCAATGAATAAGAATCATTGCGTGGTCACCCTGGTTAACCAAATGAAAATACGGAACTAATAGAATGATGTGTTTAAATTTGAAGACTCCATTGATCTTTTCTAGTAATGGGTATGTTTGTTCTACTGTATTCATTTGAGGTGACATGGATGGGGATGGGATCCCCTATTGTGCAGTGCTTATTTTGTCAATTTGTGGATGTGCGGGGCCATATACTAGGGATTGGTTTGGTTTCATTACTTTGAGGTTTCTCATGGATCAATTTTTTTGTGACATTACCTGAAAACTTGGTGTGATTGCTTAATTTGTTTCTTGGCTATTTTTCCATCAATGGATTGGGGTTGTGACTATTAGTTTTCTGGTAGTTTAGAATTATTCAAATGGAACCACATTAATGTGATAACAACAATCAGTTCAGTGGGGAATTGTTTTCCAAAAATGATTTGTGACTTGGTTGTGGTTGTTGTGCTTTTTATTAATGAAGAGTAACGATGGTGTCTGGGCATGGGTTGGTTTTTGAACCCCAAGGATGGAATGAGTTCTTGTTCACCTATATGTATAATTTAATTATTATATTCCTTATTTTCACAGAACCAATGTTGATTAGTTCATTCCGAACACCCCCATTTCATGGGGGAGGGTGTTTTCCCAACACTCTTTGGAGGGGAATGTTATTAGCTCATTTTATTCTTATTTTCCCATATAGCCCAATATACTTCTGGTAGGATGTAATGGCCTAAGGTCCCTTACTGAACAATATTTTTAGGGTGGGGTAGTTTTGGTTGTTGGACCAGGTGTGTTTTGGTAGTTTGTTTCCCAAACATCATCACGATGAGGCCTAGGTGTCTTCAGGCATGGTGGTAGTTTTTATGGCCCAACTGTATTTGGGTGTGGAAATAGTTGTTGTGTCCTAGGTGTCTATGAGCGGGTATGTGGGTAGTTGTTGTGGCCTAGGCATATGTGGGCGGGATGTGTGGTTGTGGTGGCCCAATGGGTTGTTGTTGGGGCGGTATTGAAAATCTAGTGAAAACGGAGGGGGATTTCTGACATGTTCGATGTCTTCAATAACAAGTAAAAAAGAGGTGCAGTGTACCCAAACATCGAAGGATTACTATTATTACATTACATAAAATATTTTATTTGTGTAGTGTTCTTTTATGAGGTTTGGCTGGATAGTTTCTTTACTATGTGATTTGGTTATCTAATTTTCTCATGGGGAATTTGAATGCCTCCCCACTTGTGCACAAGAGCTTATGGTTTTCCCTACTGAGTATACATGTATACTCACCATATGTATATAAATCCATTTTCAGGATTCCTAGAGGACATAGGGGACTGTGCGGGACTGTATTAGCTATGATGATGGGACCATTGATGTTCCTTCTTTTCTATTCTTTTAGTGCTTCCCTATGAAGTTTTCTTGTAATTTTTATCACATTATTTAGAACATGCATATGAAAATTGATTTTTGGTTTTTCATTACATCTACCTTTAGTGTTGGGGTTTATTGGGTTTTTACCATCGTGTCTCTCAATCCTTCAAAATAAGAAGGGTAATGCCTTCCATATTATGTGTGATTCAATACCCTTGGTTCTAGTCTCTACTCTGGGGCCTATTGAAGTTGGGAATATGGGGTTCATTATCTCACCTTCAACATGGGGAAGGAAGGGTCTATCAGTTTTTGGTCCCTTCTCTCATCGTGGTGAATTTGGGTCGTGATATAATTGTCTCAAAGGGAGGTTGAGAGATAATATGGATTCCAGGGTTAGTCATACTAAATATTGCATGGGATGGTTGGGGAAAAGTTTTAGGATATATTGGTGTGTCAGATAGGTCAGGGAAGACCGGCTAGGACACGGGATTTTAAGCCCACTCATCATCTATTTTAGAAAAGTATCATTATTGTTCTAATTAAATTGTTAATCCATATACAATATGGATTTATCTAGAAAATAAATTTAAAAATTTTAAACTATGGTTTTGGAAAACCATATGGGTTACATATGTGATTTCATTTAAGGATTAGATTATCTCTTATGAATTTTTCAAATATTTCAGGGGTTGGGGGTTGGTAATTTTTAGATTTGGTAGAAACATTAAAGGATCCGAGTTTGTGCAAGGTCATATGAAACAATATTGTATCCATAGAATTTGGAACTGTTAGTTACAGTGTATATTTACTGTTTTCAGCTACGTTATTAATACCACGTGGGTATTACCATATATATGCGTTCTTCTATTTTCAAGGGATTGTATCTACCCGATAATTGGTAGAGGATTTTCTAGTTTTGTGACATAAATATGTGACCCATATGGATTTTTTTTAAAAGAAAATAACCATTATTTCCCTGATATTTGTTAATAATAATCTCATCTTAATACCTCATTTTCATGAACCCTTACATAATGTATTACCTAATGAACTATCCCATTTATTTTATGGAGATTATCGGGGGATATGTGTGAATCTATACAAGGTATATTAATATTTTCTCATGATTTCTCATATTTTATCAGTATATATCCTTGAGCAATATTACCATTGATCTATCAAAACCCTAATATCATTTTATTTACAGATCAAAGTATTTCGATGCATTGTTTATGATTTTTTATTGATACCGGCTTTTGATGTTCAGATCACTTTGTTTCCCATCAATGAGTTTGAAGGTGTGTCCATTTCTTACATTGATGAGTTAAGTGCCTCTACCCAATGGATTATTTTCATTAGCATTCATGAATGTAATTATGATGTCCTTGGTATTTCAATGTCATATTGACTAATTTGATGATGTTAATGGATAAACTTAAATCCAGGATATTTAAATGATCATTAGTGTAAATGGAAAATGTTATAAAGGGTATTTTTTTAAAAGTAGTTTTTATGATCTTTATATGTTTGATGAATTAATAAAAATAAAATTTGAATATATTGGGGTCATATTATTCTCCACACAATGGTATAAATTAACACTTGTGGAATTCTATAGGATTTCTGTTTTGGTATTGATATTTGATTCACTATGTTAGATAGAGTTCCCTTGATTCCTTGATATCATAGAATATATCTCATGATCCCATTTCTACATTGTTAGTAGAAAGTACAAGGATGAACATGCATTACATACCCTATTATTTTATCATGCATGGATTTATTGGTTATATCTAAATTATTAATCAACCAATTTTTACAATAAATACCTTATATCTTGGGATATGTATTTTTTAAAAAGAAAACCAATGGGATGTTTTTTGATAATTAATTTTTATATGTACGGGTTAGGAAATTGTATTATTTTTTAAGGAAAAACTATTGGCTCAATGATGATGTGAATTGTATAGATTCATGGTGGTATGATACTATGAATTTCATCACACCTGAATTATTACATTAGGGGATTATATAAAAGTTTGTATAGGACTTGGGTAATTGTGAGGGTATCATGTATCTTGGTGGATAAACATATTTGACCTCCTAATATAGTGGTTTGGCATGATTTGGAATGATTTTCAGATTGATATATATATTCAGCTCATTATTTTTAACATAAATTAATTATTTTAATTTTATTTCTCATTTATCTTCCATTATTTCTTTGTTTTGGGGGTTTTCCATGTATTTTTTTGGATGGGGTGCACTTTCAAAATTTCGGCCAAACCGTGATCCCACTTCTATATTTAAGATAAAAATTGTTTCTCTTATAACTCCTTCATTTTTCAAAATTTTTTATCCATTACAAATCTTAAATGGCCTTACATGACCTATTAACCACACCATTTCAATTTTTACTCCTTAAGAATCCATAATATTGGTGGATTTTGGTTTTTATTTATGGAATTGGGCATCCCAAATTACCATTTCCATTTAATATTTTTATTTAATAAAATATTAAATTTTTATTATTTTTCAGAGATTCCAAGTGGAACCCATGCCCACTGAACCCCAGGCGCATGCCCATTATCATTCCACCCTCTTTGGAGCATGTATACATCACGAATTAGGAGAGAACTTCATAGCGTTTCTCAAATCGTCTAGATTTGAAGAGGAAATTTCTTTCCTTCATAACTCTTGAAATTATTACTCCATTTCCCCCATTTAAGTTACTAAATGAGATTATATTCTTTATTCGAACCTAAATTTCATTTTTTTTTGTTTTCAAATTCATCTACTGGTGTATTTGGGGAGATTACTTCATGATACCTCAAGTAATTAGGTCTCCATAATTATTCATTCAATTTTCTTAGAGTATTATTCAATTCAAATAGGGTTTCATCTCTTATTCTTGAGGTTCATAATATACAAAAATTAGGGTTTTGAACATTGGGGTTTGATCTTGTATTTCTTGTTCTATTCTTTTGGTTTTAGGATTGATATAATTCCCTTGTGGTGCGGTGATAGCGCGGTTTGATTTTCGTACAAATATTCAAGGGTTTTCATTATTTTGGTAGGTGATTCAATTGTTTATGCAATATTTATGAACAAGATGTTGTGTTTATGAAATTATTATTTTTATTACATTTAATAATTTCTGAAAAAATTGTTTTTAGTTGTGTTTGTTATGTAAGTTAATTTTATCTACCTATTTTAGGTGAAATTGGGTGTTTCTCATATAAATCATTTGTTGGTTCATCTAGGGTTGTCATATAATTACCTAGGTGATTTTAATGAACTACATAAGACTAAAAATATGGTTTTGAATATTCATCCTCTTTTTTTGTTCGTATAATTTTTTTAAGTGGTGTTTTTGATTCCAATGGTCATTGAGTTCCATGTTTGTGTGAAATTAGCGGTTTTTAAAAGATATAACTTCTTGGATCATATAGGGCTTCCCAATAACTTACTTTTTTGTTTTTCAAGGGTATTGAACTAAAATTTTTAATTATGGTGACTTACTAGTGTATACATAGTGTGAAAAGTTTATTTTTCGACGATTGTTTGGTGCAAAACAAAGTGATATTTTGAGAAGTTGTTCTATTGAAAATCAAAATGTTTTGCGGTGTGTTTTAAGTGGTATAAAATGTGTGTAGCTACTATATTTTTTTTATTTGACCATTAGTGGTATTGTTATATGATATTTAATGTGTGTTTCTTGCTGAAATTGTTATATCACAAAAGGGGAAGCTCGGACACCTAGGTGGGTGGATATGTACTGGTAATGATATTCAACCAGGTGGGTATTGTCCATGATTCACTATGAAAACGGATAACACAAACTCTAAATAAACTATATAGATGATTTTTGGGGACCCCTTGGTTATGGTTATGTTCCTTAGTGGATCGTGCATGGGAATGGATTGTGACTTGGATACTTTACACAGAGGTACGAGGTACATATGTCACGAGACTGTCTAGTTTCCTTAGGGTGTTCCCATTTTTGGTGCTAATTTTATTCATTGTATTTACCCTATAAGGGTGTGTTGGGATTTACTTCAGATTAGATCACATTTCATGTTTAATTGTTTTAACATTATTAATTTTTTAGTCAAAAAACTATTTTCAATTGAATGTTTCATTTTGTTGAATTTATCACCACTTTTCATTATATATTAAAACTGCTTGATTTTTCACCTTTAATTGAATACTCTTTGGAATCCTTCGATGTTATACTATTGTTAATATGATCACACCCTACTTACAATACTTGGGATTAAGTATGCTTGGTTATGTTCGACCCGGGTAAAGGAAAATCCTCCAGTGAAGGTGGTTCTGGTTGTTAGTCCCCTCCTGCGGTGTGGTGATGTGGAGATGGCCCAGAGGTGACAACCACATGTCATGTGGATTATTTGGGGATGTATTTCAGCAATCATTATTTGTATATTGACCTCTTGTATTGTATTTAAATCCATGTATTCAGATCTAGTTTTGTTAAAACTTATTTTGCATGAAAATTTCAGATTCTCATTATTGATTATTTTTAATGTTTTATTCTTTCATACTTGGGTAAATCATTCCAAAACAAAATTTATTGATTCCCGGGAACATGGTACAGCCCATGGGGATATTGAATTTCATTCAGGCCTTCTCATGGGTCAAATTTGGTGCCAGTATTAGTGGATACCAGATCTGGTTTGTGACAAAATGGTATCATAGAGGGCCAATGTTTTTGGGTTATATTATTATTTTGGGATGATTAGGAATAGGTATGAGATAATATTTTTGAGGCTCGAGGTTTTGGTAATGAGTTTTGTGCCCCTCCCACACCCCTTGTAGAATACCTTGAATCACAAGGGGAGGTTGGAATTAACTGATTGATTTCTCTTCCAGGTGAGACGTGTGGTCTCTAGACCACATGTAGACATCGGGTGGGGGAGGAGTAGTGGTTTTATTTATTACTATAACATGTTTAGATTATTTATATTTGATGTATTTGATTAAAATTTCCAGAATTATGTTATTGATTATTGTTTTTCTGACTATTGTTCTTGTAGCAACGCCACCCAAGAAATCTCCCATACGCCCACGGGATGAAGCTAGAGAGAGTTCTCCCAGGCCTATTAATCAGAGGCTAGTCGAGGCCATGGTTTGGGATATCCAGGATCTAGTACAAGGACTAGGTACCATTACATATTTTATTAGAGAGGATGATACCATTCCTAGAAAGGAAAAGGGCCAAGAGTTCCTGAAAAATAAGCCTCCTACCTTCTGGGGATGCCTAGAACCCCAGGAAGTAGAGGAATGGCTCGATAAGATCAAGCTCATGTTTGAGTTCTTGGATACATATGAGGAGCATAGGGTTAAATGTGCCTATATTCTATTAGAGGGTCCTAGCCATCGGTCTTGGGAATAAATACTTCAGACGGGGAAGAGTGAGCATATGCACTATAGAGATTTCAAGGCTTTCTTCAATGAGTAGTACTACCCCCAGGTCTTAGCATATGTCAGGTCCCAAGTGTTCATGGAACTTCTTCAGGGGAATCTATTTGTGACTGAGTACACCAACAGTTTCACTGTGTTGGTTCCGTATTGTCACGACCCGCCCTCGGGGTCCGTGCCGTGACTACCCCAAGCCCGCCTTCCATAGGCCAGGGGCTGGCGACAAGCACCAAGGCGTAAATCCCGGTAAAAAGGGAAGGCATTGCCTTTGAAAAGTAACAAACACCACAGAGTAAGCAAGCGGAAAGTAAACACTAAATAAAGCAGAGTACAACTGAAAGTGCGGAAAAGTAAATGGGCCAGAATACAAACCCAAACTAAAAGTAAAGTACAACTCGAAAGGGAAAACAGCAACTGAAAAGTAAAAGCCGCTACACCGAGCTGTCCACTGGAAATCCCACCTGAAGGGTGGGTACAGATAGCTCCTCTGCTCCACGGGTCCCGCCGTCCGCTCCGTGCACGTCCCACCCAGTGGTCCACCTCTGGGTACCGTCCCGCTCTGCAAGCCTCAGCTAAGGTCAACGCTGTCCGTCGTCTGCAACCAACACAATGTAGTGCGGGCAAAGCCCGTGCAGGGGTGAGTATAAGCTACTCAGTAGGGACCCCGAGACCCCTGAAGGTCTCTCAAATCCACAAAGGATAAACCATGAAGAAAAGTAACAATCACGAAGTAATAACCGACACTGCTTAGGTATATGCCCATACATATACCTAAGTCATCAATTCAAATACGCTCTAACCTCCGAGCCCAAGTACAACTCAGTCCACACAGGAAAGTAAACGTATTCCACACAGGAAAGAAAAACGTAATCCACACAGGATTGCACAACAAAATCCACACAGGAAAGCAATAGGATTCAGCTCACACAGGTATACTTCTTCAGAGGACGATAAAGATGATCACTGATCCATCTAAGTCGTCGGACCCACGAAGGATCGATAGGTAACTACCCCCCGCAATGACCCACACAGGATCGGGCCCACACAGGACCTGTAGGCGCTGGCTCACACAGAACCGCTGAGCGCAAGGACCCACACAGGATCGGGCCCACACAGGACCTGTAGCACTGATCCACGTAGGATCGCTGAGTGCTGAAGTCGTCGTCGTCGAATCCACACAGGATCTCTGTACTGTCGTCGTCGCAGTCACAGTAGTAGTAGTAGTCGTAGCAGTAGAACAGTCGCAGCCAGCACTAGGGTTCCCGCACATAGCAAGCTCGTTCGGAGGGTCCGCTCCACGAGCCGAGAGGCTGATACATCAACTGTCACGAAGACCAGAGTTGATGTATCCAAAAGTTCCGTATCGTCAACAGGAACTCAACGCAACAGACGGCGCGTCGATCGGACGCCCGGTCTGAGAGTTATTGGCATTTTCGTCTCCGGGGCCCGGTTGGTTTTTAAGGCAAAACCAACCCGACTGTACTCCACCTGCGTCCAAACCTTGGTCGGAGTATGCCAAAAGATTCGTCTCACTAATAGGGACACAACACAGCTGACGGCACGTCAATCGGACGTCCGTAGCTCAAGATATGAGCGTTTCCGCTCCGAAGGCCCGGTTGGTTTCGTGAACGAACCAACCCGGCCGAACTCAAAGTAAACCGAAACCTTGAGTGCGATATACCAAAACGACCGTCTCGATCCACGGATCGCGTTGCCGCAGACGGTTCATCATTCGGAGGTCCGAGGCTCAAGATATGGCCAAAAGACCGGAACTGGTTCGAAACGGGGGGGTCCGGGTCCGGGCCGACCCGGCCCGACCCCCCCCCCCCCTGGGGCGGCCCGGCCGGACGGCCGGCCGGCAGAGCGGCGGCGCGGCGGCCGCGGCGGCCTGGCGCCTGGCGCCGCACGAGGTGGGCACCCGGGGGGCTAAGCCCCCGCTGATTGAGAGGCGGCGCGGCCTTTGTGTCGCGCCTTTGCAACAAAACGGCCCCCACGTGGGGGCCGGTTTTGGAGAAGTAAACCGGGGGGCTGCTGCCCCCCCTTCATGGAACCGCCCCCCTCTTAAAGAGGGGGGTTTTATACGCTGGCCGGGGGATTAATTCCCCCGGTTTTCTCCAACGGGACCGGAAATTCCGGTCCCCTCTTCGGCTTCCGACTCCGGCGGTGCGGCCGCCGGTCTTCTCATCCTGCCGCGGCCCGGAACCGGCCGCGGTCTCCTCGTCCCGCCGCGGCCCGGAACCGGCTGCGGTGTTCATCGTCCGGCACGGTGCGACGACACCGCGCCCCTTCGCCGTGCCTTGATTCCTTTTAACGTGGCGCGACGGCGTCACGTTCTTGAAGATTCTTCCTCGGCGTGGCGAGACAGCGCCGCGCAGAATATTTGCACGATTATCCGCGTGGTGTGACGGCACCACGCCACTTGCTTCCACCCCCAAGAATAAACAAGAACGATGGAGGGGGTTCGGCCGTGTTCGTGCGGTCCGGCCCCCTCACGTTAAAATAATAACGCAACTTTAAATAATTCAAAGCCACACGTTAGACTTTCTAAATTCACGATCAAGAATAAAATAATTAAACCAAAAAGAAATCAACAACCCCTACCTTGGTATAAGGTTCGAAGATTTGTCTACGTTCTGCGGAAGACGACGTCGCGGAGGTCGGGCGTTGCGGTCGTCGTTCGTCAAATCCGTTGACGAAGGGATGCGTCCGATGCGATACGTCGTTGGCGAAACTTCTCAAGTCGACGAAGGAAAACCGAGGAGGAAGCGGTGTCTCCCTTTCTTTGACGTGGAGAGAAGATAGAACGGCGTGTCGGTGTTCTTCGCGTTCTTCAAGGAGGAAGATAAAGTTCTTCAAAGTATAGAACTCTTCTTCTCTCAAATCTCCACACAACACAGCAACTCCCAAAATAAAATAAGATACACCTTATTTTATTTTCACTTTGCCAACCTTTCAAAATTCAAAAGTTGAATTCATTACATTAATTAAAATCTAGAGTTTTCAAAAAAATTAAATGAAGAGATAAGTTGGCAAGAATTAATGTAGGGGAGAGCCACATATTTTAAGAGGGGGTTTAGAGGGGTTAGGGAATTTGAAAAGGTGGGGGCTCGTGTGGGCCCCACCTCCCTCATAACCACACATGGGAAGTTGGGTGGTTGTGGGCCCCACCAACAACTTCCCATGAGGGAGTCTAACCACCACGAATAAAATAAAATTCACACACAATTTTATTTTACTTATCTTTTAATCCCCAAAACTAACTTTCAACCCGCAACAAACGCAACTTCCGAAAAGGTCTCAATTAGCGAATTTCGGCGCTGCGAGTTCATCGGTGCCCTCGGATTTCAATTCCGAGCACCGGATCAAAAGTTAGGAAAACCCGCTCGTTCGTTCACTGAACGTACCCGAGCCAAACTTCGGAAATTGATTCCGGGCACTCCGGGCCTCGGAATCAGGTGCCGTCTGAAACCGCGCTCTTGTAAAATTCTAAAGAAAATTAAGAAAAAATTTCCCTTGAATTTTACGGGTCTTTACATTACTCCCACCTCAGGGCTTTATGTCCCCGTAAAGATACATCAAAAACTAGGGAAACAAATGAGGGTACTGAGCACGCATCTGAGCCTCCCGCTCCCATGTGCTCTCCTGGAGATTCCCGTGCTACCATCTGATGCGCACAAGAGGAATCGATCGCCCACGCAGGACCCGCTCCTGTCGATCCTCTATCTCCACCGGGACCTCCGCAAAAGTTTCCCCATCGTCAACGTCAAGCTCCCCATGATAAATGATGTGCGTCGGGTCGTGCACGTATCTCCTCAACTGGGATACGTGGAAGACATCGTGCACCCGGTGCAACTGAGGTGGTAGAGCCAGGCGATAAGCCACCTCACCAATCCTGCTGAGAATCTGGAAGGGTCCGCTGAAGCGCGGAGATAACTTGACGCCTCGGCCAAATCTCCGAATACCACGTCGAGGTGAGACCCGCAAGAAGACGTGGTCGCCATCCTCGAACTCCAGTGGCCTCCGCCTCCTGTCAGCATATGACTTCTGCCGGCTCTGAGCTATCCTCATCCGCTCCTGGATGACCTGGACCTTCTCTGTCGTGGCCTGGACCATCTCCGGTCCCACGAGTGCTGACTCCCCAGGGTCTGTCCAGCACAAAGGAGATCTACATGGTCGGCCGTACAATGCCTCGTATGGTGCCATCCCGATGGTGGAGTGGTAGCTGTTGTTGTATGCGAACTCCACCAAGGGTAGGTGGTCCTCCCAGCTACAACCAAAGTCGAGGACACATGCGCGGAGCATGTCCTCGAGAGTCTGAATGGTCCTCTCCGTCTGACCATCCGTCTGAGGGTGAAAAGCTGTGCTAAGACGTAGCTGCGTCCCGAACGCCTCCTGCAACCCCTTCCAAAGCCGGGAAGTAAAGCGGGCATCCTCGATCGGAGATTATAGATGATGGCACGCCGTGGAGCCGCACAATCTCCTGAACGTAGAGACGTCCCAAGCTCTCTACTGAGCCCTGCTCTCTGATGGGTAAGAAGTGTGCCGACTTGGTGAGTCGGTCAACAATCACCCAGATGGAGTCGTGACCTCTGGAAGTGCGTGGAAGTCCAGTCACGAAGTCCATAGATATGCCGTCCCACTTCCACTCCGGAACCTCCAAGGGCTGTACCAAGCCTGCTGGTACCTGATGCTCTGCCTTCACCTGCTGGCAGGTGAGGCATCGAGAAACGAACTCTGCTACAGCCTTCTTCATGCCCGGCCACCAGTGCTGTCGTCTGAGGTCCTGGTACATCTTCGCCACTCCAGGATGTACGGCCAAAGGAGAAGTGTGAAACTCTCTCAGCACTTCCTCTCGCAAAGAAACTGGTACCATGGTACGTCCTCTGAAAAGGATGCTTTGCTCTGCTCCAAGGGAGAAACCATTAGGTGCCTGTCCCGAGGATATCTGTGCACGCCATGTCTCACAGTCAGCGTCCTCACGCTGTGCCTCTCTGACCCGCTGCAGTAGTGGAGGAGTGACTGTGAGAGACTGAAGAAAGTCTGCTCCATCTCTATCCACGAAGGATATCTGCAAAGAGGCTAGCTGCTCCGTCGCCTCCTCAAGTAGCTGAATGCCCGTCCTCCTGCTGAGGGCATCGGCTACTACGTTCCCCTTACCAGGAGTATAGACTATCTCAAAGTCATAGTCCTGGAGGAACTCAATCCATCGCCGCTATCTCAGGTTCAGGTCCTTCTACGAGAAGATATACCTGAGACTCTGATGATCGGAAAAGACTGTAAAGCGCTCGCCCATCAGATAGTGTCGCCTTGTCTTCAGAGCGAAGACCACTGCTGCTAACTCCAGGTCATGGGTACCGTAGTTCTGCTCATGCGGCCTCAACTGACGTGATCCATAGGCGATCACGGCCCGCTCCTGCATCAGAACACATCCGATTCCGGTCCCTGATGCATCGCAGTAGACTACGTATCCTACTCCGTCCTCAGGAAACCTCAAGATAGGTGCGCAGGTCAATCTCTATCTCAACTCCTGGAAGCTCTGCTGACATCTGTCTGTCCATACGAAGGGTTTCCCCTTCTTCGTCAAAGCTGTGAGTGATGCCGCAACTCTAGAGAAGTCTGGCACGAATCTCCGATAATATCCAGCTAGTCCCAAGAAACTCCGAACCTCAGTCACGCTCCTGGGTGGCTCCCAAGCTAACACAGCCTCAATCTTCGCGGGATCCACTGCAACTCCCACCTCAGAGATAACGTGTCCCAAAAAGTGGACCTCACTTATCCAGAACTGGAACTTCGAGAGCTTACCATAAAGCTGGTGCTCTCGGAGTGTGTCAAGAACAACTCGCAAGTGATAGGCGTGCTCCTCCTCTGTCGTAGAGTAAATCCGAATGTCGTCGAGGAAGACCACGACAAACCGATCGAGGTATGGCTGAAAGATCCTGTTCATGAGAGCCATGAACACTGCTGGGGCATTGGTTACACCGAAAGGCATAACCAAGAACTCATAGTGTCCATACCGGCATCTGAAGGCTGTCTTCTGCACATCCTCGTCTCTGACTCTGAGCTGATGATAGCCTGACCTGAGGTCTATCTTCGAGAACCACCGTGCTCCCTTGAGCTGATCAAAGAGGTCATCAATCCTCGGTAGCGGATACTTGTTCCTCACTGTCACCTGGTTCAGGCGACGATAGTCAACACAAAGTCGCAAGCTCCCGTCCGCCTTCTTGGCGAACAATATCGGGGAAGCCCAGGGTGAAACACTGGGTCGGATGAACCCCTTGCCCTGCAAGTCCTCCAACTGTACCCGTAGCTCCCGAAGATCGGCGGGGGCCATCCGATATGCTGGAGTGGATATCGGGGCTGTCCCGGGGTACAAGTCAATATAAAAGTCTACCTCTCTGCGAGGAGGTAGCCTTGGAACGTCGTCGGGAAAAACGTCCGCAAACTGATCCACCACTGCAGGAAAACCAGGACTCCGCACGTCAACTGCTCCAAGGATAAGGCTAGGCAACTGATGAGTGATGGGCTGTCCTCTCCTCCGCGAATGTCCATCCTGTGCTGCTAAGGCTCCCTTCTCACCGGTGAAGGTGAACCTGCTCCCGTCGGTGCGTACACATCGTACCTTGCGCCTAAAACAGTCAATCTGTGCATGGACCGTAGATAGCCAATCCATGCCCAAGATGACGTCGTAAGGCCTCGACGCTGCTACAAGAAGATCCCAGCCGAAGCTCTCGCCTCCTAGAGTAAGCTCACACTGCCGGCACCAGTGCGTAATCGTCGAGTCTGCTCCCGTTGGAGTCTCTAGCCGTAAGGATCGAGCCAACGGCTCTGTCGGAATCTCCGAGCTCCGAACAAGGGCAGCGGCTATGAAAGAGTGACTCGCTCCTGTGTCTATAAGAACTGCAGCAAGGGTGGAATAGACACAGATAGTACCTCGAATCATCTCGGGTGCGCCGTGGTCATAGGCCTCTGCTGCCTGGAGCTGTGCCTGTCGCTGCCCGCCAGCTCCCTGTGGTCGGGGTGGACCTCCTGGTGGTGGTGGTGGCAGAGCCTCAAAGCGTCGCCCTCCACCGGCTGCTCGTCCAGCTCCTCTGCCTCGTCCGCCTCCTCCCTACGGACCACCACGGTCAACCCTCTGCCTCTGCCTCGGTGGTCCATCAACTGACTGCTGCACCTCGGCACGGCGGGTCGGGCAGTCGCGAGCCATGTGGCCCTGCCCGCCGGACGACTAGCACTGTCTGCCTCTCGTAAGACTGGCTCCGCGCTGTGTGCCCCGCACTGCTGAGCCAGTGCCCTGAGATCGTCTGCCTGAAGGTCTGGTCTGTCTGGACCCCTGATTCATCCGTCGACTGCCTGCTGTAGATGACTCTGCCACGTGGCGCCCCGCGGTGGGTCTCTGTGCTGGTGTAGACTCAGCAAGGAATCTCTCGATCAGAAGGGCCCGCTCCAGTACTCCTGTCTGAGTCGGTATGCTGAGGGAGATCAGTGATGCCCTGATCTCGTGTCTCAAACCCTGCTCGAAGGTCCGGGCCCAGAAGAATGGGTCCCGTACCATGTCGGTCGAGTAGCGCGAGAGATCGGTAAATCTCGCCGAGTACTGAGCGACCATCATGCTGCCCTGCCGCAGCTGTAGAAGCTCCTGGATACGCACCGCACGAAGGGTGGCTGGGACGAACTCCGAGCGGAAAAGGATCTCAAAGTCCGTCCAAAGAAGAGATGCCTCATCGTGCACCTGGAGCATCAAGCTCCACCATCGTCCTGCTGCTGCGTGTAGTAGGCTCGCAGCGAGGATCACCATGAGGTCTGCTGGTGTCCTCACTAGCCTAAACACTCGAACCACTGCCTCCAGCCAGTCCTCTGCTGCCTGGGGATCCGTTTCCCCACGAAACCTGGGCGGTCGCTGGTGCTGAAACTCATGCAGTGCGCTGAGGCGACGTGCATCGTCAGCGGCTGCTGCTGGAAGCATCGGGGGCTCGGCGGGTAAAGCTACCGCCGGTGCCACTACTAGAAAAGGGCCCTGCACCGAGGCCTCGTCGCTCGGTGGGCTGTCGTCTCGCTCGACTCTCGGAACCCTAGCTGGCTGTCGTCGTGGGGCCATCCTGAAAAGGAAACAGGTGCGCCACGGTTAGAACAGTATACCTGGTGAGCTGATATAAGTAATCACAAAGAAAACTTTGAAACACACACGCAATCAATGTTTTCGTGCATTAAGTCGGAAATCAGAAGTCAGGGTCCTGGTGTACGGATACGTCGGCCGCCGCACCAACACTGGACTCCCTGGACTGATAACCACACTCAATACGCTAAACATTATTGCTTCACATAAAAAAGATCAGAGTTCGCGGTAGAACCGAACTCCTCTGATACCAATTTGTCACGACCCGCCCTCGGGGTCCGTGCCGTGACTACCCAAAGCCCGCCTTCCATAGGCCAAGGGCTGGCGACAAGCACCAAGGCGTAAATCCCGGTAAAAAGGGAAGGCATTGCCTTTGAAAAGTAACAAACACCACAGAGTAAGCAAGCGGAAAGTAAACACTAAACAAAGCAGAGTACAACTGAAAGTGCGGAAAAGTAAATGGGCCAGAATACAAACCCAAACTAAAAGTAAAGTACAACTCGAAAGGGAAAAAAACAACTGAAAAGTAAAAGCCGCTACACTGAGCTGTCCACTGGAAATACCACCTGAAGGGTGGGTACAGATAGCTCCTCTGCTCCACGGGTCCCGCCGTCCGCTCCGTGCACGTCCCGCCCAGTGGTCCACCTCCGGGTACCGTCCCGCTCTGCAAGCCTCAGCTAAGGTCAACGCTGTCCGTCGTCTGCAACCAACACAACGTAGTGCGGGCAAAGCCCGTGCAGCGGTGAGTATAAGCTACTCAGTAGGGACCCCGAGACCCCTGAAGGTCTCTCAAATCCACAAAGGATAAACCACGAAGAAAAGTAACAATCACGAAGTAATAACCGACACTGCTTAGGTATATGCCCATACATATACCTAAGTCATCAGTTCAAATACGCTCTAACCTCCGAGCCCAAGTACAACTCAGTCCACACAGGAAAGTAAACGTATTCCACACAGGAAAGCAAAACGTAATCCACACAGGATTGCACAACACAATCCACACAGGAAAGCAATAGGATTCAGCTCACACAGGTATACTTCTTCAGAGGACGATAAAGATGATCACTGATCCATCTAAGTCGCCAGACCCACGAAGGATCGATAGATAACTAACCCCCGCAATGACCCACACAGGATCGGGCCCACATAGGACCTGTAGGCGCTGGCTCACACAGAACCGCTGAGCGCAAGGACCCACACAGGATCGGGCCCACACAGGACCTGTAGCACTGATCCACGTAGGATCGCTGAGTGCTGAAGTCGTCGTCGTCGAATCCACACAGGATCTTTGTACTGTCGTCGTCGTAGTCACAGTAGTAGTAGTAGTCGTAGCAGTAGAACAGTCGCAGCCAGCACTAGGGTTCCCGCACATAGCAAGCTCGTTCGGAGGGTCCGCTCCACGAGCCGAGAGGCTGATACATCAACTGTCACGAAGACCAGAGTTGATGTATCCAAAAGTTCTGTATCGTCAATAGGAACTCAACGCAACAGACGGCGCGTCGATTGGACGCCCGGTCTGAGAGTTATTGGCATTTTCGTCTCCGGGGCCCGGTTGGTTTTTAAGGCAAAACCAACCCGACCGTACTCCACCTGCGTCCAAACCTCGGGCGGAGTATGCCAAAAGATTCGTCTCACTAAGAGGGACACAACACAGCTGACGGCACGTCAATCGGACGTCCGTAGCTCAAGATATGAGCGTTTCCGCTCCGAAGGCCCGGTTGGTTTCGTGAACGAACCAACCCGGCCTAACTCAAAGTAAACTGAAACCTTGAGTGCGATATACCGAAACGACCGTCTCGATCCAAGGATCGCGTTGCCGCAGACGGTTTGTCATTCGGAGGTCCGAGGCTCAAGATATGGCCAAAAGACCGGAACTGGTTCGAAACGGGGGGGTCCGGGTCCGGGCCGACCCGGCCCGACCCCCCCCCCCCCCCCCCTGGGGCGGCCCGGCCGGACAGCCGGCCGGCGGAGCGGCGGCGCGGCGGCCGCGGCGGCCTGGCGCCTGGCGCCGCACGAGGTGGGCAGGCGGGGGGCTAAGCCCCCGCTGATTGAGAGGCGGCGCGGCCTTTGTGCCGCGCCTTTGCAACAAAACGGCCCCACATGGGGGCCGGTTTTGGAGAAGTAAACCGGGGGGCTGCTGCCCCCCCCCCCCCCCTTCATGGAACCGCCCCCTCTTAAAGAGGGGGGTTTTATACGCTGGCCGGGGGATTAATTCCCCCGGTTTAACGTCATCCGGCCGGCCAGCTGGCCGTCCGGTTTTCTCCAACGGGACCGGAAATTCCGGTCCCCTCTTCGGCATCCGACGCCGGCGGTGCGGCCGCCGGTCTTCTCATCCCGCCGCGGCCCAGAACCGGCCGCGGTCTCCTCGTCCCGCCGCGGCCCGGAACCGGCCGCGGTGTTCGTCGTCTGGCACGGTGCGACGGCACTGTGCCCCTTCGCCGTGCCTTGATTCCTTTTAACGTGGCGCGACGGCGTCGCGTTCTTGAAGATTCTTCCTCGGCGTGGCGCGACGGCGCCGCGCAAAATATTTGCACGATTATCCGCGTGGTGCGACGGCACCACGCCACTTGCTTCCACCCGCAAGAATAAACAAGAACGATGGAGGGGGTTCGGCCGTGTTCGTGCGGTCCGGCCCCCTCACGTTAAAATAATAACGCAGCATTAAATAATTCAAAGCCACACGTTAGACTTGCTAAATTCACGATCAAGAATAAAATAATTAAACCAAAAAGAAATCAACAACCCCTACCTTGGTATAAGGTTCGAAGATTTGTCTACGTTCCGCGGAAGACGACGTCGCGGAGGTCGGGCGTCGCGGTCGTCGTTCGTCAAATCCGTTGACGAAGGGATGCGTCCGATGCGATACGTCATTGGCGAAACTTCTCAAGTCGACGAAGGAAAACCGAGGAGGAAGCGGTGTCTCCCTTTCTTTGACGTGGAGAGAAGATAGAACGGCGTGTCGGTGTTCTTCGCGTTCTTCAAGGAGGAAGATGAAGTTCTTCAAAGTGTAGAACTCTTCTTCTCTCAAATCTCCACACAACACAGCAACTCCCAAAATAAAATAAGCTACACCTTATTTTATTTTCACTTTGCCAACCTTTCAAAATTCAAAAGTTGAATTCATTACATTAATTAAAATCTAGAGTTGTCAAAAAAATTAAATGAAGAGATAAGTTGGAAAGAATTAATGTAGGGGAGAGCCACATATTTTAAGAGGGGGTTTAGAGGGGTTAGGGAATTTGAAAAGGTGGGGGCTCGTGTGGGACCCACCTCCCTCATAACCACACATGGGAAGTTGGGTGGTTGTGGGCCCCACCAACAACTTCCCATGAGAGAGTCTAACCACCACGAATAAAATAAAATTCACACACAATTTTATTTTACTTATCTTTTAATCCCCAAAACTAACTTTCAACCCGCAACAAATGCAACTTCCGAAAAGGTCTCAATTAGCTAATTTCGGCGCTGCGAGTTCATCGGTGCCCTCAGATTTCTATTCCGAGCACCGGATCAAAAGATAGGAAAACCCGCTCGTTCGTTCACTGAACGTACCAGAGCCAAACTTCGGAAATTGATTCCGGGCACTCCGGGCCTCGGAATCAGGTGCCGTCTGAAACCGCGCTCTTGTAAAATTCTAAAGAAAATTAAGAAAAAAATTTCCCTTGAATTTTACGGGTCTTTACACGTATGCTACTGAAATCATATCAAATGATAAAGAAAATCCCTAGAGTTTTGAGAAAGGCTTGCGACTAGATATATAATCCTAGGTGTTCTGGTTTATGTTGAGGACCTACGGTGAGGTCATTAATTAGGTGTGCATGGTGGATAAATATAGGAATGGGAGGGCTGGTTTCTCTGGATCAGTATCTGCAGTGGGTAGTGTCAGCACCTTAGAGTAGAAAAAGAAGCATGAGGAATAGGTGAAGAAAGTAGGTGGTAGTTCAGGCCACTAATCCCAGTTGTTTTCGTCTGCAGCTTCTGATGTGAGATCATTCATGTTCAAATAGTGTGGGATGCAAGGTAACATCCCTCCAGCAAGACCAAATCCCCCAAATCCTTACTACCAGTGTGGTTGTATGAAGATTTGTAGTGCTTCCGCGAGGTGGCACGTCCAGTTCTGTGTGGGGTAGGGTTAGTGGTTTCATGGGGTGTTCCAGTAGATTCCAAACCATCGAGGATTGGGGTTCTCGATTGGGTGTTCATGGTGGTAGGTATGGGTACTCTCTTGGGAATCACCAGTTGAGGTCATAGCCACAGACTATTGGTTATCCACAGCTAGAGACCCTAAATCTCCATGCAGTGGACCGGGCACCAGCATGATCAATGTTTGGACCATCGAAAGTTCGAGGAACTATTTTGATCGAATTTTATCTAGGTACCACTATTTTTTATACGAGTTCCTCTATTTCATTCATTTAATCCCAGTTTGTGTACATGATGAATTTATTAACTGAGTGGTTTTCTTTTGCGACAGAGTTGTTTACTCCACAGGGAAATAAAGAGTAGGGTCTCAGGTGCCTATCATGTGCACTCTTTGTGTTAGGGATTGTGATGGAGTGGGACATATTGGTATTAGATATGGAACTATTTGAAATAATACTTGTAATTTATTGTCTAGTACACATATAGGAATAGAATTATTGCTACAGGCGGTGAGTGAGTTTCACGGATCTTGATGGGAGTGGTCAGGATTTTGGTGGTGAATGGGATCTACAAACGGGTCATACAGGGCCTCCACTCCTAATGATGGGAAGTTTGGTCTTTTAGTTATCATTTCTCATGCTATAGGAATATGGACTTTACCATGAATATGAAATACCAAATGTATGTTTCCATAGGTATTCCCGCATGCTTTTTTATGTTTTCCCCCCAGAGCGGGATGTGCTGTTCTCGATTGAACATGCACCAGGAACACAACTGATATCCATTCTCTCTTATCACATGTCCCCCAATGAGTTGAGGTAATTAATTATATATCTAGATGAAATATAATCCAATGCATTCAATCAACTGAGTGTGTCTCCTTAGTTCTCTCTTGTGTTGTTTTCGAAAAAGGATGATGTATCCCTCCAATTGTGCACTTAATACTAGAATCTAAATAAAGTGAAAATTAGGAACAAATACCCTTTTCCTAGAATAAAATATTTTTTTGATTAGTTGAAGGGAAAAAAGTGGTTTCAAAAAATAAACTTTCATTCAGGATCTCAGCAACTCAGTGTGAAAGAGGATGATATTCCAAAGACACCCTTCTGAAGAAGGTACAACCAATTTTAGTATTTGGTCTTGCCCTTCAGATTGACCAATGCTCCAGCGGTCCTTATAGAACTCATGAACAAGGTCTTCAATCTGTATCTCTTTTCATTCGATGAGGTGATAGTGGATGCCATTCCTAAATAATCAGGCTCTAAAAAGGATCACAAACATCACTTGAAGATCATTTTGGGAACATTGAGGGATCATCGCCTACATGAAAAGTTTTCAATGTGCACATTCATGATGAGGGAAGTGAAATTTTTGGGGCACATGATCTCAGAGCATGGGTTTCAATGGACCCTTAGAATATTAGTGATGTTATGTCTCGAGAGCAGCGGATGAATGTGTTCGAGATCTAGAGTTTCCTTGGACGGGCTAGTTACTACATGCGATTCATTTGGAATTTCTCATAGCTTGATTCACTGATGACTGTGCTCACTAAGAAAGGGATGAAAATTTTATCGGTGCTAGAATGTCTTCCATCCTTTGAGGACCCAAAGTAGTGGTTGACTACCGACCCCATGATTATCTTTCCTATGGCCAGGATGGGGTATGATATCAATTGTGACTCTTCAATTATGGGTCTTGGGTGTGTTATTTTGTAGGATGATCACATGGTGGCGTATGGATCTCGATAACTCCGACACACAAAATGAATTACCTGACCCATGACATTGAGTTGGATGTGGTGATGCTTTCTTTGAAAACTTTGCGTCTCTACCTCTTTGGGGAGAAGTGTTTGGTATAGTTTTATCACATACGATTGGCCTATATCATCTCATAGAAGGACCTTGTCTCAAGGATGAGTCCTTGGATTGGGCACTTTCATGGGTATGACATTGACATCAACTATCTATACTAAACTTGTCTTCCTCCAAGATGATGTGTCACTTACATATGAGTCCATGTCACCAAAAAATTAACATTCCTCTGTCCAATCCTTAAAATCCATCTCGCTGTGACCTACCTACTTCTCCTCCCACTGACTATTCTGCTCCGGTCCTATTAGTTTTTCAGCAGAATATCGTCGACCCCATCCCCACAACTCACCTCTTCCACCACGCCTCCGCCACGATTTCTGTCACCCTGCATCACCGACTCCTCTGTCGATACTATCTCCCTCTCTAACTATACTCTTCTTCCACTCCTCCGTATACACCTCTTCTACGCCTCCTTCTCCGACCACCTCCCAAAACTAGGGTTTCCTAAGCATCTCCATTCAGACTCCTGAAACCATATTCTTTGTTTGGTCTCCCCAATCTAGGGTTTCTACTCCTTTGTGATCGCCTCCCACGAATCTGTTGTCATTGACTACCTTCACCTATATTCTTTACCTATAGAATTCATACTTCTCTACTCCATCTTTTTGCTCGTGAGTTTCCATGCCTCCTCCTTCGGTCCCCATGCCGCAAGCCCATCCATTTTTTCTATACCATCAACCATCATCCAGGACGCCTGTCAAGATATTCGTGAACCCCATATACATTATTCAGAGATCATGTAGATCCAGATTTATGAAACAGGTATGTTCTCCTAATATCTTGGAAATAATAAACCTTCATTTTTCTTTGCAGATCTCACCGACTGGTCGACATTTTCCCTAAATGCAGATTCAAATTGTTAAATACAGATCCCGCATACTGTAATATTTCGTTGATAAAATATCTGTAACATTTTACTCTATTTCAATGATTCACATTTCACTCTATTCATACTACAATTTACATATTGATATATAATACATTTTCATTCACAACTCGGGAAATAAGGATCCATGATGTTCAGTCTTCCAACATTTTTATATGTCTATGAGTCTTCAGAGACCCTGCAGATCCAGAGGTAAGCAAAAGGCATGTTACTCTAAATTTATAGAATTTCTTCCATTCTGTCCAAGATTTATTAATTTCAGTTGAATATTAATTTCGGTTGACTATTATTTTTGGTTGAATATTACACCATGTAATTGTTTTGTTTGGCCAATGTTACTTCATTTAGATTTTTTACCAGGGGTGTTGTATAATTCCACAACTTTATCTGAGTGTCATGTAAGGTATGTTTATTTCCATATTTCCATCCTCCGATTTTCAATATCTAGGATATATATTTCCTGATTCCAAATCTATCGGTGCATGATTTTTTTCATCCATAGCATTACAACAACCATTTAAAAATCATAGAGAGCCTATTGGAACTCAGTTGTGATATTGAAGTTGTCAAACATTTCTTGGAAAAGGTGAGATGTGGTGAAAAATAAATCTTTTTCTAATGAATCTGAAATTGGTAGTGATGGAATTGAAATTGATGAACATGAAAAAGATGAGAAGAATGTAGGATATTAGAACTCGGTTATGCATGTTAGGTTTTGTTTTGATCAATTAACATTTTCTTTATTTTCATTTCATTCTAAAATATATCATTGTATTGTCATCGTTTCCTTGTCTCAGTTATTATCTATATCTTGACTGCTTCTATGTGCATTAACATTTTCACAATGTTACACATGATGGATGTGTCAACAGTATATGTTCATGACTCGAAAGTCCCCATATATGCATATATTAGGCTGACACTGGATATGTGTTGGTCAATATTAGTAAATTCTATAATTTGAACAGACGTTCATATCCTGAAGCTTCTTTTTTTCTCTAGGTTAGGAAAAAATGAGGTATGTCTCTCCTTGTGAATTGCATAAATAGTCTAACTTATAGATTATCATGAATGGAAAAACACTGAAAATGAAAATAAAACCAGTTTTCATGGGGTTAGTGACTTATAGAAAACTGTTTTTATAAGGGATTCCTGGGACCTTAATCTTTTTCCTTCAAATTAATAGTTGTTAAACTATAAGAGAATTTTATGATTTATTTTTCATTTGAATAAAGCCAATATAACTTTTGATTGGTATTATGGCCTCACTAAATGATGATGATTTTCATGGAACCAAACTTCCAAAGATATCTCTAAATAAATAGGCAAATGGATGCACTGCTATTTTTTCCCATTTATGGAATCCATACAAGACAAATTGAAGTTCCTTTTTAAAGATTGGTAGATTAGTATCCCTATGAATGTCATGATTACCGATTTATCTGCCCAAACATATATTACTTATTTCACTTTTGTGACAATAGAATCTAGATGTCCTTCAGGAGTAGAGTTGTACAAAGTACAAAGTTGTTAATAAGAGAAATGTCATATGTTATTTACATTTTTTGATTTCAAGAGCTGGGTTTACATCAAAAAACATTTATTATTATTGGAAGGTATCAGTTCAAAAAGAAATTGATACCTGGCAATTCAGTTGGTACCATCACTGCTTCTTATGTATGCTCCTTCATTATTCTAAGATGAATATTATTTTTATATTTATAGATTTCTTATTGAACTGTATCCCTATTGTGAAAAAGGTGTTTTTACAGATATGCTATACATATTTGTGGATTCCATATTAAATTTATCAATTTTAGTCACACATAGTATGTTTTCTTAAACATTAATGTATGTGCAGGTAAATATATTGGATGAATGTGTACATCCTAATCTCCTAGATTTTTACATGTTCTTTTACAACTATAACTCCTCACAACTAAAAATCCAGGTTCAACACCATGATTTTTTTCTAGAAATGTTTTCTTATTGGTCACCAACCATTTAACATCCAAATCTTAATAGTTACAGTTACTTTTAAAATATTTGAATTGTTATGTATTAGAGTAGTAAATATTTTTACACAATATAGAGTCTTCTATTTTTTTGATTAGTTGATCATGTATTTTATTTCATTAATGGATAATGTTTTAGAGGAGAAGAACAAGTTTGAGCATGTGAATCGGGCATTTTTTTCAGTACTGGATCATGTTAATTGTTCAAGTAGTGGATCATGTGCTTCATCAGATCAATGGATCATTTTAAGAGCAACAAATCAGGACTTTTGGAGCAACATATGTGTTAAGTAGCCAATAGAGAATTATTCCTATTATTGATAGGTGTATTAATGATCTGTTTGACATCATTTTTTGATAAGTGCATTTCCCATACTTATTCTACTAAATGATTCTTAGATTATGATGTGTCTATAATTTCTCAACCTTTATTAAAGAGTTGTATTACAATTGAACACAACAAGGTACTACTAATATTATTTTCACCATTTTAATTTTTTATAAAACAAACACCACGTTATCATAATATTCATTTTTTCCCTGCATGAAATGAAAATCAAAGCAGTGGATCATTAAGAGTGTGTTACAATAGTGAAAATGAATTTGTTACAACATGTACAACTTTTTACTGTACTCAGGTATATTTTATTTATATTCATTGAGTGTTACTTTAATGACATCATTGGAACTAATAAAACATATTTTTTTTAATTCCAATTTCATTTTTTCTATGATTAATACATACAATGCATTTATTTTCAATTGTATACTGTTAACCATTAGGTTTCTCATTATATGATTTTAATTTTCAATAATATTTGGTACTTATTTTTTGATATCAATTTATTTTGTATAAATATATGTTCATTTAGTTTGATGTTGATGATTCGGTCCAAATAAATGTTTCAACATCTCAAGACTCCACAAAATAAACAATAAATGCCAATGAACTACATCTTTTGCGATGCAATGGAGAGGTAATACTCACAAGTTAATGCGTATGTTCTTTTCAAATTATCAATTCATTTTTTATTTACAACATGAGCACATTATTTCAGTTTAATAAATATTATCTGAACATGTGTTCTTCCATAGATTTTTAGTTTTTGATTACTATCCCTTGTACACAAAACAGATTACATGGTTTCATTTGTCACCATTTTTCACTACTACATTTATGGACAATGGATATGGGATGTCAACTTGTGCTAGCAGGTCCCTGAGGGATTTGAAGGCTTTTTTGTGAACTGGATTTCTTCCTGTATGTTAATACTTTTAGGGTTTACCTCCATGATGTTGTGTTTCATGAATTATTTTTTTATGCTTTGATGACTTAGCTTACTTGTGCTGGAGAGTGACTTTTTCACCCTATTCAATGATCTTCTTTAGGTCTTGATGTTATCCTAGAGTTTCTTCCCTATTTTGTTTGAAGAATGGATTGGAGGAGTCCTTATGGACAGTACATGACTTTTTGGAGATCATGGAAATAGCAGGTTTTTTATCAATATTTTCTTCTTGATATTTTGTTGGATTTTACTTTTTTGTTTTGTAATATTCTCAATCTCTACTATTGTAAATCCAAGATACAACATGCCGTATGAAAGTACCCATGATGGGGTAAACAAACATACCATCAAGGAAGAAAAATGGTATGTTTTTTGTTATAATCTATTTTGTTGCAAGAAATGATGGTTCTAAAAGAGGAACAGAGGACAATAGTTGTTCCTAGGAACCCTATATGTCTGTATACTAGATAAAAAATCCATTTTTTGGATTTGTAACATCTTAGAACAGTAGAAACTGGTGAAGATGAAACTTTCAATGCTCAATTTCTTAACTTCTGTTCTAGTTATTCAGTATTTTTGTTACATATATGTCTTCATTATGTACTTGATGATGGTCCTGGTGGAGGAAGAGAAGCATAATGTTGTTCATAGGCACCATGTATTCCTTTATACATGATACACCTTTCAATTTTGGGCTATGCAACATCCTATTACAATAGAAATTGCCCAATATGTAAATTTCTATACTCAATATCTAAACATCTATTTCTAGTATTTAGGATTTATATAACATTTATTTCTTCAATATGTAATTGATATATAAGTCTGATCATTAAGTTCCTTTTTTTATTCAACATCTGTTACTAATACTCCTACATTCTAGGTAATTCTCTTTTTTTCACTTATATGGGTACACCAACTCAGTCCACTGAGGTATTAATTATTTCTCCTCATTATCTCTTATTTTCATTAAATAATCAGCTTAGACATTTATTATTTTTGGGAAAGTGTGTGTTTAATTATTTTAGAGTTTGATCATCTAATATGGCAATCAAGTGTGTTGTATTCCAGGTGTACATAATGGCAGGTTCTATAGGCAGAGAGGAGCTTATGTGATTTTTTTGGTATTGCAATTTTAGATCTGTAACATTTTCTATGTTATAGGAAATATTTTTCTGTGAGTTCATTGTGTTTCAACTATTAACGTATAAGAAATTAAGATAGGTCTAATCTTTTTGGTTATTGGGATCCCCAACAACATCGACAAAGATATTCTGGTACCCTATGACATCATGTTTTACCGTTTCTTATTACATAATCATTCTTCCTTTTCAATCCATTTCATATATAATATATGTTACATGTTTTTATTTTTCTCTTCTTTTCATAATTATCAATCAGTGAAGCTATTTTTTTAAAATATTTTAGGTTTAATACACGAACAGTGGACATGGGTTTAGGGATCATGTAACTCTAGAACAACTATCAAATTTCTTGTCATGGGAGAATTTTCTATCCTCTACAGATTCTTAGAATGGGATTGGTCGATGCAGCATTCCGGTAAATTTTGTGTTTGTTTCTAGAAAAATTTTGAAATTTTTTAATCAGATATTGTTTGTTACATTAAGATTTCTATCTCAATAAATGAGTTCTTATTGTTCATTCATTTCCATTATATGTACCACCCATTTATTGTTTTAACCATTTCCAATTTTAATATGATTTATTATTTTTCAAAATTGGTATTCTATTATTGATAATATGAATTTTTTTATAGTGCCATGCAAATGCACGGTGTCACGAACCAGCCTGGTTCGACCCTGAACAGGTCACCCGAGCCGGTCCACGGCAAGTCGCAAGGGGCGTTCCCGATCCCCCTAGGATCGCAACTAGTGTCGGGCATAAAAGAAAGTTTAATCGTTGGGAATGATTTCAGCCTGAAAAAAATAAGGGTCAAAAGAAAGAAAGTAAACTAATCAAAACAAACAACACTAACAACAAAAAGAAACAAAACTACACGACAATCATACCTCCACGTGACCTCGGGGTCACCACCCAACTAAACACCAGCGTCTCCCCATCACTGAGTGACTCAAACTAAGAAAAACATGAACACAGGGAACCTACAACTGGAATGGTAAAATGTATGTGTGAGCACAAAAATTACTCAGTAGGTGAGCCCAACAAAAAATCCCAAAGCACTACCAATAAATAAAGAATCTATAAATTCCAGGTTTGAACTAAAATGTATGAAAGTAAGCTTTCGTAATGTTTCACTTGAAGATCCAAGCATGAGACATTAACCTTATTCCTTTTCAAAATTTTAATTCCTTTCATTGGTGCTAAATTCATTCTAAAAGAGAAAGAAGTGTTAAATTTTGAAATTTTACACAAAGAGAATAACACATCTTCATTTGAAAACCATTTTCACAAAGTATACATGTGTAAGCTGTAAAGAACAACTGAAAGTAAACAAGAAAGGAAGATCAAGTAACCATGGGTGATCCTAAACATCCCTAGAGAACCCCTGGATGTACTCGGGTTCAGACTACCTGCCGACAAAGTAATCCATAGTCAATAACCTACTAGTCGCCCTAATAGCCAACCAGTGGAATGCCTCACAAGGCCTTACCTACCAAGGGGGGACTAACCGGTCTAATCGGGGTTAGCCAGCAATCGTCACTCGATTCTCTAAAAGACGCCCAGGAACCCACTGTGGTTTTAATAATACTGTGTAAGTTGGAGGCCCTCGCACGCGTGACTCACCTCACCGCACTTTCCAACCCCTTACACGGACACCACTACACGACAATCCTCGAAGGGAAGTCCCCCTGTAGAGATTCCCCATAAGTAAATATATATATATATATATATATGTAGTCAGTTCACAATCAATAATGTACCAAACAGGCCGCCACATCATTTACATTTACACCATTTAATATCAAAGCATTTCCAAAAGATATGACACACTCCATCATGTTGAAGACCATAAAAACATTCTTAGTTTAAGGAAAACCAAACCACCACTGAAAAATTCCAAAATCTAGTTTAAAGTCCAAACAACATTTCCTCTATCCATGTTTTCAAGAAAACACCATTTTCCATAAACGATACACCAGTCATTTTATACACACCAAAAACCATCTCAAAACACAGTTCAGTATGACTTGCACATTTCATAAAGTACCAATATGGCAATATCACAAGAAAACCACACAAATTTATCCGAGAAAGATATTTTCAGTTTGATGCAAGAAGTAACCAGTTTTTCAAATTCAGCAAGTCACAACTCTAGTAATAGCTATCCAGTGCTACTATAAATTTATTGAATAATAATGAAATTACAAGTAATAAATAAATTTCTAAATTTAAAAGCAAGTTCAGTGGGAGAGCTACCTCATCCTGCAATCCAAACGCAATGGTGTGTCGCGCCTCGCACAAACGCACAAACACGCACACGTCGACGACCATAGTACCACGATGTTATCTCGCAAACGTGCTGCAACAAATGCCCAAAAACATAAATTACACTAACAAAGCCTTAAAACAATCGATACGATCAAGCAACGCGAAAAACCCACCTTGACACATTTTCAAAACATCACTCGCACCATCAACATTATTTACAAAACCACTTTTTAAGACTAAACACGCTTTTGACACCTCCAAAATGTGAACTGTACCACAACACTTTCAAAAATACAACTGCAAAAAAATTGGCGCTGATAAATAGCCCAAAGTGAGTTTTCGAAAAGAAAACGTACACTAACACCACCTAAACATAAAACTAACAAACCAAACATCCAAATAACCAAATCAAAACAAAATTTGCATCTTGAAAAACAATACACCGTTGTTACAAATTAATTTAATAAGCAAGATTTGCACTTAAACAAGAATATTGGAGCAGATGCAAGAAGACGTAAACCAGGGACTCAGAAACACAATAAAATATTGACCTAAAATTTTACAAATAAATAAAAAACGCAAACCTCACCTTAGCGCGGAGGTATTCTCAACCAGCAGGGTCTGGACGGGGTTTTCAGGGGTTGTGGGACCCGCAACGGGAGCCCGGGACAACGCCGGCAAGGCGTGGCCTGGCAGGAACGGCGCCAGCAGGCCGCGCGCTGGCCGGAATGGTACCAAAAGGGCGCACACAAGCCGAAATGATTCCGACAGGGCACGGAATGTCCGGGATGATGCCGGCATGGGCGGCGCGGCACCGGAAGGGGCGGCACCGGCAAGCACGGCACCGGAAAGGGTGGCGGCCGGTGACCGAAATCCAACAGGAGGCGCGGTGGAGCGCTGCTGCATGAGGGAACTGGAGGTGGCCGGCCAGAATCTAGTTGGAGGTCAGAAGTGCGAGGCGGCATCACACGATGGAGGGAGCAGGCCGGGAGGGTGTCCGCTGGGCTGGGGAGCGATGGGGGGCACCGAGACCATCGAGGGAGCCCGGGACGGCCGAAGGGGAGGGAGGCCGGGACGGCCGGCGCGGCACGTAGAAGGGAAATGGGGGGGGGGGGTCGTGAAAAAGGGGATGAAGGGGGGGTGCTGGTTTAGGGTTAGAGTTTTAGGGTATTAATTAATTATTTTTTTCATTTTATTAACACTATAAACATAATAATAGTTCTAATATAATAATAATAATAATAGTTATAATATAATAATAATAATTATAATTATAAAATATGTAAATAAACAAAATAAAATCCTGATAATATTAATAAAACATTATAAATATAATAAAACTTTATAATAATAATAATAATATCGCAACTATAATAATAATATTTATAACAATTTAATACTACTAATTATATTAATTATGAAAATAAAAAAATTAATATTTAAACGTCGGGCGAACACCGGTCACCCGGGCCAAATGCACCGTCACCGCTAGCGATCCGGTGACCGTGCACCGGAGCAAGACCCGCCAACACAATTAAACTTTGAAATATTCAAACCGGGATCAAGAAAATATTAGAAACAAGGAAATCGGTGGTCGTGGTGTGACAATTCTCCCCACCACAGACACTTTCTACCCCTAGAAAGTCACCAAGGAAAACGTCGGCCAAAACTCAAGTCTATGCCCAAACAGAACTAAAGGAACCAAAAAGAACCGAGAATCTCAGGATGACCTTACTCTACACAGGTCACACCCAACCGATTCAAGTGAAAACTAGGGTCTACGGTTGTTGGGAGAACACAAAGGGGTTCTCCCCACCACAAGAGCTCAACTTGTGCAGAAAAAAATTACCATCTAAGGAGACAACCCTAGGAAAGGGGGGGTCGACGCAGGAACTCCAAACTGATTTAAACCAACTCTTATAGCACGAGTGAAAAACAACACCTTCTTCGAAATGTTGAACCCTCGACCAAAGTCAGAGACCTTCAACACTAGGGGGAAACCCCCGGAAAAGATATAACCAGACATTGAGTTGAAAACATGACCCATTGAAATCCACAAAACATGACCACATCCACACAAACGAGACTACTTATATCAGAATTGAATTAGTCCATGATAACCCCATGGTAAAACAATGAACTTAAAATAACGCAAAATCTTTAACAGCAGAAAAACAATTACAAAAAGATCTTATTTGTTCCACCACCAACACGGAACACAAATCCCAGACCAAGGCTTCACACCCCTGGGGACTCCTGACTATGTGCGAGCTTCACCCTGAGACCTATGGCTAGGGCTCTGATTACTGAAGCATCTCCTGCCTCACAGTCAGGTACTGACACTCTCCAATCATGGTGTCCTCTTCAAGCGACGCTTCCTGCAAAACATCTCCAAATGACCCAGACAACCGCAATGATGACACGTCTTCAGAGGGTTGCGGTAGGATGCTTTCAAATGTCCAAAACGACCACGCTGATAGCATACTACTGAACGATCTGACGAACCAGGAGCTGGGACCAAAGGAGATAACTCCTTAGGAACAGGTTTCTCTGGCATCCTTTCCTCACCAGATGGAGAAACCCCAGGAAAAATTGGGTACGCTGGACTGCCAACCACCAGCACTCTAGGCACCAACATAGCTAAAAATGCTTCCTCTACATGCTTCTTGAAAAGATAGTCTTTAGGAGGGGGGACCCGCTCCTTGATTTCTGGACGGAGACCCCCTGTAAAAAGAGAGGCCTTCATGATCTCATGCGACACCACTGTAGGAGAAAAGGCAATCAGTTCCTTGAAATGGTCAACATACGCTTTCACCGTCTGTTGACCTTGTTGAATATGCACGAGCTCTCCCTCTTTCTTTCCCTTCACTTCTTCAGGTACAAATATTTGGACGAAGATGGTTTTAAAGACATCCCATGTCATTCCGACTTGCGTTGACGGTGGGGAAACCACCTTCCACTGGTCTAGAGCTAGACCTTAAAACCATCCCATAACAGCATGAATCCTAACAGTCTCGGGAGTTCCCAACATTCTAAAGATACTCTCCACTTCATCAAGCCACTCTACTAATTCTAACGGGACTCTATCACCACGAAGAATAGGAAACGTCCGAGAAGGACCAGAATCTGGGCAAGACTCATTTGAAACATTGGGGATCCTTCTGGGAGACATTCTCTGAACAAAATAAAAACACAAAGCCAAAAATCAGCATCAAATCAATTCTTATTCAAAAGGATAATCACATACCAACAACTGGCTCGCACACCAAAAATCAACTTTTTAAAAATCACCATTTCATTTCAAGACTACTTCCAAACACAAAACCCACTTTCCGAAACAAAATCCAATTTCCAAAATCATTTTCCTCTTTCAAAAATCATCTTATAAAGACAAGGTCAATCCTTTGGTTAAATAAACACCCATAACATCTCATGAATCGTCGCATGCATGTCCATTCATTCCACTCACGTCATCCACGAACAAGTGCCTCCCATACACTTTTCGCACAAACCCGCACACATGTGATCATTCATAAGGATAACCAAGGGTCGCACCCAAAACATTTCCCTACCAATTCCAAGCAAACACCCTGTTTTGAAACTAGAAAACATAAAAACATATTAAAAAAACCCCTTTACCAATTTATAACCATTTTAATGAAAATAATCCCAATTTAAAATTCAACTTTAATTTTCAAAACACGATCACAAAAACCAGAACCAATGATAGTAAAACTTACAAGGAAACACCAGAATAAGGAACTAGCAGTTATGCTTAACCCGAAGACATGGTAGTGATTCATGCCCCGAGTTAGCATCAACAACTACAAGGTACTTAAACCATGTAATAGGATTCCACATGGGTCACTAATCCATGTGAAATCGTGACATAACACTGGCTCACCTCCTTTTTCATTCCTCAATTCAAAATGAGGTCAAAAGACCCAATTTCCGGACTACCCCTGGTAACTTGAGGATCAACGTGAGTAAGAGTTCGCGATGCTCTTCTCGCACCTACCTCTCAAGTTATGATGGTCCTAATCTCATTCTACCGGACAACCCAAATAACATAAACCTCCCTCTGATACCATTTTGTCACGAACCAGCCCGAGTCGACCCTGAACCGGTCACCCGAGCCAGTCCGCAGCAATTCCCGAGGGGTGTTCCCGATCCCCCCAGGATGGAAACTAGTGCCGGACATAAAAGAAAGTTTAATCATTGGGAACGATTTCATCCTGAACAAAACTAGGGTCAAAATAAATAAAGAAAACTAAACTAAACAAACAACACTAAAAACAAAAAGAAAAAAAACTACATGACAAACATACCTCCATGTGACCTTACAGTCACCACCCAACTAAACACCTGCGTCGCTCCATCAGTGAGTGACTCAAACTAGGAAAAACCTGAACACAGGGAACCTACAATTGGAATGGTAAAATATAGGCGTGAGCTCAAAAAGTACTCAGTAGGTAAGGCCAAAATCAAATCCCAAAGCACTGCTAGTAAATAAAGAATCTATAAATTCTAGGTTTGAACTACAATGTATGAAAGTAAGATTTCGTAATGTTTCACTTGAAGATCAATGCACGAGACATTACCCTTATTCTTTTTCAATAGTTGAATTCCTTTCATTGGTGCTAAATTCATTCTAAAAGAGAAAGAAGTGTTACATTTTCAAATTTTACACAAAGAGAATAACACATCTTCATTTGAAAACCATTTTCACAATGTATAACTGTGTAAGATGTAAAGAAAAACTGAAAGTAAACAAGAAAGGAACATCAAGTAACCATGGGTGATCCTAAACATCCCTAGAAAACCCCTGGACGTACTCGGGTTCAGACTACCTTCCGACATGGTACTCCATAGTCAATAACCCATTGGCTGCCCTAACAGCCAACCAGTGGCACGCCCCACAAGGCCTTACCTACCAAGGGGGGACTAACCCGTCTAATCGGGGTTAGCCAGCAACCGTCACTCGATTCTCTAAAAGACGCCCAAGAACCCACTGTGGTTTTAATAATACTGTGTTAGGGGGAGGCCCTCACACGCGTGTCTCACCTCACCGCACTTTCCAACCCCTTACACGGACACCGCTACACGAAAATCCTCGAAGGGAAGTCCACCTGTAGAGATGCCCCATAAGTACACATATATATATATATATATGTAGTCAGTTCACTATCAATAAAGTTCCAAAAGGGCCGCCACATCATTTACATTTACACCATTTAATATCAAAGCGTTTCCAAAAGATATGACACACGCCATCATGTTGAAGACCATAAAAACATACTTAGTTTATGGAAAACCAAACCACCACTAAAGAATTCCAAAACCATTTTAAAGGCCAAAAAACATTTCCTCTATCCATGTTTTCAAGAAAACAACATTTTCCATAAAAGATACAACCTTCATTCTATAAACACAAAAAACCATCTCAAAACACAGTTCATTATGTCTTGCACATTTCATAAAGTACCCGTATGACAATATCACAAGAAAACCACACAAATTTATTCAAGAAAGATATTTTCAGTGCAATGCTTGATTTAACCAGTTTTTCAAGTTCAGAAAGTCACAACCCTAGTAATAGCTATCCAGTGATACTATAAATTTATTGAAAAATAATGAAATGACAAGGAATAAATAAATTTCTAAATTTTAAAGAAAGTGCAGTGGGAGACCTTCCTCAGCTTTCAATCCAAACGCAATGGTGTGTCCTACCTCGCACAAACGCACAAACACGCACATGTCGACGACCATAGTACCGCAAGGTTATCTCAAAAACATGCTGCAAAAAATGCACAAAAACTGAAATTACACTAACAAAGCCTTAAAACAACCAAAACGAGCAAACAACGCGAAAACCCACCTCAACACATTTTCAAAAAATCACTCGCACCATCGGTATTATGTACAAAATCACTTTTTAATACTAAACACGCTTTTGAAACCTCCAAAATGTCAACTGTAGCAAAACACTTTCAAGAACACAACTGCAAAAAAAATTGGCGCTGATAAACAGCCCAAAGTGAGTTTTCAAAAAGAAAACGTACACTAACACCACCTAAACATAACACTAACAAACCAAACACCCAAATAAACAAATCAAAACAAAATTCGCATCTTGAAAAACAATACACTATTGTTCCAAATTAAGTTAATAAGCTATATTGGCACTTAATCAATAATATTGGTGCAGATGCAAGAAGACGTAAACCAGGGACTCAGAAACACAATAAAATATTGACCTAAAATTATACAAACAAATAAACAGTGCAAACCTCACCTCAGTGTGGAGGTATTCTCAACATTCAGGGTCTGGGTGGGGTTTACAGGGGCAGCGGGACCCACAACGAGAGCCCGGGACAACGCCGGAATGGCGTGGGCTAGCCGGAACGGCGCCGGCAGGCCGCTCGCTGGACGGAACGGTACCGACAGGGCGCACACAAGCCGAAACGATGCCATCATGGCACAAAAAGTCAGGTACGATGCCGACAGGGGCGGTGCGACACCGGCAGACGTGGCACCAGCAAGCGCGGCGCCCGAAAGGGTGGCGGCCGGTGACCGAAATCCAACGGGAGGGGCGGCGGAGCGCTGGTGCAGGCAGGAACCGGAGGTGGTCGGTCGGAATCCGGTGGGTGGGCAGCGGCGCGAGGTGGCGTCGCACGATGGAGGGAGCAGGCCGGGAGGGCGTCTGCTGGGCTGGGAAGCGACAGAGGGCACCGAGACCGTCGAGGGAGCCCGGGATGGCCAAAGAGGAGGGAGGTCAGGACGGCGGAGGGTGCCGGGATGGACGAGGGATACCGGGATGGCCGAAGGGGAGGGAGGTCGAGACGGCTGGCGCGACACACAGAAGGGAAAGGGGGGGCTCGCGAAAAGGGGAGGAAGGGGGGGTTAGGTTAGGGTTAGAGTTTTAGGGTTTTAATTAATTTTTTTTCATTTTATTAACAAAATAATCCCAATAATAGTTATAATACAATAATAATAATAACAGTTATAAAATAATAATAATAATAATAATAGTTATAGAATAAGTAAATAAAAAAAATAAAATCCTGATAATATTAATAAAACTATATAAAGATAATAAAACGTTATAATAACAATAATAATATTGCAACTATAATAATAATATTTATAAAAAATTAATACTACTAATTATATTAATTGTGAACATAAAAAATTATAATATTTAAACGTCAGGTGAACACAGGTCACCCGGGCCGAATGCACCATCACTGCTACCGATGCGGTGACCACACACCAGCATGAGACACGCCAACACAATTAAACTTTGAAAGATTCAAACCAGGATCAAGAAAAGATTAAAAACAAGGAAATCTATGGTCGGGGTGTGACACACGGGCATAGTACTAGTTTTCTATACACCCAGAAAGGGTAATGTGGTGTCTAATTCCTTGAGTAGAAAAGTTCCATTGTAGGCTTAGCATATGTCAAGTGATGAGTGGAACTTTATGGGGCTCTTTTCTCAAATTCATGTGGTGACCATGGGGCACAGCGGAGGTGCATTCTTAGTAAGCGTTCAGTTGACTCCTACTATATTATAGTTGATTCAGTGGGAACACCCTAGTTATGAGCATTTTCAGTGGTCGAGGCAGTTTATTAATGTTGGGGAGAAATCCTCGGACTGGTCATCATCTCTCAAAGGCATATTGTGATTCATGGTCTATTCATTAGTTTAATTATCACAATGGAAGGTAGTTATGGAGGATAGCCACCAGTCTAAGTGGGATGTCCATCTGGGTTCCACCAAGATTAATTATGATGTCTGTCAATTGTTCTAGCTACCAGGTATGAGACTGTACATAGCGGAAATTTTTTCGAGATTCTATACATGCCATTTGGTGAAAGCAGATCATCAGAGAATCTCTAGTTTTCTCCATCCATTACCCATTCCTACCTGGAAGTGGGATTATGTCTCCATTGAATTCATTGTTGGATTTCCTTGTAGGACTCAGGGTAGGAATTTCATTTGGTAGGTGATTGATCATCTGAAAAAATCATTCCACTTCATTTTGATCAAAGATAGATCTAAGGTGGATGGGTTGTGCCGTTTATATCATCAGAAGGTGGTGAGACCTCATGGTGTTCCATCCACAGTTGTCATAGATAGATACCCCCTTTCTAATTCTTGATCTTTGGAAGGCCTTGATAACTCCTTGGGGTCGTACATTCTGATGATCACGACATAACACCCTCAGAAGGATGGCCAGATAGAGCGTTTGAATCAAATTACGGAGGACATGCTTCGTGCATGTGTCGTGGACATTATTGGATCTTGGGATGTACATTTGAGATTTTTTATGTTTTCTAGTAATAATAGTTTCAAATATTCGATTTGAATGGATCCTTTTGAGGAACTCTATTGTCGACCTCATCTATCCCCCTTTGTTGGGGTGAGGTAGGTGAGGCCCTACTGCTAGGGCCGAGTCTAGTGTATGAGACATCTGAGAAGGTCATGTTGACCAAAAAGTGGTTACTAGTAGCACAAAGTTTCCATAGATTTTATGGTGACTAGAGGCATTGATACCTAGAGTGTTTTGTGGGTGACAGGGTATTCTTGAATGTGGCCCCTCGTCTTGGCCATCATCGATTAGGAAAGCAAGGGAAGTTGACACTGTAGAATGTTAGAACTATTGAGATAACTTATCATATTTTAAAGGTTACATATAGTTTGTCCATGCCTTCTATGTTTACATCCATTCATGATGTCTTCTATGGCTCCCAGTGGAAGAAATGCAACCCAGATTCATATCATGTACTGAATTTGGAGGAATTGGATATAGAGCCTGATTTATCTACTGTTGAGAGGCTGACGCAAGTATCGTAATTCCATGAAAAGGTGCATAGAGGAATGTATATTCCATTGGATCAGGTTCTTTGGCAGCATGAGAATGATAAACATGAGACATGGGAGTGGTAGTCATGGGTAGGGGAAGAGTACTGGTTTCTATTTTCCGATCAAGCTTTAGGATGAATTTATTGGATGTAAAGTTTTCATGGTGTTGAAAATTGTTACATACAAAAAATATTTTAAATGAATTTTGCATTTAATTTCCATTATTTATTTGTTTTGGGGGTTTCCAATGCATTATGGTTGAAGTGGTGCATTTTTGAAATTTGGGCCAAAATCGTGAGCCAGTTTCCATATTTAAAAATAAATTTTGTTTCTTTTATAAATCCTTCTTTTTTCAACATTGTTCATCCATTCCAATTAATAAATGGACATACCTGACCTATTAAAACCATAAATTAAATTTGGACCATTTTTTAATAAATAATAATGGTGGATTAGGGTTTTTATTTATGGAATTGGGACACCCTAGATGCCAATTTCTATTTATAATAAACAAAATTTGTTTAATAAAATATTCCTTTTTATTATATTTTAGTGATTCGAAGTGTCACCCAAGCCCACTAAACCTATACATGTGGTCATTATCATTCCCTCCTCTTTGGAGCTCGCATGCATCGTGAATTAGGGAAGAACTATATAGGGTTTCTCAAATCATCCAGATTTGAAGAGGTAACTTCTTTCCTTCATAACTCTTTCAATTCATACTATTTTCCCCCATTCCAGTATCTTAATGATCTTATCTTCTTTATTTGAACCTCAATTTCATTTTTTTTGAAAATTCAGCTACCAGTATATGTTGGGAGATTTTTTCAAGATCCTTCAAGTGAGTCTCCTTCATTATTATTTCAATTTTCTTAGGGTTTCATTCGATTTTCTTATGGTTTCTTCCCATATCCTTAAGATTCATATTTTCCAGAAACTAGGGTTTTGAACCTAGGGTTTTATTCTGGATTTCATGGTATATTATTTTGGTTTTAGTCTGGATATATTTCCCATGTTGTGTGGTGGTGGTGCAGTTTGATTTTCACACAAATAATCTAGGGTTTTCAATTTTTTGATAGGTTATTCCATTGATTATGAAATATTTGTGACCTAGATTATAGGATTATGATATTTTCGTGATTATTTAATTACATTACTACTAAAAAAATTGGGTTTTGTTGTGTTTTTAATGAAGGTGAATTTTAAGTGTGAATTATAAGTGGAATTGTGTGTTTTCATATAAATCTTTTATTGGTAAATTTGGGGTTGTGCTATAATTACCTAGTTGATTTAATTTATGTAACACCCCAAGATTTCATAGTGTGTTATTTCTTCAAAATAATTCAATAATTTGCACTACACGCAACACCGAGTTCAATCACACCATGACTTACCAAACAAGCCATACAAAAGAGGTTATGAATAGTATTAACTAAATTTTAAACTAATATATCCTTATAATTTTAGAATCCATATTATGAGTTTCTTAGACATAATGCAAGAACAAATTCATTTTCAGTATTGCACTTTTATCAACTTTTAATAGTGAACCCTTTTTAAATACAATATTTTAAACTTTTTGACTAAATGGGGACCTCAAAAATTTAAAATGAAACATCGCAAGCTTCCACGATACGCTTTCCTTTGAATAATATAGTAGCGTGTGTTGTACGCAACTTCGAGTTTTAACACACACCACAACCGATCAAACTAGCCATTATGAATAGTAATACCTACTTTTTGAAATTTTATCTCTCAAAATGGACTTCATTTTTGGATTCGGAATATCAAATTTATCCTAAGGTGAAATTTTGGTACTTTTCGGATAACTTTAATATTTTGATGAATAGTGAAAATTACTAAATTTTAATTAAAAACAAATTTTTTAATCAAAATAATTTAAAGTCATAAATAATGAATTTGAGTAGTTTTAAAGTATATTTAGAATATATTTTTATCATTTAATACAATGTTGGTTATTGGAGATAATTTTACAATTAAACCGGACATAGACAACTGTCAATCTTTTGATAGTTATTATCTCATAAAAACACGTTTTTTGTTTTAACAACGGGAATTAATTTTAAATTAATTTCTACCACTTATGTGTTTTGAATTTGGAAAAATGGATTCCATATTTAGAATCAGGATTTTAAAATTGGGTAAATAGGTAACTTTTTTTTAGACATTTTGAATAATTACTTCGGTAAATATTTTATTTACCATAGTTAAGGGTAAATCCGGTAAATAAGGGTTAAAAAATAATATTATAATAATAATAAATTACCCTAAAACGTGTCCTAACCTTATTGGTTGATACATGTTTGAACATATTAATCTTTGGGTCGATTTTGGGACCCCATGGAGCCACTTGTAGGTGATAGGGACACTTTATTTTAATTAAGTTAAAATGAATACAAAAATGACACAAGCATATATCTTTTAGACAAACAATTTTTACATAGGGTTATATATGTTGGATTTTCTACTATAAATATTAATTAGAAAGATAATAAGAGTTCCTATATAATGATATTTTATTTATAATTTTTAGACATTAAATAAGTTAATTTATTTATGACACAATGATGATGCAGTAATTACAATAATAGTGAAAAATTAAAATAATTGATATTATAAATACAAAAATAAATATAATTTGAGACTTTTATTGAATGAAACTAATTTTAGAGGATAATATTACATATTATGATTGATTTAATTGACTTTTTTCGAAGTAATAATTATGTTATGAGTTTCACAAAAATCAACTATTGAATAGTGTCAAAATTGACATAAAAGAGTTTTTAAAACAAATATTATATTATTAATTAATATTAAATTTTTAAAAATCTAAGGTTCGGCCAAGAGACATATATCATGATATGTGTATCATTAATGGATTATTTGGGAGTCACTTGGATGTATATGGTAAGTTTATTAACCATATAATATAAAAATACAAAGATACATTGTAAAAGAGAAACTAATTAACATAGAGTTAATATATAAAGATAAGGTTAATATAAGTACCCAAACCTGTATAAATTATATTTGTTGAGTGGTTTTAGATCCATATCTACCCTAAAATTTAAATAATCTAATTTGGAGCCATTATAAACCGAATATTAATTTATTATAAATTAACATTTCTAGCTTTTCCAAAGGTGCCCCTCACCCCTCTTAAAAAAGGGCACTCCTCCTTCTCATTTCTTCACACCTTCAAAGACTTTTGGTTCGGCAAAAATCTGCCCAAATACTCTCCCAACTTCTCTCAATACAACCTAGAGGCCATATTTTGATCATAAATCCATCCTAAAGATCCCTTTTGATCAAATCAAAAGGAAGAACCCGAAAAAGAGGTAATGATTTCACCACCCTTTTCCAAGTTCCTTTCTTCTTCCACTTCTTCTTCCATTGTTTTTACCATTCTAAAATAAGAACTCCAGTATCATATATATACATTGATGTTATTATAAAAATGGTACAACCATATTCATTATTCTATCCACCCATTGAATAACATGTCACCATACGTGCGTACGTACGGCTTACCGTCTTCACGTCGTGGTGTAATTGTTATTCAATATATTATTATTTGGATGGGTATAATAATGATGTGTAACTCATGTAAATAATAAATATAACATGTTAATGATTCTTTATATATGATATACCATCCATTTATATATTATTTTAATATCAAAAGAATGATATTGTCGCTCGTGCATACGTACGGACTACCGTCTCCACGAACGCGATGAGATTCATTCTCCATCGTATCCATTCAATTATAATTATCATTTGATGATTTAAAAATGATTTTTAAGGACTTGATATCATTATGTATATGAATAATATACAACATACCCATTAAAAACATGGATTACGTAACCATACAGATAAAAGAAAACGAGTAAGTTAACACCCGAAACGACGATAATTCTAAGATATTATTAACAAAGCAATGTTAAAAGATCATATATGATATCATATTAATGTATATGATTGTTGAATAATTTAATAACAATTATTTCACCATTATACAGGAGTTTAACTTAACCCAACCAAGTAAAAGTACAAGGTAAGGGTTTATTTCGCAATCTCTTCATTATCCGAGGTTGTTTATACGTAATAATTTACTAGGATCTCTTTATCATCCACATCCAAGTTTCTTGAAAGTGTATTTCAAGAAATTATTACTACTTTACAGAATATGGGTTAAAGTCATTTATAACCTTGTTTGACTTTTTATAAGATGTTTATAAATGAATCTTTTCATCGTTTTCCAAACAAGGTCCTTTTTAACCTTTTCAACCGAATTAAGGTAACAATGTTTTTTTTAACTTATACGGCGGGTGCGGCTATTTTCCACCGTTATAAAATTTTCAAAGCTTCCCTTACAAGCTTATAAGGATATTTTCAAAGTAAATGTTTTATTTTATAATTATGTGACTTTTAAATGATTTCAAAATGAATATTTTATGATTTTTTGAAAGGTACTCTTTATCAAAATCATATTTTTAAATGTTTTAAAGATTTATCTTTCTAAATATTTTAATTAATGTCCATGTTTTCAAAATGATTTTAAGGATTTATTTATGTGGACATGAATGTTTTTAAATGATATTTCTTTTCAAAATTATCGAAGTGGTATGGGACACATTGATTCAAAAATCTCTTTTAATTACATCGTTTATAAATGCGTGACTTTTAAATGATTTCAAAAAAAGGATATATTTCTCTCAAATAGTTTTGATTTCATCTATTTCAACATCCTTTGATGGATTTTATGATTATATGAAGTTGATTTATTATGATACAAAACATCAATAATGTATTAAAGGTTTTGTGATATGCTTGACTGTGGATGTGTTATTTTTATACCATTCATGGTTTATGGAGAAAGTATTGACATTTCGTATGCTAGTTTTAATATTAATGATTATGTTATGTTTAAACCTTTTCATATGGGAATCCATTGGACGTAGTAAGTGATGGTTGGAGCCCGATATAGCTCCTTGATGCATCGGTAGGTATCATGAGACAAACTAGTGTCCTGGCACAAGGCCTTGGAAAAATCTTATTTTTAGTCTTGGCACGAGGCCTTGGAAATGTGGTTATGATAGTCTGGCATTATGCATTCCATCATTATGAAAGTTGTTATTGATATTGCATGTGATTATTCGATTATTAGAATATCCATGTTAATAAGTAAATGGTATTATTTCATTTTACTTTTGCCATACTATGTTGAAGTTCAAGTTTAAAAGGATTTTGTTTTAGTTATACATTGCCTTAAATGTTTATTCTTATTTATGAAAGTTTCCACTGTATTGTTATCCTTAATGGGCATTTGATCTCACCCCTTTTCTATGTTTTATTTTTCCCAGGATGTGAAGAAGTAATTTATTAATGACCTTCAGGGATAGTATGTGGGGATATGAGTGTGGTAATATGGAGACTATGTTGTTGTAGTAGTTTTTCACTTTATGATGTAATGTAAAACTTTATGAATATATCTAGTGTTTCCAAGGCTACTAAACCAATCGGTCTTTCGATATTTGATCTTTCTTGTGATCATGCCAATGTTATGTAATAATGCACCGACTCTAGGTAATTGGGGTCGGGGCGTTACAGTTGGTATCCGAGGAAGTTTAGTACAAACCTTGGAAGATAGATTTAGATAAACTCTGATTAGAGTACATTGATTTAAGAGGGAATTTGAGGATTAGTATAGAAGAACTTCCTAGAATTTTGGTATTGTAGAGATTTCGTGAGTTTTCTGAGCAATACACCCATGTCTGGATACGAGCAGGTAGAGGTGACTCTGGCACAGATGTACCTAGGGGTAAAACCTGAAAACACCGCTTTGAGCTAGAATCGAACGGGAACTGGTGCACGACAACGGGCCTTGCTGCACTCTTGGTTACAACACTCCCGGGGGATATGCTTAGGATAATTCTCATATTCTTTACAAACCATTATGAATGTTTTATGAGTATATAATTACTCAAAGGATAAATTTTTATGATTATGGATTATATCCATAAACTATTTAATTTATGTTATGTGTTTTACACGTTTGGGATTAGGTATTGTTATTCATAAACTAATCTAGTGCATACCATTGTTTAGAAATGGCGCCCAGTAGAAGGAATGAGAACTCCAACAATGCACATGATCCAAAGAGAAGGAAGGATCATATCCTTCATGGTCTTAAGCTGGAATTTATAAGAGAAATAGTCTCCCACGTATTATCATCTTATGAAGAAATAATATCATGTATTGATAAGATAAGTAAATAGTTTACTGAGTCTCATGTCTTTGAAGGGAAGCAAGAGAAGAAAAGGATGGAAGAGGGAAAGATGGAGAAATGGAAGAGGGAAAATAAGAATTTTCTCATATGTGATAACTGTGGGAATAAACACCATGGAACTTTCCTGAAAGGAATGGGAGTTTGTTATAAGTGTGGAGGAAAAGGGCACAAAGTACGTGACTGCAAGGGTAAGAAAATGGTTTCAAATGTACAATGCTTCATTTCCAAGGAGTTTGGACACTACGCGAACCTATGTCCCAGTCATCAGACTATGCCACAAATGATGCTATTGGATAATAATAAAGTTATGATACTACCACAGATGAAGAAGAATTATTAGAGTTCTTGTGTTGATTATGCCATTTGAGTGTTGTATCGACATTGTACTTGTTATAATAATTATGGAGTATATAAGGATTGTACTGCAGTACTATTTCATTAAGGACATAAGATTGTGTGGAACAAAGAAAAGTGACTCAATAGCAGGTTAAATTTTTGGAAAATATATGGTTGAGAGAAAGATAAACCATAATATGGTTCTAATACCAAGGTAGTGATTTTAGAACAATACATCATTGATTTGGATAAATTATATTTGATATTCTTGACTACCTTGAAATTGATTAATGATTTGTATATTCCATCATTGTTGGGGTTTACAACATTTTTGGTTTGAAAGAGTATATCTATTATTATATAATGAATATGGGATCTTGAATGTAATCAATAAGGTTTTTTGGTAATTCAGGATGTTGCAGTGTTTTAAAAGAATACACGATGAAGGTGATCACATGTTAATACGTGGGAAAAAAGGGATCTTCATTGTGTTTACCTTCCTTATAAATTTTGGACTGAAGTATTTTGAATAGTTCTTGTTTGGATTATTTTTATTTCCATAAAAGGACAACCCGGAGGTCGGGCGGCAACCCGTCGCGTCCGGAAAGGCCGTGAGACTTGAACCCACAACCGAAGGGCGACAAGGGTGTATCACCTACCACTGACCCACGTGATGTGCAGGATTAAATAATGTAGTTTTTTTTAAAGATCTGGTAGATGAATTATAAATTAGTTTTTTAACCCTATACGAATAGGATAAATAGAATATATTTTTTACGTTCTATTATCTTTTAGAGTGAAAGATGAGTTTGTGGGAGAAATTAGTTAAAGGATGGAACTCTACTTGTCAAGAATATATTTTTCTTCTTCTCTTATTCTATGAAGAAATTAATTCTTATACTTTATGCAAGGAATCCTAAAACCAAAAATGTGTTATCATAATACCCTATGTTTTGTTGAACTGATGGTATTTCAAATCATCATAGATTGATGAATTTAAGGACCTCAATTTTACACTTGTTTGTGATTGATGACCTCAATCACTACTTATAAATATTTACGTTTTTCCTCCAATTACATGTCTCTAATTTCCACCAATGTTCTCCTAATCGTGATCATAATTTGGTGGTGACCCTTTCATTTCTCTTTTCCTCATATTAAGAATAAATTTTAGTAACCTAATTTCAGATGTGGGTTTTCCCACAAAGATATTTTCTATTTTCAACCATTTATTTTCAAAGAACAATTTCAAATTGCGAGGACGCAATTTATTGAAGGAGGGGAGAATGTAACACCCCAAGATTTCATAGTGTGTTATTTCTTCAAAATAATTCAATAACTTGCACTACACGCAACACCGAGTTCAATCACACCATGACTTACCAAACAAGCCACTCAAAAGAGGTTATGAATAGTATTAACTAAATTTTAAACTAATATATCCTTATAATTTTAGAATCCATATTATGAGTTTCTTATACATAATGCAAGAACAAATTCATTTGCAGTATTGCACTTTTATCAACTTTTAATAGTGAACCCTTTTCAAATACAATATTTTAAAGATTTTGACTAAATGTGGACCTCAAAAATTTAAAATGAAACATCCCAAGCTTCCACGGTACGCTTTCCTTTGAATAATACAGTAGCGTGTGGTGTATGCAACTTCAAGTTTTAACACACACCACAACCGATCAAACTAGCTGTTATGAATAGTAATACCTAATTTTTGAAATTTTATCTCTCAAAATGGATTTCATTTTTGGATTCGGAATATCTAATTTAGCCTAACATGAAATTTTGGTACTTTTCAGATAACTTTAGTATTTTGATGAATAGTGAAAATTACTAAATTTTAATTAAAAACAACTTTTTTAATCAAAATAATTAAAAGTGATAAATAATGAATTTGTGTGGTTTTAAAGTATATTTAGAATATATTTTTACAATTTAATACAATTTTGGTTGTTGGAGATAATTTTACAATTAAACCGGACATAAACAAGTGTCAATCTTTTGATAGTTATTATCTCTTAAAAACACGCTTTTTTGTTTTAACAACGGGAATTAATTTTAAATTAATTTCTGCCACTTATGTGTTTTGAATTTGGAAAAATGGATTCCATATTTAGAATCAGGATATTCAAACTGTGTAAATAGGTAACTTTTACTTTTAGACATTTTGAATAATTAATTCGGTAAATATTTTATTTACCATGGTTAAGGGTAAATCCGGTAAATAAGGGTTAAAAAATAATATTATAATAATACTAAATTACCCTAATGCATTTCCTAGCCTAATTTGTTGATACATGTTCTACTATAGAAATCTTTGGGTCGATTTTGGGACCCCATGGAGCCACTTGTAGGTGATAGGGACACTTTATTTTAATTAAGTTAAAATGAATACAAAAATGAAACAAGTATATATCGTTTAGCAAAACAATTTTTACATAGGGTTATATATGTTGGATTTTCGACTATAAATATTCATTAGAAAGATAAAAATATTTCCTACATATTTATATTTTATTTATAATTTTTAGACATTAAATAAGTTAATTTATTTATGACACAATGATGATGTAGTAATTACAATAATAGTGAAAAATTAAAATAATTGATATTATAAATACACAAATAAATATAATTTGAGACTTTTATTGAATTAAACTAATTTTAAAGTATAATATTACATATTAGGATTGATTTAGTTGAATTTTCTTGAAGTAATAATTCTGTTATGAGTTTCACAAAAATCAACTATTGAATAGTGTCAAAATTGACATAAAAGATTTTTTAAAACAAATATTATAATATTAATTGATATTATATTCCTAAAAATATAAGGTTCGGCCAAGAGACTTATATCATGATAGGTGTATCATTAATGGACCACATGGTCGTTTGGTTGTATATGGTATGTTTATTAACCATATAATATAAAAATACAAAGAGACATTGTAAAAGTGAAACTAATTAACTTAGAGTTAATACTTAAAGACAAGGTTAATATAAGTACCCAAACATGTCTAAATTCTGTTGGTTGAGTGGTTTTAGACCCATCCCACCTTAAAATTTAAATAATCAACTTTGAAGCCATTAGAAAACGAATATGAATTTATTATAAATTAACATTTCTAGCTTTTCCAAAGGTGCCCCTCACCCCTCTTATAAAAGGGAACTCCTCCTTCTCATTTCTTCACACCTTCAGAGCCTTTTGGTTTGGCCAAAATCTACCCAAATACTCTCAAAACTTCTCTCACTACAACCTAGAGGCCATATTTTGATCAGAAAGCCAGCCTAAAGATCCCTTTTGATCAAATCGAAAGGAAGAACCCTAAGAAGAGGTAATGATTTCACCACCCTTTTCCAAGTTCCTTTCTTCTTCCACTTCTTCTTCCATTGTTTTTACAATTATAAAATAACAACTCTAGTATCATATATATACTGTGATTTTATTATAAATATGGTACAACCATATTCAGTATTCTATCCACCCCTTGAATAACATGTCCCCATGCGTGCGTACGTACGGCTTACCGTCTCCACGTCGTGCTGTAATTGTTATTGAATATATTATTATTTGGATGGGTATAATATTGATGTGTAACTCATGTAAATAATAAATATAACATGTTAATTATTCTGTATATATTATATAACATCCATTTATGTATTATTTTAATATCAAAAGAATGATATTGTCGCTCGTGCGTACGTACGGACTACCATCTCCACGAACGCGATGAGATTCATTCTCCATCATATCCATTCAAGTATAATTATCATTTGATGATTTAAAAATGATGTTTAAGGAATTGATATCATTATGAATATGAATAATATAAAACCTGTCCATTACAAACATGGATTACGTAACAAAACATATAAAATAAAACGAGTAAGTTAACACCCGAAACAACGATAATTCTAAGATATTATTAACAAAGCAATGTTAAAAGATCATATATGATATCATATTAATGAATATGATTATTGAATAATTTAATAACAATTATTTCACCATTATACATGAGTTTAACCTACCTAAACCATGGAAAAGTACAAGGTAAGAGTTTATTTCACAATCTCTTCATTATCCGAGGTTGTTTATACGTAATAATCTACTAGGATCTCTTTATCATCCACATCCAAGTTTCTTGAAAGTGTATTTCAAAACATTCTTACTATTTTACAGAATATGGGTTAAAGTCATTTATATCCTTGTTTTACTTTTTATAAGATGTTTATAAAGGAATCTTTTCATCGTTTTCCAAACAAGGTCCTTTTTAACCTTTTCGACCGAATTAAGGTAAGAATGTTTTTTTAACTTATACGGCGGGTGCGGCTATTTTCTGCCGTTATAAAATTTTCAAAGCTTCCCTTACAAGCTTATAAGGATATTTTCAAAGTAAATGTTTTATTTTATAATTATGTGACTTTTAAATGATTTCAAAATGAATAATTTAAGGATTTTTGAAAGGTACTCTTTATCAAAATCAGATTTTTAAATGTTTTAAAGATTTATCTTTCTAAATCATTAAATTAATGTCCATGTTTTCAAAATGATTTCAAGGATTTATTTATGTGGACATGAATGTTTTTAAATGATATTTCTTTTCAAAAGTATCTAGGAGTTATGGGACACTTTGATTCAAAAATCTATTTTAATTACTTCCTTTATAAATGTGTGACTTTTAAATGATTCCAAAAAAAGGAGATATTTCTCTCAAATAGTTTTGATTTCATCTATTTCAACATCCTTTGATGGATTTTATGATTATATGAAGTTGATTTATTATGATACAAAACTTCCATAATGTATTGAAGGTTTGGTTATATGTTTGACTGTGGATGTCTTATTTTTATACCATTCATGGTTTATGGAGAAAGTATTGACATTTTGTATGCTAGTTTTAATACGAATTTTTATGTTATGTTTAAACCTTTTCATATGGGAATGAATTGGACTTAGTAAGTGACGGGTGGAGCCCGCTATAGCTCCTCGATGCATCTGTAGGTCTCATGAGACAAACTAGTGTCTTGGCACAAGGCCTTGGAAAAATCTTATTTGTAGTCGTGGCACGAGGCCCTGGATATGTGGTTATGATAGTCTGGCATTATGCATTCCATCATTATGAAAGTGGTTATTGATATTTCATGTGATTATTCGATTAGTAGAATATCCATGTGAATTAGTAAATGGTATTATTTCATTTAACTTTTTCCATACTATGTTGAAGATCAAGTTCAAAAGGCTTTTGTTTTAGTTATTCATTGCCTTAAATGTTTATTCTTATTTATGAAAGTTTCCACTATATTGTTATCCTTACTAGGAATTTGAGCTCACCCCTTTTCAAGGTTTTATTTTTCCCAGGATGTGAAGAAGTAATTTATTAATGACCTGTAGGGATAGTATGTGGGGATATGAGTGTGGAATATGGAGATTATGTTGTTGTTGTTGTTTTTCACTTTATGATGTAATGTAAAACATTATGAATATAACTACTGTTTCCAAGGATACTAAACCAATCGGTATTTAGAGATTTGATCTTTATTTTGATCATGCCAATGTTATGTAATAATGCCCCGAATCTAGGTAACTGGGGTTAGGGTATTACAGTTGGTATCAGAGGAAGTTTAGTACAAACCTTGGAAGCTAGATTTAGATAAACACTGATTAGAGCACATAGATTTAAGGTGGACATTGAGGATTAATATAGAATAACTTCCTAGAATTTTGGTATTGTAGATATTTAGTGAGTTTTCTGAGAAATACATCCCCGTCTGGATACGAGCAGGTAGAGGCGGCTCTGGCACAGATGTACCTAGGGGTAAAACCCGAAAACACTGCTTTGAGCTAGACTCGAATGGGAACTGGTGCACGACAACGGGCCTTGCTGCACTCTTGGTTACGACACTCCCGAGGGATATGCTTAGGATAATTCTAATTTTCTTTACAAACCATTATGAAGGGTTTATGATTATATAATTCCTCAAAGGATACATTTTTAAGATTATGGCTTATATCCATAAACAATTTAATTTATGTTATGTGTTTTACAAGTTTGGGATTATGTATTGTTATTCATAAACTAATCTAGTGTATGCCATTGTTTAGAAATGGCGCCCAGTAGAAGGAATGATAACTCCAGCAATGCACATGATCCAAAGATAAGGAATGATCATATCTTTCATGGTCTTAAGCTATAATTTATAAGAGAAATAGTCTCCCATGTATTACCATCTTATGAAGAAATAATATCATGTGTTGATAAGATAATTAAAGAGTTTACTGAGTCCCATGGCTTTGAAGGGAAGCAAGAGAAGAAAAGGATGGAAGAGGGAAAGATGGATAAATGGAAGAGGGAAAATAAAAATTTTCCCATATGTGATAACTGTGGGAAGAAACACCCTGGAACTTGCCTGAAAGGAATGGGGGTTTTTTATAAGTGTAGTGGAAAAGGGCACAAGGTACGTGACTGCAAGGGTAATAAAATGGTTTCAAATGTACAATGCTTCATTTGCAAGGAGTTTGGAAACTATGCGAACCTATGTCCTAGTCATAAGACTATGCTGAAAATGATGTTATTGGATAATAATCAAGTTATGATACTACCACAGATGAAGAGGAATGATTAGAGTTCTTGTGTTGATTATGTCATTTGAGTGTTGTATCAACATTGTACTTGTTATAATAATTATGGAGTATATAAGGATTGTACTACAGTACTATTTCATTAAGGACTTGAGATTGTGTGGAACAAAGAAAAGTGACTCAATAGAAGGTTAAATTTTTGGAAAATATATGGTTGAGAGAAAGATAAACCATAATATGGTTCTGATACCAAGTTAGTGATTTTAGAATAATACATGATTGATTTGGATAAATTATATTTGATATTCTTGACTACCTTGAAACTGATTAATGATTTGTATATTCCATTATTGTTGGGGTTTACAACATTTTTGGGTTGAAAGAGTATATCTATTATTATATAAGGAATAAGGGATCTTGAATGTAATCAATAAGGTTTTATGGTAATTCAGGATGTTGCAGTGTTTTAAAAGAATACACGATGAAGGTGATCACATGTTATTTCGTGGCAAAAAAAGGGATCTTCATTGTGTTTACCTTCCTTATAAATTTTGGACTGAAGTATTTTGAATAGATCTAGTTTGGATTATTTTTATTTCCATAAAAGGACAACCCGGAGGTCGGGCGACAACCTGTCGCGTCCGGAAAGGCCACGAGACTTGAACCCACTACCGAAGGGCAACAAGGGTGTATCACCTACAACTGACCCACGTGATGTCCGGGATTAAATAATGTAGTTTTTTTAAAGATCTGGTAGATGAATTATAAATTCGTTTTTTAACCCTATACGAATAGGATTAATAGAATATTTTTTTACGTTCTATTATCTTTTAGAGTTAAAGATGAGTTTGTTGTAGAAATTAGTTAAAGGATGGAACTCTACTTGTCAAGAATATATTTTTCTTCTTCTCTTATTCTATGAAGAAATTAATTCTTATACTTTATTTAAGGAATCCTAAAACCAAAAATGTGTTATCCTAATACCCTATGTTTTGTTGAATCGATGGTATTTCAAATCATCATAGATTGATGAATTTAAGGACCTCAATTTTACACATTTTTTTGATTGATTACATCAATCACTACTTAAAAATATTTACGTTTTCCCTCCAATTATATGTTTCTAATTGCCACCAATGTTCTCCTAATCGAGATCATAATTTGGTGGTGACCCTTTCATTTCTATTTTCCTCATATTAAGACTAAATTTTAGTAACCTAATTTCCGATGTGGGTTTTCCCACAAAGATATTTTCTATTTTCAACCTTTTATTTTAAAGAATAATTTCAAATTGTGAGGATGCAATTTATTGAAGGAGGGGAGAATGTAACACCCCAAGATTTCATAGTGTGTTATTTCTTCAAAATAATTCAATAGCTTGCACTACACGCAACACCGAGTTCAATCACACCATGACTTACCAAACAAGTCATTCAAAAGAAGTTATGAATAGTATTAACTAAATATTAAACTAATATATCCTTATAATTTTAGAATCCATATTATGAGTTTCTTAGACATAATGCAAGAACAAATTCATTTTCAATATTACACATTTATCATCTTTTAATAGTGAACCCTTTTTAAATACAATATTTTAAACTTTTTGACTAAATGGGGACCTCAAAAATTTTAAATGAAACGTCCCAAGCTTCCACGGTATGCTTTCCTTTGAATAATATAGTAGCGTGTGTTGTACGCAACTTCGAGTTTTAACACACACCACAACCGATCAAACATGCCGTTATGAATAGTAATACCTACTTTTTGAAATTTTATCTCTCAAAATGGAATTCATTTTTGGATTCGGAATATCGAATTTCGCCTAAGGTTAAATTTTGGTACTTTTCAGATTACATTAATATTTTGATGAATAGTAAAAATTACTAAATTTTAATTAAAAACAACTTTTTTAATCAAAATAATTAAAAGTGATAAATAATGAATTTTAGTGGTTTTAAAGTATATTTAGAATATAATTTTACCATTTAATACAATTTTGGTTATTGGAGATAATTTTACAATTATACCGGACATAAACAAGTGTAATTCTTTTGATAGTTATTATCACTTAAAAACACGCTCTTTGTTTTAACAACGGGAATTAATTTTAAATTAATTTCTTCCACTTCTGTGTTTTGAATTTGGAAAAATGGATTCCATATTTAGAATCAGGATGTTCAAATTGTGTAAATAGGTAACTTTTATTTTTAGACATTTTGAATAATTACTTCGGTAAATATTTTATTTACCATGGTTAAGATTAAATCCGGTAAATAAGGGTTAAACAATAATATTATAATAATACTAAATTACCCTAAAACGTGTCCTAGCCTTATTTTTTGATACATGTTCGACCATATGAATCTTTGGGTCCATTTTGGGACCCCATGGAGCCACTTGTAGGTGATAGGGACTCTTTATTTTAATTAAGTTAAAATGAATACAAAAATGACACAAGCATATAACTTTTAGAAAAACAATTTTTACATAGGGTTATATATGTTGGATTTTCGACTATAAATATTCATTAGAAATATAAAAATATTTCCTACATAATTATATTTTATTTATAATTTTTAGACATTAAATAATTTAATTTATCTATGACACAATGATGATGCAGTAATTTCCATAATAGTGAAAAATTAACATAATTGATATTATAAATACGCAAATAAATATAATTTGAGACTTTTATTGAATTACACTAATTTTCTAGGATAATATTACATATTAGGATTGATTTAATTGACTTTTTTCGAAGTAATAATTCTTTTATGAGTTTCACAAAAATCAACTATTGAATAGTGTCAAAATTGACATAAAAGAGTTTTTAAAACAAATATTATATTATTAATTGATATTAAATTCCTAAAAATCTAAGGTTCGGCCAAGTGACTTATATCATGATAGTTGTATCATTAATGGACCACTTGGGGGTCACTTGAATGTATATGGTAAGTTTATTAACCATATAATATAAAAATACAAAGAGAGATTGTAAAAGTGAAACTAATCAACATAGAGTTAATACTTAAATTTATATCTATTAATTCATATCTAGTTTGGATAAAACATTTTTTTCATGAAAATTTAATATTCCCATTACTGATTTTTTTTAAAAATTTTATGCTTCCATACTCGTGTAAATCATTTCTAAAAGAAATTTATTGATACCGAAAAACATGTGACATCCCATGGGGATAGGTAACTCCCATAAGGATGGAAATGGGCTGGATTTGATATTGTTATTAGTGGTGACTAGATTTGGTTTGTGGAAAGATTTCTCTTTTATTGTTGGGTAGTCTGATTTTTTCCAGGTTATTTATAATGATTTATTTTGAGTTCTTATTTTTAATCTTATTTGGATTTATATTATTATATATTTATTTTGAAACGTGATAAATGGAGAATAATTTTCAATTTAAAATCATCCTTATTCTAACTTATATTGATACTCAGGTTCTTGTAACTATTTCATGGGGATCAGGATAACACTTCATGCCTTGAGGAAGGCCATCTCATGTGATGTGATACGTTGACATTGGTCTGGTCAATAAAAATGGGTATTAAAGTCAGTTACAATTTTTTCTAGGATTGTTTATAGGCAGGATTAGTTCCATAAAAACCTAGGTTCTATGTGAGGAAGGGGTTCTTTCTAGGATACAATCACATTAGACCTAGTTTTACCATGGGTGTTCCATAATTTTTTTCAATTTCATGATCATTATTATTGTCAATCATTTTGAACATTAATAGTTTTATAATTTTATTCTATGTCTCCAGGGTAACTATATGTTATAGTAGAGAGAAGGACTTGGTATCATGGTGAATTGGAGAAGGAAATAATGGAATATGATATAGGTGTATAGTTTGATGAACTGTGAATTAATTCATAGGTGACATTGTAAATGGTTGTGTAACCTTCCATTATCACTTACATGGTTAATCAATAGTTGGAAACATCATTCAACGTAACCATGCACAATGAAAAAACACTAAATTCTTTTGTTTTTGTCCCCTTCATCATAAGAATCTTAGAATATTTATAATTATTTTTTTGAGATATTTAAGCATATTCATAGTGTCCAAAATTCCCTAGTTGACCATAATATATTGGAAACAGTAACTCATAAATCTAGATCTCTTGGGAAATATGGTTGGTGAAACCGTGATTTAATGTTGGATCATAATTTAGTATTTATTTTAAAGAACCCACCAATCATTCTTGATGATAATGAAACCATGAAAAATACATAACTGGTCAAAATTATTGAAATAACCATCGTCATTTTAAATAATCTCAAGAAATATTTCATTTTTTTCATTGATAAACATGAATGATCTGAATGGAAATGGTGGTATTCTATCATATTTTCTAAACTACATGAGGACCTCACATGTAACACCATAATCAAGGAATGTAACTATTAGTTCTTAAATAAATTGGCTCATGTGTCAAAATCATAGGAACATATTACCATTAAACAAGGAGAATAATATATTATTGATTTCCCTTCTCATTTAACATAGTTATTCCATTTATCTATAGAGATTGCTGCAAAAGTCTAACTGAAGGCTTGGTGGTTTGAGATAATACATAACCTTGAGATCCATACAAGGACTATTATCATGTGATTTCTGACTAATATAGTGGTGGATGAAAAATGAGTTAAAGATGAGGCATACATAGTCATGAATAATGATCTCAATGGATTTCATGTAACCACAGGGGGATGTTAGGATTTGTCTACATGATAGAATAATAAGAGAGATGATCCATTCCTAGGTAGTTATTAATGATAAATGAATAAACCATGACTTATATGGGTGTCTAAATTTTTTAAGGGAGACATTGACACACCCAACCTAATTAAAAGACATAACTAAAAGAATTCTATATTTGTGGAATTTATAGTCTTCTCATGTGATTTAATTGAATAGAACATAAATGAATCAGGTAAAAATATATGATTATGAAAGCCTATTAGTTCCATTGTTATGTATTAAAAGATGAGGGATGTCATTATTTTTCTAAATGATACCCTCTTACTTTTCAAAAATCACAGGGAGGAACTACGGATGGTCATTGTTGTGTATTTGACTATTCAATCGAGGAATATAAATCTAGTCCAACTATTGTGAGAAGTAATATGATTATATAATCTTCTATGAAATTAAATTACATGATAATATTTCACCACATTCAATTATATCCTCTAAGTAGATAGATGAATTAGGATTTTTTTCAAGGATTATTCTTTTTAGGATGGACCTTTCCACTTCCTTGGAAAGGAAGAAAGATTATGATTTTTAATCCTCAGAGTTTTAGGTGATGATTTCAAACATAGAATTCATGTGAGATTTCGAGGATTTTGATACTAATTGAATAATCTATATTGTTTCAATATATTCAATGATTAGTTTGAAGTCCCATATCAATTTTAATCAAAATCATGTTCATTCTCTTTTGTATAATAGATTCCATCATCTCATTCATGGTGAGTGGGTTCCTATATATATGATAGTGGGGAATGTTTGAACTTATTTGGGAATGATGTAACTAATGTTTTTAGAGATAATTTTTTACATCGTTGACCAATTTCTTTAACATTACACTTCTTATAGAGGTTTGTATGTATCCAAAGGTCATTCAATGTGATTATTATTGGTTACCACCAAAAATAAATGATTAGTTCTATATTGACCTAATCACTATGATGAGACTCATTTATATACTATCTTATTTCATGGAACCCTATATGTTACTGTACATTAAAGATTATATTGGTGATCTTGAAATTAGAAATATATTCTATCTAGAGCATCAACCTGGTATTCACCAGTTCTCTTTGCAATGGAGGGAAAAATAAACTTGTGACATTGTGTTAATTAAGGAATGATTAATGAGGTGTATATTAAGAAATAATAGACCTTATCTACAATTTTAAATATATTTCATCAAATTAGAGGATCATGCTGGTTTTGTAAGACTGTAATCTGATTTGAGGAACCATCAGTTAAGAGTCCAACAAAATTTATATCTTAGACAACATTCAAGATCCATTGTGGGAATTAATATTCCTTTTTATTACATTTGTTTATATTAATGATACTAATATGTTTATAGAATTGATGAACTGAATTTGTTTCATTGGTTAAGGGACTCATTAATAGTTAACAATGTGAATTCTGTTTTTCTATAGTCAATAACAGAGTATGATCTTGATCATTTGGATATCAAAACTAGAATCTTGAAATAACATAATATTTAGGTTAATATATCCTAATGTTATTTTTGTATAAAAGAAAGAATTTTTTTATGCGCATGTTATATCATAGAGGGTAATATTAGTGTATAATGAGATGATTTAGGAAATTTTGTATTTGGAATAATGAAAAAATGTTTGTGAGATTTAGAGATCCCAAGTTTATTATAGAGACCCATACTTTATATACATTGATATTACTACATAATTGAATAATATTCATTAAAATATATAAAATAACTATAAAAGGACTGTATATGTATAGTTTCTTTAGAAACTAGGAAACGTAATCAAAAGGTTTATAAAACATCTACAATGTCTCCTGTTTATTTTATCATAACTATACTCATTTTTGGCATATCATACTTAATACCCTTTTTCATTAAACAGGGAAAAGAAACATATAAATGGGTGATCTAAAATGCTCATTAAGGGTAAATAATGGAAATATCAATCATATCATATTCAAAAGAACATATTTGAAAATTGTATCCTGCATATAAAATATCACTAAATAATGTCATCGGATAAATCATAAAAGAGAAATATAAACCCAATAGTCATAACATAAGACATGAAATTTTCTAGAATACACACATAAGTATATACAAACATTTTATATTAGTCAAGGCTCATTTCAAAGACCATCCTAGTGGACAAATTCCATTACAAAACCGAGATCACTCCTCATTCCAGCATTATATTACTGAACTATATTTACCAGTCATTCCATTCATGTCTACCTATTAAGATATAAATATTTACTCAATGTATTAGAGATAGATATTTTTTCCACCCATTACATAATTAAACCATTATTATGTGTTCCAAAAAACATAAAAACATTCACTATAGTATATTCCATTAAATAAAATGGGTTTTTTAAACATCATTCCATCATAACATATCTCACAAATGGATTTAATAAAAATAACTCCATCATTTACAAAATCCATTAAAAGTAATAATAGGGATCGAAACATAAACCTATGAAATCAGATGTGGAAAATAATTTTGATAGAACACTTGAACATCATACCTAAGGAAAATATCAATTAATATTCAAAAAAAATTTCCTTCCCCAAAATACAACAAAATATTAGAAGAAAAAATTTTACATGAAAATAACCTTGAAATATTTTAGGGGAATGTTCAAGGAAATAAATCACTATTAATGTGTACAAAAATCTATTTATGTCGTACATGTTAAAAAACATTCTTCTTGTACTTTTGATGAAAAAGTCCAAACATTCCTTGTACTGCAAACGATTAATGATTCCATTTGTACCGATTAAAAAAAAATTAGTAGTGGATAAAATTGACAATAAAAAATTATTTAAGGTTATAAAGAAAATTTTTAAATACAGATTTTGGAAACATGGGTGTGGATGATAAATAACCCCAATACATACCTACGAATAAATAGTCTTGGATAAAAACGAGATTGGCATTGTTATCCCATTCTTGAGGTCTGATTTTCTTTATATGTATCCTAAAATCCTAAAAAATGATTTAAATAATGTTTCTTATTTTCTCCATAATCATAATAATTCTTATTATAACATTTATAATCAAATTTTCTTCAATTTTTGCTAACATGTTTTGTTACTCGTTATTCGGGTGTTATTCACTTTATGTTCATATACATGTTTGGTCAAACAAGTAATCATTACTAACATTAGGTTATATTTATAACATTTAAATAATAGTATATATCATATTTATTCATTAAATTCATTTATATAATCTTGTTTAAATAACGATTATTTAGATCAAATAACATCGCACCTGGGAGATTGTATGTCGTACACACGCACGAGTGACGATATCCTTCCCATAATTGTTGATTGGTATTGAATTGGATGGTGTATAGTAAATAAAAATTAGTATCATGTTTTAATAATCATATAAATTTATTATTTCAATGATTATACCCATCCCGGTATGGTGGTGGTGAAAAATAGATTACACCATGGCATGGATATGGTATGTCGTACAAACGCACACATAGTGATTTCATATTTCATTAGATGGATAGAAGGTAAAATATGGTTTTTTTCATATTTATAATAACATATAATTATATGGGTTATACTGATTTTACTACATTATAATGAAACAAGTAATGAAGTGGATGTAGAAGAAGAATTAAATTTGAATGAATTGGTTGAAGAGATTACATATTTCTCGATGTGCCTTATTTAAATTTTCTCTAAGGGGACTGGAGTTGGTCTTTGAAGAAAAAAACATATAGAATTAAAGTATGAATGTTAAGAAAGAAAAATTGAAGTGGGTTTCTGATATTTAAGGCTAAAAATGAAGTTAAGTGGTGATAAAGGAGGTGCCCTTTTTTAACTGAGGTGAGGGGGAATTTTGGAAACCTCGCAAATATTAATTTATAATAAAATAAAACCCCAAATAAAATCCCCAAATTGGTCTCCATTTCTAATATGTGATGAGTTAGGGTGGTAATATAGTCAACCAATATATTTTAGGCACGTTTTTATTTCAATTTAAGCATTATAGTTTTAATTAACACTTAGTTATTCTTTTTAATTTTAATTGTGATATTAACATTCTAAATTTTTAATGGTTATAAATTATTAATTATATGGTTTTAACTGAACATAAATTGATAATTTTTTACTTTTTAGACCTTATAATTATCACTTTATACTTTTTAAATATTTCAAGGATATTAAATTATTTAATAATATGTTATTTTCATAAAATATCAATAGTGACAATTTTGACACTATTAATGTATTTGACATTAAACAAAATAACCACAGAGGGTAAATAAAAAAAATATTCAATACTATACTAATATGTCACAGTAACCTATAAAATTCGTTTATCACATTAATTAGTTCATATGATAATTATTTTGATATTTTTAATACCATTTATTTGATATAACTATTAATAAAATAGTTTTTAAATCTCTATTGTGTCGTCATTAGTGGTAAATATATAATCTCTAAAAATTATAAATAACATTTTCTGGTGTAGGTAATTCTATTATATTTCAATAGGATATATATAGTTGACATTATCACATAGTTATCAATATATTAAAATTAATATACTCATACAGAATGAGAGTGTGACATTTTGTCACATTCATTAGTTTTTATTACATTAATCTCATATTCATAGGTAAGTGGCCATTATGTGATTACATATCATAAAAAGATGATAAGGGTCAAATCTAGTCATCCAATATGATTTTTATTAATGTTTTCATAATTTTACAATGTTATTTTTATCTTAAATTCCATTATTTACCAATAACCATGGTAGTAAAACAGATTTCAAAGTTACTATTAATAATGCACAATAATAAGAGTAGTCTATTAACATAATTTGAACTAACTAATTCCAAATATGGGATACATTTTTCAAAATTCAATGAAAATAATTTACAATAATTATTTTATAATTAATAATGTTGTTGAAAAGAGAAAACACATTTTAAAATTTAAAACATACCGAAAGATTGAAATGTTTTTACTTATTAATTAAAATTAAAATTAATGATAACAAAATAAAATATATTGAATGGTAAAAATATATTATATTTATACTTTAAGGCCATTCCATTTTGTAATTTAACCATATAAATTATCTCGAATAAAAATTCTGTATTTATTTAAAATTTAGTATATTTTTACAATTAATCAAAACATTAAAGTTATTGGGAAAATATCATACATTTATTCAAAGTTAATTTTTATATTCCACATCAAAATTACGTGTTTCTGTTGTCATAAATGAATTATTAATGTGTCAAAATATGAATTTTTAAGGGGTTATCCATTCCATGGTGTAATATTAATCCGTAAAAAAATAGTTCCTCATACATCAAATAAGGTTTTATTCATACCATGGGACCAAAAAATCCATTGGATGAATATAAAAAATGTTTTATTAGGTATATAACACACACATATATATATATATCTCATTAATTTCATTACCAAAAGTAACTCACTAAAAATTAAAAATATCTAATTGATTTTATTTTTCATTAATAATAAATAGCCAATGAATTCATAATGCATTTTCATATGTTAGTAACAATTATTCCTGCTAACCTAATGGATAGGATATAACTATAATTTTATATTAAGGGAATATTATGATTCATTTAATCTCAATATTTCATACAAAGAACTCTACTTTAGAATAAAAATTATTTAATGAAAATACATCATAATAAAATTTAGGTGTTATATTCTACCCCCTTCAACTAAATTTTTTCCTCAATGGTCTTCACATGGAAACAAACAAATGAGAATACCATTGCATTATAATATCCTCATGTTCCCATTTATCATCATGAAATTGTTGGTTTGTCCATAAATCTTAAACTAAGAATGTGGTCTTGTTTCGTAGAACTATTTTTCTTCAATCAAGAATCTATATTTGGTATTTTTTCATAAGAAAGATCTTCCGCTAGTGGTATAACTTCTGAGCATAGTACATGTGAAGGATCAGGTATGTGATTTCTCAGAAGACATACATGGAACACATCCTGAACATTAGAGAGATTCAGTGGAAACTCTAATTGGTAAGCTACATTCCCAACATGATCCGGAATTTCAAAAGGACCGATGAACCTATGGATCAACTTTCCCTTCATTCAAAATCTCACTAATCTCTTCCAGGGAGATATTTGTAGGAACACCTTATCACCCACTTCAATATTATGGTGTTTTCTCATATTGTCATCAAAATGTTTCTTTCAACTTTGAGATGATCTTATGTGTTATTTAATTGATCTGAAATTTTCTACTATTTCATCATCAATATCAGACCCTGCTAGATTTTTCCCCAACATCATCCTATAATGTTGGATTTCTGCATATCATTCCATGGAAAGCTTCATAAGGAGGAATTTGAACACTGGAGTGATTGGTATTATTGGAAGAAATTTACAAAAATGTTAGGTGTTGATCACAACCACCTATGTAATCTATTTAGAAAGCTCTCAACATGACACCCACAGTTTTTATTATCCTCTCAGACTAACCATTTTTTAGAGGATGATATGAAGTGATAAAAAATAACTCTCTCTCCAAAGTCTACTAAAGTCATCTCTAGAAAATCGAGGTAAACCCTGGAATCCGATCAGATATAATGGAAATTTTTACTCTATTCCATGATACCACTTACTTTACATATATCATGGAATTTTGATTAAAATAGAAATGCTCTCTAATATCAATGAAGTGTGCCGACTTTGAAAGGTGATCAACTATATCCCAGATAGAAATATTTACATTGGATGTTTTGGGATGTCCGACAAAAATGTCTATTGTGATGTTTCCCATATCCATTCTGGTATGGGTAATTATTGTAACATCCTCTTAGACTTCTGTCTCTCATCCTTATCTTGCTGACAACCTAAGAATCAAGATACATGTTTAGTGACATCTATTTTCATGCCATCCCTTCATAAGTAATTTTTTGATCCCTATACATCTTTTTTATATATAGTAGAATAGAGAATGAAGAACTATGATCCTCATCCAATAGCTCCTTCATAAATTATGGTATGGGAAGAATACAAAATCAGTTCTTAAAACTTATTATTTTATCACAATCAATGCTTAAATGAGGAAAATTTCACACTTTCATTTGTAGCACTACATCTTTCTTCGGTGCCTCCATATTATTCACTTATATGGATGTATTAACATTCATTTTAGAAAGATAATATTCCAAAACCCTTCCTTTAAAATTTCAATATTCATCCTTTGAAAATACACAAATATTGGATATTGTGTGATCCTCATCATGGATAGGCTAGCATGGTCTTGTCGACTTAATGCATCTTTCACCTTGTCTGTATTACCAAGGTGGTAATGTACTTGGAATTCATACTATTTAGTCAACTCCAATCATATTTTTTGGCACATATTTATCTCCTTTTTAGTGATAATATACTTTAGAATTTTAGGATCAGTATAAATATCACACCTTTCACTATAAATATAATTCCTCCATATCATTAATCCTAAAATCACCATAGCTTACTCCAAATCAAGAGTTGGATAATTTTTCTCATGAATTTTCAACATCTGTGATGCATATGATTTCTGAATATCAATTCTAATAAGAACACACTCAACCCCTTCATTGATGCAACACTATCATTCACAAACATATATCCACTACAAGGCAGTGTGAGAATAGGTGCACTAGCTAACCTTATTTTTAACTCTTTGAAATTCTCTTCACTTTCCACTGTCGAAGGAACAAAAATCCTATCCATGTCAACTTGTAGAGTTGATTAGATAATCGTGAAGAATATTTCACAACCCATCAATAATATCCATCCAATCCTTGAAAACATCATATCTCAATTACTTATTTTGGTCTTGACCATCAATCAATAACTTTTATTTTTGCTGGATCAACATATATCACCTCTCATGAGATTAAGTGAACCAAAAATGAATATTTTTTTAATCCAAAATTCACACTTGGAAAATTTGGCATAAAACATTTCCATTCATAGGTTATTCTGTACAATCCTTAAGTGATCTTCATGTTCATCCCAGAAATTTGAATAGACAAAAAAATCATCTATAAAGACTACCACAAACTAATAAAGATATTTTCTAAAAATTATATTCATTAGATCCATGAAGATAGAAGGGGAATTACTAAGACCAAGAGGCATCACTACAAATTAATAATGTCTATATATATTATTGAATTTTGCCTTTGACATATCCTCCATTTTTTAACATTAATTGATGATATCCGGGACGAAGATCAATCTTGGAAAATTATTGACCTTCGTATAGTTGGTCCAATAAGTCATCAATGCGGAGAAGAGGATATTTTTTCATGATAGTGATCTTTTTATTTTCTTGATTATCAACACAGAGTCTCATTGATCCATATTTTCTCTTAACAAAGAAAACAGGTTCTCCCCAAGGTGACACACTAGGGTGTATGCCTCCTTTATCAATATTCTATTGGATTTTATTCTTCAATTCCTGCAACTGAATTGGGGTCATTTTATATGGTGTCTTTGAAATAGAAATTTCACTCGTTATGGGCTCTATTGAAAACTCAAATTCATAGTTTGGTGTAAGACCTAGAAATTCCTCCAGAAAGACCTCATAAAACTCTTGAATTGTGGGAGTATTATTAATAGAGAGTTTCTCCCCAACCATTTGAGATAAATAACTTTCATTTATTGTAATAAAGACCCATAAGATGGAATAAATTTCTAACAGAAGGTTATATTCATCCTTTCATCAATAAATCATTATATATTGATCTATAATATGAAATTTGACTTCAATTCCTTGAAAATTGATTTGATATCCATATATAGAAATCCAATTCATGCCAAGAATAACATCAAATTACACTATATTAAGGATCAAAATATTTTCATGAGAACATTCACATAAATTTTAATCTAAGAATAATTAAAAACTTTTGATGTGACTGTTGTTCCATTAGAAGTCCTTCTATAAAAATCTACATCTAATTATTGAGGTAATACATTGATACCCTTAGAAAAGACTTCATAAATAAAAGAGTAGGTGGATCTAGAATCAAATAAAACATTTTCTAATTTAGAGTGGATGATATTTTTACCTTTCAATACAACATTATCAAACTCTACATTGCCAATAGTAATTTCATGTGACTTTATTTTACCTTTGGAATTAATATTTTTTGACATAGACCATCATGAATAACCCTTGGATTGGGGAATTGATTGGATACTTTTTCCATTTTGATGCATTTGTATCATTGATGTGTAGGAGGTGCATTCTGTGCAGCCTTTTCCTTGTTCACATCATTAGATATATTTTTCCATCACTTCTGAATTCAATCGCATGATGGCCGTATTTTTCAGACATAAAACATTTACTAGTACCTTTTATTAAATTAAATCCGTGTTTTTTTCAAAACATTGAGCTTAAGGGAAAGATCATCTTAGTTCTAGTGTGGTATTTAAATTTTCCATTGAATTCCATTTTTCTCTTCTTATAAAAACCATATGACTGGGGGGTTATTAATATCTCTATGTCAATGTAGAGAGCACATTGAAAAATTTTCTCACAGTTGTTGAAGTCTTTTATGTCTAATTCCCTTAAAAGGATTGGTTTAAAGCCACTAAATAATTTCTCAATATTAATCTCTGGATTGATAATAATCCATGAAGCATACATTGCAAGTCTTGAAAAATTTTCTTCATAGGTTCCAATAGATTCGTCATCATTTTTCTTAAGTTCAAGGAATTCCTTCTCCATCATTGTTTGAAGGATTATAGGAATGTACTTATTGAAAAATATGTTCTTGAACACATCCCATTCCATGGAAACAATTTTTTATCTTTTCCTTTATTCATGATAATATTCCACCAATGATTAGATTCAACTTCCAAATGATATACTGTTATGATTACATTGTCATGTTAATCACATTTTACAACTTAAACTATTTTTTTAGTGGTATTGATCCATTGTTTATCCACTAATGGATCAAAAGGCCTCATAAATGAAGGAGGACAATACCTCATAAAGGATTTAATAATAATTGTATCCCTACATTGCACAATTGGAAGTCCAGTATGTTTCATAGTTTGAGAATGTTGTGTGAGCATTGATACAAGATTTTTCATTCCATCTCTCATAACATTTTTCTTCTCAAGGGGTCAATCATTACATTTCCCATCACATTCACCTTTATCTTGGATCATTTAGGATCTATCCATTGACAAAAACCTAGAACCATAGTGTGAGAAACGCTATTAATAGCATAAAAATCACATAATCAAGAATAAAATTTCAATTTAGAACACTTTAGGTGTTATCCTTGGTTATTCATGGTCATTTATAAAACTTTAAGATTGAATCTGATACATATCTTTATGGTTCTTACAATGGATTTCTCATCCATGTTTCCAAATATTAACTATACCTTTACTCAGATATCAACTATAGAGACCCATACTTTACATAAATTGATATTACATAAAAATATATGTTTATTCCATATAACATATAACTAAACAATTACAAGACGGTATAGGTATAGTGTCCTAGAAAAACTGGGAAACCTAAACAACTGGTTCATGAAATGTCTACTTTGTCTCCCATTTATTACATCATTACTACACTCCATTTGGGAATATCATAATTAATACCCTACCTTAGGACATGGGGAAAGGATATATATAAATGGGTGAGCTAAAATGCTTAGTAATGGTAAACAAAGGTAATATAAATCATATCATATTCAAAAGAACATATTTGAAAATATTATCGTGCATATAAATGATCACAATATCATGTCATGGGATAAATAATAAAAGAGAAATTTAAACCAAATAATCATAAAATAAGACAAGAAATTTTGTGGAAAAAACACATAAGCATATAAAATAATTTCATATTTGTCAAGGCTCTTTTCCAAGACCATCATTGTGGACAAATTCCCTTACTGAACCAAGATCACTCCTGGTTCCAGCCCTGTATTACTGAACCATATTTACTTGTCATTCCAGTAATTTCTTTTTCATTAGATATAAATCATTACCAATGCATAGGACGAATATATAGGTCCCATCCATCTCACAATTAAACCATTCTTATATGTTCCGTAAGAAATAAAAAATTAACTATAGCATAACCAATGAAATAAAATAGTTTTCTTTAACATCATTCCATCATAACGTAACTCATAAATGGATTTCAAAAAATAAATCCATCATTTAAAAAATCTTATCAAAGTAATATTAGGGATTAAAACATAATCCTGTGTAATCATATAATGAAAATAAATTTGAGAAAACACTTGAGCAACATTCTGAAGGAAAATATCCTTTTTTCTTCAAAAATTTATTCCTTCCTCAAAATAATATACATTTTTAGAAAAATAAATTTTATCCAAAAATGACATTGCAAGATAGTAAGGGATGATTAAAGGAAATAAGGTATTATGAAATTGTATAAAAAATATAGTCATGTCTTACATGTTAAAAAAAATATTCTTCTCCTACTTTTTCTAAAAAAGTGAAAAAGTACCTGGTACCACAGACGAAAATAGATTCCATTCATAACATTTAGTAAAAATTTACCAATGGGTAAAACTGATGTAAAAAAATAAATGAAGGTCATAAAGAATATTTTTAAATACATATTTAGGAATCAAGGGCATCAATGATATATAATCCCAAGAAAATACATATAAATAAACAATCTTCGATATAAATGAAATTTATGAAGTTATCCCATAACATCATTATGATATGATTCGTATGTATCTGAACCTCATGTATATTTATTTAAATAATGATACTGATTTATTCCAGAATCATATTCATTTTTATGATAGTATTTATATTCATATTTTCATTCATTTTTAGTAACATTTCATTGTTAGTCGTTATTTTGGTATTAAGTGCTTTATGTTCTGATGCATGTTTTTATCAATAAGAGGTTATTCCTTATTTAATGTTATAATTTAATCATTTATAGAATGTTTTATATCATATTTAATAATTCAATTAATTTATGTAATCCTGTTTTAATGATGATTACATAGAAGGAATCACATCACACTGTGAAGATGGAATGTCTTACGTATGCACGAGCGAAAATATCATTCTCATAAAAATTGTATGGTATTGAAGTGGATGTTGTATAGTATCTAAAAATTAGTATCATGTTATAATAATCAAATATAGGTATTTTTTACACCATTATACCCATCCATATAAGGAGGTGGTGAAAAATAGATTACACCACGGTGTGGAGATGGTATGATGTGTGTATGCACGCGCGGTGATTTCATTTTTCGTAGGATAAATAGAAGTTGAAGTAGGGTTGTTTTATATTTATAATAATATATCTATATATTATTGATACTAATATTTTTAATTTATAATGAATCATTTAATGAATAGGATGTATGATAGGAATGAAATTTGATAGAATCGATAGAAGAGATTAACTCTTCCTCGGTGTGCCTCCTTTAAATATCCTCTTAGGGTTGTAGATTTTGCCTTTGATGAAGAAAAGAACATATAAAAATGAAAATAGGGATGTTTATAAGGAAATATACCATGTCTTGGTCGATAATGAAGGCTCAAAATGAAGTGAATTGGTGAGGGAGGAGATGCCCTTTTATAATTGAGGTGACTGACACTTTTTGAAACGTCAAGAATATTAATTTATAATAAAATAAAACACAACATAAAATCCTCCAAAATCTCTCAATTTAGAAGTTTAGATGAGATGGTTTCATAATAGCCTCGAAAATTAATTTTTAGACAAGTTTTTATGTGAATTTATGCATTATTATTTTAATTAACACATAGTTATTCTATTTAATGTTAATTATGGTAATAAAATTCTAAAATTTTAATTGTAAAAAATATCTACTTATGTGGTGTTAATTAACCATAAATGGATATTTTTTGATATTTTAGACCTTATAACTATCACATTGTAATTTTTTTAAAAGAATTAAGATTTTTAAATAATTTTATTATATGTTATTCTTATTAAATGTTAATAGTGCCAATTTTTACTCTATTCATTAATTTGACATTAAAGAAATCCACATATGAGATAAATTCGAAAAAAATATTCAATTCACTCAAAAAATGTCATATTAATAAAAAAATTCATGGAAAACATAAACTAGTTTATATGATAATTATTTTAAATTTTTTAAAACCTTTTGTTTGATATTTATATTGATAAATTAATTTTTACAACACTAATGTATCATCATTAATAGTAATTATTTAATCTCTACAAACTATAAATAAATTTATATGATTTATTTAATGATTTTATATTTCTGGAGACTATCTATAGTCGATAATATCACCCTTTTATCCATATAATAAAATTAATATACTTATATAAAATTAGATTGTGACATTTTGTCACATTCATTAGTTTTTATTACATTCATGTCATAATCATAGTTTGGTGTCCATAAAGTGATTCCATTTCAAAAAAAATTACGAGTGTCGAATTCATTCAACCAATATGATTTTTACAGGTGTTAAGGTAATTTTATATTATTATATTTTCTATTAATTACCTTATTCACCATTAACCATGGTAATAAAATAATTACCAAATATACTATTCATAATGCCCAAAAATAAAAGTATCATATTAAAATAATTTGTACCCTCTAACTCCAAATATGGAATTGAATTTTCGAAATTAAAAACAAAAAATTTGAATTATTTAATTTAAAATTAATCCCATTGTTGAAATGAGAAAACAGGTTTTAAAAGTGAAAACATTAGAAAATAATGAAATTTTTTTACCTTCGAATTCTATGTAAAATTAATGATAATGACATAAATTATACTAGATGGTAAAAATATATTATATTTATACTTTAAACCCATTTCATATTATAATTTAACCATATAAATTATCTCGATGAAAAAAAATGCTTTTAAATTAAAATTTAGGGTATTTTTAATATTTATGAAAACATGAATGTTCTCTGAAATTTATCAGAAATTTATCAAAATTAAATTTTATTATCCCACTTAAAAATAACATGTTTATGTTTTCATATATAAATTATTAATATTTTTAAATATAAATTATAAATGGTTTATCCATTCAGTGGTGTAAAATTAATCTTAAAAAAAATAGATTCTTATACCACAAAATGGTATTATTCATACATTAGGAGTAAAATATATATTGAATTATTATCAAAAATATATTTTCAAGTATTTACACACACACACACAGACACACATATATATATATCATTAATTTAATTACCAAATGTAATTCACTCAAAAATACACATATTTAATTTATTTATATTTTTCTAACATAATTAACAGTCAATGAATTCATAATTCATTTTGAAAAGTAAGTTATAATTATTACCGCTAACATAATAGCTAGGATATATCGGTAATTTTATATTAAGGGAATCTCGTGGTTCTTTTAATCTCATGATTTCATGAAAAGCAAGCTACTAAAGAATAAATATTATTTAGAGAAAATATTTCATAAAAACATCCTGGTGTTACATTTGGCATGCTATAATTGAGAATAGGTTATGGTCTTTCATGGACTATATACATAAAATATTAGTTAAAATATAAAGGGTTTTCATTAAAAATGTAATAATATCTGTAAAATATCATCTAAGGAACTGATGTCGATGTTCAACTTGGCTAAAATTATTAATCATCCTAAACCAGGTAATAGATGTGAAGTTTTCTACAATCTCATGCGAATGGGATTGATATTTGATATGATGTAAGGTAAGCTGTGGTGGAATATGATTCTTTACAGCTACATCCTACATAGAATAATTATCAAACCCATGATCTCATGTTTTCTATAATGGTTCATTTTCTATGTAGTTTTTCCAACTATCACTTTGCAGAGTGGTTTACATTTTATTTAGATCATAAGAGCCAAAGATATATTTTCACTCAAAAGGATCTAATCATTTGAAAAATATAATAGGTAGAGTTCCATTTATTAGCCAATAAAAATACATATTTTAATAAAATTTTCATGTTATTAAATGTTTATTTTTGATATTATGGGTCTGAGTTAGTGGATTTTAATTTTGAATATCCATTCTCATCATTTGGGAACTTCATGCTTAATGTACACCAATTTAGGCCGAATGATTCATCTGATTTAAAACAATTCAATTATACATATTTTAATTTTATATTTTGGTAAATGGAACTAAACTTTAATATAAACATTTTTCATTCAGAGATCAATGGTGGATCAATAAAGGATGATGCAGATATTTGGTGATGAAATCAAACAATTCTGGAGAAGGGAGATTTGACACCAGCCCACTGATGAGAATATGGGGCCCACAATACCGACCCAATGATACCCAAATTTTTTGGTATGATATAATCTATATATAGGAACAAATAATTATGTAGGAGTCTATGCTAATTCTTCCACCATTGTGGTTATTCAGGCTTCCCATGTTAGAGATAATATTCTGGGCCGGATTATGTGGCCGATAACAACAGACACCAATTTAATCATATCTCGAAAACCAAAGAATTATTTGGGCTGATATTTTACAGAGAGAAATTATACATCCGTATATTAACTGTTTTCTTATATGGACTACACAAATTTTGTAATATAGAATTCAATTGTTTGGTGTCTGTTCGGAGGATGCAAGGTGGCAGCCACTTCAAGTCAAGGATAAAGAAGTCCACTCCCCCTTACTCCCACTACCATAGGCCTACCATAATTAAGTGGAATTCTTAGTAATATTGGAGTATCAACCCAAGGCATCGAAAATTCCCATTTAATGTTGTTTTTTTGAAGGATTTAATCATCTTTGGTGCGTGGTTTCACTGTAGTGTAATGCTGCTGCTTTGTGTTTGTAATCGCATTTCTTTCTATTGTAAGTTTTTCAATTCACCTTAGTTTCTTTATTAAAGTTATTCATTTACTCTTATTCAATTCATCTACATATCACGTTGATAGTTTTTCCTAATATTGTGAATTTATTCGCAACATAATTTTTGAGATTAATCACAAATGGAGGAGTGATCGATTTTTTTTGTTGTTTTTACTTCTTCAATTCCACCCTGATAAGTCTACTTCTCGCTTCCGTTGAGGTCATTTCATCATTGGAGTGATAAATATTTTATGGGTTTATCCAAGGGAGTATAATCGGGCTATATGGAATATTATTTCCAAATCTCTAAATGTTTATTTTTTTCTTCTATTTGAGTTTCATTTTTTCAATGATTTTCTATCATCCTTTTCCATATTGAATTTAATCACCCTACATATATGTGCTAATAAGATCCTTTACCTTGGAGTGCTAATGAAAATGATCCTACATGTGTATAAGAGATTATAATGTGTTTTTGAAGGTGTTTAACCTGAAGGTGAGGAGTTTAGTTTGAATTCACTAAATGAATCCTTCTCGAGTTAATGAAATTGAAATCATTAAAAAAGGAATTCATCCAATCCACCCCTAGAAATATCCTAGGATCAAATAATTATCTAAATTTGAATTAACATTAATCAGTTAATTATTCTTTAATCCCATAAAAATTCAACCTAATGTTGGCAACTTCATAGCCATAAATCCATCTCATTGGGTATTTATAGTAGGTATGTTCTTAGGTCTCAGTGGATTTGACAACCCATGCTAGACTACAAGGACCGTTCAACCTTCTTCTCTTGGGTAAATTTGAGAGTGAATCAAATAAAGGTGTCATTGTTGTGGAAAAATTATGTAACATAGAACAAAACCTTCTTTCCTCACCCACATTCTTCTATTCTCACCCAATATCTCTTATCTTTTCCCTTTCTCGGTTTTTTTTCTTTTGGCGCATATCGGCTTACACCCATGATAAATAAAAAAGACTACATAGAGAGTAAAGTCCTATGATAGGGGATTCATGTGAACCTAGGGCATTGTTTCATTTAGATACTAATCTTCTTGATACTACAAAATCAAAAATTGAATCAATCCTAATGGAGGTTCTTCCATGAAATCAAATTATAAATACTGGGGGAAATCAAATAGGAAACTAAAATCAAGAAGCTCCAAAAATATGGAATGAAGTCGATCAAACCATGAATTAATACCTCACTCCATATTGGACCAATGTCGCATCATGAATTAGAAAAAATTGCTTAGGACATACCAATTCCATATTTAAACCCGATGTACTAAACCACCCTCCAACATTCCATGTAATGGAGTCCTGGATTCCCTACCTTCATGTTAAGGAGTTCAGTGACATTGTAGAAACCATGATTCCCCCACAAAAACTAGAATCAACTATGATGAGGATCTTCCTTTTTTCATTCAAGGATTGAGATAAAAATTGGCTAAAAAATTTGAGACCATCATCCATAAACTCTTGGGACCAATTAAAAAGAGCATTCTACAAAAAATACTTCCCCCACCTACAAAACAATTGCACTCAAAAAGGGCATCTGATTTTTATTGAAAAAGAGGGAGAGTCCTTCTATGAAACAAGGGAGAGGATCAAAGACACCCTAAACCTGGGACCACATAATGGTTTTTCTATTCATGGACATGTTTAAAATTTTTATGAAGGGTTGGGTCTAGGAATTGAACAATTCATTGACATGATGTTTAGTGGAACTTTTAAAAAAATACCCAATTGATGCTTACGAGTATCTAAAAAGACTTACCAAACAAAACCAAACATCAAAAACTTCACCTAATTCTGGAAATCCACAATGAAAAACTATAATTCATACACTTAGAGAAGAGGAAATCTATAGGGATGAACATGTAGCACTCTCCGGGACGGTTGACGATATATACCTTAGGAAATTCTATGAAATAAAAACAGTAGACCATGATAGCACAATTTGTGACAAACATGACCATAGGAAAGACAACGGCCCAACCATACCATCTATCATGGATGTTATTTTAGGAGGACCCCAGTGGAAGTAGATTATTTGAACTTTCAAAAGCCTCAACACCAAAACACCTTCAACCTAAGGTGTAATGACCACCCTTTCTTCCACTGGAATGATAACCAACATCCTTTCCAACAACATAGAAAAAATAAATACCCCCATAAGAACTACCAAACCCATAACTAGTTCTGAACCCAACCTATCCAATACCAGCAGCCATTGGTCCATTTTCAAAAAACCATCCAACCTCCAGTATATCCCCCTGGGATAAACCAATATTCTCAAGAACCAACCCAATTTCTTCCACATATCCTATAATAACAACTATTTAAACAAAAGGAAAGGATGATCAATGAAGAATAATCCCTAAAACAAGAACATAAAACCATCAAAACTGGATAGGAACCCATTCCTACACATGCCATTCCATAAAAAATAGCAAGGGGAGAGTCATGTTGCACCCAAACAACTCTTGAACAACAAAAGGGTGTGAATGTTTTAAGAATAGGAAAATCAACTGAGAAACCAGATAAAATAAGTCAAAAAACATGTGAAGATTTTATCTCTAATGATAATTAAAATGAACCAAATGATCAAAATAGAAAACAAGATAATAATGTGAAAGAAACAACTCTTCAACAAACAACCCCCACAACCTGCACCATTTCCTCAATGCGTGAGGGGGAAAGGAAAGCCTGAATTGAGTGAAACATTGAAGGAAATATTTTCACAAGTCAAGTTGATCATTCCCCATCTCAATGTATTTCAAAACATAAATTCCTAATCAATGTACCTCATGGACATGTGATCTTTTAAAAGAAAATTTTCCCTTAAAACCCAAGTCCTTTGGGCTGCTAATGTGAGTACCACCATTCAATGGACCATTACTCCTAAGATAAAATAGAATGGTTTCCCTTACATCAATTTTGAACTAGGAGATACCAAAGTTGTCAAGCCCTTGTATGGCCTAGTATATAGTGTCAATCTAATCCCTTAGGATGTGTACTGCCGGTTAGGCCTAGAAGTGCTCCAAACCAAGTCTGTCACACTTCAACATGATGATCGTAGCATTAGGGTTCCAAACGGGATTTCAAAAGATGTTATAGTAGAAGTAGAAAACATCATCTACCCTGCTGACTACATTATACTTGAAAACAATCCTAACGGAGGAAATAAGGAACAAACCACAATCATCATTGGGCGTCTTTTCATTGAAATAGTCAAGTCGTTTATCCAAGCTTGAAATGGGAACATGACCATCACCTCTGGAAACATGAGTCTAGACGTGAACGTATATAATGAAATATAAAAATTAGGGAAAGATGATTACATTCATCAAGTAAACATGTTATGAAGCATTGATAATGAATCGATAGATCATCAAGGAATATTTGATGAATAATTATGTCCAGATGAGATTTAATTCCTTTGTTCACATGAAGGAAATAAATCTTTTTGGCTTGAATCATTATCAAATTGATCTTATGATGAAATAATAAGTCCAAAAATTAGTGAAACCATTAAGTTAACCACTTTTATCGAGATAAATCAATATTCCTTCACTAAATATGATCAATCCAATATTGTGACTAAAACATCTACATATGGGGAATTTATTTTATCTTAAACACTATGAAATAAAATCAATCATGATCCCATGTCACAATCTTCTGCTGAAATTCTGAAACAACCAAATATTGATTTATTGGAACTTCCCAATAAACTCAACTATGCCTTACTAGGGGACAATCAAACAAATCCTTTTGTCATTTCATATTCTCTTGAAGCGAATAATGAGAGGATTCTTTTAGATGATCTTAGAAAACCAATGAAAGCCGTTGGTTGGACCCTGTACGATATTCCTAAGATTATCCCACTTATCATGACTCATAGGATTGTTCTGGAATCTGATTCATAGCCATGTCATGAACCTCAATGGTGACTCAATCCTAGTATCCTGGAAGTAGTGAGAAAAGAAAATTTGAAATTGTTAAAAGATGGTATCATCTATCGCATAGCTAAGAGTGAGTGGGTGAGCCCAAACCAAGTGGTTCCCAAGAAGGAAGGAATCATAGTGATAACCAATATGAATGGATAGATTCTTCCAAATAGGGTGAGTACAGGATAGGGAGTCTGTATCAACTATAGGAAGATAAACTCATTTATAAAGAAGGGCCATTTCCCCTTACCATTCACCGACCAATTCCTTAAGAGGGTGGAAGGTCACACATTATACTATTTCATTGATGGGTGCTCGGGGTATTATCAAATTGAGGTCTCCATAGAGGATCAAGGGAAGACTACATTAACATGTCCATTAATGGATTTTTATTTCAAACACATGCCCTTCGGGATATACAATGCTCATGGATCCTTCTAGCGGTGCATTAAGGGAATATTCTCAGACATGGTAGGGGATTTTCCTATGTTCTTAATGCTTGAATTCTCTGTATTTGGGGATACTTTTGAGGGATTTATTAGGAATGGGGAGAGAGTTTTTTTCAGATGTGAAGAAACGAATCTACTCCTAAACTGGAAAAAATTCCATTTAATGGTTAAATAAGGATTATTCCATGGCCATATAGTCTCAGGTAAGGAGATTGAAGTTGATAAATCGATCGTTTACATCATTTGTCTCCTTCCATAATCCAAAACATTCAAGTTAGTGAGGTTTTCCTTGGGACGAGCTGGATTTTGTAGAACATTCATTAGGAATTTAAACTCTATTTCTCAACATCTTTGTGCTCTATTTGTAATGATGCTTTATTTTTATGGGCATAAAGCTGTGAGGAAATATTATCAACCCTCAAATCATCTCTCACCTCTACTCCCATCATGAAATCTCCCAATTAGAACCTTCTTTTCGAACTTATGTGTGATTCTAGTGACTTTGATGTAGGAGCTTTGTTGGGACAATGTTGTGATAAAACTCTTTATATAATTGCATGTGCAAGAATATCATTAAATGATGCCCAAATCAACTACACTACCACTGCAAATGACTTACATGCTATTATGTTTTCCTTAGATAAGTTCAGGTCCAACCTCTTAGGATCCACCATCACTGTGTTCACTGACCAGTCTGCATTAAAATACCTCTTCCAAAAACAAGATGCTAAGGCTAGACTGATTAGGTGGATCCTTCTCTTGCAATAAATTGACCTCACAATCATGGATAAAATGGGTGTTGAAAATGTTTAAGGTGATAATCTCTCTATCATGTAATTAAAATACAACTCATATCAACTTCTTGTGTCTGATTTATTCCCACATGAACACCTATACTTTGTGAGTGTCTTCCCTTGGTATGATGACAAAGCTAATTTCATAGTTATAGGTGTCATTCAAAAAACTTTAGGGACTCAAGCTTGATGGAAAAAACTTTATGATTTTAGACACTATGTGTTTGATGATCCATACCTCTATAAGTTCTTCACTGACGAAGTCATTAGGTGGTGAGTCCCAAAATCTGAACAAGTTTCCATCCTTAAATTCTATCATAGTGAGGCATGAGGAGGTGAAATTACCTCTAAGAAAATATCTTTTATGATTCTTTAGTGTCGTATATTCTGGCCCACCCTCTCAAGGGACTCCTACAAATTTTGTCAAATCTGTCCTACGTGTCAAAAACTATTCTCCATCACAAAAGGAATCAAATTCCACTCACTCCCATCTTAGTGGCTGAAATCATTGACTATTGGGGAATTGATTTCATGGGTCCCCTCCCAAACACTAGGTGACAACTTTATATTATCATAGCTATTGATTATGTCTCAAAATGGGATGAGACCATTCTTAAGAAATCCAATGATCATCAAATATTGATTATATTCCTAAAATAAAACATCTTCTCTAGATTTGGAATTCCTTGGGCTATCATTAGTGATCGTGGAGCTCATTTTTGAAATCTTCCATTCTCATCACTCATGCACAAGTATGGTGTAACACCCGAGATTTTTATAAGAAATATTTTGTTTTTATACAACGTCAACGGAATATTTCACTACACACAAAACAATCTTGGCTTTCCTTAAACGCAATCACGGCCTTCCTCGTTAGCTTGTGTTGTACGCAATACCGAGTTTCACTAAACAACGATATGCTATTAAAATATTATTAAAACTAGCCGTTATGAATAGTAATAAGCACTTTTTGAAATTTTATAAATTTTATTTTTCAAAATGGACTTCATTTTTGGATTTGGAATATCAAAATTATCCTAGGGTGAAATTTTTTGATTTTTCTGAAAACTATTAATTTTTATGAATAGTAAAAACATTGGGTTACTATTTAAAAGCCGAATTTTTATTTAAATAATTAATTATTTTATTTAAATTTATTTTAGGTAAAAATGGATTCATAAGACCTATATAAGTTCAATGAAATTCATTGGAGTCATTTTATAATAATTTTAGATATATTAAAATTGTATTGAACTTTTGACCGTCTTTTACCCACCTCCTAGGAGAATTTGCAAATTTACATAAAACACAATTTTACCACTTTTGTGAATGGAATTTCAAAAATACGAGAGACACAATTTATGTCAGTAAGTAAAATTTGGTTCAATGAAATGAAAATAATTTCTAGTGAATAGTAACTCTTTACTTTTATTTACCACGATTAAAAGTAAATAGGGTAATTATGGGTAAAAATGATATTATTATTACCCTAACACATGTCCTAATTATATTGGATAAGTGTAATTAGACCAAAAACAACATTAGGGATAAAATATTACCCTTTAGGTCCATTTGGAATAGATTAGGACTTATAATATTATTTTATTTAAAGAAGATGTAAAATAGTTAAAATAAAAGTTTAATAACTAAAACATTTTTAATATAGGGTTATACATAAGATACATTCGACAGTAAATATTCATTATTATAATAAAATTATTTCTTAAATAATGGTATTTTATTTATAATTTTTAGACATTATATAATTTAATTTATTTATGACACAATGGTGATGCAGTAATTATCTTATCAATGAAATATTAACATAATTGATGTTATAAATACTCAAATAAATGTAATTTGATACTTTTTATGAATTAAAATAATTTTATAGGTTAATATGACATGTTATTAAGGATTTAATTAATATTTTTCGAACTAATAATTTTGTTTTTATTTTCACAAAAATCAATTACAAAATAGTGTCAAAATTGACAAAAAATAGTTTTTAAAACAAATATTATATTATTAGTTGTTATATTACTTTTAAAAATCTATGGTTTGGGAAAATGACATATATATGGTTATATATATTAATAATAATCAACTTTGGGTATTTTTGGCTTGTTATAGTAAGTTTATTAACCTTATAGGGTAAGAAAACAAGAAGACATGGTAAAAGTAAAATTATTGAACATAATGTTAAATCTAAAATATAAGGTTAAAATAGTAACCTAATCTTTTCCAAATTCTATTTAATGAGAGGATTTAGACCCATCCACACCTTATCTTCAAAATAAATCAATTTTTAGCTATTAAAAATCGAATATTACTTTATAATAAAATAATAGATTTAGTTTTTCCAAAGGAGCCCCTCTCCTCCCTTATAAAAGGGAACCTCCTCCCTCTCCTCCTCACACCACATTGAGCCATCAGGAATGGCCAAACCAAGACAAATTATCTTCTACACTTCCTTAGAAACATACTAGAGGTCCTGCTTTTCTTAAACTACCATCCCTAGTGCCCTAAGAGGAGGTTAAGAAGAGGCGCATCAAAGAAGAGTTAATATCCATTACCGATCCTTTCCAATTTCTTTCTTCTTCAACTTCTTCTTCCTTAGTTTTTTCATTATTAAGTAATAACATCAGTATCACTCATAACCTTATATGTTATTATAAATATGAACAAACACTATTTCACCTTCTATCTATCCTACAGAAAATGAAATCACCGAGCGTGCGTACATACAAAATACTGTCTCCATGCCGTGGTGTAATCTGTTCTCCACCACCACCGTACTTGGATGGGTATAATGGTTTAAAGAATAAGTATACATTATTATTTAATGGTGATATTGATTCTTAAATAGTATACATACACTTCAATACAATTCAACGATCATGGGAATGATATCATCGCTCGTGCGTACGTACGGCCTACCGTCTCCACGAGGTGATGTGACTCGTTCTACATGATCTTCATTGCATAATGATTATATAAATGAATTAAATGAATAAATATGATATATATTACACTAATAAAAATCTGGAAATGAGGTATCTATAACCTAACAAGAAGAATAAGAATTTATTCGACAAAAATCGCATAAGAACAAAAAAGCAATAAACACCTGAATAACAAGTACCAATGAAATATTACTAATACGAATCAAAAAATATGACCATATATGATATCATAACAATGAGTAAAATTCTGTAATAATTCAATAACATTATTTAAATCATTATGCAGGATGTTTGGACACGTATGAAGCAAACCGGACCTAAGGTTAGGGAATATCTCACAATCTCATTTTTATCCGAGATTGTTTGTACTTTGGTATTTTCTGGGGTGTATGTTATCATCTGCGTCCATGTTTCCTCAATATATAATATTATTTCCATCTTCCAACAATTTTTTAAATCCAATTTTACCCTTATATGAGTTTTTAGGAAAAGATATGGAAGGAATCTTTTGTTGTTCTTTATATGAGGTACTTTTTGACTTTTCCAGCCAAAGTACGAGAAGAATGTTTTTTTAACTGATACGGCATTAATGGATTTTTAGAACATTATTTCCCAGAAGCATCTTTTAGAGGTTTTCAAGTTTATTTTTAATCAACTTCTTTTAGTTTAATATTTTATGACATGTTAAGAATGGAAAAATATTTTTGAAGTAGAAAGGATATTTTCTTCAAGAATGGAGTTCATGTGTTTTATCAAAATTATTTTCCATCTAAGATTAAATATGGTTCTATTTCTATCACTATTTTTACATTTTTTTTTGATTATGTTATGGTTGAATTATTTTTATGTTGACATTTTATCTTATATGGATTGTGTTATGATGGCATGATGATTAAGAATTCTATTTTTATTACATGGGTTATATTATGATGTATGATTTATGATCTTATGGAACACATAAAAATGGTATCATTATGAGATGGGTGGGACCTATATCTCCCTCCAATTCATTGGGTAAATATTTATATTTCATGAGATAGACATGGATGTAACGATAGGTTAAACTGGTTCAGTGATACAGGACTGAAACGAGGAGTGAAATCAGTTCAGAAATGGACTTTGTCCTCTAAGATGGTCTTGGAAATGAGTCTTGACTAATAAGAAATGATTCTCTATGATTATGTGTGTATGACACAAAGTTTCATTTTTTAAGTTATGATTATTGGTATTAAATTTCACTAATATTATTAATCCCATGATATGATATTATGATCTCTTTTTCAGGTTATGATTTTCAAAATGTTATGTTCTTATGAAAGATATTTCTTTTGTTTACCCTTACTGAGTGTTTGAGCTCACCCTTTTGTATGTTTTCTTTTCTCTAGGTCAAGAAGATGGGTATTATGTAGGATATGCCAAAAGGTACTCTAGATATGATGAAATAAATGGGAGACAATGTAGATGATTTATAAACCAGTTTTTTATGTTTCCTAGTTTCTAAAGACACTATACCTATACGGTCCTTTCATTGTATTGTTATATGTTTTAATAAGTATACCTCAATTATGAAGTAATAATAATGTTTGTAAAGTATTGGTTGTTATAGTTGGTATCAGAGGAAAGGTATAGTCAACCATTGGAAACTAGGATGTGAAAGCCTTAGTAAGAACCCTAAGGATAAGTCTAAGAATTGAACACAATCTTAGTGTTTTAGAAATGGACATGAATAACCTATGATAAGACCATAAGTGTGAAATTTATTATTGAATATGAGGTTTTCCTATTATAATTATTGTTTCTCACACTATTCTTCTTGGTTTTAGTCAATGGTTGGAACCCGAAGGAACCGTGTTAATGCGGAATGCGACGGGCAATGAAATGATTGTCCCTCTAAGAAACCAAACGTTATGGTAGCTGGAATGAAAAATCATGAACCCATGTTCACACAACTTTCTCACGCTATGAATCATGCAATACTTCCAAACGAGAAAAGGAAGGAGCATCATTCTGTTGAATCTTTCATGAGGCAGCTTCCACCTTCTTCTAGTGGGTCTATTGATCCATTAGTTGTTGAACAATGGATCAGTACTACTGAAAAGATATTTTCAGTTCTTTAATGTTATGAGCATGATAAATTCATCTTAGCTGTATATCGTTTGGAAGGTGAAGCTGATCAATGGTGGAATCTTATCAAGAATATGAGGCAAAGGGATGAAATTGAATCCATGGAATGGGATGAGATCAAGAACTTATTTTTCGATAAGTATTTCCCCCGTATTCTTCGAACAATGATAGAGAAGGTGTTCCTTGAACTGAAGCAAAAGGATGATGAATCTGTTGGTACCTACGAAGAAAATCTTACGAGATTACAAGGTACACTTCTGGGATTATTATCCAACCTGAGAGTAAGATTGATCGATTCATTAGTGGCTTGAAACCAATTCTTCGATGGGTGTTAGCCATAAGGGACTTCAATAGTTATGAGGAAATTGTTCGATGTGCTCTCAAGGCTGAGATGGAGATTGGAGTAACCCATCATTCATATTCATTTGATAAGAAGAGGAAAATTGAATTCAAAGTAAAATATAAAGAGAAAACTGAAAAGAAGATGGGTTTTCCCATATGCTCCAAGTGTGGATAGAAACACGAAGGGAGATTTCATAAAGGGACAAGTAAATGTTTCAAATGTGGAAAAGAATCTCATCGGGCATTTGAATGCTGCAATTATGGGAAGAAGATTTCTAGTGATGCGAACAAAGAAAAGGCTACACAGAGTGCACCTCATACACTTCAATGTATCAAGTGCAAGGAAATGGGGCATTATGCTAATCGATTCCCTAATCTAAGGTTTATTGATGATGATCGACGTCAAAAAACTATTAAGGCTAAAGACAAAGGAAATTCACATGAAATTTCTATCAGCGATGTGGAGTACGATAATGATGTGTTGAAAGGTACACATACCACCAACTCTAAAGTATAAAATGGTTTATTTGATTCTGGATCCACCCACTCTTTTATTTATGAAGTATTTTCTATGGGTATCTCCATATTACCTCAACAATTAGATGTTGAGTTAGCTGTGACAACCCCTAATGGCACAACAGTCGCATAAAAAGTTTATCATTCATCTCTGATTGAAGTTTGTGGGAAAGTGCTTCTTGCAAATCTTGGGATCTTTCTTCCTATAGTGGAATTTGATGCGATTCTTTGCATGGATTGGCTTTATTTATATGGAGCTCATATCAATTTCCAAAGAAGGGAAGTCACACTTCATATTCCAGATCAATCTATGATCGTCTATCGATGCAAGGATGAACATCACCTTCCAGTGGAAATTTTGTCCATCTTATGGGTCTTGATTCCACTAAATGAAAGTTTTTTATCTCAAATGTCTGGAGATAAACTCACGATTAAGAATATGCCCATTTTACGGGAGTTTGATGACGTCTTTCTGGATGAATTGCCAGGTCTTCCACTAAATCGTGAAGTTGAGTTTTCAATAGAACTCGTACTGGGTGCATTAACTATTTCGAAGACACCTTATTGAATGGCCCCAATTGAGTTGCAGGAATTGAAGAAGCAACTCCAGTAGAATCTTGATAAAGGATTCATATGCCCTAGTGTGTCACAATGGGGAGCACTTATTCTGTTTGTTAAGAATAAAGATGGATCATTGAGACTCTGCATTGATTATCAAGAAAATAAAAAGATCACTATCAATAACAAATATCCTCTCCCACACATTGATGACTTATTTGATCAACTACGTGGAGCTCAATACTTTTCCAAGATTGATCTTCATTCAGGGTATCATCAATTAAGGTTCAAAAGGGAGGATATACCAAAGATGACTTTACGTACAAGGTTTGGACACTATGAATTTATAGTGATGCCATTTGGTCTTACTGATTCCCCTGCTATCTTCATGGATCTGATGAATAGATTATTTAGAGACTATATTGATCATTTTTTGGTAGTCTTTATAGATTATATTCTTGTCTATTCAAAGAGAAATGAAGAACATGAAGATCACTTGAGAATTGTATTGAACACCCTGAGAATGGAGAAACTTTATGCCAAATTTACCAAGTGTGAATTTTGGGTTCAAAACGTTTCATTTTTTGGTCACATAATCTCCGAAGAGGGGATATCTGTGGATCCAGCAAAAACAGAGGTTATAGAAAGATGGTTGAGAGAAACAAAATTAACTGAGATCCAAGGTTTTCTTGGTTTGGCTGGATATTATCGAAGTTTTGTGAAATATTTTTCATGATTATCTAATCCACTAACTAGGTTGACTCAAAAAGGAGTTATGTTCATGTGGGTGGAGGAATGCGAAGAGAATTTCAAGGAGTTGAAAATAAGGTTATCCAGTGCACCTGTACTCACACTTCCTTGTAGTTGAGAAAGGATCGTGATCTATAATGAAGCATCCAAGAAGGGGATGAGGTGTGTTCTTATGAAAAACGATATGGTGATAGCTTATTCCTCACGAAAGATGAAAATACATGAGTAAAATTACCCTAATCATATGTGGAGTTAGCTGTGATAATATTTTCATTAATGATTTGGAGGAATTATCTTTATGGTGAAAGTTGTGATATTTATACTGATCATAAAAGTTTAAAGTATATTTTCACATAGAAGTAGATGAATATACTTCAAAGAAGATGGTTGGAACTGATTAAGGATTACGACTGCTCAATTCATTACCTCCTTGGGAAAGCAAACAAGGTGGCAGACGCGTTAAGTCGACAAGACCATGCCAGCTTATCCATGATGAGGATAAAAAAGATCCAATATTTATGGATTTACAAAGGATGGATCTTGGAATTATAATGGGTGCGGAAAAATATTATCTTTCTCAAATGAATGTTCAACCATCTATACATGTGAATATTAAAGAGGCATAGAAAGAAGATATAGAGTTACAAAAGAAGGCGAGAAATATTCCTGAATTCAACCTTGATTGTGATGGGATAATATGGTTCAGGAATCAGGTTTGTGTTCCTCCCATCCCAGAATTAAAGAAGAAGCTGCTGGATGAGGCTCATAGTTCTTCATTCTCTATTCATCATGGAAGCATAAAGATGTATAGGGACCAGAAAGAGTACTTCTGGTGGGATGGCATGAAAAGAGATGTTTCTGAATATGTCTCTCGATGCTTGGTTTGTCAGCAAGTTAAAGATGAGAGATAGAAGTCTAAGGGGATGTTAAAACCATTACCCATACCCGAATGGAAATGGGAAAACATCATTATGGACTTTGTCACTGGACTTCCTAAAACATCCAAAGGCAATAATGCTATCTAGGTTATAGTTGATCGTCTTACGAAGTCGGCACACATAATTGCTATTAGAGAGGATTTCTATCTTGATCAGCTTGCCAGGATATATGTAAAGAAAGTGGTAATATTGCATGGTGTACCACTTTCCATTATATCTGATCAGGATCTGAGGTTTACCGTGATGTTTTGGCGAAGTATTCAGCATACTTTGGATACAGAGTGGAGTTTCAGCACTTCTTATCGTCCTCAAACAGTCGTCCAGTCTGAGAGAACAATTCAAACTCTAGACATGTTAAGATCTTTCTCTATAGAGTTCAAAGGTTGTTGGGATCAACACCTACCATTTGTGGAATTTTCTTATAATAATAGCTTTCACTCTAGTATTCAGATGGCTCCTTATGAAGCTCTCTATGGAATGAAATGTCGAACTCCAACTTGCTAGGACGAAGTTGGGGAAAGAAAGCTATAAAGACCTGATATTGTTGATGAGATGGTAGAAAAGATCTGATATATTCAACAACACATAAGAGCATCTCAAAGTTGACAAAAAAGTAATGTTGATAACCGAAGAAAAGACCTAGAGTTTGAAGTGGGTGATAAAGTGTTCTTACGAATATCTCCTTGGAAGAGAGTAATGATATTTGTAATGAAGGGAAAGTTGAGCCCTATGTATATCGGTCCTTTCAAAATACTGGATTATGTTGGGAAGGTATCTTACTAATTGGCGCTTCCACCGAATCTCTCTCAAGTTCATGATGTGTTCCATGTATCTCTCTTGAGAAAGTACATACCTGATCCTTCACATGTACTCAGATCTGAAGTTGTACCGCTGGAGCAAGATCTTTCTTATGAAGAACAGCCGATAGAGATTCTGGATCATAGAGAAGAAGTTCTACGAAACAAGACCACTCGCTTGTTGATTGTTTTATGGAGGAACCACCATTTAGAAGAAGCTACATGGGAGCTTGAGGAAATGATGAGGGATAGGTATCCTCATCTTTTTGTTACGAAGTGAAGAATCTTGAGGGAGATATTCATTTTAAGGGGGGTAGAATGTAACACCGGAGATTTTTATTAGAAATATTTATTTTTTATACATCATAAATGTAATATTTCACTACACACAACAATAGCTTGGCTTTCTTTACACGCAATCACGGCCTTCCTTGATAGCTTGCGTTGTATGCAATACAGAGTTTCAGTAAACAACGATATGCTATTAAAATAGTATTAAAACTAGTCGTTATGAATAGCAATAACCACTTTTTTAAATTTTATAAATTTTATTTTTCAAAATTTACTTCATTTTTGTTTTCAAAATATCAAAATTAGCCGAGGGTGAAATTTTGGTATTTTTCTGAAAACTTTTAATTTTTTGAAGAATAGTGAAAATACTAGGTTACTATTTAAAAACTGACTTTTTATTTAAATATTTAATTATTTTATTTAAATTCATTTTAGGTGAAAATTGATACATAATACCTATATATGTTCAATGTAATTCATTGGAGTCATTTTATAATAATTTTAGATATATAAAAATTTTATTGAAATTTTGACCGTCTTTTACCCACCTCCTAGGAGAATTTGCAAATTTATGTAAAACATAATTTTACTGATTTTGTGAATTGAATTTCAAGAATACAAGAGACAAGGTTGATGTCATTAAGTAAAATGTGGTTCAATGAGATGAAAATATTTTTTGGTGAATAGTAACTTTTTACTTTTATTTACCACGGTTAAAAGTAAATAGGGTAATTAAGGGTAAAAATGATATTATTATTACCCTAACACATGTACTAATTCTATTGTATAAGTGTAATTCGATCAAAAAAACATTAGGGATAAAATATTACAATTTAGGTCTACTTGGATTAGATTAAGACATTTAATATTATTTTATTTAAATAAGAGTTAAAATAGTTGAAATAAATGTTTAATAACTAAATAATTTTTAATATAGGGTTATACATAATATAAATTCAACTATAAATATTCATTTGAAATATTAAAGGATTTCCAACATAATGGTAGTTTATTTATAATTTTTAGACATTATATAATTTAATTTATTTATGACACAATGGTGATGCAGTAATTATCTTATTAATGAAATATTAACATAATTAATGATATAAATACTCAAATAAATGTAATTTGAGACTTTTTATGACTTCCACTAATTTTCAAGGTTAATATGACATCTTATTATGGATTTAATTAACTTTTTTTGAATTAATAAGGCTGTTTTTATTTTCACAAAATTCAATTACCAAATAGTGTCAAAATTGACATAAAATAGTTTTTAAAAAAAATATTATATTATTAATTGTTATTTTATTTCTAAAAATCTAAGGATCGGAAAAATGACTTAAATAAGGTTATATATATTAATAATAAACAACTTGGGGTTTGTTTGTCTTTTTATAGTAAGTTTATTAACCATATATTGTAAGAAAACAAGAAGACACGATAAAAGTAAAATTATTGAACTTAAAGATAAATCTAAATGATAAGGTTAAAATAGTAACCTAAACGTGTCCAAATTCTATTGGATGAGAGTATTTCGACCCATCCCCACCTTATCTTAGAATCAAATAAATTTGGAGCTATTAAAAACCGAATATGACTTTATAATAAAATAATATTTTTAGTTTTTCCAAAGGTGCCCCTCTCCTCCCTTATAAAAGGCCACCTCCTCCCTCTCATCCTCACACCACATTTAGACATAAATATCGGCCAAAAAGTACCAATTTCCTTTCTAAACTTCCCTTGAAACATCCTAGAGGTCCTGGTCTTCTTAAAAGACAATCCCTAGTGCCCTAAGAGAAGGTTAAGAAGAGGCGCGTCAAAGAAGATGTAATATCCATTACTGATCCTTTCCAATTTCTTTCTTATTCAAATTCTTGTTCCTTAGTTTTTTCATTATGAAGTAATAACATCAGTATAATTAATATACTGATATGTTATTATAAATATGAAACAACACTATTTCACCTTTTATCCTCCCTACGGAAAATGAAATCACCGCGCGTGCGTACGTACAGAATAACGTCTCTACAACGTGGTGTAATCTGTTTTCCACCAGCACCTTACTTGGATGGGAATAATTATTTAAATAATAAATATACATGATTATTTTAATGTTATATTTATTATAAAATATTATACATACAATTCCACGATCATGGGAATGATATCATTGCTCGTGCGTACGTACGGCCTACCGTCTCCACGATGTGATGTGACTCATTCTACATGATATTCATTGAATAATGATTATATAAATGAATTTAATGAATAAATATGACATATATTACACTAATAACATTCTTGAAATGAGGTATCTATAACCTAAAAAGAAGAATAAGAACATATTCGACAAAACACGCATAAGAACAAAAAAGCAATAAACACCTGAATAACATGTAGCAATGAAATATTACTAATACAAAGTTAATAATATGACCATATATGATATCATAACAATGAGTAAAATTCTTGGAATAATCCAATAACATTATTTAAATCATTATATAGGAGGTTCAGACACCTACGAAGCAAATTGGACCTAAGCTAAGGGAAAATCTCACAATCTCATTTTTATCCGAGATTGTTTGTACTTTAGTATTTACTGGGGTGTAATTTATCATCCACATTAATGTTTCCTCAATATGAAATATTATTTCCATCTTCCTACAATTTATTAAATCCAATTTTACACTTCTGTGAGTTTTTAGTAATTGATATGAAAGGAATCTTTTGTCTTTTTTCATACGAGGTACTTTTTGACTTTTCCGGCCAAAGTACGAGAAGAATGTTTTTTTAACTTATACGACATGAATGGATTTTTAGAAAATTATTTCCATGAAGCTTCCTTTAAATTTTTTCATGTTTATTTTTAATCAACTCATTTTAGTTTAAAATTTTATGACATGTTAAGAAAGGAAAAATGTTTTTGAAGTAGAAAGGATATTTTCCTCAAGAATGTAGTTCAAGTGTTTTATCAAAATTATTTTCCATATAAGATAAAATATGGTTCTGTTTCTATCCCTATTTTTACATTGTTTTGATTATGTTATGATGGAATTATTTTTATTATTTCCTTTTATCTTTTATGGATTGTGTTATGATGGCATGGTGATTAATAATCCCATTCTTATTACATGGGTTATGTTATGATGTATGATTTATGATCTTGTGGCACACATAAGAATGGTATCATTATGAGATGGGTGAGACCTATATCTCCCTCCAATTAATTGGGTAAAGATTTATATCTCATGACATTGACATGGTGGGAAAGGCAGGTTAAACTAGTTCTGTGATACATGATTGAAACGGGGAGTGAACTCGGTTCAGAAATGGACTTCTTCCGCTAAGATAGTCTTGGCAATGAGTCTTGACTAATAAAAACTGATTCTCTATGATTATTTGTGTATGCCAAAAAGTTTCATGTTTTATGTTATGATTATTGGGATTAAATTTCACTATTATGATTTATCTCATGATATGATATTATGATCTCTTTTACAGGTTAAGATTTCCAAAATGTTATGTTCTTATGATTGATATTTCTTTTGTTTACCCTTACTGAGCATTTGAGATCACCCTTTTATATGTTTTCTTTTCCCCAGGTCAAGAAGAAGGGTATTAAGTACGATATGCCAAAAGGGATTATAGATATGATGAAATAAATGGGAGATAATGTAGATGATTTATGAACTAGTTGTTTATGTTTCCCTGCTTCTAAAGACACTATACCTATACGGTCTTTTCATGGTTTTGTTATATGTTGTAATAAGTGTGGTTCAATTATGATATAATAACAATGTATGTAAAGTCTCGTTCATTATATATGGAATTTCTAAAAATGTGTGCACTAATTACCAACCACATAACAATAGTCATGTTGAGTTATCCATTCAAGAAATCAAACAGATTTTTGGGAAAACAATTAATCCATCTAGGAAAGATTGGTTGAGCAAACACTTGAATTATCTTTGGGCCTATCAAACCGCATAAAAAACCATTTTAATAATTTCTTCATATAGGTTGGTTTATGGTAAATCATGCCATTTTCCAGTGGATATTTAACATAAGTCTTTTTAGAAAATTAAAATATCAATTATGACATCGCATTGGCCGAAACAAAAAGAAAATTAGATCTCAATGGACATGTGTAACATAGGATGGAGGCTTATGAATTTTCAAAGATCAATAAAGCTGAAGTAAAATCCTACCAATCTCTAAATATTAAAAACAAACACATTGTACTGGATAATCCTATTATTTTGTATTTTTATAAACTTCATTTTCTCATGAGAAAGTTGAGGTCTAGATGGTCAGGTACATAAATAGTGAATAAGGTGTACCCCCATGGGGATATTGACATTAATGATCCAGAAAATGGTCAAACATTTAAAGATAATGGTCATAATGTCAATGCATTCATAGAACCATTCCAAAACATGAAGTTGATGTATAATTTTGTGAATCTACATTAGATGGTGAAAATAATTAATCAATTAGGGGTCCAAGTCGATCTAATGACGTTAAACAAAGCGCTTGATGGGAGGCAACCCATGGATTTCAAGTTACTAATCAATTTATTGTTTTTAATCATCTTTTTATTTTAAATAGTATTAATGAATCATTTTGATATTTAAAAATTAAAAAAATTGTCTTTTGAAATATTCTTCCATTATGAGTATGGATGTGGATGAAATAGGAGTGTCATGTTCATCTGTGTCACTTGGTGTGATCCTTGAGTAATGCCATACCCAGAAATTTAAAAAGAAGTCAATTTATCATCAGTTAGTTTTATTTTTATGTGTTTGTAGCTTAAAATAAAAAAATATATTAATAATAATAAAATTTAAGGGCCACATCATAGGTCTTGGGGAAAGCCATGTCACAATTAGTGAAGTTTCGGGGACTCGAACACAAGACTGAAGGGAGATAGGGGCGCGCGCTTACCACTGACGTACAACTTATAGTGCTCCATTATTCTATATTTTTTGTATATATACATATATTTTACTTTTTATTATATTAATATATATATATATATTGTTTTGTGTTGTTTTTTTCTTTTACTAGGGGATTCTATGAAGGACATGAAGATAAAGGGATTAATAGGGCACAACAAGAATTTCAACTTAAACCACGAGGTGACATCATTCCATGATCCGCATTTTAAATTTCCTTTTTGATCTCCCATTCACTGCCTCTACCCCCTTCTAAATATTATTTTCATTAAACACTAGGGACATAGTTATTTTAAGTTGAGGGGGACATAAAAAATATTGGTTTTGTGTAAAAAAATGAATGATTTGAAAAAAGTGTGCCTTAATGGAAGGAAAAATTTAATTAACCATGAACATGATAATAGAAATTTTACACTATGAAACTGAATATAAAATAATTTTTCATGCCCTAATTATAATTTTAATCCATTATATTTCATGATCATAGATTTTGGAATGTGTGGATTTATAATGTGATATTTCATTGTTTATATTTTCATCAAATTAAAGAAAAGAATACAAATGCACGTCCTTTGGATAGTGGGGTATTAGTTTGAGTTCGTGGGGACCCCCAAATAAATAGAATTGGTTTGGTGATCATTTTAGTTTTAATATGAGTATTCAAAAAAATAATAAATGTGTGCGTGGAGAAATGAAATGACCTAAAGTGTGTCTTTCGGCATTTGGGGATCATGAATCCATAGTTTTTTGGAATAGAGTTAGTAATTGTATCTCTATTTATTGTAATTTGACTTTTTTCACTAAGTTAACTCGAGATGATGCACAAGTATGTGGGAATCAATTGGTTCCCTAAGGTCTTTGTGCCTTGGAGTCATTGGCAAATTCTCGCTATAGGGGTTGACTCTTTGGAGTGCAATTTCAATTACCATTGCAAAATTTAAAAAAAATACAAAAAATACATAAAAAATTTTGAATACTCATCTAAATAATGAAATGTGATTCCACCTAGCTCTTCCATCATTTCCCCCTTGAATAAAGATGAACCGCCATGTCTAAGGTGATGCACAACACATCCTCGCTCTTAATTTATATTGGATGAAAAATGGCCTTGAATTTTAACAAAGGAATGAGCTTGGGATTAGGATCTTCTTATGAAGCTATCTTGTATTAAAATATTTTGATGAGTTTCATGATTGATTGGTATATGGGTTTTTGGTGACCATTGTGTATTAAATTTTTTTGGAAAAGGGAATTCAAATTTCATAACAATGGGATACATTTTGTTCGAGACTAGAAAATCTCAAGTTGGGGGGTGTGATAAGCCAATAAAAATACATATTTTAATTACATTTTACCGGTATTAAATGTTCATTTTTTGTCTTATGGTCCTGAGTTAGTGGATTTTTATTTTGAACATCCATTATCATCAATTTTTCACTTGAGGCCTAATGACACCAATTTATGCCTAATGATTCATCTGATTTTGAGGAATGTAATTATATATATTTTAATTTTATATTTTTTTGTAAATGTATATACAATTCAATATAAACATTTTTCATTCAGAGATAAATGGAGGATTAATTAAGGATGTGGGGGATATTTCGCGATGAAAGGAAACAATTCTGGAGAAGACAGATTGGACAGCAGCCCACTAATGAGAATTTGGGGCGCACAATATACATCCATTGAATCCCAACATTAGTGGGATGATATAATAAATATATAGGAACATATAATTCTGTATGATCCAGTGCTAATTCATCCCCCATTATGGTTATTCAGGCAGCCCAAGTTAGAGATAATATTATGGCCTAGACTCTGTGGCCCAGAAAAATAGCCCACCAATTTAATAATAACTCTAAAACCACTAATTCATTTAGGCTGAAATTTTACAGAGAGATATTATACATCCGGAGATTCACATTGTTCTCGTATGACCCCCTCTAATTCTACCATCTAGAAAGCTATATTGGTGTGTCGATTCGGTGGATGCAAGCTGGATACCACATCGACTGAAGGATAAAGAAGTCCACTCTCCCTTACATTCCACCACAGTAGGCCTACTATAATCAAGGGGGATTCTTTGTATATTTTGAGGCTCAAACCAAGGATCCCAAAAATTTTATTTAAGGAAGTGGTGTTGAAGGATTAATCTACTTTGGTGCTTGGTTTCATTATAGTGTAATGCTCCAGATTTGTGTTTGAAATTTCTTTTCAATCTCCTGAAAGTTGTTCAATTCACATTTGTTTTTTAATTAAAGTTCTTCCTATACTCTTATTATATTCTTATAAATATAATTTTGATACTGTTGCCTAAAATTGTGTATTATTCACATCATATTTAGTGAATTTTATCACCCAATTGTGGAGTGATCGATTTTTGTTTGTTGTTTTCACTTCATTAATTCCACCCTTGTAATTCCACTTCCTGCTTTCGTTGGGGACAAGTCATCAATGTAGGGATAAATATTTAATGGGATGATCCAAGGGAGTAGCAAGGGGTTGGATGGAATGTTATTTCTCACTCTTGAAATGATTATTAATTTATTTTATTTGAGTTTCTTTTATTCAATGATTTTCTCTCTTCCTCTTCCATATTGAATTTAATCACACCTCTTTTATGTGATAATAAGATACCATACCTTTGAGTGATAATGAAAATGATCCTACAATTGTATAGGTCATTAGAATGTTTTATTGAAGGTGGTTAACCAATAGGTGATGAGGTTAGTTTGAATTCAATGAATGAATCCTTCTCGAGTTAATGAAATTTAAATCAATATAAAAGGAATTACTCTAATCCACCTTGAGCGATAACCTAGGATCAACTCATTATATTAATTTAAATTAACATAAATATGTTATTGATACATTAAAACCTAATAAAATCAACCCAATGTTGGAATATTCATAGCCAAAAATCTATCTCATTGGTTGTGTATCTTTGGTATCTTCTTAGGTTTCAATGGATCTGAAAACCCAATGTATACTACAAAGATCATTCCACCTTCATCTCTTGGGTAAATTTTAGCATGAATCAAATTTTACCGTGGTTTTCCGGACCAAGTAAGTAACATATACAAAAACATTTATTCTTCACCCCAATTCTTATATTCTCACCCATTATCTCTTATCATGTCCCTTTCACATTTTTTCCCTTTTGGCGCATGTCCGCTTACACACTTGATAATTCCATCAGACTAGTTATGGTGTAAATTCCTAGGATAGGGGAGTGAAGTCAACCTAGGGGATTTTTTCCATTTGATTATAATATTCTTGATACTACTGAATCAAATATTGAATCAATTCTATTGGTGGGTCTTCCATGAAATAAAATTGTAAATCCTGGGGGAAATCAAATGGGAAACCAAAATCAAGAAGCTCAATACTTATGGTATGTAGTCGATAAATCCATGAATGACTACCTCACTCCAGCTTGGAACGATGCCCCATCATGAATTATACACAATTCCATTAGAGATATAAATTACATATTTATACCCTATGTCCTAAACCAGCATCCCACATTCCATGGAATGGAGTCCGAGATGCCCTAACTACAAATTAAGGAGTTCAATGACATTGTAGAAACCATGTGTCCTCACATCAAGTAGAATTAGCTTAGATGAGGCTCTTTCATTTTTCAATGAATTATCTAGCTAAAAATTGGATAAACAATTTGAGACCATCATCTATATACTCTTTGGACCAATTAAAAAGAGAATCCTACAAAAAAATACTTTCCCCACAACATAACAATTGCATTCAAAAAGTGCATCCAATCTTCTTTTGAAAATGAGGGAGAGTCATTCAATGAAACATTGAAGAGGTTCAAAGACACCCTAATCATGGTTCCACATAGTGGTTTCTCTATACCTAAACATGTTCGAATCTTCTATGAAGGGTTGGGTCCAAGGAACAAACAATTCATTTACATGATTTGTAATGGAAATTTTAAAATCAAATCCCCAAATGATTCTTACGAGTATCTTGGAAAGCCTTGTTGAACAAAAGCAAACATGGGAAACTTCACCTTATTCTGAAATGCCACAATGAAATACTAGAATTCATAAACTTCTAGAAGTGGAAAAACATAGGGCTAAAATCGCATCACTCTCTAGGAAGGTTGAAGAGATAGACCTTAGGAAGGTAAATGAAGTCCAAACTATAGACCATGTTTGCAAAACTTGTGACAAACATGACCATAAGACAGACATCATTCCAACCATTACATCCATCAAGGATCTATTTTTTGGAGGAACCTAAGTGGATGTAAATGATTTGAAGATTAAAAATCCTCAATACCAAAACACCTTCAACCCAATTTATAATGACCACCCAGGATTCGGCTGGAAATATAACCAAAAATCTAGCCAACCACAGGGACAAAATCCTCACCCACATCAGAACTACCAAACACATAACCAATCCCAAATCTCACTAACTCAAAACCAACATCCACCGATAAATTTTTAATAAACCATACCCCCTCCAAAATATCCCCCTGGGATAAACCAATCTTCTCATGAACCAACCCAAACTGTTCCACAAAGCCTACTAAAAAAACAAGGCAAAAAAATGGAAAGGATGAACTCGGAAGGATCATACCTAATATGAGAACATCAAACCATAAAATCTAGAAAGGCACCCATGCCTACCCAATCCATTTCAAAACAAACAGTAATGGGAGAGTCAAGTTGCACTCAAATAACTCATGAAAAACTAAAGGGTGTGACTGTTTTAAGAAGTGGGAAATCCATTCAAAAACCTGAACATATAAGTCAGAAACCATGTGATGCTTCAAACTCTAAAGAAAAATCAAATGAACCAAATGATCAAACTAAAAAACATAATAACAATTTGAAATAAAAAAATATTCAACAAACAACCCCACAACCTGCACCATTTCCCTAACGCTTAAGGGGAAAAACCATGCCTGAATTGAGTGAAACATTGAGGGAAATATTCTCAAAAGTCATGTGGAACATTCCCCTTCTTGAAGAAATATAAACCATACAAGTCTACTCAATGAACCTAAATAAATTGTTCACTTTTAAAATAAAATTATCAAATAAAAACCAAGTCCTTTTGGTTGCTAATGTGAGTACCACAATTCAAGGGAACATTCCTCCTAAGATTAAAGACCCTAGTTTCCCTTACATCATTGTTGAACTAGGGGAGAACAATTTTGTCAAGGACTTCTATGACCTAGGTGATAGTGTCAATATCATCCTCTATGTTGTGTACTACCAGTTTGGCCTAGAAGAGCTTCATCCCACATCTGTCACCCTTCAACTTGTTGATCGTAGAATTCGGGTTCCCAAAGGTATTTTAATGGTTGTTATAGTAAAAGTATAAATATTAATCTACCCTAATGAATTTATTTCCATTGAAAACAATCCTAACTTATGAAATAAGGAACGAACTCCAATAATCCTTGGTTGTCCTTTCCATGAAATAATAAACTCTGTTATCTGAGTTCGAAACTGGAACATGACTATCACCTTTGGAAACATGAGTCTAGAGTTGAACATCTATAATGCAATCTCAAAAATAGGGGATAATGAGGACATTCATGAAGAAAAAATGTTAGTAAGCATTGATAATGAATCCATAGAACATCAAGGATTATTTGATGACAATTTAAGTTCGTATGAGATTGACTTACATTGATCACATGACGAAGATTATCTCCTTGGATTGAATCATTTTCAAATTGATCTAATGATGATGTATTAGTTCTAAAAATCAGTGAATCCTTTCAAGAAACCACTTTTATGAAGATCAATCATTCTTTCTTCCCTAAATCTGATGAAACCAATATTGTAGCTGAAAATTATACATATGTGGATTCGATTTTATCTTAAATTCTATGAAACAAAATCAATCTTGATCCAATGTCCCAATATTCTGCTGAAATTCTAAGCCAACCAGATCTTGAATTGTAGGAACTTCCTGCTACACTCAAGTATTCATTCCTAGGGGAAAATCAAACCCTTCCTATTGTCATTTCTTTTTCTTGTGAAGGAAATCCTGAGACGATTCTTCTAGATGACCTCAAGAAACAAAAGAATGCCATTGGTTTGAACCTTTCTGATATTCCTGGGATTATCCCACTTACTGGGCCTTATAGGTTTGTTCTGGAATCTGATTCAATGATATTTATTCAACCTCAACGGTGACTCAATCCTAATCTCATAGATGTAGTGAGAAAATAACTACTGAAATTGTTAAAGGATGGTATCATCTATCCCATATATGAGAGTGAGTGGGTGACCCCAATCAAAGTGGTTCCCAAGAAGGCAAAAATCACAGTGATAAACAATAAGGATGTAGAGATTTTTCCAACTAGGGTGATTAGTGAATGGAGAGTATGTATCCACTATAGGAAGATAATATCATTTTCCATGAAACACCATTTCCCGTTACCAATAGTTGACCAAGTCCTTGAGGGAGTGTAAGGTCACACCTTATACTGTTTCATAGATGAATACTTAGGGTATAATAAAATTAAGGTATCCCTAGTGGATTAAGGGAAGACTACATTCACATGTCCATTCAACACCTTTTCTTTCAAACACATGCCCTTTGGGTTATGCAATGCCACTAGATCCTTCCCGCGGTGCATGATGAGAATATTCTCAGATATGGTAGGGGATTTTCTTGAGGTATTAATTGATTACTTCTTTGTCATTTGGGATTCTTTTAAGAGATTTCATAGGAATGTGTGGAGAGTTTTTTTCATTTGTGATGAAACGAATCTGGTCCTAAAATGATAAAAATACCATTTCATGGTTAAACAGAGATTTTTCCTTGGCCATATAGTCTCAGGTATGGGGGATTGAAGTTGAAAAATCCAAGGTTGACTTAATTTGTCCCCTTACATCACCCAAAACTATCCAGGATGTGAGATCTTTATTAGGGCAAGCTTCTTTTCTATAGAATGTAAATTAGGAATTTCATCTCTATCTCTCGACCACTTTGTGCTCTATTGGTGAATGATGATCCATTTTTATAGACATAAAGCTATGAGAAATAATTCTAAACCCTCAAATACTCTCTCACCTCTCCTCCCATTATGAAATATCCATATTGGTACCTTCCTTTATAACTTCTGTGTGCTGCTAGTGACTTTGCTGCAGGAGCTGTGTTAGGTAAATGTTGTGATAAAACTCCTTATGTCATTGCTTATGCAAGTAAATCCTTAAATGATGCCCAAATAAACTACACCACAATTAAAAAGACTTGCTTGATATTTTTTTTTCCATTGTTATGTTCTGGTCCTACCTCTTAGGATCCTCTATCACTATGTTCACTAACCATTATGCACTAAAATACATTTTCCAAAAACAAGATGTTAAGGCATGACTGATTAGGAGGGTCCTTCTTTTGCAAGAATTTGACCTCACTGTCAAGGATAAAAAGGTAGTTGAATATGTTGTATATGAACATATCTCTAAGATGAAATTAAAAGGCAACTAAAATCACCTTTTTGTGTTTGATTCATTCCCAGATGAACACCTATACTATGTGAGTGACTTCCCTTGGTATTCCAACATAGCCAATTTCTTAGGTACATGAGATATTACAAAATTATTAGGGACTCAAGATTGAATTAAATTATTTTCTGATGTTAGGCACTATGTTTTTGATTATCCATACCTCTATAAGTTATTCCCTGACCAAGTCATTAGAAGGAGTGACCCAGAATCTGAACCCGAATCCATCCTTAAATTTTGTAATAGTGAGGCATGTGGAGGTCGCTTTTACTATAACAAAACATCTTATAATATTATTCAGTGTGGTATATTCGAGCCCACCCTCTAAATGGACTCATACACATTTTGTCAAAGCACTCATAAGTTTCAATAAGTAGGGTCCATCAGAAAAAGGAATTAAATGAAACTCACTCCCATCGTAGTGGTTGAAATATTTGACTGTTGGGGAAATGATTTCATGTGTCCCATAAAAAACTCTAGGGGATATCTTTACCTTATCTTAGCTATTGATAATGTCTCAAAATTGGTTGAGGCCCTTTCCACAAAATCCAATGATCATCAAACTGTGATTAGATTCCTAAATGAAAACATCTTCTCTAGATTTGGAATTCCTAGGGATATCATTAGTGATCATGGAACTCAATTTTGAAATATTCCATTATCATCACTCATGGGAAAGTATGGAATTTCTCACAATGTGTCAACTCCTTACCACCCACAGACCAATGGTCAAGCTGAGTCAGGAAATCGAGAAATCAAACAAATTCTTGAGAAAACTATTAGTCCGTCGAGGAATTATTAGACAAGGGAACTCTTAAATTCTCTTTGGGCCTATCGAAATGCATATAAATCCATTTTAATAATGTCCCCATATAGGTTGGTTTAGGGTAAAGCATTCCATTTTCCAGTGGAGATTGAACATAAGGATTTTTGGGAAATTATGAAAATGAATTATAAACTCTCACTGGCTGAAACAAAAAAAATAGATCTCAATGAACACGAGGAACGTATGATGGGCGATTATAAAAATTCAAGGATCAATAAAGCTAATGGAAAAGCTTTACAATCTCGAAATCTGAAAACCAAACACATTGTACAAGTTAAACCTATTATTTTGTATAGTTCTAAACATCCTTTATGCATTGGAAAGTTGAGGTCTAGATGGTAAGGTCCATACATAGTGCATAAGGTGTACCCCCATGGGGATGTTGACATTCAAGATCTTTGGAATGGTCAAACATTTAAAGTTAATGTTCATAGAGTAAAACAATTCATAGAACTGTTCCAAAAACATGATGTTGATGAAGAATTGTGTGAACCTACCTTAGCTGATGAAAATAATTAATCAATTAGGGGTCCAAATCGAGTTAACGAAGTTAAACAAAGAACTGCATGAGGGGCAACCCATGGTTTTCATGTTTCCCATCATTTTGTTGTTTTAATAAACTTTATATTTTAAGTAGAATTAATGAATCATTTTGATATTTAAAAATAAAAAAATTACTAATGACCTGTTTTTTTATTATTATGGATGTTTATGATAGAGGAGCTCCATATTCATCTGTGTCATGTTGTGTGATCCTTGAGTAATACCCTACCCAGAAAATTAAAAAAAGAAAATATATCATCAGTTAATTTTATTTTTATGTGAATGTAGGTAAAAATAAAAAATATATTATAATAATAATAAATTTAAAAAGGCACATCATAGGTCATGGGAAAAACCCTATCACAACCGGGGAATCCGCTAGGACTCGTTCCCGAGATCAAAGGGAGATAGGGGCAGATGCTTTCCACTAAACTACGGCTTACAGTGCCTCTTTATTCTATAATTTTTTTATATATACTTATATATCAATTTTTTTATTTTATGTATAAATAAATATATATCTATTTATGTATAGTCTTTCTGTTTTTTTCTTCCACTAGATAATTCTCAGAGTGACATGGAGATCAAGGGATTAAAACATAGCAGCAAGAATTTTGACTTCAACCACCTGGTGACTTCATTCCATGATGATTGTTTTCAATTTTATTTTTGAATTCCCATTCCCTGCCTCTACCACCATCAACATTTTAATTTCCTTAAACACTGGGGACAATGTAATTTTATGTTGGGGGAGATAAAATAAATTTTTCTTTTGTTCAAAATAATGAATGATTTGAAAAAAATGTTCCATAATGGAAGAAAAAATTTCATTAACCTTGAACATAATAAAAGATATTGTACACATTGAAATTGAATATCAAATAATTTTGCATTCCCTAATTATGATTTTAATCCATAAATATTTCATGATCATTGATTTTGGAATGTGTGGCTATCTAATGTGATATTTCATTGTTTATATTATCATCCAAAAAAAATATTCACATCACACATCCATTGGATAGTGGGGTATTATTTTGAGTGTATGGGGTCCCTGAAATAAATATCATAGGTTTGGATATCATTTTTCTTTTAATATGAGTATTAAAAAAACAATAAATGTGAAAGTAGAGAAATTAAATGATCTAATGCATGGCTTTCGCCACATGGGGATCATGCATCCATAGTTTTATGGACCAAAGTTAGTAATTGTATCTCTATTTATGAAAATTTGACATTTTTTTTGACCGACTTAACTCTAGATAATACCCGAGTATGTGGGATTCTCTTAGTTCCCAATGGTCATTGAGCCTAGAAGTCATCGACAAAGTATCACTAAAGGGTTTCACTCTATTTAGTGAAATTTCAATTACTAGGGAAATTCAAAAAACAAAATACAAAAAAATACAAAAAAATACAAAAAAAATTGAATACTCATCTTATTATTGAAATTTGATTCCACCTGGCGCTTCGATCAATTCCCCCTTGAAAAAAATGAACCCACATGTCTAATGCGATGCACAACACATAATCACTCTTAATTTATATTGGATGAAATATGGAGATGAATTTAATCAAAGGAATGGGCTTCAGATTAGGATATAATTATGAAACTATATTTCATTAAAATATTATTATGGGTTTCATGATTGATTGAAATAAGGGTGTTTTGTGATCATTGTGTTTTAAAATGTTTTTGGAAAAGAGAATTCGAATTTCATATAGTTGAGATACATTTTTCTTAGGACTAGAAAATCTCATGATGGGGGGTGTCATTAGCCAATAAAAATGAATATTTTAATTACATTTTACAAGTATTAAATGTTAATTTTTGATATTATGTTCCTGAGTTAGTGGATTTAAATTTTGAACATCCATTCTCATCATTTGTGCACATCATGCCCAATATATCCCAATTTAGGGCCAATGATTAATTTGAATTTAATGAATTTTATTATAAATATTTTATTTTATTATTTTGGTAAATGGATATACACTTCAGTATGAACATTTTTCATTAAGATATTAATGGAGGATTCATAATAGATGATGTGGATATTTGGCGATTAAAGGAATCAATTTTTGAGAAAGAAGATTAAACACCATCCCACTGATGAGAATGTGGGCCGCACAATACTGACCCACTGAATCCCAAATTTCTTAAAATCATAGAGTACATATATAAAAACATATATTTATGAATAATAAAGTGCTAATTATTCCTCAATTGTGGTTATTAATGTGGCCCATATTAGAGATAAAATTCTGGGCCAGATTCTATTGCCCAGAAAAACAACCCACCTATTTAATCATATATTGGAAACCGAAAATTCATTTGAGCTAAACGTTTATAGAGAAATAGTAGAAATCTGAAGATTCACTTTTTTATTCTATGACCCACTCTAATTCGGTTATCTAGAAGGACATCTAGGTGTGTCTGTTCGATGGATGCAAGCAACCTGCCACTTTGATTCGGGGGAAAAGAATCCACTATCCCTTACTTTCCACCACCATAGGTCTACCATAATCATGTGGAATTATTTTTACTATTGGAGTCTCAACCCAAGGCTCCAAAAATTATTATTTAAGGCAGGGTTGTTGAAGGATTTAATCATCTTTGGTGCTTTGACTCAGTGTAGTGTTATGTTGCTGCTTTATGTTTGTAATCACATTTCATTCTCATGTGAGTTATTCAATTCACCTTAGTTTCTTAATTAAATTTCTTCCTTTACTCTTAGTAATTTCCTCTACATTTCACGTTGATACGGTTTCCTAAAATTTTGATTTTATTCACACCACACTTTGTGAGACTTATCACACAATGGTGGAGTGATCAATTTTTGTTGTGGTTTTTACTTCTTCAATTCCACCTTCATTAGTCAAATTCTTCTTTCATTGAGGAACCTTCATCAATAAAGGGATACCTATTTTCTGGGTTCATCAAAGGGAGTAGAAAGGGGATTTATTTAATGTTATTTCTCACTCTTTAAATTTTTATTAATTTCTTTTATTTGAGTTATTTTTATTCTATGATTTTCTCTCTTCTGCTTCCATATTAAATTTAATCACCCCACTTTTTTGTGATAATAAGTTCTTTTACCTTTTAGTACTTATGAAAATTATCCTACAAGTGTATATGTGATTATAACGTGTTTGTTAAGGTGTTTGAACATAATGTGATGAGGCTAGTATGAATTCATTGAATGAATATTTCTCTTGTTTTTGAAATTGAAACCATCAAAAAATGAATTCATCCAATCCACCGCGAGAGATAACCTTGGATCAACTCATTATCTTAATTTGAATTAACGAAAATCTATCATTGATATTTAAAACCCATCTAAATTCAACCAAAATATGGAAAATTCATATCCAAAAATCCATCTCATAGTTTGTGTATCTTATGTATCTTCTTAGGTCTCAGTGGATTTGACAACCCATGCTGGACTACCAAGACAGTTCTACCTGCATCTCTTGGGTAAATTTGGTCATGAATCAACCATCATACTTTTGATTTCATATTTCATATACACTTTTATAAGGGAATTTGGATTACAAGTAATTGAGAAGGAAATTTATGACCCATTCCTTGAATAAATTAGTAGTGGAGTGGTCGTTGATGGGTTTTTTTTTTGAGATTGAAAGTGGAACTGTATGATGGGTAAGTGTTATTATCCCATGTTAATTACGGGTGTTCCTTTAATTATTATATTAATTAAGGAAAACAAAAAAAATTATTTTCATTATCTAGTATATATTTTATAGTGTAAAGACTTAGGTTGACTATTCATATTCTCTTGATGATGCATTGCATTATCAGGGAAAATTGGTAATTCCAAAATATCTACGGAAGGATGTTTTGGATAGTGGAAAGAAGTTAAGATTATATATTCTTGCTGGGACTACCATGATCTATCATGATTTCAGAAATTTATATTGGTTATCAAGGATGAGTTGGTTTATTGATAAATGTATTTCATGATTACTTTAGTTAAAAATATTACTCGTAGATAACCAAAGACCTCTTAGGTTGTTACAACAGTTTTCAATTCCATTTTGGAAATTTGGTGACATATCAATTGATATCATGATTGGATTTCCTTAGAAACATATTCCATGGATTCAAACGGGGTGACCATCAATCGATTCATGAAAACTATTAATTCCATACATAATAATGAGTATCTCATGGAATAACAGATTCTGAACATTTATGTTTCAGATATTCGGTTGTTTCGTGGTGTGCCTTTGGATATTATTCTGTTAGGGAATCATGCTATTTATATGAGATTTAGAATGTTTTTCATGAGATTATGAATACTTAATTGAATTTAAGAATGGATTTTTTTTCCTTAGAGTGATTTTTAGACTAAGTAGGCTATCTATGTTCTTGAAGTTATATTTCTTTCATTTGTACGTGGATTTAGTATTTTAGTGGATAATAATATTCACTTGAATAAGTTTTTGTATAAATTTTTTTGTCCTGTTTAAATTAAAATTAGACCATTTGAAGCACTGTATCGGGATCCATATAGATCTCCATATAAATTGGGATGATCATGTTGTGCAGTCACTTGTGGGTCCATGTCTTGCCTAAGAGATGATTTAGATGGTCTAGTTGAAAAAATAGTGATTTGTATTAGCATAGAGTAAATAGATATCATTTGTTCTGTCGTATTTTTAACAATTATAATTTGAGGTTAGTGATTGATTTTTCCTTAGTGTTTCTCCCCAGCTAGGGAGTCACCTATTGGGGAAAAAGGGTATGTTTGAACCATGGTATATTTCTCCTTTAGATATCATTTGAAGACATATAAAGGTGTATTATAAGTTTAACATGCTATCACTCTTAACATGAATTCATAATATATTACATGTTTTCAGAATGAATAATTATCAACTAGACCCTCCCACATTCTTGAATGTGAGTATGTTGATCAAATGGAAAATTCCTCAGTGGTTGAGTAGGTAGTTCAAACCATGTATCACTTGGACAATTCGATATGCATTAATATTTTTAATTTGGTTCATGTAATGTGGAAGTGAAAATGTGATATCCATGATGAATGGGGCTAGGAATTTTTTATGATGTAGGAAATTATTTTTATTTATTGCATGTATAGAATCTTGAGTGGTTTATTGGGGAATAAAATGACATGGTTGATTGAACTATCATTTTATTTTTTATTAAAATATTATCCTATGAGGGGATTATTTTAGATTTTTTGAGGCACTAGAGGTTATTTGGAGTTAGAGACAAATATTTTAGTTATTTTATAGAAACATGAGAAGGAAAATATCTATTAATGGTTAGTAGAAACTGAGCAACAACCACAAAATATGGATCTATTCATTCTAGATTATATTATCCTATTTGTATAATGGGTTTTCCAATGATACGGTTATTCAAAATTAATCATTCATGTTGGTTTTCAAGGGAAAATAGCTGTTGAATGGTTGGAAAACGATTTTTCTAATTCTATGGCATAACCATTAGACTAGTTTTGGAATCTTACAAATAGTAAATTTACATAAACGAAATTGGCTTTTAAAGGAATATATCCTTCTAATCGATCATTTTTTTTAAAAATTCTATCCTTGATTCCATTTAAGACTCTCCCCTTGATTCTATTGAAATTATCAATAAATATTATAGTTTTATGGTTTGTTTACATTTCCGCAAAATTTATAGGTTTTATCAAGATATATTCTTGATCTATCTTCCCCTTGATCTTCTGGAACACTAATGGGATTTGAATACTTAGTCAAGTCACTTTTATGGGAAATTGGTGATGTCCTTTCTCGATATAGGAATGTTATTACTGGATCTATTTGTTTCCAATCATTAAAATAAAAGGCATCAACCATTTCTCTGTTTTTGTATTATAAAACAATATACAATTGTTTATTTCACATGGAATACTAGAATTTTCATTTGATATACTTGGTTTTTTCTAGGGAAATTTGTTTATTTGATGTTTTCTTGGAAAAAATCGAAATCAAATATTTTTAATAGATATATGATGGCTATGGGAAATGATTGAAATCTGATTTCATTAAAAAGAGCATTTATAATCATTAATGGTTTGATGAAACATCATAAATATAATTTCAAAACTTTGGACTTGTATTCTATTAAGAATACTGATAGAATTTATAAATTTTTGGAAATTCTATATGTCTATTGGTAGGGAATTAGGATTCACTATGTCGGTTAGAGTTCCATAGATTTCCGAGTATCATAGTAACTAACTTACAAAAGAATTGTGTGTTGTTAGTAAAAATTACAAGGATTATCATGCTCTACATTCCAGGTTTCTTAATATGCTTTGATTTCATCGTTATTTACCTATTATTAATTATTAATTTTTTACATCCATGTTCATAAACCTAGGTATATGGATTTTTTTAAAATAAAAACTTAATAGATTTATTAACAATATATTTTTTAATATGTACAATTTATGGATCCTTTTTTATTTGAAATATATAACAAAGAGTATCATGGGAAATACTTTTCATAGAATCAAACTGGAATCCTTGTAGGCAATTCCATATAACCTAAAAATTCATTTTTTCTTATTTTGTTGAGTTTTTATGGGACTTATGTATTCTGAAGGGTTTCATGTAGTAGGGTGGATCATCCTAGTCAACATATTCTTAAGGGTGTTTGGTATAGTGTTGACTTATTGTGACATAAAGATAGATTATCGGATAATGGTTTGTCTTGTGTTCTATAAAAATGTAATTTTTTCATTTTATATATCCTGTATATATTTTAAAAAATTTCATTGTTATCTAAATTTTTTATATTATTATTATTTTAAATTTGGATCAAGACACATTTATATTTTTTTCACGGTTAAATAAATCCCATTATTTCCAATATTGATAACAATGCTCTTTTCTCGAGACCATTGGGATTGGGAATGAGTTTTTGACATATTGGTAGGACAAATCAGGTGATGTTTATGGTGACCCTTGGATGATAAATTATATAATTTTAAAAAAATTACTTTAATTTTTCTATAATCATGTCAAATTAAGAATATGATTCATTTTTGTAATTTTTCTAAGCAATATTTATGGAATTGTAAATAAGTAATTTTTATGAATACTATATTTATAATATATAATCATGATAGAAATATGTATTAAACAAATGTAATGTATATTAATAAAAATAAATGAAATTTCATTAAATACTTATCCACTTAAGAATAATTATTCCATATTTTATGATAAATATCAATAAAATTTATTAATGATGTCGTTGTCATTGTGCAAGAGTGGAAAGGTAAAAAATGGTGTCATTTATATTATATTTACATGTGGAGAGTTAAATTTTTCACTTGAATTATAAACATGATTATTAAAAATTATTTTAATATATATCATTTAATTAAATTTTTATATAACAATATAATTTTCAAATGATTTACACAGCGCATGGGAATGGTATGAAAAGTCAATATATTAATCTAATATATTATATCATTATATAAATAGGCTGAAAATATATTACATGTAATTTTATCTGATAATAATAATTATTAATAATTTTCATGTGTGAAATTAATATTATTTAAAAAATAATATTTTAAAAAAGATTGAATTCTAGGTTCAATGCTTTAATTGTTAAGAAAAGTGAAATGTTAACAAAATGGATTTAAAAAAATTAATGAGATAAAATATTGATATATGAGAGACCTTAATTGTTTTGGCACATATATGTGATATTTATGTATTAATTTATTCATTGAGAATTTTATTACATACATTTCATGAAATTTTTAATTCCAAATAAAAATAATAATCCAAAAAACTACCCTACTGGGTATTTAATAAAAAACCATTTATAATGTAAATAAATATCTTATAAAATTACATTGATTCAATTAGGGATTTTTCATGCCCTATAATATCATCTATTTTATATTTATGACCCAATTTTCATTTTAATGTTACATTATAAACCCTATAAGGCTTCATATTTGTGAAAAACCAATCAAATGTTTCCGATAAAATAGGGCTCATTTTAAACATTAAAAATCATATTTAATGTTATTTTCTACCCATTTGATATTAAAATCACTCCATAAACATCCCCATAAATTTTAACAAGACTATGTTCTTTCTAAATAATTAAATGATGTTTTTTGGTTCAATCCTAATGTTGTAACATGAAGTGTGAGGTAGGGAAATACAATCCTATTATTAATTTCATATTTATGATTAATCTACATAAAAATAAAATAAATAAATACTACATTTTATTCCAAAATTAATTTATCATTATATTTTACTTATTCTTAACCATAAATAAGATCAAGCCACCATCCTCCACTCATTGAACACATTTTCATAAGACATTAGAATATCATAATAATGTTTTTAGAAACCATGTCTTCTCATTTAAATTAATATCTTATTAATTTTTGTTATAAATTAAAATTTTAATATTATACATAAAATAGTATATTGATTATAAGATAATAGTTTTATAATAATTAAATATTTATTGTGTCTTACATTCTTATAAACTCTTTTGAAAAAACTGATCATCAGAGTGGTTTTGCGCTACCTAATTGACAGTTGACAATTTCACAATAATACAAATTTCATGGATATTCATCAAAATAAATTTCATAATTTCATATAATAATAATAATTATTATATTTAATAATAATAAATATGTAATGGAAAAAATATATCTTCAAAATGACATTAAAAGTAAACACACATATTCATTTTTTAACCATAAAAACAAAATAACAAGTAATAATTCAATGGATGATAACTACTTAATAAACAACATAACTCCATTGGTGTTAGAACAATATGAAAAAAAATAGATTGATAAATCTTTATATTATGAGGGAAATGTTAAATCGACATTGACCATTATTATGATACCCTGACAATTTTTGATATTTCAAATGAAATAACCTCAAAAAAATGTGAATGATATAAATTTACTAAATGAAAAAAAAACATTATAAAAGTTGAATTATATGTGATAATTGAAAATAAATAATCACAATAAAGTATCTGAATAGGTAAAAGAATTTTTTTTCTTATTATCAAAACCTTATGGATCTTACAATGAAATCTGTGTCTTGAGATATGGTTTTACTTCAACATCTCAATAGTTTTCAAGTATTTTTACCTTATTCTCTATATTTCATTAAATATTTCATGCACAAGGTATTAAATGTATTATTTTCGACAATGAATTTATTTTTGAATAATTAATGGTTTCATTTACTCCTTTATATATTTATATTTTACATCCAATATTGCTCATAGGGGGTTCCCCTATTATCGTGTTTATTATGATTGTGTTCTATATCACTCTTTATCTCTCTATTATCATTATTTTTCTCCTTTATATTAATTTTCAACAATTCATTGATGTGTTCTATGAAAAATTATTTACATATAAATTGATTCATAATATTTACTAAAATATATAAACATTACTCTATTAGGTTTTAAATCACAATATTACATAAATAATAATGATTAGTGTTCATAAAAAAAATTTCCCCCATCTATTGGGTGTGGAAATATTGGAAATTCATATACATGTTATTTCAATACCATAAATTAATTGTTATTAAGGATTTTTCATAATGTATTTAGTTAAAATTCATTACATTTATATATTTTCCGCTCTAGGCGTACATAGTGAGGATTTGCTTATAATATTATATATCTACTAGATGCATATGTGGGTCTCAAAAGAGAAAGTATTTTTTTGTATTTTATTCAATAATTCTCATTCACTTATAATGTCATTCAAAAGTTCATGTATGCTTGAATTATATATCCATAATTATTCATTCCATCACTATGAATCAATTTATTATTTGACATGTTATTTTTGATATTATTATGTTTTCCTGGGATAAATTTCATTCTCTTTTTAGTAGATATATATAAATATTTTATTATTATTTATTCATAAAATTTTTATTCATGCCTTGTTCTTTTAGTGATATATTCTAATATAATGATTCACTTTCAGATTATCTAATGTTGTAAATTTATTTTTATCTTTATTTCCCAATAAAATTTAATGTATTAATGTTGGGGAATATAAATTTTAATGAACCCATTATTTTGTAATAAATGAATAATGAGTGAAAAAGGTGAAACTAAAATGTATAAAATTTACTAATTACCTAAATCATTAATAAAAAAATTATAAGGTTTTATGTGTTTATTTTTTTATAAAACTTTTGTAATTATTGGATATTAATTTTTTAAAATTTATATCCAATTCCTCACTAGAATGAAATTATAGAAGAATAAGAGGAGGATATGTAGCATATAGATGTTACAGACTTCCTATGAATGAAGGGTGAAAATATTTTATTTGAATAAAATGATGTATTTCCAATGGAATTATCTGGACATGATCCTAAATTTTAGGTTGAATTTTACATTAGAGTTATCCATAATGAAAATAAAATTTCAATGGATCATTATAAATGAACCTAGAAGAATTGGTGGATCTGAAGAAATACTAATTGGAGGTTTGTAATTAGAGATTAATATGACATAGTGTTTTTAGGGAAATTATCTAGCCTATATGTAAAAAAAGGATGGGTTTTGGGGTTTTCAAAAGATTATAGTGAACATAATTTGACTATTAAAAATGAAAAATATATTTTATCACATATTAACTACTCGTATGATAAAATTCATGGAGGTGAATAATTCCTAAATTCTGATCTTTATTTTTCATACAATAAATTAATCATGACAAGGATGATATACCAAATATGATATTTTTAATGAGGTATATTCATTCAAAGAAAATATAATTATTCTAGGTATTGACTAAAACAAAATTTATTATTATATATTTTATGTATATAGTTTTCCAAGATTATATTGATAAATTTATGGTTTCATTTGCTGAAGATATATTGACATATAAAAATATTAATTAAGTTTGTGAGATTAATTTCATAATTTGTCTCAAGTATCATAGAGGAGTGGAATTATATGGTAAATTAAATAAGTGTATTTTTTTTCTTCAGCATCATTCCTTTCATCTTCATATTTCTTATAATGATGGAATAAACATTAATCATTTAAATAGAAAGGCAGCTAAAAAATTTCACACTCTAATGATTATAAATAAGATATGTAGCTTCATTGGGATATAAAGATACTAAAGATGTTTTATCAAATTGATTCCTAATTATCCAAAATATTAACCAAATGAACATTTAAATGGATAAAATTCAAATTTCCATTTGAATGTGAAGGGTTTTCGAATAACTGAAGAAGTAATTGCTGAATGTATGGGTATTTTATTTACCATCCAGGATGAAAATATTTGAATTATTTAGGGATGCATCGATGGAATAACTGGGGTGCATCCTTATTCAGAATGAGAGATTTTTTATTTTTGAATTTTTGTAATTAATGACCCATGAAAATAAAAATATATATATTGATAAAAAGTTACAATCTATACTATTTTCCATTGAGATATGGAGAAATAGTCTATATAGTTAATGTTGTGACCCATATAATTATAAAAAATTATTGAATTACATATTCAAAAATAAATATATCACAATGAGATAAATAATATGTTTTGAACAACTCAATGAATATAACATCATGAAACACTTTAAGACCCTAATATTTTGAGGTCCATCTCTATTTAATGTTACAATTTTAGTAATCTTACATTTTAGACAACCGCAGACAAAGTCAAACTACTAAATATTATTATGTTACAATAATAACAAATACATTAGAATATAAGTAATGAAAATTATTAAGTACATTATGAAAATATTTTTTTTTAAATATATAATAAATTATTTTGGGACCAAATAATTATAAATGACAATAAAACCCATTTTAAAATAATATAAATGTTTTTCGATAGAAAATTTATCTTTGAAAAAGGGTCATTTATAAAAAGAAATAAACAAATCACTCTTGTCGGACTATATTAATGATATATATATATATAATATTTTAAATATAATGTGTAAAAATAATTTAATATATCTTATAGTCATGTTATAAGATCAAATCGAATTTTACACACAAATGAAGTATTTTTATAAAAGGCGGTTTTCCACCATTTGATGGAACACTTATTTTAAATATATTTTTAAAAAAATTTATAAATTATATTTGGAAAAAAATTTATAATTTTAATGTGTAATTATAAAATATACTCCTACTGAATATTTTGTTTATTTCAGACAAGTTTAATTTTTCGATGAATAGTGGAAAATACAACATTTTAATTCAAAAATTCTTTTGCATATAATAATTTATAGTGTTAAATTAAAATTTTTATTGGTTTTAAAGTATAATTAGATCAATTTTATATCATTATATATAATATATGTCATTGATGTCAATTTTTTATTAAATTTTGACATACAATCATTACAATCGTATGTACATTTTCACTGTAAAAACTAGTTTTGTCATTCTTTCAATGTGTATAATATTAAACTATTTAAAAAAACATCAATGATTTATATTTTCCCAAATGGATTAAATATTTTAAATAATTGGATCCAAATTATGTATTTAGGCTCCTTCTATTTTGTACATTATGAATAATAACATTTGTAATTATTTTATTAACACGGATAAAAGTAAATTCAGTAATTAAGTGTAATAGAAACATTATAAATATTAGATAAATACTATAAAATTTTTATGATATCAATATATGAGTTATTTTAGTTTTTATGGCCACATTGATTCACTTTTTTGGATTTATCCCATTTTAGTTTTTTAATTATATCGAATGTCCAATATGTCATACTCATGTTTTTAAAAAGTATTACATTTTTTATATGTGGTTTCTTACAAGATATATTTTACTATAAAAAATATTTTTAAATGTAAAATATTTTTCTTAATCATGGTAACTTATTTATAAATTTTATGAAATAAATATCTACCATAAATTCTTACATTATGTAAATGAAATATTTTATTATTTAATGTAAATATCAAATAAATAGTATTAATAATATTAACATAAAAATAATTTGAGATATTTAATGTTCTATTATAATTTTATAGATTATCTATATATTTTATGGATGTATTGAAGAACTTTTTGTAATTTTATCTTGTGAATTGACTTTTTCAAAAAGATAGGTAGTAAATATTGTCAAATTTTACATTTAAGATATTTTAAAAAAAACTATTATTTTAATAAATGATATAAAATTAATGAAAATATAAAATTTTGAAAAAGTAGTAGGATAAGGTTATATATTTCATACATGGCGTATTTTGGTTCTTTTAGTGTTTTATTGTAACTATATTAACCCTTAAAGTGTAAAATGACATGTTTCCCTCATATGTGTTAAAGGGTTTAATTAAGTGTTAATGCAAAAAGATATTGGTAGAAATATTACCTAAAAATGTCTAAAAATTATTTCTTTTAGAATTGTTATAGATATCCACATATTATATTATAAATAAAACACTTTTAATTCATTTTTATTTAAAAATTAATTTATATTAAATTAAAATTTTGAGAGTTTCCACATGTACCCCACACATCAATTTTAAAATAAAAACTTATCTTTCAATTCCTCACACAACATTGATGCTTATATGATGTCAAAACCCAACCAAAATAATCTCCAAACTTCCCTAACCAAATCAAATAATAAAAATTTTTGTTAGAAATCCATCCAAGTATGATGTTAGCTATAAACTGAATGGATTTAACTGAAAATGAGGTAATATTCTTCATCGATCACTTCTAATTAATTTAATTATCAAAACAATTAATTATTATATAATACTATAAATATATTAAATATATTGATATATTTTGTGTTAATAATAATACTTCCACTTTCACACACAGCCATCAAATGGATACCAACTCATCATTCATGTGTACGGCGGACAGTCTCGTTGTGAACCAATGTCATTCATTCTTCCATTTACTACCGTTAATGGGTGGAAATAATGAAGTATTTTTAGTTTATATTTGATATATATTATATTTATAACGTTATTATTATTATTATTATATAATTATTATATAACTCATACATTCATTATTTCAATTTATTGGGAATACGATAACATCATTTGTGTACATGTGGACTACTGTCTCCACAAAACAATGTGATTCATTCCCTCAATACATGGAATTTATTATATATAATTTTTATTATAATATGAATAATATATGAACTAACTATTATAATGGAATTATAATTTACATAATTTACTTTTCATTCATTTAATATTATAAATAAATTCAAGTATATTTTACTCATATGTTCGGCCAACCATCTCCATGAACAATGCTTTTCATTTACAATCAAGACTTTTTATAGATTATAATAATTAAATATATAATAACATTTTATGATATTTATATAACTATTTACAGTATTTAATGTAATAAACCATTATCAAATTTTTTAGAACAACCAATAACAGGTCATAACAAACTCAAAAATCATAGAAATTGACAACGAAAATAGTGGAACATAATGGATGATGATTAAAAAATGGGAAATGAAATATTGTAATAAGTTAATATAAGGGATTTTAAATATTGTTTTAGATATTATATAGTTTTAGAAAAATATTAAAATAATTACACTATTGGGTGAGAGACATTCGCTAAAATGAAAATGTGAGGTATGGGGTTTATGGTCTCACTTTTTTACTTCTATGAGATTTTTGTTTTATTCATCAGTGATTTCATATTTGTGGTTTATGTATACATACTATTGATATATTATATCATTAATTATTATATATTATTGTTATTTTTTTTATTTTTTTATTTTTACTTTTGGGTCTTCTCATTCATAGGCTACAACAGATGAATAACATTTTGATCTCACTTTTATTTTTGTGGGAAACATACCTTATAAATTTATTATTTATTTTTTGTGGTGTATATAAACCCCATTTATTTCGTTAACATTTCATATCATGAATATTATCATATTTTCATATCCATTTATTTTTCTATCTTTCATGTGGAATATGATTTTATTGTTTATAAAGTTATAAGGGATTTCAAATCAATTAACATTTCATTTTGAAATATACATTATTATGCACCAATAAACATTACAATGGTGTTTTTACATACCCATTTTCACTTTATATAATGATTAACATATAAAACATAAGAAAATTTTACATATAATGTACACTTTGAAATAATTATGGTTGTAATGGGAAATATTTATCAGTATTCTTTACTCAATATAGATATTTGATCATGGACGTTGTTTCTCAATTAATCGATTACTAAATAAGAACAATTCATTGGACTGGTAGTTATGTGTGGGGACAATAAATTTTTTATCCCCTTGATGCATCAAAAGGTTCTCATTAGTCCAGTATGTTGGAAATATACAATTGGTTTCAATCCATAGTTTTTAAGCATCTTTTGAATGGTCACTTCAGTATAAGTTGTCATGTTCCTCAGAAATGACATCCAATAATAAATCATTTCTCTAATAGATATATTATTTATCATTATTATTATCCATGGGGGTTTTTTATGATAAAGTCTATAGATGCATTTCATTATCTGTTTATTGATGAAATTCTATGTGTTTTCAGTCATTTTAATATCCATGCTGATTTAATCTCAATAAATAATTATTGCATAAAATTTTCATACAAATACTAATCATTTGAGATCACCTATTTTATACATGCATTACCCTAGTTAGGAATTGGAATCTATTTAATGATTTTCAAGGATGCTGATATTTTACATATGTTGTTCTTTTTTTTAATTTCCTAATGTAATATGGGTATCCGGAATGGAATATGGTTTTCCAAAACTATTAAACTGTTTGGTCCATCTTGATGTGATTACATGTAATCATTAAAATTTAATAAAATAATGCACCATCTCTAGACTGTTGTATTTAGGGCACTATAGTTGGTATCAAAGGAATTTTATAGGAATCCATGAAAACATGATTTCGGAAAAAAAAAATAGATTAGATAACAGAACCCATTAATTTAGTATGTGTGAAAAAGTTAATTAAAAATAATTTCATTTCATTTTGAGGACATATGTTTAAAGTTAGAGAGAAATATTTGGGTTTATATGATCTTTTCATTTAATGTAATTATGGCTATTAATAATATTTGAAATAAAAAATAAAAGTTACTATATAACCTATAGGGTTTAAACATATTTTTAATTTTAAATATTTTTATGTTATATTCAGGATTCAAATCGTAATTTTCCTTAATAATAATATATATTTAGAAAAAGGAAATCCCACAGGCTGGATAACAATCCATCACAACCAGCAAGGCCATAGGGTTCGAACCGGTATCCAAATAGAGACCGGAGTGTGATCCTACAACTACTATACATATATTCTTGGTTAATGTGGTAATTTTTTTAAATTCTAATGGAAAAATGTTATTTTTATTTTAAGTAAATATTTTATCAAATAAACAATCTTGGGATTTGGAAAGGATTGGCTGATTATCTGAATTATGCTATATCAGAAGGTGTTCAATATTTTTGGATTCCGATAATATAATGGTAATCATAATATTTTGAAAAATGAATTTTGAATTTTATTTTGGAGTCAAATATAATTTTTTTGGACTTATGGGGATTCAGGTTATTTATGGAAATAGTTAGCATATCTTTTATATTATGTGATATTGAAAATTTATTTTTCGTTATAAGACATTAACAATGGATGATCATATTTTAATGTCCATACTATCAAATCCTTCAAATTTTAGGGTCTCAATTTTAGTCATCAACATTTTTTAGGAATGATATATATTTTTTGAATGCCCTATTTTAGCATTGAATATTACTTTTTAATTGTGATGAATTTTTTTTCTAATCTTTTTTAGTTATATTATTTTAATTAATAGCTCTTCAACCCTAGTATAGAATATTGGATAATGGAAAGGACATCAATAAAATACTTTAAATGGTTCCATACAAGAGGTGGCGTGAAATTAATATTTCCTTAAAACTCATCCAAAATCACGATCCTCATCGATTATCATAAAAAAATCCATGTCACAAGAGAACCATATGTCTTAAAGAATCTTTATGGGAAGACTTATCTGAATTTTAATACATAGATGAAATGTTTTTCAACAAAAAAACTAAGAGTGAAAGGTATGATATATCCCTCTCCACACCCTTCAGGTAATACAAGGATCATGATTTGATATTACATTCCTTGATAATCCATGATTCCACACAACCTCAACCATATACTACATCAACAATACCTTTCTTGAGAAAAATGCCTATAGTGCTATGATGTAGATTTAATTCCTCAAACTGTATACTATTAAACATATCGAACCATATCCTCCTTCATATCTTGGATAAGTGGTAATTATTTCCAACTATATGTCTTCACACTTCTACTAAGTGACATCTAATGTCATCAAAAACCCACAAGACACATGGTGATCAGGATTAACCAATTGAATGACTAAATAATGAGATAATGACTTTTCAACTGAACACTTCGACCCTTTCCAACAAAAATGACCTTATAGATCACGTAACAAACATTTCAAACAATGTTTTTCTACCAATTGTGAACACTAGAACTCATAGATAAATACCTCAGGAATATATGATGGAACAAAACCCCCCATATAAAATCATCTTCTTTAGATCATCCTCATATAAACTAATTGAGTCACATCATCAAACATATCATTATTTCAAGACCTCCACCTCATAATTAAAATGATAGAAGTCCTCCACATACTACACCATAGAATACTATAATATCATCTGAAAAAAGGATTCATCTGTCACAAACCTCTCTAATATCAATATTCATCATAGATAGATATTTAATCACTCTCCATGAATCTATAGACTCATGTAAGAAATATATTTCTATCATTCTACTTTGGAAATACGGTAAAAAATTTCCCAATAAAAAGGCATAGGAAATATCAAAGTCATAATCCAACATTAATTCTATCCACTATCATTTGTTCAAAATTAGGTCATGTTGGGAGAAGAACAAACTCAGGATCTTGTGATGGGAGAAAACCACAAACACTTTTCGATGAGGTATGTCACACAATTTTAAGGAATATTTTCTCATACCAATATCATTGGAGGAGTAGTTATATTATATTGGATTTAATTTCCAAGATGTATAAAAAAATGATCTCTCTTTCATCATGGAAATTCACAAGAAATTACATGAAGAATACAATAAAATATATAATTTAAATGAATATTCAATAAAAAGAATAAGATAATTGAATATATTACCTTTTATAAACATGAAATTTTTAAGACACTGCTCATTCAACAAGAACTCAAAATCATTTCTTAGTCAACTATTAGATAACTCATAATCTATGTGAAGTTGGGTTGGAACCACTTATAATATCCTAAATTACCAAAGAAATTATAAACATGAAAAAATATCAAAGATATTTCATAGAAAAATACACCTTGATCATCAAAGTACCCATATCTACATTGTTATGGGATATGAAGTACCATTCAGAACAAACAACATGAGCCCATAACTCTATATTTTACATCATCGTGAATAGTTATGGATTATAATGGATACCCAAAATTGATTATAGATTTTCTTCATAATCATCCTCCAAATGGGAGTACATCTGGATGTTGTTGAAAATAACCAAAAAGTAGGAACCCTTTCCACACATTTTAACATCTCTACCATGCTCACAATAATAATTATTCTAATCAGTTCATAACATGCCTTTAGGGGTTCCTCCATATACTCCCAAGTCTATCGATTAACAATGGGGTCCAAATTAGAATCATATGGATACTATGTAAACTTTATCTGATTAATACTATATTTTAAACCATAAAAAATAATAAAATGAATAATAATATATACCGAGTGGGTAAAAAAATAATAATAATAATTTCCTATAATAGTTTTGTTCCCATGAACCAGTATACTAAACATGAAAATTTGTAATAAATCCATGTGTGAAAATATCCTCAATGGAAAGACACAACTAATTTCCCCAAAAAGGGTTCATACACCACTCTAGGAAAAATAATCAATGCTAAATTCTATAGTTCCTTAATCATCCATCTCTCACATAGCCTTTTCCCTTATCGAGATCTACAACCATGAAATCTGATTGGGTACCATAGATGACCTGAGAAGAGTGTGAGTACAACTACATAGGCCACCACTATTGGTTTAAAAACAAATTTCTAATGTAAAAAAGTGTGTATAGATATAAAAATAATAAAACATAATGTAATATAAGAAAAATTATATAAAAAATAAAAAAAATCAATAATCCACTTTAGCTCTAGGGTTCATCTGTGACACATGAACAACAATATTTGATTTATACCACATCTAATGCCTAAACCATATATCATAAGTATTAAAACATTGGATCATATAGTGGAGTGTATTAATCAATTAAATTTAGCAAACTATGTTGAATTTGTCATTGTATATACTCTGTGAAAATATTTTTAGTCATAAGATCATTTGTCCATCATGAAAATCATGCATATCATCAGTTGTTCCAGGAGAATCAAAGTGGAAAATCCAAGTATTAAGACCCTTAGTCCATTATCCTCACCGACACCACTCTTAAATATTTACATGTATCAAAATTAATACATTTTAACAGGTTATATTATCAATGGTGTTCCATTTCCAAAATCAGTGTTCACCATCATCCATCATTCAGAAACACATTTCCCAAATAACATTGTTTACCAATTTCTACCATTATTCTTATTTCCACATATATTAATTACTTTTTATCACCCTTTCATAATTTTTGAATACCACTTTTACCATATACCATTTCTCCCCTTATCAATTCATTAACCATTTAATTTTTCATAAAATCCAAAAAAAACCCATTATTTCTTTATTACAAGATGAGAAATAATACTAATAATATTAAAGTCATATACCCTCTTTTCAATTATTTACAAACCATTCATGTATTTACCATGTCATTGTAAGGAAATATATCTAGCCATATGTATGGTATAACTATCATAAATGGACTTAATGAGATTTATTAATCATTGAATACATCTTTTAAAATCCCAATCATTTATTCCTAAATTATTATGAAAGTACATAGAAATTTGGAAAAAACAAACACTAAAAATAAACGTGAATAATTAAAGAATATGGGAAATATTAAAATAACCACCTACCATAGGATTATAAAAAAATACTCCAACTACAACTTTATATTCATGTTTAAATTACTACAACAATAAAATAAAACTACTAAAAAAATAAGGACTGTGGGACATAGAAGAAGATGAATAACCAAAATTATATTCACCAAAAAATATAAGGAAATCAATTTATAAAAATTTATGAGGATTTTAATTGCAATAAATGGAAATTCAAGAATAATAGAATCTAATTAGATATCCTCAATATAGATAAGGTGGAGTTTGGAATGCAATCTATGATTTTATGTGTGAAATGATGTAGAATTTTTTTTGAAAAAAACTAATGGTCAATATGTAAAAGTGTTAAATCTTCGTGTTTTAATAAGGCACATGTCTTGAATGAATGGATTTCCAAATAATGTGTCACTTATGAGAGATCCTTTTTCTATGTAGAAATCAAAAGGCATGGTCTCCTAGGCCACTTGGTTAGTTTAAAAAACAATGAGAAGGCTATGAAATTTGATTCACACTCAACCCTCTTGGTTTCTAGGTCACCTCACATGGTTTACAATACTAAGATTCTACATGAACCTAGCCTAGAATTTATGGTGGATGGTTATAACTAATAGTGTATCATGCTCTAAAGGACATGATTTCCCACTTTTCCATATCTTTAACATGTAGGATTCTCCGGATACCATAAATACTCATTGAAATCATTCTAAAACCACTTCAAACGAATTTTGACAATATTTAATGTAATTATATACCTAAAAAGGCATCAATATCATAATATTTTCTACAATTTAACAACTCTTCCTCTCGAATATTGCTTTATCATTTCTAAAACAACACTGGAAAAAGGATAATCCATTAGGACTACTAATGAACACATGTCTACCACGATTCCTCCTGAACATGATCATGAATCCCAAACACTCATAACAATAGAATAGTATTACACTAATAAATTTATCACTATAAATAATAACTTTTATGAGGTGCTCTATAATGGACGCATCACACTCAAACTCAGAACAATCAAAATCGATCACATGAAAGGGGTCATGGTGATACTGGTAATTCTGTAAAAAGGGGAATAGATCATTTATAGAACTACACAAATGATTATGAAACATTCTATATGTTATTAGATTAATTCAATATATGAAATTGAGTGGATTTACATACATGGGAAATAGCATTCCATACATAAAAAATTAACCATGAACCAATTTTGTTGAAAAATAATGGAAAACATTGTAACCAAATAATGACCTAAGAGGTAGATGTATGAAATAAGTGTATGAAATCATTCTAATATAAGATATATTCATACAATTTTTGACCAATAGAACCTTTTTTATTTCCCCTATATGATACTCAACAGATACAACTATAATTCTCCCCCTTCAATCCAACATTATGGTGATCTACATGGCCTTCTATACACTTCCTCATATCGTTCAATATGAATAGTCACCCAATACTGTTATTGTAGTAGAAATCAAGATGGTCCAAATAGTTCCTTCAAAATCTTGGGGAATGAACTCATCCTGTCCCCATACACCTTTATATCCCTCTATAATTTATTTTCTACATGTGAGTTGTGTGATGTACCCATAAAGACATGAGTATCAAGTGCCTTCTACAATCCCTTACATAATAGATATGTAAAAAATGGATCTATGAAATATACATTAAACTGAGTCACCCCATAAAGACATATTATATCTCAGTCATATAAGCCACACAACTGATCGATGCTGAATGTATCCCTGATTGGAAATAAATATGCTACATTTTTCAACTGATTGGAAACCACCCATATTTCTACACTCTGCCAAGAATTAATTGAAATAAACGACATAAAATCGATGGTAAAAACATCCCACTTCTATTCTATAATTGTATATGGTTATAAAATGTGATTAGGCCACTAATTATTGGACTTTACCATCTGATAGATGTATTATCACATAAAAAAGGCTTCCACTTCCACCTTCATTCACAACCACCAATATTGTCTCTGATGATCATGGTACATTTTGTTCAATCATGGGTACACAACTAAATTTTAATCATGAAACTCATATATCAATTATTACAATATACTAATAGTCACCCAAACACATCTATAAATTTGAATTATCTCATCATGTTTGATGATCCAATATGAAGGTAAATCTAAACATTCAATGTTGTCCCTCAACACTAGGAAGTAGGGATCGACATTCTACCACATTATGATCAACCACAAAAGAAATGTAATAATGGATTAGAACATTGGTTTTCCCAGTTTCTACTTATCTTAAACACCTATATGAATTTCCTTAATCAAGGCAGTCATCTTCCACTTAAAACACGTCTTATTAATAGTCTGAGTCTCTGTCTTCCAACTCAAATTAGCAGCTACATAGATTAATATTCATGGAATATAATCTAGTTAAAAAAATATTTCATTTACTATAATAATATGTTATATAAATTATTTATATCATTCTATGGAAGCATATATTTACTACTATTTTGATCATTAAATATTGTAAACCTTTCACTAAGAACATAATATTTCAACAACATTTTTGTCTAAACCACAGAGATCAACAGAAGACAGTTTGAAGGAAATTCTATTCAGTTTCACCCTTAATCCATGATCCAAATTTCATGAATGGATATCCCTGAATCAGTACTGATCCATGCCTAATTATGGATGGATCATAATAAAAATAATACACATTACCCAATTTGTTTAAGATTACAATTGGTGTTTTAGTAAAATGCATGTTCATATCTTAGGTGGCATTCTCACATGCTTCAGACCCAAAAAATGTTATTCCCTTATTCTCTTACAATAATAGAGGCACTTCAATGTGGTAAAATTCCCTAATGAACCATTATTTGTAGCTTGGAATACCCAAAAATCATCATATTTCAAAAATATTTTTGGGATTATCTCAAGAATCAACCACTGATGACTACTAAAGGACTATAAAGATACATTATTTAGATATTTTATAACTCAGAAAATGTAACTTATCTATCTATAAATTAAACATAGATAGAATGTGGTGAATCTTATACTCTTGTAGTGTAGTACGGACAATGTCTATACATTTGGCACGATCCCCCATAATATAGGAGTAAACTATTATTTAATATAAAATGAAATCCACAAACTAATCCAATTAAGGGTGAAATATTCATTATTTCATGACCATGAACACAATATAAGAATTAGATATCCCAAATAGCATCATAAAGAAATCATAAAATCCATACATGATTCTTAGAGCAGGCCGTGTGATTTGAGATCCTCTCACCCTTAATTGATGACACCCTAATCTCATATAAACCTATGAGAATAAATTGGAAGCCATGATCTAAACAAAAATATCATTACTACACGGAATAAGATATTGTTTTCTAATATTCATCTAATGAATCTTTTAGTAATCCTTTCATAAATGAAAAGATCATTCATATTTCTTGGAAAATAGAACTTGATATCCCCAAGGGGACATACTCAGTAGGATGAACCCTTTAAACTACCATTCCACTAGATGTGTCTCTATAACTTGAATACAAACTATGGAAACTATATATGTTGCAATTGAAATTGGATCAACTCTATGAATAAAGTAAATAAAAAACTAGAATTCTATATCAGTTATTCTCATTAAACAATCATTTAGAAGTACAACATGAAACCGATAGAGTATAAGAGGTAAAAAAACTTTTTTTACTACCCCACTATAATAACTCCAGACACACAAACTAAGAAGTGGTCTCACATAGATATTTATGGGCTAGGAATACACATCCATTATGGATATCCCAATCTCTATGAGGAATAAATATGTTACACTCTAGATAGGTGAAATCCACTCTCCTAATAAAACAATCAATGTCCTCATGATACAAAACTGTCAAATCCATTCTAAATATCAAGTAAAAACAAAAAATATCATTTTGGAAAAAATCCAAATGAAAATAAAAATCCAAAAACACAGTTGAACACCCATTTTAATGACATATTCCATCTGGTCACATCACAAATGATGTGTTAATTAAAAAATCTCATGAAATAAATCCAAAAATATACATACATAGTTACTAAAGAAAAAAAGACATAAAATAATTAGAATATGTTTTTACACATCAAGTAGTATAATGATTAATAGAAAAAATAATAATAACTTATAAGTCAATAGACCAGCTATTATACTGATAGGTGCAGATGAAAATACAAGTAGCTAACTTTTCTCTCTAACCAGAGAACCTTTCTATGTCCCATGAAATTCAACACTCCTCTTATATTTTCTCTCTCATAATTGAGTGAATCATCATACAACCCTACTAGAATATCCTATTACACACCAATTGTTAGATTTAAGTGGTGTAAATGATCCACATTCGGTGCTCTATTTCATCCTTTGTACTATATCTATACAAGTTTACCATGGGTTCCTGCAGAACCTCTAAAGGTATCATATTGTACTGAAATATTGATAGTACACTGGTGGTTGGGGAAACAAATCATTCCTGGTACCCATCTTGGAGAACTAATTGTAGAAAACATAGTCAGTTCCCTATGAGGTTGATCTTGGCCATTAAATAATCTTCCAGTCATCACCTTACGAAATGTACATTAAAATGCCTCATTTTATCTAAGGATGTACCATTAGATTCTAAATTGAACCCATCTATCTATCAATATTGTCCTCCATCAGGTTCCCCTCTGAAATCGGACCCCAATTCACTAATTTATAAAATATAATAAAATGGAAAATATTAACATGGGGCATTATCTAACATATAAATATATCATAAAAATGTTTTTTTATAGCTACAATAACACTTATAATTTTGGAACAAAATATAAAATTTTAGTGAACTATCATACATAATTAATCATATACATTTACCATAAATTAAAATTCATAAACAATTTATTTATTTCCAAATTTTAGGTTCTCTATGTAAAAGTGTTTCAAGAATTTATCCTGAAATTGCTTCCTTTCCCTACCCATTAAATTCTCATCCTACACTTGAATATCATGCTAGCACATCATTGGTCATTATAAAAAATAAATATCTATCTTAATCCTTCTCTCTATAGTATTCTACAAGTGGTGAATCATTTCTTCGATATAGACAGTCTAGAATATAACTACCTAAGGACCACCCTCTCTGAGGAATTTCAGAGGATAATAATGTTGGAAGTCCATATTCTGGAAAACGAGCCATCCTATATTGGATATATATATATATATACATATATTAATAAGGCCAAATTATCAAGGAACTACACATCATATCTCTAACCCAGAACCAACAGGGTGTCACGTTCCACTACCAAAGGTGCATTCTAAAAAATATACACTTATCACACTACCAGCAAATTTCTTCATCGAGGTATCACTAAATAATTCTAAATACATGTTTCATGGAAAATAACATAGCTTTTACATTATTACATATAATATAGAACAAATATCTCCATATGAAAGATACACTACATAAACTATCCCAATAGACATAACGACAACACTGTCATTACCCCCATCAATCCCTATCAAGGTCCACTATCGAACATTGGGTAACGAAAAATAATAAAATTTTGAGGATTATGTTTGAAACCATTTTACATTTTTTTTTAATATTAGATTTCATATTTTTGAAAACACTTTATTATTCAATAATTAATTGAAAAAATATAAATTCATTATATTTCCCACTACCTAAATTTTTTTATTTCAAAGTAACAAACCATGACATATATTTATTTTGTGTATTCCTAATATGATCAGTGTAACATAAATCCCTGAGTTCCTAAAATGATGCATGTATAATGAAATATTTTTTCTTGTTATATCATGAGTAAAATATAAAATACTTTACAAATTAATTGTATCTCCCAAGGTGAAAAAATATTTCCAATATAACAAGAGAACACCAAAAACCACATTCCCTCCCTCAGATCATGTGGTTTCCCCCGCACATGGGATAGCTTCTCACATGAATGAGTTCAATACCAAGGTTTGATATATCATATTCATTTTTATAACACTATTAAATAATATTAAAATAGAAATGATCTGATATTTTGATACCACATTTCAACATCTCATCCTGGTTCACTCAAAAAAGTAGGTAAACCCATTTTTCATGTTATCTTAGTTGGTCATCCCTATAATCTAGGGCCTTCCAACTAGCACTGAGGTTTTAATGTGAAATGTGGGAGACTATAACCTCTTTGTGAATATAATAATATGGTGGGTAATATAATTAATAAAAAATAAATAAAACAATAACTAATATGTTACCGCATATCACCTAAAAAATTCCTATCATTTTCTTTGTTCCCATAAACAAAAACTATAAACATGTCATGTCTTAATAATTTCATATAGTAAATGGAATTCAAAAATAAGGAAAAAACTAACCACCTTAACAAAAATTCCACATATTATGATGGGCCGTCTCATCCATTCTCAATTACATAATTCACAAATAATTCATGTGTTTTTGGTCTGTTTACCATGGATTTGATAATAAACATGAATTCTACATGGAACTAATCGTTACTCATGAATAGTGTCAGTATAATATAGTAAGCCACCATGAATGGTGTCTAAAGATATATAAATAATCAAAACTAGTTAATCTTGATGTATAATCCATTATAGATAAAGAAATAAACTAATGGAAGGATTTGTAAATAATAATTATTCAATTAACCTCTTGGGCACTCCTGTTCAACCAAGACACCCAAAAAAACAATTATTTGGCCTACACAAAAAGAATGATAAATATATCTATGAAGTTAATAAACATATATAACATTTTTTCAAACATTAATCAATTCAATTAACAGTGCCGAGGGGAAACAGTCCATGTACCTACACTAGGTCAAAACTATGTGTTTTCGGAGTGTGATTCCATCATCCAAATCAGGTATAACATTGGTACTGACCAGAGAATCAATCAAGTATTATAGAAATATGAGGACCATCATTAAAAAAATAATATCCCAAAATATCTTTCAAAATTTCCATGTTTCATCATCATTAAAAATTTAAGACATTACAATAAAAAAGGTTTTCCATTTTGAAAATTATTATTCACCATTGTCTAATATACTCAAAAAAATTTACCCATCTACACAATTAATCCATTTAATCTGTTATTATTATATTAAATCCCTTAAATGTACAATAGAAACATTTATAAATTTATCTATTACACTTTAACCATTTTACAATTCTTTTCTTATGAAAGATTAATGATTTTCTTCCAAATAAAACTCAATTTGACCCTTATTCCATGCTATCAAATCTAGAAATATGTATAACCAATTTAAAAGAATTAACTCTCTCTTCCATAATTTACATTAAATTCATACAATTTCTAGGTAAATGATATAAATTTTATTAGTTTCATCAGTTTATTTTTGGATCATTGTTTTATCGACCTTTACGGCTCCCAACTAGTGCTATGTACCTACACTTTCACTTACAGTTATGAATTTTTTACATATATTATCGATTTTATATGGGTCTTAAATATATTTTCATTAGGAGAAACTAGTTTCATTAGTACCTGTTAAATCCCATTGTAAATACCTCAACCCTAGTAGCCTAGAGTTGGTTCTTTTTTTTTGTCACATTTGTACTGGGTACATGTGTTCTCATCCCAAAGGACTGAATAGTTTAGTATATTTGGAAAACCAAAGTAAAACATAAGTTTCACATTAAAGCCTGAAATTGAATACAAAATATAAAATCTAATTGAAGCATCTTTAATCACTTATATTAACCATACATTTAAATCATAAAATATATCATGGAATCCAGGGAAAAATAATACATAACGAAGGGGTGATCATAGTTTCTTAGAAATGTAAATCATATAATAGAAGCATTCATAAGTGAACATAAATATTATGTGATAACTAAAAAACATTTCATTAAAAAATAATTATCTTAATATGGGTGGAATAAAAAATGTCAAATAATGCATATAAATAATTACCTGAGAATGAAACCTAATGATGGATGTTATACTAGTCTAATAGTAAAATTTATTATCAATAACTAATATCATAATGAGGGAATTCATTATTTGGGACATCATAAGCATTCCATCAGCACCTCGTCCAAGAAGTCAATATAAATGGGTAAGTCCTCAGATATAACAAGGCCTTGTTTCTCTCACGAGACCCAATGATGCATTGATGGGATATAGCAGGCCCTGGAAAACACATTCTATGAAAATTTAATTCCTCATATGAAAGGGGTGAAACATAATGAACATATACATTCATAATGAAACTATCCTAATAAATTTAAATAATTTCCCCAATTAGAATGCATAATCTTAAACAATCAAGAGTAATATGGTGAACGATATGATGATTGTAAATCCCCAGACAAAATGATCATAATCCATTCACTAAAATATGGTAGATGGTACCCTATGGGCTCCACCTCAATTATGAATAATATTAATTACAAACTGTTAATAAAGATGAAAATACTCGAACAAAATCATTGAAATTTTCTTGACGAAAATACCCTTTTTTGAATAATTTATTTTAAAAGATTATATATATTAAAATAAAAAATTTTCCTAGTAGATAATGTCTTAAAATTGTAAAGTATTCTTAAAAACCTTATGGAGTCATAAAAATGGGAAAATATGATCATGTTGTAAATTTTTCAAAAACATTTACTTTATATTTTGAATAAGTGAAACATTTAAAATACTATTTTTAAAAGAATGTGTGAGAATTAACCTAATGAACTAATTCTGTGTATTATCTATTAGTCCACATAATACATGTGCAATTAAAACATAATATATTAAAAATTCATTTAATTCATAATAATTTCATGACAAAATATTTGGTGTATAAGATTATCCCAATGAATAGAAATTGGGTTAAGAAAACCCCTACCACAATGAAAATCACCAAACAGTATGCCTCATTAAACTAATAATCATAAAATTAAACATTGAATACCATGATGATAATGAGATTCATGATATGATATATCAAAAAAAATTAGATATATCACACAAGAGAAATCACTGGTGAATAATGAATATAATTTAGAAATATATGGGAGATGAGAAAAAACCTTACCTTACATCCGAGAGTGTTCTGGAATTGCACATAATATCTTGGATAATCAAAATTTTTCAATTAATAACATAATAAATAGCCCATAAATCATTTAATTTATTTATTATAATATCATTGTGTTAATTTAAGTCCATTTTGGTCGTTTATAATGTTAAATTGTCTTATTCTATGATCATTTGTTTCATGGTTTGATCGTACGTTCTATGGAGTATAAATATGGGTGCTCTTGTCAAATGGGAATAAATTATTCAGAAGTGTAATTATTTTGTACTAACGATGCATCATTATTATAAATTCTACCATATAACATTATTATATATAGTATGCGTATGATTAATTTGATAAAATGTTATTGAAAAATAATTAGTTTTTTATAGCAGTTTTTATGACCATTGAAAACTAGTATCATTTTATTTATTAAAAAGCTTAAATAATTGATCCAAAACAGTAAATATTTTTTAATATAAATATTATGAAATATATTTACCATTAAAATGGTTTGAATCCATCCTTGAATGAGGTAATTAAAAATTAAAACTCATCATCCACGATGGCGATGAATCAGTACCTCACATACGATGTTTTAATTTATAGAATAAATGGAGAAGATAAGATACTTGATGAAGGATATTCTATTAAAAATATAATTAAAATAAAAATATGATACATCATTTATAATTCATCTTTGTATTAGGGAAGTTTAAAATAAGAAATAAAATTAAAGAAATTAAAAGATAATGAGGGTGGGGTTTTACTCTTGAGTGTTGTATCTTGTGAAACTCTATAAGCCACATAGAATTTGGTTTTTTCTCTGATCAGAAACACAATATTTGGGAAATGTTTGTGGAGATGATTAATTATTATTTTATATTCAATAAATAATCATAAAAATTATGAAATTAAGCGATGGAAAGAGTCCCTTTTTATATTTGTGGTCAGGGGTAATTTTGGAATTGCTTAAGATATTAAAATATAATTATAGGGTAAAGGCTTCCAAATGACCTAAAATTATCAAGGGATTACATTAAAAAAAATATTATCATATTTTCCTTTATTAAATATTTTTTTTAATAATATATTAATTCATGTAATACAATTTTTTCATCTTTAACACTATTCGTAATTATGACTTTAAAAACATTACAAAATGGATTAACATTATATTAAAATATTTTATTGTATCGTTAAATTTTATATTTACCGATATAGTTCAGGTTTCTGATTAATTATCAAATATTATATTTATTTTAATATTTTTAATATCATTTATTTAATTTCCGAAAAAATTAATAATTGCAAACTCATCAATGTGAAATCCTTTTAGAAATTTATTCTTTGAGTTAAAAAAATATTTTATCTAGATTAATATAATTACTTATTCTTTCCAAATAATATTTATGATATAAAATATCTTCCAAAAAAACATATATTAAATATTCTACTATTTGAAATCCATAATTTGAACATCTTTAATAAAATATTATAAGAGTCATAAAGTAAACCAAGTGGATCCGAATGCTCCCAAATTAGAACCAAATAATATTATGACCTAAATGTACTCATAAAAAAATGATTTATTTATGTTTTGGTGTCAATTATGTGTTATTATAATATTAATTAAATCGATTTTATTTATTTGTGTTCTTACCACACAAACATTCATATTAGTGTTACATAATCATTAATGATAATTACTACATACATAAAATTTTAAAATAATTTTAAATAATAAATATAAATTAATTAGGTTCAATATAATATTTATAGTTTTTTAATTATGTATATATACTCATATTCATTTCAACTGAACTTCATTAATTTTAAAATTTTACATTTCTTGCCTGGCCCTAGCATTGGACTTTGCATTCAAATATTATTCACTTAATATAACTCTTAAATTATAAAATAACATCGTAAAATAAATTATAAATATTAATAATATAAAAATATTTTAAATTATATTTATATATTAATTATTAACTATATGGGAAAAATTTGGACTTTTTCAATGCTTCGCAGGCAGTATGCTGGCACTAATAATGATATGTATAATTATCTTGAAATAATTATAATATATATGTTCTAGATTATTTTGGTAATATATATATATATATCTATTAAAATATCATGATTTAGTCAATGATTAATTTATCTATATTTTATATCTTCATTATTTCATTTTGAAATAAAAAAATATACAATATTATCCAAACAATTCCTTTTTTACTAGTCATCAAAAAATAAATCATCTCAGAAAAATTCAAAAAAATCTAACTAGTTTAAATTTCAATATTATCATTTCTAAAATGAATAGTAATTTTTAAAATAAAATTTATAAAATTTCAAGAAAAATATTAAAACAACTACGCTATCAAAAGGATGGAAAAATACAATTTAAAAAAACACATTATTTTTTTGCTTAAAAATAGATTTTTTAAATTTTTGGCCTATATAAATTATATGATGAATTTCAAGGAAAAAATGAAATTATAAAATATAAATACCATTATTATATTTTACTAATATTTATTAATTTAATTTAATAAGGTAAAATGACATTATTTTTTAAAAAATATTTTTTTATAAAAATAAGTCCTTTATGTCCAATTGTTTTTTTTTATTTATAATTAATTGGAAACCAATGATTTCATTTTAAAAAACCATGTGAAAAATAGTTTTTATAATTTACATAATATATTTCATTCCCTCCATTACAATGGCTAGGTGATAAATATCACAACTAAATAATAAGAGTTATTGATTTGATTAGGTTTGGTGTTCTGCGAAACATAGCCGAAATAAGAAGAAAAATTATAAGAATGGACATACCATGAAATATTTTATTTATTGCACCCTTCATTATTTTCTCCATCCATGGAGGATCGAGAAACCCTATTAGGACTTTTCCTACGGTATATTAGGTTACCGATCCGGGGTCAACCTGGGATGGTTCATCAAAACTCACCGATTTTATTATAATATTTTCAATATAATTATATCATTTTATTTTAATATTGGTTTAATAAGACATGAGTTAGTTGATAATGATCATTCTAGAACAATATATATAGCCTATAATGATGTTTAGTTATACATTTATCCATTTCTTGAAAGGGATTTTCTTTCATAGAAATTCTACATTGAATATATCCTTCCTTGATAATGAGAGATGTCTATAAATCTCACGAATTATATTGTATATGTTCACAAAGAATGATATATTGTCGATGAAATTGAAAAATAGTGAAATATATTTTTTAGAAAAATGGAATTCATTATTTTAAAATTTTGTGTTTTCATACTTTAATGACAAATTCTGTATAATTAATTCCAAAATATGGTAATGTGTAATTGGGAAAAGAAATTTATTTGTTTATTTTTCCTATTAACAATATTATATAGTGAGAACGGTAAACCCCAAAATGAATGTAATGGTGTTTGATACATGAAATGTACTAAAAACATCAAAAATTAAAAAAAATGTTGTATGTGGTAAGGAATGTGTAAATTATTAAAGGTACTTGTTATATTATTGAATTAGACCATAAAAGTTAAATGAAAAGGTCATACAATGGCTGAATGATTTAATTTTGAATAAAAACCAAAACAGTATGTAGATGAATTATTAATAATGGAAATTTTTATTTATTGTACTCAAAATGATATTACTTCATTTGTGAAAAATGATTTTTATTTTGGTCATCATCCAAAAAATAATTCTAACACCATTTATCAAAAGTATCAACATGTATTAGGATCTGGTGGCATACAATTTCATCTAAAAGAAAAACCAAATCTGAACAAAGAATCATATGATCTACTCCTCAATAATTCAAAAAACCATTTGTCAATTAAATTTAAGAATAATTTTCTTTTAATAGCTTATTAATTTTAATCAATACAAAATAATTATTATATATTCAAAATCCAATAAAAAAACTATTAATAAAAATGAAGGAGACTCATAAGAAAACTATATCAAAACAAATCAGTGGTAGAATATCAAAATAACATAATTCCCCAAACTTTTTTCTATCAACCATGATCATATTAAAATTAGAAATTAGAAATAAAAAATTAATCATATTAGTAAATTTCAAAAAACATATTAAAATGTAAAAAAATAAATATCTGCAATTTAGTATATTTTCACCACATCCAAGATAATCTTTATACCTTATCTGGATCACAATTTATTTTTCATACTCCTTCATATCTCATTCTTTTCCTACACCCCCTAATACCATTAAAATTGTGTTATACATTAATAAAAAACTCTCTACACACATATACTCATAGATAGTTATCCTATCATGAATCCTCATATTCTATATAATGGATATTTTCTCATTATCACTTTCATCATGACATGAGTATACTGAACTAAATTAATTTTGATCCCCATATAAGGTTTTTTATTCACTTTATAAAATTACATTGAATTTTTCCATTATGTCCTTGAGTTTAGTCTGAAAAATACTTGATACCCACCTTTATTTTGATTAAAATGTGAACGTATTTGAAAATATATAATTTTTTATCAAATAAAACGGATGAATCGAAATGGAATCCTTTTTTAATAATCTTCATATATTTCCTTTTTTTATAAATGATGAACTACTTATGCATCTCCTTTCATATTCCAACAGATTCATATCTAATATTCTATATATATCGGTTTAATAAAAAGCGGATTAAATTTAATTTATATCATATACATCATTATTCATACATGATTATTTTATATATATATATATGTGTATTCTTATTCTAATTAGTTTATATTTGTTGTACCATACAATCGTTTATTTCAAGGATCTTATTATAGGGGGAGTGACTTATAATAATATCTAAATCATAGAAAATTATCCATACGGGATTTGATGCCTTATAATTTTCCCCATAATAACACATATGAATCGGCTCCATAAAAAATAAATTTTTTTCATATATTTATCAATTTAAAATTTGAAACAAAATAGTCAATTAATCCTAACCATCAATTGTATAATAAGAATTAGCAAAATTAATGAATATAAAAGAAATTGACATTGAACATTGAAACTTTTACTTCAAAAATCATAATTCAATTAAAAAAATTATAAAAATGATATTTCATTGTATTTTTTACAAATATAAATAAAAATTTATGATCTAAAATTATTATTTTCATAACAATATTGAACGAATTACAATAATCCATTAAAAATCCTTAATGAGTTATATATTTTTTTAATCTTATTCTTGATATAGAATAATCAAAATTTCATTCTAATATTTTGAGAATGATATCAAAACCATTCCACGTCAAAAGTGAAATAAATTGTGGTGAAATGAAATGGCTAGACCTAATATAGAAGTGTTATGAATCACTACATTTCAAATGGTAATATTAATAAATCCAAATATAATATAATAAAATGAGATGTTTTAAGCCTCATATATTGTCATTATTCGAAAAAATATGAATTATAAATCCCATAGATTGTATTGCAATATAGGATTAAAGGTGTAACACCCCAAAAATCATAAATTAAACATTTTATTGGACAATGTATACGGCTTGAAACACCATCAATAGAATAAAATAAAAAACCATGATAATTTATGATATATTTCTTGATAAATAAATTCAATATATTAAATATCTTTCATTATACACAATATTTTGTTTAAATTTTGTTACATGCAATAAAATGTTTCATATATATCTTTTGTTATGCATACAACTGAGTATTACCAAAAAACAACATACTATTAATATAAATAATTTTTTTGAATAATATGTAATTTCAATTAGAATGGTGGGCATGAATATGATTAAATATATAATGAAAATATATAATTTACATCGATTTTTTATTTATCTTTCGATTAGAAATAATATCAGGGTCATTAATATATAAAAGAAATGTTATCTTTTTAAAACATGATTTAGTCTCCCTTAGAAAACTAATTGTAAAACTAGTTTTTAACGGATATTGAATCAATATTGGAAAAAAATAAACTAAAATTATTAAATATTTATACATAAAAATAACTTATGGGGATTTTATTTTATTTTTCCGAAAATTCACATTTTTTAATAGTGGAAAATATTTAATTTTAATTTTAAAATTAATTTTTTTATATATTATTTATAATGTTATATTAAATTTTAATTTTTTTAAAGTGAAATTAGTTCAATTATATATCTATTAGTCTAATTTAATTCAATTGAATCATCCTTATATTGATTTTTTTAAACATAGTAAACATAAGAAAATTATCGCATTGGAAAACATTTTTTAGAATCTCGTTTATGGGAAAAATTATAAATTAATGTCTAAAAAATCTATGTATTTAATTTAGAAAATATCATTCAATATTTGGAATCATTATAATTTTTATGATCTAATAATTTAATCATAATTTTATACCATAATTATTAGTGAAATCATTTAAAATTGATTACTCTGATTCACATAAATACTAGTTTACTATGGGTAATATAGAATAGATAAGGGTAAAATGACCAAACACCTAGTCCAAAACCCATTAGATTCCATATTTGTTACCTTACCACCTTAGGGTCTAATTTTATTAGTTTTAGGGGATCCTTTTAATGGATTTGGACTATATAATAATATAAGTAATGAAAATTAAAAAAAAAGAACATTTGAGGACATAAATATCTATAAACATTTATGATAGGGAAAAGTATCATATGTCAGGTTATAAATATTATATTGAATGATAAATGATTTTTTTTATCATAATAAAATATTTTAATTTTTAGAGATGAAATAATTTGTTTAAATGAATAAGAAATACCAAATCATGAATTATCTAGATATAAAATAAATAAAATAATTTGTAAACAAATATCCACAGTGAAGTAAATTAAATTAATTATTATGTTCCATAAATGTATAATATTATTTTTATCAACATACAGAGGATTTATCATAATATATTTTAATTCCATTATTTTATTAATATTTATAAATACAGATTAAATGAATAATGTCAATATGAATAAAGTGACATTTTTCATTAATGATATTTTATGATAAATAAAATGAGATTGTTCATTAATTATATTTTTGGATATTTTAGGATATTGTTCATTAACTATTTTAATTAGGTGAATAATGTTCATTAATGTTATTGTTTCAATATTGTTCAATAAAGTGAAATTTTCTTAATAAAGTTATATTGTTCATTACTGATATTTTAAAAAAAGTAAATAATCACCAAATTTTATTAAGTATTATTTTTCTGGTAATTCATGGTATTTATATTTGCGAGAATAGTAAAATATATCATGTATTTTTTGTTCAAAATTAAATGACATGATATCATTTATTTTGTAGTTATATCGCCTGGAATTTATAATCTGATATGTAATTTAACAATATAATTCAATATAATCCCAACATTGTTAGTATGTTTCATATTCAAAATAATATTTTTAATCAGGGAATATATAATTTTTAAGTAAAAAAATTTTACGATGTAACTACAATCTAAGTTGGTTTCATATTTTTTATCTTCCACCTAATGATCATCGGTGTGATCAAGGATAACATCAATTCTCCATGAACAAATTATCAATATATGACACTCTTGTATAACTCTCAAAATATTCTATTTTGGTGATGTTATGGGTTATGGGATGCTTCTAATATCTATTAATTGGGACACTCTATCAGATTTAATGTAATATAGAAAAAAGTTTTTCTATCAAATTGGTTATATTTGTTCATTAACAATAGGGGTAGTAAAACCTCAATTAATAAAATAAAAAATTCCCCATATACTAGATAGTGTGTTTCTCCTATGTAAGGGTGAATATTGGTATATGATAAGCTTATATTGCATTGAATAAGTTGTATGGTCATGTTTTCATCCCTTATTATCAAATTATAGATGATATTATTATAATGTTTTTCAATGACTCTATCAATACATTAGAAACATTATCCTAGAGAGAAGATATCATTGAGTCAACATAGCACATAGAATGCCCCCATTTTAGCTCATGGGCATCAAAATATAAGAAATTATTTTTAAATATAGAATTATAAATTCAAATTGTGATATGAAATTTGATTTTATAGTTTAAAAAATAGCCTTTATTTCGTTATCTCTTAATTGAACTACCTCGATCAACAGAGATCATAAATTTGTGTTATCTATGTTAAACATTCAGGGATGATCAGTTATTACTATGTATGGACCCTAGATATATTGATACTATTTAAAAAAATATATGGGAAACTTTTATGGCATATATTAGATTTTGGGGAGTGATAAAGGAAATTATAGTATAGTTGACGCATTTGATAATTCTTCATGACTTATGTTCAATGATGCTTCAGTGAAGAGAAAAGTAAACAAAACGACAAATATTTTGTGTCAGATTGGATATAATTTTTAAATTACATATGTTCCAACTTGGTATTATTTTATTACATTAATATGCTATCCACTTTTTTTGTATACAAGTAGTACCCCAATTGTAATGATATTTATAAAACATTTTCATAAAATGTAATCCATAAAAAATTATGATGGTCACCACTCACCTATTAATCTATTACCTTTCTAATTTATCCTATAAAAGATACATATATTAGATATTTTCCATTATTGAGGATATCTAATTTCTTTTTTATGAATATTATGTCTAAATAAGTTATACCTATAAAGTTATGTTATTCATTTAATCGAATTATTTTATTTTTTATTATATAAATGACACACACTAAATAAATGTCCTTCATTGATGATTATTTCACTTTGATATGGGTTGATGTGGGTAGAATCCATTTTAAATGATTATTTTTGGGAGTACTGTATTTCCATGGGATACCATAAATAAAATTTCCCATGGTAAATTATACTATTAATTGTAATTTATAGTCATGTTTGGTCATTAACTCCTCTATCAGACTTGTATATACCCCAATGATTTTTTATTGGCCAAATATGTGCTTCATATTTTTTTGAGAGGGGAAATTAAGATTTTCCAATCTTATTCTGTACTAATAATTATGTCTAAGGATTATATCAAATTATTGTAGAATCCCTCAGAGGTAAGTGGTGAATAAGAATGGTTTCCCTTCATTGTGGAAGTGAGTACCATATAAAGACAATCTCAATAGAATTTTCGTTCTACCTCTTTTTTCATACTGAAAATTAAAAATTTTAATAAATGTTAATTTCAATTTTATGGACGATTCACTATATGAAAAAATAATTATTAGTGAACTCCATATATAAATAAAACTAGTATCGAGTATGATAGGATTCAATAAAAAATGAAATTTATTTTACATTGGGTTACTTATGGGAGATGAACACTATTAATTAAACATTGATAATAAATTATTTATCAATCCTATAAAATACAGGTATTGTGGTAGGTATGGTCAAACCATATAGAAGGTGTAATTTTTTTGAAATAAAATACAAACGAAAACTAAAAATCTATGATAACTATGGACTCATGCTGCGATTATGGATGTGAATGTGAAATGTGTGAAAACGTTAGTAATACCATAAACTAAAATACATATTGAACAATTTTTTTGTAACCAAACATGAATATGACCTAATTGAAAAAGATAAAAACTACCATGTCATGGAATCAACAAAATATTTTTGGTTGTTTTTGACTAGGACAATAATATATATTTCTCATTAGATATAAAACTCATCAGATATTTCTCTAGAAAATTACTAATTCTAATATATTTCAAAATGATGATACTTCCTCCTTAAGAATAGTTGACAGAAAACTTTTTTATTTTGTAAATAAGTTCTCATTTCAACTGAATAAATGTACTCTATTCATCCATAATAGATATATATAGTAGAGTGAAATTTTATAGATGGAGAAATGATTCTGAGATCCTTGTATATAGTATAAAACAACACTCTTCAATTAATATAAATTTTGTAATATATAAATAATTTCAATCCATCTATCCCAACCCGCTAAGAAACATAGATACGCATAATAGTAAAAAAATATTTAAAAGAAACAATATTGAAACATAAAATACATGAAATTAGAAAATGGAAATGAAGGTCCTATCATTTATCAAACACTTTCTCTATCTTGGAAAATACTAATTCTTATGCCCATTTTTCTCACTCCCACATTCCATAACTACTCTTAGTTCTCATATATAATGATAATTATAGGGGAATTTAATGATCAAGAATGGGGATATGCTGGGATCCACAAGAATGAGAAGGTAATTCTCTGAAATTTCACCCTTATTGTAGTTTTTCAAACATCAATTTTTTAATTTTCTTCAATATCCTACAAGTGATATGCCATTCATTATTAAGCTTCATTACCATAAGAATCAAATGAGAAAACCTTAATAAATTACTCCATTGGTACATGATATTAATTCCCTAGTTCTATCTTCTAATGAGTATTGCAGTATTCAAAATAATATTACAGTTTATGTTACATCATTTGAAGGTTGGAACTCGAATCATTATAATTTTAATTTCCTATTGAGAATTAATTTAATCACCCATATTTCCAAAGTTAACATCGTTGACCTTTTCATAGAATTTAAAATCCGTTTCTAAACCCATTGTAACATTAACTTGGATTCAATTTCATTTCAATAGATATGTTCTACATTAAAATCATCCATTAACAATTAGAAATAATAATCGTATCAAATTTGTCATTATGAATAATTCTAAATCACTTCAATCATGATTAGAATACGGTATTTTTCTTCAATGAATTCAACAATTCATTATATGAGGAATTTTTTTATAGAAATGAAAATGTATTTATCTCAAACTGATGTATAGTGATTCCATAATTTTACTTATTGTATTTTATAATTGTTAGACTTCAAAATATTATAAATATATTTCTATATCTAGTACTAAGACATATTTTGATTCTGAGGACCATTATTTCTGAAATTAAGTTTATAAAATCATTAAATATAATTTAATTTACACACATAAAGTTTCATAAATAAAATTTTATAAATATTATATTAATTCTCAAATTAGGAATATGATATAAATATTGAGTTTAGAATGTGATTTTTAAATTATTTACAACTAAAATAGGTTAGAACGGGGTGTTAATTCATTACACGCATTGGTCGTACATTCCTTGGAATAATTAATTCATTTATTCATTCATTTAAAATAATATAAAATTATATAAGAATAATTACATGGAGATATTCCTATGGTCAACCTCTTAATATTGGGAACTTCTAAGAGCTTCTTCCACCTGCATCTGTTAGATAATTAAATCAGACAATGGTGAAACTTTAGATTAGAGCACACAGGGATGTGATGAATACAGAAAAATCATTATAATAATAGAGAAATCATTCTTTGATGATAAATTTTACAATATCCATATAGGACTCATAAATATGTGTTTTACCACCATTTTGATTAAATTGATTGATCTAATCGATCCCTTTCATAGATTATAGAAATTGTGGCCAAATTTATGTTCCATCTTACTATAATATAACTGTTTGTTCCATATTATCACATGGATTATCCTCATTCATGGTCATTGTCCCTGTATTCTTGGGAAAAAAAGTTAAATATTTTTTCCTATTCATTAACCCCCCAATTTATTCTTTTTCCAAACTTTTTTGACCCCTTGTTTCAGTTTCTATGTTTCCAAGTGGTACCAAACCCAATAGAATACCCAAAATAACAACAGATTCTCGAGCGACTAAAAGATCAATCACTAAATCACAAATATGATGAATTCATATGATTTGAATTATTTTTTAATCATACTAGATTGATTAATAATGTAGGATTGTACCTGAGAATGTTGTATGTGAAATATACTATCAAAGATTGGGGAATCAAATTTCCTATCACAGAATGGCCAAAAACAGTCAACAACACTAGATCGTCCATTTTAGGTGGATTCATTGTATAATATGATGCTTGAAGACTAGATAATGTCCATGGATCACAGATCCCAGAATCTATTAAATACTAATTACACATTGTGTACATTGATGAACCCATGGTGTGTAGACCCCTAGATTTCGTGGTTGGGGTTTTGGAAAATTACAATGATAGAAGAGCATGTATCCCTCACACATGTCATGTACTACCTTCCCTCTAGGGATAATATGTGTAATTAAGCACATAGTCAGGAATATTCCATTTATTTGAATAAAGAACATTATAGTAGCATGTGGGTGGCACCCCATGTGATGCAACATGTCTTGTAGAAAATCTCATAGACATAAATTTAGTACATGGACACAACCAGATAGAAAGGGCCCCAACATAGACAAAAATTAAATACAATTTAGTACACCAACACGAAAATCACTTCTATAAGTATTGGGAGTCATGTACTATATATTGACAAGATTCGGTGGTGGAGTAGGACCAGATGCCCTGTGGGTACACTAAAACTCCATCTACTGCTTGGTTAGTTTTGAGGAATCTCCATGGTTTTTTATCGCCTTCTTTTGGAAAGGGATTTTTCCCCAAATGTAGAATATCCTGATTTTTTTTCTTATAGAATGTGATGGTTAACTCAGTTTAATATTTTAAGAAATTATGTGGTATTTTTATTGTAAATATATTGGTTAATACAAGCTCGACAAATGAAATTAACATGCAGGATCACCAAAGTGTTTTTGAGTGTAAACCTTCATATGGACTAGGAATGGGTCCTCTACTTACATATGAGTAGAAACATCTTGTAGATATGGGAATGGGTACTTGATTACTAGACTGGAACACTACTATCTGTACAAATCGTGGGTCCTATATATACATTTAGAGTGGAACCCTGTAGTTGGGCTTGGAATGGGACCTCTAATATCATCTGAGTGGAACCATCTATGAGAGAAGTGCATGGGTCCTCAATGATTAGAGTGGTGCCTTCCTAAAATAATATTTAATGGATTATCTATATACATTTATAGTGTAAACCTCATATCTTCTCAAGTCATGGTTTCTATATAGACTTCGGAGTGGAAACATCCATTTGGGTTGGGTACAGTTCCTCAGAAGCTTCTAGTGTGGAACCCTATAGATGGGCTGGGAATGGGTCCTTTACCCCCAGAGTGGAAACATTCTACTAGGCTGGTCAATGACATACATAAAATATTAGACTGGAAATCTCTTATCATACTATTCCTTGTGTCCTCTACCAAGAAAATGTGGCCCCTCACCTGTACATAATAGTGAGGATGTGTGGTTTGACAATGACGATATCCTCTGGGAAGATTCACGATTAGTTAGGAATTATTGATGGACTTATAGAAATGTTGGAGAATAATATCCATGGGATGTTCTATGAAATAGAGATCCCATTTCAATCCCTTTATGATTTGTTTGACTGATTACATATATATTCCTATATATACCAATAACATTGGACTTGGTTACTCTCTTTTTATAAGATATGATGATGTGCGGGTTATTCCAAATTTGTTACATGTTTATCATCTCCCTGTTTTATGAGACATCTCTAAAAATATAGAAGGAATATTTTGGACCACTGGTTATCCTAAAAACATACCAGATACCCCAAAACCCACAAACTCATGGGTCTCAGTCCACTGGACCACCAACTAGGCTAAGTATCAAAGATATCTCCCATATCCATCTAGGGATTAATATACCCTAAAAATAGATTTTTACATAGTTTTTATTATAATAGTTAGCCACAAGGTCAATTTTATGGGGATGAAAAATATATCCCCTTCTGGCTAGGGGATATATCCCATATAATAAACTTATTTGGGTGTCTTAGTGGATTGCATCCCACGATTTATTGGGTTGAGTGGTGTGTGGTCCATTGTGGGAGCATCTCCAGTGAAAAAAAGTTTGTTTTTAATGGAGCTATGCCATTAAATGTGATGTAGGGTAGACATTCCCCTTCCCCCAACTCAATTTCTATAATCATCTAGGAAGCTAAACTGGGTTGTTCTTCTGGAACTATCTCCTGACCCTACTAGAATTTAATAGGCCTCCCCCACAATTCAACAAGGGCCCTTAGGCTTAATATCCACTAGGGAGTGTCATGATTAAAAAAATGATAGGGTGCAGTGGAACAATAGATATTTAATGATTGTTATTATCTAAGTCATAATCGGGTTCATGTCACTGTGGAGGTGAAATAAATATTCAGGTGGATAGGGGAGATGTCTAGGATAGTAGACCTAGTTGACTGGCCCAAATGAAGCGCAGCTCAAGATTTTGTGGTCTATGGGGTATCTGGTACATTATTGGGAGTGTCAAGGGTGTATTAAAAAAGACTGAACATGTTGTTCATCTATAAACTACATTGGTCCCCTTGTGATTGGACAAGGATACACACTCTTGGATTTGGGTTTAACGATTCTCTTCCACTACTTTTTCATTGTGTGTTCTATCTAGTATATTTTTTCCCTTCTGTATCTCTTAATACCCCCCTTTTAATTTGGATTGTCCAACTGGGTATGTATATACACACCCCTTCCTGGGATTTTTTGAGACATATTATTTCTTATACATATGAGTAATAGGTCGATGATGACTTCAAAAGTACTTAAGGATACTTGGTATATTAGACCGTGTATGGTGGTTATAGCATGGAGATCGAGATTTGGTCCCTCTCTAGAGATCATATTTTCAGTTTTCTTAGGATGGGACATATTAATAGTCGGGTGTGTATTTTTTCTCATGTCATCCAACTTGCACTACCATACTCATGTTCTATCTAGAGTTTTTTCATGCATGATTATTCTCGTTACATTATAATTCATTTACTTTTACTCCATCTACATGTTTTCATCTAAATTTATACATGTGTTAATACTAGTATTTATGAAAAGTACTACTAGAGTTTTTTATTCCATTGGTTCTAGTACCCATCCCCGGACCTATGGTGATGAGCTTGGGATAGTCATGGATCAAGTCCCAGGTTGGGTGGGGTCATGAAATATTGATATCAGAGATAGTTTGATCTTTGTGATGGTGTTTGGAGTAGTAATATTATTTTTATTTGTTCATGATTTGGGATATAATGTCAATGTATTTTTTGCATAGATCTCTGGATATGGAATCCATGGATGATATGGGCAGTCAACTTATCCATTCACCGGGACCTTAACTACATTATAGTCAACTCGGAATTATAATACATTAGATGCGGGGAATAATTGAACTTGCATCATATAGGATTGGGAGGTATAAAATAATTTTTGATTATGTTCCCAATTTATATATATATATATATATTGTCAATTGACTATTGTATGTCTCGTTAAATTTCAGGAATCCTCTGTTATAATATCCTTCCATGACACTAATTCACAACCATGACGATGATCCTATGAGTAAAAAAACATAGTTTAGGGTCCATCATGTGATATTTCTCCTTTATGTGGTAAGGTAGTTTCACATCCAACTATTGAAGATAGGATCTTCCTTGTAGAGAAGATTGAGGATCCATGCAGGCATAACACATTTCATGAGATTTGATGCTATAGGATACTGATGTTCCTCAGATATCTAAATCCACAAGAATTAATGGAATGTCTAGAGCCAGTGGTTTATATCATCATTATCATTAAGATTCAAATGGATCATGTAGAGTCATTGAAATATGTCCTTTTCCATTTGGAAGTTAGGTGCTAGTGGAGTCTTGTTATATTGATGCATGATGAGTCGACACTGTCATGGTTCGACATCCAAAATCTATTCTATGAGGAGTAATACCTATCTATTTGTGATTATTTTTGATTCAAGTGATTCTAGATATGAGTAAAGGAGGGATGATAGTGGCTGAGTTTGGAGTGAGGTTCATAGACCTTACAATGATCTCCCCGGATATGATATGTGATAGCTACATCCATGAATGGATGTTTCTTAAAGGAAACTATAGAGGCATCCATACCATTGTAGAGAACATGTTCATCACCATATATATAGGGGTTCTAGAGTTGGAACTGGTGACAAATATATTTATATATGAGGGACAACAAGAAGATTGGGCTAGAAGTGGGCAAAGATGATTTGTCTGGAACATCTAGAAGGTGTCAGTAAGTAGGATCTTGATGTAGGATATCCTTTCATGATCAGACTCAAAAAATGGACATACAACACATACATAGTATTGAGAAATTGGGAACACTACATAGGGTCATTTATTTTATTGTGAAGGGAAAGGTCACATCGTATGAGACATCCCAACAATACATACTGAGGAGCGCATGCAGGAGGCTGACTGATTAACAATATAGAGTAATTACAATGATAATAGATATCATAAGAGGGAGAAGGGTGGCCCTATGGAGTCATATATGGAATAATATTGTGAGGATATATTTTTTTGTTAATGATGATAATATATTATTCCACTGCCACCACCATCAGGATTCCAATGCTCTACTTTAAAAACAAGTTGTCCCGGTCATGGACAATTACATGATTTGGAGGCTTATGACCCTACATCACATGGGATGATTATAAGTATTAAATTTGTTTGTTATACCATTTATTTAGTAATAGTATATAATTTTTACATGAATTCCTTCAACTCTATACTACTTTTTTAGAGTTTGAGCATCCAATTGAGGTGTTATCCCAATATCATAATCTTTAGATTTCTATATAGAGTATTTATTCTATATCTTTTATATACCCGTAGTTAAACCTATCTCATGGTGGAGGAAATTTCACATGGCACCATTTGGTCATTAAGATGGAACCCTAGGACATCATCTTCATTATGGATTGTTTTTCTATGGTTTGATCCCATATTGTCTGTCACTATAGAAAAGTAAGAATTATATACTCTGATGGGATGATATTATACATTTCATGTGATAGAGATCACATGTAAAGGAAAGTGGGTTCTCTGAGAAGGAGGTAATAAAACATCACTCATTAGTTGGATAGTGTATCCCATGGTGTAGCTAGATCATGAAACTTTTGGATTCATTTAGTACTATAATATTACATATACATCTTCCCCGCATATGTTTCCGGACTACATCGGAGGTGGGAAGTGGGGTAATGCGTAAAATTTCATCCATAGATAACATTGATAGATTCTATGTAATATTATATGTCCTATACCAAACTCTGGAATATGTTTTTCATTTTTAAGGACCTTCTAAAAATGTGTTATATTATCTCCAATGTGTCCCCCTAGGCACCGGTTATATAGTTTTTGAAAAAGTTGGTTCAGAGTTTGTGGATTTTTTTGGATTATTATCTCTTGAACGAAGTCACAATAAATAAAAGTACCTTATAATGAGGATTAAAAATCACTTTCACAAGTTTTGGTCCATGTTATAGTTATTAATGATTGATATTGGGTTGATATAGCACCAATTTACGGATTGTGAGGCTAATATTACAAACCTGTCACTCTGATGATGCTATAAACACTATGATTTCTGGATGATTCACTTTGGCATGAAGAAATCCCCCATAAGCATTATAGATTTGATGAACCAGGTTTTCTTAACATAAATGGAGTATATTTTGGTCATCTTAATCACGTAAATACTCATCTACTCTATAATAGAGGAGGAACATTCATAGACATTGTGGAAATATCTAGTTTTTCATTCAGAGAACCATATTTTTTTGATACTCTCAGAGTTCGTGTTCTGGATTCATGTGGTCCACATTCTAAGGAATTTATATTTTGATAATGGTAAATCCATGGACCCCACATTGATCAGTGAAACTATTTCTTGGGAACCATGCAGGATAGTGTCATAGGTGAAGATTATAGAGACTGTCAAAATTAGAACATAATCATTACATAACATTTTAGGAATATATTAACATTATATAATGAGATTACAAAAGAACATAATTGGTCTAGTGCCTTCAGAAAAATGGAATTATAAACACTAGTACACAAATGAGAAAATCATCTAACACTAGGTTCTTCTTGACTAGAACCGTCTTAGACTTCTCAAAAATAATAATTATCATCATAACCCAGGGGAAAAGGAAACATAAAAGGGGGTGAGTTCAGAAGGTCTGTAATGGTACTCAAGGGAGACTCGTAAGAATAAACATGATAGTAGGGATATGAAAACATGATCATGAAAATATAAGATCATACTAATAATTTAATGGAAAATAATAGGAATGATGTAATAAGGATTGGCAGTTCAGAAAACATGATTCAATATTAAATAAGTAGAGTAATCCATGGAAGTATAACATAGGGCTAAAACATGGAATTGATCCATTCAAATAATCATATAATATTATTTCCATAGTATCCACAGAATCAGTTCCATGACTATCTTGGTATTATTTGGTCACTCCCCATACGATCTTGTAAGTCATGGTTCACTCCCATGGCCATCTTTATAGCATGAGTTCACTCCTCATACAATATTGTTCCTCTAGGTTCACTCTCATGGCCACCATAGTAGTTACGGTTTTTACAGAGACCATATTAGCCTATAACATTATATATAAATAGATACCAAATGCATTCGAGGGAGGTATACATCCCACCAATCTCATAGAAAATCATTCACCTTGTGCCACAAGATCATAAATATTCATATCATAGACCATTAAATGAAATTGGTGTTATATACAGCGTATCATATCATTACATAAGTAAAGATATAGTTTTCATAATCACTCAATCATAAACATAACCCGTGAAAATAAGTGGGTTTGAAAAGCATATAAACCATGAAAGAAAATGAGTCTCATAAATATCATGACATCAAAACATAATCCATTCAGAGAAAAAATATTTGTGGGAAAATTGAATAATTTCCCTATAAAGGCATGAGTAACAACAATAAATGTTATCATAGAAGGAAAATAATTTTTAAAGGTCCTTAAAAACAATTTGGAGTAAAATATCCTTTATTCGTTTGAAAAATGATGTTTATAACATAAATTATTCTGAAAACATTTTTTCTGAAAATATCCTTTAAAACTATAAAAAACTATCAAAAATGAAAAAAATAAGATCCATTTTGAATCAAAATTATCCTCAAGGATACTCTGAAAACATTTCTGAAAACATTTTATAAAATAGGGGTTTTTGAATACAACAGATTTCCAAAAGAAGAGAGAGATAGACAGATTCTAGTAAAATATATTAACTTAAGTACCAATGATTGGAAAAAGTTGTACCAACACATGAGTATATCAGGAAATAGGCATAGGATAAGTAAAATCATGATTATTGTTGAGATATGGATCAAAATATGTCATCAAAGGATTAATAAACAAAATTAATCATGAATGGTGATGGGATTGTCACAATAGACTCTTATACAAGGTACCATGGGATCATACTCTCCATATAAGAAACTTAAATGAAAATAATTTTAATATATCATGATAATTACAATATTCATGATATACCAATTAAAAAGGACGTATATACACTTTAAAAGAGAATTTGGGTGCATAGAAAAACAACAGTCTCCGTGAAGGAAGAGTGAGAGAAGACATTTTTACCGATTTGGAAACTTTTGAAACATAAACCCCATGAATGAAAGTACAAAAATTGGATATTTTAATACCGATAAATTTATGTATATGATACATTGAATACAATCATTTTAATTACATACAAAACAAAAAAGTTTTGCAAACGTAGCTTGTTTCTCATGATAATAGAAAGTGAGATTAAATCCCTTTAAGAAGTTTGTTGACCCTATTTTCACACAAAAAAATATCTATATATAATAAATAAAAGTCTATTATAAATATTTTAAAAAATAATATTCTTATATAAAATAAATTATATTGATTTATTATGAACTTATATTACCCTCTTTTTTAAGAATCATATGTTAAGGTTTCACTTTGTGTAATATTGACATTCTTCATCACATGTGACTTAATTTATTACGTTTTTTTTCCTTATACTTATATAATAATTTCATAATTTAAATCCAGATATAAATATCATGAATATCATATATATATATATATATATATTGTAATCTATAAAATTAATAGTTATGAAATTGAATACACCGTTCGTGGAGACTGTAACACCCCAGGTAAATAAGGAATATGACATTTTCATATTTATCCATATTTGTGAATAAATTATAATATGACTTTAAAGGGGACGCTATGCTCGATGGCGTACCCAACACGCAACAACGAGTTTCTTGGGAATCTTACGTTGCACTCTAATAATAAAATAATATTATTTTAAATGGTACATAACATGTAGCCGTTGTAATGGCGGGAATGGATATAAATAACTAAAATATGATTATATATGTTCTTAAATATTTTTACATTTGTACAATAAAAGATAAAGGCTTAAAATACGGAAAGAATTAAATTTTAGGTGTATATGCCCTAGTTTTCACTAAAGGTTCACTTATCACCTTTTGATGGAGAACCGTCATTAAATATAGATTTGTTCACTCTTAAACATTCTTTTGGACCAAATAAAACTCTTATTAAGAATCGGGACATCAAAATTTACATTGTGTAAATTTTTGGTATCTTTCCGATAAAGTTCTTTTTTTAATGAATAGTGTAAAATGTTGTATTTTAATTCAAAACCACTTTTTAATCTAATTTATTTATATGATTAGATTATATTTTGAATTGGTTTTAAAGTGAAATTAGAAAATATTTTTACCATTAAATCCAATAGTGGTCATTGGAATCAATTTCACTTTGAAACCAGACTTACACTAGTGTCAATCTTTTGATACTTATTGTTTCATAAAACACGCTATTTGTCATGACAGCGGGAATTAATTATTAAATTAATTAATGTGACTTATATGTTTTGAATTTTGTAAAACGGACTTCATTTTTGAATTCAGAATATCAAATATAGCTTAGGGTGAATTTTTGGGATTTTTCTGAAAAACTTCAATTTTTGATGAATAGTGAAACCACTAAGTGGTACTTATAAAAACTGATTTTCCGTTTAAATGAAATTTTTCCATCATTGTGTTTTGATTTTCAAAAATCCGACATACATGGTTGTCATTAAGAAGTAAAATGTGGTTCAATGAGATTAAAATAATTTTTGGTGAATAGTAACTTATTAAGTTTTTAATCGCGATTAGTGGTAATTAGTGTAGTTTAAGGTAAAAATAATGCTTTAATAAAATGAGATGAGCTTGACACATGTCTTACCCTCATTGGTTGTATCATGGCCGACCAAGACAAGCCATGGGTCAACTTGGGGACCCCATGGATCCACTTTGGTTGGGAAATGACATAAATAACATTTTATTTAATGTAAAAGTAAAATTGACACAAACATGATATGTTTTACTAAAACATTTTTTAAGTGGGGTTATACAAGTCATATTTTTTATTATAAATATTAATTGGAAAGATAAAAAGATTTCCTACATCATAGTATTTTTTTTATAATTTTTAGACATTAAATAAATTAAATTATTTATGACATAATAATGATGCGGCGATGACATCATTATTTGACGATTTAAATAAAATGGAAAGATAATGTAAAATCTATGAACTACACATGTCCAAAACTTATTAGATGAGTGGATTTCGAAGACTTATCACCTTATCCACGAATTATATCAATGTGGGACCTTTTGAAACCGAAACACATTTTCAAATAAAGTAATATTTCTTTACTTTCCAAAAGTGCCCCTCCTCTCCTCTTATAAAAGGCCCCCACCTCTACCTCATTTAACACACTCCTCAAGCCTTTGGCTCGGCCAACCCCTGACCATTTACTCTCTCCACATCCCTCTCCTCATCCTAGAGGATTCCCTTTGGGCAGAATCCTTTCAAAGGAAGCCTTTAGGCTCAAATCAAAAGGAGTTACACTTTTAAAGGTAATTCACTCTCTCATGTTCATTTGTTTTATTTTGCTTCTCCAACCCCCTAAAATCTTTTTATTTACTTATTTTGTAACAACACCAGTATATTCAATATACTAGTATGTTGTTATAAGATTTATTCGAGCGACACTCTCACACAACTACATTAAATGGTTAAAGAACATACGGTTTCCGTGGATGGTGAAATTCTGCCTCCCGAAACGATGATTGTTCAATACTCATTTAACACCTTCAAAGGTGGCCATTATGATGTAACTATTTTTATATATGATATATAATATGTTTATGTTATATTTATGCTTCTGTATTTTTTCATTTTTGTCTTACCTTTATGGCTTCCATTATGGGTATACGCGATATCTTCATTTAAGGAAGTGCGGACTACCGCCCCCTCAAAGTGATTTGATTCGTTAAATACATATGTGGGATGTATAAAAAATGGAAATATGATATTATATATGATATTATACTGGAATTATAATATACCTTTAGATCATTATTATTCCATTCTATAAAATACGAAATAGAAATGAAAGTAGCGTTCATGCGTACGTACGGCTTACCGTCTCCATGAACGGTGCATTTCATTTCTTACCTCTAAATGAGTATGTAATGTTATAAATGCATGAATGTACTGGATATATATGAAATATATGATATTTAAATAATGAATACAATTCTGGATATGATAAACATTAGGCCACACGAACAACATGTAATTGTAAGAAGTCCACTTTCGACTTAAGAACCAAATATCGACAAAACAAATATTATTAACTTAAATGATTACATAATGTTTATGGCATGGTAATAAGTGGTATAAAAGTAATAATGAACTTGAAAAAGTTTCTTAAGGAATTAGAAATTAACTCAAGTTTATTATTCAGGAGATTAGAGAACGATCGAGTAAAGTCGGACCCGAGGTAAGGGATCCTACTCCACTCTTTCTTTTTAAGTATACACTTTTAAGTCATTCCTTTTAAAGCTCATATTTCTTGTTATTGGGATGATCATTTATATTACACTTACTGTAATTTTTATGTTCATGTGATGAGAGACCCTATTCTCTCTCATCAATCCATTTTGGATGTTTTGAGTGGCGCCGTTAGGCTGCCAAACTTTCGTAAGAGATCTAACCTCTCTCTTTCTTTTTAAGTACTCTCCTTTATGTCACTTCTTTTAAGCTCTTCTTTGTAATGTTGGGGGATGTTCTTATATATTACTCTTTCTGTACATTTTATTTTAATGTGATGAGATACTCTATTTGATCTCATCAATCCATATTCGGATGTTTTATGTGGCGCCGATAGGCTGCCGAGTTTTCGTAAGGGATTTTTCATCTCACTTTTATTCCCGTGAGATTTATGCTACATTTGCCACAAATTCCCTTGAGTGGTGTATGTACTGCCCATTATTCTACTCTTTGTGTAATATACTTTCGTTTATGAGTATTTACATCAATTATCTTTTGTCCTTCTTTCATTGGGTGTATGTTTTGAAAGATACCCAAGTCGGTAAGGGAACCTTTCACCCTCCTCTTTTTTTAAAGACTTCTTTTGTTGGGTCTTTTAATTTACATATCATTATGTTGGGATATGTTCTCATATATCCTTATTGATGTAAATTTTATGTCCAAGTGATGAGATACTCTTTTTATCTCTCATCAACTCTTTTTGATGTGATGCCGTTAGGCTGTCAAGGGAACTTTTTAACCAAATTTCGATTTCTTTGGGTTCAACTTGTAGTCATTGAATATGTCATCCATTGAATATGTGTGAATGAACTTTTATTGTTTTACACTTAATATCCACTTATATTGGGTGTATATATATTTGTCACACATATTTTTGAGATTTATTTGTCCTTAATTTAAGGATACCTTCTTTATAAGGGATTTCATCACATTTGACATTTCTATTGAGGGTTCATTGTTGTTATGCACCAATTCACTCTTATATGGTGTATATACTGTCCTTTGGAGTATTATATAATGAATCCTTTTATTCTCATGATATTATAAAGTTCTGACTAAATGTTATTCCTCGATTATTGTATTCAAGTGTCTCTAATTTTGGTAAAACCCCTTTTACCAAAATATCGTTTTAAATGTTTTAATTATTTGTTCTTATTAATATCCATGTTTTCAAAATGGTTTTAAGGATTTATTTATATGGATATTAATGGTTTAAAATGTTAAAAGCTTCAAGTTGGTATGGGACACTTTGATTCAAAAATCTCTTTATTAAATGTTTTAAATGGTATTGGAAATGGTTTCTTTTTGAATGGATTCATTATTTCAATATCCTAAAATGTTATATTGTGATTGAAATATGGAAATGTTATGTTTCCTTTATTCATGTTTATGTGATACGATTATGTTATGGTTCTTGGGCATTGTTATGAAGAACGGGTGGTTCCGTGATAAACTAAGGGCGGGTGAGCCCATTATAGCTCTCCAATGAATTGGGTAACGCGAAGGAGTGAAACGTTAAGGTTTCTCCGAAGAGATTTAGGGAATATACTGTGATGGGTATTCCAAACGTAACCAAGAGGGTTACTCCCTACGTAAGAATGTTATGAATGCCTCAAGTTACCTTTATGTCTTATGTTTTCTATGATTTATTCATGATTTGATATGCCTATGTTTTATGGGTAAAGTATGATTTCATTCTTATGTATATATGAACTCATGTTTCCTTTCCATATTTTTATATCCCTTACTGAGCTTCTTATGCTCATCCCAAGTTTTTGAAATGCTTTTCACAGGTCAAGGGAAAGGTACATGATGTGACGATAGTGTCAAGGATGTGTCAAGAAAGAATCTGTGTTTTATTTTGAATAGGTTTCCATTGATGGGAAGAATGAATATTGTCTTTTATGTAACCACCTTGTTTAAATGTGGAATGTAATGCAAGTTTCATGATCTAATTCTCTAAAACTATAAACCTGAAAATATCCTCAATGTGTAATCTTGTAATAACTCAAGTTTAAGTATGGTTTAAGGCTGGGGCCTTATAGTTGGTATCAAATGTCAGTTTAGATAACTTTAGAGGTTGGGGTATTCTTTAAGCATAATTGACAATTACCATAATGGTTAGGATTTCAGAAAGAGTCTTAGTTTTAGATAAAGTGAATGAGTAAGTATATCTTATTGTCTATCTTACTCATTAGTACATGATGGTTTTGTTGATATACTCACACTGACCTTTTTGGTTTTAATAAATGGTTGGATCTAGTAGGCACCAAAGTAACAGTGGATGTGAAGGAAACTGTGACAGTTTTTTGAGCAAGCAACTGAATGATATGGGAGCTGCAATGAGAACTCTTTTGATTATCCTCAACCAACAATATGGAGTCATGATTGACCACCTAAACCTTGGAGATTTCTCTAAGGCATCATATATGCAAGAAACAAATCCCTACGGAAGTACAGGTAATAATCATAAAGGTATGTGTGTTCAAAAACCTATGTGTCAAATATGTGGAAAGAAACACCTAGGAAAATGTTTCAAAGGGACAGAAATATGCTATAGATGTGGAAATGAAGTTCATAAAGCAAGAACCTGCCATGGAAAAAGGAAGCATCCAGTTGACTCGAGGAAAGGGAAAGAAGTTCTTTCTGAGGGATTAATTGAATGTTTTAAATGTGGTGTGCATGGTCATTATGAAAACACATGTCCTATGAAGAAGTTTCGTGAATGGGGTCACCAAGAGCGTACCAATATTCGTTTACTAATACCTAATGCCATTCCGATTGAGGATGAAGAAACTGACAATGACCAATCAAAGGTATGTACTATTTCATGACTATTGTTTTCTTATTTTGGAATCTTAGGATATGATTCATGATTTTGTTTGTAGGAAAGAGGTATTTCGAAATAAGTTGGAAAGGAATGGATAATGGATCATGAAGAATTTTGAATGAGTAAGATGTCAGCATATAAGGGCTTCAAGAGTTAGGGTGAAATTCTTAAGAGTATTAAGTCTCTTTTGATGATGGGGTTACATTAGAAGACTTTTTATATTATGTGTAACCCTGATGTTTAATATAGGCAAATTTTATTCAAGTAATAGTTATCTTTTCTTTTGTGGACATAGTTATAAAGAACCATTTGGGTTTATATGATCCTTACTTTTGAGGTAATTATGGGTTACCATATGTTATGATTGAAGTGAAAGGCATGAGATAAAATTGAGTTTAAATTATGTTATGGTTATTTTTGATGATTGTATCCCTTTTTGGGTAATGATTTGAGAATTATATAGTTTTGGAAAAAGGACAACACGCAGACCGTGTGACAACCCGTCGCGTCGGACAATGCTGCGGGAATCGAACCCACAACCAAAGTGCGACTGGTATTTATCGCCTACCACTGGACTACGTGAAGTACCTGGTTAGTTTGACTGATTCTTTTTAGTTATATGATTTTATGAATTAAGAGTAAGTTGATTTTGAAGGATATGTGATTAGGATAATTACTTTTCAATGTGAGACTTTAGGAGCAACTGATGTTGTTTGGAGATAAATGTTACGATTTAACTTGGAAGACTATGTGACTAAATCCTTCAAATATTTGGGTTTCAATCTTATATTGGTTTACTTTGAAGAATTTTATGGACAAATTGTTTATCAGATGGTCCTCGTTGAACTTTGGGTTTTGTTGGACAAATTTTGGAGATTAAGAATAGATTTTCTTTTTATAAGGGGTTATCCTTTTCTAGATTATCTGATCTTGTACTAACCTTTTTGGTTTTGTTTGGTTAAAGCCTAAATACATGGGATGTATATAGTTCTCTTTTGGGGATTATTTGATTCTCTAGAAGTTGATTATAGTACTCTTAACGCGAACAAGTCTCCCTAAATACTCGTCTTTTGGAAAAAATATGAGTTTGACTAAGGAATCTAGTAAAAGTTGAAAGTCAACATGATAAGTGATTATGCTTCCGTATGAATAAATTCCTCAATAAAAAGTAACTTAAAACAAAAATGTTGTCTATTAACTTTTCCTACTGGGGAACCCAACACCGTTTAACCCATCACAAGTTTGTAATTTTCTTATTGTTAACTTTCTCCTAAACATGTTTTCTATCACTCTCCATCGGAACATGACCCTATGTTTTCTCCTCCATGTCCATATTTTCATACTTAGAATCCTAGTATGGGTTAACTCGGGTGACCTCTGTGCTTATCTTTCTTTATTTTAAAGTGATTGTTTTACCGACTCTTGTTCCGATGTGGGACGTTCAAGGATGTTTCCAAGCGCAATTTTAAAATTGCGAGGACGCAATTCCCAAAAGCGGGGAAAGATGTAACACCCCAGGTAAATAAGGAATATGACATTTTCATATTTATCCATATTTGGGAATAAAATAATAATATGACTTTAAAGGGGACGCTATGCTCGAGGGCGAACCCAACACGCAACACCGAGTTTCTTGGGAATCTTACGTTGCACTCTAATAATAAAATAATATTATTTTAAATGGTACTTAACATGTAGCCGTTGTAATGGCGGGAATGGATAGAAATAACTAAAATATGATTATATATGTTCTTAAATATTTTTACATTTGTACAATAAAAGATAAAGGCTTAAAATACGGAAAGAATTCAATTTTAGGCGTATATGCCCTAGTTTTCACTAAAGGTTCACTTATCACCTTTTAATGTAGAACCGTCATTAAATATAGTTTTGTTCACTCTTAAACCTTTTTTTGGACCAAATAAAACTCGTATTAAGAATCGGGACATCAAAATTTACTTTGTGTAAATTTTTGGTATCTTTCCGATAAAGTTCTTTTTTTAATGAATAGTGTAAAATGTTGTATTTTAATTCAAAACCACTTTTTAATCTAATTTATTTATATGATTAGATTATATTTTGAATTGGTTTTAAAGTGAAATTAGAAAATATTTTTACCATTAAATCCAATAGTGGTCATTGGAATCAATTTCACTTTGAAACCAGACTTAAACTAGTGTCAATCTTTTGATACTTATTGTTTCATAAAACACGCTATTTGTCATGACAGCGGGAATTAATTATTAAATTAATTAATGTGACATATATGTTTTGAATTTTGTAAAACAGAATTCATTTTTGAATTCAGAATATCAAATATATCTTAGGGTGAATTTTTGGGATTTTTCTGAAAAACTTCAATTTTTGATGAATAGTGAAACCACTAAGTGGTACTTATAAAAACTGATTTTCCGTTTAAATGAAATTTTGCCATCATTGTGTTTTGATTTTCAAAAATCCAACATACATGGTTGTCATTAAGAAGTAAAATGTGGTTCAATGAGATTAAAATAATTTTTGGTGAATAGTAACTTATTAAGTTTTTAATCGCGATTAGTGGTAATTAGTGTAGTTTAAGGTAAAAATAATGCTTTAATAAAATGAGATGAGCTTGACACATGTCTTACCCTCATTGGTTGTATCATGGCCGACCAAGACAAGACATGGGTCAACTTGGGGACCCCATGGATCCACTTTGGTTGGGAAATGACATAAATAACATTTTATTTAATGTAAAAGTAAAATTGACACAAACATGATATGTTTTACTAAAACAATTTTTAAATGGGGATATACAAGTCATATTTTTTATTATAAATATTAATTGGAAAGACAAAATGATTTCCTACATAATAGTATTTTTTTTATAATTTGTAGACATTAAATAAATTAAATTATTTATGACATAATAATGATGCAGCGATGAAATCATTATTTGACGATTTAAATAAAATGAAAAGATAATGTAAAATCTATGAACTACACATGTCCAAAACTTATTGGATGAGTGGATTTCGAAGCCGTATCACCTTATCAACGAATTATATCAATGTGGGACCTTTTGAAACCGAAACACATTTTCAAATAAAGTAATATTTCTTTACTTTCCAAAAGTGCCCCTCCTCTCCTCTTATAAAAGGCCCCCACCTCTACCTCATTTAACACACTCCTCAAGCCTTTGGCTCGGCCAACCCCTGCCCATTTACTCTCTCCACATCCCTATCCTCATCCTAGAGGATTCCCTTTGGGCAGAATCCTTTCAAAGGAAGCCTTTAGGCTCAAATCAAAAGGAGTTACACTTTTAAAGGTAATTCACTCTCTCATGTTCATTTGTTTTATTTTGCTTCTCCAACCCCCTAAAATCTTTTTATTTACTTATTTTGTAACAACACCAGTATATTCAATATACTAGGATGTTGTTATAAGATTTATTCGAGCTACACTCTCACACAACTACATCAAATGGTTAAAGAACATACGGTTTCCGTGGATGGTGAAATTCTGTCTCCCGAAACGATGATTGTTCAATACTCATTTAACACCTTCAAAGGTGGCCATTATTATGTAACTATTTTTATATATGATATATAGTATGTTTATGTTTTATTTATGCTTCTGTATGTTTCATTTTTGTCTTACCTTTATGGCTTCCATTATGGGTATACGCGATATCTTCATTTAAGGAAGTGCGGACTACCGCCCCCTCAAAGTGATTTGATTCGTTAAATACCATATGTGGGATGTATAAAGGATGGAAATATGATATTATATATGATATTATACTGGAATTATAATATACCTTTATATCATTATTATTCCATTCTATAAAATACGAAATAGAAATGAAAGTAGCGTTCATGCGTACGTACGTCTTACCGTCTCCATGAACGGTGCATTTCATTTATTACCTCTAAATGATTATGTAATGTTATAAATGCATGCATGTACTGGATATATATGAAATATATGATATCTACATAATTAATACAATTCTGGATATAATAAAAATTTGGCCACACGAACAACATGTAATTGTAAGAAGTCCACTTTCGACTTAAGAACCAAATATCGACAAAACAAATATTATTAACCTAAATGATTACATAATGTTTATGACATGGTAATAAGTGGTATAAAAGTAATAATGAACTTGAAAAAGGTTCTTAAGGAATTATAAATTAACTCAAGTTTATTATTCAGGAGATTAAAGAACGATCGAGTCAAGTCGGACCCGAGGTAAGGGATCATACTCCTCTCTTTCTTTTTATGTATACACTTTTAAGTCATTCCTTTTAAAGCTCATATTTCTTGTTATTGGGATGATCTTTTGTATTACACATACTTTAATTTTTATGTTCATGTGATGAGAGACCCTATTCTCTCTCATCAATCCATTTTGGAAGTTTTGAGTGGCGTCGTTAGGCTGCCGAACTTTCGTAAGAGATCTAACCTCTCTCTTTCTTTTTAAGTACTCTCCTTTATGTCACTTCTTTTAAGCTCTTCTTTGTAATGTTGGGGGATGTTCTTCTATATTTCTCTTTCTGTAAATTTTATTTTAATGTGATGAGATACTCTATTTGATCTCATCAATCCATATTCGGAAGTTTTATGTGGCGCCGATAGGCTGCCGAGTTTTCGTAAGGGATTTTTCATCTCACTTTTATTCCCGTGAGATTTATGATACATTTGGCACAAATTCCCTTGAGTGGTGTATGTAATTCCCATTATTCTACTCTTTGTGTAATATAATTTAGTTTATGAGTATTTACATCAATTATCTTTTGTCCTTCTTTCATGGGGTGTATGTTTTGAAAGATACCCAAGTCGGTAAAGAAACCTTTCACCCTCCTCTTTTTTAAAAGACTTCTTTTGTTGGGTCTTTTAATTTACATATCGTTATGTTGGGATATGTTCTCATATATCCTTATTGATGTAAATTTTATGTCCAAGTGATGAGATACTCTTTTTATCTCTCATCAACTCTTTTTGATGTGATGTCGTTAGGCTGTCAAGGGAACTTTTTAACCCAATTTCGATTTCTTTGGGTTCAACTTGTAGTTATTGAATATGTCATCCATTGAATATGTGTGAATGAGCTTTTATTGTTTTACACTTAATATCTACTTATATTGGGTGTATATATATTTTTCACACATATTTTTGAGATTTATTTGTCCTTAATTTAAGGATACCTTCTTTATAAGGGATTTCATCACATTTGACATTTGTATTGAGGGTTCATTGTTGTTATGCACCAATTCACTCTTATATGGTGTATATACTGTCCTTTGGAGTATTATATCATGAATCCTTTTATTCTCATGATATTATAAAGTTCTGACTAAATGTTATTCCTCGATTATTGTATTCAAGTGTCTCTAATTTTGGTAAAACCCCTTTTACCAAAATATCGTTTTAAATGTTTTAATTATTTGTTCTTATTAATATCCATGTTTTCAAAATGGTTTTAAGGATTTATTTATATGGATATTAATGGTTTAAAATGTTAAAAGCTTCAAGTTGGTATGGGACACTTTGATTCAAAAATCTCTTTATTAAATGTTTTAAATGGTATTGGAAATGGTTTCTTTTTGAATGGATTCATTATTTCAATATCCTAAAATGTTATATTGTGATTGAAATATGGAAATGTTATGTTTCCTTTATTCATGTTTATGTGATACGATTATGTTATGGTTCTTGGGCATTGTTATGAAGAACGGGTGGTTCCGTGATAAACTAAGGGCGGGTGAGCCCATTATAGCTCTCCAATGCATTGGGTAACGCGAAGGAGTGAAACGTTAAGGTTTCTCCGAAGAGATTTAGGGAATATACTGTGATGGGTATTCCAAACGTAACCAAGAGGGTTACTCCCTACGTAATAATGTTATGAATGCCTCAAGTTAACTTTATGTCTTATGTTTTCTATGATTTATTCATGATTTGATATGCCTATGTTTTATGGGTAAAGTATGATTTCATTCTTATGTATATATGAACTCATGTTTCCTTTCCATATTTTTATATCCCTTACTGAGCTTCTTATGCTCATCCCAAGTTTTTGAAATGCTTTTCACAGGTCAAGGGAAAGGTACATGATGTGACGATAGTGTCAAGGATGTGTCAAGAAAGAATCCGTGTTTTATTTTAAATAGGTTTCCATTGATGGGAAGAATGAATATTGTCTTTTATGTAACCACCTTGTTTAAATGTGGAATGTAATGCAAGTTTCATGATCTAATTCTCTAAAACTATAAACCTGAAAATATCCTCAATGTGTAATCTTGTAATAACTCAAGTTTAAGTATGGTTTAAGGCTGGGGCCTTATAGTTGGTATCAAAGGTCAGTTTAGATAACTTTAGAGGTTGGGGTATTCTTTAAGCATAATTGACAATTACCATAATGGTTAGGATTTCAGAAAGAGTCTTAGTTTTAGATAAAGTGAATGAGTAAGTATATCTTATTGTCTATCTTACTCATTAGTACATGATGGTTTTTTTGATATACTCACACTGACCTTTTTGGTTTTAATAAATGGTTGGATCTAGTAGGCACCAAAGTAACAGTGGATGTGAAGGAAACTGTGACAGTTTTTTGAGCAAGCAACTGAATGATATGGGAGCTGTAATGAGAACTCTTTTGATTATCCTCAACCAACAATCTGGAGTCATGATTGACCACCTAAACCTTGGAGATTTCTCTAAGGCATCATATATGCAAGAAACAAATCCCTACGGAAGTACAGGTAATAATCATAAAGGTATGTGTGTTCAAAAACCTATGTGTCAAATATGTGGAAAGAAACACCTAGGAAAATGTTTCAAAGGGACAGAAATATGCAATAGATGTGGAAATGAAGGTCATAAAGCAAGAACCTGCCATGGAAAAAGGAAGCATCCAGTTGACTCGAGGAAAGGGAAAGAAGTTCTTTCTGAGGGATTAATTGAATGTTTTAAATGTGGTGTGCATGGTCATTATGAAAACACATGTCCTATGAAGAAGTTTCGTGAATGGGGTCACCAAGAGCGTACCAATATTCGTTTACCAATACCTAATGCCATTCCGATTGAGGATGAAGAAACTGACAATGACCAATCAAAGGTATGTACTATTTCATGACTATTGTTTTCTTATTTTGGAATCTTAGGATATGATTCATGATTTTGTTTGTAGGAAAGAGGTATTTCGAAATAAGTTGGAAAGGAATGGATAATGGATCATGAAGAATTTTGAATGAGTAAGATGTCAACATATAAGGGCTTCAAGAGTTAGGGTGAAATTCTTAAGAGTATTAAGTCTCTTTTGATGATGGGGTTACATTAGAAGACTTTTTATATTATGTGTAACCCTGATGTTTAATATAGGCAAATTTTATTCAAGTAATAGTTATCTTTTCTTTTGTGGACATAGTTATAAAGAACCATTTGGGTTTATATGATCCTTACTTTTGAGGTAATTATGGGTTACCATATGTTATGATTGAAGTGAAAGGCATGAGATAAAATTGAGTTTAAATTATGTTATGGTTATTTTTGATGATTGTATCCCTTTTTGGGTAATGATTTGAGAATTATATAGTTTTGGAAAAAGGACAACACGCAGACCGTGTGACAACCCGTCGCGTCGGACAATGCTGCGGGAATCGAACCCACAACCAAAGTGCGACTGGTATTTATCGCCTACCACTGGACTACGTGAAGTACCTGGTTAGTTTGACTGATTCTTTTTAGTTATATGATTTTATGAATTAAGAGTAAGTTGATTTTGAAGGATATTTGATTAGGATAATTACTTTTCAATGTGAGACTTTAGGAGCAACTGATGTTGTTTGGAGATAAATGTTACGATTTAACTTGGAAGACTATGTGACTAAATCCTTCAAATATTTGGGTTTCAATCTTATATTGGTTTACTTTGAAGAATTTTATGGACAAATTGTTTATCAGATGGTCCTCGTTGAAATTTGGGTTTTGTTGGACAAATTTTGGAGATTAAGAATAGATTTTCTTTTTATAAGGGGTTATCCTTTTCTAGATTATCTGATCTTGTACTAACCTTTTTGGTTTTTGTTTGGTTAAAGCCTAAATACATGGGATGTATATAGTTCTCTTTTGGGGATTATTTGATTCTCTAGAAGTTGATTATAGTACTCTTAACGCGAACAAGTCTCCCTAAATACTCGTCTTTTGGAAAAAATATGAGTTTGACTAAGGAATCTAGTAAAAGTTGAAAGTCAACATGATAAGTGATTATGCTTCTGTTTGAATAAATTCCTCAATAAAAAGTAACTTAAAACAAAAATGTTGTCTATTAACTTTTCCTACTGGGGAACCCAACACCGTTTAACCCATCACAAGTTTGTGATTTTCTTATTGTTAACTTTCTCCTAAACATGTTTTCTATCACTCTCCATCGGAACATGACCCTAGGTTTTCTCCTCCATGTCCATATTTTCATACTTAGAATCCTAGTATGGGTTAACTCGGGTGACCTCTGTGCTTATCTTTCTTTATTTTAAAGTGATTGTTTTACCGACTCTTGTTCCGATGTGGGACGTTCAAGGATGTTTCCAAGCGCAATTTTAAAATTGCGAGGACGCAATTCCCAAAAGCGGGGAATGATGTAACACCCCAGGTAAATAAGGAATATGACATTTTCATATTTATCCATATTTGGGAATAAAATAATAATATGACTTTAAAGGGGACGCTATGCTCGAGGGCGAACCCAACACGCAACACCGAGTTTCTTGGGAATCTTACGTTGCACTCTAATAATAAAATAATATTATTTTAAATGGTACTTAACATGTAGCCGTTGTAATGGCGGGAATGGATAGAAATAACTAAAATATGATTATATATGTTCTTAAATATTTTTACATTTGTACAATAAAAGATAAAGGCTTAAAATACGGAAAGAATTCAATTTTAGGCGTATATGCCCTAGTTTTCACTAAAGGTTCACTTATCACCTTTTAATGTAGAACCGTCATTAAATATAGTTTTGTTCACTCTTAAACCTTTTTTTGGACCAAATAAAACTCGTATTAAGAATCGGGACATCAAAATTTACTTTGTGTAAATTTTTGGTATCTTTCCGATAAAGTTCTTTTTTTAATGAATAGTGTAAAATGTTGTATTTTAATTCAAAACCACTTTTTAATCTAATTTATTTATATGATTAGATTATATTTTGAATTGGTTTTAAAGTGAAATTAGAAAATATTTTTACCATTAAATCCAATAGTGGTCATTGGAATCAATTTCACTTTGAAACCAGACTTAAACTAGTGTCAATCTTTTGATACTTATTGTTTCATAAAACACGCTATTTGTCATGAAAGCGGGAATTAATTATTAAATTAATTAATGTGACATATATGTTTTGAATTTTGTAAAACAGAATTCATTTTTGAATTCAGAATATCAAATATAGCTTAGGGTGAATTTTTGGGATTTTTCTGAAAAACTTCAATTTTTGATGAATAGTGAAACCACTAAGTGGTACTTATAAAAACTGATTTTCCGTTTAAATGAAATTTTGCCATCATTGTGTTTTGATTTTCAAAAATCCGACATACATGGTTGTCATTAAGAAGTAAAATGTGGTTCAATGAGATTAAAATAATTTTTGGTGAATAGTAACTTATTAAGTTTTTAATCGCGATTAGTGGTAATTAGTGTAGTTTAAGGTAAAAATAATGCTTTAATAAAATGAGATGAGCTTGACACATGTCTTACCCTCATTGGTTGTATCATGGCCGACCAAGACAAGACATGGGTCAACTTGGGGACCCCATGGATCCACTTTGGTTGGGAAATGACATAAATAACATTTTATTTAATGTAAAAGTAAAATTGACACAAACATGATATGTTTTACTAAAACAATTTTTAAGTGGGGATATACAAGTCATATTTTTTATTATAAATATTAATTGGAAAGACAAAATGATTTCCTACATAATAGTTTTTTTTTTATAATTTGTAGACATTAAAAAAATTAAATTATTTATGACATAATAATGATGCAGCGATGAAATCATTATTTGACGATTTAAATAAAATGAAAAGATAATGTAAAATCTATGAACTACACATGTCCAAAACTTATTGGATGAGTGGATTTCGAAGCCGTATCACCTTATCCACGAATTATATCAATGTGGGACCTTTTGAAACCGAAACACATTTTCAAATAAAGTAATATTTCTTTACTTTCCAAAAGTGCCCCTCCTCTCCTCTTATAAAAGGCCCCCACCTCTACCTCATTTAACACACTCCTCAAGCCTTTGGCTCGGCCAACCCCTGCCCATTTACTCTCTCCACATCCCTATCCTCATCCTAGATGATTCCCTTTGGGCAGAATCCTTTCAAAGGAAGCCTTTAGGCTCAAATCAAAAGGAGTTACACTTTTAATGGTAATTCACTCTCTCATGTTCATTTGTTTTATTTTGCTTCTCCAACCCCCTAAAATCTTTTTATTTACTTATTTTGTAACAACACCAGTATATTCAATATACTAGGATGTTGTTATAAGATTTATTCGAGCTACACTCTCACACAACTACATCAAATGGTTAAAGAACATACGGTTTCCGTGGATGGTGAAATTCTGCCTCCCGAAACGATGATTGTTCAATACTCATTTAACACCTTCAAAGGTGGCCATTATTATGTAACTATTTTTATATATGATATATAATATGTTTATGTTTTATTTATGCTTCTGTATGTTTCATTTTTGTCTTACCTTTATGGCTTCCATTATGGGTATACGCGATATCTTCATTTAAGGAAGTGCGGACTACCGCCCCCTCAAAGTGATTTGATTCGTTAAATACCATATGTGGGATGTATAAAGGATGGAAATATGATATTATATATGATATTATACTGGAATTATAATATACCTTTATATCATTATTATTCCATTCTATAAAATACGAAATAGAAATGAAAGTAGCGTTCATGCGTACGTACGTCTTACCGTCTCCATGAACGGTGCATTTCATTTATTACCTCTAAATGATTATGTAATGTTATAAATGCATGCATGTACTGGATATATATGAAATATATGATATCTACATAATGAATACAATTCTGGATATAATAAACATTTGGCCACACGAACAACATGTAATTGTAAGAAGTCCACTTTCGACTTAAGAACCAAATATCGACAAAACAAATATTATTAACCTAAATGATTACATAATGTTTATGACATGGTAATAAGTGGTATAAAAGTAATAATGAACTTTAAAAAGGTTCTTAAGGAATTATAAATTAACTCAAGTTTATTATTCAGGAGATTAAAGAACGATCGAGTCAAGTCGGACCCGAGGTAAGGGATCATACTCCTCTCTTTCTTTTTATGTATACACTTTTAAGTCATTCCTTTTAAAGCTCATATTTCTTGTTATTGGGATGATCTTTTGTATTACACATACTGTAATTTTTATGTTCATGTGATGAGAGACCCTATTCTCTCTCATCAATCCATTTTGGAAGTTTTGAGTGGCGTCGTTAGGCTGCCGAACTTTCGTAAGAGATCTAACCTCTCTCTTTCTTTTTAAGTACTCTCCTTTATGTCACTTCTTTTAAGCTCTTCTTTGTAATGTTGGGGGATGTTCTTCTATATTCCTCTTTCTGTAAATTTTATTTTAATGTGATGAGATACTCTATTTGATCTCATCAATCCATATTCGGAAGTTTTATGTGGCGCCGATAGGCTGCCGAGTTTTCGTAAGGGATTTTTCATCTCACTTTTATTCCCGTGAGATTTATGATACATTTGGCACAAATTCCCTTGAGTGGTGTATGTAATTCCCATTATTCTACTCTTTGTGTAATATAATTTAGTTTATGAGTATTTACATCAATTATCTTTTGTCCTTCTTTCATGGGGTGTATGTTTTGAAAGATACCCAAGTCGGTAAGGAAACCTTTCACCCTCCTCTTTTTTAAAAGACTTCTTTTGTTGGGTCTTTTAATTTACATATCGTTATGTTGGGATATGTTCTCATATATCCTTATTGATGTAAATTTTATGTCCAAGTGATGAGATACTCTTTTTATCTCTCATCAACTCTTTTTGATGTGATGTCGTTAGGCTGTCAAGGGAACTTTTTAACCCAATTTCGATTTCTTTGGGTTCAACTTGTAGTTATTGAATATGTCATCCATTGAATATGTGTGAATGACCTTTTATTGTTTTACACTTAATATATACTTATATTGGGTGTATATATATTTTTCACACATATTTTTGAGATTTATTTGTCCTTAATTTAAGGATACCTTCTTTATAAGGGATTTCATCACATTTGACATTTGTATTGAGGGTTCATTGTTGTTATGCACCAATTCACTCTTATATGGTGTATATACTGTCCTTTGGAGTATTATATCATGAATCCTTTTATTCTCATGATATTATAAAGTTCTGACTAAATGTTATTCCTCGATTATTGTATTCAAGTGTCTCTAATTTTGGTAAAACCCCTTTAACCAAAATATCGTTTTAAATGTTTTAATTATTTGTTCTTATTAATATCCATGTTTTCAAAATGGTTTTAAGGATTTATTTATATGGATATTAATGGTTTAAAATGTTAAAAGATTCAAGTTGATATGGGACACTTTGATTCAAAAATCTCTTTATTAAATGTTTTAAATGGTTTTGGAAATGGTTTCATTTTGAATGGATTCATTATTTCAATATCCTAAAATGTTATATTGTGATTGAAATATGGAAATGTTAAGTTTCCTTTATTCATGTTTATGTGATACGATTATGTTATGGTTCTTGGGAATTGTTATAAAGAACGGGTGGTTCCGTGATAAACTAAGGGAGGGTGAGCCTGTTATAGCTCTCCAATGCATTGGGTAACGCGAAGGAGTGAAACGTTAAGGTTTCTCCAAAGAGATTTAGGGAATATACTGTGATGGGTATTCCAAACATAACCAAGAGGGTTACTCCCTACGTAAGAATGTTATGAATGCCTCAAGTTACCTTTATGTCTTATGTTTTCTATGATTTATTCATGATTTGATATGCCTATGTTTTATGGGTAAAGTATGATTTCATTCTTATGTATATATGAACTCATGTTTCCTTTCCATATTTTTATATCCCTTACTGAGCTTCTTATGCTCATCCCAAGTTTTTGAAATGCTTTTCACAGGTCAAGGGAAAGGTACATGATGTGACGATAGTGTCAAGGATGTGTCAAGAAAGAATCCGTGTTTTATTTTAAATAGGTTTCCATTGATGGGAAGAATGAATATTTTCTTTTATGTAACCACCTTGTTTAAATGTGGAATGTAATGCAAGTTTCATGATCTAATTCTCTAAAACTCTAAACCTGAAAAGATCCTCAATGTGTAATCTTGTAATAACTCAAGTTTAAGTAAGGTTTAAGGCTGGGGCCTTATAGAGACGGTAATTCGTATGTGCGCACGAACGATGTTACCCTTTTAATTTTTGTATTGAAAGAAAGAAATAAACTGAAAAACAAATGTATATGTATAATATATAATTATAACATAATTATAATTTTATATATATCATATCATTCCATGAAACCCATCCTTAAAACATTACGTGTAGTGTGTGAACGAATCACATCACTTTGATGGAGCGGTAGTCCACACTTCCTCAAATGAAGTAATCGTTATTACAGTAAAGGGAATGATAAAATGATATTTATTGTAAATTAATAAATAATATTAAATACAATATAGATTTTATATATTTCATATGTAAAGATATTTTTTATCATAATGTCCACCACGGTAGGTGGCAATGGAATAATGAATAATCATCATTTCGTGAGGCAATAGTTTGTTGTACAAAAAAACAATATATTTGTTACCCATTAATTGAAGGTCTGTGTAAGTTTTATATAGAACCATTTGAATTAAAAATCCTAGTATATTGGTGAAAACTAGTTTTAAAAAAAATTAATAAATAGATTCGCGGGGTAGAGAATGAAAATAAATGAATGGATATTGAGAGAAGGCATTACCTCTTAATCGGGTAACTCCTTTTGGATTGGTTCCAAAAGGATGCCTTGAGATTATGCATGCCAATGTGAAGGATTATAAGAGGGTTGGAGGGACTCTAGGATATTATCTTGGATTATTTTGTGTAAGAAAATGGAATTTTGAGGTTGTAGGAGGTGGGTAGATGTCGTTCCCTTTAATAGGGATGGGAAAAAACACACTTGGTTTTTTTAATATAAATTATGTGTAAACATATTTTTACCTATGAAAAGTCATTACAAACAAAAGAATCACAATAATTGACTGATAATTTACTATTAATATATAACAAATGGGTGTTTTATGAATTTATAGGTCATTTTGGGACTTATATTTATGGTTTATTACTTTATTATAAGTATTGTTCTCTTATCTATTGTATTTCATTTTAATTAAATTCACAAAACATTTTAGTAAAAAAAATTACCTTATTGGAAATTATAAATTTCAATTATTTAAAATTTAGAATCCTATTTTCCAAATTCTAATCGTACTACTATTAGAAATTTATCTAAAATTTATCTCGTGGTTGGGACTACTATGCTGGTTTTCAAGTAAAAAAGATCAAATGTTTGCAATGTTTTTATATCAATGTTCAATGTGAAATTTTATTTAGTGACCAAAATTTTATTAATTGATAAAAATAATATATAATTAAATTATTTACCAAATTAAAAATATAATTTAACCTTATCAATGAATCAAATTAAAAAGCAGTTTTGAATTAAAATCTTTTATTTTCCAGTATTCATCCAAAAATGATGTTTGTCATAAAAATAGAAAAAAAAATCCCTAGGATAATTTAGACATTATGAATTAAAATATTAAGTCTATTTTATCAAATGAAATTTATAAATGTGTCTCAAATTAGTTTTATTATTTTTCAAATAAGGACATTAAAAGTGGTTCATTCGAGAAAACTGTATTTTTAAACAAAGAAGGACATTGCCAAAAATAATATTTTTTATTAGGAATATGTTTTATTCAAATAAAATAGTTATAAAATATATTTGAAAATTAAATATTATTATTCATATAACTATTTTTAAAATATATTTTATTATTTTCACATTTAAATAATTATAATTATATAATGTTGTTTTGTAGAAACAACAATTTTGCGTATAACATATGTCAAATCTATTCTATGTGTATTTTAATTAATGTTAGGGTAGTGGGTAATGAAAAAAAGGCAGTTCCATGTGAAATGAATTTTTGTATTACTACATAGTATGATATAAATGTAAATTTAATTTATTCCTAAAAAAGACCATATAATCTAAGGGTGTTATATTTGACCCCCATAACATTTCTTTCACCCTCAAAGATCAACACTCGGTAAGAAAATGAGGATACTTCTGCTTCATCATATCCTTAGGTTCCCATATAGCACCCTATAAATGGTGATTTCTCAAAAAAATGTGTACAAGGAGAGTGGTCTTATTTTTTAAAACTTTCTCTGAGCAGTCCTAAATTTCAAGAGTTTATTACTCATAAGAAATATCATGCTCCAATGATATGATGTCTGAGTTCCGTATATCAGAAGGGCTGGGTTTTTACTTCCTCAAGAGAGATACATAGAACACATTATAGACTATAGAGACATTTATAGGATGTTCTAGGTGATATGATACTGACCAGATACAATCAATAATCTCAAAAGGAACTATATATAGGGATTATATTACCTTTATATCATAATCACATATCATTGTTCTATGGTGAGATTCATAGGAACACATGTTCACTAATGTCAAATTCTAAATCATTTCGACAGTTATAAACATAAATTTTCTATGGAATTTGAACTTCCTTGATATGATTCTGACTCTTTCTAATCCTCTCGACCATTTCATATGTTATCTAGGGTCCTAATAGATTTCTTTCTCCATCCTCATCCAATCATTTTGGTTCATAACATTTCTTCCCCAAGAGGCCTTCATATGGCTCCATCTAAATACATGAGTGAAATCTAGTTTTTCAGGAAAACTAAACTAAATGAAGGTGTTGATCACAACCACATTTAAAATCGAATGAAAAATACCATAAAATATCCTCTAAGGCTATAATTATTCTTTCAGCATTACCGTATATCTAGGTTTGATAACCATTGCTGAATCAGAATTCTTTATCAAGAGTGTGATGATGTTTATGCAAGAACATTGAGGTAAAAATCAGATCCTTAACTGATACAACAGAATGTGTTACTCCATGAAACCATTCAAATTATTTAATATATATCATGTCACGAATATATTGATTGATATCTTCTTAGAATGAAATTAAGTGTTCTAACTTATTAAGGATATCAAATACCACCTATATATAAATAAACCCTATATAGGATTTGGGTAGTCTAATGAAAAAATCCTTAGTGATGTCCTCCCATTTCCATTGTGTATGTGTAATGGATGAAATATACCTTTATAATTTATTCATTTATATTTAACTTGTTAGCATACCAAACACTAACATACAAAAAATGTGATATCTACCTTCATACCATCCCAACATTAGTATTATTTCATGTTCTTATACATCTTCGTACTTTTTTGATGAATTGAGATTGATGAACTACGAGATTTGTTAATATCTCTTTCATAAATTATGGTATCGATGAAATGTGTACATTATTCCTGAACCTTATCATCAATCCTAATAAAGGATAATCTCAAGAACATTTTTGAAATTGTTTTGATGTTATTCATCTTCCTTCTGCACCTCCTTAATTTTTACATAGATATTGGGTTGAACATTCATTTGAGAAAGATAGTATCCCTCCACATCAATTAATATATCTTGATCCATATTTTCCATATTACGAAATATTTGATCTTTTGTGATCCTCTCCATAGATGAGCTACCCTGATCCTTCGGACTCAAAGCATCAACCACCTTGTTCTCTTTCCCAGGGTGGTAATGTATTGACTAGTACTAATCCCTTTTAAAATCTAACCATATTCTCTAGAACATGTTCAAATAATTCTATGGGAACATATATTTTATACTTTTATGATCATTATATATTTTACACATTTCACCATAATCATAATGCCTACATATCATTACGAAAAAATTACAACTCCTGACACCAAATCATGAGTTCTGTAATTATGCTCATGAATTGTCAATTTCCTTAAGGCATTGCATATGACCATGTGATTCTGTGAAAAAACAACCCAATACCTTCTTGGATTCAACACTATTCCTTAACGACCCTTCTTCACTATAGGTAAATGTATATAGATGTATAATAACCTACCATCTCTTTAGTTTTGTGAAATTTTCATCATGTTTATATATCCAGATGAATATAAATCCCTTCATAGTTAATTTGGTAATATGATTTTATAGTCATGAGAAATTAACCAAAAACTAGTCATAATATCACGAAAAACCATGAAATATAAAGATATCATTTAGTGTGGTTGATCTAGGAAAACATTCAATAGCCTCATTCTTTGATATATCCACTGCTATAATATCTCTTGAGATTATATAAACAAAAAATGAATTTTTTTCATCCAAAATTAACCAATTTTTGTGTTTTCATATAGATTATATTTTAATAGGGTACTAAGTATAATCTCCAGTGATCTTCATCTTCTTCCTTTCTCTTTGTATAGGTAATAATATCATTCATAATTACTACCACAATCTGATTGTTGTAGTCTCTAAATACTCTATTAATTAAATACAAGAATATATCCTGGGATGTATTAAAACCAATAGGAATCACTATATATTCAGAGTTACCATACCTTAAATGGAATTCTGTATTTGGTATATCATTTTTCTTGGCCCTTAACTAATGATATCTAGAATGATAGTCAGTCTTGGAAACATATTGAGCTCCAAGATGTTATTCAAACTATTCATTAATATGAGGAAGATGATACTTGTACTTATTTGTGATATTTTTCAACTCCCAATAATCAATGTAGAGTTTCATTGATCCATATTTGTTTTTCAGAAAAAGAATTATTACACCTAAAGGTGACACACTTGGTGGAATTAATCCCATATCATGGTTTTCATGGAACCTTGTCTTCAATTACTAAAACACAATTAGGGTCATTCTATAAGGTGTCTTTGAAATTAGTGTGGAACTAGTTATGAGTTTTATTGAGAACTCAACTTCATGTTTTGGTGGAAGACTAGGCAATAATTTCGGAAAGGCATTGACAAAATCTCGATCAATTCGAATACCATCGATGTCGAATTTCTCCCATTCAATTTGAGATAAACAACCCCTATAAATGGAAAATAATACCTAAACACTGTATGCAATCACCCCATGAGGTTCATACATATCAACACATTGAAGGATTGTAAAAATAGGGGTTGAAAAAACTAATGTAACATCGATTCAATGAAAATTAAAATTGGATTTATGATGAGAATTCCAATCCGTGCCAATGATGACATCCAATTCAACCAAATGGATAATGATAAGATTTATAGGAAGAAAACTCCCATTAACAACAACTAGGGATGAATCATATACATGAGATGAAATCATCATACCATTAAGGGTTTTCAATCCTATTACAACATGCAACTATTTTGGTGAAATATTAACACTGATATGAAATTTTCTAGTTATGGATGGGTGGGTTGATCCAGAATCAAATATGAAATTAGAGGTTATATAGTATATGTTTATTGTACCTTTCATCTAGTTGTTATTTCACCCCTCATCTGAAATAGTGATTTCATGAGAATTACCCTTATCACTCATCTTATGAGGTTATTTATGTAGATCATCACCAATATCCCTTGGTTTTGGAAATTTGTTTACATAATGCAGATTCTCCATACACATATATCACTAAATCATAGGAGGTTTATTTTGTAATGATTTTCCCCATAATAAATGTTTCTTTACTTCTTCCCATCACATCAGCAATCAAATTCTTGATGGTGTTTCCTTCTACATTTAAAAAAATAATTATACCCCTTAATGTAGTTTCCATCATGCTTCTACCCACACATAGAGCCAAAGGGACATGTCTTCTTCTTTTCTACATGGTTTTTCTATTTTCCTTTAAACTCCACCTTCACCTTTTTATAAAAACTATGAGATTGATATGTGACTCAAACCACCATTTCACCCTTTATTTCACAACATAAAATCTCTTAATAGATACTAATGCACCTTATGGATAGTTCCCTTATGAGACTAGGAATTAAGCCACTAAAGAACCTATCAACTTCAATTTCTGGTTGGATGATAATTCTGAAAACATACATCGCATGTCTCATGAAATTTTCCTCATAGGTACCAAAAAATTCATAATCCCTTTTCATCACAAAATTAACTCTTTATCTATCTTGTTATGTAGAATTTTTGGAATGTACATTTTGAAAAATATGTTAATGAGCTCAGCCTAATCAATGGATTCAATGCTGTCTTGGTACCTCATATTCGTGATTAGAGAAAACTATTGATATGATTCAGCTTCTGAGAGATAAACATCCAGAATGAATTTTGCATGCTCTGAACACTGAAGAACATTGAATATATTATTGGTAGTTCTGATCCATCATTCAAAACTAATGAGATAAGAAGTCCCTTTTAATGGAGGTTGATATTTCCTAAGAAATGACTCAATATGATTTTGTTCCTACATTTTTTCATTTGGGAGTCCACTATGATTTATTACATGAAAATGTTTTCTATGTAAAGAAACAATGATTTTCATTCCATATCCCATATAATTTGGTTGTTCAAGAGAAAATAATATCATTATTTTTCTCAATCACCATGAACATGGTTAATTTGGGTACTAGGAATTTACTATAACCTAAATCATAGAGTAATAAATAGTTATCATAATCGGGAAAATTTTGTTATATGACATCTTTCTTATGACACATTTTTTAATACATGAATTCTAAGGTTTATCTTAGCTTATACATAGAAAACATATATTTAAATACTTCATAATTTTTCATGTAGTGTTTGATAAATCCCAAAGAATATCCCCCATTATTGTCAAACTATGTGGGTAGCATGACCCATTGTCATGTACCAAAAAACCCTGAGATAGGCCCAGAACATCTTTTCTAAGTTGATACCCCATAGTGTATATGTGCCATAACCACATCCACTTGTAGAATCCAGATAAGGATGTATTTCATGGAAACCACTCATTCAATCTTTCCCAAAAATTCTAGGACACATTCCTAGGCTTTTCCATATACATCGACTTATACTTAAACATGTCCAAAGGGATCTCACTATGGTTTTCTCATCCTATATTCCAAAAGGTAACTATACATTTTCACAAAAATTATAACACCTAATGATTTTGAAAATAAATCGAATATTGATTTCATAAAACATTGAGCCTCAAAAAAACACCACTTTTTTAAAACCTATTCAGTAGACATAATATTTCCACCTCTATGATTTTAATTTTAATAAACTGAAATCCATTATTTCATTCAGCAAGATATTTAGATTCTAATAGAATGAACATAGTTTCTGATGAATAGTATCATACCCTAATGAATTGTGACATACCCTTATGAAAAGTATTGAATTGTAAATCTAGAAAAAATATAGGTATCTCCCATTAATTAATAAATGCAATTTAGTCATCTTATAAGTGAATACCTGATCATAGTACAAGTATTGGTATTTTCAATGTCATAAATATTTTAAATAAATGCTTATGAATAATTTAATCATTTAATAATTAATTTTATTTTAATTAAATGAATTCATAAATTGTTATTTTATTTTCATATGGTTATAGTATAATATTATTGGAAGTTGATTAATTGTTCATAGTGTTATACAATGAGTTTTCCTTTTAATGTTGTTTTATTATAATAAATTATGATTTTAATTAATTATTTCATTTAAAATAATTAGAAGAATATTTTAAAAAAATGGATTTAATTTTTGAATTATACACCTCAATAAATGGTTCGGGTGATTTTTGGGTATTTTCTTAAAATACATCTATTTTTAGGGAAATGTAAAATATGATAAATTACGATAAATATCAATACATGATTTATTGACTCATTGGTGTTGTAAGGATGATTTATGACCACATGGATCGAAATAAAAGGTAAATATTACAACTATTGGTCATAATAATCATTTATATTGGTTATATTTGGAAAAATAATAAAATAATAGGTAATATAATGGGAAACCCCACCTCTCCTCCACTATAACACCCCCCACTCACTCCATATTTTCATCACTTCCCTCATGATTTGTGCCCTATCTAAATTCTTCTAAAATATACTCCAAAGAACATCCCTTATGTATAATATCCCTTGGTATCATTATAATACCCAATCCATTCCCACAAGGAGGTTGTCATGGAAGATATCTTCAAAAGGTAAATTCAACTTCAATTTTTTTTTGAAATTATTTTGTTACAATTTATTTCATCACATACATTAATCCAAATGATGTCATGACTCCCATTACATACATGTACAAGAATTTTGTTAGGACAATGGAATAATTATTCATCATATCTCCTTTCCCCTCCATTTATATTAGAAATGAAAACACCATCTAAAATGTGTTAATTTATCACATTCTAGGATGAATGGTTTTCAATTTTAATTACCATCTTCAAATCAGGTCATGAAACCATTTTTATGGTTTAAACATACTATAATATAGTTATTATAACTTATTTATGTTTCTATAATCATTTTTTACTGGGGATATTATCTTATAAATCAATATGTGTTCGTTGTGATCAAGAACTTCCAATTAACCCAATAAACTGTCATTAAATTTTTATATAATGATTCATCTGCACTCCCAATAACCAAATGAATTTTTTTACCATATAAAATTATACATGTTCTCTAGTGATTCACAAATACTACTCTGAAAAAACATTTTCATTATTCAGGTTTGTTCATACCCCAATATAATAAACCGATCATGAAAACCAAGGAAGAAAAGGCTCCTAAATATTGAAGTTGAATATCTTAACCCATCAAAATTCCTTGAATGCACAAAAATAAGTTAAAAATAAATAAATTTCACGTATATGAGGTTCTGTAATCATTAATTTATGAACTTAAATTTGAATATTTAGGTCAGTAAGATCATGTTAGGAACACCTTCATCCTTAAGGTAAGGGTTTTCTACCCGAACATCCATTTTCATTCGGGTTACTCTTATTCACTACATACCACAATTAAATTCATATTAATTTATATGTACTTCTCATAAATTATGGTTGATTATTATATATATCTGATCCATCCAGAATCCTACTTTCATTTATGAGGAGGTATATGTATTAAAATGATCTTTAAAAATTTCTTCCTGAAATACAAGCCTGATTCAATGAAAGTCTCAAATTCTTACCAATTTTCAAGGGTTATCTATAATATATTTTTAGTTACAATTTACTTTCCCAAAAAAAATTTATTATTAATATAATAACTAACTTCACTTCTGGTTTTATACAAATAAATTCCCCAAAGAACTCTTTTTCCAAATTAAAAGAGTATTTTTCTCAAGAATTACTCTATAATTTTGTATGATTATTTTCATCTATTTCAAAAATCATTTTTATTTTCTATATTATTGGTATTAATATTTTAGGATATCTTCTACCATATTTAATTTAATTTTTTATGATTATTTTTACAATATAAGTTATATCTTAAGACCATTCACCAATTTACTTTGAATGGTCAGTGTTTATGCTTAATATTTAGGGAATGTTATTGAAATTTCATGTGTTATTTAAATATTAATGTACAAGTTTTTTATGATTATCATAGTTCAAATGAAAAAAACCTTGGACTTTTCGTGTGAGGGGTGGGGCCCGCTATATCCCCTCGATGCATCTGTAGGTCTCATGATACAAAATATGGTCCTAGAATAAGGCCTTGAAAAAATTATTATTATGGTCTTCTTATGAGGCCTTGACAGTATGGTTATGATGTAAGAAATTATAAAATCCCTCATTATGATACTAGTACTTGAAATTCCATGATCATATTTGAATAGTATACTAACCATGATTATGCTTTATTGAATTATTTATTCAGCTCTTATTCCCTCTATAATGTGTTCAAGTAAATTTTTAATGGGATGTATTTTTATTTATTCATCATGTGTACTGTTTATGGTTATGAGATTTTCCTATATATTTATTACCCTTACTTGGTATTTATGCTCACCACTTTATTATCTTTAATTTTATCCGTACAAAGAGATGATTATTATGAATGAAAATGAGGGTTTAACATAGAGTTGTGTATGTTCACAATAAAATTTTTATGTTGTATTTCATTTCGTGATTTAATGTTGATGTTGTGTATAAATATTATTTCCAAATCTAATAAACTACTCATCCCTTCAGGATTCTTATTACTTATTTATTTTCCAATGTAATAAAATAAAGCACCGACTCTGATCAACTAGGTCCAGACCCTTATAGTTGGTATTAGAGGAAGTTTAATAGAAATAATTGGAAACTAGATTAAGAAAACATAGTTCAGGGAAAACCATGTATGATAGTATTTGAGGATAAACATACAATAACTTCCTGACAATTTGATAAGGGATCGATTTTCTGGAACTTTCTAGAAAATAAATCAATGTCTTGATACTAAAAGTCATTGTGGATCCTGCACAAATTTACCAAGGACTGAGAACATCGACAAAGAGTTTCAGGCTTGACCTGGGGTATACTGTTACAGGACAATGGGACTTAATGCATACCAGGTTTAAAACTAATGGGGGATATGATTAGTATAATTAAAATTTTTAATTACAACCCATTTTGATAGATTTAAATATAAAATACACCTTAATGAAACCATTTTTATGATTATGAGATTCGCAATGTATATAATTTCAATTTATGTAATGTATTTTTATATGTTGAGATTATAAATTATGATTCACAACCTAATATAGTGTAATAAATTATCAATAAATAGTTCCTAGTAGATAGAATATAAACCACATGAACACAAGTGTAGCAAGTAGGAATTTCTCTCCAATGCAAGATAATGATATTGTCTTTTGTTCTATAACTGGTGCGGATAAAACATATAACTATATTTGGATAACTAACTAATGGTTTGAATAATAAACTTACCCATATATAGAATCCAGATCCACAACATGGGTGAGATATGTTAGACATCATTATGTGACCACAACCTCTATCATTTAAAGGAACTAAATACTCTTTTGTAGAGGAGTAGTGGATAATTAAATTAGAGACGATAATTCTTTCTTTGGGATGTAGAAAAAGGGATAATGTTGTAATGTGTAATGACCTGAAATTCAGTGAATTTTTTTTCTTAAATAAGAGGAAATTTTTACGAGTCTGTGAAAATTTAGGGCACTTGATTCCAAGGCCCGGTGTGCCCGGAATCTATTTCTGATGTTTTTTTGGGTACGTTCAGTAAATGTACAAGTGAAATTTTATACCTCGTAGCGTCGATATTTGCATAAGAAGACTTTCACCTCGACGTTATTGGGTCGAGAATAAAAGTTTGTTTTTGGAGTTTTTAAGAAAAAATTAAATAAAAATAAGTGTGTAGCTTATATTTATTTGGTGGTTAAAACCTCCAGGAAGAGGTTAGAGGTGGGGTCCACGACACCATAACCTATCATGATAGGTTATGGTGGTGGGTCCCACCTAAGGTCTAAACACCTCTTATCAAATAAAGTGGTGGGGACAACCCAAGGATGAAACCTTTGAACTCACCATTTATAAATCCACCACCCAAGAAACATCTTGAACTCCATTAATTAATTTGTACCTACACAGAAGAATTAATTAAGTGAAGCCCCCCTTAATTAATTCTTCATTTCAATTCATGCCAAAAATTAAAATAATAGAGAAAATATTATTTTATTGTGTTGGAATCATTCATTTTTTTGTAAGGGAGAATTTAGGGGAGGAGGATATCCTGGTGATAGAATGCCAAGGAGGAAAGAACTCTCCAATGAAGAATGACAAACAACTTCTTCCTTAATCAACCAGAACAAAGGAGGGAGCGTCGCCATTGAAAAATGCCGATGACGCCATCCTCAGCTTCTTCATTTTTGACGTCAATGAATAGTCGTCCACTTTTCCGTGATATCATCAACAATCAACGATACGAGGTAGTGGGTTTGAGTTTGAAATGCATCCGTTATACATCATTAACTCATGGGTAATGTTTCACCGATTGATAACACCATAACGTGGAGGTCCCAGACCGCACAAACATGGCCCGACCGACCTCCTTCATTTGTACTTTAGTTTTTATGATCGTGGAGGAGAAACGGCGGCCAACATTGGGCCAGCTGTGAAGAAACCGGTGGCACAACGCCGCTGGGTCACTGGATGGGTGAGGCGTCGTCGCGCCACACGGAGTAGAAGAGGGCCGCAGCCATGTCAGGATTCGACCTTAGGGCGCGGCGCTGTCGCACCGTGTGGAGGAGTAGATTCAGGGCTATGGCGGGCTATAGTGGAGGAGTAGAAGCAGCAGACGTCAGGAAGGCCGGCGGCGGTGCAGAGTGGTTGGCCGCTCAGCCAGTCGGGAGCAGTGGGACCCCGCTGGGTCCCGAATGACTTGGACTGGCACACCCATGGCACCAGTTTGGTGCCCTCCTGAATGGTTCATCCATTTGAGAATCTAGGGTTGTGCGCCACCACCCTAGACACGGATAGCATGGGCCCCGCTGAGCGCCACCAGCCGCTGGCCAGCCAGGCCAGGCGGGCGTTGGGCTGCCAGGAGAGACCCAGCGCAGGTCTGGCCGCCCCCACAGGACCAGCCGCCCTCATGGACTGGGCCGCCCCCAAGGGCCCGACATCCCAAATGGGCTAGACCACCCCCTTAGGCTGGGCTGCCCCCCTCGGGCCATGTCGGACCCGCGGACTTGGTCGGACCCCAGTCCGGACCTGTCGACCCGAATACAATGTTTCGCCCATATCATGGGCTATGAGTGTCCGATTGACGAACTTTCTATGGTGATAGAAATCATGGAGAAAGAAATTTATTTTGGAATACACCATTTGAGGTTTTGACATAGTATGGAAATGGCCAGGTTGGATTGAACCCAAATCCAACCGGGCCTTCGGAACGGTAATGTCAATAACACATAGACCGGTGTCTGATTGATGCGCCGTCTATTGGATTGAGACCCCTATGACATGGTGGACCATTGAGAAATTATTCATGGAGCTTCGTGATAGTTGGATTATTTTACAATAGCTCATGGAGCAGATCATTCCATTTAGGAGAAGATTGAGTGTGGAGACCTAGTAGATGGAAGACCTGGCGACTGGTTGACTGTTTTGACTCAGAGAGATTCAACTAGCTCAGTGGGGAGTTCATGGTAGTTGGAGGAAGACCCACGACAGAGGAGTGGGTGGTAGATGGTAGGAGACCCTCAGTACTCGATAGAAGGAGTACCTCTGCAGGCTATTAGGGTGATCGCCTCGTAGTTGGTGGCAGACCCACATGGTAGGAGCCCCTGGTAGATGGCAGTAGACCCGCAGTACTTGACATGAAGAGTACCTCAGCAGTCCGTGGTTAGTGAGAATCACCTTGATGTCGCAACAGTCCCACTATACTCGATAAAGGAGGAGTTCTCAAACAATTGGGGTTTCGATAATGAAAATCCTAGTTTGAGATGAATCAATGACTTTTGTGTTTTCCTCATAATTGAGTTACGTTACTAGATAACATTGGTATATGTATGGGCATATACCTAAAAATGGTTATCTGCTGATTTCTTACTTTTTGGTTTATCCTTGTTGGATTTTGTGAGCTCTTGAGGGTATTGGGGCCCCTACAAAGTATCGTTATACTCACCCCTGCATGGGAAATTCCACCACCTCGTTGTGTTGGTTGCAAACGACGGATAGCACTGATTAAGATAGAGATTATCATGACTGGTCGGTACCCAGATGTGGACCACTCAGTGTGATGGTACATGGAGCTGACGGATGGATGGTAGTGCTGTGGAGGCCATCTATACCTACCCTTCACGTAGGAACCCCAGAGGATGACCTAGTAGCTGTTTTACATTTCTTCAGTTGTACTTTCTTTCTGTTGTACTTATACATTCCTTTTGGGCTTGTATTTCTAGACCCTTTTAAATTCTAGAACATCTTTTAAAAATAGTTTTACTTAGTTTTATGATTCTAGTTGTGTACTCTATTCTATTTATTTACAGTTATAAAGGAAATTCCTTCCCAATTTATGGATTTACGCCTTTGGTGCTAGTCACCAGCCGCTGGCCTATGGAAGGCGGGCTTGGGGTAGTCATGATACGGGCCCCGGGAGACAGGTGGTGACAAATTGGTATCAGAGGATTAGGTTCTACCACAGAACTTATGAATATGATATTTCTTTCCTATGAACAAATAGTGTTATGGGTACTAAGTGTGGTTTTCAGTATGGGGGTCCCGTGTTGGTGTGGGCGGCCGATGTATCCATACACTAGGACCGTGACTTCTGATTTCTGACACAGTGCATGAAAACACCGATTGCCTGTATATTTCAAAAGTTTTTCTTTAACTCAGCTCAACTAGGTCAGCTCACCAGGTATAGTCTTTTGACTATGATACATCTGTTTATTTCAGGAAGCCTCACTACAGACAACCAGTAAGAGCCCCGAGAGTTTCACGCACTAACAGTCCACCGAGTGATGAGGCCTCAGTGAAGGGCCCTCATCCAGTTGAGGCACTAGTGGAGGCACCAGCGGTACCACTCCCCATTGTGCCACTGATGCCACAAGCACTAGTACTAGATGATGCACGCCGCTTGAGTGCATTGCACGAGTTCCAGCACTAGTGGACACCTAGGTTTAGTGGATAGACAAACCCACAGGCGGTGAGGATTGGTTGGAGGCTATGGTGAGAGTTTTTAGGATAGTAGGGACACCAGCAGACTTCATGTTGATCCTTGCTGGCAGCCTCCATTAGGCATCAACAGGCAGATGGTGGAGCATAATGCTTGAGGTGCATGACGACGCAGTGCTACTCAGGGTAGACTTCGAGAGCCTATTTTGGGCAGAGTTTGTCCCCACCACCCTTTGAGCGGCGCAGATATAAGAGTTACTGCATCTACAGTAGGGTATCATGGTAGTAGCACAGTACTTAGAGACGTTCACCGAACTCATGCACTACTCCACTGATATGGTACGAGACCCATTCTTTAGGGCTCGGACCATCAAGCAGGGTCCTAGGTGAGAGATAAGAGCTTCGATGATCTCACTCAGCATCCTGATGCATGCGGGGGTTCTAGAGAGAGACCTCATAGTGGAGAGTTTCCTTGCTGAGAAGTCTCCAGCAGCGACACCCACCACTAGACGACACGTAGTGGAGTCTTCTAAAGTTGGTAGAAGACACATGTTGTAGAGGTCCAAGAGGACCTGACCTATGGGTGTTCAACTGAAAAACTCAGGATCAGTTTTGTGAGGCACCCAAAGTGGAGACAGAGCTAGAAATGTCAGGAGCGGACAATGTTACTCATGCGGCAGGCTTGGTCTCATGGCCCGTGACTGTCCGACCCACTGTTCTGATGATCAACAAAAAATTGAAGGACCTCCTAAGAAGTGGTAGTGGTTCGATGGATGTGGTCCGTAGGGAGGAGGCATAAATTGCAGAGGAGCTGGACATGTAGCTATTGGTGGATTACGTTTCGAGGTGTTGCGACCACCACCACCAGGAGGTCCACCATGACCACATGGATCCGGTGGATAGGGGAGATCCCATCTTTTGGAAGACGAGTCTTACGATCACGAAACTCTAGATATGATTCAAGGAAAAATATGTGTCTACTCCTCCTTAGCTGTACTTCTTATAGACACAGGTTCCAGTCACTCTTTCATTGAAACTAACCTCATTCGGAGCTCGGAGATTCTGACAGAGCTGTTGACTCAATCCATACTACTAGAGACTCTTACGGATGTAGATTCGACGATTATGCACTAGTGCTGATAGTGCGAGCTTACTCTAGGAGGTGAGAGATTCTACTAGGATCTCCTAGTAGTGGCGTCGAGGCCTTACAACTTCATCTTGGGTATGGACTGGTAATCTATAGTACATGCTCAGATCGACTGTATTAGGCGCAATGTGTGGTGTGTCCGCAAAAATGGGACCAGGTTTACTTTCACCGACAAGAAGAGAACCTTTGCAGCACAATATGGACTAACTCAGAGGAGGGTGAAGCTGATCACTCACCAGTTGGCTTTCCATACCCTCGGAGTAGTTGATTTGGAGAGTCTGACTTATCTTGTAGTGGTGGACCAGTACATAGATGTTTTCCCTGACAATGTTCTAGGACTACCTCCTCATAAAGAGGTGGACTTCTACATTGACATGTACCCCAGGAAGACACTGATATCTACTCTATTATATCGGATGGCTCTTAATGAGTTCTGAAAGCTGCATTTACAGCTACATGACTTATAGGGAAAGTCATTCATTCAGACCAGTGTTTCTCCCTGGGTAGCCCCGATTCTATTCGCCAAGAAGGCGGACTGGAGCTTGAGTATTTGTGTGGACTACCGTCTCTTGAACCAGGTGACCGTGAAGCACAAGTACCCACTCCTGAGTATTGACGACCTCTTCGATCAGCTAAAGGGAGGACGATGGTTCTCGAAGATAGACCTTAGGTCAGGCTATCACCAGCTAATAGTTAAAGATGAGGATGTCTAGAAGATGGCCTTCAGGTGTTGTTACGGCTACTATGAGTTCATGGTTACGCCCTTGGGAGTAACCAACACTCTAACAGTGTTCATGAGTCTTGTGAACAATATCTTCCATCCTTAACTCGATCTCTTTGTTATAGTCCTCATTGATGACATTCTGATCTACTCAACTACATAAGAGGAGCATGCCTACCATTTTAAAGTAGTACCAGACACACTATGAGAGAACCTTCTTTATGGTATGATCTCAAAGTACCAATTATGAATTCGAGAGGTTCACCTACTGGTACATGTCTTCTCGGAGTCCGGAGTTTCAGCGGATCCGGTGATGATCGAGGCAGTACATTCTTGGGAGCCACCCAAGAGTGTGACAGAGTTATGGAGTTTACTTGGTTTGGCTGGATAGTACTAGAGATTCATTCCAGAATTATACAGAGTTTCAGCACCACTATCATCCTTGATGAAGAAGGGTAAACCCTTAGTGTGGTCGGAGAGATACCCTAGAGCTTTCAAGGGATAAGGCAGAGGCTGACTAGTGCCCCATCTCGAGGATTCTAGAGGAAGGCATAGGGTACGTAGCTTACTACGACGCATCTGGGACCAGACATGGGTGTGTGCTGATGTAGGAGAGACCAATGATTTCATATGGTTCTTGTCATTTGAGACATCATGAGTAGAACTACGCTACCGTTGACGTGGAGTTAGCCGCAGTGGTCTTGGCCTTGAAGATGTGGCGACACTCTTTGATGTTTGAGTGTTTTACTATGTACTCTAATCACAAGAGTCTCAAGTATATATTATCTTAGAAAGACCTGAACCTGAGATAGCGGTGATGAATCGAGTTCCACTAGAACAGTTACTTCGATATAGTATATACTCTTGGTAAAGGGAATGTTGTAGCAGATGATCTTAGCAGAAGATTTGGTATTCAGCTGCTAAGAGAGGCGATAGAGTAGCTGTCTGCTTTACTGATATCGTTTTTGGATAGAGATAAATAAGTATTCCTACATCCTCTTAAGGTCACTATGCCAAATCTTCAGCGAGTTAGGGAGGCGCAGCATGGAGACACTGACTGCGAGACACAACATGCTCAGATATTCATAGGGAAGGCACCTGATGGATTTTCTGAAGGTGGGGAGCATGTCATCCTCTTCATAGGACATACCATGATACTAGTGGAAATTCATGAGAAAGTGTTTAGGGATTTCCACATATCCCCTATAGCGGTAAATCTAGTAGTGGTGAAGATGTACCAGGATCATTGACAACAACACTGGTGGCTAGGTATGAAGAACGTGGTAGTGAAGATTGTCTCAGGGTGCCTCACTTTCCAGCAAGTGAAGGCAGAGAACAAGGTACTAGCAGGTTTGGTTCAGCCTTTAGAGGTCCTACAGTGGAAGTGGGATGGGATATCCATGGACTTTGTGATGGGTCTTCCACGTACATCTAAGGGTCATGAATCGATTTGGGTGATCGTCGACTGACTCACAAAGTCAGCCCACTTCCTACCGATCAGAGAGCAGGGTTCAGTAGAGATCATGGGATGCCTCTATGTGTAGGAGATTTTGCAATTATATGGATTACAATTCTCTGTTTTCTCCGAACACGAAACACAGTTTACTTTTAGGATATTGTAAGGTTTGTTTTAGGTTTTCAGGACACAGCTTCGCTTGAGAACCGCCTTTCATCCTCATACAGATGGTTAGACCGAGAGGACCGTCCAGACCCTCAAGGACATGCTACGTGCATGTTTCCTTGACTTTGATCGCAGCTGGGAGGATCACTTTCCTTTGGTGGAGTTTGATTACAACAATAGCTATCACTCCACTATAGGTATGGCACCTTTGAGGCCTTGTACGGGTGACCTTGTAGATCACCCTTGTGTTGGACTAACCATGGGGAGTCAGCACTAGTGGGACTAGAGATGGTAAGGGATACCACAGAGAATGTGCAGATCATCCAAGAGCAGTTGAAGACTGCACAGAGCTATCAAAAGACATATGCTGAGAGGAGACTGAGACCTTTGAAGTTTGAGGATGGAGACCACGTCTTTTTATGGGTCTCTCCTTGATGAGTTATATAGATATTTTGCCGAGGCAGCAAGTTATCTTCGCGATTCATCATACCATTCTTGGTCCTCAGCAGAGTAGGTGTGGTGGCTTACCACTTAGCACTTTCACATCAGTTTCACCGGGTTTATAATGTCTTAAATGTATCCCAGCTAAGGAGATACGTGCATCACCCTTCCCACATCATCGACCATAGAGAGATCGACGTCGCCGTTGGGGAGAATTTTATGGAGGTTCTATTGGAGATTGAGGATTGACAGGAGCGGTTCCTATGTGGATAGTCAATACCTCTGGTGCATGTTTACTGGCAACACGTGATCCTCTCAGAGAGCACATGGGAGCGGGAGTCTCAGATGCGTGCTCAGTACCCCCTTTTGTTCCCATAGTTTCAGTTCTATCTTACAGGGACGTAAATCCCTAATATGGGAAGAATGTTAATACCTGGATATTCCATCAATTTTTTTTTCTTAAATACATGAGAATATTTATGAGTCCGTGAAAATTTACGGTGCTTTATTCTGACGCCCGGTGTGCCTGGGATCAATTTCTGAATTTTTGTTCAGGTACGTTTACTAAATTTACAAGCGAGATTTTATAACTTTTGAACAGGTGCCCAAAATTGAAATCTAAGGGCACCGTTGAAGTCGCAGCACTGGTATTCTCTTAAGAACACATTCACCTCAGCGATAGTAGGACTATAATGAAATTTAGTTTTTGGAGTTTTTATGAATAAATTAAATTAAAATAAGTGTGTCTCTTATTTTTATTTGGTGGTTAAAACCTACCAGAAGAGGTAAGGTGGGGGACACCGCACCATAACCTCCCATGAGAGGTTATGGTGGTGGGGCCCACATGATGTCTAAACACCTCTTATTAAATATATTGGTGGGGACCACCCAAATATAAATCCCTTGAACTCCCCAATTATGGAGCCACCACCTGTGAAACCTCTTGAACTACCTTAATTAATTTGAACCTACACACAAGAATTAATTAAGCGGAGCCCCCCTTAATTAATTCTCTATTTGAATTCATGCCAACAATTAAAATAATAGAAAATATATTATTCCTTTGTGTTGGCATCATTCATTTTGTTAGAAGGGATAATTAAGGAGAGGATGAGCTCTTGGAGATAAAACTCCAAGGAGGAAAGAACTCTCCAATGAATAATGACGGACACCTTCATCCTTCATAAACCAATACGAAGGAGGGAGCACTATCCTTGAAAAACACTGACGACGTCATCCTCGAATTCTTCATTTTATACGTCAACGAATTGATATCCACTTTTTTGCGATATCATCAACAAAAAAGATACGAGGTAGGGGATTAGAGTTTTAAATTGTTCTGCTCTACGTTTTTCACTCATGGGTAATGTTTCTTCGATTGATAACACCATATCGTGGAGGGATCAGGAGGCAAGAACACGTTCAGACCCTCCCCCTTTGTTTTCCTCGATTTATGACTACCGCGGCGGTGAAACGACAGATTTCATATGGCCGTGGGTGAAGAAGATGGCGGCTCAAGGCCACCGAGTCACCGGAAGGGTGCGGTACCGACACGCTGTGCAGAGGAGAAGAGGGCCACGACCAGGCTAGGCCACGGTGGAAGGGCATAGAACCATCACACCGCATGGAGGAGAAGAGGGCCGCGTCCAGGCCAGGCCATGACGGAAGGGCACGTCGCCATCCCACCATGCAGAGGAGGAGAGTCGTCGCCAGGGTGGGCCGCGCACGAAGGATTATAGGCGGCCGTTGTTGGGCTGGCTGCCGACTGTGTAGAGTGGCTGGTCGCTCGGCCAGCTGGGAGTACTAGGACCCCCTTGGGTCCTGAATGACTTGGACTGATGCCACATTGTGCCGGTTTAGTCCCCACTTGAATAGTTCATCCATTCAAGAATCCAGGGGGTGTGCGCCTCCCCCTGGATACGGCTATGGTGGGCCCCGTAGGGCACCGCCAGCCGTTGGCCAACCAGGAAACGCGGGCGTCGAGCCATCGGGCTGGACCCAGCGCGGGCTGGGCCAAACCCCAGTCTGAACCCGTTGACCCGAATACTCCTTTTCGCACATATCTTGGGCTACGGGGGTCTAATTGAATAACTATCTATGGAGGATGAAATCTTGGAGAATGACTGTTCCTTTGGAATACCCCAGTTGAGGTATGGACGTAGTAGGGAAACGACTGGGTTGGATGTAACCCAAATCCAACTGGGCCCTCGGAACGGAAATGCCAATAACTCACAGACCAGGCATATGATTGACGTGATGTCTATTGCATTGAGACCTCTATGGTGTGGCAGACCTTTGAGATACTTCTTCATGGTACTTTGTGATAGTTAGAGTATTTCCCAGTAGCTCGTGGAGTGGAACCTTACAGTGACGAGTATACAGAGTGTGGAGACCTAGTAGCTGGAAAACCTAACGACTACTTAACTGTTCCAACTTGAAGTGATTCGACTAGCCCAGCGAGGAGTTCCTGGTAGTTGGCAGAAGACCCACGGCGGAGGAGAACCTGGTAGTTGGAGGTAGAACAATGGTACATGATATGAGGAGTACCTCTGCAGGCTATTAAGGGGACCACCTGGTAGTTGGCTGTAGACCAACAACAGAGGAGTGTCTGGTTGTTGGCAGCAGACCTGCGGTACTCGACAGGAGGAGTACCTTAGCAGTCCAAGGATAGTTAGAAGTGCCCTGATATCGTGACATACCCGATGTACTCGATAGAGGAGGAGTTCTCTAGCATCGGTGGTTTTGATAATGAAAATCACTGTTTGAGCTGAGTCAATGACTTTTTTTCCTCATTATTGAGTTGGGATAATATATAACTTGGGTATATGTATGGGCATATACCTAAGTAGTGGTTATCCATTGATTTATTACTCTGTAGTTTATCCTTGTGGGATTTTGTAAGATCATGTGGGTCTCAGGGTCCTACTGAGTATCATTATACTCACTCGTGGATGGGCTAGGCCCGCACCTCGTTGTGTTGGTTGCAGACAACGGACATCGATGACTTAGGTAGAGAGTAGCAGGACTGGTCGGTACTTGGTGGTGGACCACTCAGAATAACGGTACACAGAGCTAACGAACAGATGGGAGTGATGTGGAGGCCATCTATACCTACCCTTCAGGTAGGAACCCCGGATGATGACCCAATATATTTTTTACTTTTCTTCAGTTTTACTTGCTTTCGGTTGTAATTTTACTTTCATGTAGGGATTATATTTCCGACACCTTTTACATTCTAGAAAATCTTTTGTATATAGTTTTACATAATTGTTTTCTACAAGTTGTGTAATCCGTTGTGTTTGTTTACAGTTATAATGGCAATTCCTTCCCAGTTTAGGGATTTGCACATTTGGTGCTAGTCGCCAGCCCCTGGCCTATGGAAGGTGGTCTTGGGGTAGTCAGGATACGGGCCCCGGGGGATGAGTTATGACATCATGGCTATTTATAGACTATCAGGAGATAAGAATCAATGGTGGTATTTAATCAAAAACACAATGGAGGAGGAATAAATATAATAAATGTAATTGGTATATTTTTAGAAAATATTATTTCAAAAATACTTCCCTTATGAATAATGAGCATATATGGAAAGGAATTTTCAAAATCTGAGTAAAAAAGAGGATGAGAATGTTGTAATGTATGAATCTAAATTCAAAAGGATAGCAAGACATTCCCCAAACTATATACAAATTCCAATTAGGAAGATTTCTTGATTCAATGATGGTTTAAATCCATCCCTATAAAGGTTTCTAATTACCCAATGTTTCTCATAAAATGAATAGATAGTGTCAAGTTATTTCATGATGAAAGAGGAATTCTCTAAGTCTTGTGATTTTAACGGAACGAAAGTGAAGAATGGGGAAGCTAAAAACTCTTGAAAAGGAAATAATTAATTTTGGAAGAAGGGAAGAGTTGACCATCCACCCTACCATAATTGAGAGAGGAGACACCCAAGTACTTTCCAAAAGGTTATGGTAGTTTTTTAAACGTGTGGAGAGAAATACCTCCTATACTGGGATTTTAAGGGGAAGAAGGAAGCTACTAATGATAAATTATACAATTGCAGCGAAGGGGATATTATGAAAATTATTGTCTGGGACGTCAAGGTTATGTTACCCAAATAAGTCCAAAGGATCAAGGACAAGATTATATGGTCACTACTGTATGGGGGGAAGTTCCTAAAAAGGTTGTTGTAGGTACATTAATCATTTCTAAAAAATTATCCAATTATTTATTTGACTCTAAATCATCTCATTCTTACATATCTTCCCAGTTTTCGATGAAAATTATATTTTTCCAATTTCATTTAATAAGGTATTTTTTAGTCAAAACTCATATGGGTTGTATCATTGTAAAAATTTTGTCTCAGGAAGTATCCATTATGGCATATAAACATGATTTATCTACTTATTTTATTTTCATACCCATGATGGAATTTTATATAATCATTATTTTGTATTTTTTCGATCCATGATAAAAACATTTATAGCAAGAAGGAGGTTATAATTTTTTAAGATGATGTGGAATCCCTTATCTTTAGGGTCGAAACATCACCATCTGATTATTATCAAGATCCACCCTTAGCTTCTATTATTAATTCAATTATTATTAAGGATAGGGATTGTAATAACTATTGGTGAGGAATAGAATGCTCAAACATAGGACATACATATTGTTTAAGAATATATTGATGTCTTTCCATAGGATTTACCCGGACATCCTCCATAGTAGTAAATTTGATTTTCCATTGACATAATTCATGATTCAAGGTGAATATCAAAAATCCCTTAGAGAATGGACATAATGGAATTAGTGGACCTGAAGATACAACTAGTGTAATTGAGTGATAAAGTATTTATTCTCCCTAGTGTTTCCTCATGGGGGGGACCCTTTCCATATTGTTAAGATTAAAGATGTATCTATGAGGTTTTGGATTGACTATATTTATATCAATTAAATAACAATAAATAAAAACTATGACCTACCTATAATTGATGATTTATTTGATCAACTTCATAGATCTCACTATTTTTCGATGATTGAACTTTGATCTGAATTTCATGAGTTTCTAGTAAGTAAGGAATACATTCCAAAGGAAAAAATTTCAAACCCGATATGGGCATTATGATTTTATAGAAATTACTTTTGAACTGACTAATGCACCATCTGTTTTCATGGATCTATTGAATAATTTTTTCAAGGAATACCATGGTGTCTTTGTGGTGGTATTTATTGTCTATATCTATGTATAGTCCAAATTCTATGAAGAGCATGAAAATCACTTTCACACTATTCTAAAGACTCATAGATTAAATGAATTATATGGGATGTTTAGAAACTATGAATTTTGTCTTTAATCAGTTTCCATTCATCGACACAATGCCTCTAAGGATGAAATATATGCTAATCCTGGGAAGAAAAAGGTTGTGCTTGAATAGACGACTCCAATGAACAGAAATGAGGTAGGTAGTGTTATTGGTTTAAGAAGGTTATTATTGGAATTCGATTAAGAGCATCACCCATTTATCCAACCCAAGGACCAAGCATGCACATAAAGGGGATAAGCACATATATACAGAAGAATGTGAGGACTATTTTGAAGAATTGAAGAGGAGAATAGTTAATTCTATAATACTAACTCTACCATCGAGGAATGATGGTTTTGTGATCAATAGGAATTAATCAAAGAAAGGAATTGGAATTGTACTTATGAATAATTATAGATTTATTGCCTCTAGATCAAGGAAATAAAAAATCCTAAACAAAACAACCTTACTCATTATCATAAGTTTGCAGTGGTAATATTTACTCCAAATATATGAAGACATTATCTCTATGGTGAAAATTGTGAGATATATACTGATCATAAGATTCTAATGTATGTCTTCTCATTGAATGAAATCAACATGAGGCCAAGTTGATGGCATGAACTACTCATGGATTATGATTTTTCCATTCACTACCACCTGAGAAAGGAAAATATGGTAGCTGATGAATTGAGCTGAAATGAACTAGTACATTTAAACAAAATGAGGATTGCAAGGGATCTTATATTCATGGATCTAATAAGAATGTACATGTGAATTATTATAGAAGGTGAAAGATCACTCATTTTTCAGTTGGTTTCCAAACCATATTTACTAAAAAGGATTAAAAGAACTCATCATGATGATGAGTACCTTCAAAACAAAATTAATGAAATGGAAAATGGGAAGTTGTCTGAATATATTTATGAAAATGGAATTATGGAATTTGGGATAATTTTGTTTGTTACCTCTATACCTGAGATGAAAAAGGAGTTGTTGGATGATTTCTGTTGTTCAAATTTCCCTATACACCAAGGTAGTACTAGAAATTATAATTATTTGAAAGAACATTTCTGGTGGGACAACCAGAAGAGAGAAACTGCTTATTATTTATAAAGATATATAGTCTATCATCAAGTATAGGCCAAAATACAACATCCAAGAGGAGTCATTCAGCCTATAACTATTCTTACATTGAGATGGGATGAAATCACCATCTATTTTGTCACTATATTAAAAAAAATCTTTGAAATAATGTTTCAATATGGGTAATTGTGGATTCACTTATGTAATCTGAACATTTTCTCACAATAATAGAGTATTTTACTGAATAGCACCTTGCACAACTATATATTAATGATGGTGTAAGACATCCTGAAGAAACACTCTCATTTCTATCTAACTGTGATCCATGGTTTACATTGAAATTCTAGAAGTCATCAAAATGCCCTAGATTTTGAGCTTCTATTGAGTACTTTCTATCTCCCTCAAACTTACCGGAAATCGTAAAGTATGATCCAAACATTAAGAGACATGTTGAGATCATTATCACATGATTTTGAAGGTATTGGGGAACATTAATTACCTTTGGTGGAGTTTTCAAAAAGTAATAGTTTTAATTCATGAATTCAAATGGCACCAAATGAAGCATTGTGTGGAATGAATTGTCATGCAGAAACATGTTGGGATTAAGTTGGTGAATGGATGCTTGTTTGTCCACTTATTTTATATGAAACAAAATTGAAGGAAAAGTCTATTCATTTCCATATAAAATCACGTCAATGCATGAAAAAGAGCTATGTTAATATGTGAAGGAAGTATTTTAAATTTTAAGTTAGAGATCATGTTTTCATAAATGTATCTCCATAGAAGGGTGGTATAATATTTGGGAAGAAATGGATCTGAACCATAGGTACATAGGCGGTTTTGAAATTATATAGATAATTTGAGTTGATGAATAATGTTTGGAAACTCTACCTAGCCTGTCTAAAGAACATAATCTGTTCTATGTCTCATTGCGGAGAAGTTACACTCTACACCCAAGCCATATCTTCACTTGTAATGGAATAGAATTGTAACCTGCCTTATCTTATTTTGAAGAGAATATATTGATTTTAGAAAGTAAAGAACATGTGTTGAGGAATTAGATGACTAGATAGGTAAGGATACTATAGAAAAACCATATAATATAGGAGGAAAAATGGGATCCTGAGGAGCATATGATGAAGAACTGCCCAAATCATTTAATGTGGTAACATTCTAGTAATTTGGAGGAAGAAATTTTTGTAATGAGGGGATAATGTGACACTCAAAGATTTTTCGAATAAATTTAATATTGAATGCATAAAACAGTGAGTCTTAAGGACAACCACATTGTTATAACCTAGCCAGTAAACATAATTTTTCAACCTCTATGATTTTAATTTAAAAAACCGACATACATGGTTACATTCTTTAAGATATTTAGAGTTTTCTAGATCATATTATTTTTTGATGAAAAGTAACATACCCATATTAATAGTAACATACCCTTATGAATATTAATGAATAGTAAATTAGACAAAAAAATAGTAACTTCTCACATGAATGTATAAATACAATTTTGACATATTATAATTGAAGAAATGAACATTGTTTAAATATTTTTATTTTTGTATGTCAGGAATATATAAATTACAATTTTATTGTTAGTTTTAAACTTTAAAATGAAATATTATAATCATTAAATTTAATCAAAAGTTGTTATTTTATTATCATATGGTTGTAATATAATATTATGGTTCCATGATTAATTCTTTAATGATGTTATAAAATGGGTTATAGTTTTAATGTTTTTTTCAAATAAATTATGATTTTGTTTAAAATTAAATTAAAAATATTTAGAAAATTATTTTCAAAATATTTATATAATTTTTCAATTCTACACATCCAGAAATGGTTTTGGTGATTTTGGGGGATTTTTCAAAAATACATCAATTTTAGGTGACTAGTAAAATACGACAATTTATGATAAATATTAAATACACTATTTATTGAGTCATATATGATTTAAGGATAATTTAAAACAACTTGGTTAGAACTAACATGTATATATTTTCATTTCAGTTCATAATAATCAATTATGTTGGTTTTATTTGAAAAAAATTAAATAATGTGTAAAATAATGGGAAAACCCTCCCCTCCTCCACTATAACCCCCCGCCTCCTCCATCTTCTCTTCACTCCTATAAAGATTTGTGCCTTTTATGATTTATACAAAAATACAATCCTAATCTACTCCCCCACATCTAGATGTGTTTTTTCTCATAAAAATTCCAAATCCTCTCCCATAAAGAGGCTATCAAGTAAGATAACATCAAGATGTAAATTCCTCTTTTCCTTTTTTTATTTCTTGTTCCTTTCTATATTTATTCTTTCCTCACCACCATTCATAAAAATGTTGTAATGATTCAGGTATGTTAAATGTAAAATAATTTTTAGAGATAATGAAATAATTCATTGTCATCTATCCTTTCCCCTTCCTTTATAAAAGAAATGAAAACACCATCTGAGATGTCTTAATTAATCACATTCCATAAAAACAAGTTTTCAATTTCTAATACTATCTTAAATTATGTTAATGAAACTATATTTATTGTTGAACCAGACTATTATATATGTATTATAACTTTTTTATGGATCTGGAATCCTTTTTTTATAGATGATATTATCTTATAAATTAAAATGAGTTTGTTCTGATAATGAACCTCTAATTTGACCAAACAACTATCATTATAGATTTATATAATAAATATTATTCAATCCAAAAAAAACCAAATAAATTTATAACAATATAAAAATATTTTTTCACTAATATAATAAAAATTCTATTCAGGGAATCCATTCTCATTATGCATGTTTATGCATACATGATTATAAGTAAACAGATCATGAAAACTAAGGATGAAAACACTCCCAAATAATGAAATTGAATCGCATGTCCCATAAAATCGCCATGAATGATACTAAATAATGTTAAAATATATAAATTATATTTATATTAGGTTATATAATAATTAATTTATTAAACAAAATTTTATTTTTCAGTTCATTAAGATCAAGAGATGAACACCATTGGACTGAAGGTAATGGTTTTCTACACAAACCACCATTTTCATTCAGGTTACTTTAATTCTCTTCTTACATAAATTAAATTTTTATCTATTAATATTTACCCCACATAATTTATTTTTGAATGATCTATATACGTTTAACATCCATAATCATGCTTTTATTTATGTGGAGCAATATGTTTTAATGGGACCATTCAAAATTTCATCCTAAAATACAAGCTAGATACAAGGGATTTCTTCAAATTCATACCTATATTCAAGGGCACTCTATAATATATTTTTATCAAAAATTAACTTTCTAAAATCCCTAATTTTATTATCAATATTCTTTCTAACTTCACTTATGGTTTTATATGAATACTTTTCCAAAATAACTCTTCTATTCAATGTAAAAGAGTATTTTCTCAAGAATTACTCGAGGGTATTATAATATTATCTTCATCTATTTAAACACTCATATTGATTGTTTTTCTTTGAGGGGATTAATATTTAACGAAATAATTTAACATATTTAATTGAATGTTGTACTATTATTTTGAATTTGAATGTGCTATCTTAAAACCATTCACTATTTTACTCTGAATGTTTATTGTTTATGCTTAATGTTCAGTGAATGTTATTGAAATTTAATATGTTAGTTTCAATATGAATATAAATTTTTTTATTTTTATCCTCATTCATATGAGGAATTAATTTTATTTATTACATGAAAAGTGGGGCCTATTATATCCTCTCGATGCAACGGTAGGTATAATGAGACAAACTACCGTCTTTGCTCAAGGTCTTTAGAAAAAGATTATTTAGGTCTTGGCATGGGGCCTTGACTGTTTGATTTTGATGTTAGACATTATGAATTCCCTCATTATGATACTAGTACTTATATTTTCATGAGGTTATTCAACTAGAACAATACCTAGGATAATGATTTATGACATTATTTATTTGGCTCTTATTCCAACCATAATTTGTTCAAGTTCATTTTTAAAGGCATGTGTTTTTAGTTAATCACTAGGCCAAATGATTAGGTTTATGATATTTTCAACTATACTTATTACCTTTTGAAATAATTTGAGCTCACCCATTTATTATTTTTCATTTTCTTTGGACAGGAATTAATTTATTATCAATGAACTATAGGGATAAACTTAGCTTTTTGGATCTTCTCCATAAAACATATACGTCATATTTCGTTTTAACTTGTAATTTTGAACTTCTGTATGTGTCTTGGTTCCAAATATAAAAAACCAATTGGTCATTAAATATTATTATTACTTATTTTTTTTAAAATTTAATATAATAAGGCACCATCTCCCAGCAACTCGGGTCTAGACCTTACAGATACCCACTATAGAAACCATCACTTTTCACACATATACATTACATAACTATTAAGAAAAAATAAACAATTATACAGATAGAAAACCAAATTCTATAATTTTTATAGTTCTTTTTGGAACATGGAAATATAAACACTAGTACTTAAATGATTTACAACATCTCCCACTAGGTTCTTGATGACTATCGCCCGTATTAGAAACTTCAACAAACTACTTATCATCAATGAATAAGGGAAAGTAATCCTAAAAATTCAATGGGATTAGATACTCAGTAAGGGTAAAAAATGGATACATATAAGGATAAACATGACCATAATGGTATGATAATTTGATCATGAAAATAGTAGATCGAACCCTACATATCAAAGATTAAAACACGAATCATTTCATAAGGGTTAGAAAAACATATGAAATAAATCATAATGAAATAAAGAGAATATGACATGAAATAATAAGATTGGTATAAACCATGGATTTGGGTTAGAAACATAAGAATATAATATTATCTCTATATTATCCAAGGAATAACTACCAAAACTATATTAATTGTATGGGTTTAATATATCTACTATCATGGTCGTCATGGTTCACTCACATGGAAATCTTAGTTGAATGAGTTCACTCCACATGCCAACATGGTAGTGATGCTTCAATCCCACGACCATCTAAGTATTCAAGGATCATTCAAATATTATCTTAGTCTATCTCATGAGATATAAATATTTACCCAATGCATTGGAGATATATATAGGTCCCACCCATCTCATAGTGAAACCATTCATACATGTACCCTGATATCATAAATAGTCATATCATAGCTTATGAAATGAAATGGGTAATATAAACATGTAATAATGTCACAACATTTTGAAATAGACATGTTTCATAATCATTACATCATAAACCTAACTTATTAAAAGAACTATGTTTCAAAATCCTATAACATGTGAATGAGAAATTATTTTCATTAACAGCATTCCATCAAAAAATATTCCATTCAGGGATAGAACATGAATGGAAATGTTGAATAATTTTTAGATAATGTCATGAGAGACCCCAATGTATGTTATCTTACATGGGAAATAATTTTTCAATATCATTAAAATCTTTTCATAAATAAAATATCCCTTCTTATTTGTAAATAGATTTGTATAACCTAAAACTTTTTGAAAACCTTATCATTGGTAATATATTTGATAACATATAATAGAATATTCTGAAACAATAAAAAAAATTAATATTCTTTTTCCTTGAAAAATATATTCAAGGATATTTTTGAAAATATTTTTGAATGCATTTTTGAAAAAATGTGTTTTTTAATACAATAGATTTCCAACTGAAGTGAGAGATGATCAAATTTTACCTAAAAATGTAATCTTTAGTTACAATGATTGAAAAAAAATCTACTAACACATGATTATATCTCTATTAAATATATTATAAGAAAACTCATGAGTATTCTTGAGATATGGATCCAAATATTTGATCAATAGAAACCTAAAATTAAACAATCTCGAAAGGTGATTAGATTGTTTCAATCAATTCTTATTAAATGGTAACATGGGATCATACTATCAATTTATGAAAAGGAAATTACATGAAGATTATAATATCATGATTATAAGGATATTCCTGATATAATATGTAAAAAATATTTATATAAACCTCAAATTAAAATTTTGGTACTTTACTAAACATGAGTCTCAAAGAAGAAAAATTGGGATAAAACTTTTTTTTTTCAGATTTGGTAACTTTTGAAACATAAAACCCATGAATAAAACATCATAAAATTGATTTTTTTTAATAAAAAAAATTTTATTTATAATATAAATATATTACCATAATGGTAAATATATTCACCACCCCAAAAGAAATAGTTTCATACATATCATGTATCTCATGGGAATAAAAAGTGAGATGAAATCCCCTTAGATTGTGTCTTAAATATCTCCATACTCATACACGATAATTTCATAATAATATAATTAAATTATAAATATAATAAATAATAATATTTCTAAAAATAATGACATATATTTTTTGATTATTACCATATATTACCCTCTTGTAAACAATTCGGTGATAAAGATTCATTTCGAGTAATATTGGCTTTGTTCTTCGCATGTGTCTTAATTTGATATATTTTTTGTCATTATAATTATATAATGATTATATATGTTAAATAATTATATAAATATAATTAATAAACATTATATTTATATTATAAGAATATATAGCATAATGAAGTATGAAATTCAATACACCATTGATGCATAAGGTAAGTCGTACATACACATGAACATTGTTTCTGTTTTAATTATCTTATTGAAAAAAGAGTGAAAATAAAATATAAATATAAATGTATATAATTTAATTTAATTATAATTATAATGTTTTATATATCATATAATGTCACTAAACTCTTCTTTAATAAATTCCATGTAGTATGGGAATGAATCATATAGCTTTAAGGGGGCGATAGTACACACATCTACAAATGAATTTATCATAACTACACAAAATGAAACGTAAAAAAATATTTGTGTTGTAAAAATTAATAAATAAGAATAAAGAAATAATAAATTTAAAATGTGACATATATAAAAATAGTTTCCATCATTATGGCCTTCATGGTTAGATGAAATGGAAAAATGAACAATCATTGTTTTCTGTGGTAGTAGTTCACCATACACAGAAGCAATATGTTTGTTTCCCATTATATGGAAGTCTATGTGATTATAGGTTGAACAATTTACATTTCAAAATCCAATTATATTTAGTATACTTTTATTTTCATAAAAAAATTTAATAAATATATTGGATGGGGTGGAGAAGGAAAATAAGGGAAATGATCTTGACAGAAGATGTTTCATCATTGTTTGGTAACTCCATTTGGTTTGTTCCAAAAGGCTTCTTTGACACACCTTATTCCCAAGACAAGGATTATATGAATAAGTGAAGCAGGTTTCAAGAACACTTGAAAAGTGTTTTGGTGATTCAATTATGTTGAGTTTTGTGAGGAAGTGTGTGGAGGTTGTGGCCTTTTATAGGAAAGTGGAAGGACACACAAGACATTTTTTTTAAAACAAGTTGGATGTAACCTACTTTAAACCAAACATAAGTCCAAATAACAAATAGGACTCAATAATATAACCTTAATGTCTGAATAATGTCCACTAAAATGTGATTTTACTAGTTTCTATGTTTTTTTGGGTCTTATATTAATGGTTTAGTAGTTGGTTAACCTAATTTTTCTCTTAAATAATGTTATTAATTTTAATCATGTTCACCAATATTTTTGGTCAAAATCATAGATGGTCATTTTATAAATTATAATTTATTCTGATTATATGTATGTAATCTATTTTATCAAATTCCACTCCCACAAGTGGTTTAATTTAATTTAAAATTAATCTTGCAGTCGGGGTCAACAATATGTGGTTTTAATGTAAAAATGACTTAAAGTTTGCTATGATTTATATCCAATTTCAATGTGATATTGGTAAAAATGAATAAAAAAGGATTAATTGATAAAATATTTATAATTAAACTATTAAAACTCTTAAAAATATAGTCCAACTTTATAAATAAATTAATTTATGAAGAATTTTTTAATTAAAATATGATTTTTTTCTGTTCATCCAAAATTGAAGCATGTTAGGAATATCCCAAAAATTCACCCTAAGTTAATTTAAACATTATAAATTCAAAAATTATTCATCTTTTATCATATTAAATTTATATTATTTTTAAAAATTAGTTTTATTATTTTTCATAGAAAGACACTGGAAGTTGTTCATTATTGAAAATGGTATTTCTAAATATAGAACGAATTTACCGAAAAATATTTCAGTTAATGTGAATACTATTTTTAATAAAACTATTATAAAATAATTTGGAAAATTATTTAATATTATTTATATATCTATGAATAATATCTATGTTATAATTATCTCATTTAAATAATTATACCAATAAAATGATGTTTTATTGAAACTTCGATGTTGCATGTAACGTATGATAACTCAATGTTGTGTGTATCATATGACATGTTATGTGTTCATGTAATGTAATATACATATGTCCCATGTGGATAAACGTTTTGACATAGTGCATTGTAATATATATGTGAAAAAATTAATTTCTTTGAAAAAATGTACATAAATAATTGGGTTCTTTCCCAGAGCATTCCTAGCATTACACGGTACTACATGAGGATTATGCCAGTCTTCTGTTGGATTGTACCCCTTTGAAAAAATTGAAATTAAAAAGGTAGTTCTTTACCTAGAATAAGAGGTGTTAAAGTTCTATTATGGAGTTTTGTCTATGGATGACTAGTTCTCCTATGTTTAAACTGCTAGAGGATGGTGTGGAGTATGTATTGTATTATAATGAAAGGGGGATAGGATTCACTGTGTATTGATGTATCCATAGGCATTCTATCACATCTAGATCAAGGATATTGATACCTCTTGAACCAAACTACAGTACTCATGGCCTAATTCTAGCTTCAATAGTATTTTTCTTGAGTATATAGTTGAAATATCATATATGGGATTGTTTTTTTGTTCAATTAGATCATTCAAGTCTCAAAAATGTCTTCCCACATAGATTCATGAACCTAATATAATGGATTTGGATTGAGTTCCAAGAGGGATATGACATAAATATATTCTATACGTTTGTTAAGGGAATCATAATTGCAAATAACAATTATAAGATGTCATAATATCACTTTATATATGAGGCTTCGATGCAGTGTGCCTCTTTCTAGCTTACCCTGGTATCGTGGGAGGGTACGACTTTTCATCTATAGATTGTGTTTACTGTTCCACTTCCTGAGCATGTGAGAGAGTCATGTCAATGATGCATTGATTGTTAGGATTTTTATAAAAATATATCAAATTGGGAATCACTATGTTGATATTATTATGGAGGGAACCATGTCATTATTTTATAGGGATGGAAGGAGGATCTAGTCACTATGAAGGAGGATGTGATGAAAGATTTCAACACTTCTTCCCTATAAGTACATCCCAGGGTGTGGAATATGTATATAGAAAATGATAAGTCGTTTTGGTGGTCCTACATGAGATGAATAATAGCTTATTTATTCTCTCGGTGCCTCACATGTCAAAAGGTGAAGGCAGAGCACCCAGATTTGAAAGGATTTTTGCAACACCTGGATATCCTAGAGTGGAAGTGGAATGGATGATAAATGGATTTTGTGATAGTTCTTCCATGCACAATGAATGGTCATAAAATCATATAGATAATAGTGTAATTACTCACAATGTAACATTCCTAATTTCAATAGGGGGAAATCTACGCAGAGATTTTTTGGAACTTGCATGTACGAGAGAATATAATTCTTCATGGTTAAACCTAGATGATTAAACTTTATTGTAATGTGTGGTTTATTTAATGATTGTGGATATTTGTAGGGAGTAATTAAATACCATGATGAGGATGAGTATAACATTTCTACCCCAGACTGATGGGAATATTGATCAAACTATCAAAGTGTTATAGTATATGTTGAAAGCTTGCATGTCAGACATTCACCAGATCTAATAGGATCACTTTCACTTGGTGGAGATGGAATTCATGAACAACTACCACTCTACCATCGACATGACCCCTAGTGAGGATATATATGTGAAATAATTCACATCGTGCTTATTCTAGATAGTGATCGGAAAGACCTATATTTTGGGATAGAGATGGATCATGGGATGATAATGAATCTCTAGGTAATCCTTAATAATATGAGGATGACCTAGAGTAGATGGAAATATTAAATATATTACCGTTATAGGGCCTTGGAGTTCGAGTAGTAAGATTATAGTTTCCTGACAGTATTATTATAAAAAGTATTGCAATGGTTTAGACAGGGAGTCAAGCAATCCCCAAGGATCATTGGGCCATTTGAGATCATGCCGAGGGTTCGTGGGGTTTAATACATTTTCACCCTACCTAGAAAACCAGATTATGTTGATGACATATTCAATATGTCATAGCTAAGGAGATACAAGCATGAAATGTTACACATAATCAACTTGGGTGAGTAAGACATCAGGGATGGTTTCTCTATTATTAAGCAACCATTAGAGGTCACATATCGACGAGAGACAACCCTACATAGATGGCGAATCCACTTTGTTTGTGTGTTGTGGTATAATGTGAATATGTAGGAATGCTCCAGGGAATATGAGAACTACATGAAGGCTCAATATTGCATGTTTTTTTTATTTTTTCTCTTCCGTTATAAATAAATTGAAGGATATAATGTTGTAGAATCCATGTTATTTCTTTGTAATACATTGAAAATTTTCTACCAAAGTTTATAAAGCTATGTGATGATAGTGTGCATGATTTCGATGCCTGGTGCTCCAAAAATTTATTTTAAAATGGTATTAAATTTATTATATATTTTTCATATATTTTGTTAAATAAAATTAGATAACATTTCAACGAAAACATAGAATATAAATATGGGACCGTATATGATCCAAGAACATATTTTTTAAGCAAGACGCAACCTAAAATAGTTCAGTGTGGGTCGCTCGAACATCTTGATCATTAGAGGTACATTTAGTGGAATAATTGATTAATTCTATTTTTAATTCATTCAATTAATCTATTCTAATATTATATATAAATACAAAAATGAATATATTCCCATTTTTAGCCTCATAATCCTAGGATATACCTAGAATAACTCTTTCCTCCTATTTGTGAATCAAATTGGATGACGAAGAAATGCTAGATCAGAGAAGATCAAGATGCACTGAACACAATGACTTCCTTGAATCGTTTGCGATCATGTTCATAGAGAATTAATGACCCAATATATAGGTCCGACTCATTTTTTTGTATAGACTATATTATTAAATTTATTTGTTAGATCAATCATTTTTAGATCTCTACCAATTATGGACAATTGCATGTGTCAGTGTACTAAAATTTATCTGTTTATTCATATTAATCATCTGGATTATCAGTGTTCATGATCTTTTTCCAAGAACACATTTCCAATTATGGTTAAATATTTGTTTATGGGTATTTCCACCTAAATTACATCACATCCATCACTGGTTGGACCCTGCCGTCATAGTATGAAATTTCAAGGTGGTATTATGCCCAATCAGGCCCCCAGAATCACAAAAAATTTGCAAGAGATGGACTAATCAATTAATCAAGGGAATATCATGGATAGTTGTGGATTTTGAATGATTTTATTGATCATTAAAAATTTATTAATCATTAATTAATGGTTTTGGAGTGTGCCATACATGTGATATTCCATAAATGATTGATAAAATCAGAATACTTGGCCATTAGATGGATGGATAGGTTAAATTGTGTTAGAACCACCATAATTGGGGAGATTAAAGGTTAAATTTGATGGAGAAGGTCCCAATTAGGCACAAATATCATGGATATGTCCAATATTGAAATAATTGGATATCACCATGTACTTTGATGAACACCCAACATGTATCAACGGGGCTGTGAGGGCTAGTATTTCATTAGGAATATAATTTTGGTGCATGAGTGTCCTATCCATTATGTTTTTCATATATTATGTGATGGTTCAACTGGGTTGAGATATTGGGAAATTATTTGGAATTTTATAAAAAGGTTGATTGGTTAGGTGATTCTTGCTGATGCCGGAGATCTCATAGTGTGACCAACGAATTTTAGAGTAGAACCCTATATATGGGCTGGGAAAGGGTCCTATACTAACATTTGTGTGGATCCCTCTAGTTGAGCTATACATGGTTCCCCACTAAATAGAGTAGAACTATCCTATAAGCACATGTCATGGGTTTACTATTGAGATATAGATTGGAACCCTCTCGTAGGGTAAGGCATGGGTCCTCTACTAACTTCTGTGTGGATCCTACTAGTCGAGTTTGGCATTTTTCTTTGACGACTATAGTGGAACCCTATTTTCAGCATAAGAAATGTGTCCATTATATAATTATTGAGTGGAATCCTATTATCATTACATAGCACAGGTTCTCTAAAGACATCCTATTGGAACCCTCCATTTGAGATGAATATGGGTCCTTAAGGACTTCTAGAGTGGATCCCTCCAACAAGGATTGGAACATGTCCTTTACCACACAACATGGAACCTCTTATTAGTAAGGAAATGGTTCTTTTATCGACTATTAGAGTGTACTCATCCTGTAATCAAAGTTTATAGGTCCTTTAAATTGATATCGTGGACCCACAAAGGTGAAATATAGTTACAATGCGTGGTTTGACATGGAAAATTACATCTGAGAAGTCATGACATTTGTTTTGAATCACTGATGGACTTTTTGAATTGTTTGAGACTCCTCTTCCTGGGTTGATCTGTAAGATAGAGATCCCCTTTCACTATCATTTGGTCTTCTCTTGGTGAGCATATATATATATATATATGAACCTATCCATATCCATACATTCATATTTGGTTACTCTATTTCCATGACATGTGATGACACATAGGGTATTCAATGTGCTTTTGATATTTCAATTATCATGGATGGATGAATCTAATATCCTACTATTGGTGGTAAATACAAAATTTATAGTTCGTCTACACACCATGATTAGCCCCTTATGATTGGATGAGAAATCTCTCTCTTAGGTGGTGTTGATATGCTCTCTTTCACTACATTCCGCATCACATGTTCTATAAAATATCAATATTTTCCAATTGTATCTCTCATATATCCCCCTAGAAATTTCGATTTGTCTTACATGGTATTTGTATACGCACACGTGAAACGGCATTTCCCAAATAGGTTGTATCCTAGAAAGATGACTTGTATGATAGAGGTGAAATTAGAGTATCATATGAATATCTAGTAATTTGTTATACATGTGGTATTTATAGAATGGAGATCAAAATATTGGCTCTCTCAGCGGTTTACTTTTATCATTTTGACTGATTGGTACCTGGTTTTTTTTTGGTGTGTATTTTAACCCATTATGTTCATTTTACACTACTATAACCTTATACTATAAAGTTGTATTTCAAACATGATTATTTACATTTCTTTCAGATTCAATTTTTTTAAATCCTTATACACATGTTCATCATGATGGCCCGATGTGTGCATACATGTTATTTGTAAAATTCCTCCCGGATATAGTTATTACTTTGGAACTGGTCGCCAACCCTTGGCCTATTGAGGTGGGATTGGGGTAGTAATGGTGTGAGCCTAGACTTGGGTCAATTTGTGAGAATAATTAAATAAATATTTGATTTGTATTATCTTATCTTCCAATATATATCCAATTTAGTCATATTTATCCTACATTGATCCATGAAACTTATCCCAATTAAACTCAATTATGAAATATGAAAATCATTTCAAGGAATTTTAATTACATGCTAGGAAATCCATTTTTATCTTTAGCATCATCGTCCCCTCTTTAACCATAAATTAATCAACGCATCCTATTTATCAAAATGAACTTAAATTCAACATTATACCTTTACCTATAACCATTATAATTTATAAAAAATTACATTAACTAGCTCAACATCTAATCATCAGGGGTTGTCACATCCAGATGCATGGATTTATCATTATTTATCAAAAATAGATTACGCTATTTGTCTAAAAATATTGTTTTAAACCAAATCCAATAACACAACCAAACCTTCAGGGAATAAAAAAATCCCCACTATATTATTGGTAATGAACCCTATAGAAGGATAAAACACATCAAACATCTTTTCTCTGATACATAAAATAAAAATATTTATCCCTTGAGACTAGTTTGGTCTCCTCCTTTTCATGATTGGGTAATAATTTATTTTAAATAATTTATTATTTCTTTAAGCTTAAATTTATCAGGATATATTAATTATTCACACAATCCCAAACTCCCCTGCCTGATTTTAGTTTCCATCTAAAAAAATATTAGTACCAATAATCACAATCTTCTTCCTCATCTAAAAATATGTGTTAAACCATTAGTAGGATATTCATGTGATTGAAATCAAAATAATTATAAAAATGACTCATATGTAGCTTGAACACATCCAATCCCAATTTTGGTTTCAATATCTAGGAAGGGATCTTTCTCTCTTTATCAATTATCTTGGTCATGTTTAATTCAAGCTACAAATCACGGATTCTTAATCCAATAAACTATGTTATTTCTTCACCTATTATAAGTTCATGAAAATATTTAATTCCAAAAATATTAACATCATACATCAAGTTTGATATATTATATTGAGGCTCACTTCAGTTCTTCTAGCCTCAAATTAAGTTCCATGAACAAATTTCCCCTAGGTATAGTGTAATAAAACATCCAACAAGGGTGCTAGATTTTTTACATTGTCCAGTTAGTGATATTGAGCTCGTATTCTCCATAAACAAAACTAAACATGACCTCAGTTCATCAGAATATATGTTCCTCTTCAATTTGATTTTTATTTTGTTGAAACATTCAGTTTCTCCACCGATGGAAATAACTAATAATGATTTCATCAGTCCTATATGGAATTTTATCCAACCATATCAAATTCCCCTAATACTTAAATTGGGATACATGGCATGTTGAAATATGATCTTGAAGCTATTGTATCATGCAAGGATGGATTAATCTTATAGTATTCTTATATTAAATCATACACAAGCATAGTTTCATGGCCCTTCTTCATCACAGTCACTTGGAAATAAAAATTTAGTGAATTAATCATTGTATATTTGGAACAATAAATTTTTCACATGAATTTAGTTGTTTCATTATTTTCATTGATTTAGTTTTCATATGGTAGGATGAAGTCTTATCATTATGTTAAATGAGTGAATTTAAGATAGTTGTTTTGAAAATATTATAAATATATCTAGGAAACTAAAAAAACTTCTAAATATAATGTGAACTTAACATAGTAAAAATATTTAATTTAAAAACTTATTGTTAAATCCTAAATTATTCAAGAAAATTTCCATAAGAGAATTTTAAATCTAATTATAAAAAAGGTGTTAAATATAAAAATATAGAAAATTAATAAAAAGGTATAAAATTATGAAATCAGCTAAATAAAATTCAAAATTCTATCATAAGGGGAAATTGGAAAACAACATTAATTATTCATTTTTAAAAATATATATATTAAATTAAAGAAATTTTGTACATTTATAACAAAAAAATATAATTTTAATGAATTACTTAATGAATAAATTTTTTATTTTGAAATTGAAAATATTTAATATTTCATTAATAATAGTTCATTTTGAAATTTGGAACAAAAATATTTCCCCAAAATTTATGTGGCGAAACACATTCCAACAAGGATACATTAAATTCCCACACATTTAATAAATTTTACTAATTTAAATGATAGTACATTTCAATAATTTATAAATATATAAATAAAAATTTATAATCATTCATATGTACAATTACACAAAAAAAATGTGAGAAATAAAATATCGTTATATTTTTCAGTTTTTATGCCATCTATATAAATTAATTTTTCTTCAAAACATCAATTAAAATTCATGTTCCAAATCATAGAGGTTATACAGATTAGATTTCGGTGGTATTTAATCTTTAACTAGATGGACCTTCAATTATCACTCTCTCTCAGGTTCCTTGGACCAAATATCCAATTTATACTTCACTGAAAAAATTGAAATTTTATTTTATACCTCAATTTCAGAATATTAATTTGGGTTCAATATGACCCTCATGAGAATGAATTCATTTGTAGTAGTTATGCACTATATTTTAATCTTTATTAACCATGAATTTATAATGAACTTTTTGAATTAACAAATGGATTTTATATATTATAATTTACATACCCATCCTTATTAATATATCATAAATTCACCCATGGATCTCAATTTCCTATTTTCCAATAGTTAAAAAGAAGTTATATGATTATATTTTGAGTTGGAACCGTATGGTATTCTATTTTTGAATGGTAATGTTATTAGGTAAACAATAAATATCAAGTTAATCATGTTTAAATTCCAATTAGAAATAATTTTTTCATTTACACTTCCTTATCATGATTCAAAAAAATATTATTAAATGTAATAGACAACATTTTAAAATAATAAAACACTTTCAACAGTTTCATAACAAGGGGAATCCATTATAACAAGCATGAAATTTTTTTCATTCTATGAAGGAAAATATAAATTTTAAATTTCCTTCAACTAAAAATTTCATAAATAGTATGTAAAACATATTTACAATAGAGTATGTATATATAATCGTTTTTTTATAGATGAGGGTATGACGTGTACAACATTGACAAGAGTTTATTATATTTTATAATCCATTCCCTAATAGCTAAAACCCAAAATATTCCTCAATGTGGAAATATAAGGTGGGAGAACATAGAAAAATATACTTTTTTAAAAAAAAATATAAATTTAAAAGTTTGATATATTGATAACGGCCACATGATGTCTAAAAACATTTTCCCAAATAAGCTGTATTATAAAAAAAATTCAAAACAATTTAATCCCACCATAAATTAGAATCATTTAGAACATAATGGAAAATTTTTATTAGAAACACTCCAGAATGTGGAATATTATTTTAGTGACTATAGCCAAATGAATCTTCCCTTTAAATCCATGGGAAAAAAATTTTTTGTCGTCATTTTCCAACTATGAAAATAGAGAGAAATTATCATTATTTTCAAATATTTAGCATTCAATTATTATTATAAAAAACAAATATTTTAAGGGGTTTGATCATGTATGATCTATATTTTATCTAAAATTGGCCTTAAATAACATTTGATAACTCAAGTGGATGGTAAATCATACAGTCAATACTTCTTTTATTATTTTATTTAGTTGAATAATTGTTTATGTCTTTCCACCAGTTCATATGTTGGACCCTTTATATGGATTATATTCTTATATAACAACATTTCCCAAAATTAATGAGTTCTTTAATTTTATCATTCATACCTCTATCAATTTTCAAATGCATAATGAATTCTTCTTAGAGTTTCTCCACCAAATCCATATAAAATTCAATTGTTTATCACTTTATCTCTTCATGAGTTCATTTTATCTTCCCATAGTGAATTCAAACACATTTTCAAGATGTGAATGATTGTGGTTTTTCCTAAAATAGATTTTGAGATATTTATTTGTCAAACATAACAACAATAGGTACCCTATCATAATTTCTGGAATTTAGATTATTTTACTAGAGATATCCTATATATATAACCAAAACATGATCATTTAGTGGTTATGAATTTTTTATAATTTTTAGCTTAGTGTTTTGAGTGGAAATATTGTCTTTTTCAATAAAAACATTTAGAAAATCATTTTGTTTTGGAATTATCTCTAATAATAATGTTTCTAGGGTTGATGTTTCATTAATATGGTGTTTCAATTCATATATTATGAAATATTATAAATATTATTGAATTTTTAGATTGTTAAGAATAACTGAAATTATGAGTATTTTTTCCCACATTATTCTCTAACATGTGCCTAAATTAGAAACTAAAGAGTATGTGAAACAAATATTGAAACATGCTCATTATGATTCAATACTTCTATCTCAAATATATAGTCATTTTTTCTTGAGGGTATTGATCCAATATAACTCCTAATAATTCCTTATTCTCATCAATAAAAAATTCATATGTTGTACACTTAATTTTAGTAATGGAATTTTTATTTTCCATTGTGGGTAATTATTAGAGATTTTCATATTGTACTATATCAAAATGATAAAAATACACAATTTATATTTTTTATAAATGGATAAATAAAGGAAATAACCACATTTTTAAATAATAGATATATTAGAGAGGAAGTGGAATGGACTAAATTCTGATTGGATTAATGGGATGGGGTTATGTAATAAGTGATTTTTCATTAACTAACTATTTTCATCCCTAAACCAAACATCAGAGCGAACCTGTTGAAAGGATATATGGTTTTTATTGAACACCATGGGATACTGATAAGATACTAGGAATAAATAACTACATTTTGGAATGATATAAACATAATAAAATTATGGAAACAATTTTTGTAATATAATAAATAATTAAAACATGCAAATATAGAGATAGAAAGGGGATAAAAGTTATTACAAGGAAAATAATAATGTAAATCCAAAATTGGTAAACCGATGCAGTCAAGATATAATACATTCCATATCGATGTGATATATCATACAACTATAAACCATGGTACTACCAAACACCCAAATCATAATAAAAATGATAACCACTTTTAGCATGCAGAAACTTTTGTTTTGCTGGATTAGAGAAATAAATGACTACACACACCCAAATTTATGTGTATGGTATGAGAAAACAGGGACTGTAAGATACCACTATGTTTTCAATGTTTACTCTGTATAAAAAAATTATTTTCATATAAATAGTGATATGTCATGGAATATTTCATTACAAAAAATTTAAATAAATCATCGAAATCCACCCATTTAGGTTAGTTTGGAAAGAATGCAAAAAATCCATTTTCAAAATCATTTACCAATAATAAAATTCAAATGGAATTTATAAATAATCAAACCATAATTAGATCAAAAAATCATTATGTTTTCATATGTATTTTTTATCAATGATTTCCAAACATTCGTTGTGATCAATTCACAATAAGTGTTTATAACATTAGAAAGACATTCATAGGGGGTAAGAGACCACTCCAATAAGGGTATCCCTACCTTAGTAACATTTAGTTGGTATTTTAATCACAATTACATGATTGTAATTTTAAAAACAATTCCCCCTCAAATAAACCCTAGGTTACCATGTTTTATATCCCATAGATGGATTATTTCAAATTCAAAAAAGTCCAACACTTAGAGGCTTCAACTTTCATAGTTACAATCATTTCAATGGAATATCACACATGAATACCTAAATTCCCTATCATAAATGATTTCAAACCCATTTATATTTTCAATAGAAAAATGGATTCTCATTTTATGAATGAATAATACATAACACATTTCAGGAACCATAAATTAGGTCATGATATAATATGGGAAACTAATTTGAAATGACTAAGGACGAAATGATTATAAAACAATTCCTTTTCATGAAACCTACACACTCAACAAATAATATTTATATTGTTTGATTAGGATCTAAATGAAAATGGGAAGAGTGATCCTGGGGTACAATATGATACCATATTCCATCAACCCCATAATATAAAATCCCAAATTATCAAACCCGACAACAATAGAGGTTAATAGAGAACACTCAATAAGGAATCCCTCCATGGTTCATTAAAAAACAATGTATATATAGTAAGATTATTTTTTGAATAAAATATATCTAATATATGTAAAGTTATATCATGGGAATAATCACATAGGTATCACTAGGATCTAGATCTAAGGATATAGGAATAATTATTAAAATTGGTGATGTTTCTAAGCCAAAATGTATTTTGGAATTAGTTAATTCATTTCACATGGGGTTTCAACATGGTCAAACAAAACTAGTTCACATTACTATCTTACTCATTCTATAATAAATAATTAAATAGTTTGTGTAACAATGATTTATGCATGTGAAATTTATGTATCCTAGGTCACATTGTTTTTAAAAAATCATGATTTTGATTATCCACACACACTATGCACTTTACTCTTAGGATTAATAAAACGACACATGGTTTCCTAGGACTACCACACTATTTCACATAATCATGTACCAAATATGTATAACCCTAGAAATTTGGTCAAATATAAAGACCCAACATTTTCATACATTATTATGACATGATTTAATGGTAAAATAAAACAAATAATTACATGAACTGATTCCAAAGGTTTACTATCTTTTGTAATTTAGGATCATATATAACATTTTAAAAATATAATATAAAAAGTTTTTTTATTCATTTTTATCTAGATTCATAGTGGCTTCAAATTCTACTCAATTCAAGTATTCAACTTTGGATATACATAAAATAAAGCGGTGAGATAAAATCCCAATAATATGATAGATAATAACATTAAACAATACAACATGAGGTTAGAATATTCATAAAATCATCATCAGAGTCATGAGGGGAACCCTTATACAATGGAATCGTTTATGGAAATACATAAAAATGAAAACTCATTTCTTATTTGATAAATATCACATCTAGTTATGAAAAAAGATATCATATTTTCACACATATTTAAAATATCTAATGATATAAATAATATTTCCAATTCATTAGGGAACAATATAATTCTGAGTGCACTATTCACATTATAACATTTACCTTGAGCTATATAATTCTTGGTGCACCTATCACGTAATTAAATTTACGTTATCATTCAAACCACCAAATATGTATATCAATTATGGGTATAAAATAACGCATGGAATGTAATGAGGTTCATTTAATAAATAAAAAATTCATTAACATTGGGAACCCAAATTAAATAGTTAATAAAGTACATGTTTTACGAAAATTCAATCATGAGTAATAAATAAACTATCTCATGAATTATAAGGTGCATTTTTGAAAGAATAGTTCTTCTAAAAAACATTTTGTTTGTAAAAAAAACATGTAAAAAACATTTTATATCCCAAAAAAGTTAATAAATTATTTAGAAATTACATTAATGCAATATACATATTGAAAAGTGGGTGAAAAAGGGAAAACCCAAAGAAAGTGTGTTGGGTTCGTGAATTCCCCTAACCTTTTGTCTGAAAGATTCCTTCATGTTAATATCATATATATTAACATTAGATTCATTAGTTAAATATACATAACCTTTTATAAATTTATTTGATTCATTATTGTATTATTATTTTCCTATATGTTCTTCCACATGATTTATAGAGTTTAATTTCATCATTTGAGAGTGTTTGTTTTCTTAGTTTTCATGATTGAATAACTTGTATACATTAATGGATGTTTGTGTAAAATGTGGATAAATATTTATAATTGTAATCATATGTTATTAAATATCATAAATAAGAATAATTAATCTTATAAGGAATTTTTTAATATGATTTGAGGAAAAATAATTAGATAAAAATTAATAATTATTTTTATATTAATTATGGGGGTTTTTTATCCCAACATACATGTTTTTTATCATTGAGTATTAGGTACATATGTTAGTTCAAGAAAATAAATAGGTTTTTAGGATAAATTTTACAATATTTTAAAAAATTATAATTTTTTAATTAATGCCTTTGAAATAGTTAATGTAAAATGAATGGCCATCTGCCACGATGTCGGTAAATTGACAAATCACGAGTGACAATTATGTTTTTAGAATAAAAGAGTGATATAGAGAGATAAAAGAGTTTTATTATGGATATTAAATTAAAATGATTTAATTATAGTATATTAAAAAAATAGATTTAACATTACTATTTGATAAGTGTTGGGGAGAAGAAGAGTATAATAGAAATGAAATGGAAATGATATTAAATGATAAAGGAAGAGGATTTTAACACATTGATTTACCAACATTGATAACTTCTTTAGGGAAAATAGTTTGTTCTATTTATGAGACCAATATATATTGAACATGTGGAAGGGTCTAGGAAACATTATTTGGAATAATTTGGTCAAGGATGAAATATTAGAAGTGTGAAGAGAAGATGGGTTGAGGGTGGTATTTATAGTGGAGGAGAGGTGTGTTTTCCCCTTATTTTATTCATTATTTTATGATTTTGGATCTAGGAAATGAATATTTTGAGATATAACACCAAAAATATTAATGTAATTATTTTATGTACTATTTAATGGATCATACATCATATATGAATCAATAAATAGTTTAATTAACTTATATTATATATATTGTATATTACCGAGTTTTACTATTAAAAAAATTCATGTATTTTAGATAATCAGTAGAACGTCATCATAACCATTTTTTGATGAGTGTAATTAAAAAAATAAATCCATTTTATGAAAATATTTTACATAATATGAGTAATTTTATTTTTAAATAAAATCATCATTTACTAGGAATATATAGATTTTAAAATTATAACTTATTTTATACCAATTTAAATAATTATTATGGTATCATAAAATTACATTAAAATAGAATTAAATATTAATATTAATTTAAGAAAAAAATTTAAGAAAATGAATTTTTTTAGATTATAAAATTAATCATAATATTTTAAATGATTATTTATGTCTTACAAAAAACACTGATAATTAATTAGTAATTATTGAAACACCTATTTACATATACTATGATATAATTATACCATGAATTCATTTATAAGATACCTAATGTTTATTTATACTTTCATGGGTGAGGATACTATTTATTTGTATGGTTTACTCTTCGTAAGATCATATTACAATTCCAATGGTTAAGTTACAATTTTATAGGTATTGATTCTTTAATTTTTATATATACTAATTATTCTTTAATTCATCATTTTTAAACATTTTATTTTTTTAGTAAGTTATTTTATTTGATTTAAACTATAAAAAATTACTATAAGATGTGATAAATTCAATTGATTACCAATTTGGTCATTATATTCATCCCCACATTTGAAAATTTTCCTTCGAAATTTTGTTTTACATAAATAGTTGAGGGTACATCTCCTTCATCACCTCATCCAGTTTCCATTTTTATTCATTATGCTTTTGGTTCCTCCACAATACTATGAAAACATGGGTTTTCTTGTTTCCTAGAACCTTATCTCTCCAATCAAGAATATTTTTTGGATACTCCTCACACGAGAAATCATATTCTACATGTACCACCACTGAGTTTTGTAAATGTGAGTGATATTTTATTTACTAACATAGAAGTGATACATGGATTCCATCATGAACATGATCCATATTCACTATAAATGCATGTTGATAGGATATGAGTCCTAGGAGATCAAGGATATCAATGAGTCCAATGTACTTTTTTGTTAGCTTCCCTTTCATTCCAAACTACATGACCCTCCTCCATGGTGATTTTTTATGGAAGATGTTATCTCCAACACTAAAATTTGTGTCCTCTTGATGGTTTTCAGCATAACATTTCACCCAATGCAGGGAAGATTTCATATGTTGATGTATGGATTGAACCTTATCTATCATCTGGTGGAAAATATCCTGTACAAGTATCCTTCAATCACCAAATTCATCACAATAGGTTTGATTTATATATCTATTTCCATACAGAGCTTCATATGGAGTGATATGAATACTTGAGTGGAAGCTATTGTTGTATGAGAAGACAACCAATTGGTGATAATGATCTCATCCACCATTGAATTTGACAGTGTAAGAATATAGTATATCATCGAGAATCTTAATAGTCCTTTCATATTGACCATCATTTTGGGGTTTATTGATTGTTATGAAATTCAATTCAATTCTCAAGGCATTTTAAAGACTCCTCAAAAATTTAGATGTGAACCAGGGATCACTATCTTAGAAAATCGATAGTGGAACTCCATGCAGTCTCACCACATCCCTCACACATATTGTAGAATTTTTTTCATGTGTGGGATCTTCTTGAATAGAGATAAAGAATGTAGTGTTGGTGAGTTTTTCCACCATAACCCATATCCCATTATTTCCTTTAGATATCTCTAGGAGACCCATGAAAAATTCTATTGTGACATTTTCCCAATTACACAAGGTTATAGGAAATGGTTTCATAATCAATATGATCATATGTCACTCATCATTATCTTGCGGAAATATCTGGAACCTTGGGATTTACTCAGAAATATTCTTGTTCATGTTGTACAACCCAATTTGTTCTCGAACATCTTGTTACAACATGGTACTTCCAAGATTAATATATTAATTTGAGATATTTTTTTAAAATATCTCATTATTTATCCTAGGGGATAAAGTCAAAAAAATCCTCATTCCAACCCAAATCATCCCATCATAATCGAAATGGAACTCTTGAAGCCTACATACTATTAATGTATTCATCTTATTTTATAACTCGACATCATTCTTTTGTGCCTCCGTAATATTTTCTTGTATAGAGGTTTAGAAAATAATTTGCGAAAGTTATGATGTATTCTCTACAATTATTATTTCCAAACCCATTCATTGCATGTCCAAAAAGATAGGGTATTTCTCAATCCACAAAATTGACAGAGTAGTAGGTTATTTTCTACCAATCGTATAAGATACCTTGTTTAACATTCCAAGATGATATTAAATATATAAATCATATTATTTTATTAGATCTAAACATCTAAATTGATCCATTTTAATTTCCTTTTGTCAAAATATATACATTAGGCTCTTGTGATTTGTATATATGTCACAATTCGCACCATGTAGGTAGTGTTTCCAGATTTGTAAGAAAGAAATCATATTTTTCATCTCCAAATCATGTGTTAGGTAGTTAAACATGAGGATCTGGAACATTCATGTGGAATAGAATATCACATTATCATTTTACATGAGTATATCATGTAAAAATTTCTTTGAAGTATCACAGTATATCACACAATATTCCACACTTTTTGGTAATGTTTGTACTTGTGAATTTATCATCCTATTCTTTAACTCATTGATCATTTCCTCACATCCATACATCCAGACATAAATTACCCATTTTCTTATTACCATATTTAGTGGGATAGATAATAATGATAAATTTACCACAAAAGGTCATTATTACCTAGATAATTTAGGAAAACTATTGGTATATGTGACTCTAGAGGGTCTTGAGAACTCCTCAATTTCATTATTTTGAAGGGTCCATAGAAATTCAGTTATATGTGATCACATGTCCCCTAAATTTGAATTTCTATATCGAAAAGTCAAAATTGATGAACAAGGTGACCAAATTCTCCATCCATAACGGTGATAAAATATATCTTTGATGATATTCATGTTACTCATTTCTCTTGGATTAGAAGAAAATATCATCAATGAAAACTATATATTCTTTAGTTAATGTTTTAGGACTCTTTTCATTAAATCTATAATGATTAAAGGGGAATATGTAATTCTAATGAAAATTATGAAAAACACCTAATGCCAACACCTTGTATGGAAGAAAATTATAAAAATGTTTTCTTTCTTCACCTCTAGTTGATGATATACATAACCATGATATACCATTGAGATATATTGAACTCTTCATAGCTAATAGAAAAAGTCCTCAATCCTTGGAATATGACACTTGTTATTTATGGTGATCATGTTGAGTTAGTGATAATGGACAGAGAGACACATTGATTCATTCTTCTTCATGAAAAATTGAATTGGAACCACCCAATGTGATGCACTAGGGTGTATGAACCGTTTTTATAAATTCTCTAAAAGATTCTACTTAATCTACTATAGTTAGATTGGATCCATCTTATAGGTACACTTTTACATAGGAGTGTCGATAGGAATCATTTCTATTGAGAACCCTACCTCATAATCTGAGAAATTCAAGGTAACTCTGGAGGAAATAAGTTAATATATTCCCTCACAATAGGAATTTCCCCAATGTTGATAGCTTAATTTGACACAAAAAATTAAGACAGGTATTCTTCTATACATGGAATCAACACCCACACCATTGATGGATTTCTCAAAGGTGATTCAATATCTTCCTTAAATTTGTATAGGTGCATGGATGGTTTTGAATATGAAAATACAATTCCTTTTGTTCATAGTTTATATGTGATGTATATAATGATATCCAATCCATTCCCATTATAGCATTAAATTCCACCTAGGGATGTATAATGAAATTTGACGGATGAATCATCCAACATACAAAAACTAGAGATAGTCCATCACATGGGATTCAATGATTAAACCACTTAGTTTTTTTTATAGATAACACTAATTCATGTTTTTTGGGATTTGATTAAATATGTATAGAAACCATGAACAATATAATGGAATGAAAAGAACCAAAATCAAATAAGGTTTTTTCCATTAATGAGTGAATTAGATGGGTACCTTGTACAACATTATTTTCATTATCCACATCAGCAGTACTGATAGAATAATCATTTCCATGCTCCATTGGATTTTGTGGCTACTAATTCTAATTACTATCAATAACTCTAGGTGTATTACACAGGCTTACATAGTTCATGTCCCTCATATACATATATCATTGGAGAACGTGTGGTGCTCTATGTTCCACCAACACATTGTTCCTCTTCCTCGTTTATTTTTTACACTCATGAGATTGGTGGACTTCTCTCCCATACATGAAGCATTTACACATCCCTTTGAGGTAGTTCCCATGATTCTTCATCGCACATTTTTGACATGTGGGTGGTTTTTTTAATCCACCATTGCCATTCTATCCTTTATCTAGAAACACCATATTTATTATGTTTTCACTATAGCCATGAAACCAGTATACATACTCCATATCCACATTGAGAGAACATCAAACAACTTATTAATAAATCACAATGTCTCGAATTTCTAGATCCTTCAAAAGGTGTTGTTTTAATCCACAAATCCATCTATCAATATTGTTACCATTCTGAATAACAACACCAGAATCATACATTGTAATCCTTGTAAATAGTTTTACATGATATGACATATACTCCTTCATTTTTCATCATCTGTATGAATTATCTCTCTATGCTTCTCTGAAGTGTTTGAATATAATACATTTTAAGAAAAATTCCCTTAATGTATTCCCATTCTATCTCTTAAATATCATCCATCGAATCGGTGTTCTTAATAAAATCCCACTGTTGATCGGCCCCTATCTAAATAGTAAACGTTTGGTGTCACATCCTATATATAAGAACACTAAAGCATTAAAAAGATATTCTCCATTGGTTGGACCCACTGTTCTTTCACTAGTGGAACATATGATCCACTAAACATCACTATTTGTTTCTTAATTAAACACTTGATAACCAATTTATCCCTCTAAGGTGAAGGTGGATGTTCCACATTATTCATGTAATTGTTCATAACCCTAGAATATTGGGTAAGAACTACTATAAAATACTTAAATCCTCCTAAAAAGAAATGGTAATGTTGTTTTGGATATCATTTCATTTTCCCTTGCATTGGTTTTTGGCATGGTTTTTCAAGGTTCCCCAATTCTCTCAAATAGAAAAGGTTAGAACAAAATTTAATTAAACAATTAGTCAATAATTTATCCCTTTAAGAAATTAACTATAAAGCCTTATCTTATAGGGTCCCTATGGAAGATCTTATTATGTCTATGATTATTCTTAGTATCATAATATATGTTTTCTCTAAGGTTATCAAATACTATTTCGAAAATTAAATTAACCTTTATTTGATACCAATTATAGAGACCCTTCTTTTACTTACAATATTTTTACACCATTCGTAGATAAAAAACCTAAAATCATTACAAGACGATGATCCAATGTTTTAGTGTCTTAGGAAAATTAGACCATACATAACATTTACAATATAAAATAGATCATTTATTTTATTCCTTCTCCTATATGTTGTTATTGGCCTTCATATTCTATTTAATACATGTATAAAATAGAGGATATATATTAAAGAAATCATTGATTTAAAATACTACCATGAGGATTAATAGAATCAATAAAAAATAAAACATGGGGTGAGTATATTCATTACATCATCATCTTAATCGTGAGTGAAAACATTATATAATGGCATAGAATTCGATAATGAATAAAAATTAAACATCATATCTTAGTGGTAGACTACCACAGATAGTTGTGAACTATTCTAGCATCACGTTCACATAGTTTTCACTTTGATCATTAGATAAATTACATTACCCAATTAATTTGTGTTCAATATATTATTTGTTTCACCTGTAACATCATAAAATTTAGATTTCAATACATAATTTTGGGCAAAAAATTCTCATCATAACATTTTTATTAGAATTCATGAAACATTGAACACATATCAATATTAAAAATAAAATCACCCATGTATAGGAATGGTTATCCTTTTATAAAGAATTCATTCATATATATTTTTTCAAAATGGAACAGGTAATAACATACTTGATATAATAATCTTCAATGTTGAGTGAAGAAGAAACAATCTTGAGATGTAAAATTTGTGTTTTAAAAAAATAATTCATTTGGAAAACATTTTTTTTATCATAAAATAATTAATAAATCATTAATATATAATAAGAAGAATTATAATGATGAATAAATTATGTTAATGGAATATCCATACATAAAATAGGGAGGATGAGGGAAACCTCAGAGAAAGAGTGTTGGGTTTGATAATTCCCCTTACCTTTTGTTAGAACTCTTCATTCATGTTAATATCTTATATAATCATATTAGTTTCATAAATTAAAAATAAATAGAATTTTATAAATTATTTTTATTCATTATAGTTTTATTATGTTAATTTATAGAATTATATATTTTTTATAGAGATTAATATCATTGTTCCATAGTGTTTGTTTTCTTATTTTTCATGATCATATCACTTGTATAAAACAATGGAAGTTTGTATAAAATATAGATAAATATCCATAAGAATTATTATATTTTATTAATGATATTACTTAATTTTAAATGAACTTATAATGAATTTGATTATATGTTATGAGGATGAATAATTAGATAAAATTTAATGATGATCATTTTAGGTTAATTTGGGTGGTTTTTTATCACAATGAACTCGTTTTGTTTTTTCATTTATTATTATGTATATATGATAGTTACATAACATAAAAAGTGTTGTAATAAAAATTTTGAAAAAATTTTCAACCATTTTATTGGTTTTATTATCATCCTTGAAACATTTAATTTAAAATAAAAGTGCATCACCCACGATGTTGCCAAATTTTCACATCATGGGAAACGATTTCATTTTTAGAATAAAATAAAATGCAGTATGATAATTAATCTTCAATAAAAATGACATAATTCTATTACAAAAAAAATATTAGAGTTATCATTATGAAAAGTTTATAAGAATAGAATAATATAAATGAAATTGAAAAGAAAAGGGATTTCACTTATTCGTTTTATCCTCCTTATGAACCTCCTTAAAGAAAATGTTTCAGACTATTCATGAGAACAAGAGATCTTGAATGTGGGGAAGGGGTTAGAGACGATTATAGGATATAATTTGGCTACGATAATATATATAGAGGAGTGAATAGAATATGGTGTTTAGGGTGGTGTTTATAGTGGGGAAGAGTGGTGTTTTCCCGTTATTTTTATTCATTAGATTAATATTTTGGATGATGAAAATGAATAGTTTGATAAACATCACCAAAAATATTAAAATAATTAAGGAAAATTTGATATTATGGTTCTCACATCCACAATGACTCAATTAAAAATATATTTAGATTTTAAATTATATATATATAGTAAATTATATTATTTTACTATTAAACAAATTTCAATAATTTTAGAAAAATACCTTAAATACCCCCTCACTAATTCCAACATGTATAATTAATAAATGAACTCCATTTTATGAAAATAATTTTGTAAATATGAGTAATTTAATTTTTAATTAAAATAATAATTTCTTGGGAAATACAAATTTTAATATTATAACAGATTTTATGACACTATAAAAAGTTACTTGAGGTCTCTTAATTTTTTTATAAAATAATAGCATTTCAAAATTTTATTTTATAAATATATTTTTTGAAACTAATTTTTCAATTAAAATATTAAATTAATCATAAAATTGTAATTTAATATTTATGAATTAAAAAATTAAAACACCTAATTAATAAATATCAAACAATTATTTACATAAATTATTATATAATTATTGGATAAATTCAATTATAAGTTGTGTAGATTTTATTTATACTATCATGTGTGAGGATACTATTCATTTGTATTGCTTACTATTGGTTCAAGTCTTATTACAATTCCTATGGTCAAGTTACAATTTCATTGGTATTCGTTCCTTAACATCTATAAAAACTTCTTAATAGATTAAATTATCATTTATAATATTTTTATTATGAATTTTAAGTGGTTTTATGTGACTTATACAGTAATAAATTACATTATAAAGTGGTAAATTCCACATATAAATGTTTGGGACTTTACATGAAACCTCTCAGAATCAACCAAATAAACCAATGAAGAAAATGGAATAAATTTTGTAAAAATTAATGAATATAATAACCAAAATTTGGCACCATGATATTAAAATTCTCTCCAAAATATTACTTTTTGTCTTCATAAGGTCATCATGAATAATTATGGTCAATGAAAAGATGATTCCACTACTCCCTCATTACTAATTCATCTTCAAACATCTCATGGTAATACATTCCATGAATTGAAAAAAACATAGAATAATTGAATAGATTTACCTACATATTATATTTTCTTGAGAATAAATATATAAAACCTGTCGTTTGAAAACTAACATGTACATCTCTAATTAAAAATATTTTCATATCATAATATTGAAGGGAGAAAGAGGATACGTCATATAATGAGACACACCAAATACATTATGGGTAGAAGTAAAATGAGATGGTAAATATATCCATTAATCAAAATTTCTAATTGATTATTTAATCAAAGAATAACCCATGAATCATAGAGCTCACATACCTTGTACTAAAATATGATGCTGACAGAATTGTGGTAATGAATTCATGAAAATTTGGTCACCTATATAAAATTATAGATGATGGATCCAATTATATTCATAACAGTTATGCCAACTCTGATCCATAACCAATTGCAGATGAGTATCCTAAATTTATTTCAACAACTCATAAAAAAATCTTCTTCTCATAATAGAAATTTCACCCATCTCATTCGTAAGCATAGGTGACATACATGTTCCTCTATTCAAATGATAAGAGGGTTCTAGTCTAATAGATATATATTATTATAGGGGAACTCAACCGGTATTAAATAGATTTATTAGGATCCTATAATGTACATAAAACATGAATACAAAATATCCCGCAAAATCTAAATAGATCGGTTAATATTTCTATTTTTCTATGGAATTTAAGATGTGATAAATATTTCTTGAGAACCCCAGAACTACAAGAGTACTTTTAAAAATTAAAGGTAAAATGGAGAAACCCATATGTGATAATTGATGATGGTTAAACATGAAACATTTTGATTTCGTATACATAATCCTCCCCAAAATCCCCATCCTTGGTTGTATCTCAAATCAGAATGAAATGATTTAACTTGTTTAGTCAATCAATTAAAAAAATATGATATTCTTACATTAGGGAGTATTTCATTAAAAAATCATTATATCCATAAAAATCTTACCGAATTTCCAAATTGGAATTGATATAGGATAAATAAATTCAAACTATTTTTTTGTATTTCATTAAACAAATAATATGTATAACAATGAGATACAAATTCAACTATATGTATTTTAATCAAGGACACTAAAACTGATGTATTGTTTCATAGTATATCTAAATCCTAGAATGTTTAATATCTTGTAGATTATTATGAAAACATTCCCTCATAGACCTCCTCCTATAATAGGGAACAAGCACCCAATTTCTAATATAGAGGATTCCTTCTAAGGATAAATACATCTCAGATATGGTATACCCAATATATGAATTTTTTTGGTACTCTATAGATTCTCACCATAATATTTATCTTGAATAATAATCTTGATAAGAGATTACATATATTGAACACTAGTAAGTAAAACACTATTCTCATCACCAATCTATTATAGGAGTATGTGAAAAAATAGTCACATAGTATTCACTTTTTCTCTTGATTTATTCTCTGCTTGAGGAGGGAATATTCTACTCATGACATAAAAAAATCCCCATTAACATGTTGTATGTAATTTGAATGTTGAATGAATATGGATTCTCCACCCATCATATATCTATATTTTTTAGGTCCTTATACAAAAATATGTAACTAGAAATATTATGGTAAGAATCGATAGTCGACCTTTACCAAAATGAGTAATTTTCCATTCTCTTAAGAGCATGAAGGACTTATTCAAGTTTTAAACAATTGGTTGGAATATTTTTCTTAGTTTAAATAAGATGATGAAACTTATATAACACAACATGATCTTATTTTAAAAGAATACATACTTAGACTAACCATAATTCATCACAAAAACCATATATCATTTTCAAGGTTATATTAAAATAATAATAGTAATTGAAGTGAAATGATTCTTCAATTCGCCAAATGAATTTTGAGACATAGACTACAATTTAATTTTCAACACATTGATTTAATGTGCATTCAATGGAGATTCATTTCCCTATAAATATTTCACATGTCTGGGACAATATTCTTTGAATATAAATAATCGTTGAAACTTAATGATATTCTATAGACCTTCCAATTAAAAAACATTCTCGTTTTCAGTATCAAGTAATATACCATTTTATAAATCCACATTTCTTAAAAAAATAAATTCAAAAATCATAAAATTACATTTTGAGAATTTATCATAAAGTCAGTGATCCCTTAATAGTTCAAAATTATATTTTATGCTTTTTCCATGATCTTAATTAGTTTCTGAGAAAAAATGGATATATTCCATGAATAACACGAATGTTTTAATAACTTACTATTGAAAATATGATTTAACAGACACATAAAAAATAGATTTATTCCATCTAAATGGATTCACAATAACTTCAAAATTGAAAAACAATATCCTTATGTTATTCATAGGGTATCTTACTCCTTAACTATGAATTGATGATATCTTTACTAGAGATTTATTTTTGAATATCCACTTTTTTCATTAATAGATGTCAAAAATCATCAAATATAAGAAATTTTGTACATATTATTTATTTTTTTTCCAGATTGAGCTTTTGATAATTGACAGCCAAGTGGAGTTTCCCATCATCCTTTTGTATAAAAACATTTGTGTTTCTAAGGGGAATTCACAATTGTGTATAATGTATATTTTTTTATTAAAGTACTATAACTATATATTTAAAGAATTTAATTCATCTAGAGAAATAAAATATGAAGGAATGGATATTAGCTGAGTTCTCAACACCACATCTATGATAAATAAGACTTCCCTCTCTAAAGGTATGAAAATAAATTATGTGGAAACAAACCATGATTTACCTTTACGATAGAAGGATTTTTAGAACTATCTTGTTTGTTCACAAGTTCAACTAAAAATATAAAATCAAATCCCCAAGATCTAATAAAGGACATCCTGCTTGACTACATCATAGTTCCCCCCATCCTACAACAAATCGGAGATTCCATCATAGTTTGTAGTGTAAACATGATGAAGATAGAAATCAATATTCACTTTATGGGTGACTATAAAATATATCCTAAGGATAATGTCAATGAAATATGTGTATAGAATAAGAAAATCACACATAAACATGTATTTGGATATCAAAATAAGACACAATGCACATAGTAACCCCTTGTCTATATTCCCTTCAAAGTGATAACCACATAAAGAGAAAAAGGAATTAGTTTGGATGTATTAAATGATTTATTAAATAGGTAGAAATGATGAAATTATTGGTTCTATAATAAAATAAATTGGTTTCTAGAGATGAAGATGTTAAGATATTACCTCTCAATTTTTTATAGACCACATCAAATTCCATATGAGAATCATCCAATCCATAAAAATTATTCATAATAAAATATTGTGGAAAAAAATATCAATGTCATTAAAAAGTGTGAATTCACCACATCCTATTTAGGACATTAAAATCTTGATCAATAAAATATAAAATATAACTCCACAAAGAACATGTTTATGTGTCCTTTATGTCCACATGAATTTCATATTTCCTAGTATGCATAACTATAACATATCATGCACCTATCATTACACAATGGTATCATATTACTGGTATATCTCTAGGGTGACAATGATGGTGTAGTTAAATTATAATACAAGAAGCCACATAGAACAAATTTTCAATAACCATTATTGTTCATATTATTTTCATATAATCCACTATATCCTCCACTAGGAGGAAGAAGAATCCCAGATCACCCCATCATTCTTGTAAAGCCAATTTCAACCATTAGAGCTTTATTAAATACTTCTACAAATGAGGTATGTTTCAAAAAGAGGTCTTATGATCAAATATCCAACTAATACACCATAAAAATAATACAAGTCTTCAACATATTAATTGATAGTATCTCAAGATATTAGTTATTATTTTATCATATTCAATTTTATTCTAATATTATTATTGAGGAGTGAGAAACACTATAGAATTTTCAATCATCAATAAATGTTGGTAAATCATCCAGAAAATTATGTTCTATATTCCAACTAATCTAAACCATCATTTTTTCTCAATAAAAACTTTTTATAACCATATATTACTAGGGACATGAGATTTAAAGGTTTAATAATTCACATTAAAATAATTTGGAGTTTCTAAGAAGATGAAATTCCTCTCATTCGTCTAATTATTATCCTCCACTACCTTATACTCATTCAATTCATGTAATGATGGTGGTTTATGGAGAATAAATTTTTGGAAATTATCATTATCCAATCAATTCCATGGTTTCATGTCCCTTTCATGATTAGTGTTGGGAAAAATACAACGGTCTCTATAATAGAATTTTTTCATTACTACTTCAATAATATTCTGATTTATTGAAGTGTTTCCTCCTAAAAAAATTCAAAGAAACCTCATGGGTAACTCTAAGAATCCTTTGGGGGTATGATACTACATCAAATATAGGTGAAATTCCAGAAATAAGTATTAAATCCTAGATTGAATAATTAAACCATAAAAAATGAGCTGGTATTAGATAAAAACTCACCACCATAAGAACACTTCCTAATATCCCATGATAACCCAAGGATTGTTATAATGATATATGGATAGGAACATACTCTGAAAACACCCATTATGTATCAAAAAATCCAAACTCATATCTACTAAATATACAATTAAATAATGAATATGAGAATGGAAACCACCCTTTGATAACAATTTTTCAAGAACTCATATTGTACATACCTAAACCATAATCCCACACTGGCCAATCTATAGGTTCAAATTGAATATATATCAACACATGTTGGAAATAAATACCAATGCATTAAATAATACCACATGGGGTTATTAGTACCATAATTAACCAGTGGATCAAAAAATTGTATATATACAATAATGAAAAGATACAAGTATAATGATAGACAACATATGAGAAATGGTAAAAGAAAAATGATAATTCCAAATTTAAATAGAAAATCAGATGTAATTAAAAAAATCATCCAATAAGCATTTGAAATGTGATCTTAGATTCCACCATGTCACCAAGAAACTACTTCACCACTATTTCATAGATACATTTTTACACCATGTGGCACCTTTCCTTTCCTTATGTTGGATAAAATAAGGTCTATACACACCAAAAGCCATGTTTACGATGTGAATAAACATTCCTAGTAGAATCCCACTAGGTGTCCACAATAAGAAATTTTAAAAGAATCCATTTATTGTAATTTAAATAAATAAGATTCATGATATAAAGATTTTTATTATTTTTATTAAATCAATTAAATACACACTTTAGAAAAAAAATCTAAAAACTACATAAAAAATAATTTTCAAAATAGTTTACCAAAAAACTAATTCACTAGGAATTTATGAATAGTAGATATAAAAGTGGTACCACAGAAACCAGTCCAAGTGTAGATTTTGTTTGGGTTAGGTAGTATTTTTATGTAGTCTCAATGATTAATTATGAGATTGTCTATGTCATAATTTATTAATATGCATAATGGGCAAGTGACCTCTCCATTAATTGTCTCACACACCTACAATTTCTATTTAATTTTGTAATCATAATTTGATTCTAGTAATTGTCCCATTTCTACCCTCACCTATGTACCAATGACTCCAATGTTAAATAGGCCACACATTTAGGGATTCAATTTCAAATATTACCTACAATTAGGGGATTTCATGTTCATTATTCAAATAATTATATTGTCAAAGAACATATAATTACACAAAAAACAATAAAACATTATTTTAAATCCATATTCAGTTTATATGTAGAATATGATTTCAATTTTATGAATGAATCAATCCCATTAATATTCAATAACCATTAATCATGTCATAAATCAAGGTTTCTAATATAATGTTAATGAAAAGTCAAGAATGGGTTAATAAAAAAGGTTTTGTATGAAACCACATACTTTATTAATTTACATTTCCAATGATCGACTGTGATCCAAAAGAAAAAGGGGGAGATATATATTATGGTGGAAATAGTAGACAAAAACCTTGCAAACCAAACTATATAATTCCAAATCAACAAACCATATATAATTGGTTGTAAAAGGAAAATAGTTACATTTAAAAAATAAAATTTCAGAATAAAAATTTATAGATCATGTCCCATTATTTCATCCCCAAAATAAATCATAAATAATTAACCTTAGATCATGATAAAAAACCACATATTTTTTGACAGTTTTTTAAATATAATATTTCATTTAGGAAGAGATAGATGATATTGAAGGATGATGAATAATGATGATTAATGGTGATGAAACTATTATATCCAATATCTAATACCAACTGATCTAAAAGATTCAATCTATGAAATAAATGTGATATAAAAAATCTCTATTTGCAATACATAGTTTTGAGAGAATAGGATTTTGGGATAATATTGAGAAAACATGATGTGTTTCAGGACCAAATAAAAATTTTATGATGAATTAATTTGTGTCACACTAGGAATGCCTAATTTTTGGAATAATTTTTCATGAACCATATAAATTCCTAAAATCCTCCACCCCCTACCAAATCACACTAAATGAATTAAAAATAGATCTAAATTAAAAATGTGTTATACTAATGAATAAATTCAAATGAATGTGAAGACATGATATGAAATAAGAGTTCAGAGTGGTGTTTAGTAGACTAATAATAATGAAAAATCATGTTATATTATTTTAAATTACATAATATTTAGAAACCAAATTCCTTATCCATCTCTCAATCTATCCCTAATAATTCCAATTTATTTTGGGATTCTAACTCAACATTAATGTATATAATCTATTAATATTAATGTATCTAGAAATAAAATATAACCTCTATTATAAACACTTCATCAACAATATAAATTTTATAATAGTTAAACTAAAATTTGGAATTTTTTAAAAAGAAAATCATAAATTACATCCTCATCATGGATGGTTAATATACCCTTTGTAATAAACAAAATTAAATCCATCATTGGAATTTACAAGTCTTCCTAGAATTAGTAAACATATTTGATCATAGGGTGTATAATAATATTAAATAAATAAGAAATGAAATATAATCAATGTCTAAACAAAATGATCATAATACCTAAAATGTGGATGAGTGAATTAAAAATCATTATGTTAAAGAGAGACAATGGTTCATTTTGTATCCCTTTAAATAAGTATATTATATAATGAGAAATTTAAAATGTGGGAAATTGAACTAGAATAACAAAAATAGTTCAGTTTTACTCTATATATTATTATGAATAGAATAATCATACGTCTAGGGTGTTTTAATTTTTTAACATAATTTCAAAAAACAATAATAAATTCTATTCAAAGATTAATAGTAACACATCATGGGAAATTTTTTGTATAATGAAAACATGTATAAAGATTCATAAGAGGATTTTCTTGCTAAATGTTTAGAACAATTTAATGAATGTCTTGTAGTTAAGTTCATATTTGTTGTTATCCCTTTGCGGTAAAATTGATCAAAGGGGAATAATATTCCAAAACTACTTCATTTTGCACAATTTCGATAGACCATAAATTTTTATTATTTTCTATTATCTATTCCTAATTCATTTCCCATTGTTCAATTTTTTCAAAAGTATTTTTTAAAATCTTTTTGTGTTGTACCATGATCTATAATTTTCATGGTTTTAAATTTTTGAGATTTGGGTTCTCATGTTCGGTTAAATCCAAAATGAAATGTTTATTATGTTGTATCATAATTGTTTGTGAGTTTTCTATAAAGAATAAGTGGTTTAATAAATGATATCATTCTTATGATCCATAAAAGGTTTACTTATCACAATACCCTAATAATTGTAATTTAGATCCATAACTACCTTTCCCATCTTTGATTGATGATTTTTAATTTTACATTATTAGGAACGATATTAGAGATAAGCTATATAAAAATACGTTTAAATATTATTTTGAATATCAAAGGCCATTCATGTATTTTATGTAAATTCAAAGTGTGTAAAATATCCTAAAATTTATTGGGTTGTTTCTTTACCCATTAGACCCTTCATAAAGTGTTTGTATGATTTTTATAGCCAACAATGTATTGATTTTTAATATTTTCAATATTTACTTTTGTTCTATTTCTATAGCCAACATACTAAGTAATTTTAGTGTCCAAAATAGGTATATCAATAATGGGATATCATTTTTGTGTCTTCCCAGACATATCATAGTGATTGAATTTCATGAACCATCCCCCGGGGCCCGTATCGTGACTACCCCAAGCCCGCCTTCCAGGGGCCAGGTTATTGCGACTAGCACCAAAGATGTAATTCCCTAGAACTGGGAAGGCATTGCCTTTATAAATCATAAACACACACATACAGAGAAAAAGAGGAAGCAAACACTAAGTAATGCAGTATAAAAAGTGGGCTGAAAGTACAGAGGGGCCAGAAATACAAGCCCAATAGAAAGGTACAGCTACAACTGAAACAAATGTACAACTGAAAAGACCAACAACTGGAAGATGGAAGCAGCTCCGGGATCATCCTCCAGGTTTCTACTTGAAGGATAGGTATAGATGTCCTCCTCAGCACTCCGCGTCTATCAGTCTGCTCCGTGTGCTATCACGTCGTGTTTCCACCTCTGGGTATCGTCCAGTCCTCGTATGCACTACATCGGTTAGAGTTGTCTGTTGTATATATCCAACACAATGAGGTGCGGTCATAGCCCATGCATGGGTGAGTATAACGATATTCAGTAGGGACCCCAAGAACCTCAAGGTCTTATTAAATCCAACAAGGATAAACCACAAAGAAATATCTCAATAGATAACCTTTACTTAGGTATATGCCCATACATATACCTATGTTATCAAATCACACATCTAAATCGTGAGGAAAACACAATGGTCATTGACTCATATCTATCCAGGATTTTCATTATCGAAACCAAAACTACTGGAGAACTCCTACTCTGTCGAGTATAGTGGCCCTGTTGTGACTCTGAGGTGCCACTCACTAACCTTAGACTGCTAAGGTACTTCTCCTGTCGAGTATCGCAGGTCTGCTACCAAACCGAGCACTCATCCGCTATGGGTCTCCCACAAAACTAGGTGCTCCCCATAATAGATGTCATAGGTACTCCTTTTGTCGAGTACTATGGGTCTGCTGCCAAACAAGGAGCTCCATCCGCCATGGGTTTGCCTCCAAACTGGGCACTCCGTCCACTGGGCTAGTCGAATCACTCCGAGTCGAATCGGTCAAGCAGTCGTTAGGTCTACAGCTACTATGTCTCCGCACTTTGTCTATTCATATCCAGGAGGATACCCTCCATGAGCTACTGGTAGATACTCCAAGTTTCAAGGAGTCTCATGTTGACATATCACAGAGGACCGCCTCCTCATAGGGGTTTCAACGCAACAGATGGCATGTCAATCAGACGCCCAGTCTGTGAGTTATTAGCATTTTTGTCCCGGGGGCCTGGTTGGTTTCATGTACGAACCAACCCAACCATATCTCAATTGTACCCTGAAATCCCATGGGTTATAATATAGGGAACAATTTCTCAATGAGATTACCAGTGTCATTGACAGTTTTTCAAATGGATGTCCGGTCTGAGAGTTATTAGCTTTTCCGTTCTAGGGGCCCAGTTGGTTTCTAAGCTAAACCAACCCGATCGTACTCCAACTGTGTCCAATCCTCAAGTGGATTATTCCAAAAGAAATATCTCATCATAAGGAATCCAACATAGTTGACGTCGTGTCAATAGGATGTTCGGTCCGTAAGTTATAAGTCTTTCCACTCTGAAGGCCCAGTTGGTTTCAGGTTCTAACCAACCCGGCCATACCCAAACATCGCAAAAACCTTTAGTGTAATATTCCAAAAATAATGTCTCAATACAATTATTCCTACGCAACTAACCGTGAGACGATTGGAGGTTTATTTCTCATGTTTTGGGCGAATGACTGAAAACATTCCGAAAAGGGGGGTCTGGGCCCGGTCCGTCCTGGCCCAACCCACACTAGGTTGGCACGAACCAGGTCTGGCCCAGCTTGCGCGGCCTGGCCCATGGCTGGCGTGGCCTGGCCTTACAATGCACGACCTGGCCTGGCTGGCTGAGAGGGGGGTGGGGGGGGGGGGACACGGCCCCCAGGTTCCGCGTAACAGTGTTGCCGCCTGGCCTCTATTGAACCCGCATGCGCATGGGTTCCTTTCCTCTGCCGCCATGGCCGGTGCCCTAGAAGACTCCCTCCGGAGGCGTGCTAAGCGCTGCTGTCTTCAGGCAGCAGGCATGTGTCGGCCACCGCCTCCGGTCGCCATCACCGCCGTTCCGGCGACCCGTGCTGGCGCAACATTCCCCGGGCCACAGGAGTCATTCTGATGTTCTGTTTTAGATTTTTTCTGCGCCTACAGCCTTCTCGGGTCCCTCTCTTCACTAAGACTGCCTCAAAACGTCGTTGCGGTCCTGTTTCTTCGTTGCCAAACATTCCGCGCATCAAGAACGATACGGTGATGGGTCTAGACTTGTTCGTTAGTCTGTACCCTTCACGTTAGTGGTTCAAAAATTCACCCAACAAATAAACGCCCATTCTCGAGGGTATAAAAAACATGAATGAAAATTATACAAAAATTACCCAACCTCGAAAAGATTTCGCACATCATCGAACCGAGGAAGACGAGCGTCGTGGTGGTCGGGCGTCGAAGAAGAATGGTGTTGATTCCATTGACGTTAGAGGAAGAGTCGTCGTCGTTGGCGACATTCCCCGCAGTGGAGTCTCTTCCCTTGATGCGGAGGAAGAAGAAGATTGACGATGTTTCTTCATGTCTTTCGAGTCATGGAGCGTTCTTCGTGCCATGGAGTGTTCTTCGTCAGAGATATCCTTTGTCGAGAGAAGAATGGTGTTCTTCTATTTCTCCAGAGTTTTCCCACAAAATATTTTCTATGGAAAATATTTAGAATAAATCTCTCCCATATTAATGAAGTTCCATGCAAATCCAATTAATTCAAACACTCAATATAAATTAATTATGTGAATCACCTAATTAATTTACCATGGTTTGGAAAACATTATTAGAGAGAGAAGAATGTTAAGGGTTATTTTAAAATTCAAAAGTAAGGGGTTGTTCAATTAAATGACGAGGAGTTAATGGAGTGGTTTAAGGGGAGGTGAAGGGTTTCAGATTGTGTGGGCCCCACCTCACAAATATCCTCTCATAGGATGTTATGTGGGTGTGGGTCCGACCTCTAACTTCTCTTGGGAGGAAATAACCAACCTCTCTAAATAAAATTTGGATACAACAAATTTTATTTATTTCATTCTAAATCCCCAAAAATTAACTCTCAACCCGAATAAAACAAAACTGCGGTAAAAGTCTCCTTAAGAAATTACCAGGGCTGCGAGTTCATCGGGGCCCTCAGATGTCAATTCCGAGCACCAGTTCAAAAGATAGAAAAACATGCATGTACGTTTACTGAACATACCCGAAAAAAACTTCAAAAACTGATTCCGAGTGCACCGGGCCTCAGAATCAGGAGCCGTCAGAAACTGTGGACTCGTAAAATTTCAAAGAATTTATGAAAAAAAAATTCATGAAATTTTCAGGTCATTAATGTACTCTCACATCAGGGCTTTATGTCCCTATAAATCTAAAACACATACTAGGAAAACAAAAGGGGTATTGAGAACGCATCTGAGCCTCCTTCTCTCTTGTGCTCTCCTAGAGGTTCCCGTGCTGCTAGCGAATTCACACTAGAGGAATCGATCATCCTCATAGGACCCACTCCGGTAGATCATCTATCTCTACTGGAACCTCCATGAATGTCACCCCATCATCGATATCCAGCTTCTCATGGTCAATAATGCTTGAAGGGTAAAGTATTTATCTCCTCAGCTAAGATATGTGAAAGACCTCATGCACCCGGTGCAGCTGAGGTGGAACAACCAAGTGGTAAGACACCTCACATATCCTACTAAGGACCTGGAAAGGTCAGATGAAATACAGATATAACTTCCCGCCTCGGCTAAATCACCATAGACCTCGTCGAGGTGAGGCCCGTAAGAATACATGGTTTCCATCCTCGATCACCTGAGTTCTCCGTCTCTTATCAGCTTAAGACTTTTTCCTGCTCTGTGCATTATTCATCTACTCCTGGATGATCTGCACCTTCTCTGTCAAAGCTTGTACCATCTCTGGTCAGTAGGAAGTTGGCCGACTTGGCATGACGGTCAACGTTCACCATTCATCGCCTACCATCTGTAAGAGCTGTATGATTTATCCTTTTCTGAAATTGGAAATCAAGTCTCATCCCCTGGATGAACCACGTCCTTTGCCTAATACAATCAATTATGTCATTAATGATACTCATTTATTCCATGGACGACGTCGTAAGGCCTCGACACTACTACCAAGAGATACAACCATTACTCTCACCTCCAAGGGTTGAGTCACACTATCGGCATCCGTGTGTGGTTACTGGGTCTCCTCCAGTTGAAATATCAAACGTGTGGGTCAAGTAAACAGTTTTTACTGGAACCTATTAGTATTAACCACACAAAAATGCTGAAAAGAATTAATCATAAGGACTAGTTTCTTTTATTAATTCAGCTCAAAATACAAAGACACAAAGCAACCACAAAAAAAATAACAAAGCTAGAAGCATCATGAATAAATTCCTCTATACCTGGAACTAGTCCTGATCCTGTCCACCTACTTTCGAAGCTCGAGGTTAACCACATTAGGGTGGGAGTAGTAGTGCTTGATGACTCTGACCACCATCTGCCGAAGGAACTTCTCCACTGCCTTGTCCACTACTCGGCTGATGATCAAGCTCCCGCAAATGCCTCTGCCTCGGTGGCTCCTCCATCACCTTCTGATTAACTGTGCGGGAAGTCAGACAGTCACGTGCTCTGTGAACCCATTCCCTACAGGAATAACAGACTCTTCTCAATTCAGGTCTCCCTCGGCGTAGGGTGCCCCACATCCACGTTGCCACATATTGGGGTCGTCTGTTAGTAGGACTAACCCACTCGTGCCCCTATGTCATATATCTACTAACTACAACAGATGACTCAGCTACTGACAGAAAGCCATGCGGCAAGAGTAGCATCTCTTGAGAACACACAGAGTGTAGAGTCGCTGGAATAAACTCCGCTCTGAAAAGGCCCTCGATTTTTCCCCAGGTGAGGGTCGCCTCGTTGTAAAACTGGAGCATCAGACTCCACCACCTCTCAGCTGATCCATGAAAGAGACTAACAGCTAGGTACACCGTCAAGTCCATAGGTGTCCCAACTATTTGGAAAACTTGTTCTACAATCCCCAGCCAGAACCCAACCCTTTATAAATCTGTCTCGTCTCGAAACCTCTGAGGCCTCTGTCACAGGAACCTGTGCAATGCATTCAAGCGGCACACACCCTCTACAGCTGGGGATGGTGGTAACAATAGCACAGTGGGTAATGGTACCGCTGGTGCCTCTACTATAATGGGTCACAACATTGTGGCCTTGCTGCTCGGTGTGCTTCCATCACACTCTCCACTCAGAACCCACGCTGATCGACTAGATAAAGATATCCTTAAAAGAAATAGATTGGACATGGTCAAAAGACTATACCTGGTGAGCTGACCTGGTTTGAGATGACTTAAAAAAAACTTTTGAAAACACACACGAAATTAGTTTTTTCGTGTACTGAGTCGGAAATCAGAATTCAGGGTCCTTGTGTATGGATACGTTGGCCGCCGCACCAATACTGGACTCCCTGAAGTGAAAAACCCACTCAATACGCTTAACACTATTTCTTCACAGAAAAGAAATATCAGAATCATATGTTCTAAGGTAGAACTGACTCCTCTGATACCAATTTTGCATGACCTGTCCCGCAGGTCCCGTATCGTGACTACCCCGAGCCCGCCTTCCATAGGCCAGTGGCTGATGACTAGCACCAAAGGCGTAATTCCCTAGAACTGGGAAGGCATTGCCTTAATAAAACATAAACACGCACAAACAGAGAAGATGTGAAATAAAACACTAAGTAAAGTAGTATAACAAGTGTTCTTAAAGTACAAATGGGTTAGAAATAAAATCCTAACTAAAAGGTACAGCTACAGCTGAAAGAAAGTAAAACTGAAAAGGAAAATGGATGGAAGATGGAAGCAGCTCCTGGATCGTCCTCCGGGTTCCTACCTGAAGGGTAGGTACATATGTCCTCCTTAGCACTCCGCATCTATCAGTCCACTCGATGTGCCTTCAGGCCGAGTTTCCACCTATGGGTACCGTACATTCCTCATACACTCTGCCTCGGTTAGCGCTGTATGTCGTCTGCATCCAACACAATGAGGTCCGGGCATTGACCGTGCAGGGGTGAGTATAAAAATACTCAGTAGGGACCCTGAGCCCCTCAAGGCCTCACTAAATCAAACAAACATAAACCACAAATAAAGATCTGAACAGATAACCTTTACTTAGGTATATGGCCATACATATACCTAATTTATCTAGTAACCCATCTCCATCATGAGGAAAACAGAAAGGTCATTGACTCATCTCAAAAGATGATTATCATTATTGAAACCAAGACCGCTGGAAAAATCATCCTCTGTCGAGTATAATGGCCATGTCGTGACTCTTAGGTTATACTCAATAACCTTAGACTGCTGAGGTACTCCTCCTGTCAAGTACCGTGGGCCTGCTGCCAAAACGGGCACTCCTCCATTGTGGGTCTGCCGCCAAACTAGGCATTCCCCATAATAGCCGTCTTAGGTACTCCATATATAATGTACCTTAGGACTTATAACAAACCATGCGCTCCATCCTCTATGGGTCTGCTGCCAAACGGAGCGCTCCGTCCACTGGGATTGTTGAATCACTTCAAGTCGAAACGGTCAAGCTGTCGTCAGGTCTACAGCTACTAGGTCTCCACACTCTGTCTGCTCGTCTTCGGGAGGATCTGATCAATGATCTACTAGTTAATACTCCATGTTTCACGAAGTGTCACATAGAAGTATCACAAAGAACCACCTCATCATAGTGGTCTAAACTCAATAGACACACATCAATCGGTCGTCCGGTCTGTGAGTTATTGGCATTTCGTCCTAGGGGCCCGATTGGTTTCTTGTACGAACCAACCCAACCATATCTCAACTGTACACAGAACTCCCATGGGGTAAAATCAAGGGAACTGTTTCTCAAAGAGGTTCCTAGAACCACTGACGGTTCGTCAAATGGACATCTGGTCTGAGAGTTATTATCTTTTCCATTCTAGTGGACCAGTTGGTTTCTAAGCTAAACGAACCCGACTATACTCCAACTGTGTCCAAACCTCAAGTAGAGTATGCCAAAAGAACCATCTCATCATAAGGAATGCAACATAGTTGATGGCATTTCAATCGACGTCTGGTCCTTAAGTTATAAGAATTTCCGCTCCGAGGGCCTGGTTGGTTTTGGGTTCGAACCAACCCAAACATACCCAAACTTCACAAAAACCTTGAGTGTAATATACCAATACGACCGTCTCGATCCAATTATTCTTATGAAACTGAAGGTACTTCGATCGGAGGTCCTTAGCACATGTTTTTGGTGAATGAACGAAAACGGTACAAAAAGAGGGATCTGGGCCCGGTCCGACCCAACCCAACCCACCCACGGCCGGCCCGAACCTGGTCGACCCGACCCGAGTCCGGGTCCGGCCTGGCTTGGCTGGCACGACCTGGCCTGGGGCTTGGTAAGGCGGACCGAGTGGGGGGGGGGGTTCTGAAATGCAGCCCCCCAGTTCCGCATAACAGCGGCGCTGCCTAGCTTCCATGGAACCCGCGTGGCGCGGGTTCCTTTCATCCGCCACCGCGGCCGGTGCCGCAGAGGACTCCCTCCCATGGCACGCTAAGCACCGCTATCTCCAGGTGGCCGACCTGTTCCGACCGCCGCCTCTGGTCGATGACACCTCCGTGCCGGTGTCACGTGTCGGCGTGACTTTCTGCGGGCCACCGGAGTCATTCAGGTGGTCCATTTTAGCTTTTGCCTGCTCCTATGGCCTTCTCGGGTCCCTCTCTTCACTATGATGGCCCGAAAACTTCGTTTGAGTCCCGTTTCATCATCTGTAAACATTCCCCGCATCTAGAGAGATACGAAGATGGGTCTGGACTTGTTCGTTAGTCCGTACTAACAATGTTATTGGTTCAAAAAGTCACCAAACAAATAAACGCCCATGATCGATGGTATAAATCACTTAAATGAAAATTATACAAAAATTACCCTACATAAAAAAGACGTCACACGTCGTCGAACCGCGGAAGATGAACGTCGCGGTGGTCGGGTGTCGCGAAAGAACGGTGTTGATTCCGTTGACTTTCGAGGAAGAGTCATCATCGTTGGCGATGTTCCCCGTGGCGGTGTCTCCTCCCATGATGCGGAGGGAGAAGAAGTTTTAAGAAGTTTCATCATGTCCTTTGGGTCGTGGAGCGTTCTTCGTGCTGTGGAGTGTTCTTCACGGGAGATATCCATCTTTGAGAGAAGAGTGGTGTTATTCTATTGCTCTAGAGGTTTCCCCAAAAAAATATTTTCCAAGGCAAATATTTAGAATAGATCTATCCCATCTTAAAGAGGTGCCATGCAAATCCAATTAATTCAAACACTCAAAATAAATTAATTAACTGAATCATATAATTATGTTACCATGGGTTGGAAAAATTAATTATAGAGATAAAAAGGTGAAGGGTTATTTTAAAATTCAAAAGTGAGGGTTTGTTCAATTAAATGAGGAGGAGATAATGGAAAGGTTTAAGGGGAGATGAAGGGTTTAGGCTCGTGTGCGCCCCACCTCACAAATATCCTCTCATGGGAGGTAATGTGGGTGTGGGTCCCACCTCTAACTTCCCTTGGGAGGAAATAACCAACCTCCCTAAATAAAATTTGTATTAAACGAATTTTATTTATTTCATTCTAAATCCCCAAAAATTAACTCTCAACCCACATAAAATGAAACTATGGTAAAGGTCTCTTTAAGCAATTACCAGTGCTGTGAGTTCTTTTGTGCCCTCAAATATCAATTCCGAGCACCGTTTCAAAATATAGAAAAACATGCATGTACGTTTACAGAACGTACCAGAACAAAACATCAGAAATTGATTTCGGGCACACCGGGCCTCGGAATCAGGCGCCATCAGAAACTGCGGACTCGTAAAATTCCAATAAATTTATGAAAAAAAATTCCTTGAAATTTCCGGGTCATTACATTGAATTTTCTCCAAAGTAATTTTTTATTAAAAATTTTATTTGTATAAGGATTTTATAATGCCCTTTAAATCCCAATTTCTCTATAGAATGTGTGGTGTGATTTTTCATCTTGTTTTTTTAATAAACAAGTAATATTATTAATAAAATATGAAATTTAATATTTGCGAGATTTTTTGACTTCATTAATATTTTACAGTATAAGATGAGTAATTGTTCTTCCCCCGCACAGTCTATAATTTCTTCAAGGACTGAACTATAAATTTTATATCAATGATTTATTCATCATATCCTTTTCCACAATATTTGGATTATTCATAGTGGTTATGTTGAGTTATGGATGGAAAACAAGAATTCAATCCCATACTTTTACTTAGGGATCCCATTCCCAAAGATATGTTTCATTCAAACATGTTTCTACCTCTATTTCAATTTAGGTGATGTTGAATTTTGATGATAAATCCATGTCTAATATTATTAAACTAGTAGATGAAAGAGAAAATTATGTTTTTTCAACATCTATAATAGGATACATTAGGTGTCTGGATTACTATACAATTATTCCCTATAATATGTGTCAGGAACATTTGCTACCAAACAATATTTTATATTTATCACATGTAAATTCAATTTCATTATATATGATATTTTTTATCAATTAATAAACAATTATATAGGATGAAAGAATAATGGAATTAATCTAGATTCTAGATTCTTCTGATGTTTCAACCAAAAAACCATCATAAGAATATTTTATTATAAGTGACTGGGAAAACACATGTGAGATAACATTGGGGTTACTGTGGATATGGATTTCAGGAATCTGTCCCTATATTTTTCTATTCTATGTCACTATGATGTTCCTATATTTTTGTGAACATTGAAAAAGGAATACATAATTATCGTGCATTATGTTTCTAGATTATATATGAAACTCTTAATGCATTGTGACATTTTAATCTTAAGAAAAATTATGAATCATTGCAATATAGATTCCATCATCTAAGTGATGTCGTAGAATATTTTTGTAAGGAATACATTCTTCCTTTTTTCCTATCAAGGATAACATACATGTTGAAACATATTTTTTATGTAGCGGTGGTCATGCTAAAAGGGTATTATAGAAGGCACTATACATGGGGTTTAAGATAAATACATATAGTTCTTATATTAATAGCCACAGGAGTGCTTGTGGTCTATTTTGGTACTCCCATGGATCTATCATCATAGATATTTCTTCCCTAATAGGGGAGGGAATCTCTATTAAATAAGAAACTAACTCTTTATAGGATTGTTTTAATCACTAATCATCTATCAACATAAAATTATCTATTTTCAAATATTAATACTCCATTGGGGTTAACATATTTTATTGGAACTCTTTTGGAAACATTAGTATCACCAATGTTATCAGATTTTATAGGATCAACCTTAATCAAAACATGGATATCATTCAGACCATGTGGGAAGGAAACATGGTTATAGATATTCTAGTATACATGGTAAATCATGTAGAAATACATCGCATTTTAAAATCCATTGGTTATATTTCAATAGTCAGTAATAGTATTTTCTAATTTTATTCTCTTATTATTCATCAATTTTTTTTCTTCTGAGGTTTTTTCAAAATACCTTGTAAAAATATTTCAATTTTCAGTGAGTATAATGATATACTTTTTTAAACAGTTACCATTAAATTATAGGGTGTAATTTAATTGTTGGTAAATTTCCTATGTTATGTTATAAATTGAACCAATGTCATATAAAATACAAATCACACATCCTTAAAAGATCATGTGTTCTTATTCATTACATTAATAGTCATATTTATCAGTTAAAATTTTCAATCAAATTAATTGAGATGATTTTATATGTGACAAAGATTACATCATCCTGATTATAGAACTATATCACCACCATTATATTGAGATATAATGGTAACACCCTCAACATAATCCCCAAATCCATCAACCTAAGAATTTTAATTATTTGACATAACATTAGAAGTTTCTAATTGAGTCTATAAACTACATATTTTGATGATTAGTAAGGAATTATATCATTGCATGGAGTGGCATAATATTTTTATAGTTCCTAGATTTATGATAATTATTCACATAATTATGATTTATAGACACATTTGGAAAATAATACTAACTAATTATAATAATCTTGGGGAAATTCTCTCAAGGATATTTTGGATTAATATTGTTATTTTTTATAGTTTTTTATTCATTTAATCTCTTGATTTTCAATTTTTGATTCCTTATTTTTATTTTCATGGGTTGATCACTATTTTTAAATTTATAATATGAATGTATTAAAATATGTTATATAATCTCTAGTGTGTATGAAAATATTTTTACAAAAAATTCTAAATGAACACATACAAATTTATTTTAATAATAATTTCCAAAAAAAATTATTTTTTTAATGATTTATTTGTTTTCATGTTTTTGATTAATTTTTTCTTTTTATTAATATCATGTTACCCCTATAAATAGAGACAATATTTTATAAATATAATATTTATTCACTATAAATTATTAATTTATAAAACATTCAACCCACTAGTAGTATGATAAATAAGATGAAACAACAATTAAGTCATACATTGTGTGAAAAAAAACAGAAAATCATGATAAAAATATCATTGATAAAGATTTGTTTCTAGTGGAATTTTGGATGTGAATATGAAATGTTTTGAAACTACTGTGAAGAAAAATCATGATTGGTGTCTAAAAAAATTATTGATTTGGAGCGATTATACTAGATTGAATTGAAAAAGGTGAAAATATCCCATACATACAATTATTTAAAGTGTTATGAAGCTATGTTCAATGTACTGTATCACCCAAATATGATTTTATAAGTCAATGTAACCAAAGATCTATCTTGGGAAAATTTAACTCCTAAATAAATGAAGATGAATAATCTTCCTCAAGGAGAATAAAACACCCTATGATTTTGAATTTAGTAATTCAGAAGTAGTTGATGAGGAAAAAGGAGATACTTTCTCTTCTAATCCATACATTAAGTAAACAAATATACTTGTATGAATAATTAATGATTATAACAATATAAGAAAATATGTTAAACCTATTAAATTAAACTTACTATATGAATAGGTAAATGATTTCAATCCATATATACCAATCCCCCTTAGATATATAGGTAAATGTTTTATAGAAAAATCATAGAAAGCCTCCGAATATTAGAAAACATGAAATAAGAAATGTGAGGAGAAGATCCTCTAATGGGATCAATCTCTTCCTCCTGATCGAACTAAACAAAATCCCTCACAATGTGAATTTTATCCTCTGGTCCATCTCCATACAAAATTTTTTAATGGATACTAAATGATTGGGGAATGTAATAACTATGATTCGGGGTCTACATAGCTCGACAAAAAATGTTTTATTACTCCCCATTAAGTTCATGTTACTTCTATCATCACAATTAACATCAATCAAATCAACTTCAAAATTTTCATCAAAATCCTCAATGTGGTACACTTGTAAATATACATCTTCTTCCCCACACGACTCTAATGATTCATTCTAAAAAACATGTTCACCTCTAATGTTAGACTACATCCAATATTATAACTATTCATCAAAATTATTTAATTATCTCAAATCATCCAGTGATTTTTCATCATTGGATGTCTTGATTTCAACATGTTATTTTAATTTCATGTTAAAAATTCAAGGAATAATTAGTTACCATATAAAATATTTTCATTTTTTCACTTCATGTATTTAGATTGTTTCAATATATTTTTCCATTATTTATATCTTGTATATTACCTTTAATACCATTTTCATTATTAATTACCTGAAAATGGAACTGTCATTTTTTTATAAGGAAAATACCTTCTGGTTCAAAATTTCATTGTTTCATTTCAAAATCACATTTATCATGTCCCCACCAAATAAAATAGTTTCAATATCATGGAAAAAAGTCATGTTATCTTCTTCTAATCCAACCCCATGCAAGGATCAAACTCAAAAAACATATTTCCTTTGACATATTTAATCTACAAATTCAACCCATGAATTTTTGTTGGTATCTTTTTCTTTGATATTTTGTCATCATTGGTGGTCCATCTAGTTGGGATAAATTATTCAAACTTGAATGGATCTAGAAGATTTCAACCTTCATATTGACCTAAGGACCCCACATTCTATTTAATTTTTATTCTATGAAAATCCCAACATCAATAGTCATGGACATATTCCATGAATAGAAGTAATTCACACTCTATCACACGGATTATATTATTATAAAAGATGGGGTCTTAATAAAAAATAACTTTTATATTGATAATCCTCAACTAGTCTTAGTTTCATTTTCGACATTTGGGAATCAATATTTTAATATTAATCAATTTACTTAGAGATATTCAATTCAAGATAGAAACCTTGGATTCATAATCTATTAAAATATGTCCATGGTTGTCCCAATTATGAAAAATATAAAACAATTAATTCATGAAATTGTGGATTTATCCAACCAGCACGACATCTGATAAAAGGATCACATTTATTCTTCTAGCCTGATATCGAGTACCCTTAATTAAATTACTCATTTCCTAATATTTGAAACACTATTCGGAATGATAATTGGGTTTTTCCTTAATATATTAGGGAACTAAAATTAATATTCTATGTATAGAATACAAGATTGGATATTCTTTCATTGGAAAAAAAATCTTTTTAAATTTTTGTTTACATCCTCTCTCAATATTCAGAATCATCATTAGTGGAATTAATCTTGCAAGACCATATAATTTCTCCGTGGAAAGTTAATCAACCAGAGTAAATACATATAGTAGATTGTTTTGGATTGACAATATGAAAAATATTTTTCTTTAGGAAAATTTATTAAAGAAGGTTGGATTACACTCAAAGAATTTATACAGTCACTCCTTTATATGAATGATATATCTACCCTTCCTCTGTATGGTCACATGGAAACAAAGATTGAGTAAATAATTCATGGTATAAATTGAACAATAATTTTTTAACATGTGGTTAGTGGTTTAATTCATGAGTTTTCTAGAGCTATCACACATTTGGTTGAAGACTTATTTTATATTTAATTTAGTGACTATAGGAATGGTTGTCTAGAACCCTTTACTCAAGAAATCTTGAAATCCATCACAACATCCAAATATAAGACAATTTAACATAGTGGAAATAATTAATAGAATATTAAAATTTTAAATTCAATATTAAACCATAAAAATTAAAAATGAGTTTTAAAAATTTAATTCATAAAATAGCGTTAAATATAAAAATATGTAATATAAAATAATTATATTTAAGAAATCTAAAAGCAACAAAATATCCATTGTAATTTTATTTTTATCGGAATTCAGAAATAATAATTAAAATATTTTTTCCAAAAAATATATAAATTTAATAAAATAACTTTTTTATGTAATGAAAGTACCAATTTATATATAAATATATAAATATTATAATTTTCCTAGAAAATCGGAAAATATTCATTATTTCTGTAAGAAAAATTCATTATGCCATTCAGAACTCATCTATTTCCACATAATTGATTTAGAAAAATAAATTCAGACAAGGCCACATCAAAATTAATTCCAATAAGATAAACAAAATCCCATAATTGGGAAAATATTTTTTTGGTATAATGCTATGGATAAGATATCCATTGAAATGATTTAAATATAATCAATGATTATTCACCAAAATTAATATGGTGATATAAATCCTCATTATCATTGTGTATCTTATAAGATATATAATTAATATTTTAAAGATAAAATTAAAACAATTTTTTATACATAATATTTTTTTATAGGATGGGAACCCATTTATTATTGATGATTCTCCATATAATGTATTGGATATTTTCCACACTGGGGTGGAATTAAGAAATGTTGGACTAAAATATTCTACATAAGAAAATAAAATTCCTTCTGTAAATTATAATCTCATTGTTATTTGAAACATTTATTCAGTTATTTAATGATAATAAATAATTTATAAGGTATATTTTCAATGAGTTTCATATATATATATATATATAATTTCCTTGATGGCCTATAAAATAATAGATATTTGATGGAGGGGGCATGAAAATTATTTATATTGAATTATCATGGTAAAATTCAATTCGTCACATGAAAATAAGACAAAAATATAGTGAATTTCCAGAAAGTGACATTGAATATATAAATTTATAAGGGTTCTTCATATGATTTTTTACTATAATATTGTGAACATTAATTCAAGGATGAAATATTCACCTTAAAAGTGGTAAAATATTATGGTCCTGTCATGTGTGTAGTATTACATAATTTTCCTATGATGTGGTTTATAATATTATATATTCAATTTTTATAGGAAAACCTATAATTCAAAAAGATTAAGGGGGAAAACATGTACAAATACTCCCCATTAAGTGATCTATAATGATCAATTATTTTTCATCAAGATTCATGTACACTAGATTTTATCAACAGTACTCATTCCTAGATGATATGGCCTCCAAACATTTCATTGCATCAATAAATAACTCAATAATTAGGATTTGGAAATTATCATTTTGGATATAGAGATTTTGTCCTGATAAGTCAATATAGAAATTGATTTATCATTTCTTCATATTTTAGGGAATAATGTGAAAAACTATTTTGGATTCTAAATTATCAAATAAAAATGTACTTAATTGATTTTTGGACAACAACCTTGATCAAAACACTATGGGTAGAGGTATTAATAAAAGTATTATTTATAGTCTCAAAGTGTTTTTTGGAGGAGTAGGTATGAGATGTAAACCTAGGGTAATAGAAATTGAATTTATATGTAACCAAATCTGATAATATTACCTTCCTTCTTTAAGGAAGGTATTGTACTGATCCTACTCTTTAGTGGTCATGGTCATGATAATAGTGGTATCTTTTGGTGATTAATTAGTTCCCTGATTTTTAGATAAATGTTCTCTGAAAAATATCTTGGTACTTTAATTAAAGGATAGAGTATCATCATCAAGCTACTTTTCATTAATATTAATATAATTAAAGAATTGGTATTACCCTTTTGTCCTTTCAAGAAATAATTTACCTTATGATTTCGACATCAAGGCCTAATTATTTGTGGTGAATATAGGGTACTTTAATTCCATATAAATCATGAATGTGGAAGATGAGGTTCCCAATTATTTCCTCCAATATCAATAAATCTTATTTATCGCATTAATGACCATTTCCTAGGTTAATTAGTTTTTATTTGGAAATTGTTTTAGTAAATAAACCCCATTTGAGGGTCTACTTGTTTGGGACATACGTAATGACTCTTTCATTTTTGGGATAATTGTGGTTCGCTAACTACATCTAGCAATACATTATATGAGAAAACAATATAAATAATACATTACCCTTTCCTAATAGAATATAGTGAATTATAGTTTCTGGAATGGTTTCCCCATTTCTATAAATGGAAAACAAGAATATTTCATTCACATCACTTATGAATTAGTGGGAGTGACCTCCAGTCAATTCAAATCTATCTCTTACTTGGATTATTTTTTGGAAGTTCCTTTTCATCCAACTTATTGTATTGTTTATGAATGTACAATGTTTCACAAGAGTCATCATGAGAAATTTCATTGTAAATTAAATATATTTTAGAATTTATGAAGTATATTAGGAATTATAGGAATGGAGACGGTACAATTTTGTACATATGTTGTCAGGGGTGGTCTAATAGGACATTAAATGATTCCTTATAACCAAGGACCATGAATTATTTTTTAAATGTAATATTATTAAATTGGGTTCCTACCAAAATCATTTTGAATTGAATGCACTCACTTATTAAAAACTATTATAAATTTATATTTGATTATATATTATAATTTATCTTTAAATAATTGTGGTAAAAAGGTATTACAAGGGTTTTTAATTATCCTATATCCATTTTTCACTAGTAATCAATGAATTTTGATTTCGATGACCTGAATCAATATATAAAGTGTTATAGTGTTCCTTTATGTCATCATTTGATGCCCCTAGTTGATAAATTAAATGAAATGATTTCCATTAGTAAATTAAATATTCTCATTGGTTGAATCATTTATAATAAGGCAATTTTTATACCCTTCTATATTTTTTAGTGTATAAGTGATGGATGCTCTGAGTTCTTTAGAGAGATGAAGTGTATCCAAAATCTATATCGAATTCAGTAATATGTTGATAAATTTTTCACATAATTTTTCTAGGATAATAAAATGCTTCCAACCATTAAACATTTCTTAATATTAGGATATTATTGTCTTAAAAGACCCTGAGAGGGATACCCTTGCAAACATAGTTTATAGGGTGATAATGATCTTAACCAAAGAGCTTCAGGTTAACCATTTCTTAAGAGACTTTATCTTGGGGAAAACTCTCTTTCTGCATGACCCCAATGAAAATAAAAGAAATACTTGCACAAAAGGTCCTAAAATCTAGAAAAATATTGACTTGATATTTTTAATACATACATTTATATTGACTCTAAAAACTGCATTATATAATATACTATGACTCTTTGGAACATGTTTTTGACTCATTAGTATTTATTTTTACATCATTGGACAATCATATTAATTGAATGTTTGAAATGTATTTTATAAATTCCAATAATAAAAAATAAAAATATTTCAATCTAATAATTTTTATAGAATAACAATCACTTCTTTATCCAATGTAAATTCCATTTGAAAGAGTGGTTCATATCTACTCAATGTCAATGAAATGAAATATTTTACTATATAAACAAATTTACGGGCTTGAAGGTTATCCTTTTAATGATAAATTTATATTAAAATTTTAATTTAATTGAAATTTATAAGATTTTTGTATTTATTATGTTTCTTTATTTTTTAGATGTATTTTTTTCAACAAGGTAATTTTTTATTTTCCTAATGATTTTTTATCTGATATTAATTTATTTTTAATAATGATATTTATTAAATATTCATTTACTTTTTTCAGCACATATTTCTATTCTCTTTCCCCTTTATAGGATGGTAGATATATGGGTAATGTGTTCTTTTGGGCCATCCAAAACCACTTCAACATCAGCTACTGACATCTAATGTAATTCATTAATATTAAATGAATCATCAATTTCATGGGACAATATTGAGTAGTAAATGATTTAATTTTAAATATAATAATGACCAACCTAAAAGGATTACGGGTATCGAGTAGTGTGATATGTTTATTCTCTAATGCTAATAAAAATTTCCTAATAAACTATTCATACTGGAAAGGGAATTTTTTCAGCTTAACATTGAATTCATGGATCATTTAATCCCCATATTTATTTTTTTATTGTTTTTATGGAACATGTTTTTTTAGTATTGATATAGTATTGTAGGTTCTAGTGAAAAAAAATTGGGTTTGGGGGGTAAGGTATAGTGTTAATGTTTTATTTAATGTAACAGTAGTTATTTTTTCCAACATAGTAATTTTCTTTCTTAATGGAAACATGTTTTGATGAATTTCAATTATTAGTTTCATCCATTACACTGAGTTAAAATAGTATAATTATTGTTGATAGAGGTATTTATAACTAGATATTGTTAAATATTATATGTTTTTATATTAAAAAACTATCAGTGGTTTTATTTCATGTATAAAACACATGAGTTTGGATATCCCCTATTGTTCAAGGAACTCCAACATTATGTTTCATTTGGAGACAAAATAGTTAATATGTCACTATATATTTCTCATTCCATTAAAGGTTAATAAATTGAGATTTCTAAAGTACAAATAACGATTCAATAAATTAAATTTTTCAATATATGTCTTATTTTCTAGATATATTGACACAAAATTTCGAAAAATTTATTCCAATATGTTAGGGATTGACTCGTGTATTTTTAAATGTGATGTTACTCTTGGTGTTTTGGTAAATCTTTGTAGGATAGAATAAGATATATTTGGATTTTAAGTAAGGTTATGGAAATAAAAACTCACTGAAAGGGTAACAGTAAAATGAATAGTTTAGTATAGAATATTTCCAATATTATAGGTAGGTTCTACCCTTATTAGATAACAAGTCCCTTAACATTGAGGTGGATCACCAGCTAAAATATGATCAACATCTATATTATTATCAGTGATAGGAGAATTTCCATGAAAAATATTAACTTTTTTTCCTATAAATATATTTTTCCATTATAAAATGTTAATTTTTTGTCGCTGATGAAAATTACCTCAGTTACCTTATATAGGGTGTTGGATAATGTATAAGTGATTCCTTTAACAGAAATATTAAACAATGTTCTCCAATTATTCAATAAAAAAAATTTATATGGTTCCCCTAAATTAATTATTTTCCTTTGGTTCTATGTATACACACCTTATTCAACTACATCATTCCATTAGGTGTTTTCAATTATATGTTTATATTGTTGCTTTGTTTTAGAGAACTCATTGATCCTCATAGTCATGATTGTCACTAATCATTACCATTTAATTACTAGATTATCATTACTTTTGGTATTGTACATGGCATCATCTTGATTGGAATACCTATTATATATATTACTTTGGTCAACTCTAGTGACTTACATGGTGATGGGGATTATGGTTTTTCATCCCTTATAGAATTTTTTCATTTTATTATGTTGTCCCTTTTGTGATTTGTTTTAAGATTCTACATGACTATGATCTGAAGTTAATTTTTCACATCTTACTATAACAGGGTAATATTAAGAGATATTATCAAGTCATATACAAGTGTATATTCCCATTGAAATGTAATCAAAAATTTCATTCTGATAGAATCCACAATTGTGGAATCCACTATTACGATTACTGGTCATGTCTATGGTTAGGGTATTGGGGATATAAATCCCACCATCATAATGGAATAGGGTTGTGTTTGATGTATTTAAATTGTTAAAATATATTTAGAACATCATTATTCATGGTCCTTTATTTTAATAAGCATTAGATAGATGTTTTTTATATTATATTACCAAACATATCCAATGTCATCGAAGGGGGAATCGTTGTTGGAAGTGTTTTGGTCTTAAATTTTTTTCTCATTATCACATTTTTTACCATAAATTTTTCAAAAACATTACTAATGAGAAAAAACGATTTCTCAAAATCACTTTTTACTTAGGATTTGATCCATATAAAATTTAGGTAATTACTAAGCATACTTATGTATGGATTTCATTAAAATGAGTTATAAAAAATGTCAAAACATTGCATAAATCCACAGATTTTTACTCTATAGAATGGATTATGACTATGTTTTAAGGTCCACCTTATATTGTATAAAATTAAAAACATGAGAAGCATTATGTTACCCAATATTCATACCTGTATATGGTGGGATATATCCTCAATCCCTTTTATAATTATTTTTAGGTTATCTCTATAGGCACATTAAAAACCCTAATGTTAACTATTTAACATTGCCTTCAAAATGTTTAGTGGATAGATAGTTTCACCTATATAAATTTTTAATTAATCATTAATTGATGATTTATGTATTCTATATAATGTATATTTCAGTTGATGAAGTTATTAATTTTTACTAACAAGCTATGGTGGAGTTAGGGTATTTATTCAACATGTATTTTATAGAACCATATATTGGTTGGTGGGAAATATAATACAAGATAATATGTATTTTATAAGGTACTAATTATCATTATATATTATTCAAATAGGATTCATTTTCCATAAATAATTAATCTGGTTATTCTTTTTCAAGATAATTCAAATTTTTTGGGTATATTTTTATCACCCACGAATATATGGTACAATGAAGGGATGAAAGATGATATTTTCTTTATTTTATCTATTTTTGTGTCATATAATTATCAGCTCTCTAGATAAACATGGTGTGGTTCATTTTTCCTATAGGAGGGTCACTATGTTTGTTACTTCCTATGAAATAAGTTAATTATTATCAGACTAATTTTTATTCATTTAAACTACCAAAAAACATCATTTTTTAGGCATATGGGATCATGGGGTGGATATTTGTATAATAGAACCTGTGTGTGTGTGTTTGTATTGAGAATATAAAAAAGTAATGTCTCAACATCAGGACCCGGAAGTTAGTGCATTATACTAATAAATTGGAATGATTACAAGGAAATAAATCCAGAAGGACTAATCTATTTAGCAGTCTGGGAAAATAGATTTCATTCAGCTTAAATTACAATTCAAATCCTAAAATACCACATAAATAATCCTTTTAGAATCACATTATTCTCCTAGATTAACCCTATATATCATTCATAATACACTTTATGGAATACGGGGGAAATAGTACATAAGAAAGGGGAGCTCAGAAGCTGAGTAAGGGTAAGAATAAAATAGAATCCAATATGAATTCAATAATCATAACCATTAAAGAAATATTTATAATGGAATCACAAGACATTTAAAACATTATCTTGATATAAATATGAAACGAATAAATAATACAATATCAAATAAGCATAACCATTAATATTATACATGGTAAATAATCACATGGAATACTCATAAATAATATCACAATGAGGGAATAGCTAATTCTGGACATCTTCACTCTAATGATATATCCTTATGATAGTTATGGTCATGATCTATCCTCATAAAATTTTATCTCAATGTGCATAAACCCGTCTAATTTGTGTCAATATCATTCCACATTACAATAAAAAATTTCTAGGAAAACAAATGTGATGCGTTTGTCGCTAACTAATTTCATCTTATGAGACTTTTTGATTCATCGAGGGGCTATAGTAGGCCCTGACCTTCACTTACTAAGCTGAATGAATTCCTCTTATTAAAATGGTGGAATATATCATTCACATTCTTATTAAAACTAGCCTACAAAATGTTGATACTTTAGCCAAAATCCATGATTGCTATAAAAATAGAGCATCCAAAGAATAACATATCATAAAATCTTCAATAATATATTTAATATTGTATCATTTTTAATCAATCTCAATTTAGAGAAGAACCTAACCAAGGGAGTTTACATAGATGAAAATACTCTACCATAAAAAATATCTAGAAAAAATAACCCATTTTATTTTAAATAATCTATTCAAAATCCATGATCCTATAAAAGACTAAATTTTAAAAGTTATTTTTGATTCAAAGTTTCCCTTAACACTGTAGGATCGAAATAATGATGTATATGCTCAATATACAAGAGGGGGGGTGAATTGTATACTTTAAAAATATCCTTAAACAAAGGAAATATCTAATTTTAACAAATCTAAACTAAGAAAATTCACAACACCTCTAACACCAATTGAAAACGTGGAATAAGGAATAAAGTTAAAAACTTCATGCTCTATGTACTTTCTTAAAACTGGAAAGGGATTCCGAAAGTAGGTTTCGAAAATTGGATCCGGAAATTAAAACTTAACTAAAGATTACAATATGAGATTCTACCTTAAAGAGTATAGAATCTAAACTTATCAAAGTACAAGTAAGGAAGTATAAGAAAGTTATACTTTCCTTACAATACAATATGCAGCGGAAAAAAATAGGTAGTATAACTACAAGTAACAAAATATAAGTCTTTTAACCCAAAGTGAAGTGTATCCAACAACCTTGGATAAAGGTCCCTTGATTTATACTTTAAATAAAGTTTGTCTTACCCACACCAGGGTAATACCTCGATACGAATATCGAAATCTCTGTCTTGTTATCCCCGCAAGCCCTCAACTTCATTGTAGTTGGCAACCTCTATCTTCCTCAGCAAGGAAGACCTCGAACATCAAGGTAGTCGGCACCTCTGTCTTCCTATCCTCGGAAGTCCTCGAACATTAAGGTAGCCGGCACCTCTGTCTTCCTATCCTCGGAAGTCCTCGAATGTAATCACCAACATTGGTAGTCGCAAAAAGCTTTGAGAGTTAATAAGAGCCTCTATCTATAGAAATCAATTCAAGCATATAATCACATGAGTTGAAGATCAGTCTAAGATCAGTCTCGAGATCTTTCAAATGAGCTCCTATTTATAGGCTCGGTCGACCTCCTTTCCAACGGTCATATCTTCCATAAAAATCAGAGGGACCTGTACACGTGTCACTTAACCAACCGTTAGTTTATAACGGAATATGCGACATCGTTTTATAACAAAACAAGTGTAATAGAAAGTACAACATCGTTTTAAGTCTAACACAAATGTTCGGAGTGAAGGTTCAGAGTGTAAGAAAAAATATTAAAGAGTGGACAAATTATAAAAGTGTAAGCAAAATGAATTTTCGGAGTCTAACCAAAAATAAATCTGATTCTTATACTTAAGAAATATATGGATATAGAAAATAAAAATATGATAAGGATAATTTTCCTTAGAAAATAAATTTTCCTTATAAAAGCAGTTTTCCTTATAAATGCAGTTTTCCTTATAAAAGCAGTTTTCTTTATAAAAGTAGTTTTCCTTATAAAAGCAGTTTTCCTTATAAAAGCAGTTTTCCTTATAAAAGCGGTTTTCCTTATAAAATCGGTTTTCCTTATAAATGCGGTTTTCCTTATAAAAGGGGTTTTCATTATAAAAGGTGTTTTCCTTATAAAAGCAGGTTTCCTTATAAAAGCGGTTTTCCTTATAAAAGCGGTTTTCCTTATAAAATTGGTTTTCCTTATAAAAGCGATTTTCCTTATAAAAGCGATTTTCCTTATAAAATCACTTTTCCTTATAAAAGCGATTTTCCTTATAAAAGTGATTTTCCTTATAAAAGTGATTTTCCTTATAAAATTGATTTTCCTTATAAAAGCGATTTTACTTATAAAAGTGATTTTCCTTATAAAATCGATTTTCCTTATAAAAACGATTTTCCTTATAAAATCGATTGTCCTTATAAAAGCAATTTTTCTTTATAAAATCACTTTTCCTTATAAAAGCAATTTTCCTTATAAAAGCGATTTTCCTTATAAAAGTGATTTTCCTTATAAAAGTGATTTTCCATATAAAAGCGATTTTTCTTATAAAATTGATATACCTTAAATATAAGGCATTTGTGATTTTCAAAACAAGACGGAATGGAAAAGTCATAAGGAAAACCTTATTAACTAAAAAATCTTCCCCTTGTTGGAAAGCACAAACATCCTTACGAAAAAGAAAGACTAAGGAGAAAAAAACATTAAGGCTTATCTCCCTTTGCTTATGGATGTTGATGAATACGACTAACTCCCCCTTAGGCTTTGAAACTCTAAGGATCGTATTCTAGATTTTTGGAATGAAATTTCATTAAGAATAAGAATATCTTCTTTAATGAAAAACTCCCCCTTAGATAAACTCTATTAGAGTTCTTTTTCTTTCTCCCCCTTTGTTAAGGTTCTTTTTCCTTTTCCCATTTTGTTAGGGTTCTTTTTCCTTCTCCCACTTTGTGATTTTCAAAAAGAATTCGAGAGAATGGAAAATATAACAAAGTACCTGAAAAATTAGTAACAAAAACAAAAGAAACAAGCAAGCAAGATTTTCATTAAGTTTGAAAGTTCAAAAAACAAGAAAGCTAAGATATAACAAAAGATCGGATTTGTTTATTTTGGATCTTTTTCCTTCAACATGAGACCATTAAAAATAGTATTTATCTTCTTCAAGTCTTTATGGTCTTCTTCGGCATGTTTCTCTAACACTACTATTCATTCACTTTGAGATTCAATCTCTTCTTCCTGGGATACAATCTTTTCTTCCTGAGCTTTCAAAACATGTTCTTGCTTTAAGAACTCCTCTTCAATCTCAATCCGATGATCCCTTTCATTTCTCTAGCTTTGAGCAATAGAATTCAGCTTCCCATTCAGATCTCTGTCTTCTTGAATCTGGGAATTCTTCTCAGTTGTCAACTTTTCTTCAAAGGAAGAAGTAAGTTCATTTAGCTTCATGTATTCTACCTTAAAAGCATCCTTAACATTATATTTGAATTCATCCAAGAGCCTCATCACATCTACAGTTTTCCTCGACCAACTAGTCATTCTCATATAAGACATTTTTTGGGCTTTATAGCAGACAGAAAAAAAGTTTTGAACTGAGCCTCCATCTCAGCACATTTGTCCATAACCATGGATACAGAGTCTGTTTTCTGATTCAAAGTATGTTGGAGCATATGTCATCTTGAATCAATAAATGAGAAGGTCGGAATAGAACCCACCAACATCTTTAATGACTAAACAACAAATTCATGCCCCAACGAACATTATTCCGAATCCGAGACTTTTCTTGGTGAATTTTCTTCTTCAAATTTCTCATTCTTCTTCTTAGAAGAATCACTAACTTCCCTTCTCTTTAAAGCCATTGAGCTCAGGGTATCGACAACAATTTGCTTTCCCTTGTCCTTTTTCGGAATGGATTGTTGTTCCGGAGTATTCTGATCACTACCAGACACTTGAACAATATTGTATTCATCATCAATAACTTTTTGAGCACCATCCTCTACATTCTGAATTTGATTAATTTCATGTAGAAGTTGTTCTTCCTCTGCATGATAAGCTAATTCTTGTTCTCCTTTCTCCTCATCCTTTCCTGGAGTGACTAACTTAGAGGATCAGCTTCTGAAGTTCTGAGCGACAAATTTTCTGATGGTGTCCCCTTATATTCGTCTACTTGCTTCAATAGATCTCTGGTCTCACCACTACCTTCAGCAACTTCTTCTTCCTCTTCCACTTCCTGAGACTGCTCAACTTCCTCAACATTCTAGCAACTACCTCCTCCGGAGTGACATAGTTTCTTCCTGGAGTCTAAGGTAGAGATTCCAAAGAGAAATATCTCGAAACTGGAATGTTTTCAGAAGCCATCTCATTAAACTTCAAAAAAGTCTGAGCTACCTCATCTTCTGACATCTTCTTCTTAATCTTCTTTTGTTCCACTTGTTTTTCTAATTCATCCGCTTTTTTTCCTTCAAGGCCTTAGCCTCCATAGGATACAATCCAAACTGAGGCTCCCCTTACACTATCTTCTCTTTGATTTGCCTCCACTTAGCAACTACCTCATCAGGATAAGCTTTCTTCATCTTCAGTTTTGGAGGTGTAGATCCTTAAATAAGGAAACTGTCTCATAGAACTCTAAAAGAAACTCCTAATATACTTAATCTTGATTCCCAGGCTTATACACAGCGACATCTTCCCATCCATTATGCTTTCTGTTCTTTGATATAATAGAATCATACTTGTTGAAGAAATCAGGATGAACCAACCTTTCTCTATATACTAACCACTTGGAAATTGGCTTAGAGGTTGTCATGTCTTGAGAAGCTACATCCACAGACATTCGGATCTGAAGACTTATGAGAAGTTAGGAATGGAGATTGCTGAAGATCGGAATGGGTTTTAAAACGGAGAGGTAGGTCTTCGGGACGTTGGAGCTTGAAAAACTGATGTGGAACAAACATTTGGGGTCCCATTTTAATAGGAAAAGATATGAAAGTTCATCTTCCTCGGTTGATCGAACGGTTTTAAAAAGATGAGATCAGATCTGATGGTTGAAAACCATTTCTCAAGAAAACATGAATCCGATCTTTTGAGGTTTTTATTAAAAAAATTATTTAAGAAAACTAGAATTCAAAAACAAAATATAAGAAAACACCAAGAAGTAAAGTATGAATACGAAAACTTGAGTAAGGAAATCATACCTTTCGGATTGGATTAGGAGGATTATTTGTAATGGGTAATATTTTTCTTGAAGAAAAAAATTGACTACGAAAAATCTTTACTAAAAAAAGACGTAGTTTGAAAAACTCACTACGAAAAACTCAACAAAGAAAACGAAAAATCATTACAATAATTTCAACCTGAAAATTTCATTACAAAAGTTTGAATATGAAAAGCTCATTATGAAAGTATCAGCACGAAAATCTCGTTACGAAAGCACCAGTATGAAATTTTCCATTCCGAAAGTTTTCAATATGAAAATTTCCATTCCATAATTTTTCTATACAAAAATATCCATTCTGGAAAATTTCAGTTCTGTAAATTCCCATTCTGGAAATTTAGTTCCGAAAAGTTTGAAAAACTAACCTTGAAAATTTTAGTTACTCTAACAATGAAATGTACTCCCCCTATGAAAAGGAGTTGTAAACATTCTCTTGCCTATTTGCTGAGAGAATAAATTCTTCCTTGGAATTGTGAACTAAGCACTTATTATTCCTAAAATTCACAAGGTATCCTTCATCACATAACTGACTTATGCTAATGAGGTTGTGCTTAAGACCCTTAACCAAAAGAACATTTTAAATCAATGTTTTACCTAGAATAACAATATTACCAATACCAGCAATCTCTCCCTTAGTATTATCTCCGAAAGTTACCTTTCCTCTTTTCGTTTTGATAATCTTTTCAAAATAGCTTTTGTTACCAGTCATGTTCCGGGAACATCTAATATCCATGTACCATGTGTTACTGTTGGTACCCTCTTTATTTTCCTGAAATCAGGAATAGAATTATACTTTCGGAATCCAAACTTGTTTGGATCCTAGATTTACAGACAAAAAAATTTTAGGTACCCACATCTTCTTAGAGAAATAATCTTTGTGAAATCCTAGAGATTGGGTTTTGTTTAAGGAACAATTCTTTGCCCAGTGACCACCACATTAACACTTGGTACAAAATTGGGCACTTTGAGGAACAAAATAATTGTTACTAAAAAATGGTTTTGCATGGGTATAACCATATCGGGATTTATTTCTTAAAGGTCATATTTGGGAATACATTTTATCAAAATATTCCTTACCATGGGTAAAGTTTGATAGACACTTCTTTAAGGAAAAAATTTCGGACTAGAGTTTTATAACCAAGTTTTTATCCTCAAAATCATTAGATTTAGAACTAGATCTAGGGTCGAAAACATTTTTCTTATAAATTACTTTTTCTAACTCTTTAGAAAGTTTGTTCTTCTCAGAAAATACTACCTCAAGATTTTTTGAAATACTTTCAAAATCAGAATTCTTCCTATCAAGATCTTTATAAAGATCAGATATCTCTTTTGTAAGAATAGAATTCCTAGAGTTTTCCTTATCAAGTTTTTTATTGAGTTTGGAATTCTCAATTTCAAGAAGTTCAGCAAACCTAGAAACTTCTTTATAAGTAGGTAAAGTATTTTCTTCATAAGAAGAGGATTCTTCATTAGAAGAGTTATAATATTTACTGTCATTAGAATTTAAAGAAACATTGGTCAATGATTCCGCATTTTGTACCTTATCCATAAAACAATGATTATTAATAGGTAGTCTGGCTATAAGACCAGGATTCTTCTATCCTGAAGATTCCTAATCAGAAGATTCATCTGAAGAGTCACCACCACTGGCACTCCAAGTATCACTAGCTTTCAGAACTTTCTTATCTTTGGCTTTATAATACTTCTTTCTATTCTTGTCTGACTTTCTTTCTTTCCTTTATTTCTTTTTGAGTAAAGGGCAATCTGGTCTAATATGTCCAGCTCTCTTACATTCATAATATGTGACTTATCCATCTTTCCTATCTTTCCTTTCCTTTTTCTTATACTTGGATTGGAAATTTCTTTGTCCAGCTATATTGTTCATCCTTTGAGAAAGATTTGCTAACTCATTTTCAGATACTTCACTCTCACTAGATTCGGATTGGAAAATAACATTCATAGACATGGATCTAGTTACTCTCCCTGGATTCTTAGCTTTCATTTGATTTGATGTTGTTGTAAAAGCAACAGTGCCATTTCCATTTTTCTTCTTGATGTTGTCATCATCTCTCTTCATTCTGGTTTCATGTTGGAGAAGAGTTCCAAATAACTCATCAAGAGAAACTTGAGTGACCTTCCTGTTCTCATCTATAGTTGTTCTATTTGATTCCCACTCATTGGGCATAACATCAATTATCTTATCCACAAGTGATTCATCATCTAACACTTTTTCTCACATAGACTGTAAACTTTTGACTATAGTCATAAATATCTGTTGAACTTTACAAATTGGTTCACCATAAGAAAAATTGAAGCAATGGTATTCAGCTCTAAGCATAGCTCTCCTAGTCTCAATCACTTTTGAAGTTCCAAAGTGTGTAACCTCTAACTTCTTACAGATACAATTAGTTGCTTCACAAGAAGAAATTTTGCAATAGATATTTCTAGTCATTGAACAAAGTAGAGTATTTCGTACCCTATAATTGAGTTGATACTCTTGCTTTTCCTGGTTAGTGAAAGTTCTAACTTCATTATCAGGAATTTTATAATCTCCAGTAAGCATAACAAAGTTATCCACTCCAGTATTGATAACAAAAGTCTTCATTCGATATCTCCAATACTCATAGTGATTACCATCAAAGATTGGTGGTCTTGTAGGATTTATACTATCAATGGAACCAACATTAACTCCTTCTATACTTAAAATAACCTTCAGCACACAAACATGTTAGTAGATAAAGTTTGTAATAACAAAGTTCGGAATGAAACATTTTGGAATGACAATGATCAGAATGACAAAGAACGTTCTAAGAAAGTATGAATAATAAAGGAAAGTGAACTATAAAAACATAAAAGTGAGTATAAGTATTTCAGAGACCTCCTTTGATACCAATTGTAGGATCGAAATAATGATGTATATGCTCAATATACAAGAGGGGGTGAGTTGTACACTTTAAAAATTTCCTTAAACAAAGGAAAGAGATAATTTTAACAAAGTTAAACTAAGAAAATTCACAACACCTCTAACACTAATTGAAAACATGGAATAAGGAATGAAGTTAAAAACTTCAAGTTCAATGTACTTTCTTAAAATTGGAAAGAGATTCCGAAAGTAGGTTCCAGAAATATGGATCCAGAAATTAAAACATAACTAAATATTACAATATGAGATTCTACCTTAAAGTGTATAGAAGCTAAACTTATCAAAGTACAATTAAGGAAGTATAAGAATGTTATACTTTCCTTACAATACAATATGCAGCGGAAAAAAACGGGTAGTAAAACTACAAGTAAAAAGATATAAGTCTTTTAACCCAAAGAGAAGGGTATCCAACAACCTTGGATAAAGGTCCCTTGATTTATACTTTCAAGCAAGTTTGTCTTACCCACACCAGGGTAGTCTCTCGATACGAATATCGGAATCTCTATCTTGTTATCCCTGTAATCCCTCAACTTCAAGGTAGTTGGAAACCTCTATCTTCCACAGCAAGGAAGCCCTTGAACTTCAAGGTAGTCAGCACCTCTGTCTTCCTATCCTCGGAAGTCCTCGAACTTTAAGGTAATCGGCACCTCTGTCTTTTTATCCTCGGAAGTCCTCGAATGTAATCACCAAAATTCGGAGTCGCACGAAGCATTGATATTTAATAAGAGCCTCTCTCTCTCTCTATAAATCACTTCAAGCATGTAATCACATGAGTCGAAGATCAGTTTAAGATCAGTCTCGAGCTCTTTCAAATGAGCTCCTATTTATAGGCTCGGTCGACCTCCATTCCAACAGTCATATCTTCCTTAAAAATCGGAGGGACCTGTAGACGTGTCACTTAACCAACTGTTAGTTTATAATGGATTAGACGACATCGTTTTATAACAAAAAAAGTGTAACAGAAAGTACGACATCGTTTTAAGTCTAACACAAAAGTTCAGAGTGAAGGTTCGGAGTGTAAGAAAAAATATTAAAGAGTAGACAAATTATAAAAGTTTAAGCAAAATGAATGTTCGGAGTCTAACCAAAAATGAATCCGATTCTTATACTTAAGAAATATATGGATATAGATAATGAAAATATGATAACGATAATTTTCCTTAGAAAATAAATTTTCCTTATAAAAGTAGTTTTCCTTATAAAAGCAGTTTTCCTTATAAAAGTAGTTTTCCTTATAAAAGCAGTTTTCCTTATAAAAGCAATTTTCCTTATAAAAGCAGTTTTCCTTATAAAAGCGGTTTTCCTTATAAAAGTGGGTTTCCATATAAATGCAGGTTTTCTTATAAAAGTTTTTTTCCTTATAAGAGCGGTTTTCCTTATAAAAGCGGGTTTCCTTATAAAAGCAGTTTTCCATATGAAAGCCATTTTCCTTATAAAAGTGTTTTTCCTTATAAAAGTGATTTTCCTTATAAAAGCGATTTTCCTTAAAAAGAGATTTTCCTTATAAAAGAGATTTTCCTTATAAAAGATATTTTCCTTATAAAAGTTATTTTCCTTATAAAAGCTATTTTTTTATAAAAGCGATTTTCCTTATAAAAGTGATTTTCCTTATAAAAGCAATTTTCTATATAAAAGTAATTTTCCTTTTAAAAGTGATTTTTTTAAAGATAAGGTGTTTGTGATTTTCAAAACAAGAAGGAATCGAAATGTCATAAGGAAAACCTTATTGACTCAACAAACACTATCAAAAATTTTAAAGGAATTATAATTTTTAAAAATTAATGTCAATATCAATAAATTCTTAAACCCATTTTGAAAACATGGACATTAATGAGAATGGTTTAGGGGAAAAAAATTAAAACATTCGAAACAATTTTTATTCAAATTGTCCTGTAGATAGATACATAATAACATTCCTTCTGAAAACACATTTATGAAACATGGATATTACTGATAATTTTTTCCCAGTAAATATGTACGCATAAATAATATCAGATAAAATTGAGATTGCAAAATTAACCTTCACCTTGTACTCTCCTTTAGTTGATGGTTTTTTAACCAACTATATAATGGTTAATTCATGTTAATAAATTATAAAAGAACAATATCAGTATTAATGATATCATATATGATCCTCTTAAAAATCCTATTACTCGTTGGTTAGTAATCATTCATTATTATCACTAATTTGGGTAGTTATCACTTAGTTTCTCGAGTAAGTGTTGACTTATTACTTGTTGTTTCATTCAATTAGATCATGGTTTCATCATCTATATAATGTATAAAATAATTTAAATAGTATATATATCCACTATATATTTATTTAGAATAATCCACAATACTTGATGATAAGAAATGAAATACACAGTTTATTTTGATTGTAGGCCATATGTATTCATGAACGCTACATTTTTTTATTTATCGTATGTTAATTAAATTATATACATTTATATTATATTTACATTATTATATTAATTTCAAAAAATTATCATACATTTAATAAAATCTTTTTTCTATGTTTGACATGTTTTAGGAATGAGTCATGTAGATTTGAGGGGGCAGTAATCTACATTTCCTCATACGAAAATATGGTATTTATACAACAAGGAAATAAAAATATGTATGTTATAAAGAAAAATTAGAAAAAGGTAGAGACAATATAAATATAATTTATATCTTATAGAAATATAGTTTCCATCATAATTTCCACCATGATAATTGGATGGGAAAAATTGAATAATCATAGTTTTGTGAAGCAGTAGTTTGTCGTACACAGAAGCATTTTGTTCTTTACCCATAAAATGGAGTTATGTGTAATTGTAGGTTAAAAACATATCATAAAAAATAGTATATTGAGGATATTTCTGGGTAATTTAAGAATAATATAAGAATAGTATAAGGAGTGGTGAATGTAAATGAATCATAAAAGAATGAGAGAAGGCAACACCTCTTAATTGGGTAATTTCTTTTGGTTTAAACCTAAAGGCTTACTTGGGAGGTTTTCTACCCAATGTGATGCTTCTACTATAAGGGTATCTATTCTAGGATTATGTTTGGGTAGTTATTGGATGAAGCAAAAGCATCATTAATTGTGAATTAATGATATGGTGAAGTGCTCATTTATATAACAGGGAAGGGAACTTTAGGAAATTCATGATATATTAATTTATTAGAAATTAAATTTTGATTAAAAATGTTACAAAACTCATATAATTATAACATAAGATGAGGATAGTTATAAATCCTCTCTTATAATAATTTATATAAATGTATTGAATATTTTTTAATCCTTATCTATTTGGTTTGGCATTAATTTTTCTCTTTTAATTTTAATTGTGTTAACAAAATTTTAATTATTAAAAGCCTTTTAATCTTACTTTTTTGTGGTTAATTTCCCATAATCTAACTCTTAATTGTCTTTTAGATCTTATCATTTTCACTTTCTTATATGAAAATATTTTTTTGATTTATAAATAATTTAATAAATTAGAATTATTATAATATATCAATGATTTGAATTTCTACATTATTCAATTTATTGAATTTAAATAAATGCTAAAAAGATAGATAATTTTGAGCCAATGAATTTCATAGTCTTATATCAGGTTCTATCAACCTAGAAAAATCGTATATGAAATAAATTATATAATATAATATTTAATATAATACGTATACTATAATTTATTTGATATTTATTTTTATAAAATAATTACTATATCATATTTGTGTAAATATTTATGGTAATTATATAATCTCTAAAAATTCAAATATTTTTCCATTATATAGATAATTTCCTTATATTTATGGAGACTATTTATGTTCTGTGTTTCATCATGTTCTTAACTACATTAAAATTATTACACTTATAAGAGATAAGAGTGTGACATGTTGTCATCTACTTTTGTTTAATAATTATTATGTCACGTTCATTAAAAAAAACAATTAAATGAATCAATTACTATCCTTAGGTGATATGGGTTGACTTTAATTTATCATGGTGATTTTTTTTGTGTTAGGGTAATTTTTCCCCCTTATCATATTATTTGTACCCTAATTTATCTAATTTACCTTTAACTATAGTAAATAAAAATTACAAAAGTAACTATTCAGAATATCCAAAAAAAGTAACTCATTAAAATAATTTAAACCCACTGTTTCCAAATATGGAATGAATTTTTGAAAATTGAAAACATAGAAGTTTCGGTAATTAAATTTAAATTAATTCAACTTTTTAAAATGACAAAAATGGGTTTTTAAAAATTAATAACCAACTAATAATTAATGTGCATTTATATCTAATTTCAATGTAAAATTATTTCTAATAACCAAAATTGGATTAAATAGTAAAAATAAAATCTAATTATATGTTATAACAATTAAAATTTATAATTTAAAACTGTAATGTATTTCGATTAAAGAAGTTAATTTAAATTTAAATTTATTATTTTTCACAATTCATCTAAATATGATTATTTTTAGAAAAACACAAAATATTTTTCCAAATAAAAATTTGATGACACAATTCATAGGAAGAAGTTTATTTATTAAAATTGAATATGTAAAACTGTTCAATATTGGATTTAAAAAGGGTGTGCCATCAAAATAATACAAATCTTCATTAATGGATAAATACTTATTTTTTCAAAAAAATAAATTTGTTTTATAAACAACTAAGATGAATTTTGAAAATATATATAATATATTAAATTCAAAATATGATTAATACTATTCATAACCTCTAATTTAAAGGCTTTCTTATATATCATATTAAATAATAATATTTTATTAATATATTGTTGTTCATTATAACATGGCCTTGAGTGTAATGAAATCCAACTCATTATTAAGTGGAATATAATATTAACAAGTTGTTTCATATAAAGAAAGATGAAAATTAATATTATTCAAAAATTAAAATATTGTAATGTCTTGGGGTGTTACATAATCCTCTCCTTCAATAAATTGATTCCTCATAATTGAAACACAGGATACAGATCTAGTGGTTTGACATTTAAAACCATCTTTCTTGAGATCCTACATCAAAAATTGAATTTCTGAGACCTATATTTTAAAATAAGTAAAATAAAGTATGGTGTTTACCAGAAAATAATATATACTTGGTTTACATGTAAGAAAACTTGGATATGAAAGAACGATCAAACTGTCATGTTTAGATGGATTGTGATAGAGAACATGATGAGTAAAAAGTTAAAAATCACAATTCTATAATTAAGCAATGATATAAGGGATCATTTGATTCATTGGACAATATACTAGGGTATAATTTTTGTATTGTGATCAATTCCCTATATTTTAATAATTAAATTATTTTATTTAATAAGAACAAAAGGATGCATATTTACATGAAAATTATAGATCCATCCTTTATCTAATTTCTACCACAAACTCTCCTTTATCTCTATAAGATAAAAATAAATAATATTTTTTTAAGCATAATCATATGTAGTTTCCAAAATTAATTTATACCTTATCAATCCTTACATTTAATAAAAATTATGTTATATAATCAAGGACATCACATAGGCCTGTAGTAGGTGATGAACCCTTGCCAACCTTTAGTTTAGTGTTCATGTCTCACAACCTTTCCGCGCATTAGGGGTTGTTTCCCAACCTATGAGATGTCCTTTTAATAAAACAATGTCATTATATCATTCCAAAATAACCTTGATAAATGATTTAACCATAAAAAATACTATCTAGTTTATAACATAATCCATTCCAACCTTAAGACCAAACCAAAATATTCCCATCAAAATTCAATCTGTACATCAGAATCCCCAAACAAGAAAATCCTTACGAGAAATTTATTATCACATACCAAAAATCATTACGAAAAAGAACCCATAATGTACATCAAAATGAATCTGTACATCAAAATGAATTTATTATCACATACCAAAAAACAATTTACCCATAAATCCGCAATGACAACTCTTATGATAAAAAATCCTTACGAAAAAGAACCCCAGTACAACACTTATATATCCCATTAATCTTATAACCATTGAACCAATGATGTAATAATTCTTGAATCCAAATACCAAACAACCTTAATCATTTCATTTCACTCTTAATCCATTAATTATGACTAAACAAATTATTACTTAATACCGCATTGATCTCATTTTTTTCCACATCATTGTCAATAGTATACCATTGCATGTATACCCCTATTGATTTTAACTATTGACAAAAGCTCAAAGCATAAAGTACTAATAATAGTGAAATAGTCTTGAAGAATAATTTACAATATCTCTAAATGATTCGATCTTCATCTCAATCAATAAGTACAAAATATTAACCAAGGATTTCAGTTTACAAATATAAAGGATTATATCCTATACATAGACATATCATAATTGTTATTAATATGGTTCAGTATTCTAATAATTGATTTCTATATATAATTTACAAGGTTGTTAATAAACCTCCCTATGATACCCAATATAAATCACTAACCCTAGGGGCCCAAATCCAATGCATTATATAAATACATTTGAATAATTAAAATGAGATAAATACCAAAATACTGATCAATTTATCCATATTGGAAAATAGATTATATTCATCTTATTTTATATTCAAAATATAAAATAAAATATAGATAATCCTTTTAGAATTACAATTTTCTCCTAGAATAACCTTGAATATCAGTCATATCACACTAAATTGAATCCTGGAAAAATTAAACATAATAAAGGGATGATCTCATATGCTCAGTAAGGGTAAGCATACAATAGTATCCCTTATGAATTAAATAATAATAATCATTAGGAATGATGTATAAGTAAAACAAAGGTATTTTAAAACATTGTCTTGATCAATATATGGAAAGAATGAATAATACCATTTCAGACAAGCATAACCATGGATATTAAACAAGTCAAAAAATTACATGGAATATTTCTAACTAATATCATAATTAGGGATTACAGAATTTAGGACAACTTCATAATCATGATATATCCTCAAGATAGCTATGGACACGATCCTCATAAAAATTTATGTTTGTGGGTAGAAACTCATCTTATTTTTGTCAAAATCCACCCTCCTAACAATTTAAAATTACTGGAAAAAATGTTGTGGGTTTTTCACAAACTATTGTTTTCTCATTTGACCTACCGATTCATTGAGGGGATATATAGGGTCCACATTGTACATACAAATTCCAATTCATTCCTCTTATGAAAAATGTGAATCATAACATACACATTCGTATTAAAACTAGATATGAAATATTGATATCATAACCATAATACATGAATGGTCTAAAAATAGAACATCTAAAATCAAACATATCCTAAAATCATCAATAAAATATGGAATATTTTATCATAATAAATAAACTTCAATTAATAAAAAAATCCAACAATGTATGTTGACATGGATGAAAATACTCTATCATTTAATATATCTTTAGGGAAATACCACTTTTTTCATAATAATAGTTATTCAAAAAGCCTTCTGCTTATAAAACAAAATGTTTAAAACATATTTTGGTATCGAAGTGTCCCATATCACATTGAAACATTTGAACAAAATTAACATTTAAGAATATTCAAGTCTATATGAATAAATACTTTAATCCTTTTTGAAAACGTGGACATTAATGTGAAAGGATTAGAATAATAAATTTTTAAATATTTTAAAACATTATTTTTGTTAAATATTACCTTATAAAAAACTATAAATTTATAAAAAAATTTAAAAAAATTTATGAAATATGAACATGTTTGATAAATATTTCCCAAAAAATATTTATTCATAAACAATCTCTGATAATAATGACATTGTGAAATTAACACTTTCCTTGTACTTAATTTAGATAAGGGTGTGTTAACCCCATTTATAATGGTTAAATAATGTTATTAAATTAAACTATATCCATAACCATATTTATGATATCATATATTGTCCTATAATAATATATTATTACTCATTTCATAGTAATCGTTCATTATTTTAACTATTTTGGGTTTTAATCGCTATGTTTCCCGAGTATGTTATGACTTATTATTTATTTTTACCATTAATTAGATTATGGTTTCCTAATATAAGTAATTTAAAACATTATTCAAATAATATATAATTATCCATTATATATATATTTAGAATAATCCACTATAATTTTAGAAAGGAAATGAAATGCACTGTTCAAGGAGACAGTTGGCTGTACATACCCTTGAATGCTACTTCCATTTCATTATCATGTAATAATTAAAGTGTATACATGTATATTATTATTACATTATTATTTAAATTTCACATATGCCTTATATTTATAATAAAACAATAATTCATTCTTTCCATGTATAGAGGGAATGAGTCATATCACTTTTAGGGGGTGATAGTCGGCACTTCCTTAAAAAAAATTATCGTATTTACACAACATGGAAATCATAAAGGTATGTTATAAATAAAAATTACATCAAAATAGAGAAAATATAAATATAATATATATCCAATATTAATATATTTTCCTTCAAAATTTTCACCATGTGAGATGGTAGGGAAACATTGAATAATCATCGTTTTGTGAGGTAGTTGTTCGCTATAGACATAAACTGTCTGTTCGTTACCTGTTAAATGGAGGTGTATGTAACTGTAATTTAAAAGTTATCATAAAAAATCATATTATATTGATGACACAAGTGGTTTTATGTAATCAAAGAATAATAAAGATATAGTTAGTGGGGAATATAAATGAAACTATAAATCATCAGAGAAGCCATTACCTCTTAATGGGGTAACTTTTTTGGTTCAAAGCAAAAGCATTCATTAGGAGGATTTCAGCCATAACATAGTCTTATAATATGAGGGTAGGGATTATTGTAAGATTTTTATTCAAGTATTGGATGAACCAAATGGTTCTTGAATTGTGAATAAAATATAAGGTTTTGTGCCCATTAATAGAAGAGGTGAGGGGTACTTTAGAAAAGACATGAAAAAATATTTTATTATAAATTCATTTTTGACTAAAAAATGGCCAAAATAAATAAATTATAATATACTATAATTTTAGTTCAAAATAGTCTCATCTAATAATTTTTAGGCAGGTATAGAATATCTGTTAATCTTTTTCTTTTTTCTTTACACATAATTATTCTCTTTTAATTTTAATTGTGGTGACAACATTTTTATTATAAAGAGGCTATTATTTTAACTTAAATGGGGTAAATTTCCCATAAATGGACACATAATTATATTTTAGACCTTTTTATAGTCACTTTGTGATTTTGATATATTTTTTAGTATTTTTACATAATTTAATAAATTTCTATTTTTATAAAACATAAATTAAGTCAATTTTTACACTATTTATTTTCTTTAATTTATATAAAATCCTAATAGAGATATAAAATTGAACCAAAGAATTTAAAAGCCATATTAACATGTCCCATTCACCTTGAAAAAAAAATTATGACATAAATTATGTCATATAATATTTATTTTAATATTTATAATACATTTTACTTGATATTTCACCAAGTAAAAGAATTACTATATCATTCTTGTGATAATATTTATGGTAACTATTTTATCAATAAATATTAAAAACAAAATCCCATTATGTATATAATTTAATTAAAATTGTTGAGACTATTTTTTTCTAAATTTCATTGTTTTTATCAATTCATAAAAATGATTATACTTATAATACAAACAAGAGTGGAATGTTTCCACTTTCCTTTGATTTAACAGTTATTAAATCATATTATTGTAAGAAATTACATTAAATGAATCAATTCATACACTTAGGTAATATGGGTCGATTTTTATTCATCCAATGGAATTTTTTCAGGTGTTAGCTAAATTTTGAGGTCTGTATCACATTATTTGTTACCCTAAATTATCTAAATTAACATTAACTGTGGTAAAAAAACATTTAATGTCACTATTCATAAAGTACAAAAAAATAAATGTAACATATAAAAATAATTTGGTCCCCATTATTTCAAATATGGAATAAATATCTCCAAAATCAAATCCATGAAATTTCAGTAACTAAGTTAAAATTAATTCTCATTCTCAAAATGATAAAACTGAAATTTTAAAAGTAATAACTATCCAAAGATTGACTTGTTTTTATATCTAATTTTAATGTGAAATTAATTCTTATGAAAAAAATTGGATTAAATGATAAAAATATAATCTAATTATACCATTTAATTATTCAAATTTATTAAATAACATAATAAATGAAATTGATTTAAAAACCTATATTTGACTAAAATTTATTATTTTTCACTATTAATCAAAAAATAGAAGTCTTCAGAAAACCACATAAAATTTATCCAAAATAAATTTTGATTTAACCATTAAAAGATGAAAATTATTTTTTCTAATTTACTATAAATAAGTGTTAAATGTTGGATTTAAAATTTGGGTGCCATCGAAAGGAGATAAAACCACATTTTTATTAAAAATACTTATCTTATCCAATAAAAATGGATTTATATTTATATTATTTATAAGAATCACATAAAATGAATGTTAAAATTATATTTAATATATAAAATTAATAATATGATTAACACTATTCATAACCTCTAATTCCACACATAGTTTATTTATCATATTAAATAATAAAATAATTCTAATATATTGGTTTTCAGAAAAATTGGGCCTTTCGTGAATGAATGCCAACACATTATTGTGTTTAGCATAACCATAAAATAGTGTTTCATAAAAATAAATCGTGGAAGTATGTATATTCAGAAATGAAAATATTGTAATGTCATGGTGTGTTGTACAGGAACACAATGTATTTCTTCCTCTAGAATGATCAATCCCATGAAATAATCTACCAAATAAAAAACTGTTAGTCAGACCACTTCGATACAACTCATTATGAACATGATGAATATATATTTGATTTTTAATATATATATATAAGGAGGAAATAAATAAGGGTTATTATATTTTTATTAATTTGATTTTCTATCATGGATATTGATTTTTTCTATGAGAAAATCCAGTGTGTTTATATTACTCTCATTACGGGATTCGGTCGGATGCAATTTCTGACAATTCGTTGTTTTGAGTCTACAAGGGCCACTAACCCATCAACATAATTAGTTATACTTGAAATTCCATCTTATTTGGATAGTGTAAATCGTGTATATATGAAGAAACATAAATTTAATTGATATCCCTTTAATTTTTGGGGTTAACATACATATAGGGAGATCCCATCCTAGGTTCTTAGGCATAAACTGTCATGAATATGGTTTGTTTCATAGTATCCCAGGGAGATGTGTCCATTATGTGATGGTGAAAACCATGATGAGTGGGATCCCTCTAAGATGACTGCTAATATTTATTGTATACATAAGATACTACCTCATAAATCTCTTCTATTAATCAGATGATGGAGTGGTTAGGAGAGAAAAAATACATCCAAAATATATGGGATATTTAATGTTGGCCAGATACAACCAACAAACCCACATGCATTAATAATATATTATTTAAAAATTCCCATAAATTTCACTAAATATATATCTTGAATATAGATCGAATCATCTTGTATGTATTCATTCAGTATTGCATTAACCAATCGTCAATATAAGTGATGGGTCATGGAGAGTTAATGGAACTGAATAGGTACTATTTAAGTAGAAATGGATGTTGATAAAATGGTATGAGGGACCGTGATGGGGTAGATATGAATTAGAGCATGAAAATAAATTATTTATGATCGATCATTATTCTTCCAGGGTGATGAATTTCAATTTGGATTCATCAATTTTGTTTCTAAAATTTCTATTATACAGTTGTTTTGTTTTTCCTCATATATTATAGATCAAAAGTGAGTGGATGAGAGGATTATTCATCTCATAAAAGATATTTTAGTGTAGTTTGAGGATATTTATTTTATTTAAGTCAATATACTAAAATCTTTAGTTAAAACAATATATTTCTTTCCTTATTGGGGTGAACACTTATTATGATGGGGTTTATCTTTGAATATATTTAATGGAAACTATAATTAATATTGATCATCCTATTTTCAAGGTATATGTAATCACATGAAAATTATAATAGGAAATTTATTTTATTGAATAATATTTTGTATAAAGTTAAATGACATTAAAATAAATAACATAACACCCATAGAGAAGGCAAGAAGGGATTTCATTTTATGGATCATCACAGTAAAAAATATAAGTGTTCAGTATAAAAATAAGTTAATTATTTTATTATCTAATGGACATAATTAATTTGATTTAAAATTCCATCACCATTAGGATTGGGGTTCAATATCTAATAAATAGTTGGTTTAAGATACTTTTGATAATCAAAATTAGGTTCATATCTCATTCAAAAATTTCCAAAAAGTTTATGATTCACTATCATTTCACCAATGGTATACAAATGACTATATCCTCAACAATATGTTTATGGATTCTCATGTTCCTTACCTACCTCATTATGGATTCACTAGTTCTACACTGATGTGTTTAGAGATTCATTGCCTCACCATCAGTAGGTTTTGGGAATCAATATGTCATCACTAGTAGGATTAGTAATTCACTAGCATGTTGTAAGAACGTAGTCCTTATTTTTAGTAATGGGTTTTTCTTTTTGGTTTTTTTAGGGAAAAAATAATTTGGAAGTTTAACGAGTACACGCCGTGTACCCGGTTTCCGTAGGTGACCTTGTACTGGCCATGTAACGGTCGAGTACATGGCCAGTTTGGGTGACCTGGAGACCAGCTAATGCAGGGCCCAGTAAAGGAATATACATTCTGTGTTCTTTCAAAATACACTCCATGTACATATCTTTTTATTTGTTAAATCAGACTGGGGTCGCCTCTAATTAGAAGAAATGGTTTATTATAGGTTTGTCTCATCCAGGCATGACCGAAGCCAACTATTCTTCTCTATTCCCCCAACCTTCCATCTGTTCTCCAAATTAATCATCATCAATTGCATTGGAATAGCCACTGTGAGTTCATTCTTCTTCTAGAGCATCGTTCCTTGTTTTGTCCTCTTCCGTGAGACATCCTTGGTTGAGATTTATTGACATTTTTGTATATCTACCATGTAATAGGTCGATTCAAAGGCCAATTCCATTATATACATATTTTACAATGTTGAGGTAGGTGTTTTGTGCCTTTATATAGATTTTCATTGAGTAATATATTCAAAAGTGGAAAACACCTTCATTTAAGGTATTGCGTGTTTATAGAATTTGTCCCTATTAATTCCTATTATGATTTGATTGCTTGAGATATGGATCTTTCATTCAAATATGGTGATTTTTCCATTATATAAATGTTTTTCCAATGTTTGATTTGATATTGACCATTTGGTCATGTTTTCTCTGTTTTAAATCTTTCTTTCCATGCAATGTGTAGTTAGGATGATGTGATTTTATCAGATGATGTTATATGAATTGCAGCTGTTTAGCCAAGTATTTCTTGATGTTTACTTTGGATTCTGAACATTGTTTGTGCACGATTACTTTACATTGGGATATGAGAACCTGATGTCGTATGAAAATAGAGGAAATTGACCTTAAGGTTTTTCCCAGAGTGCGTATTATTTTTTATCAAACCGCGAGACCGTATGGAGGATTGATGTTCAGTGATCCCTCAGTGTGTCAATAGATATCATTACGAGACCAGAAATGGGATTGATGTTGGGTTCTTCCTCAGAGTTTCTGTAGGTAATTATTAAAAAACTATATGGATAATTGACGGTGATCAATTCCTCATAAAGTTTATGTTTGCATAAGACCAAAGGGGTTAGACCATGTGAGCTACCCATGAGATCATTATATCCTTGTATTAGTTAAACCATAGGGGTTCGGCTGTAAGAACCTACCTAGAAGGTTACATTATATTAATTGGTAAAACCAGAGGTGATAGGCAGTTGTAACATACCCAATGGTTTCTTGTTAATTCTTGGTCAAATAATTGACCAATGTAATTGAATTTAATTCCAATTGTAGGACCATTTACTTTTGAGTACATCCTCGTTATTGCTACATTTCTCTTATTGGCTTCCATATATATTCACTGACTATTAGGCACAGATCATTGGGTGTTTTTCTACTGGTATTTCTCTCACACCCTATTTAGGTCATGATTTTGGGTCCAAACAAAATATATTTGTGTTATAATAGATAAGGGAATGATACCATTTACATTTGGTACTTAACTGATGTGGAGATGGGGAGCATGGGACCATACTGAGGTTTGTGATGCTATTGGAGTTTTTTTATCTATTTTCCTTTGTACTTTGGTTTATTACTATATTCCAAAATTTTGACTAGTATTGTAGCTTTATTATATACTTTTTACATGGATCATTGTTGATATATATATATATATATATATATATATATATATATGTTTATATTGTTTATTTATTCAGTCTTATGCGGTTTATTATTGTATGGTATCATTAATTATCAAGCTGTTGTTGTCTATTTATTTCCAATACATTACTCTGCCAATGTGGACATAGTTTCCCCACTATCACCCACAAGGACCTCACTGCTAGTCGGAAGCCTCTTGCATTTGGTGAAATTCTGTTAAGGTCATATGAAAAACCGGGTAAGGGGAACCTCTGGGCGGTACTTGGAATCAGGACATTACACACACCACAAATGGGTATGGTGATTTAGTTTCTGATCACATAAATAATTAATGTAAAATAACTTTCAAAAAAATAAATTTAGTGTCTATTGGATCATAAACTATATACTCATAATTTACATGACTTTAACAACTAGATAAATATATTATGTGGTAGTTTTGTGTTATGACTGTATAAGGGATTCATCAGGGATTAAGGTCTTCAGGAATAATTATGGGTATTCTAGTGTATCAATCCTTTAATGAAGGATAATGTGTTAAAAATGTTGTATTTTGGGTACTTCTGGAAGTCATCACATGAATGATGATTACTATATATCCTTATGTTGGTAATCAAATACCAAAAAGATAAGGGTAATGGATTCATTGTGATGTGATATTCTACATTATATATTAAAATTCCATGTAATAATTAAATATTTTGTTACTTTTTGTGACCTAGTACCATAACCGAGGTCTACACATTTTTTGAAAATGTTCAAGATAATGGTTTCTTCTCATATATTTCCATACAAATATAGACAATAAGAAATATAATCCAAGAATAAAATTATGGGACTTACTCAAAAGTGTCCCTTGATAGTAAATTCAATCATATGTGTTAGGGAATGGACTTAATATTAAACAAATTTTTAGGTCTTAAAGGATCAGTTTATCACTAGTACATAGATAAATATTGAAGGGATTATATAAAAAAATATCCCATTGATAATCGCAATCGATATTTTACAAGAAAGACATACAATTATTGTTCCCTTGATAACTCGGAACCAAATTGAGAAATGTTGTCAATTATGAAAATTACCAAGTGATATATGTATTTAAATCCTATGTAACAATATTAGTACATTTATAAGGATTTTCCCATGTGAATTGGTTATCAGGTAGATGTGAGTAGTTGGTAACTAGATACAAGATATGGGAAGATATCATTAGTAGGGTTTGTCAAAAATAAAACTGAAGATTAAAACCTATAGATGATCTTAGGTAAATGATGTTTCCCTCCATATAGGTGACCTAGTATATTCTATAATTCATTGATAGAGATCAAGGTTCATAAATCAGTCATAAAATAATATTCATCCAATTAATAAAAATCCATGCATGAATATACCCAACCTTCCCTCTATTATTAAAAAGATATAAATTATGATAGTGTGATTACTATAATAATTAATAATTTAATACATAATCATAAAATATGTACATTCTAGTTTTAGTTTATAATTTTTTAAATATATAGAACTTTTGTGTAGTGTATAGAGGATAGAAATAAGAATTTCCATTCTCTAGGACCCCAAATGATGATTATGTCTCCAAAGGAAGTCATTAAGTTCTTTGGGTGTGATCAAATTAAAAATTTATATGAATCCTACACCACACTAACTACAATGTAAGAATATAGAGAAATCATGGGGTCAAGCCCCTATAGATATGGGAACTTAGTGGTTAAAAATCATAACCAAAGGACGGGTCATCCTGTTTTTTATTTTATTTTATCTTAACTACATATATCAATATTTATTTAGATGAAAATAAGTATTCAATGTCAATTATAAGGTATAGTAAAAATCCTAAATGAATCTGGTGATAGAAATATGTAATAGGCTCTAAATTTGTTCCAAAGTAAACAATTGATCTTCGTTCAACCAACTGTATCATCCTAATATGGAAGTTACACTTTAGTTTATAGATATTCAACAACCTAAGTGATGGAATATTATCTTCAGAAAGAATGGATCATAGACTATTGGTTCAATACTAATCAAATCCAATTAGTCAGGGTCCATCAATTTCACCATTAATGGTTAGTTTAGTTTCAAAATAATGGTATTAATAATTTTTTACCTAATTAATTACTACATGGATAAAAAATTATGATTTATAGATTTGTTACATTATAATAATTGCCTACCCTTGACCGCTAAACCTATGTAGATTATAATCACATGAAGATATAAATTTATAAACTAAAAAATAATTCATTCAATATAAAATAAATAAAATCCTAAATAAAATAAATCCATAATTGAATTAAACTTAAAACATTTCAATATTAACATGAATTATTAAACAACGAGGACCATAGAGACATTTTAATTTTGAATGGAAATTGAATTTAGATGTAAGATTTGTAACAAAAATGTTCAAGGAATGTGCCTTGAAATTTAATATGTAAACAATATAGTGGTTAAAACAATAATATAAATCAATGAAATAAACTAGAATAAAATTAAAAAAGAAATGAAGAAGAAAAATGGAGGGTTTTCCATCATGTTTTGAGCCCCCTATCCATGTAAGAGGATCCTGCATAACATAGAGATGAGCATCACATGGCATGTTAATGGGTTTTGTATTGTGTTACTCATTTAATTTGAATATTCAGAGATACATTCATGATGTGTATGTTTAATTCCTACCATTGAATTTAGAACTTCAAGTTTCTCTAAATATTTTGTATCTATGTTTTCACACATATTATCTTCAAAGGTAATTTAGTCTCAAAATGTACACATAAATTAAGATGATCACATCATGTATCTTCATGTGGTTTATAAAAGTGTGATATAGGATGTGTAAATGGAATTATAATAATGTTCTTGGTTCATATATTGTAAATAAAATTCATGAGATTTACTTTTTCTCATCGATGATTTTATCAATGAATATACATCATATACTATGGATTTAAGATGTGCAATGTCAATTTATAGAGTTAGAAACATTTTTTTCTTCAGTTCAACAGTTTAGAGCCTCTAAAATATCATTTGATCATCTAAAATCATGAGAAATTATCATTTAGTGGGAATCATGATTATATTTATTAAATAATTAGTCTTGGATTTATCATCAATTTCTATTGTTTTCTTGAGCTACAATGTTCAATTTGGTTTCTTAATTTTCCTATTTTCCATCATATGATCGATATTATATTGCTCCATAATGATACAGAAAACATCAATAGAAATATATCAACTCATATTAAATTAAATAATACTCCACGAAAAATCATTTAAAAAAACAAGATAATGTTGATATAAAATCGATATATCAGTTCATATAGAGGATTCATGCCTTGATCATTTAATCATTTCATTAATACCTTATATGTTCATATTATTGAAGTATGGTGAGTGTGATTCCCATCTTTAATCCTACTCAATGATCCTATGGTAAAAATATCATATTTTTTGGAAATTAATTCATAAATACAGTATAAAAATTTAAACCAAGAGTTTCAAAGATATGGGGATTGCGTAAAATTGATAGGTGTGTGGGAGTGGCATGTTTAACACCAACAATGTATTAATCATTTGGATAACTGGATTCAAATCATTCAAAATCATATTTGGTTGGTTTTTACCATATTTATAATGGTTTTAATCATGTTATCTAGAGTGATGATATAAGATTCTAGATGGATTTCGTGGAATAAAGTGATATTAAGAGATGTTATGAATTCATACACACTATAGTGGTATCATGGAAATTTGTTCCTCAATAAGGATAATGAAGCATTTATTTTGGATGATTATTTTAGGGGCAACATTTTATAGTGACGACTTTTGTATATTTCATTTTAGATTTATGTGATTGTTCAGTGCATGATCCTCTTAATGAAAACTAATATCATATAATTATGTGTTATTTAAACTGACTTATTCTATTGTCCATTATCATATATTGAATGATAGTTTGAGTGTAATAATTAATTTACAAGCATGAGAACTGGGATCTTCACATTATATTGTTTTCTACAGATGTATTGAATTGTTATGGATCTCCATTTGGATTAACTAATATTTATTTTTGGGTATTGTTTCAATGTATGATACGATCATGTGTCATCATTTATCATGTTTATTATTGATTTAATTATATTATTATAATTTTATTATTCTTTCTTATTTTATTAATTCATAATTTTTTGTTAATATGTGTTTATTGATTAAATACATACTATTTTATGGGAATAATATCCCAAGTGTATTGTCTTAAAATTATATACTAGTTGGAAACTACTGGATTAATCGGAAGATGCACTTGAGGAACTATGTCCACCATATCAGATTTCGAATCCCTTGAGAGAACCCTATAAAGATAATTTTTCAATTGAATGTTGGATAATTATGTTATAATAATTTATTTTATTTCGTAGAATTTATGTCATAAATAATTAAATTTTAAGAATCCCAATCTGATTTTCCTCCCATGCTATTTCATTACAAACCAATGGTATTAATATTAAAACTGGTTCTTAATTTATTTTTATGTCAAATTAAACTAAATCCCCCCCCCTTGAGTATATTATTCATTATAAGGTATTAAAATAGTGTGTTTAATGATTTATAATTTGTTTTATACAATAAAATTTACATAGAATATATATATATATATATATATATATATTATTTGAAAATGTGGAAAAAATTCAACATAGTACAAAAACTAAAAATATTCTATGATTATTTTATTTCAAAAACATGATTTAAATTTTCTATAAATTTCATGGTAATAAATCTATAATCATTAAAAATTTATCTATGAAATAAATAATATAAAACATAATTTCTAGGATGAATAAATTATATTCATCATTGCTACTCCAAATGGTTAAATGAATATTTTATCTGAAACATTATTTTTCTAATGGTTTCCTTCATGAAAACTTCCATATCAACATTGTATTGTTTAATCATTACTAAATTCATCTAGTACCTCTTTCAAATAAACTCATTAAAATATTAATTAATTATCTAAATTTATTCTTATCATTTTATCCATTTATTAACATTTAAATTAATTAAATAATGAATATAATAAACATGATATTTATTCAAGACTACAATAAAATATATTTCATTCACGTACTTGAGTTATTTATTTTTAGTTGTATTATAATAATATTTTTAATAGTTATAATTAATGAATATATTTGACTTGTCCTTTTATTTACAATAATAGTGAAATAAAACTTTTTAAATATTGATTTTTTAATTGATTGATATACTCATGGACAATTTTTTCTTATAACATAATATTTTTTAATGATAACACATATATAAATTTGAGATAAAATACGCTGGCTTGAGATTTTTTTATATATATCATTATGTTTGTATAACATTGATTAATAAAAAATATTTTATAAAGGAATATATTAAAAAAAATTATGTTTATGGTATGAATCAATCAATATAACTGTGACACACCATATATCAAGAAGATTATTGAGGATAAATAGAATAATACATTGACACATTTTTGAATCCAATAGTTTGTCTAATGAATTTATATTTAATATATAATGAAATTTAATGGATCTCTAAATATGTAGTGGGAAAATAGTGATGTTAATTAATAAATGGATAATTAGTAAAAAAGGTTTATGGATATCTTGGAAGAACATCATGAATCTATTAATAATTCAGTTAATTTCATTACTTAGTCAATACAAATCCATAAAGTTGTGTATTTATATCCTTCTTCACAATGAAAAATCATCATTCCCAATACAAGTGGAATAATATTGATACATACAAAAGTAAATTTTTTTGAGTTGAAAATGATAAATTCATGTTCTTTATCTTCTGTTTTATGTAAGTGTTATCATTCTTTGGTATAAAGACACAAAAAACAAAGGATCTTGTCACTATCAATGAGGGAGATCCTTTAAAAGGCATGATATTTTCAAAGATACTCTTTCTCATTAATTTACATTACAATACATTAATTAAAAGAAAATAAATTTTTATCTTGTAATTTCATTGATAAAATTGATTGATATAAAAATATTATAAAAAACATGTATCACACACTCAATCCTTAAGTTTTATACATTAATTTCCTGCACTACCTCATTTGGTATCAAACAAATAATTTTATGCATAATAGACCTTATAATAGGATACCTAAACATCTTTTTCATATTATATAAATTTAAACTATTATTTATATAATCGATTAAAATATGGAATTTTAATTATGTTATATATATGTTGATTTTAAACACTAATTGAAATAATTATCAGGATTAGAATGGTGCTTCTATACCATATTTTATGTTATGTTATTTAGAAGTTCCTGGTTCAAATTTTTTTTGTTATTCCACATAATAAAAGTAGATCATTGAAAAATATATAAAAAATCATAATAATGATGGAGAAATAAATATAATTTAAAATTTTTTATATGAGTAAAATATTATTAAATACATTTCCACATAAAATACAAAAAATTATACATTTTTATTATTTATTTGAAATTAATAAAAATGTAATTGAGTAAAATATATAAAACATGAGTGATATTTATAACGATATAATAAAATATTATTTTTTTCTTTTGGACGTTATTGAGATAGAAAAAAATTAAATTTAGAGGAAAATATGAATAATTAGAGGAATATATTGTTCTAAATAAACAATTAAGAATTTTATAAGACCTTTTTTATTATAGAGAATCCACATTTAAAGATAAATAACCAAACCAATTTTCACAAGATGAACCTAAATCATAAAAATTACCTACGATATTAGGAAATCATTAATATTCAAATTTATGTAATAGATGAGATGGAAATATATTTTAATGGAATGAAAAACCTAAACTAATATATATATATATATATATATATATATATGGATATTGTTTTTGAGACAGTATGATTTGTATGAAATTCCAGTGATGAGGTGTCAATTAGACCTCAATTATTTTTCTTAATTTTTAAATTCACATAATTAAATTAATTTTTGTTATCTCATATCTAGGTTGGTGGCATTTTTAGATCATTGAAAATCCCACAAGATCATATACATTTAAAATAACCAAAATTTATTTCTTATTTTATAAAATCACAACAATCCTCCACACCAACAATAAACCCATATTTATTGATATTATGTTTTTTATAATTAATTAAAATATTTTATAATAATTCTTATTATTTATTGAATAATCCTATCTTTATTTAATTTATGACCCATGGAATTAATTGTAACTCAAATCCCATTGTTTTTTTAACTTTTTTATATAATTTCTGTAAACAAATTCAAGGGCATAGCTTCCACAATTAAATATTAGGACACAATGGATTTAACTAAGGATACATTAAATCTACACTAATAACTTTTTCAATTTTAATACTTATTAATATATATATTGTATTTATTGATATGTGGAAAAATTATGATTTTTTTTTGGATTTCTTTGATCGAATAAAAAATGGTTTATTATTATAAATTTTGATAAAAAAAGAGCTAAAAGAGAACTAAGAAAATGTATTCCTTATATTATTATTCTCAAACTACCTATTTTAATACCATTAAATTGTAAATATATTTTCATTTACTCTCTATATGAGGATGACGATAAATACTAGATAAATTATGTATACTATGTCCAACAATTTTTGAGTTAATTATGCATAACATAATCAAATATTATAGGATATGAGTGTTCATCAACATTTTCCAATGACTCATCCCAAAAGATATAGGGCTAAAATAATGAAAATATCAATATAATTAGAATATTTAATATGATCTCAATGAAAAATTGTAGTCATACAATGGATAGAGAGTGATAAATGAACAAAATATAAATTAAAGTAGATGATATCAAATAAATAAATATGATAATACTTCCCAGAAAAAAGTTCAACTGATTAAAGAATTTTTTTCAAAAAATAATATTTTTGGATAAATTATATTGAAATTAAATATAATTACAAAATTTTATAATCTAAAAGTATTCATGTAAAATAAACATGTATCATGAAAATTTGAATGATTTTATTAATCATTGTTCCCAATGTAAACTGCATTTAAAAATGTTAAAGAATAAATATAATATTTTTTTTATAATTGAATTAAGATGATTGAATAATATATATATTTCCATGATTATATTCAATATATAAAGGTCAATTAACCAAATATAGAAAAAATTATAGAGGATATTTAAATTAGTGATACCTGTAAATAAAATGAATTAACAGAGGTTGAATAAAAACACTAAATATCTAAATAATAATAAATAAGTTAAAAATCTATATAAAAAAATTAGTTTTATTAAAAAAATATATTTCCACTGTGAAATAAAAGATCAATCATAGAAAATATAGTTTTAAAAACATTAATAAAAATTTATAATGATTTTTAAAAAGTTATGGTAGAAGATGTAAAACCATTTAAGCAACCTAAGAAAAAAGTAGTTGTATATAAAAAACCGGGTTTCTATATTACATATCAATGCATTTTAATATGGATAAAGTATTTTAACTTAAAATAAATATATTTAAAAATTATAAAATTAATATATAAAAACAAATTGTATAATAACAATAAAAAATTCAAAATCATTTTACATCAATACTATATTTTCAAAATTATTTTCTATAGAAATTAAACATTAGTAAAATTAATATACACTCCTCATATTCCTTATTAATTCATCATTGAGTTTAATTAAATTATTTTTTAAAATTAATTATATTCTATTCTCATACTCAACGAATATAAGAGTTGAATGGTACTAGATAAATTATCATATATTGATGAATTATTAAATTAATTTAACATTATTTTTCTCATGTATTACATGAAAATACATCATATATATAAATATAAAATATTTCATTTTAATAAATGATAAGGAAAACGTTATTATAGATGATCTAGCTAGAAAATATGAGATGAAATCAAGATCTTAAAAATAATGAGATAATAGTAATTCATGTATATAAAATAAAAAAATAGATAAGGATAACATAAAAGACTCTATGAAATATATGTACAAATCTGACACTAATATGTTGAATGATAGAAAAATTCCTTAGAAATTTTAAATAATAAGCATTTTGAAATACCTTTGGATAATAATAAGGCTTAGCTCATCAACAATTATGAATTTCTCTAGAAATTATTTTTACAATGAAAATTCACTTATATTGGATAGTGGTTGTTCGTCATATATAATTGAGGATATGAAAATTCTTAATGACATGGAGAGTCCCAATGATATAATTTTGAATCAATTATATTTTAATATTTCCAAAATTTGAAGGTATTGGAATCACTAAAATTATATCTAATCAATTAAATAAAAAATAAGCAGCTGATGAATATTTAATTAAGTGTTTTATATTTATTTAATTATAAAAGTAAAATTATATTTATGATGTGTGAAATAATTATTATAATATTTAAAAATGGAATATTTTTATCTAATAGGTGAGTAACTAGTAAATATTTATTTCAAATATTAAATATACATAATATTATATTTTTTGGTATAATAGAGGAAAACATCTATCACATAATACATGGAAATATTTTAAAATAGACTATGTGTAATATCAGAGTCAATGAAGATATAAAATCACTTAGGTTTAACGATACTACCAAAATTCAATTTGTGGTACATTTAAAAAATAATATAAGATGAAATAAAACAAAAATGGAGTAAAAACACAATACAAGAAAACAATATAAATAATGTACCCATATATTTTTGTCCAACTAGGGAATAAAATATAATAATAGTCATCTATCTCATCACATAAATTGATTCCATTATAATTATAACCATTATTATATCCATGAAACAATAACTATATTTCATTGTTGTATAATAACACTTAAAAACATATTGAAAATGATTTAGGTTCATTATAAATAAGTTAATGTAAACCAATATAATGGAGTATTGAAAAAATTATTTGGATATATATCTTTATAATCAGAAATTAAATATGAGTAAAAAAGTTATACACACCATATTAGAATTCATTACGGATAGAAAATATAATAACCATGATTGAATAGCTTGAAATTCAATTACAAAAAAGTTACGATGAAAAAACACTAAGATAAAGGGTATATATATAACTATTTTTAATCTATAAATATTCTTCTTCACTCAATTTTTTTTTGGAAGGATATGATTTGGTGTGAAATAAAATAGAACAAAAAAATATTGTATTTGGGTATCCCAAACTTATTAACAAAAAATATATAAATCAATTACTATTTTATAAAAATGAAGATGAAATAATTAATCAATAATAATTATCATGAAAAATGTATTAAAAATATATAATTATTTTAGACATATTAAATCACTATTTCCAATTAAAAATGAAAAAACTAATCATATTATTTGTGTATAAAAATAATATGATGATGAATCTAAAAGTAATAATCACTCCTAAATTTAATAAAATATTTATAAACAAAATTATTAATATTATCACATTTAAGGTGATGTTAATCATAATTTTAGTATTTATGAAGATATTGATGATGTGAAGTAAAAAATTAATTATAAATGGGAGAAAAAAACTATTTTATAATTAAAATATTAGGAGAGATCAAAATGATATGATTATATCTATAATAATTTTTTTTAAATAAGTCAAAAAAACATTTGCCATATGATATTTCAAATTAAGATATTAAGGAAATTGAGCATATTTAATATTAAAATACCAAGAATCAATAGTATTAACATCTTTAAAATAATCTTTAATGATAAATTTTTCCAAGATAATAATTCCAAATATTATTGTATGAAATTTTTTTAAGATAATATTTGAAATGATAAAATAGTGTCTATAAAATGTAAATATATTTATATATCAAAATGATATTCTAAATATAGTGGAATATATTTTGAATTTATATTTAATCATTTCAATATAATTTTATAAAATCTAATTTTCCTGTTAATTATAATAATAAAAATTATAATCTCTAATAGATAAATCATAAATCTATATTCTTAATTGGAAAATTAAAATTTGGTGTTTTCATTGTTTTTTCTAAATAATTCATTTTTATTGAATGTGGAAAAAATTGTTTACATAAAATATTAGTATATATGTATTAAAATAGGTATCCTCTTCATATTATTCCAGATTTTATAATAACTTAAATAATATGAATTTTAATAAATGTATAGTAGAAATCAATAACTATTTGAGAGATCTATGTACATGAAATATGTTTTTTCCATTTTATCTGATATTATTATTTTCAAAGGGTATAATTGAATATTACTAATTATTTTTTTAGATATAGGGGAAATATAAAATTTTAATTTTTGTGGAAGCATAATTATTTAATTTATAAAAATTATTGTAAAATGAAATGATATTCTATTTTTATTAGGATATTTGTGAAAAATAGTTTTTATGAACATTGAAATGAATGATTTCATAATATTTTCTATTCCCACAAATTTTTACATGAAACTGAGTAACGGTAAGTGCGAATAAACTATGAAGAAAAAATAATTCAAAAGTCTAATTGGAAGTTAATTATATTTTATAGTATTATGGTGAGTTATTTTGTATGTTTTTATGATATATTTATTATTTCATAGTGATGATAAATATTCACATGTGAAACATGATAAAAAGAATAATATGAAAATATATATTAATATTTACTGATTATTGATTTTTTTAATTAAAATTGGTATAATATTGATAACTATATCTTCACATATTTAGAGGGAGTTCGGAATTTAAATTTCAAAAAAATATACATTAGGTTGACTTTTTATATATTATTCATTTGTTAGTTTATATTGAAAAAATTAAAAATATACTACACTGATAAATAAATAAGATGAATATGAATAATACGAACATCCATGAATATGGGTTTTTGGGATAAGGGGAAACTAAATTATCTAAATGTAATTATGAGCACACTTTTACAAATGTGAAAAAATAATTTAAATTAAAATCATTTTTTAATATATCCAATTTTACAACCCAGGTCCAAAATAATGAAATTAAACGTCATTTTATTGAGGATAAGGATTAAACTATACTATTAAATCAGATTTATCTTCCAATAGAGAAAAAAGAATATATTTTCATAAAAGAAACATTTAAAAGAGTGGTCTTAATAATTAAGGATGAAAAAGAACATTTAATACATTATCTCACATCCCTCAATGTATGACCACTTAGTCCACATCTCTCATGATTTATATAGATGATGATATCAATGGGAGTGATAGTATAAATAGTGTATGGTGTACAAAAATAAATACGTTGAAATTGTCAAAATAAGATGAGTTCTACAAGTATTCACTATGGGGAGATCATGTTTGATGATTAATAATATTTATAGGGAGATATGTTTACTAAATATGTAATGTATTATGTGTTATTATATAATTATAAGAAGACGTAATAACCTATACAGTTCTCTTCAAAAGGGACTAGATATTAACAAAAATCACTAAATCTAATAGTATTGTTCTATGTATATCAGCATATGATTGAACTTTAAAATTTCAACAATCGTAAATAAATTGGGATTGTGAGGGATTTTATTTAAAATACAATGTTAGGATATTCCTATTGTATATGAAATTTAACAAATAAATTATATTTATTTTATAGTAAAAGATTGATTTTATTAAAGAATAATTTAAATGGAGTAATTGAAAAAATATTGATTTTATAATGTTGTGTTTTTTGATTATGTGAGTTTTATTTAAATATAAATCAATGATTCAATATAACAAACATATATATAATTTGTATCTAATATTTATTAATATTTCGAAATAATGATAGATGTTTTTTAGATGCTAAAAAATAGTTATAAGATGTTTTTTTACTTCTAGTGTATTAGTTAAATTCCACAAAAAATTAATATATAACATTCATGTTAGTGTGGAAGATCAACCATGAATAAGAATTTCAAAATTTAAATTGACATTATGGATAAAATAGGTCAACTATCAATTCATGTTAATAGATCACATATTAGATGAATTGATAATGGGTAAACAACTTATTAAATGATGATAATTCATATTTTTAGTATGATAGTGATTGGAGGTGTGTTTGAGATGTTTTTTATGATTCAAATAAGAGTGTTAATTTAATAATTTTTGAAAATAAGGTTACAAAATAATTAATAGGTATAAAATTAATAGAGTAAAAAATATGTCTATAATACCCAGATTTATTGAAATATCCTAGACACATCTTTTTAAAATTATAACTAGAAAAATGTATAAGAATATTGAATTTTATGATTTTATAGAATATACATTGATTTTTTATAGTATATCTCACAAATCAAATAAATACAATATATTTACATATTTTATTATTTATTTTTAATCAATATATTTTAACAATAATACAAAAAATATATATATAAACGATATATAATATGGAAACTATATTGTATACAAAACAATATAATCTACTTTGAAGAATTTACTATTAATAAAAATTTATGGGATATTTATAAAATAAAATATCGAATGTAAGGACCTGGGGTCTCTACTTAATACAATAAATGTTATGTGTATCAGTTGAATTTTTTAATATTTACTGTTAGTATAATTATAATATACTAAACACTAAAAACATTTAATTTGATTAATGTCATGAAGAGTATAACAATAATTAAAATAAAATATCTTAAATACAGTACCATTGGGAATCAACCAAAAATTGTGTTTAAGTTGTCAATCCAATTCTTGGATGAGGTTTTGGATACCCAATATTGTTCAAAATAAAATTAATTATTTTAGTATTGATAACTTAATACTATTTTTTCCTTATGAAATATATATTTCACATGTCTGTAGATCATTTTTAATTATACATTATAGAAATTGTAAGGTTAATATTGTTTTTACATAACATTTAATTTTATATCCAAATTTGAAATCTAATTGATTTAAATTTTTTAAATTTTTTAAAAATATAAAATATTATTTCAAAATAAGGATTCTATTATTATTTATTGGTAATAGGAATCATTTAAATTATTTTTTAAAATTAGTATTGTTTGAAAATAGTTAATTTCATGGATATATTCAGGGTTCAATATAAAAAAAATTTGTGATTATTGGATGTAAAATATTCATCTGGGAACATATCTAACCTTTTGAATATAACACAATAGATATGCTAAATATCATATATATTTAAAAAACATTGAAATTATAAAATTATTCATTGACACATGAATGTGCTTTATTAAATTAATGATGAATTTTTTATTTATTTATAGATAGTGATGGGATCTAGCATTATTTTTTATGTGAAAATTGTTGAATTCAATGTGAGAGGACAAATTTGGAAAGGGTATTATTGATACATTTGATGTACATCAAGAAACAATTAGTGATATAATAAATTTTAGTATTTAATTTGTTGAGTTCAATCAAGTGTTGTATTGTTAATCATATTCATAATATGTAATATAATATATTAAATGAGTGGGATGCTTGTCAAAATGGTGTAAATAACTTCTAATAGGATAAATATGATACTTTAAAATTTGTAATATTTTTTATTATATTATCTATTTCTATATGGTGTAGATATAACCAAAAAATTATTTGATATATTTATCCCTAGTAATAAAGATCCTTATCAATCATCTATGCATTATTTTGATCATCTTTCTCTTTTATCCATATCAAATATAATTATGTATAATAAAAGAAATATGGATTTCTTACATTAATAGTGTGTAATAATTCCGTTGAAATATTACAAAAATTGGAGATAACAAATGCATCTACCTATTAGGGATATATTTATTACATTACATATATGCCTGAAGTTCAATGGATTTTTAACTATCATACATTCATATTCATCTTACTACATTAATATGAATTTTACAAGAATAAAGAAAATTTATGGTAGACTTATCATGTAATGGGATCTGTATAACCAATACAATATTTATACACTCATATTATATAGTAATAAATTGTACACTCAATTATGATATATTATAAATATATATATTAATGATCAGATTAATAACCCATGATGTTTTTATTTACTTTTTTCGCCTAATAAAGTAAAATAAAAAATGAGTCGGAAAAAAATGTATTGAAAAGTATGATTTTTGATTTTGATGATAAATGTTATAGAAACTGTTATTATAATAATATAGATTTTTCTACTAAATATAACTAAAAATATTTTCATATATTCTATTATAGTGACATGTTCTTTGATTCCAATCCTTACTTATTATTATTCAATGGGAATTTATAATCATTTTATATATTATATAAGTACTTAGAGTTACAAAAAAACTATATAAATATGGTTCATTATTAAAGTAAACTAATTTTCATACATTTGATATAGTTATGGTGAATATTATTTCATAGTAAAAACAAAATATTGAATTTGATTTAGATTAATTTTATTAGATTATGATATCTATAACATGTTTCATATGAGTTAATTAGACCATATTTTCTATAATTTGGTGGATGATAATTTTTTTCACTAAATCTTAAAACCATTTTTTCATGTATACATTAATAAAATTTTATTTTGATAATTTATATAGAATTAATATTATGTATATTTAGTGTAATATGTTGCAGATAAAAAAATTAAATTTTAAATTTTGTTATAAGATAAATTTTTTATTAATATGGTTAGTCATATAAGTTACCTGGTAATCTGATCAAATTAGACAATATAAAAATTTTCAATATAATTTCTAATAATAGATGGTGAAATGAAACTTTTCATGAAAAATCAATATATTTTAAATAGCCAGTAATCCTATTTTAATATTATAGTTTTCATAATTAAGTTTATTAACAACATAAATAAATGTAATTCTCCATCAATAATCATATATAACGAAATATGAGATCACATTAAAAACTATAATGATAAAAACTCTAAATGTCTTTATTTTTATCCTTTATTTAGAGGGGTAGACAAATTTTCATATATTAAAGTCGAATGTGTTCTAATTTTTCATGAAATTGACAATTATTTATATCCAATGAGTATAATAGAAGAGGCATGTTTTATTTGTATATATTGTATCAGATTATTTGTTTGGTGGTGAAAGGCACATCACTGAAACCCAAAATTTTTTAATGTTTTTTTTATTTTTTACAACATTTTCATACATTTTTCAAGGTAATAGAAATTTTTTTTATTATATATTGCATTTAATAGCATTAAATTTGAACAAATCAATAATAATGGCCTATAAAACCACCCAAATCATTGGTTATAATAATAAAATACAGTTTTGGTAGAATTATAATATTAACTATTTACATTAAACAATATATTATATATGAACACATACATACCTATATTTAAAACTAATTTTGACTATACAATGTTCATTAATTAATATGGGGGATTTAATAAAAAACTACTTTATAATCTGATTTTTATAAAAAAATTAAAAAAAATCCTAGAGAATAAGAACACTAATAAAAAATATCAATTTAATTATATAATAAAAAATTATTATATGATGCATAATAATATTTCTTTAAATCACACAGTAAAATACTATGCTAAAAAAGAAAATACAAATATGAAACAATAAAATAATGTACAATAAAAAATATGGTTTTAGTTTGTAATTTTAATTTTCTTATTAAATTAATAACACCTCTATCTAATAATTGGAAAACATTTTATTAGGGAAATAGTAGTAGGGATAAAGGATAAAACAGAACAAGGGATATTTGAGTGATGAAAAAGGGATACATCAATGAGATTCAAATGATACGGATAATTGTTCAAACCCTTTGTAATTTATGTGAAAAAAAATATCAAGAGTGGGTTCTAACTATCTCTTTGTATTCTATAAATTTTCTTTCAATTTAAATTTTTTTATTTTATTTCTGTATTTGGGAATGTTTATTATTCAATCATGTACATTGTCTCTAGAAAAAACAAGGATTTAAAATTACCACTTTAATTAAATGAAAATATAATTAATAGTTTTCATCCTCATATAAGAAAATATTTCAGATGATATACAATTAAAATAATATGATATTATGTTTGGTAAAATTTAATTTATGTTTAAATACATTTTTGTATTTATACTTTTTTAATACATATAATTTTTTTAATATAACTTTTTAACACCTCAATCATGAATAATATATAAGTAATTTCACATAAATTAAATTTTATAGGCCACTAATTTAAAAATTCTAATTACATATATTTTTAATTATACATTATGATACATTAATAATTTTAAAAAACAATTTTATCATTCTTTTATTAATAGGAAATATGTATCCTTTTAATAGACGGAGTTTCTGATATTTTTATAATATAAGACACATACAAACAACACTATAGGTTTTAAATTATCAAAAATAAACTTCCATTTTCTTTGGAATTATGTTTTATTTCCAAAAATGTTATTATATTAATGAAATTATCATTATTCATTAATGGATTATTATCAAAGGATACATTGACTGTGGTAACACTATAGATAGTTGTATTATAAATTTTTTGAAATTTTCTTGTGTAATGATAATTATTAAATTAAAATAAATGTTATATTGTTAATCAAATAATCATAATATGATCATATCAATATAATTTTAGAATAAATAAACATTTCACTAAATTAAATTAATAATATGTATTAACATTTTCTATTAACTCAACTTGAATAATCTTCCTCATGAATATAAAATTATACAAAATGAATAATCATACTATTAGTATCATATTAAAAAAATGTTTTGGTGGTGTTTATATGCATTATCATGACTTAAACCCACCAAATCGAACATAAACCCATGTAATTTCAAATTTCGCATTAGTTTTACACCAATATTTTGCTGATTGAGGACTAGAAAATATATGAAAAAATCATATATGAATGAACATTATCCTTTTTACATATAATAATAACACTACCATGAATTATCGAAATTAAAAATATTTTGTATGAAATATAATATAATATAACGAATCATAAAATTTCATTTATAATATATAATATATCACTAATAATGGAATTGATTGTATTAGTTCAGTTTCCAAATCATTCATACAATATAATAAAAAAATTATGTGTGATTATGTTATGAAAGACCCTTCTTAGAACCCATATGGTTTATCATTGAAATAGATAATTACTCTCCCAGTAAAACATTCTTAGATTGAGGGATAATGGTTAGTAACAAATTTATGAACCAAAATATATTTAGAGTTACAATATAAAATTAAACTATATATAACAACACATGAATATCCCAAAACATGAATAAAAAAAAATCAGTCAATTTTGATACATAATATTTCAGTAATTATGTATTTCAAAAACAAAATTTAATAAATTGAAAATCTATTGTGGAAAATGCTAAAAAATATCTACAATTAAATACCATAAATATAAATATAAAAGAAAAATAATTACACCTATTAAATTATTTACATCCCCTCAATACTTATGTACCCATGTCTATTGTAAATATTGATGTATAATTTTTCTTTTTCAGAAATAAAAAATAACCAGCCAACCCATGGTATATATATATCATTGTTCCTAGAAAATTAAATGACATATAAGAAAGACTAGAAATGACCTGAAAAAATTAATATTACTCATAAAAAATTAAATTAATAGGCACCCCACTAACCAACTCTAGATATGTAATGAATCAACCATGAAATACTTTAAATAAATTTATATTCTCACCAAGTTGTGGTGAATATTAAAAAAATTCAGCAATGTATGCAAACATGTGATGATGCTTGAGTTTAATCATTTCATATAATTAGTTTTATCAATGTTTTTATTCCAATTTTTTAGTGTCTAACCCCGTTTTATTAAATAAAGAAAACATAATTTTTAAATACATTAATAGAGTACCCATAACATGGACTATAAGTCTAGAGGAAGATAATCATGTGAAATACATGGCTTGGTGTACCGTATATGGTCTAAAAGAGTGACAACATGTAGGCCAAAAAGTTAGGCTTGAGGCCCTAGTCTGAAAGCCTAATGATTAGACCATACGACCATTATGGCTTAATCACACATTTTTAATTCTTGTCTCTTTGATATATACCACCCACACTATCGAATTTAACTAATAGCCATTGTGTCTCACCTATAGTTATCATTCTCATGTTCTCACCCCACCGAATGCCATATCCATCCCTCCAGTATCTTCCCCCACAATTCTGTAACATCATGTTACCTATGTTAGGGAATTCCATTAACATTTTTTTATCATTAATTATTTGGGGATTGTTACTCGTTAATTTGGAAGTGTTTTTTTAATTTTGGATGCATTTTTGTTTAAACATGGTTGGAACAGAGTTAGGGAAAAATGCATTTTGGATCAGCAATTTGTGAACCCAATGATGTTCTTGTAGAGGGTGATGCACAATTTTTTCAAACTACACGACTACACCCTCCATACAATCCATCTTTAAGAAGTTGTCTTTTTCATGGTTGGTGTTGGATTAACCCAAATGTTCCCCAATCAAGGAGAAACCATTCAACCTTGATAATAGGGGAATACTATTAGAATTCATGGTTTGGATAACCGTGTGATATTTCTTATAAAACCATGTAACTTTATAACACCTATAATATATATAATTCATTTGATCACTTTTTATAAATAATGATCCCTATACTAAACCGTAATACAATTTTCATGGTGTTAGATTCTCTGATGATGTAGTTTTGAATCCTAACAGGTATTTGCATAGAAGAACAAATGGTGTTTGATCTCATTTAATCTCTTATAGCATGTGTATATTCTCTTAGGAGGATTCTGTAGATCCATTTTTTTCTCCTCCTAATAGTTTTATAAAACAGTACATAAATGATGTTTCTAATCACTTTTTAATTGGATCATGATTATAGTTTTGATTTCATGATCTGTTATTCCTTTATACTTCATTAGAGGATCCCATTGTGGTTATTGACTCATAATATATAACTAAAGGTATGTGGGTCCATTTGAAATTTTCCATGTAATTAAAACCTACATTTCCTTTATTTGATTGAAATGGAGATCAATTGATTTTTAAAACATTTATTTGATGTGATTTTATATTGGAATATGATATGTAATGTATTTTTAAAATGTCACAATTCAAATAGAAATAAATAACTTGGGTGAATTTCTTAAATTATGGAATAAAGGAATGATTCATTGATTTCCTAAAGGAAAACCGATTAAATAGAAATGAGGAAAACATACGATTAGGTTTTTATTGAAGATACATGAAATGATGAAAAAACCATAAATTGGCCTTGAAGTTAAATTTTTATATTCAAATTGAAAAGTGTGAAATAAAATTATAAATGAATAATTCATGTCAAATGAGAGTATTTTTACTTTTTATAATTTTTTATTATGTACATGACATAATGGGTAGTTAGTGGTTTATTTGGGACAAGCATGATAGGATTATGAACCTGTGGAAATTGAATGACAGTGATATCTCTTATAAAAATAATGTTTGTCCTTATTATCCCTAATGGGATGTTGATGAGTCCTAATCAGCCGAGTTCTAAGGGATATGTGTACAAATGCATAACTGTGATGATAGATATGAGATGTTTGAGTATATTTTAGCAAGAAAATAACATACTTTAGAGTATGTTACTGTGGTTCTTGTTTTGTTTTTTCTGATATGCATTCCATTGATTATAAAACATTTTTTAATAAAAATTAATTATATAAAATATTTTATATATGATTTTTATTTAATGATTTAATTTTTTCATCCTTTGAAATGAATTTTTTTTGTTTTTAAATATGAAAATGATATTTAAAAACATTCACTATTTTATTTAAATTAAATGAATTATTTTTATTATTATTATCACATATATTCTGGAAGAATTGGAGAGACCCTACTCTGGATTATAACACACAACCAAACTTTTCATTCATGAGCTTGTATATTTTCATAAGCTTGGTATAAGAAAATAAAAAGAATCAAATAGAGATGGTAGAAGTTCATGATCCTTTGGACCATTTAGTGGGGTTGCTATTGGTGTATCTATAGAAATCATGGACTAATGTTTTATTAGGGATTTTTTATATTAATATTTATAGTTTTAGAGTTTATTGAAGATTCACATAATTGGATTTTATTTTACCTTTTTTATACCATTCCCCCTTTTTTGAACATAATAATTTATAAATATTTAATCTACATCTATTTTTTTGAAAATTCATTTGCCTCTTTCATCATTCATGATTCCAAGTGTAATACGTCTACCCATAGGCATCATTAATTACCATATAACTATTTTAGAGTAGACATAGTTATCATGATACAATGGTATCATGGAATGTTCTTGAAGAAGGGTATGAATGAAGCAAGTTAAGCATCATTCCCGGATGATTGTTTGTAATTTTGGATGCATTTTTTAGACACAGGATGTATTTATGAGTGAGTTCCTAGATATACCTAATATTATTGATCCTCATGTACCCATTTGGTGTTTGGGAAATGAACCATGAGAAATAATTTTACCAGATTCCTATATTTTCTGAACGTTTGATTCAAATAGGTTTAAATCCAAGTCCTGATATCATATCTTATGTGATTGATATTATTGTTTCATTTGATTGATTTTCTGACTTGAGTAATATTTTTATGCCTTCATTTTTATTTAATGATTTTGTTAGAATTTTTCCTCTAAGAAGACATTTTAATAATCCCTAGGTGGAATCCTTTGGTGGAAAAATGAGAGAGGCACCACTAATGGAACAAGATTTTGTTGATATTTTTTCATGCCTTACATGCTCTAGAACCTCCACTATCACCAGTTCTTGTTTCAGATAGTGTTGTCGAACCTCGTAGGGATGAATCACAGAACCATTCTCAATATTTCCTTCACCAAAAGACATTATTATTCCAAGGATATAATGATCAACAAGAGGATGAGGATTGGTTGTGAAATACTGATCATCTATTGAATTTCATGAATATTCCAAATTTTAATCAGGTGATGTGTTCCACTCTTATGCTGGAATGACCTAGACTGATATATTGGTATATAACGAGGATCTAATTAATAATTATTATTTATAGTGGTATTTATTTATATTTCATTTCACAAACAAATTTTATCTAGTTAAAATGATGATATATGAGGATATAGAGTCTTTTTCTCTCCACTATGTATATAGGAATGTGATGTAGTATGAAAACCATTTTCCCAATCATTTTTACATTTGACAAAAGACTTTATCTAATGAGAATATGGAGATATAATCATTATAGATGGGTCTTGGACCAGATATTTATTATTTTTTCATCTTACTGAATATATCTTCTTATGCTGAAATGATGGATATGGTGTTGATGGTTGAGATTGACATAGTGAGCATTTTAGTGTTGATGGTAATTTATTTTTTTCTTGTAGAAGTTATATGAGTTACTTAAATGTAAATAGGAAACATGATGGTTCTCATGGGGGTTATTGATAGTAGGAATCCTCTAGACCACTTTGAGTTTCTGTGAAAGGCTAATTAACTAACTTTTAATGTGGAAAAGTTTGGTATTCTAAATGATTTTTCACTGAAGAACCCCTGAACTATAGTTCATGCACACACTCAGTCTACTTATTGTAATTATTTCATATCTTTTTCCCCACATAGTGTAATAGGATCATCATTTCCATAAATAAATTTGGTCTAATATGATGCTTTATAAACAAATGGGTTCCAACTATTGGCATCTTTAACAAAGCTTCTTCATGTAATGGAAGAGTCTATAGAGGAAGATGGTATAATACCGGTGACCGTGTGAGAAACCTTCACTATTGGTTCATCATCAGTTAATGATTTATTTGATAATAATGAATCGTCACTTGTCTTTATCAACACATATTATGAACATGATAATTCTATCATTAGATAATTTGTCTTATGTGATAAATATTACTACACCCCTCAAAATAAATATAGTGAATGCCAACATTTTCTATTCATACATATTATCTTCATAAAATTTCAAAATAACCCAAGATTTAATGGTTCTAAATAATAAATTTCTTACTTTCATTTTTGATATGGATTGGCTCATTACTAATAAGGCCAAAATTGAATTTTATCTTTAGAGGGTCACATTTACTATGAAATATGTGGTGTATTAATTCATTTTGGGAGAATGGACCATGAGTTCCGGTAGATATGGATGTTCATATCTACTATAGAGGAACGTAATATCATTTATTGATATAAATATTTAGTGGGAGAATTCATGTTATGATATCCATCTATTTTTTTAATTTCCCCATTTTATTCCTTATCAATTATTTTGTTCTCCATTGGTAATAGACGTAGTGTTTTATATTTATTTAGTTCATCGTACACAAATGGATACAATTCCTCCAAAGCATGTGTATCTAGTTAAACTAAATGATATAGAGACTATATTGTATGATATCATGGATAAATTCTCTATACACTAGATTTTGTCACCTTATATGGAACCTATTCTCATTCCTAAGAATATGGATCCATCGATACATATTTTTTTTACTACCTGAAACTCAACGGAGTTATAGTTAAGAAATAAAGTATTCATTTCCACAAAAGGATGATCTTCCCCCCTGAAAGGAATGATTGGTTGTTGATAATTTTTATTCTATCTTGTTATCAGAAGTTAAGAATAAAATAATCTATCATTAATAAAACAAACATCAAGTGAAGGTATACCCATTATGAGTATCTTTTCATTTTATTTTTTCAAACTAATTATACAATATAATTTATGTCTTTGATAAATTGGATCATACATGATTATCTTGGAATATTCATGGTGGTCTTTGTGGATGTCATACTAGTTCAACCATGGTATAAGTAGGTTCATGTGAGTTATCTAAGAGTAGATCATGAATTATTGAGAAATCACTGACTCTATACCATGTTATAAAAACGTGATTTCTTGATTCATGAAGGAATATTATTGGGATATGTGGTATCAAAACATGGTATCTCAACAGATCCTTAGATGGTGAATATATTATGAAATGTGATCAACTACATAATGTTATCGTGATTTATAGAATCTTGGTTCTTTTGGGGTATTTAAAATTGTTTTTAAAGGATTTTCAGAACGTGGATTCTCTAATAACCAATCTCACATAGAAGGGAGTAAAAAAAGTTGTTGAAAAATTACAGAGATCTAGTGAAGAAACGAAACATTTTTGAATTATACATTATTTTTTACTCTTCCAAAGGTTCGCAGGGGATATGTTTTCTTTTGTGATGCATTAATATTTAGTTTGGGATGTGTTATCATTGAGGATGGTTAGATGGTAACATATACTTCTTAATATCTTATTATATTCAAGAATAATTATCCAAACCATTACCACGAACTCGTATCTAGGATGATTTCTCATAACAGTTGAAGGAATTAAATTTTCAATGAAATAGTTACTTTTTATTCTAACCACAAGCGCATGAGTTATATCTTCTCTAAAATATATTTTAATCTCCACCAAAGTAAATAGGTGGAGTTCCTATAGTCATTTGATTTCAACATTTCCTTTACCTCAGGAATGCAAAATAATGTCAATGATGATTTGGGAAAGAATCTTTTGACCTAGTAAATGAAAAAAATTATTTGAAGAGTTTAATGTAATGGATCCTTTTTCGTAGTTTAATTTAGGATTTTAGGAAGAAGATATTGAGGTTTTCTGGTCCATTATTTATTTGACCTCTAATATTCTTAAGATAATTTTTTAGGAACAAAAGTTTGATAATAAATTTTGAATAATTATGGGCTATCAATATATTGGGGTGACTATTGCTATGTTTTTCATTCTCCATAGAGGATATTCTAGGATTTCATAAAATGTTTGGTGTATTTATCCATGATAAGATTAGTTATGGGTGATTTTCCTAATTCTCAGTGGGATGTGCACCTAGGAACCACAATTGTGTTTTAGGATAGGTTGATATGATTATGGTATCTAGGTATAATATGGGACATCATTACGTTTGTTTCTCATTTTCATACTCTCCAAAAGGTCATGGCTGAGAACTATAATCCTTTGGGATTACTTCATTCACTCCCAGTTAAATATTCTATGTGGGATGATATTTTTATGGATTTTTTAGGTTTATTCATTCCCATAAAATGATCAAGTTGATATGGTTTTTTCTATAGGATAACAAAATTTTCTCAATTTTTAACCATTACAGATACATACAATGTTGAGGGATTTTAAATGATGTATGTGAAAGTGATTTTAAATTTTCACGATGATCTATTAGCTATAGTATCTAATATAGATCATTGTTTTACCTATATTTTTTGGAATTTAATTTAGGAGGTAATAGTATATGTGGTTAAGTTTGGTTCAACGTATGATCTGAAGATGTATTTCTATAATTTTTGTGTTATACTGATTGAAGATGATATGCTTCGTGACGACATCCACAATTTTGTTTGACCTTGGGATGACCATTTTGGATTGTATTGTTTTCATATAAAAATTTTCTCCATTCCTTGATGATAATGTCTCTTTTTTAGTCATTATAATGTAGGCCATGTAAATATCCACTATTTTGGTTGGATATTGGAGAATGTTCCTTTATTGAAATGTGTTTGGTCTAAGATAAAATTATGACAATTTTGTTGATTCCTTATGTAATCATTATATAATAGAGACAATGTAAATCCAATTACAATCACCATCATAGACAATTGGTGTTATTTTATACATACATGGTGTTTTAGATAACTTCACCTTGGTTGTGTCACCAACATCATTAGAGGAATGTGAAACATTGCCCTCAATTTGTGGGACCCTTCGAGGCTATTGAAGTGGTTGGAAAAGTGTCTTACTATTTTGCAATTCCTCTAAATGTTATGATGATACATAACGGGTTCCATGTATCAAAATTTTAGAATTATATTTCATACACATCTCATATCTTGAGTTTTTAGGATCTTAATGTTTATCTCGATTTATCCATGAGTAATCATCCAGTCAGGATTTTTGACTCTGAGACTAAGGTACCTCATTATAGGACAATACATTTGGTAAATGTTCTATGGAATTATGTTTCTTATTCTCATGAGTATTGGTAGGGGTTAAATTTATGATAGATAAGTGGACTCAACTATTTTATATGTAATCCTTGGGATATTATTTGTCATAATAGATGGTTTTTATGGTGGGGAGGTAATGACGTCCTATTTTATTTTTCAGGTATTCTGTGACACATTTTTTTATAAATTTATTGAGGATAGTTGTTGGATGTTTTTTGGAGAAATTTGGTGAATTTTGGAGGAACATATAGTAGAGAATTCTAGAATCAAGGATATGGAAAACCATGAGTTTTTTCCAATCAAATCATCCACCCATTGATAGTGTTCTGGAGGGGGTACATTATTATTCTAAACCATGATTCTAGAACCTCCATGTTTTGTGTCCAAAAGTAGGGGTATTTTCCATGGATGAAAATGGGTAACCTTAACATGTTCCCAATGTGGAGAAAATATGATACCTATATAGTAGGGGTTCATGGATTGGGTGATTGGTTTTTTTAATCGTTAGGCCCTATACAACAATCTATGCACTGATGTTTTTAATACTGCCAAAATGTAATTAAATGTCATGAACCATCAGTTTAGGATTCTTAATCACTGAAATAAAACCTAATATGATTTAAATGGAATATTAGGCTCTCAATAAGGGGTTTTGGATCCTCATACCTCTACTCATGGAACATTAATGTGTTTTTTATTGTGTTTAAACTCATTTGGTTTAGTGGATCTTCACTCATGTGGTATCTTCTAATCGATATGTCTATCCTCATTATAGTTGTAATGATCGTGACATAATTGATTTATGTAAACTCTATTTTATTGGATATTAATTATAGGTTTTCTTTTGGAATCCTTGATTTCTCCATTCTTCATTGGTGAATTCCAGTTTTTTGGCCGATTATTTATCTTTGATTAAAGGTGTGAGGTTTATTTAGGGATTTTAAATTTCATTGTAATGTAAATTTACTTGATTTTATTTAAATTGATTTAAATAAAAATGTAAAAACATTAATTGATGTGATTTTCTGTTGGAATTTTATTTGTAATAGATTTTGGGAAAAAATATGAATTCCCACAAAATTGGATTTCTTGGTTGAGTTAGAAAAATGATTGAATTGATGAAATAATTTTATAATTGTTTCCTGGAAAAAAGATTCAAATAAATTTATTAAAACCAATGACTGGTTTTGTATTAAAAAAGAACGAAATAAAAAAACAAATTTTTCAAACTTGAAATTGAAATGGAATATTGAAATTCAAAATTTTGCAATTGAATTTGAAATGATGATTAGATTTCAAATGAGGCGATTTTCCCTATTTCTGTTGGTTTAATGGGAACATGTAATTTTTGTTAGTTAGTCTGTAATTTGGGACATTGATGATAATATATTGATCCCCTATAATTTAATTGATGACGAAAACTCTAAGAAAATCATCATTAATATCCTTGATGTGATTTTTATTAGTCATGCATGGCCTGATATTAAGGGATGTGTGTACACATCCGTATCTAAGATTACTGATGTGAGAAATGTGATGATCATGTAGCAAGAAAGTAATGTACTTCAGGTTATATGACCTTTGATTTTTATATATATTTATAAATATTACATTGATTATATAATTACTTTCATCATTATAAATTATTTATATAAATGATTATATATATATTTTATTTGAACATTTTAAAAATTGATTCCATTATTTGAAAAAAAATCATATTTTTTTATTATGAAATTGATATTTCATGTCATGAACTATTTAATTTAAATTTAATGCATTATTTTTTTAATTATTATAGAATCCTCTATAAAACACTTGGTGGGACCCTACTATGATATATTTAGAACATTGTACCTTTCCCTTCAAGGGATTGTAATTTTTCTTAAGTATGTTACATGGAAGGTTAATGTGACACATTGAAGTGGTGTATGATATTGATCCTTCATACTATGGAGTGGGGTTTTTACTGGTAAAACTGTTGAAATCATGGGATGATGTTTCATTTGAGCTATTTGAGTTTTATCTGGATAGTTTTTGAGTAATATGATTATAAAATGATGCTAGTTTTTATACCTATTAGGATTCTTATAAATTATTCATTTGAAGTGTTGAGCATACTGAATTTATAACTTTTTTATTCGACTTTTTTTCTAAAAAATCATTCCATATTTTTTCATCTCTCAATTTATGTCCTATTCTACAACCCTTGGAGATCAAGAATTCCCATTAGGCTATGCCATTTATATCTTGGTTTTGAGGGTACCGGGGTATCCATGATAGGTCATGAAAATTGTCTCCATGTTACCCACAAGAATCCAACCTACCTACACCACCCTTTTTATTTTCATCCCTAATTTCATGCACCATTATATGACACCGCCAACCATTTTGTGTCTCCCACACTGACATTCTTGTATGTCAGCACCATCATTTTCCATCCCCAGTATAAGGACTCCACCACAGAGTCACATAACCTAGAGTATTTTGAAAATAAATCAATTCCTTTTATTCCAAAAAAATAATTTTGGAGAATATTTCTTGATAAATAAGTCATATACACTTCTAAAAACCCATATACTAAAAATTGACCCTTATATTTATAATTCTTTTATCCCCCAATTTAAAAAAATTAAAATGAATTCCATTTATCTAAAATATTCATAAATTCAAAATTTATTTCTTCTTTGTTCATACTCATAGTAAAACCCTATGAATAAATATATAACCTTGGATGATAAAAAAACCATAGTAATTGTCATAAAAGTAAATAATTCGTTGGTTCACTAAAAATCATATAATAGTTATTATTATAACTACTACCAGAATTTCTTCTAAAAATATGAAATAAATTTTAAAAATAAGAAAACGTAAACTTTTCACTCATATAAATACTTTTACACATATACTATGAAACTAAAAACCATTTTTGGAAGCATATCGAATTATATTCTTAACCCGTGACAAAAATAACAAGATAGAACTAAAATATACAAGATATATCCCAAATGTTAACAACCTCCTTCATTCCATTATAGTTAATGGAAATGATATAAATTATTTTAGATATATATCAGTCTCACCCATCGTATATGTTTTATTGGGTTCACCTATTGTATAATACTTATAGAGAACACCTAGTGTATAATGTGTATCTATATCAACCATAATATAATATATATTTAGATAAAATATTATTATCTATAATTAAGAAGTTCCATATCTAGAATAAGGCATTCCACTATTCCACATTTTCATGTTAAAATCATTAATACCACTTTTGAACCCATTTGAAAAATGATATAAGGTATCAAAAAACCATTTCCTTTTAAAAAACATTCTCAAAACTAAAAAACCTATAGAAAATAGAAGAAAAGTTTTTATATAAATAAAATATGGAATATTATATTGTAAAAAACATCAAATAATAGTTTTTGGGTTGGTAAAATCAACTGAAATTGCATATAACAGAATAAAACAATCTTTTTTACTTTTCGTAATGCATGTCAAAACATTTGGTATAAAATACATATAATGATTCTTTTTTAAAACCACATAAATAAATTCAAAATATGGATAATTATTACTTAATAATTCATTTATTTCCATATAATATAATATATAAAATAGTATTAATTATATGGACATGGAAAGAATGATTTATTAAAAAATCATTATAAAATTTTAAAATGTTTTTAAGATAATGTGCCCCATATATCGATTTTGACAAATCCCATACTTTTTTTTCTTCCTAAACTAAAAAATTATGCGAAATATTTAATTTTTTAATAAAATTTTCAATTTTATAATTCAATTAATTTTATATATTTACATGATTTGTTAAATAAAATAATGACTTCAGTTCATGTCATCCTTTTTGATGTTATTCAGATCACGTTTCCAAAATGAATTTGGTAGGTTGAATATGGTCAAATACATCATTATTAAAAATATCAAGACTAATAAAAATTTATAATTTATAATTTTTTTAAATAAATTATAAATTTATTACTAACAATTAATTATGATGATGGGAAATTAATTATGTTAAAATCATGGAGAGGGTATAATATACATACGCTTGAGTGACATTTTAATTTCCTAAAGACCAGAAGAGAAAGACTGTAATTATATATATATAATTATTATATAATAAATATTGTATTATATATTTATATTCTATTATATATACCATCCTTGTGATGATTTTATGAAAAATTAATATTATCGCTTCCTTGTGGTGCAAATCAACATGTACACATAAATGAGAACCTCATTTTTCAATTTATGGAAAGGAAAGAAAATTGATGACATATTATGTTTAAAACATGATAATTGATTCATGAATATCATGTGTGTATATATATTAAGTATATTGTTATGAAATTCTTTGGTAGGTGGTGACGTAAAACATATTTTATCGGTTCATGAGATGATATTCGATCGTACACATGAATGAATATTATTTAACCCATATTATGGGAGGAGATATAGATATGGGTTATTATATTGAAATAAAATCATGTAAGTATTTCAAATATAAGGGTGTTATTGTTTCATCATGTTTGAAAAATATTTTATGGAGGTTGAAGAAGAAATAAAATGATAAATTCAGTTAATAATTATACCTCTTATTTCGGCCACCTCTTTAGGATTATACATAATCCACATTAGGATAGATATTTTTAACAATAAAAGGCCTATATGACTTTGGAATGGATAATAGAATGGGATATGTGATGGTTTTTTTAATTAAATATTCTCTTTATGTATGGACATGATTTGAGATGGGTGACCTTTTATAACTAGCGAAAAAGATAAAGTTGGATGTTTTAAAATGATTAAAATATAATTACATATTAAAAAATAAAAATCTCTCTAAAAAGGACCAATCTATAAAATAATAAGATATATTTTCATATAATGTCTAGAAAAAATAATTTAGATATCTTTTTAGGTCATTTTTACCTTTTTATCATTAGTTTATTCCCTGGGTAACCTGGTTTTATCATTAATTGTTATAAAAAAATGATTACTATTATTAATAAACAATATGAAAAAATTAACTTTAGAATCTTACTAAATATAAATTAATATAATTCAAAATATTTAATTCATTTTATCAAATAATATTAATATATGTGGGTGAATTTAATTAAATATTATACCTAGAAGACATTATGAATAATTATTTTTTTTAGAAATGCCTTTTAATTATTAACTGTTTTTATATAGAATTTAAATATAATTTTTATTAAAATGAAAATAATTGGATTATTAATAATATAAATGAAATAATTTTACATTGAAACCATTTTCAATCATAATGAAAATTTGTTAATTCTTAAAATTAAAAGATGGTTTTTAATAAAATGTATTATTTACATTATTCATTGAAAAATAAAAAATTTCAGAAAATTATCGAGAATTCATCCCAAGATAAATTTCAATTGATTAATTAATAAAATCAGTAGAATATTTTCAAATTGAAATTACATAATTTTGAAATTAATATTTAAAAAAAATATAAAAGGAAAGAAAACCCAATTTGGATAGATATTATGATTTTTCCCATTAATTGAAAAATTACCTAATATTCTTTAATGAATATAAATATTAAAAAACATGACTAGAGAAAATTATTAATTTCTAAAAGTTATTTATCCTATCATTACCTTGGATATTATAAACTTCACCCCTTTTATCATTATGTCCTCATAATTTTTTCCTCACATAAACTAGTGGGGAATTTTTTCCTTCATATCATTTTATTATTCACTAATGGATTGATCCAACATATGGGTCTTCTGGAAAACCATAACTTGTTGAAATAACATTTTATATAAAATTTATCTTTAATATCATGAATCTATATTGGTTTTTCATTATAAGAACGGGTTTCATTAAACTTAACTACTTCAAGTGTCAAAACATGAGATACATCAATCACATATTTTTCATTATAAGGAAACAAGAAATACAACCTGTACTAAAGATAAAATAGAAGTTGTTCAAATAAATAATAAAATAATACAAATTCAACCAATATATCATAAATTCCAATGAACCGTGAACTTCTCTCCACTTTTTTACCAAATCATATAACACTTTCAGATAGAGATTATTTAAGAGAAACATGATCTCATACCTAAAAATAATAATATTTTTTCCAGTTATCTAAATAAATTTTCATCATTCTTTGATTTATCCTAAAATGTTTATGAATCATATTCATCATATTAACCATTTCATAAAACAACTCTATTCTCAATAACAACCTTTCGACTACTTCATACCTATAAGAGGGAGTCTGAAACTATGTTCCATATATTTCCACAAATATTGAAATCTGTATATGGAAATGAGAATAATTATTTCATGAAATATAAACAAATGAAATTTAGTGATCATAAATTAACATGCAATCCAATAAAAAAAAATAATATACTAAAAGGAATGAACGGTTCACTCAGACTCTCCATTAGATTGAAAATGAAATGATTTAGTAAATTTTAATTTTTTTACCAATAAATTTTAATGTACATTAAAAATTTATAACTGAAACTGTGATCCTAGTAGATATAATGTATAGAGGAACTTAATGTCACATTATTACCTCCTTGAGATATATTCAATATAGATGATATAATTACATAGTATATAAAATGGGAAGTAAATATTAATATTATTTTATTTGATCAATAAAAACATAAATCACTATATTACCTCGATATGTATTGGAAAATAACACCCTGAAATCCATGGATACATTTTCCACATTCTAATATAAATTAGGAATAGGATAAAGCATCCATATAAGTAATTATTATAATGCATTATCCTATTGAAAAGTAAAACATTTCATCCCTAAGTTTAAAATAAATATATTCATTCCATCACACTTGTAATACTCATTATGGTCTCTGTACATTTTATTATGAATATTTTTAAAAGGAAATGGAGATCTATGATAATTAATCAATAATTCTTTTATCAACTATGAACTACATGTAACACATAATATATATAAAAATATGATAATACCTTATTAATAAACATAAATCTCATGCAAAAAACTATTATTAATATATTCTACATTTTTCTATAAAACATTACCCTTATTTTTAACTTATACAAATCATTCTGATCGAAGAGATTTTATAGACCACTGAATCAAAATAGAGGATGTTCCAGAAAGTATAATATCATGGACAGAATTCGTCAAACCATTAACCAAATGGTTATGTTCATAATGTATCATGGTTAATGTATCATAATATTTTTTAAACAAATAATTGTGTTTTATTTTCTTTTCTATGATGGTAGTGATTCGGTGATTCATAATCCTCAATTAGTTCCATATATCTTATCTACCTCTTGTTAAACTCTTTATATGTGAATATATACATAAAATATAAATTACTAATATAAATTTCACACTATACTCCATAAAAATGAGGTCTCCATTTTTTATTAATAAAAAATAGGATCATATAATTCTAGATTATGTGAAAGAAAAATTAACTAATGGTGTTTCAGACTATATAAATCATAAATAATTACATGAAAATTATGTATCCAAACAAAACCATCTACATTCGATATGAAATTCATCAAGACGAAAGATTCCCCATTTCTATAGGGGTTGTCCTCAACTGGTGTATTCTATATTATTTATTTAGTTCTAGTAAAATAACTATCGCATTCATTCATCTATATGAATGTAACCCCTTTTCATGTTAACTTATTCATAGGGTTATATAATGAAAAAAAGTTTTTTTCAAATAGACGGTTGTTACGCATTATTCTATAAAGACTATGAATCTTGATGACATATTTGGGTCTTTTTTATTCTTTGTAAACATTATTTTTAGAAGGATCAATGGTTATTCCAAATTTTGAAATAATATTATCATGGAATGAAATTTTTTGAATCCAAATTCACACTTAGTATATTTTCCATATAAATTATTTTCAATTAATGATTGAATAACTGTCCTTAGGTTTATTTTATGATCATTGTGACTTTTAGGAGTTAACAATATATCAGCAATACAAACAATTGAATACTTATAGAAATATTCAAGGAATACTCTATTCATGATTTCAAAATAAAATATTTGTACATTAGACACCCCAAAGAGAATAACTACTAACTCACCGTGTCGATTTCTAGTTTGAAACACCATAATGGGATTATCCACCTCCTTCATTGTCACAACCCATCCCCTAGGGCCTGTTTCGTGACTAACCATTTCCCACCTTTCATAGGGCAGAGGTTAGCGACATGCACCAAAGGCGTCAATCCCTAAACTGGGAAGTAATTGCCTTTAAAACATGAAAATTCACACAATAAAGTATGATCTGGAAGAAAAAAACTATGTATAATTATATACAAAGAGTGGTGAAAGTAGAGTGGCCAGAATATAAGACCAACAGAAAAATACAAGTACAACTGAAAATCACAAAACAACAGAATGGTGAAGAGCAGCTTCTGGATCATCCACAACGGATCCTACCTGAAGGGTATGTACAGATAGCCTCCTCAGCACTCCACGTCTGTCAGCATCCTCCATGTACCAACACATCGTATGGTCCACCTCTGGGTATCGTCCAGTCTTTGTACTCTCAACCTCAATTAGCATTGTCCGTCATCTGCATCAAACACAATGTGGTGCAGGCAAAGCTCGTGCAGGGTTCAGTATAACAATACTCAGTAGGGAGCTTGAGACTCTCCAGGGCTCACTAATTCCAACAAGGATAATCCACAATGTATGAAATTGACAGATAACCCAACTTAGGTATATTCACATACATATACCTATGTTTTCAAGTAATCCATCTCAATCATGAGGTAATAACAACAAATTTACTGACTCAGCTCAAACAGGATTATATTCTAGGGATAGTATCAAATAACAGCCCCGGTCACATTGTCAAATCATTGGAAACTGGAGGACTCATCCTCTATCAAGTACAGTGGGCCTACCGTATAACCAAGGGTCCCTCTCCAGTATTAACGTAGAAAATTCCCTAACTAGACACATAGAAAGGGCTGATTCTGAATAATTCTTCGGGTAACCCACTGCCCAGCCAACCTAGAAGGTAAACCCTATGGACAATGAGTAACCCACTACCCAGCCCCACTTTAGGGTAAAATCGGAACTGCTCTGATATCTTTGCACTACGCTCGTTCGTCTCTGGGAGGATATGCACCACAAGCATCAATTTGATACACCAAAAGTCATGAAGTTCCACATAGAAGTATCTAAAAGTTTCACCACATCATATGGTTCTTAACGCAACAGACGGTGCATCAATCGGATGCCCGATCTGTGAGTTATTATACTTTTAGTCATGGGGGCCCGGTTGGATTCATGCATGATCCAACCTGACCGTATTTTAACTTTACCCTGTATAGAAGTGGGGTATACTCAAAGGAACTGTCACACACCAAGATAACCAGCACCGCTGATGATTTTTCAAATGGCTTTTTGGTGCCAATGATATGTCCAATGAAAGTAAAGGGGTTAGTAATAGGTCTGGGTCCGGTCCGACCCGGTCGGACAAACCCGGTCCAGCCCAGTCTGGGTTGACCCAGTCTGGGTTGACCCAGTCTGGGTAGACCAAGTCTGGGTCGACCTGGACAGACCTAATGGGTTTGGGAAAGCCCATTGGGTGGGCTATCCTGTTAGGTTTGGCTCGTCCCACTGGTCCCAGCCCAGCCGGCCGCATGAGCGGTTCAACCCTGGCTCGTGGATGGTTCAGCCCGGAGCATTGCGAGGGGGCGGCCTGGCGCAGCTCGGCCCAGAGGGCGCAGCCGGGCCAGTTCGGCTAGGGGGTCGTGAGGTGGGTCGAGGGCCGGCTTGGGAGGATGGCACGACCAGGGCGCCGCTTCAGTTGGGTGGCGACTCGGGTGGCCGGGTGGCCGGGAGGCAGACGGGCAGGCCAAGAGGTGGCAGGGCCATCCAGTAGACAGGCCAGCGGGAGGCCGGGCGGGCTGATTGGTGGTCGGGTAAGCTGGCGGGCGGGCCGGCGGGCGGCTGGGGGGTAGCTCAGCCAGTGTGGGCTGGCGCGCGGCCAGGTGGTAGCACGGACAGCGTGGGACGGCGGGTTCGTCCAAGGCGCATGGGAGGCATGGTGTCCGGGAGGCTGGGAGGCATGGGCCGGCGGCGGTGTGGCCATGGGGCTCGGCCAAAGTGTTGTTGTTTGGCCCGGAGCACCAGAGCGCTGCGACAGTCGCACAATTCGCGGAGGCTGCGGGTAGCACATCCTTTGTCTTCATCGCCTTCGTTGTTATGTCACCTCATCCCTATGCCGATGTTCATCACATACAAGTACAACAGAGTGGTCCGGCCATGTTAGTGTAGCCCACACCCTCCGCGTTTAGGGTGGTATAAAGTGGCTCAAAAGAATGAACTTTAACAACCCACCTGCAAAGATTAATCCCAAAACATGGAAAATGGAAACATACCCATTCAACGTTTAAAAAAAACGAAGAACATGGGTGTAAATCATATTCAAAATAAAACCCCTTCCATTGATTGTTGGTCGTCGACGTTGAAGTCTCCAGAAGAAGACGAAGGAGTTCATCGTTCGACCCATTTGCCATGCACTTCCTATCCTGATCTACGTCGTCTTGTTGAGGATGATGTAGAAGTCGGTCATCGAAGACGTCTCACGATGGCTTAAGCATTGAGGAAGAAGATGAAGAAGGTCAGCATTCTCTGTTCTTCATTCTTTGTTGGGAGACGGAGGTTCTTTGTTGGGAGCTTTCTCCTAAATCCTCCTCTCAAAGTTGCCACCAAAATGAATATGAAAACAAAATAATAGATTGTAATATCTAATTAATCTGTTGGCACAATACTCAAATTTTTCTAATTAATTATGTAGGATCATCTTAATTAATTCAAGGGGTTGGCACAAGGAATTAATTTGGGGAGTTGAAGAGGCTCTCCCTCATTAATGAGGGATAATTGAGAGGATTTCCTCTCCTCCCATTAATAGGGGAGTTTAGCCCCGTGTAGTCCCCACATCATAACCCCTTGTGAGAGGTTAGGTTTGGGTGGGCCCCACCACCATAACCTTTCATGGGAGGATAAGTTGTGGTGGTCCCACCTGCATCTACCATGAGGTGATTTTAATCGTCAAATAAAAATAAAGCCACACACTTTATTTATATTTAATTCAAACTCTAAAATCCCAAATGACAAACTTTTATTCTCGACTCACTACCATCGAAGTGAAGGTATCCTTAAGTGAATACCGGCGCTACGCGTTCAACGGTGCCCTCGTATTTCAATTCCGAGCACCCGTTCAAAAACTACAAAATGCCACTCGTGCGTTTATTGAATGTACCTGAAAGAAAGGTCAGAAAATTATTATCAGTCACCCTTAACACATGATGGTCATGTTTGGGATCCACCTAGGTAAAACTCACCCCAAAAACACAATGGTACTCTCAGATTTTTAATCTGAGCAATCATTTAGAAGCTATAAATTTTACCATAAAATTTTTTTCACTTAATAAATTTACGTGTGGAAAAAAAACTAACTTTTTATAGTGGCCCGCACTGGCCAATGTTAGTATCATATTAAATAAAGCATTCCCATGGGAGTTTAGTGGTGGTATTGAATTTTTAAACCAAGTTACCATTTTTGAGTTATAGGAAATTGAAAAATAAAATAAAATATTTTATTTTTTTATTTACGATTATGCCATTTTGGGTTATCTCATAGGAGGCTCATGATGACTAATCTTAAGTTGTGCCTAGTGTAAACCCGCCATCATGTGCGCAATGGTGCCCTCAAATTTCATGGACTCATAAAACTCTTATATATTTGAAAAGAAAATTAAATGAAAATTACATGTCATTACATTCTCCACACCTCAAGGATATACATCCTCGTAATCCACAACTCAAACTAAAGAAACAAATGGTGGTACTGCGCACGCATCTGAGCCTCCCTTTCCCATGTTCTCTCTTTAAGGTTCATGTGATGTCAACGAAAACGCACCAAGGGTATCAACCATCCCTGAAGGACCTACCTCGGTCAATCCTCAGTCTCTAATGAGACCTCCCTAAAAGTCGCCCCATCGTCGACGTCTAGCTCTCCGTGGTCGATGATGTGAGAAGGGTCGTGCACGTATCTCTCAGCTAGGATACGTGGAAGATGTTGTGAACCTGGTGCGACTGAGGTGGAAGCGCTAAGAGATAAGCCAACTCGCCAACTCTGTTGAGGACCTGGAAAGGTCAGGGGAACCTCATAGATAATAGGAAACCTCAGCCCAATCACTGCAAACCTTGTCAAGATGAGACATGTAGAAAGACGTGGTCGCCATCCTCAAATACTAGAGTTCTCAATCTTCTGCCAGCATTCAACTTCTGCCTGCTCTACTCTGTGTAGTCTTAATCCGCTCCTAGATGATTTGAACTTTCTCTGTGGTATCACGTACCTTCTCTGGTCCCACGAGTGTTGACTCCCCTAGGTCAGTCCCGCACAAAGGAGATCTTCATGGCCGCTCGTACAATGACTCTAAAGGTGACATTCCAATGGTGGAGTGATAGTGATTGTTTTATAAAAACACCAACAAGGGTATGTAATCCTCCCAACTACGACTAAAGTTGAAGACACAAGTACGCAGAATTTCTTCAAGGGTCTGAATGGTCTGCTCAGTCTGACCATCTGTTTGAGGATGGAAGGCAGTGTTCAAAACGAAGTTGTGTCCTAAAGCCTCCTGCAACCCCTTCCATAACCGAGAAGTAAAATTTGCATCATGATCAGAGACAATGTTCGATCATACTCCATGTAGCCACACAATCTCCTACACACAATGCTGTCCCAAGCCCTCTACTGATCCCTGCTCTCGAATCGGTAGAATGTGAGACGACTTGGTGAGTCGGTTGACAGTCACCCAAATAAAGTCATGTCATTTGGATGTACGTGGAAGTTATATCACGAACTCCATGGATATCCCATCCCACATCCACTCTGGGACCTCTAAAGGCTGAACATATCCTACTAGTACCTGATGTTCCACATTCACTAGCTTACAAGTGAGGCATCGAGAGACAAAATCTGCAACTACATTCATCATTCTCGACCACCAGTTCTATCATCGGAGGTCCTGGTACAACTTCTCCACTACTGGATGTACCGCTAGAAGGGATGTGTGTAACTCCATCAACACATCCTCCTAAAGTGACACTAGTTACATAGTATATTTTTTAAAGAGGATGACATGCTCCCCAACATCAGAAAATCATCAGGTTCCTTCCTTGTTGATATTTGTGCACGTCATGACTCACTGTCAGTGTCCCCATGTTGTGCCTCCCGGACTCACTGAATATGTGGGGGAGTGACAGTAAGAGACTGATGGAAGGATGATACATCTGAATCCAAAAAGGATATCTGTAAAAAAGCTAGAAACATTGTCCTGTCACTCAGAAGATGCAGGACAGACCTCCTACTGAGTGTGTCTACTTCCATGTTCCCCTTCCCAGAAGTATAGACTATCTCAAAGTCAACTTCTGCTGGAATGAGGGTGAGGTTGGACGAATCATGAGTGATTGGATTCACCCTCATATGCTTGAGTTTATCTTATTATTCATGGGTTTCCTTTTTCTCTGACTAACGAAAACCTCATTCAAACGTTGTTGATAAACCACAACCTTTTTTCCTAACATAGTTAATTTGAGTGTGAACTGTGGATGTCAAGTCGAATCCCAAACTAACATTGTAAGGACTCAATGTTTCCACCAAGAGGATACAACCGAAACTCTTGCCTCAAGGGCCACATCACATCGTCATCATAAGTGTTATTATTGAGTCTTCTCCCAAAGGAATCTCTAGAAGTGAGCGTCAAGTCTACAATTTAATCGAAAACTATAGGTCCTGGACAAGATTTGTGGAAGGAAGGACTGATTGGTATCTATGTCTATTGAAACGAAATGTAGTAGTAGACATAGACCATACCTAGAATCATTCATAGAGCCCTTGTGTTTCATTCCTTGATATCATGCAACAACTCTCTTCCCGTTTACACCATCTCCCTGAGCTTGACGGGGTCCACAAAAGGGGATGGTTGTAACATGTCGAAAAGTACACCACCACACGCTGCTCTCCTATCTCTGCTTCCATTCCTACTACCCTACAGATTCATATATCCCTTAAACGTTTTATATTCCCATGTATCTGATACTGGAGAAAATTCTATGACATCCCACTGCTAACATTCACTGGCTGTATTCGTTCAACCAATGAACATTCAACCACAAAGGTTCTCTCCAGAACCCTAGCATAAGTAGGAATGCATAGAGGATTATCATTGGCTCATATATCCTTTAAACACACATATCTTAGATGTTCGAGCCTTGAAGTATTGATTTTATCGTATTCATCGAGTACCAGGAATGATCTGTTCGCCTCTATGAATACTCAGCTACAGACATGTTGTTCTGCCGATGCTGTAAGAGGTTCTAGAGAACTCTCATCCACCTCCTCGAGCCTGTCCTCAGCCCCCTATGAGTCAGGCTCACCTCATAACCTAAGAGGTATCTGATGCTGAAACATGTGTAAGGCACTAAGCCTATATGTGTCCTCTACTGGTACCGCTGCCTATAACAGTTGACCAGCGGGTAGTGATATATCTGGAACACTACCCAAAGGTACAATATCGGGAAATGGTCCACATACCGAAGCCTCATCACTAAGAGGACCATCCTCATGGTCACTCACAGAAGAAGACTAGTAGCTAAGATCATTGTATTCTCTACTGTTGTCTCAACTAGGTGGGAAACTCTAGCAACTGCCTCTAGCTAGCCCTCAGCTGTATGGGAATCTGTCTCGCCTTGAAACAGTAGAGGACTCTACTTCTGGAACTCGTGAAACACGATCCGTCGGCGTGTACCATCTGCTAGTGTGGATGGTTGTATCTTCTTTCCAATGGGTGGTTGTGTTTTTGGCACACCACCTGATGGTGCCAACATAGTAAGAGGGCCCTGCACTGGAGCCTCGATGTTCGGTGGGCTATCAGTATGAACAACTCTTGGAACTCTAACTAGCTATCTGCATGGAGACAACCTAAAAGAAATAGATGTGCTACGGTCAAAGATTACACCTGATGAGCTGACCTGGTAGAGCTGACATAAAGAAAACTTTTGAAAACTAACACGCAATCAGTGTTTTCATGCACTCAGCCAAAAATCAGTAGTCATGATCCTGGTGTATGGATACATCATTCACCGCACTAACACTGTACTCCCTAAATTGAAAACCACACTCTATACACTTAACACTATTTCTTCATAGAAATGAATGACCAGAGTCTTATGTTCTGTGGTAAAACCGACTCCTCTAATACCATTTTATCACGACCCAACCCCTGGGACCCATTCCATGACTACCCCAAGCCCTCTTTCTATAGGCCAGGGGCTGGAGACTAGAACCAAAGGCATAAATCCATAAATTGGGAAGGAAATGCCTTTAAAACTTGAAACCTCACACAAAAAAGTATGAGATGGAAGAAAAACACTAAGTAAAACAGTATACAAAGAGTGATGAAAGTAGAGGGGACATAATACAAGCCCAAAAGGAAAATACAAGTACAACTGAAAACAAGTATTTCTAAAAAGGAAAAAACGTATTAAAGGTGAAGAGAAATTCCTAGATCATCCACCATAGATCATACCTGACGGGTAGGTACAGATAGCCTCCTCAGTAGTACACATCCATCGGTCTCCTCAGTGTACCGACATGTCATATGATCCACCTCCAAGTATCGTCCATTCCTGGTACTCTAAGCCTCAATCTGCAATGTTTGTTGCCTACAACCAACATAATGAGGTGTGGGGAAATCTCATGCAGGGGTGAGTATATCGATACTCAATAGGGACTGTGAGACCCTCAAGGTATCACTAATTCCAACAAGGATAAACCAAAAAGTATGACATCAACAGGTAACCCCACATAGGTATATACTCATACATATAACTAAGTTATCAAGTAATCCATCTCAATCATGAATTAAATACAAAAGGTTAATGACTAAGCACAACTAGGATTTTATTCAAGGGATAGTATCAAATACCATCCCCAGTCACATTTTCAAAACATTGGCTTCTGGAGAACTCCTCCTCTATCAAGTACTATGGGCCTACCTTATAACCAATGGTCCCTCTACGGTATTAATGGACAAAAGTCACTAACTAGCCACATAGAAAGGGTTGAGTTTGAAGAAGACATCGAGTAACACATAGCCCAGCCCAACTGGAGGATAAACCCTAAGAGGTCGTCGTGTAACCCACTACCCAGCCTAGCTGAAAGGTAAACCCTAAGGTCAACGGGTAACCCTCTACCCAGCCCCGTTGTAGGGTAATCCCAGAACTGGTCTGATATCTATGCACTATGCTCGTTCATCTCTGGTGGGATCCCCTCCACGAGCTACAGGTCGATACTCCAACTGTCACGATGTCCCACATATAACTATCTCACAGGTCTGCCTCGTCATAGGGGTCTCAATGCAACAGAGAGTGCACCAATTGGACACCTGGTCTGTGAGTTATTAGACTTTTAGTATCGGGGGCCCGGTTGGATTCGTGCATGATCCAACCTGACTATAATTCAACATTATCTGGTTCTGTAGTGGGGTATACTCAAAGGGACCATCATGATCTAGGAAAACCAGTACCAATGATGGTTTGTCAAACGTTCATTCATAGCCAAAGATACGGGCAATTAATGTAAAGGGGATAGTAAAAGGTCTGGGTCTGGTTTGACCCGGTCAGACTGATCCGGTCCAACCCAGTCTGGGTCGACCCGGTCTGGGTCGCTCGATCTGACCTGATGGGTCTAGCTTGGCCCATTGGGCAGGCCATCCTGTGAGGTTTGGTCGGGCCCACTGGGCCCATCCCAGCTGGCCGCGTGGGCAGTTTGGCCTGGGCTCGGGGCCGGTTCGGCCCGGAGCGTCGTGAGGGTGCGGCCTGGCGGGGATCGGACCAGGGGGCACGACTGAGCCAGTTCGACCATGGCACCGCGAGGGAGTCCATGGGCCAGCTCGAGAGGGAGGCATAGCCAGGGAGCCACTTTGGTCGGGTGGCGTCTTGGGTGGCCGGGCAGGCAGGGAGGCGGTCTGTCCGGTCGGCATGCGGGCTGGTGGGCGGCCAGTTGGTTTGGCCAGGGCGCACGGGAGGCACAGCGACTAGGAGGTTGGGAGGCATGAGCAAGTGGCAGGGTGGCCAGGTTGGCCCAGCCAAAGGGCCGCGGTTTTTCTCGGAGCACCGGAGTTCCACGAGGGTGGTGCGGTTCGCGGAGGCTAAGGGTAGCACGGTCACTGTTCTCACCGCCTTCGTCATTCCGTCGCCTTATCACCATGCCGATGTTTTCCCAAATATGAATGGAAGATGGGTCATGCCATGTTGGTTTCTCCCTCACCCTCCTCTTTTAGGGTGGTAGCAATTTTCTCTCAATAACGAAGTATGACAACCCACCAACAAAGATTAGTCCCAAAACCCGGAAAAAGGGAAACATCCCCATTCATCATTTAAAAAGAAGGACGAACATGGGTGTAAATCATATTCAAACTAATACCCCTTCCATTGATTGTCAGCCGTCAATGTTGAAGTCGCAGGATGAAGACAAAGGAGTTCGTCATTCATCACGTCCGCCACGCACTTCCAATCATGATATGCATTGGCTCGTTTACGACGATACAGATGTCCGTCGTCAATGACGTCTCACAATAGTTTAATCTTTGAGGAAGAAGTTGAAGAAGGTTGGGATTATTCATTCTTTGTTCTTGGTTGGGAGACAAGGTCTTTCGTTGGGAGCTTTCTCTCAAATACTCCTCTAAAAGCTTCCACCAAAATTAATATGCCAACAAAATAATAGATTGCAATATCCTATTAATTTTTTGGCTCAATATTCAAACTGGTCAAATTAAATAGGTAGTCTCCCATAAATTAATTCAAGGGTTTGGCATAAGAATTTTATTATGGGAGGTGAAGAGGCTCTCCCCCACTAATGAGGGAGAGTTGAGATGTTTTCCTCTCCTCCCATTAATAGGGGAGTTTAGCCCCGTGTGGTCCCCACGTCATAACCCATTGTGGGAGGTTAGGTTGGGGTGGGCCCCACCACCATAACCTCTCATGGGAGGTTGGGTGTGGTGGTCCCACCTATAACTTTCATGAGGAGATTTTAACCATCAAATAAAAATAAATCCACACGCTTTATTTTTATTTATTTCAAACTCTAAAAACCCCAAAAACTCTCTTTTATTCTCGACTCACTGTCATTGAATTGAAGGTCTCCTTAATCGAATACCATTGATGTGAGTTCAACGATGCCCTCAGATTTCTATTCCGAGCACTGGTTCAAAAGTTACAAAATTCCACTCGCGCGTCTACTGAACGTACCTGAAACAAACTTCAGAAAATTATTAGCAGTCACCCTTGACCAGCGCCAATTGAGGTTAGGCTCTTCTTAGGTGAAACACACCCCAATGAACACAATGGTACTCTCTGATTTTTAATACGAGTTACCGTTTAGAAGTTATAAATTTTACAATAAATAAATTTCCACTTAATTATTTTATTTGCGGCCAAAAACTAACTTTTTCTAGTGGCCCGCGTCGGCCATAGTTAGTATCTTCATAAATAAATCATGCCCTCCCAAGTTCATCAGTGGTCTCAAATTTTTAATCTGAGTTACCATTTTTGAGTTATAATAAATTGAAAAATAAAATAATTTATTTAATTATTTTATATAGGATTATTCAATTTTTGGGATTTCCCATAGGAGGCTCGCGCCGAAAAATCTTAAGTTGCACCTAGGTTAAACCCACCATCCTGAGGGAAACAGTTCCCTTAGATTTCTGATCGGAGTAACTATTTAGGGTTATTCCACGTTTTTATGGAAACTGCTAATGCACATTAATATAAAATTATCAAAACTTCGACAGATCATCCCAGGTACTTCGGGCCTCAGAATCACGCACCGTCAGATTTCGTGGACTCGTAAAATTCTCACATATTAAAAAAAATTACATGAAATTTCCTGGTCTTTACATTCACCATTAACTAAAGGAATCCTAAAAGAACATCAATCTTTGAATAATATTTTAACTCATAGATGTAAAAAAATAAACAATAAATATGAGGATAACGATACTTATTAATAATAGTGATGTTATTCAACGTTCTATAATCAATGAAAACATTATCTAACAACCACTTAAATCTACCTTTTTCAATTGCAAAATTTATACATGTCCCATTCGATAAGGATTTTTTGGTATTGTCATAGATTCAAGAACTAGATAAATAGTAATATCAAACTTCCATCCCTGAATAACATTAGAAATTTCATTAGGTAATATATCCATATATTCATTCATTAAAAGTACATCCTTAGTCATAAAATTTTCATTGTTTTCTCCATTATGAGAAGGGTAACATTCACTTCAAATTTATTATCTTCATGATTTTTTATGAGTGGTATGAAAAAATTTAATATAATTTCAGACCTCTAAAATATTTTTTTCTTTATAATATGAATGTTATTCCATACAATAATATTATTATACTATTAAAAGTGTAGTTCAAGAATATTGATAAGAAGTAGGGTATCAATAATAAAAATATAAAGATTCTTATAAATTATGGCTACTTTTATAATTCCACCAAGACTTATGGAGAATAGTTATATCTTCTTATAATAATGGTTTATTCCCATTTTACATAAAAAACATTAAAAAATGATGGGAAATGATGATCCAGATTCAAAAAAGGAATTGATTCATTTCATATAATCAAATTTCATACATGTTACCAAACCATTATGTTGACCAACTTCAATAATAATGGTAGTAAATGATTTTTCCATTATAATTTTAAATAGATATTAATTATTACCAACTATATTAATTAAATATTAACAAACATTACCATAATTTCCCAACACTTTGTATTTAAAACATCTCACTATTTTATGGACATCTATTACACCATTATTGTATTCTTCCTGAAACATTTATTTATAGTCATGTGTGCCATTATCAATCATACCAAACCAGTAATTTTTTAGAGATCATATGAAAGATTCCACGAAATGTTTTTAACACACATAGAATGTGATGGGGGATTAACTCCAAATTTCATAGTTGATTGCATTAGAATTGCTTTCGACCTTCACTGCCTCTTAATATTATTACCTAGAGGAACATAAATTTCAAAAAAAAAACTCAATCTAAAATTTTAATTCACAATTAAAAAAATTCACAAAACACTTAAATTCTCTAATTTCCAATTATCTTTATAAAATTTATTTTTGTATTGAGAAAACATTTTTATTTTTCTATAAATGTCCTAAATAACATTCAATTAGTACCCTGACAATCATTTTAAATTTTCCACATTTGTAGCTATTAAATCATTTTCCATTATAAATTCCAATATTTGTTTCTCCATCCCAAAAAAAATATCCATTATGATGTATTTCAATAGAAAATGTTTCATCAATATATTACATTCAATAGTATCAATCACATATCTATATCTTTTTTATTCTTAACCAAAAACCACCATTGATCATTTTAACCTTTAAAATGGTAAATTTCAATATTTAAATTTTTATGTTCTAAAAATAACATGGATTTGAATTCTTTTTATGATTAACGAATCCATCCTTAACATATAATTAGATCTAAGGTTCCATAAATATTTAAAGGGAACAATTTCATTAAATACACAACTATCAACTACTTCCACTTTGGTAATTCTATTTTCTTTCTAACAAGGTATCCTATGTCTTTTAAATCCATCACCAACTGATCCACCATAATAAAAATATTTATTATTTGTAATTACAATAATTCTAGGATGCTCAATTGGATGGGAAATATATTTTTTACAATTTCTTACTATATCTTCCTTATTTACTTTTTACAAAACCATTTTAATAGTCATATATTATGTAAAGTATGATGGTAATATTCAAATGTTATATCAAGAGAATTATGAAGTATATTATTTGGAGTTTATTCAATTCACATTTCCTTAACCTATAATATCATGTAGACCTTTTCTCTGTTACCACATATAAGAACCCATAATTAAAAATTACATAATCTAGTTTCTTCATAAAATCATTCAAATTCATCAATATCCAAATATAATTTATGATTAATGATTTAGATAATAATGTCCTAAAATACTACATAACAAACTAATATATTTCAATGAAGAAACATTTAATTAGTCTTTATTTTTTCACAACATAAAACTATTACAATGAATGATTTTTTTCTATAAAAATATTCATTACATTTAACATGGGTTCTTATTTATTATAACTCATTCTATATACTAATAAAAAATTTAAAAAACGGGCGGGAATAAAAAAATTAGTATGGGACATTAAATTACAGAATATGCTTATATACTGAAAGACATGAAATCCCATTAATTTTTACCATTATCAATAAATTATTGATCATATTAAATAAATAAAAACCATATGAAAAAATATGATTTTTCCAAATTATATCCACCAAAATCAATTAAATGAAAATGGAAACCCGTTTAAAAAAATTATATAATTATATTCATAATATATATTCGAAATACATGGATAGTAGATAAATTTATAGGATAAAACACTTTAATTAACTCAATACTTTCTTTAGAACATATATACAACAACACAATGCATTTCAGAGCAATATTAGGCCCACCCATCAAAGAATCCCTATCAGGTTCTCCAGTTATATAAGTTGAATTGGTTTCCCCATTCATATAATCTATATAGCATCCCGCCTTTTTATAACATAAACTTTCATTACATTACACAAAACTGAGGATCTTTAAGGTCTAGTGTCTTGGAAACCAGGAACATAATACATGAAAACAACATAAAACATTCTTCTTAAAAACTTGAAAGGCGTCTCCTTAAGTTCATTATAGGTTCATTACTGCATCTCATAACCTGGGGACATACATCAAAAGAAAAGGTGAGCAGAAGGCCCAGTAAGGGAAACAAGAAGAACATTTTACATGTAAACTTGATATACTTCAATAAGGACATGAAAAGAACTTTAAGGCATGAGAAAGAAATCATGAGGCATTTCATAATAAAAACAACATTTTCCATAACTTGAAGATGTGGCTACATCATTTAACATAGACAATCATGAACATATCACCAAGGTCCATCCCCAAGGTGTCATTTGAAAATTACCAAGGTTATTCACCAAGGTATCGTGAAAATTGTAATCTCTAGTGGTTACATCATTACCCAATGCATTGGAGCGCTATCAGGGCGCACACTTAAATTTGCCTTTATTATCATGTGAGCCACATATATCATCATCAAACATTTCATAAATAACCCATATAGCATAAAATAAATGGGTTTCATTTCATAATCATAACGTTTTAAAAACTTCTTTAAAGACATGATCTTAACGGCACTTTAAACCCACGGAAGGGAAAGTGGGTCTCATGTATGTAAATCCCAGAATTTAAAATAGATCATTTTGATATATATGTGAATACCCTTGTAGAAATAAGAGCTTTTAGTATTCACTTTATAACATAAAATAATTTTGAGAAAAGATGGAGAGGCATTTTGAGACGAAAATTCTGCAGCATAACGGCTATGTTTTGGGGTTTTAGAAAACATTGAAAAGAGAGGGGACATGGGTCACCCACTCATAAATGATCCATAAAACAGTAGGGGATAGAATAAGAAGGATATATGGAAATGGTAATGAAATTTGAAGGACATACCATTTGAAATGAAAAACATGGAAGGAAGACAAAAATTAGATTTCTCTTATGAAAATTCGGCAGCCTAACGGCGTCAATTAAACTTCAATAAAAAAGAATTGACAAGATCAAATAGGGTCCCTCATCATATGATCATAAGAGATCAGTATGATAGATATAGAGATCATACCCCAACATAATAAAAAGGAAATTGAAAGACTTGACATGAAAGTAGAACTTTGAAAAGAATGAGAAGGGTGAAAGAATCCCTTAAAAATTCGGCAGCCTAATGGTGTCACTTAAACTTTCATAAAATGAAATGATGAGAGTAAGAGGGGATATCTCATCATATAAACATGAAAGGGAAGTAAGAGGAATATAAAAGAACATCCTCTCACATAAAAACATGGAGCATAAAAGGAATGACATAAAAGATATTACATGAAAAGAAAGAGAGGGGTCGGATCCCTTACCTTAAAACGTGACTCTTGAAACTCAAAGGATTGGACCTTGAGGGCTTGGGGGCACCTTGGGAGGACTCCTTGGAAGGTAATAAGACAAGAATTCGTTGGGGGAGAGTTGGGAGTGAAAACTAAAGGAGGAAAGGGTGGGTATTTATAGGGAAAGTGAGGGGACAAAGCAATAATGGCCAAGGGACACCTCACATGTGCTTTTCTCAAACCCATGTGCTCTCCCTTGGCATTTATCATGGAGTTAGGCCACATGGGGCCCCCACAACAATAAGTCATCACCCTTGGCCGGCCAACCCTCAAAAGATCTCATGAAATCATCATGACACCGTTATGATGTCATTAAACATACTGAAACCCTAAAATTGTATTTTTACTATTCACTGAAAATTCAACTTTCTCAGAAAAATCCCAAAATTTCACATTAACCAAATATCAATGCTATGATTTCAAAAATGAAATCCATTTTATAAAAATAATTTTCTAAATATTTTTAATTTAATTTTTAAATAAAAACACTATTCATCTAAAATTCATTTTTTTCAGAAAAATCCCCAAAAATTACCTTAACATAATATCGATGCTCTGAGTTCAAAAATAAAGTCATTTTTATAAAAATAATTTTCTAATTATTTTTAATTAAATTTTTAATTAAAAAACACTATTCATCCGAAAAAACTAATACTTGAATAATAATTTATGAAACCGTTATTTAACCATTTTATTGAATCACATTACTTAATCAAGGTGCCTAGATTATTTTAAAACTTTCTTTAAGTGAGATTACTAATCCATTTGGTCACCTTACTAATCCTAAGCGTAAAATCACTATTCATAATTTACTATTCATCAAAAATTAAGTTGATCTTATTAGACTCCAAATTTTGTACTGAACATAATTGTAGAAGACCATTTTTTGAAAATCATTACACATTTTTAATTATTTAAGGTTTACATAAACATTTTTAAAATATCCTTTTTCTAAAATTCATAAAAATATGCATACTATATTTATCCGGTCATTTCAAAATTCATAAACTTCATCATAAGATGAAATCCCAATTTTTATTTAAAACAAGGATTACACAAGGTAGTTACGGTCTCGTTACATAGCCCCTTATAATACCAGCATAGGACTTAAGAGTAAGGTGTGCTAGGGTGATAGAAGCTTGGGGCGGCTCAGTCAACATTGCCCGAGTAGTAATTTCTATCAGTTTGAACTTCTCACGAAGGTGATTCCGTTCCAGATTCACATGATGAAGTTCAGCTTCGATTTGATCCAGAGCAAAGCCCAATGGTGCTACCTCCTTCCCAAGCTCTGTTATATGGGCTTCGATCGGTCCAAGACTACTAGATGAGGCCATCAAATCTTCTTTTCTATAATAATTGACCAAGATTACTTTTATTTAGAGACAATAATCAAAACATTTTGTTCACAGCGGTCATATTGACCGATGGTTATATAATAGTCAAAACCCACTGATCTCATTTTAATTATAATCATGTTTATCAAATAAAAATTCTTTTGTTGAGTATAAAAATAAAATAAAATGACACATGAAATTAGTAATCAAGATTTATTCAAAATTTCGGGTCGTTACAATCTTCCCCCCTTAAGAAATTTCGTCCTCGCAATTTTTTTAAAACTGGGTTTTGAAATTTCATTGAAAGTCCCACATCAGAAAAAGAGTCATTAACACTATTACTTTAAAAGAAATAAAAGGGAGTACAAAGGCCACCCGATATTACTCATACAAGGATTCCATGTAGGAAACATGGACATGGAGGAGAAAACAAAGGGTCACATCCTAAAGGAGAGTGATAGAAAACATTATTATGAGGAAGTTAACCACCAGAAAATCCCAAAATTATGATGTGTGCAAGCGGTCTTTGATTACCTAGTAGGAAACGTAAACCAACAAACTTTTTGTTTTACGTTCCTTTTCATAACTTTGAGGAATTCGTTTACAACATAGAACAAAAACATAAGGAAATATATCTACCTTCATGTAGAGTTTAATCCTTTAATAAGTTTCTACCCAAAACTAATCTTTTCTCTAAACTATGAGCATTCAAAACTACTTGGTCTCATCAAAACACAAGAATCATCTTCTAGAGAATCACATAATCCACAAAAGATCAACTATCTATTTCTTCTATCTTTAAACATTATCCCAAAAACAGAAAGAGTAAGGTAAAAAAAACTCTTCAAAAAGAAATAATCCCATAGGAATGGATACTACTTTTAAATTTTCATGTTCCATGGTACTACCCAAAGTTCATCATAGTCCATTCCGTAAATAATGGTCCTTAAGATTCCTCAAAATAAACCAAACTAAGATTGAAACCCAAATACAAGAAAGATTTGATAACATAGTCTTCCAAAATAAACTTCATTGTTCATCTCCAAACAACATCAACCACTCCTAACATCTTATAACAAAAGTAGCTAACCTAAACTTATTTTATCCAAGATAGGTTAATCATTCCCGTAAGTAACCTAAATTACTATAAGTCCTCCTTAAATTCATCGATTCTTCAAAATATAAGTCAACCTTAATCCTCAATGAAAATACCGTTGTAATCTATTTACCTCGATCATATAGGGTCCACAAAATAGTGAACATCTTCCAAAATAAAAATCATATTTTAATCCCCTAATCATCTCTGTCATCTTAATACGTCAATCGTAGAATTTCCTATCACATTGGTTGTTGAGACATGTTCTTCCATTTCCCGCCATTAACTAAGAAAAGAAACTATAATTAGGGGCTTAAATACTTAGCCAATAATCAAGAAAAGAAACTTAAAGAATATAAGGATAACTTGTAGTTGAAAAGTATACCCTAACTTGTGATCCCCTAGGTTCCCATCTAGGTTATCCATGATCATATATTCTTATGTGAACCTTTATTTTATTTTATCTTTGATCCTTTAACAATGGTTCATACTAAGCTTATGAATTTACCAAAGCATATCCCCCGGCAGTGTCGTAACCAAGAGTACAGCAAGGCCCGTTGTCGTGTACCAGTTCCCGTTCGATTCTAGCTCAAAGAGGTTTTTTCGGGTTTTACCCCTATGTACATCTGTGCCAGAGCCACCTCTACCTGCTCGTATCCAGACAGGGATGTATTTGCTTGGAAACCCCTTACTCAATACTCACCAAAATACCATGAATATTTCCTATATTTAAACTTTTCTATAGGGTTATTCCTAAATTTTTTATATCCTAATTTCCACAAATAACTAAACCATCCTTTGATACCAACTATAGCATCCCGCCTTTTTATAACATAAACTTTCATTACATTACACAAAACTGAGGATCTTTAAGGTCTAGTGTCTTGGAAACCAGGAACATAATACATGAAAAAACATAAAACATTCTTCTTAAACACTTGAAAGGCGTCTCCTTAAGTTCATTCTAGGTTCATTACTACATCTCATAACCTGGGGACATACATCAAAAGAAAGGGTGAGCAGAAGGCCCAGTAAGGGAAACAAGAAGAACATTTTACATGTAAAGTTGATATACTTCAATAAGGACATGAAAAGAACTTTAAGGCATGAGAAAGAAATCATGAGGCATTTCATAATAAAAACAACATTTTCCATAACTTGAAGATTTGGATACATCATTTAACATAGACGATCATGAACATATCACCAAGGTACATCCCCAAGGTGTCATTTGAAAATTATCAAGGTTATTCACCAAGGTATCGTGAAAATTGTAATCTCTAGTGGTTACATCATTACCCAATGCATTGGAGCGCTATCAGGGCGCACCCTTAAATTTTCCTTTATTATCATGTGAGCCACATATATCATCATCAAACATTTCATAAATAACCCATATAGCATAAAATAAATGGGTTTCATTTCATAATCATAACGTTTTAAAAACTGCTTTAAAGACATGATCTTAACGACACTTTAAACCCACGGAAGGGAAAGTGGGTCTCATGTATGTAAATCCCATAATTTAAAATAGATCATTTTGATATATATGTGAATACCCTTGTAGAAATAAGATCTTTGAGTATTCACTTTATAACATAAAATAATTTTGAGAAAAAGAGGGAGAGGCATTTTGAGACGAAAATTCTGCAGCATAAGGGCTATGTTTTGGGGTTTTAGAAAACATTGAAAAGAGAGGGGACATGGGTCACCCACTCATAAATGATCCATAAAACAGTAGGGGACAGAATAAAAAGGATATATGGACATGGTAATGAAATTTTAAAGACATACCATTTGAAATGAAAAACATGGAAGGAAGACAAAAATTAGATTTCTCTTATGAAAATTCGGCAGCCTAACGGCGTCACTTAATCTTCAATAAAAAAGAATTGACAAGATCAAATAGGGTCCCTCATAATATGATCATAAGAGATCAGTATGATAGATATAGAGATCATACCCCAACATAATAAAAAGGAACTTGAAAGACTTGACATGAAAGTAGAACTTTGAAAAGAATGAGAAGGGTGAAAGAATCCCTTAAAAATTCGGCAGCCTAACGGCGTCACTTAAACTTTCATAAAATGAAATGATGAGAGTAAGAGGGATCTCTCATCATATAAACATGAAAGGGAAGTAAGATGAATATAAAATAACATCCTCTCACATAAAAACATGAAGCATAAAAGGAATGACATAAAAGAGATTACATGAAAAAAAAGAGGGGTCGGATCCCTTACCTTAAAACGTGACTCTTGAAACTCAAAGGATTGGACCTTGAGGGCTTGGGGCACCTTGGGAGGACTCCTTGGAAGGTAAGAAGACCATAACTTCGTTGGGGGAGAGTTGGGAGTGAAAACTAAAGGAGGAAAGGGTGGGTATTTATAGGGAAAGTGAGGGGACAAAGCATTAATGGCCAAGGGACACCTCACAAGTGCTTTTCTCAAACCCATGTGCTCTCCCTTGGCATTTATCATGGAGTTAGGCCACATGGGGCCCCCAAAACAATAATTCATCACCCTTGGCCGGCCAACCCTCAAAAGATCTCATGACATCATCATGACACCGTTATGATGTCATTAAACATACTGAAACCCTAAAACTGTATTTTTACTATTCACTGAAAATTCAACTTTCTCAGAAAAATCCCAAAATTTCACATTAACCAAATATCAATGCTATGATTTCAAAAATTAAATCCATTTTATAAAAATAATTTTCTAAATATTTTTAATTTAATTTTTAAATAAAAACACTATTCATCGAAAATTCTTTTTTTTTCAGAAAAATCTCCAAAAATTACCTTAACATAATATCGATGCTCTGAGTTCAGAAATAAAGTCATTTTTATAAAAATAATTTTCTAATTATTTTTAATTAAATTTTTAATTAAAAAATATTATTCCTCCGAAAAAACTAATACTTGAATAATAATTTATGAAACCGTTATTTAACCATTTTATTGAATCACATTACTTAATCAAGGTGCCTAGATTATTTTAAAACTTTATTTAAGTGATATTACTAATCCATTTGGTCACCTTACTAATCCTAAGCGTAAAATCACTATTCATAATTTACTATTCATCAAAAATTAAGTTGATCTTCTTAGACTCCAAATTTTGTACTGAACATAATTGTAGAAGACAATTTTTTGAAAATCATTACACATTTTTAATTATTTAAGGTTTACATAAACATTTTTAAAATATCCTTTTTCTAAAATTCATAAAAATATGCATACTATATTTATCCAGTCATTTCAAAATTCATAAACTTCATCATAAGATGAAATCCCAATTTTTATTTAAAACAAGGATTACACAAGGTAGTTACGGTCTCGTTACATAGCCCCTTATAATACCAGCATAGGACCTAAGAGTAAGGTGTGCTAGGGTGATAGAAGCTTGGGGCGGCTCAGTCAACATTGCCCGAGTAGTAATTTCTATCAGTTTGAACTTCTCACGAAGGCTATTCCGTTCCAGCTTCACATGATGAAGTTCGGCTTGGATTTGATCCAGAGCAAAGCCCAATGGTGCTACCTCCTTTCCAAGCTCTGTTAGATGGGCTTCGATCGGTCCAAGACTACTAGATGAGGCCATCAAATCTTCTTTCTATAATAATTGACCAAGATTACTTATATTTAGAGACAATAATCAAAACATTTTGTTCACAGCGGTCATATTGACCGATTGTTATATAATAGTCAAAACCCACTGATATCATTTTAATTATAATCATGTTTATCAAATAAAAAAATTTTTGTTGAGTATAAAAATAAAATAAAATAACACATGAAATTAGTAAACAAGATTTATTCAAAATTTCGGGTCATTACAATCTATATCAGTATCTCCAACCATATAATATATATTAGGTTCACACAACATCATGTATAAATATCATGTAGAATATCATGAATAAAATATTTATTCTTTGATTGTAAAATATTTAAACCCTTAAAAAACTATTTTTATCCAAAATGAAAAACATTTTCAGATATGGAAATACACATTCGCTTTAAAATCTCATTTTTGAAAATAAAATACACAAATCAATGGAATTATTTGTTATTTTATTGAAACATGGATGATTAGAATGTATCAAAACATCAAATAACAGTTTTAGGATCTATAAACTCTATTGAGGTTATATACAATAAAATAAAACATCCATTTTTTCTTTTATATAAATATTTTCGGAAGCTTCTATATAAAATACATAGAAATATACATTTTGGAAAACAAAATAAAATAAAATGAGACATCAAATGAATTATATAAATCCTTTTTCCCATATAAATATATATAAATATTTTTAATAATATAAACTTTGAATAAAAATATTTGGAAAATAAATATTCAATAATTTATATGAGGTATTAAGTAAAGGTGTATTATACCAATAGTCTGAAGCATCATGTACATTAATTATATTCCCGAATAACAAAATTATGTTATTTTTTTACTTTCAGAATAAATTTTTAAATTTTATTATTTCTTCAATTATAATTATTTATATGTTTTATTAAATTATAGTTTAATTTTTGTTCTTGTCAGTTGCGATGATGAAATTCGGCTCATATATCCAAAATGGATTCTTTGATTTGACTATGGTCAATGAGATAATAATTCCAATACATAAAAATTAATATTCAATAAATATTCATGATTTTTATAATTAATTTATACTTTAGAAATAATTGTTAATGATGGTTTTGATAATTTCATTACATTACAATCATGCAGATAATATGTCATACATAATCACGAGTAACATTTTTTTTGTTGAATGGGAGTGACGTAAAGAATGTAAGAACCATTTTACCTTTATATATAGTATGAATATATCATAAATAAAATATTATACCATAAAATAAAATTATTTACTCAATAGATTAGATTCAATGATGTAAAGCACATCACATCGCTTCCTAGAGGTGGATATCCTAACATACACAATAATCTACATTTTCATTTTTCAATGGTATGAATGGTAAAAAAATTGATTTCATAAGATGTTTCTCAAATGTTAATTATTTCATCAATGAAAAATATAGATATTAAATCTATCATCATAACCATTAATGTGTGGTAGTGATGGAAATATAATTACCTCGGTTTTTGTGATGGAAGTTATCCCTTTACAAAAATGATAGTTTCATTTATCTTTTAAAAGAATAGTTCTTGGATATATGTCAAGATACTATCATAAAGAAAATTATTATATGTAATATATTAGTTTTTTATTTAACTGATTTTGAAAAAAATTGGAGGTATTAGTAGAAATTAAATGAAAAATCATGGTTAAAAACATTATAAATTCTTCATATAATTTCATTAGGATTAAACCTAAAAAATTTATAGGATGGTTTTTTGATCATAATTATGGTATATAGAATATAGGGAGGGATTATAGAATGTTATTTGGTTATATCATGTCTAAACCAGACACCTATTGAAATAAAAAGATGGTAGGATAGGTTGTGTACATAAAAAATTTGGGAGAGGGATCACTTGGAATATTTAAAAATATTTATAAATATTATCATCAAATTCAACAAAAATAATCCTAAATAAAAGGGGAGATGTGAATAGTGAATAGGAGTCAAACCCTAGATACATTGGATGAATCATGAAACACCAACTAAATTTTTTCTGCATTTTATCTGTTAAAAATGAATATTCCACATAATGTGAATTCTCATATAAGAATTATAATTACTTTATGAAATACAAATCTAATAAAAAATGATAATTAATAGATTAAATGTCCAACATTAACTCATTAGATTAACTATGCTTGTATACCTCCAAAAACATTGAGGAAAACATGTAGTCTATAACATGTGCCACCGAAAATAAAAAACCCAATATGTGTTCCAAATTACACATACACAATAAAAGTACATCAACCTAGTTTATTTTTAATTTTCCATTATAATTAAAAAAAATCCCATTCATCATTAGGTTGTAAAATTATAAAAAAAATTAAAATTGAATCATGATTTCAAATAAAAATTTGATTAAAGATAATTTTCATGGTATTCAAATAAGTAACTCTTAGACCCCATCCCGTAAAATACTAGTTCCTTAAATAGATTTTTAAACGATAAAACCATATACATATTCTTATTCATAAAATACAATGTTAAGATAAAAAGGATAATTTAAATTATAGAATCAATATTATGCATAAAAATTAGGAATTGAAAATTTCACACCCCAACCATACCCCATATATATTTTATTTATTTATTACATATTTAATATTTTTTTTAAATTATAATTGGTTATATGAGTTTTTAGGTTTTTACAATTCAATAATGATAAATTTAGTAGGTCACATCATGACATAGAATGTTTTTAGTGTTACTATCCATTATAAAATTCTTATTATTTTTTTATTGAATGAAATAATTTCGATTTCATGTGGTGAACTGCCATGAAATCCCCCTATATAGAAATGTCATGTTTTAAAATACATATTTTCTCGCTCTGAAATGATACATAGAATAATGATCTACCACTATGTTATGTTTTATATATTTTTCTAGGAGTTTGGTCACATAAAAAATGTACAGTGTCGCTATTTTACCATGCTTTGTATGAAGAATCATGTACTATGGTGAAATAATCATGTCACATCATTCCCAATGTAGAATTTTATTTTTTCAAAATTCCATCCATTCTATTATAAATCTAAAACCATGTTTTCATTTTTCTTTTTCATTCATTGAATAAACATCCCAATGTGCCCTAGGAAACATCTACTTCTCCTATGTTTATTTTGGAGCTTCCAAAATTGATTTGATGTTATTATGTCATTCATCTACAACCACTTCCTTCATTATCCATTCTTCCCTTATTTTTTCCTACATTTTCAATTATCCATGATTCCAAAATGCTCAGGTTAAGGGTTGATATAAACTATTGATTCTTATTGGTTGAGGATTCATATATTTTTCATTGGAATTTTTCTTTTTATATTCATTTTTGGGTCATATAGACTATATTGATTTAAATATTTCCATGAATTTCCATTTCATGTCTTAGTATGAAATTATTTCAATTTTCTAATCATATTTTAATTAAATTTATTCTAATTTTTGGACATATTGATTGGTTGAGGAAATTTTAAGAACAATTAATTCAATTTAGAAAGGATTTATTCATATATTATCTTTTTTATAGGCCTTTACCTAAAAAATTATTCATACCACATTTCTTTAAACTATATAATTGGTTCTATTTGATAAATCACTTAGCAATCTCATTTTTATATTTTAGATTGATTTTATTTGTTTTTATTTATAATTTGAGGTGTTTTTTACAATAAATTTTTTATTCATGTAATTTATTGACTTTTATTAATTATTTCAAGGGTTATTCTTAGGAAAATTATATCTAAATTATTCTATATATTATTTTGTGATGTTTCACCAATATTTATATTAATTATACTGTATTTTAAATAAATTTTGTTTTCTCATGATTGAAATGATGTTGGATACTGATTATCAAAATTAGAAAGGGTTAACAATGATATTTTATTTCATTGTTTGTAAATATTATTTTACTGATTTTTTGGTACATAATATGATTATTAAATGGGTAATATTGACTTTATATTGGTTTTAATGAATATTATTGAAATGAGATTATTATTTTAAATCACAAATCTGATATAAAATAGTATATAAGTAAACATCCTATAATTATTTTTTTCAAAATGCTATGAATCCTGTTATTTGATTGTAGGACAACTTGATATTTAATATGATCTACCAATGTTGTTATATTTATAAAGGAGGGGATTTACATTAAATGCTATATGGAGAATGGATGGAGATATGTGAATAAAATTTTTCTATTTTTTTGATATATAATAAAAAATTTATCCACATCCTATATAAATCATTATAGGGATCCTAGATATCATAATTATTGATTATGAGATGGTTTCTAGGATATTTTATTTCATTCACTGATTATAATTTATTTATTGAGTTCTATGATTCCAATATGGGGAGTTCCACTAATGATATTTAGTAAGGCATGTTGGGTGGTTATTATATAAAACCCTCATCGATTAGTATAACAGATTCGCCAAATTATGTATGTTTAGGATCATCTCATATTATGTTAAGTATTTTCTGGTTATTGTCTCTATTTTTATAAGACTACCTTTCTACGACATTTTTTAATGTTATGTTTCATCAATTCTTTTAATTATTATTTTTAACTAGTTTATCATTCTCACATTTCATTAATTATTTGGTTGTAATTATACGTGTCTTCCATTTATCAATTCTCTCATTGTTTTGTATTTTTATGGCATCATATTTGTAATACTTTTAAAATTCTACACGTTTTTAAATTTATTTTTTGTTGATTTTTCTTTAAGAATATTTTATTCCTTTAAAATGTAGTTTTTTAAAATGGATATAAATATATAATTTTCAATATAGTTTCATAAAATGGATTGCTTAATAATTTTTTAAATGTTTTGTAAATTATGTTTGTGTTTGAAGAATTTGATTTATGTAAGATCGTGATTTTAATTATTTTAAATTTATAATAAAAGATAGAAAATGTATATGAAGTTGCACAATTACAAGAGGGGGTAAATTGTATGTTTAAAAAATTATTTTATATCTTTAAGAAAAAACTATGTTTAAAAAAAATTAAACAAGGTAAATTCACAATACCTAAAATAGTTTTATGAGACCAACTTTCTTATATTCGGGAAATATGGTTCAGAAAATGAAAAATAATGAAAGTATAAAATGAAAATATTCTACCTTAAAGTGTATATAATATTACTTATCTGATTATGTAAAGGTACAAGAAAGTATATCAAAATTATACATTCTTCCATTATAAAAATTCATCGGAGAAAAACATGAAACAAAACATGTAATATGTATAAAATCGTTTAAACCAAAGAGTGGGGTTTTGAACTACAATGTATAAATGTCCCATGATTTCTACTTTCAAGAGATATTATCTTATCCACACTATGGTAATACCTTGATAGGAATATTGTAATATATATTTCCATCGCTACAAGCCATCAATCTTTAAGGTAGTTAGAACCTCTATATTTTGAACCCTAGATTCCCTATATTGTACTCAGCAACAATTAGAGTCACATGAAGAAATCTGAATAAATCTTTCAGAATACACAAGGCATGAGAGACTCTCTCTCTATAAATCACTTCACAACATGTGATATCAATATTTCTTGAACAATTTTGAGCTCATTCAAATGAATGCCTATATATAAAAACATCTCTGACGGTCGGTTCCTGCCTCAAATGGTCTTGTTTTTTCAAATCTTGGAGGGACCTGTACATGTGTCACTTAACCAATGGTTAGATAGAATCATATTACAAGACAACATTTAATAACAATAACATGTGTTAGGAAAATGACATTTCTTTAAAAAATCTTTTTTTCAGAGTTTGTGGAAGAAACAAAATTCAGAGTCTATCTAAATAAACATTCAGTGTTTAAAATATATGGACATTCAGATTATATTTTAAAATTAATTAGTAATATGAATTTTAAATATTCCTAAGTTTGAATTCCAATGAATTCGTAATTTGAATTCTAAGGAATTTGGAGTTTGATTTTTAAGCAATTCAGAGTCTAAAAAATAAGGAATTCTGAGTCCAAATTATAAGGAATTCAGAGTTTTAATTATAAGGAATTTGGAATATTAATTATAAGGAATTCTGAGTATTAATTTTAAGGAATTAAGATTCCGAATTATGAACAATTCCTAGTATGAATTCATAGGAATTTGGAGTCCAAATTTTATAGAATTCGGAGGCTAAATTTTAGGAAAATCAGTGTTAATTGTAGAGACTTAGGAGTCTGAATTTTGGAGAATTATTACTCTAAATTTAATAGAATTCAGTGTCTAAATGTCAGAGAATTCGGAGTCTTAATTTTAGAGAATTCATAGTCTGAATTTCAGATAAATAGAAGTCTGAATTTTTGAGAATTTGAAGTCTGAATTTCAAAGAATTTAGTGTATGAATTTTAAGGAATTAAGAGTTTGAATTTCAAAAAAAATGGATCTTGAAAACAGAACACTCTATTACAGGGGAATTATATGATTCAGATGTTTTACAAAAGAATAAAATTTCAGACTTATTAATAAAATGATATTGATTTATGGAAATTATAAATTTTAATAAGAAAAATGAAGGTATGGATTAAAATTTCCTTAGAGAATGGATGTTTTCCACAGAAAAAAATCCATCGGGAAAATAGTTTTCCTTAAGATAAAGTGTTTGTCAATTTAAAAACATTGAGTAATGAAAAAGAAATAAGGAAACTTTATTAACTCAAGAGATATAAATACTGTTTTCAATAGGTGTTTTTTAAAATGACAATTTATGATGTTTTTGTTAAATTAAATTAATATACCCATTAGTGAAATAAAAATGGGTTATTATGATCACACCCGAATCCCGATACTTGGTATTCGTAGACTAAGTTACTTTTGGAGGTTCAAGCTTCGTTATTGGGAGATATTTCTCATGGACCCCCTTTTTCAGAAACATTTCCAGATAAGGCTAGGTTGGTTGTCATATTTTGACCATCAGATCCCCTGGAGATCATGACATATATTATAGTTTTATATTATGACATAGATTTTTTTTATTAAAACAAATATCCTTAAAAAATTTGGATTTATTTTATGTCATTAATGACTGTTGATTTTTTATTTATGGCATCCACTTGTTTTATTTTTAACTATCATAACTATATATGTAATTTTTCAGAGATTTCCAATGTATGGGCACACCAAGTAAGAATTATGATGAAAATTTTACATATACATGATATTATTTATCATGGTCAAAATAATTCGTCTTGTGTATGCTTGATTACCTGGTTGTTGGGAGAAAATTGTTGTTAGTTGGAAATCTTTTCTTTGTGAAAAATGGTACCACGAACTATATATATCAAAAAGTGTAGTAGAATTGCATGTAGTTTATGTTTCATGTCTATAATGTGGTAATTATACTTTAAAAGGGATGAGAGTGGACCGCCACTTGAAAAATATAGGCTTTATTGTCTAATTAATATTATACATGTCCATAATTTTCAACGTTAATTTTTGAGAGATAACCTGATTAGATCTCCCAATGTTTTTTGTTTTGGGATAGAGTAATGTTAATATAGGTGACCTCCTATGAACATTCTGTTGGTTTTCTAGAGTGTGGAATAGTAACAATGAATGAACTTCTATTTTCCTATTTGGGAATCATTATTATGATAAGTGACCATGATGGGAAATATCATACTCTATTATACAAATATTTTTCATGGATGGAGTTTTTAGTTACCAAGGGCTGTTTGGTTGTTTCTGTTGGAATTTTTATTCATTCTTCATCTGTTTTTTAAAATTTTGATCTATATTAATGAATTTTTTAATTCTATTAAACACATATATATTTCATATAATCTATCATCATATTGGAAGAAAATTTTTGAAGAGATTGTGTAACATGGTGATCTAACAAGGATTATCGAATTTTGTATGTCCCATTTATGTGTCTCATTATATATATGAGTCGTAGTTCCATTATTGGAACGTGTTCTACCAAACAGTGAGAGAAAGATTGTTTTTGCTAGTAATCAATTTTTAATGAAAATTAAATGATGAATTGATATTATTTTATTATAATTTTTCATTTTTTGTGAAGAAGATTCTTTTTTTCTGTAATTTGAAACAATTCCTTTGGGAATAATAATTTTATATTCATATAATGTTTTAAATGTGTTCAAATTTAATTTATTTGAAGACATTTTTGACAATGGAATTGTCAATTTTCAAATTTTTTTGATATAGGATTTTATGATATCAAATATAATGTGTGTGATATTGAATCTCACTGGGATATATTTTAGAGAGGGACTCACTAAATATGTTGGAAATAGAAAAACACACAGTTTTGAAAATATTAAAGGGAACATTTTAGTTAAATACTATATAATGATTTTTAAGGATGTGTTGATTTTTTTGGTTTCCTATTTTTTATTGATTTATCATTATATAACCATATATATCATTAATATTTATCATATTCATCCTTTAAATGTCATATGTTATTTCAAGATTTTTTTATGGATGGTGTTCTTCAAGGATTGAGTGTAGAATTTCTAGTCATTGATACTACCTAGACACTAACATGATAGTGTATCTTAATCCTTAGATAAAAATTGTTCTTAATTAGACCAGTTTCATTTGGGAATATTTCCAGATATTTGGTGATCTATTATTTACTTCTTCCATGTAGGATATTAATGATGATTAACTTTCCCATTATTTGACATGGATCCTATATGTACCACCTCTGGTTTAAATTTAGTAACCCATTATTTATCTGGTTTAGGTGTATAATGTTGGTTTTGTTCAGTTTTTTATTGTTTGGAGGATATTTGGAATGAGTTAGTGGATTTTTTTAGAGGTTCATTGGTTGATAATGGTTACTAGAATCCTTGATACACCTTCAAAAATTCATTCTATGAAATACAATGGGATTTGGGTAGGCACACATTTAGGAATGTGGTTTGGATGAAACCATTTAGTCATCATAGAGTAACCATGAAATGTAGAATACGGGTAAGATAAATATTGTTCACATTATGTCTAAATAAATTAACCAATCGTGTGAAGGTTTTATGGAAATATTATATAGTGCACGAATAGTACGCAGTTTTCCTAACCATGAGACCTAACCATTCATAGTTAAATAATTATATCCTAATAAAGTGGATCTCAATAAAAATTTCTCTTAAACATATAATTTTAAAATTATTTGGACCCTAACTTGGTTACCCCCTCCCAATGGCTAGAGACACACTCTCCTTCAATCAGATAGTGACCCCCTGGTAAATCATGATGCCTTGATGGCCAAAAATCTAGGGATGTCTCTATTTTTTGTTGTTTTTTTGATCTACACGTATTCTCTCACCTGTAATGTTGGATCCAATCCATTGGTGAAGGATATAGGTTTTTATATTCTAATCATGATGAGTTATGGCTATTTCTATGTTAGGGAATAAGATATAAGGTGAGATTCTTGAGATTTAACATGGTTTTATAGACTAATTATTGTCGTTATTAGTTTCTATTAGAGTTTCTAAGGTAGGTGGATTCATTCTCAATTCCACTTATTAGAATATAATGGGATTGTTTAAAATTATTTTAATTTAATGAAATTTGATGTGAAATTGGTGTGAAGGTCACTGAAAAAATCCTCTTTAGTGGTGGATTCTGTAATTATAGAAATTAATTATGGTGAAAAATTATTATTTTTTATGATTTTAAAATTATTTTCTAAATTATGGTTTGTTTTTTATTCATAAAAATGGTTTGATTGAAATGTTTTTAATAAAATAGGTGTTTATTAAATGGCTTTAAATGGTTTTTAACATGTTTTTTGCATGAAGGCACTGGTGTGGGGTCATGTTTTTTATGTGACCCTAAATTAGGGGTGTGTACCATTGGGGTATAAAAGAAATGACCTTGGATAAGGGGAATGTTCCATTAGGGAATAATTAGATTTTCCACTTATTGATTACTTGTTGGATAGACACGAAAACAATCCTGAGTATAGAAATTTCACTAAATCATGTAAGTATGGATGTTATTTTGTGTAATTGAATCATGGTATGGATATGATAAAATGTTTTTTTGAATGATATAAATCCATTCTTGTTAATATTCCTTGGAATTTCTTTTTTAGAATACAATTTTTGGATGGAATTTCTTTTCATATGATGTGATATGAATAAATTATTTTAAATATTCATATATAAATCATTTTATATAAACATGCTAAAATGTATTATCCTAGTTGTGTGTTTAACATTTCATTTTTATAAAATAAACTTAGTTTCATTACTCATCCCTCATCTTAGTCACATTGTCGTTTGTTTAGATATTGTTTTTCAGAACATAGGTAAATTCAATGTATCACAATTCTCTACTGATGCTTCATGATACAAAGGAATTTTTTTTATAGTTGGAGCATGGATCATTCTGAGGTTTAATATATATATGTCTTTGGTGTCTATGAGGTTTTTGGCTTAGTCTTTCTCTTTGGTACTTTGATATAATTTATGGTGTAGATTGGTATTGTTGTATTTTTCTATTAGTTTGAGTTGTATTTATTTGTTTTCAAGAACCATATTGTTTTAGTTTACTTATGATATACTTAGTTGTGGATATTTTATTTACAAAGGTAAAAGTATCACCCAACAATATTGAATCCCTTGGAGTTTATAGTCACCCTTTGGTATCTTTTGGATGTAACATAATTCCTAGTAGTAGTTAGTCCACGATTAAATCCAATAAGGATGGAAAGGATGTTACAAATGGAATCATCTTCTTCAGTCCTTGAATTGCATGGGTTATCCATCTAGGCCAGTCTTCCATTCATTTTCCAAAATACAGTATTTGTTGTTTATCTTGGGTTTTAAATTATTCCAATTTATTCCTTGATTTTGGATGGTGGAAATTATTTTGATTGTTGGGACATAAAATGTAGAGCATAAAAAGGTCTACCAAACCTATTTATGCTAACATTCTTGTTTCCAATGATTTTGGTAGATATGTGTTTTTGTGATACTTATAGGCCTTGTAGTATCATTATAATTGGGTTTTCCAATTTGAAGGGCACGCCATGAATTGAAAGAAAATACTTCTCATTATGAGTGAATTGTTAATTTTGAGTAATTATTTATTTTTTCATGATTTTATTTTGATATTTTAAAATATTGGAAAAATGCTTTCATTTGTGAGATTTTGAGAATGTGATGATAGTGATATTTTGAAAATGATTTTATTTTAAAAATCATGGTGGAATTCTCAAAAATGTGTTTAAAAATGAAACTGTGTAATTTTGGAAAATTATGATTTAATAGTTGTGATATGGTAATTTCAAAATTTCTAAGACACGACATTTTATAGAGTGAGAATTAATGTTATTGTTTTTTATAGAAAATTGAATGTGGTTGGTATCATATAATCTAAAATTAAAAATATTATAAGAATATGGTTTCACCATATCCATTGGTCAGCTAATTGTTGGATTAGATCGTATTCTATAATATTCAGTTTGTGGATGGTGAGAAGTTGGTGGATAAACCATGGAAAGTGGGTAATTCTATTCAGTTCAAGAAGAAGACAACTCATCATTTAGGGTTATTTGGAACTCGAGAAGGAAGAGGTGTGGTTGAATTAAATAAATTGAATATTTAATTTCCTAGTAAACCGATAATAGATTATAGTAAAGTTGACAATGTATATTATGGATGATATGTCATCCCAAAGGTGGGATTTTTCAGTTCAGGATAGATTAGTACAAGGAATTGAATTAGAGGATTTTGAAGAATTATACAATCAAAAAATCTAACCTCACCACTTTATAATTATATATATGATAGTCTTTTGGGTCTTGATGAATGATAATATATCATGGATAGATTATGTGGATAAATATATGAATTTATTATACTTTTTACCAGAATTTTATGTATTTGCATCCTTGAAAAAATGAATTTTCAATTGGGGAGGATGTAAGAGATTCACTTGAAGATATCAATTTTTTGTATAAGGGATTATTTAATGATAGTCCATAGAGTGATTGGGGTAGAAAAGGACATGTCATGTATTATTGGAGGAGAAATATTATCTTTTCTTATGGGAAATGCTGGGAACTCTAATCCTTGGAAAAAGAGGAAGGGAGAAACCTTTTCCCAAGGTTAGCGAATGACATAGAATTATGTGGCTAGATCAGTCAATTTTCATCCAAACCCAATGATAAAGACTATATGTTTTCAATGTTATCCATTTGAACACATGGTGAGAGATTGTACAGAGCCTTCTGGAGGATGTCACAATTGGAATAAAATGGGACATTTTCAGTTCTATTTCCATAGTACCCCAAGTGTTGGTTTTTGGTTGACATCTCCATATTCTTAAATGTAATATTCTTAGATGGAATGAGGGAAGATTAATAAATCATGTTAGACAAACTATGATGGACATGGGGATTCTAGGAATACCATGAATATCTAGTATGGGAAGACATAGTAGAGAAAAAAGAACAAATTTTTGGGAGTAAGGAGTTATATAGAGCTGAGCAAGTGAACGTTTATGGTCAACCTGGAACTTCTATAGTGAAAGGTATTATTATTTTGATTTATATCCTTATGAAATAATTATTTTGATACATGTTCATCCAATTCATATTTTTCTTCCCATTTTTTAATCTTTTAGGTTTAAATGTTGAGATGGAGCCTTTGGTTTTGAATCATCAAAATCATCTTTGTCAAAGAGAATGTCATTCATTCAAGTGTAAAAAATGTTTCATTAAAATTTATGTAGCTACGATTATATGGTATTTATTTGTTAATTATATGGATTTTTATGACATAATAATAGGTATTGATTGGCTAAAAATTGTTAAGGATCACATTGATTTTTATACCGAAATAATTAGATTTTTTATAGATGTTGGTTTTAAGGATCTCTTTAAAGGAGAATGGAATGTAAATGTAAATTAAACTAGATTTTTCACCCTAGAAGATGAAACAATATCTTACCCATCGGTACTTACAATTTTTCATTGGTGGATGAGATCGATAATATCAATTTTCTAATGGCTTTTGATCAGATTCCTGATGTTTTCCACAATAATTTCATATGGATTCAACCAATAGAAAATATTTTTGATTGATCTCCTCCTATGGAAAAGTTCTATTTAACTTATTTATTTTTAGATATAATCCTCAAGAAACTGAAACTTGATATTGTAGTTGGAATAACTATAAATAAAAGGGTTGATTCAGCTTATAACATCTTGGGGAGGAGCACCAGTCATGTTTCTCAAAAATGATGATATAACTTTTTGGTTATATGTTCATTATATTACTATTAAATAAGAAAAGAAAATTAATTAATATCCACATCATGCATTGATTATCTATTTGATCAGTTGAGGGGAGCCCAATGGTTCTCTAAAATTAATTTTTGAACATGATATCACCAATTATGGGTTTGGAAATAGGATATTCAAGTCCTATTTTAGGAGTATATATGTCCCTTATATGTATGCGGTGATGCCATTCAATCTTATAAATTCACTAGTATATTTTATTAAATTGATTAAAAGAATATTTTAAAGGTTTATATATTGTATTATAGTGGTGAACATGGATGAAAAATTTGTGTATTCATGGACAAGGGATGAGAATAAAAAACATCGAGATAGATTTGGGTATCATGTGGGTTGATCATTTTTATTAAAATTTATAAATGGTTTATATTTGGATATAATAGGTACATTTCCTTTGCAATGAAATCTCTAAAATAGTTGTTTTCAAGGATTTAGAAAATCATTAGATGATTACCATTAGAACCATATAAAGAATGTCATTGAGATACACAGTTTCATAAGATTTGATAGTTATTATCAATTATATATTCCTCAATTTTCATATCTAGATTAACCTATAATAGATTTGATATGGAAAAATGTTCCATTTCAATGGAATGATGATTTTTAGAATTTTTTTCTATAGCATAATGTTCTCCTTGCATCATCACTAATTGTGATAATTCTATAGTTTGTATGAGGTTATATGGTTTATTATTATGCATTAAGATATTTTTGGGTGTACTTTATCATATAGGGACATCATGTAGTTGAATATGTGTCACATTATTAATTTTTTCATGAAACAAAATTACCCAAAACATAGTTTTTAGTTTGATATTGTAGTCTATGCATTGAACACATGGAATCATTACATATTTAGTGATAAAGTCAGAGTTCTTACAGATAATACAATATTGAAACAAATCTTTTTCAAAAAGGGATTGGAATCAGACAAGTGGATGATAGATGTATTATCTCTGAATGATTGAATTTTATTTTATGTATACATCAGGTTAAAAAAATTTAGTGGTAGAGGAATTAAGAAGAATTTCATATGATCAGTTGGAAAATGAGTCTTTAGATTAGTATTAGTAGATGTTGGTTATAGACAAAAAGAACATGGAATGTGAAGATAAATGTCATGTTGTGGTATTAATTCATATTTTATTTGTTTTTGATATGGTTGAAACATTTATAAAAGAAAAGACATTTGAGTAATAATGTGTTGTGATGAGGTCAAAACTCAATGTTGGGGAGGCCATCTATGTATAAAGGATTAATGGGAAATAATTTTTGTGGTTTTGAGATCATATGATCATTCTTATGTCACTCCCTGAACAACTAATTCTTGCTTACCACCCTTCGAGATAGGTTGATCATCCCGGAATATATAAAATTTATAAGGCACTAAAATAATGTTATTTTTCGGTTGGTAAGAAATGTAATGTAGATGAGTATGTTTTGGGGTTCCAAAACTATCAGTAGGTTAAGGCAGAGTACCAAAATCTAGTTGGTATTTTGTGGTGTTTACATATTCATTTTTTGATATGGGAGTGGAGATGCGTTTTATTTTTGATAGGTCACTGAAGAATGTGAGAAAAACATGATTACAAAGGGGTTATATTGGATAATATCACAATGTCAACCCATTTCATCCAAATTCAATAATCTCATATGAAGGATGATTTTCATAAAATTAATATATGGGAAATGGTAAAGAGGCATGGTGTAGATGTTTCGATAGTATTAGACAAAGATATTAGGTTTACATCACATTTCTAAAAATTAATAGATCAAGACCTCATGAATCAGTTGACCATGAGTAAGTTTTATCATCCATAAATTGATGAGGAATCTAACATGACAATATAAATGTTGTATGACATTCCTCCTGCATGTATACTGGATTTCTGTGGTCATCTGAAATGCCATTAGTAGAGTTCTAGTATAACAACAGTTATCATACATTGAAACATATGGATTCTTTTAATGTATTTTATGGGACACCTTGTTTATCCCCACATTATTAGGTGGAAAATGTTGTGAATTTCTTTGTTTGGATGAACTATTTACAATTAATAATGGAGAAGTTTCAGTTGATCCGATAATTTTAGAGATGACACAGAGTCATCAAAAATCATATGAGGATCATCATCGACATTCCTTATAATTTGATGAGAGTGATCATGTTTTATTAATAACATCTCCATGGATTTGAAATCATTATTTTTAGAATAATGGAAAATTATATCCTCGATACTTAGGACCTTTTGAGATACATGAAGAGGTTGGTGATGTGTCATATAGGTTGGTTAATCAACCACTATTCACTAAGGTAAATAATGTGTTTCATGTATCTCACTTTACAAAGTATTATAATGATCTCATCCATGTGATTTTATAGGCTCATGTGGACCTAGAGCTATCTTCTTTGATTCATCATATCCTGGTATAGATGGGTGGTAGGGAAGAGAATATATTGAATGGGAAAATAATCATTCTAGTGATGGTTTTGTGGAAACATGGTGGATATAGGAAGAGACATGTGAATGGTACAAGGAAATGGTTAAGTAGTAGCCTATACTCATTTAGAAAAATGGTGGTTTTCTACTTTTTGAGGATGGAAAGTCTTATGGTGGGGAGAATATTGAACCCGCAATTTCATATAAGTTAACTATTATATGATTATTTTAATTAAATTATATTTTGGGGTCCCACTGTATATATTTTACAAGTTTTCAATAAAAAATTTAAATATTTAATGGAGGTTCATGATTTGATAATGGTTTGTAAAAAAATTAAAAACCTACAACATACAGTGAAAAGGCTTAATGTGGCCTCTGGGTTGCTGCATGGTTCAGCTCATGGTTTGGAAAAACTGGGCGGCAACCCAGGAGTAAATGTGCAAAGTGTAATAAAGGGAGAATCACAGTTGTCACATAGTTTGTTTAGTTGTGCAAGACAACTATGTGAAGGGTGTTTAGAGGTTCTTTCTGGTCGATGGTTAGAAAATTGTTTTCCTTACCGTGCGACCTAACCATGTATAGTTACAAAATTAAATCCTAAACTTTTTGTTCTCACACAGAATTTAACATAACCAACTATCTTTTGAATTATGTAAACCCGGAACCATTTATCTCAACTCTTAAAGGATATAGGGACTCTACCCATCAATCTAGTAATGATATGTTGTCAAATCCTAGTGAATCGAATGCTGACTTTCTTGGAAAGTCTATATTTTTTATGGTTTTACTAAGATCCGTTTTTATTCCCACACATGTAATGTTATACCAAATCCATTGAGGGTGGTTCTGTGTTAATAGATTCTAATAATGATGTGTTATGGTTGTGTTAATGATAGGGACTTATATCTAAAAGTTCTTTTGTAGATTCAACTGAATGTTTTCATATTTATCGAAATTATTCAATTTTTTCATAGTTTTTGAGTTACATGGAAGCACTCACAACTCCACATATTATATAATGTTGTATTAGATTCAAATTAATTGAATATCATGAAATTTATAGTGAAATTAGTGTCCAAATCATGGTATAAACTAACATATGGATTCTTTGTTTTATTGTGGAAAGTGGTTGTTGTGAAAAGTTATATGTTTCATTATTTTAAAATAATGTTTTAAAAAATGGATTCATTTTGATTCATGGAAATGGTTTGAATAGAATTTTTTCAATAAAAGGGATGATTTGTTGAAATGTATTCATATGTTTGGTTTCACAATGTTTTTTCATACACGGGTTGGTGTGCATTCAGGTCTCCAATGTGAACCCAAATAAGGGTGTGTACCATTTGGGTAAAAGGGAAATGATCCAGGATATGGGGTGTTTTTTTTAAAGTTTGGGGTCGAAGCTACAATTTATTATTTAAATCAAAGACCTCTTTAGAGGGTAGAGGGAGACCCAACACATAGCCCGAAGGCCCAAGGCCAAGTGGCAAGAATACAAGGCTTGAAAGCCCATTTTTTGGCCCAAAGGACCCTCTGTGAACAGTACTGCTATAGTACCCTTCGCAGCTACAGTACCTGCTACAGTACCTGCCAACGCTATAATATCCTACAACAGTTCCTCCGCTGCAATAGTGATGCCGCCGCTATAGTTCCACCACTGCTACAGTGTCTACTACAGTGCCCCTGCTACAGTTCCCTGCTATTGTATCCTACTACAGTAACCCGGAAATTCATCCCTACCCGAATTTGAACCCGGGTCTTCTGGATGCCAAGAAGGAGCCTGTACCACTTGGGTATAGGCTCGTTGGCATGGGGTGTGTTGTATTGATTCACAAGGAGATTGGACACTTATTGATGATTTAGTGGATGGATGGGAAACAACTCGTGAGTGTGTAATTGTCACTGAAGCATGCATGTGTGGTTGTGTATGTGGGAATTATGGAATGGTTATCCAAAAATGGAATGTGGAAAAGGATAAAGAATTCTTTTTTTTGACTTCATAGAAACAATTTTTATTGGAAAACTATTTTAGGATGGAATTTCAATCGATTTTTTATAAACTGTTGAAAATATATTAAATGGTTTTATATAAATTGTTTTCCATAAATGTGCAAACAAGATAAATTAGATAGGCATGATTAGGGAACTCACTTTAAGAAATCCTACATTGTTTCATTACTCACCCCAGCTTGGGAACATTGGTGAATTTTCAGATATTAATTATTGGGACACCTATAAAGGAAATGTTTCCTGATTCTTTAGTGATAATTCTTGATACATGGAAATGGGTTGTTTATTTGGTTCCTGGATCTTGTAGAGGGTTCTATTGTTGACTCCTTTGGTGTATTTGAGTATTTGTGTTTATTCTCCCACTTTGGTACTATGATATTGTTTATGGTTCCGTTTTTTATTACTGGATTTTTCTATTATATTGAGTTTTATTACATTTTTACCATGTATCATAATGTTATTGTTTGGTTGTGGTAAACTATGTTAGGGTAGTTTTATTTTCAAAGAAAAAATTGCCCCTATTTGTGTTGAAGCCCTTTGTATACATTTCCAGCCTTTGGTGTATTGGGGATGTCTCCTAAGGCCATATAGAAATTTCACTTCAACTTAATAGAATGAGGTATGGTGGAATGTTACACTCCATCTCCTTTAAAACTGATGTTAGATCATTCCTTTTATTGTTGGAATGAATTTAGTGAAATTAAGTTACCCTGTTTTTAATATTATATAACAAACATAACTTTTCTATAAACATGTTGTGGTAGTCTTAGTAATGAAAATATCATTGATTCGTTTTATTTTGGTATTATAACCTGGATCTAGGTAGTATTCCAATGAAACCAAAATGGGCTGTCTCACTTATTTTCCATGTATACTGTCTATTTTATATTTTCCCTTTGATATTTCTATAATGCTCAGGTTTATACTCATGACTTTTTGATTCATATTTCTAGGAAATTGGGTTCATAAGATGATTACATTTTTTAAATTTTTATGATTATGGATGGGTTATTTATTTAATATTATATTATGGTTCATCAATTGAAAATTAATTTTTTTTCTGCATTGATTTTATCATTATTTAATTTTTCTATTAGACTATCATGTTTATGATTTTACTAAATGGTGGGTAGATCCCTTAGGGGTATCGAAAGTTGGTTAATTATAGAGAAAATATTATGATACAACTATTATGTATTTAGAGTATCTGTGGGATTTGTTGATTTAATTTGTATCTGGAAATGATTATATATTGTATCATAATGAATCCGTTCATTTAAATTTTTTTTTTCCTATAATGTATTCACATATTAATTTAGTGACATTATAAGAAATTCTGATGTGTATTTGGGGTAATTTTCATATCCCATCCATAGCCTCATTTTTTTGTTATTTCAGGGGGTTTATCAGTTTCGCTATTTGTATTAGTCTTACATGTGATTTACGGTTCATAGTAAATAAATAAGGAATATTGTATTAGGTTAAGTTTTGATATAATAATGTGACACTGTGAATATAATTATTGAAAATATAAGGATTTTTAATGAATTTAGGTCATGAAAACATTTTCAAAGTGTATCAAATCATGACATCCCCCTAGTATATGATATCGGGTTCTAATGGTTGTGTTGTCACTCCACAATAAGATGAATCATTGTCTATCATGTCCCAAGGAATAATTGCCTCAATTATTCTATGAGTGAGGTTAAACCATTAAATTTGGCATCATAATATGACTATGTTGGGTAAGAAGACCATTATTACATGATGAAATCATTACACCATGATGTTCTATAGGAAGATATTTATTTAAAAAATTATTAACATTACATTATTTTTCAAAAATTATGAGGTAACCTATTTCAACATTCATGTTACACAACTTAGGAGGGGGTCCCAATAATATTCCCCTTATAGCCCATATATTTTTTATCATATTTCATCATTTTCATGTTAATTGTTACAGATTAGACCCTCTTTTCCATCATTTTTTCATTCTTTATAGGTTTTTATTATTCCACTAAGCATGGGTTATACTTACTAAACCATGGGGTTAGTGTTTCAGGAAACTTAATTCATCATGGGGCTTTATTGTGGCTAGATTGTTTCATGGGCCATATGTTTTCCATATTCAATGTTTCATTGTATTACATGCTTGGTTGGGTAAGGGGTTTCTATGTTTTTCATATTCATAGCATAAATGGAAAATATTTAACTCCTACATGTATATTTTTATTACATTTTATCTAATTTATTAAAATTATAGATGTTATAAATAATTGTTTTGTACACATTTTTGGATTTAGAAAGTGACTTTTTAGGGATTTCCCATCTAATGGGACTTTACTGTGAAATATATGTATACAATGTGTTTTATAAAATTTACAAATATAATTTCAATGAAAAATAAAAAATTTGGAAGATTATTTTTATTTTCATATGATTAAATTTGTTTTTACTGTAATTTTGATGTGTTTTCTGGTTATAAATTTCTTATATATTGAATTTTAGGAGTTTTCATAATGATTTTTTTGTTATTCTTAGGTAATTTTTATCAAAATCTATATATATATGGTATTATATAATATTATAACATTTTATATACTCTTATTAGTATTTTTAAAATGAAATTTTTATTATCATGGATCAAAATAGGATTCAATGTAATCATTTTTATCAATAGTGTTATAAAAAACTTCAGTCTTTTCATTTTTAAGTTTTATTTGATGAATGTTTGGTACCATTAAAAGGGATTTTGTTTGTATGATTTATTTTTGAAATGGTTTTCAATGGATATTTATAATTAAAATTATATATTAAATTCTACTTCCTAGTTAGTTTATAATATTAATGGTTTTCAAATAATTAGTTTAGCCTTAATGTTAAGCCTTATATTATAATATTATATGTGATCCTGATATTTTGTGTGTTTTTTAAATCTCATATGTGTAATAATGTGGTGTTTCTAATTTTATGGTGTAAGGTTGTGTGATGAGGATATGTGAATTTGATTTGTTTGTTATGATTGTTACATAATAAATGTTTTCCCACCTCAGGTCTCAAAATTTTGAATGGTCATAGCAATTTTAGTGAGAGATCTGGGGACAATAAAAATTATAGCCAGGTTCTCACACAAACTAGAATACCCATTTTTGTTTTATGATTCCTAAAAGATAACTTCAATTGGATAGGCTAGATACCACAAATGAAGTGTTTATTTTCTAGTAACTTCATCGATTTGGTTGTTATATATTCCCACCAGTGTATGCCTTGGACCAAAAAAATAAATATTTATATGTTTCCTTTTATTTTATGTATTTCATTTAAATTAACATTCTACTTCATTTGGTTAAAATATATTCCATCTTCATTATTATTAATTATTTTTATTATATTGTTCTTTCCCACCATTATGTTATGACTTTGTTATACTAATATTCTTATACCATTTATCAATTCTTAAATTGTTCTATTATAGTGATGGAATATGATTTTATTTACTATTCAAATACTATAAATAATTTATTTGATCTATTTGAATGGTTTATTTCTCCTAAAATCATTTCTCAGTCCATTCATGGATAGTTTTTGAAAATGGATTTTAAACTAATTTTTTTTAAAAGAAATATTAAATGCTTTTGTTTAATGAATATATTCAATGTCTCAAAATTTTCATTCCGGATTTTAAGGTTTTTGTGTTAGATTATGTAGTCTATTTTCTATAAATGATAAAAATAATATTTCAAAATTATAAATTTCAAACTATTTTCAAATGTCTATTTTCAATAATGAAATGCATCGACCAGTTGGTTAAATGTTGTTGGGTTTCTTATGATCACACACTACATAGAAAACATTTTTGTCACAGAATGACTGAAATTTATTGGTTCAAATTAATTTATGAAGAGATCATACTAATTTACACCCCCTTTGGAATCCCTCATTGTATAATTTTTTTTTAATTTTGGATGGTGAAATTGAGTCCACATGTTGTTCATGACAGTTAATTAGTTTTATTATAAATTATTATTATTTCATCCATATAAGTAGATCTATTATTTTAACATTACTATAAGTTTTATTTATTATAGTGTGTTATTTTTTTATTTATGTCTTCACCATTTTTTTATATTCTTATCATAAATATTTATTTTATTTTATATGGTAAAAATTATTCTATCAATTATGTTGGAATTCTAATAAATTTTTTAAAAATATTTAATATTTCATATCTTGGATAAATCATTCATATTATGTATTTATTGATTTCATATAACTAATTTCGAACCCATAGGGATCTGTAATGACCATTTATTCATGCCACGGGATGGGTCAGATTCTTGATTGATGCAACACCCCAAACTCAGTTACCCAGAGTCAGTGTATTATTACATAACATTGGCATGATACACGGAATATTGTCCCGAAAGACCGATCAGTTCACTATAATTTTAAGTACTAGATACATACATATGTTCACATTACAACTAAAAAAGAAATAAAACAATAATTTTTTCCATTACCAATCCTCTTAGATAAATGCCTGATAGTCACTCATAACTAACTTCTTCATATCCATGGAAAATGAAACATAATAATTTGGTGAGCTCATATTCCAATTTAGAGAAAGCAATACAGGGGAAGATAACATAAACATTAATCATGGTGAATAATTGAAAACACATACCTTTACAAATAGTTAATATGAACACTTTATGGCAGAAGTATGAGATGAGTAAATAATTCCACAATAAAACACAATCATTTGTATTTTACTAGTAAAATAACCAAATAAAAAATCAATATAATATTAATATTGAGGGAATGAATAATGCATGACATTCTAAATAATGTTGTCAAGGCCTCGTCCATGATGTCTATAAATTTTTAAGCCCTAGTCCAAAAACATATATCAAAATGGGAAATGACTCATCCAATTCCACGTCTAATTGTTTCATGAGACCTACCGATGCATAAAAGAGCTATAGAAGGGCTCCACCAGTAACTTACTAAGTCTAATACATTTCTAATATTAAATGGTTGAAACATAACATAAACATTCGTATTAAAACTGGCATATGAAATGTCAATACATTAACCATAATCCATGAATGGTATAAAAATAACACATCCATAGTCAAACATATCAAAAAAACCATAAATACATTATGGAACATTTGCATCATAATAAATCAACTTCAAAAACTGTCAAAATTATCAAAGTATGTTGACATAGATGAAATCAAAACTATTTGAGGGAAATATATATTTTTATATTGAAATAATTTAAGAGTCACCTAATTATAAAAGAAAACATTTATTTTGAAAATATTCTAATAATATTTTAAAAAAATATTCAATAATTTTATAAAGGAGGAAAGGTTCTACACCCACCATATAACTAAAAAAATTATTACATTAATTTTGTAGAAAACGACATAAAGTACCTAGTTTGAAAAACGATGGAAATATTACATTCAGAACATATAAGGTCAAATAATAGTATAAATGACTTTTAACCATAGTATATTAAATAGTCAAAATGTTTTTAAATTCATATTTAGGAAAACATGGATGTGTATGGTTAAGAGGTTCCTGTGGATACTTACGTATTAACAACCTCGGATAAGTAAATAGATTGTAAAATTAACCCTTACCATGTACATTTCCTTAGTCTATGGTATGTTAACTTATTATAAAATAGTTATCACACTTTTATAAAATTATACAAGATCTATATATATAAATATGATATCATATATGATCCTCTATTATTTATTTGTTAATAATATTTCAGTAGTACTATCATTTCAGTTGTTAGCTGATTCGTTTTCCTTTATATGGTTGGTTATGTAAGCAATAATTTTTATGTATAAGATGTATTTCATTCATATCCATAATGATACTAAGTTCATAAAAATTATTTTTAATCATAAAATTTAAATTATTCTTGAATGATTACAATGGGGAATGAATCTCACCGCGTTCGTGGAGACAGTAATATGTACCTATGCAAGAGCAACAATATAATTATATTGGAGGAGAAATCATATGTAATTGGATGGTATATCATATATACAAAATCATTAAATTTTATATTTATTATTTTCATCAATTAAGCTCATTATTATATCCATCCAAAAAATTAGGGGTATGAATAAAAAACTACACCACTACGTGGAGACTGTTAGTCGTACGCTCACACATATGGTGACATTGTCATTTATAGGATGGATAGAATAATGAATATTGTAGTAACATATTTATAATAAAATCAAATTATATAGAAGTTACTGGAGTTATTATTTTGTAATGGAAACAACAATGAAATAGGAAGTGGAATAAGAAGAGAACATGAAAGAGGGTGGTGAAATTATTATATCTTCTTCGATTGTTTCATTTTAAGGTTATCCAAAGGGGTACTTGGGATGGATTCTGATAAAATTAAGGCCTATATGTTGAATTGAGGGTAGATGGGAGGATATTTGGGAAGCTTTTGGATGAGACAAAAGGATTTGGAGGTGTGATTTTTAGAGAAGGCCGAGTACACTTTTATAAGAGAGGTGAGGGTGACTTTAGGAAAAGATTGAAATATTATTTTATTATACATTCGTATTCTGATTTTAATTAGTAAAAAATTATTTATTGGGATGATAAGGTGGGGATGTGTCGAAGACCTCTCACACAATATTTTTTAGATAGGTTTAGGTCACTATATTAACCTTATCTATTATATTTTACTCTTTGTTAAAAAGTTTAACTTTTACCATGTATTTTGGTATTATAATAATAAATGGTTAATAAACATACTATTAAAAGGCAATAGAAACACAATTTGTTCATTATTAATATATATAACCTTATTTAAGTCCTTTTTTAGAACTTTATTTTTTTATTAATTATATATCAATTAATAATATCCTTTTTGATATAAAAACTAATTTATGTCAATTTTGACACTATATGGTAATTTGTTTTTGCGAAAGTCATTCAAACCTTATCAATTAGAAAAAAAATATCTTATCAACCCTAGCATGTAATATTAACATATAAAATTAGTGTAATGCTTCAAAAGAATAATTTTACATTTATTTTGATATTTTTAATATCAATTGCATAAATCTTTCATTAATAAGGTAATTATTGCATCATCATTGTTTCCTAAATAATTTTAATTATATAATTTCTAAAAATTCTAAATAAAATACCATTAAGTATGAAATATTTTTATATTTATAATTAAATATTTATAGTAAAATTTACCCTATATATAACGCTATATTATAATATTATTAATTAATATTTTTTTAATTATTTAATAATCGATTTATAGTAAATATAGTATTCATAAAGTGTCAATGCATATTTTTTAACCCAACACGACTCCACAGTACACTTCCTTTCTAAATAATTCAATAGCATGTGATGTATGGAACACCGAGTTTAAGCACACCACAACCTTACAAAATAACCTTTTAGAAAGGGTAATTTGAATATTATTAAAAAAAATTGAATTTATATATCCCATATACCATTAATATTCATATTTTTTGTTTCATAGACACAATATAAGGAAAAAATCATTTTCATCAGACACAAGATGTATTTTTTTAAAAATGATATTTCTCCACCTTTTACTAGAGAGCCCTTTTTAAATAAAATATTTGACACTTTTATATGTTAAATTAAATGAAATTAAATTACTCTTTAGAAACAGGACATAAAAATTTATATTGGATAAATTTTTGGTACTTTTCTGACAACTCTCATATTTTGAAGAATAGTGAAAATTACTCAATTTTAATTAAGAATGGATTTTTAATCAAAATAATTAATATTTTTAGATTAAAAATTTTCGTGGTTTTAAGTATAATTATATTATATTTTTATTATTAATTATATTTTAGTTCATTTGATTTAATTTCACATTTGAATTGTACATAAACACATTTTAATCTTTTGATAGTTTTTACTTTTTAAGAAATCTCTTTTGGTTTTGACAACAAGAATTAATTTTAAATTAATTATTTAAACTTATTTTATTTCAATTTATAAAATTGGATTCCATATTTTTATTCATAATGTACAAATTGTTTAAATACGTACCTTTTAGTTTTTGGACATTATGAATAGAAACATCTGTAATTTTTTAATTTAACATGGTTAAAGGGAATATCAGATAAATAGGGGTAAAACATAATATAATAAAAATATTGAATTACCAAAAAACATGTCATAAACTTATTGTATGAGATATTTCCGAACATGGAAATCCTTGGGTTGAATTTGGTTCCTTATGGAAGCACATGGATGTGAAAATAAAATTTTATAAGAATTATTATAAAGTATAGAAAAATATAACATGAACTTGTATATTTCATTAAAAAAAATTATATGATGGTATATAATTTATTTCTTAGACTATAAGTAATAATTAGAAATATAATAATATTTACTACAACATGATATTTTAAAACAAATACAATTTTATTAAATGTTATAATATTCCTAAAAATATAGGATTTGGAAAAAAATGACTTAGATAAGGTTATATATGTCATTAATTAACCTCTTGAGGTTATCTTGGCATTTTATGCTAACTATATTAACAAGTTAGTATAAACATACAAGAAGACATTGCAAAAGTTATCCTATTTAACTAAGAGTCAAATCAAAATGATAAGGTTAATATTGTGACCTAAACATGTCTAAAACTTATTATTTTTGATATTATCATCCCATCCCTACCTTATTCTCGAAATAAATCCATTTGGAGCTAATAGAAACCTAAAATTCTTTTACAATAAATTAATATCTCATGTTTTTTCTAAAGTGACCGTCACCTCTCTTATAAAAGGGTGCATTGCCATCTCCTAAATTCACACCTCCAAATCCATTTGGATCAGCCATCCCCTTATACAATATCCTTATAACTACACTAACTTATACCTAGTGGCATTACATTTATCAGGAAGCCAACCTAAGGATTGCTTTGGTTCAAACCAAAAGGATGCACCCGAAAAAGAGGTCATTATTTCATCACCTCTTTTAACGTTCTTTTCTTATTCGACTTCCTATTTCATTTTTGTTCTCATGCTAAAATAATAAAAATCATACCTTATACATAAATATATTTTACTATAAATATGGTAAAACCATATTTATTATTATATCAATCCTCTGAATTAAAAAATTCACCATCAGTGCATACGTACGGCTTACCATCTCCACGACATGATTAGATTCACTTCCACGTTCATCATTCCATGATGATTATAATAATATATATTATTAAAAAATATGTAATATATTAAAAAATAATTCTACTGGATAAATATATATATGAATGTATTTACTTACATTTCATTCCCTTACTTCCATTCAATATGACATGAAAACAAAAACATCGTTAATGTGTACGTAGGACATAATGTCTCCATGTACTGTGTATTCCGTTTAATATATATATATATATATATTTATATATTATACATATTTATATTCAGAATTTATCTGATATATAAATCAAGTTCTATATTTTTGAAATATTTAAATCCAGAAATAAGTGATATGATCAATAATAACATGTTAACACACATACAATAATGAAATCCATTATTACCCAAAATGATACTTTAACAAGTAAATTATTGTTAAATTGATATTATAATGACATAAATGAATTATATATGATATCATGAATAGTAATATGGTCCTGGTATAATTTAAATACATATAATGGTAATTATACAGGAGGTTAAACATACCCTCAACTAAAGGAAAGTACAATGTAAAGGTTAATTTCTCAATCTCATTATTTTCCAAGACTTTTATGTGTATGTATTTACTAGGACATATTTATCACCCATGTACAGGTTTCATAAAAAAGTTTAAAAAATGAATATTTAATGGTTTTATGGAATTATACCTTTAACTAGATAATCATTTTGATTTTTTCAAAGATTTATTTTAAAAAAAAAATTAATTAATGTCCTTATTTTTAAAATGATTTTAAGGATTTATATATATGGAAATGATTGTTTTCAAATGTTAATTAATTTTAAACATTTCAATGTGGTATGGGAAACATTAATTAAAAATACTCTTTTAAATGAATTCCTTTAAAAATTGTGTGACATTTAAATGATTTCATGAAAAGGTAGTCTTGTAAAAGATTTTATGAAAAATGTATTTTTCCCTAAAAAAATGTTTCTGATTATTTTCATCTATACCAACATTATTTGTTGGATATTATTATTGATTGAAATTTATTTATTATAATACAATATTATATATTCTTTTGAATGATTTATTTTAGGTTTGACTATGGATGTTCTATTTTCATAACATTCATGTTTTATTATTAAATTATTGACATTTCATAAGCTAGTTTTAATATGAATGTTTATGTCAATTTTCACCCTTTTCGTATAAGGAATGAATTGGACATAGTAAGTAAAGGTAAAGGCCTTCTATAGCCCCTTGATGTATCGGTAGGTCTCATGAGACAAAATAGTGGCATGGCACAGGGAATTGATAGAATGTTTGGTAATGGTCTTGGCACATGGTCGTGACGTGTTATTTTCTATGTTAGGCGTTATGAATTCCCTCATTAGGAAATTAATTATTAAATGTGATTATTCTACTAGTAGAATATCGAAGTTCATGTTTATATGGTAATGTTTGATTAAATTTTTCATAATATGTTAATGTTTATTTTTAGAAGTCTTTTATTATTATACATCATTCCTTCAAATTTTACATATTCTGATTAATTATTTACCATTGTTGAGCATTTAATATAACCTTTTTCTTATGTTTTATTTTCCTAGGATGCCAAGAAGTGTATTAAGTTTGATATATAGGGTTAATATAAAGGAATAATGGTGTCCTCAAAGGGTTAGTTATGTTATGATTTATGTTAAAATATGTAATATAACATTTATGTATGAACTATATTTTCCAATACTACTAAACTGATCAGTCCTTCAAGACATGATTCCTTGTAATTAAGCCAGCATATTAAAATAATGCACTAGCTCTAGGTAACTATGGTCAGGGCATTATAATTTTTATTAGAGGAAGTTTAGAAACAACCATGTAAATATATATAAAAAGAAAATATTAGGGATCATAACCATAAAATAAGCTTTTAGGATAAGTAAAGAAGAACCCCATATAATTATTGTAATATGGGGATTACGTTGATATTCCATGTAGTAAATCATTGTACAGATACTACATGTAGACATAGTTCTGGAATAGATGTACCATGATGTGAAAACTCCAACAATGTTTTCAAAACATGACTCAGGGTAACCTCGTACACAACAATGGACCTTAGTACAAATTCAATTTATGAGCCTAAGAAATACATACCTCATAAAATAATTTCTTTTTGACCAAGTGATGATATGAAAATGAAATTTATATGACTGAGACATAAAGAGGTAGAGAATGTTGAAATGTATGAGGATAACTTTACAAGGTTAGTAAGGAACACTACAAGCTATATATGTAACCCAATCTGTATGATTTATCAATTCTTTTATGGGTTAAAACCTTTCCTCGGATGAGAATTTGTCTCACAAACGTTCTCATCATACAAAGTTGTAGTCTCATGTGCTATCAAGACAGAAAAATAATTCTCCATTTTTTTTGACATTAAGGTAAATTAAGAGAAGAACAGAATGGTTGATCAAGAGATAGATAAAGGGAAAAATATAATGAAGTATTGTCCCTTATGTGATAATTGTAGTAAGAAACACCTTATTACATGCCTAAAAGGAATGTAAGTCTGTTAAAAATGTGAAGAAAAGGGCCACCAAACTCATGATTGCGAGGGGAAGAAAGAGGCAGTCAATGTTTAAGGAAACAATTGCAATGAAATATGAAATTAGGAAAATTATTCCCCAAACTATCATGGAAATATAGATCAAAAGAAACAAATGGATCATGGTCAAGCATAGGTTTCTCCTACAGTCAAAGTGGAATAATTAAAGAATGTGAGTTTTCTTTTGATTCAGAAAATATATTTCTATTATAAGAAGATTGTGATATATATAAGGATTGTACTTTTATACTTTTTGTTTAAATTATGGATTTAATATAATGATGGTAATCATATATTTAGAATGAGAAAAATTATGTTATTTGGGGAATATGATGTTACAATTGATTATGGAAATTTGCATACATTTTAGAGAGAGTTTGACAACAAGTGTTTTGGATAACTCTAAAATTTTTAATGGATTAAGTTCCTCTTTGGATGGTATTGTTTATGGATAAAACATTTATTAAGATGTTTAAGAAAAAGGACAACCTATAGGTGGGGGGATAACATATCTTGTTAGATAAAGCTGTAGTAATTGTACCCAATACTGATGTGCAACATGGATTTATCACCTACCAATGACCTATAATAATTTATTGGTTATTATAAAATAATTGTATTTATTTAAATGGTATATGAATATATTTATAACCTTATAAAATTTAGATAAATAGAATATTTTTGAGTTTTATCTTTTGAAAAGAAAGATGTGTTTGTGGTAGGAATTAGTTAAATTATAAAACTATACATTATGTGTAATTACTTGAGTTCTTATTATATTAAGTAAATTAATTCTAAAAAAATAGGTAATAGATCAAAAAACCAAAAATGTTATCCTAATACTTTTTTTGGTGATGAATCAAATTCTCCCTTAGATTATCACAAATATATGGCTTTTAAATAGTTATCATTCTACTAATAATATTCTTGATCACTGTCCATCATAAAATGATGGTTAGTTTATTATTCCATATCAATGTTTTCCTATATGGAACCCTATTATGTGTTATTTCCAGTATCCTTAATACCAACCTCTATTTATTTCAAAATAGAAGATTCGGTAATCCATTTTTCTCTGTGGTATTTCAATCAAGATATTTTAAAATTTCAACCCCTAGTTTTCAATCCCAAGATTAAATAGCAAGGATTAAATTTGTAGAAGTGGGTTATATTGTAACACCAAATATTCCATGATTTTATTCCTTTTAAAATAATTCAATAGTGCTCGATTAACCCAAGACCGAGTTCAAGCACACCATGTCCTATAAAAATAGTTGTTTAAAAAAGAGGTTAGGAATAGTATTAAGAACATTTTTAATTCTTATATCCCACATACCTTAAAAATTCAATTATTTTTTTTCTTAGAGAAAATATAATTAAAATTTTGATTTTTCTGAAAAAAGAAGTACTTTTCAAAAAATACTATTTTTCCAGCTTTTATTGGAAAACCATTATTAAATAAAAAATTTTAACCTTTTTTCAGATTATATTTAGTTAAATTAAATTCTTCTTTAGAATTGGGACAATAGAATTTATATTGGATAATTTTTTGGTAATTTTCTAATAACTTTTGCATTTTGATGAATAGTGAAAAATACTAAATTTTAATTAATCATAAATTTTTTAATCGAAATAATTTATAGTGTTAAATTATAAATTTTAGAGGTTTGGAAGTATTATTAGATTGTATTTTTATCATTTAATATAATTTACATTATTTTATGTAGTTTCACATTTAACGTTTACATAAACACATGATAATCTTTTGATAGTTTTTACTTCTTAAAATCTGACTTTTTGGTTTTGATAATGAGAATTAATTTTAAATTAATTACTGAAAAAAATTTGATTTGAATTTAGAAAATTGGATTCCATATTTTTATTCATAAGGTTTAAACAATGTAAATAGGTACAATTTATTTTTTGAACATTATTCATATTAACTTACAAATTATTTTATTTACGATGCTTAATGGGTAAATATGCTAAATAAGGGTAAACAATAATATTATAATATTATTAAAATATCCAAACACATTTAATAATTTTATATAATGATATATTTACAACCATGGTCATACTTGGGTTGATTTTGGGACCCCATGGAGCCACTTGGATGTGAAAATGATATTTTATAATAATTAATAAGAACAAAAAATATAACATAAACTCGTATCATTCACAAAAAAAACATATATGAGGAAATATAATTTAATTCGTCAACTATAAATAATCATTGGAAATATAAAATTATTTCCTACATAATGATATTTTATTTATAATTTTCAGACACATAATAAATATATTTATTAATGACACAATAATGATGCAGTATTTTCTTTATTAATTAATGAATCAAATAAATTATAGTATAAATATTATGATAAATTTAATTTAATGTTTTTATGAAAATTACAAATTTTCTAGGTGAATATTTCATTTTAGGGTTGATTTATTTTGTTTTTTCAAATAATTTAGGTTGTGATGACTTGAAAAAATACTAAATAGTGTCAAAATTAACATAAAATGAGTTTTTTTTTTTAAATACTATTTTATTAAATGATTTAATATTCCTGAAAATATAATATTAGGCCAAAGAAAATATATAGTTTTATATATGTCAATATTTAACCACTTGAGGATCTATTGTAATTTTATTGTAACTATATAAACTGTTTACTATTAACATATAAGAAGACTTGGTAAAAGATAAACAATTTAACTAAGAGTTAAATCTAAAATATAAGGTTAATATGTTGACGTAAACTGGTCTCGAACCTATTATTTGAGATAAATTTGTCACATCCCTAACTTATCCTCGTAATAAATCCCTTTTTATCTATTACAATCTAAAAATTATTTTATAATAATTGAATATTTCAAACTTTTCCTAACGTGCCTCTCACCTCTCTTATAAAATGGAACAAACCATTCTCTTAAATTCACACCTCCATATCAATTTGGATCATACAAAACCTTCTCAAATATCTTCCCAAATACCCTCAATTCAACCTATATGCCTAAATTTTATCATAAATCCAACATAAGGATCCCCCTTTCAAACCAAAAGGAAGCACTCGAAGAAGAGGTAATTATTTCATCACCTATTTTAAAATTCTTTTCTTCTTATACTTCCTATTTATTTACTATTTTCATTCTAAAATATAAACTCCAGTATCTTATACATACATATATGATATTATAAATCTTGAACCATCATATCCATTATTCTATCCATCTTTTGAATGAAAAAGTCATCATACGTGTGTACATACGGCTTATTGTCTCCACTACGTGATGAGATTCATTTCCACGTTCATCATTCAGGGATGACTATTAAAATAAATATTATTAATAAGTATGAAATATATGAAATAATAATTATACTTGGAAATATATATATATATATATATATTTTATTCACTTACTTCTTTTCAATATGATATGAAAACAGAAGCAGCATTCATGCGTACTTACGACCTGTTGTCTCCATTAATGGTGTATTCCATTTCATATATCAATATATTATACATATTTATATTCTAAATATATATGATATATAAATCATGATTTATATTATGAAAGTATGCAAATCCTGACCGAAGGGATACGCTCAAGTATAACAATTTAAAACACGCACGATAATGAATGTAATTATTACACGAAATGTTACATTAACATGGAAATTATTATTAAATAGGTAGTATAATGATATAAATGAATCATACATGATATAAAAAAATATTATAATTGTTCTAGTATAATTTACTAACATACGATGGTAATTATAAAATAGGTTAAAAATACCCTCGACTAAAGGAAAGTATAAGGTAAGGGTTAATTCCTCAGTATAATTATTATCTAAGATTGTTAACATTTACGTATTTACTGGGACTTATTTATCACCAATGTCGGAATTTCATTAAAAAAATTTCAAAAGGTATATTTTATTGTTTTATGGAAGGGTATTTTTAACTAGATAATCATTTTAAATGTTTCAATGATTTACTTTTCTATATCATTTTAATTAATTTCCATGTTTTCAAGTTGATTTTAAGGATTTATTTATTTGGACCTGGTTGTTTTAAAATGTTAATTCCATTGATAAGTTTCAAAGTGGGATGGGACACATTGATTTAAAAACAAAATTCAAATGACATCCTTCATAAATGATGTGACTTTTTAATGTTTTCATTAAAAGGGAGACTTTGAAATGATTTCATGAAAGATGAATATTTCACTCAAAAGGTTTTACTGATAATTTTCATCTATGTAAACAATAATTTATTGGTTATTATTTGAGATTGAATTTGATTTATTATATTAAAATCTTCCATATTGTATTAAATGATTTGTGATATTTATAAAGCTGTATGTGATATTTTTGTACTATTCCTAGTTTATGGTTAATGTAATTACATTTCGTATGCTAGTTGTAGTAGGAATGTTTATGTTATGTTCCAACCTTTTCATATGTGAAATACATTGGAGATAGTAAGTGATGGGTGGGGACCGCTATAGCCCCTAGATTAACCGGTAAGTCTCATGATTAAAACTAGTGTCTTGGATGACGGCCTTGATAGAATATTTGTGAATGGTCCTTGCAAAACACCATGACGAAGTAGTTATTATTCTTGACATTATGCATTCCCTCATAATGAAATTTTTTATCACATTTGATTAATCGACTAGTACAATATCCATGAGTATGTTTATATGATAATTTTTTATTTATTTTTCCACATTATGTTCTTTTTTATGTGTAATATTTTTTTATTATACATCATGACTTAAATGTTTATAGCTTCCACGGAATTATTTACCCTTACTGAGCATTTGAGATCACCCCTTTCTTTTGTTTTTTTCCTAGGATTATATTAAGTGTATTATGTTTGATATGCAGGGTTATACTGGGGGAATAATAGTGTTTTAAAAGGATTATTTGTGAAGTTTTTTTTGTTAGAATGTGTAATATAACATTCATTATGTAATCTATTTTCCAAGAATTCTAAACGGATCGGTCCATCAGGACTTGATCACATGTAATCATGCAAATGAATTAAAATAATTCATCGGCTCTGGGAAACTAGGTTCGGGGTGTAACATATTTTAACTTATATAAATCATATAAAATAAAATATATTATAATTATATTAATAACTTGTAGGATACCTAGAAAACTATAAATGAAACATTTCAAGAATAGTCATATCATAAACAGTATTAGAAATCAAGGCATAAACAAAAAACCCATATATACTGATGACCAAAACCACAACTCAATGAAGACATAATCAAACTAATTGTAACAATAATCTTCATGATGAAATTTTTATACCAAGATAATCAACTCCATAATCCATTCAATCATCATAGACCCTCATCAAAGGGGTTATGATCATTGGGTCCTATGAATGAATGCTCCACGGTATTTGAAGACCGAATACTCAAATATGGGATCCCACCTAAGAAAATTGTGGTAAACTTAAAATCCAATCTAGATAAACCATCTATTTTGGGGATCATTATAATAACCCAATATTGATTTACATATACAATACATCACTTTTGCGGAATACTTAAAACATTATACAAACAAACTCCCAAAGATTGTATTAGTCTAGTGATATGGATACATGGAATTTTTAAAACTGGTACATTAGTGACATAAATTATCTCCCACCAGTTCTCCAAGACTATCCCAACTATTATAAATATCATAAAAGAAATATATATCCATAACCTGGGGAAGGAAACATAAAAATAAGTGTTCTTAGATGCTCAGAAAGGGTAGAGAAAAAAGGCATGTAATCATAATCATGATCATTGGGGTATGATAACGTGATCAAAACATTTAAATATTATACCCATAATATGAAAGATCAATAGCTTGAATCAGGGTATAAATATTTACATTTCATTATATATGAATTATATTGAAATAAAGAATATATTCTATGAAATCATAATATATGAATAAAAAACGTAATGGGGTAAAACAAAGAAGAATATTATATTATTTCCATATAAGTGAAGGCCTTAATTCCATGGCCTTATTAGTTGAAAAATTATATTAATAAAACCAGTTCAAATCTCACTCCTACCCTACATTACAAAATCGAGTTAACTCCATGTTCCAACTCTATATTACTGAACCGAGTTCAGTGCTCATTCAAACACTTTATTACTTAACCGCTTTATATCCTCATTTGAGCCATGTATTACTGAATTGAGTCCACTTCTCCTTCTAGTAGTTTGTTATTAAACCGATTTCACTACTAATTTAAACAAAATATTACTAATCAGTGTTCATTTATCATTCCTCGTATGTCTGTATCAAGAGATTTAAATTATTTACCAATTAATTGGGGGGAGATATAGGTCCCATCCATATTATATATAAATCATATGTACATGTGAAAAATAATAATAATAAATCATATCAAACACTTGTAATTAATTTGGTGTCTTAAAATTGAATTTATTTTTTATCCTATAAAAAATTAACAGCTTCTAAATTTATTTCATCAAACCATATCAGGTGAAAAGAACTGGGTTTCCTATTTTTGTAACCCATGAAAAAAAGTGAGTTTCATAAGTATATAACCCATGAAAGGGAAATAAGTTTTTAAAATATCATGATAGAAAAAATAAATCATTCAGATAAATAATATGAATGGAAACAATTAATAATTTCCCCATAAAGGAATGAGTAACACCAAGGGATGTTATCTTAAATGGAATGTAATTTTTAATGGTCTTTTAAAAATAATTCATGATGAAATTATCCTATTACATTTGAAAATTTATTCATAAAACATAAATCCTTTGGAAAACAATTTCATTATTATTAAATTGATAACTAATAAATGAAGTAATGAAAAAATTGAAATCCTTTTGAAAACACACTTTCCATTAAAAAATATAAAAGATTATTAAAACCATTTAAAATAATTTATTTGAAAATGTTTTTTTAAAAAAATTCTTAAATATTATCCATTAAAAATGAAAGTAAATATTCAAAGGATTTATGGTGGATAAATACATGCATGTTGTATAATATAAAAACAATATTTTGTTTTCACAGTAAAAAGGTAAGGAAAATACCTTGATTGGTAAGAGATAAGATCATTCCTTTGAAAAAAAATTGTTACAGAAAAAAATAATAAAAATGAATTTTAATTATCATATAATAATAGCTGAATATTCTTGGAAACCATTTTTAGATTACATTATTTGGAAGGAACATAGATTCCTCACATAAGAGAGGGTAAAGTCGGGAATTCATAAAAACAATTTATTAACTATGTTATGTACATGTGATATGAAAAATTGGCACCATTATATTGATATACCATTAAAAACTAGATGAGATGAAAATTCATAAGTGATATTGAGAGATGGGTCATAATATTTCATCAATGGATGCAGAATGATAAACAATCTAGAAATGTGATGATATTGTTTCAACCAAACTTTACCTCTTAGTAACTATGAAGAATATTCATTAGGTCAGAAAATGACATTAAATGAGGCATAAAATATCTTAAAAATAATGTTACTAATAATATAAAATTTCAATTTCATTATATACACCTCATGGAATAATATAGTTGCATAACATGGAATGTGTCTCAAAGAAGGTAAATTGATACAAAACAATCATACTGATTTGGTATCTTTTGAAATGTAATCCCCATGAAATAAAGTTGATATAATTAATAGATAATTACCTATACATATAATAATAATCATCATAAATCAAGTTCATGGATAGTATATACAACATCAAAAAGTAAAATTTGGTAAACAAATCATGTATCTCATGGAGATAAAAAGTAAGATGAAATCCCCTTACATTGTGTCTTGAATCTCTTAATACTAACTAAACATTATTGTATAATAAATTTATTATTATTATATATATTTTAAAAATTAATATTATTATATATAATACCATATATAGTTTTATTATGACCTTATATTACCATCTTTTTTATAATCATATGTTATGTCTTCACATCGGGTGATATTCTCTTTGTTCTTTGAATGAGTCTTAATTTTTTGTATCATTGGTCTTTATACTTATATAATGATTTTCAAAATTTTAATAATGACATAAATATCACATATATTCATGATACATGTATTATAATAAACTATTAATTATATAATTATGAAATGGAATATACTATTCATTTAGACGGTAGGTCATATGTACGCATGAATGCTATATCCATTTAATTTTCATATTGAATGAAAGAATGTATGTGAAATATACGTATATATAGGAATATGTAATTATATAATAATTATTATAATATCATTATTATGTCATATATATTGTATATGTTCACTCAATCCATCCTTAATACATTCCATGTAGTGTGTGAACAAGTCATATCACTTTAAGGGGGAGGTAGTCCAAACTTCCTCAAACGAAATTATCATATTTACTCTAATTGGAATGGAATAAATACATCTATTAAAAAATTAAAGAAATCATTAATCAAAAATAAATATCTCATATAACATATATTAATATATTTCGATTATAATCATAACCATGATAGGTGGTATTGGAAAAATGAAAAATATCGTTTAGTGTAGTTGTAGTTTTCTATACATGCAAACTATACATTTGTTAACCATTAGATGGATGTGTGATAATGTTTAGGATGAAAAAATATCGAAATAATAACCTATTATATTGAAAATATATTTTCATCTATAAAATAAATGAATGAGATGGTATGGGAGATTTTAGAAAGATAATTAATGAATGGAGTTTGAGGGATGGTGTTACCTATTAATCGTCTAAATCCTTTTAGTTTGCACCAAAGGGAATCGTAGAAAGACTTTATTACAATATAGGGGATTTAAGGATTAATATAATTTTTCTAGAGGATATTTATCTAGATCTTGGTGGATACTACATGGTTTGAGAGGTGTAAATAAATTTAGGAGAGGTGTCCATTTATATTAGAGGGGGAGTGGCACTCCTATAAATCATTGGAAGATAACTTCAACCCATATTTTCAAATGGAAAGGGGCTCCCATAAAGAACTATAGATGATAAAATGGAGAATATGTTATAATTATTTCTTTTAGATTTATTTTAATCGTGTTTATAATTAGTTTTGGGACATAAATTTGAGTTTAATATTCAGTTAATCATAGTTTTACCTAAATCTAAAAATAAATTTAATTAAATTCACTAATTTTATTGGTCATAAAAAATATTGACCGTATTATATATTATAAATTATTATGATTCTATAAAATTAAAACATTTTTAAAATTACCATCAATGATGTGGTATAAATTAATTTAAAATTAATCATGTTATCGTGTCGAAAATGTGGGTTTTTAATGTAACAATATTCAAAAACAATCTATGTTTTTATTCCCAATATCAATGGTAAATTGATCACAATGACATAAATATTATTAATTGATAAAATATTTATCTAATTACACTTTTAAAACGATTAAAAATATAATTTATTTTTATAAATAAATTATATCGAAGAGCAGTTCTGAACAAAAAACCCAAATTTTTCACTATTCCTTAAAAAACTAAACCTCAAAAAAAATTAAGAATATACCCAAAACTAATTATTTGGAATAAATTTTAAATATTATGAGTATTATGACATATTAAATCTGTAAAATTTAAAAAAAAAAGTTGATTTAGTATGGGTTCACCAATGAAAGGCTCAAAAAATAACATCATAAAAATATTTGTTTTATTTTTAAAATTTTTTTACTTCAAATATTAGGTCAATTTAATATATTTTATCAAAATAAAAATTATTTTATTAAATATATAAAATAAATAATACATTTAAATCACTCATTAAATATAATTTATTTAATTTATTAGGGGAAAATAGATTTATAACCATGAAAATAACAATATTTTCCTTTATATTCAATCAGTTTTCTTATTTATTTATAATTAAGTGGTAACCTATGAATTCATTTAATAATTTTTTGAACCATATATTTCCATAAACTAGTTATACTATTTATGACCTCTAATTGAAGATATTCATAATATCTTATTATGTTATGTAATGACATTTTAATGATATGTTATTGTTTTGTAAAGCATGGTTTTCTGTGTTATGCAAGTCATCTAAAGAATTCATTATTGTGTCTAACACAAGATAATATATGTGTTACATGTATACAATGATAAAGTTTATTTTGTGAATTATAAATGATTAAAATGGTTTTGTATATAATTTAAGCAAATCATTGGGCCTTACTATAGTAAAAGTATCTTTGGTGTTCCATAAAATGAAAAAAAACAAAAAGATTAAATTAATTCAAAAATAATAATTTAGAAAATATTATGGAGTTAAATTAAACCCCATTAAAATTATTTTCTCTCTCAAAATAATTTTATGATATCCATGTTTTAATAGATTAATGTTTTATTCATATATACCCACATCATAAAAATGAATATTAAAACATCCCTTACTTGGGGAATGTTGGAACTATAATTGTAACCCAATATAACATATAATTAGGTTTATACATAAGAGAACATTGGTTGGGAATGAAGATTGGACATGGAGAAAATGCATAAATATTTGTATGGAGTGATAGTGTTCATCAATGAAAAACTAGTGAATAATCAAATAAAATATGATGGCCTGAAATATATAAAACTTTCATGATTTAAAAGTACATCAGTTCAATACAATTAAGGTATTATGATAAACCATTCTCGTAAAATCATTATCCTGACATTTATTAATTCTATCATAGTACATGAATAAAATAAAATATAGTTACTTGATATATAAATAAAAAATGATCATTTTTTATTTGTGCTTTTATCAATTTTTAATTCATCAAATACGTCATGAAATAGATTTTAAGAAATTAACATTGATGTCTAAAGTGATAAAATACATTATTAGCTGATCTTAATTCCCATAAAAGGATGAAAATCTTAAATATATTTCTCAAACTATTAATAAAATCAATATGGTTAGTAAATTAATCAATAAACATGAAAAGTAACTCTATTGGTTCATAAAAAATAATTTTTCAACATAAATAATTACACATTAACAAGGAAAACATATAGGCTAGTTGTTGGCATGAAATACTTATTGTCCTTCGGTCATTGGTTAAATACTATAACTCTTTCCAAACATTATTGTTTGTCAACCAAAATACATGATGAACTTTTTTAAAACCAAAGTGATATAATTTCCAAAATAAATATATTTGATATAATTGAAATAAGGTTATTAACTAAATATCCTTTTAACCATGGTTTCCAATAAAACCTCAAGGAATAAATATTTCCTTCTACATTTAACTTAACCATTTCATTAATTTTTAACATTATTAACCTTATCAAATATGAAAAATCAAAATCATTATAAATAAAGTCACAAAATTAGGTTAACATTGATTCCCCCATATAACAAAAAGTACCACTTGGATATCACAATTCAAACATGTGAATACCCTCATAATGTATTCTCTTCAAACATGGAAATACCATAAATTACAAGAAATACATATTTAAAACATGTGTTTTTCTTTATTCCATAGATTATTATACATATTCAATAAATTTAAGAAATTGTAATCTTCATCTATGAATGAATTAACTCGTGTTAAGAATTCCTTAACTATTTCCAAGGTAATCAGTGCCATTTTATTTACATATATTCAACATATCATTTCCCAAACAACATTACCATAATATACGGAACATATTATGGTTTTTTTACCATAATCATGTGATTAAAATGTACATTACTTTCTACTGAATCAAATATATATTCCATTAGATCTGCTCATTTTATTATCACTAATCATTTGAAAAAAACATAAATTGGACAATCCTTCTATATTTTTCATTTCAATTTTATTGAATCCAAGTACTTAAATAAATTTATTACATCGTCCTTCCACTATTAACAATGCCACCTCATCATATTACATATTACCAATTTCCTTTCACATGTCTTATATAGTAACTTCATCCTCAGTAATGTAATCATTACTAGCACAACCTTGCTGATTCACATCAATAGCATTCTTCATGTGAAATTTAGTTTTATAATGACCATTTATTCCACACATAAAATACATAACCATGAATTGTGTCTTAGGGAGGCCAATATTCTCATCCACTACATTAACTGAACTCTTTATTTTTTCAATGAATTCACATTCGTTGTGTCCTTCTTCTTCACTGTAACATCTCGGTTCTGGGTGACACTCCACGGGTTCCCCAATCCCAGTTTTCCACATGACCTCAAGAGCATTTCCCCAAATGCCAGAGGCCGCCGACTAGCAGCGAGGGCCCAGTTCTGATAGTGGGGAAACTATGCCCTCATTTGTCAAAGTGTAGCACAGCGGAATACAAAAAATAAACATACAGCAACAACAGAAGTAGTAAACCATACACAACTGAAATAATCAACTGCAGTAGATAAAACCAACCAGTATACAAGTAACGATGAAACATGCCTCAATTCAAAGGAAATAGCCAAAGCATGTTACACGATCAATACAATACAACTGAAGTGCATGTACAGAAAAGAAAAATAGAACAGCTCGTGGCATCACGAGCCAATGCTCGGTCCCATGCTCTCCTTCACCCCTACAGCAATCAAGTACCTTTATAAGGACCCTTGACCTTATCCACTCCTGTAGAAACATAATCTATTTGGGCCAAAAAGCATTGCCCAAACAGGGTGTGAGAAATATATCTCAGTAGGAACCCATAGAAGGCGCGTTCCCAACTGGGTGTAAAAACGCAACAACAGTGTGCAGTAGTGAACACAGTAATCTAAGCAGTACTAAAATGTAACAAAATCAACAGTTATATTTCCATCTAATTATTCATTTAATCCATTTAATATAAGAAAACAACAAAGTGAATTTCTAAGTAAACAGACAGCGCCCTCAGACAAACGAAATCTCACCATCAGGTAATCAGAATCCAACCCACAGGTATTTTCCCTCAGGCATAACAAATTTTTCCCTCAGGCGTGCGTAGTGTCGCCCTCAAGCACAGATTCTATTACCCTCAGGCATGAAAGAGTTTTCTCTCAGGCTAGGATAGCGACTGCCCTCGGGGTAAGCAAAATAACACCCACAAGCTATGTAAAACACAGCCCTCAGGAGAAAGTAACTGGGCCATGCCCAACATGTAAAAAACATTCACAAGCAATTCCTCTCAAGGAAATTCTACAATCATTACTTTAGAGGCATACCATCGGGTATCTTGCCCAAATGGCTAAACAGAGGAACGCACCCCCGGGGTGGTCCTGGATCCAAGCATTGATCCCAAACAGCATCTTAATATCACATTTGATTACCTATACAATTCTAGGTATTTAGAATATCCCCGACCTCAGCCACACGACACCCTGATATGGGTTCGTAGCACAAAAATGCACAAAAACACACGACAGTTGGAAAATAAACACCAATACACCTACCTTAAACACCCATGAACGATATACGCAAATGACGCCTTCTCAAACGTCCAAGAATGCCATTGATTTGAGGTAAAATAAAACTTTTTTAAACTCAAATAACACATGTTAGGGGAAAAATTGGAATGAACGATTAATGAAGAGTGGAGGGATTACCTGTGCGGTTCCAACGAGATCGTCCGAGGCGAAAACGGATTCTGAACGTGCACACGACGGATCCTTGAAGATTCGTCCTTCCTCACTCGATCTCTCTTCCTGTTCTAAGCTTTCCCTATAAAAAGGGGAGGATGCTGCCCATTTTATGAGAAAAAAACAAAGTACACGGCGTGTACTTCCCATTTTTAAATTGTTCCTCTGACAGCTTCCCGCCAGCGCGGTAATGTTCACCTGTCGACATGACTATACGACGTGTCTTCGTGAGTACATGGCGTGTGCTGCCCCACAGCTAGCCCCCACCTTACTATTCGCCAACCGACTGACTACATAGCGTGTAAAGTACCACTACATGGCGTGTAGTCGGTTCCTACACCCTTCATCCCCGGAATGTCCACATGCCCCGTGTACTCATCCCACACGGCCAGAAGTACACGACGTGTGGAAAATTATAGGTTGTGTACTTCCAAAATTTGGGATTTTCCCCCATTTTCCTTATTTTCTTAAAACACATAAGGAATGGAGATAAGAAGAAACCCGTACCTCAAAGATAAGAACCAGGTTCTTACAAACATCCCCCATTAAAGGAATTAGTCCCCGAATTGCCCTTCCAAGGGTGGAAAAGATAAAGTCGTGAACAACTCCAGCCACTGAGCACGTACATCTGTCTCCCGCTCCCAGGTTTCGTCTTGAACAAAGCCATGCTGCCATAGCACCCGTACGAGAGGAATTGACCGGCCTCAGAGAACCTTCGTGCTCCAGTCAATGATACAAATGAGATTCTTCTCAAAGTATGGATCCATCTGAATCCCATCATCCTCTGGATGAAAGGTGTGACACGGGTCTGAATGATAGCAGTGCAACTGAGATACATGGAAGACGTCATGCATGGCTCGGTACCTCTGTGGTATTTGAAGCCGATATGCAACCGGCCCGACTCTCTCCAGAATCTCAAATGGCCCCACATAACTTAGTGAAAGTATTCCCTCTCTCCTGATCCACTTGGGTCCCAGCCTCGTAGAAACACACAAGAAAACCCGATCCCCGACCATGAACTTCAAAGATCATCTGTGGCGATCAGCATAAGACATATGATGAGACTGTGTGGTAGCCATCCCCTTCTGAATCAACTGCACGTGCTTAGAAGTCTCCAGCACGAGATGTGGTCCCAGCAAAGCTGCCTCACCTGCCTATGACAAGCACAAAGGCGATCGGCATGGCCTACCATATAATTCCTCGTATGGTTCCATCTCAATAGTTTCCTGAAAACTGTTATTATAGGAAAACTCTACTATGGGTTTTTGCTTCTCCCAAGAACCCCCAATGTCTAAGACATGTACTCGTAGCATTTCCTCAAGCACGTGTATAGTACGCTCTGACTGGCCATCGGTCTGAGGGTGGTAAGATGTGCTCAGAAGCACCTGTGTACCCAGTGCCCTCTGAAAACTCTTCCATAAACAAGACATAAAACGGGCGTCCCTATCTGAAGTGATAGAACTAGGGACCCCATGAAGACGTATGACCTCTAAAATTTACAACATCCCGAGCTCATCAACAGCGAAGCTCTCATTGATTGAAAAAAAAGTGAGCTACCTTCGTCAGTATGTCCACAAAAACCCACACGGCATTATTGCCTAAAGGTGACCTCGGCAAACCAGTCACAAAATCCATCACAACATCATCCCATTTCCACTTCGTAATGGGTAACTGATGTAATAGTCTGGCTGGCCTCTGATGCTCCTCCTTCACCTGCTGACAGGTGGTACACCTCGTAACAAAACCAGCTACATCTCTCTTCATACCCGGCCACTAGTAATGAAGTCTCAAGCCTCGGTAAATATTTGTAACTCTGGGATGAACTGCCCAGACTGAAGCATGACACTCTCGTATCATCTCCTCGCGTATATGCCATGAAACCCACACTCGTCCATGGAAACACAATATCTCTTCATCGCCTATCTTCAAACCAAGAGAACGGTCCTCACTTTCCACCAAATCCCGTAGAACTTGGCCTTCTGAATCAGATAGCTATCTCATCCTCACTCTATCCAGGAGGGTAGAGGTCACAGCTATATATGAAAGATAGATCTGCCCCTGAATTTCGTGCACTTCTAGATGCATCTCAGAGAACAAATCCATGAGCTACCACTCACCACTGGCCTCCTACACAGCCTATATTGGAGTCTTCTTTCTCAGTGCATCATCTGCCACATTACCTTTACCAGGTGTATAGGCAAGCTCGAAGTCGAAGTATTGTAGGTACTCGACCCACCTCCTCTGCCTCCGGTTTAAGTCACGCTGAGTAAAGATGTAGTTGAGGCTTTTTTGTTCGGTGAAAAGCACAAAATGCTCTCCCACTAGATAATGTCTACAACAGCACAATGCATGAACAACTGCAGCCAACTTCAGATCATGCGTCGGGTAATTTCTATCATGTGGCCTCAACTGCCAAGACCCGTACGCAAAAACATGGTCGCCCTGCATCAACACTGCTCCCAGCCCAATACCTGAGGCATCATAGTAAACTGTATAGCTCTTCCCCTACTCTAGGAGTATCAAGATCGGTGCTGATTTCAACCTTCTTTTCAGGTCCTAAAAGGTTGTCTCGCAAGCTTCCGACCAAAAAAACATCACACCCTTCTTAGTTAAACCCATCAATGGTGCTTCTAAATGGGGGAAGTCTTGTATAATGCCTCTGTAGTAACCAGCCAGCCCTAAGAATATCTATATCTCAAACTCGTTCTTAGGTTGTTCCTAAGAAACTAATGCTCTCACCTTCTCTGGGTCCATTGCAACTCCTTCCTCTCAGATGATATGACCCAGGAAGTGGTTCTGGTCCATCCAAAAGTGGCACTTTTATAGCTTAGCATATAGTCGATGCTCTCTTAGTGTAATCAATATGATCTCATGATGGGTTACATGGTCGTGTCCAGTGTGAGAGTACACCATGATATCATCCATGAATACTACCACAAAAGAATCCAGATAGGGATGGATCACACGATTCATCAGGGCCATAAAAACTGTTGGCGCGTTCGTGAGTCCGAACGACCTAACCAAGTACCTGTATAGACCATACCTGCTCCTGAAAGCTGTGAGAGGTATATCAGATGGTCTGACACGCAGCTGATGATATCCTGATCTCAAGTCAATCTTCGAGACCACTCGTGCTCCACGAAGTTGATCAAAAAGGTCATCAATCCTCGGCAAGGGATATCAGTTATTAACTGTCAACTGGTTCCGCTTCCGATAATCCACACAGAGTCTGAGGGTACCATCTGCCTTCTTCGCAAAAAGTACTGGAGAACCCCAGGGAGAAGTACTGGGTGGAATAAAACCCTTTTCATGCAATGCCTCTAACTACCTATTGATCTCTTGCAACTCTGGTGTAGCCATCCTATAAGGAGGAATGGACACAGGTGCTACCCCTGGCACAAGATGAATAGATAAATCCACCTCATGCTTTGGAAGAAGACCTGAAAACCCATCCGGGAAGACATCCCTGAAATGATCAACCACTGGAGGGATGTTCGTCTGACAAGTCCCCTGGTCGTCCAAATATAAGATCGCAATCTGGGCTGTGACTCCACCTCGCCCATGATGCTCTTGTCCAGCTCGACTCGCCTGAACATCACATTCTCCCAAGTATAGAAACTCTCCGCCCTCTGGTGAAGTGAAATGCACCCTGCGACGATAATAGTCTACAAATGCTTGAAAGGGAACCAACCATTCTATCCCGAGAATGACGTCATAAGCTATCATCTCTAAGACATAAAGGTCCCAAAGAAAGTGACACCCACCAACCTTAAGGGGGTACTCTTTGCACTGACGCACACCAGCCATCGTAGTCCCCAACGGAGTGTCTAGCGTCATGATATTAGAAGAATTAGAAACACAGAGCTCAAGACTCTCCAAAATGGGCACAGATATGAAACTATGTGTAGCACCCCTATCGAAAAGTACAGAAGATAAGATAGAAGCATCTAGAACAGTACCTCTAACTGTAGAAGGTCCGGGATCCTGCTCCTGCTGGGCCTGTTGCACTGCATATGCCTGCCCAGTGCCGCGGCCCTGCGACATAGCCTGGCTACCCTGAGCTGTCCCACCCTGCTTCCTCTAACATCCAGGTGTCTAGCTACCATGACCACGACCACCATCTCTGCCTACACACCCTGACGTATTACAGTTCCCTGACTGGTAAGAAGCCACGGGTCCTCCTCCCGCATGCGGAGTATGCACAGAACCCCTCTCACTGGATATTAGTAGAAACTCCCTACAAAATCGTTGTTGACGACCCATCATGCTGCATGCTCGGAACTCCACTCTATCACGTGGACACTGTGGCCTCTTGTGCCCCTCTCTTCCACACTGGTAGCACATGACCTGGCCACCTGAAGCATTCCTATGACTGGTACTGCCACCCTGAGAGAAGTCCATCTGTCTCTTCCTCTTGCTAGTAGAAATAGTGCCAGTAATTGGTGCTGAACCGCTCTGTCCCACACCACTATATTCCCTCAGGTTACTCTCTGAAATAATTTCCTGGTTCATGATAGCATGTACTGAAGGAAACCTAAAAACATTCACCGGCGCCCAGACTTCATACCGAAGACCATCCTCAATGTGTCTGGATCTCAGCGTCTCATCGCCCACCAAAAACGTTGCAAAACGTTGGAGCTCGGTAAAGCGAGCAGAATAGTCCATCACCGACATAGCGCCCTGCTGCTGATTCATGAACTCTCGAGCTCTATCTTCCCTTGGAGTCTCTGTGAAGAATAATTCATAGATTATTGCGTGAAAATCTTCTCAGGACATGTCTCGGTGATGCTCTGACTGGGTGGTAACATCCCACCACCTCATGGCAGAATCATGAAAAATATATGTCGCGAGCTTGACCATCCACCCTGGAGGTGTCTCAAGATGCTCGAAAATAGTCTGCATCAATCCTAGCCAAGACTCTGTAGCCTGTGGTCCGTCATCCCTTGAAAACATAGGTGGATGCTGCTGCTGGAAGATACGTGCTAGCTCGGCCATAGATGTGGCAGCCTGTGGTGCTCCCCGAATGGTCTTCATGAACTGCATAAAGCCTTCACGGAAATGCGTATCGGCACCTATGTCCGGTATAACTGCTGGCGCCAAATCTAGCTCTGCTGGAGGATCAACTGGTAGCCTATGGACCACCATCTCTAGAGTATACTTGTTGCCTCTCTCCTGGTGAACAACACACGGTCTTCTTGGCGACATGACTCTACAAGGTCAAAAAAATTCCTTAGATTCAAGATTAACAAGACTGAAAACGAAGAAACCAAAAAAGGAACAAGAGGAAGAAGGCATTTCATGATTTGAAAAAAAAATACTACATGGTGTGTATAGTGGTTACATGGCGTGTACTTGACTTCCCTTCCCCTGTCTGGGTCCTTCAATACGGCTAAGCCACACAGCTTCTATTTGAACAAAACTACAGGGCGTGTATATCATCTACATGGCATGTATGGTGTTTTTTCCAACTTCTCGTGTCGCTTGTGACACGGTTGACTAGTCGGCTTGACACTACACGGCGTGTTACACCTTCACACGGCATTTACTCCACCCAATTTCCCAGTCACACAGCTAAGTCCACACAGTCTGTCCTCGGACAAGCCTACACGGCGTGTTCCCACAGGTACACGGCGTGTACAAGATGAGCTCCGCCGACCCATGTTGTTAGTTACACGGCCAGATACACGGCTCACCCTACACAGTGTGCTTGATATACACACGGCGTGTACACGAAGGGATTTTCCCAACCCATGTAGTTAGTTACACGGTCGGGTCCCTGAGTCACACCACACGACATGTTCTTCATTGACACGGCATGTTCAAGAAATGACTACACGGGCATGTGTTTGTTAGTTACACATTTGGGTCTCTAGGTCAAAAATACACAACGTGTACATCCGGTACACAGCGTGTTCACCCCATGCTCTTCCCTTCTCTGGGTCGCTGCTCACACGGCTTGTGACACGGGTAGAGACTACATAAAATGTACTCAGGGTACACAACATGTACTCAAAAAGTTTCCATTTCTTCATGAACAGAAGAACATACACGGAATGGGTAAAGTCTTACACGGCGTGTATACTTGGGTTTCCAGACAGTATGCCTCGAAAAATTCCCCGGAACCCCAAAAACACTTAAAAACAACACCTAAGTTCCAAATTTCGATCCGCGAGGGCCCATACTCCCCACGAATAAAAGTTTGGCATCTTATTTGTGTTATGAAATACGGTAAACACACAATGATCCACCAAATTCCGGTCGATGAGGGCCCATACTCCCCAAAACCCAATGTCAGGCGTCCATTATTTTAACAAGTTTATACTAAAATAACCTATCATGTAGCAGGTATTTACAAAGCAGTTATCACAACAGCATGCTTTTCTAGCACAACAACAATCACAACAACATGCAATTTATAATGCACCTACATGGCATGGAACTATGCATGGCATGTGATTTCTAGAATTTTCCTAAATGATTCATGAGATGGATTACCCTCATCTCATCGGGTTGAAACTATATGGTACCCATATATAAAATATAAACAGCACAATCCCAAGTGCGTCACCCATCGGTGAAATCATATCAACTGTAAATTTGCAAAATCAGAAAAATTCCAACATGAGGTAAATTGGATTTTCCATGTACACAGGTTAGCTATGCCCGGGAACAACTATTTACCAACTACCGTTCTCATACTATCCCTAACTAAGGCTCCAAATAGTATGTCAAAGAAAAGAACTCCTCTAATACCACTTTGTAACGTCCTGGTTCTGGGTGCCACTCCACGGGTGCCCCGAACCTGGTTCGCCACCTGGCCTCAAGAGCATTTCCCCAAATGCCAGAGGTTACCAACTAGTAGCGAGGTCCCAAGTCTGATAGTGGTGACACTATGCCCTCATTTGTAAAAGTTTAGCGCAGCGGAATACAAAATAAACATACAGCAACAACGGAAGCAGTAAACCATACACAACTGAAATAAACAACTGCAGTAGATAAAACCAACCCGTATACAAGTAACAATGCAACATGACTCAATTCTAAGGAAATATCCAGAACATGTTACATGATCAATACAATACAACTGAAGTGCAAGTACAGAAAAGAAAAATAGAACAGCCCACGGCATCGCGAGCCAATGCTCGGTCCCATGCTCTCCTACACCCCAGCAGTAATCAAGTACCTATATAAGGACCCTTGCCCTTATCGACACCTGCATAAACGTAATCTGTTTGGGCCAAAAATTATGGCCCAAATAGGGTGTGAGAAATATATCTCAGTAGGCACCCACCGAAGGCCCGTGCCCAACTGGATGTAAAAATACAACAACAGTGTGCAGTAGTGAACACAATAAATTATGTAGTACTCAAAAGTAACTAACTCAATAGTTATATTTCCATTTAATTATTCATTTAATCCATTTAATATAAGAAAACACCACAGTGAATTTCTAAGTAAATAGACAGAATCATCAGACAAACAAAATCCCACCCACAGGTAATCAGAATCCAACCTGCAGGTATTTTCACTCAGGCGTAACAGATTTTTTCCTCGGGCGTATGTAGTGTCGCCCTCAGTCACTATGTCTATTTCCCTCAGGCACGAAAGAATTTTCCCTCAGGCTAGGTTAACGACTACCCTCGGGCTAAGAAAAACAATTCCCATAGGCATAGTGAAACACTTCCCTCAGGCGCCAGTAACCAGGCCATGACAAATATGTAAATAAAAATTCATAAGAAATTACACTCAAGGAAATTATACAATCATTACTTTAGAGGCATGCCCTCGGGTATCCTGACCAATTGGATAAACATAGGAACGCATCCCCGGGGTGGTCCTGGATCCAAGCACTGATCCCAAATAGCATTTTAATATCACATTTAATAACCTATACAGTTATAGGTATTTAAAATAGCCATGGCCTCAGCCACATGACACCCCAATATGGGTTCGTAGCTCAAAAATAAATGACAGTTGGAAATTAAACACCAAGCCACCTGCCTTAAACAACCACGAATGATATAAACGAATGATGCCTTCTCAAACATCCAAGAACGTCGTAGATCTGAGGTAAAATAAAACTCTCTTAAATGCAAATAACTCTTGTTAGGGGAAAAATTGGCATGAACGGTTAAAGAAGAGTGGAGGACTTACCCGTGCAATTCCAACGAGATCGTCCAAGGCGGAAATGGATTCCGAACGTGTGCTCAGCGGACCCTCTAAGATTCGGTCTTCCTCCCCCGAGATCTCTCCATGTTCTATTCTTTCCCTATAAACCGGGGAGGATATTTCCCATTTTAAGCAAAAAAAACGAAGTACATGGCATGTCCTCTCGAGTACACGGCGTGTACTTCCCATTTTTAAAATGTTCCTCTGATAACTTCCCGCCAGCGCTTCACTATTCACCTGCTAATATGACTACACAGTGTGTCTTCACGAGTACACAGCGTGTGCTTCCCCACTACTATCCACCGCCTTACTATTCATCTGCCGGCTGACTACACGGCGTGTAATGGACCACTACACAGCTTGTAGTCGATTCCTACACCCTTCATCCCCGACATGGCCACGCACCCCGTGTACTCCTCCCACATGGCCAGAAGTACACAGCGTGTGGAAAAGTACATGGCGTATACTTCCAAAATTTGGGATTTTTCCCCATTTTCCTTATTTTCATAAAACACTTAAGGAAAGGAGAAAAGAAGAAACTTGTACCTCAATGATAAGAACTGGGTTCTTATATTCACTGTCAAACCATCTTCTTGTACCTCTAAGACATTAACATAGGTTTTTATTTCCACATTCATGACACATCATAAACCAAATATTCTTTCTTTTATGGTCACTATTACCCAAACCCTTATCGAAATCCTTTGTTCTCTTCCTTGGAGAGTCTGATAGTTGTATAAGGTACAAGTTTTTAATGTTGTTCTCTTAAAACTACGTAGGAATGATCATAATGTCTTTAAATCTACTTATTATCCTATTTACATTCTCATCATAAAATCATCAATCACATTCAACATAAATCATATTCCTTCCAATTCCATCCTTCAACTAAAATTAGAAGCACATTGTGGGAATTACTTATCATAGTAGAAAATCATATAGTCATGAAAATAATGAAATATAGGATGTTGAAATCATGAAACCTTACATAATCAATGACACCATTTGTTCATCCTAGGTTATTCATATCCAATATATATTTAAATATTTCATGATAGTTCTTGAGGATTATTGTGAAATTAAAAAGATTGTCACCCAGGGGAATCAGACCAATTGTGTAACCATCCTCATTTTCATGTATCAAATTACCCCAATTCTGGCGTAGAACATCTTATGTATGTTATTACCGCTAGTTGTATTTGTTCGAGGGCCACATCTACTTGTCTTATCTAGACATGGATTTATTACTAGGGAACCCCTCAATTTATCCTTTACCAAAATTTTCTGACATTTTCATAAATGTTAAATCATCCTTATACTTATACATAGATTTGTCAAAAGAAATAACCTTAGAAATATACCTTCAGATCTAACTAAAGGTTTCTAAGCCTAGATTCAAATGTTTTACTAATCCTCATCTCTAATAACAATTAAAAAATAATTTCATTATGTACATATACATTATATCACTTTTTTAGAATACTTAAATCATTATCCTAACAGGATCTTAAAGATCTTATTAGTCTAGTGAATTTATAAACATTAAAACATAAATATTTGTACATGTGAAAGATACATAATCACCTACTAGTTTATCCAAGACAAGAACCCCTATTATAAATATCATACATGTAATATATCATCATAAAATGGAGATGTAAACATAAAAAGCTATGAGATCTTATTCATAGTAAGGGTAAACAAGTTTGATGAGTAAGAAAAAACATAATCATATGAGTATGAGAAAGTTATTAGAACATTTTAAAATCGTACCTTGTATATCAAATATCATAAACATTAATCAAGGAATAATTATTGATTGTTCATAAGACACGAATCATACGTAAATAAATAACATAATCCATGAAATCACAACATATAAATATGACATGGAATTTTTGAAAACCCAAAAGAATATAATATGATTCCACAGAACCAAAGTAGCCACAAAAAATGCAATATTAGTGAACAATGTTCTTTATTGAACCATATTCACATCACGTTCCAACCCTGTATTACTGAATCGAGTTCACACCTCATTCATTCACTGTATTACTGAACTGATTTCAATCCATGTTTTAGTCTTCTATTACTAATCTACGTTCACTCACCAATATAGCATTTTAGTATGGAACCAAGTTCACTCCTCATTCATACCCTTTATCGCTAAATTTATTTCCCTCCTTGTTCTGGCCATATATTACTGAAACTAGTTCATTTATCATTCTGTCCTAGACTATCTCATGATATAGAAATCATTACCCGATGAATATGAGAAAGATATAGGTCACACCAATCTCATAATGAAATCATGATTACATGTCCCACTAAATCATAAATTATCATATCATAACCCATGAAATGAATAGTGTTTCATAGACATGAAATGATATCATAACTTGTGGGAAAGGATCAAGTTTCATTGTCATTTCATCATTGCATAACCCAATAAAATAAGAGGGTTTCATAGTTATTTAACCCCCAAAAATAAACTGGTTTCATAATTTAATAACATATCAATGAGAAAATGTTTTCAAAAATATAATGACCTATAACATAAACCATTTAGTGAAATAATATGAATGGAATCATTGAATCATTTCCCAAAAAAGGAATGTGTTACACAAATACTTGTTATCTTTTATGGGAAATAATTTAATATATCTTTTAAAAACACATCATGAGGAATTTAATATTTTTTATTTCAAAATTGATTCATAAAATGTAAAATATTTTGAAAACAATTTTCATGAATATAAACATGAAATGTTATCAAGGATGCATTGAAAACATTTTGATATACTTTTTCATTATAAAGTAGGACTATGATTTTGAAAACCTTTGGTAAATGATTTTCCCTTAAAACACATAAATAATGAATGAAAAACATTTCAAAAATATTTACATGAAAATAAAAATAAAAAAATTTCCTTAAAAACTATCATGTTAACATGAAATGAGTGATTTAAATTGTTGATTGTGGATAAATCCATACGTGTCTCATGAGGTAAAAATAATATTCCTTTTTAATATGTAAAATGATTAGTAAAAATCCTCATTCTGAATGTGAAAAGAAGATTCATATCAAAACAATGGTAAGGGAAAAAGGTGAAAATTAATTTTAATTATCATAAGATATTTTTAGAATATTCATGGATTCATTGTTTAGAAAAAATGGGTTTTATGGAAAATTGATTTTCGACCGAAGAGAGAGAAAAGTTGTGAATTCTTAAAAACACATTATTAAAAATATTATGTAACAATGACTGGGAGAAATGGTACCATTATATGAATATAAAATGAATAACTATAGGATAAGAAAATTAATTAGTTTTCTTGAGTGATAGATCATAGTATTTTGTCAAAGGATGCATAATCCTAAACAATCATGAAAAGTGATGAGAATGTTTCGATAAACTATTTCCACTAGAAATCATTGAACTATCATCCTAACATAACACAATGAAATTAAATGAAACATAAAATATCATTAAAATAATTATATTCATTATATAACATTTCAATGTTAGTATATAAACCTCACAGAAAAATATAGGTGCATGACATGGCTTGTGTCTCAAAGAAGTTAAATTGATACAAAACTATCTTACCAATTTGGTAACATTGGAAACGTAAACCCCATGAAAGAAATATCATATAATGAAAATGTAATTAACCATAAATTTAATAATAATCATCATAAAAACAATCATGGGATGAATATACATAATTTAAGAAGAAATAGTGTTGAACATGGAATGCTCCTTATGAAAATAAAAAGTGAGATGAAATCCCCTTACTTGTGCTTTGACTATCAACGTACTCATACAAGAATCATGTATAATTAATGTATGTTTATTTAAAACATTTAAATAATAATATTATAATATATAATATCATATATAGTTTAATTATTACCTTATATTACCCACATCGAAACAATTTTATGTTATGTTTTTTACTTCGGGTAAAATTCTCTTTGTTATTCGCAGGTGTCTTAATTTTTTATATCTTAACTATTTTACTTATAAAACTTTTTAAATAATTTAAACCATGATATAAATATAATTTATATTCATTATATTTTTATTATATTAATCTATATAATATAGTTTTATGAATTGGAATACACCGTTCATGGAGACGGTAGGCCATACGTAAGCATGAACATTGTTTCCCTTTAATTGTTGTATTGCACTATTGAAATTAAATGAAATATATTTTTATATATAATTATTATATTAGGATTATTATATAATATATATCATATAAGTTCACTAAATCTATTCTTAATACCTTCCATGTAGTGTTTGAACGAGTCGTATCGATTTGATCGCGAGGTAGTCCACAAATCCTCAAACAAAATTATCGTATTTAAACCAAATGGAAAGTATAAATATATATGTTGAAAAATTATTAAATAATATTAAATTCATAATTAATATAATATAATATATATATATATATAAACATCATTTCCATCATAATGTTCACCATGAGAGGCAATAATGGAAAAATGAACAATTATCTTTTATTGATGTTGTGCTTCACCGTACACATAAATTATATGTTCATTACCCATTATATTGAATTTATTGTAAGTATAGGTAAAACAATAACCATAAAAATCCTATAATATTTATGATATTAGTTTCATTTTATAGGGAAGTAATAATAAGAGATGAGATACTGGAGAATGAAAATAAAATAAACGAGTTTGAGGGAGGGTGTTACTTTTTTATTGGATAAATCATTTTGGTTTTTCCCAAAGGGATTGCTTGGAATAATTTATACAATAAGGGAGGATTAAAAGAATAATTGAGTTTTTTTGAGGATATATGAATATATATTGTCCCAAATTATATTATTTTAGTGGTTTAATGTAGTGGAGTAGAAGAGGATTTTTTATAGTGGAGGGGGAGTGGCAACCTTGTAAATATATGGAAAAGGAATTCCAAACACCTGATTCCCATGTAACAAGGCACTAATAATTGTAAAGATTCGATAAAATGGACTATAGGGTCAAAATATGTCGTTACAACATGTTTTGGACAAGTTTCTATGTCGTTTCAGGTCTGAAATTTAACATTTAGTTCATAGTTAACCTTAATATTACCATAAACAATGTAATTAATTTTATTTATATTCACTCATATTTTATTAAAAAAAATTAATTTGAATATATTATAAATTAGGAATTTTTATTTATATAAATATTTATTCCATTTTTTCAAATTCCAATCACATAAGTGACATTAATTAATTTAAAATTAATCTTTTAGTCGGGTCAACATAGAACATTTTAAAGTAAAAAATTCATGAGTTTGATATGTTTTATAGCCAATTTGAAAGTAAATTTGATAAAAATGACATAAAATTCATTAATTAAAAAATATACTCTCTAATCAAACTATAATCACAATTTTAAAAATAAGTTTTCATTACTAATAAATTAGACGAAAAAGTAGTTTTGAAAAAAAAACTTTGTTATTCCCTATTCAATAAAAAATAAATCGCCCTAGAAAAAAAATTCCACTGACATAATTATTAAGTTCCATGTTCAAATAATAAGTTTATTTTGATATATTAAATAAATAAAATTTCTAAAAATTTAATTTAAAATGGGTTCTCCATTAAAAGGTTTTAAAAATATCTCTATAAAAACATTATTTTAATCATAAAATTGGGTTTTTTCATATATTATGTCTATAAAATATATTTTATGAACATAAAAATTATTTTATTGAATATATATGATAGATATTACATTAATATCATTTGAAAATTTTAATTAATTTAATTTATTATCATAAAAAATCTTTATTACGATAAAAATAATAATATTTTTGGTCATAGTCAATCAGTTTTCATATAAATTTATTATTATTTTGTAATATAAAAAATCATCTTATATTTTTATAAACAATTTATTTTAATTAATTATTTAATAATATTCTAGAGCACTAATTTAATAGAAACATTATGTCTTATTAATTTATTTAATAACATTTTACAAATATGTTATTGTTCTATAAAAATCTGTCATGAATGTTACGCAACCCATCGAAGAAAGAAATTATTGCATGTAACTCAATCTAACATAAGTGTTCCATGTAGAGAAATATTATGTTTATGTTTATTGTAGTTCATGACTAGATTATTTTTCTATATAATACATTCCAATAATTGTTCTTTAATATAAAATAAACTATCTTTTCTATTGTGTAAAATTAAAACTACAATAAAGGACAAATTAGTTAGAGAAAAAATTCACACAATCATGATGTGTTACAATAATACACCAACAATTATTCATCCCATATTGAATTTGACTGCTATATAGAGGATCAACTCCCTTCTCAAATAGGTTATGCCGATTCCATAAACCCCTCCATAGGGTATAAAATTACATAGGTTTACTCTTCAGTCTTTTGGAAGGACAACAAAAACACAATCTGAGCCTTCTCCTCTTGAGGAGATCAAAATATAGATATATGAATGTTATTAGACACACTACCCTTGAGAGGATTGACCAAGGGAACACACTCAACTAATACTAATCCAAATTGAAAAAATAAATGTTTCCCAAAAACCCTCATTGGGAGTACATAGCATGTACTTGGGGTACACGGAAAGTCCATCCAACCTCAGATCATCCCGTGAGATGATACATCAATAAAAATATAAACATAAACCTACACATTGTGTATTAATAGTACATAGCATAAATATATCAAATGCTACCTTTACCATGACGTCTATTCATTCCCTTTAACACTTGACCATGCATGTCTACTCTGGTTGTGTCTGTGTACTTCAATCATCCCATTCTAATGTGACCTCCACGAAACACACAAAAACAGCTCGAATGATTCACATGGATTTTATGGGTTTACATGGTGTGATATAGTTTACACTACATGGAAACCCTAGTGTCAAAACCAATTAACCCCACATGATATTTTATTATAGATTACACATTGGGTAACCTGATATTTCTAGATCCCACTCATTTTATCCAATATGTCACCCTCCTTGACACCATTACAACCAATATTTACCAAAATATTTATCTTGGGTTCATTGAAATATCCATCACTAAATATCATGATTCTGAGCATTGAATTCTCTTCGGAAATGACTACATGTGTCGTCCACAACCACACCATTGAGTCCATGATGAATGCGAACCACCAATCCATTATACTGTTCCTATGACCATCCTACATCATCATTTTACATTGAACAAACCCTCAATCATGAACTAAACTGATGGTATTTGTGGGTTATAATGAATGACAGTCACACTACAATTAAATAATGGGTAATTATTGACCCACAAGCTAAAGTAAATTCCAATGATAGATTTGTGAGTAAACAAACATGAAATCCATGAATCATAAGATGTTGGGAATAAACCTCTACCTTTTATCAATGGTCCGTAATAAATTTTCATATAATTGGATGAATGTAGATGGTTTTAGAAAAAACCAATCCAGAGTAAACAAATCAACCATCGATATTTGATCAATTATCATTTTGGTACTTGATCTTTGTACAAAATGTGAAAAAAGTATGGGATAGAAAAAATAAACCAAAATTAATACCTATAATTTAGATCATTCACTGAAAACTAAAATTTCAATGTTTTTGTCATTGGTGAGATCCCCATAATCTAATAAAACACAATCCTTGATCTAATTTGATCTGATTTCATCTACCAACAATCCTATAACATCTCCTCTACAATGGATTCTCTCAATCCATAGGTTAGGTGGATAATACAGTGGATGACGCACAACCATGTTTATATATAATAGATCTTTAACTAGGTCAAAAAATAAATAAAAAATTAACAAATAAAATTATTTTATTAATTATCACCTGTGACATATTTTTCACAATCATCTGACACCGGTAAAGGTTATTTCATGACTTAAGAAATAACAACATTTTGAAATAAATTATAACCTCACATTTATGATATGGTCTACTATTTAATATTTATTTCACTTTTTCAGGGAAACTACTTGTGCGTCATATTAATAAATTTAATTAGTTTAGAAAATTATTTTCAAAAACATTGGGTTTTTGAATTTCATGTTTTCTAAGGTAATTTCTCTCAAAATAATCAATATATTATTCAAATATAATTCATGGAAAAATAGAGTAGTTACATTTTACCAACCATTTGTATTGTTGTCCTGAAGAGAGAAAAACCAACTGAAATTGGTGAGGGTATTGTGCTTATATATTGGTCCCCCACTCCCAGTTTCAATAATGATGATTCTGATGGAACCAATAGACATAGAATAGGGTAATAAATTATCCAAGAAGTGTCCGCTACAATCGATCCTCAAAATCCATTGGGAACTCAGTTGTGGTTTTTCCTTCATCAATGTATAGATCTCACCGTCAATAACATGAGACAGGTCATGACATACCACCTTTACTATGGAATTTGGAAGTCTTCATGTACCGGTTCGAACTGTGGTAGTAGTGTTACATGGTATTCCACCTTTAAAACTGTATATAGTACCCATAAAGGACCTATGAATCTTGGAGATATCTTTCTACCCCATAAAAATCTCTATAAACTACATTGATTTGATCCCCTTAGGATCGCATGGCCAACCTCCATGATCTCCCTAGGTATTCTTCATCAGCCTGTTTAATAAATACCAATTATGTAGTAAAGGCATGTGATAGTTCATGAAAAAAATATCATTTATTGATCAATGATTAATCTTAGATTTTCATAACAATAAACATTGTGATAATAAAATTAAATAAAATAATACATAAAATGTATAAAACACGAAAACCATATCAAAGTATCATCGCATATAAATTATAATTAATTTATGGAACAACAATTACCACATCAGAATTTTTTTATTCTTTGATGGATATGACAACATATCTATATCGTATCATTGTTTCATTGTAGGAATCAAAATTAGATTCCCTCTTGCAGTAATCCACACATGTTCTAAAAATATCCAAAAATCTCCATAGTAATCTATGGTTTCTTTCAAGATATGTCATATCTATTTATTAATTCAACATTCATCACCCATAGAATCACAAATAAAGGATTTTCCCTAATCACACTTGATGTAAACATTGATGGTGCAGGAAGACTACTCTCCATTTTTTGTGTGCTAAGTGAGAATGAGGCTCTCTACGACTTTGAGATGATTTTATGATTTCATTATGCACCACAAAATAAATGTATTTGATAACCTATAAAATAGTATATTTAGATTTTTGTTATACAGGGGTTAGAAATAAATAATTTCAAAAATCCCTTTAATAATTATTTAATCCCAGTGGAAACCCATGTTAATAATAGTAATATATAATTTCATGACATGTTCTAAACATTCAAATTTGATATAAATTAAATTTATTCGAATAATATTAAATATATTATCTTATTACTGAACTAATGAAAATGGTCCTCCATTCCGCCAAAATATTGACCAGTCCTTTAAAAATAAATATTTATTTAATAATAAAACATCACTTCCTAATTCAACCATTTGTACATTAATGTTATATTCACTATATATAAAGTATATATTTATAAAATATTCCACTCACACGATATTATGTAGAATAATTGGCGAAGGAATAAATGTGACCAAGAAAACATTAATAATTGTTAAACCATGTGGTTGATTAAAATTTATTCATGTTTTTTAATAATATAATAAAAATATAATATTTTACTATGATTATGAAATCCAAAGTGTGTGGCCCTCTAGGCCTCTTTATCATGGGAAATAGGGGAAACAACCAAAAGTTCATGATTAGTTACTATCAACATGACAAGGCACCCCAAAATAGAGAACATAACCGAACGATGATGTAATAGCTCATACAGATACATACTCTATAATATAATCACAGTATTGTGATATCTATTATCTAATATGTTTCATGGTGGTCAATTCATCCAATGTGCATTATGTCCCATTCATTGGAAATTCAAAATTTGAATTGAATATTCAACACCATGATACTGGATTTATTTAGGATATGGCATTTCAATCATAGGACTTGAGATATCAACTTCCATTAAAAATATAGGGGGAAAATCCTTTCATTCATTACTCATTAATTCTATATTACTCGTGATGCACCCCACATACCCTACCTCACATCAAACAAATCTAATATTGATTTTCAATAATACATCACAGAACATGACTTATAATATCCATTAATTAAAATATTAATGTCTATTTATCTGTATATATGTCCATATATAGGAATATCCAATGACACATAAAAATTTGGATTTCCATTTTTTGGGTCCCATGCACAGAATATCCTATACAAGATATGAAGAAGTGAGGACACTGTGGTAATATTACTCAAAATACAATGAGTATACACTACTAATAAAATGTGTCATTTTTGACTCTCCAATAAATTCATGTACCTATAGATCATATATTTGGAAATAGTGTCTTGGTAATGATGGGTTATCATCATAGAGGGGAACTCTAATGACCATTCAATGGAAAAATACTCTTATGAAATTATCTCATGCTCTTATATGCATAAGATAAATCTTAATGTGGTTAGAAGCAAATTATTAATCAAAAAACTGAATTAATATTTTTATAAATTTCACTAATGTTGGTTGAAGGAAACCAACTCCAATATACTCCCACATTCACTAGATCCAACTGCTAAAAAACATTATTCTACTATCTCACACAAGATACACATAATTTTTCAAAGAACAGAATTTATTTTTACGGTATTCCATGATTTATTTTATGGAATCTATAATTAATATAACCTCACCCCATTGATTAAAATACCTCAATAGGTGATACATCTTGTGTATGATATTTATCCATTACTGTATCTAGGAACTTTTATAATAGCCACTACTAGAGTACAATCAGAATATAATGTGATTAGGTCTTTACTTCAATGTACCACATAAATCTCTTGGAAAAAGATTCATATCCAAACAAATTTCATTTCTGCATCGAAAATACCCATAGTCCCAAAAAAATAATAGAAATAGCACCAACTGGTTTTCTTTGAAGTTTTCTAGCACACATCTCCTCCATTGATACAAAAAAACTATATTGTCAATGACTTCACATAATTTTCATCTATTTGTAAACTGGAATTAGTATAACCCCTGAGGACTAGAGGCACATATCCTCCATACACTACGACCATATCATTATTTAATTACGTATACATAATGATATCATTAACAAAGCACCAATTTTTTCTCATATATCTACTTGATATCAACTTTCCATGATCAATTTATAGGAAACATAAAACTATTTCATAATAGAGAATACATGAATTATCCTATCTCTAAAGCATTTAGGATCTTCATTATTATATCTTTTTCATTTGTGGTATGAGGACACATTTTTTAGATATATATTTACCATGTGGCTTAGAGACCAATCCACTCCTGTATTGTTCCATACTAAATCACATTGGTATCTAGCCAATTTATGTACTTTGACGTAGTCCATGTTACCTCTTAGATCTATCATGAATGATATTGATCCCAATAATATATTCTATTTCACGAAATTAAATAATAGAGAAACACTTGTTTAACTAGTCTGTTACATATTATACGAACGCTATGTCATTTCAAATATGTAAAATTTCATTAACATATAATACATGGATTAACAATCTATTTCAACTAAAACTATTTTAGAATCATGTATATCATTAATTATGGATGAAAAAAAATATTTTATTGCTTCATAGAATAAAATTTTTCATTAAATAAATTGTGTTTTCATTCCATAATGGGATCTTTACATCTTGAATATCTTTTTTACCTAACCTTAAGTCACAAAAACTTCTAGTGATGTCATATATAAATATTCGAGAAGGTTTCTATTAAGGAATGTGGTTTTTAAATCCATATTTGGAATTTCATAGTCATTGAAGATGATATAACACCATAGTAATTTGTTTAATAATACAATATGTTATGTAAAATAATATTTTTTATTAAGTGTTTTAATTAATAATAAAACTTATAAATAAATATATCACAAGTAAGTTTTAAAATAATTTTATAAAAAAATTCTATTTTATAGTATTATTTTGTGAAATTTAATATTTTTATTTTTCATATATTTATTTGATTATTTTAATAAAAATAAATCAAAATGTATCAAATTTTTATTTAACAATATATTTTGATTGAATGTATTTAATTGTATCCTTAATAAAATTATTTATTTTGGTATGATAGAGATAATATGTTAATTATTTTATCATAATTTTTTTACATGAAATAAATTATTATTTTCTTTTTTTATAAGTTGTAATATTAAAATTTAAATTATTTTTTTATGAGAATTTATTTTAATAAATTGTATTAAAATATTATTTTGATTTGAAATAAATAAATATTAAATGTTCATATTATAGTAACATGTTTTATAAAATAGAAATATAGTAATTATAATTTTTTTGAAATTGTAAATATATATATATATAATATAAAAAATAATGTATACATGTTTAAAAAAGATTCACTTTTTTTAATATATATACAACTATATTAATATATGAAATGAAGTGAAATAAAAAAAAATTATGATATGTTTTGAAAAATATATAATTATATATATATAAATGAATAATTATATTTTTATAGATATATATTTATCATTATTAATATGGTATAGTAAATTTTATTTTATAGTTCAATTATGAAATGTTTTGTTTTTAACGAAAAAATCAATTTATTGTATTTTTAACAAAAAATATTTCAAAATAAAAAGTGGCATGACACTTTTAACGAATAGGGGATATGGGTTTAGGATTTACTAATATAAAAGACAAAAAATCTAAAATGTGATTGATGGAGTAACCATGAAATCACAAAACAAAAAAAATGAATCAAATTTTAAATAAAATGATGAAAACTATTCATCTTCTCTATTTCTTCATTCTGAAACTTTTGCATCAACGACTACATTTTTTATGCCTTTTATCCATGTCCCCTTCACCATAGACCCTTTCAATTTCATCTTCCACAAACGACATTGATGGATCATTTTTTAAACAGAATCCTTGATTATGTTATGTTTATCCTCTCCCTGATCTTCCTTTAGAATCCATATTTATAATTATATATATTTTTCAATCAACCCAAATTGATTTTAATTTTTCATGAATTATCAACATTTCATACAACTACTTGTCTCAATTTATGTTTAATTTTATAATTTTTTATTCTTGAAAAAAGGGGATAATATATATATATATATCCCTCTTTTCACCCAATAATACCCGAACCTCATTCTACAATGTTCTAAACTATCATTTTTTCTCAAAGCCCCGAGTCACTAATCGCAATATTCATCTGATTCCTGTAAGGGTTTATTTTATTTCAACAAATAATATTTTTTTAAAATGACTAACATATATATATTTATATATATATTAAGCATATTTATATATGGGTGTGTGTGTGAGTGTGTTTATGTTAATATTTGATTATCAAAATTTTGGAAAATAAAATATAACGACATTGATTAAAATTTTTATTTCTAAAACCTTTGGGTAGAATGGGTTTAATTATTCTTGGTCAAATTATGTTGTTATACAATGATATGCATACATACATACATACATATATATATATATATGAATTTATATCTACCTATATAACTTTATTTTATCAAATTTTATAAAATAAGTTTTTTTTGTTTTAAATTTTAATTCTAATCCTTTGTTTTTTGCATGGTATTAATTTTATTATTGGTCAAATTATGTTGATTATTAGGACATATATATATACACACACACACATATATATATATATATATATCTGTGTGTTCCTATATTTATAACATTCCGATTTTTTAAAATAGTTTTTTGTTTTAAATTTTATCTCTAAGAGAATAATTTGTAAGAAAATTGTTTTTAATCAAAAGGTATTGATTACATTTTCATTCTATCATTTAATGTATAATGATTTATATATATGTTTATATAGATAAAAACGTATTTAAATTAATTTTATTAATTAAAAAGTATTTGACATTCATGATCATTTATACTTGCAAGGGTTTCAAATTTCCCCTAGACTATCTATTTGTGGTTTATATTTAATGTGTAACCTTTTTTACAAATGAATTTTTTTTATCATTTTATATTCTAATAAAAAACAACTAAATATTTCATGTGAAAATTTTTATTTTCATCCCTTGGTATGTCATGCATAATTTGGTATGGCTATTATCTAAATTATATATGGAATATTATGAATTTTTTAATCAGGTATGAATTTTAATTATTTATATGTTTTATTTATTACTTATAAATAATGAATGTTATATCATGTATGGGATTATCCTAAAATTTAGTTTTATAAGGTTTTTAGAAAATGTTTATAACATATTATAAAAAATATAATAATTTATGGCATACATATATTAAATGTTAAATAGACTATTCATTTATTTAGGTATTATGTATGAAGAATTTGTAGGAATTCACTTATTCTCATTACTGTATTTAGTTTCAAGAATAAAAAATTATTATTATCATGAGAAAAATAATAAATTAATAAAATAAATAATGATAAAAACCCCTATTCTACTCTATAAATACCACCTCTCACTAAATATTCTCCTCACACCTCTTAAGCCTTGATTATTTTCCAAATTCAACCCATACCCTTTCCAAACTTCTCACCCATGTATTGGATCGGTTGGTATTAATAAAATACCAAAACCAATCCACTTTGGAGTTTCTCAAGAATAATGAATCTGGAGGTAAAACCCTATTCCATTTTCATTCAAAAAAATTAGGTTCCTATAATTTCTTATCTTTATCTCAATCCCCCAGGTCAAATAGGAATGAAAACACTAGTGTCTTTTATATACTATAATAATATAATTTTGATGAGATAATAGTTCATCAACGATATTCTCCTCTCTCTTTTATTATTATAATTAAAACTCCATCCTAGAGGTGTCAATTTACCCAATTTGTGGATGAATTGCATTCAACATTAAATTATGTCTTCAAGGAGCATCTAAAAACCATTTTTATAGTTGAACCAGATTATAATATATTTTATATATGTATGTAATTTACTTGAATCATTTTTTACAGAAGACTTTAATTTATAACACATAATGAGATAATGTTCATTAAAATACTAAATTAATATATATGATTATCATTAATGACTTACCTATTGATTCATCAAAACATTGGGAAATAATGGTATTTTAATATTTATTATTTTCCATAATAATATATAATTTAATTTGTGGACTACTCTCCTCGTTCAAAATGATTTCCCATATATATATACAATAAACTAATCATCAAAATGAAGTGAATAACACTTTTGAACTTAAGGTATGGAATTATACATTAACCTCCATTATTCAATAGTGTTATTCCTTCTCTATTTACCCAAATGAATTGCTCCTTTATTTTTATTTACAACAGTTATGTGAAATAATGTGGAGTGAACCCATAAATTGTAATGGAACTTTTTCCCATATGTGTTATGACTAGTGACCTTATGGTTTTTATTATGGCCTACCAAGTACCATAAATGACCTAGTAAAGATTAATATTTTCTATAAAGATATCACAAAAATCTCTTAAATTATAATTATTTTGACCAATTATGGTTTTATAAATTATTTATTTGTTTTTTAGATGTTATGAAAATATATTTTTAAGTGTGTATGCTTATTTTAAGGAAATGTATTAAAATAATTTAGTATTTGTTTTAAAACCCATTACCAAGAATTTTAAATTATCACTCTAATTTTCATAAACATTTATATAGGGTCGGTATAATTTCATGTGATGTTTGATTCATTCAAGAGGTAGCATGAAATGAATAATTTTCTATTTAATTGATTTCATTTTGTATTGTTTTTTTTTGAAATGTAACATTTTTAACTAATTATCCAAAAACCTAGACCGGTAATAGTCCTTGATTTTGAAATGTGATGTGTAAATATTCATCACCTTTCATAGAAAAAATTGCACAACATGTTCTTCCACTGAATCCAGGTGTCAGGGATTGATTAAATATAATTATTATCAAATTAATGGTATAGTAAACTATGTATATTAAATGTTTTCATCAAAGAGATACAGACTATAAGGTTAGTGGTCCCAATGTATATTAATTTTGAAGATGAAAATTCAGAATTCTTTTTAGTTTTATTAACGAATTAAGGGGATGTGATTATATTAAGGGGGGAATAATGTAACATCCCATTAATGTTCAAATAATATATTATGTTATGAAAAATAATTATTTAAATTGACTATTTTAATTATAAATAGTACTTATAAATAATTATATTTCAATTTAATTTTTTAAAAACAAAAACTATTTTATATTACAAGTTTTTCATGAAAAATATATTAATTTGGAAACAGGTATTTTATTATATTTGTTAACTAAATTTAATATGAATAAAAATATTATTTAATAAAATATTTTCAATATGTGTATTTAATTTTATCCTTACGAAATGTAATTATTTTTTTACGATAGAATTAAAATGTCAATTATTTTATCAGAATGTGAGTTAATTAAATAAAATCTTATATTCAAGTATTATATGTTTTAATATTAAAATGTGTAATGATTTTTTATGTTACAATTTTTTAATTATTGGAATTAAATGTTTAAGTTTATTTCTAATAATTTTTTTATCATGTTCATATTCTAGTAACATGTTTTATAAAATATAAATATATGAATTATTATATTTTTGAAATTATAAATATATAAATATCATAAAAAATATTAATAAATGTATAAAAAAGATACATTTTTTAAATATATATTTCTTTATATTAATATAAAAAACCATTTCAAAAAATAAAACAAAAAAAAAAGAAATATGATATGTTTTATAATTATATATAATTATTTTGTATATATATATAATGAAATGTGATTATATGATTATGAATATCTATTATTCATTTTTATTAAGTTACTATATGAGTAATTTTGTTATTTTTTTAAGAAATGATATTTTTACAAGAAAAGGATACATTTTTTGTATTGTTTTGAAAAATAATTCTACATCAAAATTGGCAGGACACACATACCCAAAAGTGGATAATGGTTGAAGCATGAATCACGTAATAGAAAAAAAATTATTGAAGGATGAACCATGAAATATAATATATATATATATAATAAATGAAATTAAGATAAAATTTCGTTATCCTTATTTACTCTTTCTCCCACCATTAATTCATTAACTGCATGTTGCATCCCCTCTGCCCAATTCCACTTCATCCTAGCCCATTTTGATTTCATCTTCCTCAAACGACATTGAATGATAATTTTTTATACTGAATCCTTTACGTGGGTTAGTTTATCATCTCCCACAACATTATTTGGATGAAATATACCGAAATATATATATATAAATATTTTATCAACTTGAATTGATTATAATTTTTCACTAGTTATCGTTTTTGTTCAATAATACATGGTCCAATTTCCTTTTTCCTTTCAATTTTTTACTTATTGAATCATAGGATATAATATATATATATATAAACATCTTTACCCCCAATAATACTCCAATATCATTATTCCATGTTCATCAAATTCATTTTTCTCAAAGCCTAGAAGCTTTAACAGTTCAATTCATCTGATTCTTGTAAGTGTTTTTTTCATCAAATTTCCATTGTTTTACAGAAATTTTAACATATATATGCATATATATATTACACATATATGTGTATATATGTGTATATATGTACATATATGATTAAATATACTCAGAAAATAAAAGATAAGGGTTTTTTCTTTAAATGATTAAATCTAACACCTATGTTTTGTATGTGTTTAATTATTTTTGATCAAATAATTTTGTTTTACCAAGATATAAATATATATATATATATATATTAAGTATATATGAATTTATTTCTACCTATATAACATATTTTGTTTTGATGTATAAGATAATGGTTTTTGTTTTAAATTTTAAATCTAAGACATCAGTTTTCAGGGGTTTAATTTTTTTTATTGGTGAAAATATATTAATTATAAATATTTAAATATTTAAATATTTTTCTATATTTGAATCTTTATAATTTTATTAAATAAATGTTTTTTTTTCAAATTTTATCTATATGATAATATGTTATATGAAAATTGATTATTTTTATCAAATGGTTTTATTATATTATCATTCAATCCTTTTTTGATTAATGATTTATATATATGTAGGTATAAAAAAATTCATATCGATTTATTTTAATAAATAAAAATGATTTTACATTCATGATCAATTATATAATTTAGGATTTGAAATTTCTCTTGGTCTATCTTTTGGGGTTTATATTTTATTTGAATCCTTTTTGAAAATTGATATTTATTATCATTTTATGTGACAATCCCAAGTAGGCTATTATTTCATCTGTTAAATTGTATCTTCATTACTTGGTATGTAAAGAATACTTAGGTATGGGGGTACTCTAAATTTTAAATAAATCTCGTGAATTTTAAATCAGGTATGAATTTTAATTATTTATCTTTTTTATTTATTAATTAAATATAAGGAAAGTTATTTCATGCATGGGATTATCGTAAAAAATATTTAGAGAAATTATAGAAAATGTTTCTTATGTGTTTTGAAATGGTTATATTATTTTAGGAATTTATTTTCAAATTTTATAGGCTATTATTGAGAACATAATTTCTATTGAAACTGTTTTCAATATTTGGACTATTATAATGAATGTCATGTGATGTTATGGGGACCTAACCCATAAATCCTAAGGGAACACTGTCCCCTATGAGTTACGACAAGTGGTTTTATGGTTTTTATTATTATTTTCTATGTCTCATAATTGGCCATCATAAAATTATTATTTTCAATGGGGAATTCACAACGATGTTTTCAATTATAATTACATAGAGTATTTTTTTTCTAAAATAAATTAATTATAATTCAAAAATTGTGAAAATATTCATTTAAGTATGTATATTTAATTTAAATAAATGTTTTAAAATAATTTAATAATTGTTTTGAAACCCCTTAAACAGATGTTAAATTATCACCCCACGTTTAAAATTATTTTTACAAGTTTAGTATAATTTCTTGTGAAGATTATTTCATTAAAGAGATAGTGTGCACTAAATAATTTTTTTTTAAATTAATTTCATTTTTACAGTTTTTTTAAATTTAATATTTGTATTTAATTCAACATAATCTAGACTATTAAAGGTCCAAGATTGTGTAATGTGTGGTGTAAATATTCATCTTCTTGTATAGAAAAAAACTCACATAATGTTTCATCACTAAAATAATAAGAACACGCTTATGTTGTGACAAAATCAATAAAAATAGGAATTATGATGTTCTTAAATATGATAAATGGTGAATATTTTTATCACAACAAATTAAATTACTCAATTTAACCCCTTTAGCCGTTATACTTGATTTATATATATTTACATTACCTTTCAAGTCCAGTTTTCTCTTGAATACCTTTATTCAACCAATTGGATTTAAATCAATTGTAGCAGCAGCCACAACCAAAATATGGTTCTCTTACATGGAATCGAAATCATAATTCATGGCTTCCCTCCATCTTGCAGCTTCTGAGCACTTTACCATCTCTTTTTTATTTTATGTTCATTATTTTCAACTAATAACAAGTTACTAGAATTGGTAAATATAAAACTATATCCCTCTAGTTTTCATACCTCTTTTGTGATCCTATGTAGTACTAGATTTTTAGGAACTACTTTTTCTTATAGGGACCTTTTAAATTTTATCTTATACCAACTCATCTGTATATTGAGTATCAATATCATCAAATTAAATCTTTCTCTGACTATCCTTTTTAGAATGTTCACCCTCTTATGAAGCATGTTTTTTCTAGTGACACTCACATTCTTTTCTAGGGGCTTATATAGGTATTATCCCATTTTTCTTTTTGATACCCCATTACGATAAACATTCTTCCAATAGGTTATTGTTATTTTTTCTTAATAAGGCCTTAAAAACACCATGCAATCCCATACACATGTATGAAACAAAAATGGTTTCTATCCAATTCATATGTCGATGGGAATTACATTTTCCACATTAGTTGGTACTCCGTTTAATGCTTTTTAGGTAGTGTTTAATGCATATCCCCAAAAGGATAATGGATGATATACATGAATCATCATTGACCATACCATATCTAACATGGTGTAGTTAATTCTTTCACTAACACCATTCCACTATGGTGTGTAAGGATGTGAGAGTTGAGATAGATTCCCAAAATCCCATAGAATGTTGATTAACTCTTGGTTATGATATTCTACTCCCCAATCCTATTAATGCATCTTTATCTTCATTACTTAATGATTCTCAAAATTATTCTTGAATTTATAGAAATAAACAATGGAATCAAACTTATTCCACATCTAGTAGACATATTCATATCTACTCATGTTATCAATAAATGTTATGGTGTTAAAATACCCACATCCACCATCTACTAGAAATAGTCTATACATATTAGTGTGAACCAATCCAACAACCTCCAGGGCCCTTTCAACCTTTTCATCAAATGGAATTTTTTTCATTTTTCCATGAAAACAGGAATGAAATCATTCAACTTGTTATATATCATAAGTGTATAAATAACAATATTGAAATCAGTTCTTCATGAACTTGTTGTTTACATGACCATGATGGTGATGTCAAAGTTGTTTGTTATATTATTCATGACAACATGATTCATTATATATTTCTATTAAATGGTTTTTATAATTTATTACATAAATACCATTATTTAAATGTTTCATACCATAACATAAGTTGTATTTATTAGAGATACAACTTTTATTTCAAGACACAAAAATACAACTATATGCATCAAGTCATGCATCATAAAATATATTCATTCTAATAGTTGGTACATAATAAAAATAAAATAAAATAAATATATTTCATGTAATAAATAAATGTTTTTTAATTGCCTATGGATTGTGTATCTATCCTCACACCACTGGATTCTCAGTAATCCCCCTCTCCTATAATAATATTTTAGAATCGACATGGTTACTATATTGGGAATATATACTTGGGAAATATAAGAGGTACCTAAAACACAATGTGTATATATTGAAGGATTACACTAGATAACTATCACAAATTCATCCTCTAGTGTATGGGTGGATTTATTATTCCATTTTCCTTTCTTTTCACATAAGAAACATATTTCCTCCTTTTTCATTCCTATGCACTGGATATTCCTCTGCTGGGAAGGATGGTGCACAAGATATTTAGGCTTTTTATGAGTCTTGATACCCTTTTCCTTATTCTTCCTTTTATTATTCTCCCTATGGAATGAGGGGTTCTATCTCGAAATGTCCTTATTCACATTTTGCATCAAAGTAAGATGTTTCAAAAAATAATCTTCTCGTTTTTTTTTTCAAGTTATAATTTGATAATAAAAAAAGAAGTTATTGGGTACTGATGAATGTATGATATCTGTGTAAAACTCATCTAAAATTTATTCCCTATGAAATCTAAGTGTTCAATGTGTTAAAATGATTGACTAATTTAGTACTAGATTTCTCCACCTATCCAATATTATTCGTAAATATAGAATCGAAGATATTTTATATCTCTTGTATCACAATCTCTTGATATATATCGCAATGTTGAGAAGTCATGATATATGAAGCCATTTCATCATGTTTCATCAAATTATCATTGGTCATGGATGCTGGCATGAATAATTGAACATTTTTAGTATCATTCAAATGTTTCTCAGAGAGACACAATATCATTTCATCTTCCACATTACCATGAATATCAATAATAGGTTCTTGCATCACACATTATTCCCTTTCAAGGTGTACGATATTGTGGACGCTCCTTTCTTAATCATCTTAATTTGTGTCTGTTAGAATTTTAAACCATTATAGTATGAATTATTGTGATATGTTTTAATAATATTTAATTCCTATTTGTAAAAATAAGATATTCATATAATTAGTACCTTATCTCACAAAATTTACATAAATAAATAAATATTATATTTATTATTCTATCACTATTTTATCAAAACCCTATACCCAACATAGTTTTTATCGGAATACCTCATTGTGGGGACATTATAGTTGTAAGGATTTATATTTGCATTATCATTACCCTAACATTGGGAGTTCAATAACTATTATCGGTTTTAGCTAGGTATTCTTAATTCTAACATCATTATGTCTTGGTTCCTTCATATATTGAGTGGACATCTAGTCTTAAAATCAATAAATTGGATTTCATTAGCCCCTAACTCTCAATTACACCATGTCCTACTCTGGAATTATTTCATTGATTTTAATTAATTAAATTTCATCCAAAACATAATTTTCCAATACTACAATAATTAAAAACAACCAAATATTGGTTGTTTGGGAACTTTGAACTATAGATATATTTTAACTGATGTAGTAGAAATTTATAACGATTTAATATGTATAGTTGATCTAATTTATCTTCTATGGATAAAATGTACTTTATTATCTTTATTAAATTCTTATTAATAGTATTTTGATTTACATAAGTGATTAACTATGTCTTAGATAATATTTACACATAATCCAATTTGCTTTAGTTTTATCTTGCATTCTTGTAAATTCATAAATTCATATGATCATGAAAAAATATGTTATGAAATAACCATGATAAAAGATTGAAATAAAATAATAGAGTTATTATCATGATATTTTACTCATGGTCAATTTATCAAGTGGATCCTAAACTATCCTTAAATGAATGGGGAAAACATGTTAAACTAATTTTGGTTTGTGTCATAGTTTTCCACAAATCCTCTAAGTTATCCATACTAGATTGGTTTTTACTAGGCTCAAAACATGAACTACATCCACTATAATGGGATCTACATTCATTAAATATGTTTTTAGTCATGCGCGTGTGAGGGGAAGGGGTTTACATAAAATAAATCATCAGTATGAAGTGCCCTAAATAATAATAGAAGAGATTGAACGAAGATTAAAAAATTTATTTAATAGAAAATTAAATGAATCCAATAACATAAAGTGGTTGGGTTTGGGATATTTATCATCCAAATGTAATTAATTACACATTTATTAATATTTTATTTTATTTCTAATCACTCATATTAAAGATAAACCATGCTGGAATCAATTAATTATCTTCTTTATTTGATGAATAATTTTATTCTATTTTTCATCAAAATTTCATTGATATTCTAATCCATAATAATTTTAAACAGATTAAATAAATTTATTTTAAAATTACTTTTTTAAAATACAAAATATACCTTCCTGGAATCACAGTGTGTACCAATTTGAACTTCCCAACATATATTATAATCCTATATAATTTACTATTTAGAGAATATTAATACATATATTATAAAATAATTTCTTGACATGTAATATTAAATCAATAATAAAATAGATTATAATACTTTTTTCTTCTATTATGTTTCAATTCATGTATGGAAACAACTATTTTATAACACATACATGATAGGAAGATTCAATCATTTTTATTTTAACACACACACACCCACACCCACGCACACACACACACATATATACATATATATTATAACCCATTACATAGAATTTATTTGAAACTAAATTTCCCCACATAAGTATCTTTTGATACGGATTTGATATTATAGTAACATAATTTTAATTTTACATAATTTGGTAAATGTATACAACTTGTAAAACGGAGCTACACGACATGTATGTTTTCTCAATATTTATGCATAGAACGCACCTAGGGACTCCAAATATAACCATTAAATGAAAAATAATGGATTATATGGCATGTACATGGGCCACACATCATTCGGTATCAGTGTTACATGTTCACCAATCAGGTATGCTCTGTAAGAAGATACACAGACCGTCTGTGACTAAGGGACTACAAACTTTGAGCTGACGTTTCACAGTGTGCACTCTAGATTACCATGATCTAGGCTGTCTCGATAATCATGTGATGTATTAATGAATTCAACAAATTAAATAAATGAAAATTACCGGAATTAATTCAAAATTAATTCTTGGTGAATTAAACCATATTACACATGTTGTTCCTCTGGGTAATACAACATGTACACCGGTGATATCAATCTATATTCCATGGAACCTCCAAATGAAATACTATAATTTATTTCAAACATAACGTTAGTCAATTTTATTATAAATATGTTAATTGTAAAGGAATAATCTAGTCTAAAAAATTGGATTATTGAATGATTTTATTAGATTTGAAAACTAAATTAAAAATTTATAAATCATCCAAATATATTTAAATATTAAAAAAAATTATATGAACATCACTAATACGAATTTAATGTTTCTAGAGTAGTGGATGAGTGTGATTGATCATTCCAAAATTGAAATTTTTTTGTGATCAAGGATTAATATATGGTTTAATCGATGATGAATGAAATGATTACTTATATTAAATAAAAGAATATTGACCATGGGTAAAAAGTTGGAACAAAATTATAGAATTTTCACATATTGTTTATATGAAATTTAAGAAATAAAAAATACCCTATAAAAAATTATTGCCTCGTAATGGATATGAAAACATATCATAATTTCATGATAATAATAGTTATCAGATTCCCTCTAATATTTCTCCACATGTGAACAAAAAATCTATTAACATCCCCATATGAATCTAGTGGGAATAATTATAGATCCAATTGAATTTTATGTTCTCCTATGATTTCCATAAGAATCTATTCTAGTGTATTCTCCAGGTTATCTCTTGAATTGAGAGTAGAGGATGTCTGAATATCAACCTACATTCATTAGAGGTTATTGGATAATGGATCTCTCTAAGGGTGTTAGAGGATTCTCTAATTTCATTGTGTAAAACCAAAGAAATAAATTGGATCTTTTGAAAAATAATATATAACCAGGTTTCTATCCCGCTGTGTTTTGAAATAAAAAATTCCACATGTTCCCATTAATAATTATTTGGTCCTTGTGGGAAATAGGGTCTTTAAAAATAATATTATTATTTCTCAATATGCATTAAACATGTGAAATGGAATAATATATTTAGTGTTCTAAAAATATTCAATATATATAATTTCTCCCCAAACCTATAAACATGGTATACCATTCCATCAAAATATTTATCAGCCCTTTAATAATAACAAATTATTACTTAAATAAATATCACTAACTTATTCTCTAATAAATAAATGATTAATATATTCACTAAATAGACTATATATAATTATTAAATATGCTACCCCATATAATTATCTCAATGTCTCTTTATTTGAATATCTAGAAATTGATCTCCCTATTGATCAGAATGGCCATGGTTTTATTGCAGATATATCATTTCCATCGAAGGGCCTAAGATCCAAACTATTAGTAAGGAATAGTACACACAAATTCTTTATCTGGTTATTCATTAATGAAATATTACTTGTCATACACCCAATGTATCCTAACTCACCGCAAACTTATGTCATCACGTTTTTCATCAATACATAAAAGAATGCAAGAAATAAAACTCATTAATTATAATATTAATGACCATGGATGATTACACACATCTAAATATTGAGACATCTAAAAAAGCTTATAAATTTGGATTTCCAACTACAGTTTATTGCTCTCATAAATTCCAAAACATGATATTACCAAAAGAATACACCATGATAACATGCCTCAATATCCTATGAGCCTCCAACCCTGATATCCTATTTCATTTTTTCCCTATATTTATTTAATACGACCATAGAACTTATATTTAAGAAGGCTATCATTTATATTTTGGGCTCTCATCGTAGTTGGTAACTGTTATGATCATTTAGTGTGACAGCTACTATGAGGAAATTATCACATTTTATGTCATGTTGAATAAAAATCAGCATGTAACATCCCAACTCAAATTCCACTAAAATGTTTCTCTAATACAATTGTTTTTTTCCATAATCATGCCTCGATATATGCCAAAGTCTATCTAAATGTAGCATGGGCCAGCGGTATGATAATGGGGACATTATGCCCTTTTATAAAAGTGTCAAATCAAAATAAATATCTAAATATCATACACATTAGTAAATAAGTAGAGTGTGTAAGATATAAATAAAATAAAATAAAACATTCAATAATAATTAATGTAAATCATATAAATGACCAAACAATTATTCCATACATAAAAAATGGTCACCCATTGGGCCAACCATACAGTTAAAGTAGTAATGAATAAAAAAACTACAGGGTTGTTATACTAACTCCATGCCAGACCACATAACAATTTTCTAGAAACAATTAAATTGCACTAACCTAAATAGAAGAACCCTGTAAAGTACCATTGCTAAATCTTGTATCTCTGGGGCTCAGCCCTATCCTCTATGAAACTGGTCTTAACCTAAAAAGTATACTTTGAGTCTACACATTCACCGAGTTTCATGTATATGGGTGAGAAATAATCTCATTAGTCCACCCTAATAATGAAACTATCAAATACAGTATATAAAGTTTTTTTAAGGGATACCAAAAAAACTCATCCTTGCTGAAACACAACCAAATGGATATTTAAAACCAATAAATGTGAAACCATATATAGACCATGAGTCCACAATTTTGATCTACTAGGAATATTCATCAATATATTTCTATATCTATATGCATATAAATTTATAGTCCCAAACATATAAATATATTCATAAATATTAATATTCATGATTAACATGATTGAAAAAATAGAAAATCTATTAGTAGTCGATCCTTGGGACTATAATCTTGATCGCATGGACATCCTATACAACATCATGGACCTATATGTTTTTCAATCATTCCATGTATAATTAAGTTAATATATGGTTATTTAATCAAAATATATATGTACCTTCTTCAGGCAATAATAGAAATGACTCTATGCAAGCTACATCACCATCTGGGGATACTCATCCTACACTTGGGTTCCCCCGTACTCACCTCTATTTACTGTAATAGTGGATTATTGGTATGTATGTCTAAAAATATTGTAAATGGTCACTGATATAAATATCATGATGATCATGTCATGTAAATATAGTCTAATTCCTTCTAAATATGTCATGTTCCATTGGTGGCCATAATATTTTGACTTTAATTAACCCTAAGGTTCTAACCCATAAGAGATCTATAAGATAGGTAAATAGTGATACGAAATTTCAACATCTTAAGATCCAAATGGGAATGTCAATCATAGGTGTGAGATGATCTGCACAACCACCCTTACACAAGAAATGGATCATAAAACTGAACCCATAGAGAACGTCTACAGATCCACATCATATGGAAAATAAAGGATATCATAGTCATCCACCATAATCCACAGGTCAAGGAGAGCGTAACCAAACAATATAAAACATAATTCAGGGATAGTGAAATCATGCACAAGCAACCAGGATAAGGATAGATCAATCATCCATATTTTACCCACGAGTTGAGGATACCATAATCATCTACATTACTACGTAGAGTTATAATCCATGAGTATCATTATCAGGGATTCCATGATTTTATATCATAAAGGCTGGTTGAACAACTAAATTATAGGATGTATCTCTAGAAATCAAAATAATATTATAATCAATTATACCTACTCAAAAACTAGATACTAGGTAGAAACACATTGTATTAAACTAATCATATGAAATAACATGGATCAGAATCTGGATCCCAAGATGAATTTCTTTTCATCCTATTGAAATAGAAAGATGCCCCCCATCAGGCTCAACACCCACTAACAAGGAAGCACATCTGAATAACATCACTGCATTAGTAATAACCATGTGAAAGAAAAAAAGAAGAAGAGTTACGGTGGTTGAATTCCTAAACCCAACACTAATTCCAATGTTGTATGAAAATACATGTTCAACACAATTTATAAGGTTACAACATCAACCATATCTACCTAATCATGATATACTAACTAAGTGTTAATAAAATAATGGGGCACCCACTAGGTCCCTCATTTCAAACATAAGAGTGTCATCCTACTCAAGATCCTTGCCAAAAAAGTAGTGTGAGGACTCCTAAACGAGATCCTCAATGTCCAAAAATAATTGAAGGTATCCTAAAAGGGATCCGTAGACAAAAATGGTAAAGTATGAATCCTACAAGGGACAATCAAATGACACATAAATAGAGTAATCCAACAAGGGAGCCTCATAACATCACATAGGTAAATGGGTCCTACTAGCAATCTACTAGGAAATTAGTTAATAAAAATAATCCTATAGGGGGTCCCAAGTAACATGAACTAGATAGTGGAATACTACAATGGATCCTCTAGGTAAAAACATAAAAAGAGTAATATTATAAGGGATCCTCATAAACAACCAGTCTCACTACCCCATAGGACAAAAGGGTATATCTCATGAGGGAGATATACTCAAAGGAAAATTAATAAAATTATTTATCAGATGAGATGGATTATATATAATCTCATACTAATGGGTCTCACTCTCATGGGACTACTGAATTCAATTATTAAAGTAAGAACCTATTTTCCTTGTAAAAGAACAAAACAAAACAAAGGAGTGTTGGAAACACTAGAAGTGTTTTACAATGGAAAACAACACACTATGTTTTTAATAATGGGATTATATTATATTTTATTTCATCCCCAAGTTGCATACACATGAAAAATACATAGATGGTTGAAAAGGGGAAGTACGCAACATTTCTTCTTGATCACCTGGTGTGTACTCAGAAATCCCAACCTAGGTGTGTACTCTGGATAGGCTTGGCCTGTAAATGCACATGTACATGATATGTAAGATTGGTATATGGCCTTTACCCAACAAGGGGAGCCTACACATTTTCCTAAAAACTAATGTTCATGTATTTTTCATGTTCATGTACTTCTCAACAGCATGCAATGAAAATGGGTTTGGGCTATGTAATCTATATTGAAATTTACCTCTGCACCCTAAGGTTTATGGGTCCTCGACAACATGGCCCTATCATAATAGATGGAATCTAAACCCCAGTAATTGGATTTTAATTCGAAATAATCATTTTACACAAATTAGATGAGTACAAAATAGGTGTTCCCTAAACTATGCAACATGTTGACCTCTTTTCCCAAATGAAAAACCACTAAATCTCCCTAAAACCACTATTATCACCCAAAAAATAGCATATCTGCCCTCAAGGGGTCTCAATAAATAATAATATTCCATTAAAATAATAATATAGAAAATTGTTGTGATATACAGAGAAAAATGAAAAACAGAATACCTGTTGGAAGAATCCACAAAAGTTTCACTCATTTTCACAGTCCATGATTATTCCACGATGATTCAGAACATATGGATCTGTATGGAAGAACATCCCTCTCTCACTCTATCATTCTATCTCTCTCCCCCTCTCTCGTATCCTCTCTCATGGTTTCCTAGAGGATGAATCCCTTGGGGGCGTACACAAGAATCCAATGGATGAAAGCAGAAAATAAAAAAAATGAAATAAAAGATGATGATGGAATCAAGAAGAAAGAAAATATGGGGGCCATAGCCAGCCCCAACCACAAACATGAGTTTATTCCACATAAGGGAAAAACCAACCATTTTGGACTCAATAAATGAGATGGAATCTTAATCTAACCCCATTCAAAATATATGGTTGAAAGAACTTTTTAAAATAAATTATTATTTTATTTATTAAATATTAAATAATAAATATCCCACTAAAATTAATACGGATCAATATTACACAAAACTCCGTTACAATACTAAAAACCATATTTTGGGACCAACTAAGTAGTTAGAAATGTTATTTATATATAATATTCTTTGCTAAATTATGATCTTACCCCTTACAAGCATTTAGAAGTAAAATTTAAAATTTTTCTCAAATTTTTAGTCTCAAAATACATGGGTCATTACAACCTCCCCTCAAAAATAATTATCATTCCAAAGAACAATGGTCGTTATACTAGTAGACATTCTATCACACTGAGAACCTACAAAAACAAGCTATCTGAAAATTCCAATGACCAGTCCAATAGACTCAACAATTTTCCTCTACATGGGTGACGTTTAACTACAGCCAATCTAGTACTCAACACCATGGAAATACCCTTATCACCATCTTAATCCAAAAATTGATCCCAAAATCTCATGGAAAATGTTTTCTTCTAAATGAAAAACAAGGTTCCTCACACTCAAACATCCAAGGATGCACTCCACACCATAAGCCCAACCTTATTTCATTGATTGGGCGCAACCTCATAGGATCCTTCCACAACTAGGGAAGATATTTAAAATAAAATAATCCCTGCATAGGTTCGATGCTCTCTCAACATATTTAAGATGATTTTATGATTTATCATGATCATATCTAACCATGAGTTCACTAATATTCCACAAAATGGTGTCTATATCTCTTCGGATCCACCCTCACAACACACAAGGTAAAATTCCTTTAACCAACAACTGAAACCACTTCTCCAGACAAAGAATGTCGAACTCCTGAAACAGTTAAAAAATCATGGAGGACACATTCATTCTCTACTTCTCCTCTATAATACATGTGAATTTTTTATTTTTCCAAAACTCTTGATCAACCACTCCCATGTAGGGTCAATAAAACATCAGTACTCTAAATTCACATGGCCACTCATCAATTTACAATTAAATGGTACCATGTGTAACTGTCACGTACCATTATAATCTGACTCATGATCATGATATTCATCCAACACAAGGCATAGATAATAATGTGACATAGGACTTCTGTACATGTGACCCAAAATATCCCATGAAACTCCTATTCAAAATTAGGCACCTCACCCATGCATTGATTTGTTCCATGAACATTGTCACATAATTTTGTTCTAATCACGATCCCCTATTGATGATTTTAAAACATTAGAAATATAAGAATCACTAGATGATCAGTCCTGGAACCTAAAAAACCCTATGCATTGATTCCATTCATGATTCCAAATATCCCAAGATACTTGTCAAAAGCTAAAGGAATAAACATGACTGTATTGAAAAACATAAGAACCTACCATTTCTAAATCACATAACAAGCATAAAACTAATATCATTAACTAAAATGGAATTTTTAAACCCATGATAACCTCACTCATACAATATTCCCTCAATTAAAATATATGCGGACCTACAAGCGTCTGATTCAAAACTAAGGGACTCTAGGTCTCCCACCCAACACTACAGAACACGTCTCAAAATTAGTTAACAGGTTCTAACCACATATCCCAAATAATCAAACGTCTCTAAAGAAGGGAATGATCACAATGGCATGTGATGGTCATGAAAGAACATGCCTTGCATGGTCCATGGTCATCATTAATCACCCTAATATTTAACTTCCAACAGGAGGTCACGATACCATCCAAGAATAGATATGGAAATAACACTCACTAAAAATCATTATACGGTAATACACCATGGAGGTCTAGTTTGAATGAACTGTCTGGGTATCTATCAAAATCATAATATGTAATCTGACTAGGCAATCATGAACTATGAAACAACAACTTATAATGGGTACAATATAAACACATCACAATCCATTCCTACCTACAAGTGTCACTGCACCTCCTGTGCATAAGGACACAATAATAATCCTCACAAACAAATTATTCATTATAGATCCACATAACATGACATCAAAATAATTTATGTACATGAATTTAAGGGAAATTATATAGGCATTAGTCGATTGTAAAAAAATAAAACTATTACTCTTATATGATGAGAGTAATATGTGCCTTATATGATGCATTAGATTCTTTTTTCCTTCCCTATACAATATTCATAATCCATCCCTAGCATATTTCTAGTGGGAGAAGAGACAAATATGAAGATTTAATTTTCCCATCCACACATCAAGTGCATTGATCAATTCAAAAATCATATTCAACTATAACATTGAAGAATAGATCCTTAATTCCAAACCTCTGAAAACTAGAACTTCTAACGTGAACAAGTTTTCTCAATGCACCAGTATGATATCCATCATAGATTCTGTCACATTACTAAGAATACATTCTACCATATACAAAATTGAAAATACTAGGAACACCTCTCATACCAATTTTGAAGGTCCCATCCTAGATGCCACTCAAACAGTTCCAAGAGCCTGTTGGTTATGAGGCATGATCCACACCTCCCCATATGCTTGAGGTTGTGGACTAGAAAAGAGGGATATGGTTGTGACTATAGGGAGTCTATTCCCTCATATATATATATATATATATATATATATATATATATAAGGTTTGTGGGGGTAAAATTACATTAAACCCACACATACCAAACACATAGGTTGGAATGGCATGCCATATCCCCCTCAAGGGATAGCCCACCCATCAAGACATAATTATTCAATATATAGCCTGAATACCCATTGGGACTGAAACCCATTAAATTTCCAAAAAGAGAAAAATATATCCCAAAGGACCAATGCAGCTTCGTTCCTACATCATGCCTCCATCAACGTCTACCTACGTTATTCTTCTGTCACCACCAGCCAATGTCTTCCATACGTCACTGCCTACCTACATAATCATCTGTCGGTGGGAATTATCTCCCACCAAGATTTGAACTCGGGTTTGATGTTGACCTGTACTGTTGTTGAAGTTGGTCAAATATTAAAAATTTTATTCTTACTATCTAATGTATATATAGCATGCAGGGATAAACCCATAGGGATGGTAAATTTGGACACTAATCTTCTAAAAACAACTTGGAAGCTCCACTGTTGTCAACAACAAAGAGAATTTTCTATTTTTCACTTTTTTTTAAATTCATTAATAAGAAATGAAGTGACAGAACATCACAATTCTTATATATAAACTATGTTGAAACTAGAAATAGTAGAAAAAAAGAGACATAGAGATATAGCATGCTGATAAGAGAACAATCTATTAAAATGCATGGAAAAAATCCACAATCTAGTGGTTCTAAAAGGTGTTCTGATTCACATAAAAGATGATTCAGAGTACCAAATTAATGAGTATGAATCACCTCCCTCTCCAAGAGTTAATTCACACTGGTCAATCTATTCTAGAATTCACCAATCGAAAAGAAATCAACTTTGAACAGTGTTAAAATGACCACAAGATGAACTCACTGCAAGTCATGTAATCTGAAGAAATTATTTTTTTTAAAAGATGTGTCCACAATCAATCTCACCGATTTGATTGTAGAGTTTTGAAAATATGTTCTAGTGGTACAAAAAATTATAAGAACTTAATATCAATCTCACCGATCAATATTGAAATCATTAAAATGATTATGTGAAAAGAGTATTAGAAGACAACCATAGGAATATCAATTTATCCCTGAACTAGAGACATAGAAAGGAAACATGTATACTAACATAACAATATTTGATGACATTCTATGAAGACTTTATGAATTCAAACACAAGGGATGTCAAACTCCCTGAAAGATACACTACTCATACACTCCTCCACCTCAAGGAAGTGGTTCCAGAGTCGCCCTCTACACTAACCTATGCTCAGAACTGGATCATCCAATGTGTTTAATGAATGTCCGTCTAATGAATGTACCCCTTCAATCATCTTCTTGCTCTGATTAAGTATCATTCATTAAAAAACTACATGTCACCCCTCGATTTTCATTGTCATATAGTATTCTTCATGTAAACACAGCAGACGTGTGTTTTTCTGTGACAGGCTCTTCGCACTAACTTTTCTAACATAGCTAACTCCTGGTAAGTTAGTTAAGTGAATATAGATGTATCATTGCCTCTTGAATGAACCTTATTAAGAAAAAAAATTAAAACGGGATGGAAATAGTGAATTATAATTTTAGAAAATATTTTATTAAAAAGTCTTTTAAAATAATTATGAAAAACTTTTAAATAATGTATTTAATAAATTATTATATTATTATTACTAATAGATAGTAATTATATTTTAATTAATTATAATGAAATGAAATTTATTGTTAAATAGTTATTATTTAATTATAAATGATAAATTATGATAATTTTCATATTATATGTTGATCAAATTTGTTAATAAAAAAGTAATTATTATTATTATTAAATATAAGAAATTTTATTAACTATTAATTTTCATGCTAAGTTGTTTATAAGTTATTATTTTTTAATTGTTAAACATTATTAAAGTAAATTCTAAAGATTATGTTTATTTTTATTTTTGGATGTTTACATTATTAACATTTTAAATTAACTAGTTTAGTCTAACTAGAATTTAATTTATAACATATTATTAGTATTTAATTTTATAAAAAAAATTATTATTAAATAATTATTAATATGTATTATTAAATTATTATTAATAAGATTTTTAATAATCCATTCTAATTTGATTCCAGAAATAACCATCAGTTTATTAAATAGTATTTTATTCATGTTTAATAATTCTGTTTTATTAAATAACTTATGTAAATTATTTATTTTTAGTTATTAATTTTTATTATCTTTCAGTTTATGTTTTTAGTTTAACATTGGTTTAGTCTATTACTTTTTTAGTTTTTTTAACCCCCCCAAATTCGGCGCACAACAACATGGGAGAGAAGGGTTTCTCGACTCTTCTCCAGGAGGTTACAACGACGTGGTTTAGCTTGATTAGAGACCGGTCAGACTCTTCCTCAACACCCCTGAACATTAGAGAAAACCTCCTCTGGTTCAGCGCCACTCCTTAGCTGGGAAATGGGCCATGGAAACTGTCCAAGAAGACTCTCCTCACCTTCAGTGTCAGACCCTTCGGCGGGAAGTGCGACGTCGAGCTTCTCCCTAACTCCATGGTAGTGCAGCTCATCTTTGGCGGGACTTCCCTATCCATCACCTTATACTCCCATGGCAGGAGGATCTCAGCCTCGCTCGGCCTGGACTCCTCCTCACACATCGCTGGGAGCAGGTCTTCTTCGGATGCGATGACTCACAGTATGGTGAAATATCCTTTGGCAGATGAGCAGATTCCTCCATGTGGTGACATGGAAGGTGAGTTCTTCATAAAAAGACCTGCAGAAGATAACAAATATTGATCTGTTCCAATCCGATGCAAGGTTTGGATATATATTCTAGTTTGTGATAGATTTTGTTTGAGTCTGATTGTGGTTGTTGATCTGTGTTAGTTGAATTGGGTGGAGAATCTGGTGATGAAGCAGGGTTTCAGGCGAGGCCACAATTGTGCGAAGGATGGGTGACAGAAGCACTGTGAGTGTAACAAGGGTTGATTTTTGGTGGATGCTGAGTGATAGCGAGAGGCAGGGGAGAATGGTGAATGGAAAGGGAAATAACTGTGAGATGGAGGGGTGCAACAGTGAGGTGCAGGGGACGAAGTACAATGTGAGGTCACCCAAATGCAAAAAAGGGAATGTGAGGTCACAATTAGTTTAAAATTAGAGGGTCACTATTAGTCTATAAGGATAAGGTTACTGATAATCTAAAATAAAGGTTATCGATATTGTGCTGCAGATTAAAGGGTCACCGTTGGTCTAAATAAAAAGGTCATAGTTACAAAATAAAATAATAGCTTACCATAAAGAGAAGAGGTCACCAATGAAAACAAAGTAAAATCACACCACTGCACCAAAAAGAAAAGTGTCACCACTGCACTAAATATTATGGTTACTGGTAGTCTTTAAGTGACCTATAGGAAATAAATAAAAGGGTCGTTAGTATAGATAAATTAAAATGTTACTGGTGTATAAATAAAAGGGATACCAATTGAAAGAACGCATAAAGTGTTACCGATGCACTGCATTTTTAACCTAAAGAAATAAAACTAATAGAGAATAAAAAAAATTAAAACTATATAAAATGAATTTTAAAATAGAAACTTAAGTAGTTAAAAACAAAGATTGAAAATTGGAAGTAGGCTAAACAATTATAAATAAAAAATAGGATTATTATTAAATATTGAACTTAAATATTATAATAAAAAGTATTAAATTGACAACACATAAATTAAAAACTAGATTATTAATAAACTAAGATGATATAGGATTTAAATTAAAATTAAAATATAAATTAATTTCATGGTAGCATCGAATGATAAAGGATAGCATCAGTGACCTAATAGGTTACTGGTAGCTCTTGTCTACCTCACCAGTTGTCTAAAATCAATAGAAAATGAATAAATAATTTAAGTGAATTCATAAGATTAAATAATTAATGTTTTAAAACACTTAATTAATTAATTAAACAACTTTTTAAACAAATAAAATTAAATGTGAACTATATATTTAATTTAATCTAAAAATCATTACTTAAGTAATTTTTTGGTCGATTAGACCAATTAGTTAACATTTTAACCTATTTTAATGAAACTAAATAAAAAGATAAAGTATAAAAATAAAGACTAAGTTAATTAAATAGAAGTACAATGATTAAATAATGGATTTATAAAAATGTTAGTTTAATAAAAATTCTAGGATATTTAAAATAACCAAACTAATTATGAAATAATTAAATTTGATAATTAAAGTAACATTAAAATTATTAATTTAAAGACTAAAAATAAATAAATAAATATAAAAATTGATTAATTATAAAAATAGAAAAGTATAATTCTTTAGTATAATGTTCATAAATAATAAATTAAATCATTAAAAATTATGTAAAAAGATGTGGCAAAACTATGTAATAATAGAGCCACATCAAATTACCCCACACATAAGTATTGTTTTTCCTAAAACAATACAAAATTTTTTATCATTGAAAACAGAGGACAAAACCTAACAATAGGATTTTAGAAAATTAACTACTCAAATGAATCCTTCCCAATAATTAAATTCTCACTGGTAGTCAGGACAACAATAAATCATCAAGCAGTAAAAATTTCATGCCTCATAAATGATACTTCATAGCGACTAATTTCAATCTAAAATTAAGACCAAATTCCAAGTGTGACAAGAGGTAAAATTTATGTGGAATTAAAACATAACCAAAGGAACCCTGTACTTTGACTCAGTCATAAGGTCCAAAAATAAATATAATTTTTTTGAATCACCTTAATATAGAATCCTAAATGTCTTCTATAAAAATCAGTTGACCCATTCTTCATTCATTGTTCATCATTCCCCTCACCTTAATGCACTCATTTTTGACCCTATACACTTTATTTATTTTTCCAAATCCATGTATCATGTGCTAAGCACTGTGTATTGCACATATTCAGAGTGTATAGTGGGTTTATAGTAAACAGAAATGCACCCCGCATTTAGGGTCTCAAAGACTCACCGTGGGATCCCATATGCCCTGACTACTATAGTTTCAATAAATTGATATGAAAAATCATTTACATTGTCTCATTCAGATGATTACATTAAAAATTAAAAGAGAAAAATGATTCCCCTAGGATCAAAATAAAACATCCAGTTCCAATGGTGATATTCATAATTTCTCTAACATGTTACCCATATAACATTCAGAAGTAGTTCCTAAACCAAATTTCTATCAAATCACTAAGTAAGATCACTCAAAAATCATTCATACTCATTAATTTCGTATTCAGAGAAGTTATTAACTATCAATCAAAGCACTGTTCAAAGGAAAGACCCAATTGAATATAGTGTAAACCATAGAAACATAATAGAATTTTGAAACAATTTATCCTTATTTTACATAAAGCTTTATGTGAAATGGGGATTGATGAGCTTACATTTAAGCACAATTTAGCACAGTCCAGAATTGACCCCCTCCCCCAAAATTAAAACCCAAATTTTTCCCCAATGTTGACATCAATATATGGTCAAGAACAGTTAATCTATTATGGTTCAAAATATATTTTCAATTGTGTGATTTATGACATGTATAACAGGTCTCAATGAAGTTCAAAATTTTTGTTTTCCACAATGAATAACTTAAAAACATGTTCATTAACAAGTACACACATTAACATTTAATCCAATGACAAATATTTTCCATTAATGTTCAAACATGGCTTCAAAATTGTGGGTGAATAGTGAATAAGGTGTAAGAATGTTCAAAACAATGATTTAGATTGATGTTCAATTCATCATAAAAATTTCATTCTAAACAACCCAACCTAGAGAAGATTCCATACAAAATTAATCAATTGATATTTACTCCCCCACACTTAGTTTCACGAAGTGAGAAGATTTTAATAACAATGAAATTTAGTTTCTAGCTATGAAGTACATGCATATTCTTTATTTACACATCGACATACAACAGAATTTCATTCTAATTCATGTAGAATTTCAAACATATGCATGATTTTTATTTCAGTATCAACACATGCCGCAGAATTTAATATAGTAGAATTTTCTGGACATGCAAGGCATGCAACTGAATTTTGAGTACACATGTAGCAAAATTTTCTAATACAAGCTAAATTTCTTAGTGAGAATAATGTTTTAAGAAAAAATAAGAGCAAAAATAAATGCATAAGGTTTAAGTACTTCCCTAAATAAGTTCCTATCCAGAATAGATCATGGGAATTAGACTCCTTTGATGACCGCATCGACATCCTAAAAACATAGTGCATGTAAACCCCAGAAAAATAACCAGCATAGACAGTGCATACAGAAGGAAACATGGGAGCACTTTATTCAAAATAAAACCGTAGAAAAATGAATTCAATGAAAGATCATGGGTTGACTCCGATGGAGCACTAAATTTAAAGTCTTCAGTCAGTCATTTTTTAATTATTATTATTTTATTTATTAAGACAACAAAAATCGCATGGGTTGCCTCCCATGTAATGCTAGGTTTAAATTCCCTGGCCGGACATCATTCAAGAACAATTTTCCATCACTGTGAAGGTAGCCAAGACCTTTGTATGTCCCTCAAAATAATGTTTCAATCTCTTCCCATTGAATAAAATGGGTTTATTCACTTCACCTACTATTTAAAAAACTCTATTATTAAGAACTCTCACTAGATTAAAAGGTCTAGACCACGTGGACTTCATCGTTCCAAGAAAGAGTTTGAGTCTAGATTTAAAAATAAGGACATTTTATTCAGGTTTGAATTCTTTGTTTTTTTATGATAGGGTCATGATAGATTTTAGTCCTCTATTTATAAATTCCTGAATTATCATAACCTTCTCTATCCTAATCTCATCCAACTCACTCAACTCAAGTAATCTCCTCTCACAGCACTATTAAAATCAAATTCCAGAGCCTTAACTGCCCATTAAGACTTGTGTTGCAAATCCACGTGTAAATGAAAGAATTTCCTAAACCACAGCCTGTAAGGAGACTTACCTATTGTGGTCTTTAAAGTAGTTCTATAAGCACGTAATTCTTCTTCCAATTTAAGAGACACATCTTTCCTAGAATTTGACACAGTTTTCATAAGTATCTGTTTATGTTATCTGTTAGAAATTTCCAACATCCCACTGGGATTTGTATGATAAGGAGTACCAGTTTTATGAACATAACCATATTTCCCCATTAAATATTTAAACTTATAGTTCTTAAAGTGTGTTCCATTATCAGTGATAAAAGCTCTTGGGACCCCAAATCTTGTAGTGATGTTCTTCTTCACAAATTTTATTATAGAATTGGTTAGATTGTTGGCTAGTTCCACTACATCAACCAATTTTGAAACATAGTCCACAAGCACAACATTATACTCATTCCAATGGGATGATGGAAATAGACCCATGAAATCTAAACCCTAGTCATAAAAAATATCAACTTCTTGAATTACTTTTTGGGGTAACTCTTGCTTCCTACCAAAATTACCTAGCCTCTAACATCTATCACAACCAACGACAAAGCTCCTAGCATACTTAAAAAGGGTAGGACAATATGAACCCAATTATAGAACATTATGAGAAGTTCTTTCCCCACCATGGTGACCTCCCCAAGGTGAAGAATGAAAAATTCTGAAGACATGCATCATCTCTTCCTTAAGCACAAACAATATAAGGATACCATCAGTAGACCTCCTAAACAGCAAAGGATCATCCCAAGGATAGTACTTAAGCTCAGAAATGATTTTCTTTCTTTGTTTATTAGAAAAATTTTTGGGAAAGAAACCTACTGCGAGGACGTTGGAAAAATCTACAAACCAAGCATATTGCCTGGTTGACACATTAAGCAACTTCTCATCAAGAAAGGAGGAGTAATATCTCTAGAATTTTCAGATTCTGATTGAATAAGAGGAAGCCTATATAGGTGGTCCACAACAAAATTTTCAGCACCCTATTTATCCCTAATCTCTAAATCAAATTATTGTAAAAATAGAATCCATCTAATCAGCCTGGGTTTAGTTTCCTTCTTAGATAGCATGTATTTTAATGAAGAATGATCAGTGAAAATTATGACTTTAGAATCAACGAGATGCTATCTAAACTTCTCTAAATCAAACACAACAACTAAAAATTCTTTCTTATTAGTGGTGTAATTCCTTTGGGCCTCATCTAGATGTCTACTAGGATAATACACCACATGTAACTTTCTATCTTTTATCTGCCTAAGGAAATCACCTACAACTATATCACTAGGATCACACAAAAGATCAAAAGGTAGTTTCCAATCAGGTGAAATAATAATGGGTGATGTAGTGAGTTTCTCTTTAAACATATTAAATGATTCCAAATAGTTTTCATCAGATTAGAAAGGTGTATCATAGGCCAGTAAAGAACACAAGGGATTAGTTATTTTTGAAAAATCTTTTATGAATCTCCGGTAGAAACCAGCATTCCAGAGGAGACTTCTAAAGCTTTTAACATTTCCACGAGGTGGCAGTTTTTGAATAACATCGATCTTAGTAGTATCATCTTCTAGACCTCTTTTTGACACTTTATGAACAAGCATAGTACCTTCTATGACCATGAATTGACACTTCTCCCAAATAAGAACAAGGTTGGTTTCAATGCATCTTTCCAATACAAACTCTAGATTTCAAAGTCAAGATTCAAAAGAACTAGCCATATTAGAGAAGTGATCCATAAATACCTTATTAATTCTATCAATCATATCTAAAAAGATACCCATCATACACCTTTGAATGGAGGCTAGAGCTCTACAGAACCCAAAGGGCATCCTCCTATAGGAAAATGTTCTAATGGGGCATGTGAAAGTGGTCTTTTACAGATCCTCTGGATCAATAGAAATCTGGTTGTGACCAGAATACCCATCCAGAATAAAGGAAAACTCATTTTCAGCAAGCCCCTAAAGCATTTGATCCATGATGGGAATTGGAAATTGGTCCTTCCTAGTGGCTGAATTAAGCTTCATATAATCTATATAGACTCTCCATTTTGTGGATTTCCTAACTTGTACTTCTTCATTTTATTCATTTTTAACTATAGTGAAACCTCCTTTTTTGGGGGATAACATGAACAGCACTAAACCAAGCACTATCAGATATGGGATATATCATTCTACTATACAGCAGTTTGATCACATTCTCTATGAAAACATCTTTTATGTTTGGATATAACCTTCTTTGACACTCTACCGGAGGCTTATGGTCAGGCTCCACATGCATTTTATGCATAAAAAACGAGGGAATAATACCTTTGATATCAGCTATTGTCAAACCTATGGCATATTTAATCTTTTTCAAAACATTTAACAATCATTATTCTTGATTTTTATTTAGTTCAGCAAATATTATTACAGGAAATGTGGAGTCCTCACCCAGAAATGAATATTTATGATGGGCACAAATTGGTTTTAGCTCAAGAGTGGGTGGTTCATCACTCGAAGGAAGAAACTTAGGCCTAGGAGGTCCAAGATCATCATCAAATTTCTTGTAACGAGTTTGAAATGATGAAATATTTTCAATTTCATGCTCAGATTCAGATGTAACAATGCCACTGTCCAAAGTGGGCAGTTCACTGTCCACATTTTCCAGATCAGTTTTAAACATGTTAATAAAAGAAGAATCATCATGTTGCCTTATAAGTTCTCCCTCAACATTATTGAAGTGTTCATCAAGTTTTTTAATAGAAACACCCTCAAATTCACTAAAAAAATTCTATGTTTAGTAAAAGTGGACTCTTCCACCGCAAAAACTGGATAGTTGTCCAGTTCTGGAAGTTTTCCAGATTTGATATTTGAGAAGAATTTTCAACTATTAAAAAAGATTCAACATGATTTTCAGCTTCACAAATATTTTCTTCAACAGAGGATTTATTTTCCGATTTTTCAATATTTTCAGTTGATTTCTCATCTTTTAATAAATCTATCATTGAATTGTTAACAGTAATAGTTGGTACTTTAACATTTTTGAAGACATTGAACTCTTATTGTTGTTATCCAATTTTAAATATTAATTATCCCTTAGAGACATCAATAACAGCACCTCTGGTGGCCAAGAAGGTCCCACCAAAGATGATTGGAACCTCCTGATCACACTCCTAATTTATGTCTAAAAAGTCGGCAGGAAAAACAGTTTCTTAACCCCAACTAGCAAATCATCTACCCTACCCACAAGATGAGTGAAAGATCTATCAGCTGGCTGTAGTAGGAATGTGGTGGGTTGATGGTCACCCATCCTCACCTGTTGAAATAATGAGTATGGGGGATGATTAATGCTAAAACCTAAATCACACAAACAGTTAAGGTTATCAGAGTTTCCAAGTGTGAAAGGAATGACAAAAATACCTGGTTATTTCAATTTAGGTTTGATATTCTATTGAAGTACAACAATGCACTCTTTAGTGAGGCTGTAAGTAGAAATTTCTTCTAGAGTTTTTTTGTTTGAAGCAATTATTTTCAATGATTTTAGATAATATGGGATTTTTTTAATGATTGAATTAATGGAATGTTTACTTGATGTCTAGAAAGGAGACCAAGGAACTGATGAAGATTATCCTTGGTGGAACATTAAGGGTTAAGCTTCTTAGGGAAAGGGATGGGTGGGAAAAAGTTTTGAGGAAAGTAGGCATATCCCTCAACTCTTCATCAAATTTTTGTTTTCCATTATTATTTTGATTTATAGATGAAGTTTCACCATCAGTTTTAGGTGACAAATTCACATTTTGACCATTTTCAAGACTTTTCTGTGAATTTATAGCATGTGTGCAAATCAGATTTTTATTTCCAGATTGAATCAATTTTTTATTTTGGGAATTTTCATGGTATTTTCTAGCTACAGTATGATTATTAAGCCCACTTATAGTGACAAAATCCATAGAATTTTCCCTGGGGTTAAGTTCAGTGGTACATGGAAGTCTACCTTTTTCCTTAGATTAAAATCTCTTACAAGTTGACCTAACTATTTTTCCATGTTTTTCATTTTAACATTAGATTGAATTTTGTATAAATGATATTGATTTTGATGTTTTTTAGATGATTCATGTATCATTAATCTTGAGACTTAATATTATTCCAAATTAGATCAAGCATAGATGACATGTGACTATCATTGTTTCCTTGAACATTTTAAGACTCACCCCTTTTTTGATTTTTAATGTTTGGTCTTGGTTGATTAGAGAAATTAGGGGAGGTGGATTGTTTGACTAAGCCCTGATCATTCCAGGAAAGATTTGGAAGGTTCCTATATCTTTGATCATAATTGTTTGAAAATGGATCTTCTTTAGGAGGCATTCTAGGACCATATTTAACAAAGTTCGAATTTTCTTATTGTTGGGAAGGCATATCAAAATTAGGACAGAAGTTTTCAGTATGCCCAAACATACCACACTTGACGCATTTTTCCCTTAATGATTGGTTGGTATTTTGACATCCTATTTGATTAACATTTTATTTTGAATTTTGTTTTATTAAAGATTGATGTTTGTTGGAGATTTCATCCATTTGGGCTTGAGTTTCATTTATTGAACCAGTGTTTGGGTTAACATTTTTGTTGAATCTTTTCCTTCTTGAATTTTTATGTTTTGAATTCAGTGCAGGATTATTAAATATTTATCTATGTTATTCATCTATCTTAACATTGAAATTACCCTCAGTAGCTTGATCAACTAGATTCTTTCTAGAGGAGGACAACCCTTCATAGAATGTATCCATAATAAGGTGTGATGGGATTTGATGATGGGGACACTACCGAAGTAGGTCCCTAAATATGTCCCAAGATTTATGAAAATATTTACCATCAACTTGATAGAAACTAGTTATTTTTGTTCTAAGTTCTTATTTTAATATTTGGGGATAGAATTTCATTATGAAAGAATTATACAGTTGATCCCAGTTTTCGAAAATGTTCTCATATAGACTTAGAAACCAATTCCTAGCATTCTCTTTAAGGAAAAAGGGAATGACTCTCATAAATTTCTTTCTCTGTGAGTCCTAGAAGAGGCAACTTCTGCATAGTGTATTAGAAAAATATAACAAAGGCAAGGGTGTCCTCACTAGAGAGTCCATTAAAAGCAGGAAACAGTGAAATGCGTGATTGTTTCATTTCATAGTTTCGGGCCCTATGACTAAGTCTGATGGGTGATGGATTTCTTGAAAATTGTGGGAGTTGGAATTACTGCATCCTAGGCCTTTCATATTCATCTAAGAGTTCTTGTTGATTTTGATAGTTTTTAGGTGCTGGAACTATATTATCTAAGTATTAAATTTCAGTTTTGTTCTTCTTTCTTAGAGTAGTGAGATGTTTGTCTAATTAACGGTTCAAAGGCTCTAAACATGAACCAAAAGTTTTTGTGCCCATGCAAAAAATAGTAGACAATATTCAGTAGAAACAATTCAGAATGAAGTGAAATAGGTTTTGTTTTTTATAATTTTCCTAAAAAATCAATTTTTTTAGATTTTTATATATGTTTTTTTGTTTTTTTAGCAACTAAAATGGCTTGTGCCCTTCCGAGCAACAGTGCCCAAAACATGACCTATATTATTGATGAATTCATTCAATGTTTAAAATTTATATTCATACTAACTATTGTTTAAAATTTCCACATGGAAGGTAAATTTGGCCACTAAACTTCTAAAAAAACTTAAAAGCTCTACTTTTGTCGGCAACAGAGTGAATTTTCTATTTTTCACTTTTTTTTAATATAAATTATTAAGAAATGAAGTGATAAAAGATCAAAAATATTATATCTAAACTATTTTAAAACTTGAAACAGTAGAAAACAAAGATACAGAGAGATATAACATGCTGATAAGAGAAATATCTATTAAGTTGCCTTGGGAAAAATCTCCATTCTACTGGTTCTAAAAAGTGTTCTCATTCACTTAAATGTTGTTGCAGAGTAACACTTTAAAGAGTATGAATAACTTCCTTCACCATGAGTTAAGTCACACTGGTCTACATATTCTAGAATTCGCCAATATAAAATAAATCAACATTGAACAATGTAAAAATTACAACAAGATGAACTCACCGTAAGTCCAGTAGTCTTATGAAATTATTTTTTTAAAGGTTTTTCGACAATAAATCTCACCAATTTGATTGTAGTTTTTTGAAAATATTTCCTAGTGGTACACGCAATTGGACAAACTCATTATCGATCTCACCGATCAATACTGAAATCATCGAAATGATTAAGTAAAGAGAGTACTAAAAGACAAAAACAGGAACTTCAATTTATCCACAAACTAGAGACATAGATAGGGAAAATTTATAATAATATAATAGTAATTGATGAAATTATATATAGAGTGTAAGAATTCATACACAAGGGATGTCAAACTCCCCGAAAGATACTCTACTGCTACGCTCCACCAGCTCCAGGAAGTGGTTCCAGAGTCTCCCTCTGCACATACCTCTTCTCGGAACTGGATCTTCCAATGTGTTGAATGAATGTCTGCCTAATGAATGTCCTCCATCAATCTACTGCTTTCTCTACTTAAGTATCATGCTGTCAAAAACTACATGCCACAGCTCAGTTCTCACTAATCTATAGTGTTCATCATGTACACACTGCACACGTGTGTTTTTCCGCAACTAGCACGTCGCATTAACTTTTCTCGCATAACTAACTCTCAGTGAGTTAGTTAAGTGAATATGGATGTATACATGTATCTTAAATGATCATACAAATGAAAAACAGACAACACAATTAAATTGTGATGGAAATACAGAATTATAATTTTAGAAAATAGTTTATTAAAATGTATATTAAAAGAATTAAAAAAACGTTCAAATAATTTAATTAAATATATTATTTTATTTCTATTACTTATAGTATGAAATTTCTTTATAAATAGTTATTATTGAATAATAAAATATAATTTATGATAATGTACTTATTATAAGTGGATCAAATTTGTGAATAAAAGAGTTATTATTATTATTATTAAAAATAAGAAATTTTATTAATTATTAATTTTGATGTTAAGTTATTTAGAAGTTATTATTATTTATAATTATTAAACATTATTAAAGTAAATTATAAACATTGTGTTTATTATTATTTTTGTAATTTTATATTAATAACATTTTAAATTAACTAGTTTAGTATAACTATAATTTAATTTATAACATTTTATTTGTATTTTATTTTATAAAAACTGAATTATTAAATAATTTTTAGTAAGTATAATAAAATTATTACTAATAATCATTTTAATAATCTAATCTACTTTTATTTTAGAAATAACAATCTCTTAATTAAATAAAATTTTATTCATGTTTAATAATTCTGTTTTATTAACTATCTAATGTAAATTATTTATTTATAATTATTAATGTTTAATATTTTTCAGTTTAAATTATTATTTTAACTTTGTATTAGTTCCTTAGTTTTTTTTTAACTTCCCCTCCCAAAATTCTGTGCACATCAATAGGGAGAGAAGGGTTTCTCGACTATTCTTTAGGAGGTTGCGGTGGTGCAGTTCAGCTCGACAGGAGACCTGTCAGATTCCTCCTCTACACCAGCGAGTACCTGCAGCGGCCTCCTCTGGTTCAGCATCTCTCTTTAGTTGGGAAATAGGCCACAGAAACAGTCCAGGTTGACTCTCCTTAGCTCCAGCGGCAGACCCTTCAGTGGGTAGTGCGGCATCGACCATCTCCCTCCATTCACAATGGTGTATCTCATTAGCGGCGGGACTTCCATCGCCATCGCCTCATACTCCCATAGTAGGAGGAACTCGGCCTCGTTCGGCCTAGACTCCTCCTCACACAGCGCCGGAAGCACGTCTTCTTCAGACGCGATAGCTCATAGTATGGTGAAATCTCCTTCGACGGATGAGATGATTCCTCCTGGCGGTGACAGGGAAGCTGAGTTCTTCATAAACAGACCGGAGGAAGATAACAAATGTTGATCTGGTTAGATCCGATGCAAAGGATGGATATGTATTCTAATTTGAGTTATATTTTTTTTGAGTCGGATTGTGTTTGTTGATCTGGGTTTGTTGAATGGGGTGGAAAATCCGGTGATGAAGCAGGGTTTCAGGCATGGCCGTAGTGGTGCGAAGGATGGGTGACTGATGCACTGTGAGTGTAACACTATTAGAGTTTTTTTGGATGTAGAGTGATAGCGAGAGGAAGTGGAGAACAGTGAAAGGAAAGGGAAATAAAAATGAGATGGAGGGGCACAACAGTGAGGTGCGGGGGACAAAGTACAGCCCAAGGTCACCCATATACTTAAAAGAAATAGTGAAGTCACCGTTAGTTTAAAATTAGATGTTCACTGTTAGTATAAAATGATAAGGTTACTGATAGGCTAAAATGAAGGTTGTCGATACAGTGCTGTAGATTAAAGGGTCACCATTAGTCGAAATAAAAAGGTAACAGTTGCAAAAAAAAGCTTACCATTAAGAGAAGAGGTCGCCGATGAAAACAAATTAAAAACTCACAGGTACACCAAAAACAAAAGGGTCACCGCTGCCCTAAATATTAGGGTTATAGGTAGTCTTTAATTGACTGATTGAAAATAAATAAAAGGGTCACCGGTACAGATAAATTAAAAGGATACAGGTGTATAAATAAAAGGGATACCGACTGAAGGAACACATAAAGGGGTACCGATGTACTACATCTGTAACCTAAAGAAATAAAACTAACAGAGAATTAAAAAAATTAAAACTGTGTAGAATGAATTTAAAAATTAAAACTGAAGTACTTAAAAACAAATATTGAAAATTAAAAGTTGACTAAACAATCATAAATAAAAAATAGGATTATTATTAATCATTAAACTTAAATATTATAATAAAAACTATTAAATTGTCAACACAAAAATTAAGAATTAGATGATTAATAAAATTAGATGATATAGGAATTAAATGAAAATTACTATATAAATTAATTATATGGTAGCAGTGAATGATAAAGGATAACATCAGTGTCCTAATAGGTTACCAATAACTCTTTTCTACCTCACCGGTACTCTAAAATCAATAGAAAATGAATAAATAAGATAACTGCATTAATAATATTAAATAATTAATGTTTTCAAACACATACTTAATTTATTAAAGAACGGTTTGAATAAATAAAATTAAAAGGGAACTATATATTTAATTTAAACTAAAATACATTACTTATTTAATTAGAAAAACGATTGGACAAATTATTCAACATTGTTAACATATTTTAATGAATCTAAATTAAAAGATAAAATATTAAAAGAATGACTACGTTAATTAAATAGATTTACAATGATTAAATAATTGTTTTATAAAAATGTTAGTTTAATAAAAAGTCATGAAGATTTAAATTAACCAAACTAATTTCGAAATGATTAAATTAGATAAGTAATGTAAGATTAAAATTATTAATTTAAAGACTAAAAATACATAATTAATAATAAAAATTGATTAATTAACAAAATTAATAATAAAAATATAAAAGTAAAATTCATTAGTATAATGTCATTAAATAATTAATTAAATCATTATCAATTAATTAAAAAGATGTGGAAAAACTATGTAAAAATAGAGCCACATCAAATGAAAATTCATGGGGAACCTCTACCACTAAAGAACACCCCAAATTCACTATTCCCTCAGATCAGAGTGGAAAAACATAGGAAATATATAAATATCGTACAATATGGTAAATAAACAGATTACATGTGATGTTAATAAACTGACATAGTTCATGTTGTAATAATAAAGGAAAATGATATAAAATCGCAAACAGAAATTCCATACATACAACACTGGTCATCCACTAAGCCAACCATACAAAAAAGAGTACAAAAAATGAATAGGGTTATATGAATAAATTCAAGGAAGACTGCATACCTGATCTCAAGACACTGTTGAACTACACCATCCAGATTAGAAGAACCCACACAAGCAGCTCTACTTGATCTTGAAAATATGGCCCTTATCCTTATCCACCATGTAACTATGCCCAACCATAAAATAAGAAATAATTTATAAATGTACCCTGAGGGGAATGTGTAGGGGTGATAAATAATCTCATTAGTCTACCCCAAAGATGAACTCCTAATGTAAGATGCTATAATAGTTTGAAAAAACAACCAACACACTCAGCCTAGCTGAGTCACAACTAAAAGTATATGTAAAACCAATAAACACAAAACCAATGTTGACCCATGGGTCCATAATCCTGGGGAACTAGGCTTGTGACACCATGTATGCCTATATATATATATGTCTATACATGTATATTCCCATTCGTATACATATATATAGAAAAATATATATATTCATTAGTAATGGGAATTAAATATCATAATCCAATTAGTATTTGATCTATGGGTCTATAATCCAAATCACATGGACATTATATGCAAGGTAATTGAGATCGGCATCATTTCACTCAATAAGGGTACAATTGAGTCGATCTAGGGGTTTGACATCCCAATCAACATGTACCTTATTCATCCAAAAGTATAAAATTATTTGAAAAATCTATTCCACTAAAGGGGGATACTAATCCTACATTTCGATTCACCTGTACTCAAGTCCAAAAACTATAATATTTGATTCCTAGTAACTATGTATTGAAATCCTATAAATGTTCACTAATAATGATTTCATGCTACTCATTCCATGTAAATCTAGTTCAATGTGGGACAACTGAGTCATGGCCTATAGGTGATCATGAAAGTGTGACTTAGATGAACCCTAAGGGTTTGAACCATAGAAAATATATTAGGGATATCACTTGAGTAGTGTTATTCCAACCCATCAAGATCCAAATGTGAATATAAATCATAGGTGTGAGATGCCATGATCAACCGACATGAAAACAGAAATGGATCAGAAGCCTAATCCTAGAGAGAACGTCTAGATATCCTGATCATATGAAAATCCACGGAGATTGTAATCAACCTCTAAAACCAACAAGTCAAGGGGACTGTATTAATCCTCTATATATCAAAAGTCATGGAGAGTGTAATCATCCATCAACAACCCTGGGTTGGGGAGTCTGTAATAATCCCCATTTGGCCCAGGAGTTGAGGAGATCATAATCATCATCATTAATTTAGAATCTATAATCATCCACAAGTATCCTTACCAGGGACGCCATGTATATATATCATAGTAGTAGTCTTAACAGTTCAATTCCATGAAGCATCACTGGAAATCACAATAATATTATAATAAAAAATACATTCTCAATATAGAAATCCAAGGTAACACCTATATGTATACAAATAAACATATGAAATAACATGGAAGATAAGAAAAATCCTAAGAAAATGTCCAAAAATTATTAACAGAATGAAATATTTCTCAAGTCTGTATGAACTTCCATTAAAAATGAAGAACCACTAGTTAACATCATTGCATCAATAAGAACCAGTTGAAATAAAAAAAGAGTCAGGGTATCCTAATGCCTAAAACATACACTACTTCTATAGTTGTATGATATTTCATGTTCAACATGGGTGCTAAGGTGAAACCCACTATGATCTCTGCCCAATTCCGGCATGCTAATACAAGTTTAGTTAAACAATGGGGAACCCACTATTCCCTAAATTCGAACACAATAGGATAATCCTACATAGGATCTTCAATAGAAAAGGTAAGTGAGGAATCCATTAGTGGATCCACATGTTTTGAACCTATATAAAGGAATCCTATATGGAATCCACATCTAAAATGGGAAATGTGGAATCCCATAAGGGATAATCAAATGAAAAGTCCATAGAGGCATTAAACAAGGGACCCTCAGAATGAAACACAGGTAAATGGATCCTACTAGGGATTCCCTATTTCATTTTGTAAGGAAAGGGATCCATAAAGAACCCATTGTAATATGAAGAAGACATAGGCATCCTACAAGAGATCCTATAGGTCAAATAATAAACGAAGTAATCCTATAATGGATCCTCATAAACTACTAGTCTCAAGAAAATATTGTTTAGAAAGGAACATCTCACAATGGATGTGTCCCCAATGTAAAACATAACAAATCATTATTCACATGAGATGGCTCATTTATCATATCAAATGAAAGGGTATCACTCTTAGTATAAAACTGCATACAATTATCAAAAGAAGAACCTCTCCACATAGGAAAACATTAAATTCCACCATGTCCTCAAAACACCCAATGGTTTTCCCTATAACAAAATAATCCAATCAACACTCAGAATCGAGTCATGTTATGTCCAATTCTATATTTGGGGTAAAAATACATGAAAAACCCTAGAGGGTTGAAAGGGGGTAGTATACATTGTCACTTTGGGCACATAGTGTGTACTCCCATATCCTAACATGAGAATCTAATCTGAATTACCACAGAATTTAAATGGAAATGTACACATCATGTATGTTTTTTTACATGGAACGTACCATACACATGGTACTTGACCATGTCCCTTAAGCAGCTTGGTCATGTATTAGGTCCAGTGTTGTACTTCTACATAGAGTGAAACCTACACAGGGTATGGCCATGTACTCTACATAGCCATATACTCCTACATGGGTAAAAAGATTGGGTAATCGACTAAATGAATTAGTCTTTGTAAATTTAATTTACACCCTAGTACAAAACATGTACTATGAAAGCAACATCTTCCCAAAATAGTAAGAACAAATAATATCTCTTCCTTGAACAACACACAATGTAGATTAGTTTTCTCACATTGAATATTTCCAAATCACCTTAAAACCCCCATTTTCACCCCAATATTGAACAGTTACACTCAAGGGGATCTATGGATTTATAATAGGTAATATAAACAAGATAAATAAAAAAACTATGTGGATTTATAGTGAAAACATAAAAATGACGTACCATTGGGTGGAATGAGCTGATTGTTCTCTCTTTTTTACCATCCAAAGATGTCGCATGACGATACAACACAACATAAGATCCATAGTAGTCCCTCCTTATATATCACTATCTATCATTATTCCTATTTCTGACACTCGGTTTCATGGTGTAGGATTCCCCCTTTGGGCATAAATGAGAATCTAGAGGAAGAAATAAGAAATGTAGAAGAAAAAAAGAACAGAAAAAAATAAAGAGAAAATGGGGGTCCTAGCCGGCCCAGACACCAAACATGAGTTCATTCACCACCTAGGAAACACTCATCATTATAGAATCAACATCACAGATGACATCTCAATATGATTCTCCATTCAAAAATCTGTAAAAATGAACTTACATGAAAAAATTAATATTTAATTAAATAATTATTATTTATTAATTGTTCTGGTAAAATTAGAAGAGCTCCTCATTCCCCCAAAATTCTATTATATGGTAGTAAATATATTATTTGGAAAATGGATTGGTCTGAAAATTTATCTTGTATTATCTTTTAGGGGAAATATACCATTTTACAAGTTACAAGTATCTGAATGGAAAATTTTAAATTTTGGCTACATATTTCACTCTATAAAAACCCAAATCATTACACATGATGTGATAATGAGATCTTTAATATTTTAAAAAATAGAAAATTTTATCATAATGTACCCAAAATTTGGTTCTAGGTTACCAAAAACAACACATAATATTTCTGATGCATTTGTGAAATCCTCATCTTCTCCTAGATGGTATGAACCTTCTCGGTCATTCCCCACACAAACTATAGACCCATAAGTTCTGTATCACCTTTATTAGTCAAATAATTTGGTGACCTGATGGGTCCCTAGTATAGGTCCTCATATAGTTCCATATCGATGGAAAAATGATAGTTGTTATTTTATGAAAACATGACCAAGTGTTGGTGATCCTCCCAAACATCATAAAAATCTAACATGTAATCCCACATCATGTCCTCCATGTCTTGAATGGTCCTCTCAGTCTGACTATTAGTCTTGTAAGGACCCAGAAATTCCATGTAATATTTTTTTAATTATATGGGAATTTTTCAAGTCTTTGAAAATTGACGGTGCGGGATTCCGAGGCCCGGTGTGCCCGAAATGAATTTATGAACTTCATTCGGGTATGTTTAGTAAACGTGTGACTGACTTTTTGTATCTTTTAAACCGGTTCTATGAATTGAAATCAAAGGGCACCGTTGAACTCACAACACCAGTATTAGCTTAAGGAGACATTCACCTCAACAACAGTTGGTCCATGATGAAAGTTAGTTTTTGAGTTTTTTTGTGAAAAAATAAAATTAAAAAATGATTAACATTTTTATTTGTATAAACCTCTCACATGGGTTCTGTTAGTGGGGGCCACCGGACCCTTAAACCCCACAATTTTGAATTCCAAAAGGTGGGGCCACGCGAACCCCCATAATTGGAGAAACGCTTAAACACCCTCTCAAATGTGGGGAAGCCTCTTGAACATCCTCCACTTTAATTGTGCCACCCAATTTGATTAATTATACCAACTCATCAATTAATTATTTAATCCAATTTGAAATTATGCCAAAAAACAAAATAGATAACATATTCAATTATGTTGGCTATTTCATTTTTGGTGGGGATTGGGAGAAATAATTTGGAAAAGGATAAGGGGATAGATTTTAGAACAAGTTCACTTCTCCAAAAAATAATTTCTTCCATGAAAAACACTTCACCAATGATGAATGCTGACATTCTCCAATGACCTTGACTTCTTCCTCGGGACATCCTCCAAAGTAGGACGTCTTCAACGACAACGATCCAACGATCGGGGAAACACCGACTTCACCAACTTCAACCGTTCCAAAGTTAATGAGCAATCAATGTAGGGGTCCATTTTAAATTGATCGAAGTTAATCATCCTATCACATTGAATCATTCCTCTTGAGCCTCTTGCTACCGCTCTAACAGAGAGGGTACGGGCCAAACAAACATGGCCCGACCCTTCCACAGACCTTATGGTTATTTTTTGTGTTTTTTACTATGGTGACGGTGCCAGTGCCGACATTTGGCCCTGGTGGAACTCGATAACCACCATTTTCACCATGGTCGGCCGCGATGATGGTGAAAAATGGAGGGTGGCTGGTCATGCGGGCCTCCGGTGCAGGTACAGAGCACGACTACGCCGTACGGCCCGCCACAGCGTACCGCTGTCCCGCGGCCATCGACGTCCCGCAGCCTACACCGTCCTGTGGCCTCCAACGTCACGCGGCCTCCACCATCCCGCAACCTCGCAGACCTCTACATCACCGCGGACTTCGCCGCCCTGTGGATCTTCACGGCCCCCACGGCCTCGCCGCCTTGCAACCCTTCATGGCCCCGCGACCTCGCCATCCAGCGGCCTTACTGCCATGTGGCCTTCCGCATCCCCCGTGTCCTCGCGGCCCTCCGTGGGCCCATGGAATCACCGCCCAGGGGACCTTGCGGCCCCCGTGGGCTCCGCATACCCATGGCCGCTGCAGCGCCAGCGGCCTCCGCGCTGCCCCATGCCACCTGGGTTGGGCTGCCCAGGGCGGGCCAGACCGCCCAGCGTGGTTCAGGCCACCCGGCGTGGGCCAAGCCAGACACAAAATGCTCGGCCAGACCCAATAGGTCAGTTTGGGTCGACCCGAGCTGGGTCGGACCAGTCCGGGTCAGGCCGGATCGGTCTGACTGGGTCGGACCAGACCCGGACCCACTTCGACCCATTTACGATCTTTTGGCCATTACTTTGGCACCCGATGTCCATTTGACGAACCATCTTCAGCGCTAGAACCCCGGGAGTGAGATGGTCCCATTTGAATAACCCACTTGAGATTTGTATATGGCTGGGATATGGTTAAGTTTGATCGAGCATGAATCCAATCAAGCCCTCAAGACTAAAAGGCTAATAACTTATAGATCGGGCGTCCGACTGACGCACCATCTATTGTGTTGATACACCTAAGACATGGCAGTCCATTGTGTTACTTCATTGTGGGAAATCATGTCAGTTGGAGTATCAACCAGTGGCATGAGGAGTAGACCCTTCTGAAGAAGAGAAATTTAGTGCGGGAACCCAGTAGCTGGCTTTGACATGAAGAATGGATATCGATCCTATGTGGGTCAACACCGAGCGATCCTGTGTGGGTCTACACCAAGAGACCCTATGTGGGTTAGCACCGAGTGATCTTGTGTGGGTCATCACCGAGTGATCCACTCTGGGTCAACACCTAATGATCCTATGTGGGTCAGCACCAAGCGATCTGGCGTGGGTCAGCCCCGAGTGATCTTGTGTGGATCATCACAGAGCGATCCTGTGTGGGTAAACACCAAGAGATCTTATGTGGGTCTGACAATGTACATATGATGTACTACGATCCTCCTTGGGTCTGATGATTATTAGGTACCCTTTGTGGATATTTCTCTAAACAGAGTAAGAAGATTCATTAGTTACATCTAATCATCTCTACTATTGTACCTAAGAAATACCTAGTGTGAGCTGAGTCGGTACCTTGTGGAATTTTCCTTCATGGTAATAACTTGGTGGTATTCTTCTGTCTGGCGTACCTAGGTGGTACTTACCTTAATGGTATTTCTTACGTTGTGGAATAGTTGAGCTTTGGGCTTTGAGTTGGACTCTATGTTTTCCTCATGATTGAGATGGGTATACTTGATAACTTAGGTAAATGTATGGGCATATACCTAAGTAGGGTTGTTAGTTGATTTCATTCATTGTGGTTTATCCATGGTGGATTTTTTGAGACCATGAGGGCCTCAGGATCCCTACTGAGTACCATTATAATCACCCCTGCATGGGCTACACCCAAACCATGTTGTGTTTGGTGTAGATGGCAGACAACGCTGATCGATGTTGAGGGTACCAGTGCTAGACGGGGCCTAGAGGTGGACCATACGGTGTGACCATACACAGAGGAGACATGTGGACATGTAGTGATGAGGAGGTGATCTATACCTACCCTTCAGGTAGGAACCTTAGAGGAAAATCCAGTAGCTTCCTTTCCTTTTCGTCTATTGTATTGTATTTCAGTTGTACTTTTACTATTACATTTGGGCTTGTATTCCAACCCCTTTTTGCTCTCATCACCCTTTTTTCTATACAGTTAACTTGCGTTCATATCTTTATGTGTGCATGGTTGTGTGTGATTACAGGTTATAAATGAAATTCTTTCCCGGTTATAGGGAATACGCCTTTCGGTGCTAGTCTCTAGACCCTGGCCTATGGGAGGCAGGCTTGGGGTAGTCACGGCACGGGCCTCAGGAGATGGGTCATGACAAATTGGTATCAGTGCAGTCAGTTCTACCATAGAACATAGGACTCTGATTTTTTTAACGGCTATAGTGTCATGTGTAGTGAGTGTGGTAATCAGTTGAGGGAAACTATTGTTGGTGTGGCAGCCAACGTATCCATAAACCAGGACCCTGACTTTTGATTTCTGACATAGTGCACAAAAACACTAATTGCGTGTGTGTTTTCAAGAGGTTTCATTGTGATCTATTTGAGTCAACTCACAAGGTTTAACTTATTGACCCTGGAGCACCTGTTTTTTTTAAGAATTCCTCCACGTAGATAACCATCTAGGGTTCCAGATTTAGTATGCACTGATAGCCCACCGAGCAACAAGGCCTCGGTGTAGGGCCCTCTTCCTATAGAGGCACCAGCATAGGCACCAGTGGTGCTATTACCCGTTGGGCCACCGATGCCACCATCCTCTACAAGAGAGGGTGAATGCCACTTAAGTGCGTTGCATGATTTCCAGCGCCATAGGTCACCCAGGTTCAGGGGAGAGACGGACCCGCATGCAGTTGAGGAATGGATGGAGGCCGTGGTGAGAGTCTTCCGACAAGTAGGGACACCTGTTGATCTCATTTTGATCCTTTCCACCAGCCTACTATATGTATCATCAGGTAGATTATATAGCTTGATGCTCTAGGTTCACGGCTATAAAGACCCAAAGTTTCATTAATGGAAATCCCTCTTGATCAAATTAAATGTCTCTTTATGTAAAACGTTTATATAAAGAAGTAAACTTTTTTGGTTTTATGTTATGAATTGTGACCGTTACTTTTATAGCCATTGAATAGTGATCACATGATTAGTATAAATATAAGGTTTTAATGAACCCAATTTACTCATTCAAAAGAAGCGATAACCTTATCCAGTAGAATTTCTCCATACGAAGCCCATTTTTCGGAGCTCGGAAAAGAGGTGGCGTCCTTGGGATTCACTCTTGACCAAGACCAAGCTGAGCTTCCTCATGTCAAAATCACACAGGACAGTCTACGAGAAAAGTGGAAGTTGATAGAGATTACCAATCGAGCGATGTTAACTAAGCCACCCCAACAGTCTTTCACTCTCGCACACCTTACCCATAGGTCTTATGCAGCTATTTTAAGGGACTATGTAACAACTCATTAGTACTATGTTAATGTACATTACTTTTGTATATAATAATTAATATACTTTCTTGACATCATTGATACTTTGTAAATAGTTTTTAAAGTATAAATAGTGTTTTTAGTTATTATTTAATTAAGAATTTTATTTTATAAAATTAAGGTATTATTGAATTAAATAACATTTTAATAAAATTAAATTATTATTATTAAATTAATTTTTATTAAATATAAATGATCTTATAATTTTATAAATGAAATTGTGATTTTTATTATGGTTTGAAATCAATTTTTGTCAAAACCCATTAATTTTCAATAAATGTTTGTTTTTATTTTAAAAAGTGAAAACTAACATATTTAGAAAATTATTTAGATAAAATAAATGTTATTTCTGGAATCCGTACGTCAAAATTATCCAACGGTGAATTTTTCATAATTTTCTAAGACAGTTAATGTTTTGGGTAAAAATTAAATACCGTTTAAATATACAATGTGTTATATGACATCATAATGACCCAATAGTGATTTAATAAAATACTATAAGATTTATATTCAGCCAATATATGTTTTACCATTAAAATAATTTGATTTTGAGTTTGTTTGAATTATTTTACAAAGCATTAATGGACCCCTGAAGACTTATTAAACATCTTGTCTTTTTAAATTATTTTCCATTTGAGTGTGACTCACCTCCACATAGGCAACCCCATTATTTTAAGATGTTCGGACTTTGGCCTTATAAAATATTGTTTTTATCTCCTGTTTTCCAAAATCCATGGGCAAAAACCATGATCTGATTTGTGGTTTGGATTAGTTTAATGTAGGTGGTCCCAAACCTAAATAATAAAGAATTCACTCACCTTTCCTATATAAACCCACCCAAGCTCCCAATTCCTCCTCACTCAAATCCATTACAGTTCATACAACCACTACCCTACTCTCTCTAGAATCCTCCCAAGGTTCCCCAAGCTCCCAATAATACTCTCTCAAGCCTCTCTCAAGCCTTTGGAAGCACACTTCCAAGTAAGGGTTTTTTCATCATTTCTCATTTTTTTTCCAATTTTCATTAAGTTGTTTTTCCCTTTTAATTTCAATTATTAATGTTGGGATATATTTTTTCACATCACTCATACTTCCCTCTTTATGTTTGAATTATGGGAGACCCCTTTCTCTCTTATTAAATGCCTCCCATGTACACCCGTTACTATGTAGAAATTCCCAAAGGAACTTCTCTCTCCTCATTTACATTCAGCAATACATTTATATCATGAATATAAATTACATTATAATTATTGGGACATGTATATATATAACCTAATTACTGTCCATTACATGTAAATATTATGAGGAACCCCTTTCTCTCTCATCAACTATTTTTATGAATTCTTATGTCACATTGTTACACTGCCGAAATCGCACTGATTTTCTAAGACAATTCCATTGTGTAGTGAATACCATGCCCATTTCTCCATCAAGGGTATTCAACTTTATGAACATTTACTTATTTATTATAATGTTTCATGTATGAATTCCACATTCCTTTATCGTGGAATAAATGATTATGTTTTATGAATCCATATTTTAGGATCCATGTGGCACACTTATGCATGAAAAGAAATGTTTGAGAAGGGTGCTCCTTTATAGCACTCCAATACATTTGGTAAAGTATAGTATCATGATACACCTTGTGAAATGAGTGTTGACCCATGTTAATTCAAGTTCAACAAATATTTACTCGTGATTCATGTGATTTTAGGATTTTCTCATGCTCCATGTGCAATGAGCCTTGGCTCATGCAAATTCCATGTTAAGTGTTGTTGCCACATTTCCATGTTATGATTATCATGTTTTATCATGCCTTTATGTTCATGTTTCCCTTGTGCTCAATTGATATGCCTATTTTCTAGCATTTATTTTACTCCTCATGTATTCCATGTTTATTCCCTTATTAGGCATCATATCTCACCCCTTTTCTTATGCATGTCCTCAGGTTATCCCATGCAATGATAAGTACGATGGAATATTGTGGTCATGTAAAGAATGATTTCAATAAAGAAGTTGTATTTCATGTTTTAAGTTGTTATGTAATGATCCTAAGCCCCAAATACACTCGACCTCTTGATCATACATGTTGTATCAAGTGAATAGTTTATGTAATAAATCATGTTTATGTTTGTAATTGAAGCAGGGTTGCCATAGTTGGTATCAGAGGATAGGTTTAGTTATTTTTGGGATTTGGATTAGAAAACATTAGTAAAGACTTAGAGACAATACTATGTATAATAAAAAAACATCCCTATGTTTTGGTTAGTACTGAGTAAGTGGTTTATCAAGATAATACATCCCTATCTGGATACGAGCAGGAAGAGGCATTCTGGAAAAGATGCATCTTAGGGGTAAAACCCGAAAACACCGCTTTGAGCTAGACTCAAACGGGCACTGGTGCACGACAAATGGCCTTGCTGCACTCTTGGTTAAGACACTCCCGGGGGATATGTTTTGATAAATTCACAAGCTTAGTATGAACCCTTATTATTGGAATTAAATAAAAATGCACCTAATAATATATGTTAGAAAGTAGATCAAGAAAAGCCTAGATTGAAGCCTATAGACTCATGAGTTATGAAAATAAAATTTAATTTATAAGTCATCAACTTTTGTCTTTGGATTATCCTTTATTTTTTACCCCCTAATTTTCCTTTTATTCCAGCCAATGGTCGGTAATAGGAGGACTCGGGCTAACAATCGATGTGAAGATCAGTGTGGTGACTTTATAATGAGATTCCCAATCCAATGGGAACGGGAATCACGAACATTGTCACACTTCACTCTTAGAAAACTCATGATTTTAATAGAATCACGGTTCAAGAGGAACGTCCAAGCACCCCTAAGAAGGAACAAGTTGCTATCGAGAGATTCATGAGACAAAGGCCTCCTACTTTTAGTGTATCATCTGATCCCACTATCACTGAAAAATGGGTCAACTCCATTGAAAAGATCTTCTTCATCCTTCAATGTTCTGAACAAGATTAGGATATCCTGGTGGCTTATCTTATGGAGGGTGAAGCTGATAAATGGTGGATATTGATCAAAAATACTAAGCCTGGGGAGGAGATCGAGGCGTTGGAATGGAAGGATTTCTGGAAGATGTTTTTCGATTAATATTTTCCTTGAACCCTCCAGCATAAGATGGAATGATACTTCCTTTCGCTCAAGAAAAAACAAGAATAATCAATTGGGGCGTACGAGGAAAACATCATAAGACTTGCATGATACGCTTTCACCATGGTCGTTACCCCCGAAAACAAGGTTGAAAACATCTTTGGGTGGCTGAAGCATAACCTACGGAAAGTATTAGTGATTCGTGACTTCAACAGCTATGAGGAAATTGTCCAATGTGCCCTCATGGTCGAAATGGTGATCAGGGAATCACAGGGGTATCATGGGGACAAGAAGTGTAAGGTAGACTTTAATGTTGGTTGTCTGATTGATAAATCCAAAGGTGCTAAGATGATCCAGCACCCCCCTTGCCAAAAGTACGGAAAAAAGTACCCTGGAAATTGCCTCAAGAGGACGAGGAAATGCTTTAGGTGGGGAAGAGAAGGGAACCTAGCTATTAAATATCAGATAGAAAGACTCACGGCTGCGACAGTGGACATGAATGCTCCATTCGAACCTGAATGCGTTGTTCATTTCTACAACTGAAAAGAACCGGGTCATTTTTCAAATCGGTGCCCTAATCAATGGGTTTTAGGAGGCATCCAATAACCTCCAAGGCAGTAAGGAAGAGCTTTTTCCATCACTTCTGCCAGAGTGAACTCCAACAACGAAGTGGTGATAGGTATGCTAGTTATTCATTCAAGAATATAGAACGTACTTTGTGATTCACGTTTTTCACATTATTTTATATCTCTAAAGTTTAGTATAACAATCCCAGCACCACCACAAATCATGGAAGTGAAGATGTCGATGAGTAAAGAAAATGGGGAAATCATTGCATCCCATGAATATAAGTCCTCCCCTGTCATAATATGTGGATTGAATTTCCCGTAGAACCTTGTCATACTCCCTATAGTGGAATTTGATGCAATTCTTGACATGGATTGGCTTTCCTTATATAGAGCCAACAGAAATTTTTGGGGGAGGTAAATCACACTCTATATGGAGAATCGACCCCTGATTCTTTACAAGTGTAAGGAGAAAGATGAATCTCCTTTACCTACATCATCTCAAGCATGGATATTACTACCCTATGAGCGCATGTATCTGGCTCAAATGATTGAGTCCATGGAAGAATCCACCCTTGAATAAATTTCTATTGTGAGGGAATTCACTGAAATGTTACCCGAGGAACTACATGGTCTTCCTCCTAGAAGAGATGTTGAATTATCAATTGAACTTATACCAGGGGATATACCAATATCCAGGACTCCATATAGAATGGAGATCATGGAGCATGAAGAGATAAAGAAACAACTATAGTAGAATCTCAATAAAGGGTTTATACGCCCATGTGCTTCACCATGGGGTGCATCAGTCTTCTTCTTCAAGAAGATGGATGGGTCAATGCGCCTTTTCATCGATTATCATGAGCCCAAAAAAATCACAAAAAAGAAAAAGTATCTTCTCCCACAAATTGATGACTTATTTTATCAGCTTCATGGAGCACAATACATATCCAAGGTAGATTTGCGTTTAGGATATTATCAAGTAAGGGTGAAGAAGGAAGATGTCACCAAGACTGCTTTTCATACAAGATACGGGCACTATGAATTCATAGTAATTCCTTTTAGACTCACTAATTATCTAGCAATCATCATGGACTTGATGAATAGAGTCTTTAGATATTACCTAGACAAATTTGTGTTAGTATTTATAGATTATATTCTAATATACTCCAAAACCAAGGAAGATCACGAGGCACATTTAAGAACTGTACGAGAGACTTTGTGCAAGGAGAAGATCTATGAAAAGTACAGTAAGTGTGAGTTCTGGTTGAAGGAGGTCTTATTATTGGGTCATATCATCACAATCAATGGGATATCTATGGATCCCTCCAAAATAGATGCAATTGAGGGATGGACGAGGCCAACATCGGTAACATATATCCGTAGCTTCTTGGGGTTCGTGGGATATTATCGACGATTTGTGATAAATTTCTCATGATTGTCCAACCCTCTTACCAAGATAAATCGAAAGGGACTAATGTTTTCTTGGAGTGATGAATGCGAAAAAAGATTTAAGGAGTTGAAAAGGAGGCTTATCAATGCGCTCGTGCTCACATTACCCTCAAGTGGGGAAATTTTTGTGGTATTCAGTGATTCTTAGAAGAAGGTCTTAGGCTGTGTACTGATGCAGAATGATAATGTGATTTTCTATTCCTCAAGACATTTGAAAATCCAAGAGCGAAACTAACCAACGCATGATCTGGAGTTGGCGGCGGTGATCTTTTCCTTGAAAATCTAGCTGCATTATCTCTATGGGGATAAATGTGAGATATAAAATGACCACAAGAGTCTTAAATATATATTCACACAGAAAGAGCTTAATATGCACCAGATAATATGGATAGAGCTCATCAAGGTTTATGACTGTTCAATACATTACCAACCTAGGAAAGCAAACAAGGTGGAAGATTCCCTAAGTAGAAAGGACCCAGCGATTCTATCAATGATGAGAATTGAGAAGGATCCAATCTTCTTAGACATGATGAAGATGGATATGGGAATCCTAAAGAAGGGAAAATCATCAATCCTTTCACAAATGATTGCTCAACCGTCCCTTTTGAAATGGTTAAAGGATGCTCAAAAGGATGATGCAGGAATTCAGGAAAAAGTGGAAGCTATCAAAAAATGGAAATCCTCGGAGTTTAATGTTAATGAAAAAGGAATTGTGCGATTTGGGAAGAGACTATGTGTTCTATAAAGACAGGTGCTGAAGAAGGAACTTGTGGATGATGCACATAGTTAAAATTTCTCTATTCACCTAGGTAGCACAATGATGTATCGAGATCTCAAAAAAAAAATTTGGTGGGTTAATATGAAAAAGGATATCGTTGAATATGAATCAAAGTGCCCAGTGTGCTAAGAAGTGAAGGCAGAGAGGCAGAAGTCTAAGTGGATGATGAAACCATTGCCCATACCAGAATGGAAATGGGAGAACATCACCTTAGACTTTTTCAGTGGACTTCCGAGGACATCTAAAGGTAGCAATGCAATCTGGGTTGTGGTGGATCTTCTTACAAAGACTGCACACTTCATTACTATTACGGAGGATTTCTCATTGGATCATTTGGCACAAATATATATCATGGAAGTGGTAAGGCTGCATGGAGGGACACAATCTATTGTGTCTGAATGATATCCAAGATTACCTCTATGTTTTGGAAGAGTCTTCAATATGCTCTGAGTACTGAACTGAACCTCAGTACGACCTATGATCCTCAAAATTATGGCCAATCCGACCAGACTATACAAACACTTGATGACATGCTGAGAGCATACTCAATGTACTTTAAAGGAGTATGGGATCAACATCTTCCTCTGGTTGAGTTCTCTTATAATAACAGTTTCTACTTGAGCATCCAAATGGCACCTTATGAGGCCCTGTATGGGAAAAGGAGCAGAACACTGGCATGTTGGGATGAGGTCTCTGAACGTAAGCTGCTTGGACCAGAAATGGTTGAAGAAATGGTGGAGAAGGTGAAAACCATTCAATAACATATCAAGGAAGCCAAGATTCGACAGAAGAGTTATGTAGATAACCATCGATGAGACCTTGAGTTTAAAGTTGGAGACATTGTTTTTCTAAGCAAATCTCCATGGAAGAAGGTCATGAGGTTTGGAAAGAAGGGTAATTTAAGTCCAAGGTACATCAACCCCTTCAAGATTCTTGATCGTGTCGAGGCTGTGGACTATCGACTATCACTTCCACCTACCATGTCCAATGTACATGATGTATTTCATGTATCCCTCTTAAGGAAGTACATACCAGACCCTTCACATGTACTCTCTTCTGAGGTGGTATAGTTGGAGGATGATCTTTCTTATGAGGATCAACCAGTGAAGATCTTAGATCGTAGAGAAAAAGTTCTATGAAATAAGACAATGCCCCTCATCAAGGTGTTTTGGCGAAACCATAAGTTTGAACAAGAGACTTGGGAATAAGAGGAAATGATGAAGCTAAGTTACCCACATCTGTTTTAGTGTGGGAAAAGGAAATTTCGAGGGCGAAATTTCTTAAGGGGGGAATACTGTAATGACACAAAGATTCATAAATGGAAATCCCACTTGATCTAATTAAATGTCTCTTTAAGTAAAAAGTTTATATAAAATGTCAACTTCTTTGGTTTTATGTTACGAAGTGTGACCATTACTTTTATAGTCATTTAATAGTGATCACATGATTAGTATAAATATAAGGCATTAACGAACCCAATTTACTCTGACAAAAGAAGCGATGACCTCATCCAGTAGAACTTCTCCATACGAAGCCCATTTGCCAGAGCTCGGAAAAGAGGTGGCGTCCTTGGGCATCAATCTTGACCAAGACCAAGCTGAGATTCATCATGTCAAGCTCGAATGAGACTGTCTACAGGAAAAGTGGAAGTTGATAGAGATTACCACTCGAGCGATGTTATCTGAGCCACCCCAAGAGTCCTTCACCATCCCACACCTTACCCTTAGGTATTATGCCACTATTCTAAGGGGTTATGTAACAAATATCCTGTACTATGTTCATGTACATTATTTTTGTATATAATAATTAATATACTTTCTTGTCACCATTGATACTTTGTAAATAGTTTTTAAAGTACAGGTAGTGTTTTTAGTTATTATTTAATTAAGAATTATATTTTATTAAATTATGGGATTTTGAAATTAAATAATATTTTAATAAAATGTTATTATTATTATTTAATTATGTTTTATTAAATATAAATGATCTTATAATTTTATGAATGCAATTGTAATTTTTATTAAGGTTTGAAAGCCATTTTTGTCGAAACCCGTGAATGTTAGATAAATGTAGGGTTTTATTTTAAAAAGAGAAAATAAAAATATTTAGAAAATTATTTAGATAAAATAAATGTTATTTCTGGAATCGGGATGTTGAAATTATCCAATAGTGAATTTTGCTTATTTTTCTGAGATAGTCAAAATTTTGGGTAAAAATTAAATACCGTTTAAATATATAATGTGTTTAATGACATCATAATGACCCAATAGTGATGTAATAAAATACTATAAGCTTTTTTTTCGGCCAATATATGTTTTACCATTAAAATAATGTGATTTTGGGTTTGTTTGACTTATTTTACAAAACATTAATGAACTCCTCAAGACTTATTAAACATCTTGACTTTTAAAATTATTTTCCATGGGAGTGTGACTCACCTCCACATAAACAAACCCATTATTTTAAGAAGTTATGACTTTGGCCTTCTATAATATTTTTTTCCTATCCCCTTTTCCAAAAACCATGGGCAAAAACAATGAGCTTATTTGTGGTTTGGATTAGTTTAATGTAAGAGGTCCCAACTAAATAATAAATAATTCACTCACCTTTCCTATATAAACCCACCCAAGCTCCCACTTCCTCCTCACTAAAAACCTTTGGAGTTAGTAAAACCTATTGCATACTCTCTCTAGAATCCTAACAAGGTTCCCCAATCTCCCAGGAAGCCTCTCTCAATCCTCTTTCAAGCCTTTAGAAGCACACATCCATGTATGGGTTTTTTATTCCTTTCTCATTTTTGTCCATTTTTCTTTAAGTTATTTTTACCTTTTAATTTCAATTATGAATGTTGGGGTATGGTTTTTCACCTCCCTCATACTTCACTCTTTATGTTTGAATGATGGTAGACCCCTTTCTTTCTCATTAAATTCCTCCCATGTACACCTGTTACTATGCCGAAATTCCGAAAGGAACTTCTCTCTCCTCATTTACATTCAAGCAATACTTTGTATCATGAATCTAAATTCCATTAAAAATGTTGAGACATGTATTTATATGACCTATTTAATTTCAATTACATGTAAATAATAATATGAACCCATTTTTCTTTCATCAACCAATTTTATGATTTCTTATGTCACATCGTTACACTATTGAAATCACACCAATTTTCTAAGCCAGTGCCATTGTATAGTGAATAGCATGCCCATTTCTCCATCAAGGGTATTCACCTTTATGCACATTTACTTATTGATTATAACTTTTCATGTATGTTTTCCACATTCCTTTATCATGGAATAAATTTTTTTTTATGAATCCACGTTTTATGATCCATGTGGAACACTTATGCGTGAAAAGAAATGTTTAAGAAGGGTGCACCCTTATAGAGCTCCAATGAATTAGGTAAAGTATAGTATCATGATACATCTTGTGCAATGAGTGTTTAATCATGCTAATTCATGTGCAACGAGGGTTTACTTGTGCTTCATGTGCAATGAGGATTTATTCATGCTCCATGTGCAATGAGCCTTGGCTCATGCAAATTCCATGTTAAGTGTTGTCGCCACATTTCTTTGTTATGATTATCATGCATTATCATGCCTTTATGTTCATGTTTCTCTTTTTCTCTATTGATATTCCTATTGTATAACATGTATTGTACTCCTCATGTATTCCATGTTTATTCCCTTAATGTGCTTTATAGCTTACCCCTTTTCTTATGCATGTCCTCAGGTTATCCCATTCAATGCTATGTACGAGGGAATGTAGTGGTCATGTAAAGGAAGTTTTCAATAAATATATTGTATATCATGTTTTAAGTTTTTATTTAATGATCCTAAGAACCAAAAAACACAAGACCTCTCGATCATCCATGTTGTATCAAGTGAATAGTTTATGTCATAAATCATGTTTAAGTTTGTAATAAAAGCATGGTTTTCGTAGTTGTTATCAGAGGATTGGTTTAGTTATTTTTTAGAATAGGATTAGAAAAACATATCAAATCCATAGAGACAAGACTATGTATAAAAAAACATCCCTAAGTTTTGGTAAGTACTGAGTAAGTGGTTTATCAAGAAAATACATCCCTGTATGGATATGAGCAGGTAGAGGTGGTACTGGCACAGATGTATTCTAGGGGTAAAACCCGAAAACACAACTTTGAGATAGACTCGAACGGAAACTGGTGCACGAAAATGGGCCATGATGCACTCTTGGTTACAACACTCCCAGGGGATATGTTTTGATAAATTCAAAAGCTTAGTATGAACCCTTATTAAGGGAATTAAAAAAATTCCCCTAAAAATATATGTTAGAATGTAGATCATGAAAAGACTAGATTAAAGCCTATAGACTCATGATTTAAGAAAATAAAAGTTTATTTATAAGTCATCTACTTTTGAATTTGGATTACCCTTTATGTGTTACCCCCTAATTTTCCTTTTATTCCAGCCAATGGACAATAATAGGGGAAATCGGGATAACAACCGATGTGAAGATCAGTGTGATGACTGTACTAATGAGATGCCCAATATAATGGGAGCGGGAATCACGAACTTTGTCACACTTCTCTCTCAGCTAAATCAAGATTTTAATAGAAACGCGGGTCAAGAGGAACGTCCAAAACCACCTAAGAAGGAACAAGCCACTATCGAGAGCTTCATGAGACAAAGGCCTCTTACTTTTAGTGGATCATATGATCCCACGATCGCTGAACAATGGATCAACTCCATTGAAATGATCTTGTCCATCCTTAAATGTTATGAAAAAGAGAAGGATATCCTGGTAGCTTATCGTATGAATGGTGAATCTTATCAATGGTGGACGTTGATAAAAAATATGAAGCCTGAGGAGGAGATCAAGGCGTTGGAATGGAAGGATTTCTAGAAGATGTTTTTTGATAAATATTTTCCGCACACCCTCTGACTTAATATGGAAGGGGTCATCATTTTCCTCAAAAAAAAAGATGGAGAATCTATTGGAGCGTACGAGGAAAACATCACAAGACTTTCATGATATTCTTTCGGCTTCGTCGTTACCCCCGAATGCACGATTGACCACTTCTTTGGGGGGCTGAAGCCTAGCCTGCGGAAAGCATTTGCAATCCGTGACTTCGACAGCAATAAGGAAATTGTCTGATGAACCCTCAAGGTCAAAATGGAGATTGGGGAATCACAGGGGTATCATAGGTACAAGAAGCCTAAGGTGGACTCCAATGATGGTGGTCCAATGGATAAATCCAATGGTGCTAAGAAGATCCAACACCCCTCTTGACAAAAGTGCCGAAAAAAGAACCTAGTAAATTATCTCAAGGGGACGAGGAAATGATTTAGGTGTGGAAGAGAAGGGCACCTAGAAATTAACTGTCAGCAAGAAAGACCCGCAACTGTGACAGAGGAGAGGAACACTCTATTTGAACCTCAACGCATTGTTCATTGCTACAACTGCAATGAACTGGGGAATTTTTCCAATCGTTGCCCTAATCCAAGGGCTTTTAGAGGCAACCAACAACATCCAAGGCAGTAAAGAGGAGCTTTTTCCATCACTTCTGCCGAAGTGAACCCCGACAATGAAGTGGTGACATGTACCCTATTTATTCATTCAAGAATAGCGAACATAATTTTTGATTCAAGTTATACGCATTCTTTTATATCTGAAATGTTTAGTAGAACAGTCCCAGCACCACCACAAATCATGGAAGTGAAGATGTCGGTGAGTACGAAAAATGGGGCAATCATTGCATCCCATGAATATAAGTACTCCCCTGTCATAATATGTGGATTTAATTTCCCAGAGAACCTCGTCACACTCCCTCTAGTGGAATTTGATGCAATTCTTGGCATATATTGGATTTCATTATATAGATCCCACATAAATTGTCGAGAGAGGGAAATCACACTCCATATGGAGAATCGACCCCCGATTCTTTACAAGTGTAAGGAGGAATAAGAATCTCCTTTATCTCTAAATTCTCAATAATGGATATCACTTCCCTATGAGTGCCCATATCTTTCCTAGATGATTCAGTCTAAGGAAGAAACCACCGTTGAAGAAATTCCTATAGTTATGGAATTCGCTGAAGTGTTTCCCGAGGAACTTCCTGGTCTTCCTCCTAGAAGAGACGTTGAATTCTCAATCGAACATATATCAGGGGCTCTACCAATATCCAAGACTCCATATATAATGGCTTTCATAGAGCTTGAAGAGCTAAAGAAATAACTACAGGAGAATCTGGATAAAGGGTTTATATTCCCATGTGCTTCACCATGGGGTGAACCATTCCTCTTTGTCAAGAAGAAGGATGGGTCAATGCGCCTTTGCGTCGATTATTGTGATCTCAACAAAATAACGATAAAAAAATGTATCCTCTCCCATGAATTGATGACATGTTTGATCATCTGCGTGGAGCATAATACTTCTCCAAGGTATATTTGTAGTCAGGATATTATCAAGTAAGGGTGAAGAAGGAAGATATCCCCAAAACTACTTTTCATACAAGATACGGGCACTATGAATTCATAGTAATTCTTTTAGGAAACACTAATTCTCCATATAAATTAATAGACTTGATGAATAGAGTCTTTAGAGATTACCTCGACAAATTTTCAGTAGTCATTATAGATGATATTCTAATATACTCCAAAACCAAGGAGGATCATGAGGAGCATTTAAGAACTGTACTAGAGACTTTTCGCAAAGAGAAGCTCTATGAAATGTACAAAAAGTGTGAGTTCTGGTTTAAAGTGGTCTCATTCTTGGGCCATATCATCTCAAGAAATGGGATATCTATGGATCCCTCTAAAACAGTTGAAATTGAGGGATGGCCGGGGCCAACATCAGTAACGGATATCCGTAGCTTCATGGGGTTAGCTGGATATTATCAACGATTTGTGAGAAATTTCTCACGATTGTCCAACCCTCTTACCAAGCTAACTTGTAAGGGAGTAAATTTTGCTAGAAGTGATTAATGCGTAGAATGGTTCAAGGTGTTGAAAAGGAGGATTATCACTACGCCCGTGCTCAATTTACCCATGAGTGGAGAAATTTTTGTGGTGTTCAGTAATGCTTCGAAGTAGGGCTTAGGTTGTGTGATGATGCAGAATAATAAAGTGATATCCTATGCCAAAAGGCAGTTGATAATACATGAGAAAAACTATCCAACACATGTTCTGGATTTAGCGGTGGTGATCTTTGCCTTGAAAATATAGCGGCATTATCTCTATGGGGAGAAATGTGAGATATATACTGACCACAAGAGTCTTAAATATATATTCACACATAAATAGCTTAATATGAAACAGAGAAGATGGATATATATCATCACAAATTACGATTATTCAATACATTACCACCCTGGGAATGAAAACAAGGTAGCAGATGCCCTAAGTAGAAAGGACCCATCAATTTTATCAATGATGATAATTGAGAAAGATCCAATCTTCTTAGACTTGATGAATATGGACATGGGAATGATAAAGAAGGGAAAATAATCAATCCTTTCACAAATGATTGCCCAACCGTCCCTTTTGGAAAGGTTAATGGATGCTAAAAAAGATGATGCGGGAATTAAAGAATAATTGGAAGCTATCAAAAAAGGGTAATCCTAGGAGATTAATGTTAATGAAGAAGGAATTGTGCGATTTGGGAAAAGACTATGTGTTCCATAATGACCGGAGCTGAAGAAGGATATTTTTGATGATGCACATAGTTAAAATTTCTCTATTCACCCAGGGAGCACAATGATGTATCGAGATCTATGAGAAAACATTTGGTGGGATAATATGAAAAAAGAGATCGCTGAATATATGTCAAGGTGCCTTGTGTGCCAGTAAGTGAAGACAGAGAGGCTGAAGTCTATGGGGATGATGCAACCATTACCCAGACCAGAATAGAAATTGGAGAACATCACCATGGACTTTGTCACTAGACTTCTGAGGATATCTAAAGGCAGTAATGCAATCTGGGTTGTGGTGGATCATCTTATAAAGACTTCACACTTCATTGCTATTAGGGAGGATTCCTCATTGGATCAACTAGCACAGATATATATCAGGGACGTGGTAAGGCTGCATGGAGTTCCACTAGCTATTGTGTCTGACCGGGATCCAATATTCCCTTCTATGTTTTGGAAGAGACTTCAACATGATCTGAGTACTAAACTGAATATCAGTACGGCCTATCATCCTCAAACTGATGGCCAATCCGAGCAGACTATCCAAACACTTGAGGGCATGTTTAGATCATGCTCAATGGACTTTAAAGTTGGATGGGATCAGCATCTTTCTCTAGTTGAGTTCTCTTATAATAACAGTTTCCACTCGAGCATCCAAATGGATCCTTATGAAGCCCTGTATGGTAAAAGGCGCATAACATCGGCATGTTGCGATGAGGTCTGTGAACGTAAGATTCATGGACCAGAAATGGTAAATAAAATGGTGGAGATGGTGAAAAAACTTTCTACAATATATTAAGGTATCTCATAGTCGACAGAAGAGATATGCAGATAATTGTCGATGAGACCTTGAGTTTAAAGTTGGAGACACGGTTTTTCTACACATATCTCTGTAGAAGAAGGTCTTGAGGTTTTGAAAGAAAGGGAAGTTAAGTCCAAGGTACATCAGCCCCTTTGAGATTCTTTATCTTGTCGGGGCTCTGGCCTATCGACTAGCACTTCCACCTACCATGGATAAAGTACATGATGTCTTTCATGTATCCCTCTTAAGTAAGTACATACCGGACCCTTCACATGTACTCTTTTCTAAGGTGGTACATTTGGAGGATGATCTTTCTTATGAGGAGAAACCAGTGAAGATAATAGATCGTAGAGAAAAAGTTCTACAAAAGAAGACAATTCCCCTCATCAAGGTGTTGTGGCGAAACCACAAGTTTGAAGAAGTGACATGGGAATCGGAGGAAATGATGAAGTTGAGTTACCCACATCTGTTTTAGTGTGGGAAAAGGAAACATCGAGGGTGAAATTTCTTAATGGGGGAATATTGTAACAACCCAAAGTTTCATTAATGGAAATCCCACTTGATCTAATTAAATGCCTCTTTATGTAAAAGGTTTATATAAAATTTAAACTTCTTTGGTTTTATGTTAAGAATTGTGACCGTTACTTTTATAGTCGTTGAACACTAATCACATGATTAGTATAAATATAAGGCTTTAACGAACCCAATTTACTCAGAAAAAAGAAGTAATGACCTCACCCAGTAGAATTTCTCTATATGAAGCCCATTTGTCGGAGCTCGGAAAAGAGGTGGCATCCTTGGGCTTCACACTTGACCAAGCCCAAGTTAAGCTTCATTATTTCAAGATCGAACGGTACTGTCTACGGGAAAAGTGTAAGTTGATAGAGATTACCACTCGAGTGATGTTATCTCAGCCACCCCAATAGTCTGTCACCATCGCACACCTTACCCTTAGGTATTATGCGGCTGTTTTAAGGGGTTATGTAACAAATTTCTAGTACTATTTTCATGTACATTATTTTTGTATATAATAATGAATATACTTTCTTGTCATCATTGATACTTTGTAAATAGTTTTTAAAGTACAAATAGTGTTTTTAGTTATTATTTAATTAAGAATTCTATTTTATTAAATTAAGAGATTTTTTAATTAAATAATATTTTAATAAAATATTATTATTATTATTAAATTAATTTTTATTAAATATAAATGATCTTATAATTTTATGAATGCAATTGGAATTTCTATTAATCTTTGAAAGACATTTTTTTCAATACCCGTGAATTTTCGATAAATGTCAGTTTTATTTTAAAAAGTGAAAATTAGCATATTTAAAAAATTATTTAGATAAAATAAATTTTATTTCTGGAAGGAGGACATTGAAATTATCCAATGGTTAGTTTTTCATATTTTTCTGAGATAGTCAAATTTTTGGGTAACAATTAAATACCGTTTAAAAATATAATGTGTTTTATGACATCATAAAGACACCATTGTGATGTAATAAAATACTATAATCTTTATGTTAGGCCAATATATGTTTTATCATTAAAATAATGTGATTTTTGGTTTGTTTAACTTATTTTACAATGCATTAATGGACCCCTCAAGACTTATTAACCATCTTGTCTTTTTAAATTATTTTCCACGCGAGTGTGACTCACCCCCACATAAGAAACCCCATTATTTTAAGAATTTAGGACTTTGGACATATAAAATATTTTTTTCCTCTCTCCTTTTCCAAAAACCATGGTAAAAAACCATGAGATGATTTGTGGTTTGGATTAGTTTAATGTAAGGGGTCCCAAACCAAAATAATAAAGAATTCACTCACCTTTCCTATATAAACCCATCCAAGCTCCCACATCCTCCGGACTCAAAGCCTTTGGAGTTCATCCAACCTCTTCCATAATATCCCTAGAATACTCCCAAGGTTCCCCAAGCTCCCAATAATCCTCTCTGAGGCCTCTCTCAAGCCTTTGGAAGCACACATCCTAGTAAGGGGGTTTTCTTCCTTTCTCATTTTTGTCCAATTTTCTTTAAGTTGTTTTTACCTTTCAATTTCTATTATGAATATTGGGGTATGGTTTCACACCTCCCAAATACTTCCCTATTTATGTTTGAATGATGGGATACCCCTTTCTCTCTCATTAAATTCCTCCCATGTACCCCGTTACTATGCCGAAATTCCTAAAGGAACTTCTCTCTTCTCATTTACATTCAATCAATACTTTAGTATCATGAATCTAAATTCCATTACTATTTTTGGGACATGTATATATATGAACTTCTTACTTTCCATTACATGTAAATATGATGACGAACCCCTTTCTCTCTCATTAACCATTTTTATGAATTCTTATGTCATGTCGTTAAGCTGCCGAAATCACACTGATTTTCTATGCCAATGCCATTGTGTAATGAATACCATGCCCATTTATCCATCAATGGTATTCTACTTTATGAAAATTTACTTATTGATTATAAAGTTTCATTTATGAATTCCACATTCCTTTATTGTGGAATAAATGATTATGTTTTATGAATCTATGTTTTATGATCCATGTGGCACACTTATGTGTGAAAAGAAATGTTTAAGAAGGGTGCTCCATTATAGTGCTCCAATGCATTGGGTAATGTATAGTATCATGATATGTCATGTTCAATGAGTGTTGAATCATGCTAATTCATGTGCAATGTGGGTTTAATCATGCTTCATGTGCAATGAGGATTTACTAATGCTCCATGTGCAATGAGCCTTGGCTCATGCTAATTCCATGTTAAGTGTTGTCGCCACATTTCCATGTTATGATTATCATGATTTATCATGACTTTATGTTCATTTTTCTCTTGTGCTCTATTGATATGCATATTGTCAAACATTTCTTGTACTCCTTATGTATTCCATGTTTTTTCCCTTACTGGGCTTTATAGATCACCCCTTTTTTTACGCATGTCCTCAGGTTATCCCATGCAATGCTAAGTACGAGGGAATGTAGTGGTCATGTAAAGGATGTTTTCAATAAAGATGTTGTATTTCATGTTTTAAGTTTCCATTTAATTATCCTATGCACCAAAGAAATTATAACTCTTGATCATCAATGTTGTATCAAGTGAATAGTTTATGTAATAAATCTTGTTTAAGTTGGTAATAAAAACCGGGTTGCCATAACAGTGAAGTGAATCTTCTCTTGGCAGAATTCAAGAGCCTATTTCGTGCAGAGTTTGTTCCATTGACTCTTAGTGTAGTGTGCATATAGGAGAAGCTTCATCTACCACAGGGCAGCATGACTGTAGCTCAATTCTCAATGAGGTTCACTGACCTCTCATACTACTCAACTGATATAGTGTGGGACCAATTCTTCAGGGCCCAGACCACTGAGCCAGGACTCAGATGGGAGATCAGGGCTTCAATGATTTCTCTTAGCATCCCAACACAGGTGGGGGTGTTAGAGAGAGCCCTCTTAGTGGATATTTTTCTTACTGAGTAGTCACCAGTAGCGAGACCCACCACCATTCGTCACGTAGTAGAGTCTTCTACATCTGGTAGCAGATACATGTCATAGAGGTGAAAAGGACAAGACCTACAGGTGGACGACCACATGATTCGGGGTAAGTTGTGCGGGGCACCTGAGGCAGAGCCAATCAACCAAGGAGCAGGAAGTGTCACGCATATGGCGAGTTGGGTCACATGGCTCGTGACTGTCCAACCCACCGTACTAATGATCAGCTGATGGTCAAGGGATTACCCAGGAAGAGGCAGAGGTTCGCCCGAGGAGGTCCACAGGGATAATGTGAATGTGACCAAGGAGCTGGCCATGTAGCTGAAGGTGGGAGATGATACAAGGTGTTACCACCACCACCATCACATGGTCCACACCAACCACAGGGAGCAGTTGGATAGGGCCGAGCTCAGCTCCAGGTAGTTGAGGTCTATGATCATGGCGTTGTGGATATGATACATGGTAAGATCTGTGTCTACTCCACCTTGGTTGTAGTACTTATAGAAATAGGTTCCAGCAATTCCTTTATTTCCACTACACTCATTCGGAGCTCAGAGATTCCGATTAAGCCATTGTCCTGATCCATAATACTAAAGAATCATACAAGAGTGTATTCCACAATTACGCACTAGTGTCGGCTGTGCGAGCTTACTCTAGGAGGCGAGAGCTTCGACTGGGATCTCCTAGTTGTGGTGTCGAGGCCTTACAACGTCATCCTGGGTATGGATTGTTTATCTATATTCCATTCTTAGATAGATTTTATTAGGTGAAAAGTGTGGTGTGTCCGCACGGATGGGACCATGATTACCTTTACAGGCGAGAAGGGAGCCTTTGCAACACAGAATGGACTTACCTGTAGGAGAGTGCAGCTGATCACTCATCAGTTTCCTAGCCTTACCCTCAGAGTAGTTGGTGTTGAGTGTCCATGTTATCCTATAATGGTGGACCTGTATGCGGATGTCTTCCCAGATGATGTTTTGGGTCTACCTCCTCGCAGACAGGGGTAATTTTACATTTACTTGTATCCCAGGACGACACTGATATCTACACCAGCGTATCGAATGGCTCCTGCAGAGCTTCATGAGATGAGGGTAAAGCTGGAGGACTTACAGGGGAAAAGTTTCATTCATCCTAGTGTTTTTACTTGGGCATCCCTGATTTAGTTCGCTAAGAAGGTGAATGGGAGATTGAGACTTTGTGATGACTATCGGTGCCTGAACGAGGTGACCATGATGAACAAGTTCCCTCTTTTGAGGATTGACAACCTCTTTTATTATATGACGAAATCATGGTAGTTTTCGAAGATAGAACTCATATCAGGCTATCACCAGCTCTGAGTATGAGACGAGGATGTGTAGAATATGGTTTTCAGATGTTAGAATGGCCATTTAAAGTTCTTGGCTATGCCATTCAGTGTAACCAATGCTCCAAAATTTTTCATGGAACTCATGAATTGGAACTTTCAGCCATACCTTGATTGCTTTGTAGTAGTCTTCATCGAAGACATTATGATCTACTTGGCTACTATGGAGGAGCATGCCTATAAGATACAGGTAGTACTGGACACACTCTGAGAGCACTAGAATTATAGTAACCTCTCGATGTTGCAGTTTTGGATCTGAGAGGTCCAATTTCCGGGAAACGTAATCTCAGAGGCTAGAGTTGTAGTGGATCCAGTGAATATTGAGTTGGTACTTTCACGGGAGAATCCATGAGTGTGATGACGATATGGAGATTTCTGGGTTTGGCCAGATACTATTGGAGATTTGTTCTAGATTTCTCTCGAATTGCAGCACCTTTATCAGCATTGATGAATAAGGGGAAACCCTTCATGTGGTCAAAGAGATGTCATTGGAGTTTTCAAGATTTGAGGAAGAGGTTGACTAGTGCCCCCATCTTGAGTCTTCAATAGGAAGGCATAGGGTACGTAGTCTACTCTAATGCATCAGGGATAGAACTTGGATGTGTAATGATGCAAGAGTGAGCAGTGATCGCATATCATTCTCAACAGCTGAGACAACATGAGCAGAACAATTCTACCCATGTCCTAGAGTTAGTGTCATTGGTATTCTCCTTAAATATGTGGCGATATTACATTTTGGGAGAGCGTTTTAGAGTGTACTCTAATCAAAATAGTCTCAAGTATATCTTCTCTCAGAAGGACCTAAACTTGAGATAGTGACGTTGGCATGAGTTCCTCCAAGACTATGTCTTCGAGATATTCTATACTCCTGGGAAGAGGAATGTTTTAGTAGATGCACTAAGTTGGAGAACTGTTATACAACTGCAAGGTGAGGCAACAGAGCAGTTGGTCACTTTTCATATATCCTTCTTGGATCATGATAGATTAGCATCCTTCAGTCTCTTATAATCACTCCCCCACTTCTTCAGCGAGTAAAGGAGGAGTAGCATGGGAACACTGACTGTGAGACTCTACGTGCTCATATATACACATGAAATAACCTTATGGATATTCTGGTGGTGGGGAGCACATCCTCCTCTTCTAAGGACGTACCATGGTACCAGTGTCACTTCGGTAGGAAGTGTTGACGGAGTTCCACACATCCCCACTATATGTACATCCAGGAGTGGAGAAGATGTACCAATTACTCTGATGAAATCACTGGTGGCCAGGAATTAAGAAATTATTTGCACAGTTTGTCTCTCGGTGCCTCACTTTTCAGTAAGTGAACGTAGAGCATCAGGTACCAGTAGGTTTGGTTCAACCTTTAGAATTCCCAAAGTGATAGTGGGATGAGATATCCATGGACATTGCGACCGGAATTCCACGTACATCCATGGGTCATGACATGATTTAGAATATCATTGACCGACTCACCGATTCGGCCCACTTCCAACCGATCAGAGAGAAGGGTTCAGTAGAGAGCATGGAATGCCTCTATGTGAAAGAGATTGTGCAGCTACATGGAGTACCCTGGACGATTTTCTCCGATCATGAGGCACGTTTTACTTCCCGGCTATGGAAGGGGTATCAGGAGGCTTTAGGGAAATAGCTTAATTTGAGCACCGCCTTCCATCCTAAAACGGATGGACAGACTGAGCGGGCCATTCAGAACCTTCAGGACTTGCTGTGTGCTTGTGTCCTCGACTTCAGTCACAGCTGGGAGGATCACATTACTTTATTAGAGATTCCATACAACAACAGCTATCACTCCACCATGGGGATGGAACCTTTTGAGACATTGTATGGGTGACCTTGCATATCACCTGTGTGCTGGACTCACCCAGGGGAGTCAGCACTAGTGGGACCAGAGATGGTACGGGCTACCCCCGAGAACGTGTAGATCATCCAGTAGCAGATGAAGACTGCACAAATTAGGTAGTAGTCTTATGCCGACAGGAGACGGAGACCTCTTGAGTCCAAGGATGTTGACCATTCCTTTATACAGGTCACACCCTGAAGAGGATTGCGGAGATTTGGCCGAGGTAGCAAGTTATCTCCATAATTCATTGGACCTTTTCAGGTCCTCTATGGAGTTGGAAAGGTGGCATACCACTTAACTCTTCCTCCTCAATTGCACTGAGTGTATGACGTCTTTTGTGTATCATAGGTGAGGAGATACGTGAACATCCCTTCCCACATCATCGACCACAGAGAGTTGGCTGCAGACGATATGGTGAATTTTATGGAGGTTCCAGTGGAAATTGGGGATCAACATGAGTGGGACCTTTTTGGGATGTCGATAACTCGGGTGAACGTTAATTGGAAGCACATGAACCTCCAGGAGATCACATGGGAGAGGGAGGCCCAGATTTTTGCTTAGTACCCCCACTTGATTCCTTAGTTTGTGTAGTGGATTATTGGGAACCAAATCCCTGAGGTGGGGAGAATCTAAAGACCCAGAAATTCCATGTAATTTTTTTCTTTAATTATATGGGAACATTACGAGTCCGTGAAAATTGACGGAGCATGATTCTGAGGCCCGGTGTTCCCAAAATGAATTTATGAAATTTTTTTCAGGTAAGTTCAGTAAACAAGCGAGCATGATTTTGTAACTATTAAACCGGTGCTCGGAACTGAAATCTAAGGGCACTGTTGAACTCGCAGCGTAAGTATTCACATAAGGAGGCTTTCAACACGATGACAGTTTCTCGAGTGTGAAAGATACTTTTTGTGTTTTTCATGAAAGAATAAAATAAAATAAAAATTATTATCATTTTTATTTGATAAAACCACCCACATGGGTAATGTTGTTTGGGACCACTCGAGCCTAAAACCCCCCAATTTTGAATTCCAAATGGTGGGACCACCCTATCCCATATAATGGGATAAACCCTAAAACTCCCTCTTAAATGTGGGGAATCCTCTTGAACTTCCCCCACTTTAATTGTGCCACCCCCTTTGATTAATTACACCAACACAAAAATTAATTAATTAATCCAATTTAAAAGTATGACCACAAAATAAATAGATAACATATTCTATTATGTTGGATATTTCATTTTTGGTGGGGATTGGGGGGAAATATTTCGCAAAGGAAAAGGGAGGAGCTCTTGTAAGAAATTCACTTCTCCAATGAAGAACATATACCATGAAGAACGCTTCTCCAACGAATAATTCCAAAGTTCTCTAACATCTTCAACTTCTTCCTCGGGAAATCCTCCAATGGAGGATGTATTCGACGACAACAAACTGACGATCAGGGAAATGCCGACGTCACCTACTTCACCCATTCCAACGTTAATGATCAATCAAGGATGGGGTCTATTTTAAAATTTTCAATGTTAAATTTCCTCTCAAATTGAATTATTCCCATTGAGTCGCTTGTTACCACCCTTACCCGGAGGGTACAGGCCAAAAAACATGGCCTGACCCCTCCGCAAACCTTATGGTTCTTTTGTGTCTTTTTCGCAATGGTGAAAACGACTGGTGCCAGTGTTTGGCACCAGTGGAATGAAATAACTATGGCCGGCACCCTGGAAGACCATGATGAAGGTGAAAATTTGAGGGCGTCCGGTCAAGCTGGCTGCCAGCAAAGGCACGATGCACGACCACACCACACGGACAGCCACATCAGACCGTCATCATGTTGCCCCCACAGTCCCGTGACCTCGCAGTCTCGCGGCCCTCTGCAGCCCCATGGATTCTCTTCCAAGTGGCCCTCTACGGCCCCTGCGACCTCACTACTGCACGACCCTCCGCGGCCCCATGGAATCCACTGCCCTGCGGCCTCCACTCCGCCCCGCGCCACCCTGGTCGGGCCACCTAGCACAGGCCAGGCCACCCAGTGCGTGTTGGGTCGGACCCAGCGGGTCAGGACACTAAGCGGGCTGAGTTGGAACCAACATGTCTGGCTTGGTTGACCCAAATTGGGTCAGTCCAACTGGGTGAGAGCGGACACGTACACACTTTGACCCATTTATGAACTTTTGGACATAACTTTGGTACCAAATGTCAGTTTGACGAACCGTCTATATCACCAGAAACCATGGAGCGAGATGGTCCCTTTGGTATACCCCACTTGAGATTTGGATAATGTTTGGAAAAGGTCTGGTTGGATCAAGCATGAATCCAACCGGGTCTTCAGGAATAAAAGGTTAATAACATACAGACCGGGCATCTGATTGACGCACTGCCTGTTGTGTTGAGATCCTTAAGTTGTGGCAGTCCATTGGGTTAATTCTTCATGAGAAATTGTTGTAGTTGGAGTATCGACCAGTGGCATGAGAAGCATACCCTTCTAGAGATGATCATGCTTAATGTGGGAACCCATTAGCTAGCTGTGACGAGAAGAATAAATAACGATCATGTGTGGGTCAACACTGAGCGATCCTATGTGGGTCAGAACCTAATGATTCTATGGGGGTCAGCACCCAGATAGCTAGTGTGGGTCATCACTGAGAGATCATATTTGGGTCAGCACCTAACAATACTTTGTGGATCAGCACTGAACGATCCTGTGTGGGTCAGCACCGAGCGATCCTGTGTGGGTCAGCACCGAGTGATCCCATGTGGGTCAGCACCTAGAGATCCTATTTGGGTCTAACGATGTACTGAAAATGTACAACGATCGTCTGTGGGTCTAATGATGATTAGGAAACCTTCATGGGCCTGCATCTTAACAGAATAAAATGATTCAGTAGTTACCTCTTATCTTCTCTACTACTGGACCATTGAAATACCTGCTATGAGCTGAGTCTGTACCTTGTGGTACATTCCTTCATGTGATACCTTGGTGATATTATTCTCTCTGGCGTACTTATGTGGTACTTAACTTTGTGGTATTCCTACTGTTGTGGAAAATTTGAGCTTTGGGATTTGAGTCAGACTCTGGGTTTTTCATCATGTTCGAAATGGGTATACTTGATAACTTAGGTATATGTATGGGAATATACCTAAGTAGTATTTTTAGTTGAGTTCATGCCTTGTGGTTTATCCTTGGTGTATTTCTTGATACCATGAGGGTATCAATGTCTCTATTGAGTATTTTTATACTCACCCCTTCACGGGCTATACTCTCTCCTTGTTGTGTATGGTAAAGATGACAAACAACGCTGATCAAGGTTGAGGGTAGCAGGGATAGACGGGGCCTGGAGGTGGACCATAGGGCATGATGGTACACAGAGAAGATGGGCGGATGTGGAGTGATGAGGAGGTGATATGTACCTACACTTTAAGAACTAACGTCGGCGGATGACCCAATATCCACCTTTCTTTTTCTTCATTTGTATTGTATTTTAGTTGTACTTGTACAATTACTGTTCGACATGTATTCCGACCCCTTTTTACATTCAGCGCTCATTTTTCTATATAGGTGACTTGTGTTCATATCTTTCTATGTTCTTGGTTGCATGTGTTTATAGGTTATAATGTAAATTCCATCATGGTTATAGGGAATATGCCTTTCGGTGCTAGTCACCAGCCTCTGGCCTATGGAAGTCAGGCTTGGGGTAGTCACAACACGGGCCTCGGGGGATGGGTCGTGACTAGTCTGGGGATAAAAAATCACGATCAAGTGAAACTGAGTCCCAAATGCATCATGTAATCCTCTCTGTAATAATTATTGGAAGTTAACATCATGGTCTCAAAAAATCATGAAGGGAACATTATGGTGCCAGAAAATATCTTTATTGTAAAAGAATCCCATGAAATACAATGAACCTTTCTAAAAAATGGCTACGAAGTTGGATGACGAGGTGATTCATTCAATGAACACATATTTGGGATCACGTCCCCATGATGTATGTGGTTCCCCAGTCATGAAATCAAAGTATATCCCACCACACGTTAACTATGGAACCTCAAGGAGTTGAGCCAAACACACTAGAACATGGCGATCACCATTCACTTGTAACGAATGATGAATTGAGAGACATAATCTGAAATGCAAAACTACATGAATGGACACCAAAACTATTTTTATTGGTCCGAGTACATATTTTCCACACTAAGATGTACCCCAAATGGGTATTTATGAAACTCATATATCACCTCCACCATAAAAAACATTGGTACCACCATCCATCCTATCAAAGGATAATATGCTACCCACCTTTAGTATACCAATCAAGATCACATCAAGTTTATATCTGAATAAATATGTTCTCATATTTATTATCTCCACGATTATTTTCCATAACACATTGTGAAAGAAATTGGTTAGTGGCCATCAATTTATGATTGGAATCACCATACTTTTCCACTAAGTCGAACTCCAATAATACTAACTGCTTTGATGCTTGTTCCAACAAATGGGAAGAAGATATCCTATTGAGATCATCATCCACAATGTTCCCCATCTCAGGAGTATAGAAAATATTGATGTCATGGTATCAAAAGACCTATATACATTGGCTCTGTATTATGTAAATATCCTTTTCAGAGATGATATAATTGATAATCAATGAGGAATAATAGAAAATAAATAGGTCAACCATAAGGTTGTGCATCCACATCTTTAGTGTAAAGACTACCACTCCAATATTATGATAAGGGGATATTTAGCTCTTGTCATGTTCACTCAACTATCACAAACCACTGGAAATAACCTCTATCCACTACATTAGAGCATAACCAAGCTCGATCTATGGTGCATCACATAATAATATATACTCAAAAGCCTCCTATAGAAATATAAACACCAAATCACTCATGAATATCTACCACAACTCTATAAAATACTAATGTCAACTTTTTATTCACAAAATGGGTGCCCCTTTCAGCTAAACACTATTAGTGGTGCTTCAACTTTGGTGAAATTGGATAAAACCCACTAATAGTACACTTACACACTAAGGAAACTCCACACATTTTTAAAACTATTATGTGGTTACCATGTCAGTGTTTCCTCAACCTTCACTGGGTCTACACCCACTCCTAACTCTGAGATGATGTGTCCTAAGAAGTAAAATACATGAATTCAAAACCAAAACATTGATAGATTACCTTAATTTGTGATCGTAGAGTATTTTAATGAATTTCTTTGAGTTTCTTTCATAATGCTCAATGAAAGAGAGTGGGATAAGTTATCATCAAAGAAGACCACCACAAACTACTATATAATAGGATGAAAAATCAAGTTCATGAGTCCAACAAACACTGATGGGGCATTCATCACACCGAATGGAATCACCATGTACTCATAGTGACATGTAAATTTCATAAATGGTATATTTGATACATGAGGGTTTTTGATAAATTTTATGTAATTTATTATTATTTTTTATGAATGTACCATCTTATATAATCCTTCAGACTAAATAATGGAGGCTACTCACGACATAATGGATTCTTATTTTCATTATTTTATTTTGACTAATATAAAACTAACTTATATACGAATATAATTGGAGGGGGTTTTACACTAAGAAAACTTGTAATAATATATATATATATATATATATATATATTAATATGTAGATTGTAATGTAAAATAATGAATACACAAACATAAATTAGTGAAATTAAATTTTGGTTCTCTGGGTTTCAGGATGATGTTATAACTCTTATTCAAAATCTATTACCCATTATTTTATCGAATGCGGAGATCTAGTCCATTCAATCTAAACCCTCCCACTTTAATGTTATTAACCTAAAATGAGACATTTATATGTATGAGTATTTTCATTCACATCAATACCAAATGAAAACACCTCCATTTGAATGAGATTTATACCAATTATAAAGAAAATGATTAAATGATGAGGAAGAAATAAGAGTTAGTTAAAATGGGTTTATGGCTCACCATTATCATTTAAAAGAATACCACAATATTAAAATAAAAAATGAGAAAAAAATAAATCACAGTTAACTAAAAACCCATTACTTTTGCATCGAAAAAGTGCCAGTTAACTATCCACTATTAGGAACATAAAATAATTACAGTGAGATAAAAATAAAAAAATTACATAATAATAAGATACATTTACAAATATATATTGGTGATAAAAATTTCTAGTAAAAAAAAATCTTCCAACTCCCCCCCTGAAATTTTCAATCCATTGTAACAGAAAATGTGGAATATAATTATATCAAAAAGGAGTGCTCAATTATTTCCCAAAATTTGAGCTCCAAAATAATGTGCATGGATAACCAAATAAATTGACTAATTTTCAATTATTATATTCATTAAAGTTTATCCATTTTTTTTCTCATGATTACCAAAAACATTAGCATTATTGGCCACATTATTAAGGAGTTATTTCTATCTTATACTTAAAAATTAAACATTCTATGCATACACGTTTTATTAACGATATTCATTTTCCCATGATTTTTTTGGCATGGATAGATGCCAAATAAGGTGTGGAAACCTGTTTGAAAAATGATCCTTAATATATTCTAAAAACATAATTTTAACCCCATTGGAATTATATTCCAAGATATATAGTCTAATAAATAAAAATATCCCGATATGTGTTTAGATTTTGGGGCCCGAATTGTGAGTTGGTTTTGGGATTTTAAATAAAGGATTGAGATTTTGTTAAAGTTAATTAAAAGAGAAAAACACGCGTGAAAAAAATAAGAAAATGAGTTTCAAAATTCCAATTATTTTATTAAATTTATGAAAAATGTAAAGAAAAATAATAAAATAGTTATAATACAAAACTAAATACTTTTTTTTCAAATTAATCCTAAAATAAATATAAAACATAAAAATGATACATTTTCATAAAATAACACTATTGTGGGTTTATAATTATCTAATTCTATTTTAAAATATATGAAAATTAGATTTTCATACTTCCTCCTCACATAAACATTTCAATCCTTGGTAATCATCTAATAAAAAGGTCAAAACAAACTTCACAATGTATAAGTTACAACAAAACTCGATAGTAACATATAAAAAATTATCATGAATACTAGATTGGTAAATTTTTTTTTATCTCTCCTCAAAAATCATAAAAAATCATTTGTTATCATGTTAATCTTCGTGTTCATGTCCCAGCTACATACCCATAATAATATTTATCTCTTCACATAAGGAATTTTTTTGGGGAGTTTTTCTCATTTCAAGAACATCTGTAATATCCATAGGCTTACTATCATCATAATATATCCAATTAACATAGTCAAAAAATTAACAATAATTAGTTCATTTAATGGGTTTTTCAATGGATGGGTGTTGAAAAAATATAAATATAAACACATCACATGTATATAGAAGAGGGCTATAATCTAAAGTGAAGTAAATGCATGAAAACAAACTGAGTCAAAAATTGTGCTCTCCTCAATCATCTTGAAAAGTAACCTCCTCCAAACACATACATATCTCCATGGGATGTTCAAACACGTAATATCCATATTAATGATGAATTTCTTCCATTACCCCCTCTATTTGTATCATTAAAACATATTCAATTTAGATCTATATTTACTCTTCGAAATCTTATTTTTGTGTGAATGCGTATGTAAATTATGATAATTAAATATTGGCGATGTGCCTTAAAAATAATGAAATGATATGTGGGCCTCCCATACAATATTAAATCATGAAATATATTCCAAAAATGAAAAAAATAAATACTGGAAAACATTTTTTATCTTAATTTTTTTTCTAGGAATGGAAAATGAAGTCCATCTTCTCCCTCCCACACAATTGAGTTCTATATTAATCAGGCATTTATCCTAGAGATTCGGTAGTAAATCGATAAATATATTTTTATTTTGATTATTAAAATGTTATTTTATGAATTCTAATTTACTAATGATTTTCATAAATAATGTTAGTCCAAAATAAGAGTTAAATTAAAGGAAGGTCTTTTAATGAGGTGGCTCAATAAAAAATGACACATTCCATAAAATATAACAACATTTATAAAGACAAAAATAGAAATTTATGTATCAAAAAAACATGTATCACAACCCTTAAGAAATTTTAAATGTATGTAATGTGTCAAATTTTTTTACAAACCTCTCAGTTTGGGAAGGAATTTCAATTCGGACAACATCATTGTACATGAGTTTCAAAGACAATCAAACATCATCAAATGAAAATATCATAAATAAAGGAACAAAATCTATTTAGATATAATTTAAACCGATAGATATAAAATACAATATATGTTCTAAAATTCCAAGTCAGTTTGAATTTTCCAAAGAATTCAATTCTGCACAAGAACCTTAAAAACAAAAAAAATGAAAAGTAAGACATAAAAAATTCAGAAAAATAAAATCAAGAAAACAATAATGGAAGTCCAAAAAAATGTCAAAAAAATATATTTACATTCTATAACAGTTCCTCCATTTACTACCATCTTTTGGGTTCAAATTAGATTAAGATATAATTTCATATAGAATTTTTATTGGGTATCAAATAAAATAATTAAAATTAAGAACACAAAATGATTAATTATGAAGGGGAAACATATAGTCATAATTATTGATGATACCAAATTAAACCTAAAACAATGAATGAATAAAACGAGAGAAAAATAAAAAAATTGATATATTGGTGGTCATGAAAAGGTATTATTCAAGGCTTCTGCCCCAAGTGGGTGTTAGTTTTTTAGCACCCCTTGCCAGGAAGTTGCTATTGTATAAATTCAACTTGAAGGTGGATAGGGCTTCTTGAATAAAAATTATTCTTCCTTTTGTTATTATAAAAAATTAATTGGATTGGGAGGAACCCATGGATACAGTACATCATCGCCTCTACTTGTTCATTTTTGTATAGAATGGTTGATGAGGGAAGGAGGAATAATGGGTTCTCTTCTTCTTTCTATACAACATTATTGGATCTTTCCCTATCATCCAGGGCCACCTTATTTTCCACTGCATTATAAATTTATATACATGATATTTTAGAAAACTATTTAACATTAAATATATTATTTAATGTGGAATCAATGAATAGAAATTCCCATTATTATAAAGTGTATCACAATTCAGTCTCTTCAAGTAAGACAACATGGATATTTTTTCTTAGTGGAAGAATATTCATCTTGTTTCAAAGAAATAGATGGGTATAAAGGTGATAAAATATCATTTTAAATTACAGGGGAATAAAATAACATTTTGGATTCAACAAAATATAACAAATTTCAATCTAAATAAAATTTATATCTCCCAATTGTATCAAAAAGTATGAAATCTCCATGAATGTCCTCCTGAAATAGAAATGGAGAGATGATTGGATCTTCAATTTCAATATCCAATTATTCCTTGGTATTATCAACATAAATTTGAGGTTGAATAATATTTATATATTCTTCTATAATTTTTTTGGTTTTCTTATTCTAACCAATGAACAATAGATTTTTTAATGATGGAAGAAAGGTTATCAAAACGATTTCTCATCTCCTCTATTCTTCTAAATCTATCTTTATCTTTTTATTCAAATATTCACCCATGGTATAAAAAATCATCACTAGGGAATGAAAACAGTAAATCATAGATATAGTCAATCACAATCCAGTGAAAAATATAAAAAAAAATTATTATTTTATTTTAAAATTTTAATTAGTTTTTTATTTTATGAAAAACTAGGTGTTTAATCTCTTGGCCTCCATGGAAACGATGAAAAATTTATACATGTGGATTCCTCATATATCAATGGTCAATTAATTATTATTCTCCATATAATAATACATAGTGGTATAAACATGATATGATCCACTGGAGGCTTCTCACAACATACTAGATTCCAATTTTCAATATTTTATTTTATCTAATATAAAAAGATATTATATAATAATACAAATAGGGGATTTTAAACCTTTAAATACATGTAATAAAATATATATAAAAATTAAAATATATAATATTAAGGAAAAAATTATAATAAAATTTATTGAAATAAAACTGTTGCCATCAGGGATTAATGATTCTGATATCTATATTATTCAAAATATATTTTTCATTTATTTTCAAATTCAATGGTTTAGAAATTTCACTCTAAACCTTATCATTTGAATGGTATTACACTAGAAAAATAACTCTCGATGTTGGATTAACCTCATCCATATAAATACCTATGTCAAACTCCACCTTTTGAATGACATAGAAATTAATGAGATGGAAATTGATTAAATGAGGAGGAAAACCCCATAATAGATAATGTAGGGTGACCACTGAACAATATAATTCTAGCCACTACTAAATTCATATAGTAAAAAATTAGACGTAATAAAAAATAATAAAATCAAAAACCACCACCTCCCCCTCAGACAACAGTGTAGGTTATCACTCTATAATCACAAAGATAAAATAATTTTTTTATAGAAACAAAAAAAACAACAGAAAATGGATCGAAAAAAAGATAGATAGACTAATATATGATTTAAATAAAAATAAATATTACAAAATAAATTGTATTACTACACAACATAAAATTAAATTTCGTTTTTAATGGAATAATATGTATATACTTATAGTGAAAAGAGGTAAAGAATTTTCTATCCAAATTTGACCTCCAAAAGTATGTGAGCAGATGACCCAATAGATTGTCTAATGGGAAAAGTTTTTACTCATAAATATTGATTCTATATGTCTTAAGTTTTTGTCAATAAAATTTTACCTTATTTTACAAATTTATAAGGATTTTGGTATGATTTAATCATGAAATATAATATACCTGTGCAGTCTCTATGTATTACCCTTCTCTAGTTTCTGATGTATTTTTTCCCTTGAAATAGTAATAATAAGGCATGCCCACCATTATGGAAAAAAAATTCAGTAATATATTATCCATATATATATAGCATATATCCTCCATTTATCGTATAAATTAAGCGATATGGGACCATAATTAAATGTATCTAGACCAGTGCACAGATTTTGAGGCCCAAATTGTGAGCTGGTTTTTCTCATTAAATGATATCTTATGATTTTGGTAAAGTTGAATTAAATGAATCCAAATATGTATAGAATCATAAAAACTAATTTCATAATTTCAATTAGTGTATAATAATTAATTTATCAAATTTATAAATGAAAATAAATCCTTTAAATTTAAATTTTGGCCATTTGAGAAATTAAGCTCAAAATACAATGAAAATAACATAATTTGACAATTATAGAAAATATAAAAATATATGCAGTTTATAAAAATTTAATTATATTATAAAATAATATAAAATTATATTTTTATAAATACTCTTATAATACACACAATATAGGTGATAGCCTGAATAGAGGTCTTTATTCAAGAACCATTGGGCCCCTCTCAACTGATCAAACAGCTTATCGATCCTCAAAAGCAGTTACTTATTATTCATAGTCACCTGCATCAAATTTCAGTCATAAAAAACATCATGATATCATCCACCTTCTTTTTTAACAACACTACGAATTCTTAGGAGAAACACAAGGTACCATAAACCCCTTCTCTTACAAGTCCATTAACTTCACCCACAACTCAGGAAGATCTATGGGTGAAATCTGATATGTTGTTGTTGGTATCTTGGTTATTTGATGTTCTAATTATATTAAGATTTATATATCTCATTAGGGAGTTAATATTTAAACATTCTTAAAAAATAATCCTTTCATACCACCAATACTATAGGGAATTTTAATCTCATAGCATACACTGCATTAAGATTCATTCTAGCCTACTAGAGAGTAAACTGTTTAACTCTCTTATGCGTGTTATTTTCATGTTCCTTCAAGAATTCATTTTCATTCCACAAGGAAAAAATCATCCCTTATTTATGGAAACATCACATCCTCCTCCAAAAACAAAAATCTAGGGTATGATCTATGGATAGTCAATCCATTCCTAAGATAATATCATAAGGCATCATCAATACTACAATGTGATCCCTTATAATGATTTTCCTCCAAAATTCATATCACACTATCAAAAAAAGAGTTCAATCACTAAGTCACCTCCTTTTAGAGTCTTTAAGAATATGGGTTTAGCCAAAGGCTTAATGAGAATCCATAATGACCCTGATTTTTTCATGTAATTGTTTTATTATATGGAAATATTATGAGTCCGAGAAAATTGATGGCACATAATTCCGAGGCCCGATGTGCCCAGAATAAAATTCTGAACTTTTTTTAGGTAAGTTCAGAAAATGCACGAGCAGCATTTCGTAACATTTGATCCGGTGCTCAGAATTGATATATGAGAACAACGATGAACTCACATCACCGATATTCGCTTAAAGAGTCCTTCACCTCGACCGGAATAGGTTGAGGGAGCAAATTAGTTTTTTAGAGTTTTTGTGGGAAAAAATAAAATAGACAGGGTTTATTTTATTATTGAAATTGAAACCTCCAATTTTGAATTTGGGGGTGGGGACCACCTGAACGCCTCTTAATATGAAGTAAACCCATGGAATTCCCCCTATTTAATGTAAAAATTTCAAATTAATTAATGTTCCATCCCTAATTAAATAAATAAACATAATGTTTTATGATTGGAACCATACATCACACAAGTGAAAAGGATTGGAAATAGATAAGAGATTTGGGAAACCATTGGAGAGATGGAAAGAACATCCTCTCCAATGAAGAAAATCCTCCGGATCACGAACAAGGATGATGGACGAGCCCCGATCGGAAATCTGTGGCGGGTGCGACGTACATTGGTGCCCCCTTGAGTGACTTTATCCTCTTCCTCATATTGTTTCCATCAAACAAGGTAGGGATTTTATTATAATTTTTTCATGGTTTTAGGTTGATTTGATTCTCTTGAATCGCCTCCTACAAATTCAACACGGAGGGTGCGGTCCACAAGAACACAACCAAATCCCTATGACATCATTTCTAATGTGTTCTTCATGGGAGGCGTCTAGCATACCCTTAGTCGTGATGATGGAGGTAGTGAAACCACGAAACCGAAGCAGGCTATGGGATGACGACCGCGTGGGAGGAAGGGGGCGGTTGGTACCTGGCTGGCCACGTGGAACCAGGGCGACACGTGTTCGCACCGCCAGTTTTTCAAGGGAGTATGTGTCCCGTTAGCTGCATCATTGGAAGGATGGCGTCTGGAAACCGGCCCCCACGTGGAGATGGGGTGACGCACGTCTGTGCCACCTGTTATGCAAGAGACCGTGACCTCTTGGCCATAGCAGAGGCTGGAGGGGGGATGGCATCCGGACGGTGACAGAGGACGACAGCACCATCATGCCATTGGGAGGAGGACCAGTCGACTATCCAGTCGAATGTGGCCCACCGAGCAGGAACCACTCCGGCGGGTCTCGCTTTGAAAACCCGAACGGTCCGTTAGACTGTTCTGGTGATCTGGGAGGCGCCTCCCTTCTCAGGGGTCAGCTAGGGCAGACCCTGCCATGGTGGTCCAACCGACCGTTGGCCATAAATCTTGCTGGGAAAGACCCCAGCCTAGCGGGCTGGGCCCGTTGAGGCCCATGCCATCCTGGCTAGACCTAGACTAGGTCGGGTTGGGGTCAGACCAAACCCGGACCCATCTTGACCATGTTTTTCCTTTTTGGTTGTATCTTGAGAACCAAGTGTCCTCTTGATGAATCGTATGTGGTTCCAGAATCCTTCGATATAGGTGGTACTTTTAGTATAATCCACTTATGTTTGGGATAAAGTTGATGTACGGCTGGGTTGGATCAAACCTTAATCTAACCGGGCCCTCGGAACAGAAATGCTAATAACCTACAGACCGGGCGTCCGATTGACATGTCGTCAGTTGTGTTGGGTCCCTATTGATGTGATAGACCTTTGGGATACTACTTTATGGGACTTTTTACAGTTTAAGTATCAACATATGGCTTGAGTAGAGGAACCTCTCAAAATCAATCATGCTTAGTGCGGGTTTCCAGTGGCTGGATGTACTTGAAAAATCTTCAGATCCTATTTGGGTCATCTTCAGTTCCTGTGTTGGTCAGTGCTCAGCAATCATGTATGGGTCAGCCCATACCTATCCTGTGTGGGTCAGATCCAGTGTGGGTTAGCTCATACTGATCCTATGTGGATCAGATCCATTGTGGGATAGTAGGGGTTAGTTACCAATCGATCCAGTGTGGGTCAGCGGGGGTTAGTTACCTATCGATCCTGTGTGGGTCATCAGGGGTTGGTTACCTATCGATATTATGTGGGTCAGAAGTAGAGATACTTAACAGAATAATATTATATAGACTTATGACTAATCATCTGTACTTATGTACTTAAGTTATACCTAGTGTGAGCTGAGTCATTACCTTTGTGGTACTTACCTTTGTTGTGTTACCTTCGTGGACTTATTTCCTTCATGGAACAGTTGGGATTTTGGATATGGATTTGGAACTTTTGTTTCCTCATGAATTAGATGGGTATACTTGATAAATTAGGTATATGTATGGGCATATACCTATGTAGGTTTCTCTGTTGATTTCATGATTTTTGGTTTTTCTTTTGTGTATTTTGAGAGATCATCATGGGGTCTCGGGGTCCTTACTGAGTATTGTTATACTCACCCCGACATGGGGTTTTCCCACGCCATACTATCTCTTATGTAGATGACAGATAACACTACCCTAGTATGTGGGTACTGGGACTGGGGGCTGCTCAGACGTAGACATTAGATGATGCATACCACAGAGATGACCGTTCAGTAGTTGTACCAACCCATCAGGTTGGTCCTTGGTGAGTGTTCAAGGGATCTATTTTCAATTTGGCTTGTATTTTTCAGTTTATCTTGTACTTTCTAGTTGGGATTGTATTCTAACCCCCTTTACTTACTTTAGTCAATGTTTTTACTATACAATTTTCTTTGTTCACTTATCTTGTAGTGAGCATGGTTGTGTGAGTTTACAGGTTAAAAGGTAAATTCCTTCCCAGTTTTTGGGATATGTCTTTCTAGTTGTATTTTCCATCCCCTGACCTATTGAAGGATGGCTTGGGGTACTCACGGAAGGAGCCCCAGGGGATGGGTTGTGAGAAATTGGTATCAAGGGAGTTCAGTTCTACAAAAAAACTAGAACTTTGATTTTTTCTCTGTGGAAATAGTGTTATGTGTGATGAGTGTGGTTTTTAGTCTGGGGAATCTAGTGTCGGGGTGACGACCGACGTATCCATACACCAGGACCCTGACTTTTGAATTCTGATTCAGTGGACGAAAAAACTGATTGCGTGTGTGTCTTTGTAAAGTTGTATTTCTGATCTCATTCAGTTAGCTCACTAGGTTTCACATATTGACCATGACACATCTGTATCATTTCAAGATGCCTCCATGCAGACATCTAGCCAGGGTTCCAGTTGGAGTACGTGATGAGAACCCACCGAGTGATGAGCCTTAGGTGCATCGCCCCCTTACAGTAGTAGTACCACCAGGTGGTGTTCCAGCAGCACCACTACACATTGGGCAGCTGATGCCACTAGCTCCAGTAGCAGAGGGTGCACACCGTTTGAGCACCTTGCACGAGTTCTAACGCCATAGGCCTCCGAGGTTCTAGGGAGAGATAGATCCACAGGTGGTTGAGGATTGACTGAAGGTTTTGTTTAGAGATTTTCAACTGGTTGGGACACGAGCTGATCTCATGGTGTTCCTTGACGACAGTCTTCTTCAGGAAACAAAGAGCCGATGGTGGACCTTGATGCTCCAAGATCATGATGAGGTCACACTCATCTAGTCGGACATCGAGAGCCTTTATAGGGAAGAATTTTTCCCATCAACCTTATTCATAGTGCTTATAGTGGAGATTCTCCACTTGTAGTTGGGTATCATTATTGTAGCTTAGTACTCGGCGAGGTTCACCAACCTCTCGCGCTACTCCACTAACATGGTGCAAGAAAATTTCATCAGGGCCCAGACCATTGAGCAAGGAATCCGACAAGATATTATTTCTTAAATTATTTCTCTCAACATCCTGATTCCAGAGGGTGTGTTAGAGTGAGTACTCATAGTCGACAGATTCCTTGTTGAGCAGTCCCTGGTGGTGAGAACCACCATCGGACACTATGCAGTAGAGACTTCTATAGTTGGTAGAAAACAGAGGATGGAGTGGTTCAGGAGGGCCAAACCTATAGGTGTATGACTTCAGTATATAGGTTCGATGGTGCAGGGATCTCGAGGAAATGTATGGAAGGTGAGGAACATACAATGTTACACGTGCGGCGGGCAGGGCCACATGGCTCTCCACTACTCTTCCCACCGTATAGATGACCATCAGACGATAAAAGGACCACCTTGGAAGAGGTGAAGATTCAATCAAGGTGGTGCACATGCAGCAGGTGGGCGTGGCTGGGGAGCAGGTGGTGCAGTAGGCTGTGGGCGGCGATTCGAGGTTGTACCACCACCACCACTAGGTGGTCCACCCTGACCACAAGGAGCATGTGGACAGGGGCAAGCTCAGGTCCATTCAGCTAAGGCTTATGACCACGACACTCCGGAGATGATACATGGTTCGATCAATGTCTACACTGTAGAGACCCAAAGCTTGATGTACATGGACATTACATTACCATTTTGGAATACTTAATACATCACAAAAACAGACACACAAGGACCGTAATAGTTTAGTGTCTTTGGAAACTCGGAATATAATCTTCTAATCGTGGTGAAATATTTTCAACATCTCCCATAAAGATCATCCCATTATGTTTTCTTACCTAAAACCTTTAATTATATCCTAGGGAAAAGAAAACATATAAAGGGTGATCTCAAATTATATGTAAGGGTAAGTATGGAGAAAATAAAACAAACCAGATACATTTGAACTTAAAAACATGAACATAATGTTTAAACATCAAAATCTTGAGCAATGAAATAAAACATGGAAGTACATAAGGAATAGATCATAATGGAACATCAATCATGATAAAATAGCATGGGAATAAAACACATAATTGTGGAAAAAAATTAAGCACTTGATATTATTTCCATAGTAGCGAAGGCATTGCTTCCAAAACCATCATAGTGGACAAAATCCCTTACTAAATCGAGTTCACTACTCATTGCAGTATGGTATCACAGAACCAGATTTACTTTCCATTCTAACCATGTCTATCTCATGAGATATAAATCTTTACCCAACGCATTGTAGGTAGATACAGGTCCCACCCATCTCATAATGAAATCATATTTACGTGTGCCACAACATAAACACAAATCAGTCATCATAACACAAAGAATAAAAGGGGTTTCAAAAACATCATCTGATCATAACATAATCTATATGAAACAAATGGATATCAGTTCATCATAAGAAACGTTAAACCATGTAAATAATAGAGACATTATAATTGAAACATAAACATATTAAATAAAGTCATATTTGGTGGAAAATGGTTTTGATAAAACACTTGAAATGAATTCTTGAGGAAGACATCCTTTCTTCTTCAAAATCATTTTATTTTCTCAAAATAAGAAACAATTTTAAAAGAAATGGATTTATGTTGAAAATAATCATGAAATATGGCATAGGAAGCCTCATAGAAATGAGTAATTATGAAACTGTAAAAATCCATTCAGGCCATATAAGTTAAAGAAACATTCTCCTCGTACTTTTGCCGGAAAAGTAAAAATGTTCCTCATATGATAAAAAAAAGAAATATTCATTTCATAACATGTGGTAAAAGTAAAAAATTGGTAAAAAGGAATTTATAAATACATAAAAACACATTTTTAAATCATTGACATGGATGATAACAATAACCCCAGTAAATACTTATGAATAAACAATCTCAGATATGAACGAGATTGGAATAATTATCCCTTACCTTAGGCCCGATATGCTTCATACGTATCCCACACTCCAGTATAATGATTTAAATAATGTCATTGACTTATTACTGAATCATATTCATTGTTATTATATCATATATGGTTCACTTATGACTTTATATTAGCCTTTCTTTTGTAAATTCCATGTTGAAGCAGCGTTTTGGGTAAAATCGTATTATTTATCGTACGTGTTTGGACTTGGGGTTCATGATATTACTATTAATTATATGTGATTTAATGACTTCCAGAATGTAAAACATGACTTATATATCATCTATATTCAGTATATATATATATATAATATAGATAAATGAAATGAAACACACCGTTCATGGAGATGGTAGGTCGTACATATGCATGAACGTTGTTTTCCTTTCCATATTAACTTGAATGGAAGTAAGTAAATAACATAAAAATAAATACATTAGAATTATTATGTTATATATACCATTATTATTCATTATATATACTTTATAATCATTCTTTAATGGTTAACATGGATATTGAATCTCATCACGTCGTGGAGATGGTAATCCATACGCACGTACGAGCGATGATATCGTTCCCATAATTATTGAATGGAATTGGAGTGGATGATATAATATATCATAATAAGTATGATGTTATAATAACCATATATAGTTATTCTTTACACCATTATACCCATCCACATAATGTGGTGGTGGAAAAAAATAGATTACACCACAACGTAGAGACGATATTCCGTACGTACGCTCGCACTGTGATTTCGTTTTCCGTAGGATGGATAGAAGGTTAAATGGGGTTGTTTCATATTTATAATAACATATCAAAATATTATTGATACTGATGTTATTACTTTATAATCAAACAACTAAATAATTATAATTTGAAGAAGAAATAAACTTGAATGAATCGGTAGAAGAGATTACCTCTTCTTCGACGCACCTCTTTTAAGCTCCCTCTTAAGGAACTAGAGTTTTTCTTTTGAGAATACCAGAACTTACAGAATGTTGATAGGGAAGTGGATAAGAGTAAAGGGCATGGGATGTACGAGCTTGAAGGCTCAAAGTGTTGTGAAGAGGATATAAAGGAGGTTCCCTTTTATAAGGGATGAGAGGGGAACCTTTGAAAACCTCAAAAATAATAAATTATAATAAATCAAACCCCATAGAAAAACTTCCAAAATGACTCAAATACGAATATTAGATGAGATAAGGTTGTAATATCATCATCAAATAAAATTTCGACATGTTGGGAATTTATTTTAAACCTTATCAATTTGATTTATCCTTATTTAATTTATTTAATCTAATTTGTGGTAATAAAATTCTAGATTTTAAATTGTTATAAATAATTTCTTATTTGTTGTGAATTATCCAAAATTGGGTACCTTAAAATTTTTTAGACCATATTAATTTCAATTTATACTTTTTAAATATGTATGTGATTTTTAATCAAATTAATAATATGTAATGTTTATAAAATAACAATAGTGTCCATTTTGACACTATCCATTTAATTGAAATTAAATAAAATTCACAGAGAGGATATATTCAACCCAAAATGTATAATATATTTCTAATATGTCATATTAATCTATAAAATTTGTGGATAACATTAATTAGTTTATACAATGTTTATTTTAATATTTATAAAACCATGTATTTGATATTTCTCTTAATAAAACAATTACTACATCATTTTTGTATAGTAATTTAATATACTTATTAGTGGCATAAAAATTAAAAATAAAATCCTATGATGAAGATAAATATAATATATTTTATAATAATATTTTTAATCAAAGTTATCATCTTATAATAACAACATTTAATTTTTTATATTTATTAAATTATGAAAGTGACAACTTTGACATCATTTAAAATAAAATAATATAAATGTCCTAATCAGTTTTATAAGTCTCCAAATGGTCCAAAAATAAACTCTTGGATGCTTAGGGTATATATATACTCGACCAATTATGTTTGGTCAAGTTTATGGTCCTTTTTATAGGTAATGTTATTTTAATAAAAACTATATTATTGATTTTTCACTAAATAAATAATTTCTACATCATTAATGTATAAGATATTAAGGTAATTAAATATTTCATAAAAATTAAAAATAAATAACCATGATATAGAAAAAATATTTAGATTTAAAATGAGTGTTTATAATCGGATTTATGTTCTGTATAACTATATATTACAAATATTCTAATTATTTAAGTTTGAGTGAGACATTTAACTTTCCTTTAAATAAACTAAATAAAATGTCTTAATCAAATACAAGTGGGTTCCATTAGATTCCATTTTGACCCAAGTATGATTTAGGTTAAAATATAATCATCCAATTATATTATAACAAGTGTTAGGGTAATGTCATAATATTATATTTACCCTTAATGGCCAGATTAACCTTTAATTATGGTAAATAAAATTTACCGTAGTTACTATTCATAATGACTAAAAATAAAAAATATCTTATTAACATAATTTGGACCTAATGATTCCAAATATGGAATTAATTTTTCCAAATTCAAATCACATAAGTTGTAGAAAATAATTTTAAAATAATCCCGTTGTTAAGAAAACGAGTTTTGAAAGTTAAAACATTGCAAAAGATTGAAATGATTTTACATATGAATTCAATGTAAAATCAGTGCTAAGGACATAAATTATATTAAATGGTAAAAATATATTCTATTTATACTTTAAAACCACTAAATATTATAATTTAACCATATAAATTATTACAATGAAAAAGGATGTTTTTAATTAAAATATAGCATGTTTTAACTATTCATTAAAATATAAAAGTTATCAGAATAATATGAAAAATTTATCCAAAGTAAATTTTTATATCCTGATTAAAAAGAAGAATTTTATTTTGTCAAATTTATCTTATAAACATTTCAAAAACTAGATTTAATGTGGGTGCACCATCAAAAGGCGGTAAAACTGCATTTTTAAAAAAATACTTTTTTTACTCAAAAAATTTATTTTGATCTCACACGATGTTCTAGAAAATGTGTAAGATGAAATAATAATGTTATAATATTAAAAATGTAGTCAATAATATTCATAACGGCTGGTTCATAATAATATTATAACAATATATAGTTGTTTAGTGAAACCCGGTGTTGCGTAGTACACACACTATCAAGGGAGGTCGTGATTGCGTGTAATGCAAGCCAAGTCAAAGCTGCGTGTAGTGAAAGATCAATTTGTTTTTGTGTATAACATAATCAAAACATATTTTATATATACATTAAACAAAAACTGTACTTAATGTTGCGTAGAATAATTTCTACAAAATGAACTTGAAATTGTGTGTAACACGAGCCGAGAATAGTGCTGCGTATACTGCAAGCTAATACAGAGTTGTGTATAGAACACACTAATTTTGGGGTAGCGTACAACAGAAGATATGAAAGAAATTAAAAATATTATATCTCAAAAAATCTCAGGGTGTTACATTATACCCCTCTTAAAATTAATTTTTCCCTCAAAATTTGCTGGGGTTATGAATTGTTTATTACATGAGTGCTTCACTAATAGAAACCCACATCGTAAAAAGGAATACCAAAACGTATCTTTAAAAACTAAAGTATGAAACGTAACGGTTACCCAAATTAGCTAATCACTGTGTTTCCACATAAGATAACATAGCTAAAAATATGGATATGGAAGAGAAATATAACCATCAAGTTATGATGGAGAGGGTAGAGAACATGGCTATGAAAAAATCCATTAGTGACAATGCCATAAATTTGTGATGATATTAGATACCATCAGATTAATTAGATATTAGATCACTAGTACAACATTTTTTGTTTTCATGATCATTTCCCAAATGTTGAAGAATTTTTGAATTAAAATAAATACTTACTTGATTTTGGTACAATCTCAACGTTGCTCGTGCCTCGAACAATTTCCACTTCATCTCTTAATGAAATGAAGTTGAATTTGTATTTCGTGAAGTTTTAGCAGATCATGTGATAGAATGATAGGTCATTCCATTTGCCTCAAACATAAGTTAGCAAAGGTTATATACTTAAGTCCATCTATAGTGAGATTAATCAGATATGGTTCCTAAATGGACTTATACATCATCTATAATACTGATTAATAAAATAAAACTAGTTTCTAATAACCAGGGACTTTATGTAGACCAGTGGTAGGCAATAAAGGCCTGTCGCACTTCGGTTGTGGGTTCGATTCCCACAACCTTGTCCGATGTGACTGGTTGTCGCCCATCCTACAGGTTGTCCCTTTTTCTAAAACTACATTTTTGTAACATTCCTGAAATAATATCGAATAAAGTTCAATTCTTAAACAATAATATCTTATGTCTAACTTAATTCATCCCAATATTTAGGATTATACAAAATACTTCTGTCTAAGATCATAGTATAAAGAAAATGATTACATGAAAGGTCACATAACAAGCACGTGAATACCATCATTTATCCCCCATATATCATAAGATATATCTTGTTGATCACATTTCAAACATGTCAACACCTTAATCATGATGTCTCTTAAAATACCATTGAACCTTAGTGAATACATGAATGCTATCAGATTTTAACTCTTTCCACATACCAAAATCCCAAAATTTCTATATGCTCAAACCATGATATAACTTTGTCCTTATATCAGTCGTGGGATCATTTAATTTTCTTTTTATCCCTTCTTTATGCGCAAATCATCTACCTTCCACAAATATTTTAATAACCATTCATGGTTACCGGTACCATTCATCATATAATTTCAAAAACTTCAGTAATGTCTATAGAGTAACAATCCTTAGATTTTTTATTATTCCATAGTACCATGAGATTACTTATACAACATTACTCTTGATAAACATGTAATCATTCCACTACCTTCTTAAACCATTGACTAATCTTGAACAATTATTTCATCTCAAATATCATTTGTAGTCTCTTCATCATCATAAACATAAATACTAACCATATGACCATGCTGATTCTCTTCATGAGACTTTCCCTTAGGGCATTGGTTTACATAATACCCGTACATTCCACATTTAAAACATTTAATCATTCTTGATGTCTTAGCAATACCATTATCCATGTCCATGGTGTTAACTGAACCTTTTACTTTACATTTAATGTCTTTGTGTCCTTATTTTCCACACCCAAATCATTTTCCAGTTCCTTTAAAACATTATCCCCAATTCCTCCTCCCACTTGATTTACATGAGGGAAATTGAACTTTTTTCCTCTACGATCATCATGAAACTCCATCTTTCTATTATTAGATGAGTTAGGAAACTTACCAAAGTTGAGATTATTGATCATATTATGAGATTTATGATTAGGAATAATAAAGATATGTGGACCTCCAGATCCAATTTCATTCTGTTTCTCATGAATAATATCATTCCATTGTCCATTGTATCCTCTATTATCGTGAATCTTCCTATTTCCATCCATTTTCTAAAACACAAAAAATAGTGTGAGCAGTTAAAATCATAATCATGGGGGATTACCTTCAATATATAGCATCTTAGGTTTAATTATAAAATTTTTACCATAATTATAGGACTATTACCTATACATATAATTAACCTTTGAGACATCCCTATACATACCATAGAAATATCTCTAGGGATTTCACTAAAGGTTTCGAATCCTAGTTTCCAAAGGTTGACTAAACCATTCCTCTGATACCAACTGTTGAGACCCAAATATTTAATTACATGGACATTACATTACTTTTGCGGAATACATAATACATAAAAAAAACTGACACAGAAGGACCGTAAAAGTTTAGTGTCTTTGGAAACTTAGAATATAATCTTCTAATCGTGGTGAAAGAATTTCAACATCTCCCATAAAGATCTTCCCATTTGGTTTCCTTACCTAAAACCATTCCTTATATACTGGGGAAAAGAAGACATATAAAGTGTGAGATCAAATTCTCAGTAAGGCTAAGCATGGAGAAAATAAAACAAACCATATACATTTGAACATCAAAACATAAACATAATGTTTAAACATTAAAATATTTAGCAATGAAATAAAACATGGCAGTACGTAAGGCATAGATCATAATGGAACATCAATCAAGATAACATATCATGGGAATAAAACACATAATTTTGTAAGACCATTAAGAACATGATATTATTTCCATAGTAGCCAAGGCATTGCTTCCAAGACCATCTTTGTGGACAAATTCACTTACTGAATCGAGATCACTCCTCATTCGAGTTCTGTATCACTGAACCAGATTAACTTTCTGTTCCAGCCATGTGTATCTCATGAGATATAAATCATTACCCAATTAATTGGAGGGAGATATAGGTCCCAACCATCTCATAGTGAAATCATTCTTACATGTGTCACAACAGAAACATAAATCATTCATCATAACCCAAAGAATAAAAAGGGTTTCATAAACACCATGCCATCATAACATAATCCATATAAAAAAATGGATGTAATTTAATCATAATAAAAGTTAAACCATGTAAATCATAAAGAAATTATACTTGAAACATACACATATGAAATAATGACTTCTTTGATGGAAAATGGTTTTGATAAAACACTTGAAATGAATTCTTGATGAAGAATTCCTTTCTTCTTCAAAATCATTTTCTTTTCTCAAAATGAAATAAAATTTTAAAAGAAATGGATTTTTTCTGTAAATAATCATGAAATATTTCATAGGAAACTTCATATAAATGAGGCATTATGAAACCATAAAAATCCATTTAATCCGTATAAGTTAAAAAAACAATCTCCTCGTACTTTGGTCGGAAAAGTCAAAAAGTTCATCGTATGGTAAACAACAGAAATATTACTTTCATAACATTTGTTAAAAGAAAAAAATGGGTAAAAAGGACTTTAAAAATACATAAAAAACTCTTATAAATCATGTAAATGGATGATAATAATAACCCTAGTAAATACTTATGAATAAACTATCTCGGATAAGAACAAGATTGGAATAATTATCACTTACCTTAGGTTCGATATGCTTCATACGTATCCGAAACTCCTGTATAATTATTTAAATAATGTCATTGAATTATTAATGAATCATATTCATTGTTATGATATCATATATAGTTCACTTATGACTTTATATTAGCCGTTCCTTTGTAAATTCCATGTTAAAGCGGCGTTTTGGGTAAAATCGGTTTATTTCTCATACGTGTTTGGACTTGTTATTATTGAAATTATTATTACTTATATCATGATTTAATAACTTCCAGAATGTAAAACATGACTTATATATCATATATATTTAGTATATATATATATATATTAGATAGATAAATGAAATGAAACACACCGTTCATGGAGACGGTAGGCCGTACGTACGCATGAACGATGTTTTCTTTTCCTCATTGACTGAAATGGAAGTAAGTAAATAACATATACATAAATACTGTAGAATTATTATGTTATATATACCATTATTATTCATTATATATACTTTATAATAATTCTTTAATGGTTAACATGAAGATTGAATCTCATCGCATCGTGGAGACGGTAATCCGTACGTACACACGGGCGATGATATCGTTCCCATAATTATTGAATGGAATTTGAGTGGATGATATAATATATTATAATCAGTAAAATGTTATAATATCCATATATAGAAATTATTTACACCATTATACCCATCCAAGTAAGGTGGTTGTGAAAAAAAATAGATTACACCATTGTGTGGAAACAGTATTCTGTACGTACACACACACGGTGATTTCGTTTTCCGTAGGATGGACAGAAAATGAAATGAGGTTGTTTCATATTTATAATAACATATCAGTATATTATTTAAACTTATTTTATTAATTTAGAATGAAACAAATAATAAAGAAGAAGTTGAAGAAGAAAGAAACTTGAAAGAATCGGTAGAAGATATTACCTCTTTTTCGTCACACCTCTTTTAAGCTTCCTCTTAAGGCATTAGAGTTAGTCTTCTGAGAAGAAAAAAACTTACAGAATGTTTCTAGGTAAGTGTAGAAGAGAAAAGGGCAGGGGTTGGCTGAGCTTGAAGGCTCAATGTGCTGTGAAGTGGAGAGGAAGGAGGTGCACTTTTATAAGGGAGAAGAGGGGCACCATTGGAAACGTCAAAAATATTAATTTATAATAAATAAAACCCCACATAAAAGCATTCAAAATGACTCAAATCCAGATAATATATGAGATAAGGTTGTAATATAATCATAAAATAAAATTTACTCATGTTGGTAATTTATTTTAAAACTTATCAATTTGATTTACCCTTATTTAATTTATTTAATCTTATTTGAGGTAATAAAATTTTAAATTTTAAATTGTTATAAATAATTACTTATGTGTTGAGAATTATCCATAATTAGATACTTTATGAAATTTTAGACCATATAAATTTCATTTTATAATTTTTAAATATTTATTTTATTTTTAAACAATTTAATAATATGTTATTTTCATTAAATAACAATAATGTCTATTTTGACACTATCCATTTATTTGAATTTAAATAAAATCCACACATATGATATATTTAAAAAAAATTAATAGATTTATAACATGTCATATGAATCTATAAAATTTGTTTAGAACATTAATTAGTTAATACAATGTTTATTTTAATATTTATAAAACCATTTATTTGATATTTCTCTAAATAAATCAATTACTACATCATTTTGGTATAGTCATTTAATATACGTATTATTGGAATAAAAATTAAAAATAAAATCCTATGATGAAGATAAATATAATACCTTTCATAATAATATTTTTAGTAGAATTTATCATCTTCAAATAACAACATTTAAATTGTTATATTTATTAAATTATGAAGGTGACATCTTTGACATCATTTAAAATAAAATAATATAAATGTCCTAATCGGTTTTATAAGCCTCCAAATGGTCCAAAAATATACCCTTGGATGATTATTGTATAGATATACTCTAAAAATTATGTTTGGTCAAGTTTATGGTCCTTTTTATAGGTATTGATATTTTAATAAAAACTATATTATTGATTTTTCACTAAATAAATAATTTCTACATCATTAATGTATAAGCTATTAAGGTAATTAATTATTTCTTAAAAATTAAAAATAAATTACCATGATAAATAAAAACATTTTAGATATCAAATGAGTATTTATAATATAATTTTTGTTCTATATAACTATATATTAAAAATAATCTAATTATTAAAGTTTGAGTGAGACATTTTACTTTCTTTAAATAAACTAAATAAAAGGTCTTAATAAATTACAAGTGGGTTCCATTAGATTCCATTTTGACCCAAGTATGATTTAGGGTAAAATATAATCATAAAATTATATTATGATAGTGTTAGGGTAATTTTACAATATTATATTTACCCGTAATTTCCCGATTTACCTTTAACTATGGTAAATAAAATTTACCGTAGTTACTATTCATAACGACTAAAAATAAAAAGTAGCTTATTAACAAAATTTGGACATTCTGATTCCAAATATGGAATCCATTTTTCCAAATTCAAATCACATAAGTTGAAGAAATTAATTTAAAATTAATCTCGTTGTTAAGAAAACAAGTTTTAAAATTTAAAACATTGGAAAAGATTGAAATGATTTTACATATGAATTCAATGTAAAATCAATGCTAATGACATACATTATATTAAATGGTAAAAATATATTCTATTTATACTTTAAAACTATTAAATATTATAATTCAACCATATAAATTATTTCGATGAAATTTTTTTTAATTAAAATATAGCGCGTTTTTACTATTCATTAAAATATTAAAGTTATTAGAATAATATGAAAAATTTATCCAAAGTAAATTTTTATATCCTGATTACAAAGAAGAATTTTATTTTGTCAAATTTAACTTATAAACATGTCAAAAAATATATTTATAGTGTGTGCCCCATCAAAAGGCGACAAAACGTCATTTTTTAAAAAAAAATAATTAATTTACTCGAAAAATTCATTTTGTTCTCACAAAATGTTCTAGAAAATGTGTAAGAAGAAATAATAATGATATAACATTCAAAATGTAGTTAGAACTATTCATAACGGCTGGTTCATAATAATATTATAAAAATATATAGTTGTTTAGTGAAACCCGGTATTGCGTACTACACACGCTATCAAGGTAGGCCGCGATTGCGTGTAATGCAAGAAAAGTCTAGGCTGAGTGTAGTGAAAGCTCCATTTTATGTTTCATATAACATAATAAAAACTTATTTTATTTATACATTAAACAAAATCTATACATAATGTTGTGTAGAATAATTTCTATAAAAAGATCATGAAATTGTGTGTAACACGAGAAAGAATTGTGTTGCGTATATTGCAAGCTAATACGGTGTTATGTTTAGAACAAGCTAATTTTGGTGTATCGTACAATAAAAGATATGAAAGTTATTAAAATGATTATATCTCATAAAATCTCAGGGTGTTACATACTATACTTTAGATATAGTACTTATTAACACTAGTTCCAGTCATTCTTTTTTTTCACGACCATCGTTCGGAGCTATGAGATTATGGTGGTGTCGTTGGCTCGATCCTTACAACTAGAGACTCATACAGAAGAGAATTAGGTAATTATACATTGGTGCCAGTAGTGAGAGCTTATTCTAGGAGGTGAGATATTTGGATGGGATCTTCTAGTAGTTGTTTCGAGGCCTTACGATGTCATCTTGGGTACAGACAAGTTATCCATAGTCCATGCTCAAATCGACTGTATTAGGCGCACTGTGTGGGTTGTCTGCATGGATGAGGCTAGGTTTTCCATCAGTGGTGAGAAGGGATCCTTTTTAACACAGGATTGACTTAACCAGAGTAGGTTTCCACCAATCATAAATAACTTGGATAGCCGTACCCTAAGAGAGGTTTATGTTGAGAGTCCGAGCTATCATGTAGTGGTGGACCAATACACTGATGTTTCCCCTCATGATGTTCCGGGTCTACCTCATCCCAGAGAGGTGGACTTCTACATCGGCATTTACCCCAAGATGTCTCCGATATCTAGATCATAATATCGGATGGCTCCCATGGCGCGTCATGAGCTACGAGTACAGCTAGAGGACTCGCAGAGGTAGGGGTTCATTAGTCCCATTGTTTTACCATGGGAGGCCCCTGATTCTGTTTGCCAAGAAGGAAGATGGGAGTTTGAGACTCTTTTTGGACTATCGGTGACTGAACCAGGTGACCGTGAAGAACATGTATCTACTCCCGATGATTGGTGATATATTCGATTTGTTGAAGGGAGCATGATGGTTTTCGAAGATAGACCTCATACAAGGCTATCAACAGCTCAGGGTACGAAACGAGGAGGTGCCGAAGATGGCCTACAGATGTCGGTATGACCATTTTGAGTTCTTCATTAATCCATTCAGCATAACCAACACCCCAAAAGTGTTCATGGTACTCATTAACATGATATTCCATACATACCTCAGCCGCTTTGTGGTAGTCTTCATCAACGAAATCGTAATTTACTTTGCCATAGAGGAGGAGCAAGCCTATCATATGCAGATAGTTATGAACACAGTCTGAGAGAACTATCTTTATGGTATGCTCTCTAAGTGTCAGTTATAGATCCAAGAGGTTTACTTTTTGGGACATGTCATCAAAGAGGTTGGTGTTTCTGTGGATCTAATGAAGATTGAAGATTAACTGGTTTGGGATCTACCAAGGAGTGTGACGGTGTTGCGAAGATTTCTGGGTTTGGCTGGTTACTACCAGAGGTTTGTGGTTGAACTTTCCAGAGTTTGGGCACCCTTATCAGTGTTGACGAAGAAGGGAAAACCCTTTTTATAGTTGGAGAGATGACATCAGAGTTTATAGGAGCTATGCCAGTGATTGACGAGTGGCCCCATATTGAGGATACCAGAGGAGGGAATTGGGTACATAGTCTACTACGATACATCAGGGACAAGGCTTGGATGTGTCCTGATGCAGAAGCGAGCTCTGATAACATATGGTTCTCGACAGCTGAAACAACATTTGAAGAACTATTCTACCCATGAACTAGAGTTTGTAGAAGTGGTCTTTGACTTGAATATGTGGTGACATTACTTGATGGTCTAGCATTAAATAGTCTACTCTGACAAAAATATTCTTAGGTATGTCTTCTCACAGAAGGACATGAACCTGAGACATCGAAATTGGATTGATTTCTTCTAGGACAAAGATAATGTGATAGTTTATAATCCTAGGAAGGGGAACATAGTATTTGACACACTTATCCATAGATTTGGTATATAGTTGCTGAGTGAGGAAACGGAGAAGCTAGACACTTTTCAGACATCCTACGTGGATCGAGATGGAGTACTTTATCTTCAGTCTCTAATAGACCCCCCACTAATTCAGCGAGTCAGGTTGGCAAACCTTGGGGACACTGACTACGAGGCTCAATGTGCTCAGATATCCATAGGATAGGCACATGATAGATTCTCTGAAGGTGGGGAGCACGTCATTCTCTTCAGAGGACGTACTATGGTAGCAGGGGCACTTCAAAAAGAAGTGTTGAGAAAGTTAGATACATCCCCTCTAGTGATACATCAAGGAGTGGTGAAAATATACCCAGACCTTTGGCATGAGCACTGGTGGCCGGGAATGAAGAATGTTACAGAAAAGTTAGTCTCATGGTGCCTCACTTGTCTGCAAGTGAAGGTAGAGAATTAGGTTCTATCAGGCCTAGTTTGGACACTAGAGCTGCTAGAGTGGACGTGGGATGGAATTTCCAGGGGCTTCTTCATAGGTCTACAATGAACGTCTAGGGGACATGATTCTATATGGGTGATCGTTGACCAACTCACTATGTCGGCCCACTTTACACCTATCAGAGAGTAGGGATCAGTAGAGAGCTCATGATGCCTCTACATGCTAGAGATTGTACGACTTAATGGAGTTCCATATATGATTGTCTCTAATCGTGATGCATGTTTCACATCCCATCTATATAAGGGGTTTCGGGAGGTGTGAATAAAACAGCTTCAGTTGAGAGATTTCTTCCATCCTTAGACAGATGGTCAGACAGAGCAGACCATTCAGACCCTCGAGGACATGCTACGTGCTTGCGTCCTTGATTTTTTATGTAGCTGGGAGGATGACTTTACATTAGTGGAGTTTGCATACAAAAACAGTTATAACTCTACTATCGGTACGGAACAATTCGAGGCATTGTATGGTTGACCATGCCGATCACCTCTGTGCTGGGCTGATCCAGGGGAGTCAACACTAATGAGACCAGAGATGGTAAAAGATACCACAAAAAAGGTGCAGAGCATCCACAAGATGATGGAGATTGCATAGAGCATGCATAAATACAATATTGATAGGAGACAAAGACTTCTGTAGTTTGAGGAATGTGACCATGTCTTTCTACGGGCTTCACCTCGATGAGGTTTGCAGAGATTTGGCTGGGGCGACAACTTATCTCCAATGTTCATCTGACCCTTTCAGGTCCGCAGCTACGTTGGTGAGATGGATTTCTGCTTATCTCATCCACCTCAGTTTCACTGGGTTTATGATGTTTTCTATGTATCCCATATGAGGAGATATGTACATGGTCTTTCGCACATCATTGACTGGGGTGAGCTGGACATTGAAAATGGGGTGACGTTTTTGGAGGTTCTAGTGGAGATTGAGGATGGAAATGAGTGAGTCCTTCATGGATGGTCGATACCTCTGGTGCACATACACTGGTAGCATTGGATCCTCAAGGAGAACACATGGGAGCAGAAGGCATATATTCATGCTCAGTACCCCCACTTGTTTCCCTAGATTATGTTGTGGCTTTCAAGGATGCAATGCCCTGAGGTGGGTAGAATGTAAAGACCCATATTTTTCAATATATTTTTTTATATGGAAATATTTCGAGTCTGCGAAAATTAACGGCTCATGATTCTGAGGCCCAGTGTGCCCGGAATGAAATTATGAACTTTTTTAAGGTAAATTTAGTAAATGCATGAGTGGCGTTTTGTATCTTTTGAACTGCTGATCGAGATTGAAATATGAGAAAATTGTTGAAATCACAGTGTCGATATTCACTTAAGGAGACCTTCACCTCGACCACATTAGGTCTAGGGTGGAAATTAGTTATTCAGACTTTTTGTGGGAGAAAATAAAATAAACATGCACTATATTATTTTTGAAAATGAAACCTCCAATTTTTAATTTGGTTTTGCGGACCATCTAAACTCTTCTTAATATGAAGTTAACCCTTGCGATTCCCCATAGTTACTGTTCCAATGCTAATCTTATTACTGTGCCATCCTTAATTAAATTAATAAACTTAATTTATTAAGATTATAACCACAACACTCATGGGAGGAAAAGTTTGGAAAAGGAGAGGATATTTGAAAAATCCTTGGAGAGCTGGAATGAACATCCACTCCAATGAAGAACATCATCTGGATCAAGAATGAGGATGACGCACGAGCCCGAATCAGAAAGATGTAGCACGAGCGATGAACACCAGTGCCCCCTTTACCAACTTCATCCTCTTCATCACACAACTTCCATTGAATGAGGAAGGGATTTTTTTATAATTTTTTTGTGGTTTTAAGTTTGTTTGATTCTCTTGATCTGCCTCCTACCGATTTTACGCAGAGTGTGTGCGACGCTCGAATTTGGACCGAACACTCCACAATCATTTATAACATGTTCTTCAAGGGTGGAGGCTGACATACCATCATTCATGATATTGGCGATATCGCAACTGCACTTATTAAGGAGGACATTGCACGATGGCCATATTAGAGGAAGGGGGGCAGCTAGAACCCGACCGGTTGGGGGGAATTACGGTGGCGCATGTCTGTGCATTCGGTAGCAAGAGAGGTCATGACCCATCAACCATGGTGGTGGGATTACGGTGGGCGACAACCAGTCAGTTATGTGGAGATGGGGAGAAATGCATCTACGCCCTCGGTTGATCTAGAGACCACTGCCACTTGGCCAAGGTAGAGGCCGAAGGGTGGCTGGTGATCCCGCTGGCCGTGGAACACAGAGGAGGACCCGCTTTGGTGGGTCATGCTTCCAAAAACCAAATGATCTGTTGGATCATTCAGATGAACTGGGAGGCACCTCCACTCAAGGGTGTCAGCTAGGGAAGACACCACCATGGTGGTCCACCTGACCGTGGGCCACATCACTGGCCGCCCCATAGGGCCGCGCCCAGCGGGCTGCACCACCAGGCCGTTCCTAGTGTATAACACCTATCGGGTCAGGACATGATGTTCCCTTCATGGGCTGGGCGAGACCACAACCCTAAGGGATGGGCCCGCCGAGGCCCAGGCCATCCTAACGAGGCCCATACCGGGTCGGGTCAGCCCAGGATGCGTCGGTCCTGGTCTTTCAAACCGTGTCGGACCAGACCCGGGCCCATCCAGACCCAGTTTTTCCTTTTTGGTTGTATTTTGAGAACCAGGCATCCATTTGAAAACCCATCTATGGTTCCAAAATCATTGGATCGAGACTGTCCTTTTATTATAATCAAATTTAGTTTTGGATAATGTTGGAGTATGGCCAGGTTGGATCAAACTCGAATCCAACCGGTCCCTCGGAACAGAAACGTTAATAACATACAGGCTGAGCATCTGATTGGAGCGCCGTTAGTTTTTTTGGGTCCCTTTTAACGTGATAGACCTTCGGGATACTACTTCTGGGGAATTTCTGGTTGTTGATGTATCGAATGATGGCTTGAGGAATGGAACCTCCAGAAATCATGCATTCTTAGTGCGGGAACCAACTGGTAGGATGTACTTGATGAATCTTTAGATCTTGTGTGGGTCATCATTAGTTCCTATGTTGGTCATATACAGATCATGTGTGGGTCAGCGATAAGAAATGATGTCCGGGTCAGTGCATACTGATCCTGTGTGGGTCGGATCCTGGGTAGGTTAGTGCTGAGCGATCTATTGTGGGTCAGTGCATACCCATCCTATGTGGGTCAGATCCTATATGGGTCAGATCCTATGTGGGTCATCAGGGGTTAGTTACCTATCGATCCTCTGTGGGTCAGCGGGGTTTTGTTACCTATTGATCCTGTGTGGGTCAGATGCAGTGATACTTAACAGAATAAGATAATATGGCCTTACAACTAATCATCTTTACTTATGTACTTAAGTTATACGTAGTGTGAGCTATGTCTTTACCTTTTTGGTACATACCATTGTGGTGTTACCTTCATGGTATTCTTTCCTTTGTGGAATAGTTGGCCTTTTGGAAATCGTTTTGGGTCTTGTGTTACCTCATCCATGAGATGGGTATTCTTTATAACTTATGTATATGTATGGTCATATACGTAAGTAGGGTTGACTATTGATTCCATGAATTTTGGTTTATCCATTGTGGATTTTAAGAGAACTTCGATGGTCTCGGGGTCTTTACTGGGTATTTTTAAACCCACCCCTACACGAGCTTTGCCCGTACCTTGCTGTGTCTTGTGGAGATGCCAGACAACGCTGACAGGGTATGGAGGTACCTGTACTAGAGGCTTCTCGGAGGTGGAAATTAGAAAAGTCGTACTGTAGAGACAACCATTCAACAGTTGTACCTACCCTTCAGGTAGGATCCTTGGCAGATGTTCACATGAGATATTTTCAGTTTTACCTGCAGATTCCAGTTTTACATGTACTTTTCATTTGGACTTGTATTCCGACCCCCTTTACATTCTGTACTCACTCTTTTTACTATACAGATTACATTGTGTTCGTATATTACTGTTATTTTTGTTGTGCGAGTTTACAGGTTATAAAGGCAATGGAATCCTGGTTTTAGGGATATGCCTTTCTAGTGATATTCTCCAGCCCCTGGCCAATGGAAAGTGGGCTTGGGGTAGTCGCGGCATGTGCCTCGGGGGATGGGTCAGGACAAAATCTCTATGAATCAAAACAGAGAAGTGGAAGGAATGGAATGACTTGAACCTATGGCTATCAATACATTAGTTATGGTATGAAAGTCACATATCATACTTCGTATCATCCCCAAAGCATTGTGTTCATAAACCTATATAGCCTATGGCTAAAACCATCTCTAACCACAAGTTCCCTAATCCTAGAATGAATCACCTAGGGGTGGTGATAGTAATAAGTAAAACCTTTGACCACATCCTAATACTCAATCAACACCTCTACCATGTCTGTCAAACTTTGGTCCACCCTAATTCTTCATCTATTTAGGCCTTAGTTGTCACTCAACTATCTCCCTATTAGATATATGACATATCGAACAATCCCATGAAATATGTCTGATCATGTCTCTAGCAAAACACCACCCCTTCCTTAGAAGAATTGATACATCATATGATCCCTATACTAGAGGTACTCTATCCTTGAATCATCACCTGAATCATGAGGCATTCCTAGATCACTATGATATCAATAAGATTCCTGCCGCTGAGGACATAGCTCGGGGGTTTCCACTACTAAAACCCATGTTTGGTGCCTACCCATTCAAGGAATACCTCCACCTAAAATTCTGCCTCAAGAATAGTATAATATATAGGAATGAAATGAGTTATCACTGAAGTTGAGATATCTCGACATAATACGGTCTCAATTTTTTTCTCTATAAATGGACCTCACACCATATCAGTGGATTATCATTAGAGACTAGTAATCATGTCTAAATACTACTCTATAATAAAACTAACCTACCATAGATGAAGAACCTCCAAGATGGAAACTGATCATAATTTGGGTGAGTAGAACACCTCCCTGAAGAGATACTCAAAGTCTAAAATGGACATATATATCTCATCATGTGACAGAGTTAGTAAACTCTACTATTTACACAAATAAGAATCATTGTGATGAGTTCAATCTAATATATAAGATTCTTCTTATGAAAAAAAACTCAATTAAATACCTCTAGACATATCTTATCCACCAATGGTTCTAAATATCCCTGAAACCTAGGTGTTTATACCCTATGAAACTCTTGTAGTCCACTATGTCAACATGCTTCCTCTATTTTATCTACCAGCACAAGATGCATCTCAATGGGAGGTGTTATATATGGTAAACGACCCTGAGGACCTTAATCATGTAAATCAGCCTAAAATAGAGCCTCGTCACATGGAATATTGTCCTTTTGATCACCTAGTGGAATCTGAGCTCGCTATCTATGAAAAGGCATCCTAAAGTAAACAAATCATAAAAAATTGAAAGTGTATATATTGGGAGCTAACTCAATAAGGAAATGAAAACCACAACCCATTTTTATATGATTCATATAACAATATTTTCAACATAAAAAATTTCTACATGTATTTACATGGAAGGAAGGAGATCAGACTCCTTTTATAAGGATACATTTGGACCCAAAGCCAAACTCAAAAAACATAACATGATTTCACCAAAAAAACACAGCAACTCTTATACATTGTTATAACCATATCGTTTAACACCACTATATCAAAAATCCTCTTAATGAGTCCCAAATTATGACCACCCCAAGCCTTACACTAATATTCTTGGGGCTAGATGCCATTACCAAGTAGGAATATAAAAAAAAATTGATTAATTTTACTAATATTACTTTATAAATTCACACATATCCCGGACCATAATATAATGAAATGTAAAAAAATTGAACCTTATCCATGAATATATCTATGATTACATAATCAGATTATCCCTTTAATGTAATGAATATGATAAATGGTCCAAATAAAAAAAAAAAATGAAAAACTACAATGATTCTAAAGTGATCCATTTGTGAAGACTACAATCAAATGAAAGCCCCTAGAAAACACATCGGACTGAAAAAATCAAGCTATGATCCAACATCTCCCTATCCTCTAAAGACAATATCAAATATTTCATCACATTCATAATACATGACTCGTATAAGATGATATGATACAGGGGTGAGTACAAAAATACATTGTAGGACAACTAGAAAACAGAAAACCTGAAGCTTCAAGAATTATCAGATCATAACGAGGATATGGAAATCAATCCCTAAATAAATCCCAAATATACTTAAGAAGAAAATAACGCCTTTATGCCATCATAATCTGTAACGACCTGACTTCAGTTATCCAAATCTGGTGCATTATTTTAATACATTGGCATGATTACAAGGAATCAAGCCCCGAAGGATAGATATTTTTGGAAGTGTTGGAAAATAAATTACATACATTATCTTTACATTAAAATTTATAAAATAAAATGCAACATAGAAAATCCTTGTATAACAACATTATTACCCTAGCTTAACCTTGCATAACAATCATAATGCACTTCGTGGGATCCTGGTAAAACAAAACATAAGAAACGAGTGATCTAAGATGCCCAGTCAGGGTAAATTTTTCAGTGGAAGCTATTAAATTTTTAGGAAGAATTTATAATAAAAATATCATTTTAAAAAATATACATGAACATTATATGGAAATAATAAATCAAACATTACCATATAAACATGAACATGGATATTCTACTAGTTGAATAATCACATGTAATATCTAATTTTATAATGAGGGAATGCATAATGTCGAACATAATAACTACTACATCAAGGCCATGTGCCATGACCATTCCCAAATATTCTATCAAAGACTTATTCAAAGAAACAACCTTGTCTCATGAGACTAATCGATTCACCGAGGGGCAATAGAGGGTCCCACTCGTCACATAATAATTCCAATTCATTCTTCATTTGAAAACGGTGTAACAAAACATAATCATTCGTATTAAAACTTGCATATGAAATTTAAATACTTTAAAAAACCATGAATGGTATAAAAATTGAACATTCACATTAAAACATATCATAACTCATTCAATATATTATGGAAGAATATATTATAAAAAATCAACCTCAATCAAGAATAATATCCAGTAAAGGATATTGACAATGTTTAAAATGATCAATAAAACTCATTGAGGGAAATATCCCTTTTTCATGAAATAATTTAAAAGTCACAAAATTTATAAATGAAGTCATTTAAAATATATTTTTCAATCAATGTGTTCAATACGAATTTGAATATTTTGAATGTAATTAATAGTTTAATAAAATCCTTTCCATATAAATAAATACACCAAATCATTTTGAATACATGGACAATATTTAAATAGATTTAAAAAATTTAAATCATTAAAACAGTTAAAATAGTGATATAGTGAAATAGTACCTTCCATTAAGCCTTAAAATATTCCTTTTGAAATCATTTTTATAAAACAAGCACATGGATGGTAAATATGTCACAATAGATACTTACACATAAAATATGTCAGAATATAATGTGATTGAGGAAATAACACTTATCATTGGTCTAAAACTTTCAATCTGTGTCCAAAACACTTTTATAATGTTTATAAAGACATTATTAATATTTATTAGAATCATAATAATATTTATGACAACATAAATGATTATTTAATGACTTTATATTACCCATTTATTTACAATTCCAAGTTAATGAGACATTTGGAGTAATATCAATTTATTTATCGTACATGATTTGACAGGTTTTTCATGATCATATTACATAGATCATAATTTATATACATCTAGAATGTATAAATTGATTAAAATATCTTTTATATTCATAATATAAATATATATAATAGACAAATATATAAAATTTAATACACCATTCTTGGATACGGTAGGTGGTAAATACACATGAAAGATGTTTATGTTTTTATATCGTATTGAAGGAAAATAACTGAATGAAATATATATAAATACATAGATATACATATATATGGTGGATCTTGAATATAATGATTATAAACAATAGGGGGGTGAATTGTGTCTTTCATATTTTTCGTTAACTCTTAGATTGATTGAGTTCTGTCCTCTATGCTTTATCAGATTTGATCATGCAGCAGAATAAGTAAAAGCAGAGACACACAGATGTATAGTTTTTGGGGGAACAGAAGGCCCCAAGCCCACTCCACCAACGCTCTACTTCACGAGCATGGTGATTTTCACTATCTGGTCCTCTAGACAACCCAACAACTAAAAACAGGCAGTTGACACCTTTACAATTTTCAGGAAAACAAAGCCATCTTGTTCAACCACGAACCTACTTAGCTTAGTACGAGAAGATAGTCACTCAAGATAAAAGTGTTTTTGTTTAGAAATAACTTTTCCAGTTGATATTCACAATTGCAACAGAATGCAATTGACAGCAGACGGATCGTCATCTTTATAAATATTGATCTTAAAGTCAAAGCTGTTCTGAGTCGATCTGGTTATAGTAGATATAGAAAATATAATTGCAACTTAAGCAGTAGTAGATTCACAAAATATTGTCCTTGACAAATAGATGAATTTTCTGTTGTGTTCCTTCTTCTTTAAAAAAACTGAGCATAGTCGCTCTTCGTAATCAGTAGATCATTGAATCTTGATTTTTCTCTATTTTCACTCTTCAAAAATAGCATTTTCTGTGCAGCTGATCTTTCTTTCGAATATAATGATTGTATCTACACTTGTGTTCTTGATCGCTATTTTTTATTCTTTCAAATAATTGCTATATCGATCTCTGTACACTTTTCTCTATATATAACACTTTTTTCTGTTATGATGTGTATTGTGTTTTTTGAAATTCAAAATGAGAACAGATATATCGAGCACTTCCTCTGCAAAATTAGATCCACAAATATCGCCCATTGAATCGCAATATTCAAACTTGTGAATTAATCTTAGAAGTCGTATAACTCTATAATATTCTCAATGAAAAGCTCTGGTTAAATCAATCTTTCAAACGGTTCTGAATCTTTCAAGGACACACTTCAAAATCAGCGTTTAGTCCGGGTTAAAATTAGCATGATCAATCGCTTGTAGACCGTTGAACCAAAATATCAACTTCACATTCCCGACGCCAAACGTAAGGTTGAGTTGCACTTCATGCATCCTCTGAAACGTGTCATAGATCAAACATATGGTTTATGTCACATTCATCAAACATAAGGTTTATGACGAATGTAAGGTTGATGACATATGGTTGACCACAAAAATAGGGTTGATCATCCATACTTTTCTCTTCCATATCCAAACATATAACATACTTTTCAAAGCTTCCAAACTTAAGGTTTATGATCCATATTTTTTAAAGTAATGTATGGTTGTTTACAAAATTAAGGTTGATTAACCATAATTTTGATAAAAAAACAAAACATTAAAGACTTACGTAATGTTTCTTCTTCCATACTTTCTCAATATCCCAAACACAGGGTTCCTTCCTAATGTAGGGTTCTTCTTCACGTAGAGTTTTTCTTCACGTAGGGTTTTTTTCTTTCATTCATTGCTGATAACATATGGTAGATTAACCATACTTTTCTGATAATTGGTAAAGAGTAAACACTGAGTTCCTTTCTTTCTTTACACTACGCTTTCTTTTCTTTATTTACATTACGCTTTCCCAAACTTAATGTATGAATAGTGTTTCCATAACACTTAAATTGATTCCCGAATGGTTTAGCAATTCTTCCACGCTGTGTAAACACTTGAATACTCTTCCAAGAATGAGAATATATAAAATATATAATTCTTGAAAAATACATAAATTAAAATAATTATAAAACAATTAGAGGGTATTTGTGAACATTGAAATCATCATAAAGAGATAGAGTATTGTTCTCAACAATACCCCCATTATTAATAATAAAACTTATTTTTGAAAACAACACTTGCTCAACAATCTCCCCATTAAATATGTATTTTTGAAAACAACACATGCTCAACAATCTCCCCCTATTTGATGATCACAAAACCCATAAAATAATAAGACTAATTAAATGGAATTAACTTTCAAAATTAGTTACTTATAGTTTAGAATTTTTAAAAGATAAAACAATTTTTAATTTTAACAAAATAATTTCAATAAATAAACATTGTATTATCATTAAAAATAAATTTCTCCGCCTTTATTTATAATAAAAATAAAGTAAAATAATGTTTATTTAAAAATAAATGTAAAGAATAAAATAATTGTTTTTAGTTTTATCCAAATTTCTCCATCTGAATAAAAAATATACAGAAAACTAGTTAAATAAGGTTTTAAAATTTTAAAATAAAATGTTGCATTTATCCAAATTTCTCCCCTTTTTTTGATATCAAAATGAATGATAAATCATGGAATTTTAACAAATTTAATGTTGCCGTAAACTGTAGGTAAATGCTATCATTAACTCTTTATCATTAGGGTAATCTGGTATACTGGATTATTTAAGCATAAAACAGTAAAATTAGATAAACAAACAGATAAATAAACACATAGACAATTAATAAATTTTTCATTAAAAATCATCATTATGTACATGATGATGATATACAAAGGAATCATGGGATATTAGTATTAATATAGGTTCTATCTTCTCTGAACAACATCCATGATTTCTGTAAGTTGTTCCCTTAGTCGCTTCATCATCCCATCTCCAAGATTGATAATGAGATCTCTGTTCACCTAAGTCATATCAATATCCAAGATTAAATTGACTCTGAAAAACTCATGCATTCTTTCTTCTTTTTCTATAAACACTAAAATCTTCTATGAAATATGATTTAACATTATATGGATTCATGGATCACTGGATGTCAGCTGATCCACTAAAAATTTACAATTTTCTAGAAACACTGATAATGGAGCACTATTACATTGAATATCAGTCATCCTATCATTCATATTTCCCATTACAGTTGTAATAGCCTGAAATCTCCTTATGAGGTCAGGTGATGTACCTGAACCACTGGCTCCAATGGACCTTATGGATTCAAACTGAGTTTCCATATAATCTTTAAAACCAGACAGATCTGATTTCAAAACCATTTCTGATTTCATTTTGACTAATTCTGTCAATATTTTCTTTTTGAAATTCTCAACTTTATTTATTGAAACTGTGCTGGATTTTAGTCTCTAAAAGTTCAACTTCCCTATTTCCAATTCTCTCTATAGAGTAGCATTCTCAGTTTCTAGTCTGTGTAACTTCTTGCAAACTTCTTCAACTACTTCATTCGGTGAAGTAGAAGTACTTTGTGCTTGATTTTCTTCTTCAGTTCGTTGATTAATAAATACTATGGTCAAATATTCTACAACTATTTCTTCATCTCCCTTTTCAACTTGGTCTACAGATTATTCCTCAGAGTCTTTCTTAGACTCTTCCATATACAAATCTTCCTTCAATACATCAGTGTGAAAATATGATGCATCATCAGCATGTTCTTCAATAATTATATCATCTTAAACAAGATTTTCAACAACATTGTCTTCCTGAGCAGCCTGAAGACTAGCCACTTCTCCTCCAAGAACTCTCTCTTTCACAACTTCAATTGGAGTCTCATTTTGATGTTCAGCCACTGAATCAACTCTTTTAGGTTCAACATCATTAGTTTCAGGTCTCTCTATTTCAACATACATTGCTACTTGAGCTACCTCTTCTTGAGGTTCAACAATATTAGGCTTATACCTCACTAAACTATATCCCAAAATATCTTTAACAAATAGTGGTTGAGAAACCACTGTTTTCTCTTCATCTCCTGCAACACATTTCCTTGTTACTTGAAGTCCATCCTGACTTCCTTCATCTTCAACCTCTGAAATTTCAAAACGAAGTCTCCTTGCAGTTGTAGTTGCTCTGGTTTTAGGTTTTTTTTCTTTAGCTTTTTTCAGGCTGAGCCGGAGCTATCTCCTCTTCTTCTTCTTCTTCCCCCATTGGAAAGATTTTTCTTTTGAAGGTGCTCCAGAAATAACCAATATTCCTTAGTTTCCCAGCACTAAAGGTATTACCATGATGACACCATGTTCTCGCATCTACAAGTCTCACCAATCCTTTATTAAGCAACAACTATGAAATGAACCTTCCAAAATGATAGAATTTCATTCTTACCTCACTCTGGAAGAAGTAATTGAGGTACCTTACCATGTACATTGGGAAGTTTAATTTGATGTCACCTAACAGAAGATACATTATGTACATATCAGGGTACAATATCTTTTCCATTTCGGATATCCTGGGAGCTATTCCAGTCCGAACAAATTTAACCAAGATCATCTAATCTGGTTCTAAATCCTTTACCATCATTTTATTCATAGTAGTTGTTCCATAAAAAGAGGACATAATTTCATCAAACTTATGCACAACATCTACAATATTTTTCAAATCAAAATGATATACTCCTTCATGCAGGCAATTCAGGATTTGTCATATTTCAATAGAAGTGATTGAGAAATCATTGTCCTCAATATTTGCAACCATAGTGTCTTCATCCTCACCTAGACTGAACTGAACTGTTCTGAATAAATAACACAGTTCAACCTCATACATAAAATCTGAATTTTCACTTTTTAAAGTCTGTTCAAGGATTTGAAAAAACAAAGCCTGTTTCAACAACAGATTAGTCTGGAATAGCCATTCCAAATCTATAACTTTGCCTTGAATTTTTTTTCGCCCAACTGACTTTTTCTTCTTCGCATAACTGCTCTCAGCCTTATCTTCTTTCTTGGTATTGGCCATTACTGAGTATATTTCTAAAGGTTTGATGATTTTAGGGTTTGATTTTTGATGATCAGGGCTTTGCAACAGTATGCGGTTTCGGGTTCGAAAGGGTTTTTTGTTGTGGTTGTGAAATGAAACAGTTTCGAATTCGAAAGGGCTATGCCAGCCTTGATTCTCGTGTAATCACTAATCATTACATTTATTTTAAAAAAAATAAAAATTTTATGCGGTGAATTTAACATAAATTATAAACAAAAAGATAAAACTTTTTCTAAAAACAAATAATTAAATGAATTTAAATAGTATTTAAATGCAAAATAAAATTTACACAATTAAGAAAATAAAATTTTAAAAAATAAAATTAAAAAAATAATATTTAAAATAATATTTAAAAAATTATTTAAAATTAAATAAACCTAGCTCCCTCTTAAAAAAATCAAACCATACAGTGGGATTTGGTTTAGTAAAAATATATGCTAATTGAATTTATGTATTTATAAATTCTAAGAATATATCCTTGTTAATAACATGATCTCTTAAAAATTGATACCTTATATAAATGTGCTTAGTTCTAGAATGACAAATATGATTTTTTGAAATATTAATTGAACTTTTATTATCACATATAATAGGTGTATTATTAAAATTCAATCCAAAGTCCATAAGAGTGTTTTTCATCCACAACACTTGTGCACAACAACTGCCAGCAGATACATATTCTGCCTCAAATGTTGACCGGGAAACGAAATGTTGTTTCTTACAAGACCATGACACTAAAGACTTTCCTAAAAAGTGACATGTTCCTAATTTGATTTTTCTATCTAATCTACAACTTCCAAAGTCAGCATCTGAATAAGAAATCAAATTAAAATCATAAGTTTTAGGATAGAATTGAGATTGATTCATTGATCCTTTAAATATCTAAAAATTCTTTTAACAGCAGTTAAATGAGATTCTTGGGATTTGATTAAAATATAGCACAAAGGCATACTAAATACATTATATTTGTCCTTCTAACATTAAGATATAATAAACTACCAATCATACCTCTATATAACTTGTTGTCAATTTATTTCCCGGTTTCATCCAAATCAATTTTTATATTAGTACACATAGGAGTTGTAAATGTCTTGCTGTTTTCAAGTCCAAATTTCTTATGTAAATCATAAATGTATTTGCTTTGATTTAAAAAATTTCCAAAATCTTTTTTAAATATTTGAAGTCCCAAAAAGAAATATAATTCTCCCATTATACTCATTTCAAATTTTTCTTGCATTAATTTTGAAAATTCATGACAAAGTGTTTTATTAGTTGATCCAAAAATTACATCATCAAAATAATTTTGAAGCAATAAAGAATTATTTTTCATGGATTTCTTAATGAATGTTTGATCTGTAAATCCAATAGTAAAATCATTTATCAAATTAAAAGATCATAATCTTTCATACTAAGCTCTAGGTACTTGTTTAAGGCCATAAATATCATTAGTAAGTTAAAAAATAGAATCAGGTTTTTGAGAGTTTTCAAAACCAGGAGGTTTCTCAACATAAACTTCCTCCATTAAATAACCTTTTAAAAAGGAATATTTAACATCCATCTGAATTAATTTAAAATTCATATGAGATGCATAGGCTAAAAGGATTATAATGGATTTTAACAAAGATATAGGTGAAAAAGTCTCATCATAATCTATTCCTTCTTCTTGATTATATCCTTGACCTACTAATCATTCTTTATTTGTAGTTATTATACCTTGGTCATCCTGTTTATTTCAAAAATACCCATTTGGTTTCTATTAATAGATAATTATGAGGTCTCTCCACTTATTTCCAAATTTCATTTCTTTTGAAGTGGTTTAATTCATCTTGCATTGCTACTACCCAACTTTCATCAACTAAAACTTCTTCTATAGTCTTGGGTTCTAGTTCGGATAGGAAGGCAGAGAATTCCACTAGATTTCCTAAGTTTCTTCTAGTTTTAATACCAGTTTATATGTCACCTATCACACTTTCTAAAGGTTGATTATTTAGGGTTCTAGACTGTTTAGGAAATACATTTAAAGGTTCTACAATATCATATTCCTCTGAACTAGACTGAATTTATTTTATATCATTTTCGAAATCATTCTTTATGTTCCCATATCTCATGTTATTGTTAGGGTCAGGTTCATCTATTTGATCTATCCTTTTCTCAAAGGGACCAGATTCATAAAATTTTACATGAACTGATTCCTTAACAATCCTTGACTTTTTGTTAAAAATCCTATAAGCTTTTGAAATAGAAAAATATCCCAAGAAAATTACTTCATCAGATTTTGGATCAAACTTACCAAGATTGTCCTTGGTGTTTAAGGTGTAAACCTTGCATCCAAAAACTATAATATAATTTACATTAGGTTTTCTGTTATTCCATAGTTTATAGGGTTTCTTTTTCAAAATAGGACTTATTAAAACTCTTTTAATTATATAGCAAGCTGTATTTACAACTTCTTCCCAAAAATATATAGGTAGGCTATATTCATTTAATATAGTTCTAGCTATTTCTTGAATTGTTCTATTTCTTCTTTCTACAATCCCATTCTGTTGCGGTGTTCTTGGTGCAGAGAAAGTATGTTTAATACTCATGTTTGAGAAAAAGGAATTAAATTCCTGATTATCAAATTCTCCACCATGATCAGTTCTCAATGATATTATATTAAAACCTTTTTCATTTTGAACAGATTTGTAGAAACATTCAAATAAAGTAAAATCTTCATTTTTAAATTTGAAAAATAGAATCCATGTAAACCTAGAATAATCATCAACTAATACATAAACATATAATTTACCAGCCTATTTTGATACTCTTGAAGGTCCAAACAAATCCATATGGATAAGTTCTATAGGTTTTGTTGTAGAAACATTGATAACAGATTTCAATGATGATTTGTGTTGCTTGCCAAGTTGGCATGCATCACATAATCTGTTACATACAAATATGAGACTAGAAAAATCAGAAACTAAGTGTTTCTTAGATAACTTATGTAAAACATATATATTACAATGTCCATGCCTCCTATGACAGATCCAAGATTCACTTACATTAGCAGTCAAAAAATTTACTTGTTTTTTACACAAGGAATTTAATTCCAAAGTATAGACATTGTCAGTTCTTGGTGCCTTAAATTTAAACTGTTTATCTTTAAAAACAGTACATCAATTGATAGTAAAATCAACAGTATATCCATCATCACAATGTTTAGATATACTTATTAGGTTGTGTTTTAATCCTTGTACATAAATTACTATGTTGATTGAGACTATTTTTGGATCTCCAATAGTTCCAATACCATTGATTTTTCCATTGGCATTGTCACCAAATGTGACATGTCCTCCTTCCTTTTGAGCGAGTGTTTTAAAATTTGTTGATTTCCCACTCATATGCCTTGAGTAGCCACTATCCATGTACCATATATATTTTTTGCTTTGGTGGCCTGCTACCTGCAATGACATTTAAAAAAATTGCTTTGGTACCCATATTTTGTTGGGACAAGGGGTGTTATCTAGCACTGATCTGGGTATCCATATTTTCTTTGTTCATTTAAAATCAGCTGAATCATATAAGACTTTTGGAACATATGTTTTATTAATACCACAAATTTGAGGTTTTCTTAAGAAACAATGTTTAGATATATGTCATTTTGTGCCAAAAAAGTTACAATTAACCCTTTTAGTGCTAGGAACAAAATAATTTTTGTATATCCTAGGTTTTTGTCTTTTACTGCCAATTCCAAATCTTTCCTTTTTAATGACAGTTTTTTCAAGAATTTCATTTAATGAATTATCTCCTTTTGTATAAACTAATGCAGCCTGTTTATAAGACTCTACTTCATCCTGTAATGTTTTTATTCTTGATTCAAAATTAATATAGTTAGTGTTAATAGAATTATATTTATCAGTTAATTCGTTATGCTATTTCAACATTGTATCTCTTTCGTCGGAAAAAAGCTTATGTATGTTTTTAGTGACTTATGTTTCTTAAATAGTGATTCATATCTTTTTTCTAGCATATTTTAGTAGGATACATGTTTTTCATTTGTGTATCTTGATTCAGAATTTGACCCATTATTTGAGTTAGAGGAGTAATATGATTTCACCTCATCTATTTCTTCCATGAAACACATCTTTTCTTTCATATTGAATTTTTCTTTCTCTGAGCTTGATTCTGGAGAGCTATTGGAGTCTTCAGATAGACTCCAAGTGTCTTTCATAGCTTTTTTGTCTTTATGCTCATAGTCATTTCTTTTGAAGAATTTCTTCTTCTTTGCATCTTTCAATTGTGGGCAATCTGGTCTGATGTTCCCCATATTCTTGCATTCATAGCATCTTACTTTTTTTAGCAAATTTCTTAAAGGATTTTTTGAAGACTATTTTCTTGCTATAGAGTTTTCTGGATTTTCTAGCTAGCTGAGCCAGTTCTTCATATGAGTTTGATGAGTCAGAGCTCTCTGATTTGGATTTCACTTCTCTCTTTTTCATCATTCTATTCTTTTGTTGTGAGGTTACCTTCAAGGCAGTATCATCCTTTTTGATGTAGACGTTATGTTCATTTGCCTCATCTTTAATTTCATCTTTGTACATCAACAGTGTACCAATCAACTCTATCATGGTTTGATCTTTAAAAGGTGTTGATTTTCTGATTGAAACAGAGATACCATCCATCGAGTAGGAAGTACAATCAGTACTTTTAATGCTTGATCGACCTGCTTGATATGATCTCCTAGAGCTGTTATATTATTGGCAATTTATGTCAATCTCCCAATCATTTGGGTAATGCATTCACCTTCAAGCATTTTGAAAGCATCAAATTTCAATTTGGGAGTAGCATATCTTATTTGTCTCACATTGTCTGATCCTTCATACACCACAACTATTGTTTGCTCCATCTCATATGCTGTCGGGCACTTATATACTCTGTTAAATTCATCTGGTCCTAGACCACAGATAATTGCATTCATAGCCTTCAAATTCATATCATATTATGCCTTTGTAGGAGCACTCCATGTCTTTGGATTTACCCAAATTTCATAGGGGGTCAGGATCATTGAATAGACATTATATCTGAGGGTTTTCAGTTAAATTATCATGCGCGATTTCCAGCAGCCATTGTTGTCTCCATTAAAATATGGTGCTCTAAACATTAACATCCCTTCTCTTCTATCATTCATGATGCTTTCTTGTATAATCATTAAATATTTCTCACTTTCTAAGGCTCTATCAGAAGCTCCACCTCTGATACTAATTGTTGGATTTTAAATATATAGATTATACACAAGAGGGGGGAATTTTGTCTTTCAGATTTTTTGATAACTCTTCAATTGATTGAGTTATGTCCACTATGATTTATTCGATTTGATCATGCAGCAGAATTAGTAAAAGCAGACACATGGATGTATAGTGGTTTGGGGAACAGAAGGCCTCTAGTCCAATCCACCAACGCTATACTCCACGAGCTTGGTGATTTTCACTATCTGGTCCTCCAGACCATCCAAAAAATGAAAACAGGCAGTTGACACCTTTACAATTCTTAGGAAAACAAATCCTTCTGGTTCAAACATGAACTTACTCAGCTTTGTACCAGAAGCCGGTCACTCAATATAAAAGTGTTTTCATTTAGAAATTACTTTTCTAGTTGATATTCATAATTGCAACAGAATGCAATTGACAGCAGATGGAACATCATCATAAAAAATATTGATCTTCAAGTCAAAGAAGTTCTGAGTCGATCCTGTTGCAGTAGATATAGAAAATATAATTGAAACTTAAGCAGTAGTAGATTCCCAAAATATTTTCGTTGATAAATGGATTAATATTCTATTTTATTCCTCCTTCTTTAATAAAACAGAGCGTAGTTGCTATTTGTAAATAGTAGATCTTTGTATCTTGATTGGTCATTATTTTCCCTATTCAGAAATAGTGTTGTCTATGCAGCAGATCCTTCTTTTGAATACAATGATTGTATCTACACTTGTGTTCTTGATCGCTATGTTTTCTTCCTTCAAATCGTTGCTATATAGATCTCTTTAAACTTTTCTCTATATATCACACTTGTTTCTGTTATGATGTGTATTGTGTTTTTTGGAATTCAAAATGAGAACAGATATATCGGTCTCTTCCTCTGCAAAATCAGATCTACAAATATCGCCCTTTGACTCGCAATATTCAAACTTGTGAATTAATCTTAGAATTCGTAAAACTCTATAATATTCTCCACGAAAGGCTCCAGTTAAATCAATCATTCAAACGGTTATGAATCTCTCAAGGATAGACTTCAAAATCAGCGTTTAGTCCGGCTTAAAATTAGCCCGATCAATATCTTGCAGACCATTGAACCAAAATATCAACTTCAAATTGCCGACGCCAAACGTAAGTTTGAGTTGCACTTCATGCATCCTCTGAAACGTATCATAGATCAAATGTAGGGTTGATGTCGCATTAATCAAATGTATGGTTGATGACAAACATAAGGTTGATGACATATGGTTGAACACAAACATAGGGTTGATCATCGATACTTTTCCCATCCATATCCAAACGTATACCATACTTTTCTAAGATTCTATACCTAAGGTTTTTGATCCATGCCTTTTAATGTAACATAAGGTTGTTTACAAAACTTTGGTTGATTAACCATACTTTTGAGAAAAAAAAAACATTAAAGACTTATGTAATATTTCTTCTTCCATACATTCTAAATATTTCAAATGTAGGGTTCCTTCCTAACATAGGTTTCTTCTTCACGTAGAGTTTTTCTTCACGTAGGGTTTTTCTCTTTAATACTTTGCTGATAACTTATGATTTTTTAACTATACTTTTCTGATAATCTGTAAAGTGTAAAAAGCGGGTTCCTCTCTTTCTTTATGATACTCTTTCCTTTCTTTCTTTATGTTACACTTTCCAAATGTAAGGTATGAATAGTGTTTCCAGAACACTTAAATTGATTCCCGAATGGTTTAGCAAATGTTCCACGTTGTGTAAACACTTGAATACTATTCCAAGAATGAGAATATATAAAATATATAGTTCCAGAAATATTCTTAAAGTAAAATCATTAAAAAAAATTGAAGGGTATTTGTGAACATCAAAATTATCATAAAGAGATAGAGTATTGTTCTCAATAATATCCCCCTTATTAATAATAAAACGTATTTTTGAATACAACTCTTACTCAACAATCTCCCCATTAAATATGTATTGTTAAAAAACACATCCTAATATATATATATATATATATATATATATATCATTCCAGCAGAATTTTAATGTCATATATTTCATAATTATGACTAATATATATTTTTATAGTTATTCTTAGATGGATAAAGTGGATAATGAATCATATCACGTAGTGGATACGGTAAGCCGTACGTATGCACAAGCGATATTATTATTTCTTTAATGGTAAAATGGTAACAAATTGGATGAAATATTAATTTTAAATAATAAATATCAGGTTAAATTTATTATATAAATCCATTATATTCATCATTATACCCATTTAAATAAAGTGTACATGAAAAAAATTTACACCACGGTGTGAAGATGGTAAGTCGTAGGTACGTACACATGGTGGTATTGTTATTAATTTTATGGGTAAAAAGATGAATATGGTTGTTCCATAATCTTAAAAAGCTATGAGAATATATTATATTGTGTAATTATTGCATTAATATAGCAACAACTTAGTATGAGGAAGTAGATGAACAAATGAACTTTGAATGAATGTATAAAACATATACCTATTCATCAAGTGTCTCCATTGGATTTGAACAAAAGAACACCTTAAGGTAGCATTTTTCTAGTATTTTCCCTCTAAAATGAAATTAATGAATTTTTGAGGAGATTTGGGCAGGGGTTGGCCATGAAAAAGGGCTTTTGAGGTGTGAATTAATGAGAAAGGGAGGTTCCCTTTTTAAGAGTGGTGAGGGGACACTTTAGGATAAGTTAGAAATATTAATTTATTATAAAATTATTTTCGGATTATAATTTCTGGAAATTAATTTATTTCAAGGATAAGTTGTTGATGGGTCGACATCCTCTCCAACAATAGGTTTATGACAGATTTAGGTCATAAAATTGACCTTATCATTTAGATTTAACTCTTTGTAAAATAAGAAAACTCTTTCCATGTCCTCTGGTATTTTTATACTACATGAATAATATCATTACAATAAAATGAAAACAGAACCTAAAGTGGATAATTTATGAAATTATAAACACTATAAAAGTTTTTTGTATGATCCTCAATTTTTTCTAATTTTTTTCATTTAACTAATTAGTATTTTTTTGAAACTCATTTATGTCAATTTTGACACTATTTAGTAATTAATTTTATTAAAGCCATAAAAAACTTATTCCTTCAGAACAAAGTAATTATATTATCTCATATATCTAAATATAATCCAAAAATTTTTGTTATGTAATAAAAATGATAAATTTATATTTATTTTAAAATTTATAAATTCATTTATTTAAATATTTTATTAATTAGCTAATCACTGCATCATAATTGTGTCATACATAAATATATTTATATAATTTATAAAAATTATAAATAAAAAATGATGATATATGAAATATTTATTGATTTATAATGACTATTTATATATATAAAAAATATTTATATAACCCTATAATAAAATTGATTTAGTAAAAGATATATGTTTAGGTTATAACTATCTTTACATTAAATTAATTTTTATGTCATGTCATTATCAGACCCAAGGGGTCCCCAGATGCCACAAATTCAGCCTATGGATTATCATGGTACAATATATATCATCTAATAGGATTAGGAAATGTGTTAGGGTAGTTTTATATTATTAAAATTTTATTACCCTTTTGTTACCTAATTTACCCTTTAACCATGGTAAATAATAATAAATACTAAATTTACTATTCATAATATCAAAAATATAACACGTACATATTTACACAATTTAGACCATATTATTAAAAATATGGAATCCATTTTTTCAAATTGAGAGAACATAATTGTCAGAAATTAATTTAAAATTGATTCTCATTGTCAAAATAACAGGGCGGGTTTTTATGAAATAAAAACTATCAAAAGATTGATATGTGTTTATATCCAAAATAAATTTGAAATTAATTCTAATGTCCTAAATTACATTAAATGAAAAACATATAATATATATAATCTTTAAAACCAAAAAAATGTATAATTAAACAATATAACATATTTTGAATGATTTTTTTTCAATTAAAATTTAGTATTTTTCACTATTCATCAAAATATGAATGTTTTTAGAAAAGTACCAAATATTTATCCAAAATAAATATTAATGTCCCAATTATATAGAATGATTTAATTTCATAAAATTGAATATATAATATTTTCAAATATTTTATTTAAAAAGGGTTCTCTATTAAGTGCGGAAACAATGACTTTTTTTTAAAAAAATACCTCTTTTATCTGAAAATTTGAATTTTTTCCTTATATTATATCTAAGAAACACAAAATATGAATTTTAATATTATATGGGATATATATAAAATTAAAATTTTGGATTATAATATTCATAAATGTTATTTAAATGGCTTGTTTGATAGGTTATGGTGCACTTAATCGTGGTGTTCTTACATCACAAGAAATTGAATTAGTTAAAAATGAAGCATACCATGGAAAGTGGGGATGTTATATTATACACTCCTTCAATAAACTGTGTCCTCGTAATTTATGCTCGGGATTTAAAACATGGGGTTTGACATTTCAAGACAACATAGTTGAAATTCCACATAAAAAATGGAATAAGGGGGCCTCTATTTTAAAATAATGAAAGTTAAGTATGAATGTTACTGGAAATAACACATACTAGGGTTCCATGTAAGAAAACATGGATATGGAAGAGAAAAATAACCAAAATGTTCTGATGGAGAGTGATAGACAATATTATTAGGATAAAGTTAACAATTTAGAATCCATAAATATACGATTATCCAAGGGTCCATTTTATTCATTAAAAAAGAAATTACTAGGAAAATTGTTTTGATTTTCAATATCATTACCCTAATGTTGAAGAACATGAGAGTAAATAATTAATTTATTTTAGTATAGAATCACCATTGGCCATCCCTTGAACAATTTCCACTTCATCTATTATTTAAGGAGATGAAGTGAATTTTTTCATTGATGATACTCTGGAAGATCATGTGATCAATAAATTGAATGATACATTATTCCATCTATTTCAACATAAGTTGACACGGGTTATCACATATGCATAATTCCACCTATGGTGACATAATACATTAATCTAAAAAATATCAACTCAATTTTATCTTATAATATCCATAAATGGATAACATTACAATCATTCCAAAAATCTAAAACTCTTAAAATTTATAAAGAAGTGAAAAATAAACACATAATTTATCTCCCATATCTCATAGGGAAGTTCTTGGTTATCACATTCCAACATGTGAACACCTTCGTCATGTATTCTCATGAGTTACGGTACCAAACTGAATTATCTAATATCCTTATTGAAAACATGCATGTTTCATTATTCCAAAACCTATTTGATTATTCCTTAAGTCCCAAAAAGTTGTATACTTCAACCATGATAGCATTACCATATTGTTGAAAAATCCAAAATTAGTACTCAAAAAACTACCATCATCCAATTTACTTATTCAAGTTCTACATATCATTTTCCAAATATCTTTATCCATACATAAGGAACATATTCAGGATTATATTTACCTTAATAATATGTAATCTAAATATAATATTACCCTTAAATCAATATTATTATCCATTAAAACTATTAAACCTATTCAAGAAATTTTTTAGTGAAAAACATAAAATGAATACTCCTTATATAATTAGCTTATTTATAATTCGTGGATCCAAATACCTAAATACTCCAATCCATCCAATTTAAGGGATTTCATGGAATATATCTTTCCTTGGTTTAGTGGTAGATTATTATATCTGGGAATTGACTTGGGTAATTCCCATGATTTCCACAGATGATACATTGAAATTCGTAACAATTTCTCACTCTATGACACTTTTTCCGATAGAGATAACATCTTCCCCTCTATTTGAGGTATTCCTCAATGTTCTTCATCCCTTCCTCATGAAATGTAGGAAACCAAATCTTCTTTAGTCTATACTTGTTAATATTTGAACATTTATAAATGTTCATCTTCATCTTACACAATGCATTTTGAATTTTAGAAAATATCACATTGTTAATCATATATCATGATAACTGATTCAGTATAATCTCAAAACAATTCTCTCTAGTCATTATCGGATTTTTTTTCTCAAAATCAACAGATTATCCATCAAACTCAATATTAATACAATTCTTTCCTATTTACTCAATTAACTAAGTCAAGAAAAAAAATGGTGAGAATCATATATCATTTATGTAAACCACATAATCAATGGAAGGTACATTCAATCTACAACATCCTAGATTTAATCCTATGTTATCCATGATCACTACTAAAATTCTATGGGGTTCTTCTATACATATCCTAAAATTCAATAGTTTGTTAAATATCCCTAATATAATTTTTTTCAAATCTGTTTACATGTTTTTTTCAAAACATCTCTGATAACAACTGTAATGCCTTGACCCCAGTTACCTAGATATAGTACATTATTTTAATACATTGGTAGGATTATAAGAAATCAAATCCTGAAGGACTCATTAGTTTAGAAATATTTTAAAATGGATTACAAACATTAACTTTACATTAAATTTATAACATAAAACACATCATATATAATCCTTATAGAAGTCCATTATTCCCCTAACATAACCCTACATAAATATCACAATACAGATCCTCGAATCTTGGGAAAATAAAACATAGGAATGGGGTGATCTCATATTCTCAGTAATTGTAAATTATTCAATGTAAGCTGTAAACTTTTAAGGAATGATGTATAATAAAAATATCAGACATTAAAAAATTAACTTGAATAGAATATAGAAAAAATAAGTCAAACTTTTCTAAATAAACATGAACATGGATATTCTACTAGTTGAATCATCACATTTAACAACTAATTTCATAATGAGGGAATTCATAATTTCGAACATAATAACTACTATGTCAAGGCTCTATGCCAATACCATTAATATATATTTTGTCAGGGGCTGGTTCCAATAAACTAGTCTGTATCATGAGACCTACCAATTCATTGTGGGGATATAGAGGGCCTTTCCCCTCACTGACTATGTCAAATGAATTCCTTATATGAAAAGGGTGAAACATTACATAAACATTCATTTTAAAACTAGAATACAAAATGTCATTAATTTAACTATAAACCATGAATGGTATAAAAATATCACATCCACAATCAAACATATTATAACTCATTCAATATAGTATGGAAGAATGTATAATAATAAATCAACCTCAATCAAGAATAATATCCAGAAAATGAAGTTGAAATAGTTGAAAATGATAAGTAAAACTCTTTTATAGGAATATCCCTTTTTCAGGTAATAATTTAAAAGTCATAAAATTTATAAAGGAACTCATTTAAAAATGATATTTGAATCAAAGTGTCCAATGATGCATTGAAAATTATGAAATGAATTAACATTTTATATCAATTAGGTCCATATAAATAAATCATTAAAATCATTTTGAAAGCATGGACACTAATTAAATAAATTTATAAAAATAAATCATTAAAAAATTTTAAATGTTGATATAGTTAAAGAGTACCTTATTTAACACATTAAAATATACCTTTTTAAAAAAATTTATAAAAAATGGACATGGATGATAGAGGTGTCCCAGTAGATACTTAAATATCAATAATCTCATATAATAATGAGTTTGAGGAAATAACACTTATTGTAGGTCAGATACTCTCCATACGTGTCTAAAAATAATGTATAATGTTTTTAAAAATATTATTAACTTATATAAGAATAATAATAGTATTTATGATATCATATACTATTCTTTTATTACTTTATATAACCCATATATTAACAACTCCATGTTAATGTAACATTTCAGGTAATATCGCTTTGTTTATCGTACATGATTTAAATTGTTATTCTTGATCATATTACTCTAATAATAATTTCATTACTTCTATAATGTATAATATGATTTATATAAAATATATATTAATTATATAAATATATATATAAAAGATAGATATATAAAATGGAATACACCATTCACGGAGATGGTAGGTCGTACGTACGCATGAATGTTAATTCAGTTTTCTTACCGTATTGAATGGAAGTAAGTGAATAAAATATATGTACATATATATATATATATATATCATTCCAGTATAATTATCATATCTTATATTCCATAATTATTAATAATATATGTATTTTAATTATTCTTATATGGTTAAAGTGGATAATGAATATCATCGCATCGTGGATACAGTAAATTGTACATACTCACAAGCGACAATATCATTACTTTAATGGTCAAATGATATGGAATTGGTTGGAATATAAATTTTAAATTAGAAATATCTCGTTATATATATTATTTATCTCCATTTTATTCATTTTTATATCCATATAAATAATGTGTACATGAAAAGAAATGTAGACTACGGCGTGGAGATGGTAAGACATATGTACACACGTATGGTGGTATGGTTTTTCATTGGATTGGAAAAAAGAGAAATATGATTGTGCCATAATATAATCAAAACCTCCTAATATATTATATTCTAGAGTTATTACTTTAGTATGGAAATAACTTAGTAAGAGGATGTAGAGGAATAAATAAACATTGAATGAATGGATAAAGCAATTACCTCTTCCTCGGGTGTCTCCTTTTGATTTCCATAAAGGAATCATTATGTTTTCTTTATGCCCAGCATTTTTCCACTATGATTATGTGAGGGGTGTTTTTAGGAGATTTTGGAAGGGTTTGTAGAGACAAAGGGATTTGAATGTGTGAATTAAAGAGAAAGAGAACTGCCATTTTATAAGAGAGGTGATGGTCATTTTAGGAAAAGTTTGAAATATTAATCTATTATAAAATTATTTTCGGATTATAATAGATCAAATTGATTTATTGTGGGGATAAGATGAGGATTTTTTGAAATAATATAAATTTTTTTTATACATGTTTATGTTATAAAATTAACCTTATCGTTTTGATTTAACCCTTTGTAAAATAAGTTAACTCTTACTACATCCTCATGTATTTTTTTACTACATGGTTAATATCATAACTATAAAATTCCAAGAGAACCTAAAGTGGATAATTAATGAAATTTTTATCATTATCCATGTTTTTCAGCCAAATGTGATACTTTTATGATTTTTATATCATTTAATGAAATACCATTTCTTTTAAAAACTCATTTTTGTCAACTATGACACTATTTAGTAGTTGAATTTTTATATAGCCATAAAACATTTATTCATACAAAAATGCATTAACGCATCACTAATATGTACTTTTCATCCAAAATTTTTTTTTATGGCATAAAAATGTTCAAATTACAATTATAATAATATTTACGAATTCATTTTTTTAAATATTTCATTAATGAGATAACCACTGCATCGTAATTTTGTCGTAAATAAATATACATATCTAATTTATAAAAATTATAAACAAAAATACATGATATATGAAATCATATTATATTTATAAATAATATTTATATGAATAGAAATTAATTATATAACCCTATATTAAAATTGATTTCATAAAAGTTATATGTTTATGCTTTAATTATATTAACATTAAATTAAGTTTTTATAACATGTCATTATGACACCCAAGTGGTCTCCAAATGACACAAAATTTGACTAAGGATGATTATGGTCGAATATATCTCATCCATAAGGATTAGAAAATGTGTTATGGTAGTTTTCTTTTATTATAATGTTATTTTTTACACTTTTTTCACTGATTTACCCTTTAACCATGGAAAATTAAAATAATTACTGAAGTTAGTATTCATAAATGAAAAAAAATATAAGGTACCTGTTTACAGAATTTGGAAATTCTTATTGACAATATGGAATCCATTTTGCAAAATTCAAAACACATAATGGGCAGAAATTAATTTCAAATTGTTCCTCATTATCAAAACAAGAGGGAGTGTTTTTAAGATGTAAAAAATATCAAAGATTGACATGTGTTTATGTCCAATTTAAATTTTAAATTACATAAAATTCCTTAAATTATAGTAAATTGTACAAATATAATATAATTATAGTTTAAAAGTACTCAAATTTATAATTTAACAATATGAATTATTTCGATTAAAAAATTAGTTTTCAATTACAATTTAGTATTTATCATTATTCATCAAAATATAAATGTTATCTAGAAAGTACAAAATATTTATTAAAAATAAAAATTTATGTCCCACATATAAAGAATAATTTAATTTCATAAAATTTAATATATAAAACTTTAAAATATTGGATTTTTAATGGGCTCTTCATTAATGGTGGGAAAACTGCTTTTTTTTGAAAAATACCTCTTTTATACGAAAAATTGAATTTTTCATTATATTATGACTATGAAAAAAAAATTTGAATGTTAAAATTATGTGGGATATATATATTTATATTTCAAATCTTGGTTAATAATATTCATAACCCCTTTTTAAATGGCTAGTTTCATAGGTCAAGGTGCACTTGATTATGGTGCTGCGTACATGGCACGCAATTGAAATATTTAAAAAGGAAGAGTTTTGTGGAAGCTTGGGGTGATACCTAATAAAACTATCAACCAAAATAGTGTTCTTTTATTAATTCTCTTTTAGATAGAACACAATCAATAAGTGATTTGATCATCATATAGACTCATCTAAGAGGTCCTGATCATTAATCCCCTCTTAAGAATGCTCATTAGTCGATGAAAACCCAATACTTAGATAAGGATTACAACCATGCCCATAGGGGGACCCCAAAAACCTAATATGGATCAATATTATATGTAATGGATCGTAATACAATTATACCTTGATCCCAATTAAAAAGACCTTCTATATGAAAGTTTAACTCCCTACTCAAGTTGGTTGTGCCAATTCCACAAGCACCACATAAGTTATTGAATAATAGAGGATTACATTCCGGTATCACATAGGGACACCAAAAAATATATCTATGACTCTTCATCCAGAGGACATAACAGTATAGTGATGTGGTTGTAATTACACATTAAACATTCATGGAGATGGAGTAGGTAACAAACTCAACCAATATTAGTAAAATCTAAATATACTAATGGTTCCAAAAACCCTCAAAGGGGGTACATATAGTGTAATAGGGTTAAACAGTGTGTTCAAATAACCCATCATCTTCCCATGTGGTGTTTTCTTAGATGAATTATAAATATCCACATACACAATTTGTATTTACAATACACAATGTATAGATATCACATGACACCATGCATATTCCATTATCTTTTTATCTTGTACACTAAACTGTGTCTGTGTACTAAGGGCGTGTATGTGCTATATAGTCTAGATGTGTTATTTTAACATAAAGTTTAGATGGAATGCCTCCTATAATATGTTTCATGATGTGTTATTGGTTAAAACAGAGTATATAATTTTAATCTATGTAGAAACACTATATAAAAGACCAAGGGGTCCCACAAAACATGTTATTCATTATTACATTCTGTGTAACATGGGATTTGCATATCCCCCCATTTTCTAACTCCACATCAAACAATGCATCATCACTTTTACATAACACCTGGGAAAATGTAGAACTGGGGTCATCTGACTTTCCCTTATCAAGATATGATGATTTTGGGTTTCAAATCAACATGTTAAATTTCCATATGAATTTTCTACAACTATTCCATAAAATATGAGATGACCAAGAATCATCAATATGTCCTCACCCCCCAATGATATTCCCCCATCATCATTACACCTTGATCTCACCCCCAATCCTAAATTTCACCCATAGTTACAATCCATTGTGCTGATGAATGGTCACACAATAATAAAATATAGGAAATCATCTCACATGGGGCCAAATCAATTGATTGTGATGAACAAGAAAAGAAAGGTGGGAGAAATACACGAACCATATGATGTGAGGAATGATCCTATACTATTTTCAATCATAATTGAACCATTTTCATATATTTTTATGAAAAAGGGTGCTCGAGAAAAAAAGCCCCCGTAAAAAAAACAGTCGGTATATAAATAAAATATTTTTTGGGGAATTAATCTATGTTTGACATTGGATAATGAATGGGATGGGTAATAAGTAAAGCATCTTACTGAAGGTTTGGGTCAATTACTAATGGATAATGATTCTGCCTTAAAATAATTGTTGTGTTCCCTGAAATACATTGTCACATGATCCTCAATCTAAAGTGATCTGATGTTGTCTACCAATGATCATCTGATCTCTCTTCTCTAGTGGTTCCTCTTGTCCCTAGGTTATGTGGCCAACCCGAGGGTTGAGGGATAACTGTTTCTATATAGAATCTCTTGTTTGTGGCATGAAAATGAATGGATAAATTCATTTTATTAATTATTTTATTAAATCGAATGTATGTACTATTTTTCACAAACCCTAAACACTAACAAAGGATATGTATCTCCTAGTCTAAAAATCTTATATTAAATTAGATCGTTCCCTCATAAATCTGATTAGTCCCCCCTTTAGGATTTTTTTATATTTTACAGGAAAACTATCTGAGTGTGATATCATTTAATTTAATATATATAAAAAATTAATTCTTGGAACATAATTCCATAGAAATATCACATTTACTCAATGAATAGATTTTAAAATAATACATATAAAATTCTAAACAAATTCATGGGAAAATAAAATTAATTTCAAATGTTGCAATTATTAATAATAAAATATTAAAATTAGATTTTTGGTGTAATGAAATATCATTCATCACATATATATTATCACATTTATTTTCATAGATAGAATGTCATAGGGTTATGATAATAAACACATCATGACCCCCTTCGAATAATTTTAATTTACAATAGAGATATAGATGAAAGATTGTAATGGTGAGAGATCACAGTATTATATTTAGACATGTTTTGAACTTTGAGTCATTATATTTTCAATTTTTTTAAATTAAACTTTTCCCAGTGGTTTGATATTATATTCATTCAAATATAATGGGTCTGGGCATGAATTTTTAGTTTTTATTCCATCAATTAATATATATGTATCCATTTCTTTATTATATTTTATTACCTTATAAATTAATGGTTTATCTCTCTCTCTCTCCTCCAATACATTTCTGATTTTTTTCTTCTAGGGATGGTTGTAGGTGAAATAATTTTTTAATTTTTATGAAATATTTTATAAAATATTACTAGATTAATGTTATAGGATGATTCTTCTTGATTCATAATTTCTTTCTTGTAGTATTTTTAATGTGAAATTTGTTATATTCATTAGGGTCATTGGTTTATAGTATTTTCATATGTGCATTTGAATGATTTTATTCAATACAAAAATTTAAGTATTCTAATTTACCCTTGATAATACCAATACCTTTGATTATTATCCCCTCGAATCAAATGATTGGAATTGTCATCATTCTCCATCATTAATAATCCCCTTAAAAATGAATTATTGTAATTTCATCATTATATTCTTTTGAAACCCTCCAATTATATTTTTAAAAATGTAACTTCTTCTACAACAAAAGAAATTTAATAATATTCATTAGACAAACCTTAGATAATGATATAACATTATTATATCTCCTCAGGCTGGTTTGAAATTGTTGGTCTTGGTGGAGGGATTGATCTATCATTATGTGTTATTATTATCTTATTATTATTTTAATTTTTTATATTTTTTCATTCTGGGGGAAAGGGGTGACTCTATAATTATTTTTCATTTAATATCATCTTTATTATTTTTAACATATATTTATTTTAATAGATCACTATTTACTATATTTAGTTCCTAAGAAATTTAAATACATTATAACTCCATGTTTTAAGGATGATAAAATGGTATATATGTGATTAAAATACCATGTGGAATCCCATATTTGATGGGAAATATTTTGGAAATTTAATTGATAATTGAGATATAGATTCATAGTGAAAAACATAGAATGATAACTATTTTATATATCATTTTTTAATATGATTAATATTTTATTAATTGATTGTATTATATAATCTTAAAATAGTATTTTGATGAATTATATGTTAATATATTATTTCATTATGTATTTATAAGATTTTATTTGTAATGGAAATACAATGATGAAGATAACATGATAATTATAATATATTGTTAATATTAAAATTATAATATAAACAATTAAATTAAAACATATCGTATAGGAAAAATTATTTAAGTAGGGTTTATCCATTATAATGATTAGTGTATTCATATTAGAATACATTTATGTGATTTTACACATTTAGCATACTAGTTCCATCAATGAACACATGGATGGAAAATTTATATATGGGCTAGTAATATTATCTAGGAGAGACTGAAAATGTTGTTACTCTCTTCAGAGTTGACAGTTTATTTTCTATTACTTTTACATCCCCAACACTATCTCTTTCAGTTTACATTTTTTTAGTGAGACGTTAATTGAATAGGATAGGGTATTTCATATATGTGTTTACATTTTGGGAGTTGGATTTGAGGTATATAGTAGTTGATTCTATTTAGTCATTATTCCCAAAATAAGTGAGGTGTGAGGTTAGGCAATGGGTACACATCAGTTAATCTTATTTTTTTATTGTGTTTAACTATGGTAAAATTAACTAATTAGTTATATAAATTTGTAGTAGGTATATTATTTATTATCATGGTGTTTATTGTATTATTTAGTAATAATGTCAATTTTTTTGTTAGTATAAATAATAATATTTTATATGATTAATTATAAGTTATTGGATCATTATTGTTTATTATTTTAGGTTGTGATATTACATTTAATATTTTCCTATGTGGTGAGATACTTGATTGGTTTCCTATATGATTTTTTTTTCATTTATGAAATTTTCTATGATTATATATTGTTATATATGTGAACTCTAATTGGTTATTGTTATGTGTATTGGTAAATGATCTATAATGGATTAATTCACTATACATTGTCTATAGTGGATCAAGGTTATTGAAAATGTAGTCCTTATCAATGGTAGTTACTTCTAGTGATAGAAAGTTGTTATATACATACATGGGATATAATGACTTATTTTGATCAATAAGTATATTTACATATTTATGCTATAATGGATCATGGATTTGACATGTGAACTATTTTATGGGATATAATGGATTAATTTAATAACATCTACACATTTCCCCAATATGTTGTGTAATAAGTTTATTTCATGTTCTATGGTTGTGGTGGATCAAAGTTATAACACAATATGTTGTGATGATAATTTGGTTGTGTGGATATTGTAATGTGGATGTTGCAATGGCTGTGAGGATATGGTATCGTGGTGAGGATGTAATAGTTATAGAAATTTGGTTTCATATTCTATGTGATGATGATTCCCATGTGGTTGATGAAGACATTATCAAATAATAATATCGATATATGATTGATAAAATGATTATTGTGAATAAAACTCTCTAAATTTATTTTATGGCCAGGGGGATGATTAATTCATGTATTTTAATTCCTACTAAACTGATCATATATTTATTCTTATATAATTCACACACATTATAAATTATGACTCATGAAAATTTTGGTTACATGTAATGAAGTTCTTGAAAAAGGATCCAGATCATACTATGGTGGTTCATTATTATAAAACAAATTGTCACTACCAATTTGGTAACAAGTATACCAGTGTATATGTATCATATGATCATGAAACATATCTTTTATTCAACAGATCTAAATTTAAAATAGTTTTAATGGATATTTTATTTATAGGCCTTTAAAATTGGTCTATCACGTTCACCATACAATGAAAATATTATTGAAGAATCCTTGATTTTTCAATATCATGAAGAAATAGTTCATTAGGATAACGTTGATATATAAATCATGGGAATGTTCCATTGATAGGTTTAAATGATTGGGAACCTATCAAGTGAATGGACATGTACATTATTTTAGTTACACCATTTTTAGCATATTTTGTAAGGGAGGATCACATATTTGATTTATAATGCACTATATTGATTGATTCCCATAATTTTTCGGATACTAGGATAAATTGTCTAAATAATAATAAATGGTTTTTTCTTGGATCATTTAATATTCTATCCTCCATGTGGAAGGATGATTTTTTAAATTAATGGATTATTGTTGATTTCATGATTTATGTTTCTTAGATGTAATTTGTAGTTTTTTTGAAATCATTCTATTATTTATCAATTTTTATAACATTTTAAAACTATATTTAAATGGATAAATATTTGATAAAATATTGTTCAAGAGTGTATTTTTATAATTTGAATATTGGTTATAATATGATATAGTTGAAATGAAATTAGAAGGAATCGAACATTATCAGATTACATTTTTATATAATCTATGGGTAATTATTGAAATCATGTTTAATGTTTGAGGAATATTTTTAAGAGTTTTTTTAGGAAATCATTCAAGTAACTATTATATTTTATTTTTATTAAATTTATAAACATATTTAAAATGGGTAATTCTTTTAAGGAAGTTTTTATAAAGATTTAATATAAGTATAAGATTGATTGGATCTAGAAGTATTTTAATTGAAAATAGATCAATAAATGCATGATGGTTGAACACAATAATTGCAATGAGTAAAATGATTTTTTAGTGAGGAATATATATTTATAATAACAAAAATTCATTATAGTTCTAATATAATTTCACTTTAATTATGGATATTGATAGAGTGTTATAATTGTAATAAAATATGTCCAATTAACTTTCAATTCATCATAAAAATGGTTTGGTATGATTTTATAGAAAGTAAAACCTTAAGTTATTTTGATAAACTATCATATTTGGTAACACATATTCCCTGTAAAAGGATGCATTAAACATACATACTAATATATATAGTGATTCTATGGATCATATTGATCTAGAGGATGAAATAATATGCGTATTTGGTGGTTGTTAATGTCGGTTGGTCATTTTTTATTTTGAATTTTAATATTAACTGGATACAATTTTATTATGTTATTATTTTTGGGGGGGTTTACTATTTAGAATGAGTGCGAAAGAGAGGAAGGATTAATATGACACCCAAGGGAGTGAATTATTATAAATAAGAATCATTAAATCATTTTTTTAAGTCAAAACATAAAGATTTAAGTATTTAAGGAACTCTAAAAGAATATTAATGTTATATTTTTTCTAATTATTGTAAATTTTGATTTAAGCACAAAGTTATTTAATTTTATTAATAAATATGAAAATAAATTTAATGAGGATATTTCATTTCTAAGGATAGTTTAATCACCAGATTTTTCAAAATATGTTTTCTGAAGAGGGTAGTGGAGTTGGTATTAATATGTATTAATTTGTGATTATTCATAAAAATTGAAGACCCTTTTTATTGTTTCGTTGTTTATAAAATTATTAAAAATTTTAGTGTGACTTAAATTATCCATGATATAAAATAATTTTATAATTATTTTATTGACATCATTCTTAATTATTTCTATGACAATTATATTATATCATATGATTTCAAGTTTTCCATATCATGCTAAGGATATAGCTATTCATGTTGATTGGTGATCCCTATGAATATTTTCATAGATGTTAATTTTTGGATAATTGTGCTAACAAAATATATTGATTATGAATATGAAAAATTAAATATAGAATAATTGAGAATTAAAATATCAGGCTTGTTATTTATATTAATCTACAACAATTTTTTTATTTGAAAAATATTAAATAAGTTATTTCAATTATTAACCATCTATTATTGAATACATATGGATATTATTACATATGTACATTTAAGAAACCAAATTACGTATTAGATCTATGGTATAGGTTACAATTTATGATATCAAGGAAATTTAATTATGGTTGTGATTAGTGTTCTCTACTTTTTATGTAATTTTCAATCCTAATTTTTATTTTTATCTGAAATGCGTCATATTAGTTTAGATAATAGAAAGTGGATTAAAAAATATTATTTACAAAACTATCATTTACAGAAAAATGTGGTGATATTATACATATTATAATTTATATTATGTTATCAATAAGTTCATACATTTGTGTATGGTCCTTTGTTTCAATCCTCATTAATGACTATGCTTGATGGGAATAATATTAAAATTGATATTCAGTGAAGGAACGTAATTTTATCATCTCTTTTATAGAATTAATTTACTTAATAAATTTGTATTAAGATAAAAAAATTAATTTTTTATAATTATGAAATAATATATGCTGGAAATTAAAAATTATAAAATTAAAAAATATAGATTTCGCATTTAATTCATGAAAATACTTGTTTACTTATAAGATAAATATTTTGATGAATTCATTAAAAGGGATAATGAGGTGGTAAAAACCATTAGTTTTTTGGAGCAAATATTTATAATTTCATAGACACTAAGAACACACATTAAATCATACAATCCGAATTTTATGCCAATGGCTCATCACATAAAGATATCTGTCTTAAAAAAATTCAAATTTAATATTTCCACATAATTTTTAATACTTATAAAATAAATTGTGGATGTACTATTAAATGAAAAATACTGCTCAAAATGAATTATTTTACATGTCCTAAAATAATTAGATGAGCCTGAATGTTTTTAAGAACTATGTGAAAAAACTAAAGGACGATAATTGTTATGTGACTAAATCAGATCAGTTTGTTTCATTTATCAGTATGTGTTTTTTGAATAGAAAATGAAAGTAAATAGGTAATTGTAAATTAATGTTTTTAAAATGATTTTCTATTTTAAATATTTATACCAATTGACTAAATTTAAAATACAATATGAGTGACTTTGAAGATAGAACACCGTGAATATATATAAGGATTAAAACCTGAAAGTTCCAAAAATAGTTGTTTCCCTCAAAGGGATAAGAGAGGAATTCATAAAAATTATATATGTGATTTTTATTATAGATATTTATGATAAATAAAATTACAATGATGATTGTGAAGTTTAATTGTAAAATGAAGTAGAAGATATATCATTGATCTTAAATGTGAATAGTGATATGCTCACTAGTAATAAAGATGATATTAAGAAAAATGAGGGTGAATTTGAAATAGTTTTTATGCTTGTGATTTTTTTTTGATTTTCCTTAAAATATGTTTTAGTTAGGGAATGTGAAATGGGATTTTAGGAAAGAAAATAAATTTCAATATAACAATAATTATGAACATGTATAAAATAAATCAATTTTTGTGAAAGAGAATTATGATTTAAAGTGGTTCTAAGAGAATAAAAGATGTTAAATGAGTAGATGTAAATAATAATAATAAAAAGGAAATGGAAGATGAAAATTCTCAAAAAAAAATTATAATAGAAACTAATAGTATTAAACTCATGTTTAAAAACAATAAATATATAACAATAATTTCAGAAGTCTCAAATTGAAATTCCAAGATTTTAGATGCGTTCAATTATACTTATCAGTTCATAAATAAAAAAATAACTCATTAAATTATTCCACATGGTTGAGAAAACCTAAATTACATGAAAAATTGAAAATATTTCATTACAAAACATTCTCGAAGAATATTAGTTCTATATATTTATTTAATTGGATCAATAATTAACAAATTAATCTCATTAATTTTTCAAATAATATGCATTTATTTACACAATATATTCAACTATTTAATGCCTAACATGTCTTCTACCCCTCATACAAATTCTCCAGATAAGTAAAATTAATTATATTCTATATTTTTAACATCTTTATGACCTAGGAAATGGAATCACAATAAAGGAATGAGATAAAAACCTTAGTACTGGTAAACATATGTACATGCAGTCGAATTTCATAATTGAGAATCAGATAATAATATAGGAATTCACTGTATGCAATAAAAACATACCCAAAATAAATAAAATGGTGGCACAGACAAAATAATATGTTATCATTATTTTGTGACCATATAAAATTATTCACACACTTTTATTTTGAAAAATATCCAATATGTATAAAGCTTTAATGTGGGGGAAAATATGATAAGACCCACACTAAAATATTTCATGGGATATAAAACATTAAGGATGCATTGTATAGTGACATTGAACCCCACCTATCATTATCCATTCATATCAGTGCCACTTAAAATAAATTTATTCATTATATCATAATGAACAAATGGATGTAAAACAGGTTTCATATGATTTTCAAATGAAATCACAAAATGAAAATATTCATAATTCCTTTTACAAACATGATGAACCAATGGAATATTAATGGGTATTAAATGATACTAAAAACGGGCATGGTGGATTCCATTCAATGATTTATGTAGTTTTTTCATAATATACATGAAGGATAAATTCATTGTAAATAATTTCATAATCAATAAATAATTTGTATCTAGGGGAAAATTATTCTATAAAAGGAAGAATATATAGAGTTCTTATATTGGAAAGGAATTGGAATAAAAATAATTACTAGTACTAGTGGTTGACTATGCAAGAATAAAGAAGAGGAATATATTTTTTATGATAGAAAATAAATTTTCCTAATTAATACTGAGAAATAGAGTGTATGGTATATTTCAAATTATATATTTGATCAATAATAGAATATGATAATTCTTTTTCATATAAAATTATTTTTTGATTATTTTGAATCATCCCTTTGGAAATCAGAAAAATTATTTATCTTTTCATATATGATTTTTAATTTTGAAATATTTTATAAAAAGTGTAGAATAATAATTTCATTTAGAATACCTAAGAATTTAGAATTTATGTTTATTTGAAAAATAAAAATATAGTAGAAATATGTGTCCATAAGGAATAAACTACAAAGAAATTATTTTATGACATTGGAGAATATAAATTATAAGGATAACATTAAATATTTACTTTAAAATTTTATGTAATATAAATTAGAAATAAATGTGATTAATCATTAAATTAATAATATTTAAGTAGATTAAAAATAGAATATAATGAATATTATTGTGGAAGAGAAATATTCTATATAAAAAAAATAGGTTGGATATGTTTTCTTACAATTGTTAAAAATGAGTAAATAGGGAAATGAAATATTGAATATACAAGATAAAACACATGAATAACAATAGAATAATAAAATTATATATTTATTCAGAGAAAATTATAAAAATTCCCTCTATGTATAGTCTTTTGAAATATATTTTTATACACAATGGGAATACTGAAAAAACAACGAGTATTAAAAACATAAAATTCAAAACTAAACGAGGGGGATATTACGAAATAGACATTGAAATATCATGAACTGTAATAATTTTTCATAAATAAATAAAATAGGGTAGTGAATATACTGTAAAAATAATTGTTTGTGCCTAATATCAAAAACATCTCATGGAGTTGATAATGAGAAGAAGAAACACTTACATAGTTTCTCCACTTATTATAACGCAATATATGGTCCAATAGAGAAAAATAAATATCATAATATTATATTTCATAAAAATAATCATAAATGATAAAATTTATATACTACATTTATGATCCGTTATTATGATTATGTTAGATAATTATGGATAATTTTTTTACCATCATCTGATAGAAATTAAAATTATTTCATGCAGATTTTCCAATATTAATATCATTACCAATTCATTAAGACCATTTCAATCACTCCAAGGCGAGTTAAGGTAATATAATAGAGGAAATATTATCTTTTATTAAATTTTATAAAACCCATATTTGGAATATAATTTACAAGACATTTTCATGGAAAATTAAAAAAAAATCATGTAAATATATACACTTATGCTACACCTCTTCTTTGCATATGGAAAATTAGAGTTAAAAGACCTTATGTAATTGTAAGGATTATTTTTAATAATATTTCAAAGGTAACACTATTATCAATACATTGAATAACGGTAGAGTATGAGTTGTGTAAAGGAAAAATTCATTGTTTAAGGTTCAACTAAGGTACCCACATCTAGAATAATATTAAGACATGCATTGTGTATGGGTAACTCTGTACTATCATTGGATTCATAAGGCTACATTAGGTTATGGGTATAGGTAAACCATTATTTATATGATTTTTAAATGCTTTCCCCCCACAATTTATAAATAAATTATTACATCTAATGGGTGATTAAGGGTATGATAGATTTTGATAAGGGTACCTCTTAATTTATAAGGGTTTTATAAGGGTATATCAGTCCCCTTACACAACACATATGAGTTGTGTAAGGGTAAATAGTATTACCCTTACACTACAACTTTTTTGAAAAAATGGAATCAAGACATAATTTTTTCACTTCCCCTAACCTAGAACAATCATATAACATGTATCTGACTATTTTAAAAGAAAAATATTATGGGAATTACTTACCTTGGATTATTTATGGTTCCTAAATCCAATTTCAAATATTTTTATCTCTCAATTTTGAAGATATTTGTGATGAATGAATTAAATGGTAATTTAATATTTTTGTTTCCAAATACTATGAATATGAACATTAATGACGTTTTTAAAATATGCGAACCATTGATTCTTTTAGTATATTTATTATATTGAGTTGGGCACTCCATATTTAATTAATTTATGTATCGTGAAACATTATTTTAAAAACTTTTGTTCGTTATCTAGTCTCCAAACATCGTAGAACCTCATACTCTATACTCTATTTCTAGGTATTTTTATTTAAAAAGATAAAAAATAGTTAATATTAACAAATAATTATTTCATAGATAGTTTTTGAAATTATCTTTCCTATGATTACTATAAAATTATAAGGATTTATTTAAATGTTAATGGGAAAATATTATGGAAAATAAGTATAATAATTATTGGATTTGATCAAAGATTATTTTAGAGATAGAATATTTTTATCACATATGGAATTATAATATTTTCCTTTAATAGATAATATATGATTATCAAGAACGATAATATGCAATAATCATATTTATCATAGATTATATATGATAGAGAATTTATTATTATATTTAGTGATTTCAATTCATTATCTTTTGGAAATAAAATTATTTTAATTCTTACTATGAACCCTGGGTGATCAGTTTAAGAAAATGAGTACACGAACATGATTTAGAAGTTGATTCATTGATAATCCTTATCATTGAGGTAAATGACCTGAGTCATAAATTTACTTACACTTTAGGTCTCTCATATAAAATTTTATCTATAATTTGATTCTTGTTTTATCATGTTTTGTGTTCTCCATTGATGGTGATTTATTTTGGGTGTGTGTGTGGTTGTGTTACAAATATAAAATCCTTGATCCATGAGTTCAATAAGGGTAGCTTATTTATATTCTAGATTTAATTCACAAGATTATTTTTATTCTACAACAAGTTTCTTGATTTCTAGTGATGTAGGTTTATAATTATTCCCCTTGTTGTATATTATCATTCGTTTTGAGTTTTGTTCTTTGGTAGACACGATAGGTGCTAATAATGGTATGATTATCCCTTTTAGTTCATGTTCACATGATGTGAAAGGTTTAAAATAGTGGAACATGATATCATTATGGATATCTGTAAATTTATTCATTGGGGGTTCCAAGGAGTATTACAGAAACTGATGCTCTGTAGATTCTGAGAATCATATTAACTCAAAGCCAACTAGAATTTTTGTAGTGTTTCTGTTAGATGCCTTGTAGATTTTGATTGAGATATCTACATCCCTGAGTCTAGTTCTAATTTTTTTTGACTTATTGGATCATCATTGTATAATGGAACCAAATAAGGTACTTAATGAGATGGATTTATCATGATTCACAGACCATTGATATCTATTTTCCACGAAATCACTTGATAGTGTGCACCATAGGGTGGATTATTCAAGGAGGGAACTCACACAGATTAATTTTCTTTTTTTCACTATTTAAATCAAGAATCTAAAACAATAATAATTTAATAATATAATTTTTATTTATAAAATAAATGATATATATATATTCATAAATCAAGATAGGACATAGTGATGTCAGTGAAGAATGAAGAATTAGTTATTCATAGGATTACACAACAACATTTTCCTTATTCATTAAAAATATTCTCACTATAAAACTCAATGATGATATCATCCCTACTACTAAACACCTACCCATACTATTGTTATTATCCCACAATAAACTGCTACATGTGTGACGATACTCCCTGATGACATCATCTCGTTGATACACAACCTTTTATGAAGTGTTGTGATGATAAAGGGGATGAATAATAATTAATAGGTTAAAGAATACAATAGTAGGGAAATGGGGGTAGACCTTAGATAAAAATTGGTTCCACCAATACTGACATAAATAATATAAAATATTGAAATATCAATGTATTTCATGAAATCAGGCATCGATTTTCCCTGATTAACGAAGCACTAATTCTAGTTCACAATTTTCATGGAGTTGAGAATTGAACACTAGAATAACAGAGAAGTGAGAACAAAATAGTTGAGAAAAAGAAAAAATGACTAATTTAATTTGAAAATATAACATAATATCATGAAATCATGATCTCTAATTATGAAACATTTCTAACCTATGTTTCCAACCCTTGAGAAAGGACACCAGCTTCATATTTATAGGAAAAAAATATTCCTGGTTTTCATTGAATATGTTTATCCTAATATTGGATTATTTTCAAACCAGTTAATGTTCGAATCTAGGTAATATTTCTCCCAAAAAGATTTTACCCTTTATCTTCCATGTAAACTCATAATATATTATCTTTGATGCCACAAATGTTGAATGTCATGATAGTTTTATTCCAAAAATATTTTTTTCTAGAGACTCGTAATTTCAATGTAATAAATTCACATGTATTTATGGCCATTACAGAGTCTAGATTCAATGTTTCCAAAGTCTAAGAAGATGTTCTTCAGCTTATTATCTTTATACACAAGTATTTTTTACTCATTTGCGCTACCGATATATGTTATATCACCACATATTCTATGTTATAATGAAACTAGGTATTGATTTTGTGGCTTTGGTTATGAGTTTATTTTATCCTCAAAATATTGGATTGAGATTTGGGTATAATAGTACTAAATACAAAAAAAAAATAATTTCATCATATATAATATTATTTTCATGATTTACATTACTGTAAATGATTATATTTATGAAATAAAATATTGATGTAAAAATATTTCAGTTCTATAATTTTTCCATTTTCAATCATAGTCTCTATTTTATAATAAATCCTATAATTGTGATAATATCCCATAAAATATGAAAAATGATAGATTAATAAATTGAATTAATGAATAATATATATTGAATTATGAGATTCATCAATTCCCCCACACAATCAATACAGTCTTGGGAAATCATCAAATATCCAAATCAAAATCCACAGAGAAATAAAATGAAAAAATTTTGATGATATATTCAGAAATGGACATTCATAATTTCTCCTCAATGAACAATTATTCCCTCTATATTGGAATCAATAGAATTTATATTTATTCAACAACATAAATCCATCTATAACCCAATCACACCTAGCTCAGATTGATTTCCATGTCACTTTTCAAAAAAGGGAAATAAAATATGGATTTATGCTCATACCTAAAAATTACATCATTCCCCACATTATTTTAAAATATATAATATCTCCACAAATATATACATAAAAAATATTTTAACTCAGAACGATGTTTTTTGGAAAATTTAATTTCTATTCGTTTAGGTTTCAAATATTATAAAACTAATGGATTAAAATAACAGGTTAAACTATTATATTAGAATTTTAGAATATTAATGTGGAAACAAATGATATATAACTCAATAAATTCCCCTTAAAATTAACACCACATGCCCAGGGACATGGTCTATGATTTAAAAAGTGAATAAAATAAATGATTTCATTTTATTCCTTCCATTTTAGTTTCTTCTTTTTTTCTGTTCTTATTAATTTTTTAATTTTCTATTATAGAGGTATAGATGATAATTAAATAAAAAGTTACATTGAAAAAAATTAACTAGGTTATTGAGGGGTAAAGGAGACATAAATTCGTGAACATAAATAATTATTTTCACCTCAATTTTTCGTTTTTTATATTTTTATCATTTTTTTATATTTATTTTGTTCATTATTTTATGATAAATAAATAATTAAAATATATTACAATGAATTTATGTGAAACATGTTCATTAATAAAACACCTAGAATAATTATAGAAACATTGTATACACAACAATGAGATTCATCCTAAGGATCATATATTTGAATCCCTTCACCCACAATTAGACATATAAAATTCCTACAAAAATATTATGATCAATTGTTGTTATGTAAGAATAAACACATAATGTGACTTAAAACTATATGGAAATTCATCAATTCTAAGGACTGAAAATTGAAAATGTAATGGAGGGTATAAATTTAAAATATGTTTTTCCAAAAAACATGTCTCAATCATATCAAAATCATTTTATGAAATCCAGTGATTTAAAGTAGAATAATCACGCATTATAGATTGAACACATAATCCATGTCTCTATCAAAAAATTGTTCTTATTAGGATGAATCATTCAAAAGGTTTTATAATACATCATGGGATAGAAAAACTAATTTTATTCAGTGTTTCATGGGTATAGATTCAAAAACAATACCAAAACCATAAATATTTTTGAAAATAAAACTCAAGGAAATGATTCCCCATCAACAATAATTAAAAATTTATTTTATAAAAAATAAATAAAAATTTCAAAAATTCAATTTAATTGAGAAAAATGAAAATAGATATACAATGTCGCTCAATGTTACTAAAAATAAAAATGGAAAATGTAAACACCAAAATAGTCCAAAACTGGTTGACACACTACAGACACTGATGATAAAACTAACCTTTAATTAGGATAAAATAACTAAAAGATACTGGTATAAAAAAAAATTAAATACACACCAGAATGTATTTTACTATGAAAAAATTGATCTATATTAATATATACTACAATATTGACCAAGAAATAAAAAAAAGAAAACAAATAATATGAAAAATAAATAAAAATATGGAGAAATGGAACTAAGATAGACCAGGGTCTGATCATCCATGTGGGTACTAGTTTTTGACTACCTTCAATTGGAAAATCCAATGGCCAACATAATTATAATGATGGACATAAAAAAATTCCCATGGTAGAGAATTATAATAATTTAAATAATATTTTACTACATAGGAACTAAGTTAACAAGATATTTCTAGGATTGAAGATGATTTGTATTGATAGAATACAATAATAAAATTATTATATAATGGAAATGTATATTTTCAATATTAAGGTAGTAACTCATAAATGGTGTCTTAGATCAAAAATATGATACTCTTATTGACTCCAAAATGTCGGTTCTACCCTAGGTGTTGTATAACCATTGTGCGCATCAGGTGTTTTTCTTGAGCAGCGTCATGGGAAAAAATAGTGAAATAGAATATTTAATTTATTTAATTATTATAATAATTCTAGACCATAATTACAAATATGAAATCACATTGTAGATAATCCCAAGGGTTTTCTTCATACCTGTAACTCCATGACCCCAGTTACCCTGAGTCGGCTCATTATTCCATAACATTGGTATGATCACAAGGGATCATATCTTGAAAGATATATTAGTTTAGTGGACTTGGAAGTAATAGATTCATACATAAGATTAACATAACATCATGAGATAAAAACCAAAACTATATTTTTTATCCATTGAAGACATTCATATCCCTTATACTATGCCTACAGTCCAGACATAAAATACTTCTTCACATACATGGAAAAATAAAACATAGAAATGGGTAAGCTCAGATGCTCATTAAGGATAAAAATATAGCAGAAACATTCATAAATAAGTATAAACATTTAAGGCAATGTATAAGACTCAAACAGAAGATTTTCAAAATTAAACATTATCATAATATAGAAAATAAAAATCAAATAATTCATTTTTTGTTATTCATATGGATATTCTAATAGTCGAATAATCACATGGAATGTGAATATCTAATTTTATAATAATAGAATGCATAATGCCCGACATCATAACAACATAGTCCATGCCTTATACCATGACTACCAATAATATTTTGTCAAGTCTTTGTTCCAAGACACTATTTTGTCTCATTAGACCTACTGATTCATCGAGTAGATATATCCGGCTCCACCTGTCACTTACTAAGTCCAATTCATTCCCCATATTAAGGAGATTAAACTTAACATAAACATTCGTATTAAAAATAGCATATGAAATGTCAATACTTTCTCCGTAATCCATGAATGGTATAAAAATAACACATCCATAGTAAAACATATCACAAAAACATTAATACAATATAAAAGATTTGTATCATAACAAATCAAATTCAAACAAGTGTAAAATCCATCCAAATATGTTGACATATATGAAATCAAAATTATTTGATTGAAATATATCATTATATTTTAAAATCATTTAAAATACATATAATTATAAAAAAAATATATTTTGAAAATAATATTATTATATTGTAAGTGAATCTTCAAAAGTATTATAATGGTGGAAAATAGCCAAACCCGCCGTATATGTTAAAAAATCATTCTTACCATAATTTTTCGAAAAGGTCATAAAATACCTTGATTGGAAAAATATGGAAAGATTCTATTCAAACCATTTTATTAAAAGTAAAAAAAGGTTATAAATGACTTTGAACCATAGTCTTGTAAATAGTAAATTTTTTTGGAAATTCATTTTTATGAAACATGGATGGGGTGGATAAAGAGGTTCCAGTAGATAGTCACATATAAACAAGCTCAGATAATGAAGTGATTGTAAAATTAACCCTTACCCTGTAATTTTCCTTGATCGAGGTTATGATAAACTCCAGTATAACAGTTAAATAATAATTATTAAATTATACAAGAACCACATACATAAAAATTATATCATATATGATCTTCTAATATTGCTTCGTTAATTATATTTCATAAATATCAATGTTTCAGGTGTTTACTGGTTCAATTTCCTTTATATTCATGGTTATATAAGCCATGTTTGTTATGGATAGGATTTATTTGATTGATATCAAGAATTATATTAACTTATTAAACATTGTTTTTAATAATAGAATGAAAATTATTCTTGAATTTTTATGATGGGGAATGAATTTTATCGCGTTCATGGAGACGGTAATCCTTACGTAAGGAGAAGCGATAATATCATTCTATTTATGGTGAAATCATATGTAATTGGATGGTATATAATATATAATTAATCCTTAACATGTTATATTTATTATTTATATTATTTATACTCATTATTATACCCATCCAAATAATTAAGTGTTTGACTAACAAACTACACCACAACATGGAGATGGTATGCCGTGCGTACGCACGTATGGTGACTTGTCATCCCTAGGATGGATAGAATATTGAATATGGTTATACCATATCTATAATAACATCATGGTATATATATGGTACTGGATTTATTATATTGGTATGGAAACAACAATGAAAGACGAAGTGGAAGAAGAAAATAACTTTGAAAGAGGTGGTGAAATAATTACTTCTCCTTCAGATGTATCCTTTTTGAGTTGATCAAAAGGGTTACTAAGGTTGGATTTATGACCAATTTAAGGCCTCTAGTTCTAATTGAATATAGTTGGGAATATTTTTGATAAGGGTTTTTCTGAGCCAAATGGCATTGGAGGTGTGCGGTTGATTGAAGGGGAAGTTCCCTTTTATAAGAGAGGTGAGGGTCACATTAGGAAAAGCTCGAAATATAATTTTATAATAAAATCATATTCTGTTTATAATGTCTCCAAAATGATTTATTTGGAGTATAAGGTGGGTATGGGTTGAAAAACTCTCAACTAATAGGTTTTAGACTGGTTTATCTCAACATATTAACCTTATCTTTTAGATTTAACTATTAGTTAAATAGTTTAACTTTTAACATGTATTCTTATATTGTTATAATAAATGGTTAATAATCATACTATAAAAATCCAATATAACCTCATGTGGTTCAATATTAATATATCTAACCTTATCTATGTCCTTTTACCAATCATTAGATTTTAAGAATGATTATATCAATTAATAATATAGTATTTTTTAAAAACTCATTTATGTCAATTTTGACAGTATTTGGTTTTTTTGTGAAAATCATAAAAACATTATACCTTCGAAAAAAATATTTAATCAACCCTATCATGTCATAATAACCTATAAAATTAATGGAACTCGTCAAAAGTCTCGATTTATTTTTATTTGGATATTTATAATATCAATTATTTTAATCTTTCATTAATAAGGTCATTATTGCATCATTAGTGTGTAATAAACAAATTTAATTATGTAATGCCTAAAAATAATAAATAAAATACAATTATTTATGAAATATTTTTATATTTGTACAAAATATTTATAGTAAAATTTATCTTATGTGTAACCCTGTATAAAAAATTTTTAGTTATGAAAATTTGAATTTAATTCTTTTATCTTTTCTTTAAATAAAATAATAGTAAATGTTCTATTCTAATCGATGTGGAAAAAATGATCATATTTTAATTCTAAGGTGGATTTTGGTTGAAAAAAACTTATCCAATAGAATTATGACATGTGTTAGGGTAATTATAATAAGAATTTTTATCTTTTATTACCCTATTTACTTTTAACCGTGGTAAATAAAAGTCAGAAGATACAATTCACAAAAAATTATTTTCACCTTACTGAACGAAATTTTACTTACTAATGTCAACGATGTCTCTCAGATTTTTGAAATTCAATTCATAAAGTGGTAAAATTATGTTTTCTGTAAATTTGATAACGTGCCTAAAAGGTGCGTAAAAGACGTTTAAAAGTTCAATAATATATTATATATCTAATATTATTATGAAATGAATCCAATGAGTTACATTGAACATATATACATATTTTTTTATCTATTTTCACCTAATATAAATTTAATTTAAATAACTAATTATTTAAATAAAATGTCTGTTTTAGAAAATAACGCATTGTTTGTCACTATTTATCAAAAATTGAAGTTTTTCAAACAAATACAAAAAATTTACCCTAAGATAATTTTGATATTTCAAAACCAAATATAGAGTCCATTTTGAAAAATAAAATATATAAAATTTCAAAAAGTGGGGATTACTATTCATAATGGCTAGTTTGATTGGTTGTGGTGGATTAAAACTCCAAGTTGTGTACAACTCAAGCTATTGCATTATTCAAAGGGGAAACATTGCATGGAAGCATGAGGTGTTACATTATACCATCCATCAAATAAATGTTTCCAAGAAATTTCTAGAATATTTTGACATAAAAATATCTAGATGGTTCTTCATCATATGTTCCTCATGTTCCCATGTTTCCTCTTCCATCTTATTGTTTTTTATAGAACATTTACCAAAAGGGTCATCCGGTTTCTCAACACCTATTCTCTAGTATCAAGAACTCTGATAGGCTCTTCTCAATAAGACATGTTATGTTCCAGTTCTATTTCTTCATAGGTGAGTACATGCATTGGTCCAGGCATGTATTTTCTCAATAGTGATACATGGAAGACATCATGAAATTTGGAGAGTTTGGTGGCATTGCCTAACGATAAGCTACAACTCTAATTCGTTCTAGATTTTTGAAAGGTCAAATGTACCTGGGACATAATTTACCCTTCATAATGAAATGTATAACACCTTTCCATGGAGATACCTATCATGAAAACATGATCTCCTACTAGAAATTCCAAATCCATCCTTTGGCTATCAGCATAAATCTTTTTCCTACTTTGATATGCTTTGATGTGGGTTTGGATAACCATCAACTTTTCCATTTTTTCCTCAACAAGTTATGGGCCTATGAGTTTTCATTCACCAATATCCCCCCAACAACTTGGTGTTTGACATTTTAGTCCATATAACTATTCACATAGAGCCATCTGAATGCTTTAATGCAAGCTATTATTTTAGAAAAATTATACCAATGGTAAATATTGATCCCACATACCTTGAAAGTCATGTGAGAAAGATATCAACATGTCTTCTAAGGTTTGAATAGTCCATTCTGATTGTCCATCAGTTTGAGGGTGGAAGGATATGCTCAAATAATGTTCAGTATCCTTGGCCATAGGAATAAATTTCTTGAATCTTGATGTGAAATGGGGAATGTGATTAGAAACAATCAATAGGGGTACACCATGAAGTTTTTAACCTCCAATAATATATATTATTTCTATAATTTCAAGCGGTAAATCTTCCCTTATAGTAAAAACATGTGCTGACATGGTAGGACGATCAACAATGACCCATATTGCATCATTTCTTCTAGGATTCATTTGTAGTCCCATGAAAAAGTCCATCGTAATATCATTCCATTTCCAATCAGGTATGGGAAGAGGTTTCGTGGGACCTCCAGGGTGTTGTCATCCAGACATAACATATTGAATGACCATACATCTTGACAAATAATCAACAATCTCCCTCTTCATGTTATCCCACAAAAAAATGTTCCCTCAGATATCTATACATATTAGTGATACCGGGGTGTATAAAGAAATTGGAGCTATGAGCATCATCCTAAAATTCCCTTTTATGGGTTAGGTATATGAGGAACACAATGTCTCTTACCAAATTTCAAAATCCATCTTCATATATGACGTCAATCAATCTCTAATCATTCACAACACTAGTTTTATTTTGAAACTCTTCATCATCTGTCTGAGAACATTTTATCCTTTCTAGTAAAGATAGTTGGAATCCAATTGATAAAAGTATTGATGTTTCAAGTTCCATTATTATTCACATGTCCATATTTACTAGATCCATTAACATAGGATCCTTTTCAAATATCATCTTGTTCAAAACACCATGATCCTTTCTGATAAAATCATATAACACCTTATTTTCCTTCCTTGGGTGTTAGTGTATAGTCCAATCATAATCTTTGAGTAGCTCGAGCATTATACATTACCTCATGTTGAGTTAATTTTGTGATAAAATATACTACATGCTCTTGGGATCCATATATATCTCATATTTTTCACCGTAGAGATAGTGCCTCCAAATATTCAAAGCAATGATTATAGCTACAAAGTCAAGATCATGAGTTTGATAGTTTTTCTCATGAATTTTTAGATTTCACGATGCATATTCAATAAATCTATCATACTTTATAAGTACACTACCAATTCCTTTTATTGAATCATCACTATAAATAAAAAACTCATTATTCCCCGATGGTAGAGTCGATATAGGAGCATTGAATAATCTTCTATTCAGTTCCTCAAAACATTCTTCACAATCTTTTGTCCAAAAACATTTAAAAACTTTATGAGTTAACATGGTTAAAGGGTTATCCAAATGGAAAAAATTATAGACAAAATGTCAATAATAACCTTCTAATCCAATAGAATTGTGTACCTCCGTTATACTCGTCGGTGCTGGCCATTCTTGGATTTCCTTTGCCTTTGTAGGATCAATAGAGATTCCATCCTTAGAGACAATATGTCTAAGAAAATATAATTTCTGAAACCATAATTCACACTTGATAAAATTCCAATATAACTCATTTCTTATGAGGGTATTCAGAATAGTGCACAAGTTATTTTCACGATCTTCGTAGCTTTTGGAGTATACCAAGATATCATCAATAAATACCAATACAAAGTCATTAATATATTACTTGAAAACTCTATTCATTATATCCATGAAAATAGAGGGGGAATTAGTCAGTCCAAAAGGAACTACCGAAAACTCGTAATTCCCGTACCTGATTCAAAATGTGGTTTTCATAATTTCTTCTTTCTTCACACACAACTGATGATATCCAGATTGATGGTAAATATTTGAAAAATATTGATCACTAGGATTTTAGTCAAATAAATCATCAATTTGAGGTAGGGGATACATGTTCTTTACTATTATAGCCTTGATCTACCTATAGTCAATGCATAACCTCATAGATCCATCTTGATTCTTAAAAAAAGAATATGGGATCCATATGGAGAAACACTAGAGAGAATAAATTCTTTATAAAAAAATTTCATTAGTTATTTTAGTTCCTCTAATTCAACAGTGTCCATTCTATAATGGGTCTTCGATATGGGTCTTCAACCTGGAATTAAATCAATGTAAAACAAAATTTCTATTTTTGGTGGATGTGCAGGTAAATCCTCTAGAAAAAGATCATCATATTCTTGTACAATAGGTACATCATCTATTATAACATTCTTTTCCCCTCCCATAGTTATTCCATTCTATTCCACCCCAATAATTGAATTTAGTAGAGCTACTAGGGGTGGATCTATTTAAGAATCAGATGGTGGCATTTATTCTCTAAAGATAAGGCACTCTTTATCATCATAAAAAAATTTAACCTCCTTCTTATTACAATCAATTATCTCATCATGGTCCTAAAGACAATCCAAACCGAGGATTATATCAAATTCAATCAGGGGTATGGTGATGTGATCAGTAGATAAAAAACATTTATATAACCTAAGGGGAACTAATTCACAAAACATTGTTGCAGTGATACTTCCCTTAGGTGTTTTTCCTAAAAACTAAATTTTTAAATCAAATTTGAAGTATGTAATTTTCATAGAGAACTGGGAATATATAAAACAATGTGATGATCCAAAATCAAATAAAGAATTGTGTAAACTTGAGGAAACCATTAAATTACTTACAACCACATCTTTCGGAGCTTCAAACTCAGAAGTATTTATTGCTTAAGCTTGGTCTTGCTCACTTGGTCTTTTATGAGGTATGTTTCCATGGCACTTAGGACATTCATTTTCATAATTCCCCATTTCTCTACAATTTTAGCATTCAAAATTGATATCCTCTTTTTTCCATTACAATTGCAAGCTTGGTGTCCTTTTTCCCCACACTTATAATGGAATAACATTCCCTTTAGGAAAGTACCGGGGTGTTTATTCCCATATTTAACATAGGATAGATATTCAAATATTCCCTTCTTCCCCTTATTACCATTTCCAGAGTGTTTAGTAGATCTCTTCTTCTATTTCTTTCCTTTAAAGTCATAAGACTTAGAGAATTCACTTTCTGTCTTGATATCACATGAGAAAATAACATTGTATGATGACAAGGACTGTGAGACAAATTTTCAACGGTGAAATGGTTTCAACACAATGAATAATCAATCGATTTTACTCCATGGGTTATGTATAAAATCTGGTTCATTCTATGCTATCCTTGTAAAGTTATCCTCATAATTCGTGACATTCTCTTCCTCCTTTTCCCTTAGACATATGAATTGTCTTTTCATATCCACTCGATGGTCCTGGGAAAATTATTTTTCTAAGAAAATATATTTAAACTCCCTACATTAAAAATTCAATACTTCTTCTTACTCTTTTGTGTTTTGAATTAATGACCACCATTGACCTGTATATTTTGTGAGGCGATAAACTATCATAACATCTTTTTCCATTTCTCTACTCCCCAAACCATGAAATATTTTCTCTAAGGAACTTATCCATTGCTCAGATTGAAGTGTATTTTTATTCCCATTGAATGCTAGTGGTTGTTTCCTCATGAAACGGTATAGAACTTATCATCCATGTTGTGGATGAGGGTGCTCCGTACGGTTAAGGTTATTATTCCTAAACTGAGTGAGTTGTCCCAGTATGGTGATAAGATGATCAATACCAGTTGCATCAAGAGATCCACTATAATTATCTTGTGTAGGAGGGAAATCCCAACATGGATTATGTGCGTTGATATGGTTTCCATTCCTTCCACATGGTTCCATTTCTAAACAATATCATACACTTCATTAGTTTATGAATTGCAATACAAAATACCAAATATCTAAAACACATAACATAAATTGAACAATTTATGGATATAATCCAAAATCATAAAAATATTCTTTGAGGAGGTATATATACTCATAAATACTTCATAATGGTTTTCAAAGAAATTTGGAATTATCCTAATCATATCCCTTAGGATTATTGTAACCAATAGTGCAGCAAGGCCCGTTGTTGTGTACTAGGATACCCTGGGTTAAGCCCGAAACTCCTTCTCAGAGTTTTCACTCTTAGTTACATTAGTGCCAGAGCCACCTCTACTTACTCATATCTAGATAGGGATGTATTTTTGGGAAAACTCACAAAATTTCTACATTACCAAAATTATAGGAAGTTCATCAATACTAATCCTCAATGTCTATCTTAGGGTAATGATATCTAATCAGAGTTTTTCTAAATCTATTTTTCAAGGGCTGTACTAAAATTCCTCTAATAATAACTATAATTCCCATAATATAGTTTCCTAGAGTTTGTGCATTATTATATAACATTGGAATTATTACATTGGATCATATCTTGAAATACCGATTATATTATTATCCTTTGAAGTACTAGATTCATACATAAGTTTTACATTACATCATGATATAAAAATGAAAATAGCATTTTTTCCCCTTTTAAAAAATTCATCTCCCTTATACTATCCCTATATTTTAGTAATAATTTACTTCTTCACATAATGCAAAATATAAAACATAGAAAGGGGTGAGCTCAGATGTTTAGTAAGGATAAAAATATAACAAAAACTTTCATAAATATGCATAAACATTTAAGGAAATATTTAAGACAAAAACATTAGCCTTTTAATCATAAAATTCATCATAATATGGACAATATAAATAAAATGATTCCATTTTCATATTCACATGGATATTCTACTAGTTGAATAATCACATGCAATATTAATAGCTAATTTCGTAATGATAGAATGCATAATATCGGACAACATAACCACATAGTCAAGGCCTCATGCCAAGAAATAAAAATAATATTCTTTCAAGGCCTTGTTCCAAGACACTATTTTGTCTCATGAGTCCTACCGATGCATCAAGGAGCTTTAGTAGGCTCTGCCCATCACTTACTAACTCCAATTCATTCCTCATACGAAATGTTTTAAACATACCATAAACATCCGTATTAATAATAGCATATGAAATGACAATAACTTATCCATAAACCTTGAATTGTATAAAAATAACACATCCACAGTAAAAAATATTAAAAAACCTTCAACACAATATGGAATATTAGTATCATAACAAATCAACTTCAAAAAAGTGTAAAATCCATCGAAGGATGCAGACATAGATTACTTCAAAACTATTTGAGAGAAATATCTCTTTCTATTTTGAACCCATTTAAAAGTAACATAATTATTAATGAAAAAATTTATTTTTAAAATAATCTTATAATAATGTAAGGGATGTTTTGATGTTGTTATAACGGTGGAAAATAGCTCCACCTACTGTATATGTTAAAAAACATTCTTACCATAATTAGTTGAAAATCTCATAAAGTACCTTAATTGGAAAAAAGACGGAATGATTCCCTTCAAAACATTTTATAAAAACATAAAAGAGGGTATAAATGACATTAACCAATATTCTTGTAAATAGAAAAAATATTTTGAAATATATTTTTAATAATGAATGTTGTGGATGATAATGAGGTCCCGGTAGATACTCATGTATAAACAACCACGGATAATGAAGAGATTGTAGAATGAACCCTTACCTTGTACTTTTCTTCGATAGGGTGTATGTTAAACTCCTGTATAATAATTAAATAACTATTATTAAATTATACAATATCCACATAAATAAATATTTTATCATATATGATCTTATAATATTGCTTTGTCAATAATATTTCAGTTGTATCATTGTTTCAGGTTTTAACTGATTTGATTTCCTTTATTTGATTTTTTACATAAGCCATGTATGTTATGGATAGGATGTATTTTATTCATATACAGAATAATATTAACTTCTTAAAAATTAGTTTTAATCATATAATGAAAATTATTCTTGAATTGTTATGATTCTGAATAATTTTTATCGCGTTTGTGGAGACGGTAATCCGTACGTACTCATGAGCGACTATATCATTATATTGATTATGAAATCCTATGTAATTGGATGGTATATAATATATATATATATATATATCCTTAAAATGTTATATTTATTATTTACATTAGTTATACTCATTATTATACCCATCCAAAGAAAGAAGTGTTTGAATATCAAACTACACCATGACGTGGAGACGGTAAGTCGTACGTACGCACGTATGGTGACTTGTCATTCATAGGATTAATAGAATAAATAATATGGTTTTACCATATTTATAATAACATTATAGTATATATATGGTACTATATTTGTTATTTTGGTATGGAAACAAAAATCTACGAGGAAGTGGAAAAAGAAAATAACATTGAAATAGGTGGTGAAATTATTACCTCATTTTCAGATGTTTCGTTTTTGAGTTGATTAGAGGGGATCCTTTGGTTGGATTTCTGATAAAATTAAGTCCTCTAGGTCGACGTGAGGGTAATTGGGAGGATATTTGAGCAGGGGTTGGCTGATGCAAAATGATTTGGGGTTGTGATTTTGATATAAAGGTAAGTTCCCTTTTAGAAGATATGTGACAGTCACTTTAGGAAAAGCATGAAATATTATTTTATAATAAAATTATATTCAGTTTATAATGGCTCCAAAATTATTTATTTAGAGTCTAAGGTGTGTATGGGTCAAAAAGAACTTATCAAATAAGATTTAGATAGGTTTATGTCACCATAATAACCTTATCTTTTAGATTTAACTCTTAGTTAAACAGTTTATCTTTAACCATGTATTTTTTATTATTATTATAAATGGTTAATAAACATACTATTAAAAGTCATGAGAACCCCATGTGGTTAATTCTTCTTATATAAAAACTTATCTAAGTTATTTGGCTGAACCTTATATTTTTAAGAATATTATATCAATTAATAATATAGTATTTTTTTTAAAACACATTTATGTGAATTTTGACACTATTTGGTATTCTGTTTTTGAGAAAGTCATAGAATATTTATCACATATAACTAAAGTTATTTACTAAACCATAACATGTCATATTAACCTTGAAAATTATTGTAATTCATCAAAATTCTCATTTTATTTTTATTTGTAAATTTATAAAATCAATTATTTTAATCATTCATTAATAAGGTAATTATTGCATCATCATTGTGTCATAAATAAATTCAATTATTTAATGTCTAAAAATTATAAATAAACTACCATTATTTAATAATTATTTATATATTTATTATGAATATTTATAGTTGAATTTATCTTATGTGTAACCCTATATTGAAAATGTTTTAGTTATGAAAATTTGAATATAACACTATTAACTCTTCTTTAAGTAAAAACATAATAAATGTCCCCATGTAATCCAAGTGAACCAAAATGATCATATTTTATTCCTAAGGATTATTATTTTCTAAAAACAGTTATCAAATAGAATTATGACATGAGTTAGGGTAATTATAATATCATTTTTACCATTAATTAACCTCTTTACTTTTAACTGTGGTTTATAAAATTCAACAGCTATTATTCACCAAAAAATATTTTCATGTTATTGAACATAATTTTACTTAATGATGTAATCCATATCTCTAGGATTTTTGAAATTTTACTCAAAAAATTAGTAAAATTATGTTTTACACAAATTTTCTAACATGCCTAGAAGTTTGGTAAATTGTGTTAAAAGGTTCAATAAACTTTTATATATATAATATTATAATAAAATGACTCCAATGAATTAAATTGAACATATATAGGTATTATTTATCTATTTTACCAAATCTAAATTTAAATAAAATAACTAATTATTTAAATAAAATGTTGATTTTAAACAATAGTGCACTGTTTTTCACAATTCATCAAAAATTGATAGTTTTCTGAAAAATACCAAAAATTCACCCTAATATGATTTTGATATTCCAAATCAAAAAATAAATTCCATTTTAAAAAATACATTTTCAAAAAATTCAAAAAGTGTGTATTACTATTCATAACTACTAGTCTGATTAGTCGTGGTGTGTTAAAACTCCAAGCAGCCTACAACACAAGTTATTGCATTATTCAAGGGGGAAACGTACTGTGGAAGCCTGAGGTGTTATAATAACCTTTTGATTAAGAGTGTATTTATTTCAGGAGACTTATTAGATGAAAATCAATAGACCATGTCTTGGAAACCGGTATAAAAATTCAGTTCTTTGATCACTCCAATGATGTTGATGCATGAACGATACTCATAAGTGATTGATGAAAACTCAAGATATGTCATTGTATTATTGTTTAGTTTCCCCATTTATTTGTATCATGATAAAAAGTAATTAATTCTACTAATAGATAAATTTGGCGGTTGATGATGTTATAGGGCTATGGATTTATGTTCCATAATATTGGGAATTGATCTTTTTCATTATCTATTTTAAATCTTCATTATAATATACAAAGATTGAGTAAAACCCCAAAAAATGATCATGGTTCATTCCTATTATTGAGTTTATTTATTTATTCCATACTTCTTTAAGAGTTCATCACTGATTTTTCCTTTGTCTAATGGGATAACCAATGACTATTTAATATTAATTATGAAACTATTTTTTTACAAAATATTGATACCTTCTGATAGTGTTTGAGATAAATGTTGAAATTGAGGTTTTATTATGATGATGGATGATATGGTGATGGATCAAAGAAGGTCTGTCCATAAGAATAGAGTTCAGGATATATTGTACACTAGGAATCAATTCTCAAGGGGAATATATTCTTTAAATCTAACAAATAGAAAAGATCATAGTATGGTAATAAAGAAATAAAATTAAACATGTGATGAAATAAAAATTAAATAAAATAAGTGATTTTCAATATAATGATATTTAGGGACAATATTAATATTATTGTTATCATTATTGAAGTAAATTTTTTATTTATTTTATTACTATCAATTAGGGTTTTATTATTTTTATTAATACTAACATAGTTATTCAAAATTTAGTTTATTATCATTATTATTATTTTACGTTATTATTATTATTATTATTATTTCTTTCTTTTTATCTTCCCCCTTTTTTTTCTTAGTGATTCACATACCCTTAACCCTATGTCGTGTTTCCACATCATCCCATGGGTCCGCTCATGGTGTCATCTCTCCCTTGGGTCACTGGATCATCCCGAAAGCTGTCCGACCACCTACATCACGCTGCGCCCTACCTTCCCTGATCAGACCCTTCACACCCCCAAGAGAACCTGTTCCTGTCACATCGCACCTCGAGCTCCCAGGCCAGCCCGTCGTGCAGCAACTCCCCGATAAGTCCATTGCGCGACCTTCCTACATCCATGACGACCTCCTCACCAGCGCCCACCCTTGTCAAGCGACCGCCGCCCCACAACCTCCTTTGCTGGCCACGACATACTCCAGTGTGCCACCTCCCATGTCGGCCGACGACTTTCCCTCTTTCCACGTGAGAAACCCCCCGGTGGAGTCTCTTAAATTTTTTTATCCATGAATTTTGGTTATCTAGTGGGTTAGGGGATCAAATTAGAGTTTGATCATAAATCATGTAGGATTGTTTTCTTGAATTTGGGATTGTTCTTGTTTTCTTGTGGTTTGGACGAGGTGAAATGGTGATTTTTCGCCTTTATTCAGAAGATTCTTGGTTCCAGGTAAGTGTTTCCACGTTTTAAATTTTTTAACGAATTATCTTTATTGGTTGATTCAACTTCCATGTCCTTTAAATTATTTATTGAGTGAGAATTTGGTTTTGTTGATGTTTATTTTGCGTCCGATTTGATTATTAGTTTTTTTATATACCATGGGTGGAATTTTTTATGTAAAATTATATTCATCCAATCTTTTTCATTTATATAAATTGTGCAGTTGGTTTTCAATCTGTGAAAGTGTTGTGAATTGCATTTTTGACATGGTGTTGTGTGCGTTTGGTCATAAGTGAAGGTGTTGTGTGGGTTGAGTAGGTAAAGCTATGTGGTTTCTTTTTAAACAAACTTATGAATTTTTTATTTGTGATTTATTGAGTTTCATAAATAGTGAAAATGTGTTCTATAAATGGAGTTGAGTTTTCCCAAAATTTTGATATGGAGCATGTCACACTTTTGAAATCTCGTTTGAGTGTGTGTGGTCTTGAAATACATTTTGGGTGTGTAACTGGTGATTTACACACGTGAAGTCTTGTTTTGGATTACCTGAGAGCTTAAGCATGTATTATGTTTTGATGGTATGGTGAAAAAATATATTTTTGATGTGTTTGACATACTTACATGAAGAGGTAAATTTTTGGAAGGAAATTGATTATGTTTTGTTTATGTCGTGTGTGGAAAGTGAAAAATGAGGTTTCAAAGGGATTTAAAAATGAAAAGGGGTTGTTTGAAAATGAGTTCATATGGTTTGCAAAATCATGAAAGGGTTCCTTTTAACTATGCAATTGTTTTATTTGATTTTGTAAATGTTGTAGATTGGGTTTCAAAAGGATTGAAGTGTATGTATTATTTCAAAGTAGAAATCTGTGGATGTGCAAGTGTGGTATTGGGTATGGACAATTCCTAGTTTTTATGTTTATCTGAATGTGATATGTGACATGTCATGTGAACATGGAATTTAAATTAGAACAAAGAGGGAAGGTTGGGGTATTAAGTGGGGTGGATCTAGGACCATTGGGATATTGTTTTGGAGGTGACTCGTCTTGGTTTCACTAGAAGGACTGATGATTGCAACACTAACTAAATAAGTGTATGACAGAGGGTAATGGTTTCTAAGCCACTTTTTCTAAGGGTTGTGGTTTCTAAGCCATGTTTTTTGTGGTTCTTAGTTTCTATGCAAATTTTCACCGAGACACGATGTCCTAGGATCCAAACAGATGGTAACACCTATAGGTACTCTACCACTTTTTGTGATCCTGTCCTACATTACACTCACTGTTGGCATATGGTGTAACATTGGGGCTTTTCCAAAAACTTTGGGTTTTTCTTAAAACATTGGGTTCTTCCTAAAACTTTGGGTTTTTTCTAAAAACATTGGGTTTTTCTTAAAACTGTTGGATTTTATTAAAAAATTTGGTTTATTTTTATTTATTTAATTATTTATTATGTAAGGGTTTTTTTAGTGTTAAGGTTGTACTCTTAATCTAATTGGTTTTCTCTGAAGCTGACCTTTTTTGACATTGTTTCATAAAAGTGTTTATGATTTTTTCCACTTGATTTATTAAAATGGATAGTGTTTTCATCATTTAATATTTATACATGGAACCTTTTTAATGGGTGTCATCCTACTGGGAATTTTTCTCACACCCTACAAACAGCTTTGGGTGTATATTGATTATGTTTTTTTGTATTCTAGGTCGAAGTATTGAACTCAGCGATGGTGTATCAAGTTATAATTGGTATTATCTTTCAGAGTGGTGTGGATGTGACCTCTCTTTTGATGGGAGGTTTGAGTCAGAGTTTTAATTTCTGATGTTGTCTTTTATTTTTAGTTTTCTGATTGAGTTGTATACCTTTATGTTTGTTTTATGTTTATGGAATTATTAGGTTGCTAGTTCTTCGGTTTTAGTTAATATATCTTGTTGATTGTTTTATGTCTCTTATTTTGGGTAAACTTTTCCCGCATGTTAATCTTAATACTCGGGCACTTGTGCCAGCCTGTGGGGATCGGGAAAGCCCTTCGGGCCATGTTGCGGATCAGGTCGGGTGCCAGGTCGGATTGCGAAAAGGCCTGGTTCGTGATAAAATCGTATCAAAGCAGGTTTTCTCTCATAGGTTATTTTCTTTTGGGATAGATTCATAGTAGACTCGAGTTTAGGTTTTCGGGACTCGATATCTTGGCTACGAGTAAGGTGCCTGACCAGTACACCTCGCGGTGGGCCTGCATTTACAAAAGTAAGTTGATGTTTTTCTACATCACTTGTCTGTGTGGTTTATTTTGATTAGGGGAGATGAAAAAAGAGTAGTGTTAGTGGTCCCATTGAGCTCGCAGTGTTTGGAAAGCCATATGCAGTTGGGGGTGCTGTCCTAAAATACTTCTTGTGCTGGTAGTGCGATTGGTGTACGACCTCCAACCATATGTTCCAGTCATCCAGTGACACTAGTTTTCTCTTACACAGTTCCTTGTTTCTTTCTTTTGGAATTGTGTAAATTTGGTTTTTAAGTAAAAAATGATTTTCTCTTGGAATATGTAGTGAAATTAAGAACTTTAAAAAGGAAATGATGTATTAGGTTTGAAAGGTTTGGGTTGAATGTTTTGGTTTTGAAAATGATGGAATGGTTTGGTTTTTATCCTTGGTGTTCTCGTGGGAAACCACATGCATGAGTGTATATGTGTAGAGAAAGGGTCAATGGAACGAGTGGATGCATTCCTGGATGGATATGAGGTGGGTGCCGGTGCGGTACATGAACATGCATGTGCGAGGCCCATGGGACCCCATTGGTGTTTGTGAAACCCACTAGCTTTGCTTTTTTTTAAAAAATTTTGTTAAATAAGAATATTGTGATTTAGTAACCGGTGATTGCGGTGGGTGTCCTTGTGTTTTTAAAATGTTGTATGTGAGGCATTTCATGTTGAGAATCCTTTTTCAATGATTTGTGTCTAGTGTTTGAAATTTTATTTGTATGTTGGTGTGAAAACATGTAGTTAATGAATTATTTTGAAAAGTGATTGGGGAATCCCTTGTTGTGGTTCCCCCTGTACATTTAGTATTCTCTTGTGAAATGTCTTGGATGTTGGACCAGTTTGACTAGGTCCATGGTTTTTTATCTTAACCAATGTATTCCCCCATAAAGCATTAACATGCGATTGAAGAGTGTCCATTGGTAATTTGCTATTGGCCAACCCTCAAATTGATTAAAATGGGGACTCTCTCTTTTTAGTGATAGTGGTAAGTTCGTCCCTTATCCCTTTTGGTTAATCAAATCCTCTCACAGTGGGATGAAAGATGCGAGATGAGTTGAAAGGAGCTTTGATATCTTTGATTTGTGTTAGTTGTCAGGTATGAATATTGACATCATTGCGTCTGAAGGTTTCCCCCTGGCAGCGGTGATTGAAAATTGTAGCGGGGAAGGGTGAAGGTGGTTCAGAGTTATCAGTGATGACTGATGGTTTGAAAGGCTCGTAGTGATTCCATTGGCTGCAAGAGTCATGTTTGGTGACGTCTTGCAGCGTGAGTTCTCTTGAAGAGCATTGGATGATTTTGTAGGGACCTTCGGGAATCCTAGTTTTTATAAGAGTGTGTCCTCTTAGGGAGCATTGATTTTTCTTTTCAAAGGGGAGTTTTTGTCATGAATCTTTCCTTATTCAGTTTCTTAGATAAAGTAAAAGGTGATGCATGTGCATCCACTAAACCCTTGTTTTAGTGAATGTGTCGCGAGCGAGTAGTTGTATGTCATGGTGTGTTGTTTTTTCTGGTGTTGTCTCGATTGTGGTATTGTGGCGCGTGCCACCAAAAGGGGAATCTCTATATAGGATTATTCAATACCTGACTGCAAGGCAGGGGATGCTTCAAACATCAGGGCTCCATCCATAGGCCTCGGAGTGAAGTTGGAGCATGGTCCAAAAACCCAAGAGTTTATGGAACCCCAACCTTATTTCTATTGTTGGTACTGATGGTAAAGGAGGTTTAAATTGTCTTTTGTGTTTGTTCTATTCTGACGACCTGTCTAGGTGCGTGAGGTTTCATGTGGCTATGATGAGGCATGGTCACCTCTTACCTTAATGTCCGGACGAATGCATCCCAGTGGAGGTAATATCTTTTACTAGTCCTTACGAAGTCTTTTTGGGGAAAACCATCCCAATTTTGAATAGTGCTCATCTACGAATGTGGAGATTCCAGTTTTTCTTGTTTCAATCATTTTAGGACCCGGTAGTCGGGCCCCTCCCTCCTCGCCCTTTGTGGTGCAGTGCTTGGTCATTGTCAGGAAAATTTTCGAAGTTTATGTAATTCTCATCAGTTTCCAATGGTGGGGATACCCATGGAGGGTATCCCTCAAATGTCTCTGGATTGAAACAGATTTTCCCTTCTTCATAATGGTGGGGAGTCCATCGGGCCTCCCCATGTAGGTTTTCCAATCTCGTCTTGAGTGTCAGTAAGTTTCCAATGGTGGGGAGCCCCTTCGGTATTTCCACTATTGACCATTTAGTTCTGCTTCTAGAGATGACTTGGTTGTAGGTGATCAGAGTGTTCCTTGGATGTGGCCTAACCTTGGATGTTCATTCTAGACTAATGGTGTGGTTTTCGTTTAATAGTGTTTGAGATGTTTCGTCATGGGATGTTAGTTTCCATGGGTGCGAGAGTTCCTTTCCTCGATGAATGACCTAGAGAAGTTCTAACACTTGTGGGGGGGGGGTGACACATAGAGGTAGCATCTTTTTTGTTTGAGTTACTTTAGGATGTAATTTAATTCACATTCCCCTAAGCATAGTGTGTTTTCTTCGTTTTACATGCTTTGAGTTTCAACCTTAAAAGTGGCTTTCCGAGGACATAAAGATTTATGGTGGGGAGAATCGTCACACTTACCGTCTCTAAATCATTTAATTTATTAATTTTTGTTACTTCGGGTTGTTCATGTAGAATCCTGACATAGTGATTTTGAGGACATACTTAAAAATGCTTGATTTTACCTTGGTTGCGTCCAATGCCCCGAAGTCGAAGCCGTGCGACCTCTCTTGGGTCACTTTTCGACCTCGACCAGTTTATTTAATTAAATAAAATGGATTACTAATAAAGTAATAAAATTAAATGTGTGATGAAATAAAAATAAAATAAATTAATATTTTTTAATGATAATAATAATAATTATTATACATAGGGACATTATTAATATTATTATTATCATAATAGAAATAATTTTTTATTTTATTTTATTACTATCAATTCGGTTTTATTATTTTTATTATTACTAACATAATTATGCAAAATTTATTTTATCACCATTATTATTATTTAACTTATATTAATTTTATTAATTTTATTTATTTTTCTTTATCTTAACCCCTTGTTTTTGCATAGGGCTACGCCCCCTTACCCCTATGCCGCATTTCCCCCTCACCCCCTGGGTCCGGTCGCGACATCTTCTCTACCATGGGTCACTGACTCTTCCGGAAATCCATCTAGACACCTCTCTCACGCTGCGCCCTCCCTTACCCAATCAGACCCATTGCACCCCCTGGTGAACATGGTCATGTCGCGCCGCACCCCGATCTCCAAGGTCAGCCCATCATGTTGCATGTCCCCGACCAGTCCGTCGCACAATCTTTCTACATCCTTACTGGTCTCCCAACCAGTGTTAACCATTGTTCGACGATCACCACCATATTCCCTCCCCTGCTGGTCACGACTTACTCCAGCATTCCCCTTCACATTACAAATGACGCCTTTCTCTCCATCTGTGTGAGTAATCCCCTAGTAGAGTCTCCTTAACATTTTCTGTCCTTGAATTTCGGTTATCCAGTTGGTAAGGGGCTTAAATTATTGTTTGATCTTAAATCATGTTGGACTGGTATCTTGAATTAGGGATTTTTCTTGTTTTCTTGTGGTGTAGACGAGGTTAAATGGTGATTTCTCGCCTTTATTCAGAATATTCTTGTTGTAAGGTAGGTGTTTTTGTGTTTAATGTTTTTAATGAATTTTCATGCTTCATTGATTAATATACCATGTCCTTTAAATTATTTTTTTTTGGTGGGAATTTTGTTTTGTTGATGGTTTGTTGCGTTAGATTTCATTAATAGTTTTTTTATATGGAATGGGTGCATTGTTTTATGGAAATTTATATTCACTCAATTTTTTTCATTTTAATAAATTGTTTAGTTGGTTGTCAATTTGTATTAGTATTGTGAATCACGTTATCAACATGGAGTAGTGTGTGTTTGGTCGTAAGTGAAGGTGTTGTGTGGGTTGATTAGGTAAAGCTATGTGAGTTATTTTTAAATAACCTTATGAATTGTTTATTTCTCATTTATCGAGTTTCATAAACGGTGCAAATGTGTTCTAAAAACGGAGTTGTGTTTTCCCAAAATGTTGATATGGAGCATGTCACACTATTGAAATATCGTTTGGGTGCGTGTGGCCTTGAAATACATTTTGGGTGTGTAAATGGTGATTTTGACATGTGAACTGTTGGTTTGGATTACCTGTGAGCTTAAGCGTGTATTTGGTTTTTATGGTTTGGTGAAAAAAAATATTTTGGAAGTGTTTGATATAAATACATGTTGAGGTGAATTTTTGAAGGAAAAGTGGTTATGTTTAGTTTGTTCTTTGTGTGGAAAGTGATTAATGAGATTTCAAAGGGATTTAAAAATGAAAAGGTGTTGTTTGAAAAATAATTCTAATGGTTTTCTAAATCTTGAAATTGTTCATTTTAACTATGTTGTTGGTTTATTTGATTTTGTAAATGATGCAGATTGAGTATTGAAAGGATTTTAGTGTGAGTATTATTTCAAAGTGGATATTTGGGGGTGTGAAAGTTTGGTATTGGGTATGGACAACACCTCTTTGGTTTTGTTTATCTATATGTGATATGTGACATGCCATGTGAACTTGGAATTTAAATGAGCACAAAGAGGGAAGCTTTGGGTATTTGGTGGGAGAAACTAGGACCAATGGGCTCATGTTCCGGAGGTGACTCAACTCGGTTTCACTGGACGAACTTAAGATTGAAACACTAACTAAACATGTGTATGATTGAGGTTCGTGGTTCATAAGACACATTTTCTGAGGGTCATGGTTTCTATGCCACATTTTCTGGGGGTCGTGGTTTCTAAGACACATTTACGGAGGGTCATGGTTTCTAATACACGTTTCACCGAGACACTACATTCTAGGATCCCACCGATTTCTAATACCTATAGGGCCTCTCCCACTTTTTGTGTTGAAGGACTACATTAAATTCACCCTTGGCATATGTTGTAACTTTTAGGGTTTTCCTAAAACATTGGGTGTTTTCATAAAACATTGTGTTATTCAAAATATATTGGGTATTTCTTAAAAAATCAGGTTTTTCTTAAAACATTGGGTTTATTTTTACTTACTTATTTATTTATTTATGTTTGTGTTTTCTTAGTGTTAAGTGTGTACTTTTAATCTATGTTGTTTTCTTTGTAGCTGACCCTTATTGACGCTGTTTCTTTAAGGTATTAAAGATTTTTTTCCCTTGATTTATTAAACTGGAAAGTGTTTTCATCATTTAAAATTTATACGTGGAACCTTTTAATTGGGTGACATCCTACAGGGCTTTTGACTCACACCCTACATTCACCTTTGGGTGTGTTTAGATTCTATTTCTTTTGTATTCCAGGTCGAAGCGCTGAACTCAACGATGGTGGTTCATGTTGTAGTTGGTATTCTATTTGAGAGTGGTGTTGATGTGGCCTCTATTTTGTTGGGAGGTTCGAGTCTGAGATTTAATTTCCATTCTTGTATTTTCATTTTAATTAATTGATCGAGTTATAGAACATTAAGTTTGTTTTCATTTGAAGGGCTTGTTTGGATGATAATACTTTAGTTTCAGTTTATATATCTTCTTGACTGTTTTATGTCTCTTATTTTGGGTAAACTGTTCCTACATGTTACTCATTAGGCCCAGGCACATGTGCCAGCCCATGGGGATTAGGAATCCACTTTGTTCCATGTTGCCGACCGGGTTGGGCACCGGGTCAGATGGTGACCTGCCCTGGTTTGTGACATGATGTCTCATATCCTGATGTACATGCCTCTGTGTGGATGACCATCTACATTATTAGAGATTTTTTGTTGGATTTTTGGGTGTCCTACTATTTATATATATTCACACATTCATGGGATCTTCCCACACATTTCATGTATTATACAAATTATTATCCTTTTAATGGAGTCCTAGGAGGACCAAGAGTAGGTAGGTCGTATTTGAGAACAATACACTATGGTCCATACTAGGTATTGTATTTTATAGTATTATACTCCTTCTAACAAGGTTGTACTTTATTTTATAGATTTGGTGGCCATATATTTCTACCTATATTATTTTATGTTCTCGTTTCATACTTTTAAATTTGATATAGATTTATGAATTCATTTCAATATCATTTATATTATAAAATATATCATTTTAATAGAATTTGGATATGTTTTTAGCAGAATATGTACCTGATTCTAAGGCCTCCCATATGTTGATGATATGCATTCATGGCACTAGTATTTATCCCCTATCCAATTGGAGGTACCCTTGTGGTGTCCATATCGTCTTACCATCGTTTGTGTAATCCTTAGTGGGTTAGGTTTTTTAAATTGGTATTTGAAGAGGTTCGTATTAGGAATATGGTTTGGTGTTTTCTAGCTGTGATTTTTGGTTTGGAGACAATGGAAAAATTGATAAAGTACATTGAGTTTTTCATTCAATCCAAAGAATATTTTTTTTATAGTGAAGGATAATATATCCAATGACTAATACCCTAACATACAACTTGTTGACTTGGTTTATATAATCAATTATTTTCATGAAATTTTTTGTATATGCATCGTATTAGAATGGGTATCAGATTCTATTTCCCTTTGAGTAAGCTCCCACGATGCAATCATTAATGGTAGTACATCGTTATTATTTTAGGTTGTCTCCATGAAAATTTCCAAAAAGGATTATTTTATAATATCATGAGGATAATCATCTAAGTGAATATTATTTAATATATATTCCTTTATAGGGGGTGGTATGACCAATTGGTTTTTAATTTTTCCCACAAAACATTGAGTATAAGGATTCATCGACAGTACCTAATGAGGATATGCATAGTATTATTAAACTCCAATAGTTTTAGAGATAGTGTCCTTGATTTTTTTAGTGAGATGTAAACCCCCATGAATTATGGATGAGATTAATGTAGTAATGTTTCCAAGACGCGTGTCTTCTTAATAGATCTATATAAGAGGGGGTAATCCAGTGACCCAAACACACAATGAGACTACCCTATATTGGGAATAATTTATGTATCTCTTCCTAGGGATATTATATCAAGCCACATTTTTAGTGGTTCATATCCATGTGCTTCTTCATCCTCAATAAGACACCATGACTGTGGAAGATTATTCATCAAGGTTCACAAAACTTTTGCAATACATTATAAATATAGTGTCTGGTCCATTATTACAAACATAGAATATATCAAAGCCTATGTTGAGATATCAAGTCTACTGTTAAATATCAATGAATTCCAATATTTATTGCATTTTTGGAATATGATTTGGTAGTGTACAACTTTTGCGAATGAGAATGCGTCAATAACTTGTGTTGGTTGTGGGAAAACTGGTGATAATACTTTTGTATATTGTTTTAAATGGTCGAGACATGTAACTAACCAGGAAAAATGCCTAAATATATAGTTTTATGATATAAGGTTTTCAATTTAGGGATCCCAATATAGTTCGAGTCAACCGAGGTAGAGGTGGTGCTTCTCTTGCGACATTCAGGTATATCGTTAGTGGGATTGTATAACCCACTATGATGCTAACTGAGATATAGTTGTTAGACCACCGAGGGTGAGATATAGTCCATATCATTGGGTTCACATGGTGGGGTATGTGTTATAGTATTATAGATAACAACATGAGTGAGAATATAGTTTGAATTGATTCCTCCACTACGACGAGGTGGTCCATTTGAGGATTGGGGAGCTAGTGCTAGGGAATGAAGATAGTTGCAGTCCTTGGAGGCCTATTACCCAAAGGATCCATGGATTATTAGAGTTACGATCTATTTATTTTCTAATTTATCTGTTGTACTGATATACATATGAGTGATCCATTATTTTCATAACATTTCCCATGTTTTATATCTTGAGATTTTGCTAAATCTCTTGGCTCCACCTTCATAGTTAGAGACTCGTATCGAAGGGGATCCAAGAATCTCAAACTCTTTAAAATACATTGAACTAACCCTTATGGGAGATATATTTTTGTCACATATCATGGTATAAGTTATGAGGTTTTATGAAAGCATATTATTTATATATGGGCTACTAGTAGTATAAGAAAAGATATACTATTTTTGGTGGAGAATGTGGTGTATCTCATAGAGGGGACTCAAAATTCATTAATTAGTGATAAAAAAACCTAGTATTATTATGATGAGATCATATACATGATTATACAACTAATTAACTATTAGTTGGATGTTATTACCATTGTTTTTGTAGATTTTATGAGCTTTCAAATTCATGTTACGATGATGGAGTATGAGAAAAACTTCCTTTTGAAGGTGATGGGTTACCTCAGAACAAATAGATTTAATTCAATATATAAATTCACCTAAGGATAACCTCAATATCAATTTTATCATATTGGATGGATCATATCAATATTTATTAACAAGAGTTTCAATTGGATGAGTTATAGATAAATTTCTTTCACAAACTCAGTGTGTCACCTAAGGAAACCGAAGAATGTTTCACCTATAAGTTGCATAGGAAAATAATTTTATTTTTAGATTATTTTCACTTATACTTGGTGTACATGAATAATAAGTGTCCACTACGAAGGATCGGGCCTCGTAAACCATCATAAAGTGGGAATTTGGTTCTCAAGGATTGACCTCATGTCTGGTTATCACCAACTATTTGTTAAGGATGGGATGTAATAAAGATTGTATTTTGAAGATACTATAGTAAATATGAGTATCATGTTATTCTCTTTATCATGAAAATCCCCCAGCAGTGTTCATGGGTCTCATGAATACGGGTTTTCAACTCGTTTTAGTCCATTTTTGGTATGTCATCATGGAAACACCCTAGTGTACTTGGAATCTTATGAAGAATAAGAAAGAAACTTGATGATAGACCTGTTAATACTTCACGAGAACCATCTTTATATGAATCTATCAATATTTAATTTATGGATTTTATAGTTCCACATCCTAGGACTTGTCATATATAAAGAAGGAAATGTAGTGTATACAATAAAGTTGGATACAGTGTTATCTTAGGGGCCACCCAAGAGCATGTCTATTATATGGATCATCCTTGGGTTGGTATGCTACAATCAGATATTCATGCCAAATGTCAACATGATATCAGCAGCATTGAATTTTTTTCTCAAGGGGTACCCTATTGTGTGGATGTATTGGTTCCAGTGATATTTTCACCAGTCATGGTTGAGGTTGATGAGTGTCCCCACCTTGAGACTTATATAGGTCAGTGTTTAGTATGTAGTGCTTATTGGATCATCAAGGACATGGATTGGAAATTTTATTATGTAGAGCCATGTGGAGATTTCTCATGGGTCATGATATCTGTTACCTTATAAAAAAACTAGGAGATACATGATCTATATCATGTAGTCATGGTCTTCATATTAATGATGTGGTGGCCCTACCTAATGGGTGAGAAATCTACCATCACATATAATCATAAGACACCCAAGTATAACTTATCATAGAACTAAATTTACATTTAAAAGAGGAAATTTATATTTTTCCTCTTGTATTATGACTTCTTGATTGGATACACTTCCATAAATAGGAATGTGTTGGTTTTATTTTTCATAATTCACTAAAAAATAAATTTTTTTTGAAAATTAAAAAAATGCCACCTGTAGATAAATATGTTATGTGGATTTAAAAAATGTTATTATTTTTATAAAAATATTAATAATATATATTATCTAAATTATATAAAATACTATCTCACAAAAACATATAAAAATTATTTTTACAGAAAACGTATATTTGAAGAAAAAAATAACTTTTCCAAACATTGAGTACTTATTTCGGAAGAATTAGTCAATTTACTTTTATTGAGTATATATTATATATATATCATAATTCAATTAATTCTATTCATTCATAGAATTTTAATAGAATTTTTACAAATACCATATTCAAATAATAATAATATCACGATGTTCATTTAAGAATGGGGTTTCATTAGGTATATAATATCAAATATCATATTCTAAAAAAATATCGGGGTTCTACATTCTTCTACAATTAAATACATTTCCCCACAATAATTTTAACTTATCATAAATATTAAATGGTTTGATATTTGAAAATACCTTTGTGATATATCCACATTTTAATAAGGGTTAAGAAAATATCTTCATAAAAATATGGAAAAGGAAATATAATGGTCTTCACAAAACAAGGTTTACAAATAGGATTAAATTAGTGGGATGTAAAAATATAGACATGGAAAAAAAATAATGACTACGAAATAAATGACAATGATATAGAACACAATTATAAAAAATGAAACCATCAGAAAATGGTAAATCTATTATTTGTTAAAATGTCATTAATATCTTAATAAGAAGAGAAAATGAATGTAGTTTAAATTTCATGTTCCTTTTTATAATGTAGATGTATTATTTTACTCTCTAGATAAAGCACTAATGAAAATAAACATACATGATTCATTCCATGTCTAATGCATAATCACATTTTTACCTTCTATTTATTTCAACTACATCTCTTAAGCTAGGAAATAGATATTTGAGATGAAATTTTTTAAGCTTGAAGAACCAAACTAATGTTTTAATTAATCCAAAGGTCCATAATACATTAACATAGCCTCTAAAAATTTTACAAAACCAATTTTTTTCATATATTATTCAATAAAAATCATTAATTTATAAAACCTCAATAAAAACATCCAAATTTCAACATAATTCGCTGTGTAATTTATTTTTCTCTAGACCCTTCCAAAATATCATGGGATAAATTAAAAAAACCAAAAAATATAAATTTTGTCACTATATTATCATAAAAGTATTCCTATAAATATCAAACGATAACTATTAATATTCACATACCGAATATATTAATACATTACTCACGTACTCACCTAAAACAATGTAATAACATGAATTACCATAAATCCTCCACGAAAACATAAATGATTCAAAAAATTAACCATATCATTATTCCTTAAATAAAATCATATTTTATCAGGTATATTTCATACATCTAGAAATTTTATGAACTCCATCAATGATAATTTAATCTACATGTCATCAAATTAAAAATTCATACCATGGACATCGGTACTATCCCATTTAATTTAGAAATAATAATTAAACATAATGCACATATTCTATGACAAATTTCTTAAATAATGTATTATTTCCCATAAAATATCACCGAACCACTAATGTCTAGGTCATCAGTACCATTTAAAATATTATTAAAAACCCTTGGGGGGAAATCCAATGATAATCAATACTTTGGTGTTCAATGATTATTATAACAAACATATCATGGATAAGACACATCCAAAACATAATTCATCAAATCCAAATACGAAAAATACTTATATCTGTCCACTTTAACTAAATACATGGTGTAATTCCTTCTTTGGTCAAGAATTAAATCATGGATTAGGGAATTAAATCAAATAATTAAAATTATCCCAAGAAATATGACATTGATATCCTCAGCGACTTATTTCCCTATAAAAAATATATAAACACACACAGAAACATCTCATTCATTTCAAAAATTCACTGAGGTGTCTTTTCCCATATTTTTTACATTATGAAAATTGATTTATCTATCCTTCACAGTCTCTACAACCTAATCTCTCAGCAAACTATATACATATCTTCATTAGTAAATCTATGATTTGGTTATTGATTAATTTTTAAGTATTATTTCATTATAATTTATAATTGATAATCACAATATCTTTGACTCTAGTATTCATCCCAACTGGATTATCATAATCACTATCGTTACAAATGTTCCTTCTAGTTCCATCTATTAACTGAAACCAAAACTCACTATTTGAGAAACAATAAACATTGTTGGAAGAAAATTTATACCTAGCATACCAAAACATTGGATATAATTCTAAATACAATTAGAGTTTTATGGTCTACTATGTTTTTCTAAATCTCATCAGCCATGTTTCTAATAACTGTTTTTTATATCATCAATAAAGGCCCTGAATCCAGTATCCCAGATCTAGTGGTTATCGCAATAAATTATCCATTTATATAAGAAATTGTACCTCTATGGAGCAAATATTTTAGTATTATTCTCAATCTAGAAACATACTAGATTTTAATATTTCCATTAAAAATATAAAAGAGAAAAAATTATTTTCATTCAGAACACAATTATTTTTCATAGCATATCCAAATATATTTGTCATAAAATAGTTCCTAATATCCTTGGAATTGAAATAATTAGAATGGAGTGAGATCAAATCCTCCTTAATGGTATACATACATAAAAATCTAAATAATTCCGAAATAATATGATAAGAACAATTGGTGACCAAATGATTCTATATAAATAATGTCACATGCTTAAATCTAGTCCTTAAATATCATAAAAAAATTAATAATCACCTAAATATTAATAACTGACTTTGTAATGATAAAATGCATAATGTGATATATATAAAACATAATGTCTATGATATGTCAAATATATCTAGAAATTCAGTCAAGCCCTTGTTCCATTACATCTACATAAATGGTTAAGGCCTCGTCAGAAACCCTATCTACATTTTCTCAAGAGACCAATCAATGCATCGATTGGATATTTTGGGTCCCAACCTTCAAATACTAAGTATAATGCATTACTCATTTGAAATGGGTGAAACATAATCAGCATAAACTTTCATATTGAATCTATCATATCAAATGATAAAAATTACCCTAATCAATAAATATAATCCTAAAACATCCAGTGTAATATGGATAATGGTATAAAAATAGTATATCCCCAATTAAACTAATAATAAACCATCGAATAAAATATGGTAGATGTTATCATAAGTTAATAATATTATTAAATAATAACATTAATGAAAGGATGTTTATAAAAATGAAAATATATTTAAATTATGATTGTAAAAATTTATTAGGAAAATTCCATTTCCACTTTAAACTCACTTATTTTTAAAACGATTTGAATCTTTGAAGGAAAAACACATTCCTTGAATGAAAATTTTAAACATGTAATGGATTCCTCAAAGAAAATATTATTCATTGTGATGGGATAATACATTCAATCAGTTTATGTTAAAATAACATTCCCTTAAAACTATTATAAAAAACATTAAATGTATATCAATTAAAAAATGTCAAGAAGATTTCATTAAAACAATTTTTTTAAAAAGATAACATGGGTAAAAAATTTTATTATGTATGATTGAATAGCAATAGACCTATTATTTAAAATATTTTAAAAAATACTTGGAATTTGGATGATAAATATTCCACACTAGATAATTTTGTAAAAATAATCTATAATATTGATGTAATTGTAAAATAGAATCATTCCTCTTTGGTAACATTTGAATCATATCACCATGTGGGTAACAAAATCAAATCAATAATTAAATTTATTGATTATATTTATTTTCATGATACAAAAATATCAACTAGGTAGTACATACCCCGCACAAAATAATTATGTGGTGAATATGAAATATGTCTCATGGATATAAAATTATGTTGAGAAACACATATATGATTTACTTATAATATCTTGTCACTCATTTATTTATAATTAATGGTTAAAATCAATGTTTTGATTAGTAACTATTTAACTTTTCACATATTGTATGGTTCATTAGTTTTGGTCCTTCTAATTTGATCAATGTTCCATTATATCAAATTTTGAATAATAATATATATATATATATATACAAATATATATTTATTTATTATATAAATATTGTGGGTAATTCATTAAATGTAGGAATTTTAAAATTAATTACATTACTCATTGAGATGATAGGTCGTACATACACATGAATGGTGTTTTAAACCTTATACAAAATAATTGAAATAATAGTCAATAATAATTCACCAATAAATAATCATTAATATATCATATATATTCATTATTTAAATCCTTATCATGATCTATGTAAAATGTAAATGAAAAATGAATATAATCGCTTGGTATAGGTCCTAGTCCACGTGTATGAATGAGTGTTGTTTTGATTTCCCAACAAATTAGAAGGTATGAATTAATATATTATATAATAACTAAATATGAATAATAATGTTTAAAATATAATATATAAATATTAAACCCATTATAATTCATTTCCATAAAATATGAAAATGGTAAAATAATTATTTTGCTACATTGAGATGGTAAGTCAAATGTACGCATGAGCAATACATTCACTTCTATTTTGATGGGAATGATTATTGATACTAGTAATTTCAAAATCATTATAAGATATCAATATATTTTTAATACATATTTTACCATTTTATGACAAAAAAAATTGATTTATAAAATATATAAGAAGAACTAATATGAATGTGATTGGATAAAGAGATTCGCTCTTATTTGAAAAAAAATTCATTGGATCCTCCAAATAACCCAAAAAATTTTCTTTTAAAGATATCTTAACATCTAGACTGTGGATAATAATGTTTAGAACCAATTTTTTATGTTTTGGATGATCAATAAATCAAAATTTGGTTTTACTATTTCTGGGGGGTGGTTCCCTTTTATAATATTGGTGAGGGGAACTTTTGGAATTTCAAAAAAAAAATTATGAACATTCCAAAGAAGAATGCATGACAATGTTAATTAATTAAAATAAAAAATTTGTAAGGTTTAAATAAAGTCATACAATGAAATTTAGAAATGTTTTAATTTCATTTTATTCGTTTTTTAATTATCTACTTGGTTAATCATTTCAGACCTTAACTATAGTAACAAATAATTAAATTACCAAAGGGTAATAATGTTACAATAAATAAAAAGATAATCATAGATGGATAAAAGATTGTGTGATCAAAAAAGCTAAATTCACGTGTCTGAATATGTATTTTTATTAATTTTTAATTCTTTAAAAACATGTTATTTTGATAAAATATTATTAATCTCAAATTTTCCAATATTAATTTCATATAACATTAAATATATCAATACAAAGAGGGAAATAAAAACTAATTCATTAAAATATATGTAATAATTCATATATATTATATTATTACTATACATATTATCTCATTCATATTATATCACTTATAATTTTTTTAATTCAATTAAATTTTTTACTAATTTAATAAATATTGTATTTGTGTTGCAAGTGAATTTATGGTGAATATATAATATATAAAAAATAGAAATACATTTATATAAGGAGGACAATTTCATTAATCTCAAGATTTATGTTTATATTCATTCATATATTTCTTTTTTCCTACTCAATAAACAGAATATATAATTAGTACAAGGGGAGTGTCACTTCGTATCTTTCATTGCATTAAATATTAAAAGTGTCATTTTGATGATATTGTGTCTCCTAAATGATTGTATTTAAATAATAATATGATTATAGTATAATGAAAATAATAAAATACAAATTATTTTGAAATACTATGACCTTTACACCTATATTTAACCTAGATTAAGTTGTCATACCCTTTACTATGTCGACAAATTTTACCGCATTTAATATTCATAATGCATAAAACTAAATGGAGAAATTTAATAAATTTGAGCCCCATGATTCTGAATATGGAATAAATTTTATCAAATTAAATACTCATATATAGTATGACTTAATTTTAAAAAATGTGTTTTAAATGCGATGAAAAATGATATTTGGAAAAAATTATTATATTACATAAAAATGAATTTTTTATAAATAATTCATTTTTACACCATATTAAATTTTAAAATTTATTCTAGTGAACATAATTTGACTATAAATAATATAATTTAACTAATATTACCCTGAATCCATTTTGAAATAAAAAGGATATTTTCAAATTCTTGAAATAGAAATAAAATTTTCAATAAAAATAATTATATTGCAATATTCGTTTGACTATAAATATTTTTAGAAATAAAATGAATGTATCACAATGAGATATATTTGATATTTTGATTTAATAGTTTTATTATTTTTATGATAATTTAATTATATTATTTCCACAAATTAATTATTTTATTTTTCCAAAACATATATTAAAATCATTTTTAAAGAAAAGTTATTTCTAAAGAATAAAATAACATTACATAAAATATTGTTATTATTTCATAAGAATTATTAAATTCATTATTTGAGTAAAATATTTATATATATTTTTCCCAATTTGGATAATAGAATTCATACCCTCCAATTTTTAATCTATGTTATAAAGGTAATATATAAATAATAAATTTTTGGTGTTCACTTAAGATCGCTATTGGGTTTTTTAAATGCTATCAAACATAGAATTATTTTAGAATTATTTACCATTACAACATGATTATTGAAAATAAATTACATCCACATTGAAATGTAGTTCAATTTTATATGTATGGGTATATAAATAAGGGGTCCTCTTTGTTTGCATCCACTACTTCTGTGGAATCTTCAACCACAACATTATGGGATTTCTCCTGAAAAATTATTTCATAAATTTTAGAAAAATTATAAGTCCTAAAATAATATAAATTTAAAATTATTTAAACATCAATGGATAAAAAACAAATCATACCCTCTTTGTATATGATCTTGGGTTATGATTATTTTTTATAGGCCCCCTAGTAATTATGTTGTAGTGGGTGTATCATTGTCTTCATCACTATACTCTATGTATAACCATGTATCAAATGAATATGAAAAAATAATTTACTGATTGGTAATACACAATGCATTCACAATAATTCCATAATAAAATGCGTCTAGGAAAAAAATTTCTCTATAATTGATCTTGAAAATTACTTCAACAACTTTTAGAAATGCCTATTGGAGTAGGTTTATTGTGAATGGAGGTAGATAATCAATATAATAAAAACATTTCTTCAAAATTAAACCACTTGGGTTGTGAATTATTCCATATATTGAGAGTGTTAGATATTTTATAATTTTTCATTTGAAAATATCAAATAATTTCTTGAGTTTTTAGCTTCCACAAAATCATCCCAATATTCATCCAATTCGTCATGATCTACCAAATGTGCATTAATTGGAAGTGATACTAATTCAAAATCCTATGGAAAATGGTTTGGAAATATTTGAGACTATTTACATTATAATTTCATCCTCACAAGGTTATTTTATTTAAAATGTTCGAAAATCAATATTTGAATCACCCTTTCCTTTAGCCTCCTTTTGAGATAATAATTACATAAAATAATTTAAAATAATATTCAATTGATTATTTAATTTTATAATAATGGTGATAATATACTACAATTGTGTATTCATATAAAATTTTATGATAGGCTCGTAAAAAATATTAACATGAAAGTAATTTAAAAAATCACCTTTAAAATCCGTCTTTGAACCAATAAATGAATATGTATAATAAAGTTCAATTTTTTTGGTATCTGGAATTTATTTATTTTTTGTTTTTATAGAAAATAAATGTGTGAATGTGATTTCCCTCACCAAAAATGGTTCCGTATTTATGAGTGTATTTTATTATATATCTTAACAACTAATTTTTTATTTTCCTAATAATAAACAATAATTCTCACCTTATGGTTGATGTCTCAGGGAAGCCACTCAAACACACTAATTTAATATTTTAATTATTTAAAACTAGAATATACAAATATAATAAACTAATAATAAAATTGAGTTTCTTTTTAAATTCATGACATTTTTAAATTTTATAAATATTTGAATGAAAAAAGATAAAAATAAATAATTATGTTTTTGATGAATAAATAAGAAGTTATTCGTTGTAGTTCACAATAACAACAACATTGTACTTTAAAGTTATTACAAATAATCTTATCAATTTTCAAATGATAATGGTAACTAAAAACCATCCCAATAACATGTTATTTTCCTACACTAACCCTATTTATGTGGGAAAATTATCTCTCATGACATCACTATAATTATACTCCACCTTATTTGAAGTATTACGTTGACGAAGGATATGAATATAAATTAATTTAATGATGAAACCAATAGTAATGAATAATATGAAATCCTAGATAAACTACTGAAAAATACATCAAATATAATAAATGAATAATGAAAACACATTGTTTTGCATGAACTCATGCATCACGACTCACCCTAAAATGAACAAAAATATTAAAAATAAAATTATCTTAATTATTTTATTAAAATTATTATTATGTAATATGGTTATTGAAAACACATAAATATATTTTGTTGTATTATATATAATAAGATTAAAAACAATGTTATGAATCATTAGTAATGATAATATAGAAGATTAATAGGGATCACAGGATAATTATAAATATTGGGTTTTAAAAAATTCGGTTTACACAAATAAAGGAAGTGATTCCCTAAACCAGTAAGATTATACAATATGAATCCCATTTATCAAAAAATAAAAGGGTGTTATAACCACTTCAATTTTCTATTGACGATGACCAATATGAGATCTAATATTTTAAGCATTTGAAAACCCATTTACAGGAGAAATTAAAGCACATCAATATCACAGCCTAAACCATGTTCACCAAACCACCCCATCAATATCTCACAATCACACACCTTGTCTTAGAGAATTTTCTGGTGTATTAATGTGATATTTTTCGATAACCTAAATTTTTGAGTATGCAAATTATTTTTAATGGAATAATAAATATGTTTTCATCCTATTATTGTTACATTATAAATGATTTTAATATTGAGACAAACTAAAAAAATTCAAATTTTTGGTAATATTTAAATTCAACTAAGAAATTTATTTTGATGAATTAATGGATTTTTGAAATAAATAATATTTTAATAAAATATAATCATTAAATAATTTTTATTAAATATAAATGATAACATATTTTATGTAATCTAGATATATTTTTTATAAGTTTTCTAATATGGTTATTGTAAAAAACATATATTCTATCGAAATAAATTACAATTCATATTTTTAAAGTAGAGATTTACATATATAGAATTATTATTTATAAAATTAAAATTATTTTTTAAATAATATTCTCAAAATTATACAATTGTTAATTTTTCATATATTTTTTCAAATTTTAATTTTCTGGTAAAAAAGTAAATACCATATGAATATATATTGTTTATTATGACGTTATAATGACATCAAAACGATTTAATAAATACAATAAAGGGTATCCAAGACCAAAGAAATGTATTATATTTAATATTATGTGATTTTATGTTCAATTTACTAATTTTATAAAGCCCTTATGAATCTTCAAAGACCATTAATATAATTTATGATTTTAAAATCATTATAAAAGTGTATGAATCACTTCAACATGTGAAATGTTATTATTATATTATTTTTGTCCCATAGACATAAAAAATAATGAAACATAATCCCATTTTCTGGAAAATATTGGATAAATTATCATAATGTTTGTCGTAATGGTTATATTATTATATTAAGTCCAAAACATATGGTTGAGAAATAATAAAGAAACCACCACTCGTTCCCTATATAAACCCTCACAAGATCCCATTTATCATCAATAAAAATCATTATATCAGATAATTACACAATTTTACCCTCTCAAGATTCCAATTATGCCACTACCATGCCATCATTAATCTCTAACCAAGCATTAAGATTCACACACTCATGTAAGGTATCCTTTAATTCCCTACATTATTAATGATTATTTATTATCTTATGACTTACATTTATAATTCCAAATATTTGGATATGATATTACATATCCCCATTACAACCCATTTTATATAAAAATTATTTGTTACCCTTTCCCATTCTTGAGGTATTTTTTATGAATTTGTATGTGTTTTCATTATACTGCCAATATTTCACCATGATTTTGCATGAAAAAATAATTCTATAGTGAATACCATTCCCTTTTCCTATAAATGATGTGCACCATTATACAATTATACATATTTGACATATGAAATAAATTTATGTATTACTCACTCCATGATAATAGAATAAAATATACAGATGAATGAAACCATGTGGTATGATATATGTGGAACACTTTAGCAAGAAAATGAATTAAAAGTTGCAGGTTCACCTAGAGTAATAAGACGCTCCAATGCATTGGGTAATGGTTACTCTTCGGATATGTCGTGTCGGGACATGGAGCGATCCTGATTCCATTATGGAATTTTTCACCATCATGATTTTTTGGATGTTAGCCTTGACATATGATTATTATGCAGTTATTTAAGTTGTTTCCACATTTCCCATGTTTCTTATATCATTATCATATTGTATAATTCCTCACTAATATTTTTTATGATTCTCACACCTTTTATTCACCAATAATTTTTTTTATTTTCAACATGTATTAACATATTCATGTTATTCCATGTTTATTCCAATACTGGGATTTATTTCTCACCATTTCTTATGTATATCCCCAGGTAATACCATACAGTTTTTTGTTGGATAATGTTAATGAAGTTTTCAATAATGAAGTTGTTTTCCTAGTTTTAAGTTGTTCAGTAATATACATAATTCAAAAATAAAATAAATATATCAATCTTTAGGTTTTTATTATTTGTACATTCATGTAATAAATAATGAATTACTATGTAATAAAAAGGATGTTATTTATAGTCGGCATTACAGTAAAATCATAGTTATTTTTGGGATTAGGATTATAAGTCTCTAGAAAAATACGTATGGATAAGACTAACTATATGAAAACATCCCTGAATTTTGGTAAGTATTGAATAACTGGTCCATCAAGAAAATACATCCCATTATAGATACTATAAGTGGATGTGGATTTAAATAAGATGTACATAGTGTTAAAACCTTAAAACAATGCATTGAGTTCATCCTATCCAAGAAATGGTGAATGACCACATTCCTCATTGGACACATTGTTCGACACTCTAGGGGGATATGATTTTGTAAATATATAATCTCTTTATAAAAAAATTTTATGGGAACAAAAAACCCATTAGAATTTATGATAGGAAATATATCATAGATAACTTAGTTTGAATCTTAAGAATCGATAAGTTAAGAAGTATATTAAATATAAAAATCATTCTTTTAATTTACTTGGATTATCCCTTTATGTATTATACAGTTTAAAATAATCATACCTATTTTCTTTTTCGTCTATCCAATGTCTGTAAATAGGAGCAGTCAATTAAAAAATCAATGCACTAGTCAATGTTTTGACTGACACAATGAGATGCACATCCTGAATGGAGAGGGAATCAAGAAATTTATGAATATACTATCTCAGATGAATTAAGTTATGAATATAATCCTAGAGTTATAATAGATACCAAATCCACCAATGAATGAACAATAGGTAATCAATTCCTTTATAGGACAAAATGCACTAAATTTTAATGGAATATTTGATCCCTTATTTTTCCGAAAAAATAGATCAACTCTATCGAGAACATCTTATCCATCAATAAATATTCCGAATTATAGATGGTTCTACTATTTGTTAATCATGTATGGAGAGAATTTGATATTTGGTGTTATTGGATCTATAATATGAATCTTGAGGAAGTGATCTATGTGACGGGGGAAGGTGTTTTTAAAATGTTTTCAAATAAATTTTTTCCTTCAAATCTCTTTTTTAAAATAGAAATGGATTTCCTTGTCCTCAATGGAAAATATTATGAATCTATTGGGGTGTATGAGGACAAAATAAAAATTCTTCCATGATATTTCTTCTTCTTTTTCATTACACACAAATTCATGGTTTATAGATTCTTTGGTGGGATAAATCCTATTCTATGAAAATAACTATAAATCTAAGGCATTGATGGATATGAGTAAATTGTCTCATGTTCCTAAATGTCAATAGGGAAGTTGTTGAATCTTAAGGGAATCCTGGGGATAGGAAGCATAAAGTGGAGTTTAATTATGGAGGTCCCATTGTGAAATCTTATGGTGCTTGGAAATTTAAACATCCCTTTTTTGAATGGATAAGAATAAAGCACACTTGAAATAAGGTTCGAGGAATGCGATAATTCTTTAGGTAATGGAAGGAAGGGAATCTTGGTAGCAGTTTCCAATAATATAATCCCACAAATAAAATGAAGGAAAATAATTCCCTCTTCAACCTTATGTAAATTGTTTATTATTTCAAATGAAAGGAACCATGGTATTGTACAAACTAAAGCACTACAACATGGGTTTTTAGAGATAACCAATAACCTCCAAGACATCCAGCATGAGAATTTACCATCACAACCACTATGTTGGATCCCAATAATCAAGGGGAGATAGGAACACTAGTTAATCATTCATGAATAGTGAACATACTTTTTCATTGTGGTGCTAAATAATTAATTTATATCATGAATTTATAGTATAACTAATCTATCTCCACACCAAAAATTTGTTATAGGCCCTCTCTGAAAATATAAAATTGTAAAATTAATGAATTGCATGTATACAACTCCTCTGCTATCAAAATTTGTGGGATAAATTTACCAAAACATCTTGTGATAATACATTTAGTGGAATTTGATAGAATTATGGGCATGTATTTTCAGACCATATAGAGAACCAACATAAATTCTCTTGAGAAAGAAAATCACTATCTATATAGATACTTGACCCCTAATTCTGTACATGTTCAAGGAGGGGGATGAAGATTCATCAACAAAAAAAATATACGAAATGGATAATTTCTCTTATGAACAGGCATATATAGCTCAAATTATTAAGCCTATGTCAATATTCATCATTGAAGACATTATTTTTGTGAAGGGATATTATAATGTGTTTTATGATGCCTTTTCTATCTTCCTTCTAGTTGAGAGGTTGAATATTCAATTTCTCTTATAACATGGGAATTTCAATTATCCATGCTCCATATAGAACTGTTTTTTTAGATCTTGTTGAGTTAAAGAAAAAACTATAATATAATTTGGATAAGGTTTTCCTATGACAAAGTGCTTCACCATGGGATGAACTTTTCAACTACACCATGAAGAAGGTTAGGTGAATGTTACTCTTCATTGATTATTTTGAGCTCAAAAAGATCCCAATAAGAAGCAATTATTATCTACAATATATTGATTACTTATTCGATTTTCTAGGACGAGCACAATTATTCTTCCAAGAGGATCTATTTTTGTTATATTACCAAGATAGAGTGAAGAAGGAGGATATCCCCAATACTACTTATCATACAGGTTACATACACCTTGATTTCATAGTAATTCTAGTAGGTCTCACTAATGCTCTAGAAATATTCATGGTGTTGATTAATAAAGTCTTTATGGATTACCTCAATAAATTCTAGGTAGTATTTATAAATTATATTAATTCATAATCCAAATTAAATGACTATTATGAGGAGTTCTTGAGCACTATTATAAAAAAAATAAGAAGGGAGATTAGTTATTCCATGTATACAAAATGGGATTCAGGTTTCAAGGAAGTCACTTTCTTGGGGAATATAATCACAAGAAATGGGGCATCTATGTACCATTCAATGGAATAGGAAATTGATTGTTAATTGATCCCAATACATATCACATATATCTATAGTTTCCACAAATTATAATGGTACCATCACCAATTTGTGGGAAATTTCTCTCAATTATAAGACCTTGTAACTAAACTAACATGAAAGGGACTTAAATTTACATGGAATGACTAATGTAAAGAGATCATCAAGGTATTGATAATGAGGCTCATCACTGCACTTGTACTCACACTACCCATAGGTGGAGAAAATTATTTGTTAATTAGTGATGTTTTAAAGAAGGGATTTGGTGGTGTGTTAATGAAAAATGACAAAGTGAGAAAAAATTCTTCATCATAGTTGAGTGTTATAAAGAAAATTACCTAACACAAGATCGGGAGTTAGCTACTGTGATCTTAAATATGAATATATGAAATAATTTTCTCTTTGAGGATATGAAGAATAGATAAATCCTTAATTTACCCTTTTTTATTACATATATTTTATCGGAGGACGTTCCTGATCTCAACGGGATGGCGACAATCACATGGTCATAAAATGACACAAATGAGGGAACAATTTTGGACAAAATGAACAACAACATTGAATATATATAATAAAAAAGGGTACATCAGAAGATAAATAAGATATGTGCATATTCCATAACTATAAGAAAACAACAGAACTAAAGAACAATGAATGAATCAAAAATCTCTAAATGAAAAGTCCACTTGCAATGTACACAAGACAAATAACTACACCAAGTGATGGTGTGGTTGAACTCCCACCATCCCACTACCAGCTACCCATCAAATAGACATGAACCATGCTACCTCACTATGGTGCCTTTCTTTTTCCTACACTAGAGGAAAAAAACAATGGTCTACACACCACCGACGAGGTGAGAATGGTGTGATCTAACAGGCTCATTAGGTTCTCACCCAAGTATTCTTTAACAAGCCAAAGTACAACAATTCCTACATACTCATTTTTTTAATATCCTGGCATGATAAGTAGTAAAGATGTTTTATAGAAAACATGTTAAACATTCCCCTTTTGTCATAGTTCTAAAAAATAACGTATAAAAATTTCAATGAACCTTTTCCAAATCATTTTTCACAATCATAAACATGCATATCAAGGCTAACTCATAATCCCAAGAAATAAAAAATAGAAACACATGTATCACACCACCAAGGATTACTACATGTCTTTGCCACAGAATACTCATAATAAAATAATCCTAGTTCATAAACAATTTCCTAGAACAATTGTACTAGGAAGTCAAGGAATACCCCTTGAGTAATCCCCCAACAATGTTAATATCAACTACCTAGAACAATAGGCCAATGAAGTAGATAAAATCCCCAATAAAAACATCGTTGATAGTCACTAAAAAACGGACGATGAACCAAGATAAATCTTCCACATAAGTTCCCATGGTAACCCATGTGATCTTTTAAAAAATTTTGACAAATATTTTTTTCATTCCCTATTGGCATTAACCAACTTGTTAACTCCTTTCACAGTTACTGTAACAACATTGATTTTTTACTATTTAAGGTTCTTGATAGTTATTATAAATGGAAAAATGGCCCATGATGACTATGGTTGATATATCTATCCACATCTAAATAATTTTTCCAAATATATATTTTTTTTCATTTAAATCATTTCATAGAATATGATTTTTATAAAATTGTAATTATGTCAAATTTTGTACAATTCATTTTCCATGAATTTAATATTAGTAATAAATCATAGATAATTTATATTACAAATTTTAATATGTCATTATCATTTTAAATTTTCCTAAAAAATTTGTGTATCACATTAATTATTTCAAATTATATTACTTTTAATATTTTTAACATTATTTATTTTATTTTTCCCTTAATTGACTAGTTATGGAATAAAAATTAAATTAGGATAAAAGGTAATTAATTATTGACTGAAATTTTAATAATAAATTACGATGATGAATAAAAATCATTTATATTGGATTTTACATTATATATCTGACAAAAACCTGTGTTTATCCCCATGTTAAATGTATTATTTTTATTTAAAATAATATTGTGGAATTTTTTTCCTTACATAAAATATTCTAAAGTTCATAAACACATAAAAAATGGAGAAATGCCCATATAACTGAATATTTTATTGTTAAGGATGAAACTGACTAACCCAATAAAGTTAATGAAACTATTAAATTCATTTTATAACCCTTAACATATTATTTTCAACCCTTATGTACATAATTTAAACATTACCATGATAATAATAATTAATAATGATACTTTTTAAAAATTACAAAAAATAAAAGAAGAATATTAATAAACTCTTGACCCACTAATTCAAAATATCATATACAATTTTCATTATTTAGATAACAAAACTGGAATAATATTATTAAAAATTTAATTGAAATTTTTTGATGAAAACAGTTTTTCAAAAAAATGCATTGTAATTATGAATTGTTTTAATAAAAATTTTAAGTAAAAATTATTTTAATACAAAATTGGATAATTTTAAATTAATTGAAACTAATTAAATGTTAAAACAAATCTATAATATAATTTTACATATTAATCACTTAGAAAAATCTATATTTTTTAATGTTTATTATAAAAAATCCATCTTTTCAGAAAATAATTAAAAATTAATCTAATGATTATTTTCATAATGTGACTTTAAATTATTAATTTAGTTTATCCAATAGTGCTTATTAACCTTTATTAAATTAAATATAAATATTTATCATAATTTTTTTTGAAAAGGTATTTTGAAAAATAAAATATATTACAATCAATCATTACTATTTCCCAATAAGTAATAAATAAATTTCCATTAATTAAGGTTTTAATGTATCTTTTATAATTCATTTAATACTATTAGGACCCAAAAATTATATTTATGGGTTATAATAGTAATATTAAAAATAGAATATTTTATGTTTTGTTTATGTGTGGTGGTGTATGTCATATATTCTATCAAACATAATGCCCTTTTTGAAAAAATTAATAGAGAGTTACACTTTTACCATTTTTTGGGTTTCCACCCTAGATGGTTTTAATGTATTTATCCAATTAAATTAATTATATGTTATTCTTTTCCCATGTTACTCTCATTATTATTTATTTTTTCCATTTATTTTTTATTTGTGGTACGACATGATACTAACAGTATAGTCTCCCCACTAATGGACTTAAATCCTCGCTCTTATTAGACCACCAATTGTGTACAGTGAAGCATACTTGATATCATGATTCACTCAGGTTCGAAGACAATTTTTTATTAATATAAAAATAGGTTATATATATCAATTTATATAAATCATATCTCATTGTAGAAGTGTTTTGGTTATGTTGAGCGAAATTGGAATTGGTGTCGGCTTATTTCTATAATTTTTATAGTCAATGATAATATTAAAATAATAATTTAAAAATATAATATATCCTTTCATAACTATTAAAAAATTCTATTCTTAATAAATATTAATATTATTTTTATTTAATTTCCCATATTCATCCAGGATAGATCTTTATAGCATACATCAGGTATGTGTATAAATACAGAAAACCAATAACATGCTCTAACTCAATGTGTGACTATGATAAAGTATGTGTGTAATAAAATTATAAAATAAAAGTAATAATATTATATTATTTTTAATTTTTGGTAATAAAATTTCATGGGATTTATATAGATATTGAAAATAATGATGACACCTGGAAAATGATACTACATGGATGTCATAGTATGCACAACTCCAAAATAATGTTTTAATTTCGTTATTAAACAGTGGGAATGAAGTTAGTTTATAATGTGTCTATTTATAATAATAATTATATTTAAAATTTTAAATTAATTTCTAATTTCATCATTATAACCTAAAAATAGATGTGGTGGTGAAAAATAGAAGTCTCCACTTTATGGATGTTGTAGTCTGTAGAAATGCATGATCAATGTTCCTTTGTTTTTATATGATTGTGGGAAACAATAAATAAGGGGTTTCCATTAATATAATTACTATTAATAATAATAATTATATTAGTATCATTATAATAATGTGGTTATGATAGGTTTGTAAGGGAAATATTAAAATGCGAAAGATAATGAAAATGAAATTCTCACTATGGGATCTTGAACATTCACATGGAAGAATCCTTGGAAATGATAAAAGATGGATAAATTATGTGGACATGTGGATTTATTTTGTGGAATGAACATCTAAGAGTTTAATTTTGGTCATTTTTTCTTGGAAATTTTTGTGGTTATTTTTAACATTGATATTGTGGATGTAATCCCCTGTTATAAGTAATGAAATGAGATCTTTTGTGAACATCATTTATTTTTCAATGATGGAAATACACTATTCAATGATTAGAAGGTCAAAAATGTGATAAATAATGTATTTTCTAGTTGGATAAATTATATTAATCTTCTTAATCTCATTTTTATACATGTATTAAAAATTTATCGGGTCATTTACCTTTTTGTTACATTTTACCATTTTCATTTTTCCCTAGGTAATGATTTTTCTAACAACTATTATATATTTTAATAATGATATAAAATAACTAATATCAACAAAATTTAATTTTATGATCCTAAATTTAATCCACATATTAACAATTTCAATTTCAAAATAATATAAAATAAAATATTAAATTAAAACATTAAAATATGAAAAAAAAATTATAAGAATTTTTTTAACTATTAAGGGTTCTTAATAACATTTAGTAAAGATTTCCAATTCAATGTGTGATTATTTATTTAAATAATTTTTTATCCTTCAAATTAATTTCATTTCTAGAATATATATATATTGGATTAGATAAAAATTTCACAATGCTAATAAAATATTTTCTTTAAAATAAATATTTTAGTATTATAATGATCATTAAAATTAATCCTAATTATCAAACATTTATTCTATAATATGAATTTTAACATAATAAATAAAATGAAAAAATTTATTTAAACTATTAGATACATTTTAATTTATGTATTTTAAAATGTTTTGGAAATATAATGTTTAATAAAATCTAGAAAATAGTTTTTTTTGTAAAATATTACAACATTTCTGAAAATGATTAACATGGGTTTTATAAATTAAAAATAATATTTTGAAACAATTTTATTTATATTAAATATTTATTTATATATATAAGTCAAAAATGTAAAAATCCTTCTTTTAATATTATATATTCAAAAAAATGATCATATTATCAAGATTAGTATTATTCCACATTTCAGCTAAAAATTAGTTATTTTAGGAAAATTAAAAAAACAATCTTATGATTATATTGATACGTGGAATTAAATAATGTGGTAATTTTTTATAAATTGAAATTAACGATTTATTAATTTTTATTTAAAATGAACATTCAAAACATTATGAATAACTACTTTTATATAATAATATTCTTCTTAAACATCATGTGTTATTAATATTATTTAATACTAAGTTTTAATTTAAATAATGACTTTATATTAGTAAATATATTGAAAGATTATATATTAACATAGTAATTATATAAAATTGGTTGATGTAATTTTTTAATAATTTTAATTGTTATTTAAGAATGATAAATCCTTCAAAATATTAAATCATATTATTTAAAAATATTTTAAATATAATATATCTGAATTGGTTAAAATATTTTTATTTACTTGTGGTTATATTATTATAATAATTTTCTTCATAATTTTCATTTATTATGTTTCCTATCATTTTTGTTCTATGTTTCATATGAAACAATACATTGAAAATTATGTTTCTTTTGAAAAAATTATATTTTCCAAAATCATGAGGTGTTATATTTTAACCCCTCATATAAATTTCTTCATAAAAAATTTATGTATTAGTCACTGATAAATGTAGGTCAGACTATTATTATCATATTAATCCTTTTGGATATAACTTCTAATATGAAATACTTCTTACTCTCTATAGATCTGTCTAGATTCTATTCATTCCCCCCAAAAAAATTATTCATAAAATCAAACACCCCAAAATATTTATATACAAATGATATATTCTATATAACATAACTTTAATGAGACCATTTCAATCTCAGTGACTTTAAACCATAGAAAAAAATCATATATTACTATAATAATTAACTCTTATCTTCAACAAGTAGTTCTTAAATTCACACACCTGTCAATATATATTAGAATCATGAAATTGATATAATTTTCATGAAAAATATCATGGATCCATTTTTAATTAAGTCAATAATCAATTAATGCGTTATCAAAACTATATAACTATCATTTATTAGAATCAAATAACACATTATAAACTCAGCATCATTCAAATATTAGTCATGGGAGTTACCCATACCACAATAATTTGTACTATAAATATTATCCCCATAAATATGATTATTTAATAAAATAACATTAAAGTGTTACTGACACCATTTAATTAATTTTTTCATTTCTGTATGGATAACTAGTGAAGGAGTAAATCATTCACATTTCGTATGGTACACAAAATATTTATAATATACCATTATTTCATAGATAAATATCACTGACTAATGATAATATCCAAGAGTATCAAGATTTAATTTCAATTAAGATATAAACATCACTATAGTACAAAAGGAAATAAAACTCTCCTTTCCCATCATAAATATTATATATTATGATTATAAAACATTTAGGTATTATACCTCATTCTATTATAAGAAACAGTAGTTTTAAGATACATAAGATTCCCAGATTCAGTTCCATGAACATGTTTCAACAAATAATAAAACAAAAAAATATGTGATAAAATCTAAAATATAAATATAAATAAATTAAATCAAAATATATTTTCAACAATTTCACATTTAGTTGAAACATATGATACTTTTGGTTCAACCAATTACTTTCATTTTTCAATCCTTGGTTATCAATAGTCAATCTTGTATGGGGTTATCTAACATAATGTTTTTACCTAATTCTAAAATACATGATAATATTTAGTCAATGTGTATGTGACTTTACCATAGAATATCAGATGGAATTGTTTAGCTAGGTGTGTATTCCTATGAACACTCATATTCCACCAATGTAATTATTTAATTGATACTCGACCAGCCTTTTTCATCATGACTACTCATAGGTGACTCTATGCCATAACATTGTCATCTTACCAATATCCAAATTGGGAAGTAATTTCTAGGGGAACCTCACATTCTATACTGTATAAAAACTCTATGAGGTTATCATGCACTTAAACATTGTCCTTATACATATCCATATTTTTTCCATAGTGTTATCTTAACCAATTTCCAATCAATATCTAGTATTAACTCCATCAATATAAAGTATTATCTATACCATAAAAATTATGAATATCCTTAACATATCAACACTTAAATCATCATAATATAACATATTATCCTCTAAATTTAAGTAAAAACCAACTATATTACCATCTATAGCATCCCCACAGATGACATTGTTATAATTACATGACATAAAAAATATTTAATTACAACATTTTCCCAATACCTTTTTCAATTATTTTATATCATAATTGAAAAGAAAACATTAAATAATAAGACTCATTCCTTTATCGACTAATGGTAATTTATCGTAGCTATATCAGTTACAAAATAATCTATAATAGCTCATATTAAAAGCACACTAATTCTAAATACAATATATAAATCCAATTACTTTATTAAATTCATTAATTCAAAACCTAGGATAATGGGAAAATATGAAAGGGATGACCATAAATGATTGTTAATGGTAATCATAGGTTGACACTATAAAATTTAATAAGTGACCATAAGATAATCATATGTGTATAATTAAATTATATAAGAAATTCATAATTTAAAAATACTAATCATAAAACATGTATCATGGAATATGGAATGTAATGACAAAATAAATGAATCAGAAATCCATGGAAACGAGATTCAATAAACCTGAGTCATTGTAGGAAAACATATTCTTGATAATAATCATTAAACTAGTGTACAAAAATTTAAATTGGGAATGATAATATTGTGACCATATCGGAGAAGACTCATTGTTTAGTTTGTGAGCATATCGAATAATTATCACATTTTCATTTGTGATCATATCAAATAAGTCTTGTGCTACATTATTTCATGAGATGTAAAACATTAACCAATACATTTGAGGATAATATATCATGCCACCCATCATCATATACTCATATGGATGCCTCTTAAAATAAATTCATTCATAATACCACCAATATCCCATGGAAATAAAATGGGATTCACATCCCATTCAATTGAAATCATATAATGAAAAAAATCATAATTCCAAAAACAAACATGATAAACTCATTAAAAATAAATGGTTAACAAATAATACTAGGCGAATTTCTTGTTAGTTATCTATCATTAGATTACTTGGTATTGAAACTCTATAGATAAAAGGTATATATATTTTTATATAGTTTTCTAATTCACTCCATGAATATAATCTTGTTGAATACCATTGAATTAAATGAAATATAATGTGTTCTTCGAAGAAAGACATTAGAATAAAATCATTGTCAATTCGAAGTGGATGGTTAAGTAATGAGAAGAAAATTATATATAATTTTTATAATAGTAAATAATATTTCATAATTCATTATGAAAAAATAATATAGACTGTTTATTTTTTAGTAATATCTTTGAAAAAACATAAAATATGACAATATTAATTGAGTTAGATGAGAAATTATTTCTATAATTAGGAAAATCAATATGGAAAAAGGAAACATTATTGGTCTTTTATGAAATATTTTTTTAAATAAACATTTCACAAATCTAGGATAATAATAAATTTTTATGACTTGAAAATATATGCAGGAAGTCTCATATAAAATGGAAAAAGGGGGAGACATATGTGTTCACATAAAAACGTTTAATAAAGATTCTTTTTGCACATTGATGAAAATGACCAACATGTATAATGTTGAAAATTTATTTAAAAATATTATAGATTGGATAATATTATAATGTTTAAATAATAATTTGTTGATTCATGGATAAGAAAATTTCAACAATAAAACCCAAAATGGTCTAGGTGGAGAAGGATTCCTAGCCACAAAGAAGAGGTTGGGCCCGATTCCATAAAATGTTACAAAATGACCAAATAGGGAAAATGAACATATGATAATACATATCAAATTAAAAGAATGACCATAGGATAAAAAAATATATATTCATTTTAGAGAGAAAACTATAAACATTTCCAAAATGTATTATCCTTCAATTTAAATCACTATTAAAAAATGAGATGATTGATAAAATCCTTAAAGTATAGACATCATAAGAATCAAATGAAAATGTGAGGGAAATCTTGAAATGTAAATTAAAATCTCATGGAATGGAAGATATTTTCCAACATGAATGAAAAAGGGAAGTCAACACACAATATAAATAAATGACAGTGTACAAGATCAAATGTGTCTTGTGGAGTCGAAATGAGATAATGAACCTCTTGTCTTATTTCCTGCAAAGACTATTTCACTCCATGATAATGTATAATAAATATAAAAATAATATTTTTATATTTTTTTGACCTTATTATTATACATTTCTATTTATATATTTTATTTATGATCATTTATTATGAATATATTATTTATTATTGATTATTTATTAATGGGTGTTAGTAAAATTAATTGTTCCATACAAGTTAGGTAATATAGATTCAGGTACCCACTAATTGATACAATATTAATCACATTTAGATTATTTAAGTTAATATAATAGATAAATTATATATATTTCTAAGCCTCTTATCAAATTACATAAGTATTATAGTAATAAATCTTCAAAATGGAGTTAGTTTTCACTTATTTTATAAATTTTAGAAAATAAGGACAATATTTTAATAAAATGATAATTTCATAATATAAAATTTTAAGAACCATAGAAAATAATTTTTTATTTAATAATTTTTAATAATATTTTTATTTAATTTCCCATTTTCATTTATGATATATTTTTATATTGTAGTTTATGTTGGTTGTTAAGGCGACCCAAACAAGGCCATGCTATAACTTAATGGGAGCGTATAATTAAAGAAGTGTATAATATAAAATAACACAATATTAATGATATATATATATATATATTGTTTAAAATCATATTTTAAGTGGTTGGGATATATAACAAAAAATTAAGATGAAAAATGAGAAATGTTGCTTCATGGAAGAAGTATTCTGTAAATCTCACATTAAACATTTTCATTTACCAATGAATGATTCAGAATGTTGTGGGATTATAATTTTCACATGATCAAATTAATTTTATTATAAATTTTAATGTTATTATTTTATTCAATCCTTATAATCTATGAATACAGTTCGTCGTGAAAAAAGGAAGACATCACTTCACGGATCGGGTAGTCCACAGATATGCATGATCGATATTCCTTTGTTTTTGTTAGATTATGGGAAAAATTAAATAATGGTACATCCACTAATTAAATTTTAAAAATTATAATAATGATAATATGTTCATTATAATGCACTGGTTATTATATTTTTTGAAGGGAATGATTAAGAAAGATTTTTTGGATTAATTAAAAATCACCTTAGAACCTGGAACATTCTTTTGAGATAATTCATTGAAATAATGATATTACGGTAATGTATGTTGACCAAGAGTATTAGGTAATTAATTTTACATATAGTAGGGGTATGTTGGGTTGGTTTTCAAGAAATTTTATAAGTTAAGACATGTAATGATCCAAATTGTTTTAAATTAAAATCCCTTTTTGAATGAATAAATTCCTTATAAAGTTACATAAAACAAATGCAATACATTGTTTACTTTTTCACTATTAAAAAATAAAGAATAACATATTTAAAATAACATTAAAAATCATAAACATTTATAATTTTATTTATTTATAGTTACCATTAATAATATTACATTTAAAGGGTTATGATAATGTATAATTGACAAAGAGAGATTATGTAATGGCCTCGTCCTATTGGATCAAAAATTATAAAGCGTGTCTATTAAATCATCTAAGAATGTGGTTGTCCCTAAGATATTTCCCTAACCCAGACCAAGTTGAAATTAAAAAAAGAAATTAAAAATGAAAAAATTTACATAAGATTTTCAGGAATATCAAGATCATGGTCTAAACAATGTTCATTAATCCTTTTTAAGGATGAGCCACCATCACAGTCCAAACTGTTTATGACTATTTTTGTTAAAAAGGTGTTCTATTTGTAGAACCTAATAATACAAATTTTTTTAATTTTTAATAAAATAATGATTATATTTATTGTTTTTTGATATAACTCTATAAATGATTATATAACGAGTTTAATAGAAATTAGACATTAACATCGATAAATCAAAACTGCATTTTTAAAAAATACATTAATTCAATTTAGACACACTTTTTATAAATTATATACTATTTTTAAAAACAAATATTTTATTAAAATTTTCTCTCAAGATAATAATAATTTAAATAAAATGAAAATATATTTTAACTAAGCCCAACATAATAATTTTTTGGTCTGTAAAATTATTATTATCTTAAAATCAAGTATTTACATTAAAATAATTATTTTTATTCAAATGTTTAAATTACCATTCCAAGGAAATTATTTTGGTCAAATAAATATTATATTTTATTTCATAAAATTTAAATTATACAATGATTATTTTTTCAAAATTTTATGATACAACTAAATTTTAGGGTTAAAATTAAATTGGGTATAAATATGTTGTCTTTCTACGACATCATAATAACCTAAATGTGAAGTAAAAAATTATATAAAAGTAATACATGAAGGAATATATATTTTACATTTAAATTATTTTCTTAGAGTCTATTTAATTTATTTTATTATCCTTCAATGAATCCACTAAAACCTATATTATATTTTAATGTTCTTAAATCAATTCCATATGAATGTGAATTACACATCTACAAGGGTATATATTTAATATGATCAAAACTTATAACAATAAAATATATATAATAACCCCTCATTATTATAAACTATTTCACAAAACTAGGGTATGTTTGGTGGTTTTTAATATTTTAACATATAGTGTACAAAACCAATATTTGTAAATGAATTTAAACATCCCTTCTTTTTTGTCCCAAAAACCCACCAACCATCCCACTCATTTTCACTGAAAACCCATTAAAAATGAATTTAATATCCTTGTACTACTATAAATTGATATAAGGTGTTTGCAATATCTTAATATCCGTATCCTAATCATTTATATGTCCCCCCCAAGATATGTTATTTGATCCCCCTCCACTTTGTTCTAGAAAATTCTTATATTATTTAATTTGATTTCATATTTTACCATTTTGAATGTATTATTAAACATACATTTTACTATCCTTATGATTCCCTTATAATGATATACCACTATTCACACTCATTAAACCCATATATTAATCATTATTTACACCTATTATGCCGCAAAAAATTTTCTTCCGATTTTCCTAGACAATTTTTTTAGTTAATACCCATCCTGATTTCCACTCAAGGGTAGTCAAATACATATACCTATGATTCATTGATTTAATATTTACATATATTTAACCCATAATCTATAATCATGGGTAAAAAATTAATTACCTAAATTCTTATATTGTATCTATGTGTCACACTAATGTATGTACATGATACGAATGTCATGGGTGGTCACCTGAATTATATAGCCCTCCAATACATTTGGTAATGTTTTTATCTCATGGAATGCGATGTCCAAGACCCCTCTGGTCCATTACTTTGTTGAAATCGATGTGGTCAATACGACACACACTATAATGATAATTTTTAATACTGATGATAACATAAAAATATGTTAAATAATAATGATAATGACAAAAATTGTGTGATTAATTAAACTAAAAAGAGAATAATCATGATAAAATGATTTAATGGGTGTTATTATTATTAATGATGTGGAGTTGGAAGGTGTGTGACCCATTAGACGTTGATAAATGAAACGTGTAGTTTATTATTAATTGAGTAATTGTTGAAAATAAATTTGAATAATAATGAGGGGTGTTGTGTTATTAATATTATTCATAATATTAATAATAATGAGAATGTAAGGAAATGAGTCATGGTATTTATTGCAAACAAATAAATGAATATGCACAGTGGAAGCATGGTGGTGCGTTAATAAAATTAAAGGTGAGTTCGTTATTATTATTATGATAAATAATAATTATAATGGTGGCGTAAAAATATGTTGGGTTTATTAAATTGAATGGTTTTAATTTAATAAAAGTGGTTTAAATTTAATTAGTGTGAAATAAAAATAAATAGAATTACATAATTAAATTGATGGATGTTATGCGACATTGACGTGGCATGGTCAGATTCAGATATATAATGGGGTGGTTTAACGTGTTCAATGCGATGAGCGTAAATATTATCATTATTAAAAAAATAAAAATTGTGATGAGTTAATAAAATACGTTGAGGAATTGTTATTATTATTGAAAAAACAACAAATAACAATGATGGCGGAAAACTATGTGCGAGAGGTTAATGTAATTAAATGTATTAAAAATGGGTTGAATATGTAAGTTATATTAATTTTGTTTTTTCATTTATTTAAATTAAATGAAATGGTTTTGAGTCATATGGAGTGGTTTTAGTTTAATATGAGAATAATTATGGTAATATAATTTAATAGGATTAAATTAGAACATTAATGATGGGTGTTATGAATATTAATTTTATTAATAATGACATTGATGTGAGATTGGAGAGATATTAAAATGTTATGGAATAATAAATAAAATAATAATAAAAACCATAAAAGAATGCAATTAATGGAGTCAAAGCAAATGAGGCGCCACTTCTGTTTGGGGCGTGATGGAACTTGGAGAAGAAAGGAGTTTTGAGAGAGAAACAAAAAATAAAAGAAATAAAATTAAAAGACAAATAAATGATAAAGGAAGAATTGGTGATAAATTCTAGCGCCCAAGAAGACTCCAAATCGTGATTGCTTTTGGAGTTATGAAAAATAAATAAATAATTGATTAATAATAATAATAAAATATTATTATTACTAATTTTGATGATAAAACACCTATTTGTCTGGAACATCTTCGTGTGGCCCTGGATTCATGAACCGTCATCGGCAGTGCGACACTGACTACGAGATGGAAACTATGAGTCCAATATTGGATGTCTTTTTCGAGTTTTCGGATCGGGTACCTGAAACGCAAGTGAATTAATAGATTTAATATTATTATTAAATCTTTGACCCATCATAACTCCGACGTGCGGCGTCTGATTGGATTGTCGTCAGTGGCGATGTGATCCTATTATTAATATGATAGATTCAAGTCTAATTTTGGATATTAAATTATGGTTCATGGCTCGGGTCCACGAAACATCCAATATTATTATTATTATTATTATTCTGGGATCTTGTATCCAACGTATCTCCCTCATACGGTATCGGATTGACGAACCGTCAGCAACAGTGTAATCCTGAATTTATGATGGTATTTTTAAGACCAATGATGAATACCTTTTTCTGAATCATGTCTCGGGACAATTAAACACCTATTATTAATTGAAGTTATTATTATCATTAAACGCATGGAAACCGCGTTACGTGTCATGTGTTGACCAGTCAAACAATGTAACAGTTGTACGGTCACTTCGTGTATTCATTAATACACGCTACGTACCATTTTACCTTTTAACTAACTATATAAGAGTGGGGCACTTGTTATTTACAGACCTCTCTTCTTCTCTGCACGGCGATGCTCCCGGATGACCTAGAAGACTTCCTCCTAACTTCTTCATCTGGACTCCGACCGTCAATCAATCAGTGACTACAAGATCGTGTCAGTGAGGAGAACACCATACACCCTGTTCTGTTCCTTCTTCTTTGACTTCCCCTCCGCAGTTTCCAACCCAGGCGATTGGTGATAATTGACGGGAATGACGACCTTTGAAAAATTACTCTAAAAAGGTATGTTAAACCTCTGTTCATGTATTCTCTTTCCGATCCTACTTCTCCCATTTTCCTTCCGTGCTATGGCATGTGATATTCATGTTGAGGGAGTTTCTTGTGTTATGGATTCTGTGGTTCTGCGACGTCCTTGGTGGGTGCATTCATTCTAGGAGAATCCTTGTGATCCTGGAGGTCGTGTTCGTAGAAGGACATCATAACCTGTTGAGGTTCGGATCTTACCTTCGTCTCCCTAGATTGTGCATCATGTAGGGTGGGTGTCCTCTTGTTTACGTGAAACACATTTGAACCGGTTTAATAAAGATAATAATTGTCTTACATAATGGGGATGGGAAGTTGGTGAATAGAGTTACATTATTTATATCATATATTATTATGTTGTGAATTGAATGAGCTTATGCCTACAGAAAATCAGGGTTGTTGGGGGACTTTTCTTACACAATTAAATGTTTCCCTCTCCTTCTGGATTTTCTTATGGATGAAAATGTTATTGAATGTGGAAAATCGGTTAATCACATTAAGCTAGCTGATTAAATACCTGGAACCCTTTTGTGATCACCCCGGTTGAAAAAACTGAAATAATAAACATGTGGGTGCTGGTTAGGGTTTGTTTATGAGAAAGGGGGAGATTTGTGGGTTGTTATGGATCTGGTGAGTAGCAGGGCTGCTGTTGGCTTGGTTGTGGGTTGGTGTGAATGCTATTTTAGTGATGGGCAGTGGGCTGCAATAAATAGTCTCAAGGGGTGATGTTGTACGAGTTTTGGTGTGTTTGTGGTTATGGTGGTTGGAAGAGAGGCTGCAGGGATGAGTTTGAGTGTGAACGAACTATGGGTTGTGAATAATAAATAAAATGTGGAAGAGTTAATGAATGGCGAGGCTTGGTAACAGAACATGAATAATAATCAATGGGGTTGGTTGGTTGATAAGAAAAGACTTGTTTGTGTTGCTTGTGTTATCCTAACTTGATTTGTGGATGGAAGGGATATGTTTTATGAACGCTTGATCCGGTTTGGTTGGTTGTGCCCAGTAGTTAAGGAAATAATAAACTAATTCTGCTGAAACATGAAAACCTATATGGGGTTGGGGTTGTTTGTTGTATGCATGCTTCGACATAGCAGTGCCGAGGCATGTGCTCAGTTTCTCTATTTAGAAGCCATAGGTTGGGCTGTGTGTTTGGTATACATATATATATATTAGTATCATTGTGTTTTGTCACAACCCACCCAAGTTGAGCACTTAGTGTCGAAAACCCCCATTTCATGGGGGAGGGTGTTTTTCCCAACACTTCTATTAGTGGCTGGTAATTAGATCCTTTCTTCTCCCTTTCCCAGATATCCCTAGTATCATCAGGCAGGCTGTGATGGCCTGAAGTCCATTATTATCCCAAGAACATTCGGGTGGGGTAGTGTGGTGGTTATGTCCCAGGTGTGTGCGGGTAGGTGGTTTCCCAAGTGTCTTCGTGATGAGTCCCATGTGTCTTCAGGCGTGGCAGTGTATCTTCTTGCCCAGGTGTCTTCGGGCGTGATGGTAGTTGTTCTGGCCTAGGTGTTTGTAGACGTGGTTACATGTGACAGTCATGGCCCAGGTGTTTGCGGGTGGGGTTTGGCAGTGGGACTGCATGAGGATGTGGCCCAGGTGTTTGCGGGCGGGATGAGGCAGTGGGACTACGGTGAGAATGGCGGGATTTGTTCGATGCATAGGATGTCTTCAATAACCAGTGGGAAGGTGGTGCGGGGTACCCATATTTTGATTACATTTCTACTATACTCTATTGACTTGTTTTACTTGGTGAGTGTGACTGGTGAGGCTGGGTGGATAGATTCCTTTCTAGGCTTTGGTACTTCTGTTTTCTCACGGGGCATTAGGATGTCTCCCGACCCGTGCATGTGAGCTTTAGGTTTCCTTACTGAGTAATCTTTTATTCTCACCCTATGTTTGCTTTTAGGTTTTCAGGTGGACTACAAGGACTGTGTGGGACCTTACTAGTCAGGCAGGGGGATTTGCTGCTATTTGTTTTTGTTGTTTTTCTTTAATTTTTGGTACAATACTTGGAGCTTTTCTGTACATGTAGTTTTGTTTCACTATTGTGTAAAGCATGCATATGGCAATGGTTTTGGGCTATTTCTATACATTTTACTTTTCTTCTTCATGGTGTTTAAATCATCCTATTTCCTAGTCTAAAATTAATAAAATTAGTAATGCCTCCCATATTTGTGAAAAACTCATACCCTGGGTGCTAGTCGCCACTTTGTGGCCTACTCGAGGCGGGACTCGGGGGGGGGGGGGTCATTATCTCCCTTCCACCATTTCCATCTCTGGAGTGGCATCTTCGGTGGGAGGGGGTCGTGACAGAATGGTATCAGAGTTGATGGTTGACAGATAGGATGAAGTCTGGAGTTAGGCACAGTGAGGATTGCATGGGATGGTAGGGCAATAGTGTTGGTAAATCTTGGTGCGTGACATAGGCCAAGGAGGACAGGCTATGACACAAGATTTTAGGGCCTCCTATGATTCAATGTAAGGACTCTGAGCCCACCGAATGACCAAGTGAGACTACATTGATTGTAGGGTAGAGACCCTAGGGGAGGTACATGCATCATCATGATTGTGTTTTACTTGATTTGGGTGTTTTGGGAATGAAATTGAAATAAAAATGATAAAATTAATCCTTGAGAAACGTTTCTTGATACTTGGGCTTAAGTATTCTTTGTTTACCATACAACTATGGCACATGGATGTCAATAGACAGGCAGGGGAGTGGGACGCAGACAGTTGAACGCAACATAAGAGGAAACCCTAGCAAGGCCAGAGATCAAGAGATATGTTTTCGGGTTTACTTAAATTCTCTCGTTTATGTTTTTCATAAATACAAGAGCATGACACACCTTTGTTAAACCTCATTCTCTCCCATGCTTTGGGCCTGAAACTTTTTTTTCATGAGTCTATAATTCTAATTTTTTTCCCTCTTTCCTTTAAATGTCTGTGAAGAGTCCTAACATGTGGGGAGAGGAGGACCTGATCCCTAATAGAGACGCATTAATGTGGATGCGATTAAAACCATCCAGGCGAGTCAGTGCCGCCTAAAGCGGATAATATCTCAACATGGGAGAAGGAATTCCTCATTCCATGTGTTCGGGAAATTTATTGTTGTTATGTATGGTGTTGGGGGTAGTGTAAGTTTGGAAAATCCTAATATATAGAAGTTGGAAGATGTAATTCATAATCGAGACGCATTAATGTAGATGCGATTAAACTCATGCAGGCGAGTCAGTGACGCTTAAAGGGGATAATATCTCAGTATAGGAGAATGAATTCCTAACTCATCATATTAGGGTTGTTGGTTGTTTCTTTTTATGACAAGAGCCCTGAGAGGTATCTTGCGTGGTGGTTGTTCATATCATTTATTTTTTCTGGGATGGTTTTTAATTCTCGAGGACGAGAATGTTTTGAGAGGTATCTGATGTAATGGCCCGGACCCCTCTGGTCCATTCCATTGGTGAAATCGATGTGGTCAACAAGACACACGTTATAATGATAACTTTTAATACTTATGATAACGTAAAAATATGTTAAATAATAATGATGGTGACATAAATTGGGTGATTAATTAAACTAAAAAGAGAATAATCAGGATAAAATGATTTAATGGGTGTTATTATTATTAATGATTTGAAGTGGGAAGGTGTGTGACCCATTAGACGTTGATAAATGAAACATGTTGATTATTATTAATTGACTAATTGTTGAAAATAAATTTTAATAATAATGATTGCTGCTGTTTTATTAATATTATTCATAAAAATAATAATAATTAGAAAGTAATGAAATGAGTCACAGTATTTATTGCAAAAAAATAAATGAAGATGCAAAGTGGAAGCATGGTGGTGCTTTAATAAAATTAAATGTGAGTTCGATATTATTATTATTTTAAATAATAATTATAATGATGGAATAAAAATATGTTGGTTTTATTAAATTCAATGGTTTTAATTTAACAAAAGTGGTTTAAATTTAATTAGTGTGAAATAAAAAAAATAGAATTACATAATTAAATTGACGGATGTTATGAGACATTGGCGTGGCATGGTCAGATTCAGATATCCAATGGGTTGGTTTAACATGGTCAATGCGATGTGTGTAAATATTATCATTGTTAAAAAAATAATAAAGGTGATGAGTTAATAAAGTAAGTTGATGAATTTTTATTATAATTGAAAAAATAATATATAACAATGATGGCGTAAAACTATGTGTGAGAGGTTAATGTAATTAAATGTATTAAAAACGAGTTTATTATGTAATTTATATTAATTTTTTTTTCATTTATTTCAATTAAATGAAATGGTTTTGAGTCACATGGAATGGTTTTAGTTTAATATGAGAATAATTATGGTAATCTAATTTAATGGGATTAAATTAGAACATTAATGATGGGTGTTATTAATATCAATTTTATTAATAATGACATTGAAGTGAGATTGGAGAGAGAATAAAAAGTGATGGAATAATAAAGAAAATAATAATAAAAACCATAAAATAATGGAATTAATGGAGTCAAAGAAAAGGAGGCACCACTTTTGGTTGGGGCGTGATGGAACTTGGAGAAGAAAGGAGATTGGAGAGAGAAACAAAAATAATAATAAGATAAATAAAATTAAAAGACAAATAAATGAAAAAGGAGGAATTGGTGATTAATTATTGCACCCAAGAAGACTTCAAATCGTTATTGCTTTTGGAGTTATGAAAAATAAATAAATAATTGAATAATAATAATAATAAAATATTGTTATTATTAATTTTGATGATAATATGCATATTTGTCCGCAACTTCTTTGTGTGACCTCGGATTCACGAACTGTCAGCAGCAGTGCGACCCTGACTACGAGATTGAAATTATGATTCCAATATTGGATGTCTTTTTCGGGTTTTTGGATCGAGTACCCAAAACGCTTGTGAATGAATAGATTTAATATTATTATTAAATCTTTGACACATCATAACTCCCACGTGCGACGTCCGATTGGATTCTCGTTAGTGGCGATGTGATCCTATAACTAATACGATTGATTCAAGCCTAATGTTAGATATTAAATTATGGTTCATGGCTCGGGTCCACGAAACACCCAATAATAATAATATCCTTATTATTACAGGATCTTGGATCCAACGTATCTCCCTCATACGGTATCGGATTGACGAACCATCAGTGACAACATAATCCTGAATTTATGATGGAATTTTTAAGACAAATGATGAATACCTTTTTATGAATCATGTTTCAGGTCAATTAAACACCTATTATTAATTGAAGTTGTTATTATCATTAAACGCATGGAAACCGCATTACGTGTCGTGTGTTGACCAGTAAAACAGCGTAACAGTTTTACGATCACTTCCTGTATTCATTAATACACGATGCATACCGTTTTACCTTTTAATTACCTATATAAGAGATGAGAACGTGTTATTTACGGACCTCTATTCTTCTCCGCACGACGACTCTCCCGGATGACCTAGAATCCTTCCTCATAACTTCTTCATTTGGACTCCAACCGTCGATCCGTTAGTGACTACGGGATCGTGTCAGCGAGGAGAAAATCTTACACCCTGTTTCGTTCCCTCTTCTTCAACATCCCCTTCGCAGTTTCCAACCAAGGCGACTACTGATAATTGATAGGAATGAAAGACTTTGACAAATTACTCTAAAAAGGTATGTTAAACCTCTGTTCTTGTATCCTATTTCGGATCCCACTTCTCCCGTTTTCCTTCCATGCTACGACATGTGATCTCCATGTTGAGGGAGTTTCTTGTGTTGTTGATTCGGTGGTTCTGCGACGTCCTTGGTGGGTGCATTCATTCTAGGAGAATCCTTGTGATCCTGGTGGTTGTGTTCATAGAAGGACATCCGAACCTGTTGAGGTAGGAATCTTACCTTTGTCTCTCTAGATTGTGCATCATGCGGGGTGGGTGTCCTCATGTTTACGTGAAACACATTTGAACCATTTTAATAAAGATAATAATTGGCTTACATAATGATGATGGGAAGTTTATGAATAAAGTTACATTATTTATATATTGTGATATTATGTTGTGAATTGAATGATCTTATGCCTACTGAAAATCATAGTCATTGGGGGCCTTTGCTTACGCAATTAAATGTTTCACTCTCCTTCTAGATTTTCTTATGGATGAAAATGTTATTGAGTGTGGAAACTGGTTAGTCACATAAAGCTGGATGATTAAATACCTAGAACCCTTGTGTGATCACCCAGGTTGAACAAACTGAAATAATAAATATTTGGGTGCTGGTTAGGGTTTGTTTATGTGAAAGGGGGGTGTTTTGTGGGTTGTTGTGGTTTGGGTGAGCAGCGGGGTTGCGGTTGTCTTGGATGTGGGTTGTTTTTAATGCTATGTTAGTGATGGGAAGTGGGGCTGTGATAAATGGTATCAAGGGGTGATGATGTACGAGTTTCGATCTGTTTGTGGTTATGGTGGTTGGCAGCAGGGCTGCAGGGATGGGTTTGAGTGTGAACGAACTATGGGTTGTGAATAAAAAATAAAATGTGGAAGAGTTAATGAATGGTGGGGCTTGGTAATGGAACGTGAATAATAATCAATGGGGTTGTTTGGTTAATAAGAGGGGACTTTTTTGTGTTGCTTGTGTTTTCCTAACTTGATTTGTGGATGGCAGGGATATGTTTTATGAATGCTTGATCCAGTTTGGTTGGTTGTGCCCAGTAGTTAAAGAACTAATAAACTAATTCTGCTGAAACATGAAAACCTATATGGGGTTGGGGTTGTTTGTTGTATGCATACTTCGACATAGCAGTGCCGAGGCACATGCTCAGTTTCTCTATTTAGAAGCCATAGGTTGGGCTATGTGTTTGGAATACATATATATATATTTGTATCTTTGTGTTTTGTCGCACCCCACCCAAATTGATCACTTAGTGCCGAACACCCCCATTTCTTGGGGGAGGGTGTTTTTCCCAACACTTCTATTAGTGGCTGGTTATTAGCTCTTTTCTGATCCCTTTCCCGGATATCCCAAGTATCTTCGGGCAGAGTGTGATGGCCTGAAGTCCATTATTATCCCAAGAACCTTCAGGCGGGGTAGTGTGGTGGTTATGGCCCAGGTGTGTGCGGGCAGGTGGTTTCCCAAGTGTCTCCAGGATGAGGCCCAGGTGTCTTCGGGCGTGGCAGTGGATCTTGTAGCCCAGGTGTTTTCGGGCGTGACAGTGGTTGTTCTGGCTTAAGTGTTTGCATGCATGGTTACGTGTGATAGTTGTGGCCTAGGTTTTTGCGGCCAGGGTTTGGTAGTGGGACTATGTGAGAATGTGGCCCAGGTGTGTGTGGGTGGGATCAGGCAGTGGGACTGAGGTGAGAATGGCGGGATTGGTTCAATGCATAGGTTGTGTTCAATAAACAGTGGGAAGGTGGTGCGGGGTACCCCTACTTTGATAACATTACTACTATACTATATTGACTTGTGTTACTTGGTGTGTGTGACTAGTGAGGTTGGGTGGATAGATTCCTTTCTAGGTTTTGGTTCTTCTGTTTTCTCACGGGGCATTAGGATGTCTCCCCACTTTTGCACGAGAGCTTTAGGTTTCCCTACTGAGTATACTTGTATGCTCACCCAATGTTTGCTTTCAGGTTTTCAGGTGGACTACAGGGACTGTGCGGGACCTTACTAGTCAGGCAGGGGGAGTTGCTGGTATTTGTTGTCGTTGTTATTCTTTAATTTTTGGTACAGTACTTGGAGAGTTTCTGTACTTGTAGTTTTGTTTCACTATTGTATAAAGCATGCATATGGGATTGGGTTTGGGCTATTTCTTTACTTGTTAATTTTCTTCACCTTGGTGTTTGACTCATCCTATTTCCCAATCTTAAGTTAATAAAAAGGGTAATGCCTCCAATATTTGTGAAAAACACATACCCTTGGTGCTAGTCACCACTTCGGGGCCTACTGGAGGTGGGACTCAGGGGTCACTATCTCCCTTCCACCATTTCTAGCTCAGGAGGGGCATCTGTTTTGGGAGGGGGTCGTGATATGGCATGCCATATATGTTCAATGAGAGATTATCCTAGTAACCCAACATTATGATTTATTGGTGGTTACCCTTGAATTATTATTATGTTTTTTTGTTTCATGTTGTTTCCACATTCCATGGATTCCCTGATTTTATCTTCCTATACAGTAAATTGAAGTGCATGTTTATAATTATTGACACTTTTATAACACCTTAATATTTCTAACAACTAAATTTTATTACATTAATTATGTTATTATTTATATATTTTATTTCTTATTTTTAAATCTTTCCCTTTTCATATTTATATCCCAATGTCATCCCATGTAGTTTTAGAAGAGAAATATAATTTTATGAGCATGTTAATAAGTTTTGAATATTATTGTTATATCAATGTTTCATGTTATTATGGTTTATATATATCTACACAAATACAGTATGAGTTTAAATCTTTTGGTATTTTATTTTTTATTCAATATGTAATGAATCATTATTTAAGGATTATAAATGAAATGGGTTGTCACAACTGTTATCAAATAAATTTCTAGTTATTTTTAGTGAATAATATTATAAAACCATTGTGAAATCCATATATACAAGAATAAACCTAGGGGAAATCACTAAATTTTGTTAAATATGGAGTAAGTGGTTTTGAACAGACAAAATACCAGTGGTGATACTATAGGTGGATGTGGCTATAGCACATATTTAACCTAGAAGAATAAACCCCAGAAAGCCACATTGGGTACTAACTTAATCACCACCTAGAGAAAAAAGGGACATTATTTCACCTCTGGTTGCAAACACTCTTTGGATATTTTATTGAAAATTCAAAAGCAGCTTAGGACCCATTATTAAATGAAATAATTCACACCAAAATTTTCATCGGGAAATTTCCCTAGGATAACATATATCAAAACAATAAAATTCATAGGTTAACAAATACATATGAATTTTGAGTAAAGACTACAATGTTCATAGTTTCCCTTTTATGTGTTTAGTAGTTGAAAAATTATCAATACTATGTCAATTATATATGAAATAAATGATTAAAACCATAATCAAATAATAAATTTAATTATTATCATCTATTCGAGAACATCAAATGAACTATGTGATTTTGGGTTTGCAAATTATTTTATATCATGATTGTCTGGTAAAATAATTGAAACTCCACCTAAAAAAAGAAGTATAGATATAGGTGAAAATGTAAATGGGAAAATTATCACATCCTATGTATATAAATTCTCCCCTACCCATATTTTCATGTACCATTTTCATGTAAAATATGTGAAACATCATTTAGTGAAATATGATGATATTCCAGGTATTGATTGGAATTGATTATTTATATCAAACCTAAATTGTCTGTTGACGGTAATTACCCTATGTATCATAAATATTCCTCCAATTATATAAATGATAATGGACGGGGTAAATATCCTTTGGAATCATTTTCCAAATAATTGATATTATTTCCTTATTTGAAAACTTATCAAGATCAAATGGTTAACAATTAAGAAAATCTCATTAACAATGACATTCCCATTATAAGGGAATATTCTAATGTGAATCATGAAGAATTTAATGGTATTCCTCCATATCAAGAGGTTGAGTTCTAAATCTATCCTATAAAAAGATATTTTCCAACATCCAAGACGAGATATAGAATTTCCACTATGGACTTCGATAAATGAATAACAAACGAAAAGTGAATATGTATAATGTTTTTATATTCCCATGTACATCACCATGTGGTTTGTTGGTCCTCTTCACCAATAAGAAGGATGGATTCATGAATGTATACATTACTTACCATGTGATCAATACTATTATGATAAATAAAACATACAATATTCCTTGGATTAATCGCTTCTTCAATCAAACATGTGGATCTTAGTACTTCTAGAAGGTGTATATTTGGTTGCGATACTATCATGTGAATGTGAATAAGGATGATATCACCATGAAATCTTTTCATACATGGTACATGAACTATGAGATCATTGTAATAACATTTGTAACAACAAAGGCTCCATTTATCTTCATGGAATAAATTTATATAGTCCATAGGGATTTTATCCACCATTTTGGGATTACCTTTATAGATGATATAATTATACACTATAAATGGAAATATGAACATGAGAAGAGTTTGAAAAATGTATTTAAGGAATTATTAAATGAAAAGTTATACGTAAATTAATGAACATTTGAGAGTTTTATGGATCAGGTAAGACAATGTCAGAATGTTTCCAAGTAAAATGGATATTTATAGATCTCTCAAAGAAATGTCAATTTTGATATTTTCCCAGACAAACATCTATGAAGGAGATCCATAGTTTCCTTGGATTATATAGAAGTAATTGTCTATATTTGAGAAACATCCCCAAATTTTAGGTCACAATAACAAAGATAAATTATAAGGGAATGATTTTTTTTCTTCATATCTGAATTTGAAGATATTTTTAACCTATTAATAGAGAGTCAAATCACTATAATTTTTCTCACAATACCCAGTATTAGGGAAGAATTTTTTATCTTCAATGATGCATCCAAAGTATTCTTAGGTTGTATACTCATCCAAATGAAAAGGTGATAGCCTATGACTCTCATTAATTAAAAAACCATGAGATAAAATACAAAACCCCTGATCCAAATTTAGGTGTTGTGATATTTATAGTAAATAATTTCAATCATTATGTCAACGGGGAAAAGGGTGACATGTATATTGACCATAAAATAGAGAACTATATATTCTTAGAAAAACAGTTCCATATGCAGTAATGAAGGTGGTTAGAGCTTATTGAGAATTTTTATGGTTTAATCTATTACCATCATATGTAGGTGAACAAAGGTGTTGATGATATAAGTATAAAAGATCCTACAATAAAATTTATGATGATGATTTTATTGGGATAAAATCATCATGGACCAGAAAATGATAGAAATGTCAATAATTAAAGGATCATAATCCTTCCATTCTCTAATAAATAGTCAACCAACAATTAATGTGATGATGATGGAGGGAAACAAAGATGATGAGGAGTTACATAAAACATAATGAATATTATCGATTTCAACCTTGATATGGATAAAGTTATAAGGATGGGATCCTGAATATGTATCCCATCAAAAACAAATGACAAAAAGGTAACTTTTTAATGATGTTTTGAAATATCATCATTATCTATTCATCCATAAAGGAATAAAACGTATAGTTATATAATGAAAAAATGTGGTATTATACGAAGTGAGGGATTGCTGGGTTTGAATATCAATTCTTAGTTCTCCAATATGTCAAGTTTAAAATAAATAATTATTAAGGAATGATGAAACCATTTCTCATACTCATATGGAAATGGAAAACATTACCATGGATTTAATTATAGGACTCCCCTAGATATCTAAAGTCAATAATCCCATTTGGGTGTATGTTGATCACCTTATGAGGTCAATGCATTGATTTATATTAAATAAGATCTCTCTCTTAACTAAATCACTATAAAATAAATAATATATTTGGTAGGAATGTATAGAGTAGTACTCACCAGTGTATCTAATAGAGACTAGTGGATTACCTCATGGTTCTAAATATTCCGTCAACAATCACTGTATACATAGATGTGTTTTAATAGTAATATTCACACTCATACAAATAGTACTTATATTAAAACAATTAAGACAATAGAGTATAAGGCTATATAATTCTCACTATATTGGAAATAATTTTGAGATCAACACCATCCCATATTTGAGTCCTCATATAAGAAAAATTTTCAATCTTCAATTCAAATGATAAATTATTAAGCTCAATGTGGGAAAATATGTTTAACTCCAAAATGTTGGGATTATGGTAGATAGTGGAAACATATGTGAAATGATATTTTGCAATAGAAGATATAGAATGTTCATATCATTCAACATTATATGAAAAACCCACATTTTTGATAGAATTTATATGAAGACAATCATTGATGAGGCCTGTAGGATAATGTTTTAAATAATGAAATACATTGTATATAACAATGGAATAATTTCATTTGGATATGGAAGAAGGGAATTATTAGATAGAGATATATCCTCCTATTTTACACCCTTGATCTCATTTGAGTTTTAGACTATGATATAACACTCCCATCCACAATATCCTAGACAATACATGTATCATGTTTCAATCTTGAGAGGGCATAAAATAGACACCTCACATATGATAAATATAGAGGTGATACTTATTAGTGATCGAACATATGTGTTAATTAATTATTAATTTTATTATTATAGTTTAATTAAATTAAAATTTCCTCATGTTTTATTTAAATCGATCAAATGTGTATTATTTTAAAATTTCAATTCATAATTTTTTATGATTAATTTTTTAATCACTCCTCACATATTAGTAAATTAAAATTTTTATAATGACTAATCATTTTATATGTGTCAATTATGAATTTTTTAGCCACATATTATTTCATTCACATATGTGAAAATAATTTTTAACCTCCTATATTCTTCAATGAAATTTCAACTTGATTCATAGTTCTTCCTCCTTTAAAGCTCCATGGAAGCCTGTATGTCTATATCTACAACATCATGATTATTTATCATTAACTACGCACCATCAACCACCATATAAGATCTTTTTTAGTATCTCCCATGAAACAATGAAATCCCCGCATAGTGTATATCTCCTTCACTCACAACATCACCCAGACACGAATAGTAGTGGTGAACTCCTCCAAATATTTGACAGAAGTCCCTTTATCCAACACCATGATCACAAAAACCCATAGTTTATGTAAAATAACTGGTATATGTTCTTCATTATAAAAATGAATCCCTTTATCCATCTCTACAATGTTTTTTCATCAAAGTAGCGTGACACCAACTTTGTTGATGCAATGTTACCACAGATTGATTTCTGTATTTACAGTAAAGGATGTTTAGGATATTATAGTAAGTGGTAATTTAACTATTTTTCCATTGCCATATCCACCATTTAGTTGGTAGAAGAATTACCTACCATGATACACTACACCCTACCATGTGTTAATGAGCAGTTATATTGGGAAACATCAATGTACCTAGGATGAGTTCATTAAACATATTATTTGTTTATATTCAACCATAAACGAATCATATATAGAACCTACAATAATGAAGTAGGATAATATAGGGAATTTTTATTTTAAACAGCATATATATAAAAATTATTCTTAAAACAATTTTCACTAATTGCATGAAATATTTTTATTCACATGTTATATTTTTATTTTTTGTATATACAGATAGTATGTATATTTTTACTGACCACTTGCATACTACTTTTTCATGGTATGTATACGAGCCACAATATAAAATTGATCAAATGATCATTATATTGACTATGTATTCCCATTATTTATACAGACTGCACGTGATGAAAAAATAATTATAATTACCTTAAGTCGTGTGTCTCACACAGTCAATACACAACATAAATTGCATTATATGAAAATTATTTTTTACCAAACTCTATTATAGAGTTATTTTTATTAAATGAATTATTTCATATTTGATTCAAAATTATTAAATTTTTTATTTAATTATTAAATAATAACTATTATAATGAATTTATTTTAATTTTTTGTATTAAAAATATCATATAATTCATTATGATTTTAATTATTTTCCATGTTATTGATTTTTTTCTCAATTTTCTATAATTAATTAATTATTCCATTATCATAAGAATTTTAGTGAGATTTATATCATTTCAGTTACCTTAAAATCTCTTATTTATACTAATGATTTTGTTATAATCTTTTTGTCACTATAATATATGAATCAATGAAAGTAAATATTATTATTAACCAAGCATGATGTATTAAAAGGTAATGATGTTTTTTTATTTTTTATTTTTCTAACCAGTGTAAAATGGTTTTAAGATTATAAAACACACATATCATGAGATCAAAGATAACCATTGGTGATTCATTTGTAAAAATTATTTATGGTGTATAGTGAAAAAGGATTGTATTTCAAATCATGATGAAATTTTGAATGATTTTTGATAGAATTATTTTCATTATATGTAATTATATTCTTCCTCCACAAGTCTCTCTGATGATCTCATAGAAGGATATTATTATTTAAATACATAATTATCTTGTGATCAAATATTATAGAGAAACATTGCATTCAATACTTCTTTATCTCTTCTGGTTTCACTAATTTTTTTTGTAGTTTTATTCGTTCTTTATTATTTACGTAATTTTAAAGGTCATTTTATAATTCTCCTAATAAAAATAAATTCACTTCCTAGATATTCTACAGTGAATGGTTATGACTCTAGGATATTTATCCCCAATAAATATCATGTCTGGCCTCAGATGTGACTCTCAAATAATGTTTGGGGTTTACCTCTTGGCATTGTAAAAGCAAGTGTCAATAATATGTTACCACACCTCTAAATGTGAGTTTTTTTGGTACCATAAATTTTTATATTATAGAAGGATGATCTGTAGGATAAGATCATAGAGATTCTAAGAACTATAAAAACAATATGATAATTTCCTTTATTTTTTTCCAATGTATATAGTGAAACATATACTCAATAGAGTGTTTTTAAATAATAAAATCTGATTTATTATTTACACTAAAATATTTAATCAATTACACACTTCTCATGTAACCTATTTTTCAATGAATATCGATAAAAAAATACCCATATAGAATATCCTTTCACAAGATTATCATCCAACATATATCTTAGATCATAGAGACAAAATTATATGAAACATGATAATAAAACTAGGAAAACTATTGTTGTGGAACCATAAGTTTCATGTACTTTCATTGGAACCTAAAGGGGTGATGAAATAGAATTACCATAATCTATTTTAGTATATCAAATAAAATATTTACGGTTAAATATATGAAGTTTTGTATAATGTAACAACACAAATATTGATAAATGAAATTCAATTTATTAATTAAATTATTCATTAGGATGTTATAGAAAACACATAAACTAATATGGTTTTGTCTTATTATAAAATATTGTGTTTCAAATTTAAAACACCATTAAAAATAATAATGATCAATAATATAGTCATTACACAATCACCATTAAGATTATTATGAATTCTAACCGACAAAGATGAAAGTAGTGATGGCATGAAAGAGTATGATTTTACCCTGTGAAGCACATGTATCAGATCATTTAAGGGAGACAACATCATAGTGATTTTCCCATGACTGTGGTTAAGCTAAAATCTGGTGATAAAACATGAATTATATATTTTACACAAGACGCTCAATATTATTAAGATCACATCCAAAAACTTATTTTCTGAACCACCCCACGAATACACCACCAGGACACTATTTTCCATTAGAGAGTAAGAATGTGTAATAAGGGTTTTGTATCTACAGCCATGTGGAAAAAATTATTAATTTTTTTAAATAAAGGTATGATTATATTTATCCCTATTTATTGTAACTTTATCGATGATTACATAATGAGATTGTTAAATATTATATATTGACACAAATAAATAATTTTTTTATATATATCTTAAATTAAAAAATTGATCTAACAAATTCATGAATTTTTGAAATAAAAGAAAATTTAATAAAATATTATTATTATATAATAATTATTTACATACAAATGAAACTATAATTTAATTATTTCTAATATAATATTTATAAGTGTCATAAAATATTCATTGTCATACAAATAATAATTGTATACTAAATATGTATTTTAATTAAATAGTAAATTCATGTAATTATTGAATTATTTTGATAAAATAATTAATTTTTTTAAAAGAATCACATAGAAATTAGTCAATGGTCAATTTTTCATAATTTTATGATAAAATAGAATGTTTTATGTATTATAAAAACATAGAATATATATATGATCTATTTTATGTTAGAATGATAGATTAAAAGTGACTTAGTAAATTATATAAAATAAATCTAGGACCAAGTATATATTACCAATATGAACTAATGTGTTTATGGTAATTTAGTAAATTTTTCAATCCTTTAATGAATCAAATATAATCAAATATTATATTTTAATGTTTAAAAATCAATTTTTTATAAACATGACTTACATCCTCATCACAAATGGTATTATTTTATAATTTTTGTTTCATAGAATTACTATATATCTAATCCTAATCCACATTGGTAGAAATAATAGGATGGCTTTTATTTAATATTTTTTCATATAATCACAAAATCCAATGTTTAGAAATTATAAAATAAATTCCCAAATTTTTTCATTAAATACTAGCCCAATCTATCACTCATATTCATTAAAAACACATTATGAATTAATTTACTCTTATTATACCTATCTAGATCCCTCCCATAGTTTTCCAAATTTCTTAAGAATGTCCTACCAAGATATTATAAGCTCCCTCACATGGTTTTTTATTCACTCCTCCTATAATTGATTCTAGAATTTTCTTTTATAATGTAATTTGATTTATAATTTTTCATATTTAAATGTATTTTTAAATAAAAACTATATTATCCTTGTGATTACAATGTAATTATAAACAACCTTTCACACAAATTAAACCCTTATATGAATCTTTATGTACACTCGTTATGCTGCCAAAATTATCCTTCGATTTTCAATTCTAGTCATTTTGGTAGTGAATACTCATACAAATTTCTACTCTAGGGTATTAACCTAGATATAAATGTCATCAATTAATGCGTATTCCAATATATTTAACCCACACTCCATTATCATTAGATTTATATTGATCAATGTGGTTCTTATATTGTATGATCCATGTGGTAAACCAATGCATGTATGTAAAATGAATGCGATAGGTGGGACCTGAATTATATAACCCTCCAATGAATTGGGTAATATTTATAACTCATGCAATTCATTGTATGGTTCCTAAGAGTTTGTAATAATAAATCTATTTCTTATGACTATTTTTTTCCCTTTAATTATTCTTATAATTTCATAATTTATGTTTTAGGCATATTCCAATCCACCCCTTCTGTTATCATCTTATATAAAACTTTGATGATTAGGTTTATGATTATAATCCATTTTCTTTCATATTTATATACCTATTTCATATTGTGTATTACATTCGAATTTCTTGTTTTGAATTATTCCATTCTAGTCATTATAGATCACTCAATTCTTATATATATCCCCACTCTTGCCCTTTTAGTTTTAGAAAAGAGATGAAATTTTAAGAGTATGTTTAGAAGAATTAAATAAAGTTTTTGTATCCCCATTTCAATTTAATATGTTATTTATCTATTTAGAATATAATTTATTCTTTTTCATAATTTGGGATTGTACTTTTTGTGTCTTTATGTAATATATCATGAATTATTGTTTTAAAAAGATATGGGTTTTAATACTGTGTATCATTGAAAGGGTGGAAGTGATCACCGGTTTATAAGTGAATAAAGGGTAACATTTGTTATCACCCATTGTCATTAAACAATTTAATGACAATATTTTAGGGTAAAAATCTCCCAAAATGATATATATTTTAGTGAGGGGTTGGATAATGTCAACGAAGTATCCTCGTATAATTTTAAAAAAAATTTACACATGTTTAATGTAATTTCAATTTTTTTATTATGGGTCACAGATGTGTGAAATGGAAATAATTTCACATGAATTCACATTAAAATATTTATTGGGAAAAGATAATTTTTTTTTAAAAAATTATAATATATTGATGAAATAAAAAATTGATTCAATGTAAAAAGTGACTTAATTTAATTTAATATAATTTTAAAATAAAATGAATAAAAAAGTGCTATTTAAAAAAAATTATTTGAATGAAAAATGGCTAAGAAATTAACCATTAATTGTTGGATTAAGAAATAAAATCAAATGAATGATATAACATGATAAATAAATGAAATTTTTGAATTTAAATGAAACATTATATTTTGTATGGGTTTTTGGTAGTGGAACTAAAATATCCCCAAAATCTACCACCCCAATTGCTTGATGATTTTCTATATTGTCACATGGATTTATTACTAGATAAGAAAAATGCATCCCATGATTTTTTGGTTATATCATGCAATCAGATATTATTGATAATATCACTTCAATGCAAATGATATAAATACCAAAATATTTAGTAACATTCTGTTTAAATTGACACGTCCTGAAATCCATAGTCCCTTACCTTAATGGTAGATGGATCCAAATATAAAATAAATACGAGAATTTGAAAATTTCTAAGATGTGATCTATTTATTTCACAATATTTATTTTCTTAATTTATATGATGATATCTTGGATATAATGAGACTGTTATAATATTGTTATTTGAAATAAATGAAATTTCACACTCTATAACGGATAAAGAGGATTTAGAATGGAGATCACCTATGAGAGAAACTGAGCACCTTGGCATTATAGATTAGTTGAGAAATTTAGATTTATAGATTTCCAAGGATGACTAAGGTCTCATATTAGAGTGTATAAAAATATCAATAATGATATATAGTCCATCAGGGTCTTTATTTCAATTTAATTAATGTATAATGGATTTTTTCCATAATTAATGTTGTGTTTAGTGATGCTGGGACAATGCCTTCAGGTAGTTGGTTGCCTCCCCCGGGTAGCTAATGGGATATATTGTGATGATTATAGGGTTTTTGCACTCTTAATTGGGTTGGTGAACCTCCAGGGGATAATTGGTGGAATTCTAGATAATACAAGTTTATTGTCCTTTAATATTCATTATCTAATGCTCATCCATATTGTATCCAGTGGGGTCATGATGAATGAGGTAAGTCTTCATCATTCCACCATTTGGTTGGTTGTTTTCCACCAGTAGACTACTGCTCCCTCCAGCCACTAGCTCTATCATGTAACATTTTACTACCATACACGAGCCTCTATAGTTCTTATAGACTTATTATAATGCTTGAAAAAAATATACTATTATATGTTAATGGATCTTCATGTGGTTCTAATAATATGCCATCCACACATTTTTTAGATCACTTAAATAAATGATTTAAATCTATTTAGAGTGTATTTGACTATTCAAATAAAGAAAAATGTGGAATAACCAGAATATCCAAATTTTTAGGATAATTAACACTATAATAATATATATATTAAAACAAAATATTATAAATAATGTTCTATTGATATATCAAGATATCGATATCATCTCCCCCATTTTCCCACAACCTTAAATTTTTTAAAATAAAAAAAATCACCCAAAACAATAAAAATATCTCCACCACTGAGAGAATGGATAAAACATCTCCTTAATTTAAATTATCAAAACAAATTAATATAAAATGTTCGATAATGATGACAAATAAATTAGATTTATGTTTACCATTATTAGTGAACTTTCCAGATAAGTAATTTTTTTAAATAAATAGGATGAAAACAAGTAAAATATTTGAAAGAAACATTTTGAATAAAACTCATGGTAAATAGAAGAAAAATAAAATTTAAAATATAGTTCAATAGGGAAATGAAAAATAGATAAACATTTTTTATGGGAAAAAAGTGTTAATTTTTAGAAATAAAAAATTTAATCATGCATATTGATTTTGAAAATGATATTGTCTCTTCTATGATCATTTCAATATTGAAAATATTTTATCCACCAAAATTAATCAAAATGGATAGTATAAAGGTATCAAATCCTTTAAATAAAACTAAATTAATTAAATAAGAGACTTATAGAATAAATATTTTGAAAAATCGGTCTATTATTAAGGTTTTGTAAGGATTGTACAAATTAAACACTGAAAATACCCAATGAGTACCAAAATAGATGTACAGTAATATCCCACCCCTGATTCTCTATAGGGAGAAATGGTTATAACCAAATAAACTCTTTTATAGATTTATACCTAAAAGCATTTATTTGAGAACAAAATCCATAAATTTGAATCTATATATGAATTTTTTGTTCGAGTTTCTTGCTCAAATTGATTTTCAAAAATGATGAAATGTTTAAAAAAAGGATTAATATGAAATCCATTTTGTAATGTAATTTTCAATACATATTTTAAATTAAAAAAATCCATATTTTTAATTGATAATGTGATATTTATCAGGAGAAAATCATACCCTACTCTCATTTTATAAGGATAAATTTATCATGAATAAGGGGTTTAGTAAACATATCAAATGTTTGTGTGTTTCTATAATAATGTGAAGAATGATATCACCTTTTTTATGATGTTTTAATATTAAATGAAATCTTAAGTCACTATACTTAGTGTAAGAGTGTTGGATAGGTCTTCATGAAATATTCATTACACTAGTGTTATCACACATTAGAGAAATTCAAGAATATGTTAGGTCAAATTCAGGAAGAGTATGTTTCATCAATAAGAAATTTGGGACGGAACTCTTAATAGATATTTATTATTAATTAGTTGTATAAAGAGCTGTAGAATATTTCTTCTTATTGCTCCAATGGATGATGGATTTTCCATGACGATGACTTATTCCACTAGTAATTTTCTCATCTTGTTGGAATTCTCCAATATCAGAATAATTCAAATAAAAAAGTTCAATATTGGTTTCTATATAATAAAATAATCAATTGTGTTTAATTACTTTAAAAATAATTATTTAAAGGTATTTTAAATTCAATTCATTTGTATTGGATTAAAAATGATCATAAATACATAAAATGAACACGATGTCTTAACAAGTCACATTAAGATAAATTAAAATTCCAATAATACTCTGATAATTCTTTTATTCAACCAATTGAATAGATTTATTAAATGATATTTTATAATTAGGACTCATGTGAATTCTAATTTCATTACAATGATTCATTACAAACATATTTCAAGATTCAATATTTTAACAATTTTCATTAAACATTTTCATTGGAATTTCATGAAATTTGAAAACAAAGGAAGAGATTTAGTACTCATATAAACCACAATTTGATCTTTGATGTCACTAAATTATAAAATTAATTAAAAATTGTTTCTTTAGTTGCATAAAAATGACAAAAACAATGTACATTAAAAATATTAAAAAATCATTTAATATGTTTTTGATAAATAGTGTGTAATTTGATTTTCACATTTTAAAGACATTTATTAAATAATTTTATTTAATCTCTCATACCAAGCCTGAGGGTATTGTTTCAAGCCATATCATTTTTTGTTAACACATAAATATATTTTAGAAATTTAGTATTTTCAAAATCATATAGATGGACTAAAAAATCAGATATAAAACATTTTAAGAACTAAATTTGAACGTCCATTTAAAATGTTTGAAATTAAAATGAAGGGAGAAATCCAAAAAAATATAACATATTCTAGTCAAAAAATGTCTGTAAATATTCCACTATAATGAATACCTTCTTATTTATTAAAAAACATAGAATCAATTTTGGAAACTTTCTAGAAATCATTTCCCGATTCATCATGTATGTTTCGAAAAAACACACTATGGGAAAAGTAACATCAAAGGATGTCATCTTAATTAAAAAATGAATAAGAAAGATGACATGGGACATTTCTTCATAAATATATCCTTCCCACTTTTAAAAATAAATTTCAAAATAGTATAAATTTCCAAAATCATTTACTTTAAAATAACCTTGGAAATTTGTAATTGATTATTTTAAATTCATTTAAAACATTCATTGAGGAAAAATTCCTTTCATTTTGAAAATCATGATTAAAATCTAAAAAATAATTAAATATTGTGGAAAACGATTTCTCTTATAATATAATATAGAACTTATAAAGGATGTGTTAAAACAATGATTAGTTCATTATAGAAAAAATATATTTCATTCCATTTATATTAAAAAAAGGACTCCTTTCACTTTTTTTAAATGAAAACTGGGAATTTTATTGTAAAATGAAATGAATATTCATTTCCACATATTATGTAAAATTTTCAAACATGCATAATAAAAAAATTTATAAATAATAATATTTATTTATAAGTGGTTTTGGATTTTTTTATAAAACATTATTTTGGAAGAAAAATGATTTTTAGGTTCAGTGGTAAATAATGTTTCTTTTCATAAAAACATTATATTGAAGTACATATTTCATAAATAGAGTAAACAGAAGGGATCACATTAATTATAATTAAATAAGTTTAGGATAATAAATTTAATGAGTTTTTTGAAATATATATCATAATATTCCACCATCAGATGCATAAACATAAACAATATCGATAAATGATAAGATTGTTTCATAAAACCCATACCACATTAATCACATTTATTCCATAAACCCCATGAAAGATAGATACACAAATGGATATATAAATCCCAAAAAATTTCAATACAAGATTCATAAAATTAATTAATGAGAATTATATACTATTGAGTTGATCCTTTTCATTCTATTTTTTATTTTGTATTGATAATTACTTTAACCCATCAATATTTGTTTTCTAATGAATTTTTTATGTGTTTTAGAGTTAGTACATAAAAGTATTTAATTTATATATGAAGAAATATTCATTACATTCATATGGTATTTATTCCATTTGAAAAATCCAAATATTATCATTGTTTCATCTGTTTATGTCGAAATCCAATTCAAATACATTGATGATTAAAAAATCATCAAAGACGTGAAAAGATCTTCAAGTGATATTTGAGTTACTGGCTTAAATTCAGAAAATAATTGTAAAGATATATCCAGTTAAATTTATTTAATTCGTGGGATAATTATACCATAGAATAGAAAATGTAATTATAAAAACATCATTAGTTTTTGTGGAAGTCTGAAAAGGTTTTTTGATAGTCTAAAAATAACTAGAGTTTCTGAGGAAATTTGGTAACTATATAGTGAACTGATACAAAGAACTATAGTATTTATTTTAATAAAATTACTGCATATTTTTGAATTTCTTGGGAATTGGGGAGATGTAAGTCCAATAATTGCATCTTGATTTCATCACATTACATAAAATGATGAAAAAGTGGGTTGTATGTTCAAAAAATCATCGAATATTGAGAACTCAATTTTAATGCTATAGTTTTTCATAATTTTATTTCTTAAATTTTCCAAAAATATTGGGAGAAGTGTTTGTCAACATGATTCAATTCGCAATATATTAGAAATAACATAATATTTTATAAACATATATCATCTATGAGAGTGGATAAATCTATTGTTAAAGGACTCTGAAAAATAATTGTCATGTCTAAATGAAGGATGATCAGTTTTCTAAAGGATTATATAAACCCAATGTTTAAAATAGTAAATGTATAAATTGGAAACCATATGTTCAAAGAATGAATGTATGTAATATAAACCCAACATTGGAATCTGGAATCACTGTTCATACCCTACATTTATAGATTGAATTTATGGATAATTAATGCTTTATTAGGAATCAACCATGTGTTGGAAGGACGAACATATTGATTATCATCCCTATGATAATTTTAATACTTATTTTAAAGAATATGAAAGTATGTTTTAGGAACCATACATTGGTAAGAACTATATGATTAGAAAATGAACCCTATTCTATATAAAGGAATAATATTGAGACTAAATTTCCCTTATGAAATTTTTATTTATTTATGTTTTTAAATTCCTACGTACATTTTCCATAACAATAATTTTTTTCTATAATTTTAATTTATGGAACATTATCTATGATCAAATAAAATTAGTATTATGCATCTTAAATTCTTTTGGGTTACTTTTCAACTAATTATAACATAGTTCATCTTAATACTAATTGGACTCTATAATCTATGAAAAGTTTTCCATACTCATAAAATCAGATATATTTCTTCTTAGAATCTGATTCACTGTGTTTCCCAATTCTAAATAACTCATATTTTTAATCTGTTTCACTATGTTCCTCCTTTGAGAATCACTCCGTTTTTTGAATTCGATTCACCACATTTCTCCATTATTATTTTCTCAAATTCATTACTCTAATTCTCAATGTTTCTTAATTTTTATTCACATAACATTTTGAATATGGTTTTCTCAAAATATAAAATTTGATTCTCATATTTCTGCGAATCTATTTCTTATACCATCTCAATTAAAATTATCAATATTGATAGAATTTTCATCTAATTTTTACTAGAATCATATTTTTCATTATCATAACAATTTCATTTCTTATATATAATATTCTTTACGTGATTTTTCTTATACATTCAATCAGATTATTGCTTATTATTACAATGATAATTCCTCTCATAATATTTTTCTTATGTTAAATGATGTTGTATAATTAGATATTATATGATTGTTGTATGTGACAGTGGTATATGCCCCTATGAAATTTATGGACTAATATGATTATTGGAGGAAAATTAAACTATTGGAGATATCGACTATAAATAATATGTCACTTGGGCATGATTAATAAAATAGACACACTATTAGAATTCAAGACATGAGATATTTCTCTCAAAATTTCTTTTTTGAAAGCCTTGAAATGATATAGTTGTGAATTGGTTGTTAAATAAAAATGAAATATTCGACAATATTTTTTTCATTGTGCATCAGAAATTATTGGTGATTACGATTGAGTGCTTACATCATAATGGAAGGAAGATGCTCTGATTACCTTCCTAATCAAGGGCTTCCACTTAAAGGAATATAGAGGTTCTGATTGACTACATAATCAAGGTCTTATGAGGATAGCAACATAGAAGCTTTATTCGATCATCTGTGGATCAAGGGCGTACACTTGTGTGGGTAAGATAGACATTCATGAATGTATAAATTAATGGACTATTATCCAAGGTGTTTGGAATCCCTTCTATTTGGGTTAGATAAACTTTACTCATTCACATATACTTTATTATTTTGTTGCAACTTGTTACAAATAGAATGCGTTTATTATTCTATCAGTTTTTTAATTACTCTCACATACGATATTATACGATTTGAGGTATATTATTTTTTATGTATAACTGTGTCTTATTTCATAAAGAATCATTATAAAACCTAAGGTTTTTTATTAACATTACAAAATAAGGTTTTTTAATCCAATTTTTTTATCTTTGTTAAACTATTATTTACTTAAGCTTCAAAATTATCATTTTTAGATGTTCAATTACCCCCCCTCTTTTATATATGAATCATCATATATATTTCAATCCAACAATTGGTATCAGATCATGTATCTAGGATATTCATACATACATTTGGTATCAGATGAATAGTTTCACAACTAATTTTACTTACTCTTTTCTTTAATTTTACAAGTTGTATAAAATATCTTTTATAATTTTTTTTATAAATATTTACTACACTAACATCTATTGTGGAAAAAATATTTTTTGTTGTAATTAATATTGAATCCTTAGATATTATAAACAATACATGGCCACCTATCTTTGAGGTGGTGGACTATGAATATTGGAGAGTAATAATGTATAATTATATTATTAATATAAGCATTGAAAATTTTGTAATTCCCATTGGAGATTATAGAATTTCTAACCAGGAATTTAAAACTTTTACTAGTAATGAAATTAAATAATATAAACTTAAATATAAGGTACAAAATACTTTCCATTTTTCTATCACCATGAATATATATAGTTATGTATCTTCTTGTGATGTAGCTAACAACATATGGAAGAAACTGGAGGTTACAGATTTTGTCAGTTCTATTTTTATTAAGACTATAAGATCCCAAATTATAGAAGATAATCATGGTTTTTTTACATATAGAGGACCTATAGTTGTAGTTAAACAATGATTTATTAATATAATAATCAGTCTAAATTCAACGGGAGAAAAATACCAAGATGATGAGATGATTGTAGATATAATTATAGACATCATGCTAAATAAATGGGAGTCGAAGAGAAATATTATTGATGAGTCAAGAAAAATCACTAATGTAACTATTGTTGATTTATTCGTAAAACTCTTACAACTTGAAAACCTATTAAATAGAAATGATGAGATCAAAAAAAATGATAAATGGTAGTGTTTATTTAACTACTACTTCAAATAAAACAAATTCCAAAACTCCCAAGAATGTTTTTATATCCTAAAAGATTAAGAATGTTTTTATTTAGTTGGATTCAAGTGATACTAATCATCAGATAATAAGTTACCTAATCTTTCTTGAAGAACGAAAATGATTTTTGGAAATAAGTATTTCCAACAAAGATATAATAAATTTGACAATAAATATAATAAAGACTCTGAAGTCACATGTTATGCTTGTAAAAATACTGGACGCATCATACTAGAATGTACAAGGATTACAAAAAACCAAAAACGTAAACATTATTAGAGGAATAAAAATAGATATTTCAAGAATAATGTAATTATATATCTGAAGGAAAATGATTCCTTCAGTGAATATGGTGGAGAATCACCTAATGAATCTTTAGATAATGAATCTTCTGGATAGAAAAATGTTGGACTTAATTCCAGAATACCCCTTAAAATTTAATGTTTCACAGAAAATGTACACACTACTAAATCATTAACTAATATTTATATGAATTCTAAGCATCTAGATTAAAAAGGATATATTTCTTCAAATGAAGAATCTTCTTTAACATACGATAATTCTATAGCATTATTTATGAAATATCTATATTTTCAATGTTACATGAAAATTAAAATATGAATATAAAAAAACAAAAAATATAATGAAAATTATAGAAACAATTATTTAATAAAAGAAGAATCATATTGGTATAAGGATATTGATACAAAATCATTCAAAATTTTCTCTTTTTCAAAAAACCATAAGGAAGTAAATTTTGAAAAGGATAAAGTTTCCAATAATCATAAAAACTCTATTTTTGATAAAAATAATATATAGACAAAATCTAAATCTAAAATTAATTATAATGTGGATAATAATTAAGTAATTTCAATAAAATATGAAATCTTTTTCATTAATAAAATTTTATCCAACATTAATTTTGGTAAGGTTCAATTTGATAAAATGTATAAACAAATTTTTCATTATTGGAATAGTTCGGGAATTGGTTATTTTCTCTCAAAACCTACTTTTAGTCATAATTAATTTATTCCTAAAAGTTCCATATTATTCACTATGTGTTAAAGTGGGGGAAAATATGAATAAAAGTGTTCATTAAAGAAAATTAAATCCTTATTTTTTCATAATGCTCATTTTTCTAAGAAAATGAGGATTCTAATGTTTTTACATTCTATATTTTCTCGATCCAAGAATGTTTTGATTATGAAACCATAACTTTTCTATTTTTAGGGAAAAAATGTAAGTACAAAGAAAAATACATGGTATATGAATAGTGGATATTCCTAGTACATGAATGGTAATAAAAAATCATAGAGAATAATATTAAGATAAAAGGTAGAAGAGTTTCTTTCGAAGATAATGCTCAAGGAGAAATTGTTGTTATATGTAATATGGTTCTTCTTGGGAAATCCATAATTTCAAAAGTTTTATTTTAAAAAGGTCTTAATAACAAACTTATAATCATATTAAAATTATGAGAAGAGGGTTACCATGCGAATTTGAGTAATTATATTTTATTATCACACAATTCCAATGATGAATTCCTTATTTCTGTCCATCAATATGAGAATGTTTATACACTAAACATAGAATACGTTATGAGACAAGACAAACCATTCCATAGATAAATCTATAATTAGTAATTGATATGTAATAAGAGATTATGACCTCATAATATTTTGAACATATGCAAGATATCAATTAAATGACGTGTTAAAGAACTACCAGATCATAGATTTTATTCTTAGAAATTTTGTGACCCTTGTCAAAATGGAATGTAACATCTATATACCATTAAGTCTATTGTTGAATTCTCAACTTTTGATGCATTATAGTTGGTTCACAATGACTTTTTTGGTCCTACACAAACTATAATTATTGGTAGAAAATATTATTAATTTTTTAGAAGATGATTACACTAGATTGGCATTGGTCTATTTTCTAGAAAATATATATGAATACTTTTCTTATTTCAAATCATTTTCATCAAAAGATAAAAAAGAGGAAAAAACTCCGTTGATAACTATTCATAATGTTCACGGTGGAGAATTTCAACATTCTTATTTTAAAAAATTTTGTAATAAAAAATCATTTCTTCTAACTTCTCAGCTCCAAGAACATCTCACTAAAATGGTGTTTTTGAAAGAAGAAAGAGAATTCTACAAAGAGATAACAAGAACCTATTTTTTTAATACTAAATTGATAATATTTGTTGGCCTATAACTATCAATATGGTATTTTATATTATACATCTAATATTAATTATTCCATTTCATAAGATAATACCTTATGATTTATGGAAAAGACAGAAACCAAAAGATTCATATTTCAATGTATTTGGATACAAAGTATTCATTCTGAATACAAAAGTTAACCTACTCTTATTCATATCCAAATAATGTGAAAGAGTTTTCTTTGGATACTCCACTACCATTTTTTATTGTATATTTTTCAATAAAAATTTGTAAAATATTGAGGAAACAATACATATTAAATTTGATGAATCTAGTCCGTTTAAAAAAAACCCTACCTACATCTTTGGTTGTGTTTTCAAAAACTAATAATGATCCTTCATTAGAAGACTCTTTTAATATAGAGAATAATCAAGGAAAGGTTTCAGAATTAATCACCCCAGATGGATTTCTACCCAATGTTGATTAAAATGTTTTACCAAAAATAGTCAGTTGTTTCTAAATAATTATCCCAGTTATAGTATCATTGGTGATGTAAATCAACCTATGGGGACTATAAGTTCTTTAGTAAATGATATAGAGAATCTATAATGTGTTCCCAATTAAAACCCAAAACACTTGATGAGGCCTCGAGTGTATAATATTAGATTAGATCTATAAAAGATAAGCTAAATGAATTTGAAATGAAAAAAATTTAGACCATGGTTGAAAGACACAAATAAAAATCTATAATTAGATTAAAGTGGGTCTATAGAAATAAATGTGATGAAAATTGAATTATTGTTTGAAATAAAAAAAGGATACTTGCTTGAGGCTATAATAAACACGAATTAATATACAATAAAGAAACCTATGATTTAGTATCATGACATGTAACTATTTGATGTATACAACATTTTCTCTATATTACTTTTTTACATAAATCCCTTTTAAATGGATTTGATGTGTGCTTTCCTTAATGGATATTTTCAAAATGAATTTTATATTGAAAATCCTCCAAGTTTCAAAGACACAAGAAATCATGTATATTTTTTTTAAACATACCATCACTTTATATGGTCATAATAAATCCCATAGATTCTGGTATGATATACATAAAGTATTTTTGTAACAAAACAATTATGTTATGAGAACTGTAGATCCAAAATATTCATTAAGACAGAATACAAAAATTCTTTGGTTATTCAAATTAATTATTATGAAGTTATATTTGGATAACACTATCATCACTTATTTGATTCATTTTTGAATACTAGAAAATCTGAAATGAAATGAATATGATGGGTGAGTTAACATTTTTCCCCAGTTTACAAATTTCCCAAAAACAAGAATGAACCTACATATCAAAACGTTTGTATATTAAAGATATTCATAAAAATTATTTATATGACATCACTAAAAATATAATTACTCTAATAATTGCCTCAAATACCCTTTATCTTGATGAAGTTGGACAACCATTATTTCAAACAACACATAGAGGTATGATAGGATGTTTACAAAACATAAAAACTAGTCATCTAGACCTAATATTTTCATTATGATTATGTGTAAGATATCAAAAAAATCCAAAAAATCCAATGTAATTTCAATAAAAATAATGTCTTATTTATAGGTAACTATGGATTTTGGAGTTTTTTATTCTTCTAGATAATTATTTTGAAATAAAAATCATTTCAGATGCTGGAATTGGTGGTTTTAAAATGGATAAAAATAGTGCATCTAGAACATTTCATTTCATATAAGATTCATTAGTTTTGTGGTCATGTATGGAACAAAAGTCTGTAGCACATTCCAATAATGAAGATGAATATATAATAGTTTGATGTTTTGTGCTCAATTACTGTGGATGTAACACACACTCAAAGATTATAGTATGATTTTTAGTAAAAATATGATACTATGTGATAACACTAGCTTCAGATCCATAAGAGAAGAACCTACACATCACTCTCATAAAAATGACATGGATATTACGTGTCCCTTCCCTAGGGATCACACAATTAAGTGAGATAATATTTTATAAATCAACAAATTGAAAGAAAAACATGATTATATTTTCAAAAAATCAATAATTTAGGATTGATTTGAATACATTATACAAAATTTAGGAAATATCTGTATAAGGTAATCATTTATATCCACTTTTTTTAAAACTATCTCATACCATTATGATTCTCCTTTTCAACGTGGGAGTATACATCAATTTCTTAAAAAAAATTCAAACCCTAATTTCTTTTTTGGAATCTAATAATGATTTTAAAAATCACAATAAAATTTCATATAGTTTTGAATTTTTCTTAATATTATCAAAAAAATTATAGAATCTAAAAATTACAAGAATAATTTTATCAAATACTAACAAACCTTCATTGAACTTCGAAAGGAAAATCATCTTACCCATTATTTCTTTAGTGCATTTCTATATGTTGGTATTTCAATTGTGTTTAATTTTTTTATCAAATTCATCTTTCCTTAAATATATTTAGTTTTATTATAACATAAAAGTATAAGAATTTATAAAACATTATTCATCTTAATATCAACCGTAAAATCAAATCTATCTATATTCAACCATTAGTTGAATCTTGGAATATGATTAGAAGCCTCGACACCTATATAAAATAGAGGACCCCACCCCCTATTTCCTACACCAATCACCATCTTTTTCTACCTTATTTATTTCTTCACTTCAATGTATCAATTCTAATTTCTATAACTCTTTCTTAATGTTCCCAATGCATCTATTATTCTATTCTCAAAATTCAATGCGTGCGGAGAAGGAGCATAGTGATTTGTTTATTATCAGAGAATGGTTAGTTGATCAAAAAAATTACTTCATTATGATTTATTAAAATGAAAGGTCATAAAATACCATGGATATGAACATTAATATATTGTAAAGATCAAGGGAGAAAAATAACCATGGTATGCAGATCTAATAATTGAATTCTATCAATCAGTCTAGTTTTTTTATTGAAGGTGCGAATGAAAAAGATCAGTTTATATTTTATGGTAAAACCTATTCTATATCTTACCTAAATGCAGTAGATATCCAAGAAATTCCATATTAATGTTATGGTTATTATCCCTTTCAGATGCTCCAAGATTATGAAGGGTCTTTTAATAATGATATGTATTTTTATATATATGGGATTCAAGGAGTAAAGAGGCCCATGAATTTACACCAATCTATTGACTAGATGATCGTGGAATTATAGATGGAAGGTTTTTTGATACAAATAAAAGGAGACAAGGACAACTTGAAAATAAGAGACATCATCATGATATATTTTAATGATAATTGAGATGGATTAACCAACTGAAGTAAATCATTCTCACAATCAGTATGACAAAGGTTGGGTCGATCAAGTCATTGAAACTTATGTTTCTAGATACTTTAACTATATTTTTGGTAAAAATCATGAACTATTTCAATATTTCCTATAATGGACATCAATAGAAGTTCAAGATTCTTTTTTATGTGTAGTCACACATAAAAGAATGAAATATAATTTTAGTGATATGAAAAAATGAATTTTTTGATTTAGCAGGAAATGAATTATATGTGGGATAATTTTTTTGTCGAAAATAAAGAAAATAAATTCTCAAGACTTGGAATAGTAGAATACAACTACCTCTTCTAAACCAATGATGCTAAAGAAAAAGATGTCCTACCCAAATGATGTTCTAAAAAGGTAGAGATAATAAAAAGTTAAATAAAAGGAAGGATATCTAGTTTTTAGGATTACATATGGATGAATAAAAATCATTAAAATTCACGAAGCAGATGAACTTTGATAATAATAAAATGTGAATGATTTTAAAACAAAATCTAACTGGTGAAGAGATTGTTCAATCCCAGTTGAAAGAAAATGAAAATTCCACCAAAAAAATTATTGTTAAAAATTATTTTCATCAAGAAAATGAACTTCCACAACAATCGCAACCAGTTTAAGTAGAGGATATCCAAGAAAAAAATAGAATGGATGATAATTTGGGCTCAGTTCTGATTATTCATGAATATTCTCATCAATAAGAATAAAAAGAGTAAAATAATCAATAAAATGTTTTCAATGATGAGATACAATATATTGTCAATACCTAGGGAGAGAGTCATTATAACAAACTCCCAATAAGAACATCTTATGCCTCATATTATTATCATGCCTCAAACGAGAAACTAGACCAAAAATATGATAATAAGAAAGAAAATGTTAATGATACTGAAGTGAAAAAAAATCCATTTTATAATGATGTTAATAGTGGTGATGATTTTAATGAATGTGGTGATGTCCATGATGGAAAAAATAGAGATAAAAATAACTATGTTGATGAAAAATCATTTATATTTCTAATTAAATGAAAATTATACAAAAGTAAATGAAACCAAAATCTAAGAACTAAAAAGTGAAGTAGGAAGATATTGGAACTATTAATAAAAATGAGTCAGAATCAAAAGGTCTTCCTTCTTAATTCGGATACGATTTTATTTTTCAACCATCGAAAATGTTTATAAACTCCATTCCATTCATTCTGAACATTGAGTCAAGATGTCATCTTATTCATGAATCCATAAATATGAAATATGAATCAATAACACTTTTCATGGGGGACGTTTTCAGACCATGAATTATAATTCAAAATATTTATTCTAAATTATGATTCTCATAGGAAATTTTTGATAAATATGAAATTTTTTTCAAAAAAGATTCATTTTTATCTTAAGGTTTTTAACGATATGGTTAAGTAAGTCAATAATGCATTAAAATAATCCCAAGACTCCCACAAAGATTATTCAAATTGTTTTTCAGAGAAAATTAAGAATGAATATGGAATTAGAATCCAAGAAGATAATGACTTGTATGGGAAATTTAAATCACTCACAACTGAGGTTAAACGGGTGAAATAATAATAATATGAGGTGGTGAAAAAACATAAATCCTAGGATGAAATTATTAATATCTAGGAGTAATGATTTAGAATAATGATTATAATAATAAAAATAAAGATGTTCTCTTAGAATTGTATCATTATGACCACACAGGGTTGATGAAATTAAGGGTTATGGAAAGTAATTTAACTTTGAAGAAGGATATATGTTTTTTGTATTTCTGATCTTTTGTGGTAAAATCGTTTTCAATATCTACGTATTATAATTCTTTGTTTCAAATTGATTGTTTCTAATCCATTCAATTATATTTCATTCCCTCTATTTCATTTAGTAATTTAGAAATGGGGAAAATTATCAATAAAAAATTTTAGTCTAATGATGAAAATAAATAATTAAGGGGGAGAATTATAAAAGAACAAATATTTAAGTAAGGGGGAAATATTTATTTATGAAATAAGGAAAAATACATAGATACAATAATACGATCATTAGGGGATTTCATAACCTAAGTGGCGTACATAGTATTCATCATGAATCAAATAATCAATAGGAGATAAGTATTTTTTTATGTCTAAATATAAAATATATGAGTCTTAATATTCATTTCATAAAAATGTGTTTAAGCTCTACAAAAAGTGGGATATTATTGAGTCAATAGATTACATATGTCTTTTTTATTTCTTTATGTTTTGGAAATCACCAACACACTTCAATTAACAATTTTTATTTATATAAGTTCAATTTAATGAAATTTATGTATGTTTGAATATAATTATACATATTCTCCTTACTGTATATTGTGCTACTATTTAGTTATTCCTAAAATAGTTTATCTTAAGGCTAATTATATTATGTAATATTTGAAAATTGGTTTCATACTCATAAAATTGAATTCACTATTTCAATTAATTTTATTCCCACAATTCACTTAATATGAATCACTGTGTTTCACAATTCTTAATCACTTATATTTTTTAATTTTATTCACAATGATTCTCATTTCATAATTTCTTAATTTTTAGAATCTGATTAACTTCATTTCTCAAATTTGATTATCTTATAGTCATGATTATGATTCTTATTGATTATTAATTTTTTTCGCCTAATATTTTTGATTCAAATTCACTGCAAATCCAGAATATGATTTCCATTGTTCTAGAAATCTGATTCATACACATTCTCAATTCTGATTCTCAGTACTATTATAATTTGATTTTTAGTTTTACTAGAATATGATTTTAAATAATCTTAAGAATATGATTTGTTATATTGCTTATTCTTTACTCTATTTTCATTATACATTCAATCATATTCTTACCTATTAGTTTATATATAATTATTCTCTTAATATTTTTCCTTATACTTAACGATGCCATTTAATTAGATATCATATTATTGTTGTAGTTGATATTCATACAAGTCCCAATCAAATATTCAGAAGAATATGATTGTTGGAAGATAATTTGACCATTAGGGATATCTTATCTAAATATCATGTTATTTAGAAGAGATCAATACATAGAAAAACTTTTTTAATTTAATATATAAGAGAGATCTTCCAAAATTTCATTGTGCGAAATCCTTGAATAGATCAACTTCTAAACAACTTGTTCAACATACATAAAATATTAAAAAAAAATTATTTTTTGAGAGGTCATCCAATGGTGATTACGATTTTAAGGGCTCTATGATGAAGGAAGATAGTGGTTCTAATTTCCTACTTAATCAAGGGATTCTAGCTGAAGGCAGATAGAGGTACTGTTTACCCCTATAGTCTAGGGATTGTAGGGATAGTAGGATTGAAGATTCATATGATCATTCGTGGATTGAGGGTTTACCATGGTTTCTGTATGAAATAATTTCATGAAAATATAAATTAAGGTAACATTATCTAAAGTGTTTTTATATCATACCCTTTAGGTTAAAATCATTGTACACTTTTACATGGTTATTATATTTTTTTGTAACTAGTTACAAATAGAAACTGTTTCTTAAACATTCACTTTTGTGATAACTCTGATATATGATTCTATACAGTTTATGATAGAGTCTTGTTTATGTATACATGTTTTCCTACTTCATTTCACATCATAATTAATCCTATGGTGTTTTTTATTATCCTTAAAAAGAGGGTTTTGTGAATCCAATCTTTTTTTACATTGTTTAATAAATTCCTTAAGGTTAAAAATGGATGATTTTTTACGTACAATCCACCCCCTATATCTGAGCATCTTGATACATATTTCGATCATAAAAACCACAATATTTGATGTTTAACTATACGTTTGATATTTTTTCCTTAGATAAAGGAACCTTTTTTTGACTTTTCAATGACATTGTTTGAAATCCGCATGATTTTGCATTGTTTCTAAAACGATCTTCTTAGTATTAAATATCATTATTAAGCTGTTTTACGACCGATCCAAAGGATATCATGGAATTAATTAAATAATTACAATTTATAGTTTATTTTAAGAATATATTTGAATGATTTGATTTCAAATATTAATGATTATTGGGGAAACATGTTTTCAAGAACTAGATTGAATATATTTAAAGAGGTTGGAAAGGATTTAAACATGAGTTTTAAATTTTTCAAAAATTCTATTATTATGGAGATATTATTTTAGGGGTTATTCAAAATCATTTAATAGAATTTATTAAATATTAATTCAATATGAATAAAGAGGAAATAGAGCTATAATATTTTTTAGAGTATAAATTATGTTTACTGACCATATTTATTTTGGGTTTCCTATGGATTAGGAATGCATTTACAACTTCAAGATATATATTCTCTATATATATATATATATCTGGATGGAAAAGAATATACAATATGAAATAAAATAAGAGTTGTGAATTTTCTATAAAAAATATGTTATTGAAAATATTCATATTAAATCTCGACACTTTTGAAGAGAGAATTGAAATTATTTGTTCATTATTATTCTATGACATAGTAAAGGAAATTCAAGCATGCACAATCATTGTCTAATCTATTTGATTTTATTTTATGATGGTGAATCCTCCTTCTTGATATTGAATACTATTTTTCTGGTACTATTGTTCTGTATTGAATTTATTATTTCATCTTCCAGTTTCTTCTTCAAACTGTCAAGTTCGACTTGTACTGCTAACAACATCAATATCTATTAACATGGTAAAGTATCAGATACACAGAAATAGTGTTGGTATAGTCTCATTTTCTCTAACTAATCATTGAATATTTTGATTCCTTATAAATGGACTAGAAGGCTCTATATATGCCTTTTATGTTTTCAACTTCCTCTAGTAAGTTATGGATTGTAAGTTCATGTGTTAAGAGGAGATACTTATGAAAATCACCATTCTCGTGGAGTAGGGCGTTGGTGGAGTATACATGGGGATTTTCATGCCTCAAATTCCAATATATAATTGTCTTATTTTCCATTATTTTTTCTACTACTCACTAATCTTTACGAGAGAATGAAATGATGTCTTCATTTCAGGAGGGATGTTTTAATACTGTATGGAATTTTATGAGGAAATAATTCACCCCCTCTTATGTCATCATCATAGCTATTCGGACCTAAAAATTAGATTCAAGTTAGGGATTCACTGATATATTTTAGCTCTAAAAAATCACAATCTAATGATATACACAAAGAAACATCTCAATAGAAAATTTCTGAGAAGGTATGTAGATGATCCAAGAACCTTATTTTAATGGTGATAATAATAGATGTCGTAAAGCTAATATGACTATAAATTTGAAGATTCATGGTTTAAATGTTTATATGAATATTGACCCAACTTATTAGATCCCTAGAGAACTTGAAATGGGAGATGCTGCTAAGGAAGTATAGTACGATATTTATTCAAAAGCCATGATTTCAATTATATTCAGCCTTGTTCAAGATTAATTTAATCATATTTTCCAATATTCTACTACCTATGAGATGTTGAATACCATTTTTTTTCATCTGAAGGAACTAATTATGTTAGAAAAATAAGTTACCATACTAAAAAACATAAATTTTCCACATTGAGGATGCACAAATATTATAGCATCACTCAGATTAATGGATGATTAACCGTAGTTGTTAATGATGTTTCTACATTAGGAACTCCAATTATAGAACCCAATCTAAAATTAAATGTACTTAGAGTTATACATTCTATGCATAATAAAATATCACCTACTATTTGATAATATAAACAATTTAACGATTTAAAGAAGATTGAATTGATAAGAACCATGATGATTTATGAAGCAGAGATGCAAACATAAGCATAAAATCATATTTCAACTTAAAAGGAAATAATTGATCTCAATGGTAAGATAAACAATTTTTTGATCTGGATTCAATCTATTTGAATGAAGTTAATTTTATACCAGATATTCTTAAATTTTTTTGCAAGATATATAAAATTTGAAATGAGAAATTGAAGTCGAATAAAGCGAAATTAGATAGATTTAATGATAGTAAAAAAGTAAGGTCATTTGAGACCTAAGATTCAATTTCATAAAGATGAATAGAAATATTAATAAAAATGAAATAGAAATAAATTCATGTAGGATAAAATTATTTCATATGATTATTCATGAAATGAATCTACGTCAAACTCTTAAGATGATAATGAAATTTATAAGGTTAACCTATGTCTTTCGGCTCATACTGATGAGGTAAAATCTTCATACTATGAAAGGTATAATTCTGAATGTTTTTCTTATGATGAATGTAATAATAATTGTTTTATTCTTCATGATGAATTATATTCTTTAAATAAACAGTATAAAAATATTAAAAAACATTAGGATTTTATTTCAATTGATAGAGAGATTTTGTCTAAACAAATTTATGATTTAAGATCAAATTCTTCCAAAATTAATTTTGATCAACATGAAACTAAATTTAAATAATAATTGGATTAAGTTTTTTATTAAAATAAATCATAAAATAATCATATTAAGGGAGAGAATTATTTTAATCAAAATATTGGAAAAATAAAATACACAATAAAAAAAATAATTGGTAGTAATGGAGAAAAAATATATATAATAATTATTTTTCTCCTAGATCAAATCAGAAATGTTTTTCCACTATTAAATGTTCATATTTTGGTACTTACACAAAGTATACTAATGATTATTATTTTAGAAAACCTATTTTTTGGTGATAACAATGCTCATTATTTGAAATCATTATCTAGATTTTATTATAAAATGTCAGATCTAAATAAACATATTTGGTTACCTAAGACATTAATTACTGGGACTACCAGACACAATAGTATAAGGGTACCCAAAGGGTCTTGTATTTGATACATTGTAGGTATGCGCCACTGAACATCATCATTATATCATCATGTAGATTCATGAAAATTATAGAAATTTATTATTTCTTATTATGTTAAAATTAAACATCATTAGATCTAGAATGATCAATATATGATGTATATTATCCTCAATTGTAATATTCAATTTATATTCACTGATTTTTTTATATTGGGGGAAATTTTTTGTTTTATATTTTATTCCTCCACATTTAATTATTATAATCCTTAAGCTGTTTAATCTTTTCACACTATTATTTAATAACGAAATTAATTTTTTGATTTATTATATAAATCAATAACCAACAAAAGTTTTATTAAGATTTTATATTAATATTTTTCTTGCATATAATAATATGTTTAATATTTGACTATTTTAATTAATTACATTTGATAAATTAATCTCTTGCCCATTATGAACAATTATTCTATTATAATATAAAATATTTTTCCTCATTAATTATATATGTAAAATTTTAATTAAAATAATTGAAAATATTTTTAAATTTATTCTTTGAAAATAATATTAATTAAATACATTGAAAATAATTTAATTAAATGCATTGAATTTTTTTTATTTTTATTATTATATTATATTTATTTAATTAATTGAAATATTTTATTTACATTCTCTAAAAATAATTTCGATAAACTCATTGAATATCATAAATATTTATTCTTGTTCTTAAGGGGAGTAATATTAAATATTTAGCTTTTTTTAAATGTTTTGTTATTTTGGAATTGATTAAAGGGTTCAATACATTAATTGAAAACCCTTTCTATTCAATGAATAATATTTTATTTTTTTCATTGTTCCCTAATTATAACTTTTTATCTTTTTGACGGAATTATGAATTTACCAAAAGTCAATATTGTTTTATTTATTTTGAATTTATTTTGAAATAACTAATATTTATAATTTTTTTTTCATAAAATATTTTTCAAATTTAATGTATTTTAGAAAAAAATATTCACATTTTAAATATTATAAAATGTGATAAAAAATAAGAAAAATTTATATGTCGAATAATAAAAACTTATAATGGGGGATAAAATTTAATTTATCAATTTTTTTGGTTGTGGGGAAGAATTTATTTCAAAATATTAAATTATTTTTATGTACATTAATTTAAAATTCGCATTAATTATAAGAAATTGATAATATATTGTATTATTTAATATACTCTAGAACACATCTTTTTAATCCATAGTAAAATTGGGAGAAAATTTGATAATAAGTTAGGGTTTTTAATTATCAAAAAGGGTTATATTTTATAGTGTCTCTTTCTCATTATAATTTTTATTTAGTTTTGAGGAGTACATTAACCTATCAATCTTTTTCTCTGATAAATTATATAAGTGTATCAGATTTAGTATGTGAAATTATTTATATTATATCTTAAGGAAATAGTTATTGGATTCTTATTGTCTTTATTTAGTTGGAAATATAAAAATATTATATTCATTTTAGCTTTTTTTAAGCATATTCAATTGTATTGATGGAGAAAAATCACTAAAGCTATTAAAAGTTGATGAAGTGATATTTTGATTTTCCCGTTTGAAGAAAATTCAAACTTATAATGATATCTAATGATACATTTAATGGATTCGTGGGAAAATTTTATTATAGGATATAAAATGGAATTATATTAACATAATTAGTTTTTGTGGAAGTCTGAAAAGGAGGTTCTGATACGCTAAAAATTACCTGTGTTTCTAATTTTTTTTTTCATAACTATAGACTGAATAGATATGAAAAAAATATTATATTTATATTACTAAATGTTCTAAATATTTTCAAATCTCTCTGGATATGGGAAAATCGAAATACAATATATTTAATATTATTTGTTAATTTTTTTATAAAAGGCTGTAAGATTTTGTTTGAATGGTCAATAAATTCAACAATTTTCTGGAATGTAGTTTCCTAGATGTAGATTTCCATAATGTTATTGCTTCAGTTTTTCCAAGATATTAGGAGTTTTATAAGTCAGAATGATTTGATTCTTGATCCTTTATAAATTCATAATATTTAATAAATATAAGTGTTCTATGATTAAGGATAAAATTACTATTGACGGACACTGAAAAGTCATTGAAATATCTAAATGCTAGATGTTGAGTTTTCCAAAGGATTTTTTAAACCCTATGTTTATAATATAAAATGTAGGTATGATAAACCATATTTTTTTCCAATGAACATATGGAATATATAAAATATCTTTTAATCTTGAATTGATATTCATACCCAATGTTTGTAGATTGAACGTATGGATACTCAATGCTATGTTTGGAATCAACCATACATTGGACTGATGAACATATGGATTCTCTTCCATATGTTACTTTTTATCCCTACATTACGTGACATTAAAAGTATGGTTCAGAACCATACATTTTTAATAACCCTATGATACAAAAAGGAAACCCACTCTATGCAATGGATCCATAACCTACATATTTGAACCCTACTTTTGATATTTATTCATTACATGGGGGAACATTGTGTTTTAATTTTCAATGACGCTATTTTATATCTTCGATATTTTGTGTGCTTTCAACAATAAACTTCTTAGTATTAAATATCATTATAAATATATTTTATGACCAATTCAATGGATCTCATGGGAAGGATTAAATAATAGCTATTTATAAGGGGTGTCATGAAAATATTTGAATGATTTTATTTCAAATATTCATGATTAATTGTGCTACTAGTTCTCATGAACTGATTTTCTATATTTAAGATGTTTAAATTTGTATAAATAGGATTTTTAAATTACTAAATGATGATATTATTATAAATAATTTATTGGCTGAGATATTTAAATTATTTTGAATGCATTTTTTAGATATTTATTATATGTGAATAAAGAGGCAATGGTGATACACTATTATTGGGTATATTTATAAAGTGTATTGAATGAATTTATTTTGGGTATCCCAAGGAAGATTAATGTTGTACAAACTATTGGATATTTATTCTCTATATATATCTCTCTGTCTAGAAGAGTATATACACAACAAAGGAAAATAAGAGACATGAATACTCTTAAAAATAGGTTGTGGAAATATTCATATTAAAGGAAGAATCCTTTTAAGAGAGAATTGAAATTCACTGTTTATTCCTATTCTCTCATAGTTTAAAGATGAATGAAGATAACAAAAACAATTTTTGATCTATTTTATTCTATTTTAATAATTAGAAGAATCCTGATCAAAATTGATGATTATTTGTCAGTTGTTTGGTGCTATATTTAATATCTAATTTCTTCAGTCAGTTTCCACTACAAACTATAATGTTAAAACTATACCATAATCAACATCAATCTATATTGATTTGGAGGGGAATTAGGTTCATGGACATAGTACTGGTGGATTTTCGGCTTCTCAAACAAAGCTGTGGATATTGTGGTTCACTGTAAATGACACATAAGGCCATATAAAAGCCTAATATTGTGTTTGGTTCCTTTACTCTGTTGTGGATTGGAAGGTATTTTGATAAGTGGAAGTAATAGTGAAAATATAAAATCTTGTGGAAGGGAGTGTCGATTGAGGGGACTAGGAAAATTTAGTGCCCCAAACCACTATACATTTTGGTGTTGTTTTCCTTTATTTATTTTTTATACTCACTTGACATTAAGAGATATTGAAATGATATCTTCACTGCAAGAGGGAAATTTTAATATTATTAATTATATTAAAAGGAAAAAAAGCAACCCCTCTTATGTCTTCATCATATCCATTCGGACCTACCACCTACACAAAATAAAATAAACACACGAAGAATGAAATTTATGTCATAAAAAATAAATGTGAGACCTAAATCCCTTAACATAATTCTGGAAATCCATCACACACATTAATACCTCAAATATAAGAAATATATATTTATTATATTTATATTAAATAACTATACTTATATATATACATATAAATCATACCATATATGATTTACATATGACCTTTTATTACCTGTTTATTAACAGTCCCTTGTTAAAATACATTTCAGATAATAACTGTTTGTTTTACATGAATGTTTTTATTTTGTACTTTCAGTCCTCATAATTTCATCATTGTTACATAATTTAATGAATTTAATAAATTATATAAAAATCAAATTTCTTCATTATATGTTAATATAGTGTAATTCCTAGTTGTTATAAATAGAAAATAAATACCACTTTCATCAAGATATTAGGCTATACATTCACCTGAACACTATTTCAATTTTACTAAGGAGGAAAACATTGGTAAACAATATATTACCTATTTAGAATGACTTTTATTTCATATATATATATAATATTTTTATTATAATCAATCATTTTTACCTTCCATGTAAATAATATGTGAAAAACTAATCACATCACATTGCGAGGCGGTAGTCCACTGTAGATATGAAAGACATTATCGAATCCAATAGTCGAATTGAATGTAATAATGTTTAAGTGAAATAATAATTATAGAAATGTAATCTGGTTAAAAATATCGTATATATTTATTTAATATATCATCATTATGAACCAATTAAATAAAAAATTAAAAACAGATCACATCAGTTCACGAGGCGATGGTCGACCGTACACACGAGCGACATTATTTTTTTTCCCAATGAGTTTTAAGATAATAATATAGATGTAATATTATAATTAAAAATGTATAATAATATAAATAATAAAAAATGTAAACATTAAATCAATTACTATATCTAGTCGTGAGAGGAGGTGATAGAAAACAACTAACATCGGTTCATGAGGGGGTAATCCGCCTTTCACATTAATGATGATTTTGAATCCCATTTGATAGAAGATGAGAATTATTTGTGTTGTTTAATTAAGATAATAAAATATCATAATATTTATTATAAATTTTTCATTATAACATTATATTTGAGGAAAAAATGATGGAGGTAGAGGAATAAACAAAATAAAATAATCATTTAGGGACGTTGACACTTATTCGGAGAACTTCTTTCAGTTTGTAAAAAAATATTCTTATGATAGATTACTGACCAAAATAATAAATATAAGATGAGGGAAGGAATGTAATTATGTTTTTTGGATAGTTATTTTGGAATCTAATGGGGGTTTCAGGAGTGAAGAGGAGTGGAGAGGGTGTGGCCTTTTATATGTGACTTGAGTGGGACACATTAATTTTCTAAAAAGAATAAGGACTAACCACATTTTTCACATTTAACATGGATCCAAAATGGTCAGATATAAAACCTACATTATATAAGGAATAATTATTACCGTATAATGGGTTTGTGACATGTTTTGGGTCATTTTTGACACTTATAGTTTAGTTCAACACTATGTAAACCCATTGTTACTTTAAATGTAGTAACAAATTTGTAGTGTTTTTTCTATTAATTTTTTTATGAATTTAATTTTAATTTTTTATATTACATAAATTATGAATAATCCAATTATTTAATCAATTATCCAAAAAAAATTCAAACATTTTTAAATATATAATCTAAAATTAATCCCACATATGGAGTGAGAAGGTAGATTTCCAGAGAGAAAATGTTTAAATGTTAAAAAAGTTTTTATATCAATATTCAATATTAAATTTATTTCCTTAAACATATTGTGTTAATACATTTATATTTTAGATATTTACCCATTAAAACGATTTAATTAAAAAAATATGTTTTTAATATATTAAAAGATACAAAAATCCTGAACAAAACCCAGTATTTTATTACAATTAATCAAAAAAATTACCATCATTGAATATTAGGAAAAAATGTCCCTGATATAATTATTATGTTTTAATTCAAAATTTTAATTTCATTTTATAAATTAATTTAATAAAATTTTAAATAATTAAATTAAAAATAAGTTTGCATGAGCGGTAATTTTTTTTCTAAAGAACAGTTCTATGCATAAAATTTGATTCATTCTTATCTCTTATATTATAAAAATAAGAAAATTGTTAAAAAAGTATTTAATATATATTATACTAATTTATTTAAAATAGTTCAAAAAATAGATATATTTTATTTACTGATATTAAAAAATTTTGTGTGCATAAAAATAATTTCGCATAAAAAGAGTCCCTAAATTTTCAAATGGATTTTTTAATTCATATAAATTGTTCACTAAGGAATTAATTATATATTCATGTGTAAGACATAAATTTTAATAATTTATTTAATCATATTCACACCCTCCAATGAAAAAAATTATATTTAATAGTTATATTTTTATATTATGTCACATTTTTATAAACATGATGTTATTTATGGTGCAATCTAAAATCGTTTTTTTGTTGTAAGAAATAAAAGCTTTCTGCTATGTTTAAGTCAATCTAAATACATGGTTCGATATAATTGAATTTGAACTTGTAAATGAAAGTAATTAAATATTAAAAAAATTAAAATTATTTGAAAATAATTCATTAAATACTGACGTGTAATAATCCACACCCCATAAAATGAATTTACCCCTCAAAATTATTAACTTTTTACCTACAAATGAGGATACACATACCTCATTACATCCTCATCTTCCCACATACCATCCATAATACATATGTTTTTTCACTAAAAATTGATTGGGAAAGAGGTCCTGTTTCATAGAAATTTCCCAATATGATCCAAAATTTCAACTGATTGTTCCATATAATAGACATCATGCATCATCAATATTACAAATATTTTTGTTACTTTTTAATTATTAGGTATATAATTCCTGAATATAGGTATATGGAACACATCATGTACCAGAGAAAGTTTTGGTGGATATTCCAAGTGATGTGATAATGTGAAAATATAATAATGTATTTCAAAGAGACTAATATACCTTGGGATTCAATTTTCCTTCATTATTACATTGACAAATTCCTAGAAATAATTTTTCTCCATATTCAAATAATATATCACATCAATAAATATTAGTATAACGTTTTAGTTGACTTTGTTTAATCCTTATGTGTTTCTTAATGGATTTAACCCTCTCTTCCATCATATCATCTTTCTTAGGTCTTAATACCATAAATTTTGGAAATTCATTCAGGTAAATATGTGTTTTACACATCTATCTATAAATTTATTCATAATGATCCATCTTAATTCTGAAGTAAAACCTATTGTTTCATGAAAACTAAACTAGGGGAAGGTGTTGATGGTAAAATGCTTTGAAATCCATAGTACAAGATCTCGAAATATCCTCCTGGATTTGAATTGTTCTCATAGAATGATCTTCTTTATGAGGAAGACATACAGTGTTGAAGCATTCCTCCTAGTCCTTAAAAAGGTGTATTATTCAAAAGTTAATAAAAATATAAGGCCATCAGGCCGTTTAACCATAAGGAAATCAACTAAAACCCATAATTACCTCAATATCAATGATAAGAGAAACCTAAAGTGTAAAAAGATCCTTTAATAATATTTACATAAATTGTAATTTCATTCCTCATTAAATAATTCTTTCACTAAAACATATTAAAAACCAGAGTATTTTATTTTAATAAATTTCTCTTAAAATATACATAATCATTATAAACTATCATCATTTATAACCTCAAAATGGGATTTTATTAATTTGAACCTATGATCAAATTTGAACTCACAAACATGTGATGGTACTAACAACCATTAATTAACCATACATAGAGTATTATATAGTTACAAAAGTTTATTCACCCTTTATTCCTTATATGAGGTCTTATATTATACCAAACAAATTGTGGGATTATTGGGTTCATCCTTCAAGAGATAGAAGATCAAAAAAATCACCATTATAGAATCCTTGTGACGGGAGATAACAAAATCAAATTTCCCCAAAGGTTGACAAAAAAGATTTTAAAAGGGCCCATTCATATAAATTGAAACATGAAATGTCCAATTTATGTGGGGAGAATCAGTGTTTCTTAATTAACATGATTCTCTTCATCCATTTTGATTGTATAATCTTCCACTTTATAGTTTCACGTTAGAGGTTTTTTTTATTTTCATTCAAATAATCCCATGGACTGGGGACTTTATTCACATAATTCCAGAACACCCTGCACATGAGGAAATAGAGTGTGGGAATTTCATTAGATGTTATCCTCTTCAACTATTTCTCATCAACAAACCCATTAATCACATTTCATAATTCATGGGATTTATTTAATATAATCTATATTTTAATAACTTATGAGTTCTATTAAATATTTTCCATTTATTCTTATTTTAAAATTTATGTCATGTAGATGGATGGAATTTATTTTCATCATTTGAGTTTTCATGAGACTCAATCAAAGTCCTATTATCATAATGATTGGAATAGAGGTAATAACTAATTTAAATTTTACTATTATTGCACACATAATGAAATTTTTTAGATACAAATTTATTTAATATACAAGGTCTTTCAAAGACATGTATTAAGGAACTGAAACATCAATCAATTTTTCTTTCAGGTCTAATGATTAAACAAGAAAAGTACAATGGAATTCCTATAAAATAAGCCTCATATATACTAAAAGATTCATCATTATTTTTTGAAAGATTATAGAATTCAGTGAAGATATTTTTTATAGAATATAAGTAATTTACATATTATTAAATACACTATTAAAATATTCCAATTCTGTAGAATAAATATATTCTTATTCAAACATGTTAGTAACAATATTCCCCCACCGACCTGCTTCTCGTTCTAAACATTAATTAAAACAAATTACCTTTTCATTCCCCATAAACTGATTAAAGGACAAAAAATCATTGGTATTGATCAATTAGTTGGAATCTAGTGGATAAAAAAACTAATAATAGTATGTTGTTGTTTCCTTCTGATAGAATCAATAGAATCTTGTTCCCCCTATGCTTATTTTAAGGATAATCCTGATTCAATGCCTAATAAAGTAGTGTATGTATAGAAACATGAGTATTATTTCACTCTCCAATAATATTTGGTTTCTCAGGTGGAAAATAATTTCATTATCCATCTCACTCAACATAAAAAATATTTTGTTCAGTTCCATCCATTACGTAAAATTGCAAAAAATACATGAGAAACACTATAAAATGTGTAAAAATACAATAAGGAAAAATTATTTATAAGATATATAAATCCATATTTCTTATTTCAAATATATAAATCCTTAGGATTATCCAAGTAAATTCATTTTCATTATTTAAATCTTTATGTATGTTTCTTAAAGGGTTTATGAAATTCCAGATAAATAATTTTGGAATGAAAATCCATGTGTGAAATAAGGTCAGTTATCATGCACTATGTGATGATTGAGTATAGATAAATTCACCATTTTCAATGTTAATAACCCTATGTACCTCTATGATAAATCAAAATCACCTTTTTAACGATAAAGGGATGAAAGGTTTTAGAAACCTCTTCATATATACTTAACTAAAATTTCTCTATTTTTTCATTTAAATAGAATTATCATTATGTTCGGAATTAGGGATTTCCATATACTTATACCTAGACATATATATTGCAATATGACTTGGGATATCAAAAAAAATTAATCATAATCTAAAAATATTGAAAAATCATTCTATATAATTCCAACTATAGTAACCCATGATTTTATACATAAATATCATATCTTTATAGATATATATTCAATAAATATCATAAATTAAGGCCTAATGACCATAATAGTTTTGTTTATTTGGAGAATAGAGACACCATTTCCTTATCTGATTAAAGACCATTAACATCTCCCAACATGATCTTATCAAATTTACTCCAATTATGAATACACTACCTAAACTAGTCTTCATGATTCATGGGAGAAACCATTAGAAATGGTAATCTCAGATGATCATAAAGTGTGAACATTGGAGATATCAATCTATGACAATTTGAAATAATAAGATTAAAATAATGGTATGTTATCCCAAAAGTTACCTAATAAGTTCATATGAAATAGTTCATAGATCATAATCATGATTCACAGAATATGACATTATTATTTATGAAACAAGCCATATTAGAGTAAGGAATCTTCATAAATGAATAATTAAACATAAAATAATTTCATAAATGTTTTGAACCATCATAAATATAGAATGAAAAATTCATATGTCAAGGATAAATATCATGACCATTAATATAGTGGATCAAGACTTACGATATATTTCCCATTGGGGATTAGGATGCACATGTTCCCAAAAATGGATCCATATGGAAATATTTCCCATAATATATTAATCCCATATACATTTTTACTATAACTATACAAGATTATTTAATTATTTACCCAATAAATTAGAGGTTGATATATTTCCCACCCATCTCATAATGAAAACCATAATTATGTATGACACAATATCATATAACATCCATAATATAATCACATCATAACTCTTGAAAAAACTCAGGTTCTATAAATAATTCATCAATTAATCCTAGCATAATCCTTGAAAAATAAATTGGTTTCATAAAAATTCATGAACATAAACATTAAAAATCATGAGAAAAATTAAGGACAGTATATGTTAATCTTATCCATAGTAAATAGGATCTAACATCAAAAGATATAATATTAGATGGAAAATGATTTTTAAAGATAACATGGAATTTTTATTATGGAATATATCCATTATCATTTGAATAAAACATTCTATAACAAAAAATATTTAAAAAAAACATTTAATTTATAAATAACCTTGGAAAATTATAAAGGAAGCATAAAATTTTTTAATCATTTATTGAAGAAAATATTCATTCCATTTTGAAAATCCCTTTGTAGAAATAATATTTCATACAAAATTTTTTGAATAATTTTCATTTAAAATATGGCATTTAAAAATTAATAATTTAAATATTAAACTTCCATTATAGAGAAAACCACTATTAATTTCATACACATTAAATCATAAAATTAATTTATATTTTCATTAAATTTTCATTGTGTTTTGTTTGGAAAACAATAATAAGTTTCCAAAGAATTTTTTTAAAAAAATATAATACATGTGTAAAAATGTATTTAATAATTCAATTCGAGGATTTCAAGGAATTGGAAACATTTTTAGAGATCTTAATTTGGAAAGAAATGGTATTTTTAGCTATTGAGAATATAATGTTGGTTCTACTTAAAAAAATTATTTTCAAATTTTGAGTACAAAAAAAGTGAAAAATGAATATTGACAATGTATCATCATGACATAAAAGTAGTATAATAAATTTCACTTGTTTTATTATATATATATCATTAAATTTCATCATTGTAATCAAAAACAAAAATAATCATGATAAATACTAATATTTTTTCATAAAACACTTACCACTTTGGTAAAATATTTACCATAAACCCCATGAATGAAAGATCCTCAAATATATTTTTAAATCCTAGTATTTTTTATGTAAAATAATCATAAAATACATTCATGGTATTTTAATACACCATATAAAATTAAAACGTGGTGAATATTGAATTTGACTAACAATAAATTTAATTGAGATTGAATACTATTGGTATATGTGTTGAATTATTTATTACACAATTAGACCTCCTATATAATAAATATAATATTATTATAAATATTTATATGAACTATAATTTTATATATTATACCTTATATGATTTTTTATGACTTTTTATTACAATATATTATTAATTCATTCTGAAAATATCACTTTTGATAATAACGGCTTTGTTTTTCATGTTTTTTTCAATTTGGTGTTTTTAATACCAATATTTTTATCACTGTTACATTGTATCTATAATTGAATACATGATATAATAATAAAATATATTCATTAAATTTTTATTTAGTGTAATATAAAATTGGTATAGATATAAAATGGAATACCCCATTCGTGTAGATGGTAGGTTGTACGTATACATGAATGTTATTTCTATTTTCTTGAAATAATGAAATAAATAAAGGTAAATAATATATTACCACTTCATAATCATTTTTATTTCATATATATCACATAATTTGTCTAAGCATTTCATTATTATTATCCATGTAAAATTACAAAAAATCATCACATCACTTCGTGAGGGGGTAGTCTACAGTAAGCATGAATAATGTTATCATATCCCTTAATAGAAATAAATCTATAAGGTATATGTGATATAAAATTTAATTATATACAATCATGTAAGAATATAATGTACATGAAATTAGTATTTGTTTACTAAAATCTATGTAAATCATATGTGAAGAACATAACACATTGGTTCGCGAGGTGGTAGTCCACTGTACACAAGAGAATCAATATCGTTTTCTGAATAGATTTGTTGTTTTGAAGTTATAAGTTGTATTATAATTGAATAGGTAAAATAATATCATAAATAATATTTATAAACATTAAATGAATAATTATATATCTCCAAGAGAGGTAGTGATTCAAAATGAATAACATCAGCTAACGAGGTGGTAGTCCTTCTCACACACGAATGATTATTTTGATACCTCATTTGAGGGAAGAAGATAATATTTTATGTTATGTAATTAATATAATTTCAGATAATCATATTTAATAAGTTGTTTTTATCATACTATAAAGATTTAACAAAAATTTAAAAAGGTTTAGGATGAAATAAAATAAAATTTTTATTTAGGGAGGTTACCTATACTTCTGAAAAATTCAATTGGATTATACCAAAAGGTTTCATATATTGGATTTAAAAATAAAATAGTGTTATTTTTATGAGGGTAGGGAATTATGTAACTGAGTTAATAATTTATTGTAAAATACAATGTTTTTTAGGTGTGAAGAGGTGAGGAGAGGGTGGCCTTTTATATGTGAGAAGATTTGAAATCCTGTAAATTTTGAAAAGGAAATGGTGTAAACAAATTTTTCATATAAAAAATGGTAAAATATGGTATTTTTTTATCATATAATATTATAGGTTGATATATGGCCATTAAATTCGGTTTGTACATGTTTTGGCTCATTTTAAACCATTATCTACTTATTTTAACTCCCTGTTAATAGATTTTTACATTAACCGTGATAAATAATCTTTACTCATTTAACAATTAATTATAGAAAAATATAATTATCACATTAACATAAAGTGTAAATTATTATTATTCCTATGGCGGGATACATTTTTCTAAATTATATTTCATTAATAGGAAAATTTTAATTTTAAATTAATCCTTCAAGCACGAAAAGTATGTTATTTTCCAAAGAGAAGTTATTAAAATGCTTCAAAAAGTATATAAAAATTTAAAATTAAATTTAATGTATGACCAAAGATATTTTAAAGGAATTTTAATTGAAATAATTTTACCTTTAGAACCTTATTAAGATAGATTTTAATTTTTTAATTTTTTAAAGTAAATTACAATTCATAATAAAAACTAGTCTTTTATGTTTTAATTAAACACAATTCTTCATAAAAAATTGTAAAAACCAAAACTAACATAATTTTTACATTATTATTTAAAATATTAATTTCTTCTTTAAAATTAAATTTTATAAAAATTGTTAAATTTAAATTTAAAACAAGTCCAAAAAATGTGAACGAACTGATTTTTGGAAAAATTGTGTTTTGGAGCATAAAATTAGAATTATTCATATCTCTCTTCTAGAGAACACATTAGAAAAATTTTAACAATTCATTGAGTATATAATATAAAAATTTCATGAATATAATCCAATAAAAGTTATTTATTTCTCTTATTGGGATAAAATATTTATGTCTATAAAAACTTTTTCGGAAAACGATTCCCTTAATATTAAAATTGTTTTTATATTCATTTATAAAAAAAATGAAACCACTAAATTCATTATATAATCATATTTAAGACATATAGTTTCATAATATAGTTAATACTATCCTACCAACAATTCCAATAATTAGTAAATAACAATCATATGAAATAATAAAAAAAATTAATTGCATGTCATTTTTCATTTAAACTATGTGTTGTGTTCAACGTAATATAACCTAGATAATAAATGTAATTAATGATAGAGTTTGTTTTGTGTATAAAAAATTATAATCTCAATTATGGGGGTAACATATTGTAAACTCTATCTTTCATTTAATTCAAAATAAACACGGCGTTGCGTGTAACACACAATATCAAAATGATAAAAAAATTCAATAAAAATATGCAATAAGATTTTAGGTAGTTTCAAATTATAACCTTGAGAATCTCAAAACACATCATATTATATATTATAAAATTCACTACCACAATCACATCTACGTAAAAAAAATTTGTATCCTTTTTCATTTTTTACTCTCCTAGGAAATTTGATAGATATGTTAGAAGCCTCCATCTTATGAGCTAAAAAGATTACACATGTAAATATGTTAATTTCTTTGATAATTAATATTTTGTAATATTGAAATTTGACACTAGAAATTTGAGTTAGTCAAAAATGTTCATGGTGGACTAGTTCAAAGGATGTATAATAGGAATCATAGTTTTTATGATTATAATAAAACTTGTGTTTATTGTCTGGTTAGAAAGGTTTACAAAATCAATTATCATTGAAATATATTTTTATAAAATCATATACGATTTAGTTAAAATTGATATTTATTAGATAATGAATATTATAATTAACTATTCTCTAATTGAAAATCCAAATACCGGTATCTTGAGTAGTAAAATAATTAAAAAATATACGCCCTAGTTATTTTAAATCTATTATATATACATTTTAAAAATATGATATTACAGATAAAGTATTTCATATGGAATTAGAGAATTTTCAAATGTAATTCACCAAAAAAAAATCTAAAACAACTATCAAATTATTTACTAATAATTATTATATCATGAATCAGTAGTTAGAAAAAATAACATCATTAGTGAGATTATATTTAGATAAACCAATCATTGATCTACCATTAATTTTTTATAATTATTTATCCCCAATGGGGACATGTCCCCACTAAATTCTCTAAGATGATTGAACACCAATGGATCCCCACACATATACCATATTCACCCACAATCTAAATTAAATTTAGCATCTCAATTTTTTAACATGATATACAAAATATTATAGAACTCTATATTTTGGTATCCATGAATTCAATCCAATTATGTTAGGTAATAATGATTTTTTTGAATCCATTATTTTCTAGTGCAGGTTAATCCATTTGAAATATTTGGAAAATATGAATGGTTTTTGGTAATTAAAATAAATAAATTTATCAATTTAAAACATAAATAATATGACCAACATTCATATTATAGTTAATGAAACTATTTTGATTAATTCTGTTTATAAGATTATTTTTCCTAGAATTTATTTGAATGAATATTTGTTTTAATCATTCAAATCCATAATGATTTTTAATATATTTTTTTGAACCAAAACACTCATATAAAATTTATTACCCATGGTTAAAATGATAATCATAATTTTTAAGATCATTAGTATGAAATTCTAAATTTTCCATAGTCGGTTCTTTATTTAATTTCAAAATAATATCCTATTTTTATTTTTGAACATGATTATTTTAGAAAAAAATAATGTTTTAGTTATTTTTATGATCATATAATTTTTAAATAATATTAAAGAACTATTTTTATGTTTATTTTTATCATTGGTAAGATCATTATAATTTAAATAAATTTTTTAAAAGTAGAAGTGTAAAAAAATGAATGATAAATTGAATGTGGAAATTTAGTACTAACCACAATTTCATCCCCATCATGTGTTTTGAGACCCTTTGTGCTTTAATATCTGGATTTTTTTGCTGAAATGGAGTCATTCTTATAACTATATGTTTATTACATTATATATTCCCACCCCTAAATTATATATTTTTAATTTTTTTTATTTAAGGGATAAGGTGAATTAATTTTGACCTACTTTTTGAAATAGAAAAAACATACCATTAATTCATGATTTTTATTATTTTCAGGTTATATCTCTTCTATTTCATATACATTTCTCAAATCATTGTTTATCTAAATTTTTTTATAAACACTTATAAGTTTCATCATTTTGTACATAAGTGAAATTGTCTTTTTAGTTTCATTCATCTCCTTAGAATTCATTTTATGTTTCTTCTTGAATATTGTCTAATATATCCTGATAGAACATCTGAGTTCATCAACCGAAGATTTCTTGATCATATTTAGAACCAGGGATCATAGTGAATTTGGGTTCCCAATAACTCGGTAAAACATAAAAAAAAATTCATGGCCAACATTTATATAGGAATACTGTCAATATGGTATTTTGATCCATTATATATATAATTATATATAGTAAATAAAAATCTAATATAACCATTAGGATGTATAGAGAAACTCTAAATGTCATTCCTAATAATTGTATACTTATATTTTTACCTTTATATATATCTTCTCATAATTTATTGATTTCTTGTACGGTTTGACAAGAAGAAGAACTATTAAATTCAATAACATCTAAAAATAATTATTGTATTCATAGTATTACTATATAGTTGAAAAGAATAAATATCATCAGGGGCCCAGTTTTCTTATTTTCACGAATAATGTGTATAGATATACATAAAAATAATATACATATATATATATATATATAAGACAATTAATTCATCTACGAATGAAATATATTCATGATTTTTAATAAGAAAAATTATTACCTTAAAATTATAACAAGACCCAAGGATTTTCTTTCAAGACCACCATGGGTGTTTCATGAATCCATTTAAAAAATATATTATTATTTGAAAAAAAATTAAATATTAAAAAAAACCTGAAATAAATTTAAAATATTGATATTAAAAAAATAAAAACCCATTGAATACAAAAATTGAGTCATATAATAGTAAAATTAAGAGAGGGGGTGAATTTACCTTTCCAAAATTTTACAAAATAAAATCATCTAGAAATCATTCTTTGTAAAGGTTTAAGGAAGTATACAAAAATCATATTTTAAATCAGTAAGAGTTAATTAAATATATTATCAAAATTGGATGAATAATATATGGAGTTATTTAAAATAATTATGTTATCCATGTAGAAAAATAATAAAGAAACTAATTGTTACTTTTTGGATTAAATAAAATAAAAAGTTAATGAAATATATAGATACATAATTAAATTTTAGAAAGAATATTAGACAACATATTTTGAACGAATGATAAATGATAACAATATAAGATCTAATTTGTCAGCCACCGTAATTGCATGAGAATTTAAGGGATAGTTTTTTTTTCATTATTGGCAGTCATTAAAAAACCAAACCACTATTTTTATATGATTATAAGAAATCAATTACATTTGATATTAGATCATTATAGAAAAGATAAAATCCTCAATGGATAAGTTTCCTTTTTTATAGAAATTGAATGAATCCGAGGGTTTATTTCCCAAATGGTAGAAAGCACCAAATTTTCTAGAAATAGGAAGATGATGAAATTGCTATGAATAAATAACTTTTTATATTTTTATAGATTCTATAAAATAATATGAAACATTCATTTAAAGAATTGGAATAAAAGAAGAGATTGATTTAATATTTAAAAACAATTACAGTAAATAATGTAGAAATAATATTTATAATGGATCTAATATTTTATTAAATAAAAAAATGAGCACATTGGGACTTGAGATCGGATGATAAAACAAGTTGTTATAGATATAGAATTTCACATCATGTCTATATTTATATTCTCCAAAACTATTAATTTTTTTCTATAATTCATTGGGGTTCATTATTATGAAGTCTAACATTATCAAGGAAATTTTCAGAATAAATAATATTTGTTGAGTTGCAATAACAATTCCACAATGTAGATGGTGGGATTACTTGGGATACCATCTTGCAATATGATTCAACTAGTTGGCCAGTCAACCTCCACCAACAGGAAGGTGGACTCCTTGAGAAACCACAGGCACCATCCATCAGTAGAGGCCTACCATTGTTGCTCCAACAGGTAACTGGTGGGGTTCGATTGTCTGAGGATTATCCTAGACATTCTACTAACTAGCTGGTGGTACCAAACCGTCTATGTGATACTTCTGTAATCCACTAACTCTATGAAGATCCATATTTACTTCCTTCTATGATACTCTATGGATCTTTTATCGATTATTTAAGGCTTCAAAAAATACATTAATATATGTTTTAGGTATCATCAATAATCTATAATTATTTCCTTAATATTTTCCAAAAATAAATTAAATTGTATATTAAATGACTTATTTGTGTTTGTGATCATTAAAATCCATGAAATTTGAAAAGATAGTAGTTTTTAAATTTTACCATTTTTATGTTTAACTACATAACACATTTTTAACTAATTAATATGTTCCTGATTAAAAGTATAAAATAACCCCTTTTACAAAATTTGGGTGTGATGAATCTATGTTTTTTCCCCACATAACCTAATTCAATTTATAAATAAGAGAAACATAATTTTTATATTTCTATATTTATGTACATGAAAATTTGTTTTTAGAAATATATTTTTCTACCATTAGTTGTTTTGAAATATATTTATTATTTATTTATAAATGAATGGTTGATTATATATATAAGTATATATTTTAAAATTATATTAAATATATTTTTAGAATATATTAATTTTATTAATAAAATAAAAATTTCAAAATTTCAAAAAAAAAATATTTTTCAAAAATATTTTTACTAGTATCATTGTAATTACAATTAATCTTATTAATTATAATGATATTTCTATAATTTAAATTGAACATATTAGATAATAAGAAAATATATTTTGTAAATTTCTAAATCCTTTTTAGATGTTTTTATAGAAGTCCCGACAATTCATTTTTTATATAATCATATAAGAATGGTTTTGTGAGTAAAATATTAATTAACATTGAAAATGATGAAAATGGGATTTATATTTTAATCATAAAAATTTTAATTTATTGATTTTACATTATGAATAAATAATGTTGTATAGAATAGGATTTAAAGAATATTATTCCCTTTGTATTTCAATACAACATCATAAAATTGGTTATATTATCAAAAATAGTGTCAATCTATTATTTAGAAAAACATTTAATTATTTTATTAAAATATAACAAATTCACCTAAGTCTAAAATTAATATTTCTAACTCAATAATGAATTTATATTAAAAATAATAAAATTGATAATTTTTTAAAATACTCTTATCATGATAAATAAAAATATAATGGGAAAATGCTTTTATCAAAAAACAAACATCTTGAACATTGAGTTTTATCAATGTTATTTCAAATAAATTTATAATTTAAATAATGTAATTATAATAGTTAATATATTTAATGATTCTATATTATCTTAATAATCATTTAATATTGGTTGATTAAGCTATTAATACTTTAAATAATTATTATAGATTGAAACATATTTTCAAATATTAAATCATATTACCTATATATCTAATAAATATGGGTATTTTTAATTATATATTGTCTTTTTATTTACTATATGTCTTATTATTCTTATTATTTTTAAGATAATATTCAGCTAATATGTTTTTGTGTGTAGTTCTCTATTGCATGTGAAACATTCTATCGAATGCAGTTCAATTTTATGCAAATAATATATTAAAAATTTTAGGGGTGGTCCACCTTATGTGGATTATTATGGTAATTTATTTATATAATTTATGTCTAAAACAATCTAAATGGTAAATTATGTGATGTTTATGGGGGTAAAATTTGTATTCTACATATTTTAAAGTTATCCGAATTACAATTTGAATGAAAAAATGGATAAAATGGATTATATAAAATTTCATTGAAGAAGTATGAGAAATTTGAAAATATAGAAGTAGTATCCAAAATGTAATTTTTTCAAAATTTTATACAAAATAAATGGTAAAAATGTATATTAAAAATAAGATACATAATCATGATAACAATTTTTTTTGGAAAAGTATCATTTTATTGTTATTGTTGGAGTTCTAGTTGATTAGGAAGTATGAAAACAATAATCTTGTCTAATAAAAAATATTTATATAAAGAAATATAAATTAGAAATGGTAATTTATGTGTTATTTTATAAACCCATTGATATTTCATTGTGTTTTTTTTTCAATACAGAATTATATCAATATTTATTGAGATTTGAATCTTTTCAGGAGTTTGAAGAACCATAAAATAAATATTTCAATGAAAATGTGAGAAAAAGGTTGTTTGAAGATCTCATTCTATATGATATTAGTCAATAATGTTGGGGAAAATCATGGAGCTTTATGATTAAGGTACGCTCCAATTTGAATTGTTCTAAAGGTAGATTTTTAATAAGGACGAAACACTACTATTCATTATTTATATAGAAAAGGTGATAAATTTCTTAGATGATACTGATTAAAATATTATATAGTCATTCTTCAGTTGTTATATATCAGAAATGTTTGATAAATATTGAGGTTATTTGGGATTGTTATTTTACACACTAAATCTATGAATCTGAAAAATTAATATAAAGTGTATTTGAGTTCCACAGACTAAATATCATTCTTAATAATATGACTATAAGAAAGGATATGGAATATGGTTGTAGTGCTACCAATTCTTTAAGAATAAGGAAGTGGACCATGAAAAATAAAACTGGATGTGAATATTTTATATTCTGTTTATCATTAAAAGGGATAAAATATATATGGATTTCACACTTTGATGATGATGTCTTGAAAAAATAGGGTTGTATATGAAATGGGTGTCACATTAATTTAAAAGTGATGAAAAATTTATATTGAACAATTATTTTTATTGCAAGATGCATTAATGAATTTGAATTAGTCAAATAATTCATGAAATATTTTTTAAGTTAAATTAAATACAAAAAATGAAAAATGTAAATTAGTATTTATTATTTTGAGATAAATTGAAATTTCAAGAAATGATTTTGGAATACTTTTTCACTTATTTTCATAAAATATACACTTATTTATAAATATGGAAAATATGATGAAAATTATTGTGAATTATTAGAGATATCTCGGACTTCATTGAAGTTTTTAATATTATTTGAAGTAGATAAGGTTGGCTGGAGATGAGTTGGAAATGATTTTGATGAGATTTTAAACATTTATGTTTTATATTATTAGAAACTTTAAATTCAAATTTTTTAAATGAATAAATAGTGAATACATAATATAATCCAAAAAATAGATTTATAAGAATAATTTTCTCATATGTAGTAATAGAACAAAGATTTCACATAATATTTAACAGTAAAGAGGAGTTTAAATAATGACATCTCTTTTTAGTTTACAAATTTTGTAAACTTAATAATTTTTTTGCGATGTATATAACACTTAGTCAAATTGTATAATAATAAATTCTGTTCTATAAGTGTAACATGAGTACTTAGGTAAGATTAAAAATGACTTGTATATTAATAATTTCATTTCAAAAAATTATGGAAATGAATAACTATTTATTATATAATAATAATCTATATTAAAAGTGAAATAAATTTTTAATATTTTTAAGAAAATACATTTGGAGATTCATATGAGAACACATTAATCAAATGGATTGGTGATATTATTTATGAAATAACTATCATGATTTTTCTATGATTTATAAATATTGAAGTTGGTATTTTTTTAGTAAATAAGGGAGTTATTTTTTCATATGTAGTGAAAATTCAAAAAATCTTGATGTTTAGTAATATAATCATGAACAAGTGGAATATTTATTATTGGTTATGGGGAAATAGGAAGAATGTAATGATGACAATGGTAGAAAATTAAATATAAAAAAATATTCAGGATATATGTATTATAATTATTTATATTAAAAAAGGACACATATATCTATTTTTAAATATCATTCACCAATTTTAAAAGTAAAATTATGATACTTTTAATTATAATATCAAAATGCCCAATTCCTTGATATTTTTATATTCTTATTAATATAATTTGGAATAATAACCTCATGATATTTTGGATGACTATTAAAAATAATATGTTATTTGAAGAAAATGTGATGAGATATACTGGTGTCTGATTTAACAAATATTCTATAGAATCAAATATTATAATTTTGGATTGACGATTATCCTAATACTCCAGTGAATCTTAAATGTCAGGGAAATAGAATGGATATATAAACCAAACTCATCTTTAATGTTATAATATATAAAATTAATAATAAGGGATACCTATCATTCATGTCATCCGTTATTGATTATTTTCAATTTTCTATGGATGAAAGAGGGTGATTGAGAGAGATATGAGAATGTAGTCAATATATTAATGATTAACTAAGTAAAATAAAATGTGACGTATCCATATTGATATTATTACACTATTGAAAAAGAAGATCAATTATATTCCATCAAAAATTTATGGGTGAATATATTTTACATATTTCATCAAGAAGGATCTAGTATAATATGGTATGAAGATGGATAAGTTTCTTAGTTCTATTGTGTAATGAATAACTAGTTGTATATTATTCGTTCTACTTGGTTCCAGGAGTGTAAGTTGGTTGGTTCTTGGAATAATGGCCCCCATTATATCTATTTCCCTTAGATATATTTTGATAATAATAAATTAGTTGTGTATGAAAGATAACAACAACGATAGAATAAGACCGTTATCACACATTGTAAGTGAAACATATAAAAATCTATGCTCATTTGTTTATCTATTTTACTTTTTTATCATTTAATACCTGAAACTAATGAATTATTTTTTGTTTATGATCCATTCTCACTAACAAGTAATGTGAAAAGTTGAATCATTTCAATTAGTAAAATATTTTTTATAATAATAAGATACATAATCTTGATAAAATATTTTTGATAGAAAAGATTCATTTCATTGTTATTGTTGGGGTTTTTGTGGATTAGGAAATTTGGAAACAATAATATTATCTAATGAAACATATTTATATAAAGAAATAGCATTTTGAAATTGGTATTTAAGTGTTATTCTTTTAAACCCATTGATATTTATTTGTATTTTTTTCAATACGAAATTATTTCATTATTTATTGAGATTAGAATATAAATAAGCATTTGAAGAAGAAAAGAATATATATTAAAAATATAATGTATGAAAAAGGATGTTTTATGATCTCATTCTATATGATATTAGTCGATAATATGGAGGAAAATCATGGATTTTTATGATTAAGGTACCCTACAATTTGAATCTTTCTAAAGGTGGATTTTTAATACGAACAAAACACTATGATTATTTATTTATATTGAAAAAGTGATAAATTGCATAGATTCTACAAATTAATATATTATATAGTAATTATTTAGTTATTATATACTTGAAATGTTTGATAAAGATTGAGTTTATTTAGGATTGTTATTTTACTCACTAAATCGACGGAACTGAGAAATTAAAATAAAGAGTATATGAGTTCCATAGACTAAATATCATTATTAATAATATAAATATAGGTACGGATATGGAATATGGTTTTAGTGCTACCAATTCATTGAGAATAATGATGTTGATAATGTAAAATAACACTAGATATGAATATTGTATATGTTGTTTATCCTGAAAAAGGGATACATTATTTAGGGAATTCACACTTGGATGATGATGTGTTTAAAAAATAGAGTGTTATATGAAATGGGTGTCACATTAATTTAAATTTTATGAAAGAAGTTATATTGAAGAATTATATTAGTGGAAATAATTATGAACGAATTTCAGTTAGTCAAAAAATTTATGAAATATTTTTTAGATAAATTAAATAAAAAAATGAAAAATTCACATCATATATATTATTTGAGATAAATTAAAATTTCTAGAAATGATTTGGGAATAATTTTTCAGTTAGTTTCAAAAAAGATACACTAATCAATTGATATGGAAAATTTGATGAAAATTATTGTAAATTATTACAGATATTTTGGACTTCATTGATGTTTTTTATGATTATTTGATGTAGATAAGGCTAACTGGAGATGAGTTGGGAAGGATTTTGATGTGATTTTAAACCATAATGTTTTATATTTTTTTGAAATTATAAATTCACATTTTCTAAATGTATAACTAGTTAATACATAATATAATCCAATAAACTAGATTTATAAGAATAATTTTATAATATTTAACAATAGAACTAATGTTTCCTATAATATTTAATAATAGAGAATAATTTAAATAAGAATAACTCTTTTTAGTTTATAGATTATGTAAATTTACCAATTTTTTTACGAAGTATATAAAACATAGTCAACATTTTCTAATAAAAAATTATGTATAATAAGTGTAACATGATTACTTTTGTAATATTAAATATGTCTTGTTTATTAATATGTTCATTTTAATGAATTATTAAAATGAGTAACTATTTATTATATATGAAAAATCTCTTTGAAATGTGAAATGTTTTTTAATGATTTATAAGGAAATACATTCAGAGATTCATATGAGAATACATTAATCAAATGGTTTTGTGAAATTATTTATGAAATAACTATCACGTTGTTCTAATGATTTTTAAATATTAAAGATGGGGTTTTTTTAAATAAATAAGGGAGTGATTTTTTCATGTGTAATAAAAATTCAAAAAACAATGATTTTTAGTAATATAATCTTGATCAAGTGGAAAATTATTGTTGGTTACACAAGAAATATGAATGAATATAATATTGACAATTGGATTGAATTAAATATTAAAAAATATTGACGATACTTGTATTACAATTATTTATATTAAAAAAGGACACATATATCAATTTGTAAATACCATAATTAGTGTATTTCTTATGATATCTTTCACTAATTTTAAAAGGAAAATTATGAGAGTTTTAATTAGAATATCACAATGCACAATTCCTAGATATTTTTATATTCATATACATATATTTTTGGAATAATAACTTCATGATATTTTGGATAACTATAAATAAATATGTTATTTGAAGAAAATGGTATGAGATATACGTGTGTATGATTTAAATAATAGTCAATATAAGAAAATATTATAAAGATGGATTAAAAATTAGCATACTACTCTAGTGAATCTAAAATGTCAAGGAAATTGAAAGGATATAAAAACCCAACTCATCTATAATATTTTAACAAATAAAATTAATAATAAGGGATACCATTCATTCATGTCATCCATTAGTGATTATTTGCGATTTTCTAAGGAAGAAAGAGTGTGATTGAGAGAGATATTGGAAAGTAGTCAATATATTGATGATTAAATATGTAAAATAAAATGTGAAGTACACATTTGAGATTATTAAACTCTTGAGGAAGAAGATCAATTATAATCCATCGAAAAGGGTTGGGTGAATCTATTTTTCATATTTCATCAAGAAGGATCTAGTATAATATGGTTTGAAGAAGGATGGGTTGGTTAATTCTAGTGTGTAATGAATAGTTAATTAGATATAATTTGGTCAACTAGGTTTCAGGAATGTAACATGATTTTTTCTTGGAATAATGGCCACAATTACATCCATTTCCCTTAGATTTATTTTGATAACAATAAATTAGTTGTGTGTGTGAATGATAACAACAACCATACAATAAGACCATTATCAAACATTGTGAGTGGACCATATAAAAATCTATCTTCATTTGTTTTTCTATTTTATTTTTTTATCATTTAATACAAGACACTAATGAATTATTTTGTGTTTATGATCCATTCTCTTTAACATGTTAAGTGAAAAGTGGAATCATTTCAATTAGTAAATTATTTTGTATAATAATTTTTCCCCCTATGCCTATTTTGAGGATAATCATTATTCAATGCCTAAGAAATTTGTGTAAGTATAGAAAAAGGATTTTTATTTCACTATTCAATTATATTTGTGTTCTCATGAGGAAAATAATTTCATTATTTATCTCACTCTACATTAAAAAGATTTTTTAGTTCCTTCTATTATGTAAAATTACAAAAATTAAATTAGTAACACCCAGAATAGTGTAATAAATATAATAATAAAAAATTATTTAAATGGTATTTATATCGACAGGCCTTATTTCAAATATATGAAACCTTAAGATTATCTGAGATAAGTCATTTTAATTATCTAAATCCCTAAGGATGTTTCTTAAAGTGTTTATGAAATTCTAGCAAAATACATTTGGAATAAAAATCTCACCGTGCAGTGAGGTCTGCTTCCATACACCATGTGATGATTGAGTGTAGATAAATGCGCCTTTTTCAATGGTATTATCCCTATGTACCACTATGATAGAACAAAATACACTTTTTATCGATAATTGGATGAAATTTCTTGTAAGCCTCTTGATATATACTTCACCAAAATTGCTAAATTTTTTCAATTAAATAGAACTATCTGTTTGTTTGGCATTAAGGACTTCCTTAGACATATACCTAGACATATATATTGAAATATGACTTGGGATCTCACAAACAAATTTCTAATCTTAATCTAAAAATATTAAAAAATCCTTTTATTTAATTCCATCTATAGTAACCCATGATTTTATACATAAATATCACATCTTTATAGATAAATATTCAATAAATTTCATAAATTAAGGCCTAATTACCCTAATATTTAAGATTATCTGGAGAGTAAAGACACAATAACCTTATCTTATTAGAGAACATAAACATCTCTCAAAATGATCTTATCAAATTTACTCAAATTAGGAATACACTACCTAAACTAATCATCATGATTTATGAGTGAACAAATTGGAAATGGTTATCTTAGATGCTCAGAATGTGTGAACATTGGAGATATCAATCTATGATATTGAGGAATAATAATATTAAAATAATGTTATGTGATCAATAAAAAAACCTAATAAGTTCATACGAAACATGTCAGAGAGCGTAAACATGATTCATGGAATAAGACATTATTATTTATGAAATAATCTGTATTATAGTAAGGAATCGACAAAAAGGAATCATTAACCACAAAAGAATTTTAGAAATTTTTTTAACCATCATAAATTTAGAAAAAACAATTTCATATTTCAAGGATAAATACCATGACCATTAATATAGTACATCATGACTTACGACATTTTTCCCATTAGGTATTAGGATGCACATATCCCCAATAGTGGATATATATGGACCTATTTCCCATAATATATTAATCCCATTTACTTTTTCCAATAACTATAACATAATATTTAATTCTTTACACAATAAATTGGAGGTTGATATATTTTCCACCCATCTCATAATTAAAACCATACTTATGTATGAAGCAATATCATATAACATCCATCATATAATCACTTCACAACATCAGTAAAGAAATTATTTTTCATAAAAATTTCATTAGTTAATCATAGCATAATCCTTGAAAAATAAATTTGTTTCATAAAACTTTCACGTATATAAACATGAACAATCAAGAGAAAAGTTAAGGATGGTATCTTTTAATCTTATTCTTAGTAGTGAGGATCTAACATCAAAGTATGTAATCTTATATAGAAGATGATTTTTAAAGATAACATGGAAAATTTATTATGGAATATATCCATTACCATTTGAAAAATACATTCTATTACATAAAATATTTTTAAAAAACCTTTAATTTAATAAAAACCTTGTAATATTATAAAGGAAGATTGAAAAATAATTTTAATCATTTATTGAGGAAAATATACTTTCCATTTTGAAAATCTCTATGTAGAAATAAGATTTCATATAATATTTTGTGAAAATGTTATTTTAAAATAAAAAATGGATGTTATAAATTAATATTTAAAAATTTATTCCTCCATTATAGAGGAAATAATCATTAATTTCATACACATTAAATAAAAAATTTAATTCACATTTTCATTAAAATTCCAATGTTATTTGATTGAAAAATTACAAGAAGTTTCCTAACAATTGTTTTTTCAAAAAATAAATACATGTTTAAAAATGTATTGAATAGTTTAATTGGATTATTTCAAGGAATTGGAAAGATTTTTAGAGATCTTAATTTGGAAAGAAATTTTATTTTCAGTTATCGAGAATATAATGTTGGTTTTATTTAAAAAAATATTTTCAAATATTGAGTACATAAAAAGTGGGAAATGAATATAAACAATTTATCATCATGAAATAATAGTAAGATAACAAATTTCACTTTTTTTATGATAAATATATCCTTAAATTCCATCATTGTAATCAGAAATAAAAATAATCAAAATAAATAGTGATATTTTATCATAGAACACTTACCACTTTGGTAAAATATTTACTCTAAACCCCATGAATGAAAGATCCTCAAATATATTTTTAAATCCAAATATTTTTTACAGAAAATTATCATAAAATACATTCATGATATATTTATACACCATATAAATTTAAAACAAGGTGAATATGGAATTTGACTAACAATAAAGTAATGTGAGATTGAATACTATTGGTATATGTATCTACTTACGTATTAGACAATAAAACCTCCTATATAATATATAAAATATTGTAATAAATATTTAGAAGAACCATAATTTTTTATATAATACCATATATGATTTTTTATGACCTTTTATTACCATATATTATTAATTCATTGTAAAAATATCATTTCTGATAATAAGAGCATGTTTTTTCATGATTGTTTTGATTTGGTGTTTTTAATACCATTAAATTTATCATTGTTAAATTGTATCTATAATTGAATACATAATATAAAAATGAAATATATTCATTACATATGTATTTAGTGTAATCTTAAATTGGTATAGATAGAAAATATAATACCCCATTCATGTAGATGGTAGGTTGTACGTATAGATGAATGTTATTTCTATTTTCCTGAAAGAAACAAAGAAATAAAGATAAATAATTTATTACCACTTAATAATAATTTTAATTTCATATATATCCCATAATTTTTTAAATCGTTCTTTTTTACGCTCCATGTAAAAGTACATAAAAATCAACACATCGCTTCGTGAGGTGCAAGTCGATAGTACCGTTGAACAACATTATCATATCCCATATAGGAAATAATGTTTTAAGTTATATGTGATATCGTATTTAAATATATATATATTCATGTAAAAATATAATTTATAAAAAAATTAATATAACTTTACTACCATCCAAGTAAATCATAAGTGAAGAACACAACACATTGGTCTGTGAGGTGGCTGTCCACTCTACAGAAGAGCATCATTATTGTTTTTCGGATAGATTTGGAGTTATGAAGTTATATGTTGTTTTATAATTTAATATGTATAATAATATCATAAATATTATTTTGAAATATTAAAAAATTAATTATATATCTCCAGGAGAGGTGATGATTGAAAACGAATAACATCGTCTAACGAGGTGGTAGTCCTTAGTACACACGAACAATAAATTTTTACATCATTTGGGGGAAGAGGATAATATATTATTTTATTTAGTTAATATAATTTCATAAAATTATATATAATAAATTGGTTTTATCATACAATAATTCTTTATCAATAATTAAAAAAGGTTGAGTACAAAATAAAATAAAATGCTCAGTTTGAGAGGATACCTATTCTTATGAACAATTCGATTGTTTTATACCAAAATGATTATTAGGTTGTATTTCACAATAATATAGTGTTATTTTTATGACGGTAGGGAATTATGTAATTGAGTTAATAATTTATTGTAAAATACAATGGTTTTTGAGGTGTGAAGAGGAGAGGAGAGGGTGGCCTTTTATAAGTTAGGTGAGTAAAGAACTTGTACATTTTGAAAAGAAAAAGGTGTACCCACATTTTTCATATGAAAAAGTGTAAAATATTGTATACTATTGATCCAATATTATTATAGAGGGATATATGGCCATTAAATTCGGTTTGACCATATTTTGACTCATTTTAAACCATTTTCTTCTTATTTTAACACCTAGTTAATCGATTTTAACATTAACCATGATAAATAATTTTTACTCATTTAACAATTAATTATAGAAAAAATTGTAGTCACATTAACATAATAAATAAATTATTATGATTCATATTATGGGATACTTTTTCCAAATTCCATTCCATAAACAGGAAAATTTTATATTAAAATTAATCCTTCAACCACGAAAAGTATGAGGTTTTCCAAAGAGAAATTATTAAAATGTTTTAAAAATTATATAAAAATTTATAATAAAATTTATTCTATGACCAAATTTATTTTAAATTATTTATAATTTAACTGATTTTACCTTTAGAACCTTATTAAGATAGATTTTAGTTTTTTTATTTTTTTGAAATTAATGAAAATTATTAATAAATACTAGACTTTTCAAAATTCATTGAAATAGTTATCTTCATAAAAAATTGTAAAAACCAAAAAGAACATATTTTTTACATTATTAATTAAAAAAATTAATTTCATTCATTAAAATAAATTTTATAAAATTTGATATTATTAAATGTAAAACCAGGGCAAAAATTATGATAGAACTAATTTCAGGAAAAATTGTGTTTTGACCATAAAATTAGAATTATTCTTATCTCTCTTCTAGAAAACACATAAGATAATTTTTGACATTTCATTGAGTATATAATATAAAAAGGTAATGAACATAATTCAACAAAATAAATTTATTTTACTTATTGAGACATAACATTTATTTCCAAAAAAACGTTTTTAAAAAATTATTCCCTTAATAATAAAATGGTTTTTATATTCATTTATAATTTAACCGAAACCACTAAATTCCTTATATAAACATGTTTAAGCCATATTGTTTTATAATATTTTTAATCCTATCAATACAAACCGTTCCAATATTTAGGAATAACTATCACATTAAATAATACAAAATCTATTATCTAGCATTTTTCATTTAAACTCAGTGTTGTGTTCATCGTAAGATAACATAGATATTGCATGTAATGAATGATAGAGTTAGTGTTTTTTATAGAAAATGATAAGCCCAATTATGAGAGTAACAAATTGTAAACATTTTCTTTCATATAATTCAAAACAAACATAGTGTTTCATGTAACACGTAATATCAAAAAAAATGCATATATTTAATAAGATATTAGGGAGTTAAAAATTATAACCTTGAGAAGCACTAAACACATCACAGTATTTATTATTAAATTTTCTACCATGTTCCCGTCTATGTAAAAATATTTTGTATCCTATTACCTTTTATTACTCTTATTGTAAAATTGATAGATATGTTAGAAGCCTCTATCTTATAAGCTAAGAAGATTACACTTTTCAATATGTTAATGTCTTTGATAATTAATATTGTGTAATTTTTAAATTCGATACTAGAAATTTTATTTATTCAAAAATGGTCATGGTAGAATAGTTCAAAGGATTTATAAGAGGAATCATTGTTTCTATGATTGTAATAATACTTGTGTTTATTGTCTGGTCAGAATGGTTTACAAACCCAGATATCATTGAATTGTACTTTTATAAAATTCTATATGATTCAGTTACAATTGATATTTACAAGATAACGAATATTATAATTAACTATTCCCTAATTAAAAATTCAAATTCTGGTATATTGGTTAGTAAAATAATAAAAAATATATTCTCTAGATATTTTAAATATATTATATATACATTTTGAATAGATGATATTGTAGCTAAATTATTTCATTTTGAATTATAAAAATTTTAAATGTAATTCATAAAAATAATTTTCAAACCACGATCCAATTATTAAATAATAATTATTATATTATGAATCAATATTCAGAAAAAATAACATCATTAGTGACAGTATATTTAGATAAACCAATCATTGTGTAAAAATTAATTTTTTATAATTATTTTTCCCCAATGGTGACATGTCCCCAACATATTCTTCGAGATGATTGAACAAACATGTATCCCCACACTTATACCTTAATCACCCACTCTCAATATTTATTTTATATTAGAAAATTTTTAACATGAGCTACCAAATATTTTGGTACCATATCATTTGGTATCCTTGTATTGAGTCTAATTATGTTATCTAATTATTATTTTTTTATCCAATATTTTTTATTTTAGGTTAATACATTTGAAATATGTGGAAAATATGAATGTGTTTTGGTCATTAAAATAAATAAATTTATCAATATCATTCATAAGTAATATGACCGATATTAATAATATAGTTACTGAAATTATTTTGATTAATTGACCTTATAAGATTATTCTTTTTAGAATTTATTTGATTACTAGTTTGTTTTAAACATTCAAATCCATAATTATTATTAAAAGGTTTTTTGAACCAAAACACTCATATAAATTTTCTAACAGATGTCAAAAACGATAAAAATAATTTTTAAGATCATTAGTATGAAATTAAAAATTTTCATTATTTGGTTACTCTTATAGTTTTAAAATAATATCCTATTTATCTTTTAGAATATGATTTTTTAGAAAAATAATAATATTTTGTTTCTTTTTAAAATCATAAATTTTTTAAATAACATCAAAAAACAATTTTTATGTTCATTTTTATCATTGGAAAGATCATTACAATTTAATATTTTTTTAAAAAAAGTAGAACAGTAAAAAGATGAATCATAAGTGTAATGGGAAAATTTAGTACTAACGACAATTTTATCCCAAAAATGTGTTTGTAGACCCTAAAGGCTTTAATATCATGATTCACATGATGAAATGGAGTCATTCTTTGAACTTTATGTTTATTCCTCTGGATATTCCCACCCCAACATCATATATTTGTACTTTTTCTAATTTAAGGGATAATGTGAATTAATTTTGTCCTTCTTTTTGAAATATAAAAATCCAACCATTAATTCTTGATTTTTTAATTTTTTTTGTGTATCTATTATATTTCATATACATTTCCATAATCATTGTTAATATAAATTTTTTTTATAAACACTAATATGATTCATCATTTTTTATTTTAGTGAAATTGTCAATTTAGTTTCCTTTATCTGCATAGTATTCATTTTTTCTTTCTTCTTGAATGTAGTCTAATATATTGTGATAGAACATTTGAGTTCATCAATTGGAATTTTTTGATCATATTTTGAAACATGGATCATAGTGATTTTTTCCCTTTAACTTGGTAAAACCTAAAAAAGTTTCTTGACTAACATTTATATTGGAATAATGTCAATAAGAGATTTTAAACCATTATATATATTATTAAATAAAGTAAATAAAAAAATTATATAATCATTAGGATATATAGAGAAACTATAAATGTCTTTCCTAATAATTGTATACTTATATTTTTTTACCATCATACATATCTTCTAATAATTTCATGATTTCATGTGCGGTTTGACATGAAGAAAAAAATTAATTTCAATAACATCAAAAACAAATTATATTATTCATAGTATAAAAATATATTTTAAAAGAATAAATATCATTAGGGGTCTATTTTTCTTATTTTATAGAACAATGAATATAGATATACATAAAAATATTATAAATAAGATAGCCAGTTGGTCTAAGAATAAAATATATTCTTGATTTTTAATAAGCACAATTATTACAATAAAATAAGACCAAGACCCAAGGATTGTCCTTCCGGACCACCATGGGTGTTTGATGAATCCATTTAAAAAATATATAATTATTTGAAATATTATAATTAAATAATGATATAATTTTAAAATAATGATATTATAAAAATAAAAACCAAATTTTAAACAAAATTTGGGTCATATATTAATGAAATTAAGAGTGGGGGTGAATTAACCATTAAAAAAATTAACAAAATGATATTATATTTAAATAATCCTTCTTAAAGGTTTTATTATGTATAAAAAAAAATAATATATGAAATAAGTAAGAGGTAATTAAATATATTAACAAATTTGGATGAATAATACAAGTTTTTATTTAAAATAATTATTTTATGCATGTAGAAAAATAATAAAGAAACTGATATTTAATTTATGGATTAAATGAAATAAGAATTGAATGATACAAATAGATACATAGTTTTATTTTGGAAAGAATATGAGACAACATATTTTTAATGAAAGCTATACAATATCCATATATGATCTCATTTGTCTCCCCCATAATTACATGAGAATTTAATGTATTGGTTTGTTTTTTATTATTAGTAGACAATAAAAAACATTACCTTTTTTATGTAATTATAGGAAATTAGTTACATTAGAAAGTAGATCATTTTAGAGAAAATAAAATCCTCAGAAGAAATGTTTCCTTTCCTTTTTAAAGGAATTTTAATGAATCACATTGTTTATTTACAAAATGGTAGTAAGAACCAAATTTTCAAGAAATAATAAGATGATGAGAATGCTATGAATCAATAAATTTTTATCTTTTTATAGATTTTCTCAAATGATATGAATCATTCATGGAGATAATTGGAATAATATTTGATATTGATTTAATATTTAAAATCAATAAATTTAAATAATAGAGAAATATGATTTAATAAAGGATGTCAATTTTATGATATAAAAAATGAGCACATTGGAATTGGAGATCACATGAGAAAGTGAGCCATTGTAGATATCAAATGTCACTCCATGTCTAAATTTATATTCTCTATAACCGATATTTTATTTCTAGAATTTATTGGGGTTCATTATTTTGACGACAGACATAACAATTAAACATTTACTAGAATAAATAATATTCATGGAGTTGGAGGAATAATTCAACATAGTAGATGGTGGGATAACTTGGGATACCTTCTTGCAATCTGATTACACTAGTTTTCCAGTGAGCCTCAACTAACTAGAAGGTGGACTCTGAGAGAAAACATAGACACCTTCCACCACTACCAGTTTACCACCGTTGCTCCACCAGGTTGCCGGTGGGGTCCGTTTAGATGAGGTTTATCATAGACATTCCACCAACTAGATGGTGGTACCAAACTGAATAATCGATACTTCATTCAACCACTACCATTATGAAGTTCCATATTGACTTCCTTCTAGGATACTTCATGGATATTTTATCCATCCTTAAACGATTCAAAAAATCCATTAATATAACTTTGAGGTTTCATCAATAGTCTATCATGATTTCATTAATATTTTACCAAAATAAATTAAATTAAATATTAAACACCTTAAGCGTGTTTGTGATAATTAAAATCTATGAAATGTGAAATGATAATATTTTTTAAATTTTACCATTTTTGTTTTTAACTATATAACATTTTTTTAACTAATTAATATATGTCTGATTAAAAATATAAAATATCCCATTTTACCAAATTTGGGTGTGATGAATCTAAATGTATTCCCCTCATAACCTAATTCAATTTCTAAATAAAGGAAAAATAATTTTTATATTAGTAGATTTATATACAGGAAAAAATAGTTTTTAGAAAAATATTTTTCTACCATTAATTGCTCTAAAACATATTTAGTATTTATTTCTAACATAATGATTGATAATATATATAATAATATATTTTAAAATAATATTTAATTAATTTTTTTGAATATATTAATTTTATTAATTAAATAAAAATTACACAATTTAAAAAAAACTCTTTTTTAAGTAAACTTTTTACTATTATAGTGGAAATTAACTTTAATATTATTAATTATAATTTTATTCCTAAAATTGAAATTGAACATATTAAATAAAAAGAAAATAATTTATTAAAAATTTTAAATCCTTTTTAGTTATTCTTTATAGAATTCATGACATTTGATTTTTTATATAATCATATAAGAATGGTTTTTAGTGTAAAATTTTAATTAATATTCAAAACAATGAAAATGGGATATATAAATTAATCACAAAATTTTAAATTAATTTATTTTTACATCATGAATAAATATTGTTGTATAGAATAGGTTTTAAATACTATTATTCCATTTTTATTTCAATACAGCATCATAAAAGTGGTTATATTAACCAAATTAGAGTTAATCCATTATTCGGAAAAAAGTTAATTATTTAATTAAAATTTAAAAAATTCACCTTAGGCTAAAATTAATATTTATAACTCAATAATGAATTTATTTTATAAAAATTTAAATTGTAATTTTTTGAAATACTATTAACATGAATAATAAAAATATAATGGGAAACTACTTTTATCAAAAATGGACTTCTCAAACATTGAGTGTTCTATGTGTTATTTCATAAAAGTTTATAATTTAAATATCATAATTATTTTAGTTAATATATTTAATGATTCCATATTATTATAATAATCAATTAAAATTTGTTGATTTAAGTTATTGATACTTTAAATAATTATTAGATAACGAATTTTTTTTCCATTTATTAAATCATATTACCTATATATCTTATAAATATGGTTCTTTTTAATTAGTCATTATATTTTTATTTACTATATGTTTCATTATTCTTGTGATTTTCAAGCTAATATTCAACTAATTGGTTTTTGTGTATAGTTCTTTATTGCATGTGAAACATTCTATCGAACAAAGGTCAATTTTATGCAAATAATATAATAAAAAATATAGGGGTGGTCCACCTAATGTGGATTATTGTGGTCTTTTATTTATAAATGTTTTGGATAACACAATCTAAATGATATATTATGTGATTTTTATGGAGGTAAAATTTATATTATACATATTTGAATGTTATCAGAATGGAGATTTCAATGAAAAATTAGACAAAATGGAATGTAAAAAATTCATCGAAGAAGTATGATAAATTGGGAAATACTAAAGTAGTATCCTAAAAGCAATTTTCTCAAAATTTGAGACAAAATAAATGGTAAAAAAGTATACTAATAATAAGATACATAACCTAGATAACATATTATTGTTAGAAAATATTCATTTTATTGTTATTGTTGGTGTTGTATTGGATTTGGAAATTTAGAAACAATAATCTAGTCTAATGAAACATATTTATATAAATAAAGAGCTTTTAGAAATTGGAATTTATGTGTTATTATTTTAAACAAATTGATATATCATTGTATTTTTTCCATACGAAATTATATCAATATTTATTGAGATTAGAATCTTTACAGGCGTTTGAAGAACCAAAGAATATATATTTAAAATATAATGTATGAGAAAGGTTGTTTGAAGATCTAATTCAATATGATATTATTAGATAATATTGGGAAAAATCATGGAGCATTAAGATTAAGGTACCCTCCAATTTGAATCATTCTAAAGGTGGATTTTCAATACTAACGAAACATTATGATTATTTATTTATATTAAAAATATGATAAATTACATAGATGCTATCAATTAATATATTATATAGTTATTATTTAGTTATTATATATCTGAAATTTTTGAAAAATATTGAGGTTATTTTGGATTCTTATTTTACACACTAAATCTATGAAATAAAAAAAATTAAAATAAAGAGTATATGAGTTCCATATTGTAAATACTATTCTTAATAATATGACTCTAGGAAAGGATATTGAATATAGATATAGTGCTACAAATTATTTGAGAATAAAGAAGTGGATAATGAAAAATAAAACTAAATATGTATATTTTATATTCTGTTTATCATGAAAAAAGGAATTCATTATTTATGGAATTCACACATGGATGATGATGTGTTGAAAAATAGAGTTGTATATGAAATTGGTTTCACGTAAATTTAAAAGTGATGAAAGAAGTTATACTAGAATAATTATTTTAGTGGAAAGAATTATTAATGAATTTTAGTTATTCAATTAATTCATGAAATATTTTTTTAGATAAATTAAATACAAAAAATGGAAAAAGACATATCGTATATATTATTTGAGATAAATTGAAATTTACAGAAATGATTTTTGGAATAATTTTTGAATCAGTTTCATAAAAGATACACTTATCAATTGATTGGTAAAATATGGTGAAAATTAGTGACAATTATTAGAGACATTTTGGACTTCATTGATGTTTTTTATGATTATTTTAAGTAGATAAGTTTGACTAGAGGTGAGTCGGGAAGGACTTTGATGAGATTTTAAATTTTTATGTTGTATATTTTTTTTTCGAAATTGTATATTCAAATTTTATAAATGAATAACTATTGAATACATAATATAATAAAAAAACTGGATTTATAAGAATAATTTTCTCATATGTAATAATAGAACTAAGGTTTCACAAAATAGTTAATAGTAAAGAGGATTTTAAATAAGAATAAATCTTTTTAGTTTACAGATTATGTAATATTAACAATTTTTTTACTAAGTATATAACTCTTAGTCAACATTTCCTAATAATACAATATGTTCTATAACAATAACATGAATAATTTCATAAGATTAAATATGTCTTTTGAATGAATAAGTTGATTTAAAATATTTATGCTAATGAATAACTATTTATTATATAAAAATAATCTATTTGAAAAGTGAATTGTTTTTTTTATTTTTAAAATATACATTCAGAGATTCATATCATAATACATTAATAAAAAGGTATTGTGAAATTCATTATGAAATAACTATCATGATGTTTTTATGATTTATAAATATTAAAGATGGGATTTTATGAAATAATAAGGGAGTGATTTATTCATGTGTAATGATAATTCAAAAAATAATGATGTTTTTTAATATAATCACGAACAAGTGGAAAATTATTGTTTATTATGGTGAAATATGAATGAATGTAATGTTGATAATGGTAGATAATTAAAATAAAAATATATTGAGGATATTGGTATTATAATTATTTATATTAAAAAAGGAAACATATATCTATTTGTAAATATCATTAGTAGTGTATTTGTTAGGATATCTTTCACTAATTTTAAAAGGAAAATTACGAGAGTTTTAATTAGAATATCACATTTCATAATTTCTAGATATTTTTATATTCATATAAATATATTTTGGAATAATAACCTCATGATATTTTGGATGACTATTAAAAATAATATGTTATTTGAAGAAAATGGGATGATATATTATATTGTATCATTTAATTAATATTCAATATTATCAAATATTATAATGATGGATTGAAAATTAGCCTACTACTCCAGTGAATATTAAATGTTAAGGAAATTTAAGGGATAAATAAAACCAAATATTCTATTATATTTTAACATATAAAATTTATAATAAGGGACACATATAATTCATGTCATCCATTAAGGATTATTTGCAATTGTCTAAGGATGAAAGATGGTGATTGAGAGAGATATCGGAAAGTAGTCAATATATTAATGATTAACTATGTAAAAACAATTTTAGGTATCCATATGAGATTATAACAATATTGATGAAAAAGATCAATTATATTCCATCGAAAAGGGATGTGTGAATATATTTTTCGTATTTCATCAAGAAGGATCTAGTATATTATGGTTTGATGAAGGATAAGTTGGTTTATGCTAGTGTGTAGTGAATAGTTAGTTGGATATTATTCAGTATAATTGGTTCCTGGAATGTAACTTGGTTGGTTCTAGGAATAATGGTCCCAATTATATCCATTTTCCTTAAATTTATTTTGATAATAATAAATTAGTTGTGTCTATTAATGATAAAAACAACCATACAATATGATGATTATAATAAATTGTGAGTGAACCATAAAAAAATATTTTTTCATTTTTTTCCTATTTTTGTTATTATTATTTAATACATGACACTAATGAATCATTTTTTGTTTGTGATCCATTCTCACTAACATGTTAAGTGTAATGAAGAATAATTTAAATTAGTAATATATTTAATATAATAATTTTGTCCCCCTCCCCCAAGTGAGGATACATAAATACTATGGAACAAAAAATGGTATTAGTAATTAACATTCAACCATATATGGGATTCTTAACATCAGTTTATTTAATTTTTTGATTCTCTCTTCTAAAGTAATTGTTATGTTTAGTATTATTAAAGAAGTTGAAAATTCTAATATAAATAAAAAATCTTCATAGACTATAATTAATTAAAGGATGAAAAGGTTAAAAATAATAATTGATGGGGAAGACTATTTGGATAATGTAGTAGTGTGAATCTAGAAACAAAATTCATCCATATATGTTAAAAAGATTTTAAACAGTAATTAGGAAACTACTAATTTTTATATAGATTTTATAATGGATGATCCAACTAAAATTGGTGATGATCAAACATCAATGGATTTAAATGTCGAATCACATTTTTTCTAAGAACCCAAAAAATATCCACATATTATTATTATTATTTTTAGCTCATTAGAAACATGATAAATGATAACATCCAACATAAAAAATATGTTTATAAAATTGTGGAATCCTAGGGAAAAAATAATTTCATGTATAAAAATAAAAAAATGATCATTCTGAAAAATAAAATGAATATAGTTCTTATAAATTTATATGGAAAAATATAGAAGGAATTTTATAATGGAATTTTTTGGGCACATATAACATTCAAGGGTATTGAGGAGAATATCCCTATATCAAAAGAAAAGAAAAATTTATTATTGATTTCAAGAATGATTATCCTAAAATCAAACCTAAAATAAAAAGGGCACAGAAAAATTATCTAATGGATGAAAAAAATGAATGATGACCATGATAATCATATTGTGATGATATTAAAATAATTATATGTAATACTTATCTATATTTTAGACAAATCTAAAACTCTAAATATTATGTTTCCTAAGCCCGATGTAAAATTGAAATATATGAAAGTGAAATAACTAAAACATTTACTAGAATATGAGATAATAACTAGGATCATTCATATTTGGAAGGAGTATATATTTTATAAAGTAAAAATATCATGTGTAAATAATATATTAAAATCAATAAGTAAAAAATTTAATTCAACCTCCAAGAAAAAGGTTCCATTTTCCCTAGAAAATATTTATTTCAATGTTTTTCGATCCATGGAAGAAAAATAAATCCTACATCAAGGGAGATATAATATGATTTAATATAATTAATTCTATATTATGTAAAACATTTATTTATCAATGCCATAGTTGTAACCTTAGAGAATATATTTGGAACTTACAACATGATTATTCATAGTGAAAAATTAAGTTGGATTATATCAACTAAGCATGTTCAAAAATTAATTTTGGATTTTATATCCTAAAAATATGGGAATAAATTGAAAAAATAAATGAGGTGATATCACATTGGTTTTTTTAAAAAATAGAATCATGTTGAGTAATCCATTCTAATAATTCTATTTAATATATTACAAAAATGAGTAAAAGCTAATTTTTCAATGGGAGAAAAGGGAAAAGCATGGGATAGTAAAAAAATCTATGAGTGTTTTTGTTTATATAGGTAGTTTGGAGTAATAAATAAATCTATATATCAATCAAAGAAACATTGGTATTGGTTTGGTGGATGTAATCACTCAAAATAAAAAACTTAATATTCATGAGAGGTTGTTTAAAAAGGATATCATAAGTAGTTACAAGAATCTATATGGAAGGAGAAATAAATTTCAAAATATATTAATGATTTTCTTCTAATACTTATTTTAAAATGGGTAGAGATGATAAAAATTAACCTAGAACCAATAATTTCATGTTCATTATTATTTAAAATGAACTCAAACTTCTACATGATGTGATATATCAAAAGAAAAAAATTATCATGATTCTCATGGACACCACATTTTTGAAAACTCATTTATCAAACATATAGAGTTCTAAAAGTTATAGATCAAAAATGGTAGTATTTTATAGATTTATAATTAATTATAAAATTTTTCTCACTCAAAAAGGATCTACAAAGAAAAAACATATTCTCATATATATTGTAATGTTTTTAATTAAAGGGACATAATGTCCAGTCCTTAAGGGGGAGATCTAGATTATTAAGGGTTCTGGTTTTTATTATTATATTGTGATATATATTTTGGAATAAATCCATAAAATTGGTTTATTAGAGTTTATTTGTTAAAGATATCATCATTGTTTAAGGAAATTTAAGAATAGACACTTTGTGGGGGAGTTGTTTTCAGAAATAGTTTGGAATCTATTATATTATAAGAATAAATAATTTCTAGAAATAAACTATCAATGCTATTAGTAATTTGTTTTTTATTATTCTAAAATAAATTTTCAAAGGAACTATTTCTAAAATTAAGTGGGGCTGGGTTAAATTATGTTATATAGGATAAGAAATATGGTAATTTTTTTATGAATTAGTGTTTGGGAGAAAGTATGTTTTTTAATGTTCATTCCACATACTTTTATTAATTTTGTTAATTTATAATATATGATTAAATTTGATTAATATATTACATATAATATTTTGTTATAAATTGTATTTATCGTTAACAACAGGAAATAATATGGTTGAGGATATAATGACATGCACATTTAATATGAGTATAAACTAAAAATCCAAGGGGGATAATGTTGAACCCATTTGTGTTTTTTTATTAGATATCATGAATTATTTAGAAGATAACATTATATGTATTTTCATGTATCCATAAATTTAATAATAATACCAATATAATAGTTAGAAGTTTAATTTTCCTATACTACATTTTCTAATTTGACTATAATTACAAACAACATGGTGCTTTAAAATTGAAGTTCCCTCATGTTTGATTCTATGTAAATATTTATTTACAAACTACTGCAATAAATTATTCATTTCCACTATATGAGAAATGATATTTATAGTGAGATACTACAAATAATTAAAACATGGATATTATTAATCTGTTATAAATTGATATGGTGGTTATAATCTAAGGCTGTTGAAAAAATGAGTTGGGGTTACCATGGGTTCTCTATTAATTGTAATTTGGTGAAAGATCCATTTTTGAAACCATGATTGAGTAAGAATAATTTTTTTTAAAAACCATTTGATAAAATTAATTATTGTAACATTTTTTTCAAATAAATTTATTTAAAATTTATTTTTAAATGCTGCAAACATATTTTTGAATAATTGAAGTAGTTGAAAATTAATTTTGAATAATTTTGGAGTTAATTCAATATTATTTATGTTTTTAAATAGTTTTTTATATTATGAAAATAATTGAATAGTTTTGACTATTTTATATGGTTATTTAGAGTGTTTGGAGAATATTTTATGTAGAAAATGTTGATTAGATATGAGTTGAGAAGGCTCGAAAAGTGTTCCAGAATCTATTTGTTGTAGATTTTTAAAATGTTGAAATTTTATAATATATGAATGAATAAAATACATATATAAAAGAGAATCATGAAATGATATATTAATGTTAAATAATAATTTTTTATCGTATAATCAGAACATTAACGTTTCACAAAGTACATAGGAGTAATGATTCTGTTTCCTATGAATAAATCCTCTAGGTTTCCAGATTAAGTAAGACAAACTAAAATGTTTTACAAGGTATGTATAGTAATTTTATAGTTGTGTAAGATGAATTGATTCCATATAAGAGTAAAATTAATTCTCATGAACATGTAAATATGACCTATATATGACAAACTTTTCTAAATGAAGAATACATAAGAATGACTATTTATTATACAGTAATAATCTATTTTTAAAATGACTTTTTACTATATTTCAAAGATTTTATTTTTTGACATTTAAATGAATATTGTTTATCCAAATTATTTTTTACATTCTTAAAGATATTAATACCAATATTATATTGTGAATTGTCATTTTTCAATATGAGGTGATCACAAGATATGAGGAATATGGTTTGTACTGTGAAATGAATATAAAAAATGTAATAATGTTTGTGGATACTAGAATGTATATATGGAATTATATTAGAGATTTTTTTATAAAACTGATGGAAAATGGATGTTCAGAATTATATAGAATTTAATGAGAAAAATTCATAACAATTATTCATTGATAATTATCAATATTAGAAAGAATGAATTAAATTTATATATGATGTTAATGTTTTTGAGAATTCCTAATAGGTGTTTCATTAGTGTGAAGGTGACACCTATAAAATTTTGAATAAGAAGATCATGTTGTGAGATTTAGGGAGATTTCAAATTTTCGAATATCTGAACTACACAATAATATTTAAAGGATTTATTTCAAAGGATTTTTCAAATTAAAATGAAATTCATGAGAAAATGTCAATAAGATATTATAATGTGATCTATAGTTTATATTAATTTCACTGAAAAAATAAAAATAGAAATTATTGGCCAATAACTTCAGAACATCATAATGGTCTTAGAAAATAAATAAAAGAGATTCTCAATGGTATTCTGAAATTATATCTTTCTAATTGAAGAAGAAGTAATTACATGAAATATATTTCATCTCCTAAATATAATTATATATTTTCAAATTAAATTGTGAGATAAATAACTTAGTGCATACCTTATCTATTGAAGATCAGCCATGCTAAAGAATAATAGAGGAATTCAGTTGAAATTTTTGATTTAATAATGAAAAAATATTTTATTTAGTTGGAATGAAACATGTACATATCATTCTTATCTTCCAAAAATGTCAATCAATATAATTAAATATTGAGAAAGGAAGTGTAATTTGGCTTTGGTTTATAAGTAATAGTGACTTAGTAATTATTGTATATAGTTGGAATCATTCATGTAATTCAGTTAGTACTACGATTAATGGATTAACAACTATCTTATTTTCATTATGAGTATTTATATAAAAAATCAATTTATCATGTGTTTATGAGATAATAACCACCAAACACTAAGGAATTTTCCACACATTATTAGTAAACCTCATAAAAATATTTATGCCTTTGTTTTATGACTTTTATATTTATTAATTTATTCATGCATCCTAGAATTTATTTTAATGTCTAACATCCATTAACACTAATAGGTGTGGAGTTAACATAAAGAGTATAAATTAGAAAAAAATTGGATAGTCTAAACGCAATCCCAACTCAATATTTCAATATCAATCCTATCATAATAACATATTCATCTAAATTAAAAATAAATACTTCAGAAGATATATGAAATTTATGAGACGGTTAATAAAAAATTAAATATTTTGAATTATAATTTTTTTTATCATAAAAAGGTTTATGATGCTAAAATTTCATTAATATACTATTTAATTTGTTGATTATGAATCATAATATTTATATGAATTAAATGATTATGAATAAATGATATGATAAATATTGTATGGCAGATGTTGCATTGAAAATGTGTCAAAAGAAATATACTTGATTTATAGAAAATCTATTTTTATCACATGTAATAGGATTCATGAAACAGATTAATGACTAATAAAATTGAAAATAAGGATTATTATATTTTTGGGAATAATTGTTCTCTCAAAATTAATGAATTTACATGAATCAATATTAATAGTAATATGATGTAATTGAATAATAAACATTACATAAATTGGATGAAACATAATTTTTTGAATGTTTATTAATTTTTAAATTATGATAAGGAAGTGATATATTTTAAATTAAAATTATAATATATGAAACATAAATATTGTTATGTAATATCTATTGAAAATAGAATAATAGGAATCTTTTTTCCATGTGGGTGAATCTAAAAAGTGTAATCATTTGATTTTAAAATAAGGGAATGAATTTTCACATCAATGGATTGGCCATCTTGGTAAAAAAACACAAACAATACTACAACTAGTTAAAATGTATTTAATGTTACCATGATAAAAAATAAAATTTAATTATATTTATTCTATTTACTAGAAGTGTATGATTTGTTACTCTTTATAGAATAAAGTAGAGATTCAACCATTATATTCATTAGATTCTATTAACTCTAAAATTTATCAGTGAATGGTGGAAATGTTGTTTTTTATAATTACTAATCTCATAAATTGATTTGTTTATATAGATTTTAGGAATTATTATGAAACATAGACTTATAGATTGGAATATTTTTAATGGTTTTAGAATAATTATAGAAAAAGATGGAATTTTTTCATAAGAGAACAAACAATTAAATAGGGATGTGTGCAAAAGTTTAATATTTTAATTTAAACTAAAAATTCATGGTATCATAAATTATATAAGTACACTATAAAAAAAATAAAAATGGAGTCATTTTATGTAATAATATAATCCAGGTAAATGTGGATCAAATGATGACGTTGGAGCAAAGAACATAAAATTTCCTTTAGAGACAATCAATTTAGAATGTAATTAATATTAAAAATATATATTATTTATCATTAAAATATTTTTTTCACCTCATATTATGTAATATAATAATATCCACGGTCTAAAATGATTTTATTAGATAATTCGAAATTGTATTTATTTTATAGCTAAGGGGTTGGGAAAGTGCTACACCATCATAATAGAAAACAAATATTTCATTAAAATTATGATATAAATCAATATGAAATTATTTATGAGAGTATATATAACTAAAATTATTTATTGGTTTCTAATAGAACATTTATCATTAAATTTAATGGAATAAGCATCGGAATGTTTAACCCGAGAAAAGATAAGGAACTTTTCTTTGGATATTCATTTAATGTTTGAAAATGTTATTATTATAACATGTAATTATGTAGTATTATTAATTATGATGATGAGAATGGTATATGACACTTTTCAAATTATTTTGATACTATATAATGAAATTTATAAGTGTTGTAAATTATATATAATTTTTTGGATAACATGTTTGAAATTATTAAAATTCAGATGATTTGGGTGATGTAGATCAAAAATATGGTAATTCAATCTTATGAAGTGATTAAGAATGAGAAAATTTAGTTAAAATATGATTTAAAAATAAGTTTCAAGTCCCTAATATCATTCAATATTTTAGAAATATTATTTAAATTTGTATATATTTGAGGAATTATTAAACAAATCATTATATTTCTTTATCCAAGACAGGAAGTATTAATAGATAATTTAAGCGTCAAGAGTAGATTCAGTACATGAAAGGAAAATAATTATATATAGAACAAAAATAATGAAGACCTTGTTCCAAATATAATGAATAAGAAATTACTTTGAATAAAAATGTTTTTTCATATATATGAAGAGAGTGGATAAGTTTTAAGGAATAAAGAAAACACTATTTCTACGAGTTATTATCATTTTTTTTGTCAAATTTAACAAAGTCATTTTATCCCGTTTTAAAGTATTAGACCATTTGGATTTTTCATTATTTCACTTTGAAAAAAAGATATAATATTTCTCAAATGGATTCAATGTTATCTTTCCTTAATGGTTATCATTAAGAGGAAATGTACATTGAGAACCCCAATGGATACATCATTGGTTGTAATGATGGATGTGTTTTCATTTAAAATAAGGATTTACATTCGTTTAATCAATCCAAAAATCATGGTATTAAATTTTTATAATTTCTTCAAATAATTATATTTTAGAACTTTAGTTGTGGATAGAAAACTCATCCTCAAATAATTTAATCAATAATCTATCAGTGCTATTGAATATGACAATGATATTATTGTTGATATAAATAAAGAAGTGCTTTTAACATATATTTCCACAAAAATGATTTTTAAAAGAGATGATGATATTTGCTGTGAAAAATTATTTCATGAATTATAAATTTATTAAGATAAGGATTAGTTCTTTTTATTCTTATGAAATTAATTCAAATGATATTTTTATGATCTATAGAATGGAATAAGGTTTGAAATATTCTTCTATAATGATAGTGAGATCTAAACATTATAAAGTTGATAAATTTAAATTTGAATATTAAATTTAGAGTTAAAAAAACATTGGTAGGGTAATATATTTCTCTATTTTATGAGTAGATTTCATTTATAAAATAACCCATTGTCCACATTATCATAGTTCAAAAAAAGTTTCTCACATAGTTGTTGAGAATAATATTATAAAGTATATTATTGGTATATTTCATTAGGATTTAAAATATTATTGAATTCTTATGTTATATATCATTATATTTATAAATATATATGGGTAAGTGTAACACCTCGACCCCAGTTACCCAGAGTCTGTGAATTATTACATAACATTGGCATGACACAGGGAATCGTTTCCCAAAATACCAATCAGTTTAGTATTATTGGAAACAAGATACACACATAAGTTCAACATTACAACTTGAAAAGAAATAAAGAACTAATTTATTCCATTATAATCCACCAAGATGCCTATATTATGTCTAAAAGTCACTCTTAACTAGCTTCTTCATATCCTCTAAAAATGAAACATAGGAAATGGTTGAGCTCAAACTCTTAGTAAGTGTAAGAAATACAATGGAAGAAAACGTAAACATTAGGCATGGTGAATAATTAAAAACACATGCCATTACAAATAATAAACATGAACTCTTTATGGAAGGTATATGAGATGAGTAAATAATGCGAAAATAACACATTTTCATGGGTATTCTACTAGTAGAATAAACACAAGAACTATCAATATTATTTCTACAATGAGGGAATGTATAATGCTGGACATTCTGAAACATTTTTTCATGGCCTCACCCAAGTAGTCTAAAAATTATTAAGGCGTTGACCATAACCATATAAATAATTGGGAAAGGCCTCACCCAATTCCATGTCTAATTGTCTTATAAGACCTACTAATTAATTAAGGAGCTATAGCGGGCTCCCCCCATCACATACTAAGTCCAATAAATTCCTCATATGAAAAATGTTGAACCATAACATAAACATTCACATTAAAACTAGCATACGAATTGTAAATACATTAACTATAAACGAAGAATGGTATAAAAATAACACATCCACAATCAAACATATCGAAAAACCTTTAATAAAATATGGAAGATTTTAATCATTATAAATTAACGTCAAACATGTTTAAAAACCAACAAAGGATGTTGACATTGATGAAATGAAAACTTTTTGAAATAAATACCTCATTCTATTTTGAAACCATTTAAGAGTAACATAATAATAAAAGAAAACACTTATTTTGAATATATTGGTATAATCTTGTAAGGGATGCTTTGATGATGTTATAACGGTGAAAATTTACCACACCCACCATATAAGATAAAAATAATAATAATACCTTAATTTTGTAGAAAAGGTCATAATGTTCCTTGTTTGGAAAATGACAGAAAAATTTCTTTCAAAACATATAATTTCAAATAAGGGTATAAATGACATTAACCCATAATCTAGTATATAGTAAAAATGTTTTGAAATACATTTTTAAGAAATTATTATGTTGATGATAAAGAGGTCCCAACAGATACTTATGTCAAAACAACCTCCGATAATAAAGTGATTGTGAAATTAACCCTTACCTTGTACTTTTCCTTGCTCAAAGGAATGTTAAACTCCTTTATAATAGTAAAATCAATGGTATTAAATTATACAAGAACTATATACATAAATATGATATCATATACGATGCTATAATATTACGTTGTTAATAATATTTTAGTAGTATCATCGTTTTTGTTGTTAATTGATTCATTTTACATTATATGAATGGTTATGTAAGCCAAGTTTGTTACAAATATAATGTATTTTGTTCATACATAGAATGATATTATGTTCATAAACATTATTTTCAATTTTAAAATGAAAACTATTCTTGAATATTTATGATGGGGAAATGAATCTAATCGCGTTCGTGGAGACGGTAATCCGTACGTACGCACGAGCGACAATATCATTATATTGGTTGAGATAGTATTTAATTGCATATTGTATCATATATAAAGAATTATTAACATGTTATATTTATTATTTACATCAATTAAACTTATTATTATACCCATCCAAGCAGTGAAGTGTGGAATAACAAATTACACCATTATGTGGAGACAGTAAGCCGTACGTACGCACGTTTAGTGACTTTGTCATTTATAGGATGGATCAAATAAAAAATATGGATGTACCATAATTATAATAACATAATATTATATAGAATATACTGGATTTATTATTTTATAATGGAAATAAACAACGAAAGATGATGTGGAATAAGAAAATAACATGAAAGAGGTGATGAAATATTTACATCTTCTTCGAGTTCTTCCATTTGATTTGATCAAAAGGTCCCTTTAGGTTGGCTTTCGGACCAAAATAAGGCCACAAGGATGAATTTAGGTACGTTTTCAGAATATTTGGGCAGGGGTTGGATAATCCAAAATTCTTTGGAGGTGTGAAATTAAGAGAAGGGGAAGTTCCCTTTTATAAGAGAGGTGAGGGTCACTTTTGGAAAAGCATGAAATATTATTTTATAATAAAATAATTTCTGGTTTCTAATGGATCCAAAATTAATTATTTCTATGATATGGTGGGTATGGGTTGAAAGACACTCAAATAATAGGTTTTAGATAGGTTTAGGTAATCATATTAACCTTATCACTAGTTTATAAAACATATTTTACAGCGGTGATTTTTTTGTTTTTACTTCAGTTTCTTGTCGAAATTATTAAAGAAGACAATATAAATATTGTTTTTTACATCTCTTATTTTAAAATAGACTTAAAAAATAAAACATAGAGTTTTCCACATCTGTTACTCAAAAACCGATGTGGAAAACACTTCAAAATTGTGATGTATTACATCGGTTATTTAAAAACCACAGTTTTATATACTTTATCATGTAAGTTATTAGATGACCTACAACCTCAATCATTCCTCTGATTCATTTATCAAATCATTTATTTTCATAACCGACATGATAAAGTAGCCTTCCAAGCAGTTTTCCATGTCGGTTAAATAATAACTGATGTGAGAACATATTTACTACGTCGGTTATAAAATAACCAAGGTAAAAAACTATTCCTTTCATTTATTAGGTCGGTTATGAAATAAAGGATTTTAAAATTAATACTGGTGCATTTTTTAAATCGGTTATAAAATAACCGACGTAGAAAACAAATGTTTATTAATTAAACCTTTTAACCACAATTATGTCCAGCCAAAAGAATACCTGAAACATAAAAAAAAGAGACCACCCCCACCAAACCTTGATGCCCCCCCACAACTATGCCTAGACAAAAGAATACATGAAACGGAATAAAAATAGACCAAAACCCCCAACCCCACCGGAAAACCATCCCCCACCCCCTCGACAGCCCTCCCACACCCCGGGAAACCTCCCACCCCACTAAACCGCCTACCCACAACCCTGGACACCCCCATCTTCCTGGAAAGCCCCCACCCTCATGGACACCTTGGACAGCCCCCACCTCAGTAGAAAACCCTCCTACACCCCTGGAAATCCCCCACCCTACTGTATATCCCACTACACAACCCTATAGAGCTCTCTCACACCCATAGAAACCCCCACACCCCTAGATAGCCCTCCCACCCTCATGGACACCCCCACCCCCAACTAGATAGCCCTCCCCCACCCCTGGACAACCCTCCCACACCTCTAGACCCCCCGACCCCACACCACACTAAAGATCCTCCCCCAACACTAGACACCCCCACCCATCAGGATATCCCCCACCCCCCTGGATAGCCCCCACCCCCCTGGATGGCCCTCACACCCACCTGGACCCACCCCACCCCCATGGGCACCCTGGACACCCTCCCCCCCAACACCCATAGACATCCCTCCCACACCCCTAGACCCCCCGCCCACACTCCTGGACACCCCATGGACATTCCCCACCCTCATGGACACCCAGGAGACCCACACCCCACTAGACAACCGTCCCACACCCCTATAAATGCCCCAACCCACTGGACAAGCCTCCCCACAACCCTGGACAACCCTCCCACACCCCTAGAACCCCCCTCCCGACACCCATAGACACCCCCTGGACTACCCCCCACCATCATGGACACCCTGGACACCCCCTGGACATCCCTCCCACATCCCTGGAATGCCCCCCTCCCCCAAACTACCCCCACCACACACACCCCTGGACACCCCAAAGAAAGCCCTCCCCCACCCCTAGATACCCGGACCCCAAACCCCTGAACCCCCCCCCCCCACCCCACTAAACAACCCACCCACATCCCTGGACACCCCCACCCCCTGGACACCCCATGGACAGCCCCCACCCTCATGGAAAGACCCCCCCCAGACATCCCTCCCACCCTCATGGACACCCCCTTACCCATGGACACCCCCTTACCCATGGACATCCCCCATAACCATGGACACCCCCTACCATCCGGTATAGCCCCCACCCCCTTGACAGTTCTCCCACCCTCCTGGACACCCCCACCCCCACGGACACCCCGCAGACGCACTCTTGGATTTCCCTCCCACAACCCTAGAACCCCCCTAGACACCGCCTAGACTACCCCCACCCTCATGGACACCCCCACCCCCTGGAAAGCCCTCTCACACCCTTGGAAAGCCCATTCACCCAACTGCCCCCCCACCCCACAGGACATCCCTCCCCCACACCCTAGACAGCCCTCCCAAACCCCTAGACCCCCCCACTCCACTATACTGCCCACCCACAACCCAAGACACCCCCACCCCCCTTGACTCCCCCTCTCCCACCCTAATTGACATCCCCCCACCACCTGGACAACCCTCCCACCCTCCTGGACACCCCCACCACCATGGACACCCCCCACACCCCTATATACCCCACCTTTCTGGACATCCCCCACCCCCTGGACAGCCCTCCCACCCTCCTGGACTCCCCCTCCCTCCTGGACACCACCACAACCTTGGACATCCCCCCAACACCCCTGGAAACCCCCTAGACAGCCCTCCCACACCCCATTAACACGCCCCACACCCCTGGACTCCCCTTGGACTGCCCCACCCTCATGGAAACCCTATACCCCCCCCACTGAACTTCCCTCCCACACCCATGGAAAGCCCCATGACCCCACTATGCACCCCCCACCAATACCCCTGAACACCTACTGGATAACCCTCCCACCCTCCTTGACACCCCCCACTAAACTGGACAGCCCTCCCACACCCCTAGAAACCCCCCACCTCAGTGGACACCTCCCCCCACCCCTGAAACCCCCTTAGACTAGAATCCATAACATAAAAACCATCAGAACTCGACCAAAACAAGAATTAGCACAAAATTAAAAAGTCAAATATATAAAATTCAAAACATACAATTCCCACAAAAAAACCCCTAAATCCAACCCAAATGACTATCAGATACACAATTATAATGAAAATATTCAAAATTACATTTTACACGATAAAAAAACTAAAATCTAATCAAATATGTAAAATAATTTGATCATTCCACTTGAAAGTGTTTGACCTCTTGAGAAATATAGGGTTGAGAATCATCAAATATCTACAAATTAAAAGGATTGTAGTTACCATTTATAATTAATAAATCAAATTAAATATTATGGAAAATTTTAAAAGTAAATCTTATAATGTCAAAGTCTAAAAGAAAATCCTACCATGTCAAAATTCACAAGTGTTCTAGTTGTAATTATTTCATACATAAATCATAACATGTAATAACTACATTCGACGATGCCTTGTTGTTAATGAAAATTTTGTTTAGATGAGTGTAAATTCAAAATATTATTATTATTTAATACATCAAAAAGTACAAATTATAAACTGATATACACCGTCACTTCTATATATTTGATCAAGGATCTCATTTTCTTTGTGTTTTTTCGAAAGATAACCCATCCCCTATTAAAAAATAATATGAATAAAATAAATTTATTATTTGTTATAATATATAAAACTATAAAGAAATTTAAACTTACATTTTCAATAAATTCTTAAAAAGATGCCACGCATCTCCATAGAAAGAGCATATCCAATATATTGTTTTCTCCCATGGTAAAGAAACACATAACATCCAATGATCACTGATAAAAGATAATTTAAGGTTACATGGTTTTATATTAAAATATGATGAACTATTTGCCAGAGATATGTTTCATACCTCTCACGTAATGACATCATCCAACACCGTGTGATTATATTATATTCAAATCTTTCAGAAATATAAATCATTCTTTGTTCCTCATCTAGTGCATGGGATTCAGGGGAAATAAAATGTTTGACCATGAATCCATATACATCTTTCCGCTCTTCTTATCACAAATCATATAAAGACACATAATACAAAACATACAAATGTATACATTTTTAATAAATATAACACAGAGAAAAGGTGTTAAGACTTACATTGAAAAAATTTCCACCACATTGATGCCCAAATTATGTACAGTAACAAGCTCCATGATATTAGTTTTCACAATCCTTGCAGTTATTGCACATCCAGAAACATGTGCATCCATTGGAAAATCGTAATGATCCCACAAGAAATTTGAATATCTTGATAATCTGTCAAGACTACTAGAATCTGTATCTGATGTCATAGCCACTTGTATTTGTTTTCAATAAAGTGTATCTTTACCTTTGATGTATTCCTGTAAAAATTAATAGAAAAATATATTAGTTTTCATATGTTTAAACATCTTTAATAAAAAATTAATATAGATGATAAAACATACATACATCTAGGATAATGAATCGTAGAAGTCTGGATGGAAAATTTAACAAATGGTTGATTCTATGTCCAACTGTCATCACCTCATTTGTAGGTAATGATACATGAGGTAATATATCTATAATATCATGTACAGTGACCCTATGATGCTCTACCTCTAACTGTTGATGATGAACTATATCTCTTATACAATATACCAGCCCATATGAAACTATATGATGTTGAGGAACATCAACATACAACACAAAATTAGTAGGAAGCTACAATAGAGGATAAGGATAAGAAATGGGGTCCTCGGGTTGAGTTGGGGGAGTGGGAGCCACTGGTGGAGGTGGAGGATAGATAATGGGGTCTGTAGGGGGAGGTGGAGGAGTGAGAATTAGAGTCAGAAATTACAATTTCATGTCTGCAAACATAAACATTACTGATGCTCCAATATTTTCCTCCACATTCACATTAATTTTATAAATATCATCCTCTAAGGATCGTATTTTTTTAAACACCATCAATGGAAGAAGTAGTAGAACGTGGAAACACTTTTCTTACCGATACACCCATCGGATATCCTTGTACCCGACAAGGATGTTCAAGAATTCCCAATGTTGTAGATAAAATATCGTGCCTCCTAGAAGCTACAAATACCACATGTGAGCTCTTCTCCTCAAGAGAATCATGTATTAATTAAATGAACATTTCTCTAATGATTCAAATTATATGAAGAATATAGTTAACTTAAATAAATAAAATAAAGATATTACAATACTCTCAGTGATGATTCTAGAATTGTTCTAAAGATATATCCCCTTTTCCAATCTGATATCACTTACATTTTTCATGTCTAGATGGAGGGGATGGTTGGACAACCTCTCTAGATCTTGAATAATAAGCTCTCAGTTTTCAAGAATTTTCCGCCATCATTTGTTCTTACAATAATGTATACCCTCCCAGATATAAACTATGAGGGTACACATTTGTAGATTGGATCTCTTGATGAGATTTCCTTGTTTTCAGTAAATTAATAAAAAGAAATCAGTAACAAAACATTAATAATTTCTTTATATAAGAATGCATATAAAATTTTACATTTCCCTTACCAAAAATGAATATTTTCTTTTACTTTCAACAAACCATCTCCATGTGTCTTCATCTATGAACGGATATATATGACATGGATATTTATGAATCCTATAACCAAAAATAAAATCATATGTGAGGTTTGATTTGAAATCCCTCCATATCCTAGATTCCATCGATAAAAATTTCTTCCAGAATTATCTAATGTTAGGAATATCAAATTTCATTTGATAAAGAAGAGGTAAAACAAATTATACTAGAAACATTTAACTAATATGAACACAATAACAAAATAACATACCAAAATTGTCTCCCACAACTGATATATTATCATTTTTCCACACATATGCAATCATTATACAAAATTATTACTTTTCTCTTACCTTGAGTTGATACAAAACTCTTAAAATCTTTTGGATTTGGTCCTCTAGGAATATCATTCTCATGATACTCAATGAGTATCCTCTGGTTCAACATACATGCAAGTGATAATTTTGGTAAATGTGTGTACCCATATTTACCAACTCTTGAACTCTTTGTCATTATGGTAGCACATGAGGAAGATTGGAGAACATGAAGAGGATCATGTAAATGATTCACTCCAGAGGTATGATCATTATGCTCATCTCTAGAATCATGTGCTTGATCAACTGGTTGATATTCCATTATCCTTCAAATCAATAAAAAACAAACATTAGTTCACAAATATAGAATTCAAACATTAGAATACAAATTTAGACATAAAATTGAAAATAGAACTAAGTTACGTAATAGAAAACATGGTTAATATGGTAACCATGTTAGAAAATGTTAAATATGGTAAACGTGGAAAACATAGTAGTGTAATTTTCATTCAAAAAATTCGATAAATATATAAATTATGTTATGGTAAAGTATGGTAAACAATGGTAGACAATGATAAACATGGTAAACCTCTCTAAACAAAATTATAAGAAATAATAACTTCTACTTATTTGTTTTAATGCACATTTTAAAAAAGAAAAAAATCAAAATATCTAACATTTTATGAAAATAATAAATGTCATTGAGAAATAAATATATGTTACCTATAGTATTAGGAATGTAAAAATAGATTTTCTCCCAAATTCCATCGTCTTGATCATTCCTTATGGAAAAAACCATGTATTCAACATGATCATCATTATGTTATGCTAATATTTCCATAGAAGTAGATATCTCACATAAATCAGAATCTCCATCATGTTGATCCTCACTAACATATTTTTTCCCTTGTAAAACAACAGACCACTGTATATTTGAATGATCAACTACATAGAAAATCTATTTTGTATGTGTTTCCATTATAAAATAATCTGATTTGTCTTCCAATCTATTCTAATTAACAACTTTCATTCCAAATTCATTGTGTCTCGCACTGTTGTTACTGATAAACCATTTACATTTAAAAACATGAACTTTAATTTTAATTTAATTAATCTCCCATATTTCTTCTATAACTCCATAATATACACATGAAACAGAAATTGGGTTTTTGTCTTTAGAACTCAAAAAATGCATTGCTTCTTGCAAACACCAATACACCACTATTCTAAAGAGCACATATATTGTCCTTAGATTTCATATAAAATGTATAGCCATTAATTTCATAACTAGACCATGTTATCACATTTAAACATTGGCCACCCACTATCCATCCTATTGTCTCTGATACATCTGATCTGCCAAGCAAGGTCTTTTAAATCAATGACAAATTTTTTTTTGTGCCCATTCAAAATCCAAATTTCTTTCTTATTTAGATGAAATTTTTTAACTCATTAATATGAAACATGATATATGGTTGAGCATTAGCTATGTTATTCAAGATGTATAATTTTAACTTCTACATCTGTTCAGATGAAAATGATTTGACTTTCAAGCCATGAATCCACTTTCCCTCCTTATTAACTCATTAATGGCGAGATGGAGGAAATCATATATTCTCCTCCACATCCAAGTAGCTCGTATAAAACTCCGAAACCTCCACAAAAATATACTTTTCAATAATTGTGGCTTCAGGTCGATATGAATTCTTAACACACCCCTTCAATATTTTCATATACTTTTCAAAATGATACATCCAATGAAGATATACAGGTCTATAATGCTTTATTTCATAAATCAGATGAATCATTAAATGCACCATTATATCAAAAAAATATGGAGTAAAATACATTTCCAATTGAAAAAGTATAAAAATTGCATCCTTTTATAAAATGTTCAATGTATTCACATCAATCACCTTATTACAAATTGAATTGAAAAAATAACAAAACATCATTATAGTCTTTCTAACACAGATGGGAAATATTCCACACAATGTAATTGGATGAAGTTGTTTGCATCATGACGTGACAATCATGAGATTTCATAACTATCAACTTCAAATCATTCAATGAGATTTTTTTTACATTTGAATAATAACCTTGAGGAACTTTGATATCGTGTATACACAGACAAAATCTAATTTTCTCCCTCTTGGATAATGTAGTAAAATTCGGGGGAAGAAATGTTTGTCTTCCATTAGGAGTGGGAGCTAACTCGAAATGTATTCCCCTTGATAGTAAGTCTAATATTGAATTAAACCCATCTTTTGTCTTTCCTTTAATATCTTACAATGTTCCAATCAAACTGTCACATATATTCTTCTCCACATTCATGACATCAATATTATGTTTAACTTCATGATATATCTAATATGGTAGCTCAATAAATATTGACCTTTTCTTCCAAATATGTCTATCATTACTATATTTATGTGTCTTTCCCAATGTCATATCATGGTTTTCCATCCTCCAAAAATACACATCAAGGGATAAAGGTTTTGAAGCAATTTCAAATTCTTGTGATCCATTGAATGAATTTTTTAGTCTTTTTTAAGAGTGATTTGTAGGAAAAAACCATCGATGAACCATGTACACTGTTTTCCTCCCATTATGAAATTGACAATATAATGTCTATTGTTCACAAATTGGACATGCTTTATTCCCCTTAACAATGTATCCAAAAAGATTTCCATATGCTGGGAAGTCATTTATATTGAACATAAGCATTGCATGGAGTTGAAATATTCTATTTTATACAAATCATACTCCCTAATACCATACTCCCATAAATGTTTCAAATCCTCGATCAATGGTGATAAGAAAGCATCAATATCATTTCTGGGTTTCTTTGGACCCAAGATCATTATACTCAACATGACATATTTTTTTCATCATACTAAATTCAAGAGAGAGGTTGTAAATTACCAATAAAACAGACCATGAACTATGTCTACTAATGTGGGTCTGATATGGATTCATTACATCTATGCAAAACCCTAGTCTGAGATTTCTAATTTCATTTCCAAATGTTGGATACTACTCATCAATTTTCATCTATTGTGGACAATATTTTGGATGACTTATATTTCCATCACATATACGCTCATTAGCATGCCATGTTAACCTTTTTCATCATGTCAATTAGAAAATAAATGTTTCAAAAGATGAATTATTGGAAGATACTAAAATACCTTGGATGGGGATCTTTGTAATCTCTACATCAGCTTGTGATTTTTCTCTCAACATATACTGCGATGTCCCACATTTTGGACACTCTAACAGAAATTCATGATCCTTCCTATATATAATATATTCTTTCAAATAGGCGTATATTTTCAAATATCCCAATCCCATCAGGGATAATATTTTCTTGGACTTATAATGTGAATCTGGAAGATCGCTATCTTTTTGAACAATGTCTTTCATCAATTGTAGAAGCTCTATAAAACTTCTGTCATTCCATCCATGTTTTCCCTTCAGGTTAATCAATCATAACAACGCCAAAATAACTGTAAAATCTGTACAACCAGGATACATTGGTTTTTCATCATCATCATATAAACATGCAACTATATGTTCTATCTAAATTTCAACTACTACAATATCATGAATTGTTTCTTCAATTCTATCGGAGTTACCATCTTGGGAATAATAATTATCAATATATCTGAAATTCTTTCTAATTTCACTATGCCAAATCTATGGGCTCTAACTCGGATTAAAAACATGACTGATAAAATGATCTTTGATCTCTATTCTTTTCAACTTCTTCCTATATAAACATTTCAGGAATGGACAGAATAAAATGTCACTTCTTGGAACATTTTATTTAGAAAATTCCAAAAAGGAATCAACACCATCTTCATATTTATTACTCATTTGATGTGTCGTAATCCAACATTGAATAATTATTAAAATATAAAAAATATCAAAATTATACATCTTATTAAGATATGAAAAATATATATTTTTATGAAAAATATCAAAATGTGAACGTAAAAAAAATTGAAATATAAAACAAATCAACGTGTATTTGAAAAAAAATATATATGAAAATCATTTAAAAAATAAAATATTGTTAGATATAGAAGTTTTAAATTCATATTGGATCCTTTCTTCATAAGGTACACAATGAAGACATCCTAGTTCAACTGGATACCAAATTCACCCTTTCGTAAAAAAGAAATACGATCTATAAATACTAAAATATGTATACATTCACTACTAAAAATTACACAGATCCCAATGATTTGATACTATTGGGAGAACCCTTGAAACTATTGGGGAACCCAATGGTTTCACACAATATTGGCATGATGGTCATTACAATAGACCTATACCAATGATTCTATAGGAATCGTTGTTATAGACTATCTGAAGTTAAAATATTCCAACAGTTTCAATGAAACTATTGGGATATATATACCAAGAGGGTGTCCAAGGGGGTTGGGGGCTGTCCATGGGGGGCATTTCAAAGGGGGTCAGGGATGTCCAGGGGGTAGGGGTTGTCCAGGGTCTCCAGGGGGTGGGGGTGCCCAGGGGGTGGGGGATATCTATTGGGATGGGCAGTCTCCAGGGGGTGGGGGAGTGGTGTCCAGGGGTTAGGGGGGCTGTCCAGACCCCTACCCCATTGGACACCATTACCCACCCCCTTGGAAACCCCCTAGACACCACCACCCCCTAGACACCCCTCCCACCCCCTGAACAGCACCCCCACCCCTCTGGAAAACCCCCACCATCTAGATAGCCCCCTACCCCCATAGACAACCCACTCACCCCCATGGACACCACCCCCAACCCTGGACACACTACCCCCTTGGACAGCCCCATCACCCCCCTGGACACCCCACCCCTTGCACACCCCAACCCCTTGGACAACCTCTGCACCCCATGGACACCCCCACCCCCACCCCCTTGGACACCCCCTGGACACCCCCCCTCTAGATACCCCCACCAAACCCTGGACATCCCCCACCCCTATAGAAAACCCCTTCCCCGTGGACATCCCCCACCTCCTGGACACCCCCTACCCCCTTAGACAGCCCACTCACCCCCTGGACACCCCTCCCCAGCCCCCTGGGCACCCCTCCCCATCCCCCTAGACCCCCTACCCACTTGGAGAGCCCCCTCACCCTGTGGACACCACCCCCACCCCCTTAGATACCTCAACACCCATGGACATTCACTGTACCCTCTGGACACCACCCCCACCCCCATTGACGCCCCCTGGACACCCCACCCCTCTGGATATCCCCCAACTCCTGGACAACCCCAGCCACTGATCACCCCCACCCCCTAGACACCCTCACCCCCTTGGAGAGCCCACACACCCCCTCCCCCACCCCCAGGTCAACCCCCCAACCCTCTAGACAACCCCCACCCCCTGGACACACCCACCCCCTAAACACCACCCCTAGATACAGCCCCAACCCCCTTGCAGACCCATACCCCCTTGGACAACACCCTCACCACCCTTAACACCAACCCCCACCCCCTTAGACACCCCCACCCCCATGGACAGCCCTTTCACCCCCATGGACACCACCACCCATCCCCTTGGACACCCACGTGACACCCCCACCCCTCTGGATATCCCCCACCCCCTGGATATCCCCCACCCCCTTGACAGCCCCCACCCCTAGGACACCCCCACCACCCTAGAAACCCCTACCCCTCTGGATAGACCACTCACCCCCTTGACACCACCCTCTAGACATCCCCCACCCCTATATACAACCCCCCTCCCCCCTGGACACCCCCACCCCTGGACACCAACTACCCCCATGGGTAGCCCACTCACCCACTAGACACCACCCCCTCCTCCTGGACACCCATACTCCATTTGACAACCCCCTCACCCCCTGGACACCCCTCCTTCGACACCCTAACACCCTCGGACAGCCCCCCCCCCATTGACACCCCTTGGACACAGCCACCCCTCTAGACAACCCCCACCCCATGGACAATATCCACCCCTCTAGATAGCCCCACCACCCATAGACACCCACACCCTCTTGGACACCTCCTACCCCCTTGAACAGCCCACTAACCTCCCAGGACACCACCCCTACCCCCTGGACACCTCTCCCCCTTGGACAACCCCCTCACCCCCATGATACCCCACCCCTTGGACACCCCAACCCCCTTGGACAGCCCCCACACCCTCTGGACACCACCCCCTACTTCTTTGACACCCCCTTGACACCCCCACCCCCTGGAAAACCTCCCACACCACACCCCTGGATAGCCCCCACCCCTCTAGATAGCCCCCACCCCCTTCGACACTCCCTATCCTCGCACACACACATGATGGAACACACAAAAATCATAAAGTTACATGATATCACATCCATGGTTTCTTTTACGAGAAAATAATTTAGCATGGAATAAATGAACACAATGAATCTTACCATGATAACAAGAACAAATATATAAAAATAACACATCAAAAAATTAGTTTAGGGAATCACGACAAAATAAACTAAAACTGGGCCGTGTGAAGCTTAACTAAGAATTGCTAGTCGACCTGATAGATCTGGTGACAATAAAGCTGATGAATGATGTTGGAAAAATAAGGCTAGAGGTCAAAACTTTGAAGAATCCTTTCTAGGTTTTCCACGCAGGAGAGACGAGTCGAAGGTCGACAGATCAAAGAAAACAGAATGACTGCATACGGAGCATGATAAATCATTTAGAAGGTTTATCACATTTTTTATAAAATAACTGATGTGAAAACCTTTTTTTATGTTTATAGCATCAGTTATTTAATAGCTGACAAAGAAAAGAATTTATCAGGTCGATATTTTGTAACTGACTTGATAAATGGCGCTTTATCACAACGGTTCTTTTATTAACTGACGTGGTAAATTGTTTAGATTTCCTTTATCACAATGGTTATTTTATAACTGATGTGATAAAGTACCTAGATATTGATTTTCATGGCGGTTATAAAATAACCGATGTGATAAATCTAATCTAAGTATTGTTTACATTGGTTATAAAATAACTAACGTAAAAATGGATTATTATCAATTTATCATGGCGGTTATTTTATAACCAACATGATAAATCAATTTTAATAGCTTTTCACGTCTGTTATATAGAACCAACGTGAAAAATTCTGACGTGTTAAACCTTTTTTCCACTAGTGTATCTTTTAGATTTAACTCTTAGTTAAATACATAGTCATTTACCATATCTCTTTGTATTTTTATATTATATGGTTAATAAACATACTATAACAAGCCAAGAGAAACCCAAATGTTTAATTATAAATATATATATACTTATATATGTCCTTTGGCCAAAAAAATAGATTTTTATATATATATTATATCATATAATAATATAGTATTTTTTTTAAACTCTTTTATGTCAATTTTGACACTATTTGGTATTTGTTTTGATAAAACCATTAAAGCATGATTACTTCGAGAAAAAATCATTAAATAAATGTTAACATGACATATTAACAAATAAAATTAGTTTAATTCACCAAAAGTCTCAAATTACATTTATTTGGATATTTATAATATCAATTATTTTAATCTTTCATTAATAATGTAATTACTACATCATCATTGTGTCAAAAATAAATTTAATTATTTTATATCTCAAAATTAGAAATAAAATACGATTATGTAGGAAAAGAAATTTAGCTTTGTAATGAATACTTATAGTCGAAATTATCTTATGTATAACCCTATATTATAAATGTTTTAGTTATGAAAACTTGAAGTTAATACTTTTAACTCTTCTTTGAATTAAATAATAATAAATGTCCTAATCTAATCCAAGTGAACCTAAAGGATCATATTTAATTTGTAAGGTTTTTTTCTGTTATAAAAAACTTATCCAATAGAATTAGGACATGTGTTTGGGTAATTATAATATCATTTATACCTTTAAATACCCTATTTACTTGTAACCGTGGTAAATAAAAGTCAAAAATTACTATACGCCAGAAATTATTTTTATCTTATTGAACCATATTTTACTTATTGATATCAACCATGTATTTCATATTTTTGATATTCTATTAAGAGAAGTGTTAAAAGTATGTTTTATTCAAATTTGCAAATGCACCTAGGAGGTGGGTAAAAAAATGGTAAAAAGTTCAATAAAATTTAAATATATATAAATTTATTATAAAATGACTCCAATGAATTAAATTGAACTTAAATAGGTATTTTATATCTATTTGGACATAAAATAAATTTAAATAAAATAAAAAATAATTTAAATAAAAAGTCGATTTTAAATAACAACGCATTGTTTTCCACTATTCATCTAAAATTGAATGTTTTCCGAAAAATACCAAAAATTCACCCTATGCTATTTTCAATATTCCGAATTCAAAAATGAAGTCCATTTTGACAAATAAAATTTATAAAATTTCAAAAAGTGTGTATTAATATTCATAATGGCTAGTACGATTGTTCGTGGTGAGTCAAAACTCTATGTTGCTTACAATGCTAGCTACTACATTATTCAAAGAGAAATGTACCGTAGAAGCTTGGGGTGTAACATTCTACCTACCCTCAAATATTATCGTCCTCAAAATTTCTAGAATATTATTGTATAAAATGATTTTTATTTTTCTTCATCGTATGTTCTTCGGGTTCCCATGTTGCCTCTTCCATATTATGGTTTCTCCATTTAACTTTTACAAAACGATTCGTCCAGTTTCTCAACACAAGTTCTCTGTTATTGAGAATCTTGGTAGGATGTTCACAAAAAGATAGATCTATTTCAAGTTCTATTTCATTATAGGTGAGTACATGTGTTGGGTTTGGCATTATTTTCTCAATAGTGATACATAGAACACATCATGAATTTTGGAGAGACTTGGTGGATTTACCAAATAATATGCTTCAACCGTAATTTGTTCTTGAATTCAAAAGGTCCGATGTACCTAGGACTTAATTTACCTTTCTTACTGAATTGCATAACTCCCTTATATGTAGATATATTCAAGAAAACATGATCTCCTACCTGAAATTACAAATCCTTTCATTTCTTATCACCATAGCACTTTTACCTACTTTGAGATGCTTTGATGTGGGGTTGGATAAACTTATCATTTTCCATAGTTTCCTCAACATGTTCTGGGCCTACGAGTTTTCATTCACCAACTTCATCCAAACAAGTTAGTGTTCGACATCTCTATCTATATAACGCTTCTTACGGTGACATCTGGATTATTGAATGGAAGATCTTATTATTGTAAAATTATACTAGAGGTAAATATTGAACCCCCATACCTTGAAAGAGAAGTGAGAAATATCTCAACATTCCTTCTATGGTTTGAATAGTCTATTCTCATTTTCCATCGGTTTGAGGGTGGTAGGCAGTGCTCAAACGAAGGTCATTATTTAGGGATTTCTGAATACTTTATTAGAATCTTGATGTAAAATGTTGATCATGATCAGAAACAATCGATAGGGTTACTCAATGAAGTATTACAACTTCATTAATATATTGTCTTGTTAAACATTCAATTGGTAAATCTTCTATTATAGAAAGAAATGTGCTTACTTAGTAAGAAAATTAATAATGACCCATATTGCATCATTTTTTCTAGGGGTCATTGGAAGTACCATGACAATGTCTATCATAATATCAACCCATTTCCACTATGGTATGGGAAGAGGTTGAATGAATTCTCTAGGATGTTGTCTTCTAGATTTCACTTGTTGAAAAACCATAAAACTTGATATAAAATCAGCAATATCTCTACCCCTATTTCCCCACCAAAAATATTCTTTCAAATCTCTATACATCTTGGTGCTACCAGGGTGTATAGAAAAATTGGATCTATGGGAATCATCCAACTATTCCATTTTTAGATTAGGTATATCGAGAAAACAAAGTCTCTTCCCAATTTTTAAAATTTCATCTTCATATACGAAGACACTCAATCTCTCATCATTCACATCTTTAATTTTCTTTTGAAACTCCTCATCATCGATCTAAAAAATATTTATCCTTTATAGTAAATATGTTTTCGAAGCCATTTAAAAATTTAATGATGTTTCACCTTCCATGGTTATTCCCATATCAATCTTTACTAGATACTTGAAAATATGATCTCTTTTAACTCTCATCTTGTTCAAAACTCCATGATCCTTTCTGCTCAAAGCATCGGCTACATTATTTTCCCTCCTCGGGTGGTAGATTATTGTGCAATCACAATCCGTGAGTGGATTAATCCATCTCATTTTCCTCATGTTCAGTTCTTTTTGTGAGAAAATTTACTACAAACTCTTGTGATCCATATATATCTCACATTTTTCACCATAGAGATAGTGTCTCCATATCTCCGGAGCAAATATTACCACTTCTAACTAAATATCAAGAGTGGTATATTTTTTCTCATGAATTTTTAGCTTTCGTGATGCATATGCAATTACTCTATCTATCTATATAAGGACACAACCATGTCCTTTATTTGAAGTATCACAAAAAATAACAAACCCATATATCCCTGATTGTAGAGTCAATATAAAAGTATTGACTAATATTCTCTTCAGTTCTTAAAAAAATTCATCACTCTCTTTTTTTCAAACAAATTTAACCCCTTTATGTGTGATCTTGGTTAATAGGTTAGACAATCGGGAAAAATTCTAGAAAAAATTTCGATAATAACCCGCTAAAACAATAAAACTGTGCACCTCAGTTATAATCATTGGTGATAGCCATTCTAGGATTGCCTTGGTATATCAAGGATTAGCAGATAATCCATCCTTAGAGACAATATAGTCAAGAAAGGAAATCTCTTGAATCCATAATTCAAACTTTCAAAACATCCCATATAATTCATTTCTTCTAAGAGTCTTTAGAATAATGCGCAAGTGATTTTCATGATCTTCGTATAATTTGGAGTATACCAAGATATCATCAATAAATACAACTATAAATTCATCAAGATATTCCTTGAAAACTCTATTCATTTTATCCATGATGATAAAGGATGCATTAGTCAATCCAAATGGAATTTCTGAAAACTCGTAATGCCCATGCCTGGTTTGAAATTATGTCATTGGAATTTCATCCTTCATCATGCACAACTGATGGTATCCAGATCAAAGGTAATTCTTTGAAAAATATTTAGCTCCATGAAGATGATCAAATAATTCATCAATGCTAGATAGGGGATACTGGTTCTTTATTGTTATAGATTGGATATTCGTGTAGTCAATGCAAATACTCATAGATCAATCTTTCTTCATAACAAAAAGATCATGGGCTCCTTATGGAGAAACACTAGGGAAAATAAATACCTTTTTACTCAATTACTCTAGTTTTTTTATTTAGATCCACTAATTTCACAATGGCCATTCTATAAGGGGTCTTTGATATAGGCCTTGAACCAGGAATTAAATAAATGGAAAACTCAATTTCCCATTCTAGAAGATATCCAGTTAAATCCTCTTGAAACACACCACCATATTCATGCACAATAGGTACATCCTCTATTCGAACATTCTTTTCCTCGCCCATAATTATTTCATTCTAATCCTCTACTATAATTGAATTTAGTAGAGCTACTGAGGGTGGATCTAGATAAGTATCAGATGGTGATGTTTCTGCTCTAAATATAAGGTACTCATTATCATCATCAATAATTTTAACCTCCTTCTTCTTAAAATAAAGTTTCACATCATGGTCCATAATCCAGTCCATACCGAGGATTATATCGAAAAGAATCCTGGGAATGATAATTAAATCAGTAGATAAATATGATTTATATGCTTTAATGGGGACTGATTCACAAAACTTTGTTGTAGTGATACTCCCCTTAAGAGTTTTGACTAACAACTCCATTGTTAATCCAATATTGAAATATCTAATTTTCTTATAAAATTGAGAAGATATGAAACAATTGAATGATCTAGAATCCAAAAAAGCATTGTCTAAACTTGAAGAAACCATTAAATTACCTGCCACCATATCTTTCAGAGCATTATCCTCCGTACTAGTGATCGCATAAGCTTGGCCATGATCCCTTGTACTTTTATGAGGTATGATTCCCAGATTCTTAGGACATTCATTTCTATAATATCACATCCCCTTGAAATTGTAGCATCGAACATTGTTAGCATCTTTATTCCATTTACAATCACTAGAAAGATGGCCTTTCTATCAACATTTGTAGCATACTCCTTTTCCATTAAGAGAGGCACCAGGGTTCTTCCTTCGACATCTATCACATGGTGGAAATTCAACTCTTCCCTTATTCCATGTTTCCTTATTTCCTTTCCTAGACGGTTCAACAGATATCTTCTTCTATTTCTTTACATTAACGTTATAAGACATAAAAAATAATTTTATACCTTGATAGCACATGAGACAATATCTTCAAATGATGGGAAGGACTGTGAGAATAGTTCTTGTAGAAGAAATGGTTTTAACCCATCAATGAAATGATCAATATTAATTCTTTGGTTACATATATAATCTCTATCATTCCTTGATAACCTAGTAAAGATAGCCTCATACTTTTCAACATTCTCATCCTCCTTTTACCTCAGACTGAGAAATTGTCTTTCTATATATATTCGATTGTCAAGAGGAAAGAATTTTTATAAGAAAATATCATTAAACTCCCTCCATTACATGTTTTATACTTCTTCATATTTCCTTGTGTCTTGAATCATTGAACACCATTGATCTGAATCTCCTCTGAGGTGATAAACAGTTATGACAACTTTTTCCTTTTCACTACTCCCCAAAGCATGAAAAAATTTCTATATGGAACTTATCCTTTGTTCAGCTACAAATGTATTATTAGTCCCATTTAATTTTGTTGGTTGTTTCCTTATGATGCGATCTAACATTGATTCCTCATGTTGTAGATCAGGGCGCTCCATATAGGTAAGGTTATTTTTCATAACCTGTGTGAGTTGTCCCAGTATAGTGATAAGCTGATCAACACCAGTTTCATCACTAGCTCCACTATAATTATCTTGGGTAGGATTGAAATCCATACATACATTATCTGCATTGATATGGTTTCCATTCCATCCACTAGGTGCTATTTCTAAACAATGGAATATAGTAGATTAGTTTATGAATCAAAATACATAATTACATACTTATAAAAAACTTAACATAAATTGAACAGTTTATAGATATAATCAACAATCATAAAAATGTTTTAGTTGAGGAGGTATATAGTCAAAAATATTTCATAATGGTTTATAAAGAAAATGTTAATTATCCTAAGCATAACCCTTGGGAGTGTCGTAACCAATATTGCAGCAAGGCCCGTTGTCAAGAACCAATTCCCATTAGAGTCTTTCTCAAACCAGTGTTTTCAGATTTTAACACTAGGTACATTAATGCCAGAGCCGCCTCTAACGGCTCGTATCTAGACAGAGATGTATTGCTTGGAAAACTCACACAATGTCTACATTTCTGAAATTCAAGGAAGTTCTTCTACACTTATCCTCAAAGTCTACCTTAGGGTAATGTGCTCTAATCAAGAATTTTTCTAAATATAGTATCCAAGTATTGTACTAAACTTCCTCTGATATAAACTATAACACCCCAACTCATGTTACCCAGATTCAGTGCTTTATTACATAACATTGGCATGATGAAAGGAATCATGTCACAAAAGAGTTATCATTTTAGTATTATTGGAAACAAGTTACATATGTATGTTCATCTTTACATCTTGAAAATAAATACAACATTAAGTTATTCCATTATAAACATCCAAGCCTCCTAGATTATGGATGAAATTCACTCATAACTAACTTCATCATAACTTGGGAAAATGAAACCTAAGAAATGGGTGAGCTCAAACGCCCAGTATAGGTAAGAAATACATTAGAAGATAACATAAACATTAGGTATGGTAAATAATTAAAAAAATGCCTTTACAGATAACAAACATGAACACTTTATGGCAAGAATATGAGAAGAGTAAGTATTTCCATAATAAAACATAGTGATGGGTATTCTACTCTTCGAATAACCATATGAGTCGTCAATATTATTTTTATAATGAGGGAATTTGTAATGCCGTAAATTCTGAAATATTTTTTCAAGGCCTCAACCATGACCTCTAAAAATGATTAAGGCCGCGACCAAAACCATATATCAAATTGGGAATGGACTCGGCCAATTCCATGTATAATTTTCTCATGAGACCTACCGATGCATCGAGAAGCTATAGTGGGCTCCACCTGTCACATACTAAGTCAAATACATTCCTCATATAAAATTTTTGAAACATAACATAAAAAATTTGTATTAAAAGTAGCATACGAATTGTCAATACATTAACCATAAACCCTGAATTGTATAAAAATAACATATCCACAGTCAAACATATCAAAAAAATATTCATTACAATATGAAAGATTTTTATCATAATAAATCAACTTCAATCAAGTTTAAAATCTATCAAAGGATGTTGACATAGATGAAATGAAAACTATTGGAAAGAAATACCTCTTTCTATTTTGAAACCATTTAACAGTAAAAAAATTATAAAAAAATTATTTTAAAAATATTCATATAATATTTTAATGGATGATTCAATGATCTATAATGTCAAGAAATAACCAGACTCGCCGTATATGTTAAAAAAAATATTCTTACCTTAATTTTTTTCGAAAATGTTATAAAGTACCTTGTTTGGAAAATGACGGAAAGATATATTTCAAAACATATAAGGTAAAATAAGGGTATAAAAGAATTTAGACCTTAGTCTAGTAAATATTTAAACTTGTATGAAATAAATTTAAAAAAAACATGGATGTATATGATAAAGAGGTCTTAGTAGATTCCTACGTAAAAACAACCTCATATAATTATGAGATTCTGAAATTAACCATTACCTTGTACTTTTCATTGGTTGAAGGTATTTTCACCTCATGTATAATAGGAAAATCATTTTTATTGAATTATAAAAGAACTATATACATATATATGATATCATATATGAGCCTCAAATATTTCTTTTCCAATAATATTTCAGTAGTATCATCATTTCGGGTGTTAACTGATTCATTTTCCTTTATATACTTTGTTAAAAAATCCATGTTTATTATGAATATGATGCATTTTATTCATATAAAAAATGATATTATGTTCATAAACATTATTTTGAATCCTAAAATGAAAATTATTCTTGAATTATTACGATTGGTAAATAAATCTCATCGCGTTCGTGGAGAAGGTAATTTGTACGTACCAACGAGCAAAAATATCATTATATTGATAGTGATATCATATTTAATTGGATGGTATATCATATATACAGAATAATTAACATGGTATATTTATTATTTACTTTAATTATAGTAATTATCATACACATCCAAACAGTGAAATGTTGAATGACAAACTACACCACGACGTGGAGAAGGTTAGTCGTACGTACGCACGTACAGTGACTTTGTCATTTATAGTATGGATCAAATAATGAATATAATTTTTCCATATTTATAAAAACATCATATAAGATATAATATTATTGAGTTATTATTTTAGAATGGAAACAATAATGAACGAAGAAGTGGAAGAAGAAAACAACTTCAAAGATGTGATGAAATATTTACCTCTTCTTCGGGTTCTTCCTTTTTATTTGATCAAATGGGATATATAGGTTAGATTTATAACCAAAGGAAGACCTCTATGATGAATTTAGTGAATTTGGGATGATATTTTTTCTGGGGTTGGACGACCGGAAATTCATTGGAGGTGTGAAATTAAGTGAAGGGGAAGTTCCCTTTTATAAGAGAGGTGATTGTCACTTTGGGAAAAGCATGAAATATTTTTTTTATCATAAAATCATTTTCGTCTACTGAAGGCTGGAAAATAAATTATTTCGAGGATAATTTTGGTATGGGTTGCAAACCGCTCAACCATTAGCTTTTAGATAGGTTTAGGTCATCATATGAACCTTATCTTTTAGATTTAACTCTTAGATAAATAGTTTTTTCATTTACCAAGTCTCTGTGTATTTTTATATTATATGGTTAATAAACATACTATAACAAGACAAGAGAACAAAAAGTGGTTCATTATTTATATATATGACCTTATCTAAGTCCATTGGTCGAACCATATTTTTTAGTAATATTATATCAATTAATAATATAGTATTTTCTTTAAAAAATATTTTTTGTCAATTTTGATACTATTTGGTATTAACTTTCGATAAAATCATAACAGCATGATTACTTCGATCATAATTCATTGAATCCAAAAAGACATGTTATATTAACAAATAAAATTATTTTAATTCACCAAAAGTCTCAAATTACATTTAGTGGGATATTTATAATATCAATTATTTTAATCTTTCATTAATAATGTATTTACTGCTTTATCATTGTGTCATAAATAAATTTAATTATTTAATGACTAAAATTTTTAAATAAAATATCAATATGTAGGAAATATTTATATCTTTCTAATTAATATTTGTACATGAAATTATTTTATGTATAACCCCATATTAAAAACGTTTTAGTTATGAAAATTTGAATTTAACACTTTTAACTCTTCTTTTAATTAAATAATAATAAATGTACTAATCTAATCCAAGTGGACCTAAAGGATCATATTTTATTCCTAATGTTGTTTTTGGTCGAATAAAACATAACCAATAGAATTAGTACATCTTTTAGGGTAATTATAAAATCATTTTTACCTTTAATTATGCTATTTACTTCTAACTGTGTTAAATAAAAGTCTAGAGTTACTATTAACCAAAATTTATTTTTATATTATTGAACAAAATTTTACAAACATATATGAACTGTGTCTCTTGGATTTTTGAAATTATATTCACTGAAGTAGTAAAATTATGTTTTATGTAAATTGGAAAATGCTCCAAGGAGGTGGGTTAAAGACGGTAAAAAGTTCAATAAAATTTTTATATATCTAAACATATTATAAAATAACTCCAATTAATTACATTGAAATTATATAGGTATTATGTATATATTTTAATATAATATAAATTTAAATAAAATAAAATATTATTTAAATAGAAAGTCGGTTTTAAACAAAAACGCAGTGTTTTTCACTATTCATCCAAAATTGAATGTTTTTAGAAAAATACGAAAACATCACCCAAAGCTAATTTCGATATTCCAAATTCAAAAAATATGTCCTTTTTGAAAAATAAAATTTATTAAATTTCGAAAACTTGGTATTACTATTCATAACGGTTAGTTTGATTTTTCGTGGTGTGTTAAAACTCCAAGTTGCGTACAATACAAGCTACTGCATTATTCAAAGAGAAACGTACCATAAATTTTTGGGGTGTTATAGTTAGGATGTTGTTTTGATAAAAATTGAACCTATGATGGATATTAACTTTAGGATTGTAGATGTATGGATTTATTTTTTTAAAAAATAAATGTAAAATTATTTTGAGTATGATAGAAATATATTATATTTTTATAACTGAAGAAACAACTGAATAGTATTTTATAAAAAACTATCATGTGGTTTTGAAAGTAGAGGTAAGGTTACCAATATTTGTTTATTATGGTTCTCAAAGTTTTATAAAAAAGTTATGAAATTTGGATTTCTATTCTCATTTAAACAATATAAATATCATTTAACCCTGATGTAAGGATATTGTTGAGAAACATTTTTCAATGATGACGTTTTTTTATAACTAAGTATTGATTGGATGATGTATCTACCAAATCATGGTCAAATGACACATTTCAAGGGTATATGTTAATGATGTGAGTTTAACATATTTTATATCAAGGATAATGTAAAACGATATATTCTTTATCTCAATTATCATTTTATTTTCATAAAATGGGGATGCAAAAAACATAAATTCAATTAATAGATTTATTGATAATATCATTGTGAAATTATAAGCAAGAGGGCGAATTTATTTTATACAGAATTTACTTGATAATGATTTAATGTATGAGTTTGTGTCATGGATATGGATATATTTTATTGGATTTTTTATATGTGTGTAACAAATAAGATAGGAATATGTAATGGTTTTTTTTGTGAATATATTAATATATTGGAATAAAAAGTGAGTCTGAGATTCATATGTATAACTCTAATATTATTTTTTAATAAATATTGTTTTATACAAAATGTTCACCCACATAGTTATATAATTGATTAAATAATAACCCATTTCTAATAATGAGAGATAATATAATAAGGTGACGTCTATTAAAGGCTTCATAAAAAAATGAATGATGATTATTGAAATCCTTGGGAGATTTTTTAGGTCAGTTTTGTGTTTTCTTAGAGATATTTGGAAATTTATTTAAAGAAATGTATTTAAAATAAGTCAATGAATTATTGGAGATAGAAGTTGTTGAAATGAAAATTGAAGGAGTCCTAGATACTAAATGACCAAAGGAGTCCTAGTGGCTAGAAATAATTTTCTATTATATTTAATTGTAAATGTGGTGTATGAGAAATTTTTTTATAGTAATAAATATAACTATCTCAATCTTATATATGTAAATTCGAGGGATTGTGTTATTCTAAGGGATCATATTTAAAGTGAAGTGTATTTTTGTTGATATTCATTTACAATTTTTTAATTTCAATATCATAATTTATATTGAAAATAATTTATTATAGGTTTCTATTAATAGATTTAACTAAATAGAAGTTATATGATAAAAATGAAATTATAATTAGACTCCGAAAAGAGTAAATTATTTCAAAGGATCTTCACTAAAACATTAAATGATTTTAAAAATATATGCTTTGAATATTGAAGATAATATTGATGAAGAAATGTAACTTTAAGGTTTGAGAAATGAATTTATAATATATATCATTTAAATTATAATAATGTTGACTATTTTCATTAATTATTTTGAAAATAATACTAAAGAATATGATAAGATATTAACGGTTCAGTTTTACTATTTTTTAAAGAATAATTAATTGTGAATAAGTAAAATGTTGATGGAAATCATTTAGAACAAATTAGAGATTATTCTGGGAGATAAAGACTCCAATTATTACACCATTTAATGGGTATCATATTCATTTTATGAGATTATGTTACATTAGTTTGGATACATGTTAATTATAAAATGGGATCAGGGTTAGAACCATATTTTTAAATCAATGATGACTATATTATATCATGTAATCTAGTATTTTTAAGATCATTCCAAGGATGTTCCATTCATATTGATTTTTTTGATATCTAAATAACATTTCCAACTATCAAGGGCTTGTGTAATTATTGTTAATGAGGAATTAATTTATTAGGTACATAAAAATTAAACACAAAAGAAGATTGAATAAAAAATGGAAATCTCATCACTTTTCTTTACTAGTTAAAATTAAAGTACAATTGTGAATGAGAAATGAAATATATTATCTGTTTAACCACTCACTCCTCCCCCTCACATTGATCCCTTGAGTAATATAATAATATTTTTTATCCAGATTAGATAGTGTTAAGTAAATTTCATCATTAATATTTGGTAGTTTATCTATGTGTAATGAAATATATAGTTACATTAAATGAATGTTTTGGGGAATAGTTATAAATAAATATGTTATAGGTTATATTATGGGATTTTATACATATCAGTAGATATTAATAGAATATAAATTCTCACCTAGAATGTGATAATATTATTAAAATTCTATGGTGGATGTGGGTTCATATTTTGATGAATTATTAATTTTCTTTCCAAAGACGAATTTTATACAAGATGCAATTTTTTTATGGATAGAGTCAATAAATTATATATTTTCATAAAAATGGGTGACACTTACTCATTAATTATTCAATATATACATATAATAATTATATAAGTTTTATGTGACTCCTATATATATTATTTATGATAGAGAATTGTGCTTAAATTCTAGTTTTTGTAAGGATACTTTGAACACAATTTGAATGGATTTGAAATTTTGAATTTATTGTGTTCATTATATTGATTTATATTATAATGATATGATACATGTATTGGAGTGTAATATTGGATGTGATCTTATGGAATTTAAATTTTTATATCTTAATAATCAACAAATTGTAATTAAAATTTAAAACAATATTTACAAATATATATTTACTAATTATCCCTTTATGGAACTCTTATGAGGGTCATGTAATTTTACAATATGTGGGGTTGAAGCAAGTAATGTTTCCTTTATAGAGCCAGTTATGGTTTAAGGGGTGATGGAAAAATTATAGTTTTTTAGAGAAATGATTTCTATTATATAATCTTAATAAAATAATTATGCCAATTATAATTTATCCGATTTATATTATTATTTTTAGAAAACATGTATTTCATTCATTTTCTTTAAGAATATAACAATAACTTCACTATAGGTATTTAATGTTATAACATCTATGTAGATGATCATTTGATATTATTTAGCATATCATGGATTTCATGTGCTAGTTACAGTTATATACTCATTATGGTACCAAAAATTATGTGTTCTATATTTAATAATTAGATAAGTATTTTTTAGACCCTTTACACATTATTAGTCAATATATGGTATATATATAATGGAATTCTAGTTTCATAAAATAATGAATTTTTTATTAAAAATATAATGTATTATAGTTTAAAAATATATTGATGCTATTAATTATTTTCCAAAATCATTCAATGAAAGATAAGATGTCAAAAAATAATTAATTAATGCTTTTGTAGTGGAATGATCCTTCAATAACATATAAACAACAATACATTTCAGTAATGGTACCTAAAATGGAAGGGGTAATTTTATTAAATATGTAGTTAAATAATTTTAATATTTTCATAATATTATATTTTGTGAGTTTCATGAGTTTGATAAACAAATTGAAGAGTTTTATATGTAATATAGTTTTTGGAATGTTTATTATATCATAAATCATGTACAAGGTTCATATTATTTTTTGTCAATTCTATACATTGATCATGATTTTAGTAGTTATTTTGTGTGGTTCCCTCAAAAAATGATCTATTAGTGATAATAACTAAATAATTGATTATCTTGATGATGATGGTCATGGTATGAGCATCTCTTTTCATCGAATGAATCATATATCTCTTGGATTGACACTCTGGATACCTAATGCAAGTAACATGCACCCATTAAAATCCATCTCAGCTATGATTTTTATAATTTTGAAACATTAATATATATTTTTATTAGGTTTTCAGGAATTATTTTGTTTTGAAAATGTGGTTAAAAAAATAAACAGGTTTCAACCCTTGAAAAGAAAATTATAAATTATTACTTCATTATTATATGGAAGAGACTATGAATTAATACAGGTTATTTTATTAACTATTTCAAGGAAAGTGTATTTCATACAATAATAATTAATTCTAAATATACATATGTGAAATAGAAATCATGATAAAAAATCATAGTTAGCATAATTATGCAGATTGACAAAGAAGTAAACTAAAAATACAAAAAATTTATTATTTTATCATATTTTTAGAAAATAACAATTATTCAATATTTATTAAAATAATATGCATGATATTAGGTTATTTTGATATATTTTTTGGGATATTTCCATCTAGATATTTTCTTCCTTCAGATAATTTCTTATTTTTTTTAAACATATATATATCACTCCAAATCTATCCTCTTTGGATTATTCTTCCCTATTATATGGTGAAAACCTATTAATTTTTTTTTTGAAATTAGGCATTAATGTATAGACTTGTCCATTAAATCCAAGTTCCGGTGTCTACTACCATTACATTGTAAAAGATACATGTAAATAATGTCCCAAATGACTGAATAGTTTAGAAGTCATTGTAATCCAAAAATATACACAAGCCTTTTTTACAAATGAATACACTAATTACGACAATTTTTTTAGGATAACATTATTCCATCTAGTATTTCCTTCAATATCATTATTGGTACAATTTAGGGAATTCTTATGAAAAGAAAGAAAAATAAATGTGAGATCAAATACTCAATAAGGGTTATGTATAGTGGAATAAAAAATGAATCGATGTGAATAAAAAATATAAAAATGTAAAAACTAAAAACATATTCCATATAGTCAATAAACTAAATAAGTATTTCTTAAATAAACTGAAAATGTAATGAAATTGAAATAACATTCCATTGAAATAAATATATAAAGAAAAATTAATCTACAAAGGTATGAAACTAAAACTAATTCCATTTAATCAATGAACATATAATAAAATACATCCATATAAATGCCAATGAAAAATCTTGTTGATAAATAATAACTAAATCAGAATGAAGTTAATGATTAATTATTAGACATTTTGTCTTAGGAACTTGAAATTTCTTCTGTCAATACCTTTCGTATAATGGTTTAAAAATATGGTAGAAAATAATTTAATTTGTGAAATTTATTTTTCTCATGGGAACCAATCAATTCAATGAGGTGATATATAAATTCCAATCACCACCCATCATTTTTATTCTAAATCATCCCTAATATTGAATAATCAAAATAAATAAAATTTCTTAAAAAATTCATAATTAAAAAATAATAAAGATTTACCAATATTTACCTAAATATAAAAATAACTTTCAAAGTATACACCATATATAAAATTATATTCAGTTTAGGAGAAAGTAAGATCCATTATAAATTATTTGAATAACTAGGGTAAATTCAATGATCAAATATCATAGGAAATTGAATTTTTCACTGGGACAAACAAAGGAGTTGTAATAGTGAATTTAAATACTATCCTTTGCAAAATAAAAAAGAAATAGTCTAGAAAAATAATAATGATGGTATCAATACATCACATACCATGTGGAGTAAAAATAAAGGGTTGTTTTCCTTGATGAAAGGAGATATTATAAGAAGTTATTTTCGAAATATTGTTGTTGAAAATATAGTTTTTATTCTGAAAACAATTTTAAAAAAATTATTTTATTAGAATTACTTTTAAAATCATATCAATTATGAGGATACATTTTAAACTATCAAAGAAATAATTGAATAATAATGGTTGGTAAATCCATATATTTCATACAAGGTAAAGAACATTCAATTTGGATTCGTAAAAATGGTAGAAATGTCCCTAGTTTGGAAAGTGGAAATAAAGTTCCATTGAAACCATTTTTAAAAACAAAAATGGTAAAAATTCATTTAATTATTAAAATTGTAAAGGTTAAAATAATTTTGAATTTTTTTTAGAAAACATGGTTTTTAGAAGAAAAAATGGATCTCCAACTAAAGATAGAAATAAATTCAGGTTTTCATAAAACATTTTCTTCAACAGTATGACTAAAATATAGTAGATAATTTTACCATTAGTTGATAAAATTCATTACTAAATATACATGAATAAAAATTAAAGGTTTTATTAGGAAATTATAAAATAATTTCCATTGATGGAAATTCAAGTGTAAACAATCTCGAACAAAATGATATTAAAATGAAAATCTTAAAGAAGATCATAGTAATGATGTGGAAGTCAATAAATTAATATATTATGTGTGTAAAATTTAAATACAAATAATGAAATGGAAATTAAAAAATTGATACTAAAAAATTAATTACTCATGTAATCCTATAATAATAATGAATATAAGGAAGTAATATAGTCCAATTAAAGGAATTTGGTTATGAAATTTTTTACCACATGGTGATTATATGTTAAAATTCCCTTAGATAAAATTATTTAAATTTCGTCTCCAAAAAAAATAAATAATTATACATTGTATTACATGTGTATGTGGTAGTATGTACAAAATATATATTAAATTTTGGTCACAATAATAAAGTTTGCCTCATGAAAAGGAAAGTGAAACACGATTCCCTTCATAGCTTTTCCATTCAGATTAATGTCATTTAACAACATGTACATGTGGTATTAAATTTCTAATAACTTATACCATAACCATAAACATATTTATAATAACATATGTTATCTTCTGTAAATATTTGTTTACCATTTTTTGGATATCTATTCATTATTTATACTATATTGGGTGTTAATTTCCTAGTTTCTTGAGTTTATTTTTGCTCATTATTTGTTGTTCCTATTAATTAGATCATGAATTCATCATATTAAAAATTATAAAAATGATTTAAATATCATATATATCCAATATATATGTATTTATAATAATCCATAATATTTGGATATATGAAATAAAATTAAACATTTATGGATACAGTAGGTCATATGTAGGCTTAAACACTACTTATATTTATTTTTCATTTTAAAAGAACTAATATTAAATGATAATATGTATTTTATAATTATATTATAATATTTATGTCCAATATTTTTCATATTTTTATAAAATAATCCTTAATATGTTCCATGTATATTCTGAATGAATCACAACGATTTGAAGGGGCAGTAGTCCACACATATACAAATGATGTAATGGTATTTACAAAAAAATAAATGTAAAAATATATATTTATTAAAAAAATAACAAATGAATAATAATTTTCATATATATAATAAAAAAAATTAATTAATCTCAAAATTCCTAACCATGAATGTTGGTAAAGGGTGAATGAACAATGACATTTTCTATGGTCATAGTTCATCATTCATATAAAGGTTAAGTTCATTACCCATTAGACTAAGTTATGTGTATGTGTTCGTATAATCCCTAATAAAAAAATATATAGGTATCTTAATGATAATTTTTATTTTATAATGATATAATAATCAGTTGTCAGGGGTTTGGGAAAAAAACTAACACTAATGAGCTTGTGGAAGTTTGTTACCTCTTCTTTGGGTAACTCTTTTTGGTTTTCACCAAATACAATGCATGGAAGTATTTATAACCAAATTAAGGATTATAAGAAGAGATAAATTATTTTTAGGTGATATTTTTTAAGATAATTCTTGATCCAATGTTTCTTGATATATGTGATGAACTTTGAGGGTGAGTTCCTTTTTATAGTGGAGAAGAGTGGAGCTCTTGTAAATTCAGTGAAAAATAATTCCACCCATATTTTAACAATTTAAAGTGGATCCAATAGTGGAAATTATTAAATAATATTAATTATAGAGATTATATATGTCCATATAATGGATCATTGAGATGTTTATAGTAAATTTGTTCCTTTATGTTTAAGGTTTTGTCCATTATTAAGTTTAATTTCACATTAAATATTGAAATTAATTTTAATTAATTTCCCTAATTTTCTTGATAAAAAACTCAGTTGAAAATATTATAAATAAAAAATTAATATTATACCAAATATGGAGTCCATTTTTTATAAATTTCATTCCCATAACTTGAAACAATTAATTTAAATTGATACCCAAAGAGGGGACGACAATGTTAGGTTTTAAAATAAGATCCTTCATAAGATTGTTTTGTTTATATATCTAAATTAAATTTGAAATTGATAATAATGAACAATATTGGGATAATTTATATATTATTGGTATAATTTTACTTCAAAACAATTATAAATATAATTTATCACTTTTAAGAAATGATACAAGATTAATAATGAATAAAAATTCTTTATTTTTTTTTACTATTCATCAATTATAGAATCTTCATAGAAAAAATACCAAAAAATAACCCTAACCAGGTTATTATGTTTATATTTATAATATTAATATTATTTTTACATATATATATATATATATATAAATGATCAAAATGTTGGATTTGATATAGGTTTTCCAAAAAATGTCGGTAAAAGTGGCTTATTAAAAATATTGATTTATATATGAAATATTGGGTTTGTGATTATCTTATGGTTATCAATCCTATTGATTGAATATAAAAAATATTTTATTGAATATATAATATATATATTTTTTAAATTATTATTACTCACTAATTAAAATTACTTCAATTTATTAGGATAAAATATCTTTATAAGCATAAAAATAAAAATATTTTCATTATTATTCAACTCATTTATATTTTCATTTCTAATTCAATGTAATCTAATGAATTCATATTAAATTGTTGAAAAAAATATGTTAATTATTTAGTTAATACTATTCATACCATAAAATTTAATTTCTACATTATTACCTATTATAATAAATAATAGAGTTTTAATAATATATTGTTGTTCAGTTAATCTTTTTATTGTATATATGGAAAGCCATTGAATATTCTCATTGTTACGGGTGAAAAAAGTTGACTCCATGTTGTGTGATTATATATATATATATTGTGATGACCCAGACTCTCTTGGCCCTTTCCTTTGACAAAATTCGGGTTCTAAAGGAGTGGCGTCTCGGTGAGACCGATCGGCGAGACCGATATGTGAGACCGATCGGCGAGACCGATCAGTGAGACCGATTGGTGCGACCGATCGGTGAGACCGATCCGCATCACCCGGCCTTGTCAAGTTGTTTCCAGTAGCGCTCCTTTGCGTTAATAGGGTTTTAAACCCAATTCTGACTCGTTTAACCGTGTTTTTAAGACCAGTAACGCCCATAAGGGTTTTAATTAAATGATTCATCAATTCATGTGTCAACTTAAACCACCTGACCCCCTTTTGTGATGAGTGGAGCCGCGTGATCAACCCACGACCCCCGCGCCTTATGCGGTTTCGCGTTTTCACCTCAACCTTCCCCGGCTCTTATAAACTAAGGGTTAGTCGTGGTTTCTCCTTTCCTCGATCGTGACTTTTCACAAACAGCTTCTGGTGCATCGGGCCCACCTCATCGTTATCCGTAAAGTTCCACGCCCCAACTTAAACGTCGATCATCTATTAACAAGTAGGGAATTTCTCCTTCGTCTCTCTCTTTCGTGTATCATGCGGGGTGGGTGTACTTTTGGTCCTGTAGTATTGGGGTAACTAGACCTAATTAAAGATAAAGAATGAATTCTATAAAGAAAGAAGAGGGGGGGGGGGGCTATGATCGTTGATGGTGTTTTATATTTTGATGATGTTTCTTCTATGACCATCTTGTTGAGTTGTGCTGGCTTATGCCTCCTGAAAATCGAGGCCGTTGGTGGTCGTTGTTTGTGCACTAATAAACCCAGTTGATGTTTTAAATGGCTTGTTTGTGGTTGTAAACTCCTGCTGTGAAAAGTGAATCTGTTAATCACGTATATCTGGCTGAATAATTGAAAGCACCAGGATCAACCCTTCTGTGATAACTCCCGGTTAGAACACACAGAATTTTAAATCAGGGAGTTTGTTAAGTCGTTTAAATCTAGAAATCCCTGACTTGTGTTGGTGGTGGTAGTTTTTTGTTTTCCTTTCAGGCCGATTGCTGGAAATGTGGGAGGGGATGGGATCCCCTATTCTTTTATACTCTCGGTGGTTGTGTGAATTTGGGGGATGGGATCTCCTGTGGGTATGGATTCGGTGGTTGTGAGTTTTAAATCTGGGTGGTTAATTGTTTATATCACAAATTGGGGTGGAATCCTCTGTTGTTGAGAACCAGGTGTGGACGTTTTGGTTGATGTTTGACTATTTACTTTTCTGGACTTATGCCTATGCCTACTAGTTTCCCAATAGTGATTAAACGTAAACATTATTACTGAACGTGAAATAAGAAAGGGGACAAATGGGTTGTTGGCGTGAGTCTTGACTCGGACTTGAGTGTTGTTGTGATCTGTAGGCTTTCTAAAGAAAAACCTAGCTTTGGGTGAGTGCGTGTTACATATATATATATATATATATATATATATATATATAGCTTTGTGTTTCTTATTCGCGCCTCACCCAAGTTGAGCACTTAGTGCCGAACATCCCCATTTCACGGGGGAGGGTGTTTTTCACAACACTATTCTTAGTGGTAGGTTATTAGCTCCTTTTCTGCTCCCTTTCCCGGATATCCCAAGTATCTTCGATCAGGCTGTGATGGCCTGAAGTCCATTATTATCCCAAGAACCTTCGGACGGGGTGGTGTGGTGGTTGGCCAGGTGTGTGCGGCAGGTGGTTTCCCAAGTGTCTTCGGGATGAGGCCCAGGTGTCTTCGGGCGTGGTGGTGGTTGTTCTGGCCTAGGTGTTTGCAGGCATGGTTACATGTGACAGTTTTGGCCCAGGTGTGTGCGGGCAGGATTCAGCAGTGGGACTGCGTGCGGTTGAGGCCCAGGTGTGTGCGGGCGGGATTTCGGCAGTGGGACTGCGTGTGGTTGTGGCCCAAGTGTGTGCGGGCGGGTGTGGCAGTGGGACTGCGGTGAGAATGGCGGGATTGGTCCGATGCATAGGTTGTCTCAATAACCAGTGGGAAAGTGGCGCGGGGTACCCAAACATCGATGTACTCTTATTATATATATTACATGACATGCGTTATTTGGGTAGTGAGCTTTAGTGAGGCCTGGGATGGATAGTTTTCCTTGTTAGGTGTTTGGTTTACTCTTTTTGTCACGAGACTTTAATACGTTCCCCCACTTGTGCACGAGAGTCTTGGTTTTCCCTACTGAGTGTACTTGTATGCTCACCCTACGTATATAAAACTACTTTCAGGTTTCCAGGAGGACTTCAGAGATCACGCAGGACCTTACTAGCTCGGACTTTTGGAGCAGTTGCGGTTGTTGTTTTTCTTTTTGGTACTTACCTTGTAGTAACCTTTTGCACTTTGTGGCTTTTACTTTTGAAACATGCATGTGGGAATGGTTTACTTTTGGCTTTACTTTTCTTTCTACCTTGGTGTTGTTGGGTTTTCTTCTCCTTATCTCTCGATCCTATAAAATAAAAAGGGTAATGCCTTCCATTTGTGAGAATTTTCTATACCCTTGTTGCTAGACGCCACTCCGGGACCTATTGAAGGCGGGTTTCGGGGGTCATTATATCTCTTTCAACTTAAATAAGGAAGGTCCTGGCAATCTGCTGACCCTTCCCTCCATTTGGTGAAGTCAGGTCGTGACAGAATGGTATCAAAGGTGATGGTTGAGAGATAGGACGGAGTCTGGAGTTAGGCACAGTGAGGATTGCATGGGATGGTAAGGCAACAGTGTTGTGTGACCATGGAGCGTGAATTAGGCTAGGGAAGACCGGCTAGGACACGGGATTTTAGGGCCCCCCGTGATCCGATGCAAGGACTCTGGACCTACCGAACGACCAAGTGAGGCCACACTGATTGCAGGGTAGAGACCCTAGGAAAGGTACATGCATCATAATGACTTGTGTTCTTGTGTTCCTGGGATGTCTTGGGAATTAAGAATAAATTAAATCTTAAGAAGTTTTAAGAACGATATTCTGCACTACTTGGGCTTAGGGATTCCTTGTTTACCTTGCAGCTATGGCTCCTAGAAGACGACCACGTGTTGTATAGGCGATCAAGGCCCCTGAGACTAATTTGGCCAATCGACAGAGAGCTGATCGAGATGAAGAGGACGACCAGAGGCAGAAGACTCTTCGAGCCTTCCAGCGACAGGCCCTCGAGAAGTATGAGGGCAGCACCTCCGATATGAAGATGGAAGGCTGGCTAGAGGAGCTAGTTATAGCCTTTGGCCTGATTCAGGCCCCGACTGAGTACTGGGTTCCCCTGGCCGTTAGCCAGATGCGGGGAGCGACACGTCAGTGGTGGATGCTTTACCTGAGGGAGAGGAGAGAGTCTGAGGTGGCTTGGGTGGATTTCGAGAAGGAGTTCCATGCGGAATTCCTCTCCTCGACGATGAAGGCAGAAAAGAGGCCGGAACTACTCACCCTCCAGCAGGGGAGTATGTCTGTGAGGGAGCTAGGGATCAAGTTCAAGGACCTCCTACGTTTTTCTCCGGACCTCTTTCCTGAAGAGGAGTCTCGGGCAAGACGTTTGGAGGAGGCACTCCGACCCTCCCTCCAGTATGCCGTTACCCCCTTTACCCTGCCAACGTACTTGGAGGTCCAGAAGAAGGCCGAATTGGTGGAGCAGATTCATGCTCTAGGGGGAGTGTCGTGAGAGGGGATCCAGCTGGGACCATCAAAGGGGAAAGCCATCAGCACCAGGCCTCCAGCGTCAGGACCCTCTAGGTTCCGACCCATAGGGAGCAGGCCGCAGCAGTTTCAGTTTTGATCCCCCGGTCCTCGCCCTTTTCCTACGGGCCCGGGACCACAGTGCTTCATCTGTGGGAGCCCTGGGAATCTCCAGAGTCAGTGCCCAGACCGGGTGCAGTACAGCAGTGGCAGTCAGCCCCAACACCCGCCCCAGTAGCAGCTTCCAGACAGACCTTTCCAGCAGCAGCAGCAGCAGGGATAGCGAGCTCCCGCTACTCCGAGGGCAGACGTAGGAGGAGGCCGACCTCAGGGCGCTCCACAGGGACCTCGACCAGGGTGTGGTCATGGAGGTGGCTGACAGTCGAGGGGCAGGGGAGCTGGGCGTGGACAGTTGCACGCTACAAAGGCAGCAGTCCCAGCAGGGCCATAGGTTGTTCGAGGTACAATCAGTCTGTTTAGCACTCTTGCTTATGCTTTGTTCGATACTGGAGCATCACACTCCTTCATTACACCCAGTCTAGCCCATGCCTTGGGTCTAGATACCGAGATACTTCCAGTGCCCCTGGTGTTAAGCACACCAGTTGGAGGTCAGACCGACTTGTTGTTCGTTTTTCGCGGATGTAGACTGATGATATGGCCACATCAGTTGGTTCGGGATCTTCTTCTGCTACAGATTCAGCCATACGATGTCATCCTAGGCATCGACTGGCTATTTTTTGTGTGCGTCGTCATCGACTGTTTTCAAAGAAGGGTGGTGTTCTCAGACTTGGACAGCCGGCGTGTTACCTTCACCGGTGAGCGGAGCAGTCCGAAGGGAAACAAGAGAGAGGAACCTCTCCTCTCCTTGTTGAACGAGCTGACGGTAGAATCAGTATATGCGGAAATGGTGGAAGTGCAAGATATCATCCGTGAGTTTATGGAAATCTTTCCTGAGGAGGTGATGACTCTACCCCCTCGACGTGATATCGAGTTCGGGATAGACCTGCAGCCCGATGCTCATCCAATCTCGATGGCTCCTTACCGGATGGAACCTTCGGAGCTATAGGAGTTGCGGATACAGATTGACGATCTGATGAAGAGGGGTTATGTTCATCCGAGTGCGTCACCGTGGGGTGATCCGCTCTTGTTTTCAAAAAGGCAGATGAAGGTCTTAGGCTGTGCATAGACTACAGGAGGTTGAATCAGGTGACGATCAAGAATCACTACCCTCTCCCAGGGATAGATGATCTTTTTGACCAGCTGAAAGGGGCAGGATGGTTCTCGAAGATCGACCTATGGTCTGGGTACCACCAGCTAAGGGTGAAAGAGAGTGACATCCTGATGACAGCATTCAGGTGCAGGTATGGACACTTCGAGTTCATAGTCATGCCCTTCGGTGTTACGAACGCCCCGACTATGTTCATCGGGCTTATTAACTCCATCTTCTGGGAGTACCTGGATCGGTTTGTGGTTCTGTTCATCGAAGACATCGTGGTCTACTCTAGATCAGAGGAGGACCATGCAGAGTACCTGAGAATAGTTTTGGAGGTCCTCCGACATCACCAGCTATATGGGAAGTTGTCAAAATGCAAGTTCTGGACACAAGAAGTGCATTTCCTCGGGCACGTAGTGTCTGAGCAGGGGGTAGCGGTTGACCCATCAAAGGTTGAGGCAGTTGTTTCTTGGGCAGCACCCAAGAATGTGGCAGAAGTCCGAAGTTTTCTCAGGCTGGCAGGTTACTACCGGAGATTCGTACCCAACTTCTCCCGAGTAGTAGCCCCTTTGACGGCTCTGACCAAGAAGGACCAGGCTTTCATATGGAGTGAGCAGTGCCAGTCAGCCTTTAGCTATCTGAAGGAGAAGTTGGTCAGTTCCCCAGTGCTGAGATTACCAGAAGAAGGGGTGGCCTATGAGGTATTTTGCCATTCTTCGGGACAGGTCCTGGGATGCGTGTTGATGCAGCGACGAGGGGTGATCTCTAATGGGTCCAGGAAGCTATGTTCCCATGAGCGTAATTACGCCACCCACGACCTAGAGCTTGCAGTGGTCGTTTTTTCCCAAAAGTTATGGCGGCACTCCCTCATCGGGGAACGCTTTGTGGTCTTCACGGATCACAAAAGCTTGAGTTATATCTTCTCCCAGCGGGACTTAAACTTGGGACAGTGGAGATGGGTGGAGTTCCTCCAGGATTACGACTTCGAGGTCTCTTATACTAAGGGAAAGGGAAATGTGGTGGCCGATTCTTTGAGCAGGAGGACGCAGAAGGATGCGGTCTGAGAGTCGGCCGACACCTGGAAGGCAATGGAAGAGTTGGATGCCTTACACCTGGATGCGACGATGGATAGTGGCAGAGGATGCCTATATCAGATGACAGTGCAGTCATCCCTGTTTCAGCAGGTGGAAGAGTCTCAGTGGGGAGACCTAGAGTGCGAAGTGATGCGTGACCAAGTTGATCAGGACAATGCTCCGGAAGGATGGACCGAGGATGGTCAGAACTAGATGCTTTTCCAGGGAAGGTTGTTTGTCCTAGAGGCGATGTGTGGCAGGGTTCTCAGTGAGTTCCACAACTCACCCCTGGCAGTACACCCTGTAGTTTCCAAGATTTACCCGGGTTTGAAGAGGCAGTTTTGGTTGCCCGGAGTTAAGCGAGCGGTGGAAGAGTTTGTGGCCAACTGCCTAGTGTGTCAGTAGGTGAAGGCTAAACACCGAGTTCCAGGCGGCCTACTACATCCCCTAGGTGTCCCCGAGTAGAAGTGGGATGAAATATCAATGGATTTCGTCACGGGACTACCCAAGGCCCAAGGAGGGTACGACGCCATCTGGGTGGTAGTGGACAGGTTGATGAAATCGGCTCACTTTTTGGCGATCAGGGAGTAGAGTGTTGTGGGTGATTTGGCACAAAAGTACGTGGATGAGGTTGTGCGGTTGCATGGAGTCCCAAGGTCTATAGTCTCGTATAGGGATGCACGGTTTACCTCGCAGGTATGGAGAGGATTGTAGCATGTGTTTGGCACAGAGTTACGCCTTAGCACTGCTTTCCATCCCCAGACAGATGGACAAACAGAGCGCACGATCCAGACCTTGGAGGATATGCTGCGAGCATGTGTTCTGGACTTAGGAGGGTTATGGGTGCAATACTTGCCTCTGGTAGAGTTTTCCTACAATAATAGCTACCACTCTACCATTGGCATGGCCCTGTTTGAGGCTTTGTATGGGAGGCCATGTCGTTCGCCTGTGTGTTGGACCAAATTTGGAGAGGCAGGCATCCTTGGTCCAGAGGTGGTTCCGAACACGACAGAGAAGGTTCAGCTCATACGGGAAAGGATGAAGGCATCCCAGGACCGACAAAAGTCATATGCTGATACCGGGAGGAGGCCCTTGGAGTTTGAGGTTGGGGACCACGTGTTCTTGAAGGTATCCCCTCGGCGTGGGCAGTGGAGGTTCGGCAAGGGGAGTAAGCTTTCCCCAAGGTTCATCAGGCCCTTCCAAGTGCTGCGGCGGGTCGGCAAAGTGGCTTACCAGCTAGCGTTGCCACCGCCGCTACTAAGGATACATGATGTCTTTCATGTGTCCCAGCTCCGTCGGTATCTGCACGACGATTCAAACGTCCTTGATTGGGGCGAGCTGGACATCGAGGATGACATGACCTTTTTGGAGAGACTAGTGATGATCGAGGATCGCAAGGAGAAGGTGCTTCGTGGGCGAACCATTCCCTTGGTTCGTGTGTTGTGGAGACATGGTGGGCTTTAGGAGAGTACGTGGGAGAGGGAAGCACAGATGCGTACCCAGTATCCAGAGTTATTTTGAGTTTTGATCTTTGTTGTACCTGTTGTGATAGAATGTTTTGTCTTTTTGCTATGAAATGTACTGGTTTTTTTCCTCTGCTTGTGTGTGAAAACCCCCGACTATAGGGAAGGAGAGAACCCAACCCCTAATCAAGACGCATTAAGGTGGATGCGATTAAACCCATGCGGGCGAGTCAGTTCCGCCCAAAGCGGATAATATCTTGACATGGGGGAAGAGACTCCCCAACCCACACGCCCGGGCAGTTTGGAATGGTATGTTGCTTGGTTCGTGGCAGGAAGATGTTCTTAGTTAGCGATGAGGTTCACTCTTTAGAGGTATCTTTTGGGGTGGTTGTTCAGACCCTCCCTTTCCTTCTGGGTTATCTAAATTCTTGGGGATGAGAATAGTTTGAGAGTTATCTGATGTGATGACCAAGACTCTCTTGGTCCTTCCCTTTTCCAAAATCCGGGTTCTAAAGGAGTGGCGTCTCGGTGAGACCGATCGGCGAGACCGATCGGTGAGACCAATCCGCGTCACCCGGCCTTTTCATGTTGTTTCCAATAGCGCTCCTTTACGAAAATAGGGTTTTAAACCCTATTCTGACTTGTTTAAATGTGTTTTTAAGACCTGTAACTCCCATAAGAGTTTTCATTAAATGCTTCATCAATTCATGAGTCAGCTTAAACCACCCGACCCCCTTTTGTGACGAGTGGAGCAGCGTGATCAACCCATGACCCCCGCGCCTTACGCGGTTTTGCGTTTTCACCTCAACCATCCCCAGCTCTTATAAACTAAGGGTTAGACGTGGTTTCTTCTTTCCTCGATCGTGACTTTTCACCAACAGCTTCTGGTGCATCAGGCCCGCCGCATCGTTATCTGTAAAGTTCCGCACCCCCAGCCTAAACGTCGATCATCTATCAACAAGTAGGGAATTTATCCTTCGTCTCTCCCTTTTGTGTATCATGCAGGGTGGGCGTGCTTTTGGTCCTATAGAATTGGGTGAACCAGACCTAATTAAAGATAAAGAACGAATTCTATAAAGAAATAAGAGGGTGGGGGGGTTGTGATCGTTGATGGTGTTTTATATTTTGATGTTGTTTCTTCTATGACCATCTTGTTGAGTTGTGCTGGCTTATGCCTCTTGAAAATCGAGGCCGTTGGTGGTCATTGTTTGTGCACTAATAAACCCTGCTGATGTTTTAAATGGCTTGTTTGTGGTTGTAAACTCCTGCTGTGAAAAGTGAATCGGTTAATCACGTATATTCGGCTGAATAATTGAAAGCACCAGGATCAACCCTTCTATGATAACTCCCAGTTAGAACACATGGAATTTGAAATCATGGAGTGTGTTAAGTTGTTTAAAACTTAAAATCCCTGACTTGTGTTGGTGGTGGTAGTTGGTTGTTTTCCTTTCGGTCCGATTGCTGGACATGTGGGAGGGGATGGGATCCCCTGTTCTTTTATACTCTCGGTGGTTGTGTGAATTTGGGGGATGGGATCTCCTGTGGGTATGGATTCGGTGGTTGTGAGTTTTAAATCCGGGTGGTTACTTGTTTATATCACAAATTGGGGTGGAATCCTCTGTTGTTGAGAACCAGGTGTGGACGTTTTGGTTGTTGTTTGACTGTTTACTTTTCTGGACTTATGCCTATGCCTACTAGTTTCCCATTAGTGCTTAAACGTAAAAATTATTACTGAACGTGAAATAAGAAAGGGGACAAATGGGTTGTTGGGAAGAGTCGTGACTCGGACTTGAGTGTTGTTGTGATCTGTAGGTTGTCTAAATAAAATCCTAACTTTGGGTGAGTGCGTGTTACATATATATATATATCTCTAGCTTTGTGTTTCTTATTCGCGCCCCACCCAAGTTGAGCACTTAGTGCCGAACATCCCCATTTCACGGGGGAGGGTGTTTTTCCCTACACTATTCTTAGTGGCTGGTTATTAGGTCCTTTTCTGCTCCCTTTACTGGATATCCCAAGTATCTTCGGGCAGGCTGTGATGGCCTGAAGTCCATTATTATCCCAAGAACCTTCGGGCGGGGTGGTGTTGTGGTTGTCCAAGTGTGTGTGGCAGGTGGTTTCCCAAGTGTCTTCGGGATGAGGCCTAGGTGTCTTCGGGCGTGGCAGTGGATCCTTTAGCCCAGGTGTCTTCGGGCGTGGTGGTGGTTGTTCTGGACTAGGTGTTTGCAGGAATGGTTACATGTGACAGTTGTGGCCCAGGTGTGTGCGGGCATGAGTCAGCAGTGGGACTGCGTTCGGTTGAGGCCCAGGTGTGTGCGGGAGGGATTTCGGCAGTGGTACTGCGTGTGGTTGTGGCCTAGGTGTGTGCGGGCAGGTGTGGCAGTGGGACTACGGTGAGAATGGTGGGATTGGTCCGATGCATAGGATGTCTCAATAACCAGTGGGAAAGTGGCGCGGGGTACCCAAACATCGATGTGCTCTTATTATATATATTACTTGACTTGCTTTATTTGGGGAGTGAGCCTTGGTGAGGCCTGGGATGGATAGTTTTCCTTGTTAGGTGTTTGGATTACTCTTTTTCTCACGGGACTTTAGTACGTTCCCCCACTTGTGCATGAGAGTCTTGGTTTTCCCTACTGAGTGTACTTGTATGCTCACCCTACGTATATAAAACTGCATTCAGGTTTCCAGGAGGACTTCAGAGATCTCGCAGGACCTTACTAGCTCAGACTTTTGGAGCAGTTGCAGTTGTTGTTATTCTTTTTGGTACTTAACTTGTAGTCACCTTTTTCACTTTGTGGATTTTACTTTTGAAAAATGCATGTGGTAATGGTTTACATTTGGCTTTACTTTTCTTTCTACCTTGGTGTTGTTGGGTTTTCTTCTCCTTATCTCTCGATCCTATAAAATAAAAAAGGGTAATGCCTTCTATTTGTGAGTATTTTCTATACCCTTGGTGCTAGTCTCCACACCGGGACCTATTGAAGGCGGGTTTCGGGGGTCATTATCTCTCCTTCAACTTAAAGAAGGAAGGGCCTGGCAATCTGCTGACCCTTCCCTCCTTTTGGTGAAGGCGGGTCGTGATATATATATATATATTAATTAATCTATTTGAAATGGTATATGTATTGTAAATTTTGGAGATATTATATTCCCATTCTTGTTTCCTTTTACGTGTTATAAAAACTACAGAATATAGTGTTCATACAATAAAATTTGGGGGCATTACATTCTACCCACCAAAAAATTTTCATCCATGGAATTTAAACTCATTCATGTTAAACTAGTTTTTTTTATATTTCATATGTCGAAATCCCATATCCTGAGAAGGGGTTGTAAAACATCTTCTATAATAACAATATTTTGAAGTTAAAAGGATACATAAACTAACATATAAATATGTATTTAACTAGAAGAACATTAGTATAATTTAGAGATATATTCACCGTATAAATGTGTAAATATTAATATGGGGTGGATGGGGAGTATAATAAAATAATTGAATGACCAATATAAATTTGATGTCTTTAAAGCTATAATTCTGTGATAGTTTATAAGAACATTGATTCAAGAAACATTAATGTATTATGACTATATTTTTTCTAATTATTTTCCTAATGTTGAGTATTAATTATCAAAAATAAGAATATTATGAGATATAATTAATTGGTAGTTTTCAACTTCATATGTACAATTTCATCAATTTTTTATTCCTCAATCATTTCTAACTCATCCTTTACTCCATGAAATGGATATTCTAGAATGAAATCCTGTTTTGAAAACTAATATTTATATCAAAGGAACCATAATACCCATAAAACATGTCATTACATTTTCTCTAACTATTTCAAAAATGGATACGGTAATGAATATAATATCTAAACCTAAAAAACAACACTATTTTATTGTCACAAATATTTATTCATTAAATTCTTCTACAAAAAAATGAAATATTAAGAAGGACATTGTGTAGTTAAGTATTTGACATCAAACCAGTATCATCCTTTGCTTATGGCTTCATGTCTCACAGCCTTTTCAAGTTTTATATGTTTTCACATATAATACAGCTTTACCTTTTCTAAAATAATATTAATATAATTTCAAAAATAAATGTGATGGATGTCCATGAAATTTTATCTTTAACTAGCCTTTTAAAAAATGTTTTCGATACTAAAAAATACATAAATACCTAATTCATTTGTTTTCATATATATATACATACTTGGTATATATTTTATCATTTATAATAGGGTATTGACTCTGTTATTTCCAAGGTTCACTACAATCAAACCAAAAAACCATTTATGTATATTTAGGATGATTTTTGTTTTCATATATTATACGCTTCATTTTTTCTTGGCAGTTGTTTTCCATATGTCTGTAATTCCAAAACATAAAAAATTTCACCATTCAATTTAGGCAATTTCGTTGGTACGTCCTTCCTAATTTATTTCACGATGGAATTCAAACCTACATTTCCCTATGTCTCCACCACTCAAACTCATAGAAATATCCATCCTTCTATTCTTTTAAGAGTTCATCAGTTGGTTAGGGTATATGTTTTTGGTCATGTTTTAGGAAATCTAGTTAGGAATAAACACATTATTATTCACTTATATTAACACATCATTTTTATTATCATTTTCACCACTATGTCCTTAATGTTATATTCTAACTTGAATCATTTGGGATCTATCCATTGACAAAAATCATAAATCATATTGTGTGTAACATTATACATATTGAAAAAAATGTATAATCATTTATAGGATATATAAATCATAAAACATTATTCTAAATATAAAAAACATAAGGTTTAACATTGGTTTTTCATTTTCATCATATATTCCAAAACATCATAATTGATTTGAATAAAATGTGATTTTCCAAAGCATATCCTCTGAGAGTGTCAAACTGGGATTGTAGTAATTTATGTTTTATTTTACCAGGTTACAATTATGTTAGACCCAAAAAACCTTATCAAAATTTTTACCCAATGGTATATATATTCCAGAAAAATATCCACCGTTGTTATACATATAGGTATATTTTTCTATGAACACCCACACAATTTCTACTTTAATGAAATTTTTGGATGTTATTCTATACATATCCTCAAAATAAATCTTATGGTTATGATTTCTAGTAATATTTTAGTAAATCTAGTTCCTAATGATGCTACTAAATGTTCTCTGATACCTACTGTTGTGATCTGACCCCAAAAATCTTGAATTCAGTGTCTACCACTATTAAATTGGAATATGATACAAGTAAATGTTCTCCCAAAGGATTGAATAGTTTTTTTATTATTTGTAAACCATATAAATATTAGTATTACCTTACGAATTAATAAAATAAATAAAACATAATTTATTTTTGGATAACATTATTCCATCAATAGTATCATTCCATAACTTCCTTATTACATTTTAAGGAATTCTTAGGAACATAAAAAATAAGGGTGAGTTCAAATGATCACTTTGGGTTATGTATAACAGAACTAATAATAAATAAATTTGAATTATCAACATATAAAGGTAATAAATAAAAATATTAGATATAGTAAACAAACTAAGAATGTAATGATTAAATAATATGTAAAGGTAAATAAATGGAAACACATTACATTCAAATAACTAGATAATTATAACTCAATATCGAAAGGTAGGAAACTAAAACACCATACATATCATCAATGAAATGATAATTAAATTCATCCGTAGATATGTTGACACAAAATATCAGGGATAAATAATAATTTATTCCAAATGAAGTCAATGATTAATTATTGGATTTCATGTCTAATACACATGAAAACCTATACCATCATGACCATCCATAATATGGTTTAACACTATGGGTATAAATATAAGGCCCCACCCTTAAACCTTACTTAATCTTGAGTTATTACAAGATTACACATTGAGGGTCTTTTCAGGTTTAGAGTTTTAGAGAATTAGATCATGAAACTTGCATTACATTCCACATTTAAAAAAAGTGGTTACCGAAAATATAGTATTCATTCTTCCCATCAATGGAAACATATTTAAAATAAAACACATATTCTTTCTTGACACATCTTTGACACTATCATCACATCATGTACCTTCCCCTTGCCCTGTGAAAAACATTTCAAAATCATGGGATGAGCATAAAAAGCTCAGTAAGGGTTATAAAAATATGGAAAGGAAACATGAGTTCATATATACATAAGAATGAAATCATACTTTACCCATAAAACATAGGCACTTTAACATACCTCATCAAATCATGAATAAATCATAGAAATCATAAGACATAAAAGGTAACTTGAGGAATTCATAACATTTTTACGTAGGGAGTAACCCTCTTGGTTACGTTTAGAATACCCACCACAGTATATTCCCTAAATCTCTTCGGAGAAACCTTAATGTTTCACTCCTTCATGTTATCCAATGCATTGGAGATCTATATCGGGCTCACCCGCCCTTAGTTTATCACGGAACCACCCATCTTCATAATAATTCCCAAGAACCATAACATAATCGTATCACATAAAACATGCATAAAGGAAACATACCATTTCCACATTTCAATAACAAGATATCAATACAACACATTGATATAAGAAAAACATTATGAAAATCATTTTTAATACCAAAATAAAAGAAAAGTAAAACATGGTATTTATTTTTCTTTTAAAAAGAAGGTATGGCTTGTAGAGGAAGCCGAAACTCAAATAATGGTCACGACGGCGGGGAAGTCGTTGTCACCGCATATATATGACAAAAAACATTCCCTTTTTTCATTTAGTAAAACACTTCGTATAAAGAAAGATTACATTTGGATAAACGTAAAAGTCAAAGGGGTTTATACACCGTATAAAAGAAGGTTGTGTATAAAATAAAATATGCCTCAATGAAAGGAGATTGAGACGAAGTCCCATACAAAGACGGTATCCTTGGTTTAAGGATAAATCAATTACATAATTATGTGTGACAAACTAATACACCAAATATAAGTGGATATTAAGTGTAAAATAATCAAAGGTCATTCACACATATTCAAAAGATGACATATTCAATAACTACATTTTGAACCCAAAGAAATCGAAATTGGGTTAAGAAGTTCCCTTGACAGCCAAACAGCGTCACATCAAATTGAGTTGATGAGAGATAAAAAGTTTATCTTATCTCTTGGACATAAAATTTAAATCAATAAAGATATATGATAACATATCCCAACATAACAATATGTAAATTAAAAGACCCAATAAAAGAAGTCTTTTAAAAAGAGGAGGGTGAAAGGTTCCCTTACCGACTTGGGTATCTTTCAAAACATACACCCCATGAAAGAAGGACAATACATCATTGATGTAAATACTCATAAACGAAAGTATATTACACAAAGAGTAGAATAATGGGCAGTACATACACCAATCAAAGGAAATTGTGGAAAATGTAGCATAAATCTCACGGGAATAAAAGTGAGATGAAAAATCCCTTACGAAAACTCGACAGCCTAACAGCGCCACATAGAACTTACAAAAATGGATTGATGAGATCAAATAGGGTATCACATCATATTAACATAAAGTTTATAGAAAGAGGAATATAAAATAACATCCCCCAACATAACAAGAGGAGCTTAAAAGAAGTGATATAAAGGAGAGTACTTAAAAAGAAAGAGATAGGTTAGATCTCTTACGAAAATTCGGCAGCCTAACGGTGACACTCAAAACTTCCAAAATGGATTGATGAGAGAGAATAGGGTCTCTCATCACATGAACTTAAAAAATACAGTAGGATTAATATAAAATAACATCCCAATAACAAGAAATATGAGCATTAAAAGGAATGACATAAAATAGTGTACTTAAAAAGAAAGAGAGGAGTAGGATCCTTTACCACGTGTCCGACATGACTCGATCGTTCTTTAATCTCCAGAATAATAAAATTTGGTCAATTTATAATTTCTTAAGGAACTCCTTTATATAATATTATTCAGTTCATATCACATATTATAATGTTATAATAATTGGTTAATAAAGTGAGTTCGTATCAGATGTTTTTGTCGATGTTCAGTACATGAGTAAAAATTGAACTTGTTGGAAAAGAATTTTCCATGTAGTTATAGGTACATCATCTCCAGAATAGTATTTATGTTTTATATATCATATATATCCAGTATATATTCATTTCATACTATTCCATAGCATTTGGAGATAAAAAATTAAAAGCACCGTTCATGGAGACCGTAGGTCGTACGTACGCATGAACGCTACTTTCATTTTTTGCCATATTAATGGAATTAAAACAAAATGAGAGAGATATATATTATAATTCCAGAATGATACCCATCATTTAGATGTAATATATTACATATATATCCATTATATATATGTACTTATAATAGTACATAACATTTAGAGATAAGAAATAAAATGTACTGTTCATGGAGACGGTAAGCCGTACGTACGCATGAACGCTACTTTCATTTCATTTTTTTTGTATTCAATTGAATGAAATAAAAAATATATAAAGGTATAATATAATTCCAGTAGTATAACATCTGTAATTCCATTAATTCCATCCTTTATACGTCCCACATATGGCATTAACGAATCAAATCACTTTGAGGGGGCGATATTCCGCACTTCCTAAAATGAAGATATCACGTTTACCCATAATGGAAACCATAAAGTTATGCCATAAATGAAAAATACAGAAGATTAAGGAAAAAATAAACATATTATATATCATATATAAATATAGTGACATCTTAATGGACACCTTTGAAGGTGTTAAAAGAATGTTGAACAATCATCGTTTCGGGAGGCAGAAATTCGCCATCCACGGAAACAGTATGTTCATTTACCATTAGATGTAGGTGTGTGTAAGTGTATATAGAATCCTTCTTATAACAACATCCTATTATATTTAATATACTGGATTTTTTACAAAATAAATGAATAAAAAGAGTTTAGGGGGTTGGAGAAGAAAAATAAAACAAAAGGACACAAGTGAAGACATTACCTTTAAATCGGGTAGCTTCCTTTGATTTGAGCTCAAAGGCTTCATTGGAAATGATTCTGCCCAAGTGAGACTTCAAGGAGTTAGAGAGGGATTTGGAGAGATGAAATGTGGAGGGTTTGGCCAAGCCAAAGGCTTTGGAAGTGTGGGTAAAGAGGTAGAGGTGGGGGCCTTTTATAAGAGGAGAGGAGGGGCACTCTTGGAAAGTAAGCAAATGTTACTTTATTTGAAAATGATTTTCGGATTTAAGAGGTCCCACATTGATATAATTCGTGGATAAGGTGATAAAGGTTCTAAATCCACCAATAAAATAGGTTTTTTACATGTTTAGGTCTTAGATATTACATTATATTTCCATTTTATTTAAATCGTTAAATAATGTGGTCATCGCTGCATCATCATGATGTTATAAATAATTTAATTTATTTAATGTCTGAAAAATTATAAAAAAAATACTATGGTGTAGTAAATCTTATTATATTTCCAATTAATATTTATAGTCCAGAATATCATTTATGTAGAAAAAATTAAAAATAATTTACTTAGGTGATACATTCTTTGTTACATTTAACATTCTTTAAAAATAAAAAGATAAAAAGTCACTTTCTCACAAAAGTGATTCCATGGGGCCCCCATGTTTGGCACAAGGCATCCCATGGTCGGCCATGAGACAACCAGTAGCCTTAGGACACATGTTGTGGTCATTTTTTTATTATTATTATATTATCTTATTATCTTTAACTACCCGATTACACATTAATCAATATAATTAAAGATAATTACCGTCGTTACTATTCATAATGTCCAAAAACAAAAGTGTCTTAATTACATAATTTGGACCGTCTGATTCCAAATATTTAATCCATTTTACCAAATTTAAATCAAATAAATTGCAATAATTAATTTAAAAAAAACATCTCGTTGTCAAAACAAATAGCGGGTTTTTTAAAAACAATATTTATGAAAAGTTTGGCACTTGTTTATGCCCAATTCCAAAGTGAAATTAATCCCAATGACCATAATTGGATTAAATGGTAAAAATATGTTCCCATTAAACTTTAAAACAAATTAAAAAGATAATATAAACATATAATTAAATTATATGAAAAAGCAGTTTTGATGTAAAATGCAGTATTTTTCACTATTCATTGAAAAATGTACAATGTCAGAAAAATACCAAAAATTAACCCAAGGTAAATTTCAATGTCCCAATCATAAATAATATGTTTATTTTGAAAAATAGAGCTTATAAATTTTTAAAAAGTGGATTTAAAAGGGTTTCACCATCAAAAGGCGGTTAATCGACCTTTTAAAGAATATTATAATATTTACGCTTAAAAACTGGATTCATTTGAATTTTTAATCCTCTAACATTTATTATAAAGAGTAAAAATATTTAAAAAACATATATAATCATATTTTAGTTATTTCTATTTATTTCTTTCAATACAATGGCTAGGCGTTAACTACATTTAAAATAATATTATTTTATTATTAGAGTGAAACGTAAGATTTCAAAGGAACTCGTTGTTGTGTATTGGGTAAGCCATCGAACATATCATTCCATTTAAATTAATATTGACATTTTATTCACAAATAGGGATAAACATAAAAATGTCTTATTCTTTATTTACCTGGGGTGTTACATCCTTCCCCCTTTTGGGAATTGCGTCCTCACAATTTTAAAATTGAGCTTGGAAACATCCTTGAAAGTCCCACATCGGAACAAGAGTCGGTAAAACAATCACTTTAAAATAAAGAAAGATAAGTACAAAGGTCACCCGATTTAACTCATACTAGGATTCCATGTAGACAAATATGGACATGGAGGAGAAAACATAGGGTCATGTTCTGATGGAGAGTGATAGAAAAGATGTTTATGAGAAAGTTAACCACAAGAAAATCACAAACTTGTGATGGGTTAAACGGTATTCGATTCCCCAGTAGGAAAATTTAATAGACAAATTTTTTGTTTTAAGTTACATTTTATTGAGGAATTTATTCATAAGGAAACATAATCACTTGTCATGTTGACTTTCAACCTTTATTAGATTCCTTACACAAACTCATATTTTCTCCAAAAGATGAGTATTTAGGAAGACTTGTTCACATTAAGAGTACTATAATCAATTTCTAGAGAATAACCTAATCCAAAATAGAGAACTATATACTTACCATGTCTTTAGACTCTAACCAAAACCAAAACCAAAAAGGTTAGTATAAGATCAGATAATCCAGAAAAGGATAACCCTTTATAAAAAGAAAATCTATTCTTAATCTCAAAAATTTGCCCAACAAAACCCAAAGTTCAACGAGAACCATTCAATAAAAATTTTTTCCATAAAATTCCTCAAAGTAAACCAATCTAACATTGAAACCAAAATATTTGAATGATTTAGTCACATAGTCTTCCAAGTTAAATCGTAACATTTATCTCCAAACAAAATCAGTTGCTCTTAATGTCTCGTATTGAAAAGTAATTAACCTAATCACATATCCTCCATGATAGGTTAATAAATATCCATAGATAACCCAAAATCAACTTACTCTTAATTCATAAAATCATCTAACTAAAAAGAATCAGTCAAACTGAACAGGGACTTCACGTAGGCCAGTGGTAGGTTATAAATACCAGTCGCACTTTGGTTGTGGGTTCGATTCCCGCAGCTTTGTCCGACGCGACGGGTTGTCACACGGTCTGCGTGTTGTCCTTTTTCCAAAACTATATAATTCTTAAAAAATTCCACAAAATGAGATAAAATCATCAAAAATAATCATCACATATTTTAACCTCAAGTTTATCTCATGCCTTTTATTTTCCATCATAACATATAATAACCCATAATTTCCTCAAAAGTAAGGATCATATAAACTCTAATGGTTACCATTATAATTATTACCTGAAATTCCACATCGATTGGTCATCTAGTACAAGATGCATTACAGATCATACCAAGGTTCAAGTGGTTGATCATGACTCCTTAATAGTTTGTTTAGAACAACCACGCGTTTCCTCATTGAATCCCCCATTTTATCTAGTATCCTAATCAGAGAACCACCACGGTTTCCTTCAAACCTGTTGTCTCTTTGGTGCCTACTTGATCCATCCATTTACTAAAAACAGAAATGTCAATTTGAGTATATCAACAAAACCATCATGTACTATTGAGTAGGATAAACACTAATATATACTTACTCATTCACTTTATCTAAAACTAGGACTCTTTCTGAAATCCTAACCATTATGGCAATGTCACTTATACTTAGAGGATGCCCTAACCTCTAAAGTTATCTAAACCGACATTTGATACCAACTATAAGGCCCCAGCCTTAAACCTTACTTAACCTTGAGTTATTACAAGATTACACATTGAGGATCTTTTCAGGTTTAGAGTTTTAGAGAATTAGATCATGAAACTTGCAATACATTCCATATTTAAACAAAGTGGTTACATAAAAGACAGTATTCATTCTTCCCATCAACGGAAACATAATTAAAAAAAATGGATTCATTCTTGACACATCTTTGACACTATCATCACATCATGTACCTTTCCCTTGACCTGTGAAAAACATTTCAAAAACATGGGATGAGCATAAAAATCTCAGTAATGGTTATAAAAATATGGAAAGGAAACAAGATTTCATATATTCATAATAATGAAATCATACTTTACCCATAAAACATAGGCACTTTAACATACCTCATAAAATCATGAATAAATCATAGAAATCATAAGACATAAAAGGTAACTTGAGGCATTCATAACATTCTTACATAGGGAGTAACCCTCTTGGTTACGTTTGGAATACCCACCATAGTATATTCCCTAAATCTCTTCGGAGAAACCTTAATGTTTCACTCCTTCGCGTTACTCAATGCATTGGAGAGCTATATCAGGCTCACCCACCCTTAGTTTATCACGGAACCACCCGTCTTCATAACAATGCCCAAGAACCATAACATAATCTTATCACATAAAACATGCATAAAGGAAACATAACATTTCCACATTTCAATCACAAGATATCAATACAACACATTGATATAAGAAAAAAATTATGAAAAATATTTTCAATACCAAAATAAAAGAAAAGTAAAACATGGTATTTATTTTTCTTTTAAAAAGAAGGTATGGCTTGTAGAGGAAGCCAAAACTCAAATAATGATCACGGCGGCAGAGAATTCGTTGTCGCCGCATACGTATGACAAAGAACATTCCGTTTTGTCATTTAGTAAAACACTTCATATAAAGAATGATTCATTTTAGATAAACGTAAAATTCAAAGGGGTTTATACACCGTATAAAATAAGGTTGTGTATAAAATAAAATATTCCTCAATGAAAGAAGATTGAGATGAAGTCCCATACAAAGACGGTATCCTTGGTTTAAGGATAAATCAATTACATAATTATGTGTGACAAAAAAATACACCAAATATAAGTGGATATTAGGTTTAAAATAATCAAAGGTCATTCACACATATTTAAAGGATGACTTATTCAATAATTACATGTTGAACCCAAAGAAATCGAAATTGGGTTAAGAAGTTCCCTTGACAGCCAAACATCGTCACATCAAAATGAGTTGATGAGAGATAAAAAGTGTATCTCATCTCTTGGACATAAAATTTACATCAATAAAGATATATTAGAACATATCCCAACATAACAATATGTAAATTAAAAGACCCAATAAAATAAGTCTTTTAAAAAGAAAAGGGTGAAAGGTTCTTTTACCGACTTGGGTATCTTTCAAAACATACACCCCATGCACGAAGGACAATACATCATTGATGTAAATACTCATAAACGAAAGTATATTACACAAAGAGTATAATAATGGGCAGTACATACAACACTCAATGGAAATTGTGGAAAATGTAGCATAAATCTCACGGGAATAAAAGTGAGATGAAAAATCCCTTATGAAAACTCGTCAGCCTAACGACGCCACATAAAATTACAAAAATGGATTGATGAGATCAAATAAGGTATCTCATCATATTAACATAATTTTTATAGAAAGAAGAATATAAAATAACATCCCCTAACATAACAAGAGGAGCTTAAAAGAAGTGACATAAAGGAGAGTACATAAAAAGAAAGAGATAGGTTAGATCTCTTACGAAAATTCGGTAGCCTAACGGCACCACTCAAAACATCCAAAATGGATTGATGAGCGAGAATAGGGTCTCTCATCACATGAACATAAAAATTACAGTAAGATTAATATTAAATAACATCCCAACAACAAGAAAGATGATCTTTAAAAGGAATGACATAAAAGAGTGTACTTAAAAAGAAAGAGAGGAGTAGGATCCCTTACCTCGTGTCCGACATGACTCGATCGTTCTTTAATCTCATGAATAATAAAATTTGGTCAATTTATAATTGCTTAAGGAACTCCTTTAAATATTATTATTCAGTTGATATCACATATTATAATGTTATAATAATTGGTTAATAAAGTGAGTTCGTATCAGATGTTTTTGTCGATGTTCAGTACATGAGTAAAAATTGAACTTGTTGGAAAATAATTTTCCATGTTGTTATAGGTACATCATCTCCAGAATAGTATTTATGTTTTAAATATCATATATATCCAGTATATATTCATTTTATATTATTCCATAGCATTTGGAGATAAAAAATTAAAAGCACCGTTCATGGAGATGGTAGGCCGTACGTATGCATGAACGCTACATTCATTTTTTTCCATATTAATGGAATTAAAACAAAATGAGAGATATATATATTATAATTCCAGAATGATACCCATAATTTAGATGTAATATATTACATATATATCCATTATATATATGTACTTATAATAGTACATAACATTTGGAGATAAGAAATGAAATGTACCGTTCATGGAGACGGTAAGCCGTACGTACGCATGAATGCTACTTTCATTTCTTTTTTTTATTCAATTGAATGAAATAATAAAGATATAAAGGTATAATATAATTACAGTAGTGTAAAATATGTAATACCATTAATTCCATCCTTTATACGTCCCACATATGGCATTAACGAATCAAATCACTTTGAGGGGGCGGTAGTCCGCACTTCCAAAAATGAAGATGTCGCGTTTACCCATAATGGAAACCATAAAGGTATGACATAAATGAAAAATACAGAAGCTTAAGGAAAAAATAAACATATTATATATCATATATATATATATAGTGACATCTTAATGGCCACCTTTTAAGGTGTTAAAAGAATGTTCAACAATCATCGTTTCGGGAGGCAGAAATTTGCCATCCACGGAAACAGTATGTTCTTTAACCATTAGATGTAGGTGAGTGTAAGTGTAGCTCTAATAATTATTATAACAACACCCTAGTATATTGAAGATACTGGATTTGTTACAAAATAAATTAATAAAAAGAGTTTAGGGGTTGGAGAAGAAAAATAAAACAAAAGGACACAAGTGAAGACATTACCTTTAAATCGGGTAGCTTCCTTTGATTTGAGCTCAAATGATTCATTGGAAAGGATTCTGACCAAGTGAGACTTCAAGGAGTTAGAGAGGGATGTGGAGAGATGAAATGGGTAGGGTTTGGCTGATCCAAAGGCTTTGGAAGTGTGGGTAAAGAGGTATAGGTGGGGGCCTTTTATAAGAGTATAAGAGGGGCACTCTTGGAAAGTAAGCAAATGTTACTTTATTTGAAAATGAGTTTCGGATTTAAGAGGTCCCACATTGATATAATTAGTCTATAAGGTGAAAAAGGTTCTAAATCCACCCATACAATAGGTTTTGAACATGTTTAGGTCTTATATATCACATTATCTTTCCATTTTATTTAAATTGTTAAATAATGACATCATCGCTGCATCATCATGATGTCATAAATAATTTAATTTATTTATTGTCTAAAAAATTATAAAAAAAATTACTATGGTGTAGGAAATCTTTTTAGATTTCAAATGAATATTTATAGTCCAAAAGATCATTTATGTAGACAAAATTTAATATATTTTACTTAGGTGATACATTGTTTGTTACATTTAACATTCTTTAAAAATAAAAAGATAAAAAGTCACTTTCTCACAAAAGTGATTCCATGGGGCCCCCAAGTCTGGCACAAGGAATCCCATGGTCGGCCATGAGACAACCGGTAGCCTTAGGACACATGTTGTGGTCATTGTTTTGTTATTATGATATTATGTTATTATCGTTAACTACCCGATTACTCATTAATCAAGATAATTAAGGATAATTACCGTCGTTACTATTCATAATGTCCGAAAACAAAAGAGTCTTAATTACATAATTTGGACATTCTGATTCTAAATATGTAATCCATTTTACCAAATTATAAACAATTAAATTGCAATAATTAATTTAAAAAAAACTTTCTGTTGTCAAAAAAATAGCGGGTTTTTTAGAAACAATATTTATGAAAAGTTTGGCACTTGTTTATGCCAAATTACAAAGTGAAATTAATCCCAATGACCATAATTGGATTAAATGGTAAAAATATGTTCCAATTACACTTTAAAACAAATTAAAAATATAATATAAACATATAATTAAATTTTATGAAAAAATCAGTTTTGATGTAAAATGCAGTATTTTTCACTATTCATTGAAAAATGTACATTGTCATAAAAATACCAAAAATTAACCCAAGGTAAATTTCAATGTCCCAATAATAAATAATATGTTTATTTTGAAAAATAGAGCTTATAAATTTTTTAAAAAGTGGATTTAATAGGGGTTCGCCATCAAAAGGCGGTTAATCGACCTTTTAAAGAATATTAGAATGTTTACGCTTAAAAACTGGATTCATTTGAATTTTTAATCATCTAACATTTATTGTAAAGAGTAGAAATATTTGACAAACATATATATTCATATTTTAGTTATTTCTATTCATTCCTGTCAATACAACGGCTAGGTGTTAACTACAATTAAAATAATATTATTTTATTATTAGAGTGCAACGTAAGATTTCAAAGGAACTCGTTGTTGCGTATTGGGTAAGCCATCGAACATAGCATTCCATTTAAATTAATATTGACATTTTTTTCACAAATATAGATAAATATAAAAATGTCATATTATTTATTTACCTGGGGTGTTACATCCTTCCCCCTTTTGGGAATTGCGTCCTCGCAATTTTAAAATTGAGCTTGGAAACATCCTTGAAAGTCCCACATCGGAACAAGAGTCGGTAAAACAATCACTTTAAAATAAAGAAAGATAAGTACAAAGGTCACTTGAGTTAACCCATACTAGGATTCCATGTAGAAAAATATGGACATGGAGGAGAAAACATAGGGTCATGTTCTGATGGAGAGTGATAGAAAACATGTTTAGGAGAAAGTTAACCACAAGAAAACTACGAACTTGTTATGGGTTAAACGGTATTCGATTGCCCAGTAGGAAAAGTTAATAGACAACATTTTTGTTTTAAGTTACTTTTTATTGAGGAATTTATTCATAAGGAAACATAATCACTTATCATGTTGACTTTCAACTTTTACTAGATTCCTTACACAAACTCATATTTTCTCCAAAAGATGAGTATTTAGGAAGACTTGTTCACATTAAGAGTACTATAATAAATTTCAAGAGAATCACCTAATACACAATAGAAAACTATATACTTCCCATGTCTTTAGACTCTAACCAAAAACACAACCAAAAAGGTTAGTAAAAGATCAGATAATCCAGAAAAGGATAACCCTTTATAAAAAGAAAATCTATTCTTATTCTCCAAAATTTTACCAACAAAACCCAAAGTTCAACGTGAACCATTCAATAAACAATTTGTCCATAAAATTATTCAAATTAAATCAATCTAACATTAAAACCCAAATATTTGAAGGATTTAGTCACATAGTCTTCCAAGTTAAATCGTAACATTTATCTCCAAACAACATCAGTTGCTCTTAATGTCTTGTATTGAAAAGTAATTAACCTAATAACATATCCTCTACGATTGGTTAATAAATATCCATAGATAACCCAAAATCAACTTACTCTTAATTAATAAAATCATCAAACTAAAAATAATTATTCAAACTGACCAGGGACTTCACGTAGTCCAGTGGTAGGTGATAAATACCAGTCGCACTTTGGTTGGTGGTTCGATTCCCGCAGCTTTGTCCGACGCGACGGGTTATCACACGGTCTGCGTGTTGTCCTTTTTACAAAACTATATAATTCTTAAAACATTCCCCAAAATGAGATAAAATCATCAAAAATAATCATAACATATTTTAACCTCAAGTTTATCTCATGCCTTTCATTTTCCATCATAACATATAATAACCCATAATTTCCTCAAAAGTAAAGATCATATAAACTCTAATGGTTACCTTTATAATTATTACCTGAACTTCCACATCGACTGGTCATCTAGTACATGATGAATTACAGATCATACCAAGGTTCAAGTGGTTGATCATGACTCCTTGATAGTTAGTTTAGAACAACCACGAGTTTCCTCATTGAATCCCCCATTTTATCTAGTATCCTAATCCGAGAACCACCACAGTTTCCTTCAAACTTGTTGTCTCTTTGGTGCCTGCTAGATCCATCCACTTACTAAAAACAGAAATGTCAATGTGAGTATATCAACAAAACCATCATGTACTAATGAGGAGGATAAACACTAATATATACGTACCCATTCACTTTATCTAAAACTAGGACTCTTTCTGTAATCATAACCATTATGGTAATGTCACTTATGCTTAGAGGATACCCTAACCTCTAAAGTTATCTAAACCGGACTTTGATACCAACTATAAGGCCCCAACCTTAAACCTTACTTAATCTTGAGTTATTACAAGATTACACATTGAGGATCTTTTCAGGTTTAGATTTTTAGAGAATTAGATCATGAAACTTGCAATACATTCCATATTTAAACAAAGTGGTTACATAAAAGACAGTATTCATTCTTCCCATCAACGGAAACATAATTAAAAAAAACACGGATTCTATCGTGACACATCTTTGACACTATCATCACATCATGTACCTTTCCCTTGACCTGTGAAATTTTTTTCAAAAACATGGGATGAGCATAAAAATCTCAGTAAGGGTTATAAAAATATGGAAAGGAAACATGAGTTCATGTATTCATAAGAATGCAATCATACTTTACCCATAAAACATAGGCACTTTAACATACCTCATCAAATCATGAATAAATCATAGAAATCATAAGACATAAAAGGTAACTTGAGGAATTCATAACATTCTTACGTAGGGAGTAACCCTCTTGGTTACGTTTAGAATACCCACCACAGTATATTCCCTAAATCTCTTCGGAGAAACCTTAACGTTTCACTCCTTCGCGTTACCCAATGCATTGGAGAGCTATATCGGGCTCACCCGCCCTTAGTTTATCATAGAACCACCCGTCTTCATAACAATGCCAAAGAACCATAACATAATCGTATCACATAAAACATGCATAAAGGAAACATAACATTTCCACATTTCAATCACAAGATATCAATACAACACATTGATATAATAAAAACGTTATGAAAACCATTTTCAATACCATAATAAAAGAAAAGAAAAACATGGTATTTATTTTTCTTTTAAAAATAAGGTATGGCTTGTAGAGGAAGCCGAAACTCAAATAATGTTCACAGCGGCAGAGAAGTTGTTGTCGCCACATACGTATGACAAAAAACATTCCCTTTTGTAATTTAGTAAAACATTTCGTATAAAGAAAGATTCATTTTGGATAAACGTAAAAGTAAAAGGGGTTTATACACCGTATAAAAGAAGGTTGTGTATAAAATAAAATATGCCTGAATGAAAGGAGATTGAGACGAAGTCCCATACAAAGACGGTATCCTTGGTTTAAGGATAAATCAATTACATAATTATGTGTGAAAAATGAATACACCAAATATAAGTGGATATTAAGTGTAAAATAATCAAATTTCATTCACACATATTCAAAGGATGACATATTCAATAACTACATGTTGAACCCAAAGAAATCGAAATTGGGTTAAGAAGTTCCCTTGACAGCCAAACGACGTCACATCAAAATGAGTTGATGAGCGATAAAAAGTGTATCTCATCTCTTTGACATAAAATTTACATCAATAATGATATATGAGAGCATATCCCAACATAACAATATGTAAATTAAAATACCCAATAAAAGAAGTCTTTTAAAAAGAGGAGGGTGAAAGGTTCCCTTATCGACTTGGATATCATTCAAAACATACACCCCATGAAAGAAGGACAATACATCATTGATTTAAATACTCATAAATGAAAGTATATTAAACAAAGAGTAGAATAATGGGCAGTAAATATACCAATAAAAGGAAATTGTGGAAAATTTAGCATAAATCTCATGGGAATAAAAGTGAGATGAAAAATCCCTTATGAAAACTCAGCAGCCTAACAGCGCCACATAAAACTTACAAAATTGGATTGATGAGATAAAATAGGGTATCTAATAATATTAACATAATGTTTATAGAAAGAGTAATATAAAATAACATCCCCCAACATAACAAGAGGAGCTTAAAAGAAGTGACATAAAGGAGAGTACTTAAAAAGAAAGAGATAGGTTAGATCTCTTACGAAAATTTGGCAGCCTAACGGCGCCACTGAAAACATCCAAATTGGATTGATGAGAGAGAATAGGGTCTCTCATCACATGAACATAAAAATTACAGTAAGATTAATATAAACGAACATCCCAATAACAAGAAATATGAGCTTTAAAAGAAATGACATAAAAGATTGTACTTAAAAAGAAAGAGAGGAGTAGGACCCCTTACCTCGTGTCCGACATGACTCGATCGTTCTTTAATATCCTGAATAATAAAATTTGGTCAATTTATAATTGATTAAGGAACTCCTTTAAATATTATTATTCAGTTCATATCACATATTATAATGTTTTAATAATTGGTTAATAAAGTGAGTTCATATCAGACGCTTTTGTCAATGTTCAGTACATGAGTAAAAATTGAACGTGTTGGAGAAGAATTTTCCATGTAGTTATAGGTACATCATCTCCAGAATGGTATTTATGTTTTAAATATCATATATATCTAGTATATATTCATTTTATACTATTCCATAGCATTTTGAGATAAAAAATTAAAAGCACCGTTCATGGAGACGGTAGTCCGTACGTACGCATGAACGCTACTTTCATCTTTTTTCCATATTGATGGAATTAAAACAAAATGAGAGATATATATATTATAATTACAGAATGATACCCATCATTTAGATGGAATATATTACATATATATACATTATATATATGTACCTATAATAGTACATAATATTTGGAGATAATAAGTGAAATGTACCGTTCATGGAGACGGTAAGCCGTACGTACGCATGAACGCTACTTTCATTTTTTTTTATTAAATTGAATGAAATAATAAATATATAAAGGTATAATATAATTCCAGTAGGATAACATATGTAATACCATTAATTCCATCCTTTATACGTCCCACATATGGCATTAACGAATCAAATCACTTTGAGGGGGCGGTAGTCCGCACTTCCTAAAATGAAGATATCGCGTTTACCCATAATGGAAATCATAAAGGTATTCCATAAATGAAAAATACAGAAGCTTAAAGAAAACATAAAAATATTATATATCATATATAAATATAGTGACATCTTAATGGCCACCTTTGAAGGTGTTAAAATAATGTTGAACAATCATCGTTTCGGGAGACATAAATTCGTCATCCACGAAAACAATATGTTCTTTAACCATTAGATGTAGCTGTGTGTAAGTGTAGCTCAAATACTTCTTATAACAACATCCTAGTGTATTTAAGATACTGGATTTGTTACAAAATAAATGAATAAAAAGAGTTTAGGGGGTTGGAGAAGAAAAATAAAACAAAAGGACACAAGTGAAGACATTACCTTTAAATCGGGTAGCTTCCTTTGATTTGAGCTCAAAGGCTTCATTGGAAAGGATTCTGCCCTAGTGAGACTTCATAGAGTTAGAGTGGGATGTGGAGAGATGAAATGGGCAGGGGTTGGCCGAGCCAAAGGCTTTGTAAGTGTGGGTAAAGAGGTAGAGGTGGGGGCCTTTTATAAGAGGAGAGGAGGGCACTCTTGGAAAGTAAGCAAATGTTACTTTATTTGAAAATGAGTTTCGGATTTAAGAGGTCCCACATTGATATAATTCGTCGATAAGGTGATAAAATTTAGAAATCCACCCATCCTATAGGTTTTGGACATGTGTATATCTTAGATATTACATTATCATTCCATTTTATTTAAATCGTTAAATAATGAGGTCATTGCTGCATCATCATGATGTCATAAAAAATTTAATTTATTTAATGTGTAAAAAATTATATAAAAAATAATATGGTGTAGGAAATAATTTTATATTTCCAATGAATATTTATAGTCCAAAAGATAATTTATGTAGACAAAATTAAAAATATTTTACTTAGGTGATACATTCTTTGTTACATTTAACATTCTTTAAAAATAAAAAGATAAAAAGTCACTTTCTCACAATAGTGATTCAATGGGGCCCCCAAGTTTGGCACAAGGCATCCCATGGTCGGCCAGGAGACAACCAGTAGCCTTAGTACACATTTTGCAGTCATTTTTTTATTATTATGATTTTATCTTATTATCTTTAACTACCCGATTACTCATTAATCAAGATAATTAAAGATAATTACCGTCATTACTATTCATAATGTTCAAAAACAAAAGAGTATTAATTAAATAATTTGGACCTTCTGATTCCAAATATGTAATCCATTTTACCAAATTCAAATCAAATAAATTTCAATAATTAATTTAAAAAAAACTTCCCGTTGTCAAAACAAATAGCGGGTTTTTTAGAAACAATATTTATGAAACGTTTTGGCACTTGTTTATGCCCAATTCCAAAGTGAAATTAATTCCAATGACCATCATTGGATTAAATGGTAAAATTATATCCCAAGTACACTTTAAAACAAATTAAAAAGATAATATAAACATATAATTATATTATATGAAAATGCAGTTTTGATGTAAAATGCAGTTTTCTTCACTATTCATTGAAAAATGTACATTGTCAGAAAAATACCAAAAATTAACCCAAGGTAATTTTCAATGTCCCAATAATAAATAATATGATGATTTTGAAAAATAGTGATTATTAAATTTTCAAAAAGTGGATTTAAAAGGGGTTCGCCATCAAAAGGCGGTTAATCGACCTTTTAAAGAATATTAGAATGTTTACGCTTAAAAACTGGATTCATTTGCATTTTTAATCCGCTAAAATTTATTGTAAAGAGTAAAAATATTTGACAAACATATATAATCATATTTTAGTTATTTCTATTCATTCCTGTCAATACAATGGCTAGGCATTAACAACAATTAAAATAATATTATTTTATTATTAGAGTGAAACTTAAGATTTCAAAGGAACTCGTTGTTGCGTATTGGGTAAGCCATCGAACATAGCATTACATTTAAATTAATATTGAAATTTTATTCACAAATAGGGATAAATATAAAAATTTCATATTATTTATTTACCTGGGGTGTTACATCCTTCCCCCCTTTTGGGAATTTCATCCTCGCAATTTTAAAATTGTGCTTGGAAACATCTTTGAAAGTCCCACATCGGAACAAGAGTCGGTAAAACAATCACATTAAAATAAAGAAAGATAAGTACAAAGGTCACCCGAGTTAACCCATACTAGGATTCCATGTAGAAAAATATAGAAATGGAGGAGAAAACATAGGGTCATGTTCTGATAGAGAGTGATAGAAAACATGTTTAGGAGAAAGTTAACCACAAGAAAATCACAAACTTGTGATGAGTTAAACGGTATTCGATTACCCAGTAGGAAAAGTTAATAGAAAACATTTTTGTTTTAAGTTACTTTTTATTGAGGAATTTATTCATAAGGAAACATAATCACTTATCATGTTGACTTTCAACTTTTATTAGATTCCTTACACAAACTCATATTTTCTCCGAAAGACAAGTATTTAGGAAGAATTGTTCACATTAAGAGTACTATAATCAATTTTTAGAGAATCACCTAATCCACAATAGAGAACTATATACTTCCCATGTCTTTAGACTCTAACCAAAACCAAAACCAAAAAGGTTAGTACAAGATCAGATAATCCAGAAATGGATAACCCTTTATAAAAAGAAAATCTATTCTTAATCTCCAAAATTTGCCCAACAAAACCCAAAGTTCAACGAGAACCATTCAATAAACAATTTGTCCATAAAATTATTCAATGTAAACCAATCTAAGATTGAAACCCAAATATTTGAAGGATTTAGTCACATAGTCTTCCAAGTTAAATCGTAACATTTATCTCCAAACAACATTAGTTTCTCTTAACGTCTCGTATTGAAAATTAATTAACCTAATCACATATCCTCCATGATAGGTTAATAAATATCCCTACATAACCCAAAATAAACTTACTCTTAATTCATAAAATCATCTAACTAAAAAGAATCAGTCAAACTGACCAGAGACTTCACGTAGTCCAGTGGTAGGTGATAAATACCAGCTGCACTTTGGTTGTGGGTTCGATTCCCGCAGCTTTGTCCGACGCGACCGGTTGTCACACGGTCTGCGAGTTGTCCTTTTTCCAAAACTACATAATTCTTAAAACATTCCCCAAAATGACATAAAATCATCAAAAATAATCATAACATAATTTAACCTCAAGTTTATCTCATGCATTTCATTTTCCATCATAACATATAATAATCTATAATTTCCTCAAAAGTAAGGATCATATAAACTCTAATGGTTACCTTTATAATTATTACCTGAACTTCCACATCGATTGGTCATCTATTACATGATGCATTACAGATCATACCAAGGTTCAAGTGGTTGATCATGACTCCTTGATAGTTTTTTTAGAACAACCACAAGTTTCCTCATTGAATCCCCCATTTTATCTAGTATCCTAATCAGAGAACCACCACAGTTTCCTTCAAACTTGTTGTCTCTTTGGTGCCTGCTCGATCCATCCATTTACTAAAAACAGAAATGTCATTGTGAGTATATCAACAAAACCATCATGTACTAATGAGGAGGATAAACACTAATATATACGTACCCATTCACTTTATCTAAAACTAGGACTCTTTATGAAATCCTATCCATTATGGTAATGTCACTTATGCTTAGAGGATACCCTAACCTCTAAAGTTATCTAAACTGAACGTTGATACCAACTATAGGGCCCCAGCCTTAAACCTTACTTAATCTTGAGTTATTACAATATTACACATTGAGGATCTTTTCAGGTTTAGAGTTTTAGAGAATTAGATCATTAAACTTGCATTACGTTCCACATTTAAACAAAGCGGTTACATAAAATACAGTATTCATTCTTCCCATCAACAGAAACATATTTAAAATAAAACACGGATTCTTTGTTGACACATCCTTGACACTATCATCACATAATGTACCTTTCAATTGACCTGTGAAAAACATTTCAAAAACATGGGATGAGCATAAAAAGATCAGTAAGGGTTATAAAAATATGGAAAGGAAACATGAGTTCATATATTCATAAGAATGAAATCATACATTACCCATAAAACATAGTCACTTTAACATACCTCATCAAATCATGAATAAACCATAGAAATCATAAGACATAAAAGGTAACTTGAGTCATTCATAACATTCTTATGTAGGGAGTAACCCTCTTGGTTATGTTTGGAATACCCACTACAGTATATTCCCTAAATCTCTTCAGAGAAAACTTAAAGTTTCACTCCTTCGCGTTACCCAATGCATTGGAGAGCTATATCGGGATCACCCGCCCTTAGTTTATCACGGAACCACACGTCTTCATAACAATACGCAAGAACCATAACATAATCATATCACATAAAACATGCATAAAGGAAACATAACATTTCCACATTTCAATCACTATATATCAATACAACACATTGATATAATAAAAACATTATGAAAACCATTTTCAATACCAAAATAAAAGGAAAGTAAAACCTGGTACTTTTTTTTAAAGAAGGTATGGCTAGTAGAGGAACCCGAAAATCAAATAATGGTCACGGCGGCGGAGAAGTCGTTGTCACCGCATACGTATGACAAAAAACATTCCCTTTTGTCGTTTAGTAAAACAGTTCGTATAAAGAAAGATTCCTTTTGGATAAACATAAAAGTCAAAGTGGTTTATACACCGTATAAAAGAAGGTTGTGTATAAAATAAAATATGCCTCAATGAAAGGAGATTGAGACGAAGTCCCATACAAAGACGATATCCTTGGTTTAAGGATAAATCAATTACATAATTATGTGTGACAAACGAATACACCAAATATAAGTGGATATTAAGTGTAAAATAATCAAAGGTCATTCACAAATATTCAAAGGATGACATATTCAATAACTACATGTTGAACCCAAAGAAATCGAAATTGGGTTAAGAAGTTCCCTTGACAGCCAAACGGCATCACATCAAAATGAGTTGACGAGAGATAAAAAGTGTATCCCATCTCTTGGACATAAAATTTACATCAATAAAGATATATGAGAACATATCCCAACATAAAAATATGTAAATTAAAAGACCCAATAAAAGAATTCTTTTAAAAAGAGGAGGGTGAAAGGTTCCCCTACCGACTTGGGTATCTTTCAAAACATACACCCCATGAAAGAAGGACAATACATCATTGATGTAAATAATCATAAACGAAAGTATATTACATAAAGATTAGAATAATGGGCAGTACATACAACAGTCAAAGTAAATTGTGGGAAATGTAGCATAGATCTCACGGGAATAAAAGTGAGATGAAAAATCCCTTACGAAAACTCGGCAGCCTAACGGCGCCACATAAAACTTACAAAAATGGGTTGATGAGATCAAATAGGGTATCTCATCAAATTAACATAAAGTTTATAGAAAGAGGAATATAAAATATCATCCCCCAACATAACAAGAGGAGCTTAAAATAAGTGACATACATGAGAGTACTTAAAAACAAAGTGATAGGTTAGATCTCTTACGAAAATTCGGCAGCCTAACGGCGCCACTCAAAACTTCCAAAATGGATTGATGAGAGAGAATAGGGTCTCTCATCACATGAACATAAATATTAGAGTAAGATTAATATAAAAGAACATCCCAATAACAAGAAATATGAGCTTTAAAAGGAATTACATTAAAGAGTGTACTTAAAAAGAGAGAGAGGAGTAGGATCCTTTACCTCGTGTCCGACATGACTCGATCGTTATTTAATCTCCTGAATAATAAAATTTGGTCAATTTATAATTTCTTAAGGAACTCCTTTAATTATTATTTTTCAGTTCATATCACATATTATAATGTTATAATAATTGGTTAATAAAGTGAGTTCGTATCAGACGTTTTTGTCGATGTTCTGTACATGAGTAAAAATTGAACTTGTTGGAAATGAATTTTCAATGTAGTTATAGGTACATCATCTCCAGAATAGTATTTATTTTTTAAATATCTTATATATCCAGTATATATTCATTTTATACTATTTAATATCATTTGGAGATAAAAAATTAAAAGCACCGTTCATGGAGACGGTAGGCCGTACGTACACATGAACGCTACTTTCATTTTTTTGCCTTATTAATGGAATTAAAACAAAATGAGAGAGATATATATTATAATTCCAGAATGATACCCATAATTTAGATGTAATATATTACATATATATCCATTATATATATGTACTTATAATAGTACATAACATTTCAAGATATGAAATGAAATGTACCGTTCATAGAGACGGTAAGTCGTACGTACGCATGAATGCTACTTTCAGTTATTTTTTTTGTATTCAATTGAATGAAATAATAAAGATATAAAGGTATACTATAATTCCAGTAGGATAACATATACAATACCATTAATTTCATACTTTATACGTCCCACATATGGCATTAACGAATCAAATCACTTTGAGGGGGCGGTAGTCCGCACTTCCTAAAATGAAGATATCGCGTTTATCCATAATGGAATCCATAAAGGTATGGAATAAATGAAAAACACAGAATATTAAGGAAAACATAAACATATTATATATCATATATAAATATATTTAAATATTAATGGCCACCTTTGAAGGTGTTAAAATAATGTTGAACAATCATCGTTTCGGGAGGCAGAAATTCGCCATCCACGGAAACAGTATGTTCTTTAACCATTATATGTAGGTGTGTGTAAGTGTAGCTCTAATACTTCTTATAAAAACAACCTAGTATATTTAAGATACTGGATTTGTTACAAAATAAATGAATAAAAAGAGTTTAGGGGGTTGGAGAAGAAAAATAAAATAAAAGGACACAAGTGAAGACATTACCTTTAAATCGGGTAGCTTCCTTTTATTTGAGCTCAAAGGCTTCATTGGAAAGGATTAATACCAAGTGAGGCTTCAAGGAGTTAGAGAGGGATGTGGAGAGATGAAATGGGCAGGGGTTGGCCGAGCCAAAGGCTTTGGAAGCGTGGGTAAAGAGGTAGAGGTGGGGGCCTTTTATAAGAGGAGAGGAGGGGCACTCTTGGAAAGTAAGCAAATGTTACTTTATTTGAAAATGAGTTTCGGATTTAAAAGGTCCCACATTTATATAATTAGTTTATAAGGTGATAAAGGTTAGAAATAAACCCATCCAATAGGTTTTGGACTTGTTTAGGTCTTAGATATTATATTATCTTTCCATTTTATTTAAATCGTTAAATAATGAGGTCATCACTGCATCATCATGATGTCATAAATAATTTAATTTATTTAATGTCTAAAAAATTATAACAAAATACTATGTTGTTCGAAATATATTTATATTTCCAATGAATATTTATAGTCCAAAAGATCATTTATGTAGACAAAATTAAAAATATTTTACTTAGTTGATACATTCATTGTTACATTTAACATTCTTGAAAAATAAAAAGATAAAAAGTCACTTTCTCACAAACGTGATTCCATGGGGCCCCCAAGTTTGGCACAAGGCATCCCATGGTCAGCCATTAGACAACCAGTAGCCTTAGGACACATGTTGTGGTCATTTTATTATTATTATGATATTATCTTATTATCTTTAACTTCCCGATTACTCATTAAAACAAAATAATTAAAGATAATTATCATCATTACTATTAATAATGTCCAAAAATAGAAGATTATTAATTAAATAATTTGTACGTTATGATTAAAAATATGTAATACATTTTACCAAATTCAAAACAAATAAATTTCAATAATTATTTTAAAAAAAACTTCCCGTTGTCAAAACAAATAGCGGGTTTTTTTAGAAACAATATTTATGAAAAGTTTGGCACTTGTTTATGCCTAATTACAAAGTGAAATTAATTCCAATGACCATTATTTGATTAAATTGTAAAAATATATTTAAATTAAACTTTAAAACAAATTAAAAAGATAATATAACAAAATAATTAAATTATATGAAAAAGCAGTTTTGATGTAAAATGCAGTATTATTCACTATTCATTGAAAAATGTACATTGTCAGAAAAATTCCAAAAATTAACCCAAGGTAAATTTAAATGTCCCAAAAATAAATAATATGTTTATTTTGAAAAATAGAGCTTATAAAATTTTCAAAAAGTGGATTTAAAAGGGGTTCGCCATCAAAAGGCGGTTAATCGGCCTTTTAAAGAATATTAGAATGTTTACGCTTAAAAACTGGATTCATTTGCATTTTTATTCCTCTAACATTTATTGTAAAGAGTAAAAATATTTGACTAACATATATAATCATATTTTAGTTATTTCTATTCATTCCTGTCAATACAACGTCTAGGCGTTAACTACATTTAAAATAATATTATTTTATTATTAGAGTGCAATGTAAGATTTCAAAGGAACTCGTTGTTGCGTATTGGGTAAGCCATCGAACATAACATTCCATTTAAATTAATATTGACATTTTATTCACAAATAAAGATAAATATAAAAATTTCACATTCTTTATTTACCTGGGGTGTTACAATAAACCCATTTTATTTTAATATCTTTTTTTTAATTAGAACATTTAAAATAATTGAGAGGGTATATAATTTTTAGGCCCCACCATTCAGTCTTGTCTAAATAATCCCTCATATAAAATAATAGAGATAAATAATATACCTTATCAAATATCTGTATTGAATAATGAATACATATTTATCATTATTTCCCCAAATAAAAAAATAACATTAAAAGTAGACACCATATGTAAAATGGATTATGCTATAAGAAATAATAATATCAATGGTATAAGATATGAATAATTAAAGGAAATTAATTTTTCAATGGTGATATGAAATTGAATATTTCAAGGGAAATAACAAAGGAATAAGTTAAATAAATTTCATTAAAATCCTTGGACAAAAAAATCAAAATAAATTGGTGGAAGAATTATAAAATTTTCAATATAACATATCCCGTGTGGATTAAAAATAAATGGTCGTTGTCATTGATGAATGGAAATATTATAAAAATCTATTTCAAAATCATCCTAGAGGAAAATATATTTTTTATTTTGAAAAACTTTTTGAAAATATTTTTTTGTGAAAATAACTTTTAAAATCATTTACATTAAATCATATCCTTCAATACTTGAAAAATTATATTCTAAGTAATGATCGCTGGTAAATCCATAGATTTCATACAAGATAAAAAAAATTCCTTTAAAATGGTAAAAAGGAATGAAAAGTGGCTCATTTGAAAAAAATACAAGAAGATTAAATTGAATCAAAATTAAAGTAAAAAATGTTAAAATGGTCATTATTAATTCACATTTGGAATTGTTAAAACTTATTTTAAAACCATCTTTAAAAAATGGGTTTATATAATAATTCAAGTTCACTGCTTTAAGAGAGAACAAAAGATGGGTTTTTTACAACGGATTCAAAAACATTTCTAGTGTCAAAGAGTGTAAAAATGAAACAATTACAAGATAATGGTATTGAATAATAATAAGATGAAAAAATTAAAGGTTTTATTAAATATTGATCAAATAATTTCTTCTGATGTAAATTCAAGTGTAAACAATAACGAACAAAATGAGATTGTGAAGTAAACCCAATAAAAGATCACAACGTTGATGTGAGAGTAAATAAATGAATAGATTGTGGGTGTAAAATTTAAATCCACATAAATAAGTGTAAATACAAAAAATATTGTCAAAATTGGTTACATGCATAATCAAATAATATTAACTCCAATGAGGAAGTAATATGACCCAAGGAAAAGAATCATGTATTGAAATTATTTACCACTAGGTAATTTTAGGTTGTAATCACTTTAGAAGAAAAAAATAAAATTTAAACACAAATTACCATGAATAAATATTTATTAATCATATTACATTTCAATTTGGTATTATGTACACCATATATATGAAATTATTTGTGAAAAAATAAGGCATGTCTCATGGAATGTAAACTGAGACGGAAATCCTATACCTTTTATTTTTTTCCAGGAGACCATCCTTTATACTCATGTATATGGGTTTTAAAAATTTTACCAACATATAACAAAACCATAAAGATATTTTTTATACATCATTACTCATTTAATAATAACCCTTAATTATATAGACTATTCTAGGTGTAAATTTCCTAGTTTCTCTAGTAATTTTTTACTTTTTGTTGTTGTTTCTATTAGCTAGATCATAGGTTAATAATCTCCAAAATTTTACCCCATGAGTTAAATATCATATATATAAATTATATAATTATTTATCATAATCTATTGTATTTGAAGATAACAAATGACTTGCACGATTTAGGGATATTGTAGGTCATACGTACGCATGAACACTACTTCCATTTCATTGGCATATAAGAAGTGTGAAAAATAAAAAGAAACATATGTATATTATAGGTAAATAATATATTAATTTCATATATGAAACATAGGTTTATTAAAATAAAACTTCATATAATCTACGTATAGTTTTAAAGAATCACATCGTTTTGAGGTGAGGGTTGTCCACCCTCAACGAACAAAGCTATGGTATTTACACAGAATGGAATGTATAATGGTTGGTGTTATAAATGAATAAAAATTTATAAAGTCATAAAAAATTTCATATATATAATATATAAACATTTTTTCAATCCTAATTATCATCCATGAATGGTTTTGATGTAAAAAATTAATAATGTCATTTTGTGAGGTGGTAGTACATTGTAAACATAAACTGTGAGTTCAATTTCCACTAGATGGATGTGTGAGTATGTTTAGTCCTAAAACATAATATAAAAAAACTAAGTATATTTAGGATATTTATTTATAATATAATAATTTAATAAAAATATATGATGGGGTGGGGAATGAAGATAACACAAAATTGAAAGAGGAAGGATGTTACCTCTTCATTGGGTAACTCCTCTTGATTTTACAAAATGAGATTCCATGGAAGTAATTATTCCAAAAAGGAGGCCTTCAGTATGATGGGATGTATTTTTAGGATATATTTGGTTAGATCGTGGTAATGATAAATTGTCTTGAGAGTTTTGAATAGGTGGGAGGGCTCATTTTCTTCTTAGAGTTGATAGGACTAGAACTCTTGTAAATTTTTTGAATTGGAATTCCACCTAAGTTTCCCACCTGTATAGTGGATCCAATAATGAAAAATATTGGATACAGTGGAGTATAGGGCCTATAAATGTCCATTAAATGTCTTTTTTATAATTATCTATGTCATTTTGACCCTTATGTTTAAGGTTTTGTCCCTTGTTAAACCAAATTTCACAATAATTGTAGTACTAAATTTTAATTAAATTCCCTAATATTTTCCATCAATAAATTATTCTAAATTATTTGAAATTGTATATTATTATGATTATAAATATTTACTAAATTTTATCAAATCCCAAACACATATGTGTGAGAAAGTATTTTAAATTTAATCTCATATACTTGTTGACAGCCCATGTTTTTAATGTAAAAACCTTCAAATTTTTTCAATGTTTTGATATCTAATATCAATTTGAAAATATTTATAATAATAAAAATTGGATTTATTGATCTATAATTGATATAATTTTACATGTAAAAAATTATAACTATAATCAATCATTATAAGTAAATTATACTAATTATTAGTTTTGAATTTAAAAGCATTGTTTTTCATTATTCATAAAAATTTAAAACATTACAAAAAATACAATAAAATTGACCCTAACCTAAATTTTAAGTTTATATTTCAAATATAATGTTTATTTTGAAAAATAAAATCTAACAAATTTAAAAAATTGTATTTAATATAGGTTATCCATTAAAAAGAGATAAAAAGTTCCCTTTTAAAAAATAAGGGTTTTTAAACCAAATATTGTGTTTCTTCTTATCCTATGTTTATAAAATATTTTGGAGGAATATAAAAAAATTTAAAGCAATATTATATATACATATATATATATATTACATTATTATTAGTCAGTAATTGTAATTACATTAAACTATTAAGAGAAAATATTTTTGTAATCACAATAATACAAATATTTCCATTATATTCAATTCGTTTATATTTTAATTTATGATTACATAGAAACTAATGAATACATCATATTATATATATATATTTAGAATTATGTTTTTAATATTCGCAATTTTAAATTTAATGTCAAGGTAATATACTATTATATTAAATAATATTGTTTTAATAATATATTATTGTTCTCTAAAACATAGGCTTGCATGTAACGCATGACATTGAAGAAACTCGTTGTTACATGTGATGTAAGTTATCAACATGTTCCATGAATTAAAATATATAGAATAATTTTAATCTCTTTAAATTAGTAATTATATTGTAATGTATTGGGATATTATGTTCCCTTATGTTCTTGTTGTTGCATTTCATATACATTATCAAATAGAATGTTAGTTCTTTATAATTCAGGGGAATTACATTAAGGATGAATAATATTATGTATTGGGTTTATATGTATTAGTGAAATAATGTTTGGGGATGTATCAAGTTTTTCATAAGTGATTTCATTACAAAGTCTAATTATGGAGGGTTTCTTTCCATAAACACTTCAGTGTTCCAATTTTTTTTGATACAATGTGCTCTCCAAAATTAAATTATTTAAATATTTTTAAAATGATATAAATGTTTTTATGGAATGATATTGAAACATGATATTTTTATATTGGTGAATTTTTATGTAAATGTAACTCGTGATTTTTAAGGTTATTGTCAGATTTATAAAAAAATTATGTAATCGTAAATGGGAAAATTTAATGATGATGTTATAATAGAATTTCTAAATTGATATAGATATTTTGAAAAATATTATTTAATTTAATTTTCTATTTATGAATATGTGATATTATTAAATCTTGTTTATTTTTATTGTCTATGATAGGTATTTAAGGATCATTATAAAATCCCACATTATTTTTTGAGCCTTTCCTTCAAGACAATGATTAAATAGGGTTGTCATTCATCTCGTGAGTAAGAGATATCAAATGTTTTAAAATCATGTACATATAGTTCCTCACTTTGGTAAAATACAAAAATTTTATAAGTAGTGATGGTTTTATAAAATGTAAGAAATTATTATGGGTTTGGTTATAATTTAATTAAAATATTAGTTATTGATGAAATGCGATATACATTGGATTTTTTTTATAATATTTCATGGGGAAAATAATGGTTTGATAAAATAAACCTATATTTTATGATTTTTTCACATACTTATTAGGATTTAGTAGTAATTGGTATATAATTATATATTATTTTACTCATCGTTTACACGAATAACTCATTGTCAATGTATGTTATACTGAAATTTATATAGTTGAATACAAGATAGCCTTTAGAATAATGAAAAACCATATAAATGGTAGTTAAATTGTGATTTTATAGTAGATTAATAATTATTTGTATATTACAACCTAATTTTTATAAAATAAAGGTCAATTTAAATTATCATTTTGGCTTGTAATTTTTTAGAAATATGTGCCTGCTATTTTTAAATATAAATACATTTTCTATGAAGTATGTTTCTGTTAGTCTTATCACATATATAAAATTTTACCATGATTCATTTTATTTTTGATGATTTATTTATACAATAAATTGTGTCCCATGTCCAATTGTCATTAGAATATTCATGCTATCAATAAATCATTTCAATATTAGGGATATAAACTTTTTATATGAAGTGTGAGTTGACATAGGAGAAATCACCCCACAATAATATATTTTAGGAATTTTTTAATTTATTTAGAGTCACTACATATTTTAAGAATACATGAATGGATAATGAACATTCTGTATGGAGTCATGTGAGATTAAGTATGTCATGTTTGGTAGAGATATTACATATAATGTAAAACACATTTCCCACATCCTCAAATAAAATCAATATTTTCCACTGGTCCGCTATATATTAAAAATATATTAATTAATATTAAACATAGTTAAAGATGAGGAACATTATATAAAACTAATGTAGCATCTCTCATTCTCTCTGATTGTAATACCTACAAGGCATTAAGAATTATATAATCATTAAGTAACAAATCCCTTGTAAAATAATATAGATTTATTATTTAGGATTTATAATAGTATTACTCAACCTCCTTAATGGATTCATATTTTATTATGGTCCAAAAGAATCCTCAAAAACACCATAAAAATCTCAAAAATATATATCAAATTTGGAATATTAGAAGAGTGTTTTGTAATGAATAAAACATGTCAATGTTACAAATATTTTTATTTAGAGCATAATCCCAAAATATTAATTTTCAATATCTTAAAACCATTAATAATATTAAATCTCTCATTTTTTAATTCTTATATTAATGGACCACATTAAATAAAATTGTACAAGGAAACATATTTTCAAATTATTTCACTATATCCACCACTCACAAAACATAAAACTGTACTTATATCCATAAAAATAATTATACACAATAAATCATTACAGAAATAGAAATTTTCTTAAGTACTAATGATAAAAAACATAAATCATATAAAATTATTACAAAATTAAACATTTGGGGCAGGAAAAATATTAAAAAATTACTAAAATAATGAAAACATTATTTTTATTCCATAGATTATGAGAAAAAAATATATTTAATCCCATTAATTAACATTTAAAAACATTACCTCAACAATTATACAAAATTCAATGAAACGATTTATCATTATGTATATCCTCCCCATCATTAAAACAGTTAAACATTAAAAATATTAAAGATAATCATTTAAATGAATAATAAACTATTAATATCTAAAATTTTTATTACCTTTAATATATAAAAAACAAATTCATTCTACAAAATTTATATATGAATAAATGAATTTTTTTGTTTCTTGGTAGATAAAATCCATATGAGATTCCTTTTCCCTTCTTCTCTCTTATAATCCACCATGATTCCAATGTAATCATACTAAGAGAATAAATAATATTGAAAAAATATATATGGTATTAATTATCAACATCATGTTAAAAAACTATAACATAATTTTCAACATCATTATCACCCATAATCAATCACATAATAATTAATATGCTTGTATATATAAATTTCGGAATCATTTAAGTGTTTATGAATTCACTGTTGCTGGGAAGGAAAAGAAAAATGTAACACAACATCATTAACATAGTTGATCTAGTTAAAAGTTTAAATGAACATTGGTGGTTAAAAAATTAAATTACCATGTCAATGATATATTTATATTGGAGAAACTAGAAGAAATAAAATATCTCCTACATTTAATTCATGGGTTCTATAGCTTTGATTAATATAAAAGCTATATATTCTCTACACATTCCTCTTTCGAATTTCATGGGTGTAAATTATCTAAAGTCATATAAAAAAATGATGTTTCAAATTATATAATATATGAATATATGATCTTATAATGAGGTATAACCTCTATGAATCATATATATTTCATAAACCTTGTTGAATTATATATTGTAAGGAACAATATAACACATATTACCATAATCATGTTCTGCGTTCTATTATACAATGTTAATATATCGTCATTGTTTTGATATATGATAATTTTATTCGATGATTTAGTTAGGTAGAAGAATATTCAACATAAATTTTCCAATCATTATCCAAATAAGCTATCGTTAATCAAAAGTATTTTATATGTTGAATCATACGAGTGCATGATGAATTCTACTACATGATTAATTCTTCATCGATTAGTTGCAAATTTAAAAAATAAATTCAATTTAGTTTTTTTTTCTATTGTACATGTAAGTTAATAATTTTTCATAAAGCATACCAAAGACCTATTTATATTGTGATGATTTTAAGGGAAATTAAATTTATGGTTCATAATTATTCTCCAGAAATAATATTATATTTCATTCATTTTCAACGTGTAATTGTATCATAACATGGTCCTTAAATTGATCCATAAGTATATTTTGGCGATCAATTAGCATAGGGATGCATCCCATATGTTTACATACATTCAAGAAGATATCATTGGTTTCTTCTTATTTATATCCATTGAACGAATGTTTTAATATAAGAGATTCGATCAGAAATTGTAAAATTTTCACATGTTCTTATGTTTTTAAAAATTGTTTTTAGTTTAAAATCAAATATTTCTTATGTTTTGGGTTTATTTTTTATCCATTATTTAAATAATTATTATTAAATACTTAGAAACCTATTCGTGGCATCAGATCCATTCCATGTGTCTTGACTCACAAAATCTCATCCAAAAATATGTAAAAAAATTAATATTGTTTTGATCTCGTATTCGATATTATGAAATTTGATATAGACTGTGAATTTTTGATTGTGTTGTGGTAAATGATATCATAATCTATTATAGGATATCTTTATATGATAATTCAAATAATAACATGTGAGAAAGGGAAAATCCTTTTGTTGTAACACATCTTAACAAACGATATGTTGAGGAATAATATATGATGGGGTCGATTGTAATTTTCCATGAATTAAAAAATAGTGATTTTCATCAACCTTAATATATATTTTAGATCATAAAATATAACTCCCAAAATTCTAATGTTTTATCATTGGAATATCATAATCATGATATTTCTTTTGAACAATTTTGTGGCTTGTGATACAAAAATATCCTCAAATATGATAGATAATGAATGTGTTATCTATTATAAGTCATGAAACACAAGTTTTAAATCATTTTAATTATTTAATCATGGTGGAGGTGTATGAAATAACCATGTGAATGAATATAATATATAAAGAAATTAAATTTTAAAATTTTTTATTTATGAATTGAATAAAATAATTTATAAAATGATTATCAATTATTGGAATATGTATGTTTTAATATTTATTTAAATTATAAATTATAAATAAATTAATTATTATGTTTTCATAATTAAATATTATACATTTATTTAGCATTATAAAATTATATATTTAAAATATAAATTGGTAATATTTAAATACAATTGAGTTTCTATATAATGGCTTATATTTTTTATATCATGTTTCTAAATTGGAATTTTATATTAATTTATAAAATATTTATATATTGAAAAATTGTTCTAATATTAAAAAGATTATATTGAATTATTAATTATCTAGTATTTTTAACATGAAATGTTCAAATAAATAGAAATATTTGAGAACATACTATAACCATATCAATATGAGTTTTACTGATTTATATAATCATTTTTCAAAAAATATTAAATGTGTATTATTTTGATCATGTAAATTTTTTACATTACATATATGAAATAGATAATAATTATTATATAAAATAACGTATATTTAACAAAATTCAATATTGAAATATAATTTGGAGTGTTCATATTAGAAATGAATATAAGGAAATTATCTTTATTTTGTTACTAAATTTTTATATTTAATGTCTAAATTATAGAGTTTCTATAATTAATAGATTTGCAAACAATTCAAAAGAAATTATATCATTTCAGATTTTTGAAGATGCAGATTTGTTAAATGTAATTCATTTAATTATTCATGAAAGTAAATATTATATTATGAATGGATTTATGAATCTAAATATTTTCTTATAAGGTACCATAATTAATTTCCTTTTCACTGCTATGATTTTTTCTTATAAAATGTTGCACGCATAAATTCTGGTGTAAAATATAGTTTTCAAATATTATGTGTTTGAAAAATTATGTAATTAATGTCACTCTTGTGTAAATAATCATTCATAGATGGATGTTATGTAGCACCACAAACATGATTGGGACATTAAACACTATCTAGAGAAGTTGATGTTGGATACCTACTACTTCTTGTTTACTCTAGTAGGGATAAATGGATTCATATGAATCTATGATTTTAATTGAAATTATTTTATATAAATTATACAAAAAATTCAATTGGTTTTGGTAAATATTTTTTTTATTTTAGGTACAAGAAAATATGTCGATTTTGTAATGACTTTATTTAAATATCCTTTAAAAATATTTATTTAGTGAAATTAAAATGATTAATAAATAAATCACTTTAAGGATGAATACATTTAATGATATAAAATTAGATAATATGGTTATATATTTAAGACCCCTTAGTCAAATAACATGTGTAATATTCCTTCAAAAAAACTTATTAATAACTCATTAATTGAGTATGGGAAATCATAACTATAAGGTGTGCATGAATTATATTATTTAAGTGATAAATATTATATTCTACCCTATATATTGGGTGCATATATATTATAGGACCTTTGGGTTACACTTCTCCAAAAAACCTAAGTAAAACGATACAAGAAGAATATAGTTGATTTAATATATTAAATGGATTTAGATAAATAATTTTCATCTTTTTTATAAAAGTGTCATATATGACAAGATTAAAGTGACTATTTACCAGATATAATAAAGAATTTTGTTATGGGATTGCTAGAGATGATTTAAAAACAATATTAACCCAAAACTTAAAGTGATATAATAATAAAAGGGGTCATCAATTTATTAGAATCAAATTTATTATGATTCCTTATTGAATAACTCTAAAAAAAATATTCTCATATAATAAAATATTATGTTATAGATATAATGGAATTGAAGTAATTATTAATGAATTTTAGATTAAGAGAAAAAAAATAATGATTCAAAATTACTCGATTTGAATATAAATATAAATATCAATATTAAGGGATATGGAAAATTTGTATGTGCTATAGAAATATCTTACAGCGTTTTAAAAAATTTATGTTGTTTATCTAGATGATTTGTTTTTATAGGATGACTAGAGTAATTTTGATTAGATTTACAAGGAATTTTTTAAAAAATTAATAAATAAATTTAATCACTTCCTATGTAGTCTATATGATATGGTACATACATTACATAGAACTATAGGTGATTCATTTTTTGGATTGATCTAGAAATAGAATTCTAACTACAATAATATATGAAAATATTATGGCAATGTATATGTGTTCAAAAAAATAATTTCCTTTATATTTTAATGATGGATGAATAAAATGTGAATGTTTTAGTATAAACTTCTATATTAATTGTGAAAAGTGTAAAATATATAATAAGAAGGATGAAATTCCATTAGAATGTCTAATAACTAGTCTACAAATGTATGATCAATAATTTTGAAACCAAAGGCCAGTTTCAAGAAAGAGGGGTCATAATATCCTTATATAAAATTATGTAGGATACCAGAAGGCATTTGATAATCTATTTTGAGATTCTAGAAAAGGTTTCATTATTTTAAATATATGTTATTATATTTTTAAGGGTATATAATACCAAATTATTTTATTGTTAGTGTAGTAAATATACATGAGTTTGAATACAAATTAGAATTGATAGAGGGTATATTTTTCATTAAAATGTTGTACCAAGTGTTTATTTTCATTATATTTGGAATGAAAATATATATTTAATCATAATAGAATATTAATGATGCATTTTTATTCTCATCCAACTTCTGTTATATGAAAATTATTTTTATTTTTTAACACATAGTTGTTATGACTAAAATGACATGATTTTCTTCATAGAAATGATTTCTGATTCATAAAAATATATAAATTATCTTGAAAATGAGATAAAAATTAAAATATATTTTTTACAATATGGGGAAATAAATTCCACTACCCATCTGTGAAATATTTTAATAAATAGTTCCATTTTTGAAACATATAACACAAAAAAAAAATAGAATTCCCTATAAGATATGGTTGTAAATAGATCATTTAATATTATTTACACTAATGTAAATGAGTCTTGCTTCTTAAAAATATTGTTTTTTCTGTATCTTAATATGATATTTTGGTAATAATATAGTTTTTTAAGACTTGGTGGGATGTCTTTTGACTCCAATAATTTCAAAGTAAAAAAACTAAAAGCGTATAAAAGATGAAATTAAAATTGAATGCCACTATGTTTCTTAAAGGTATTTATGATTGGTTTTTATTGAAGGATAATATAAAGAATTACATATATTTTATATAATTATATAAATGGAATAAATTAGCTGGAAATTTCTATGATGAATATGATGAACATAAAAAAATTTATATGTAGAAAACATAATATATTAACATTGTAACATTTGATATTTTGAATTAATGGTATTTGAAAAACAAGTTTGATGATTTTAATATTATAAATATTATTTGTGAATCTCTCCATTTTCCAGGTACTTCATTCTTCACAAATGTTACTAACTACAAGTTTTTAGTGGGAGGATTATATAAGATCTCTGTAAGGAAATAGATTTAATTATATCGAGATGAAATGAATTTAATAAAACCCTAAATGTGATGAAAAATGGGCTTTATGGTGGATTATCATATGATATATTTTTAAAAAATTTCTTATGTGTTTTGTAATTTTTTAAATATATTAAGAATATAGAAAGTAATGTGTTTTAAAAAAGTTAGTCTTCATCTTAAAATTATTTAATTTTAACTACATATATTCCTGCAAAAAAATGATAATTTGACACTTAAAGTATTACTTTGAGTTCACGCTACCTCATGTTCATCATCATGTGTTAAAGTTTGTGATGAATCTTAAATATTATAATTATTATGATTTTTTAGGACATATAAAATCCTCATGGGAAAAAATGAGTTTAGTGTGTCAGATAACCCATAAAGTATAGCATACGCAGTTTCATACTCTATGTCTTTAGAGTACTAGGGTTGAATGATTACTATTTGGATACCCTAAATCTTATGTCATTATAAGACACCTATAATGATAACATAATACATTGATACCATTTTTATTAAATCCTTGATATTGTTCTAATAAGGGTATGGTTGGGTATGTTGTTGATCATGCCATCAGTTGAGTCTTAACAAATATAGGATTTTTCCTTCAATATATGGTGTCTAACATCTGGTTCTCCATTTGCGATAAGTTGAAGGACTAAAAATTCATGCCTAAATATGAATATTTTTATTATATTATGTATTATATGAGGGGGATATTATGTCCTTATATTTCAAAGTGGGTGACATATGATGTGTTCAAAAACATGGTCAGTTTATTCAACTAGAATCATGAATGTGGGAGAAGGTAAATGCATAAACATAATTTTTCTATTACAGAAATTTTAAGGCTTTTAATAATGGTTCATATTTAATTTCAAGAATGAATGTGATACCAGTAGTGGAAATAGTTCTCAAGAAACATGTATTTGCTGTAGATCATGACTGGTCCTTTTATAGTTTAATTGCATTGATGCTTTTATAATGGTCCCTATTTTATCTCAATTTATTAATTAAGGAATTAATATTTCATTTTAAAACACTATAGGACCTTGGGATCATAGGTTTTTATTGATTTAATTGTGATTTTGTGTTACTAGGAATGGAGAGGTACCCTAAATTGATTCTATATTTTTTTGAAAATGCATTACGGATGTACATTCCCAGCATATTGTATATGACGTGATACAAGGTGAAATTTAGTATAGCGTTAAAAAAATTTAGAAGATATAAAAATGTTTTTTAGTTTATTTCATGTGTTATTATGCTTCTAGAACTAGAATTTCCCAATGAGAAGCTTTGCATATTTCCTCAAGAAGATGTGTATCAGAATCCATATCATGAGACATTCGATAATCTCATTAAGTAGTTTGTTGTATTATATGGGAATAATTTTCATATTTAAGAGTATATAATAAATTTATCTATGTAATACCATATGTTAAACTTTTTAACATCTTGTTATTATTTTATCATATACACCCTTAATCACATCATCGTATTCCCCTCCTTTGAAATTGGGAGGATACTTATAATGTTGAAGTCAGATATTTGTTTTTCTTTAAACATTATCCATCCTTTTTTGTTGGATGTTGGAAGATTTCATGCTGTGTAAAAAGGTTACACGCAGTGTAATTTCATCTGGTTATAAGACATTATAGGGGATTCATGATGTGAAATAATAGAGTTTGAATGGTGGTTTCACAGTCTGAATTTCTATAATGGCGTTTATTGAATCTGAGGTGATGCATTTTTTGGCATACTTATACATCAGGTATTTGAGAACAAGTAACCGTATTTCACATTGTGAAATATCCCAAATACAGTTTTAATTCATGAATTTTTTTGTTTTTCTTCGTTCTTTATTTCCAGACTCCTTCACCCTCGACTTAGAGTTATTCCTTCATATTTTTCAAAGACACCTTTATTCCAGATACTTTTGTTTGATGTCTGATCACTATTACAATTTTTTGTGTCTCTTCAGGTAAGTTTTCCTAATAATTATTCATTTAATTTGATCATTATATCTCTAATGGCTGGGATATTCAGATATGTTCTATTAAGATAGTGTTTCTTCTTGGTTCCACCGAGGCTTGTGGTGCGATATCGCCCCTAAGGCCTTTTCCTTTATAGATTGTGGTGTAGTGGGAATCCATATTTCAATTATGTGTCTTCTTCCTATATTTTTAGACCTTTTTTATGATTTGGATTAATAATTCGATGTGTGGATTTTATTCTAGGGACATTATGGACATTTTTGTGTTTTCTTGATTTTGGATTCGATTACAGGCATGTACTACCCATGGTTTGAGGTATTTGGTTTCATCTCTAGCCTAATATAATGGATATTGATGTTTTTCTTTATAAACATTTTCATTATATATGATTTTCCTGATTTCATGGGTCTGTTGAAAATATTGTTTTAATTAAAAATGGTTTTTCCTTGTTTATTGAAAAATTGAATGGAAAAGTGGTATTTTCAATGCAATGAAATGAACATTGAAATGGTTTTGAAATGGTTTTCAATGAATTTTAAGGAATTTTGAAAAAATATCTATGGGGTTGACTTGGGTAATTAGGTGGATGGTTTAGCTAGGTTCCATCGTCCATTATTTTTTGATTATCAAGGATGTTTGTCTTGGAGATTTCCTCATTTCCTTAGGCTCGTTGTTCTCGTGGACATATATTCAAATTGTTGGGGGGTTTACACATGGGGTATTCCTATGATTCCTTGGAAAATTGTTCTAGGAACTCTTTAGTGTACATTATTATTTTACAACGAGTAGTATTTGACCTGTACCTATAGTATTCATTGGTGTTGTGATACATGTAATTTTGTTTTGTATTGCTTGGATTTCTGACTTAGCCTTTATATGCATGATCATTCCTATGAAAATTGTTATAGAAAATGATCTTTGAAATTTATATACCATATCTTTTTAGAATTGTTGAAAAGGGAAAATTTTTACAATATTTTCTATAAAAACTACTTTATTGCTTATCATTCCATGTTTTTACTTAAAATGAGAGTACGTAAATTTTTATACAGAGAATTGTTATGGAACAACTAGGTGGGATATGACTTAGCATGATAGATCACACCCTTTGTACCACTTCAATTGTGAATATACCTTTGTTTTTATTACAGTGCATGGAATGGCAAGGCACTGTAGTGAGGTGGAAAGGATTGGGTCAGCTGGTTGGGTAGCTAGTGATGAGATGGAGGGAATTTGTACGTGCTATCATTTGGAGTAGCTATCTGGTATGGGTATTTTTCGGTTGGACATGTCCTTTGGAGTAATTATCTCCTTTTTGATGTCGATGTCTATTTTTTATTATAGTTATTACATATATATCATGTTCTTATTCCACCTTTTCTTTTTTTTGTATATATGTGTCATTTTTTGATCAGGTTGGGTGAAATCATTCCCTCTATTCTTTTGATCGATGTTTGGGTGCTTTTCTCCATCCGATGGGGGTTAGGAACACCTTTTGGTTTTGTAACATAATGAGTTGGGTGTCAGGATAGAGGGAAAACATGGTAATTTTGTCACATTTTGTATCATAATATGTATTTCCTATGGATTCCATGTATTCATATGTCTATTATAATGGAGGTAGGATTTTTGGAACCTTATAGTTATGTTGCAATAAATTCTAGGCCAGCTCCTGTGGTGGGGAGACTCAAGTTTACCAAGGAATTTGTGTTGTGTGTCTCTAGTGTTGAGTTTTTTTAAATCTCATTTTTCTTCATATGTATTTTCTAGTTTGAGGTGATATTTTTTCTATTGTCTAATCATTCTTATGGTTCAGTGCATATGAGTATGCCTATGAGACATCTTCCACGAGTTCCCCAAAAAGATGGGGTTGATGTGCCTCAAGTAACCCCACCTATAAATTAGAATCTCATCGAGACTATCATATGGGTAGTCCATGCTATTGATCAAGATCTTCCACGAGTTCAGAATGTAGTGGTAGAGGTACATCCTGGAGTTGGAGGAGAGGGAGAGAGCGGGATTTCTTGCATAGGAACCCACCATACATTAATGGATATAAAAAACCTCATGAGGCAGAAGCCATACTATATAGGATTGATCAAATTATAGAATTTTTGGAGACACCTATAAACATGTTGGTGATTATTGCAGAATTAAGTCTCATGGGTTCTCGCAAGCGATGGTGAGACTCTATGGTCCAGGTAAATAGACACATGTAATTTGATTAGAAGGGATTCAAAACCATGTTATTCCAGAAGATTTTCTTAGATTCATTGATGTTGGATAAGTCTATAGAGTTATTATCATTGAAAAAGGGATAGCGTTGGGTTTTGGAATACACCAATAATTTTTCTAAACTGGTCTGTTTTCCTTGGGCCTGGTGAATAATAAACAGCAAAAGGCTTAGAAGTACATATAGGTTTTGAGACCATATATCAGATTATAGGAGTTCATTTTGAAGCTTTATACCCATGTGGAGATGGTATAAATATATATTTTAAAAGAAATAAATACAGAGGGAAAGGTTGGACTTGCACATCTTGTCATCCATCTGGTGGTAACATCCTTGGTGTAATGGGAAGAAGAGGAAGTGGAAAGATCATCGCAAGAGTATTGGAGGTGGGTATCATCAGTGATCCTCCTCTACACCGTTAGTTATAGAAGGTAGTGTTCCTAAAAATTTAAATCAGTGGATAAAATGTGGCAACATGAGATTTTCTTTTCCTACAAATGTGAAGGCGAGAATCATTTTTTGACAAGGTGGTCACTAACAATGTTTTTATTAGGCTATGAATATGCTTCATTATGGTCATGGTTTATCGGCTCCAATGACTACTGTGGGGCAGTCAAAAGCTTCATGGACTACAAGGATCCTGCCAAAAACCTTATAATTGAATCGTTTTCACATATTAAATCATTTTCCAATACAATTTAATACAAGTTCTGAAAATAGTGATAGTTACTATCCTTATTAAATATTAAGTAGAAATTTATTTATTTGATGATGGTACTTCCCGCTCTTTTATATATCCATGTTTTATTGAAATTATTAAACATCCAATAAGACATATTCTCTTTGAAATAGAGTTAGTGAAACATCGTGGTAAGAGAAAATAATAGGGCTTCATGCGTCCTTCTTGTTCAATTACAACAGTTGATGCTGAGTTTATTGGGTATTTTCTCATTATCAGTATAGATCCATTTTATATCATCGTAGTTATTGATTGTATTGTCCATTATCAGGATAAGTTTGATTTTTTCATCAGTGTGTTCTATTTCTTAATGTTGATTGGTTCTCTCATGTGTTTCAGGGGAAGTGGGACCTGACATCTACTCATGTAGGACCTTTTTTCCAAGAGCTCAAGAGTTTTCTATCTTCTGATGTGTTTGAGCCTATTGACGTATGTTCTTTAATTTTTTTTCCCTATTATTGTTCAAGACATTACTTATGTTTTTTCATATAACATTACCAGACTTCCTCTTGAGAGAGAGGTTGAGATTATGATTAATACAGTGATAGATATGTAGCCAATATTGATGCCTTCTTAATTCATGGAACTAGTGGAGATGAAATACTTTACGATATAGTTAGAATAATTATTGGAAATAGGTTTCGTTCACACTATTATCCCTCTTTGGAAATTCCCTATTCTCTTAGACATGAAAAGGTATATTTCACTACAGTTATATGTGGAATATCAATGGTTGCACCATATAATGGTTTCCTTTTGTGGATGATCAATTTGATAATTTATATGTGGATAAGTGGTTTTGATGAATGATCATCAGTCGTGTAACTATTGACTCAGAGTTTCAGAGTCTAATATACTGAAGATAGCCATTAAGGGAAGGTATGACCATTATGAATACTATGTGATGCCTTGTTGTCTCACTAACTCTCCATCTGTTTTTATGGATTTGCTGAGTCTGAAAATCCATCAATAATGTGACACTTTTGTGGTACTGTTCATGGATAATATTATTTTTTATTTATAATCAATGCATGAGAATGAACACCATCTGAATTTGGTTCTTGATATTTTTATATTTCACCATATTTATGGAATGATTTCATAATTAATTTATAGATTAAATAAGTGATGTTATTGGATCATTGAATTTCTGAGTATTTCTTGTCAGTTGATCTAGAGAAGGTAAATATTGTTTTTTCAGTTGAAGAACTATGAAATGTCTTTGATATAAGAAGCTTCATTGTTTTGCTGGATTCTGTCAATGGATTCTCATGTAATTCTCTAAGATGGCGTCGCCTTTGACTTCTCTTACCTGGAAGGGGGGAAAATTCACATGGGATATGATGTGAATGTCTTCATTCAATGAAAATGGATGACCTTTGAAATCGGCTACTATTATGATCTTAGAGAAGCATAGTAAGGGTTATGTGGTGTTTTTCAATTATTTTGGGGCTGGTTTGGGATGTTTGATTATGTAGGATAACCAAGTGGTATCTTAAAACAGTAATCATCTTTGACCGCATGAAAGGAATTACACCACTAATGATTTAGAGGTTTCCACAATCATGGATGCACTCATATGTTGGAAGAACTATCTTTTTTTGGATAAGATCATCATCTTATCTGATCATTAGAGTCTGAGTTATATATTTTCTCATAAGGAATTGAATCTCAGGAAGAGTTGATGGGTATAATACCTTCGGATGTTTTAATTAGACATTACCTACAAACTAGAGAATGTAAATGTTGTTACAGATGCTCTTAGTATGAAAGTACTGTCATAGGTGGTAATGGAATCAAATGAAGAGTAGTATATAATGGGGAATTTCACTCAGTTACACCTAGATGCTAAGGAGGATGTTTTATGAGTTGATTTCACCAGTGTCCAGATATCATCATCCATCATGGAGCCTATTTTCAGAGTGAGTAGTAGGATTATGAGTTTCAAAAGACTCAAGAAATCCTTTATGGTGGGGAGACCATTTCAGGTTGGTCTTTCCCTTTAGATAGTATGGTTCACTTCATAAAACTGATTAGTGACCCAGTATATGTGAGGAGATTATTCTTATTCAATTTTCAAAAATCTTCATGGGTAGTTCATTCAATCACTATGGAGATGTATTGTGATATGAGGCAGCGATTGTGGTGGTCGAGCATGAAGCCCGACATTGCATAGTTTGTTTCTCACTGTTATACTTTCCAACGAATAAAGGCGGAGCAATTCAAACCCTCTGGTTTGCTCTTGCCTCTTCCAATGCTAATCTATAAATGGGATGAGGTGTCCATGGATTTTTTTACATTATGACGGACTCCCCGATGCATGAATGTTATCTAGGTTTTTGTTGATCAGTTGATGAAGTATTTTCTTTTCATATAGATCGAGGACACCACTAATGTTGATGATTTGGGTAAGTTGTGTATTAAAGAGATTTTTAGGTCACATGTGATTCCTTATTCCATTGTTTCAAATATGGATATTATTCTTACTTAGAGAATCTAGATGAGTCTTCAAAAGTTAATGGGATCTCAAGTCATGTTTTGAAGATCATACCATCCACAGACAGACGGTCAGACGAAGTGTGTAATTCAAATCATAGAGGATATGATTCATGTGTGTGTCATTGATTTCAAATGACCATGGTATATCCATCTTGGACTAGTTTAGTATTTTTATGAAATCTATTAACAATCTTTCATAAGAATATATCCCTATGAGGCCATTTATGGTCACTCGTGTAGATAACCTCTTTGTTTGGATAAGGTGGGCGAAGATTCTTTAGTTTGAAAAGCTATGGTTCAGAAAAACATCTGAAATGATTCATAATGCACATCGAAATATGGTTACATCCTAGTGTCAAAATAAATTTTATGTGGACTAGTAGTGTTGACGTTTGGATTTTTCCATAAGTGACTATGTTTTCTTAAATTTTTTCCCCAGTTGGGTCACCATTAACTTGGAAAGCATGGAGTATTGGCTCTAATATATTTTGGACCATTTGAATTCACTAATCATCTCAGGAAGGAATCTTATCTGTTCTCATTTCTAGTTTAGTTGATAGGTATTCATGATGTTTTCCATATATCTCTAATCAAGATGTATCACCTTGATCCAACTCACATTCTGAGTAGGGAATAAATTGAGTTAGAGTCTGATTTTCTATTTTGGAGGAACCAATACATATCATTGACTCTCAAGTGACATTATATAATAGGAATTCAATTATATAGGTCATAGTATAAAGAAATAAGGGTCATATTCTCCTAATACATGGTAATTTAATTATTGATGAGGGAGAAATGACATCATCTTTTATTAGGTATAACATCTTCCACCTGACTTCTCAGGAATGGAAAGTCTTTATGGTGGGGAGTTTGTAACATCCCATTACCATATTATTAGGAACATTCTTATCCTCATCATGGAATTCATAGATATTGAGATTTAGAGGATACCTATTATAGTGAAGTTAGAGATTTATTGGACATTCAACTTTATCCAGCCTTTCTACAGGATGTTGGATGATTTCATGCAATGTAGCTGGGTTATACACCATGTAATTTAGGCAGGGTACAATCCATGAAAGATTATTCAATATGTTAAATATTACACACCAGGAATGGTGGTTTAACAACTTGAATGTTTAAAATAACATTTTTTAATATGAGGGGATGTATTTTTTAGTGTACTTGTAAACCATGTATTTCTCGTCATTTAACCATATTACACATCATGATATGGAGCACATCCAGTTTTAAATCATGCATTTATAATATTTTCTTAGACCTTTCATTCTAGACTCATTCACCCTCGACCTAGATTTATTTCTAGGAATATTTTTAATACACCATTCTATCCTGATCGATTCGGTCGATGTCTGATCTCTATTTCGGTTGTAGTCCATATCTCCTAATAAGTTGTATATCCACTTCATCATTTACTTTGATCATTATGTCACTTTTGGATGGTATTTTAGGATCTATTGGGTGAATATTGGGTTTCTTTTTGGTATCTTTTAGATATATTGGGTGATATCACTCTCGAGCCTCTTATATTGTTGTTCATGGTGCGGAGGATGTCTGTTCTTAAGGTATATGATTTCTTCCTATCTTCTGACCCATTTTTTCAGATATGGATTAATATTAATAATTATGGATTTAAATCATTGCCATTCATTGATGAAGTTGAGTTCCATTGATTTTGGATTCCATTATGGGCTTGTGATACCCATGTTTTTGAGGTAGGTGGTTATGTTTCCAGGCTATGATAAGGTATCTTATTTTTTTTAAAAAAACTGGATCATGATTATATATTGGAATTCTCTTTTTCTGTGTGTTAAAAATATTTTTCAATGAAAACTGGTTTTCCCTAGTTAATGTAAAATGGAATGGAAAATGTGTATTTTTTACCAATATAAGGGACATTGAAATGGGTTTTAAATTGTTTTAAAACATTGAAATGAATTCTAAAAACATAATATGTGTTACCTTGGGTACATTGGTGGAAGGTTTAGCTTTGGGCCATCTTCCATTGTTTTTTGATTGGCAAGGTGGTTTTTCAAGAGGCATTGCCGTGTTTCATAGGATTATTGTTCTAGGGGATCGATATTGACATTTTAAGTGGGTTTACTCATAAGTTTTTCTTCTAAATCCTAGGACCATTGTTCGAGGAACTAGTTTGTGCACCTGATTATTATGCTAAGAGTATTCAGTGGCATAGACCTATAATAATCCATGGTTTTTTTGATACCTCTTGTTCTATTTTGTATTTCTTGTCTTTCTAAGATATCCTTGATATGGATTTTTATTCTTGTGAAAAATGATATGGAAAATGTTCATTGAAATTGATAAAACAACTTTTTTTATAACTATGGAAAAAAGGAATATGTTTTCCATTTATCTATAAATTTTTTTTAATTATTTTCCTACCATATTTTTGTATAAAATGAGAAAACAAAAATTTTTATAAAAAGGATTGTTATGGAACAAATGGGAGGGATTATTGTGTTCCCATTTACTCATTCACTTCATACCTCTTCACTGGTTCATTGAACCTTGTTTTTCTTATAGTACATGAAACAGAATGGTTATGTAGTGAGCCCATGAGGTTCATGTCAGTAGGTCAGGTAGTTGGTGGTGATCTGGTGGGAGTTTGTCTATGCCATCATTTGGAGTGGCATTTTAGTTTGGGTCATTTGTAGATGGACTCGTCCTTTTAAGATTTAAGATGTCATCTACTTTTTATATTGTATGTTTCCACTACTCTCTTACATTTTTGGCATGAATATCTTGTTGATCTTTTGTTGTTACTTATTTTAGTAAATATTTTCCATGTTTTTGATAGGGTTGGGTGAAACCATTCCCTATATTATGTTTTTTGATGCCCAGATGCTTTTCCCCATCCTGTGGGGATCATGAATTTCCTTCAGGTACGTAATGGAATGGGTTGGGTGATGGGTTTGAGGGAATCCTAGGATGGAGAGATAAAACCTTTCATGATAGTGATTAATTTACACCATATATTTTTTAATAACATTTTATGTATGAGAGGTTCTCCATCATGTCTAATCAACTAATCTTTCAATAGTTTAAATCTATATAGTTGAGAACTATGGAATTATTCTTAATATAGGTATTGGAATAGGATTATTGAGTACAGATATAGACTATGAGAGGATCATTTTACACATACCTATTAGGTAAATCAAAACTCACATAGATAAAATTATTTTAATGAGGCACATCATACATTTTATGGTCATATGGAAAGCACTAATATGCTTCCATTTATTTTTATGAATCTATGAACAAATTTCATTCATTTTATAGTAATAATACCAAGACTAATATGTCATATAGTTTAATTTAATACACCTACGACCAATTGTTAGTAGTATACATTAATTGTATGTTCTGAAAACTATGACCTCTAGATATGAGTTCATAACAATGAATTTGTGCATGAATTATCCATTAGATGAAATATTATAATTACTTTGTTTATTATTGGTAACTAGATAGTGGAAAAGGATAACTACACACAAAATAGGTGAGATAAAATTTGAATATGGGTTTGCTAAATGAAATCAATATCCATGGATCATTGATTATCCCCAAGGTGGATGACATGTGCTTTGTTTGAACATGGGTACAGTAATAAATATCCATTATATGTTTGGTAGGAAATAATTTATAGGGATGTTTCTAATTATAAATGGATATGAAGAATACTTATTATCATGGGAATATAGAATGAACTAAATTTTTTGGACCCAGCCGACTAAGTAGAAGAAACTTGAGAAAATTACATTATAAAAGGAACAGATAACCATAAGGGTTCTATAAATATGGTATATGACACAGTCTTGCATAACTAATGACTATGTAGTCTGTCGATTTTTGTTAATATGTATCAGTATTTGACCAAGTTAAAAGGATTACATGATGGTTATTGAATCTCTGAGGTGGGAAATGACAAATTCTATCTCATGTAATTGACTTGGGTTAATTCGGTTCATGGTGGGACTCATATATGGTAAATATAGCTCCAAAACATTGGGCAGATAGATTTCTGTTGTTTACTTCTTACTCATGGCCCAAATAGAGGGTATAGGTGAGTTGGCTCCCAAGTGATCCTTTAATGGAAAGGTATGGTTTTATCTTATAGAAGATTAAGAGAATGAGTGGCCTAGTGTATACTTGGAGCTATTGTAATCACTCCACTTATAGAATCCCTTGTTTTAAAATTTATTTTTACTCATTGGGTAAGAGATACATTGGAAAATACTCCATCTCACATGACTAAGGGAATTATTGGGTGAAGTTTTATTTTCATAAATCATCATAAGTCAAACACATTATATAAACTAAATAAACCTACAATCCACTACCTCACTAAGATCATTACTTGAAAATTTACATGGGGATGTTATTAAAGGAATATATAGTCATGTAGGTTCTCAGGTATGACATAATCTTGACATGGGGAATCTGGCGGTTTTGGTTTTCACCTCTTTTCTTTAAATATAGGTTAATTGTTCCTTTTATTTGTAGAATGAGGCATGGGATAATATAAAAAAAATGTGCTACCTAAAATCCCAGCAACAAGATATGGGATCTAGAACATAAAATTGCTTGGGATGGATCCTGATAGAAAACACGTGGCATGGGGGAGTAGTTTTGGATAAGCATCAGTGTGTGGCTAATGGAGTTGTATGGGAATGCAGTTGGTGAGGGAGCTTATTAAATGTAAGGCATTGACTTTAGGAAAAAATCATGCCTCAAACCACTACCACTAAATTGAAATATTTCAAAATAATATTATAAATCAATGGATTTGTGGATGAATTTTTTTTACCACCAATCCCCTCCCCCCATGAAGTAGATCCTTTCATAATGATGACTTTAGAATTCTATTAGGATGAAACATTATCAAGAAATTCGCTCTAGGGAGGTCATTTAGATGTTATTAATGAGGCGGGTTATCACTAAAATAATATTAACAATTCCAATTTGGGATTAAAAGGTATTAATTCATTTTCTATATATGTATGGGTGCACTATTATTATAACAATTGACTTAAGTAGGTGATCCATTTATATTTTAGTTTTCACAATTCACACTAGTGGATATTAGTGTCACATTATTTTTGTAAATGACTCACTTTATTTCATAGTTTTGGAAGTCAAAATAAAAATTATTTGCACATTAAATAAATTTATTTTTATTTTTGTAACTAATTTTATAAATAATAAGTTTTCAATAATAAATTTCTTCAGAAAAATATAATATTTGAAGAGTACAATAACTGGATGAAAATACTATGGATAATTAAAATACAGAAGATGTCTATTTTTCAAAAATCTATAATCCTGAGAAATCCAAAAAAACTCATCAAATTTAAGATAATTACATCAATTTTAGATAAATTCATCAAATTTTAAAGGGAAATGTTTAGTTCATCAGTAAATTTTGATGTTATGGTTTATAATGTTAAGAATTGACTCTAATATTTTGATAATTTTGATATTAAAATTTATTACTATTTCATCAATAAATATATCCACATATTTTAGAATTGGAATAACAATATAAAAAAGTAATTAAAAATATTATTGGTCCTTTTTTGTTCTTGAATTAATTATCTCCATGAGAGAATCTGATCAGCATTGTGTTTTTTTATTTTTGAGTGTTTTTACTAAGAGATATATCTTGTTATATTACATGTAAAATATCATAGAATTTCCCAAATATTTGTTGATTAACTGATCCTTTAGGACAGAACTATTTTGGGCAGAAGAGGATAAAGTGTTTGGGGATATAATATTGTACATACTAATATGTTAATTTATTTAATTCCATGGATATGATGATAGAATACCTACCATCAATTATGTTAGTGGATTATAGGGAAATAATTATAGAGCACCTTACAAAACTTTTAAAGTCATCAATACCATTATTCTAGACTAAATAAATTCCTTTAATTTTTATTTAAAATTGGGGTTTCTAATATTCATTTCATGTAGTATTTGACTTGTTCACCGATAATAATTATATTTTTTTCAACATCTTATGTATTCATGTTTGAGTTTTCACAGAGTTTAAATTTACAATTAATCTTGTTTTAATTTATTCATTCTGATTTTTATAATCCTCCAAAAACTAATTTTTGAGATTTTTATTATAGTTCATATAATATATATTTCTACTCAATGAAAAATAAAATAATTTGATCTTTTTGTATATTCCTATAGTAAAATTAAAATGGATCTCCTCAAGTATTATTTTGAGTTCACCCTACCACATGTTGATTTTCATGTAAAATATTTTTCAATGAATAAAAAATATTAAAATTAGTTGGATTTTGTTTGGATATGTAATATCCTTATGCGACAATAATGAAATTGGTGTGTCGGATAATCCATGAAGTATTCCATATACACTTTCTTACACTATGTATTGAGTATAATAATGTTGAGTGCTTCATATTTTGACACCCTCCTTACTATGGTAATATAAGATACCCATAATGATAATATGAATACATTGATACAATTTTTATTCCATCCTTGATGTCAAGATAATAATGGAATGGTAGGGTATGTTTCTGATAATGAGATCAGTTCAATCTTACCCAATATAGGATTTTTCCTCTCGTATATGGTGTTTATCATATTCTCCTTCAATTGAGATAAATTAGATGGTAAGATTCATAACTAAATAAAAAATTTGTAATGTTATTATCTATTATAATATGGGAATATGATTTACATTTATATCATAGTGAGTGATGTGTGACCTATTCAAAGACATTGTCAGTTTATATACGTATAATGATGAATGTCTGAGATTCTAAATGGATTAAAATAATTTATTTATTGTAGTTATATTATGACTTTTAAAAATGGGTCATATGTAAATAGTAGAATATATGGGATACCGCAAGTGAAAATAGGTCTCTGGATACATGTATTGGGTTGATATCATGACTTGCCACATTATAATTGAGTAGCATTGAAGCTCTTATTAAGGTCACTCTTTTAGTTCAAATTAATAATTAAGTAATTCATATTTCATATCAACTCTCTAAAGGCCCACTATGTAAAACATTTTTTCCGATTTAAAGGAGATTTTTTATTTCTAAACATGGAGAGATACTATAAAAATTATTTAGATATTATCCAAAATTCTTTTCAGATTTAAATTAACACAATATTGTATATGATGTGATATAAGGTAAAATTGATTATGTCTTTAAAAGATATTTTGGTATATATAAAAAAATTTCTCTTGAGATTATTTAATAAGTTATTATTGTTTCTAGAACTTTAATTTCCTCAAGGGCCCCTTTGGATAGTTCTTCAATAAGACATGTATCAGAATCCGGAGCCTAAGATGTTCATTTATCTCACTAGGTAGCTTTTTTTCTTGTATGATAATAATTTAAATTTTTTAGAGTAGTTAGGACATTCGTCTAATTAATAACAACTTTTATCCTTTATAGATAGTGATAAATTAACACCAAACCTTATTTATGACATGGTATGTATAATAGGATATCCATCATCTCTCATCGATTAATTTTTCAAGAATTTATATTTATATTTTTTGATAATTATGTATTTTAACTTAATATAGGGATTTGGATAGGGTTATGGGGTAATTATTTGGAATATTAAAGGATATTTTTACATATACTAATTATGGAACTCAAAACTCACATTGGTATAATCACTATAATGAGGTTCATTATACATTTTATGGTTATATGAAAGGGACTAATGTGGTTCCTTTTAATGTTGAGAAATTGTGAACAAATTTCATTCATTTTATAGTCATTAAAAAATGACTAATATGTAGCATTGTTTAATTTCACACACCTAGGGCCAACCCTATGTTTTATACATTCAGTTTATGTTTCACAAACTATTACCTCTTGATGTGAGTTTTTGTAGAAAAACTGTTGTGTGAATGATGAATTAGTTGAAATATACAATCACCTCATTTATTTTTGGTAACTAGGTGGGGGATAAAAAGTAATACCCACAAAAAAGGTAAGATAAAATTTGAATAAGGATTATATTATTTCAAATTGATATCCATGAATCATCAATTGGTACCAAGGTGGATGAAAGGTTCTGGGTGGAACATGGGAGAAGTTTAAAATAACCATGATATTTATGGTGGGTAATAATTTATAGGGAAGGTCATAATTATCCATTCAGAAGATCAATCCTTATTATAATGGGAATATATAATTAACTAATATTTATATACCTAGTTGAATAAGTCAAACAACATGTGAAAAACCAATTATCAAAGGAATACATAACCACAAAAGTTCCGTAAATATTGTAAATGACATAGTCATGAGTATCTAACGACTATGTAGTTTTTCTAGTTAAGATAATAATATTCATGATTTGACCTATATAATAGGATTCCATGATGGTCATTAAAGGCTCTATGGGGGAAATGACAAATTCTATCACATGTTATCGAATTGGGAAAATGGGGAGCCAATGTGGGACTCCTATTGGATCAAAATAGCTCCAATACAAGGGGTAGATTTATTACTGTAGTTTACTATCTGCTGATGGCCTTAATAGTTGGAATGGTTTAATTGGTTCCCTAGTGATCCATTAAAAGAAAATACATGGATTTATCTTAGGGATTGTTGAGAGAATCAGTGACCCAGTGCCACTTAGAGGTATGGCAATGACTCCAATCATGGTATTGTTGGCCATCAAATGTTATTTTATTCTTTGGGAAATGATACTCTTATATATGGTCCTTATCACATGACTAATAGGATTATTTATTGAAGTGGTAATTCCTAAAGGCTTTATAAGTCAAATTCATTATATAAACGTAATACCCCTATTTTACATTACTTCACCAATATCATTACATAAAAAGTTACATGGGTAATATTGTTAAAGGAAATTATAATCAAGAAGGTTCTCATGTATCACACGATCTTCCCTTAGGCATCTGGTAGATTAGGTTTTCACCTCTATTCTTTAAATAAGAATCCAGAGGATCCTTTTATTAGTTAAACAAGGCATGGGATCATGTAACCAAAAGGAACTACATAAAAAACAAGCTACAAGATATGATATATCATATGTAGATTTGTGAGTTATGGTCTCATGATAGGTTAAATGTGTCATGGGGGAGTAGGTTTGTAAAGGAATGAGTTTGTGTCTAGTGGAGTCATATATGAATGTAGTTGGTGAGGGTGCTTTGGAAAAGTAATGCATGTGGTTGAGATCCAAACCAAGCCTCTAACCACGCCATCTATATTGAAATCATCCACACTATTATTATAACATCATGGATTTGGGAATGATCAAATTTGAGCACCAATCACCTCCTATTATAATGTATATCCATTCAAAATGATGACTGTTGAATTATAAGATGATGAAACATTATCCTGAAATGGGCTCTAGGGAGGGCATGCAAATGGAATTAATGAGGTGGGACATGACTATGACACAATGAACTATGCCAATATGGGACTAAATAGTTGAAATATGATGACTATATATATTATTAGACACTAAATGAGGGTAATATTGATTGTTAATATATATATAATATTCATCTGCTTTATTATTCATAAACACCATTTTTAGTACATTTTACACTTTGAACATCATTTCCCATTATGATTTTAATTCCTTATTAAAATTCACTATTATGTGGTACATTTTTTAACATCATTTAATGTACCCAATGATCTTGATTTTATTTGAATATTTAATTTTAAACATTATAATTATATTGGGAACAATTCATACCTGTGGAGTAATAGAAGATTCACACTAGAAGACCACCAAAATGGGATTTCATGCAAACAATTATGGAGAAGGCAGATTGGACAGCAGCCCACTGATGAGAATGTGGGGCCCAACATAAAGGTCTAATGAATCCCTAATTTAGTGGGATTCTAGAAGAAATATATAGGAACAAACAAATCTTCTTTAGCCAGTGCTAATTCGGCTTCCATTGTGGTTATTCAGGTGGCCCAATTTGAAGATAAAATTCTTGGCTAGATATTGCGGCCCAGAAAACATTCTACAAATCTAATCATATCTCTGAATCCAAAACTCTAAATAGTCCAAATATTTACAGGAGATTGGTATACTTAAGGGGATCCATTTATTGCTTCTATGGACCACTCTAATTCGGAAATCTTGGAGGTCTTCCATGCGTGTCTATTTGGTGGTTGAAAGCTTTCTACCACCTCTGGTCAAGAGTGGAAGAGTCCAAGTTCCACAAGTTTTCCACCACCCTAGGCCTACCATAATCAAGTGGGATTCTTTTTACTATTGGAGTCTCTACCCAAGGCTCCCAAAATGCCTATTTAAGGAGTTTTTTATGTAGGATTTAATCATCTTTGGTGCTTGGTTTCATTGTAGTGTTATGATGCCTCTTTGTGTTTGTAATCAACTTTTTTTTCTAATGTAAGTTGTTTAATTCACCATAGTTTCTTAAAAAAGTTCATCCTTTACTCTAAATATATTTTTATAGATATCATTTTGATATCTTTGGTTCATGGTGTGAATTTATTCACACCATACATTGTGATATTTATCACACAATGGTGGAGTGATCGATTTTTGTTGTTGTTTTAACTTCTTCAATTCCACCCTCTTAAGTCTACTTTCCACTTATGTTGAAGGCATTTCATCAATGTATGGATAACCCACTTATTTGTTGATCCAAGGGAGTATCAAGGGGATGGATTGGATGTTACTTATCACCCAATTAATGTCTAATAACTTCTTTAAATTGTTATTTTTATTCGATGTTTTTTAAACTCCATCGTCCTTGTTGAAATTAGGTGCACACACTTCAAGTGCTAATACGAACCTTTACATTGAAGTTCTCTAAACATTGATCTTTCATGTGTATAGGTTATTTGTATTAACGTGTGTAGTAATTAAACTAGTAGGTGATTATGTTTTTAGATCTTCTTAATTGAACCCATCTCAAATATAAGAAAATGAAATCATTAAAAGAGGAATTCATCCAATCTACCCCGAGCGATAACCTATGATCAACACATTACCTTAATTAGAATTAACTTAAATCATTTAGTGATCCTTTAAAACCATCACAAATCAACCCATGTTTTCCACTTCATATCCAAAAACAATCCATAAAATGTACGTGTCTGTTGGTACTTCTTAGGTCTCTGAGGATTAGACAACCCAAGCTAGACTACAAGGACCGTCCTACCTTCTTATTATGGGTAAATTTGAGCGTGAATGAAATTTTCGCATCATTTTCAGGGATCTAAGTAAGTCATATTAGACATTATCATTCTTTTTTTAATCCCTCTTCTATGTTTTCACCCCCTCACTCCTATGGAATTCAATTTTGAACAAGTCGAAACATGGGAAACCTATCCCTACTGTGATCACCCAACCCCATGTGTGATGTACACTAACCATCCAAGTTTCTACTGGTGGGATAATCAATAAAATATTGAGTCACAAATTTTCAACTCTTATTCTCCACAAAACATTACAAACAATTTTTAGGTCCAATCCCAACAAATCCAATCGAAACATCCTCCTGTGGAATTCCAACAACTTAATTATCCTCTAGGAATAGACTATATGTCTCAACCCCTTGACCATCATGATCCATATAAATTAATTGAGAAATTGTGTCAATAAATGGATAGAATTAATTATGAAGTTTAATCCTTGAGAGTATAACTACAAAGCATTGAAACAGTTATAGAACCCATTCCCAATCAGCTTGTCCATTCCTCATCATTCATAGATGAATCGTGTTACACACAAACATCTCATTAAAATGATAAAAGAATTTTAATTTGATCCTAGGATACCTGAAGAACATGTAGTAATAGTTGATGGGTGTATAAATGAAGAGGAAACTGATTTTTTGTTTTCACAAGTTGGAAATTTGACCTCAGGGATTGAGTGTCCAGAATATTTCCCCATTGATTATTTCTACGAACCAAAAATCACTGTAGAATTGGGAGAAATAAAACACATTGTTTCAAAATCCATTCCAAAAACTGATTTTTCCAATTTAGTGGATGAATTTTATTTTCCAAAAGAACAAATTATATTGAGAAATTTTGACATTGAAATTGAGTTTGATTCAAAGTGCCAACTAATGTGTGAATTTCCTATCCAAACTGAGCTCAAAATTAGTATTCTTCCTTCCTCGTTCAAGTATCCCTTCATAATGTATAACCATGACCTTTATGATATAATTAATTATTCTCTTCAAAATGATAATGTAGGAATGATCATTGATATCTTAGGAAAGACTAGAGAAGCAACGAGATCCACCATTTTGGAAATTCATTGGATTTACCCACTCATTTTAGAATGTAGGATTGTGAATGAAACAAATTATAAACATAGAATAAATCTCAACCTATTAGAATTGGTGAAACATGTGGTCCTTAAAATGATGACTGTTGGTATTGGGTATGTTTTTGGATTCAATTCGGGCTAACAACGTTAAACAATGCACTGCAATCGATGCAACCCAAGGTTTTCATGTTTCCAATAATTTTATTATTTTAATCAACTTCATATTTTAAATAGGATTAATGAATAATTATTATATATAAAGATATTAATCAAATAAACTGTTGACATGTTCTTCTATTATGAGTATTGATGGGTATGAAAGGGGAGAACCATATTCATCTGTGTCACGTGGTGTGATCCGTTAGTAATACCTTACCTAGAAATTTAAAAAGAAGAAATTGTATCATTAGTTCAATTTATTTTTATGTGTTTGTTTGTTAAAATAAAAATAAATAAATAAATATATATATATATATATATATATATAAAGGGACACATCATGGGTCATGGGTCAAACCCCGTCACAGCTGGCGAAGCCGCGAGGAATCGAACCCGGGACCGAAGAGAGACAGGGATGCACGCTTAACACTAACCTACGACTTTTTGTGATTCCTTATTCTATAATTTTTATATATATACTAATATTTTTATTTCTTTATTATATAAATAAATATATATATATATATAGTTTTTTTTTGTTTTGTTTTTGTTTTTTTTTTCACTAGGGAATTCTCAGAGTGACATCGAGATCAAGGTATAAAAAGGGAGTAGGAAGACTTTCAACTTTAACCACCAGGTGACTTCATTCCATGATCCTCATTTTCAATTTCCTTTTTGGACTCTCATTATCTATGTCTACCCCCTTTTAAATTTTCTTTTCATTGAAGACTGGGAATAGTGTTATTTTATGTTGGGGGAGAAAAAATAAAAAATGCTTTTCTGTCAAAAAAATGATGAATGATTTGAAAAACATTGTGTGTAAATGGAAGGAAAATTTCCATTTACATTGAAAATGCTTATACACATATCACATATTGAAAATGAATATCAAATAATTTAGCATGCCTCGATTCTGATTTTAATCCTTGTATAATTTCAAGAGCATTGATTTGGGAATGTGTGGCGGTTTAATGTGATATTTCATGGTTAATAATTTCATCCAAATTAAAAAATCACAACGCACATCATGTGGATAGTGGGGTATTATTTTGAGTTCATGGGGTCCCCCAAATAAATAGCATAGGTTTGGTGATCATTATATTTTTAATATGAGTATTCGATAATTTTTTTTAAAAAAACAATAAATTTGTGTGTAGAGAAATGAAATGAGCTAATGCGTGGTTTTCGGCACATGGGGATCATGACTCCATAGTTGTTTGGCCCAAAGTTAGTAATTTTATCACTATTTATGGTAAATTTAATTTGTTTTATATTGATTTAACTCTATATTATGCCTGAGTATCTGAGCTTCACTTGGTTCCCTAAGGTTATTGAGGCTGGGAGTCATCGGAAAAGTCTCGCTACAGGGGTTGACTCTTTTGAGTGAAATTTCAATTACCATTGAAAAATTACAAAAAGAAAATATATATATATATATATATATATATATAAATTTAATACTCATCTTAATATTTAAATGTGATTCCACTTATCACTTCCATCATTTCCCTCTTGAATAAAGATGAACCCCCATGTCTAACACGATTCACAACACATCATCACTCTTAATTGATTTTGGATGAAATATGGTGATGAATTTGAACAAAGGAATGGGATAGGGATTGGGATCTTCTTATGAAACTATATTGTATTAAAATATTTTTATGGGTTTCATGATTTTTTGGTAGAAGGGTTTTTGGTGATCATTGTGTATTAAAATGTTTTTGGAAAAGGGAATTCAAATTTTATATTGTTGAGATATATTTTTCTTGGGAATAAAAAAAGTCAAGTTGGGGTGTGATTATCCACTATATGAGGATAATATTCATTGTATATATATATAATATTCATGTGCATTATTATTCATAAACACCATTTTTAGGGAATTTTACTATTTGACCATCATTTCACATTATGATTGTAATTCCTCCTTAAAATTCACTATTATGTGGTACATTTTTAACATCATTTAAAGTACTAAATGATCTTGATTTTATTTTAATATTTAATTTTCAGGTTTATAATTATATTGGGAATAATTCATACTTGTGGAGTGTTGGAATAATCACATTGGAAGACCACCAAAATGGGATTTCATGCAACAATTCTGGAGAAGGCAGGTTGGACAGCAGCCCACTAATGAGAATGTGGGGCCCAACATACAGGCCCAATGAATCCCAAATTTCGTGGGATTATAGAAGACATATAGGGGAACAAATAATCCTCCCAGATATAGTTCTTATTTGGTTTTCATTGTGGTTATTCAGGTGGCCCAAGTTGAAGATACAATTCTAGGCCAGATTCTGTGGCCCAGAAAACATCCTACCAATCTAATCATATCTCGGAATCCACAACTCAAAATGGGCCAAAATTTATAGGATATTAGGTGACATGAGGGGATCCATTTTTTTCTTATATGTCCCACCCTAATTCGGCCATCTAGATGGCCTTAGAAGCGCGTCTTTTCGGTGGTTGCAAGCTGGCTGCCACCTTGGGTCAAGAGAGGAGAAGTCCAAGTTCCAAAAGTTTTCAACCACCCTAGGCCTACCATAATCAAGTGGGATGCTTTGTAATATTGTAGGGTCGACCCAATTCTCAAAAAATTCCTATTTAAGGCATTGGTTATGGATGATTTAATCATCTTTGGTGCTTCGTTTCATTGTAGTGTTATGATGTCACTTTGTGTTTGTAATCACATTTCTTTCTAATGTAACTTGTTTAATTAGCTTTAGTTTCATAATAAAAGTTCTTTTTTTACACTTACTAGGTTCTTCTAAATATCACATTGATACCGTTGGTTCAATGTGTGAATTTATTCACTCCATACATGGTGATATTTTTCACACAATGGGGGAGTGATCGATTTTTTGTAGTTGTTTTTACTTCTTCAATTCCACCCTCGTAAGTCTACTTCCCGCTTCTGTTGAAGGCATGTCATCAATGGAGGTCTCACCCACTTATGGGTTGATCCAAGGGAGTTACAAGGGGCTGGAATTTATGTTACTTATCACCCTATTAATGTCTAATAACTTCTTTTAATTGAGATTTTTATTTGATGGTTTTTATAGTCCATCGTCCTTGTTGAATTTAAGGCCACACACTTTAAGTGATAATACGAACCTTTAACTTGAAGTTCTCACAACGTTGATCCTTCAAGTGTATAGGTGATTGTTATTAATTTATGTAGTTATTAAACTTGTAATTTAAGATTTTGTTTTATCTTCTTAAATGAACCCATCTCAAATATAAGAAAAAGAAATCAATAAAAAAGGAAGTCATCCAATCCACCCCAAGAGATAACCTAGGATCAAATCATTACCTTAATTTGAGTTAACTTAAATCTGTTTGTGGTCCTTTAAAACCATATTAAATCAACCCATGTTGGCAAATTCATAGCTGAATACAATCCATATAATGTACGTGTCTGTAGGTACTTCTTAGGTCTCTGAGGATTCGAAAACCCAAGATAGACTACAAGGACCGTCCTACCTTCTTCTTTTGGGTAAATTAGAGCGTGAATCAATATATATTGGGAAAAACTATTACTAGAACAGTTGAAATAATTAGGTGGTCAAATTATAATTCAGTTTTCACCATTCACCCTTGTAGATATTAGTGTGATATTAGTTGAGTCAATGTATCAAATGATTTCATTATCTTTGGAAATAAAAATAAAATCTATATTCCCATTATTTATCTTGATTTATAATTTATTTATTTTTATTATAAATAAATAGTTTTTATTAAGAAGGATTTGGAAAGAAAATAATTCTTGCAGAGTACATTAACTAGTTGATAAAATTGTGTATAAATGATATACAAGAGAAGTTAATATTTTTTAATGTATAGAATAATGATAATTACAAAAAATATTTTTCATCAAATTCAAGATAACTAAATTTGTTTTGGATAAGCTCATCAAATAGAAAAGATAAATGTTTTGTTCATTAGTAAATGGTGATGTTATGGTTGATGATGTTAACAATTGACTCTAATATTTTCAAATTTTTACTACTTAATTTTATTAAAATCTCATCTAGAAATTTATATATATATTCTATAATTGTAATTAAAATAGAAATGAATAGTTCAAAAATTTAATGGTCATTTTTATGTTCTTGAATTACATGTCTCCATAATAGCATCTGATGAGTATTATGGTTTTTCTTTCTATGTGATTTTACTAAGAGCTACATCTTGTGAGATTAAATTTTAAATCTCGTAGTCTATCCCAAATTATTGTTCAATAACTAAACCTTCAAGATAAAGATATTTAAGGGTTGGTAGGATATAGTGATTGAGGATAGGACATTATACATAATAATAGGATAATTCATCAAATTAAATAGATAGGATTATAAAATACATACCATAGGTTATGATAATGGATTCTAGGGAATATTATATAGGGAACATTATAAAAGTTTTAAATTCAATGACACCATTAATGTAATATTGATACCTACCTTTAATTTGGAATTAAAATTATAATTTATAATATCCTTTTCATGTAGTATTTTATTTGTTAACAAGAAATCAATATGTTTATTTAAACATTTGATGTGTTCGCATTTGAGTTTCCACTATGTTTAAATTCCCATTTTATGTTAGTATAATTTCTTCTATTGGAATTTTATAAACCTCCAAAAAATTATTTCTGGTATACTTGTTATAGTTCAAATCACTTATATTCCCACTATATGAAAAATATTTTACATTGATCTTTAACGTGGTGGAGACTCTTAGAGATAAGAATTTCATGTACAGAGTCTTTAAGCATGAGGGACCCAGTAGAAGGTGGTGGGGTATTATGGGACAGGTAGTTAGGAATGTGGTTCATACATAGTCATCCATAAATGGTCTATTCATCATGAGTTAATCCCAACCATGATGAATATAGAGTGATCCTTGTATTTTATAGAGTTTCACTTTGGGGTGATACGATTTTCTCATTATCTGGGTCATTTCATATAGTATCTACATTTTTTTTCTATTTTGGATGAAATGGAAGAGTAGTAGGATAAGAAATTATTGATTTTCTATTGCACATATGATAAATTTGGGTTTTGGGTATTTTACCTGAAAATGTTTTCTCGTGTGCTTTAATAGGCAACATATTTTAGAAATGGGATAGGTAATGAACTGAATTCATGTTTTCATCTAGCTAATAGAGTCATGGAAGCTCAACATAGAAATATAGTGTAAAGTGACTCTTATAGATATTTTAAGTGGAATTATTAAATTTCCATTTATGTTGTAATATTGGTGGAGTATAGTGTGGATTATTCTACCCATTATGTAGGAGGTATATGTTCTCGGTTTTACTCCTTCGGTTGGATGGGACAATTTAATACATCATGTGTGAGGTCAGATAAAATAAGTTCACTAATGTTGAAATATGGGATTTATTTGGTTCTTTTTTTATAATATTCAACATCTATATTCAAGGAAAATGGTAAATGTGAAATAAGAGGTCCTGATTATTAAAATGAGGATCCCTATATGTTGTTCACTCAAGTAACTCTTGTGATACAAAGGTTGGGTCATGATCATGAGATAGTTAGGATTTATGTAATAAATAAGGATCTAGATTCTAGTCGAGAGGGATATTTCATTTTCAGTGTTATCATATTTATAAAATATATGATATCTAATTATTTTTTGATGTAGGACATTCTCATTAATTTATTTGTGATCATGTCATTATTCTCCTAGAATAACGAGTTATGTTTTGTTCCATGTTACTATCTCGTAACACGCCATTGGGAACCAAATTATATAATCATTAGCAGTGTCATGACTTTCCTATAATTTTTTCAAGAAAATTAAATATATTGGATTTAAATTTCATATATATTACTAGATTTAATGTGATATTTGTAATGGGCTTCTTGAATAGTTATCAAGCTCCTCTAAAATGTTACCACAGATGTGTGTATTTATCTACACCAATAGGAGAGTGGTTTGTGCTCACTGGTGAGTGGGGCCCCAGAGATAGTAGGATGGGACTAGATGTGAGCCAAATTAAAGTGATCATGAGACATGTTATAGGCTTAGATATTTCAGTGGTTTTGGTAGTCACTCTAAATATCTTCCCTCTAGTAGTTGATTATTATCAGGATGTTTTCCCATATTAATTCTGAGGTTTTCCTATAGAGATAAGAAATGAATTTGATATTGATCTTATTTTTGGGGTGAAATGATAATTAATACTTCATATAGTATTTCAATATCATAATTAGGTGAGTTGAACATCGAGGTATTGGTTTTGGAGGAGAATATGTTTATCTAAAAAATCAGGTCTCCTTGAGGTGTGCTTTTTTTTTCACAAAGTTGGTGGTCAATAGTCTATGAGTTTCTGTGAATTAGAGGATGTTCAATTAGGTAAAAATGAAGAACACATTGCATTTACCAATGATTTATGATCACTTTTATCAGCTACATGGATCAGGGTTGGTTTTTAAGATTGACCATCATTCAGGTTACTATCACCTTCTCATAAAATTGGATAGTATTCTCAAGAAAACATTTAAGATAATATATGGGTTATTTGAGTATAAGGGCATTCCTTTTGGGTTAAAAATGCATTAACAAAGTTCAAGAATCTTAGAAATAGGATTTTTCACCTATATCTTCATTCATTAATCATTGTTTTTTGGAGTGATTTATTAGTATTTTCTAAAACAACATATATGAATTATAGGAACCCTGATATATTATTGTGTTCATCGTGATCTGATAAACATTATAACCAAATGTTGAAATTCCTTTTTTAAATTGAGGTTGTGGGTTTCCATGAACACGTATTTTTTGAGTCAATGATCACTCTAGATTTAAAGAGGTTATATGCTATAATGTCTTTTCTATGTCTCAATAATGTGTTTGAGAAGAGCTATTTTTTTGGACATCCACACTACTAAAGGTGTTTCCTAATGGAATTATCCCATTTTTAAGATTCAATGATAGGAAAACCCAAAAAAGTGTGAAATTTGTATGTTCCAAATAGTGATAGGAATCACTCCTAAAAATAAATATTATTGTAATCATTCATTATTATATAGAATATTATTGGACATATAATTCTCCTTAGTACATGTAATCACCTAAGTATATACACCAAGAATTTGTGACCTAAAATCCCATTAAGAGGATACATAAGAAAACGAAACAATATAACCTGGGCAGATCAGAATCACTATCATCATAACATATTCATGGGATCATAATCATGATAGGAAGCATTATGAAAATCCTTGAATTGGGGACACGCCTAAAAATGAGACATCATGTACTAGTGGTTAACAGAAACACATAGTTTTGAAAATGGTTAGAAACATGTTCATGAATATTTCAATTTACTCTTGTGGTTCCCCACATTAAACAATGCATTGGAGTGCTACATAATTATAGGTGCACCCATCACATTGTCACAATAACATTAGAATATATAATTCCCGGCACACCCATCAACTTATTACATTTACATTATCATGCATGCCACATAGAACATATATCAATATTTATCATAAAATAAACCATCTAATGGAATGTTTTTTTTTCAAAAATCCTAAATTCATAAAATTTGGGTTCCCAAATTAAATAGGGAATACCATACATGATATAAGAATCATTAACCATGAGTGAAGATAACATTCTTGAGAATTAAATGGTTTTTTATTTTTTTTAATGAAGAGTTCTTTTCGAAACCAATTTTTTTCCTAAACTTATTCATAAAACATATATATCTCCAAAAATGTGAGATAATGGCGATTAAATTATATTTAAGGAATATAAATACTAAAAATGGGGTGAAATAGGGAAAACCCAATTAAAGAGGGCTTGATTTGAGAATTCCCCATACCATTTCTTCGAAATATTCCATCACCTTAATATAATGTATATTAACATCAGATTATTTAATTAATAAATCCATAATACCTTATACATGAATATGATTCATTATGGTTTTATCATGTTCTTTTATAGGCCTTTGGATGAGTTATAGAGGTTAATTTCACCATTCTAGAACATTAATTTTCATGATTAGTTCCCTTTTATTCAGGATTATATATTCATTTATTATGAGGATAAACATCCAAAATTTTTATTTTATGTTATTAATGATCATATAGAAGATGAAATTATCTTACAATGAGGATAAACATCCATAAATTTTTTCTCTTTTATTATTATGAGTATAAGTTACTTCAAGAACCGAAAAGGGTTTATAACATACACATAACATTCTATTTTAGACCATTTACGAACATATTAATAGGCTTTGAGGTAATTAAAGAAAATGATAGGGAATCTTGAATGATGTTAGTAAATTGACACATCCTAGGTGAAAATTTAATTTTTATTATAATAGAGAGGGAGGGAGGAGTTTAATGTTGGATCTTACATTAACATAATATAATTACATCATATGTAAGGAACTATAGTTATCATTATAATTGGATAAATGGATATGAGGATATAATAAGAAAATAGATTTAAATTGAATGTAAATTAAAATCAAAATGGATAGGATTTAACTCTTAAATTCAACTTTTGAAATCTACTTCAAGGAACATAGGCTTGGACTTTTTATAAGACTAAGAGATCTCAGACACAAGGGAGGGGAAAGGGATATGTTTTTGGAAGAATTTTGGAAAGGCTCCAAGCTTGAATGTTATGAGGATCAGAGGGTATGATGGGTAGTATTTATAGTGGAGGAGGGAGGTGTTTTCTCACTATTATATTCATTAATTTATTTTTTTGGATGAAGTCTATAAATAGATTAATATGTTTCTATAAATATGTTAAAATAATGAAGGGTGGTTATATATTAATGTTCTTACATTATCCTTTCATAAAAAATGATTAAAAAATGAATGTAATTAATATTTATAGAAAATTACCATATTTTTCTATTTTTCAAATATTCATGTATTTTAGAAAAATCCCAAAACATTACCCTAACCATTTTCCAACATTTAAAATTAAAAAATGAACTCCTTTTATGAAAATAATTTTTTAAATTTGATAAGTTTGTTTTTTATTTAACAACATCATTTACGTGGAAAATATAGATTTTAAAATTATAACTGATTTTGTAATACATTGAAAATTACTTAAGGTGTCATTATGTTATCGTAAAATCATAAGAGATGAAAGTATTAATTTATGAATACATTTTATGAAAAAAAAATCATTTAAATTATTAAATTAATAATATAATTGTAATTACATATTTATGACATATAAAACTACCAAAGATCAATTAATAATTTTAAAAATATTTACATTATTATAAAATGATATTGTTATATCATATTTTAACTTATATGAAACCAAAATTTTATTTATACTATCATGGGTGAGTATACTATTCAAATGGCTGGTTTAGAATTAATAAGGTTAATATTTCTATTTCTAATGTCAAGTCACATTTTATTTAGTATTGGTTCCTTACCACCTATAAATCATTTTATTTAATTAATTATTCATTTATAAAGGTCTTAATATGGTCTCTAAGTGATTTAATGTGATTTATACTATGTGATATTTCTTAATTATGGTAGAAATTCTTTTGATAATAGTTTTGGTCGTTACATTATCTAATTGGTGAGAGGATTATCATCTACATAGACCATAGGAGTATGTAATATATTTTCTCTTAGAATGATCTCTTTCAACAATACATGAATTGAGATGATTTCCTATAGATATTAAACATTGAAATTATCAATTATCTAGGGGAAGGTGTTGTCATTGCATATTCTCTTATTATGAAGACACCGTAGACATATGATCTTCGAGATAGACCATGAAAGGGGGAACGAAATTTGATGAGATTGTTGGCGAAGTGTCTAATGGATTTATTGTAGGGGCATGGTGTTATGACATGTTCTCCTTTAGTAAACATGTATTATTGTGTGGACCTTGTGATAGTAATCCAAGAATTATATCATGGTTTTATGTTGATAATGGAAGGCTTGATGAGAGATTGTTTATTTTCATATGGTTCTTAGTTTATGAATACATAATATATATCCTTAGGAGTGTAGTTTTGCAATTTTCCTAGAGATATCAGTCCATGATAGAATATTATGCTTAGAAATATAATGTGAATGCAAGGTCAATGAATATGTACCCTGATATCTAATGTTATTAATGGTGGATAGGTATAAATAATGTTTTCATCTTCTTTTTCTTGTGGTTCCTTACCTTCCATATTGTAAAAGGTGAGCATCAACTTCCTGGTGGTTTTCCATATCCACTTCTAGGACCTATATGGAAGTGGGAAGATGACTTCGTGATGGGGTTACCTAAGACAATGAGTAGTAATGATATATATTAGTATTTGTTCAATAATATAATTAATTATTCCTAATTTATTCTAATTTGATAGATATATTGAGTTTATCTGTTGGGGATGTTGTACATATAGGATATTTATTCCAGTATAGAGATAATTTGATAATCATATGAAAGAGATACATACTTTTTACATCATCATATTGGGAGGGATAACAAATGGATTTATGTACCCAACTAAAAAATATAATATCATATCATTTAATCATTAATGGATAGTTAAAATTGTACAATCCAAATGTTAGAAGTTGTTATGTAGGAATGTGTATTGGAATTACTTGTAGAGTGGGATGATCACATATACTTATTTCAGCTTGTGTACAATAATATCTTCAATGATTCTATTAATTTGATTCTTTATGAGGTTATTTATAGACATCCTTATCCCTCACCAAAGTGATTCAATTATTATGGTGAGGAATCATTTGTGGGGACAATAATTGAACATGATACCTATGAAAATGTGTATTCTATCCAAAAGTTGTTAGTCACCACTTAGTACAAGAAACTATTATATGTTGATAAGAGGATGAAACCCCTTGGAGTTTCCTACTGGTGACCCTATTTTCTTACGGGTGAATTATCAACTGGGGAATCAATGGCCATGGAAGCAAGGGATTTTAGAAATGTGATTTATTGTTCCCTTTAGGAATATTGATCGTTCATATATAGTGTTTTTTCATTTAGGTATTCAATCAAATTATCCAGGTATGAATGATGTGTTTCATGTATCTCAACATCAAAAGAACATTTCAAATATGTGAATTTTTTTAATTTGAGAATGTTAAGATTGATATTAAAAAATAATTTGTACAATGATAAGTATAGATCAATGAACTGAGTGTGAAAATATTGGAGGTGAAGATTGAACCAAATATTTAGATTTCATGTCAAATTTAAGATAAATATTAGGAATGGGAATCTAATATTTAGGATTAATTGCCTGAGTTACTAGATTAATATGAAAATAGATTCTTCTCGTGGATGGTAAGTATATAGTGTTAGAGAATCTGACAGCCTTAGAAATTTTAGGTGTCTTTTGAGTTATTTTGGACATTTACTCATGTATTTTTGATCTATTAATTTTTTTGGGGTCATTTATTGGGGGTTATAGTTGTTTTTTGAGGGGTATAGTTGTCTTTTATAGACCACATTGTTTAATCATGGCTTAACCAAAAAATGTTTATTATCTAGGAACTATGTTTATTTTTTTATAGGAAGATGGGGTTGGAAATTGTTTGGGTACATAGATTTTCTAATCATGTAGCATTCCCAAAGTAACCATGAAACCATGCACAGTTAAATCACACCTTTTTTCAAACCATTAAACCTCTCCTTAAAACCATGAATCACACTCCAATGGCCAAAATCATAGTGGATACATATCTTTAACAGTTTTTTAACCAAACGGTAAGGTTTCCTTGAAGAGGTAGTGTACCTCGCACTCTCACACCTAGGTTTTTAGACCATGTTCACAAGAATATAATGATCTTTATGCCTACTTTATTTCCCAAGAACACTTTTTTATTGATAGTTATTTCTAATAATAATATGGATAATGAACCTAGAGACTCTTGTGGGTGTTATTTAGGAATTATTTCCCAATGTTCTTTGATTCTATTTGATTTATAGCAGTCAATCCTAATAATTCCACTGTATAAAAATGATATCCCATTGTTATTATCCATAGAATCAATCATAGATCTATGTTCTTATGGATAGATATATAAACCCTTTTATTAACTACAATGAAATTATTTGATTATTGATCGTTAAGAAGGTGGATCTGTATAATTATAATGTTTTTCTTCTGTGGATAGAGATCCACCATTGATGATAATCTCTTTAGGTATGTTAAATTTAATCTAATTCTACAAAAAATTAATTTGAATTTTATTCTATAATCCATTCTAATGTTGAATAATGATTTTTTCTAGGTATCCTTGGTTTTCCAGTATTTTTTATTAGTGTGTGGATATGATTTATTTATCATATGTTGATGAAACATGATGTTGGAATCATTTCTATTAAACTCGGAAGTTCCATATCATATAAATTCATTATATAGGTCTGTTTTAATGATATGATAGTTTCTATACCTTGATAAATATCAGATGTTTGATCACACTATATCTTGTGATAACATGTTCAAGTTTTTATTACATGTGCTTCTATGTGTATCCCCTCAGACCATGCTTGATGTTTAATCACATGTGCGTGTTGATTGTGATACTGTGTATGATGGTGGTTCATAAGTGTCTGTATATGGCTACTGAAACACTTTCTAACTCTAGACTTTTTTATAACATATATCTAATTATTAAATAGCTGATAGAATCAATGTTTCAGAGTTTAGATTGATAGGTGACCATGAAAATACTAGTCAACTCCATAGAGTGGGAGCACGAATAACGGGACTCATTGGTGATTTATTGCGTTTGAAGGTTAACACTATATCATGGAATATATGGGGGAATTTCATGCAGCCTATGTAATAGTGTCCATATTTTCATTATAATATAGTGATGGGGAATGGGCTTCTATATGAGAGAGAGTAAATTATATTTGAATTATTATATGGTGTATAATCGTAGGAAATCATGTAACCATGTATTATGAGATTTTTCCCTTAAAGGCAGGTGTGGAGTTGTTCCTTCAAGGTAGAATGTGAATTTATTTAAAGGTATATTTATTTAAAAACAAGATATAAATCATTTAATCCATTTAATGTGATATTTTTAATATATAAAACTATATAAATAATTCTTGGGGATGGTGATGACTTAGTAAGAACAAGATTGATTAGTACTTGATTGTTTTAAACATTCTTGGGGATTTACTTATTTTCATGTCATACATACTTATGTATGTGAACATATTGTATGGACTAATCATGGAATAAAACTCGATTTATACTCTCACCCTCCACCGTAATCTCAATTCATGTGAAAACTTCATGATTTGGTTTCTATGGAACTTAAAGGGCCTAGTAATAGGGAGCATAAGAGATGGATTAAGGGTTTTTATGAGGTATCATTGATGATTTTAGAGAATTACAGTAGTGTCACTATTTATTTTTCTTATGTTTCTTATAATATATTTTACCTACCACTCGGGGGGTCATTGGTTTATTTATGAATTACTGATATGAAATATGTTATTTCATTGTGATTTGAATTTATTTTTGTTGTGACATTTGTAGAATATAATTTACTTGTCTTTGTTTATAGTGTACGATTTTGATTACTTAGGGTATATAATCCCGCTATTATTTTCAACCCTAACTACTATTCAATGGCCTCTTATATACAAGGATTTGTGATTGAAAATATCTGGATGTTTAGCTATATCAACTATCTTATTTTTTGAATGACATTAAGAATATTACATTGAATATTTTGATTCCATGAGCTAAGTCGATGCAGAATTTTGGGGCCCGTAGCGTCTTAGTGTGGTTATATTTAATATAATTACTATTTTATATCACTCAAATGTATTTTTTCTATAATGGTGGAATATGTCTTGAAAAAGTACTCAGATAAAAAAATTTAGACCATGGTTGAGTTGAGAAAATAGTACTTATCCTATAACTGACATATAGATGGTCGGTGTTGAGCTCCTGGTTGGTTGTGATAATTAAAAGAGAATTAATTGATTGCGGTAATATTGACTAAATTAAATTAATTAATATCCTTATCCTACCACTAATTTAACATACAATTTAATATATGGGAGGATATATTTTCTCTCATGGATATAGACCAATGATATAAGGGGGAGAGAGGGAGAGAGAGGGAGAAGGCATTACTATACTCTATCCTTCTTAGTGACCAACACTAGATTGAGATAAAGTAGCTACCGAGTGTTGCGTTGGACCTACAACTTTAGCACTTGACCACAAGCTATAAATATTTTAAAAAATTTGGTCTCCATCCCAAAATATTCATTATTTTATGTATAAGTGGACTAATTAGACTATAAGAGATCCTAGGGGGTCGATATCTGAGAAATTGGTAAAAAAATAGATGTTTTTTTTTCTGCCTCATAAGGATTTACAATTCAAAATCCCCATTAAAAACGTGTATTGGGAATGAGAAAACACCATTTTCCTTAATTTTTTTGGAAAATATATATTTTTCAGACCTACTTGACATTTACTTGGGGTGCACACCTTGTTGTGGGTCTTAGTCAAGTAGCCACGGACATGGTCAGGCATTCCATGTAAGGGGACATGGTCATGTGGAAGAACATTTCTAGACACCTAGTTTAAATTTTTGAGATGAAATTTCCTTGTATATATGTACAATCCATGGTACACAAGCGTGAAAAAGGACGGAGGATTGGGCTTGTCCAAGAGGTACACTCCATATTCCTTGGAAAAGCGTTGTGTACTACAACAAGGAAATCCAGTCTATTTGATGGAGAGGACACAACTTGGTGATTATTTTTGGTTAAATTCCATGTAATATATGACACACTAAGTACTATTAGGGGACTCTTCTAGGGGTTATCCATTAGAGAACCTCAACATACACAAGGAGAACATGTCGAGTACTCCTCTTCAGGGATTCTCCCTTAAGCATTTCTATCTTTAGGACTAGGATGGGGGCCCTCGAGAATAATATCTGGGGTGTTTTTTAATGTGTAACGTAATGATGTACAATGTATTGGTATTAAATATGAAACACAATATGGTTATATTGTGATACTTCTTATTGTGAGGGTTATTTCAATGAGAAGTGGGTGCGCTTCCTTGGTCTATCCCTCTGATGGTACTATGTGTCATTAAGTATTCTATATAGAATTTTTATCCACATTATAGGACTGATTTAGATATATTTCATGTATCCATCTAGGAATCCTTGGGTGGTATAATGTATAATATCTTCATCTATAGGGATTATTGTGGTATTTTGTGACCAATATAAATAGTAATTGATCCAATTCCTAGGTGGATTTACCAGAATAGGGTTTGGTATCTCCAATAAGCCCTGGGTGTAATCCTCTATCTAAGTGTTATTTTATCCAAAGTTAATTAATTAACTAGTGATGTCCCTCAGTGGTTCTTCTAATTATTACGTATATTTTTTTAAATCTTAAGAGTTTGTTTAGGGTTCGTGGAGTCCCCCACGAGACATGGTTGTCATACCCTAATTGTGTTTCTTGATCTATCGGGTTCTATCATAACATTCCTCATGGAACGGCCAAATGGAATTGTTCTCTTAGATTATTTCCATGAGGGATGGTGGGGCTTATATAATATATTATTAATACACGATGAGTGATATCACTCATATGAGTGTGATCATGGGTGGTAGGGCTAATGGAGTGTTTTCTTCCGGACAAGAGATAACTTTGAGACTTGAGTGGAATCATGTGGATGGCTATATGGTTGAGACCATTAGACATCAGGTCTGTGACATGTATATATAGGTTATTCTAGGAGTCTTTTTGGTATGTCTCATATCAGGATTAAAATACCATGTGCTGATGTGTAGACTAGTCTTGTGTAGCTTATCTATGGAGGTAGAGATTCATGTTCTCTCTCTTTTGGGTTTTTATTCCCCATAACTATGGGTTGAGATGTAATTTCGATTTTAGTTTCACTATTTCATTTTTAGTTTCTAGGGATCTTAATGGGTATTATTAAATGCACCCATACATGGGTTCTACCAACAAATTTCATCACCTGTGAAAAGGGATAGTTTTTTATGGAGGCCAAAGTGGACTTGGAGTAGTCGAAGAATAGTGAGCTAAATAGAATAAGGCATGTATCGATGGTTGAATTTGTGAGTAGACTCTTCCTTATAATAAAGTTGGAATATTTTGAACAATATTTGGTCTTTTATTTTTCATTTATTCATTCATTTACTTTACCATACACCGATTTTGGGATATAAGTGTATGCATGAATTTGGTATCATTTGTATTATTATGTCTCCACTATTTCAAGGAGATGGATGTGTTTGTGTGTGTGGGTGTGATTAACATAGGCTATGGCTTCCACTATTTGTCACATTCCTACTCAGTTCTAGTCACACTCATGTTCTCAATATCCATGTAGTCCCTAATTGGACAAGTAATTATATAGTGGTATTAGAGTGGTTCTTCATTTGTACTAGACAAAGATAATTATAGTTATGTGGTTTGGTTTGGGATTTATAGTAATAGTGTTAATATTTTTCATGTTCTTCATTCTATATAAAGTCTCAACTATTATTACTATGGATAAATTGTTCTTTCTCCAAGACTCTGGAAATATTCATGTTCAGTCAGTACATGTCACACTGGTTGTAGGTAACCATTGATGAATTCTTTATCTATGAGTTGGTTGTGGTTCCCATGTACTTATTGAGTCATCTTCCGCAATATAATCATAAATACAGGTACATATTGATAATTTTATAGATACATCGACAATGATTACCACTTATAATTCCCCATTGGTATTGGGATAATGATCCAATTAGTGAAAAGGCTTTTTGTAGGGGTATTCATCAGAAGTGGTACCACAATGTTCTTTTCTAGTTATACCAGATCCCATTTAGCTATAGATTGGGTTTTTAGTACCATCTACTGATATGAACAAGTTGAGTTCCCTCATGGATATTCTATGGAAGAGGAATCTCATGATTTTGGGTGAGCTAGACCCCCAAGTTGCTAATGATAGGTTTTGGGGTAGTTACACACATTTCCCACCTTGTGAGGAAATCTATAGATCTGGTGGAGGAACTAGAAAATAATTATTCTTCTTGCATACATGGGAAGGTGGTGGAGTCTAGAGACTCAAACACCAGATGATAGGACTATCACATAGTTTGTGTTTTAATGGAACATAATGAAAGTGTTTTATCTAGGCGTGTTATTATTTTTTATCTCTTGGATCTTTACAACTTTAGTACGATAGCATGAATGTGGGAGTGAATTTTTTGTGTTTCACCAACCTCTGAAGACACAATTGGGGTGTTTTTTAGGTTCTATTTTTCTGATCATATACGTTTGATTATGTATTATCCCAAGATATCAGGGAGTCAATGATATCTTCATTCACTTCCACCGATGTTTTAGTGTATGTGTAGGCCTTAGTAGTGGAGATCAATATGGAAAAGTAGACACCAAATTCCGGTTCTAGTAATAGAGAGACAAGATTTGATACATTAGCATCTACTGGCCAATGGTAGGTTGTGGGATCTAGGCATGTGAGATACTTCCTAAAATGATCCCATTGTGGATATTCTATGGGTCGGGCTCCAAATTTAGTTCTAGTCAGTTGGGATATTGGTGGTCTTTCAGTTATATTTGTCAAGGAAATATGATAACAGATTTTCTGACCAATAATGCCACTGATACTAATATAGTCAATTGACCACCCATAGAGAGAAAAATATAAGAGTAAAGAGGTTCTCATGAAAGTATATATTGTAGGGGAGCAGGTTGAGCCATAAGAGGTGGAAAATGGTTCGATCTATTCCAAACACAGCCCACAGGTCTTCAACTCCATGATTAAGCGGTTTGAGGATAAGGTAGATAATAGCTACATGACAAATATTCCAATAGTCTAGATAATCCATTTATGATTAGGTGTATGATATGAATTCCTTATACTTTTTAGTATTATCGCTAGACATTGAAATGAGATACTCTATTATTTCCAATTCTTGCTTTAGTTTTTTATTTGGAAATGTGGGGCCTCAATGGAGCCTTGTGACAATGATTTTTTATGTGGATTAAGAATCATAAACATTAAATATTCATCCCCCACTAAGACATGTTCTTATGATGTTTTCCATAACCATGTTGGAAATTCAATTCCACCCAAAGTGGATTGTGTCATGGTGGGGAAGACATGTACCATTGAAACTTGTGTTCTGTGGAATTTTATACGATTAGGCGTTGAAGTTGGTCGTTGTTGTAGTGAATGGGTAGGAAAGGGAGAGGATGGAATTCATGAATAGTGGGATTTATTCCTGCATGCTTAAGTACTATTGGAGGTGGGACATATTTCTTCACTACAACATATTTAGTTTTAGCATGGATTCATCAGCCACATTTCCCTTTTGTGGCCTCTATTTGAAGATTAGAAATACTAGTGGTGTCTTTTATCTCAACCCTTATTAATGGAGACTCTAGTAGAGTATATTAGAGGTCAAGAACTATTATTGGTGTTGTTCCCTAACTCTGGAGGGCCCTCAAATAGAATCCTTTTTAGTCTCTAAGAGACCCTATGATGTTTTTCATGATATGGACATATTTTCTACTATCCATACTCAATTGTTTACCACTAGAGGGGGGGAAGTGTTCTCAAAATGTTGGTTAGAATTTTCTTCCTTTTATGGGAGACATCCTAAGATGCACTGGATGAGATCGGGTGCAGCATGATAAAACTAAATTCTTATTTGTTATCAATTATAACCCTTCGTATAATAATTTAATTTGATTTTAGCTTCATGAGTTGGTTATGTAGTGTATCGACTTGTTGGGTTTAACTCTACACTAAGATATAGACTATTTCATAGATTGTATCCTATGGATAACCATGATATTTGTGTTATTATATTGGATAGCTTCCAAAGAGTATAATGAGTTGGGGTGTTGGTTTATGTTTTATAGAAAGAGTACAATGTAAGACCTAGTGTGTTCACCTAGAAGACCTATGTTATTTTCCTTGGAGGTATAATAGAGACATATGAATTGGACCGAACCATTTTTGGATAAATTCGTGGTAGTATTCTCTATTGGTACCATAATTTGACCAATTTCACGGTTTCATGTGAGATAATTGAGGTTGGAACTAGACATTCTTAGAGAGCTCTCATCACCTGGGGAGCTCTCATAGATTCCGTTCTAGGTTTCAGAGGAACAGTTCATGAGATATGTTATCTGAGAAAAGGAGTTATATTGGACTCATCTGAGTTCTAGGTTGTTCTAGATTATGAATAACCTAGAGGAATTTGAATAATAGAATGTTACATTAGTTATGAATCTATTTTTTGTCGCTGAGTGAGGGAATAGAATATTTGAAAACATACGTGTTGACCATTGTGGATGAGGATGGTGTAGTGTATCTCTAACTGATGGTTGTTCTGTCACGGGGTTTTCAATGATATAGGAAGGCCCATCTTAGGGATATTATCTCTGAGGTCTCATAAAAATAGATATCCACCAAACATTCAGATGATGGATATTAATTAGTTTCCATGTATTTCATCCTTCTGAATAATGATGATGAAACTGGTAAGAGTATGTGATGATACACAGAGAATATTTTTTTCCCTTAGTAGTTCACCCAAGAGTGTGGTGATTGTATCGAGATATTTTGACCACGGTACTGATGGATACGTATGTGGTGTATTGTTGATAAGTTCTCTCTTTATATTTCAGCTATTAGTACGTGTTGACCATGAAGCCTATATTATAGAGTAAATGGTGTGTGAATTTTTGGTTTCAATTAAGGTGTTTTTATGATCAATAAAATTTCATGATACGATCTAAGTGATCATGGACGAGCTCACCTTATTTGATAAATTATTTCCAATTGTAGAGTAGTGATTTGTGGAGAGCATAGGAAACCTACACATGCAGTTCAATCATGGGTGGACTAGGAATGATGGGAAAAATAAAGGATCCCCTATCACAACACTAGAATCAGTGTTTAGAGGTAGTTGTTTGAGGTAGATTAATAAACATATGTTATACCTTTTTTTAAACACTGGACTCTTCTCCCCTAATACCAGTACCCACCACCCCAAGTCACACCCCAAACCCCCGAACACCATGAAGCCCTACCCCCACTGGTCCCAACCCTCATCAGTCCCAAATCCCTACCTTTGTCTGTCATGACCCTCACCGTGCATTTTCTCACCTCGTAGCCCCATGCAGCTAGTCTCTATTTGTCCCCACCTAACCAATCACCACCCCTCTCCACCAATCCAAACACACATCAAATATTTCAAGGTATTCAATTTTTTTATTAAATAATTTATTTTACTTTATCAATGACACCTAATTCTATATTGGTGGTTTAACATTTATTTTAAATATACTCCCCATAAATTCTACCATTTTATAATTTTCATATGTTTAAATATTTTTCCAGTAATCAATCTGCATATGAATAGACCTCCACAAACACTAATAGCAGGCTCCAAACTTCATCATTATTCATGTATTCATAGTCTGTGAAAATTCATTAACATTGTAACGTTATTATTTTGGATTTTTTTGGCACTCGTTAAGGATCCAACTGGTATACTGCTCATCTAAATATTTCTAATATCCAATATTGAGTTTTTGGATTTTTTTTTCATCTCTTTAAACTCTCTATATAATTATATATTTTTGTTTTGATTTAATCACCACAATAGAATAATTTCAACCTAATTTCATAGTGTAGTGGTAAAATGCATGAGAAGGATTGGGGATAAATATCAAAGGATCTTTATCTTGTCTTTGAATAATTTTGTTACATCATAGTGGTACTGAAATTCTCTAAAAAATCAACTTCCATTCTCATGAAACCATCGTATAAAGATTCTATTTCAGTGACTTCTAAATTTTTTAATTTCCCATTAAACATCCTAAATTTCATACAAAGTATATATATTTTTATTATATTTAAGGAATATCACCCATTATTCGCTATCATTATTACCTTTTATCATTTAATCGGGATGATTTTTTTGCCGACATATTAGAATTCTCTTGTACATTTTTTTCTTTAATTCTAGTTGATTAGTTTTACTATCTATATAGACACTATAATATTTCACCAATTAAAAAATACATCAGCAATAACACTCTTAGAGACTTAATCCCCATTAACTAGGGTTATATATCATTCCTTATTCATATAAATGTTCTCTTACAAAATTGATACTATTTCCCATTTTTAATTCAACTATTTTGTGAGACTAATATATAAACCAAACATCTTAGCTAATGAAATTTCCTTGGGATCAACATCCCTTTATAGTTATGAATTTCCAACTCCAATTCCCATAATGAGTTCCAATATGTATGCAACAATATCAATGTGCATAATTAAATATTAATCTTAAACAAGAGAGTAAAAATATATTAGTGATATATATTTAAATTAACTTATATATTCATCATACCATATACATGATTTTGTAGAGGAATTATAATCAATAGATTAATTTATACACATATAACTCTAAATACCATATTATATTATCTATTCCTCTATCTTTTATGAAAGTTTACATTGAATTATTTAATCATTATTTTTACCAATTTTTAATTTATTGGATGGATATATAACTTATATTTCACTAATAAAATAGATTCAATTTTTTTTATCTAAGGTAAATGTTTAGAAACACTAATATTTACATTATCTATTTGGATAAAAATACCATATCATGATAAATATATATATATTAAGAGGCTTCCTTTTATCTATCATAGCTTGAAATTCATTATGGTTCTGGTGTAGTAACCTAAGTAGTCACTACACCAAAAACATACTTTAGTAGCTATTTTTTAATAGCAATTTAATAAACAAACTCTATACCTTTTTATTTTTTTTCTACAGCTATATATGAAAATAATATTCCTTCAAGGGTGGATGAAGTAGGTGAAGTAATGATGGAGTAGGAATCTAACATGATTTAAGGGTTTAATTATTTTATGTGTAATTATCCCTTAATTTGTCAACAACTTCTGTAATTTCTGCAGTCATTCATTATCATTGTTATGTATATTTTGTATGTTATTATACAACATCTATTATTATTTTAATTTTTTCTTGCATTAATTTTTTGAAATATATGTTCTGAACATAATTTTATTAATTTAAATGATAGAAATGTTAAATAATAAGTGTTATACTGATCCCAGTCAACTCTCAGTCGACATTACATTGTCTACATCGACAGATGGTAACCCATCTTTCTCCCACCCTACAGCATCTGAGACACCATATTCTTTACCCATACACTATCTCTCACACCCTTTGTCAGTATCCCACCATCACCTTAGTTGATGTCATCCCCTTTAGTATCCTCAGTAGTGAGAGAGCAGGGTGCCACTAGTAGTATATCACAGCGATGTTGGTATGTGGATGTTATAGTTAAACTTTTTAATATTAATAAATTTATTGCACTTTTTTATAATACTATCTATTATTTCATAAAATATTGTAAAATTGCTACTATGGAGAAAAATATGAAAAGTTTATATGTTTTGAATCAAAATGGACTAATGATTACTGACCCATTCTATTACAATGGGTCCCTACAGATGACACCATAGTATTAGTTGGCCTGAATCTATGCCAACTGTTAGTGAAACTGATTACCCTTCCCATTACATATGATGATTGGAGGCATATGACTACATCTTAGAAAAATGAAGTATTTGATTCAAAAATATAGGTAATTTTAATATATTATGGTGGAATTAAATTTCATTATGTTATTAAATGTAATTTCCCAGAAATTACATGTAATTATTTTAAATTAATTTATATGGGATTATTTCAAGAACAAACACTCAGATGATTTTTTATTCCAAGGCCCGGTGAGATCAGAATAGAATTTTTAACTTTTTGTGTTGTTCATTTAGATAATCATGCAATTGGGTTTTTCTAAATATTATATCGGTGCCCAGATCAAAAATCTGAGGGCACCATTGAACTCAGGATGTCGGGATTCACCTATAAAAGAACCTAACATCGACCGGTGATGTTCGATCAAAAATTCTAATTTTTGGACCTTTCAGAAGAAAATTAAAAAATATATTTTATTTTTCTTCAACATTGAGTGGTGAAGACGGGGTGATGATGAGTCATATAAAATATCCCATTAATGAGGATTATTAAATTGATGTGTAATAGGTATACTGTTTCATAAATGGAATAGTGTAACGACCCAATGATGCAGCATAATAGAAATGCCACTACTTGTTTCACTGTTTAATGAGATTACTGAATGGATAATGAGAGCTGTAACAGCCCAAGATTTTATAAAAAATATTCTTTTTAATTTTATTAATGTCTTGTGTTGTACTCTACACCAAAAGGAGCTTGCACAACACGCATCCTTGACTTGCCTTGCATTACACGCAATCGCGACCTTCCTCGATAGCGTGTGTAATACGCAATACCGAGTTTCACTAAACAACGATATGCTATTAAAATATTATTAAAACTAGCCGTTATGAATAGTAATAACCACTTTTTAAAATTCTGTAAATCTTATATTTCAAAATGAACTTCATTTTTGGATTCGGAGTATCGAATTTAGCCTAAGGTGAAATTTTGGTACTTTTCGGATAACTTTCATATTCTGATGAATAGTGAAAATTATTAATTATAATTAAAAAACAACTTTTTTAATCGAAATAATTAATAGTGATAAATTATTAATTTGAGTGGTTTTAAAGTATATTTAGAATATATTTTTACAATTTAATTCAATTTTGGTCATTGGTTGTAATTTCACATTTAAACCAGACATAATCAAGTGTCAATCTTTTGATAAAAATTGTTTCTTAAAAACACGCTATTTGTCTTAACAGCGGGATTTAATTATAAAATTAATTAATTCAACTTCTATGTTATGAATTTGGTAAAATAGACTTCATTTTTGAATTCGGAATATGAAATATAGCTTAGGATGAAATTTTAGCATTTTTCTGAAAACCTTCATTTTTTGATGAATAGTGAAACTACTAAGTGGTAGTTAAAAAACTGAATTTTTCATAAAACTTAATTTTACCGCTTCTGTGAATGGAATTTCAAAAATCCGACAGACACGGTTGATATCAGTAAGTAAAATGTGGTTCAATGAGATAAAAATAAATTTTTGGTGAATAGTAACTTTTTACTATTTTTACCGCGGTTAATAGTAAATAGGGTAACTAAGGGTAAATATGATATCAATATTACCCTAACACATGTCCTAATTCTATTGGACAAGTGTAATTCGACCAAAAACAAACTTAGGAATAAAATATGACCATTTAGGCCCACTTGGATTAGATTAGGACATTTATTTTAATTTATTTAAAGAAGGGTTAAAATAGTTAAAATCAAAGTTTAATAAGTAAATCATTTTTAATATGGGGTTATACATAAGATAAATTCGACTATAAATATTCACTAGAAAGATAAAAAGATTTCCTCCATAATGGTATTTTATTTGTAATTTTTAGACATCAAATAATTTAATTAATTTATGACACAAAGATGATGCAGTAATTATCTTATTTATGAAATATTGACATAATTGATGTTATAAACACCAAAATAAATGTAATTTGAGAATTTTTATGAATTCCACTAATTTTCTAGGTTACTATGATATATTAATGTTGATTTAATCAACTTGGTTAGAACATTTAATTCTGTTATGACTTTCACAAAAATCATATATCAAATAGTGTCAAAATTGACACAAAATAGTTTTTAAATCAAATATTATATTATTAATTGTTATTTTATTCCTAAAAATCTAAGTTTCGGCCAAATGACTTAGATAAGGATATATATATTAATAATAAACAATTTGGGGTTCGTTTGGCATGTTATAGTAAGTGTATTAACCATATAGTGAAAGAAAACAAAAAGACACGGTAAAAGTTAAATTATTTAACTTAGAGTAAAATCTAATTGATAAGGTTTAAAATAAGATCCAAACATGTCTAAATTTGATTGGTTGATGAGATTACAACCCTATCTCATCTAAGCTTCGAATATGAGTCATTTTTGGAGGTTTTTAAGTGGGGTTAGATTTATTATAAATTAATATTTTTAAGAATTCCTAAGGTGCCCCTCTCCTCCCCTATAAAAGGACACCTCCTCCCCCTCCTCCTCACACCAATTTGAGCTCTCAAGCTCGGCCAACCCCTGACAAAATCTCTTCTCCACTTCCCTAGAAACATCCTAGAGGTTCTGGTCTTCATCAAAGACCAATTTTAGTGCCCTAAGAGGAGGTCTCAAAGAGGCACTTCAAAGAAGAGGTAATTACCGTTACCAATTCTTTCATCTTTATTTCTTCTTCCACTTCTTCTTCTTAGGTTGTTTCATTATGAAGTAATAACATCAGTATCACTAATATACTGATATGTTATTATAAGTATGAAACAACCCTATTTCACCATCTATCCATCCTACGGAAAAAGAAATCACCGCGCGTGTGTACGTACGGAATACCGTCTCCACGCCGTGGTGTAATCTATTTTCCACCACCACCTTACATGGATGGGTATAATGGTGTAAAAAATAACTATACATAGTTATTACAACATCATATTTATTCTGATATATTGTATAATCCACTCCAATTCAATTCAATATTTATAGAAATGATATCATCGCTCGTGCGTACGTACGGAATACCGTCTCCACGACGCGATGAGATTCATTCTCCATGTTAACCATTTAAGAATGATTATAATGTATATATAAGAAATAATAATGAAATATATGACATTATAAAGCTACTGGATTTATGTATATATATACATATGTATGTCATCTACTTACTTCCATTTCAAGACAATAAGGAAAGGAAAACAGCGTTCATGCGTACGTACGGACTACCGTCTCCATGAACGGTGTTTTTCATTTTTCTACCTATTATATATATATATATATACTGAATATATATGATATATAAATCATATTTTATATTCTGGAAGTAATTAAATCATGATATAAGTAATAATGATGTCAAGAACAACAAGTCAAAACACCTACGATAAATGAAACGATTTTACCCAAAACGCTTCTTTAACATGGAATTTACAAAAGAACGGGTAATATAATGTCATAAGTGAACCATATATGATATCATAACAATGAATATGATTCTGTAATAAGTCAATAACATGATTTAAATCATTATACAGGAGGTTCGGACACTTACAAAGCAAGTCGGACCTAAGGTAAGGGAAATATCACAATCTCATTTTTATCCGAGATTGTTTATACTTTGGTATTTACTGGGGTGTATTTTATCATCCACATCCATGTTTCATCAATATGTAATATTATTTACATCCACCTACAATTGTTTAAATCCAATTTTACCCTTCGGTGAGTTTTTAGTAAAAGATATGAAAGGAATCTTTTGTCGTTTTTTTATACGAGGTACTTTTTTACTTTTCCGACAAAAGTAGGAAGAATGTTTTTTTTAACTTATACGGCACGAACAGATTTATACTGTTTTATAAAGCCTTATTTTCATGAAGCTTCCTCTAAAAGATTTCATGACTATTTTCAATAAAATCTATTTCTTTTAAAATTTCATGATGTTTTGTGAAAAGAAATTTATTTTGAAGAAGAACGGATATTTTCCTCAAGAATTCAATTCAAGTGTTTTATCAAAATTATTTTCCATCTAAGATAATAAAGGGTTCTGTTTCTATATATATTTTTACATTGATTTGACTATGTTGTGATGTAATTATGTTTATGAATTCCTTTATCTTATATGAATTGATTTATGATGTCATGATGTTTCAAGAATCCCATTTTTGTTGCATGTGTTATGCGATGATGTATGTTTTATGATTATGTGGCACACATAAGAAAGGATTCATTATAAGATGGGTGGGACCTATATCTCCCTCCAATGCATTGGGTAAAGATTTTATATCTCATGAGATAGACATGGCTGGAATGGTAGGTTATACCGGTTCAGTAAAACAGGACTGAAACGAGGATTACTCGATTCAGAAAGGGACTTTGTCCACTAAGATAGTCTTGGCAATGAGTCTTGACTAACAAGAAATGATTCTCTATGATTATGTGTGTATGCCAAAATGATTAATGTTTTAAGTTATGATTTCATTTCACTACTATGATTTATCCCATGTTATGAAATTATGCTCTCTTTTGCAGGTTAAGATTTCCAAAAATGTTATGTTCTTATGAAAATTATGTGATTGATATTTCCTTTGTTTACCCTTACTGAGCATTTGAGCTCACCCTTTTATGTTTTCTTTTCCCCAGGATATAAAGAAAGGTTTTAGGTAAAATAAAAAGGAAGATCTTTATGGGAGATGTTGAAGATCTTTCCCCACGATTAGAAGATTATACTCCGAGTTTCCAAAGACACTAAACTATTACGGTCCTTGTGTGTGTGTTTTTGTTATGTACTAAGTATTCCGCAAATGTAATGTAATGTCCATGTACGATAAGCTTCGGGTCTCTACAGTTGGTATCAGAGGAAAGGTTTAGTCAACCTTTGGAAACTAGGATGAGAAAACGTTAGTGAGATCCCTAGAGATATTTCTAAGGTATGTCTAGGGATGTCCCTAAGGTTAAGTATACGTATAGGTTATAGTACTAGAACTACGCTAACGATCATAGAATTAAACCTAAGATGTTGGATGTTCAAGGTACTCCCCCTTTATTATGTTGTTTTCCCTAGCATGATTTTTGCCTCTCACGCTATTCTTTTTGGGTTTTAGACAATGGCTGGAACCCGAAGGAACCGTGTTGATCAATGCAATGGACAATGCAATGATTTCCCTCCTGAACAAACAAATGTTATGGGAGATGGAGTGCAAAATATTATTGCTATACTTACACAAGCTATGAATCATTCTGGACATCCAAATGAGCAGAGAAGGGAACAATATTCTATTGAGTCCTTCATGAGGCAACGTCCACCTTCTTTTAGTGGGACTTCCGATCCACTTGTTGCTGAACAATGGATCAGCACCACTGAAAAGATATTTTCAGTTCTTCAATGTTCTGAACATGATAAAGTCATTTTAGCAGTATATCGTTTGGAAGGTGAAGCTGATCAATGGTGGAATCTTATCAAGAATACGAGGCCCAGAGATGAAATTGATTCCATGGAATGGGACGAGTTCAAGAACTTATTTTTCAATAAGTACATCCCCCGTATTCTCCGAACAAAGATGGAGAAAGAGTTTCTTGAACTGAAGCAAAGGGATGATGAATCTGTTGGTAACTATGAAGCAAATTTTACAAGACTTGCAAGGTACGCTTCTGGTATTATCATCCAACCTGAAAGTAAAGTTGATCGATTTTTCAGTGGCTTAAAACCAAGTCTTCGAAGGGCATTAGCTATAAGAGACTTTAGTAGCTATGAAGAAATTTTGCGTTGTGCTATCAAGGTAGAAATGGAAGTTGGTGTTACATATCCATCTCATGGTTTTGACAAGAAACGAAAGATGGAGTTCAAGGAGAAATCTCAGAATAATGGTGAAAAGAAGATGAATGTTTCCTTATGCACAAAGTGTGGAAAGAAGCATGGTGGAGATTGTCTTAAAGGGACTAGAAAATGTTTTAAGTGTGGAAAAGAAGGTCATCGAGCAGCTGAGTGTCGAAGTAATGGAAAAACGGATTCTAATGAAGTGAATAAAGCAAACACTGCAGAGAACGCACAACGAACACTTCAATGCTTCAAGTGCAATGAAATGGGGAATTATGCTAATAAATGCCCTAATCCAAGGGTTAGTGATGATCGACATGAGAAACCGCTTAAGGCAAAGGACAAAGGGAAGTCACATGCGATCACTATTGGCAATGTTGAATATGACAACGATGTGGTGGAATGATTAAGTGTTTATGTAATGGGATTCCAAAATAATATTGTATCATGGAATATTGGAATATTTATGTATTGGTCTAATGTGGTATTCAAAGTGATTGAGATATTATGCGCATAATGAAGGGAAAACGAGAAAATGAAATGTTTAACAGTATTCATGAGCTCATGATTGATATAAGGACTAAGTGATATCATGGTTTGAGTATATAGAATTTTGAGGATTTTGGTATGTGGAAAGTGTTAACTTTTAACTGCACTCATGTTTTCACTAAGGTATTCAAGAGAATACATGATTAAGGACTTTGAATGTTTGAAATGTGACCAACAAGACATATCTTGTGATATGTGGGGATCAACGACTGTATTAAATCTCTGGTAATCGTTGTTACTATATTATGAGAGTGGACTGCAGTATTATGTATAAGACTAAAGATTAGACTGGATTATGTTGGACATAAGTTAGTATTGTTTAAGGATAGAAGATTTTAGATATTATTGATGGGATGTTATAGTAACGTAGTTTTAAAAAAGGACAACCTGCAGGACGGGCGACAGCCCATCGCTTCGGACAAGGCTGTAGGAATCGAACCCACAACCGAAGTGCGACTGGCCTTTATCGCCTACCACTGACCTACAGGAAGTCCCTGTTTAGTAGAAACTAGTTTTATTATATTAAGCAGTATGATATGTGAAGTATAAGTTCATTTTAGGAACAATATATGATTAATCTCACTATAGATGGACTTATGTATTTTTTTTGATAACTTTTCTAACCTTTTGTTTGAGACAGATGGAATGACCCATCATTCTATCACATGATCTGCTAACACATCATGAATGACAAATTCAACTTCATTTCTTTAAGAGATGAAGTGGAAATTGTCCAAAGAACGACAAACGGTGAGACTATACCAAAATCACGAAAGTATTTCTTCTAATTCCAATTTCATTAACTTTAGGGAAATGATCTTGAAAACCAAAAATGTTGTCCTAGTGATCTTATACCTGATGAATCGGATGGTACCTTAGATCGTCACAAATTTATGGATTTGTGATTTTTGGCTTTTCCATAGCCATGTTCTCTACCACTCTCCATCAGAACATGATGGTTAGATTTCTCTTCCATATCCATATTTTCACCTATGTGGAAACCCAATGGTTTGTTTATTTGGGTAACCGTTACGTTTCATACTTTTGTTTTCAAAGATTAGTTTTGATATTCCTTTTTACGATGTGGGTTTCTATTAAAGAAACTTTCGAATAGTAAACCATTTATAACCCCGACGAATTTCGAGGGCGAAATTCCTTTTAAGGGGGGTAGAATGTAACAGCCCAAGATTTTATAAAAAATATTCTTTTTAATTTTATTAATGTCTTGTGTTGTACTCTACACCAAAAGGAGCTTGCACAACACGCATCCTTGACTTGCCTTGCATTACACGCAATCACGACCTTCCTCGATAGCGTGTGTAATACGCAATACCGAGTTTCACTAAACAACGATATGCTATTAAAATATTATTAAAACTAGCCGTTATGAATAGTAATAACCACTTTTTAAAATTCTGTAAATCTTATATTTCAAAATGAACTTCATTTTTGGATTCGGAGTATCGAATTTAGCCTAAGGTGAAATTTTGGTACTTTTCGAATAACTTTCATATTCTGATGAATAGTGAAAATTATTAATTATAATTAAAAAACAAATTTTTTAATCGAAATAATTAATAGTGATAAATTATTAATTTGAGTGGTTTTAAAGTATATTTAGAATATATTTTTACAATTTAATTCAATGTTGGTCATTGGTTGTAATTTCACATTTAAACCAGACATAATCAAGTGTCAATCTTTTGATAAAAATTGTTTCTTAAAAACACGCTATTTGTCTTAACAGCGGGATTTAATTATAAAATTAATTAATTCAACTTCTATGTTATGAATTTGGTAAAATAGACTTCATTTTTGAATTCGGAATATGAAATATAGCTTAGGATGAAATTTTGGCATTTTTCTGAAAACCTTCATTTTTTGATTAATAGTGAAACTACTAAGTGGTAGTTAAAAAACTGAATTTTTCATAAAACTTAATTTTACCGCTTCTGTGAATGGAATTTCAAAAATCCGACAGACACGGTTGATATCAGTAAGTAAAATGTGGTTCAATGAGATAAAAATAAATTTTTGGTGAATAGTAACTTTTTACTATTTTTACCGCGGTTAATAGTAAATAGGGTAACTAAGGGTAAATATGATATCAATATTACCCTAACACATGTCCTAATTCTATTGGACAAGTTTAATTCGACCAAAAACAAACTTAGGAATAAAATATGACCATTTAGGCCCACTTGGATTAGATTAGGACATTTATTTTAATTTATTTAAAGAAGGGTTAAAATAGTTAAAATCAAAGTTTAATAAGTAAATAATTTTTAATATGGGGTTATACATAAGATAAATTCGACTATAAATATTCACTAGAAAGATAAAAAGATTTCCTACATAATGGTATTTTATTTGTAATTTTTAGACATCATATAATTTAATTAATTTATGACACAAAGATGATGCAGTAATTATCTTATTTATGAAATATTGACATAATTGATGTTATAAACACCAAAATAAATGTAATTTGAGAATTTTTATAAATTCCACTAATTTTCTAGGTTACTATGATATATTAATGTTGATTTAATCAACTTGGTTCGAACATTTAATTCTGTTATGACTTTCAAAAAAATCATATATCAAATAGTGTCAAAATTGACACAAAATAGTTTTTAAATCAAATATTATATTATTAATTGTTATTTTATTCCTAAAAATCTACGTTTCTGCCAAATGACTTAGATAAGGATATATATATTAATAATAAACAATTTGGGGTTCGTTTGGCATGTTATAGTAAGTGTATTAACCATATAGTGAAAGAAAACAAAAAGACACGGTAAAAGTTAAATTATTTAACTTAGAGTAAAATCTAATTGATAAGGTTTAAAATAAGATCCAAACATGTCTAAATTTGATTGGTTGATGATATTACAACCCTATCTCATCTAAGCTTCTAATATGAGTCATTTTTGGAGGTTTTTAAGTGGGGTTAGATTTATTATAAATTAATATTTTTAAGAATTCCTAAGGTGCCCCTCTCCTCCCCTATAAAAGGACACCTCCTCCCCCTCCTCCTCACACCAATTTGAGCTCTCAAGCTCGGCCAACCCCTGACAAAATCCCTTCTCCACTTCCCTAGAAACATCCTAGAGGTTCTGGTCTTCATCAAAGACCAATTTTAGTGCCCTAAGAGGAGGTCTCAAAGAGGCACTTCAAAGAAGAGGTAATTACCGTTACCAATTCTTTCATCTTTATTTCTTCTTCCACTTCTTCTTCTTAGGTTGTTTCATTATGAAGTAATAACATCAGTATCACTCATATACTGATATGTTATTATAAGTATGAAACAACCCTATTTGACCATCTATCCATCCTACGGAAAAAGAAATCACCGCGCGTGTGTACGTACGGAATACCGTCTCCACGCCGTGGTGTAATCTATTTTCCACCACCACCTTACATGGATGGGTATAATGGTGTAAAAAATAACTATACATAGTTATTAAAACATCATATTTATTCTGATATATTGTATAATCCACTCCAATTCAATTCAATATTTATAGAAATGATATCATCGCTCGTGCGTACGTACGGAATACCGTCTCCACGACGCGATGAGATTCATTCTCCATGTTAACCATTTAAGAATGATTATAATGTATATATAAGAAATAATAATGAAATATATGACATTATAAAGCTACTGGATTTATGTATATATATACATATGTATGTCATCTACTTACTTCCATTTCAAGACAATAAGGAAAGGAAAACAGCGTTCATGCGTACGTACGGACTACCGTCTCCATGAACGGTGTTTTTCATTTTTCTACCTATTATATATATATATATATACTGAATATATATGATATATAAATCATATTTTATATTCTGGAAGTAATTAAATCATGATATAAGTAATAATGATGTCAAGAACAACAAGTCAAAACACCTACGATAAATGAAACGATTTTACCCAAAACGCTTCTTTAACATGGAATTTACAAAAGAACGGGTAATATAATGTCATAAGTGAACCATATATGATATCATAACAATGAATATGATTCTGTAATAAGTCAATAACATGATTTAAATCATTATACAGGAGGTTCGGACACTTACAAAGCAAGTCGGACCTAAGGTAAGGGAAATATCACAATCTCATTTTTATCCGAGATTGTTTATACTTTGGTATTTACTGGGGTGTATTTTATCATCCACATCCATGTTTCATCAATATGTAATATTATTTACATCCACCTACAATTTTTTAAATCCAATTTTACCCTTCGGTGAGTTTTTAGTAAAAGATATGAAAGGAATCTTTTGTCGTTTTTTTTATACGAGGTACTTTTTGACTTTTCCGACAAAAGTAGGAAGAATGTTTTTTTTAACTTATACGGCACGAACGGATTTATACTGTTTTATAAAGCCTTATTTTCATGAAGCTTCCTCTAAAATATTTCATGACTATTTTCAATAAAATCTATTTCTTTTAAAATTGCATGATGTTTTGTGAAAAGAAATTGATTTTGAAGAAGAAAGGATATTTTCCTCAAGAATTCAATTCAAGTGTTTTATCAAAATTATTTTCCATCTAAGATAATAAAGGGTTCTGTTTCTATATATATTTTTACATTGATTTGACTATGTTGTGATGTAATTATGTTTATGAATTCCTTTATCTTATATGAATTGATTTATGATGTCATGATGTTTCAAGAATCCCATTTTTGTTGCATGTGTTATGCGATGATGTATGTTTTATGATTATGTGGCACACATAATAAAGGATTCATTATAAGATGGGTGGGACCTATATCTCCCTCCAATGCATTGGGTAAAGATTTTATATCTCATGAGATAGACATGGCTGGAATGGTAGGTTATACCGGTTCAGTGAAACAGGACTGAAACGAGGATTACTCGATTCAGAAAGGGACTTTGTCCACTAAGATAGTCTTGGCAATGAGTCTTGACTAACAAGAAATGATTCTCTATGATTATGTGTGTATTCCAAAATGAGTAATGTTTTAAGTTATGATTTCATTTCACTACTATGATTTATCCCATGTTATGAAATTATGCTCTCTTTTGCAGGTTAAGATTTCCAAAAATGTTATGTTCTTATGAAAATTATGTGATTGATATTTCCTTTGTTTACCCTTACTGAGCATTTGAGCTCACCCTTTTATGTTTTCTTTTCCCCAGGATATAAAGAAAGGTTTTAGGTAAAATAAAAAGGAAGATCTTTATGGGAGATGTTGAAGATCTTTCCCCACGATTAGAAGATTATACTCCGAGTTTCCAAAGACACTAAACTATTACGGTCCTTGTGTGTGTGTTTTTGTTATGTACTAAGTATTCCGCAAATGTAATGTAATGTCCATGTACGATAAGCTTCGGGTCTCTACAAGAGCTGAAAATTTCTCTCATAGATGTATGGTGAGGGATTTTCTACCCAAACGATGAATGTCGGCGAATCCAAAAGTGACAAATGATGCCTTGGATAATGGATCTGGGAACGAATATTGACCAACACCCATAGCTTCGAACAAATCAACACCAATGATGAGCCTTCTCCATGTATGGTTTTGTTTTATTCTAAGTTTCTTTGTTCTTATTTCTAACACAACAAACATGGATCAAACCATGAACAAGATGATCCATGGGTCATTCATTCTTTTGGGAGGGTGTTTCTTCTCAGGTTTTTGCACGGGGATAAATTTTGATTGAACTTTAATATTCTTCCCCATCTTCTAAATCCTCTAAGTCGGAGGGTGTGGGCTGACACGAACAAGGATTGAGCCCCTCCGCCTTTGTGAATTTTTGTGTGTTCTTCGTGGATGCACCTTCAAAATAGAGTCCTGGAGTATTAGAGGCCTTTGTTGGGATGGTTGAGTCTCGTGGTGGCTGGAGGCACAAAAGAATCCAGGAATAGAAAACCAGATCAAACTAGAGGGGTTTTCGGATGGTTCTGCAAGTGCACCATTGCCGACAGCAATACTGGGGGGCCACTAGTGGTGGCCGCGGGCAGGTGGTGGCACGCTAACATGGGCTGCGGTGGTGCACCTGGAGCTGGCGGTTCTTGGGCCATCAGCTAGAAATGGGATGTATCCATACTTCCACATTGGCAGTGAGGCCCGTGCCACGCAGGTGGTGGCATGACCTAGACCCGTAACAAGCTCTTGGTCATGTAGAGAAACCAAGTATGCTAGGTCGACTAGTTCAAAAGGGCAGGAAGTTCCCCCATGTGTCGTGGGGCATGCAACAGAAGTGGAATAACCTCTTATGGGATGGAGTTTCCTTCCCTCTCAATGGGGGGAAGGGCCGGGCCCAGCCGGTCCTGGCCAAACATGGGTCGGGTCAGACCCAGATCAGGTTGGACCTAACCCGGACCAAACCATCCCTTATTTCACTAAAACACCTATAACATTAAGATAAAGCATATTTTTGATGATCCATCTATGGAATTGGAACCCCCATGATGATTCGGTTCTTTTGTCATGCTTTAAGGATACATTCCTGGAATTTTGATGTATTATTAATGGTTTGTAGAGCAGATTCTCCTAGAATCATGCATGTTACAATAGACTATGCATTGATCAACTACAGGTGACCATGTGTGGATCTTCTACAAGAAACTCTTCATGGATCAACCACAATAGACCCTTCATCGATCACCAACTGGTGAACCTACTTGGATAATCTATGATTTCATAAGAGCGATGTGACCCTACGTGGATTAGCTATGACAGCTTAAGATGGATGTGACCCTTTGTGGATCAGCTATGAAGAATAAAGAGGTAATTGACCCTGTGTGACTTAGAATACCCATGATACTCATCAGGGGTGAGTACCTCATCAGGTATGAGTACATCATCAGCCCAATGTGTTTAATTCTATTACTGATAGACTTGTTTCTTCATACATTAGATTATACATCTGTGAGTTTTATTTCATTATGATCATGTATTGTGGGTTGCTTTGTGGTATTTTCTTTGTGGTTTGCAGTCCCTATTGTATATTTTTTATGCACCCTTGCATGGGATATGTCTTCATGTGTTGTGTCTGGGGTAGATTCTTGATGCCTTGATGGAGGACTAGGGTGCCAAGGACCTGGTGGTGCACAGTGAGATCTATAAGATGGGGTGTAGTTACACAGCTTCCAGCAGCTACTCTACCCACACCCATCTGGTGGGGTTTTTAGAGGATGACATTCCAGTGGTAATTGTACATTCTAGTTTTCATCATTCCTTTTTTCAGTTTTTATTTTGGCCCATTTGACTCACAGTTTGTAACTTTACTCCATGGTTGTTTTTAGTTGCATGTATGTTTCCTTTCCAGTATTTTTGGGATGTAATTGTGTGTGTGTAGGAACTCAATAAAATGCCTCAGACAAGCTGGTCGATGCCTTCAATGCTAGTCACCAATCCAAGGACATAGGCTTGGAAGAGTCAAAGCATGGGCCCCGGGGGATGGGTCATGACAAAGTGGTATCAGATCTTCTCAATTCTTCCTCAATGTCCTGGATCCTATTTTTTCGTTTTTGAGAAACAGTGGTAAATGTTTCAATTTTGAATTTATATTCGGGGAGTGTAGTGTTGGTGTGGTGGCTGACATATTCATACACCAGGACCTTGAATTTTTTTTATTCTCTATACATAAAAACACTGGTTTCATGCATCATATATGAAATGAGTTTTCCATCATTCTATTCATTAATTATAATCATCTCACATGGTATACTATATTGACTATGGTAAATTTTTAAATTTTTTAGAATTCCTCTGTGTAGATATCCATCGAAGACTTAGATGTATGACCATAAGGACATCCCACCTAGTGATGAGTTTTTGGTTTAGGGAACTATGTGAGAGATGTCCCTATTGGGTGGTGCACCATTGTTACCACCACCTATTGATCAGAAATTACTATTGGAATTACTGATAGAGGACACACGCATGCTCAATTCCTTACACGTGTTCCATATATAGAGACCTATGAGGTTACCAGGAGGGACATATCCTTAGGTTATAGAGGACTGTTTGGAGGCGGGGACACAATCCTTCCACTTGCTGAGTACGGCACTTGAACAGATGCAATTTTTAGTTTTGAGACTTATATAGGGATTGGAATAGAGATGGTGGAGTTTTACAATTCAGACACATGAGGTACAGTCCATCCTCTGGTCTAACTTTGAGCAACTTTTTTTGGCGGAGTTCTACCCCGCAACATTTCACTCAGTGCTTATAAAGGAGATGCATCTTCTACGACATGGAAGTATGTCAGTGGTTGAGTACTCTACAAGGTTCACAAAAATCTCCTGTTACTCTTCATATCTCGTATGGGACCCCGTATTTAGGGCTCGAACCTTTGAGTGGGGACTATAATAAGAGATCAGGACATTGATGATTTTCCTCTGCATTTTCACTTGGGATGGAGTGTTAGAATGAGCTATAATAGTAGAGTGCTTCCTCATTGAGTAGACAACGATGATTGGAGATACCACTAGGAGACAGGTGGATAATTCATCTATGGATGGCATCGAAAAGATGACGCAGATGTCGATATAGTCTAGACCATCCATAGGGCGACCAAAGGACATAGGATCGATGGTGTTAGGCCTACAGGTTCATGGGAGTTAGCAGAGGAGCAGGGCATGCCACTCATACGGTGGGATGGGACACATCGATCATGACTGCCCGATCAATGACATAGATGATCAGCAGACATTCAAGGGACATCCGAGGCATAAATAGAGGTTTGATTAATGAGTTCTGCATCGTAGAAGACATGGTAGATAATCAGGTCGAGTATAAGGTTGTGGGAAACAAATCGTGGTACATCCACCACCACCCCTAGGTTGTCCACCACAACATCTAGGAGCAAGCGAAATGGGGTGAGCACAACTTCATGTAGTAGAGGCCTATGACCCAGGAACATCGGAGATGATTAGAGGTACAATCTATGTCATCTCCAACCTAGCTACAGTTCTTATTAACACATGTTCTAGTCACACCTTCAATTCCACATACCTCATTCGAGGCTATGATATTATGGTGGATTCATTGGCTCGATCCTTACAATTAGAGACTCATACGGAACTTTTTTTGATGATTAGACACTGGTGTCTGCAGTGTGAGCTTACTCGTAGAGGTGAGAGCTTCAGCTGGGATCTCCCAATAGTGGAATTGAGGCATTACAATGTGAACTTGGGTACAGAATGGTTATCAATAGTTAATGCTCAGATTGACTGCATTAGGCATAGAGTGCGATGTGTCTGCAAATATGTGTCCATCTTTTTCTTCCCCGGCGAGAAGGGAACTCTTGTAGAATAGGGTATAATTACTTGGAGGAGGGTGCAACTGATCACTCAACAGCTGTCTAGCCTCACCCTCAGTGTGCTGGACGAGAGGTTTCCTCACTTTCTTATATGGGTGGATGAGTACGAGGATGTATTCCATAAGTATGTTCCGAGACAACCTCCTCATAAAGAGGTAGAAATTTACATTGATCTATACCCTTGTATGACACCAATATCCACGATAGAAAATCATATGGCTCCCATAGATCTTTTCAAGTTGATGGTATAGCTAGAGTACATGCATGAGAAGGGGTCTGTAAGGACCAATGTTTTACTATGGGAAGCCCTAGTGTAGTTTTACCAGAACGAAGATGGATGTTTGAGTTTGTGTGTGGACATCCATCATCTGAACCAATTGACTATGAAGAACATGTATTTAATGCTAAAGAATGATGACCTCTTCGATCGGCTGAAAGGCGAGATATGGTTCTCGATGATAGACCTCATGTTTATCTATCATTGTCTTCGAGTATGGAATGTGGACATAAAACAGACAGTGTTTAGTTGCGGTATTTCCACAAAGAGTTATTAGGGATGCCCATCAGCAATACCAATGACCTAATATTGTTCATGGGACTCGTTAACAGGATCTTCCATCCTTACCACAGTCGTATTTTGGTGATCTTCATTGATGACATCTTGGGGTACTCGACATCAAAGTAGGAGCATGATACAAATGATAGGATTGTCCTAGATATACTTAGAGAGTGATAATATTATGGGAGTCTCTCGAAGTGCATGTTCTGGATTAGAGAGGTCCACTTTCTAGGACACATTATCTATGAGGCTAGAGTTTCTGTGGATCTGGTGAAGATAGAGGTAGTGCTTTCCTAGGTGCCATCGAGGAGCGTGATTGAGGAACTGAATATCTTGGGGTTTATTGGGTACTACTGGAGGTTCGTTCCTGACTTTTTCGGGATATTAGCACCCTTAATAACTCTAAGATAGAAGGGATATCCATTCTTGTGGAAAGAAATGTACCAGCAGAATTTCCCAGAGAAAGAGGGAGACTGGTGAGTTCCCCCATCATGAGACTACCATAGGAGGGAATTGTGCTTGTAGTTTTATGTGACAAAATAGGGACCATACTATGTTGTTTTCTGATGTAAGAGTGGGTGTGATTGCCTACTGTTCATGGAATTTGAGGTATCTTGAGCAGAATTACATGACACATGACCTATTGTTAGTAGTAGTTATCTTCTAACTGAATATGCAGAGACAATACTTAATGGGTGAATTGTTTACCATCTACTCCAAACACAAGAGTCTTAGGTATATCTTCTAACAGAAGGATTGAAATTGATGCAACGATGATGGTTGGTGTTCCTAGAGGACTATGACTTCATGATAGTCTATACTCCTGGGAAGGGGAATGTGGTTGCAGACGCACTCAGCAGGACGTTTGGTTTTCATCTACTAAGTGAGGTGATGGAGCATCGTTCCACGATGCAGCTATCCATCATGGATGATGATGGAGAATCTTACCTTTGGTTGAAGACTATCGCTCCCCCAATCATATAGGAGGTCAGGGAGGCACATATTGGGTATACTGACTACAAGGCCCGACATGCTTAGTTATCCTTAGGACCTGATTCTGATTAATTTTTGATAGTTGGGGAAATCATCATCGTTTTTAGAGGGTGCATAAAAGTACTAGTGGTATTGCAAGAGGAGATTTTGATGGGGTTCCATACCTTTCCCTTGGTGGTACATAGTGGAGTGGAGAATATGTACTAGGATATATTATGTCATTACTGGTGGCTACGGGGAAAGAAAGAAGTGGTCGAGTTCATTTCATGGTGCCTCACATGTCAGCATGTTAATGTTTAGCATCAGGTTCTAGAAGTCTCGGAACAACCACTTGAGGTACCAATGTTTATATGGGATGGTATCATAATGGACATCATGATGAGATTACCTGAGACATCCAAGATACATGATTCTATCTAGGTGATCATTGATTAACTCACTATGGCGGCTCACTTCCAACCCAACTGGGAGCAAGGATCGGTAGTGGGATTGTGATTCAACTATATTCAATAGATAGAGCAGCATTACAGAGTTCCTTCGACGATTGTCTCTGATCATGATGCTCTCTTAACATCCCTACTATGGAAGGTGGTACAATAGGAATTCGAAACATAGCTGTGCTTGAAAAGATCCTTCCAACCACAAATGGATGGTCAGACAGAATGGAACATACCGACCATAGAGGACATACCTCATGCTTGTGTCCTTAATTTCATTCAAATTTGGGACAACCACCTACTACTGGTAGAGTTTTCCTACAACAAAATCTATCACTCCACTATTGGAATGGAATTGTTTGAGGATTTGTGTGCAATTCCTTGTAGAATTCCTCTATGATGGATAGACCCATGGGAGTTAGAAAACATGGGTCCATAGTTGCTATGGGAAACAACTGAGAGAGAGTAGATCATCCATGAGTTGAAGAGAAATGCACAGAGTAGGCAGAAATATTATTCTGGCATGATACGGATGCCCATGAAGTTTGTTGAGGGAGACTATGTGTTCCTTCACGTTTCACCCAAATGGGGATGGGAAATATTTTACTTTGACAAAATAATATCTTTGATCTTTATCAGTTATTTCCAAATTCTATGCACAGTTCATGAGGTGGTGTTCCAACTAGCTCTCCCCCCACAAATTCACCATGTGCATGATGTTTTCCAGAAGTCTTATTAGAGGATGTACGTGCATTATACATCACACACCATCGATTAGGTAAAGATAGAAAATGACTATGGGGAAATTTTTGAAGTGTTCCTGGTAGGGATAGGGGATCGATAGGAGTGGGAACTTCATGGACGGTATATTCCTCTACTCCATGTTCAGTGGAAACACAATAATCTCCAGGAGATCACATGGGAGTGGGATGCACAGATTAATGCTTAGTAATCCCCATTTGTTTGTTTTTCCTTATTTTTTCTTAAGGGTACATGAATCCCTAATGGTGGGGGAAATGTAATGTCCAATAAATTATTGGTAATTTTTTTAATAAACTAATTATATAGTATTATTTTGAGACTAGAGGCTTAAGAGACACAAGATTCTTAGAACTGGTGAGACAATAATAGAATTTTGATCTTTTTATGTTATTTAAAATAACCATGAAAACAGGTTTTTCTATATTTTAAAATTATTCTCGGATGAAAAATATGATGGAACCATTGAACATAGAAAGTTAGGATTGTACTGTAAATAACCTAACATCGACCGATGAGGGTCAATTAGAAATCATTAATTTTTGGGCCTTTCGGAAGAAAAATAAAATAAAATAAAAGTTATTTTATTTTTCTTCACCATTGATCGGCGGCGACAGGGTGACGATGAGTCGCATTAAATGTCCCATTAATGAGGACTATTAAATTGATGTGTAATAGGTATGATGTTTCATTAATGATACATCGTAACGATGTGATGATGTAGCATCATAGAAACACTATGACATGTTTCTTTTTTTAATGAGCTTACAGTTTTGAGAATGAGAACTAAAAATTTCTCTGATGGATGGACAGGGAGGGATTTTCTCTACAAACAACAAACACTGGTGAATTGAAAAGTGGAAATGAGGCCATGGAAAATGGACCTAAGACCAGAGATATACGAACACCCACAACATCAAAGAGATCAACACCAACAAAAAATCACCTCTAGGAAGGGGTTTGTTTTGATTTCAGTTTCCCCGTTCTACTTTCAAAAAATACAAATGTGGATCAACCCACGAACAAGATAATCGGAGGGTCATTCATTCTCTTGGGAGGATTTTTTAGGATTTTCAATTGGGATAAATATTTATAGAACAATAATCTTATTCCCCTTGTTCTAAAACCACAAATTCAGAGGGGGTGGGGCGACACAAACATTGCTCGAGCCACTCCGCCTTTGTTAATTCTTGTGAGTGCATCGTGTCTGCACCATCAATAAAAAGAAAATCCGGATTTGAGGCATTGGTAGGGATGTTCTAAACCCATGGAGGCCATAGGCACAGACGACATGATGAATGGACCACTGGAGTGGACTCGACAATCTGTGGATTGAAATGATGGTAGACCACAGTGGAAGATGTGGGCAGGTGGAGGAATTCCATGATGACGCACTGAGGAGGTTCATCATTGGCTCGGGCCACGATGGTGCAAAATAAATCTTCGGTTCTTGGTCTAGTGGCTAGAGAGGGACGCATCCATCTGTCCATGTTGGTGGGGTGTCTCGGTCGTGGTGTGACCTTAACCCATGAAAAGCCACGGGTCGTGTAGGGAAACTGGATATGCTACTCGGATAGGTTGAACGGAGAAGGTGGAACCACTTGGTATTACGGATCGTGCAACAGATGCAGTATAGCCACATTTAAGATAGGGGAGATGGCCCGCTCGAAGGTAGGCCGGGCTGGTTTTTAGAAGGTCGTGCCCAGCCAAGCGGGCTGGGCTAGACCTAGTGTGTCGAGTTACACCCAGGACATGTCGGGTCAGACCCAGGATGGGTTGGGTAGGACCTCAGCTAGGTTGGATGCGATATGCACCCAAGTATCCCCTTTTTCACTAAAACACCCATAATTTTCAAATGGAGCATCCGTTCAATGAGTTGTCTGTAGAATTGGAACCCCCATGACCAGGCGGTTCTTTTGGCATGCTCTAATGATACTTTCATGGATGTTAAGATATGATAAATGGATTGATGATAATATTCTCCCAAAATAAATCATGATATATGTGACCCTACATGGTTCAGCTATAGGCGACCCTATGTAGATCAGCTACATGAAACCCTTTGAGGATTAACCATTAGAAACTATTTATGGTTAGCTATAAGCGAACCTATGTGAATAGGATATGATAGACTAAGAGGGAATCGACCCTGTGTGGATCAAATATGATGACCATTGAGTGAAGAAACCCTACATGGATGAACTATGATAACATAAGAGGGAAGTGACCCTATGTGACTCAGCTGACCTCCAGTACTCATTATGGATGAGTACCTCAGCATCCTAAAGTATTAACTGATGTAAATGACAAACTTGTTTTTACATACATTAGATTATACATACATTATTTTTCTTGCTTCGAGATCATGTTTTATATATTTCCTTGTGGTCTTTCCTTTTTGGTTTCGGTCCCTAATGAGTATTTTGATAAACACCCATGAACGAGATATGCATGCACGTGTTGTGTCTAGTTAAGATGACAGACGCCTTGAAAGAGGACTTGGTGGAATAGGACTCGGTGGTTCCATGTGAGATCAGTTAGATGTGGGAACTTCTACGACATCTAGTGGCTACTATACACATACCATTCTGGTGGGGTTTTTAGAGGATGGATTTCCTTTTGATGGGTTTGTATTCGGACCCTTTGACTCATAGCTTTTACATTTACCCAGTGGTTGTTTTTAGTGGCATGTATTTTTCATGTCCATTATGTTTGATGATGTAGTTGTGTGTGCGTGCGTACATGAACTAACTAAAATGCCTCCCACTTGCTGGATGACACCATAGATTCTACTAGCCAGACCCTGGAATTCATGAGGCAGGCTTGGGGGAGTCACGACATAGTCTCTGGGGGATGGGTCATGACATTAAAAGCTAATATTTTCAAAATGAATCTCTATATAGAGATTTTTTTACATTACCATTGCAGATATACTTCAAAGAATGTGGAAATTGAAATTTGTTTGCATTAATTTGAAATATTTTAAATGGAGAATATGGAATTGAGTTGACAATACTTCATTGAGTTCCCAACATATGTATGCTAAGTTTCCCAATGGGTTACCTATTGAGAAATGGAATGTTTTTATTAATAGGAATCGTGATGAGAAGCACATGGTATTAAAAGATATATTATTATATTAATATCATTTTAAATTTATACATGTATATGAAAAGTATATGACATCAAAGACATTACTATTATTTATTTATTTATTTATTTATGGGTCATTCAATGAATAATTCATCAAGTCAGACTTAGAAAGTAATCCATCACACTGAGGGGTCAAGGGGTTTTTATAGATTCCGATCGACTCTGGTAATATTCTCATTAGTTTAAATATTTATTTGAGAATATTATCTATTTAATATATCTTATTTTTTATTTATATTTTCCAATACAATCACATAGCTTAGAACACCATGAATCCCAATCATAAGTCTGGTTGGATGTTCAAAAAAATATGATGGGATTTTTATTTGTAACATCCAAGCATAGTGGAATCCCATGGATGGGTGTACCCAAATTTAATTATTCCTTTAACAATGATGAATCTGACATCTGTCACGGTGATAAAATGCTAGATCTTCAGAATAGAACAAAGAAAAAAATAAAATGGGAGTCCAGGAACCATGGAGAGAAACATAAAATGTAGGTTAAGATTAATTTAATTTGAAGACAACAATTACCATGATGGAATTATCTCTTCATTGATGTTTTTGGTCACGATCAAATGATATCCATCGTTGCGGAATAGAATCTAAGTGTAGTATTTCTCTAGTAGAGATCGATATGTGCTCCACATACCTCTAGACATTATCGAAGGGATATATGGGTACTAGTGAAAAATAGCCTTCTCTTATGAGGTCCACCATTGATTTCCAAGAGAGTCACTTCCAAAGAAGTCCCTGTAATCCTGTGCATGAGGATCTCTCTCGTAACATGAGATTGTTCTTGGAGGAAAAATAATTCTCTCTTAGATTGAGATCATTCTCTAGATCTTTTGTTAAAAACCACCTAATAATGTCTAGGTTAATGAGAATAATATAATTAGTATTTTAATTACATAGAATAATAAAATGAATTAATTACCCGAAAGAATTTATTCATTTAATTTATTTTTAGTAGAACCCCATTTCTTATAATAGCAGTTTACTAATGTTATTACCTGACATGTGCCCAACGAATTACACCTAATTTTATTAATTTAATTAAATAATATTATTTTTTCACAAATCCCCAAAAAAAACTACCCTATGCGTATATAATAATATACATGGTGTGTAATTTTGTATTCAATTTTTGTATTCCCTCCACCACATTTATTAGAACATCAATAATGACAATTTATTTTTAATGTAAATATCACTTCATTTCTTGTTAATTAATATATTATTTCACCCACAACATATTATCTCGAATAACTAGTGTCGAAATAAATTCAATCAAACATCCTTGAATAATTATTAAACCATAATCCGGAATAATCATTATTCAACTTGTGAAATGGATATTTAATTGAGATACATGGACACACTTAGTGTGGTACCATCTAGGCCTCTTTGTCAGTGGCATTAGGTGGAGCCTATTTAATGTACAAGGTTAGCATCTTGAAACAAGCCTTGGAACCTATAGAGAAAGACGTTAATGACACCCTGATGTGTCACCTCCTATGAACTCTTACTGTATAATGTAATCCCTTTGTCTCGATATCTCTAATTAAGCAGGCTTCATTCTAGTTCAATCTACCTATGAGAAAAATTATTCATTCCTTGACTTTATAAAATTGAAATCACCCATTCCAGACTATGGACATGGAATTATTTAGGCTATAAGAATTTTATCAAAGTGCATGACATATCAACTAATATTATAGAACATAAGGGACAAATCCTTTCTCTCATTATCTATTAATGTAGTATTACTCATGACACAACTATCATATCTTACCTTATAGAAAATAGTGTTTCATAATTTTTTTCATCAATACATATATGTGTGTAAGTTATAATTCCCATTAATAATAACCATAATATCTCAGGAAAAATACACATGTCTGCAGATAGAAACATCCATTGAAACTATGAAATGTGGATTTCCAACTGGCAGGTATCTTTGTCATAATATCTTTGTAGATATTACTATGGGTTCATATCATGATAAAGTCCATCAAAGAATTATGATTCATCACCCATAACGGAATTTTTTATTATTGTCCCTAAAATAAAATCATCTAGAAATAGAACATATATTCAAGAATAGTGTTGTGGAAATTCAGGGTTCTAATCATAGTAGGGATCCGCTATGAACTTTTGGTGTAACAAATATCCTTATGGAATTATCACATGCATTCTCACATAGAAGAACAATCAAGATGTGATAAGGAATTTTTTAATGAATAAAATAAAAAGTAGTAGGTTCTAGGCCACTAACTATGACATAATCCCAATTGGACTAGAGACAACTACTGACAACCATTAACCTTCTAGATCTCACATGATATTCATGCTTCTACTAAGATAGGCCATTAGTCATGGGGTCTATCACGGTATCTTATGTGGACAATCCTCTCACCGTAACATCACCCCATTGAAAGAAATCCATAAAGAGGTGATAATTTAGAAGAATGCTCTTTGTCTATTGATGTGACGTTGGTTCTTTTTCATTTACAACCATTGTAGTATTATCACAATACAATGTGGTAGGGTCTTTACTTTTAAGAACCAGTAAATGCTCCTAGAAAAATTTCCTAATCCAGAATGCATTCTTGGATGCATCAGAAGCCTCTATATATTTATACTATGTTGTATAATCGGTGAAAACTGGCTGCTTTGAACTCTTCCAGCTCATAGCTCCTCTATTGAGACAGAAAACAATATCCTGATTGTAACATCAGATCACTCTGATCTGTCAGAAAATCAACATCATCGTACCCTATAATGACAAGATCCTTATCTCCTCCATACACCAGGAACATATCATTAGTTATTATTAATTTCTTAAGGATAGTCTTAACATCAGTCCAGTACTATTCTCTAGGATATTCTAGATATCATCATATAATTATCAGTGCATAAGAAACATCATGCCTGGTACATAACATGGCATAAAACATAAATCCTATAGCTCAAGAATATGTGATATTAACCATCCTATCATTATCTTGTGGTGTCTATGAACACATTCCCATCGAATTATTTAAGCCATGTGAGACTGAAACAAATCCCCTATTAGATTTTTTCATACTAAATCTCAGTAATATTTGGTCAATGTATATACCCTGAATTAGTCCAATTACCCTCTTAGATCTATCTCAAATGATCCTAATTCCAAGAATGATGGATGTTTCTCCTAATTCCATCCTAGAGAAACAATTGTTCAACTAGCCCTTAACTAACTATAAGACTAGTAAATTGTTTCCAATATGTAATATGCCATAAACATATAATACTAGGATAATGACATCATTCTCATTAAAATTTTTATAAACACATGGATCACATTCATTCTTAATGAAACCAAATTCATTTATTTTTTCATCAAATCAAATGTTCCATGGACTGGATTATTTTTTTAATCCATAAATGTATTTCGACAACATTCAAACCCATTCAGCTTCACCTGGTGTCACAAACCCTTCTAGTTGTGTCATATAAACATCTTCCTGAGGATTCCGGTTAAGGATTACTATTTTGACATCCATTTTCCAAATCTCAAAGTCTTGGTATACAGCTATTACAAGTATGATTCTTATGTATTTAATCATGGAAACTAGAGAGAAGGTTTCATCATAGTAAATTCATGGATGATGTGTGAATCCTTTAGCCACTATAATTTCTTTATAGGTGCTAACATCACCTCCCAGGTCCATCTTTCTCTTGATTACCCATTTGTATCCAAAAGGATTTACATCAATTATCTCATCGACCAGAACCCATATTTGGTTCTAATACATGGGATCTATCTCCGAATTCAATGATTCTACCCATCTTGTAGGATCTGAGCTCTCTACTAATTCCCTATATGATAGAGGTTCATCATTGTCTAATAATAATTATTCACCATCCTTGGGGACTGGGAAACCCTATATCTAAGGTTCCCTTACCTCTCTTGAGCTCCTACATGCTATTTATGCATTTGGATACTCTTCCATAAAGATATGTGGAACTTGTTCTTGTACCAAATCATGTATATCATGAGAATCCACTCCGTCAAAGTCAATCTTTCCCCCAATATCCTTTTTGAGGATGTGCTCCCTCTCATGAAAGATTCTTTTCTAGCGACAATTACTTTATTTTTGAAGGTTTATATAGGTAATATCCTTTAGTTTCCTTAGGATATCCTATAAAGATACACCTCATGCCCCGTGGTGCTATTTTTTTGCATGATAAGGCCTTAGCTAATTCCCCGCATTCCCATACACCTATGTTCGATAATACGGGTGTCTTTCAATTCCATAACTCAAAGGGAATTTCATTTTCCACCTTAGTTGTTATTTGGATTAATGTGTATGATGAAGTATGTAATGCATAACCACAAATGGATAATTGATTATTTCCATGACTCGTCATTAACTTCACCATGTCCAAAAATATGTTGTTCCTCCTTTCAATAACACCATTCTACTATGGTGTATAAGGAGGAGTGAGTTGAGAGAGAATCCCAGAATCCTATAAAAGGTCTATAAACTCTATGATTGAATATTCTCCACCCTGATCCGATCAAAGTGTCTTGTCCTTTTACCAAGATGGTTCTCTACTTCATTCGTGAATTCCTTAAATTTCTCTAAGGAATCTGACGTATACCTAATTAAGTAGATAATTACATATCTACTCAAATTATCAGTAAAAGTAATGATGTATGAATATCCACCTCTAGATTTTATTGTAAATGGTCCACACACATCTGTATGCACCAATCCTAGAAGCTCTGGGGCCCTTTAACCCTATCCACTGAATGGAAGTTTGTTCATTGTACATTGTAAACAAATGTGACATCTATCAAGTGGTTTTAGCTTAGTAGAGTCTAAATAACAATCATGGCAGAGATTTATCAATTGATTCTAATTTTAATGACCAAGATGGTGATGCCAAAACTGAGTGTTCTATATTTCAGGTTATTTTGTTTCATTATCATTTTCCACAACTTGGTTTCCTTATTTTAATTCATACTAACTATTATTTAAATGTTCTATACCATAACATATGTTGTTATTATAAAAGGGAAAACCCTTATTTCCATACCTTAAAATAAATACATCCATATGTAAACATGATACAGAAATTATGTTCTGGGTAACACCTTCCATTTAATAATAGTTATGTAAAACCAAAAGTATCCTAATTGGAAATGAGAGATGGAAATATCCAAAGGCCAACACAGGCAGGTTCCCACCATTGGAAGCTCGGAGATTCGCCTCTCTGGAAATTTTTCTAAATCTAATTTGTTCCAAAATTTTAATCTGGATGTGATCTACACAATATGTATCTAATACCCAATGTGTAGAAATGGATAGATTACACTCGATAATGAATTCACCTTTAGCGTCCACAGGATTATTAGTGCATTTCCTCTTTGTGTGTCCAGAAATTCCACATGAAAAACACACTACCTCTCAATACTCTCCATGCCTCTATATCTTCCCCTTCTTGGAGGTAAGGTGCTTAGGGGGTTTAGTCCATTTATAAATCCTTAGCCCCATTCCCTTGCCTTCCTTTTGTTATTCACCATATGTAATGTGGGTTTTTCATGCCCCATGTCTTTATCTACTTGAATAATTAAGGTTAGAAGCTCCCATAGAGTCTTCTCATTGTTTCTTATGTTGAAGTTGATAATATATCTAGATATTTTCTTTGGAAATGATGATATGAGGAGATTTTTACACAACTCATTTGGGAAAAAATTCATAAGATGTCAATGTGTTCAATGTGTCCAATAAACATGACTACAAGAGGCCCATCCAGCACAAACTCTCCAAGGTTAGTTGTGAAAAAATTATTGGAGATCTCATATCCCTCATGTCTCACCTTCTCTTGATAGTGATCCTTAATGCGAGACATCATGTTATACACATCCATATTTTCATGTTTCTTTAAGATCTTATTAGACACGGTCGATAGAATGAAACATTGTAAATTTGTGGAATCATCATTATTATTCAATTAAAGATATAGTTCCTCATCACTATCCACTTTTTAGGCACAACTGGAATAGGATCCTCCATCATATATAATTTAATTTTGTGGAAAATGTTGATGCGTAAATGCCTTAGCCACTCATTAAAATTGGTGTCAGTTTGAAGGTTTTCATTCTCTAGTATGGTTCAAAATTATATATTTGAATCCATTTTTCTTATCATTTCTATAAATTAATATTATCAATGATTTATTACTTTATCATGATAAAATCAATACAAATAAATAAATTAATAATTTTTAGCCTCTCAGTATTTTATTGAAATCCAATACACCACACCATTGACCTTGGAATATTCCTTTTCCTGAATATTCTAGTGAAAAGGATCCACAATGACCATTGAATTAGCCCAACTAGGATTTGTAAAGAAATTTTAAAGAGTTTAAGTAGGAATTATAATTGCCTATTTTATTATCTCGTGGCTCCTTGATCCGCTGAGTGGACTCCCCAATCCAAAAATCCTATTATTTTGGATTTCCTCAACCATTGCCTCTTCATCACACCAATTCCAACTATAGAAGTCAACCCTTAATGTGAACCAGGTCATGTCAACAAAAAAACATGAATTCTAATTCTCTGATCATTGAAAGAACCCCAATAAGGGTGGGTAAAGCAATTTGAACGATGGTTCGATTCTAACCAATATTATTGAAGGTTATACCGACATAATATTTCTTTGAGGGATTTTATCCGTATCTGTAAATTGATATTTTATTATCATTTGTTAAATTCTTTTTAATATTATGTGGGATATACATAAGTTATTAACCATGTATAAGATTATATCTATGCATAATCTAATCTTATTTTAGTTTCATCTTGAATTCTTGTTTAATTCATTAATTGCGTAATTGTGACAACACACACACAATAAATAAACCTTGAAACAGACCGAAATAAAATAAATGATATGATAATGAGATTTTTCTATTGGATAGTATATCTAGTTGTTGATAAACTAACCGAAGACCAAGGGGAGAAACACCTTGATCCTTTGGGTTTCGAGTTTACAGCATTCCACCTGTACACCTTTTTATCTCCTTGGATTGGTTTCACATTGGCTCTAAACATGAGTCGCCGCCCCTAGGTTGGGATCTCGATCCATTACATATGCTTTTCTCTAACTCACGGCTGTGGGAAAAATAGGGTTTTACATAAAATAAACCTTGTTCACACATTCCCTACATATTAATGAGGATTAGTCATCCATGGCAACAAATTAAATTTAAAAAAATTTATTAAAAGAAACTATCCACATACAATGATCTTGGTCTATATCTGGATCATACATTCATGAAAATATATTTATTAATAAATAAAACTAGAGTTAAATTCTCAAAATAATTCTTGTTTAATAAAAATGACTCTTGAATAAATTAATTATCTTTAATTAATCAATCATTTTATCTTGATCTTTTTTTCTAAATATCAATGATATTATCATCCGTCCTAATTTTACAAAAAAAAGTCATATTAGATATTCTTTGTACCCATGGAGGAATCCTAATGATTTCACATTCACAGCTACAAAATGAGTATAAATGAAAATTAAACAGATGCTAAATTAAACACATATATATAAATCAGCTATAACATGTTGTTTTTTAGATTTACGCCCTTACTATGGTTCACATATCAAGGGTTTGTATAATATAATAATGAATTTTAATAAATCTGTGTAATTTGGATGAGTATACGGTGTTTAGATCCAACTACATGGAGTGTATTGGTGTTCACCATCCATTTGAAGTACACGCCCGGGTTACAGAATCTAAATGTAATTCGTAAATCTTCAGATTAAATAGAGTGTCCAGTGGGCCACAAGCCATGTTGTGTCTTCATTACACAGTCTCCATCTTGGAAAATCATAGTATGAGGTAAATGGTCCAACCCTAACCCAAAGGGACTACACACCATCTCTTGTGTCCCACATAGGGTGTAATCTGGAAACTATGTTCCACCTATTAATGGTCAAGCCACGAAGTCTTTTAAGACCTAGACAAACTCTAACACAAATCTTGGTTTTGTGGACCAATCTTGGTGCATTGAAATTTCACTACATGTCGTGTACTTCCAAGTACATGATGCATGTTCTGGTGTTTCATTTCCATGAATCATTGTCACCTCTGGATGAGATCCTCTATATTAATTAATCAAAATTAAAAGAAAAAGATCGTTTATGTATGTTGAAAAAGAAACAATAGAAGAGGAAAAGATATTAAGATTTAGATTTGCAGAATGATTAACATGAATTGAAACAATAAAATTATTAAATTCATAAATCATCAACGAAAAATGAAATAGTTATAATAAATAAATGTCCCCTTTGATACCACTTATAGGTTCTGGGAGAAGTGGAATTGCGTGGATGGGTGTACCCAACTTTAATTTTTCCATTAACATTGACCAATATGTGATCCATCATGATGATAAAACACTAGTTCTTCATATTATAATGAATAATTAAATAAAATGGGAGTCCTAGAATAATGGATAGGATCAACATATGTTGGTTATAAATAATTTAATTAAAAGACAATAATTTATTTGATGGAATTATCTCTTTGTTGATGTTTACTTTTAGGATCCAATGTGATTCGTCATTGCGTCATAGAATCCTAGTGTAGTATTCCACTATAAATTATCCATAGGTGCTCCACATATTTCTAGACATCATTGAAGGGATATGTGTGTGCTATTGTAGAAAAACCATTTCTTGTGATGTCCACCTTTGATCGCCTAGAGAGCTACTTCAAAAGCACTCTCCTTATTCTGGTGGAGGAGGATCTCTCTCGTAACATGAGTGCATTCTTAGAGGAAAATGATTTCTCTCTTAGCTTGATAGAATTCTCTAGATCCATTGTGAGAGACCCTAAACCGATGTAAAGGTTAATGATTATAATATAATTGGGATTTTAATTATAGAGAATAATAAAACATATTAATTACTCAAAAGAATTTAAATATTTCAATTAATTTTTCGTGAAACCTCATGTCTAATAATAATGGTTTTCTATTGTTATTACTTGATATTCACCCGAAAAGTTAAAAATAATATTATTTAAATATATAAATAAAATTATTTCTCATAATCCTTAAAAAACAACCTGTCATGTAGTTTTTAATATAAATGGTGTGAAATTTTTTTCACTTTCATTATTTCCTCAACCACATTAATCAGACCTTGAATAATAAATATTTATTTCTCTAATAAATATCACTACATTACTAGAAAATAAATATATTATTTCACCCTCAATATATTCTCTTGTATAACTAGTTTAGAAATAGATGCGATCAGACATCCTTCAAAAATTATTAAACCACAATCGGGAATAATCTTTATTCAACATGATAAATGGATATTTAAGTGTGATACTTAGACACACTTAGTGTGTGGCCCTCTAGGCATATTTTTCAATGGTATTAGGTGGATCCAACCCAATTTCCATTGTTAGTGTCTAGAAATGTGATAAGTCACCCATAGGAAAAAAAGATAACTTTTCAATGACATGACACCTCTTACAAATTCTTATCGTGTAATGCAATCAATTTTTCTCAATATCTCGAATCAAGAAGGTTGCTTGCTCGTGCCATCAACCCATGGGCTCAGTTATTATTTATTTGAATTCTCTAAATTAAACTCTCTCATTCCTCACCATGTCCATATATTTAGTTAGGAAATATCAATTCCATCTTGTGGACTAAGATATCATCTTCCATTATGGAACATAAGGGAAAAATTATTTTCCGTGTTATCTATTAATGCATTTTTACTTGTGATGCACCCAACATATACCACATCAATAAGAATGGCGTTTCATCATGGTTTTAATCAATACATCTGTGTTAGCGAGTAGTAATACCCATTAATAATAATGTTAATTTCTATGGACCAATAAAGATGTCTATAGATAAGAACAACCAATGACACTATGCAATGTGGATTTCACACTGACGGGTCTCATTCTATTAATATTATCTTGGATATTTCAAAGGGATCACACCATGAGATATTTCCTCAATGTTTTAAGATTCATCACCTCTAATATAATTTATTATTTGTGACACTCAAATAACATCATCCGGACATAGAACATATATTCGAGAATAGTGTTATCGTACTTTCAGGTTCTCAACATAGTAGGGATACATTATGAACCTTTGGTGTAACAACTATCCTTAGGAAATTATCACACGAATTGTAATACAGAATAACATTCAATATGTTGTATGGTATTTATTAATGAATAATGTACAAAGTAGTTATTTCCGGGACACCAACTCCAACATTGTTAATGATCCAACCTAAGAAGTTTGTGTAATAATTTTTTTTATTATAATAACTTATTATTAGTTTTCACTATGTAAATATATATTCATTCTAAATTGACATATAATTGAAATATTGGTAAAAAATAATGAACTATGGGATGCCAATCCGATGCAGTCCTACTCAGTCTCCTAGGATGACCATGTTGGTAAATTCATTAGGATGGAGCATCTTGGTCTAGTGTGTTGGTTGGGATTGGGACCCATACCATCTATGGTATTTGGAAGGAAAATTGTTATTACAAGTTCATATACTCCTGTTTTTTTAGATACCTATTCCAAGATGATCAGGGAATGTTTGATTCTATGTAAAAAATAATTTAGGAATCAGGGATGAGATATCCATTTTGAGGGAAATGTTGTTTGATTTTTAATAGAAGATGACCGAGTTTGTCCCCAGGAATTTTGTAGTGATGACTAGTGGTGAAAAGGTAAATCAAAAAACAAAAAAATATTTTCTTTTACAAACTATTATTCATTTTGAGATTAAAAATAAATATAAAATATTATTTAATTTTCAATATAATTGTCATACAGGATCCAGTAATAGGATGTTGATATGCAGATAGAGAGGGTGATTAATTGAGTTCATCACTGGTAAATGAATAGTTGATAGGGTTTGATCATGTACAATGTGTGTATTTTGTATATTTTTCTTATATTTTAAATGGGATTGGGTCAATGGGTCCCCTATGAATGTGATGTATAACCATGTCTATATATGATGTGTTTCAACTGGCTATAGAGATTGAAAATTCTTTATGATCATATATGATGTGCAGTTTCTTTTCTCTCTTTTAAAAATAGTTTGATCTACCTATTTTAATATACTATATTTCAACTTATTTTCATGGTGCCATAATAAGTATGTTTATACTCACACTTGAATGAGACTTCAATGCATGTTTTTTCTAATACAGAAAACTAGTAGATTTGTGATCTCCTTAGTGGACCTAGTATCTATGGAACATAGAAGTATGTGGAGGAAATGAACATGTTTGTTAATCAGACATGTGGTTAGTTAGTTGTGAACTCCTATTCCTTTCTCTTGTAGTTGTTTCTAGATTGGGGCCTAATTTACTTCTTATGGGTCAAGTATGTATTTTACCCTTTTCCTTTCATAGATATTCATCTATCTCATTCTAATGTATTTCCTAGAGGTTAATTCATGAATTTATTACACAATATATGTTTTATTTTATTATACCTTTGTACTATTTCATGGTGTTGAGTGTGTGTGTGTGTGTGTGTTTTCATGTAAAGTAGTATAAATATTCCCACATCCGCGATATTCTTACTCTATGCTTGTCACTTACCCTTCAAATATTGGGGCTAAACATCTGGTGTCACTCTCATCTTACTGGTGACACATGTATATCCCCTATAGGTCATGTCATGAAAAAAACCCATTCTTTTACCCAATACTGTACCTCTATGAAACCCCATCCAATATAGGAAATTCTACACCCTTTTCCAAAATCTCTTGTCATGACCTATTTCTACAGAATGAGGATCATTCAATGTTATCTCTCAAAAAATAATGGCATATATCTCCTATCCATACAATGATATCTCAATCCTATAATATATAGTATAACCCATATCTATTAGATCTCGATCTTGATGTGGTGGGTGATCTCCCTATTGGGATATTCTTGTGCTCTATTTTTTCACAGACCCCTTTTTTGAGCTCTGTCTTGATAGTCTTAGATAGGCCATAGGGATGTAATCAGGTAACATGTATTATGTCAATTCTTGTCAGACTAGGCATGTAGAGGCATCGATGTTGTCTTTCATGATCTCATATTGTGTTGGGATTAGTTTTGGATGTCCTGGGAATTCATAATGTAATTATACATTTTATAAATTCGTGAACATTTCAATACTCACAAGTGGATGTTTAGCTCATTTGTGGATATTGGGGTTGATTTCCCTTTTGGTATCATTAGGTTGTTTTAGGTGTATCTTCCCATTGAAGATTAATTTTTTTTTCATAAATGGTTATTTATATAGAGTGATCATGATATGTTATTTGGGTTATAGGGATATATTTTCAGAACATTTTCACTTCATGTTTGACCAATTTGGTGATAATGTTAATGTTTCAGAGACCTCTGATAGTTAAAAAAAATCACATAATCATTATGATATTATCATGGATATTCTATTTAGTTGTTTATTTTCCATTTATTCTTTGTTTGGTTCATGCACTGCTTGAATTATTGTGTTGTTCTAGTTACAGGTTCATGGGCTATAGAATCTACCGTTTTTGTTGTAATTCCAAATTTTTCAGCGTTCTAAATATTCAGTATATTATTGAATTATTTTGGGGAGGTGGCTATTACCAACTCTAAATATGAAAAAAATTATTTAGTTGTAATTTTATCATTTTCCGTGGTGGTTTTTTGGGTGAAAACTTGTGAATGTTACAGAAGTTTTAAACCACTTATATGTTGTTGTTGATTTTTAAAGGAGAAACCACTACTAAAACTGAAAAAACTTCACCAAAATACACAGTTTGTGAGGAATTACAAAATCTACATCTAAATGAAGGTAACTTCCACATGTTGAATGTCGACACCAATTTTAAAAGTGGTTTTTTTAACTGTTTGAGCTTCATATAGCAGCGGTTTAAACCGCCACTTTAATGAGTGTTTGGTGTATTTTGTGGACTGATGAGGGTAGCCTTTTTATTTTGATGTAGATATCAATTTTTGGTGATCTTTCCTCATTGAGGGTTATAATAGATTTTTGGTATTGAAATATATCTCTAATGTTCATAGACACTTTTTCCAATTACTATGAGGTGGCATACCACTCGTGTATTACACCAGGATTTTTTAAATAATGTTTCTTAAATTAATTTAATATTTTAAATATTTGGTATTACATTTAATATTTAGTTTTTTTCCTTACACGTATCACTGAGTTTAACAGAAATGTTTCATATTATTAAAATATTCTTATATGATTGTTATCACATTGTCATTTCAATGAAGAGTATGAATATAATTAATTATATTATGAAAATCTAACATGTAAAATAGTATATAAACAAAATTATATGGTGACTAACAAATTAAAAATTAAAATAAAAACTATTTTATACTAGTGAGATTATTTATCTAAAAATATAATTTTATGAAAACAAACATGATCCGCCTTAATAAATTAAACAAACCAATTTTTGTGACTAAATTTAATGAAATTAACATAGTATATATTCAGTAAACTATTCAATACATATATTTTGTGTTTTATATATACGGGATACTAATAAATCCAATTTTACACATAAAATAATATTTTCTAAAATGTTTTTTTCTAACTATTTTATGTACTTATAGTAAAACTAATTTTTGAAATATCTAAAAAATTTATTTAAATATATAACTGTAATTTTTTAAGTAATAATTTCAAAACTATATTATGGTGAATTATTTAATATTTTTATGAATAATAATGTTTTAATGTATAGTGAAAAATAATGAATTTTACTTAAAAACATCCTTCTGGCTAAAATTATTTATATAGGTAAGTTAAATATTAAATTGGAATTTATGAAAATATAGATCAATTATATATATATATATCATATTTATTTCATCACCAAATTTTTGTTATTTAAGTTTTTTTTATAAAATTCCTGTTAACTTTGGAACTTTTCATTTTAAAAACAATCTTTCTCGTCAAACATACAAGATTATTTTTTTAAAATTCCTATTTTTTGAATTAAATTTTAAAAATATTAATCCATAATTTTATTCATAATAATTTAAATTATTTAATATATTCCAATATATTTTTTATCCTAATTAATAGTTATAACAACTAAAAATTTATTCTTGTTCTTAAAGTAAAAAAATGGTTTTACATGGGGTTAATATAAAAAGTTAAGTGTTAAAATAAATTGAAAAAATGTATTACATCTATTATATTGAATTATTTATACCCTATCATGTTTAAGGATCTATAATAATCCATTTTTCATCCTTGTTTCTAGAGAAAAACGTTGTAACAACTTTTAATTTTCAAACAATTACAAGGGTTTAAATCACCTCACTTATAAAAGGCCACCACATATCCTCTCTTATTCATACCATCAAATCATTCTGGTTCATAATATACCTACCAAAATAATTTCCCAACATCTCTAATCTAATACTATAATAATTTTCAGTTATAAAGGAAACCTAGGAAGGATTTGTGTGTAATCCTTAGGGGGATGCCTGAAAAGAATTAATGTTCTTCGACTAAATGTTATTATTTGATTTATTTCTACAGCACATTAAATTATTATTATACCATTATTATGTAATAAAATTTTTATATTAAAAATATTTAAATATTTTTATGTTTTTTGAATGATCTCTAGCCATCCCAACTTCCATCCATTCAGTTACGAAAAGAACATTTTTGTTAACGTTAGACTACGGCCTCACAAACCGATGTCATTATTTTTTCATTAACACCTCTCATAGTGGGTCTTATGATGAATATAAATTTCATATATAACAATTACAACATAATTATTCTAATTTAGTAATTATATGATATTTTCTTTTTTATATTCTATTTTGTAGGGTATATAATAATGTTGCTCATGTGTATGACAGACTACCAACTCATGAAGCAATGTGATTTATTTTTCTATAATTCTTTATATGGAAGATAAGTGTGGTAAATTTAATTAATATATGTGATGTAAAAGGAATAGTTATTATATATAGGAAATAATTTTCATTCCTAAATGATATTATATCCTTTTATTTATTAACTTTTAACTCAGTGTAAAATGATAACTTCGTTTCTGTACATGTTAACTACCACCTTCACATAGCGATGTCACTCTTATTTTTCATCACCACACCACGTCAATGATGATTATTAGTATATATAAATAAGTAACATGGTATTAAAGAAATTATTTTCATTAAGAAATATGATATATTACTTACCTCCTCTCTATAATGACCATTAAAAAATAGAAATGTTTCTTATGCGTATGTATAACCTACAATCTACATGATTTTAACATTCATAATTTATCAAGAAAATAATTTATGAATATTATAAATGATATAATTGATATATAAATCTTGTAATTATATCATTATTATTATTTTAATGATGATAGATCCATGATAAATTTAATAAGACTGAAAAAAACATACCAAAAACATACACAATAAACAGGTGGTTATTAATATAATTGTGATTTTAACAATTATTTGGTAAATAAAACATAATAAATGATCAAGAGTAAATAATATATGGTATAATATTTATAATTAATATTTTAAATTATATGTATAAAAAATCATATTTATTATACATAAGGTTTAAATGTGTATGAAGGAATATGAGACATAAGGTAAGGGATTTCTATACTCTCTTTTATTTATGGAAGACCTGAAATAAATACCCCCTCATTTGATTACTATGGTGTATATAATACCCTATCACATATTATATCATGAATCACATACTTTTCATGTTATTTAAATTTCCATTTCATGTTAATCTTCATTGGGAATTATGATTTAAAAGATTCGTAATGTGGTATGTGATTAACATATAACATTTCACTTCTAAGAGCCACATCCCATATTCACCACATATTTCATTTATGTGGTGTTTATAAATAACAAGACATTATTTTATTATTCATATATGGATAATTAATTTTATATTAATATACATTTGATGATATTTATTTCTATTGGTTTACATATCAATAGTTACCAAATAAATAATGGATTTTCTCCAAATGTTTGTTCTAAGAGAAAAATGTTATGTTAAGAACAATCCCTCTATTATGTGGTGTATATACATACAATTTAAAATATAATATCCATGATTTATATAATATTAGGGTATTATATTTTTTATTTAATGATATAGTTTCAAGGGAATGATGATTAAAACATACCAAGCGATAAGGGTTTTATGTTATAATATCATCATTTATTGGGATTGTTCATGATTATCCATTGAATGATAAAATATTAGGATGTATCATTCATTAAAAGAATTTATTTTATTCTACTTTTTTTATTTATTTATATTAAATTTTTTCCCTTTATCATCCACACTTTATGTACTCTATATTTCAAAATAATTATTTTTAAAAATAAATTATTTAGTTCTCTCTTCATTCACAATCCATTTTTATTCAACAAATGATTTTTTTTACATATGTTTTTAAAAATATCCAATTAAATAAATAATGAAATTTTTACCAATGATTGAAATTTTAAAAGAATATTTAAAGGAATCATGATATATTTTTCCAAACAGTTCCATTTTCTCTTTTATCAATAGTGTGAATGGAATCATTATTTTAACATATATGGCTCGAATGGACTTTCCCACCATCATGGAGTTTTTTTTAGAATATTAAGTTATATTTTTAAATATTTATTTTCAAATATAGTATTTTCAAAAAAAATATTGTTTAAAAAAAATCAAAGACGAAATGATATTTTCTGCCAAAAAAAATTATTTTGATTTTTATGATTCCATTATATGTTTTCAAGTTTATTTTCAAAGAAAATGTCATATAATTTTATTTATGAATTATTGTTTTAAAATGTAATTATAAAAGAAATTTTATTTTCCTCAATAAACATTCTATGTGTTTTTTCATTCAAAATAATTCTCTATATCATGCGAAATCCTTTGGTGTTACTAATGCTTTACTGGGATTTGGATCCACGTATATCATTCGTATTATTTAAAAAAAGATTTTTTATTTTTATGATGACATGATGATTATGAAAAAAAATCTTTTCCACAAAGTTAAACTATGATATTATCCTTATAAATCGTAGTTCTATTCAAGGGTTCTACTCTGATGAAACGATGAAATGTTTATGAGACCTGTCACTTTTCCATAAGTTTTGATATGAAGAATGGTTTATGAAAGCCCTCTAATTTCATGGGTTTTGATATGTTTAATGTTTTGGGATCTTATGGAATACATATGATTGATTCTCATTATGTGATAGTGGTTACCTTATAACCAAGGATGGTGGTCACATTATAACCAAGTGTGGTGGTAACATTACAACCATAGACTTGTGGGATGTATATCCCCCTCCAATGGATTTGGTAATCATTTATATCTCCTGATACAGATATTAATGGAATCGGGAGTGAACCCAGTTCAATAATGAACATTTTCCTCCATGAAGGTCTACGAAGTCAAGCTTCACTACATTTATTCCTAGGTGTGTGATACCATTCAACTGTGATAGCCTTGGAATTGATCCTTTAAAACAATGGAAATTATAATAATTTCTTATTTTTATTCCATAATTATACGTCTAATTCCAATGTTCTTCTCTAATGTATCATTTTTTTATTTCCTTTTGATTCATTTTCTTTGTATCTAACAATATTTTTTATATGATGAAAGAAAATGATCTTGGATATGAGGGGTTTTCTTCATATGTTATAATCATTTTATCATGCCATTGTGATCATGTTATACTTACATATCTCACTTGTTTACCTTTTCTCAGCATCTATGATAAATATTTATTATATTCCCTTTTCATGTTTATGAATAATGGTTTAGAGTAAAATATGTATTTGAAGAGTACTAAAGGGGAAAATATTTTTTGGGTATGTTTGAGGTTATAACACCAAATAAAATTACTATCAACCTTATCACCAAAGTTACAATCTATTATGGTCCTTTTGTTCCAATTTGTGTAATGTATTTAAATTTTTTCTAAATAGTTGTAATATATATATATATATATATTAAATGTCGGGTTTCTATAGTTTTCAAAATAGTAATGGTTTAGTTGTCGATTAGAAACAATAAGGAGGGAAAACTAGAGACATCACTTGGGATATTTTTATTAATATATCTATCGAAGTCTTTAAGGATAATTCTAAGGATGGGTAATATTATAGTAAAATTTCATGGTATTTTTTTAAGGGATAATGGGGGTTGTTTCCATGAAATTTATTCCCTGTATTTATAATAAAAGTTGTTTTGGATCTGGCATAGAGGTATATAAGGGTTAATAAATATGACAAAGGAACATTTAAATGGACTTGATCATCACATGGTGCATTCTAATAGGACTTACTACAGACCGCTTTCAACACACCTGGGGGATATTCTTTGGAAATTTACAATCTCTTTATGAACCATCATAAATTATTTAAATAGTTGATAACCATCAATAAACTAGGATAATCATAATGTGTCATATATTAAAAATAATATGTCATGATTTAGGCATTCAATAAGTGTTTTTCATTATTATTTGGTTTCCTAGTATGATTAGCATTTCTCACACTATGCTTCTTGGTTTATGTCTTTGGTGGTAACCAGAATGAACTGTATTAAAATTGAGTGTCATTGAAAAAATTATAATGAGAATTAAAATTATGTGATGATTGTAGTGAATGATATTGTTATTATTCCGAATTAGTTATTAATGAATATGATTAATAATGTTCACCTGAATCAACTCTCAACGTAAAAAAAAGGATATATTTCATTGAGGGATTGATTAGTGGAAACTATAGTGAAATGATTTTTTTTACTACATATAGAGTATATGGAAATAATTACTCAAGGTAATTTAATTGAGGGACAATAATATTTTGTGGGTATTGAATAAAATTTAAAAAATTGAAACTTTAATGTTATTAATGAAAATTTCGGTTAATGCAATGGATGAGAACAATGGTCTTCATAAGGTATCATTGAATATTAAATGTATTATATTTGAATAATAATGGATGTCTAAAAATTTATTTCCTATGGTAAAAAAATATATAGAATCAGGATTAAAATACATAGATATTCCATCATTTTTTATAAAATTTTTATAAATAACTCAAACACGCATCTGAGGACCATAATAGTTTTGTGTCTTTGGAAACATGGAAAATATTAACTAGTCCATAAGTGATCTATATCATGTACCACTTGGTTCATTACAGCATGAACCCTTATTTGATATATCCTTCATAATAATTGTCTTCATAACTTGGGGAAAGGATACATAATGAAGGGTGGGAAGAGATGTTCAGTAAGGGTAACCATGGGAGATGCATCAGCATAACATGAACATAAGAGGATTAAGGAGAAATATCTATGAGATAATTCTATTCGAATAAGACATTTAATTTGTGGAATTCACATAAACAAAGAAAAACATAAATCAAGGCCACCCACCTAGACGTTCACCACATGTTAGTCTTGGGATAACCACACATGTACCTACATTGAGCATGGCATGACCTCTCGTGTACCCTTTTTTGGGCTTGGGATAACAACACATGTACCCTCCTTTTTGGATGGGACTAACCAACAATGCACCATCCTTTCTGGGATTATGCGAACCACCTATATACCCTCAGATCTCAGAGAACATTTATCATCACCCAGTGCATTGGAGGGAGATATAGGTTCCACCAATCACATAGTAAATATCATATACATTTCTGGAAAAATATCATAACCGATTCATCATATCATAAAATATTTAAAGAAGTGGGTTTAAGAAATAGTTCATCATATCATAACCAATATAGAATATATATTTATCATAATCATTTCATCATTTTGTCAAATCACAACCTATGAATAAAGAAGTGGGTTTCAACAGAATTCAATCATGGTATAACCTGTGGAAGTAAACCGACATTAAGAAACATAATTACATAAAAAACATAAACCATTTAAAAAATAATATGAATTGTATCCTATAATCATATCCCCATTAAATAATAGGTAACATAAAATAATTTAATCTTATATGGAAAAATATTTTGATCATTCAAAACAATTCATGATGAAAATAACCTTTCCACTTTGAAAAATAATTTTTAAAAAATAAAACAATTTTTTTTAATTTTTACTTTAAAATAACCATGAACACATATAAATTAATCTAAAAAAATGATTTCCCATGACATCGAAAAATAATTTTCAAGTGATATGTGTTATAATGAAGGCTCCTTTTACACTATTGGTGTAATCCAAAAATGCATTAATTTGAAAAAGGCAAGATGATTCATTTAAAAACGTTTAAAAAAACATGTGGAAAAGTTAATTTTAAATGACATGATTAATAAAAAAACTGGAATCATATTTGGAAACAATGGTTTAGTAAGAAAATATATTTCATACCAAATAGATAAATAATGATATATTTTCTTTAAAACATTTATCTCATTTATGTTACGTACCCAAGAGCAAAAAAATGGTACCATTTTTCATGAACCTACAAACATACCATGGTACACAGATAAAATATCCATTTATGGCATATCCTAAAGGGAATTCTTGATCTCCATGGTTTGGGAACTAGAAACTAGCATCATCAAAGATAAATGTGGGAATGGATTTTCCATAAAATATTAGAAAAAAAATATACATGTCATTATGATCAAAATAATTATGCACATTGGGAACAAAAATTTAATTAAAACATGTATATAAACCTAATTTATAGCCAAAAAACACTATAAATAAAAATAAAAACAATACAAGTCCCAATAAGACACAACAATCTTAGCTAGGAGATCAACAACCACAACCTCCAAAAGGTGAATTTCTCTTACAAGAACCTGGAATAAGGAAATATAAAATCTCTCAAATGATCATATAGGGTGTGATCTAAAATATGTGTATAACCTCAAAAAGGATTCCATAATAAGATTCAATATTAATTAACCAAATAACAATTTCAATTTTAAATAAATAGTCATGATAGTAAAAAATCATATTTACGATAAATCATTCATTACACTTCAATTGATGGAAATATTTCAAACAATTTACTAATAAAATATTTATATAAATAATTTTATATAAATTCACAAGGATTTAGTAAAATAGATTACAAAAAATGTAATATAATAAAATAATCTCAAATTATAAACATGGTAATCTACCAATAGGTATGATATTTCTAGGCTTTGGGTTCCTCATTGAATTGACCAGGTGATAATTGTAATAAGTGTACACACATCCCTCTAACAATGGTCAAAGTGGACCGATCATTATCCCATTGTGGATGTGACCTTATACACTTTGTTTTGTTAGACATAAAAATTTCAACAGATTATTGTCCTAGATAACTCACTAACAACATAGGAATAAAAGTTGATAAAAAAATCATTAATGGGAAAATTATTTAAAAACTATTCATAATAAAATTTCCCCATTTTCCATTTCAATATTCCAATTTATATTTAAAAAATATCTATTGGATTTTAATCAATTAATTACATTTTTATGATAAAACCAATTGGTTATTATCAAAAACAAATTAAGTCATTTTTTTAGAAATGAAATGTTAATCTCTTTCACAATTCAATATCATAATTAAATTCCAAAAATTAATTTAACAAGGTATTTTGACAATTTCCAACAAATTCCACAACTACATACCCAATCATTTTAGTTGGGGATTTTCCCCAAATTTCATGCCAAAAAACTCCAAATCCCAATTCGATGGGAATTGGGTTTTTTATAATCTAATTGACATCAATTTAATATAAATTTAGAAATTTTGGGTTCATTAAAATGCGAAGTCATAAATGGAACCACCTTCAAAAACAAAGATATCATACCTCATAATCCCTGTAATGGGAAACAATAATATTGAAAAAAAGAAAAGGAGATTTGAAAATCAATCCTAGATTCAAGATCCAAAAAATAACATTACATCCTCCAAAAACATGGAGATACTGAAACCCTAAGGATTAGAGATAAAGATAGTGGGTTAGAAGGAATGGTGACATAATTCTTATCCCGAAAGGATCGAACGATGATCACCATGCTTTGATCTACATTAAAGAGTGTTTAAAGGAGGAACATTTTGGTATTGGGAGCTCTAAATACATTGGAAACCGTCAAAAACAGATTTGGTGTTGAATATGGGTCTAAATAAGAGCTCAAAAAAATTATTGAATTTTAAGAATAAAAAAAGTATCTGCACATATTTTTCTTAATGTGGGAGCATGGTTTGTCAAACTATTCATCCTAACAATGCACCCCTCTAAAGGGGAGCACAATTACTACTTTGATGGAATATGTTTTTTCAAACCATGAACCAACCATCTAAACCCTTACTACCTGGGTTTTCATATTTTTCACTAACAAGACTCATGGTTTTCTAGAAATGTGTGCCAACCAAGGAAAATTGACGAAAAACAAAAATTTAAAATATTTCACACAAAACCCCATAACCGAGACCAAAAAAATATCATAATAGGGATTCATAAGTACCTGAAAAGAGTAATAATATGTCACAAACTCTCAATAATAAAATCACTTTGTCCCTTGAAAGCTTTTCAAGAAGCTTCCCATATCAAAAATAGGCTAGTTATCTCTCATTAGATACTCTATATCCCACTTCTCAAGAGTATAAGAACAATTCTTCCATTGAACTCAAAATAGGTATCACCCTCACATAAAATACGTTAGTTTTAAAATCAACTATCTTGAATAGATGCTCAGTCAAAGATAAATATGTCCTGACATCAAGATCCATCTAATTCAAAACATGATATGGATAATAAAGATACCATTAGAGAAATGATACATAGAATATGTTATGTATTGAAGTCAGATATGGTGGAATTTATAAAAGGTAAAAAAAATCACCACCTTTTCATCAACCTCCATTGTACCATAAAACAAGCCCAATTTTTCCCTTTCCTCCCAATCCATCAATGTCCCAAATGGGTTCAATAATTCAATAACGCCTAGTCCAAAACATTATATTCCAAAGGTATTTCACTTTGATCATCATAAAACTTATACCAACTCTATTCCACCAACATTATCTGATAAATCAACTGAATCGTTCTGGTCGCCTCTTGAACCAAGCTCAGTCCAACCAAGTTACTTTCCACAATCTTCAAAAAACATAAAGGAAATTTGTAAGTGTGGAAATACATGGACTCAAAAACATAAATTCTAATCAAGGTTAGGTAACTATTGTTATATGAAATCTTAAATAGAACCAAATGGTTATCTCATTCCCCAAAAATTGTAGTATGGAATCACAAATCATATCCTTCAGAATCTTAATATCTCTTTATATATGGCCATTCGATTTTGGATTGTATGTGGTAGTCAAATCAAATTATGATCACAGTTCCACATAAAGGCCTCTCTTAAAGATTGAAGTGAAATGAAGATCCCTATAAAATACAAAATCAAATGTACCATTGTAAAAAATGAACATTATCTTTCATAGAAATATTTCTCATCTCTCAATGTTAGGTTGATTATAAAATGATAATTAAGTGTATTGATTTAGTCGTATAATCAACCACATGTCATATCAAATTGTTCATTCTCTATGTACGTTGAAATCCCACAAAAATTTCATAATGATCACATCCCAATTCCAATATTCCAATGGATTTGGAATATGTAATCCCAACGTTCTCTGGTTCTCGAACATATTCCATAGGAATGTATAACAAAGTGAGACAAAATCAGTAACACGTCTTATCAAACTTGACCACTTAAATCATCACCTCATACCATTGAACATCCTAATGGTTTCTAGGTGAACTACACCTTGGGAATTATAGAAATACCACATAATATATTTTCACATAGGTAATGTTAAAACATACCAATTCCATAAAAGTAGAATACCCTACGTTGAGAAAGGACACTCATCCATAGTCTCCCCACTATAAAGAGACTCTCTAATGATTTATAAATCATCATCACGATGTTTTTCTTGAAGAATCATCTTTAGAAGAGTAGATCTCTACTAAAAACTATCCAAGTAAACCATGACCTTAGTTTTCGGGACTACTATATGAAATGGTGAAAAAAGATCCATCATGTTCCACTCTTTTGGTGATTCCTTCATGGCTGGGGTTGGATGTTTCCTACTCAAAGAGTCTATGAAGACATTCAATTTCATTGGGTAATAGTTGATAGAAAAGGAACATTATTTTAGGTATTCCACCCAATTCCTTTGGATAAGATTAAAATATTTTTGTTAGAAGATATAAGTAAAGCACTTATGGTTGGAATACACAATGTTGATTTCATTGAAATGGTAATGTCGCGAACAGTTAAGTGAATGCATCATAGTGGTGATTTCAAGTTCATTGTTGGGATAATTATTATCAATTTACCTAACATTATGAGAGCCATATGATACCCTGTGACCACCAATCATAAGAATAAATCCCATTTCCGAACCTAATTCATCACAAAGGACCACATAGACCTGCATTTCATCTAGAAGAATCAAGACTACCACAATAGTTACAATATGTTTAAACTCATCAAGAGAACATTGACCTTTATCATCCAATGAATAAATTACTACCTTACATGTAAGAGTGTTCATCAAAGAAGATATATTTTAGAATCCCTTTACAAATAAGGAAAAATATCCATCATGTAAGAGAAATTCTCAATACAAGGATTGACAAGATGCACAATACGAGTTGAAATGAATGAATGAGATGAACCAGTATCAAATAAAGTGGTCACTAATGATGAAACAGTATTTATAGTACGTTTCACACTTTCTAGATCCATATCTACTTCCTGTGGGGTCTCTTTCACTATGTGGAGAAGATTCATTCTGGACACGTGTGGCTTGAACCCATTTGTTCATGAATCATTTGATTGAATTATAGTATATTTTTTAAAAAATTTATCCATTCTACTAGGGGGAATAGAATAGACATGACAGAAATTTTCAAGTGACATGATCATCCATAGGAACTATATCCCATTAGTGACTCCGCGAAAACACATTTTGAGAGCTTGATCTTTCCACACTGGTAGAAAATCAACGGTCTTCTTATAGGAACCACATGACTTCTAGATGAACACTGATGTCGAGTCTCACATTCATAATCATCAAGATTCCAATTCTCTTTATGGTAAATAAGAGACCATCAACTAGGAGAAAAATTAACTTCTATCTACCATGACTATTCTTATAGGTCCATATCAAAAATCATTTCTCTATCAAGCACATCGTCATAAGAAGGGAGAATTACAAAGAAGTCCTAATAATTAATATTATATCGAATTCCTATATTTAACTCTTGATTATTTAGTTTCTCATTCTATAAAATTTGAGGCGTGAACTATGCAAGATTTGTAATCTGATTTTCATACTCAATCACGGTCATGTCAGTCTACTGATGTTTGGAAAACCCTCTATTCTTAGACAACACCTATTATTTAGATATAAATGGTAAGTGAAAATAACATTTAATTCCTTCCACTTAAATCCCTTTTTATTTTTTTAACGACTATAGTGTTCAAAAATCTCCTTCATGGTATATCTATCTAAAACGTGAAACAATTCACTTGGATTGAATAAGAAGTTTGCATGAAAGAAAATGAAAGTTTGATTTCCCTAATCTATTACTCAACCCATTAAGGATCATTTATGACTCAGAATATTAGTTTATTCTAGGTAATAACATTTGAATATGACAATGAGACTCTTACCATTGAGTTTCCACAACAAGAGCTTAAACGAGAATGGGTAAATGTTATTTTCCTAGGCCATGGGAAGAACACACAGTAATCTCATTGTGATTCGTTTCCAAGAGGGGATTTTCTCACCGTGGTTCATAACCAGATCCCAACTAGTTCTAATTCATACAACCTCTGAGAGGCATGATATTAAACTACATTAGATGTCAACATTAAATATGGTATAATGTTACACAGATCAACCATCAAACAAGGGAAATGGGGAAATTATTCCCAGTGGATAGGTAAACCAAATTTTTATATAAAGTATCCTAATAAAATTTAGGGTGAATACTAAATAATATTATTCAAGATAAATTTTCCAAACTTCCCCTAGTGACTTAAGGCTCGTAACTATGAGTGCTAGTAAGGAAATCACTAGTAACTACCTCCTATAAATATACAAGATTACACAACTACATTCTGCATCAAGACATGATGCGTATCTTACACATTTGATACCCGCCATGACAAAAACCTTCCTATATACCTTGTAACACTAATACCATATCCATCACTAACATAACCTGAAGGTCATTATCGATCCCCACAGGTTGGTGACTAGAACCACACATCATAGAAGTTAAATGTGGAAAATGTTATTCCACATAGACAATGGAAGAAATAGATAAAATTATTCTCCAATGAAAACTATACAGAGAGAACAATACCCAAATTCAAATATGTATATAAAGCCCACAGACATAAAAATTGTACTAGAAACAGATTAATAAAAGGGACAATCTATTAAAAGACACAACACACCAAGCCTAGATACCAATAACAGCCACCTCAAAGAGATCATATCCCTTACTATAATCTAGAAAAAGTAAATCTATAAACACCTAAAGGAACAAGTAGGGTGTGAGATAAAATACCAATAGGGCCTCACCAAGGATTGCATTATAATATTCCACAATAATCATCCAAATAATGATTTCAATTTTAAATAAAAAAGAATGGAATTACAAAATAATATTTTAAACAAATCATGTCATTCATTTCAATTAATGGGAATATTTAAACATTGTCTTAATAAAAAATTTATATAATTTTTTTAAAAATTCTCAATGAATGTGTAAATGAATTTAAATCGTAGGGAATATCTTAAAATAATCAAAAATGACAACCATGGTCATCTAATAAGATGTATGATATTTTTGGTTTATGGAATTCTCACACTCTAAAATATTTGATCATAGAAATATCTACGTAGACAACCCTCAAAAACTAGTTAATGTTGACTCATAACTATCCAATCAAGGATTTGACCTACTAAACTTTTTTTGTTAGAGTTATAAAGAGTAAATAGTGTTTTTTCTAAAATAACTCAATAACTACCTAGTCATTCATGTGTTCAACAAACCTCAATAATAGAAACAACATTTCAAAACCGTTCAAAGTTAAATTTCCCCATTTGGCATTTCAATATTCCAATTTCCAATTAAAACCAATGCCTAGGGTTTCAATCAATTCATTCTATTTTCTAGGATATATAAAATGGGTTATTAAGAAAATAATATAAGCCAATTTTATCAAAAAAATCGAAATGAATCAAAAAAATGAATTTAAGAATTAACAGCAACAATTTAATTAAAAATTTAATTTCACAAATTCCACAATATTTCATAATCACACCATAATTCATTTGAATTATGATTTTCCCCTAATTTCATTCCAAAAGAAAATAAAATAACTATTAAAATAAAATAGGCTTTTTATTGCCAATTTGAAATAAATAAAATTTATATCCAGAAATTTTCGGTAAGCCCAATTGTCCATTCATAAATGGAATAACCTACAGAAATAAAGAGATCACATCTCACAACACATGTAATGAGAATATCCAACAAAGAATTATGACAATTGATATTTGTGAATCAAAACTAGATTCAAGATCCCAAACTAAAGATTTTATACCCTCTAACAACACAAATATCTATCAAAATATAAGGAGGTTATAATAATAGAATGGGAGATATGGAATGAGGAATTATTTCATTCTAGGAATTGATTGAACAATGATCTATTAGATTTTATCTGCAATGAAGATGTTTTAGAGGAGCCAAAATCGATTCTTGTGAGCACCAAATACATATGAAATCACTCAAACCCGAGTTATGGTCAATAAAGTGTCTAAATGTGTGTTCCTTAAATTTTTAAATAATTTTCCGAATTAAAAAATTACTCATTCATGGTTTCTTATAGGGGGTCTCAGGGTTTGTCAAACCATGAACCCTAACTGTGCACCCCAATATAATAGTTCAATGTTTCTACTAGTTGGGTGCACAATTTTTCAAACCATGGTAAAATTTTGCAAATCGAAACTACCAGGTTTTGTATAGAATGAAATAGTATGGTGTATTATTTCGGAAAATCATGCACCCATCGAGCACAACCCAAGAAACTTAAAAAACTCAAAATTTTCCCAGAAGCACCACTAAATGAGACATAAAAAATTTATGATCAAAAGAGGGGATGAGGAGTACATGAATACAAAAAATAAGATGTCACACTACTACATGAAGATATCATGAATAACCATAGGATATGTAAATTCATTAGATCTCTTGAGAGATTTATCTTCTGATTTTATCATCAAAAACATAATTGTAAACAATCCTGATATGAGATTGTAACATGAAATATTTAAAATTTTAGTAAGGTTGATTCATTAGAACTATAAAATTATAAACGTGTAATGAAAAATAAAATATCATGAGGATGAATAGTTCCTTATATTACATGTCAAAATGGGCTTTATAGACACATCGTGAAAGAAAAAATGAGCATAACATTATGTACATCCAAAAGAAGGCAAGTAGAGAGAAAAATCACTTATATCTCCAGAAATTTTCAACAATGATCCTCATAAAATATAGATCATCAAATGGATATCTAAATAAATATAATAATGAGTATAATAATCATAAAATAATTTCATGGAGAGTATATAATCGATATAAAATAAATATATTATGAATAATAAATGTGTCTCAAGGTAGTAAAAAGTAATATGAAAGTATATTAGCTAATGTCTTGACTTCTTTCATACTCATTAAACCATGATGTATAATAAATGTTAATTTATTGTACACATTTTATAGAATCATAATTGTTCATTGCATAGCATATTTTCTTTTCTTATGCCCTTTTCTTACCCATTTAATAATAATTACTTATTAATGTAATGTTTCAGATAATAAATGCTTTATCTTTATTATATGTTTTGAAATATTGTTTATGGACCTATTAAATTGTTAATTATTTGAACACAAAAAGAATTTAAAACATCAAATAAATATTTTATATATTTATTATATATTTATTTAGACTATTCAATATTATCTAGTGATAATAAATGAAGAACACCTGTCATGGAGATAGTAAGCCACATGTATGCAAGAATTTTGTTCCGATTTTCATATCGCATTTACGTAAAAAGAAGAAATAGATATATATATATATATACAACAATTCAAGAATAATATTTATGTCATATATATCACATATTTTTATTAAACCCATTTTTAATAAATTCCATGTAATGTTTTAATGAATCATATCCCTTCACAAGACAATAGTCTAACATACACACCAACAATGTTATCATATTCCTTCCAAATGGAAATAAAGAAGGTATGTGTTATGTAATAATCCTATAAGAATAATAAAATAGTAAATATAATATACTAGTACTCACTCGGGTGTTCGCACGACAAAATCAATCAATGGTAATTTTCTATAGGGGAATACTATTTATCAAATTTAATATAGAACATTTATATTGAATTTATTGAAATAACAATATTGTAGTATATAATATTATCATACAAGTGGATAAAATATGAATCCATCATTAAAATAGTATAAAATAGAATGGATAAATTTAAAGGAATGGAGTTATTTTTCTAGAATGGATATTTCAATTACATGAATGTAATAAATTTGAAAGAGCATAAAAACATGATTTTTTACAATTAAATAAAAAATGATAAATAAAAAAGAGAACAACAGTTATGATATTAAATTTGAGAAAAAAATCATCAAATTTAATATATAATAATAAAAAGTTATAAAATATATCACCATAAATTTTCATGTTTATATTTGTTGAAGTTTATCACAAATTCAGCCACTTGAAGTTATAGAATAACCCATTCATAATGTGACCTTCAACCTCAAAATCTACATCCACATTTATTTTCATATGCAATAATGTATGAAAATAATACATAATATTAATGAATATTGAAATTCCATCATTGAAATTTCAAATGACATATAAGAAATAATAATAAATCTTAATAAGTATTGACAGCTGGAAATCAACATTTTTCATGACACATAAAAATATTTCAGTGTCAATAAAGTTTCTGGTGAAGAAGCCTACTAAAATAACTATTAAGTACACTATTTTATCGAAATATTAATGGTGTTATTGATTAATTTTCCTTTCATAACACATGTATAGCCACTTATATATTATTTGATTTTCTGAGCTGGAGTTATTAAATACTTCAACATTCAACCAAGGCCAAAGGTTGATCTGTATGACATATTCATGAGAAATGGTTCCAAACAATGTGGGGAGTTGGTCAAAATGGCTGGTGAGTGTTAATTTATGATTCCTAGAATTTGAGAGAAGTATAAATATGAAAAGGGACATGAAAATTGTTTTTGAACAAATTTAAAACTCAAAATTGGAAAGGGAAACAATGATAAATTCATGTTTCTCATTACTAATCGGAATTCAAATTTGAAAAGTAGTGAGTGATGGTCTCAAAATAAAGATAATGAAAATCATTCACCTTATTCTATATATATTTCTTCATATAATGAATTATAACTTTCACCAGTGGAGTGAAAGTCTCTAAATAATAATCATGAAAAACAATCACATTATCTTTTTTACGGTGTAGGCTTTATCATGCAACACAACCTCCTATCTGCACTTCTAAAACACATGCATCCCAAAATCTACAGAACTACTTAATTATAACAATTATTCATTGGGAGTGATGTACAAGGCTTTTGGTAGATAAACAAAATATAAAAAACTATAATCTCATTGTACACATGTCAGATTGCAATCACTCTGTATTTTGGTTGATTTCATTTCATGGTGACACTGAATTATAAAAAATATTCAGAAAGTATAAAACCTAAAATTTTATAATATGAATCTCAAAATTTCAAATTACTCATATTTGATCTATGTGTTGATCAATAAATTTACATATTCAATTACTTATATGCCCTGGTTTATTTTTAATTCCAATAGAAGAACCATGTGATTCTAATTTCCATCTGGTTTTAGAATCTTGTTTTTGTCCAATTTATTGCACATAAATTTTATTTGTGCACAATATTTAAATTCCTATTAAATCCTATTATCATCCAAGATTATTTTATTGACTATAAAATTATTCTATATTTTTAATAGTACGTTTGAAGCAAGATATTGATAATAAAACAATCAAGATGCATTATTGCATTTATATTTTAAATTGTGCTGTATAATACACTTATTATAGTAAAAAAAATTAGAAAACAAATCAGAAAATAAAAAAAACATGTAGTATTACCTTGCCAATGTAGAAGAAAAAGTTGTTCATATTCATCATTCATATTGTTTAAATACTACATTTTTGGCTATGTAGTTCAGTGGAATGTTTGGCTGTAATCGTGTTTTCTCAATTCAATTGAAATGAATTATATTATTTTTCTAACCAAAATAATGATCAAATTGTAGTGAATAGTAATTAACCTGCACCCAAGTGCATTCCAATTTTCATGGTGGGGCTCAAACATACCTTTTAGCTTCCATTAGAGCAATATATTCTAACCAGATAGTGAAAAAACCATACTAATAAAAGAAACATAGAAGAATGAAAATTCCAAAGAATATGTAATATTTCATGGAATGTCAAACACCTTGTTGGATGAGAATATAATAGAAAACAATTATAAAAATATGAATGACCATTACGTAAGAAATACATGATGGGAACATGGAAAAAATATATTTAATAATAAAAGTTAGGCTATCCTAATGTGATTCATGTTTTGATATGTGGAAGTAGGAAGGTGTCTACACTGGTAGAATGCAGATGATGAAAGATTCAGCAACCAAAAGAAATATTGTATACTAGGACAAACTATTTGGTAAATAAATACACTATAAATATTTATTCTTCTATTTATAGAATTTTATTATTCATTGAATGTGAGTTGATGTTGTAGAATGAACCAATGAATATGTAACCATGTTCTGATTATTTAACTTCATAATCTTCCACCTTGTTTTCTTACATAAACAATAATTTTTTAAATTATGAAAAAAATAATGAATATTGAAATCTGAAAATAAAAATTTTAAATGTTAACATTAAAGATATATTTCAAAACAAATATAAGATTACAAAGTTTTTTATAACATAAGGTTGTCTTGCACATAATGTTTTGTTTGTTAAAACCAGTAAATTTATCAATAAATCTAAAAATATAAATGTTTTGAGGTGATATCATGTACATCAATTGGTTTAAAAGAAATAAATAATGATTCCATAATTCTTAGGAAAATCATCCATCATACTAATTAAATTTTATTGAATAAAATTATCCAATTAAGAAGATGAATGTAGATAGTATAAAGAATTATGCATTTCAAAAACAATTTGAATATGTGTCGAAGTTATATTTTTCGATGATAATTATAAAGAAGAATGTCTTACAGAAGAGTAAAACATTATAGTTTTATGTAGTCATATTGAAATTGTATATTCATGATAGTACTAAATTCAAAATATATTGATGTAGTCATCTTAAAACTACATATTACATTGTTATTAACTAATGCATAATAATGCTTAGAAATTTCATATTTCAAATGAGTTGGATGTTTTCAATTTCAATTTTACCTGAAATATAAATGATAAAAACTATTTAGTCAACCATATTATAACAGTTTTTATTGTATATTATTTTTTTGAAGGCTGGTTTAATTCATATTAAAGCTTCATCAAAATAAAAGGCGACATGATCTACATTTGTGTTTAAATTGCATAATTAGATGTAGATTTTTTTATTACAGCATGTAATTAGATCATCAAGAATATGAATAAATGACATAATATTTGGTAATCATTTAATGTCCAGACTATTTAGAAATCATTTCATAGAAAAAAATGTATAACATAAATTATTTTAGTCTCATTCTAGAAGCTAAATTAGACTAAATACGACGAATAATTCCACTCATCATTCCTATAACCATGATTTTCAATTCTATACTTTTCATTGAATCCATTCAAATTAAAAAATTGTAATAATTTAAAACATCCATAGTTGTGAAACTTGAAAATTATTGTAAGTATAAAATTATTAATTTAAAAAGAATCTATGAAGATAATATTCCCAATCCTTACAACTTGCAGATGAGTTAACACATACAAGAAAATTAATTAAAATTATTTTAAGAATTTATGGGTGAAAAACCAAAACAAAAACAAAATCCAATTTGAAAAACTGATTCAAAAATTCCACAGTATAATTCAATGTAATCTATATGTTCTTGTGATAACATACTTTGATCCCTATCATCTCCATATGCTACATGAATTAATGAGTCATGGAAATACTTCTTACTCTCAAATATCCTCTCACCTAGTAACTGTGTCCATCATCTAGAAACCAAGAACCATAATAAAATAAAAATAAACATCTATTTTAATTTATAAAGACTCATTTCATCAATATGAAACATGCCGAATTGGAGGTACACACGAAAATCCTCTCCCAACTAGTAAAAATAAATCATTTGATGAACAAGAAATGCCTAGATTCTAAAACCATAAGAGGTAGAAGATAATAATGAATTATCAGTCGTGATAGTTTACAAATAGTGTAATTTCCTTCCATTGCACATCCCAAAGTTCCTGGAATCAAAACATGTAGCAGAAGAACCCAACAATCCACATACAACATTGTAATGGTGGTGGAGCTTAGGGGTTATGCAACCTAGAACAAATGGTTATATAAGGGAGAGTATTGAAATGCACTACCTACCTGTAAATTAAGGCCAGGGTTGTTAATCACAGATATTACCTTTTTTGGGCACTAATTTTCATAGAATAATCCAACCTTAGGTTTTTATTTGAAGAACATAGGAGGGCGAGGATGAGAAACCGCAAGCAGTGCCTGTGGATGTGTGTGAGCTGGAGGTGGAAGAGGCCGAGAAAGTTGTATCCATAGGTGTGGGAGCAGGAAGTGTAGGAGCCAGACGAGTGTGGGTTTGAAGGGATTAAAATGAATGTGGAATGATGCACAACAGGGTTACGAGATTACGAAGTTGGCGCTGCTCAGTGGGAAGCGTTGGAGGATTCAAGGGAAACTGGGAAATTTACCAGGACACCGACACTAGTATGCGGAAACCCTAGATCAATTAGAGGTAAATCACGAGGGTTTTTGGGGAAACATAAGATGAAGCGAAGAAGTGTGGAAGCACAGAGTAACGGTGTCACGAAAGAAGCCTGATATTAGAGAGAGGTGTTTTTTTGGTGGTGACTTGGTCATATAAATTGGTGACATGTTATTTGGAAGAATCCCAGTTTATTATAGATAATAGATATCATATATGATGTTAAAATATTTCATTGTTACCAACACTTAATGGTGGAAGTGGAAAAATTAACTGCATCGGTTCATGAAGTAGATGTTTGTGATACACACAAACAATGGTTTCATAACCCATTTGAGGAAAGTGTGTGTGATTGTTGGAGTTAAAATTTATATAATAAAATATATATTTAAAGAAGATAATATTTTTATTATATAACCATGGTATAATAATATTTTATGTATGTGGAGAAACAAATAAAATAAAGGCACATACTAAACGAAATTAACTCTACTTCAGATATCATCCAAAGGTATTCACACTTCTAGGTTGGATTCCTACCCAAAATAAGGATTATAATATGAGGAGAGGGAAATTTTTATGTGATGTATTCAAATATTTTTTGATCTTAATGGAATGATATGTTTGAAGACTTGGGAATAGTGAGTGTCCTTTTATAGTTGATAATTAGTTAGATTCTTGTAAATACTCTAAAGTATTCTCTATTTTGTAGTCAATGCTACCAAAAGTAGCTCTAAATATGATTATTAAAGGTGTGGAGGGTTGATATGTTTGATACACACCAACACCACACAATTATATTCATTTTTTAAAACATTCCTTCCTTTTCTTATAAGAATCCAATTTTTTTTTAAATTTGGGTTTTCAATACAGTAACTAGTTTTATGACCCTCATAATTTATCCACTGATAATAAATTAGAGTGATTCATATTAGATAATTTGTAAAGATGATGATTTTCCATGTAATTTTTTTAATTATATGGAGATATGACAAGTCAGCGAAAATTGATAGTGCATGATTCTAAGATCTGGTGTGCCTAGAATGAATTTCCGAACTTATTTTAGATACAGTCAGTAAGTATACGAATGGGTTTTTGTAAATTTTGAACCAGTGCTCTGAATTGAAATCTAAGGACACCGTTGAACTCCCAGCACCGATAATCACTTACGGAGACCTTCAATTCTACTACAGTAGGTTGAGGGTAAAAGATAGTTTTTCACATTTTGGTGGGAGGGTTTAAACAAAAAATAAAATAAAATAATTTACTTTTATTTTATTTATTTTGAAAACACTCATTTGAATACCTGGTGGTAGGGACCACTCGAACTCACCTTATATGTGAGTTAACCCTTGGAATTCCCCTAGTTAATGTTCCAACATTAATTTAATTAATGTGAAACCTTAATTGAATTATTTTACATAAATGAACTAGGTGGATAATCACCTTTCTTGAGTATCGAGAAAACATTGGAAAATGAGAAACATGGGGAGTGTTTTGGAGAAACATTCTCCAACAAAGAAGATCCTCCAAATGAAGAACATCCTCTGGATCAAGAACAATGATGACACACGAGGTCAGATCGGGAGTGTGGTGAGGGTGCAACGAACGTCGACCTATTTTTCTCCTTCCTCGCAACCTCTCCCACAGACCTCAAGTTTGGTAATTGTTTGTATTTGTCTTCATGGTTTACATTGAATTAAATCCCTTGAACTGCCTTCTATCAGTTTAACGTGGAGGGTGCAGGCTAAACAAACATGGCCCAATCCTTCCACAATCCTCTTTATTTGACGTATTCTTCATGGTCCATGATGACGAAGGAAACACAACCATGCAACCGAAGGAGTTTGTGGTCCGTCAACCATGGTGGAGGAAGGTAACAACCGACACCCTAACCAGCCACGTGGAATTGGGGCGGCGCACGTCTGCACTGACAGTAGCGAAGGGGGACGCGGCCTGTCGGCCGCGATGGTGGGGTGACGGCGGCCGGCACATCGGTCTGCCATGTGAAGGTAGGTCGGCATGCATCTGTGCAGCCGGTAGAAGATAATTTCATGGTTATTGGCCACAAAAATGCACCCAGGCAGCCGGAAACCCGTTGGCCATGAGAGGAGTGGCGCTCGTTCGCACTGCTTGAAGGAGGTCCGCCCTTTCCGGCCAGCTACATCATACCGAGCGGGACCGCTCCGGTGGGTCCCGCGTGATATAAAAACATTCCACGGACCATTCAGGAAAACCATGGGGCACCTCCCCTCAGGTTTCATCTAGGGCAGACCCAACCCCGGTGAAATACCCAGCTGGGTGGGCCTCACTATAGAGGGTTGCGCCCAGCGGGCCACACCGTAGAGGGTCACGCCCAATAGGCCGCACAACAGCGGGCTACACCCAGAGTAGGTCAGGCCATCCCTTTCACTAGCTGGATCAGACCAAGGAAATGCAGGCTGGGTCCGCCGTGTCCAAGGCCATCCGGGCCATTCTAGGGTCGGACAAGCCCATCCAGAACTGGGTCGGCTTGGCCCAGGCTGCATCGAGCCGGGTTGGCCCAACCGGGTCGGACAGGACCCAGTCCCATTCAAACCTAGTTTCACATTTTTAGCCATATCATGAGAACTGGAAGTCCATTTTATGAACCATATATGGAACCATAAACTGTAGATCGAGATGGTCCTTTTGGTATACTCAACTTGATGTTTTCATAAAGTTGCAGTATGGCTGGGTTGGATCGAACCTGAATCCAACCAGGCCCTCATAATGGAACTTCTAACTACTTACAAACTGGGCGTCCGATTGACACGTTGTCAATTGTGGTGGGTCCCTTATGATGTGGAGGTCCATTAGGATAATTCTTAACAGGAATTTGTGGTAGTTGAAGTATAAACCAAGGTATTGAGGAGTGGTACCTCACAGAATCAATCATGTTTAGTGTGGGAACACAATGGCGGGATGTACTCGAAAAATCTGTATATTCTGTGTGGGTCATCTTTAGATCCTATGTGAGTCAGCGCTCAGCGATCATGTATGGGGCAGTGCATACCGATCCTATGTGGGTCAACACTCAGAAATCCATTGTGGGTCATCACATATCGATCATGTGTGGGTCAGTGCTCAGCGATCCTATGTGGGTCGGTGCATACCGAACCAATATGGGATAGATATTATTTTGGTTAGTGGGGCTCAGTTACTTATAGATCTTGTGTTGGTCAGATCCTATGTGGGTTAGTGGGGGTTAGTTACCTATATATCATTTTTGGGTCAGCAGGCGTTAGTTACCTATCGATCCTGTATGGCTGAGAAGCAGTGCTACTCAACAGAATAAGATGATCAATCCTTTTACGAATCATCTATACTTTTATAATTATTTTCTACATGGTGTGAGCTGAGTCTTTACATTTTTGGTATTCTTCTGTGTGGTGTTACCTTTGTGGTACATTCCTTATTTGTGATACTAAAGTGGTATTGTTCTATGTGGTGTTACATTTGTGGTACTTACCTTTGTGGTGTTACCTTCATGGTATTCTTTCCTTCGTGGAATAGTTGAGCTTTTGGCAATGAGTTGGGCCTTGTGTTTCATTTTGAATGATCTGGTTATACTTGATAAATTAGTTATATGTAAGGGAATATACCTATGTAGGTTTGACTATTGTTTCCATGATTTTGGTTTATCTTTGGTGGATTCTGAGAGACCTTAGGGGGTCTCGGGGTCCCTACTGAGTATCGTTATATTCACTGCTACATGGGCTACACCGGAAACATGTTGTGTATTGTGGAGAATAAAAATAGTGCTAACTGAGGACGAGGGTAGTAGGACTTGAGGCTACTCGTAGGTGGACCATAAATGAGGTGTACTGCAGATATGACCATTTATGAGTTGTATATACCCTTCAGGTAGGATCCTTGGTGGGTGTTCATAGGAGATGTCTTTAGTTTTACTTATACTTTTCATTTTAACTTGTACCATTCACTTGGGCTTGTATTCTATCCCATTTACTTACTGTACTTACTTTGTTTACTATTTAGTTTACTTTTTACTCATTTCTTGTTGTGTGCATGGTTGTGTGAGTTTACAGGTTATAAAGGAAATGTCTTCCCGGTTTTAGGGACATCCATTTCCGGTGCTAGTCGCCATCCTCTTGCCTATGGAAGGTGGGGATGGGGTAGTCACGGCACAGGTCCCAGGGGATGGGTCATGACAAATTGGTATTAGAAAAGTTTAGTTCTACTAAAGAACTAGAACTCTGATCTTTTCTAGGTGGAAATAGTGTTATGTTTTCTGAGTGTGGTTTTCAGTGTGGGGAATATAGTGTTGGTGGAGCAGCTGACATAACAATACACCAGAACCCTAACATCTAATTTCCAACTCAGTACATGAAAACACTGATTGTGTGTGTGTTTTTGAAATGTTTTCATTGTGATATATTTGATTCAGCTCACCCGGTATTTCTTAATGACCATGGCACATGTGTTTCTTTTCAGGATGCCCCCATACAGAAACCCGTCCAGGGATCTAGTTAGAGTATGTGATGACATTCCACTGAGTGATGAGGCTCCAATGTAGGTCCCCCTTATGGCAGTTGTACCATTAGGTGTTGTACCAATAGCACCAATACCCATTGGACAACCGATGCCACCATCCCCAATATCAGAGGGTGAACACCACATGAGCGCATTGCACGAGTTCCTGTGCCACAGGCCACCGAGTATCCGAGGTGAGACATATCCACTAGAGTTTGAGGATTGGATGGAGGCTGTGGATAGTGTTTTTCAACTGATAGCGATAACAGCTGATCTCATGGTGATCCTTACCGCCAGTCTTCTTCTGGCAGCAACGGGCAGATGGTGGAGCTTGATTCTCTGGGTTCACGATGAGGTCACTCTCATATGGGAAGACTTCAAGATTATTTTCAGGGTAGAGTTCATCCTAGAGAACTTACACTCAGTTCGTATACAGGAGCTTCTCCACATGCAGTAGGGTAGCATGACAGTGGCTCAGTATTCAGCAAGGATAACTGACGTATCGTGCTACTCTAGTGAATTTGTATGGGGCCCATTTTTCAGGGCCTGAACCTTCGATTAGGGTCTCAGAAGAAGATTAGAGCCTTGATAATTTTTCTCAGCATACTGACGAAGGCGGGGGTGTTAGAGGGGGAAATCTTAGTAGAGAGTTCCCATGATGAGCAGTCACCGGCAATGAGACCCACCACCGGACAACACATAACAGATTCATCTGCAGCTAGCAGCAAACATTTGATGTAGAGGTCCAAGAGGACCATACCTATGGGTGGATGATCGTAGGATACATGGTCGGTGGTGCGGGGCTCCCAATACAGTGTCATAAAGGTGAGGAATATGAAGTGTTACATGTGCGGTGGGTAGGGTCATATGGCTCGCAACTGCCCGACCCACCATATGAATGACCAGATGATAGTTGAAGGATAGCCTAGGCAGAGGCGAATATTTGATCGAGGAGGTCCACTGGCATGAGGCGAATGTGGCAGAAGAGCCGACCGGTCAAGAGGTGGTGGCTGGTGATTCGAGGTTCTACCGCCACAACCTCCAGGTGGTCCACCGTGACCATAGAGAGCAGGTGGACTAGATTGAGCTCAGCTTCAGGTAGCTATGGCTTACGAACACGACACTTCAGAGATGATACAACCTACAATATTTCTCTACTCCACCTTTCCTATAGTACTTATAGACAAAGGATCCAATCCTTATTTTATTTCCACTCCCCACTTTCAGAGATCTGAGATTCCAGTGGAGCCATTAGCTTGATCCTTACAGCTATAGAAACATACGAGAGACGATTCGATGAGCACACACTGGTGCTAGGAGTGTGAGAATACTCAAGTAGGTTCTAGCTTCAGCTGTGATCTATTAGTATCCACATCAAGGCCTTACAATGTTATCTTGGTTATAGACTGGGTATCCACAGTCCATGCTCAAATTGATTTTGTTAGGTGCAAAGTGTGGTGTGTCCACCAAGATGGGACCATGTTTTCCTTCACCAGCAAGAAGAAAACCTTCGTAGGAAAAGATGGACTTACCTAGAAGAGTGTGCATCCAAACACACATCAGTTGGCTAGCCATACCCTCTGAGTGGTAGGTGTAGAGATTTTGAGCTATCATGTAGTGGTGGACCAGTACGCGGATGTTTTCCATGATGATGTTCTGTGTCTACCTCCTCATATAGAGGTGGACTTCTACATCGATTGTTACCCCGAGATGCCACTGATATCTACACCATCATAATGGATGGCTCCCACAGAGCTTCTAGATATGAGAGTATGGCTAGAGTATTTTCAGATCAATTGGTTCATTAGGCCTAGTGTCTCACCTTAAGCAACCCTGATTTTTCTTGCCAAGATAGCGGATGTGAGATTGAGACTTTGTATGGATTAACTACTTTCGAACCAGGTGATAGTGAACAACTAGTACCCTCTATAGAGGATTGGTGATCTCTTTGAATAACTAATGGTAGCACAGTGGTTTTTAAAGACAAAACTCAGATCAAGCTACCACCAGCTTAGAGTACAAGACGAGGATGTGCAGAAAAAAACCTTTAAATATCGGTATGACCATTATGAGTTCTTTGTTATTCCATTCGGCATGACCATTTCCCTAGAAGTGTTTATGGGACTCAATAACAGAATTTTCCAACCATTCCTTGATCGCTTTGTTGTAGTATTCATCGATGACATCTTGATATACTCAGCTACAGAAGAGGAGCATGCCTATCATCTGTGGGTATTTCTGGACACACATCGAGAGCACCAGGTTTATGATATACTCTCAATGTTCATGTTCACAATACAAGAGGTCCACATTCTAGGACAAATCATCTCGAAGGATGGAGTTACTCTAGATCCAGTGAATATTGAGGTTGTGCTTTCATGGGAGACACCTTGAAGCCTGACGGATGTGCGGAGATTCATGTGTTTGGCCGGTTACTACTAGAGGATTATGCCTGAGTTTTCTAGGGTTGTGGCACCCTTATCAGCATTGACGAAGAACGGGATACAGTTCATGAGTTTAGAGAGATTCCAAAGGAGATCCCAGGAGCCGAGGATGAGACTAATGAGTGCCCCCATCTTGAGGTTTCTGGATAAGGGCGTTGGGTACGTAGTTTACTATGATACATCAGGGACCGGGCATGGATGTGTCTTGATTTAGGAGCGAGCAGTGATCTCCTATGGTTCTCGACAACTAAGAAAACTTGAGAAGAACTACGCAACCCATGACCTTGACTTGGCAGCAGTAGTCTTCTCTTTGAATATGTGGTGACATTACTTGATGGGAGAACATTTTACTGTCTACTCTCATCACAAGAGTTTCATGTATATCTTCTCTCCGGACTAGAACCTAAGACAATGTATTTTTCTTAAGTTCCTCTAGGACTAGGACTTAGAGATAGTATATTATACTTGGAAGGGAAATGTTGTAGCAGATGAAATCAGCAGGAGATCTGGTATACAGTTACCGAGTGAGGTGACAGAGAAGTTAGCCGCTTAGCGGATATCCTATGTGGATCGAGATGGAGCAGATTATCTTCAGTCTCTAATAGTCACTACCCCACTCCTTCAGTGATTCAGGGAGGTGCATCTTGGGGACACTGACTACGAGGATCTATATACTCAAAAATCCATAGGAAAAGCACCTGATGGATTTTATAATGTTGGGAAGCAGGTTATCCAATTAAATGGCCATACAATGGTACCAGTGGCACTATGGGAGGATGTGTTGAGGGAGTTCCATACGTCCCCTATAGTTTTACATCCTAGAGTGGTGAAGATGTACAAGGACCTTCAGAGTCTACACTTTTGGTTGGGAATGAAGAAAGTAGTGGCATAGTTTGTCTCTCGGTGCCTCACTTGTCAGCACGTGAAGGTAGAGAATCAGGTTCCAGCAGACTTAGTTCATCCACTAGAGGTTCCAGAGTTAGAGTGGGATAGAATTTACATGGACTTCATTTCGAGAAATCCACACACATCAAGGAGACACGATTCAATCTGGATGATTGTTGACCGAATCACCAAGTCGGACCACTTCCTACCTATCAGAGAGCAGGGATCAGTAGAGTTCTTCGGATGCCTCTACGTGCAGGAGATTGTACGAATTCATAGAGTGTGATCTACGATTGTATCCGATAGTGACACGTATTTCACTTCCCTTCTATGGAATGGGATGCAGGAGGTGTTCAGGACTAAAATTTGATTGAGCACCACCTTTCATCCTTAGACCGATGGCCAGACAAAGCAGACCATTCAAACCCTCGAGGACATTGTAACACCCGAGACTTTTATGAGAAATATTTTGTTCTTATGTTATATAAATCATCAAAGGAATCTTTCACTACACACAACATAGCTTGGATTACTTTACACGCAACTGTGGCCTTCCTCGATAGCTTGCATCGTACGCAATACCGAGTTTCACTAAACAACGATATTCTATTAAAATATTATTAAAACTAGCCGTTATGAGTAGTAATAACAATTTTTGAAATTTTTTAAATTTTATTATTCAAAATGGACTTCATTTTTGGATTCGGAATATTGAAATTATCCTAGGGTGAAATTTTGGTATTTTTCTAGAAACATTCAATTTTTGATGAATACTGAAAACAATGGGTTACTATTTAAAAACAGACTTTTTATTTAAATAATTATTTATTTTATTTAAATTTATTTTAGGTAAAAATTGATACATAATACCTATATAAGTTCAATGTTATTCATTGGGGGTAATTTTATAATAATTATATATATATATAAATTTTATTGAACTTTTCGCCGTCTTTTACCCATCTCCTAGGAGAATTTGCAAATTTACATAAAACATAATTTTACCGCTTCTGTGAGTGGAATTTTAAAAATCTGAGAGACACGGTTGATGTCAGTAAGTAAAATGTGGTTCAATGAAATGAAAATAATTTTTGGTGAATAGTAACTTTTTACTTTTAATTACCACGGTTAAAAGTAAATAGGGTAATTAAGGGTAAAAATGATATTATTATTACCCTAACACATGTACTAATTCTATTGGATAAGTTTAATTCGACCAAAAACAACCTTAGGAATAATCTATGACCATTTAGGCCCACATGGATTAGATTAGGACATTTATTATCAATTTATTTAAAGAAGGGATAAAATTGTTAAAATCAATGTTTAATAAATAAATCCTTTTTAATATAGGGTTATACATAAGATAAGTTCGACTATAAATATTCATTAGAAAGCTGAAACTATTTACAACATAATGGTATTTTATTTGTAATTTTTAGACTTAAAATAATTTAATATATTTATGATACAATGATGATGCAGTAATTATCTTATTCATGAAATATTGACATAATTGATGTTATAAATACCCAAATAAATGTAATTTGAGACTTTTTATGAATTACAATAATTTTATATGTTAATATGACATGTTAGTATTGATTTAATTACTTTTTTTCGAACTAATCATTCTGTTATGATTTTCACAAAAATCAATTACTAAATAGTGTCAAAATGGACATAAAATAGTTTTTAAAACAAATATTATATTATTAATCGTTATTTTATTCCTAAAAATCTATGGTTCGACCAAATGACTTATATGATGTTATATATATTAATAATAAACATCTTGGGGTTCGTTTGGCTTATTATAGTAATTTTATTAACCTTATAGTGTAGGAACACAAAAAGACACGGTAAAAGTAAAATTATCTAACTTAAAGATAAATCTAAATGATAAGGTTAAAATAGTAAACAAATCTTGTCCTAATTCTATTTTATGAGAGTATTTGGACCCATACCCACCTTATCTTATAAATAAATCAATTTGGAGCTATTTAAAACCGAATATGACTTTATAATAAAATAATATTTTATGTTTTTCCAAAGGTGCCCCTCTCCTCCCTTATAAAAGGCCACCTCCTCCCTCTTTTCCTCACACCACGTTGAGCATTAAATCTCGGCCGAACCCTACCAATTTATCCTCCCCACTTCCCTAGAAACATCCTAGAGGTCCTGGTCTTCTTCAAAGACCAATTTTATTTCCCCAAGAGGAGGTCTCAAAGAGGCGCTTCAAAGAAGAGGTAATGTCCGTTACCGATTCTTTCAATTTATTTTTTCTTCCACTTCTTCTTATTTATTTGTTTCTTTTTGAAGTAATAACATCATTATCACTCATATACTGATATGTTATTATAAGTATGAAACAACCCTATTTCACCATCTATCCATCCTACGGAAAACGAAATCACCGCGCGTGCGTACGTACGGAATACCTTCACCACGCCGTGGTGTGATCTATTTTCCACCACCACCTTACTTGGATGGGTATAATGGTGTAAATAATGACTATATATGATTATTGTAAAGTGATATTTATTCTGAAATAGAATACATACACTCCAATACAATTCCACGATCATGGGAACGATATCATCGCTCTTGCGTACGTACGGAATACCGTCTCCACGATATGATGCAACTCGTTCTACATGGTCTTCATTGCATAATGATTATATAAATGAATTTAATTAATTAATATGATATATATTATAGTAATACCATTCTGGAAATGAGTAATCTATAACCTAAAAAGAAAAATATGCTTTATTCAACAAAACACGCATAAGAACAAAAAGTAATAAACACCCGAATAACAAGTTGTAATGAAATATTACTAATAAGAAGCTATGAATATGACCATATATGATATCATAACAATGAGTATGATTCTGGAATAAGTCAATGACATTATTTTAATCATTATACAGGAGGTTCGAACACTTACGATGCAAATCAGAAATAAGGTAAGGGAAATATCACAATCTCATTTTTATCCGAGATTGTTTATACTTTGGAATTTACTGGGGAGTATTTTATCATCCACATCCATGTTTCCTCGATATGTAATATTATTCCCATCCACCTACATTTTTTTAAATCTAATTTTACCCTTCAGTGAGTTTTTAGTAAACGATATGAAAGGAATCTTTTGTTGTTTTTCGTACAAGGTAATTTTTAACTTTTCCGACAAAAGTACAAGAAGAATGTTTTTTTAACTTATACGGCATGAATGGATTTTTAAAAAATTATTTCCAAGAATATTCCTTTAAAAGTTTTCAAGTTTATTTTTAATCAACTTATTTTAGTTTAAAATTTTATGACATGTTAAGAAAAGAAAAATGTTTTGGAAGTAGAAAGGATATTTTCCACAAGAATGGAGTTCAAGTGTTTTATCAAAAATATTTTCCATCTACGATAATATAGGGTTCTGTTTCTATCCCTATTTTTACATTGATTTTATTATGTAATGATGGAATTTTTTTTATTATGTCCTTTTATCTGATATGGATTATGTAATGATGGCATGATGTTTAATATTCCCATTTTATTACATGGGTTATTCAATGATAAATGATTTTTTATTTTGTGGAACACATAAGAATGGTATCATTATAAGATGGGTGGGACCTATATCTCCCTCCAATGCATTGGGTAAAGATTTTATATCTCATGAGATAGGCATGGTTGGAATAGCAGGATAAACCGGTTCAGTGAAACAGGACTGAAACAAGGAGTGAACTCGGTTCAGAAATGGACTTTGTCCACTAAGATAATCTTGGAAATGAGTCATGACTAATAAGAAATTATTCTCTATGATTATGTGTGCATGCCACAAAGTTTCATGTTTTATGTTATGATTATTGGGTTTACATTTCACTACAATTATTTATCCCATGTTATGAAATTATGATCTCTTTTGTAGGTTAAGATTTCAAAAATTTATGTTCTTATGTATATGATATGATTGATATTTCTTTTGTTTACCCTTACTGAGAATTTGAGCTCACCCTTTTTTATGTTTTATTTCCCCAGGTCAGGAAGAAGTTTATTAAATAGGATATTCCAAAAGGGACTCTGGATATCATGAAATAAATGGGAGGAAAAGTAGATGCTTTATGAACCAGTTGTTTATGTTTCTATGTTTCTAAAGACTCTATACCTATACGGCCCCTTCCAGGTTTTGTTTTATGTTGTAATAATTGTGCTTCAATTATGATGTAATAACAATGTATGTAAAGTATGGGTCGTTATAGTTGGTATCAGAGGAATAGTATAGTCAACCTTTGGAAACTAGGTTGTGAAATCCTTAGTAAGAATCCTGAGGATAAGTCTAAGCATAGAATACAATCATAGTGTTTTAGAAATGGTCATGAATAACCTAGGATAAGACCTTAAGTGTGAAATTTTATTCTTGATTATGTGGTTTTCCTATTATAATTAGTGTTTCTCACACTATTCTTCTTGGTTTTAGTCAATGGCTGGAACCCGAAGGAACCGTGTTAATGTAGAATGCGACGGGAAATGCAATGATTGTCCCCCTGATCAACCAAACGTTATGGGAGATGGAATTAAAAATCTTGTAGCCATGCTCACACAACTTTCTCAAGATATGAATCATGATGGACTTCCAAACGAGCAAAGGAAGGAGCAACATTCTATTGAATCCTTCATGAGACAGCTTCCACCTTCATTCAGTGGGTCTACTGATCCACTAGTTGCTGAACAATGGATCAGTACTACTGAAAAGATATTTTCAGTTCTTTAATGTTCTGAACATGATAAAGTCATCTTAGTAGTGTATCGTTTGGATGGTGATGCTGATCAATGTTGGAATCTTATCAAGAATACGAGGACAAGAAATGAAATTGAGTCCATGGAATGGGACGAGTTCAAGAACTTATTTTTCAATAAGTACTTCCCTCTTATTCTCCGAAGAGAGATGGAGAAGGAGTTTATTCAACTAAAGAAAAAGGATGATGAATCTGTTGGTACCTATTAAGCAAATTTTACAAGACTTGCAAGGTACGCTTTTGGGATTATTATCCAACATGAGAGTAAGATCGATTGATTCTTTAGTGGCTTAAAACCAAGTCTTTGAATGGTGTTTTCCATAAGTGATTTCAATAGTTATAAGGAAGTCGTTCAATGTGCTCTCAATGTTGAGATGGAGATTGAAGTAACCCATCAGTCATATGGGTTTGATAAGAAGAGGAAAATGGAATTCAATGGAAAATCTAAAGAGCACACTGAAAAGAAGATGAGCATTCCCTTATGCTCAAAGTGTGGAATGAAACATGGAGGGAGTTGACTTAAAGGGACAAGTAGATATTTCAAATGTGGAATGGAAGGTTATCGGGAATTTGAATGCCTCAATGATGGGAAGAAGATGTCTAGTGATGCGAACAATTAAAAGGCTACACAAAGTGCACCTCCTACACTTCAATGTTACAAGTGCAAGGAGATGAGGAATTATGCCAATAAATGCCCAAATCCAAGGGTTGATGATGATGGTCGACGTCAACAAACTATTAAGGACAATGAAAAAAGAAAAGTCACATGCAATTTATATCAGCGATGTGGAGTACGATAACGAAGTGGTGAAAGGTACACTTACCATCCCCTCTAAAGTAGAAAATGTTTTATTTGATTCTAGATCCACCCACTCTTTTATTACTGAAGAATTTTCTAAGGGTATCATTGTATTACCTCAACAAATAGATGTTGAGTTAGCTGTGACAACCCCTAATGGCACAACAGTCGCATGAAAAGTTTATAATTCTTCTCAGATTGAGGTTTTTGGGAAAGTGCTTCCTGAAAATCTTGTGATCCTTCCTATAGTGTAATTTTATGTGATTCTTGGCATGGGTTGGATTTCATTATATGTAACTCATATCAGTTTCCAAAGAAGGGAAGTCACATTTCTTATTCCAGATCAATCTATGATCGTCTATCGATGCAAGGATGAACATAAACTTCCAGTGGAAATTTCTTCCATCTTCTGGGTCTTGATTCCACTAAATGAAGGTTATTTATCTCAAATGGTTGGAGGGAAAATCACGATTAAGAATATGTCCGTTGTATGGGAGTTTGATGATGTCATTCCCAAGGAATATTCGGGTCTTCCACCAAATCATGAAGTTGAGTTTTCAATAGAACTCGTACCAGGTGCATTGCCTATTTCAAATACACCTTATAGAATGGCCCCAATTGAGTTGCGGGATTTGAAGAAGCAACTCCAATAGAATCTTGATAAGGGATTCATACGCCCTAGTGCGTCACCTTGGGGAGCACCTGTTCTATTTTTTAAGAAGAAAGATGGATCAATGAGACTCTGCATTGATTATAGAGACCTTAACAAGATCACTATTAAGAACAAATATCCTCTCCTGCACATTGATGACTTATTTGACCCACTAAGCGGAGCTCAATACTTTTCCAAGATTGATCTTTGTTCAGGGTATCATCAATTAAGGGTCAAAATGGAGGATATACCAAAGACGGCTTTTTGTACAAGGTATGTACACTATGAATTTATAGTGATGCATTTTGGTCTTACTAATGCCCCTGCTATCTTCATGGATCTGATGAATAGAGTCTTTAGAGACTATCTTGATCAGTTTGTGGTAGTCCTTATAGACGATATTCTTGTATATTCAAAGAGCAAGGATGAACATGAAGATCACTTGAGAATTATATTGAAGACCCTGATAAAGGAGAATCATTATGCCAAATTTTCCAAGTGTGAATTTTGGCTTCAAAAAGTTTCATTTTTGGGTCACATAATCTCCAAATAGGGGATATCTGTGGATCCAGCAAAAACAGAGGTTATCGAAAGATGGTCGAGACCAACAACGGTAACTGAGATCCAAAGTTTCTTGGGTTTGGATGGATTTTATCGATGTTTTGTGAATGATTTTTCACGATTATCTAATCCGATCACCAGGTTGACTTGAAAAGGAGTTAAGTTTGTGTGGACGGAGGAATATGAAGAGAATTTCATGGAGTTGAAAAGAAGGTTATCCAGTGCACCTGTACTCAAACATCCTTGTAGTGGTGAAAGGTTTGTGATCTACCATGATGCATCCAAGAAGGGATTGGGGTGTGTTCTTATTCAAAATGATATGGTGATATCTTATGCCTCACGACAATTGAAAATACATGAGGAAAATTACCCAACTCATTATTTGGAGTTAGCTGTGGTAATATCTGCATTAAAGATTTGGAGGTATTATCTTTATGGAGAAAGGTGTGACATTTATACTGATCATAAAAGTTTAAAGTATATTTTCACACAAAAGGAGATGAATATGCGCCAAAGAATATGGTTAGAGCTGATTAAGGATTACGACTGCTCAATTAATTACCACCCTGGGAAAGAAAACAAGGTGGAAGATGCATTAAGTCGACAAGACCATGCCAGTTTATCCATGATGAGGATCACAAAAGATCCAATATTTAAGGATTTACAATGGATGGATCTTGGAATTATAATGAAAGGGGAAAGATCGTATCTTTCTCAAATGAATGTTCAACCATCTATACATGTGAAGATTAAAGAGGAACAGAAAGAAGATGTAGAGTTACAAAAGAAGGTGAGAAATGTTCCTGAATTCAACCTTGATTGTGATGGGATAATAAAGTTCAGGAATCAGGTTTGTGTTCCTCCCATCCCCGAATTAATGAAGGAGCTACTGGATGAGGCTCATATTTCTTCATTCTCTATTCATCCTGGAAGTATGAAGATGTACAGGGACCTGAAAGAGTACTTCTGGTGGGATGACATGAAAAGAGATGTTGCTGAATATGTCTCTCGTTGCTTGGTTTGTCAGCAAGTTAAAGCTGAGAGACAGAAGTCTAAGGGGATGTTACCACCATTACCCACACCCAAATGGAAATGGGAAAACATCACTATGGACTTTTTCATAGGACTTCCTAAAACATCCAAAGGAAATAATGCTATCTGGGTCATAGTTGATCGTCTTACAAAGTCTGCACACTTCATTGCTATTAGAGAGGATTTCTATCTGGATTAGCTTTCCATGATATATATAAAGGAAGTGGTAAGATTGCATGGAGTACCACTTTCTATTATATCTGATCGGGATCCGAGGTTTACCTCTAAGTTCTGGTGAGTCTTAAGCATACTCTAGATACAGAGTTGAGTTTCAGCACTGCTTATCATCCTCAGATAGATGTTCAGTCTGAGAGAACAATTCGAACTCTAGAAGATATGTTGAGAGCTTGCTCTATGGATTTAAAAGGTGGTTGGGATCAACACCTACCTTTGGTGGAATTTCTTATAATAACCACTTTCACTCCAGTATTCAGATGTCTCCTTATGAATCTCTCTATGGAAAGAAATGCAGGACTCCAACTTACTGGGATGAAGTTGGGGAAAGAAAGCTATTAGGACCTGATCTTGTTAATGAGATGGCAGAAAAGGTCCGATCTGTTCAACAACACATAAGAGCAGCTCAGAGTCGACAGAAAAGTTATGCCGACAACCGAAGAAAAGACCTAGAGTTTCAAGTGGGTGATAAAGTGTTCTTATGAATATCTCCCTGGAAGTGGGTCATGAGATTTGGAAAGAAGGGAATGTTGAGACCTAGATATATCGGTCCTTTCGAAATACTGGATCATGTTGGAAGGGTAGCTTACCGATTGGCGCTTCCACCCAATCTCTCTCAAGTTCATGATGTGTTCCATGTATCTCTCCTGAGAAAGTACATAACTGATCCTTCACATGTACTCAGCTCAGAAGTTGTACCGCTGGAACAAGATCTTTCTTATGAAGAAGTGTCGATAGAGATTTTCGATCGTAGTGAAAAAGTCATATGGAACACGACCACTCGATTGGTGAATGTTTTATGGAGGAACCACCAATTAGAAGAAGCTACATGGGAGCTTGAGGATATGATGAGGGAGTGGTATCCTCATCTTTTTGTTACAAAGTGATGAATTTCGAGGGAGGAATTCATTTTAAGGGGGGTAGAATGTAACACCTGAGAATTTTATGAGAAATATTTTGATATTATGATATATTAATCATCAAAGGAGTATTTCACTACACACAACAGCAGCTTGGCTTGCTTTACACACAACTGCAGCCTTCCTCGGTAGCTTGTGTCGTACGCAATATCGAGTTTCACTAAACAACGATATGCTATTAAAATATTATTAAAACTAGCAGTTATGAAAAGTAATAACCACTTTTTGAAATTTTTTAAATTGTATTTTTCAAAATGGACTTCAGTTTTGGATTCGGAATATTGAAATTAGCCTAGGGTGAAATTTTGGTATTTTTCTGGAAACTTTCAATTTTTGATGAATAGTGAAAACACTGGGTTACTATTTAAAAACTGACTTTTTATTTAAATAATTATTTATTTTATTTAAATATATTTTAGGTCAAAATTTATACATAATACCTATATATGTTCAATGTAATTCATTGGAGTAATTTTATAATAATTTTAGATATATAAAAATTTTATTGAACTTTTCACCGTCTTTTACCCACCGCCTAGGAGAATTTGCAAATTTACATAAAACATAATTGTACCGCTTCTGTGAGTGGAATTTCAGAAATCCAAGAGACACAGTTGATGTCAGTAAGTAAAATGTGGTTCAATGAGATGAGAATAATTTTTGGTGAATAGTAACTTTTTACTTTTATTTATCACGATTAAAAGTAAATAGGATAATTAAGGGTAAAAATGATATTATTATTACCCTAACACATGTCCTAATTCTATTGGATAAGTGTAATTCGACCAAAAACAACCTTAGGAATAACATATGACCATTTAGGCCCACTTGGATTAGATTAGGACATTTATGATCAATTTATATAAAGAAGGGTTAAAATAGTTAAAATAAAAGTTTAATAAATAAATCATTTTTAATATAGGGTTATACATAAGATATATTCGACTACAAATATTCATTAGAAATCTTAAATGATTTCCAACATAATGGTATTTTATTTGTAATTTGTAGACTTAAAATAATTTAATTTATTTATGATACAATGATGATGCATTAATTATCTTATTCATGAAATATTGACATAATTGATGTTATAAATACCCAAATAAATGTAATTTGAGACTTTTTATGAATTACAATAATTTTATATGTTAATATGACATGTTATTATTGATTTAATTACTTTTTTTCGAACTAATCATTCTTTTATGATTTTCACAAAAATTAATTACTAAATAGTGTCAAAATTAACATAAAATAGTTTTTAAAACAAATATTATATTATTAATTGTTATTTTATTCATAAAAATCTAAAATTCGACCAAATTACTTAGATAATGTTATATATATTAATAATAAACAACTTGGGATTCGTTTTTCTTTTTATAGTAAGTTTATTAACCTTATAGTGTAAGAAAACAAAAAGACACGGTAAAAGTAAAATTATCTAACTTAAAGATAAATCTAAATGATAAGGTTAAAATAGTAAAATAAACATGTCCAAATTATATTGGATGAGATTATTTAGACCCATCCCCACCTTAGCTTAGAAATAAATCAATTTGGATCTATTTAAAACTGAATATGAATTTATAATAAAATAATATTTTTAGTTCTTCCAAAGGTGCCCCTCTCCTCCCTTATAAAATTGCACCTCCTCCCTCTTTTCCTCACACCACATTGAGCATTCAAGCTCGGAAACCCCTTCCAATTTATCCTCTCCACTTCCCTAGAAACATCCTAGAGGTCCTGGTCTTCTTCAAAGATCAATTTTAGTTCCCTAAGAGGAGGTCTCAAAGAGGCGCTTCAAAGAAGGGGTAATGTCTGTTACCGATTCTTTCAACTTTATTTCTTCTTCCAATTCTTCTTCTATAGTTTTTTAATTATGAAGTAATAACATCAGTAACACTAATATACTGATATGTTATTATAAGTATGAAACAACCCTATTTCACCATCTATCCATCCTCCGGAAAATGAAATTACCGCGCGTGCGTACATACAGAATATTGTCTCCACCCCGTGGTGTAATCTATTTTCCACCACCACCTTACTTGGATGGGTATAATGGTGTAAATAATGACAATATATTATTATTGTAAAGTGATATTGATTCTGAAATAGTATACATACACTCCAATACAATTCCACGATCATGGGAACGATATCATCGCTCGTGCGTACGTATGGAATACCGTCTCCACGATGTGATGCGACTCGTTCTACATGATCTTCATTGCATAATGATTATATAAATTATTTTAATGATTGAATATGATATATATTACACTAATACCATTCTTTAAATGAGGTATTTATAACCTAAAAAGAAAAATAAGAATTTATTCGACAAAACACGCATAAGAACAAAAAGTAATAAACACCCGAATAACAAGTAGTAATGAAATATTACTAATAAGAAGCTAAGAATATGACCATATATGATATCATAACAAAGAATATGATTCTGGAATAAGTAAATGACATATTTTAAATCATTATACAGGAGGTTTGGACACTTACGAAGAAAATGGGACCTAAGGTAAGGGAAATATCACAATCTCATTTTTATCCGAGATTGTTTATACTTTGGAATTTACTGGGGAGTATTTTATCATCATCATACAAGTTTCCCCAATATGTAATATTATTTCCATCCACCTACAATTTTTTAAATCCAATTTTACCCTTTGGTGAGTTTTTAGTAAAAGATATGAAAGGAATCTTTTGTCGTTTTTCATACGAGGTACTTTTTGACTTTTCCGACAAAAGTACGAGAAGAATGTTTTTGAACTTATACGGCATGAATGGATTTTTAAAACATTATTTCCAAGAATCTTTTTTTTCAGGTGTTCTAGTTTATTTTTAATCAACTTCTTTTAGTTTAAAATTTTATGACATGTTAAGAAAGGAAAAAAAATTTTGATGTAGAAAGGATATTTTCCTCAAGAATGGAGGTAAAGTGTTTTATCAAAATTATTTTCCATCTAAGATTATATAGGGTTCTGTTTCTATCTCTATTTTTTCATTTATTTGATTATGTTATGATGGAATTATTTTTATGATGTCCTTTTATCTTATATGGATTATGTAATGATGGCATGATGTTTAAGATTCCTATTTTTATTACATGGGTCATGCAATGATGTATGATTTTTTTGTGGCACACATAAGAATGGTATCATTATGAGATGGGTGGGACCTATATCTCCCTCCAATTAATTGGGTAAAGATTTTATATCTCATGAGATAGACATGGCTGGAACAGCAGGTTAAACCGGTTTAGTGAAATAGGACTGAAACACGGAGTGAACTCGGTTTAGAAATGGACTTTGTCCACTAAGATAGTCTTGAAAATGAGTCTTGACTAATAATAAATGATTCTCTATGATTATGTGTGCATGCCAAAAAGTTTCATGTTTTATGTTATGATTATTTGGTTTACATTTCACTGCTATGATTTATCCCATGTTATGAAATTATGATCTCTTTTGCAGGTTATGATTTCCAAATGTTATGTTCTTATGTATATGATGTGATTGATATTTCTTTTGTTTACCCTTACTGAGCATTTGAGCTCACCCTTTTATATGTTTTATATCCCCTGGTCAGGAAGAAGGTTATTAAGTAGGATATTCCAAAAGGGACTCTAGAGATTATCAAATAAATGGGAGGCAAAGTAGATGCTTTATGAACCAGTTGTTTATGTTTCCCAGTTTCTACAGACTCTATACCTATACGGTCCTTTCCTGGGTTTTTTTATGTTGTAATAAGTGTGTTTCAATTCTGAAGTAATAACAATGTATGTAAAGTATGGGTCGTTATAGACATTCTACGTGCTTACTTCCAAGATTTTGGTTTCTGCTGTGAGGATCAATTTCCCATAGTTTTTCATCCAGAGGATGAACTTGAACTGATGTGAAGTGGTCAGGACCAATGGGTGATGGGATTATACCTCAAGGAGGCATCCTACATACTTTTGTAGTAGAGGGATATGATCGATTTTCATATAGTTTGGGAAGTTGAATGGGGAATACACACTACGTATGCCGAAAAAAATATGGTGGTCATTGCTTACTCAAAGCTCATCTGAGTCGTGCTTAGTGTGAGAAACAAGAGGAACAAAGATATGATGATTTCATTGTGAAATGTGCGACTATGAGAAATGGATTAGGGCATATGTCTGGTTAGCATCCCAGGAAGATGGAGATTGGGACTTACTCTAGGTTGGAGGCCCCATGGTGACAAACCAAAAAGGGAGGGTGATGTGGTGTCAAGACTCCCCTATTCCCATCCCTCATATGGTCCTTGCGCATGGAAGAAGAGAGGAGGAGAAAGGGAGATACCTCATACAAGAAAGGATATGGGCTTACACAATTTTTTTTTCCTTCCACTATGGATAGATGTTGTTCCATGCATGGAGGATCTAATTCCATGTGTGGAAGATCTCACTCCCATAGAGACAAGTGTGCATGGAAAATTTCTGAGGCGGGGCACCCCATGTATATTTCATTGGGAGAGGATAAAATTTAACATCAAGTGTTGAGAAAGATTATGTTTGGCAGTTTAACATCCTACAGCTCGGACGATGAGGATTCTCTCCCACCCCTAGAAAATACAAAGATGGTGTGCTTTAAACCTTGGTGAAGGGAAGGCACTGGCAAAGCTATGTGGGGATGGGGTTGTCGAGTGATCTATTGAGGGGATCACATTATCATGGATATGAGAAGAATAAATAATTGTTATAGTTCCCATGCGAAGTGTCATGAGACTATGTCACACAATATAAAGAACCACCCAATGGACCATTAAATCACTTCGCACGATCCTGGAGGGCCATCAAGAAGGGCTGCGTGAAAAACATGAGTTCCACACGTCAGATTATGTGATTAAATATGGTTCAATAAAGGACGTGATGTATATTTGAATTCCTGTTAATTTTTGCAATCAGGGAAGATAAATTTTGTGCAAACATGGAGGGATTCATGCAAAATGGTGGGTTTTGTGTTCAATTGGGAGGAGTGCGTGAAATAAATGAGTATGTAATGCAATATAGACTTTTTCCATGAAGAGGCTCGGCTTTTCATGGAATACGCTTCAACAAATGAGACCTTGGTGCGCAATGAGTAATGTTTTCACACAATGTCCTAGAATTCCATGCAATGTGTCTGGATCATGTGTAATTACATTGGATTAAAAAGGAAGTGGGAAACGATCAAGCCCTAGGGAACAACCTCGAAGGCAGACCCTGGGGAGTCTTGTCATGTGAAATAATGTAACTTGAAGCCATGTTTTTCTGTGAAGTGGGGTTGGATTTAACACACGATACATGATTCAAATTATTAATTCAACTCAAAGTGAGGGGGTGCGCTTCTATTTATTGACAATTTGTGGTTGAGTTGGTTTGGAAAATGGAGTCAGCATGTTAAACCTCAATAAATCATTTTGCGCTAACCCGTTACTTTTTTTAATGAATAAACCGTTCTCCAGAGCCTAGTGCACAATACTTTGTCTGGGAATTCAATATTACATTCCAAATATTTTGGTTTATGTCAAACATTGTTCTTTTACATACAGAATACCCTTTTTAGGTGAAGCCTCACTTTGGGTCCATGAATCATCCGATATGTGGAAATACATCATTCGGTCTGTCCGCTGATTCCCATTTGCGGTTTCAATCATATTTCAACCCCAAAAAATTCACCCCACATAATCAGAGCTACAAGGGGTCACAAAGGTTAGATTCTGAGGGATTCTATGAATGGTCCAACTTATATCCATCGATGCACAAAAAACGGCACTGGTGTGTGATTTTTTTTCACACACATGAAAACACATATTTTCTTTTATAAATTCATAAGGGTCCCACCCTCAATACCATATTTATAACATGATAGGACAAAAAGATCTCGCACATGAAATACCACCAATTTGTCCTGAAAACCCAATCATTTAGTCTCCAATTTATGTGTGAAGATATTATTTCACATTTTGAGCAGATTTTTAACACAATACCTAGTATTTTTCATGCGCAACATCCATTTTCACACAACTAACTATGACCAATTCATATTCTCACCATGTTCTAATTTTTTTATGGGCCAAAAAACTATTTTTTCACACAGGCAACATTTGAATTTTTCTATTCAACCAGATGGCTACTGAACAGACTGGCGCGGAGAGGGAGGTTGCCCATGACACTCGGAGGGTTGAGATTATTAAAAATCCGTTGACTTTTGGGGCATGGAAGTTTATATCTGATAAAAAAATTCCCCTTGTTATATAGAAAGAATCTAAAAAATACTTGGTGTTATGTGATAACCTGTCAATATAGAACATTGTAATTGTAGATGATTTTTTGATTCTGGGCTTTGAAGCTAATATACCACGGTTTCAGGTGAGACGTGAGGATGATCTTCCATGGTATAATATTATGAACAACGGTTTCCCTGACAGGGAAACCACACATATGTATGTTTACATCCTAAAATAAAAGACCAAGACAGTCACAATGAGGGAGCTGATTGCCGAGGATTCTCTATCCCATTACACAAGTACGTTCAAGAGTGGAATTTTTTATGGGACCAAAGGCTGGGAGGTAGAATGAGACCTCATGTCTAGAGGATATTTCACTAGAGTGTGGGCAAGGGCATATTGGGTACACCAAAAATTTGAGATGTTTGGAAAAGAGATGCTACACATTGGTATGTTCGAGGCCACGTGGATATCCCAATTACATTTCTACTATCAATAGGAACTAGTGCCAGAGATATTTACCCAACAGTCCTTTGATACCAACACCTTTCATTCACCAATTTCATAACATTACAACTATTAATTAATACACAAATTAATTATTCCCAATCAATTCCATTAATTAATTCCACAATTAATTAATCATATTCAATGGCTCAAATTAATTCACTAATTATTTGTATACATCACATTAATTATTTCATTAATTGAAAAATTATTTAATATAAATCAATCCCTCAAATTATATCACCAAATAATTATACTAATATCTTCTAATAATTTATTACACAATTAATTAATCTAACTAAATCTATTCAATTAATTAAATATTTAACATTTACCATCATTTCCATCAATTAATTTTGGAATTATTTAATCTTACTCGATACCTTCAATCAATTCCCAAATTAATTGTTATTATCAATTTCATTAATTATTTATACAATTAATTAATCTCATTCAATTTCATTAATTAATTCTTGAATAAATCATTACATCAATTCAATTAATTGACATCACTATTAATAAATCCTACTCAACCCCTTCAATTAATTCTCCAATTAACTGTACGCAACGATTTCATTAATTAATTCTACATTTAATTAATCACATTAAATTCCATTAATTAATTCACCCACTAATTAATCCATAAATTCATCTATTTATTTCAACCATTTAATTATCACATTAACTAAATTAAATAATTCATAAATTAATTAATCCCACCAATCAGAGGATTTAATTCATCCATTAAATAATCATATTAGTTCAATTAATTTTGCCATAAATTAATTAATCCCATAAAACACATTAATTAATTTAAAAATTATATAATATCATTCATAGTGAAATAGACCACATAAATAAATCATTATTTAGTTATTTCAACTAAACGGAAAAATATTTCCAATTATTTCATAAATTAATTATTCCAACACAACCATTTAAATATTCCCAATTAATCCAAAAATTAATTCTTCTATCACAATCAATTCAATATCCCTAATTAATTACACAATTAATTGTTCTTACTCAATGAATTTGAATACTCATAATTAATTCCTTAATTAATTTTTCTAACTCTATCAATTCAATATCCTTAACTAATTACTCAAATAATTGTTGTAACTTAGTCAATTCCAATACCCCCAATTAATTACTCAATTAATTGTTCATAATTACAATCGCATTATCCAATAATTAATTTAATAATGAATTATTCAAATCACTATTACATTTTCCAATAATAAATTCATCAATTAATTATTCATAATCAACAATTCTAACAACCACAATATCACATATTGTTTTAATTAATTAATTCATCAAATTAATTAATTCAATCTAAGAACCCAATTGGTAGAAATATAATTGAAATTATATAATTACATTCACATAATTTCAATCAATAATTCTTTATTTGAATTATAACCCACTTAATTAAAAAACGGTGACTAATGATCTCTAATGGATAATCCCTAAACTCAGTCAGAACTATAGTGAACATAATGAAGAACACAAAATAGATCAAGAATGTAGATCCCATATTTAAAATAATATAGATCTAAAGAACATAGATCCTTATCTAGATCCCTCAATAGACAAACATCTCTCTTTTAGATAATAATTGGAGAAAAATGATGTGATAGATCTAAACATGGAGAAAACACATACCCTAGATGTGAAAATTTTCAATCTGCCAATTGATTCCCTAATAAAGGAGGTCGAGAAGGATTCACATCCATCATGAAGCCTTCAAATAAGAGATAAATTTGTTTGGAAGAGATAGGGTGAAAAATGGTTTAAAATAGGGGATTTTAAAATTAAAATATAATTTTTTTATTAACTATAACTGTACACATAATATTTTTGGTAGAGGGGCATGTTTTCTATAACCATTCACAATAACTATGCACCTCTTTGAGGTGGTTCACTATTTCTCCTAAGGGGGATAACAGTTTTAAAACTAGGTGTTATCCATGTGAATCCACTTTATATCAGTTCACGTGGATTTTTGGGATATCTAGACGGTTTGGGAAAACCATTCACCAACCGTGAACTAGCCCATTTCCTTCCAAATTTCCAAATTATCACCCAATCTCACCCCAAGGTAACACCCAAAAATAAATGCTCAAATAAAAAAATGAATACCTAAAAAAATATCATTAAATATCCAAAAAAATGTGTATCTAACACTAATTGAATTGGGTCTTTGATCACTATATAATTATAAATGGATAAGAAACAAAAAAAAAATTTAACTAGGGAAAAATGAATTGAATGCATGTTTCACATATTGTTCAATATTGGAAATATTATATTTCTTATATAATGAAACATATATTTGAGTTTCTTTAACAAAAATTTTATATATCTTATGGCACATTAATTACACCATGTTCAAAATTCAGTATTATATGTAGTACTATAAACAAAACTATGAAACTATCTATCATCATTAAGTTGTTGATCAACTTCTAGAGTGGAATACTAATGGAAATATATGACCTAGTGATGGATTTTAACCTCAATAAGTGTGGGTGTATTATGTGTGAAAAAATGTGTCAATTTTTTTAAAAACACATAGTAGTGGGGATATAATAGAGTATATAGACATCATAGATATTTGTGTACATGAATACAGATTTCATCTTGAACCTCCAAACCACTAGATCGCCTGAAAAAAATGCATTCCACCTACCTTCTGATGGAGATGGAAAAGTATATTGAATGTATAAGATACATTCATATAATCGAATCATGGGGAAATGTATAATAAATTATTAATAACCTTGTATACTTTAATGGATTCTAAATTAATTCCGCCCATAAAAAAATAAATATTGGGGGGAAATGAGGAATCCATGAGGATGGATCCACATCCCTGAATTAATATTATATCAATAATGGTTCAAGGTGATTGGATTTTTTACAATATGGATATAAATTTATGTTGATTATTTTTCAAAAATATGAATTGAATATATAGATATGGAATTATGGGGAAAAGGTGACTTCAATATTTAATGTTAATATGTTTCGACAATATCAAAATAGAAACATGGTGAAAAAGTTTTGATTTTTTTTAGAATATATATGTGTAATTATAGTGAAATATTATTGAAAATGATTTTTGACGAATATAGAAGATTAAAAAAATATTTTGAATTTATTTTTTGTTCATTTTAGAAAGGTTAAATATTTCTATTGTTTTGGGTATAGTTCTATAAAATAAGTATTATGGATACATGGAAGTAAAATCTTGGTGTTGAAATTTCAATTATTTTCATTTAATGGATTTCAAGTAGTTAATTTTGTTTTTAATTAATTCTATATTATTATTATAATGTTTATTGTTAAATATATTTTTATATATTTAAAAATATTATGGTTTTACAGATGTATGCATGTGTTAGCCTGAAGAATGTCATATGGAAGATTGTTTTCATTGGGTGGTTATTTGTTATTTATTTATGTGGTTAGTTAAAATAATGAATAACAACAAACATCATGAAACATAGTTATGTACCGACGTATAGGTTTTCTCATGAATGAAAATATACTATGTATGAATAATTAGTTATATATAGGTTCTTCGTAAGGGAATTATAGTTGAATAAGAAAATATTCCTTTGTGATGGAATTCATGTATGCAAAGGACTGATCTAGGTAAATAAAGGAATATGAAAATTTGGACTCAAAAGGGTTATAAGGGTCACATAAAAAATATGACTACTTGAATATGTGGAGGAATTCACAAATTCAATGTCATGAAAAAAAGCCAAATGTAAACAAATTCAGATATAAAAGGTTTTTAAAATCAAATTAGTCTACATTATGGAACTACACTACATGGAGCAGCACATATGATATTTTAACTATGTAATAGATATAAGTAGTGATATTGAGAGTTATATTTCAAATTAGGTATGTGGGCCACCATTTTTGGGTTTTTACAACATTTGTTTTCATAGACATTCACATAGAGTTGTTCTAAATAATTTGATGTTCTATTTTACAAATTATTAAAATCATGGTTTTGTAAACACTTAAAAGGAGAAAAAACATTGAATCCTAAGGAGGTTTTGAAGAATCACGATACATGATATTGACTAAATTATTAATATTATATTCTAAAATAAAATTAACTTCCAAATTTTATTATTACATTTTTAATGAATATTCCCTGAAGTAATATTATAGGATTGAAATTAAAATATCATTTCAGGAAATTTGGATATTTTAACAAATTTATTTAATAGTATTTATCTACATATTATGTGGATCTATCATATTGGACCAAATAATGGTTGAAAATGGTTGATCATCACAAGCAAGAAGAATAATATAAAAGTTTATATACTAAATAAACTAGACAATTATTCAAGGATTATAAATGATAGATAGAGAGAGAATTTTTGGAGTTTCTCAACAAGGGCTAATGGATTGTTTTACATAAAAAATAAATGAGAGAAACATTTATCCATATTCAGTATGGTTTATTATAATTTAAATAGTTTTTATCACAAGGGACATATGGAACATATAGAGATGATTATTGCGATTTTATTCATATAGAAATATCTAGTTGGCTACTTCGGGTTTTTGGAAAATTCAAACAACAAAATATAGTGCTTGAAAATTATATTATACTTATATATTTAATGAAAGGAAAGAATTTTTCACAATAATATAATGGAATGTTCATTGATATGTGTTATTGATGATAACATGTTGAAGAATCGTGAAATATATGGGGGAACAAAGTTTAATTTAAATCAATGTTTTCAATGTATTAAATATTATAATGTGTATATAAATACTACATAATAAATTTATGGAATGTATAGGCAGAAACAAGACAATATTGAATCTATAAAAGATGAGGAAAGAGGTTTTCTATCATGATACATATTTTTCATCTTGAATAAGGGGATTTAGAAGAATATTTTGTACTATAATTCAGTATCCAATTCATCATGAAGAAAGATATCAAGAAAATAAGGGTATTCTTTGACTGTATTGGATCAAGATAAAGAATCTATAGGATAATTCCAAGATGTAATTTTACTCATATGAATAATATTATTATTTATTATATGATGGAAAATGATATCATCTCAAATAGGATCCCCTCATATAGAATTGGAAGAGGAATGCATATGACTACACTCCCATTAAAGATTTAGTCTTACTTGGACTTGAATAAAAAGGAGACATATAGAAAAGGTGCCTAATATAGAATCTAACAATAAAAAATATTCTTGGGGAATCTCATTAGGGAAGGATATAGACCAGAAATAATTTAATATTATTATTTCTCTAACAACCCATGATTTTATGGTATGTTTTTTTTAAATTAAACTTCTATAATAACTTACGTCGCATGCAACACCGAGATTAACCGAACCATGATATACTATCGAAAAAATAGTAAATATGATAAGTTATTGGTTGTAAATAATATTAAATAAGTTATGAATGTATAGTTTATACAAGAATTAATTTATTACTAATTAATTGGAATGGAAGAAATCCAATTTAATATAAACGATATGTTTTTATTTAAAAACTATTTATATGCATAGAATGGTATGACATCATAATAAATTTAATTAATCACTGTAATTTAAAGGTATTAATTAAATATATATGTTATATATTAAATAAAATATATTTTTTATTCATTCAACTGATTTTATAGGTATAAGATATGAACAAACAAATTTTAAAGCAAAAAAATAAATATTTTTCAAAAGAGTTTTAACGCCTTTCAATGTTGAAACATTTTTAAATCCATTTTTTGAAACATATATATATTATATTTTTCAAAATATATATCATTATTGTATTTTTAATTTCACCATTATCTTGGGTGAATTTTTTGTATTTTTTTTAGAAGTTACATTTTTTTATTAATATTTAAAAATACTACATTATAGTTAAAGCACTCACTTTTTGTTTAAATAATTGATATAACATAAATTGTTCTTTAAAGTTAGATAATGTTCATAATATATTTATTAATCCAATTTAGGTCATTTGAATAATTTTTATACTGAAATTAGAGATAAAAAATTATTGAACTTTTAAGCATTTCCTTTTACCCGCCTTTTCACCACATCTGTGGGATTAGTGTTAAACATGACTTATTAGAATTAATGAATTTAATTTAGAAAATTATAAATAAACTATTTCAATATGTATCATATTTAGAGTTTAATATTATAAACTAATGTTTTGGATATTGTGAATAAAATCATTTGTAATTCCTTATTTACCATAGTTAATGGTAAATCGAGTAATTAATGGTAAAAATATAGTATAACATTATAAAATTACACTAATAGTTGTGATAATTTAATTATATTTTTGTTTATATATCTAAATAAAATTTATTCAAAAATTATAACATTTTTAATACAATTTGTTATGAATATGATATTTAGAATATTTTATTTAAATATAAGTTAAAAATGGCTTAATCATGTTTTTAATAAGTATTACATTTCTAATACATTGTTATGCATTAGATAAATTATATTTTAAATATTTTTTAAACTATAATAAATTTATATTAATCATGTTAATTTATTTTTAATTTTAGATAAGAAATAATTTATTTGATGGGTTTCATAATAATGATTTAGTACTTGTTTAATTGTTGGAAATATAAAATAAATTATAATAAAAGTTTTAAAGTATATATAATTTTACCAAATTCATGACATAAAAGAATTTAATAGATAAGGTAGACTTATTTTGGATGTATTATATGTTTCGGTTCTAAGTTATTATGTTCTTTTGGTATTTAAAGAAACTATTAATGAATAGTATCAAAATTGACATTAGTAATACATTGAAATAAAAAATATTTTATTCAATGATATAAAATTGAAAAAATATCAAAGTATTCCAAACTACTATAATAAGGGTAAAATTTTTTTCACTGATCCATTTACAAATTTTTTTTTGGATTTCTATAGAAATTATATTAACCCTCGAATTCTGAAAAAATCCAACTTGTCATGGTTTGAATTAAATTTTCTTAACTAAGGGTTAAACCAAAAGATAATGTTTATATTGCGACCAAAACATGTATAAAAATAATTGGTTGATAGTATATAGACCAATAATTATCATATATTCTATATAACTCCCTTTTGAACTACTGTATTTCTAAAATCAATTTACATTAATTAAATATTTTAATGGATTCAAAGAGTGCCCATCCCCTCTCAAATTAAAGGCACCTCCCCCTTCACTTCCTTATAGTGAAATGAGCCTAAAATATCTACCAAACCATTCCAATTTAACCTCCCATTATTATTATTTATTTTTTTATGTCCCGTATATCTATAAATATAAACCCAAGTATCCTGAAGAGAAGATCCAATGAATGTCCATTGAAGTAGATGTAATTGTTTTACCATTTCATATAATTTTATTATTTCTTCTACTTCCTCTTCCTATGTTTGTTCCATAACAAACTAATAAATCTAGTATTTTTATATATTTTTAGAATTTTTGTTATTAATATGGAACAACCATATTCCTCCTTTTATCCATCATATGAAAAAAAATATCACCATATGTGTGTGTGTGTACGACTTATCATCCCTACGTTGTGATGTAATTTGTTTTTCATCACCACTTTATTTTTATGGGTATAATTAAGAATATATTGGATAAAATAATTAATATGAATTCAGAGTGAGTACTTATAAATTGTATATAATCCTATTTCATACCACTTTACCATTAATTGAACGATATCGTCGCTCGTTCGTGCGTACAGCCTACCATCTCCACAAAGTGGTGAAATTTATTTTCCAAGTTAACCATTATAGAATGATTATAAAAAATATGTATGTTTGTTTAATATAATATTTATGAAAATAACATCATTTTTAATATGGATAGAATATATCCAATTCATAAGAAATATGACTTACATGAAAAAACCAACATTAGAAAATGAAGCAGTTAACACCCAAAAAAATATAATAATGAAAGATTATTATCAAAAACATATAAGAGGGTACTATATGATATCATAAATAATGATATAGTCATGGTTAAATTTAATAACATTCTTAAACCATTATACAAGATATTAATTCAACCTCATCTAAAGGAACGTAGAAGGTAAGGGTCAACTTCACAATCTGATTGTTATATGGGATTTTTTATTTTGTAAGTATTTACAAGTTTATATTTATCATCCTTGTCCATGATACATAAAAATTTATTTTTAAATGTTATTTATATTAATATTAATTTTTTAATATCATTTTTACCCATGTATTAAATTTTATAAAACATTTTGGAAGGAATATTTTGTCATTTTCCCAATGAGGTAATTAATGACCTCTTAGAAAAATATATTAAAGGAATATTCTTTTTAAACATAAACAGAATGAGAGAATATACTTTAGAAGTTAATACCATTCATTTCAATAAAAATTATTTTAAAATTTCATGCACCGAATAAAATAATTTCAATATAAAAAATAGTATTTTTCAAGTAATTTTAAATGATTTTATTATATTCTTTTCTTCTATGTACACATCCATTATTGGATTTTTTGATTAATTGATGTTTACTTATAAAGATAAAATATACCATATTGTATTTAATGGTTTATAATATATTTGATTGTAGATATGATATTTTGATACCATTAATGGTTTATGGGTAATGTATTAACATTTCATATGCTCGTTTTAGTACGAATGTTTATATTGGTTATGATTCACCCATTTCATATGTGGAATGCACTAGAGTTAATAAGCGATCAGGGGGGACCAATTTAGCACATTGATGCATTGGTAGCTCTCATTATATGAACTCGTTTGTGTTTTTACCCATTTATATAAGGTTTCATGGCCTAATCCTTGACAGTGTATTTTTGTTATATGGAATTATACAACACCTTATTAGAAGATTAATTATTGATATTATATGTGATTATTCGAAAACTAAAATATCCATAGGAATGTTTAAATTGAATTAATTGATTTATTTATACCATATTATGCTCAAAATTTTATTTAGTGTATTATTATTCAATTATACACATTTCCCTATCGTTTGTTATTATTTGTTGATAATATCTTCTATTGTACACTTAACCTTACTGAACATCAGAGCTCAACCATTTATTATGATTTATTCTACCGAGAAGTCAAGATGTGTATTATAACTAATATTCATGTTTAATCTATTAAATTAATATATTTATAAAATGTTTATCTATGTTTTATTTTATGATTTAAATTCTAATGCAGGGTTCATCTATGTAATCTACATTCAATGACTAGTAAATTGATCGATCATTCAAGATTCAACACATGTATCTATAACAATTTAATAATGTAATGCATTGTCTCATGGCTATAGGTGTTGGGGTATTACAGTTGGTATTAGAGAACGTTTTGTAAAAACCATGGAAACTAGATTTATAAAACATAGAATATGCAACATAACCCAAATATATTCTTTGAAGAGAAGAATAGAAGAACATCCTATAATTTAGGTACGGTACAGATTATATGCTTCTTCCATGAAATTAAAAAATGTGTTTATAATAAAAGTGGACATGGTTCTATAACAGATGTACATAGGTGTAACAACTCTAAAACACTACTGGAAATACATCCTTTCCCAACGGTTCTGAACCATTGGGAAAGGCTGCAGAACTATTGGTATATGTTATACCAATGGTTCTGTAAACCGTAGGTAAGTAAGCCGTTGGGAATGATTTTCCCAACGGTTTACTGTGAACCGTTGGTATATGGTGGGTAAAGCCCAACCTATCCCAACGGTTGTGACAAACCATTGGGATAGTTTTTTCAAATGGTTTGGCTTGAACCGTTGGGAAAGCCCAAGGATTCTACTCTTTCCCAACGGTTTTAGAAACCGTTGGGAATGGTTTTTTACCAACGGTTTGATGAACCATTGGTAAAAAAGCATCAGAGATGTTATGCCAATGGTTTGAAACCGTTGGCATAGTCTATGCTGTGCAAATTGCACAGCAACATGCAATTTGCACAGTAGCTCTGCAATTTGGACAGAGGCCTCATTTTGTGCATTCCCTCCCATTTTCAATCCAATTATTGTACCTGCAATGAACTACACATACATATACAATTATTGTACCTGTAATAACCAACTAAAACATAAATATAGAGAACAAATTCATACACATTTAACATATAATGCATCCTAGAACTACACACATCCATAATTAAATTAGAATTCATAACGTAATTATAAACATACATAATTAATTTAGAATTCAATTTAAAATTTATATGACAATTATATGTGGAATCCAGAATTCATTTCATAATTTGATCTGTTTTTTGTATACAATATATTTTTACCTGAAATTATGTACATATTAAAAAAAATACATACACCTGGAGTGATACCGGCCACACCATGCCTCAGATTGAGGCAAGGTTTACTCATACACATCACATATGACCCATGGATCGTTGTGCTAATGTAGCGACACAATTTGAATGCGTTTGGTCGGTTTTTCGTATGCCATTTGATGTTTTTCACTTAAAATAACGTCGTTTTGAAACAAAAAGACATAAACTTTGAGTGGTGCCAACCACACCACGTCTCAGATTGAGGCAGGGCTGATTCTTACACGTCACATATGACCCATGGATTGTTCTCCAAAAGTTTCAACGGAAACCAAATGTGTTTGGTCGGTTTTCCATATGTACTTAAAATGTTGTCCATTTTTAACAAAATAGAGACACTTAGACTGATCTTGGCCACACCGCGACTCAGATTGAGCTCGGGTCAGCTCGTATAGGTCAAATATGACCCAAGAATAGTTATGATAAATTATCAATAGATTCCGAATGCGTTTGGTTGGTTTTTCGTATGCCAGTTGTTCTTTTCACTTATAATCATGTCCATTTTAAACAAATGAGACACAGTTAGGGTGGTGTCGGCCACACCGCACCTTGGATTGAGGTGAGGTTGACTCTTACACGTAACATATGACCCATGGTTTGTTGTTCTAATGTATTGACACAATAAGAATGTGTTTGGTCTGTTTTCCGTATGCCAGTTGATGTATTTCACTTAAAATGACGTCATTTTGAAATGAAATACAGACACTCTGAGTGGTTCCGGCCACACCGCATCTCAGATTGAGGCGGGGTTGATTCGTACACGTCACATATGACCCATGGATCATTATCCTAAAGTTTCAATGGAAACTGAATGTGTTTGGTCGGTTTTCTGTATGTACTTAAAATGTTGTCCATTTTAAGCAAAAGGGAGACACTTAGAGTGATCCCGACCACACTGTGCCTCGAATTGAGCTCGGGTTGACTCGTACACGTCACATATGACCCATGGATCGTTGAACTAAATCATCAACAGAATTTGAATGCGTTTGGTCAGTTTTTCGTATGTCAGTTGTTCTTTTCACTTATAATCCTGTCTATTTTAAATAAAAGAGAGACACTGTGAATTGTTTCGGCCACACCGTGCCTCGGATTGTAGCGGGGTTGACTCGTACATGTCACATATGACTGATGGATCGTTTTCCAAAATCATCAACACATTTCGAATGCATTTGGTTGGTTTTTGGTATGCCAGTTGATCTTTTCACTTATAATCCAGTCCATTTTAAACAAAAGATAGACACGTTGAGTGGTGTCGGCCACACCACGCCTTAGATTGAGGCAGGGTTTACTCGTTCATCTCACATATGACCCATGGATCGTTTTTCTAAAGTATCAACACATTCAGAATCCATTTGGTCAGTTTTCTGTATGTACTTAAAATGTTGTCCATTTTAAACAAAAGAGAGACACATAGAGTGATTCCGGCCATACCATGCCTCAGATAAAGGCGGGGTTGAATCTTACACGTCACATATGACACATGGATCATTTTTCTAAATCATCAACACATTTCTAATTCATTTGGTCAGTTTTCCGTATGTCAGTTGTTCTTTTCACTTATAATCATGTCCATTTTAAACAAAATACATACACAAGGAGTGATCCCACCACACCATGCCTCGGATTGAGGAGAGATTAACTTGTACACGTCAAAAATGACCAATCGATTGTTGTCCTAAAGTATCAACATATTCCGAAAGCGTTTTCTCTCTTTTCTGTATACCAGTTGATGTTTTTCAATTAAAATGACGTCCTTTTGAAACAAAAGACAGACACATTGAGTGGTGTCGGCCACACTGCATCTCAGATTGAGGTGGGGTTGATTCGTACATGTCACATGTGTCCCATCGATAATTCTCCTAATGTTTCAATGGAAACCTAATGCGTTTGGTCGGTTTTCTGTATGTACTTAAAATGGTGTCCATTTTAAAGAAAAGAGAGACACTTAGACTGTTCCCGGGCACACCACGACTCAGATTGAGCCCGAGTTCACTCGTACAGGTCACATATGACCCATGGATCGTTGTGATAAATTATCAACACATTATGAAGCCATTTGGCCGGTTTTCCGTATGCCAGTTGTTCCTTTCACTTATAGTCTTGTTCATTTTAAAAAAAGGGACACAATTAGAGTGGTGCCGGCCACACTATGCCTCAAATTGAGGTGGTGTTGACTCGTACATGTGACATATGACCCATGGATTGTTGTGCTAAAGTATCGACACAATCTGAATGAATTTTGTTGGTTTTCCATATGACAGTTGTTGTTTTTCAATTAAAATGACGTCCTTTTGAAACAAAAGACAAACAAATTGAGTGGTTCCGGCCACACTGCATCTCAGATTGAGGTAGGGTTGATTCGAACACTTCAAAAATGACCCATGGATCATTCTCCTAATGTTTAAATGTAAACCAAATCCATTTGTTTGGTTTTCTGTATGTACTTAAAATGTTGTCCATTTTAAACAAAAGAGAGACACTTAGAGTGATTCAGACCACACCGTGCCTCATATTAAGGCGGGGTTGACTCGTACAGGTCACATATGACCCATGGATCGTTTTGATAAATTATCAACACATTAAGAATACGTTTGGTCAGTTTTTCGTATGTCAGTTGTTCTTTTCACTTATAATCATGTCCATTTTAAACAGAAGAGAGACACTATGAATGGTGTCAGCCACACCGAACCTCGGATTGAGGAGGGGTTGACTCGTACACATCACATATGACCCATGGATTGTTTTTCTAAAGTATCGACACAATCCGAATGCATTTGGTCAGTTTTCTGTATGCCAGATGATGTTTTCAAATGAAAATGATGTCCTTTTGAATGAAAAGATAGACACTTTGAGTGGTGTCGGCCACACCGCATCTCAGATTGAGTCGGGGTTGATTCGTACACGTCACATATGAACCATGAATTGTTATCCTAAAGTTTCAATGGAAACTGAATGTGGTTGGTCAGTTTTACGTATGTACATAAAATGTTGTCTATTTTAAACAAAGGAGAGCCACTTAGAGTGATTCCGGCCCCACCGTTCCTTAGATTACGGCAGGGTTGACTCATACACATCGCATTTGACCCATGGATCGTTTTTTAAAGCATCAACACATTTCAAATGTGTTTGGTCAGTTCGGCATATGTAAGTTGTTCTTTTCAATTATAATCCTGTCCATTTTAAACAAAAGAGAGAAACTGCGAATGGTGTCGGCCACACCGCGCCTCGGATTGAGGCAGGGTTGACTTATACACATCACATATAACCCAAGGATCGTTGTTCTAAAGTATCGACACAATCCGAATGCGTTTGGTCAGTTTTCCGTATGCCAGTTGATGTTATTCAGTTAAAATGACGTCCTTTTGAAATAAAAGACAGACACTTTGAGTGGTGTCGGCCACACCATGTCTCATATTAAGGCGGGGTTGATTTTTGCACGTCACATATGACCCATGAATCGTTCTCCTAAATTTTCAATGGGAATTGAATGCATTTTGTTGGTTTTCTGTATGTACTAAAAGGTTGTCCATTTTAAACAAAAGAGAGACACTTAGAGTGATTTCAACGACACCGTGCCTCATATTAAGGCGGGGTTGACTCGTACACGTCACATATGACCCATGGATCATTGTTTTAAATCATCAACACATTTTGAATTCGTTTGGTCAGTTTTGCGTATGTCAGTTGTTCGTTTCACTTATAGTCATGTCCATTTTAAACAAAAGAGAGACACTATGAATGGTGTCGGACACACCACGCCTCGAATTGAGGCGGGGTTTACTCGTACATGTCACACATGACCCATGGATCGTTGTGCTAACGTATCGACACAATCTGAATACATTTGGGTGGTTTTCCGTATGCCAGTTGATGTTTTTCAATTAAAATGATGTCCTTTTGAAACAAAAGACAGACACTTTGAGTGGTGCCGGCCACACCACATCTCAGATTGAGGCAGGGTTGATTCGTACACGTCACATATGACCCATGGATCGTTCTCCTAATTTTTTAACAGAAACTGAATGTGTTTTGTCGGTTTTCTGTATGTACTTAAATTGTTTTCCATTTTAAACAAAAGAGAGCCACTTAGAGCGATTTCAGCCACACTGTTCCTTAGATTAATGTTGGGTTGACTCGTACACGTCAAATATGACGCATGTATAGTTGTTTTAAAGCATTAACACATTTCTATTGCGTTTGGTCGGTTTTGCGTATGTCAGTTGTTCTTTTTTACTTATAATCCTTTTCATTTTACACAAAAGAGAGACACTGTGAATGGTTTCATCCACAACGCGCCTCGGATTGAGGTGGGGTTGACTCGTACACATCACATATGACCCATGGATCGTTTTTCTAAAGTATAGACACATTCTGAATGGGTTTGGTCGGTTTTCTGTATGCTAGTTGATGTTTTTCAATTAATATGATGCCCTTTTGAAACAAAAGATAGACAAATTGAGTGGTGCCGGCCACACCACGTCTCAGATTGAGGCAGGGTTGATTCATACACATCACATATGACCCATGACTAGTTCTCCTAATGTTTCATTGGAAACTGAATGCGTTTGGTCGGTTTTCCTTATGTACTTAAAATGTTTTCCATTCTAAACAAAAGGGAGCCACTTAGAGTGATTTCGGTCACACCGTGCCTCAGATTTAGGCGAGGTTGACTTGTACATGTCACATATGACCCATGGATCATTTTTTAAAGCATCAACACATTTCGAATGCGTTTGGTCAGTTTTGTGTATGTCAGTTGTTCTTTTCACTTATAATCCAGACCATTTTAAACAAAAGAGAAACACTGTGAATGGTGTCAACCACACCATGCCTTGGATTAAGGCGGGGTTGACTCTTACACATCACATATGACGCATGGATCGTTTTACTAAAGTATCGACACAATATGAATGCGTTTGGTGGGTTTTTTGTATGCCAGTTATTGTTTTTCAATTAAAATGACGTCCTTTTGAAACAAAAGACAGACACATTGAGTGGTGCAGGACACACCGCATCTCAGATTGAGGTGATGTTGATTCGTACACGTCACATATGACCCATGTATCATTCTCCTGAAGTTTTAATGGAAACCGAATGTGTTTGGTCGGTTTTCCGTATGTACATAAAATGTTGTCCATTTTAAACAAAAGAGAGCCACTTAGAGTGATTCTGGCCACACCGTGCCTCATATTAAGGTGGGGTTGACTCGTACACGTCACATATGACCCATGGATCATTGTTTCAAAGCATCAACAAATTAAGAATGTGTTTGGTCAGTTTTGCGCATGTCAGTTATTCTTTTCACTTATAATCCTGCCCATTTTAAACAAAAGAGAGACATTGTGAATGGTTTCGGCCACACCACACCTCTGATTGAGGAGGGGTTGACTTGTACACGTCACATATGACCCATGGATCATTGTGATAAAGTATCGACACAATCTGAATGCGTTTTCTCGGTTTTCCGTATGCCAGATGATGTTTTCCAATTAAAATGGCGTCCTTTTGAAACAAAAGACAAGCACTTTGAGTGGTGTAGGCCACACCGCATCTCAGATTGAGGCGGAGTTGATTCGTACTCATCACATATTACCCATGGATCGTTTTCCTAATGTTTAAATGGAAACTGAATGCATTTGGTTGGTCTTCCATATGTACTTAAAATGTTGTCCATTTTAAACAAAAGAGAGCCACTTAGAGTGATTTTGGCCACACCGTGCCTCAGATTAAGACGGGGCTGACTCGTACACGTCACATATGAGCCATGGATCATTTTCCTAAAGCATCAACACATTTGGAATGCGTTTGGTCGTTTTTGCGTATGTCAGTTGTTCTTTTCACTTATAATCATGTCCATTTTAAACAAAAGAGAGACAATGTGAATGGTGTCATCCACACCGTGCCTCGGATTGAGGCGGGGTTGACTCTTACACATCACATATGACCCATGGGTCATTGTTCTAATGTATCAACACAATATGAATGCATTTGGTTGGTTTTATGTATTCTAGTTGATGTTTTCCAATTCGAATGACGTCCTTTTGAAACAAAAGACAGACACTTTGAGTGGTGCCGGCCACACCACATCTCAGATTGAGGCGGGGTTGATTCGTACCCGTCACATATGACCCATGGATCATTGTTCTAAAGTTGAAATAGAAACCGAATGCGTTTGGTCGGTCTTTCGTATGTGCTTAAAATGTTGTCCATTTTAAACAAAAGAGAGCCACTTAGAGTGATTCCGGCCACACCGTGCCTCACATCCAGACATCATTGCATTAAGCACATCAGTTCCAGACATAAACTGATGTGGATCATCAGTCTATATGGTATTATCAAATCTTTGACGATTCAATATATATGGATGATCCTTTGGAATGAATCCTCGATGTCCCATAAAACTGAAACTACAGCGTTGTTTCAGCCTTCTGGATCGTGTATTCTTCATACAAAATGGACATGACAGTTTTCCCTTCGTGCTCCATCCAGACATCATTTCATAAGCCGGAAAATCATTGATCGTCCAAATAAGCACAACACACATCTGAAATATGTCTTTCGAACATTCATCGTATGTGCGCACACCCACATCCCAAAGAAGATTCAACACTTTTTATTAAAGGTTGCATGTATACAACAATATCAATGTCGGGATCAGAAGGACCGGATATGAGTATACTCATGAAAGTGAAAGGTTTTTTCAAACACAACCATGGGGGAAGATTATATATGTGTATAAAAACTATCCATGTGTTGTGCGAAGTAAGCTTCTGCCCAAACAGATTAAAACTGTCGCATGAAAGACCCAACCTCACATTACGAACGTTAGCTGCAAAATCAGGATGTTGAGCATCAAATCTCTGCCATGAAAATCCATCTGCAGGATGAACCAACACATAATTAGTCTTCTTTCTCTTAGTATCATGCCATCTTATTTTTATTGATATGTCGACAGACATAAAAAGATTATGGAGTCTGGGGATCAATGGAAAGTGCCACATTACTTTCTGTGGAACATGGGATGGTGTTCCATCAGATTTTGACTTCCAGAGGGATGTTCCACATTTTATACAATCATTTTTTTCAGCGGTTTCCTCCCAAAATAAACTACAATCTTTCAGGCAAGCATGAATTTTGTTTCTTGAAAATCCATGTTCCTCAACTAACTTCCATGCCGTATAGTGGTTTGAGGGAATATCTGCATCATCTGGAAGTAAATCCTTCAAGAGGGTAATAATGTAATTGATTGCTGTATTAGAAATACATAGTTTTCCCATGAAACAATCGGATTAAAAATTCCAACTTTTTCATTTTATCACATTGTCGATATACTAGACTCGTGGCAGCATCATTCAATGTTTTCACTCTATCAATATCATCATTTTTACTATATGAATCAGTTTTCCTCATATCGAAGTCTTCTTGAGTCGAAATCATTTCTTTTTCACGATGATGAATAAATGGAAACCGATCATGTAACAAATTATCCATTCCAGCCCTTTCATTTTGATCATCACCAATTTGAGATTTCATTTTTTCGCATTGTGATACCACACAAAGTAGTTTTCATGAAATCCATTTTTGGTTATGTGGTAGCTGACTTCTTCACGGCTCAACCAAGGACTAACAACACAATTGGATCAAGGGTAGTGTATGCGACCACTATCTGAAGCATCGTGAAATGCAAAATCTATAAAGCTCTCCAAATTGTTTTGAAAATCGCATAATATCTGATCGGTTTCATACATCCAACTTCTGTCCATTCTGTAAAAAGAATTTATTGAAGTCATTTTTTCGTAAATAATTCAATAAGATAGAACTTTAATAGAAAATACATTTAATTAAACTATAAAGGAAGAAAATAATCAAGGTATCAACTACACATGTGAAAAAAAACATACTAATGTGTTATTGAAAAAATGTAAAACCAACAAGAACATAATGTGTTATCACATCACAACATGTCTCATCCCATAACCATATTAGTAGGGTATCATGAACATGAATAACATCAAACCTGTGCCATCCTCTTACCCTACATGACCCCAACCACATGAAACATATTATTATAGCCTTATCAAATCGCACCTCGCCTGAAAACACTAGGGAAATCATAGTACATCTCACCTGTAGACACATGGACAATCACATAGCATCTTTCCTAAAAACACATGGTCAATCACTTATGAAGGAAGAGTTGGGAAGACATGGTAGCTATCCATCCATATAACCACCATCCTATATATTATAAAAAATACCCATAACTCAAAACCTCTAATCATTGGTAATTGTATCCAACTCTAGTTGGGAATTTGTAGAAATATCATAAAATACATGATATATAGATAGCACAAAATACCCAACCTATGGGTTCACATTAACTATATAATCACACACTTCACTACTACCATACAACACATACACCATCACAACCACTTTCACCACTATATAAAACACACCACACCACCACTACACAAGATGCATATCATTTCCCTCTTTCATTTATAAGCCACTTCATTCACACTTACATTGTCCATTCATTTAATGTTAAATTAATTAAATCCATTTTCCACACATCTATTTCTATTCCATCTCATTTATTTACTATCTTGTTTTTTTGTTTTAATAGTATAATTTATTCTAAAGATAACCATGAAACTAATAAAACCACCACATAAAAAACTCACCATCTCCCAATAACCATCGTTATCAAGTTACATCGGCCAACTATCTCACCAAAACAACCACATATCATAACAAAAATATTTCACATCACAAACCACCGCACAACCAAAACCTCCTCACCAAATCATACACAGCAACCTCATAACACAACACCTCCACATGGCACAACACCACAACACATCATCACTATCACACAACTTCACATGTCACATCCATGCCCACTAACCATCCCATTACAAGCCCACATATCACAAAGCCCAACTGGTCACCTCAATCACCATACAACAACCTACAACATAAAATGAAACACAACAAAAAACCTCTCATAGAAGCAATATACTCCATCTTCCACAATTTATTCAAGGTCTTTTATTACATTACCCATTTATTTAGCATGGACATTATAACACAAATGATATTATATGGGAAGCTAATTAACTAACAAAATATTCGTTCATTTCCCTATTTTTCACGGTGAAATCACATCAAAATACATACTTAAAACTAAAATATTAGATCAATAACAATAAAAACAAGCTACCATACGTGTATAAATAATAAAATACCTGATTTTAGATGATTCATATGGTTTTTCACCTATTCGGATGGGGGAGTTCACGATAGGAGTAGAGCGCCAGATTGATTTTAGTGTTCTCTTGCGAATGGGGGAGAGAAGCAACCCGACTGTATTTGGGGAAAAACTTTACCAATAGTTTTTAAAAACCGTTGGAAAAGGGTTGTTCAGGGTACCCTTACCCAACGGTTCAATAGAACTGTTGGAAAAGGGGTACCCTTTCCCAACGGTTTTACGAAACCGTTGGGAATGAGTAAATCAAACACCCCTTTACCATAAAACTATAGGGAAAGGGATCCCTAAACCTTCTTTACCAACGGTTTAACCAAAACGTTGGAAAGGAACCGTAGGTAAAAACCACATTTCCAGTAGTGAAAATATACATCAATCCTGACTCAACGTAACCTAGAATATAACAATGGGGCTTACTGCACACCTTGATAGATACTCTCAGGGGATGTTCTTAGGATAATACTTGTTTTCTTTCAAAACAATTATGAATTATTTAAAAGTAAATACATCCCCAAGGAAACCACGTTTATTATTTTAATATTAGCTATGAAAAATTTATCAATTAATGTTATGTTTTTTAAATAATACATTATGATTCATAACCTAATATAGTGTTTGTCGTTATTTTTAAATGGTTATTAGAAAAGGAAATATGAACCTCATAAATGTAGACACATAAAAGCGTAATAAGAATCATATATTTTATGGTATTAGGAAAATATTTCGAATTGAAATAGTATCCCCATCATCCTCATCATATGAGGACATAATATAATGTGATAATAAGATAGGTATAGAATTATCCACGTTCGATGGCTCCAAAGGAAAAGAATAAATGACGAGTATGGTTTGTTAAAAAAATATATAATGGAATTAAGGGAAATAGATATTTTCCCGCATGTGAATATTGTGTAATGAAACACCCTGGTACATTCATGAAGGGAATGGGAGTTTGCTATATGTGTGGATAAAAGGCCACAATGTTTTGGATTATAAGGGACTGAAATAAAATTTCAATGTGAAATGTTTCTACTATAAGAAGATAGGAAACTATGAAAATAAATGTTTCCTTTGGAAAATGAATATACCCCATAATAGGATAATGGATCACAGTTAAGACTAGACTAAAACCACAAAATAATAGGAATGATTCATGTGGTTAATCATGGATTCAAGAATTCTGTCAGTTGAGTATTTTATCAATGATTTAATTTTTATAAGAATTGTGGAATATATGAGGATTGTACTATAGTACTATTTAATTAAGGATTTGAGATCATATTAATAATGGTACAATGAAAAGTTATTAATTATAAATTTAATATTTTTGGAAGAAAAGTGGTTGAAATATATATTACCCTTAATATATTCCTAATAGTGAAATAATTATTTTTGTATAAAGAAATGATTAATTTGGAGAATGTTAATTTGACAATTACTGACTTCCTTAGAAGAATGTAATGATTTTTTGACAAATTGGATTATGCTATAAATGGTAGAGTGTAAAAAAATTTGGATTTAAATAATTTATCACAGATCCTATTTTTTCCATAAATAATAAGGAAGCATTAATGAATTCATTAAGGATTTATGATAATTCAAGTTATCAAACTGGTTCAAGAGAATACAAATGTATTCAGATTTTAGTATGTGATGATTAGGAGAAACCATATTTTTTTAATAAATTCATTTTTGAAATTTAGTGACCTTGTTAATAATGTGTCAAATAAAAATGTTTTGGAAAAGTTAACCATTTTGTAAATGTTTTAAGAGATCTGAGGGAAAGTTTTGTTATTTTATTTTTTTACATCAATATAAGATATATCATGTGCTAAGAGTTGATGTAAAAATAGTTGAAGGTGTAGTCAAATGAAAATGTTGTGTTTATAGAAAATTGTCATGAATTATATTCAATTAGTGTGAAATAATTTCACAACTCTTTGAAAAATACCTAAAAACAATTTTTTTCATATTATCATCATTTTGGATGATATGAATGGCCTTTTTTATAATGATGGTTTATGACCTTTTGGTCAATCACTTTTACATGATAATGTTCTCTATCACTCCCAATTAGAACTTCATAGTTATATTTCTCTTCTATATCAATGTTCTCTCTTTACACTAATTTTTTCTTATTCGATAACCTAATTAGGTGGTGGCCTTTACATTTCATTTTCCCTCTAATTATGAGTATATTTTATTAACCCTATTTCTGATGTGAGTTTTACACAACGGTGTTTAATTATATCTACCTTTTATTTTTAATGTAAAATTTCTAATTTTGAGGAAACAATTTTTTATAGAGTAGATTGTGACACCCTATGAATTTATGGTATGTCTCTTTTTAAATTTAATTTCACTAAAATCTTATATTTCATGAAACATTGAGATTAAATGAACTTTGATATACAATTAAATGATAATAATAGCCATCAGGATGGTAGTTCGGAATAATATTTACTAAATTATGAAAATATATTTTATACATGGATTCATTGTGTACAAATTATTTAGAAATAAAAAACTGTTTATTATAAAGTATATTTTTTCATCAAAAAAATATTTTTATGCCCATAATAGATTTTTATCAAAATAAATTAAATTAATTAGTGTTAATGAATGTGATTAATTAAATATATAGGTCACATATTCAGTCAAACATTATTGATATTCATCCAATATATTTTATAAGTATAATATAAGAATAAACCCAATTTTTTCATTAAATTGAATATTTTTATAAAATTATTTTTATAACCATTTAATAGAGAACCTATTTTAAATACAATTTTTACACCTTTATATAACATATTTGTAAAAATAAAACTCATTTTTGAATTTTTAGTATCATAATTATCTTATGGGTATCTTTTTATTTTTGTTAGAAGTTTCATTTTTTGTGAATAATGAATAATACCACAATATTGTTAAAAACGTTACTTTTCATTTAAACAATTATTATACATTAAATTGAATTTTAAATTCAAAATAGTTAAAAATAAATATATTATTCCAATTTACATTATTTGAATCATTCTTATTGTGAAATAATATATACAAAATATTGAACTATTGAAGGTTTCATTTTACCCGCATTCTCGCCACATCTACTGGATTAGTGTTAAACATAATTTAGACACATCTACGAATTGATTTTAGAAAAATAGTCATAAATGGTTGTAATCAGTGTTTTATTTCAATTCTAATATGATCAACCTATATTTTGGATATTATGAATAGTATGTTTTTTATTTACCATGGTTGAAGGTAAATCGAGTAATTAAAGGTAAAAAGATTATACAATATTATATAATTACACTAACATTTTTTGTTAGTTCCACATGGCTGAATACCCTGAGAGGGGGGGTGAATCAGGGTACGACTAATTTAAACATAAAGCTAATTCTGATCTTGTTTTGATGTTAAGAGAAACACTCTTTTATCTCTTTCCTGTTGCACAATATAAACATAAAGTAAATCAAGCACATGAAATAAAAATTTTACTTGGTTCACCGCTAAGGGCTACGTCCAAGGAGCATACGCCGACAAGTTTCCGGTCGTGCCAATTCCACTTAACTTCACTAGCTGTGGATTACAAGGTTCGGGCTAGATCACTTCTATGCTTAGGCTCACTGCCTTTACAAAGTTTAGGGTCAGCTCACTGCTTTCCCAAGGGTCACTCCCTGCTTCCCTCTCTCTGTCTCACTGCCGGTAGAGAGGATCACATTCTTCCTCTTCCTTCGCTCACTGCTCTGGAATGGATCCACTCATAGTTTATAGACCTGTAGGTCTCTTCATTTGAATTAAAGAATGCATCTTCCTTTTTATGTAGATTCTCTATTGAAGTACATCTTTCACTCGTAGATGAATATCTCTTTGCACCGAAGGTATCGGGCAAACTTCCAGCTTCCACGCAGCCCCAAAATAAGGTCGGGGAATCAACCTTACTTTGCGCGCAAGTATCGGCGCACAAGTCACAAAGGGAACGCAAGTCCTCCTCAGACACTTGCGCGACTCAAGCTTCCTTAACTCCAAACTTGCGCGACTCACTTCCTTTTATGCCCAATCCAATATTGACGCGCAACTCCACACTAGCGCGCATCATCAAACACTGGCACACAACTATCACCCTGGCGCACAGGTCCCACCTGCGCGACCACACACCACTTGCGCGTCCACCACACCTGCGTGACGGGAGCTATGGTTTCTCAAAGTGTTGAACCTCAGTAAATAATGAAGAGGGGTGGTCGAGTATTTATAGGCAATTTGACCACCCTGCGTGACGGTGCGTAAGTCTCCCTTCGGCGCGCAAGTCTCGGTGCACAGCTCTCTACCCCTGCAAGTCACTTGCGCGACCAACTTCCAAACTTTTGCAAACCTATTTCCTTTTCCATATTTTGATCTTATGATCTTGAAAGCCCATAGGCGCGCATGTTATCAATCTTCCAAGGCATCGACATGCAAGTATCTTTCACGGCGCGCAAGTCACCTGCGCGACCTCACCAAAACTTGGGTGAACCTTATCCCTTTTCCATATTTTTATGATCTGATCTTGAAAAACATATGGCGTTCATGTTTCCAAGCCTTAATGTACACGGCGCGCAAGTCCCTTTTCCAAAAACCACATTTCGTTATTTGTCAATTTTCAGGCCCAAAAATTTGGCAAACACTGGAAAACGACGCCACATTGTATCTGTTCTTTTTATGCCACCTCCAGATCATCCATTCATTTGTCGAAGTTCGTGAATCAAACATTGATCGTTAACCACATCTCTTGAACTCAACATTCCACCATGAAAGCCCCTTTGTCAACAAATTTGTATGTCATGGTTTTCATTGTCAACAATCACAACACACATGTCCACTTTGTCAACAAACAAAATCACCTCAAAAATGATTCAATGATACCTTGAGGGATTTTTTCCCAACAATATCCCCCTTTGGGTTTGTTGAAAAATCTTCCATAAAAAGATACATCGTTGATTCTTCAGCCACCAGTCACCTTTTCTGATTTTGATAGCGATCAAGGATTTACTCAACGCATACTCTAAGCCCACATGGGCAATGCTCGGCGTGAGAAACAAGAGTAATGAAAAGTTCATCAATGAATCACTTCATCTATGAATCCCACTGTTTACACCAAACTGATACCAATTTCTACTAAACTGATACCAATTGTTGAAGGACTTGTTGGAAGACCAATTTTTGTTTGAAAATATTCTTACCACTCTCCAACACCACTATTCTGCTTTTATCAAGATCCTCAGCTGTCGTCATATCTATCCTTTGATCGATCACTTCTAGCATCGTCATATTTTATAGGATCCCCCTTTCTGCTCGTAGCTTCAACACCTCTTTATCCCTATTTCCTGTATTGTCCAAGCTAAGATCTGGCTATGTACATTCAACTAGCTTCAACTCCCCCTATCTGGCTGCTCCACTTGTCAGCTTCTCCCCATATCATTCATGATTTATCAAATCTCCACACATTGTCTCCCCATTGAACAATCGCTATTTTCTCCTTCTTTGTCAACGAACCCAAAGGACACTCCTTTGTAGTCTGTAACAGGGTAGAGAACACATTAGCACATTATGGAAAAACACATCATGCCTCGAGGAGAAGGGGAGGGTTTCCGCGTCCACACTATTTCAAGTGCGGGAAATCGACTGAACTCCCAGAGCCAGTCGATGCCTCTCAAAAGCTTCCTTGGGTAAGGCCTTTGTTAGAATGTATGCAACCTGTAGCTCTATAGGTAGATACTCCAACTTCATGATTCCCTGCTCAACCTTCTCCTTGATAAAATGATACTTTATCTCAATGTGCTTTGTACTTGAGTGATGGACGGGATTTTTTCTGAGATTTATTGCACTTGAGTTATCACAGTGGATTCCGATCGGAGACGTCACTTCAACACCCATATCTTCAAGATGTTGTTTCATCCATAATAACTATGTGCATGCTTGAGTGGCAGAAATATATTCAGCTTCCACAGTGCTCAATGAAATACAATCCTGCTTCATGCTTAACCAAGCAACACATAATCCACCAAGATAGAATGCACCTCCAGATGTTGATTTTCTATCATCTACTGAATCGGCCCAGTCTGCATCAGTATATTCCAATAACTCTTTATGAGATTTGTCAGTATATGTCAAGACGAAATCCACTGTGCCCTGGATATATCGAAGTATTCTTTTCACTACATGCATGTGGATTTCCTTGGGATTACTCTGATATCTCACTGCTTGGCATGTGTTGAAAACAATATCAGGCCTTGTTGCAGTTAAGTATAATAGAGATCCAATAATTTGCCTGTATTCTGTGATATTAAATGCCTTGCCATTCTCATCTTTTGATAATTTCATCCGGGTAGCAACCAGAGTCTTCATCTCCTTGTAATTCTCCATTCCAAACCATCTCAGAACCTCCTTGGAATATTTAGATTGAGAAATGAATGTTCCATTCCTTCCTTGTGTCACCTATAGACCAAGGAAAAACATTAGCTCTCTAATCATTGACATTTCAATCTCATTTTTCATGAATTCGAAAAACTGTCTGCACTGAGCTTCATCAGATACGCCAAAAATTATGTCATTGACATACACCAGAACCATCATCATTTGATTACTGTCATTAATGAAATAGAGATTGTAATCAACTCCTCCACATTGAAAACCAAACTTCTTCAAGTACTGATCAAGCCTTGAGTACCATTCTCTTGGTGCTTGTTTCATCCCATATAATGCCTTCTTCAGCCTGTAAAATTTGTTCTCATCCTCATGAATGAGAAAACCATATGGCTGCTCAATGTACACCTCTTCTTCCATAACCCCATTCAAGAATGCGGATTTGACATCCATCTGGAACACTTTGAACTTTCTTTGCACTGTTATGGCCAAAAATAATCTAATTGTCTCCAGCCTTGCAACCGGTGCAAATGTCTCATCTACATCTATTCCCTCAATCTGGGAGTATCCCTTGCACACTAGTCGTGCTTTTTTTCGAATCACAGTTCCATCTTCATTCATCTTGTTGCGATAGACCCATTTAGTCCCGATGAAATTCTTGTCTGATGGCCTCGAAACAATCTCCTGCGTCTGGTTCTTCTCAATCTAATCAAGCTCTTCATTCATAGCCTGAACCCAATTTTCATCTTCAGCTGCATCGGAAATTTTTTTGGCTCCACCTGAGATAAAAATGATGTTTGCTGTAATGATTTAATTCTTCAAGTCTGAACTGGAGCTGTCTAATCACCAATGATATTCTGCATATTAATTTTAGCTCGACTCATTGGCTTCCTTGCAGACACAGACTTGACACTTTCTTGTTCATCATCAGTATCTTCTTCTGAGTCAGCCTTTTCCACTTCTACTCCCTTTGTTTCACTTACCTCATCATCACTTTCATCCAAAAACTGTTCACCAGGTCGTTGAGTATTCTGTTCATTTTCGACTACAGTGACATCATTGCTCTCAACAATTTTCCCCAGCCTTTTGTTGAAAAATTTATATGCTTTACTTTCCCCTGAGTTTCCAAGGAATATCCCCTCATCTCCTCGTTCCTCAAACATCCTGTGATTTTCATTGTTGAGAATGAAGCACATACTTCCAAAGATTCGAAATTACTTCAGCGTTGCCTTCTTTCCGTACCACAGTTCATATGGAGTCTTCCCTTGCTTCGGACACAATAGAGACCTGTTCGAAACACAGACCGATGTCAAAACTACTTCCTTCCAAAATTTCTCTAGTAGGTCTTTATCAATAAGCATTGTTCTGGCCATGTTGTTGATGATCCGATTTCTCCTTTCAACCACTCCATTCTGTTGGGGAGTTCTCACTGATGAAACTTGATTCCTTATCCGGTGTTTCTCGAGATATTCTTCCACTTGACTGTTTGTGAATTCTGTACTGTTATCTCTACGAAACGTCAAAATTTTCTGCCCAAGCATCCTTTCTGATTCCCTCCTGTACTATTTTATGCAACTGAACACCTCTGTCTTATGGGTAATGACAAATACCCAGTCCATTATGCTATAATCATCAATGAAAATAACATAGTACCTTTGCCCATTTATAGCTTGTGGTGAGATAGGTCCACATACATCAGCATGAACCAATTCGAGTAATCTAGTTGATTTTTGTTCCTTTGGCATGTATGTCTTTCTGATGATCTTCCCTTGTGGGAATGCATCATAAGTATGAGTGCGATCACGTGATAGTTTGGGAAAGTCTCTAGCAGCATCACACTTTACGAGATCGTCCATAGATGGTTGGCATAGATGACCAAGTCTCTTATGACACAACTGGTTTTCTTTCTCTCTGGATAAAAGGCATGTATCTTCTTCCCCACCTATAAGGAAGAGATTTCCCTTTGTCCTTTTGCCTGTAGAACAACTACTCCATCGTTTCCTTTCACAAAACACATCTTCTTGGTAAATCGGATAGAGTACCCAGAGTCACATAGTTGACTGACACTGAGTAAGTTATGACTAAGACCCTCTACTACCAAGACATCAGCACGTCTCATTTCTTTGCCCCCAACTTGGCTTTCCCTGAGCCAAAAATCATCAGGCCATCATCATTTCCAAATTTTACAACTCCTTCTTTGTCATATTCTATGCCTGTAACAAGATCCTTATTACCCATCATGTGGGATGTGCAACCATTGTCAAGGATCCACACACCAGATCAATCTGATGTTTTAAGGGAAATCTCTGCTACCATGGCCTTCTCATTTTTCTTCTTCTTGGTCCATAATTTTTCTTTCACACTCGGCATGGATTGAGACTTCTGTTCTTTCTCAGAGTATGATGGACCAGCCTCATCTTGCAAAGCCACAAATCTATTCTGCATTTTTAACTCACCTGTCGGTTTATTGAACTGCTGCTTGTGAAAGTTTTGATTCTTCTTTGGCACATTTCTCTGAATGGTCAAAGTACAATACCTAGCCATGTACCCAAATCCTCCGCACCAAAAACAGTGTCCTTCAAAATATGTTCTAGAAAACCATTCTTTGTTCGGCTTCCACCACTTTTCTTGTTCCCTTTGATATCTCTTGGCTATGCAACACACATACTGTGAATGTCCCATCTTACCACAAAAATAATACCTGATATATGGTGAATTCCTTCGTGACACTTCAGAACACCGAGTTTCCACTTGGGATCTCTAAATATTCTGATTTTTCTTTGTGCCCAGATCAATCTTCAATATCGGGACAGGTGGTTGCGGTCTGATTTCAATTTCCATAGATTTTTCTTTATGATCAAGCCATGAATCAGCCTTAACAATTGAGATAAATTGCTACTTCTTTCCTGCTGAACTACTGGGCGAATATTTCATCTTTTCAATACTCGGAATGATCTGCTTTCCCAAGAATGTATTGGGAATCAAAGGCTTTTCCTGGTCTTTATCTTTTCTCCGTAGACTGAAAACTTATTCTTCAAGATCTTCTATATGCTTGACGTGATCTTTCACTTTTCTGTTCAAGCCATCGATCTCCCTTTTATGTTCTTCAATCTTTATCTTATACTCACTAACTGATTTTGAGTTCTCTGGTGTTGATAACTTGAGTTTTTCGATTTATTCCATCAACTCAGACTTCTCATCATCCTGCTGCTGCATATAGAGTTTGGCATCACTAACAACTTTATTGGCATTCTTTATTTTTTCTCTCAGAACATCTATCTCCTCAAGAGCTGCTTCCAATTAGGCTTCCATATCAACTCTTCCTTCAACTTCTTCTTCCTCTTCTCCAACGTCAGTTTCTTCCTTTTCCTGAGAACTACCGACCACCGCTACCATAGAATTTTGTCTATGATCTTTAAAATTTTCAAACTCCTCAACCTCTTCATTCTCAGACTCATCTGAACTATCTATTTCTTGTGAAAGAATATTCTTCCTCTTGACGAAATTTTTCTTGAACTGCTTCTTCCCTTTCACATAGGGTAAATATTTCTTCTTGGGTTTTTCAACTTCATCTTCATCATTTTCTTCTTGAAACTTTTTGGGGCATCTTGCAGTAAGGTGACCAACCTTTATACATCGAAAGCCAGATAGTGGAAGTTTCCCTTTAAACATTCCTTTTCCTCTTTGCAGATTTGAAGAAAGGAATGACATCACCTAATCTGTCTCTTCTTCCTCCTGAGAATATTCAATAGTGAGCTTCTTCATGGCCTTAAATGCCACCTCTTTAGATTTCCCCTTTTACACAGCGTCGTTATCATCATTTCTCATTTCATACGCAACAAGAGTGTTGTGTAGGTTATCCAATGTCCGCTCTATCAGATCGTTATCTTCCAAAACAGAAACTTTCGGATTGAACCGAGGTGGAAGTTTTCTCAAGATGCGCTTTAAAATTCTAATGTCCTCGATAATATCCACAGACCTCGCATGTCTTCTACCACAACATTTAACCTATCAAAGAATGCATCAACAAACTCATTCGGGTTCATTCTTAGTTCTTCATACTTGTTCCACAATACTTGAAGCTTTGCCTCTCTGACTTTTGTATCCCCTTCATAAATATTCAAAAGCTTTTCCCACAAGGCATGTGACGTTTTCCATGACATAACCTTTGTATAGATGGGATTGGAAATGGATCCCCCTAAGGCATTGATTGCTTTGGCATCATCATCCAACTCTTTATGCTCAGCTTTTGATAATTCACCACTAGTAATATCAGTTGTGATACCATGCATAGCTTCTGAAAACACATCCATTCCCAAAGATCGGAAATAGTGTTGCATTCAATTATTCCATATCTGAAAATTATGTCCATCGAAGATCAGAATCCCTTTATGATTAGTGACCTCCATTGAGAGAAGACCTAATATCAACCTTTCGCTCTGATACCAATTGTTAGGTCCATAAGGCTGAATACCCTGAGAGGGGGGTGAATCAGGGTATGACTAATTTAAACATAAAGTCGATTTTGATCTTGATTCGCTGTTAAGAAAAACACTCTTCTCTCTCTTTCCTGTTGCACAATGTAAACAGAAAGTAAATAAAGCATAGGATGCAACAATTTTACTTGGTTCACCGCTAAGGGCTACGTCCAAGGAGAATATGCCGACATGTTTCATGTCATACCAATTCCACTAAACTTCACTAGCTGTGGATTACAAGGTTCAGGCTAGATCACTTCTATGCCCAGGCTCACTGCCATTACAATGATTAGGGTCAGCTCACTGCTTTCCCAAGGGTCACTCCCTGCTTCTCTCTCTCTGGTTCACTGCTGGTGGAGAGGATCACCTTCTTCCTCTTCCTTCGCTCACTGCTCTGGAAAGGATCCACTCACAGTTTATAGACCTGTAGGTCTCTTCATTTTCATGAATGAATGTATCTTCCTCTTTATGTAGATACTCTATTGAAGTATAACTATCACCCGTAGATTAATATCTCATTGCACCGAAGGTATCGGGAAAAATTCCAGCTTCCACACAGCCTCAAAATAAGGCCGGGGAATCAACCTTACTTGGCATCCAAGTCAATCTCAGCGCGCAAGTATCGGCGCGTAGGTCACAACGAGCATGCAAGTACTCCTAAGAAACTTGCACGACTAAATATTCCTTAACTCCAAACCTGCGCGACTCATATCCTTTTATGCTCAATCCAATATTGGCGCGCAACTCCACACTAGCGTGCAGCTTCAATCACTGGCACACAACTATCACCCTGGCGCTGAAGTCCCACCTGCGCGACCACACACCACTTGCGTGACCACCACAACTGCGCGACGGGAGATCTGATTTCTCAAAGTGTTGAACTCCGGTAACGAATGAAGAGGGGTGGTCCAGTATTTATAGGAAATCTGACCACCCTGCGCGACGGCGCGCAAGTCTCCCTTTGTCACGTAAGTCTCGGCGCGTAGCTCTCTTCCCCTGCAAGTCACTTGCGTGACCTACTTCCAAACTTGCGCGAACCTCTTTCCTTTTCCATATTTTGATCTTCTGATCTTGAAAAACAATAGGCGCGCATGTTATCAATCTTCCATGGAATCAGTGTGCAAGTATCTTTCACGGCGCGCAAGTCACCTGTGCGACCTCACCAAAACTTGCGTGAACCTTATCCCTTTTCCATATTTTGATGATCTGATCATGAAAAACATGTGGAGTGCAAGTTTCCAAGACTTATTGTACACAGCGCTCAAGTCCCTTTTCCAAAAACCACTTTTCTTTATTTGTCGATTTTCAGGCCCAAAAATTTGGCAAACACTGGAAAACGGCGCCACCTTGTATCTGTTCTTTTTATGCCGCCTCCAGATCATCCATTCATTTTTCGAAGTTATTGAATCAATCTTTGATCGTTAACCACAGCTCTTAAACTCGATATTCCACCATGAAACCCCCTTTGTCAACAAATTTGTATGTCATGGTTTGCATTGTCAACAATCACAACACACATGTCCACTTTGTCAACAAGCACAATCACCTCAAAAATGCTTCAATGATACCTTGAGGGATTTTTTCCCAACATTTTTCCTAATTTCATTGGATCAGTGTTTATAAAAAAATCAATATAATTTCATGATTATATCATTTTTAATCCACATTTTTAATAATATAACATTTATTTTATTTTGATTAAATATGAGTTAAAAATGTAATAATCATGTTTTATAAAATGTGTTACATTTTTAAAACATTATTATACTGATGATAAATTCGACTATAAATTTTCATCAAAATTATAACAAATTTATCTTCATCTAGAAATTTTATTTACAATTTTTAGATCATAAATAATTCAGTTAAAGGATTTTATAATAATGATTCATGACTTTTTTAATCAATGGTAATATGAAATAAACGATATTAAAAGTTTTCAAATAAATATAATTATACATAAATAATTACATAAAAATTTTAATTTTTAAAATAGAAAATTTATTGATATATTAAATTTTTTGTTTTGAATTTATCATGTTTCAATGATATTTAAAAAAGCCAAATAAAAAATATTATCAAATTTTACATAAATGAAACTTAAAATAAATAATATTTTATTAAATGATATTAAATTAATAAATATATAAAACTAATCCCTAAAACGATAATAAAGTTAAATATATCGTCAGATAACCATTTGGGGCTTGATTCAAAATTATGGTAACTATAATAACCCAAAAGATAAAAAATCCAAATTGCCATGGTAAGAGATAAAGGGTTTAACTTAGGGTTAAAGACAAATGTCAAGGTCACTATTATGACCTAATAATGTTTAAAAATTATTTTTGGAGATTATTTAGACCCATACACATCTTATATTAGGAATAAATAACTTTTGAAATATTTTAATTATAAAAACAATTTATATTAATTGAATTTTTAATGGATTCCAGGAGTGTCACTCCCCACTCTTTTAAAAAATAACGTCCTCCCTCCCTTCCTCACACCACATTGAGGCTTATATCATGCCAAAAAACATTCCATTTCTCCTCTAAACATTATTTGTTATTTTTTATTTTTCATGGTCTCCTAATAAGGATATCCCTAGTTTCCCTAAGATTAGATCCAAAGGAACTCCACTGAAGAAGAGGAAAATCTTTTTATAGTACATTTAAGATGATTTATTCTTCTACTTACTATTCCTACATTTTTACATAAAAAATTGATAACTCTAGTATCATATATATGATTATATGATATTATAATTAGTGTATAACCATATTCCTCCTTTTCTCCATCCTAGGAAAAACAATATCACCATGCGTGAATACGTATGGTTTACCGTCTCCACGTTGTGGTGTAATTTTTTTGTTTCCACTTTATTTGGAAGGGTATAATTATGAATATAATGGATAAAATAATAAATATGACATGATATTTATTATTTTTAATTAATATACCATCTAGTTCCTTACCATATTTCCATTAAGTGAATGATATTGTCGCTCGTGCATACATACATCCCACTATATCTACAACGTGATAAGATCCATTATCCACATTAAACATTCAAGAATGAGTATAAAAAATATATAAGATTATTGAATCAAATACTTATGAAATTATTATCATTTTATATGTGATTAAAATATGTCATACGCATAAGAAATAATATTTTTATGATAAACAAACATAAGAAAATGAAGTAGTTAACACCTAAAACAATGGTAAAAATTAAATATAATTTATAAAACTATATAATAGGATCATATATGATATCATAAATATGTATATAAATATTTTATAATTTAATAACATGATTCAGCCATTATAAATGTGGTAAATTCACCCTCAACTAAAGGAAATTAAATGGAAATGTTTATCTTTGCAACCTTATTATTATTTAGGATTGTTTACACATTTGTATTTATTAGGTCATATCTATAATCCATGTCCATGTTTATCAAAAATGTGTTTACAAATATTATATATATTTTCTAAAAAAATTAATTATATTTTACCCATGTTTTACTTTTTATACAAGGTTTTGAAAAGATTATTTTTATTTCCCAAATGAGGAACATTATGAAATTTTCAGAAAAATAAAAAAGGAATGTTCTTTTTTATCTTATACATAATGAGAGAAACTTCATTTATAAGCATAAAATATTATTTTCACTAAAATTTTATGATTAAAAAATTTTGTACCCCTTTTAAAATATTTTCAATATAATCAGGTTATTTATCTCGAGAAATTATTAATGATTTTATGATATGGTTTTCATATGTGTCAAAATACATTATTGGATTTTATGCTTAATTGAGGTTCATTTATTATGATACAATCTCTAAAATTTTATTGAAGGTTTTATGATATGTTTGATTGTGGATGTTTTATTTTTAGTACCATTCATGGTTTACTATTAATGTTTTAACATTTCATATTCTTTTTTTTATATGAATGATTATATTAGTTATGTTTCACCCTTTTCATATAAGGAATTAATTAGACTTAGTAAATGATGAGTCGGTCCCTCTATATGCCCTTGATGCATCATTAGGTCTCATGATATAAAATAGTTTATACCCATTTATTTATGGTGTCTTGGCTAAATCCATTATGATATGTTTGAGAAATGTGGCATTATAGATTCCCTCATTATGAGATTAGTTATTTATATTTCATATGATCATTACACTATTAGAATGTTCATGTGAATGTTGATATATAATAATTTCGCCTATTCTTGTGATATTATGCTAAAGATTATTATTAAGTGTCTCAATCTTCAATTATTCTCATTTCCTTAATGTTTATTCTTATTTGATAATAATATATTTCACTGTATTCTTACCCTTACTGTTCATTTTATCTCACCCATTTCTTATGTTTTATTTTACTAAGATGCCAAGATATGTATTTATGACTGATATGAAGGGTTAACCTTGGAGTATATGTTGTTATCAATGGTTTATCTATATTTTTTTTTATGTTATGAATTCTAATTTAAGGTACACGTACGTAATTTATTTTCTAAGGCTATAATTCTTATCATTCCTTTTTGTTTCATCACTTCTATATATTCTAATATAATAAATTAGTGCATCAAATCTGGGCTTCTAGGGTTGGGGTGTTACAATATCCTTTACTTATGTAGTGTGTAAGAGTATAGAATATGAATTTTACATAATATTGGTAGTGGTCCATTCATGATGCCCTAGTAATATCCCTATATAAATAATTAAAACCCTTGTAACAATAAAAAAATATTGGTGTATGATCCTAAAGTATCCAATAATTGTGAACCATGTAAAATAAAAGAATCCTTGGGTGCTATAATATCTACAAATAGGAATGAAATGAGGTATTCATATAGTCAAAAAAATAATAGTTTTAATTAATGTTCTTAAAAACACATGAAAAATATCCTAAAAGTGAAATGTTAAAATCTGATGACACAATGATTCACCCATCCCTTATTAGGGTAAATTTGAATTAAAAAAATTTATGATAGTATAAAGGAACTAATTTTTCCTTCAACATCTATATTTTATTTGATATTTTTTAAAAAATATTGATCATATTTCAAATCCTCCATTTCTTGTGGATCTAACTTCTATTGTAGGAAGGAGACATTTATATTTTTACAGGCATGTGTCATGGATGTTGTTGAATTTACGTAAAGAGATATTGTTCTATTAAATTTTATTGAAATATATGGGTATGAAAGTACTGATATGATCTTTGTAACATCTCTATTAAGAGATGCACATATGAAACTCATCCATTTTTCCACACCCATTGAAATATGGAAAAAATAGTATATGAAAAAAATGTGAATTTAAGAAGAAACAAGTTTTAATCTACAAATATGGTGAAGATCACGTAATGAAGATAAAATAAAATAAGACGATTAATTCAAATAAGAAGGCCCTAGAAAATATTGATTCCCCAATTGATATGAAAGTTCTAATTTCATTGATACATATATTTCAAACACAATTGTATATGATACATGGAAATCAAAAATTCCACAATCCCTCATAGAGTTAGAAATAGATGATAAATATATTGAATAAGTAGACCTAACATCCTGACAATATTATGATGGTTATTTATATAGAAGTCAAGAAAAGATATAATCCTTCTATAAAAGGATGTACTGACACCACATCATACACCAAGTGGATCTTAAATTTTTTTAATATTTGGTTGTGGAAATCAAAAGGATTAATGGAGTTGAAGTAGCCCAGAATTTTTATATAATGAAGCTAGTGAAAATATAATGTAATAGAGTGATATACATGATGAATAGTATAATGGAATTTGTAATCAATAGGTCACAAATAACATACTAAGAGAAAAAATTATTCCACTCAAAGAATGATATCCAACATAGTAGACTACATATAGTAGAATCCAGATCCCAGATGAAGGAAAGCTTCTCTATTTAAAATTAAAAGGTTATAATATCAATGCACTTGAATATGAGATCATCATATTAAAATGAATGGACAATATTATGATCCCTCAAAAGGTATAATTTACAAGTATAGGAGTTAAAAATCAAAAATATATAAACTTATGAAAATAAGGTGTTAACAAATCTTTATGCAGTGAAAAATTATAAGATTAAATCCAAATTTGATGGATAAGGGTCTCAAAAAATCAATATTTATAGTAATACTATGGTGGAAGAATAGGGTACACCCCGAGTATCTATCATTAAGCCCTGGGGATCAATAGTGGACGAAGACATGTTGCATCAACATCTCAGATAACATAAAATACAAAGAAGAATAGTTTTTATTGGAGTTGATATTCTTGTAAAAACCATGGAATCATGGAAATGAATTTTAGTAATTAAAGAAGTAGTGAATATATAAGGAATTAATAAATTCTTATGAAAGAGTAGGGAACAACCTTCACTGGAAAGAATTAAGTTAAACTATAAGCTTGATTCATTGCTTTCGGGGATAAATGTGAAGCTCAGAAGGAATGTTCCATAAATATTACAAAGTTGTAACCACAACACTCCTCTTGGAAATAAATTAAAACACATACACACTCATATATATATATATATGTGTGTGTGTATAATAATAAAGTAGTAAGGGTTTTCTCAAGTTTATGGAGAATAGAGTAAATAATTTAAAAACTATTCAACAAGTATACAAAAGTCCAAATTGACCCTCAAGTTTTTTAAAGAAGAGGGAAAAGCATGAATTTTATCTTACTAGTGTTATATGACTGAAAATTAACCAAGAGATCAAATCTAGTGGAATATCCCACCATTTTCAAGGGAATGTTTTTGAAATATCCTTGTAGAATGTATCAAGATAAGAGACAAGTATATGTGGGTGTACTCTCACAATATAAAAGAAACCCAAACAATTAAGTCATTGATACATAGAGAGAACATATGGAATTAAATATACTCAATTCTGGGTTCAAAAGTAATCCCAATAAATGTATAGAAGACATTAAAGTAAAATGTGAAGGTTTACGATTGAAAACCACAATACTCAAACTAAGGAAGTATGGAGGTGCCCCTCTCCCATTAAGAATTAATGTTATATCTAATAATTAGAGTGATCAAGGGTTAAGGGGGAGATATGATCCTTAGGAATGATGAGGGAAAATGATATTTTTTTATTCGAATTTTGATCTTAAAAAGGCACAAGATATAATAAATTAAAAATTAAAATCTAAGAATTAAATTATATTTGAATAAAAATGAAGGTGTGTGGTTTTTTATATATATGTAAATTAATTAGTGTGTATCATGTTTGTGCAGTTATGATCATAAATATGTTAACTTGATGAAGTTGAGATGGAACATACACATTCATAAAAGAATCATTCATGCATATTGAAATATGTCTATATATATTGAAAAATCATGTAAAATTGGATACCAATGATGCTTTGATGTTATAAATAAGTTAAAACAAAGTATTATTCTTTAAAAAAAGATTTTCTACATTCATGAAAGTCTCCAAAAATAATTTTAGGACACATATATTGTTGGAATACACATATGAATTGATAAACCATAGACAAAAAGTTATTTTATTTAATGATTTAGATTAAATTGTTTTGTGATAACATGATGGTGTCATTTTAATGATTTTTATCATTACACAAAGCTATTTGAGGTATGGAACATTAATAACAAGTGGACATAATAAGTTCATACCATAATAAAAATATCAATAAGTGGTTCTCAACATGTATAAATATTCATATGGAGATGTATATTTTCCTTTATAGACTTTTGAGACATATATTAATGAAATAAGGTTCCTTGAAAATAATTTAAATATATAATTGGTATCACCTATTTTTTATTGACAAGTGATATCCATCGATGTTGTAAGTGGTTTGTTAGAAAACCATGTGATTTAAATATTTTCAAATAATAATTTTTTGGGATATTTCTTGATTAATAAAGTGTCTAAATTACTCATATATTATGTGATTTGATAATATTTAGGGAAGTCACAATGGAATATATTGATAATGATGACATTGAATCACTTTTCCAGTGTAAAAACCTTGGAATTTTTAGGTGTGTTATATGGTAATTTAAGCTTTAATTCGTCTTATCTTGAACTATAAATAGTCAGGGATATTTTTATATAGTATATATATGTGGTTTTAGATACTTATAGATACCTTTTTCAGGGTACATGATTGACGTTCAATTTTCCCACAACATGATGGTCCCTCCCGAAAACTATGTTCCCAGAGGAAGAGGCACTTCTGGTGGAACACAATTATGGTTAATGGTTTATAAAACCATGTGGCATCACAAAAAAACTGTGTGATTTCCCTAGTTCCAAATAATATTTTTAGAATAAGTTTTGTAATATCATGTTAGATAACCTATAGGGTTACCAAGAGAGGTTGAATTCCTCACTCGGTTTGGTTATTATTTTTCAAACCTTGTGACCAAACTATGTTTGCATAAATTGATTATATGAAAATCCTACATAATTGAAATTAATGATATTTTTTGATCAACTATTATTTATAATGATATATATATTGAATCTTTAGTCTAAATTTCCCATCCATGTTTAATTACATCCCCTTATTTCTGGTGAATCCAAGTGCATTGATGATCATGAATTAAGGTACATGATCCACACACATCCGTTATTCTGGTTTCTTTCAAATCTACCCTTATTTTATTTATATAAATAATAAATATAGTGTTTTTTAAGGTATATGGATACAAATTCCATATAATATTTAATTTCTTGATAATTTCTAGAATGGAGGTAGATATAGAGTGTCAGTAACACCACTTTGATTAATGTCAATTCTAGCATCATTGAAGATTTCGAAGGCGTATGTGCCTATGAACCCTTATCCATTATCTTATAATAATTTTAATGTGGTTCTAGAAGCTTTATGTGGTTGAGTTGGGATGGGTTCTAAGGGTCCTTGGTGTGGGTTATTGATCTAGATGGAACCTAGGTTTGACCCAGTTGTCACCTCTTGATGGTTTTGGATATTTTCATAAAAAATATAGTGGTAGGATGTTCACTATAATTTGGGTCCCTTCCATACTCTTGTTTCATTGATTTTATACTTTTATTGGAATATCTAGTTTGACCGTACTTCATAGTGATCTCATGTTTGTGTGTAGAATATGATACCCATATATGATTATTTATTCAAAGATTATTTTGGTATATCTTGTTAGAACATGTTTGATTTCGATCATATGTACATGTATGTCATTACAATTTGTCATGATGATATGTTATGTTACACCATATATTATTTAAAATGCTATTTGTAATTAACATGACTTTGTATGTATTCATTTTGTACCTAGAATAGGTGGACCGTTGTAGTATGGTAATCCCTTAGAGGTGGGTGTGCATGACATACAAAAATGATGATGATGGACTTGAACTTAGGGTTACAGGATAATGACCATGTAGCCAAAACCGTGGTAGTAGTAGTGGTGTTAAGGAAGACTTATGGGCTTGACCAAGGAATATAAAGTATATGATGGCCTCGAATTATGAAAATTGGCACGCATGGGTTATTGTCATTTTGAGGCCTGACCCGTGATAGACTAATGATGGGGAAAATTTGTAGACCAACACGATTCAATTCCTTGTGATTCTAAGGTACATGTTCACTATCCATGTGTCTGCCTATTAATTAATATTGTTTACCTCATGATTTTATTTTCATCATGAAGCTGATGTTGGTTTTTTCAGGGCCTATTATATTTTTGTTTTCATATGATCACATGGAAAACAATTGATAATTCTTTCCTTTGTTCTTATATTTACTATGGAATACATTCTCAATGTTCATGATGACTTTATGATTAGGTATCCAAGTAAAGAAAAGGGGTCCATGACATATATCTTAGTTATGAAGCATGGAGATGGTATTAGTATTGAGACACACTCCAGATTATTTCATGGTGTCTCTTTATTTTCTTGATTATAATTTATATGTCCTATTTTTGATTCCTATATTGGGAGCCTATTTGTTATATGTATTCCATGAATGAAATTTTTTATTATATTATGTTTTCTTTAACTTATTCATGATATTCTAGTTATTATATATTTTTTATATTTAGCATGTATGGTTATGATTGATGTGGATATAGTCTCTCCACTACACTCGTATACCCTTAACAATTTTTTGGAAAACTCATGCATATGGGGAGGCATGTATGAGGTCTTGTTTCGCTCAAGTATTGACCACATGATTTTGTTTGGGGTGTTCAAAAGGGTATCAAATGTGAAATACTTTTATTTTCTTCATCATTACTTTTGAATGTAATTGAAAGGAGATAGTCTATGTGGGACTCAATTTGTGGTTTTCCATGCACCTAGCCATATTGTGAATAAAGAAACTTCGAGTTATTATTGGAATGATTTTAGTTATAGATTTGTGGGATTTGGGTTTGGTTATGCATGATTTGTAGGAAAATGGGATTACATGTCTTATATATGCCTATTGAGTGTTGCATAATATTTCATTAATTTAAGCGTGGATTCAGGTTATCTATTCATGAAATACTCTTTAGTGTGATATATTAATTTTTTATATTTTGATTTATTGTTTTATACATTGGTTATCGAAATATGATTTCGCTATTTTTATATATATTATTCTAACTAATGTTCAAGTACATAGAACTAGGTCGGAGCCATGACTAGAACATGGAGGGTTATACCCAATGTATGGCGGTATCTCCTAGAATGAGTCATTAGATAAAAATACCTTGAGTGTACATAATAATTTATAATGTTGTTATTCAAATATGTGTTTTTTGGGAACCCTAAAAATTCATTTGGAATTTCAAAAAATGCTGCATCAAATATGTATTACTTTGTTGCATAGTGAATCCTTCTAAAATTCTCTTCAAAGGGTGGATATTCTAGTTACACCACAACGTATGCAAGAGGACACCAAAAATCTTTCACATGAACATTCTCCAGTTGTTCAAGCATTGGATCCACCTAATCACAGAGACTTATAAGCTATACCTACCCATGGAAGAATAGTACAGAGGACCATTGTTGAGTATTCCTACAACATCTAGTTCTAGAATCCACCATTATTTTTGTGCACTGGAGGACCACAAGAAGTAAAACAGTGAATATTCATCATTGGGGGAAATATTTTTCATACACGAGTCATATGGGGAAATACAGATCATGATATCCTCAATTATGCTTCACAGAACCACAAGGAGGTGCTGGGGTGTTGGGGGATAAAATGGAAGATATGAAGTTATTTCTCTAGAGTCCATCAATAAACAATTATTTTGTGAATTTTTAATTAATATACAATGTATTGATCGTTCACATTAAATTATCTATATTTAGTAAGGATATATGATATTATCATTATACTCTTCTTGTTTCACCAATCTTTTTCATTAATCTCATCTCTTGGCTAGAAACAAGGGACATAATCTTAAGAAGTGTGAGAACAATATTCATTCTATTATCAGATAGTATGATATTATATTTTACATAAAAACACTCCTAGAGACTAATTTTAAGGAATCAAAAGACAAAGTACATTCAATGGAATGTTTTGGGAAGAGGATTCAATAGGTATTAATATCCCACCTTTGAGTACTTGTGTATGTGGATCACCAACTCCTATGACAAGTGTATCTTATGGAAGAAGGAATCAGAAGACAAGGGACAATTAATGGTATGGTGGTAATTTCGATGAGACCATTATTGGTTCTTTAGAGTCGTAGAAGGAGTTATACCATTCATAAACTATCAGAAGGGTAGAAATTCTAACAGGTTTCGATCAACACCATAGAATTGTTTTCAATGGTGTGGTAAGATGGGGAATCTCCAGGATTTATTAATAATATCAATGAAATCATGTTTCCATGGGGGTGAATTATAAAAATACAATATAACTCATGGATCCTGAATAGGTCATCATTATAAGGTTTATACTCATCATATGACATCCTATCAAGAAATTCATACACCATAGAGTCATTGTGGTGGAACTGAGGTATGATAAGTGTGTGTGATGGACCAAGTTTATGTTAACTATTTTGAGGGACCATCAGCCATTAGAGTAATGGTATTGATCACCAATTTTCTTTATAATACCATTTTTTACATGTTCTTCCATTTATTTTATATCTCTACAATTTTTTGTTGTTCTCAACATACCAATGAGGATATCTTCAGAGTTTCTTTCTTTTAACGCACACATAGGGAAGAAATATTAACGTCATTGGATATGTCATTAATGTCCATTAGTTATTTCCATCATAAGATATATATGAAATTTCGTGATACTCAAGATTACTAAATTTCGTTTGATCTTTATAATGGATTGGATGGCCAAATTTTGTGCTCACATAAACTATTAACAAAGTTATTTGTTCTTGAATTCAACTAAGGGATAAAAGTTTATTATAATCCATGAGTGGGACGTCGAAACCTATAGAGGTGGATAAAATTTGAGCTATAATATATCAATCACATCTCTAGAATAAGGATTTCTCCTCACAAAAGAACCAAATTTTTGGAACTTTTCTTTTCTTTATGATTCCAATCTCTACTGATATGCCATTCAACATGAAATCTCTAGTATTCCTATTGAACGAGAAGTAGAGTATGGGAAAGAATACAAGTTTGGATTGCAAAATATTTGGATTCCTTTAAGTCGTATGTCATTAGCTAAGTTGATAGATCATAAAATCCATTCTAATGACCTGGAGTTAAAGGGTTTCATCAAACAGAGTGCATATCCATGGGGTTCTCCCATGTAATTCTCTAAGAAGGCCGGTGGAATTATACATATCTTTTATGATTAAAAGAATATAAATATATTTATGGTAATTTATATGAATACCTTACCTATTAATGAGTGTCTCTTTAATTTGTTATTAGGAGCTCAGTGGTTTCAAATATTGACCTTTATCTGAGGTACCAACAACTCTGGACTAGAGATGAGGATATCCCTGAGATGTTATTCATGTGTAAATATGTATTTCATGAGTACCTTATAATACCCATTAGTTTAAATAATTCCCCAGTACTGTTTATGGATGTGATAATATGATATTTCAACCCTATCATGACGGTGTATTCATGGACATGGTTGAATATATCCTTATATATTCATTGTCTTCGTTGTTACATCATAGATACCTTGAGACTGTGTTGAGTAAAATTCATGTTCATTGATTTTATTACAATCATTAAAAGTGTAAATTATGGATATAAGAAGTTTGTTTTAATGATCATGTGATATATATGTCATGAATTTATGTGATTACAGAGATGTTGGACACATTGATATCCTGTAATTTCTCTTTGAATGTCTTTGAGGTTCAATGCATCCTTTGGCTGGTTAAATAATATCTATTGTTCATTCATAAATTCTCCTGCTAATGTCACCAATTTCAAATCTTACCAGGAATGGATGAGGTTTTAATGTGCGGATTTGTTTTAGGAGGCCTTTCATGAGATAAATAAAAGGATTACTATATCATTAGTTTAGATTATTTTGGATCCTATGATCATAAATGTAGTGTACTGTAATGACTCTAGTATTGGTTTAGATTTTTTTTGATGTTGAGGAAACTACCCCACACATGAGTGGAATCAAAAAACACATAAATTGAAATTTTATGTTATAATTAATGCTATAAAATATTGGAAATATTAAATATATATTGAAAATTTTGTTGTTTAAAAAGTCAAAACGAGAATATAATATATCCTTTCTTAATGGGATCTCAATTTGAGGAAGACCCATTAGGTGGTGTATAATAATACATTTTTATTTTAGAGTACCAATGTATTAGGAAAAGGAAACATCCTTACAGATTCTCATTACATGAAAACATCAAAGACATCAGTGCATGGTGTGTGAAAATAACTACTGTAATGGTGTTTTTTGATTTTGAAGGTGGAATGTCCTATAGATGAATCTATATATTGTAGTGTCGTGAAATGTTCACATTTGATAATCAAATATTTTTTGAGGATCAAGTGATGTCTATCCAGGATTTAGATCATGATTTCTTGATGATTCAAGAACAATTAGCATGATGTGACCAAGTCCTTGGGTGGTCAGTAGAAAATGATGACACGATAAGAATACATTGACATATTGTTATGCTAGCCTCCTTCAGAAAGTTTCTAACGAGAGACTCTCTTGCATCAAAGTGGACAATACATCTTTTTTTTATAATGTTGTATCATGACATAGGATATTATACCTAGTGGCCAATTATGTATAGGGGAGTTTCATTTATTGTTTCATTATTCCATAGCTTACATAAGGTAAATGTTAACTATCAAAATCATTGTTGTTTTATTTATCCAAATTTTGTTCTAATGTGGATGTGGTTTGAAATTACGATGAAATTCATAATGGGGTTACCCAAACCCCAGCTGAGTTTTGATATGGTTTATATGATGCTTAATAGGAAATTAAAGGTTTCTAATTTCAGGACAATCTATGAGACACATTCCATTGATGGGATAGATTAGTTTTATATATGGGAGATTTTATGACAACATAAATTTCCCTCAAGAATTTTATCTAACTGATACATGAATCTCATGTCATGGTTTTAGTAGGGATTCCATACTACATTGTGAACTTAGTTTAAATTAAGTATAGTGTACCATCCTATAAAAAATATCCAATATTAGAGGATGATCCATATTTTGAATGACATATTATGGGAATGAATCCAATATTTTAGTGGTTCTTGGGATGATCATTTTTACATTGATTGATCTGTAAATAATAACAGATTTTAGGATTCAATTATAATGGCACCATTTGAGGTTCACTATAGTCGGCCATGTAATTCCCCTTTATGTTGGAATAATGATGATGAGGTAGCTATTATGAGATTATTCTTGTTATAAGAGACTTCTTATAGTGTTTATTTGGTTAGTAATACGTCGACCACTAGTCAGATATGGCCGTTATATTTTACTATTGGATACTAATTTTCCATATAGTTGACTCCTCAATTAGGGAATTAGTAATTTTTGAAATGAAGAAATATCACTCCAAAATTTGAATGATTTATTTATATATATGACCATTTTGGTATTATGGATTTCATTCTTGAAAATTCACTTTTATTAGGGAGGTATTCATGATGTGATTAATTTTTCTCAACACAAGGGGAATATACCTGATCTTGTGCACATGATCGACCGTAAGGATACTCGGTTAGAGCCTAAGGAATCATACATGGAATGTTCAGAGATTATTTTATACCCAAGATCATGTTTTTGTGTGGGAAGATAGTTCTACTTTACAAGGTTTGATGGTAGCATTGACAGATCAATGAGGATTATAAGGAAGGGTAGTTTGACATTATAGCTCAGTAGAATGATTTGTTGAAGTTATATACCTATAGGAACATCAAAAGTATAATTAGTATCTATAGGGGATTATTCGTATTGAATTGTATTTTTTTTATTTTTTTACGAGTTAATTTTAGGATTAATTCATGTTGTTTTTTTCTATGAATTTTTTGGGTGTAGTGTCGAGATTTTTAGGTTTGATTGGGAAACTTTTATATCTCTTTATAATGGTGCACAGTAAGAGAACCTATTTCCTAACATGGGTTGATCCATCCAATAAATTGTACACCTAGTGGTGGTGGTAGTTAGGGGTGCACTGTTTGTATAACTTTTTGGAATCAAATAAAAATTATTGAAATATGATCTCATCGACAACATAATGAATACTTATATGATTGAAAAACCATTAGGCCAAACCATACGACTACCAATGTGGCTGGAATGCTTCATAATGTTTCCACACAGTTTTTCAATATCTGTAACCAATCTCTATGAGTTAGAATTAATGATATAAAAATCTAATTTATTATCCATTTGTGATCCTTTCCATTTTTCTTCTTCCTATTGATATCCCTCTCAATTAATGAGACTCCACATACAGTCCTTGGAAAATTTTGTAGCTTCTAATCTTGATTTGAGTGATTCAATGTGTGTTAATGATCGAGAATTATAGTATTTGATCCTTAAGCCATAATTAATTTGTTTTATTCAAGATCTACCCTTCTTATCTTGAGAAAGAAACATAGATCTAGCATTCCATTTCGATATTGATGGTTTCTAATTCCATAAGATATTGAATTATGGGAAAGTTTCTAGAATGGTGGTGAATCCTGAGTGTCAAAAGAACCCACTTCATTCAGTCAACATAGCATAATCATTAGTTGTGTTTAGAGTTATGTTGGTGTGAACCCTTCTCAATTCGATTAGAATATTCTTGGATATAATTATAAAATATTAATGTGATTGGTTTAGGACATGTTATAAGGGATTCAGTGTGCAAGATCAATCCATTTAGTACTTCGGTGTGACTCAGGTATCAACCATTGATGGTTTCAGAAATTATCATCGACAAGTTAATGGCATGACGTTCCTTAAAAATCAAGAACCTTGTATACTCTTTCTTCCTGGATGAAAAACGTGTTTTCCATATCTTGTGTGACCATACAAGATAATGATCATATGTATGTCTAGCTCTTGAGATCCATATATGATTCTTAATTCCCTGAGTATGATTGTGTAGATTCTTAGACCCCATTTCTAATTTATCATATGTTTTTATATATTTCTACTTATTGTTTAGATGATATGAAATGTTCTACCTTAAAATATCTTTCTTGTTATGGGTAATTATCTTTTGTTTGGATGTATTTATTCAGTACATGGAATAGGTTGATCATTATGATATGTTTATCTGTTATAGGTGGAGTGCATGGCATATGACGATGATGATGATGGACCTGATCATTGGGTGGGGGAATAATGGACTTTTGTCCAGACCTATGGTAGTGTCATTGGGGGTAAGATAGAATTATGGCCCAAACCAAGTAATATAATGTATATGATGACCGTGAGACCAGTCCTATAAATGGTATGTGGTTTAATAGTTTAAAGGTATACCATGTGTAGGAGGGGGAATGTGACGACCTTTTGGCCGGACCCAATATGATGCCTTTTTATTAATGAGATATATTTTTACTAGCCTTACAGTTAACTCTTGATTACTTCAAATATCCATATGACGATACTTCTTGGATATATCCAAGGTATGTATGATAGGGGATTATGAAATCAGGGGTAGAAATAAAAACATTTACAAAATATTGTTATATATTGGTTATGAATTAACATTTGTCATGAAATACACCAATTATTTATATGTGCACATGTTAAGAAAACATTGGTGGTTCTAGCCAAAGTTTTATTTCTCTAACCCAAAAATGGAATCCTCATGAAAATGAAGAATTCTTGATTAAGGATAGAGTTATGGGATAGAGACCCCTGTATATAACTGAGTTCTAGATCATGGAGCTGGTAGTAGTATGAGGAAATAATTAATAGTATTATATTATGTATGTTAATTTATATTCTTACACATTACATAACTTATTTATTGTTCCCAAATTGGAGGCCAAATTTATTTTTATATAAGAAAATAGTGTTATTTTTTATTACATTGTCTTGAATTATACTTTCAATTTACATTATGGATTTTATTTTTAATTTTTTTTTTACCATGAATGGAGTTTATTTCCAAAGGTTTAGAACCCACACTACACTCTCAGAACCACGCCTATAGTTGGTAGCCCCTTTTTCAGGGAGGTTTTCATGAGGTATTGTGGTACTCTATACTAGGATAGATTATCTAGATTGGGATATTACATCATATACTGATCTCCAACTTAGTAGGCATATAAAAATGACAAATAAGTATATTCCAATAGGTGATTCACTAATTCTATCTTGAAATAGGTTTTAATGATGTAATATTGAAATGAACATGATTATGAATGCATGATTCCTAAATGAGATAAATGCATGGATGATTGACGATAAGGTTATGATTTCAAGTATTAAGGGGTATTATATTTTCTATATTTGGAGACCTTCAATGAGTCATAAGGTAATGAATTTCATTAAATGAACTATTATAAAATCTATTTTTGAATTGGTGGTGTGAAAATAATAATAAAATTTCAAACTGGGATTTGATATTCCCCATAGAAGGATAAAAGAAGCCCATTTTTTAATAATGTTGGGGGAGAGAAAACTATGTTGTTATTGGATATTGTCAATAGATATCCAATGGGGGGATTTTCCAATCGCGGTTCATGGTTATTTTATTAGATCACACTGTATATATGGAATTATGGGGAAGATGTGTTGACACTATTTTTAGAAAATATTGATATGTAATCATGGAGCATAAGTTTTAACAAAATATTTAAATATGTATATTGAATAGTGGTGAAAAATTGATACAATATTCAATAAAAATATAAATATTAAAATATTATGAGGAGTGTTTAATTTTTTTTGATGATTTTACAATATTTTTCATATTTTTCATATATATGTGTGGACTATATTATGAGATGGTATGGTTTGGTGGTTTTTGTAGGATTTTTTCATATAAGAATAATAATTACTTTTTGGAAGTAAAATCATGGTCTCTAAATTTTTTCAATGGCCGGTTGAAAATCATTTAATAATTTATTATATGATTCATAAATTCCAAATGAGATTTAATAAGGTAAATAGTTAAATATATTTTTGTGTCATAAAAAATTTGAAGTATGTATCTAAGTACACATATGTTGTTTTGATGTAAAAAATTCGATATGTTTTTTTGAAGTCCTCAAAGGGGTGGAGAGACCCTCACGTATTGAAACAGATGATATCCCTCACTTGAGTAGTTTACCGAAGAATAGAGGAGTAATTTTACCTTATATCAGTAGTTATCCCTTATAAAATCTCATTTAATATAAAAACACAATGTATTAAATACCCTTTGAAATCAACATGTTGGTTTGTGGGGTCTATAGTGTATCCCTATGTTGTGAATCAAATAAAAAATTATTTTCATTGTGTTATTTTACTTTCTTGTATTTATGAATGATGTGTGGTGTGGAATAATTCAAAAGATAGAATAGGTTAAACAAATTTTCTCGACAACTCAGAGACAGGATTCTAAAAGTGGAAGGTAAATTTTAATTTTCTCTATGGTTCACCATTAACATCATGATATTTTATGTGTTTTTAAAATAAAATAAAATTTCATTGATAGGTATTGTGACATGAAACACATAGTTTTTAACAAACCATGATATTTAATTATTTTTATTATTTACACAAGACAATTATAACATAGCTTTTAAATTTGTGGGTATGAAAAAGAATAAAAACTTTTTAATATTAAGTATAATGTTTTTATTTAAATAACACATATTGATAAAAAAAATATTTAATTTTATTTATATATCTTATAAATAATAATTTCCCAAAAATCATATATATTTCATTTTGTAAAGAAATTTAATTTTTTCACATTTAGGAAATTTATTTTAGAAAGAAATTTAATTTTATAAATAATATTTCCAAAATTATCATAGAGTGAATTTTTTTTCCAATTTTATTATAGGAGAAGTGTTTTATTGAAACGAGAAAATATATGTTTTTATTAAAAACATAATTCTCCTTTAAAATGTTTAAAATCATCCAAAATTGTTTTAATATGAAATTAAATGAAAAATATGTTTATAATATATTTATTAATCTCAATTAGTTCATTTTAATCATTTTAATATTGGATTTTTTATATAAATAATTTTTAATCATTTTCATTTTATCTCTTTAGATAAATACTTTTTTGTCACGTTTTTGGATTTAATTTAAAATAAAATATCTCTACACTGATGAATTAAATTTTTAAAAATGGGGTTCATACATGAAATTAGAGAAATTAGTATCATACAATTAGTTGGAATTATTATTTTTGAATATAATAAATACTAGATATAGTAAAACAATATTGTTGTTAAGGTTAAAATGAGTTTAACTAGGGTTTAAAATAAATAGATAAAAAGTAAAATGTCCTATAAACTTTTACAAATCCATTTTTTGGATATATTTCAAAATTAAAACGTATAGGATTTGATAATGAGAAATATTGGACCCTTTGTTTATAAAGACCCAGAAATTTCAAGATAAAAAATTCATAATTTCTTGGGAATTTTACGAGTCCGCAGTTTCTGACAGCATCTGATTCCGAAGCCAGGTGTGCCCAGAATCAATATCTGAAGTTTAGCTCAAGTACGTTCAGTGAACGAACGAGCGTGTTTTTCTATGTTTTGAACCAGTGCTCAGAATTGAAATCTGAGGGCACTGATGAACTCGTAGTGCTGGTATTTTCTTAAGAAGACATTTTTCGTAGGGGCGTTTGTATGAGAGAAGAAGTTAAATTTTGGGGTTTAAGGAAGGAATAAATAAAATTGAATACAATTTTATTTTTGTTATCCAAGGAAGTTAAATTCTACCATGCGATATGGTTGGTGGTGCCCGCCACCACCCAAATTCCCATGTGTGGATATGTGGGAGGGGGCCCACACGAGACCCTAAACCCCTTGACCTTCCCATAACAATCATAACTCTTTCCCCTCATTAATTTGTAACTCCACTTTAACTTATATGACTCTTCCTCTTCTCTCCCTCTTTCACTTTATCTTTTTCCAGGACAACATATTTAATTAAGGGACCCTAGTCAATTAATGAATTATGTTATTCAAATTTTCAATGGCTTTTAAGGTTAATTAAAATAAGGTGGAGTCTTATTTTAATTAGGTTGGCATTTGTTTTATTGGGAGAAACCACTTGAGAGAGAGCTTTGTAAAGGAAGAGGGGTTTTCCACCTTCATTGAAGAACACCAAACCTCCGGCGAAGAACGACGACTCACCCTCTATCATCTTCATAGCAAGACAAGAGAGGAGACGTCAATTATTCTTCGGGTGCACTCCTACGACGACGTAAGCGATGAATGCCAACGACAGTCATCACTCTCATTTCTTTTCTCGCAACGCCATTTTCTCGCGACGAACGATGAACAACACGAGGTAGGGGTTAAATTCATTTCTAGTGAATTTAAGATTGTTCTTTGGCATATTTATATTATTTCATCCAAATGTCACCGACGTAATGGGAGGAGATCGGACCGCACGTACAGGGCCGATTCCCCTCCTCGTTTCCTTGTTTATAAACATTGGCTTTCAAAGTGAAGGTGGCGCGGTGTCGTAGCACCGCGCGGGGATAAATAGAACAGTGGCCGGAGCGGGCATGGTGGTGGAACGCGGCGCCGTCACGCCACGCCGGAGAACCCGAAGGAGTCCACGGCCGGGGTGGGCTGCAGCGGAGGGGCGCGACACCGTCACGCCACGCTGGTCGGATAGGAGCCGTGGTCTAATGCCACATCGGTTTTAGAGGAGGCGGTCGAACTTGGCCGGCCGCCGGCACAACAGGAGGCGGGACCCTGGGGGTTCCGCGGTAGCCACACCGGCCGGCCATAAAGGTCGGTTGTTTTTAGAAATACTGGGGGGTTGAAACCCCTGGTCAGTCGGCTAGGGCGGACCCCACCGGATGGGGCCACCGTTTCAAAACAGAGGGGGGTTGCCCCACCCCCTTCGCACCCCACAGCCAACTTCCGAGCCAGGACACAGGCCAGGCTGCCCGTGTCGGGCTGGGCCGTGCCCGATTGGGCCGGACTCGGACCTGAGTCGGGTCGACCCGGTTCGGGCTGACCCAGGGGGTATTGGGCCGGGTCGGACGTGGCCCAAACCCCCTATTTTCGGCCAGTTTCGTTCAAATGCCCATATCTTGGGCTACAGACCTCCGATTGATGCACTGTCAGTTGCATTGGGATCCTTGGATTGAGGCGGTCATTAAAGTATATTACACTCAAGGTTTCGGAGAACTTTGCATACGTCCAGGTTGGTTTGAACCCAAAACTAATCGGGCCCTTGGAGCGAAAACGCTTATAACTTGAGTTCCAGACGTCCGATTGACGTGTCGTCGACTTTTTTGGATTCCTCTTGATGAGATGGTTATTTTGGTATATTTCACCTGTGTTTTGGACACAGTTGGAATATGGAAGGATTGGATTGTACCCGAAATCCAACCGGGCCCCTGGAATGGAAATACAAATCACTTTCAGACCGGACGTCCGTTTGACGAACCGTCAGCGGCATTGGTAATCACGTTGATAAAGGGTATCTATCATTATACACTATGATATTTAAGGGTACAGTTGAGATATGGATGGGTTGGTTCATACACAAAACCAATCGGGCCCCTAGGACTAAAAAGCTAATAACTCACAAACTGGGAATCCGATTGGCGTGCCATCTATTGTGTTGAGACCCCTATGACGAGGTGGTCCCTTGAGATACTTCTTAGTGGGACTTTGTGATACTTGGAGTATCGACCTGTAGCTCATGGATCATACCCTCCTGGAGACGAGCGTACGGAGTACGGAGACCATGTAGCTGGCTGAGACCTGATGACTGCTTGTCCAATTCAAGTCGGAGTGACTTGTATAGTCTAGTGGGGAGCACTACTGTGTTTTGGTGGCGGACCCACAAAGGGGATCAATACTGTGTTTGTGATGCATACATGCAGTACTCAACATAAGGAGTACCTTTGTAGGCTATTGGTGGGTGCACTACTGTGTTTGGGTGGTAGACCCCAGCGAGGGGCACTATTGTGTTTGGGTGGCTAACCCACGGTACTCGACATGAGGAGTACCTCAGTAGTATAAGGTTAGTGAGTAGTGGCTCGGTGTCATGACATGATCAATGTACTTAACAGAGGAAGAGCACTTCAGCAGTTGCGGTTTCAATAATGAAAATCCTGGTTTGAGCTGAGTCAATGACTTTTTTGTTTCCCTCATGATTGAGATGGGTTACTTGAAAAATTTGGTATTTAAATGGACATATACCGAAGTAGTAGTTATCCGTTGATTTTATATCTATGTGATACATCTTTATTGAGATGGGTTACTTGATAACTTAGGTATAAGTATGGGCTTCTACCTAATTAAGGGTTATCTGTTTAGATCCTGCTTTGTGGTTATCCTTGTTGGATTCTGTGAGATCTTGAGGGTCTCGAGGTCCCTACTGAGTATCGTTATACTCACCCCTGCATGGGTTATGCCTACACCTCATTGTGTTGGATGCAGACGACGGAAAACGTAAACGGAGGCCGAGTGTTCGAGGACTGGACGGTACCCGGAGGTGGACCTCACGACGAGTCATTATCCTAAGGTGGACCTCATGACAAGTCAATATCCGGAGGTGGACCTCACGACGAGTCAGTATCTGGAGGTGGACATCACGACGAGACGGTACTCAGAGGAGGTTGACGGGTGAGAGCATTGAAGAGGCTATCTATACCTACCCTTCAGGTAGGATCCGTAGTGGACGATCCAGGAGTTGCGCTATCTGTACCTACCCTTCATGTAGGATATGAGGTGGATGACCTACGAGCAACTTCTATTATTCCATCTTCTTTTCTTTTCTTTTGTAATTTTGTTCAGTTGTAGCTGAACATTTCAGTTGGGTTTGTATTCTAGCCCATTTACTTTTCAGCACTTTCTTTTGTACTTAGTGTTTGCTTTCGCTTGTACTTGTTGTGTTGTTTACATTTAAAAAGGCAATGTCTTCCATTTCTATTGAGATTTACGCCTTTGGTGCTAGTCGCCAGCCCCTATCCTATGGAAGGCGGGCTTGGGGTAGTCATGGCACGACCCTGAGGCCGGGTTGTGACAAATTGGTATCAGAGGTGTCGGTTCTACCGTAGAACTTAGGACTATGATATTTATTTTCTGTGAAGCAACAGTTTTAAAGGTACTAAGTGTGGTCTTCAGTTCAGGGAGTCCGATGTTGGTATGGGCAGCCGACGTATCCATACACCAGGACCCTGACTACTGATTTCTGACTCAGTGCACGAAAACACTGATTGCGTGTGTGTTTTCAAAAGTTTCATTAAAATTAACTCAAACCAGGTCAGCCCACCAGGTATAATCGCTTGACCGTGACATGACTGTTTCTTTCAGGATGACATCACCTTGTCAGACAGCGTGGGTACCAAGTGGGGAGCGTGATGATAGCCCACCAAGTAGAGAGGCCTAAATACAGGTCCCTTCACCATTTGAGACACCAGCAGAGAGTGCACGCCACTTGAGTGCGATGTATGAGTTATAGCATCAGAGGCCTCTGACGTTTCTAGGCGAGTCATATTTTCATATGGCTGGGCACTGGAAGGAGTTTGTAGCATGAGCTCTCCACACAACTAGGACACCTACAGACTTGATGGTGTACCTGGATGTTAGCCTCTTCCAGGGATCAGGTGAGAGGTGGTGGAGCCACATGTTCCAGTTTTAAGATGAGATGACCTTCACCTGGGAAGACTTTGAGACCTTATTTACAGTGGAGTTTATACTAATGACTCTACACACTGAGCGTGCTTAGGATCTTCTACCCTTGCCGCAGGATTTTCCATCAGTAGTTGAGTCATCTGTAGGTAGTATAAAAATGATTTAGAGATCCAAGAGGACCAGACCAGCAGGTCAGTGACCTCGGGTTATAGGATCGGTAGTGCAGGGCACCCTGGGTGGAGTCAGAGCCAAGTGTGCCAGAAACAGACAGTGTTTCTCCTATGGTAGGAAGGGTCACATGGAAAGTGACTGTCTGACTCCCCGCACAGTTGATCCGCAGGAATTGGAGGAGCCACCGAGACAGAAGCAGAAGCATGTGCTTGAGTAACAGTCGAGCGATGGACAAGGTAGTGGAGCTCCAGAAGCAGGTGGACAGGAGCGGAACTAGTTGATTCCTTTTGTTCATGGTACTTCTAGTTCCTCGTTTCTGTTGTATTTTTGTCTTTGTACTTCGAGCTACAGTAATAAAAGACACTTATCATTGTGATTTATAATTTCCTGTCCTTTTGTTTGGTTGATACTGAGTGGTCCTTGTTAAAACTATTGACTTGACCCTCACTTTCGATATTTCTACTGGAGGAGACCCAGTGACCTCACATTGATGCTGACAGTGTGACTCGACCCTTGAAGGTGAGAGTGACAATTGGATCTCTTGGTAGTAACTTTGAGGCCTTACGACGTCGTCCATGGCATGAATGCATCATTCATGTCAGGATTGACTATATTAGGCAATGGGCATGGTTCATCTAGGGGATGAGACCAGGTTTCTCCTTTCAGCAAAGGAGAAATCTTAGCTGCTCTTACAGATCATAGGCGAAGAAGGGTGGTCATTGACCGGCTTACCATGTCGGAAAACTTCCTACCGACCAGAGATGGTACGAGCCACGATGGAGAAGGTGTATATCATCCAGGAGCAGATGAAGACTGCACAGTGCAGTAAGAAACTGGAAACAGGCGCTAGTCTCAGAGACAAGGGCGTGTAAAATTTTTCAAGAAGAAGAAGTGTTAAGGACATATGAGTCTGTGGAGCAACAGATGTGGAGGCAGAGTTAGGAGACCAGCATAAGGTGGTGTTCTTTTCAACATGTTTCAACCACCCGCCATTGTTGACCCCTCCAGGCTCAGGGAGCTGGAGGGCAGGGAAAAAGAGTAGCAGCATGCGGTCAAGGATTTTGACCTAATGGATCTAAGAATGATTCAGGGGACAGTCGGTGTTCACTTATAGCTGTCGTTACAACAAACGTTGATATGAATCATTCCTTCCTTCCACGAATCTTGTCCCAGACCTAGAGTTTATGGTATGTTGTTGACATGACAATCACGTATGTAGATACCTTTGGGAGGAGACTCGATAATCACACTTACGCCGAAAGTGTGATCGGACCCTCAAGGAGAGAGTTTCCATTGGAATCTCTTGGTGGCAGCATCGAGGCCTTAAATCGTTGGTCTGGGTATATATTGGATTCACAATTCATACTCAGATTGAATGTATTAGGTAAAAAGGTTGTGGTTTATCTACAATGTTGAGATGGGTTTTCCTAGGTCGGCGAAAAGGAAACCAGAGGAATCACAAGATAAACTCATGCACAACAGGGTGCAGTTGATCACTCTTGAGTCGGTCCACCTTACCCTCATGGTAGCATGAGTTTTGAGTTTCAGTTCTAATCAGGAAATGGAGGCCTCTAGAGATCGAGGATGGCAATCACGTCTTTATAAGGGTCTCACCTTGACGAGGTTTATGGAGATGTGGTCGAGGTGGAAAATTATCTTAGAGGTTCAAAGGAATTTTTTAGGTCCTCAGTAGGGTAGGAAAGGTGGTTTATCACTTGACCTTTTCACCTCAGTTTCACCGGGTGCATGATGTCACCCGCATATCTCAGCTGAGGAGATACGTTCACGATCCTTCACACGTCATCGACCACAAGGAGTTGGATGTCGATGATAGGGCGACATGCACGGAGGTTCCAGTGGAGTTCGAGGATCGACAAGAGAGGGTCCTATGTGGACGGTCGATTCCTCAGGCGCGCTTTCACTGGTAGCACAAGAACCTCCAGGAGAGTACATGGGATAGAAGGCTCAGCTGCATGCTCAGTACCACTTTGTTTTCCTTAGTGTGTGTTGAATCATTACGGGGACGTAAAGCCCTGAGGTGGGAGTGATGTAAAGACCTGGAAATTTCAAGAAAAAAATTCTTACTTTCTTTGGAATTTTATGAGTCTACAATTTATGACGGCATCTGATTCTGAGGCCCGGTGTGCCCGGAATCAATTTCCGAAGTTTGGCTCAGGTACGTTTAGTGAACGAACGAGCGGGTTTTTCTATCTTTTGAACCGGTGTTCAGAATTGAAATCTGAGGGCACTGATGAACTCGCAGTGCCGGTATTTTCTTAAGAGGACTTTTACCATAGGAGCGTTTTTATGGGAGAAGAAGTTAAATTTTGGTGTTTAAGGAAGGAATATATAAAATTTTGTACAATTTTATTTTTTTTCTCCAAGGAAGTTAAATTCTTCCATGGGAAGTAATTGGTGGGGCCCCCAACCACCCAACTTCTCATGTGTGGATATGTGGGAGGTGGGGCCCACACGAGACCCTAAAACCCTTTACCTTCCCATAACTTTCATATCTTTTTCCCCTCATTAATTTCTAACTCCACTTTAACTTATATGACTCTTCCTCTTCTCTATCTCTTCCACTTTAACTTTTTCCAAGACACCATATTTAATTAATGGAACCTACTCAATTAATGAATTAAGTAATTCCAATTTGAATGTATTGGAAGGTTAATTATAATAAGGTGGAGTCTTATTTGAATTAGGTTGGAATTTTTTTGTTTGGAGAAACCTCTTGAGAGAGAGGTTTTTGAAGGAAGAGGGGTTTTCCACCTTCGTTGAAGAACACCAAACCTCCGGTGAAGAATGACGACGCACCCTCTATCCTATTCGTAGCTTGACAGGAGAGGAGACATCAATTATTCTTTGGGTGCACTCCTACGATGAACGCCAATGACCGTCGTCACAATCTTTTCTTTTCCCGCAACGCCGTCTTCCCGCGATGAATGAAGAACAATACGAGGTTGGGGTGAAATTATTTTCTAGTGAATTTAAGACTGTGCTTTGGTATATTTATATTATTTCAGCCATATGTTATCGACGTAACGGGAGGAGATCAGACCGCATGAACACGGCTGATTCCCCTCCCCATTTCCTTGATTATAAACATTGTCTTTCAAAGTGAACGTGGCGCGGTGCCGTAGCACCGCGCGGGGACGAATAGAACCGCGGCCGGAGCGGGCCGCGATGGTGGTGCGCAGCGCCATCGCGCCGCGCTAGTGAAGCCAAAGGAACCGGGGTCAGATCGGTCCACGGATGAGGTGGTGTGCGGTGCCATCGTGCCACGCCGGAGAATGCGAAGGAGGCCGCAGCCGGAGCTGGCCGTGGCGGAGGGGCACGACGCCGTCGCGCCTTGCCGGTCGGACAGGAGCCGTGGCGGTTTTGGAGTAGGCAGCCGGACTCGGTCGGCCGCCGGCACACCAGGAGGCGGGACCCTGGGGGTTCCGTGGTATCCACACCGGCCGGCCATAAAGGCCGCCTGTTTCCAGAAATACAGGGGTGTTAAAACCCCCGGTCATCCGGCTAGGGCGGACCCCACCTGATGGGGCCTCCGTTTCAAAACAGAGCCCCCCCCCTTCACACCCCGCGACCGGAATTTGATCCAAGCCGCGCCTGATTGGGCCAGACCCGGACCCAGGTCAGGTCAACCCGGTTTGGGATGACCGGGGGGGTAATGGGTCGGGTCTGACCAGGCCCAAACTCCCTATTTTCGGGCAGTTTTGTTCAAACACACATATCTTGGGCTACAAACCTTTGATCGACACACCGTCAGTTGCGTTGGGGTCCATTGATCTAGATGTTCGTTATCGTATAATACACTCAAGGTTTTGGAGAACTTTTCATACATCCATGTTGGTTCGAACTCGAAACCAACCGGGCCCTTGGAGCGGAAACACTTATAACTTGAGTTTCGGGCGTATGATTGACTTTCCGTCGACTTTGTTGGATTACTATTGATGAGAAGGTTCTTTTTTTATACATCACCTGTGGTTTGGATGCTTTTGGAATATATCCGGGTTGGATTGTACCCGAAATCCAACCGGGCCCCTAGAACGGAAAAGCCAATAACGTTCAAACCGGACGTCCGTTTGACGAATCGTCAGCGGCATTGGTAATCACGTTGGGAAATGGTCCCTATGAGTATACCCTATGAGAGTTCGGGGTACAGTTGAGATATGTCTGGGTTGGTTCGTACATGAAACCAATCGGGCCCCCGAGACTAAAAGGCTAATAACTCATAGAAAGGGCATCTGATTTACGTTCCTTTTGTTGCATTGAGACCCCTATGACTAGGAGGTCCCTTGATATACTTCTTCGTGGGAAATTATGATACTTGGAGTATCGACCTATAGCTTGTGGAGCGGACCCTCCCAGAGACGAGCGTACGGTGTACGTAGACCGTGTAGCTGGCTGAGACGAGATGACTGCTTGTCTGATTTGAGTCGGAGTGAATTGTATAATCCAGTGGGGAGCACTACTGTGTTTGGGTGGAGGACCCATGGCGGGGAGCACTACTGTGTTTGGGTGGAAGACCCACGATACTCGACAGAAGGTGTACATCTGCATGCTATTAGGGGGGTGCACTACTTTGTTTGGGTGGCAGACCTCGGTAGGGAGCACTACTATGTTTGGGTGGAAGACCCGTGGTACTCGACAGGAGGAGTACCTTAGTAGTCTAAGGATAGTGAGCAGCGCCTCAGAGTCATGACAGGATTAGTCCACTCGACAGAGGAGGATCTCTTCAGCAGTTGCGTTTTAAATAATAAAAATCCTGTTTTCAGCTGAGTCAATGACCTTTGTGTTTTACTCATGATTGATATGGGTTACTTGATAACAAAGGTATATGTATGGGAATATACCTAAGTAGTAGTTATCCGTTTATTTCATATCTGTGTGATACCTCTTGATTGAGATGGGTTACTTGATAACTTAGGTATAAGTATGATCTTATACCTAAGTAAGGGTTATCTGTTTAGATCCTGCTTTGTGGTTATCCTTGTTGGATTAAGTGAGAACATGAGGGTCTCGGGGTCCCTACTGAGTATTGTTATACTCACTCCTGCACGGGATATGCCCGCAACTCGTTGTTTTGGATGCAGACGACAGACATTGCAAACGGAGACCGAGTGTTCGAGGACTGGACGGTACCCAGAGGTGGACGTCACGACGACTCAGTATCCAGAGGTGGACCTCATGACGAGTTAGTATCCAAGGAGGACCTCATGATGAGTCTGTATCTGGAGGTGTACTACACAAGGAGATGGTACTCGGAGGAGTTTGACGGGCGAGAGCATTGAGGAGGCTATATGTACCTACCCTCAAGTAGGATTCGTGGTGGACGATCCTGGAGCTGTGTTATCTGTACCTACCCTTCAGGTAGGATTCGAGGTGGACGACCCAGGAGATACTTCTATTCATCCATATGATTGTCTTTTCTGTTGTACTTTCATTCAGTTGTAGTTGTACTCTTCAGTTGAGTTTGTATTTTGCCCCATCTACTTTTCAGCACTTTCTTTTATACTTAGTGTTCGCTTCCGCTTGTACTCTATTGTGTTGTTTACTTTTAAAAAGGGAATGCCTTCCCTTTCTATTGGGATTTACGCCTTTTGTGATAGTCTCTAGCCCCGGGCCTATGGAAGGCGGGCTTGGGGTAGTCACGACACAGGCCCCGAGGACGGGTCGTGACATTGTTCATCTAAAAATTATGGCTACACTTTTTTATTGTCAAATATTCAATGTCTGTCCTCTTACATTTTATAAAGTTCCCCCTCTCATCAATTATACACACTTCCAAAACCTTTTGATTCATCCAATAAAAAAAATTCTCTAATTCCATTGTCACATTCTAGAGGCCTTATTTTTATTGGTAAACCCTCTTGTGATTGATTTTTGAATAGTCCTAAATAGGTTCTCCACAGAATTGAAAAAATATTTAAACACGGGTTTTTATTTATTTATTATTCCACATAAATAAAATATTATACAAATATATGTATATAATAAAATAATTATCTCCCATATAATTATATTTTAATATTTTTATTTTATAACTTATATAACTTAACTTTTCCATTAAATGGAAAATAAAACAATCCATCATGTGTTTGGTGAAAAACTGGCTCTTGAACCAATACAATTGATTTTCTATTAACACCTCTAAAGTCAAGATATAATGATTTATATAATATATATGCATCAAATTAATGATATAATTATATTTTTTTAATTATAATATCTCTTATACTTTCTTACAATCCATTCTGTGGCAATACAATAATGTTTCTTATGTGTATGGTGAACAACCACCTCATGATGTGATGTGATTCGTTCTTCAAATATGATTTACATAGAAGTTAAAAAGGATATTTTTAACAAAAATATGTCATATATCTAAAATTTATATATTTACACTACAGACATAAATTATATACTTTTATTTCATTTCATCCATCGTGAAAATGGATACAGCATTCTTGCTTATGTATGACCTACCATCTCCATAAAATGTGTAATTAATTTCTCATGTCTAACTTCAATGGACTATATGAAATAAATATATAATGAATAAATATGATATTGATACCATGTAAAACATTATTGAAATTATGGGACCATGATCATTGTGAATGGACCAAGAATGCATATCCAACACATTCATAAAAAATGAAATGGTTATTACCTACCACATGATTTTAATAAGGAATTGTTAAAAAACAGTTGGTAAAATAAAATATGTATATTTTATATGGTATTATAAATATGATAATTGTTATTTTATATTTAAAATAAATTTATATTTGTTATATATGAGTTTTTGTTGTGTACAAAGGATTTAAAGAATTAGGTTAGTGGCTTTTTGTCTCAATTTTCCTTTTTTGAGACATATGTTATGAACATATCATATTTTAGGATTTAAATGTAATTAACCTTTAACATATTATATAATTAATCCCCTAATTTTAATTATATATAATATTTCAATTAATGTTATCATTTTTTGTGGCTTATGATTCAATTTTTCCGAAAGTTGTAAGGGTTAGATGAAAAAATATAATTGCTTATTGGGATTATTTTTTATTATGCTTTTTATTATGAATTATAATGACATTTATTTATCAAGAAAGATAATTATATTACTATAAAAAATTTATTTAATGTAAAAACTTTTTTTAATTTCATTTTCCCCTTTCAGTGCAAAATAGAGTTTTTAGAGAAACTAACACTATTTCTCCCTTCTATCAAAAACCCTTTTTGTGATGTCCTTGTTTTCTAAAAAAATATTAAATAATAATTTTAATAATCTAAAATGATTTATTAAAACAAATTAGCCATGTTGTATTTTTTTTAAATGAAATTAATGTTCATATTGTTTTGAGAATAATAATATTTTTATTTTTTACTAAAAAGTATAAAGGAATAATTTTTATCCTATATAGAAAAAAGGTATTCTATGTTGTCGTGACCACTCAATTTTTTAATTATGACATTATATATTTATAAGTTTATTTTCAAATTAAAGTATTTTTATTTTTTTTAATATTTATGTTTTCAAAAATTATTTTCAAAGTGGAAATGTTATTCTCTTAAAGAATTGTTCCATGTGATCTATAAAATTAATTTTACATCAAAGATTAAATACATTGATGCTAGTAATTATTTTTATGGAATATTACCCAACGATATAATTATTTTTATTTATCTATAATGTTTTATAAATATGATGAATATATGTTTAGCACAACTATATTTCATCCATGAGTTACACCATTATAAAATGATTATGAAACATGCTTCTTTTTTCATAGGTTATAAAATGATGAAATAAAAATAATGATTATGAAACCTATTTATTTTCCATAGGTTATGAAGTTATGAAATTTTTATGAAACCCATTTATTTTCTAGTGTTATGATATGATTAATTTTTTATGAGCTTGTGGCACATGTGTGTACAATTTCTATTATATTAGAGGTGGAAAATAGATATTTAACTAAATCATTGGGTAAAAATAAGTATCTCATGAAATAAATAGAACAAGAATGTTGAGTGAACCCAGTTTAATAAGGGACCATGTCCACTATGATCATCTTTTGAGTGAATAATGAATACTTTGATGGTTTGGGTAGTGAACCTATTCCACTATGATAGTTTTGTAAATGAGCATTGATTACTAAAGAAATGATTTCCTATACTTATGTGTATGAAAACAATCTATGTCCAACTACAATGTTATGTAATAATGGATAATTTTATATGAATCTAATATTATTTAGGTCTTATGAGCTACCATGATTAATTCCTTGAATCACATTTATTATCTATGAAATGAAGGGTATAGTTTTCTATTACTATTCTAAAGTTATCATACCCTTATACTTATACTGGATTTATATATCCTCTTATTAGCATGAATAAGAGTTTGATATAACCCTTTATTTATTTTAATTTCACATGGGTTATGAGAAAGGGTGTTATACATGATATGTAAATAAATGGTGCTAGCAGTGAAGAACATAGTGGGTGATGAAATAACTCACCTATAATCCATTATTTTATGTATCCATGTTTCTAAATGTACTAAACTAAAATGATTCTAGCATGGATAGTTATATTACGTAATGAATATTCTTCTATTAAGATGTAATATCTATGTATGAAAAGTGTGGGTTACTATACATGGTATCATAATAATATTTTGCTACTACATTGGAAATTAAGATGGGAAAACATTTATGAGAACCCTTATAATGATCCTATATATAGGAAAATATCATAATGTTTTGATAAGGAAGATATTATATATTTTACCAAAAAATATTTGATTTTCATGAATCTAAATGTGGATATGGTTCAAGAATAAATGTACCTAGGGGTAACAAATCTTAAGAATGGTCGTAGGGATTCACTATACTATTTCATAATACACAAAAATGGGCCTTACTGAGAACCTGGTTCGACACTCCTAGGGTATATGATTTGGATCATTGTAATAGTCATTTAAAACAATAATTAAGGATTTTAATAGATTAAAACCATCATTAAACAAGGATTATCCTAAGGTCTCATCAAATTAAAAGACAGTTTTATGATTTAGACATGCTATATGTTATTTTTTATAGTTATGGGTTACCCCACTATGATTATTATTTTTTTCACAATTATTTATATATTAGTCAATGGATGGAATCCAATTTAACCATTTTAATTCTGATTGCGATGTAAAATTAAATGGAATTCCTCCTAAAACAAAAGGTTTTTTGAGATGGAAAGAAGAATAATATTTCTATAATCACATGACTTTCTCTCGAAAAGATTCATGATTAGATTCTGAATGAAAAAGGTGGTAAAAATTTCAGTTTGATACTTTTGGAGGGAATATTCACCTACCATAAGGGTTTTTTTTAAATCTAACGGTTTTTGGGAAATGGATCAAAACCATTGAAATAATAATTTTTTTCTTTAGTGTTTGTAAAATGAAAATTCATTTTCTATATCTAATGTTTTGAAGGAGAAGAAGATCAATGTAGAACCCTTTTCAATAATATGATCCAATAAGATGAAATTGGAATCATGTAATAGGGTGATTTTAAGAACTTATTTGTATAATAGTACTATCCCCATATTATTTACATGAAAATAGAGAAGTAATTCCTTGAGATAAAGAAAAAATATTATGAATATTTTGTTATCTATGAGGCTAATTTTACAAGACATGGGAGGTACACTTCTGGTATTATCATCTATCTTGAAATTATGGCTAATCAATTCATTTGTGAATTAAAACCAATTATCTAAGGGGAATTGGATAAAAGAGACTTTAGTAGCTGTGTGAAATCATCCTTTTTTATACAAATCTATAAATGGGTATTGGGGTCACCCATCAATAACATGGATTTGATAAAAAAGTATGTAATTCATAGGAAACTATACAAACCCTGAAGAATTGAATATTCATTTACAAATTCAATTGGTTATGAATTTAAAAATTGAATGGATTATACTAGATTCCTCACATCTTATGGGACATTGCATCATCTATAGAAATAATAGTAAGGATTGATAGGAAGACTGATAACCCAAGAAATAGTTATTATGCCATTATTTGTCAGGTCTACTAGGTTAGATACCCTAAGAGGGGAGGTGAATCAGGGAATGAAAGATTAAAATAACTACCCCTATTCATCTTGTTTCACTGTTGAGAAAAAAGTACCTTCTCTCTCTTACTTTATAAAAGAATAAACAGATATTAAATCATGTAAAGAAGACAAACATTTTTACATGGTTCACCTTCACAGGGCTACATCCAAGGAGCATACATCGACGATGTGTTGATGTACAAAATTAACTAAAATTGTACTACTCCAATTTTTTGTGCACCTCAGGAATTTTCCTATTTTCGAACCTATGATCTCAAAACACCTGTTCTGTGAAAAACATCATTCTTTTCTCATTGTTATTTGTCACAATTGGTTGTCAGCTATATCTTTGGAACTTGAAAACTCACCTTAGAATCCTTCTTTGTCAACAAACAAACCCACATTGTCAACAAACACAAACACCACAAAAATTATTCAATGATACCTTCAGGTATTTTTTCCCAACAATCTCCCACTTTGGGTTTGTTGAAATCTCATTCATAAAATCATACCACATTAACACTGAAGCCACCATTCACCTTTTGCGATTCTAATAGTGATCATAGATTCACTCAGCACATACTCTAAGCCCAATTAGGCTATGATCAGCGTGAGAAACAAGAGTAAATGAAGATATCATCAATGAATCACTTCATTTCTGACGCTAATTTTGGATACTGAACTGATACAAATTTATGACTGGTATAAGCCTTTTTAAACCATTCCATCACCACACTTCTTCTTTTATCACGATCCTTAACTATCATGATATCTATTCTATGATCAATCACATATAACATTGTCATATTTTTAACTCTTATTATTTCTCCATCTATATTGGTAAACTCCCCCTATCATGCTACACAACATATCAGCTTCTCCCCATATCTTTCATGATTTCTCATGTCTCCCCCTTGAACAATCGTTGCCTCTTGTTTTTTCCTCCCCCTTTTTCAACAAACCAAATGTTCACTCCATTTCGGCCTATAACTAGGTAAATAATATCATTACATTTGGAAAAATACATCATACCTCGGGGAGAGGGGGGTCCGACATGCAAACTTTTTCAAGTGTGGGGATTCGATTGAACTCCCAGAGCTAGTTGATGCCTCTCAAAAACATCCTTGGGTAAGGCCTTTGTTAGAATGTTAGCAACCTCTAGTTTAATATGCACATGCTCCAACTTCATGATTCCCTACTCAACTTTCTCCTTGATAAATTGAAACATTATCTCAATGTGATTTTTCCTTTAATGATGGATGATATTTTTTCTCAGATTTATAGCACTTGAGTTATCACACTAGATTCTGATCGGAGGCATCACTTAAACTCCCATATCATCAAATTGTTGCTTCATCCATAATAAAAGTGCATGTGCTTGAGTGGCCGCTATATACTCATCTTATTAAGGTCTTAATGAAATTAAATCTTACTTATTGATTAACCAAGAAATACACAATCCACTAGGATAGAATGTACCATGTGATGTCACTTTCATGTCATCCGATGAACTGACCCAATCTGCATTAGTATATCCCAATAACTCTCACTGTGATTTTTCGTTATATATCAAGCAAAAATCCACCGTTCTCATGATATAATGAAGTATTCTTTTTACTACAAGCATGTGTCTTTCCTTGGGGTTACATTGATATTTAAATGCATGGAATTTGATGAATACAATTCCAGGCCTTGTCGTAGTCAAGTACAATAATCTTCTAATAATTTTCCTGTATTCTATAATATTAACCACATTACCTTCATCATCTTTTGATAGTTTTGTATGGGTAGCCATTGGAGTCTTCATTTCCTGGGAATTTTCCATCCAAAATCTCCTCCGAAGCTCCTTGTCATATTTGTATTGAAAGATAAATCTTCTATTCCTTCCATGTGTTACCTGTATACCAAGGAAAAATGCTAGCTCCCCAATCAATGAAATTTCAAACTAACTTTTCATGAATTTGGAAAACTGTCTACACTGAGCCTCATCTAATCTTCCAAATATTAAGTCATCGACATAAACTAGCACCATAATCATTTGATTACTATTTGTTCCGAAATATATATTGTAATCAACTCCACCACATTGGAATCCAAGATTCTTCAAATATTTATTAGGCCTCAAGTACCATTCTCTTGGTGCATGCATCAATCCATATAATTCCTTATTTATCTGAAAAACCCAGTTTTCATCCTCATGAATGAGATAACCATCTTGTTGGTCAATATACACTTCTTACACTAGAATCTCATTCACGAATGCAGATTTTACATTCATTTGGAACAATTTGAACTTTTGTCGCACTACGATGGCTAGGAATAAACAGATTGTCTCCATCCTTGCAACCAGTGCAAATGCATCATAAACATCTATTCCCTCTATCTAGGAGTATCCTTTTCACACTATTCGTGCTTTGTTTTGAATCTCTATGCCATATTCTTTCGTCTTATTGTGATATACCCATTTATTCTTGATGAAATTCTTATCTATTGGCCTTAAAACAATCTCACATGTCAGATTCTTGTCAATCTGATCATTCTCTTCACTCATAACATGAAGGTAGTTTTCATCTTTAGCTATATCAATAATGCATTTAGGTTGTACCTGAGTTTGGAAAGCTGTCTGGTGCAGAGATTTCATTCTTCATGCCTGAACTGGAGAAGACTGATCACCAATGATATTATTCATATCAATTTTAGCTCGACTTCTTGGATGTTTTTCAGATATAGATTTTACTTCATCATTCTCATCATTAGTATCATTTTTGAATCATCATTGGCCACTTATAATCCTCCCGTGTTTCTTTTCTCTTCATCACTTTCATGAAGAAATTTTCCATTGTGCTATATAGTGCTCTCTCCATTCTCCACTACAGTGATATCATTGATCTCAACTACTTTTCCAAGAATTTTGTTATATAATTTTCTTTCTTTTCTTTTTCATGAGTAACCAACGAATATCCCCTCATTTTCAGGTGACTCAAAATTCATATGGTTTTCCTAATTGTGAATAAAGAACATAAACCCAAAGGCTCGAAAGTATTTCAAAATTGGCTTCCTTCCACACTACATATCTTATGGTGTATTTAAGTCCTTTGGAAACAATAGATCTCTTTAATAAAGTAACAATTTTGTCAACACTTCTTCTTTCAAGAACCTTTTTGTTAGGTCTTTTTCTATAAGCATTGTTCTGGCCATGTTGTTGATGATTCGATTTCTCCTTTCAACCACTCCATTATATTGCAGAGTTCCCATTGAAGAAATTTGATTGCATATCCCTTGTTTCTCGAGATAGTCTTCCACCTGACTGTTTGTGAATTTCCTACCATTGTCTGTACAAAACATTAGAATTTTCTATCCAAACATCATTTCACACATTCTCCGGTGCAGTTTTAAGCAAATGAACATATTGGAATTATGGGTAATGATATATAATCATTTTATTCTACTATAGTAATCAATTAAATGAACATAATACCTCTTTCCATCAATTTTTCTTGCAGTGATAGGTCCAAAAACTTCAGTAGTCTCCAATTAGAGCAATCATGTTGAATAAATATCTTTTAATTTATACGTCTTTTTGGTAAAATTCACTTGTTGGCATGCATCACATGTGTTAGAATGATCCAGTGATATCTTAGGTAGGTCTATAGATACATAAAAAATTACCAAATCTTCCATGGATGGCTGGAATAGATGCCCATGTCGTTAATGCCACAACATATTTTCTTTCTATATGGATAAAAAGAACATATCTTCTATTCCACTTACCAAGTAGATATTACGCTTTCTCATTTTTTCTTGTTGGTTCACTATACCATATCTTCTCTTGATGACACACATCTTCTTGTTAAACTGTATAGAAATATCTGAGTCACACAATTGACTTACTTTGAGCTAATTGTGAATAAGACCATCTAAAATGAAAACATTAGCATGTCTTATTTCTTTTCCCCCCGAACCTGGTCGTTCCCGATCCAATTATCTTCAGGAATTCATCATTTACATTCTTGAAAATATTTCTTTTTCATATTTTATTCATGTAACTAGATCCACGTTTCCTTTCTTGTGATATGTACAACCACTATCAAGGATCCACACACTAGAACAGTCTCATGCTTTAATGGAAATTACAGTAACCACTTCTTCCTCATCGCTTTTCTTCTTGGTCTATAATTTTGTCTTCACACTCAGTATTGACTGAGACATATGATCTTTCTCAGAGTGTGATGGACCTAATTCATGTTGCAGAGATGAAAATCTATTTTGCATCCTTAACTCACTTATTGGTTCATTGATCTTCTTCTTGGGAACATTTTGATTCTGCTTTGGTACATTCCTCTATATGGTTGATGTGCAATATCTATCCATGTTCCAAAATCCTACAAACCAAAATCAGTGTCCTTAAAAATATGTTCTATAGAAACTTTCTATGTTTGGCTTCCACCTCTGTTTTTGTACCCTTCATTATCTTCTGGCTATATAACAGAAATTTTATGAGTGTCCCATCTTTCCACAGCAATAACACCTGATTAAAGGTATGTTCCTACATGTCACTTATATACTGCCATTAGTTCTTTTATTTCCTTTAATTTTCAAGTTCTTATTTGTACATGCGTCTGTTTTCATTCTTGGAACACATGATTGTGGTCTGAATTCAACCCAGACTGCTTTCTATTTATGATCGAGCACAAAATCATCCTTAAAATCTGAGAATGATTGATGCTTCTTTCGTACAGAACTACTAGGAACTTATTTCATCTTTTTTTTTCTTCTGAATGATCTGATTTTATGATAATGTGCTTGGAAACTGAATATTTTCTTAGTCCTTAAACATTTTTTGCAGACCGACAAATTCTCCTTAACGATCATCATTAATCTTGATTTTATCATTAGTTGTTTCATTCAAGCCATCGATCTCCCTTTAATGTTTATCAATCTTGATTTTATACTCACTAACTGATTCGGAGTCCTCTAGTTTTTATGACATGAGTTTTTCAATTTCTTCCATCAAATCAAACTTATCTTCTTCTTGCTGCTGCATGTAGAGTGTGGTGTCATGAACTACTTTTTTCTCCTTCTTGATTTTGGCTCTCAAAACATCTATCTCTTCAAGAGGAGCCTATAACTTAGCTTTCATGTCAACTCTTCCTTCAACTTATTCTTCTTCACCAATGTCATTTTCTTCCTTTTTCTGAGAACTAATGACAATAGCCACCAAATAATTTTCTTCATGATCTTTTATGTTATATATCTGTTCAACCTCCTCAATGTCAGTCTCATCTGGAATGTGACATTCTTGTGGAAGGAGGTTCTTCTTCTTAAATAAATTTCTCTTGAATAATTTCATTCTTTTCTCTTAGGATGATGACTTCTTCTTGGGAATTTTGATTTCATCTTCCTAGTCTTCTTGAAACTTCTTGGGGAACCTTTCTGCAAGATGACCAACTTTTCCTAATCTAAAGAAAGCATGTGGGATTTCCCATTGAACATTCATTTTCCTATTTGATGAGTTGATGAATGGAATGACATCACCTCACCTGTCTCTTATTCTTCCTGATAATCTCCCATGGTGAGATTCATCTGGGCCTTGAATTACACCTCTTTAGATTTACACTTTTCCACAACATCGTTATCATCATTTCTAATTTCATATGAAAAAAGGGTGTTGTGTAGGTTATCCAATGTCATTTATTTTGGGTCTTTATCATCCAAAACTGAAACGTTCAGATTGAACTGTGGTTGAATATTCCTCATGAGTTTCTTCTTAATCTTTTTTTCCTCAACGGATTCACCAAAACCTCACGTGTCTTCTACAACAACATTTACCCTGTCAAGGAATGCATTCACAGACTCATTAGGGTTCACTCTTAGGTCTTCATATTTTTTCCAAAGGACTTCTAGATTTTACTATTACCTCTATATCTACTTCATATACATTCAGTAGATTTTCCCTAATAGAATGTGATGTTTTCATGGCATCACCTTCATATAGATAGAATTGGATAGGGCTCCCCTTAAAGCATTGATTCCCTTGGCGTCAGCAGCCAATTATCTTCGATCAGCATCTGATAAAGCACCACTATTAATATCTACAGTTATACCATGAATTGATGTTCTAAATAAATTCATTACCAAAGATCATAAGCAGTGTTGAATCTAATTCTTCCATAGCCGAAAATTGTTCCTGTCGAAGATTGTAATACATTTTTGATTAGTGACCTATATTTGAGAGAGAAACACTTATATCAACCTTTCCCTTTAAATCCAATTTTTAGGTCCACTATGTTAGATACCCTAAAATGGGGGTGAATTAGGGTATGAAATATTAAAAAATCAACCCATATTGATATTGTTTCGCTGTTAGGAAAAACACTCTTCGCTCTCTTCCCTATAGTAATGTATAAACTGAAATTAAATCATTCACAGGAGATGAAGATTTTTTACTTGGTTCACCATCACTGGGCTACAAACAAGGAGCAATCACCGGTGATGTGACGAAGTAACAAATTCACAAAAAGAATACTTCTATTTAGAATGTTCAAAGCGGACTGACTGTCCCTTCTGGTTTAAAACCAATCACGATGTGAAACTCACTGCTCTATTGTCAAAAGTGTTCTCACTACTTCTTCAAGTGATTCACTAATAGTTTATGGACCTGTACGTGTCTTCAATTGAATTAATACCTACATCCTAAATTGTATGTAGATTCTCTATTGAAGTTCTATTTTCATCAACAGATGAATACCTATTTACCACAGAATTGAACCGTGAGACTTCAAATTTTTGGCGCAGCCCTTACTTCGCCTTTCACATAATTCATTTGCCTTGATCACGAAATGTCCTTTTTTGCACAGAATTTCAACTAAACTTTTCCCGCAACCACAATAATTCTACACAACCATCATTTTATGCACATTGTAAACTTTTATGCATATCATCAATTTTTTCATGCAACACCAAATTTTACATGCAACTCCCTTTGTGTAATTTTTATGCACACCAAAGCTCGGATCTTCTCTAAGTCTTGAGCTGATTTGAATGAGGGGGTCACCTCATTTTTATAGTCCAACTCAACCCCTATGTGGAAAAACCTCCGTGATCACATAATCCTTGTAGAGTGCAGAAAACACATCTTCGGCACAACACCATATTTCACACACTACTCCAATTTGTTTACACACTTCTTGCATTTATCTTTTTTTGATCTTATGATCATGAAAAACCACTTCTGTGAAAAACATCATTCCTCTATTTGATGCGCCACATTGAATCTTCCCTTTTTGTACCACATCCAGATCATCCATTCCTTTTTCATCATTCATTGTGAACATTGGTTATCCGTAATATTTATGGAACTCGACAACTCACCATGAAAACCTTCTTTGTTAGAAAACAGACTTACTTTTTATAAAAAAGAACATCACCGCAAATATTCTTCAATGATGCCATAAGGGATTTTTCCCAAATGAATTATTATTGAGGTTGACAATGCCTCCACATTAGTTGATGAAGTGGTGTTGTCTAATAGGGATGACACCATTAACCATCAGATTATTTATGAATGTAAAATGAATTGTTTCTTAAAGTGTATGTTTTTTAGGAATATGGAATATTAATTTAATAGGGACAAGTTTTACAGTTTTTGAAAAATTAAATTGCATGATGATACTAAATGTAGAAGGAAAGAGGAGGCTTGAAAGGCCTCAGAACCTACTAACATTGAGAAGGGATTGGGGAATCCAATAATCCAAAGCATGAGAATATTGTGGATGGGACTCATTTGTATGTCAATGGGGTTCCTAAAGCCTAGCTATTGATTCTACATTCGTGCCAGATCCATTTTTCCCAGTTGGACTAGAATGGAGCACTCACAGTCAATGTGTTTCCCCCTCAATGGTTCACGAAGATGATGTGGTTTTTGACACACTTGATGTTGTAAATATCTCTGATGAAAATATCACTCAGATGGATAACACCGTTGATGAAGTAGATCATAAATAAGGAATGCCTAAGAATTATGATGACAATGTGTAACATGGTACTCTTGCTAAGAAAGCCTCTGGAATAGTTTCAAGTCTGGATTTATGTGCGGCCACCCTTCTTGGTGTGTTGTCTATGGATTCTTCTGGGGATGATCTTGTTATAATTCATGTTGACGGCATGGTTCTCGAAACTGCACATAGGATTCACGAAGAAACTACTGCATCCGTGCATGATGCCGGTACAGGAAGGGCTGCTAGCAGGGTGAGTGATCCTATAAAAAACAACCCTACTAAAATGGTAATCTTGACCAAATCACTGAAGTTGAAAATGTAGATCCTGAAAAATATAAAGAGGCATAAGATATTGTACATGTTTGAATTTCCAAATATACAATAGAATTTTCCCTCTTACTCTCTCTAGTGCTTCCATTTAGTCATCCAATAAATTTTCTCCATTAAGTGGTGTTTTTTGGATGGATGTAGTTGATGACACTACATCACCTCAACAAGTGACTAAAGATACCGGTTCTTTTGATAATGAAAAAGGCAAGGAATTATGGGATACTTAAAATGATGATCCAGATAAAAAATAGCACTCTAGTGGGCCTTAAACAAGGATCTTAATACTTATACAATTAAAGTAAACTTCTAGAACTATTAAGGAAATGGTAATTATCCCAAGGTCCTAGTGTGTAAACATATAATTATGACCAACAAACCTATTCTTATATTCACTGCTGAACAAAAAATGATAATTAAAGTTGTAAGGATTTTAAATGGAATTTTTTAGTCTATTCATTTGTCTCCCACAACATTCTGGAGGGTGAAATGGAGTCTCATTGGATTTTCAAGATTGATAGTATCTTATCAACTCATGTAGTTGTGAATAGAAATATACAACTATTTATATATATCAATATGGGGAGTATTTTCTATTACTATTGGGAATGCTTTCAATTTATACATAGGAAGAAGAGCTCTCTAGGGAAATATGGAAACCAATTCAGAGAATATGAGTCAAATTTGAACCATAATTAGAGACTTCAATTTTGTTTTAAGGATTGAAGAGATACTTGATACAATTTTTTTCAACCTACAACCACGTAATTTTCCTCTTGTATTGATAAATGTAATTTTACTATGGTCCCTATTATTTAGAGCTGACATCACATGGGGGATGTTTACAATTAATAGGAGACAATCATGTAAATTGGATATATGATTTGTGAATGTTGATGGAAGGAATTTCATGATTACTATTGCAGGGATAAACCTTCCCAAAATACATTTGGATCATAATCCCATGATCATTGACATTCTATTTAATAACTTAATGCCAGTCCCACTGCCTTTTAAGTTCAATATTTATTGTCTTATCATACCTGGCCTTAGGGAAATCTTTCTGGATGCATGGAATACTTTGTTCATTCATTGACCTCTCCAAATTCATAGTAGTAAACTCATTCATGTTAAATAAATTAACAAAGAATGGAGAAAATAATCCTTTCCAAGATTGGTCAAGAGATTGAAGAAGCTGAAACTCCTCTTTCCAACTGTCAAGAAATGAATATGTTCCAAGATGTTATACCCAGTTAAGAGATTCAATCCAATATAAAGAATGATGATTTACATACCCTTAATTTGAATATTTATTGGAGTTTTTTTAGTGTTATATGTCTTAAAGAGGGAGATATGAGTACAATAATTTTCCACTTCATGCATTGGGAACAGAGGGAGAAAAAAGTTCTATCCAATCCCATTATCAATGGTACGTTTTACAGTTCTCAAATAGAAATATCAAGTGTTTTTTATTCATACATTGAGGATCTGTATGTGGATAATAGATGGGATAATTTTCACATTATTCTCCACAATATTTATCCTTTCATTAGCAAGAAGAAAAATAATTTTCTTTTGATGGCTCCAAATGAACGGGATATTAAGGCTACCCAATTTTCTATAAATATTGATTTTGTTGCTAGAACAAATAGATTCACTAATAATTTTTTCATGTTTTACTGGGATATCATACATATTAATGTTTTTAATGGAATGAGAGACTTTGTTACAATATTTTGATGCCATATAGGGTGAAATCAAATTTTATTTCACTACACTATAAAAAATTATAAGATCTTGATATCAAGGACATTCACCAATGGTGATTGCGAATTAAATCCCCAACGTTTTTAGAAAGATATTGGAATTTTTGAGTGGGTGAATTTTCCTAATACATTATCACTAAAAATTAGTTAGTTTTTTTCACATGGAGGATCATACAAACTTGTCTTTACACTACGTCTGAATGTATTAAAATCATGTCTAATAAGGTAAAGGATGAAAATATGTCCCTGAAGATTGATATCTCTACGTATTTTAACATTATTAAGTGGAGATTTATTTTATACCTTATGAGATTTCCTATATTTTCTTATATATTTAATAAGTTTAAAATTTGTATTCTAAAGAGTGTTGGGATATATGTACATGTGAATGGGTCTCAAAGGGGATTCATTAAGTACTCTAGGGAGGTCATTATAAGAGACCCTTTAACTAGTCTCTTATTTTCCATTACTGAGGAATAATTAAGTTGCTTCTTTAAAGATCTAGTTAAATCTGGTTTGTACAAGTTGATGATGTTTGGCAAATAATTTTTCTCACCCTCAAATCTTTTCACACTGAAGATATCTTGCTATTTGGACAAGCTAACAAAGGTAAAATTTCTTCTACAATGAATCTATTTGAGAACTTTGAGTATTTTTCTAGCCCAGTCATTAGCTGGGGGAAATTATTTTTATTGGAGAGGAGGTTCTAATTGTTAGGATAAATCAGGTTGCAAGGATGTATGGATTATGGAGAGGATCCCTCCCTTTCACCTATCATGTTGTGCCATTATTTTGGGGAATGGTAAAAAGGTATTTCTAGAAAGGGATTAATTTCAAAATCATAAATCTAATGGTAAAATGGAAATATGATTCCATGTCACAGGTTGGTAGGGTTTTCATGAATAATTCAGTGATAACCATTATGTTTGTTTATACATTTTCCTTGTATAGATTTCCATTAACTCTCATCAAGGAACATCACACCATGATTCATAATTACATCTAGACGATGTCTATTCATGAAAGAAAATTTACTACAGTATCATAGAAGTAATTTTTTAAGGTAGTTTATATTGGAAGAATGTTAATTAAAGACCATAGGCTTTTCAATGATTCCTTAATTTGAAGTTCACAAGGAGCCTTATTTCTTCGAATGAGAACTCCCTTGAATTTGTTTCCACTATATTCACCACATGATTACTGAATGGATCTTTTTTGTATATTAACTCCTCTGATTGGATGGCCATTAAGTATGAAAGTCATGGTCTTATGTCATGTTCAATGTGGTTGGTCTCCAAGCAATCATCTTTGATCTATTGGATCACCCTATGGATTTCAATTTGACTTAATGAGGTTATTCAAATTCCAACCTAGATGAAATGTTTCACCATCTCTAAATTTCTAGATAATATCAGTTCCCATGACGTGCTTACTCTACATTTTAATGATGAATTTTTCATATATGATTTCATTAATTATGATAATATTTCATAGACATCAAATCACAATTGTATATTTCCTACAAAGGAATGCTACAATTATGAAGCTCTCTAAAAGAGAGCAGTCATAGAAACAAGACCTCAATGAACTTTTGTTCTGTCATACTTCTGTTCAACCATGGTCGAAGGGGATTCATCTACTTATTTAATACCCATCATTGTAAATCTATTTTGTAATGTATATTTGTTAACTATAATTTTCTAAAAAATCCTTCATGAGTGGGCATGCGCGACTCCTGAACCAATTGATTAGCATCCTAGGAAATTATAGAATAAGGATATTTCATCTTTAAATAATTACAAATTAGAATGTTATTTTACTTTAAAAATGATTATATGTCCTACAATGTACCCGACACAAGATAATGGGTTTCCCTGAAATTTTATGTTGCACCCAGGAATGAGTTATTTTGGAAAATAATATATTATTAAAATTTTAATTTTAAGATGTATTTATCACATAGAAATTATACCAAAATGAATGAATGATATTAACTAAATTATGAAAATATGTTTTATACGTGTTTATATAATGATTCATTGGATATAAAATTAACAATAAATAAAAATAAAAACCAATTGAATATAAAGGTTATTTTTTTGACAAAGTATCTAGATGCGAATAATTTTATTTATAAAATAATAAAATCACATTCGTTGGATTATTATAAAAAAATATAAATTAAATATAATGTTTTAAATTCATCTTATTTTTTTCTCAACATTATATAATAATAAATTCAATTTTTTGAATAAATAGTGTATTTTTTTAAAAAAAAAGCATTTTAACACCTTTTGATGGAGACCCCTTTTTAAATATAGGTTTTCTCACCTTAATATGTTTTTTTTGTATAAATGAACTTCTAATTTGGAAATGGAACATCAAAATTTACTTTCATTTAATTTTTGGTATTTCCAGAAGAATTTTATATTTCTGTGAATAGTGAACAATACTAAATTTAAAACAAAAATTATTTTTCACCTAACTTATTAATATTCAAAGATTATCCTTTTACCTAGTTCTAAGGTAACATTTATATAATTTTTTATTAGTTAATCCAATTTTTTTATTTGGATTCTTTTTAAAATTAAAATTAAATAGAATAACTATGTTAACTATGGAACATTTTATTTTAAAAAATCATTTTCGCAATCCGTCAAAAGGATTAGTGTTAACCATAATTTAACTACTTTTATGAATTTAATTTTAAAAAATAGTCATACATGGGAGTGCTTGGATTTAAAAATTTGGTTCAATCATATCAAAATTATATTTAGTTAATATTTACATTTTCATTTTTTTTACAATGGATAAAGGTAAATAGGTTAATTAATGGAAAAATTAATATCATATTATCTTATAAAATTACCCTAAAAATTATACTAATATTATTGGATGAGATCTTATAGAGCATGAAAATCCATGGGCTAAACTTTTGACCCTTGGAAGCCACTTGTGTGTGATTATAATATTTATAACGTTTAATTTACATTAAAGGAAAATGAGCCATAAATATGTCTCTTCTTATGAAAACAAGTTTAATATGGGGTTCTGTTAGTGATATATTTGACTATGAATAATCATTATAAAGACAAAAAATATTAACCAAAAAATGTTAATTTATTTATAAAATTAATTATTTAAAAATTATATCTAATTATTACACCAAGCTGAAGCAGTAAGTAATTTATTAATGCAGGAATCAAATAAATGATATTATTAATATGAAAATAAATATAATTTGAAATATTTTATTCCCATCAAGAAATTCCTTGATAAATATGACATATTTTTAATTACATAATTAATTATCTCCTATGGAAAATTATGTTTTTGGAAAATTCAAAAAATTCCATATAAGGAATAGTGTCAAAATTGACATAATTTGTATTTTAAATAGTAGAATTTTGAATTAAATTCTATAAAATTTATAAAAATATATAATTTGGAAAAAATTAGTTATAACTATTAAAATTTCATTAATGACTCAATCAATGAATGTTTCTCAAGATTTGGTAATTACTTTAACACCATATGAGTAAATTATTTGAGACAGTTGTAAGTGTTAAAAGGGTTAAAAACAAAATATTAATGATTCGAAAAATTATTAAAACATCTCTAATTTTCATTGTATTATTATATTTATAACATTAATAATCCTACATTATAACTAAATGAGTATGGACCCATTTTAATTGAAATTTATTTTATATTAACGTATTAATTTTACTAATTCCAATGGTGGCCCTCCCCTATCCTATAAAAAGGAACCCATTCTTCTCTATTAATCAAACATTCGAAACATTTTTTTCATCCAACATCAACTCAAAACCCTTCCTATAATCCCTATACACATTTTTTGACCTTATATTTGGTAAAACACCCTTCTTAGAGTTGTTAAGGTGTTAAGAAATGTGATCATCCAAAAGAAAGGTAATGTTTTTATATAAGTGTTTCTATTTTATTTCTTCTTCCATGACCGTTCAATCTTCTTCACACATGATGTAATAAAACCTCAAGTATCATAAATATACCGAGATTTAATTATGTTAATACAGTCACCTATAAACATCTCAAATTCCATTAAATTGGAAAGGAATTAAATATTCATGCGTACATGTGAACTATCACCTCCATGAACTGATAATATTCATTTTCAATAATTGTCTCCCAATACTATTTGTAATGATATAAATAATTGTTTTTATGATTTTAATGATATATTTTTCATTATATTTTAATAATATATCAATTATTTTCTAACTTTTCACGCACATAATAATGATTACGTCGTCCATGCGTACATGTGCCCTATCACCTCCATGAAGATATGTGAATTGTTTTAATTCACCACAAAACTTGTATGATATATATATATTATTAATATGATTTTAATTTTATTATTATCATTCTGGAAATATAAAATAATAATTACTTTATTTCTATAATGATAAATAAAAAATGTAAATGTTACTCATGCGTACGAACGACCTACCACCTCTTTGATTATAATGTTATTCATTTTTCATTTCATAAAAATGGTATTATTTAAAAGTATAATTGTTTTTTAAAAGTTATTATTATGGATTTAATTTTATTATGTAGATGATGGATTTAATGAACATGTGGACTATTGACATCATAATATGTTCATTTTTGAGTCAAGTACCGAATATCAACAAATCATCTGACATAAACTTAAATAATATTTTAATTTTTATAACATGTTAATAAGTTATATTAAAGGAAAAATAAAAATTAATAAAGTTCTCAAGAAATTATAAATTATCCTATGTTTAATATTAAGCAATATAACGATTTTACGTGACGAGTGGGACTCAAGGTAAGGGACATCGTCTCAAAATTCATTTATTGAGGAATATTTTGATATTATACACTACCTTCATTTTATATAGTGTATGATCAACCCCTGTTTCTTTTAATTTTATTCAAATGTATAATAAATAAATATTTTTATATGAATTATTTTACTAAATGTTAAAAAAGAATGAATTTTAATGAAAATAGTGACAACAAATTTTCGTTCATTGTGACAATTTTTTGATATTTGGTTTCCTCTACAAGAAATGTTTTTTAAAATAAATCTAAATAAAATATTCCATTTTACATATTTTGGTATCAAAAATTATTTTATGAATGGTTTGATTATATTAGTATCTTGAAATGATTTCTTGTAAATGAATAGCTGAAATGTTATTTTTCAGTTGTGTGTATTTTATGAGTTATGGTTATGTTATAGTTCGTGGGAATTTATTATGTATACGGGTGGTTCCTTGATAAACCAAGGGAATTTGATACCATGATAGCTCTCCAATTCATTGGGTAATGAGATGGATCTAAATGATATTGTTTGTCCATAAATATTTAGGGAACATACTGTGATTTGAATTCAAATTGAAAACATTAAGGTTACTCCCTATGTTTCTGTTAAAGCTATAATGTAAGTATCATATGGATGCCACACGTTACCTTCAAAGATTATGATTGCAATATTTATTTCAATAATATTATTATTTTATGAGGTATTCAAATGAGTATAAATTTATGGGTGAAAATATGATTTTGTGTAAAAAAATTCAACGAGTTCAAATTATTCATGGACTAACGGTTTCACTAATTATTTTATATTCCTCACGATTATATTTATGCTCATACCATGTTTTTGAAATCATTTTCCATTGGGTATAAAGATGGGTAATATAATGGAAGAAGTAAAGATGAATGTTATGATTATTTTTATCAAGAAAAATAAATCATGATTTATTTTAAAAAGTTTTATATTATGAGAAAAAAATATATTGAGTAGACTTGCATACTTTTTAATATTTGAGTTTTTATGTAATAGTTATTGACTTGTTTTATAAAACTCTAAACTAGAAATTATTGTTAATGTGAATTATTAATTTAACTATGGATTTTGTACTATTAAATGATGGGGCCTTATAGTTGGTATCAGATAGTGGTTTAGACAAATTTAATAGTTGTGGTTATATTTACTCATAAGTAACAAGATATATATAACCACAATGGTAGGAATAATAGATAACGAAGTGATTTTAGATAAATTGAATGAGTTTGAAATAACATTAATATATACATCATAGTGTCTATTTTCCTCATACTATAGTATGTGATGATTTTACTAATATACTCACACTACCCTTTTTAGTTTTAGAAAATGGTTGAATCCAGTCGGAACAAAATTAAAATGAATGTTAAATAATATGTTGTGGTACATGGAATATGAAACCTATTTAAATGGTAGCTATAATGAGAACACACAAGATAATTATAAACCAACTATCCAAAGTAAGGATTAACCACCTGAACATCCATGATTTTTTTGATGCATCATATATGAGAGAAACAAATACCTATTTTAGTTTAGTTAGTAATGAGAATAAATTTCTTAGATTTCATAAAAATATGTTTCTTGTAATACCTAATTCCATTACAATTGAATGTGAGAAAACATGAAGTGACTTATGAATGATATAGATTATTTTTTATATCATGTTTTGACATTATCGAATCATAGAGCATGATTATTTTTTCTTTGTGGGAAAAAATTGTTAAGGAATATTATTGAAAATCATGGTTAAAGGATCATGATGAATGCTAAATGATTAAAAATTATACATATAAATGATTCAAGAGTTACGATGATGAAATGTTTAAAGGTATTAATGATCTATTGATGATGGGATTAATTTCGAAGAATTATTCAAGTATGTGTTTTCCTGATGTTTTTTTTTGTGAAAATATTATTTAAAAAGATTTATACCATCTATTGCTGAAATAATTTTAAATGTATAAATAAACTTTAGGATTTATGTGATTGTTATTTTGAATTAATAATAGGATATTACATTTTTGGGCCGAAAAATTAATGGTATTAGAAAAACATTAAGGATAAAATTTGTTCTTGTTATTTTTCATATTTTTTTATCATTTTGGAAATGTTATAAGTGTTATTGAAATTTTATATTTTTAGAAAAATTAAAACCATTACAAAAGGTTACAACCCGTCATGTCGGACAAAGATGTAGGAATTGAACCCGCAACAAAAGGGTGGTAAGGATTTATATCCTTCCACCAGCTTATGTGAAGTCCCTAGTTAGAAATACTTTTTTAGTTAAAATGTTGACTAATTAAGAATAATTTGATTTTGGTAACATATTTTTTGTCAAATAGATATCCTTGGTATTGAAAAATGACTTAGGTATTAAGTTATAAATGTTAATTTGGATGATGTTACCTATTTTGGGATAATTATATGATTAAGGTATATAAAAATCTATGGAATTTAATTTAAGAGTAATGGTTGAATTATATTTTAGAAGAATCATTTATTTTAAATTAGTGAAATGTGTGGAATTTTGTTATTTGTGGAAATTATTTACATATCATGGAGAATATGTGATTAAAAAATTACTTTTTGGTATGAGACATTAAGAATGAGTTAGGTTATTTGAGATATATGATTGAAGGCATCTTGGAGGACTATGTAATCAAATCTTTCTGAAATTTGGGTATCAATATTAGTTTGGATTATATGAAGATTTGTAAAGAATGTTGTTTTTTGGATAGTCAATGTTCAAAATTCGGTATTAATTTTGGATTTTGAATACTAAAAGTAGATATTATTCTATAAACGTTTATAGTATTTGGGGAATCATATTATATAATTCTATCATTTTAGTGTTGGTTAGTGATTTAAGGAAGGATAAATAGATGGTTAATATTTTCTAGATTATGTGATTCAATAAGAAGTTTACTCTACTATTTCAGGAGTAAAATATTTTCTCTTAAATACTCATCATTTTGATAAATGGATGATTTTGTGGTAGAATTTGATTAATGGATGAAAGTCTACTTGGAAAGTAAGTATAGTTTCTTATTTTCGTAATATATGTAGTAAATTAATTCAATAAATATATGAAAAGGATCATAAAATAAAATCATTTTACAGTTACATTTTTTACTAAGAAATAAAATAAACTTTTACCCATCAAATGTTTGTGATTTTCTTATTGTTAGCTTTCTCTTGAACATGTTTTCTATCACTCTCAATTAGAAAAGGATTGTTAGTTTTTCATCCATATCTGTTTTCCTATATAGAATCCAAGTAAGGGTTATCCCTGGTGACCATTGTACATAACCTTATTTCATTAAAAGTGGATGTTGTTTTATCCATATTCTGATTTGGGACTAAAATAAAGATATTTTGAAAAGTGAAACGTTAGATACCAAACCCAAATTTAAAATTGTGAGAATGTATTTTCCAATATAGGGAAGGATGCGACATCCTAGGTAATTATTGAATAAAACATTTTCATTTTTTTAATAATTATGAAAATAGATAGTAACTTTACTTTAAAAAGGATGTTATTTCTATTAGCATAACAAACATTCAACAATTTGTTTCTTTTAAATCTTATGTTTCACCCAAGAGAGAGTTATACCAAAAAATTATATATTATTAATATTATTATTTAATATTTTAGTTATCTAATATCAGTTAGAATTGTGGGAATGAACGATATTAACTAAATTATGAAATATTGGTTTACACATGTTTGTATAAAAATTTATTTGTAAAAAATTAATTAGAAATGAAAATTAAAAACAATTGAATATAATGGCTTCATTTTTATAAAAAACTATTTATGTGAGAATAACTGTGTTTATAAAAAAAATCAGTTTTTTGGATTGTATTAATGCAATATAAATTATGTTTAATGTTTAAAATTCATCTTATATGTTTTCTATACATGATATATGATGAAATACAATTTTATAAACAAAAGCAGCATTTAAACAAAATGCATTTTTAGCAATATTTGATGGAGAACCTTCTTTAAATATATATTATTTTACTTTTATACGTTTTATTTGACAAAATATACTTCTTATTTTGAATAGGGACATTGAAATTTAGTTTGGATAAGCTTTTTGTCATTTTTCTAATAACTTACATATTTTAATGAATAGTGAAAAACAATGCATTTTATTCTGAGACTTATTTTTCATTTAATTTATTTTTAATTTTAGATTATACTTTTATGTGGTTTTAAGGTATAATTAGATTATTTTTTTATAATTTAATCTAATTTATTTCATTGGACTTGTTTTCAAATTAAAATTAAATAGAAAACAAATGTTAACTTTTGAACGTTTTTCTTAAAAACCCATTTTGTCGATTCGGCAATGGGATTAGTGTAAAACCTAATTTTACCAATACTTTGAATTTAATTTTCAATAATTGAAATACATGGTTGTACAATGTTTACAAAATTTGGTCCAATAGGATCAAAATAATTTTTGGTGAATACTAACATTAATATTTTATTTACCACAGTTAAAAGTAAATAGGGTAATTAAAGGTAAAAATAAAATTATAAAATTATAAAATTTTGCTAAAAATGTATTAATATTATTTTATAAGTTATTATCATACATGAACAAACTTGGGAATAAATTTTGAACTTTTGAATCCACATGGATGTGATTATGAAATTTATAACATTTAATTTGATGTAAAAGAAAATATGTCATAAATTAGTCTCTTCTTACTAAAATAATTTCATTATGGGGTAATATTTGTGATACATTCATAAATAAATATTACATACAAAAATTATAATAATACCAAATACATGGTAATTTATTTATAATTTTTAGAAATTAAACAATTAAATTTAATTATGACACATTGATGATGTAGTAATAGATGTATTGACCAATGAATCAAAAAATGATATAATATGAAAACAATAAATCTAATTTGAATCATTTGATACCATCCACGGACTTTGTGGATTAATATGAAATTTTATGAGTTATTTAATATAATTTTTAGAAATAATAAATTTATTGTGATTTTAAAAAAATCATGTAATAAACATTGTCAAAATTGATATAATTCATATTTTGAAAAAAATATTTATTTTAATGATATATATTTTATAAAATTTTACATTTAGAAAAAAATTGATATAACTATAAAAATTAAATTAATAAATAAATTATTATATGTTTCTCATGACTGGGTAATTATTCTTACCCTCTAGGATTAAATTACATGATAAAATGGTAAAAGTTTAGTGGGGTTAAAACAAAAACGATAAGATTTAAAAAATAATTACATATTTTATAATTTAAATTTTATGAATAAATTTGTACACATAATTATCTCATCATCTAACTAATCTAATTTATACCCATTTGGAATCGAAATTTCATTAAAATTAATTAATACTTTTAATAATTCTAAGGGTTACCCTCCCCAATCCTATAAAAATAACTCATTCATCACTATTACCCACACTTCGAAAAACTTTTGGTTCATCCAAACACTACCCAATATCCTTAATAAAATCCATCTACACATAATTGGAGCCTTATATTAGTCATAACACTATTCTTAGAGGTGTTGAGGTGTTATGAATTGTGATCGTCTGAGGGAAAGGTAATGTCTTCATTTACGAGTTTCTATTTTATTTCTTCTTCCACTACCTTAAATTACATTTGAACTGTTATGAAAAAATATCTCTAATATCCAAAATATTATGATATTTTATTATTTAAATATAATCAAAAAATAAATCTCCCCTTCCATTAAATTGGAATTTAGTTAATCGTTCGTGCATACGTGTGGACTATCACCTCCACGAACTGATATAATTTGTTTTCTATAACCATCTCTCAAGAATGGTAATGATGATGGAATTAATGTTTTTATATTATTTTCATCACATATGTATCATTATATTATAATAATATATTATTTATTCTTTTACATTCTATGCACATAAAAATAAATATGTAGTTTTTGCGTACGTGTGAAGTATCACCTCCACAGAGCGATGTGAATCGTTTTAATCCACCAAATAACATGTATGATATATATAAGTATATTTAAATAATTATTATGATTTTAATAATATTATTATAATTGTGTAATGATAAAATAATAATTACCATATTTATTTAATGATCAATAAAAAATTGAAACGTTACTCATGTGTCTGTGTGACCTACCTTCTCCATTATTATAAAATTATTAGTTGTTCGTATCATAAATAAATGGTTAGGTTGAAAATTTTAATTGATGTTTAAAATTGATTATTGTTTCGCTAATTTTATTTTCAAGATAATTCAATTAATGAACACATGGACTATTGATATTATAACAAGTTCATTTTTGAATCATCTATCGAATATCAACAACACATCTGATATGAACATAAATAATTATTTAATTTTCAAGACAGAGTAATAAGTGATATAAAAGGATTAATAAACATCAAAATGTAATAAGGAGAGTATTAATTAACCTAGTTGTATTATTCAAGAAAATAAAGATTTTATTTGACGAGTCGGACTGAAGGTAAGGGAATTCAACTCAATCTCCTTTTATTAGACCATATTTTGATGTTATATACCACCTTCATTTTATATGGTGGATAATCTACCCATTTGTATTTTAATTTCATTAATATGTTTTCAAAATTAATCATAATATATAGAGTATTTTATTAAATTTAAAAAAATGAATAAATTTTTATCATATAAGGAGACAACCATATTTTTACCATCCTGAACATTATTTGATATTTGGCTTCATCTACAAGAAAAAATGTTTATTTAATAAATACCATATTCCATTTTTAGTTATTTTTGTGTTGAAAATGGATATAATAATTAGTTGATTTTATCAATATCCTGAAATGAAATATTTCATTTATAAAGTGGAAGTATTATTTTTTCATGTATGCATGTTCGATGTGTTATTATTATGTTATATTTCTTGAGAATTAACTATGTATGTGGGTGGTTCAGTGATAAATTTAGGGTGGTTGAGCTCATTATTTCTCACTAATACATTGTATAATGAGACAAAGTTAAAAAAATAATGTCTCTCCTAATATATTAAGAAAATATACTATCATGTGTACTCAAAATGTAACCATGAATGTTTCTCTATATGTATCTTTGAAAGCTACAATGTAAGTATGATATGGATTCCACAAGTTACCTTAATGATTTCATATTTCTAAGATGTTTTTTTGGTACATTTTTATTTCATGAGTTATGTAAAAGACTTTAATTTTTTTAAACATTATGATTTTCTGAAGAAAAAAATTCATGATTTTAATGTCTTCGTCGACTAACGGTTTCATTACTCACATTCTATTCCTTACTGATATTTTTTTGCCATCCCATGTTCTTGAATTGTTTTCCACAAGGTATAAGGAATAGTAAGAGAAAGGAAGATGCAAAGATGAATGTTATGAAGATTTTTTTCAAGAAAAAAAATCATGATATATTTTAAATTGTTTTAGATTATGAAAAAATGGCTATTGATTAGACTTCTCTACTTTGTAATATTTGATTTGGTATGTTATAGTTATGGCCAAATTCACTAAAACTATAAACCTGAAAAATATTCAATGTGAATTCTTGATTTATCTATGATTTTGTAATGTTAAAAATTGGGGCCTTGTATATAAATTATATTATAATCCAATAAATGATTTTATATTTCACAGAAAAAAATCTAATGATTGATGTGTATACAAGTGATTTTGATGGAGTTTTTTGATATATTTGTTATAGTGACAGGTTGGAATATAATTTATGAAAAATTATGCTTACACATTAAATACAATAATTATTTTGTTTATAAAAATCATCTAAATAAAATATAATGGTGAAGTATCATAAATATTAACTACGAAGATCTATTATGATATATCAAATAGGTTTGATAGATTGAGACCAAACACACAAGTTTGAAGAATTGTAAAAATAATTAGCATAGTGAACTCCAATAAGGTAACATTACCGATGTTATATATCATGAATCATAAGAAGATTAAAGATCTATATATAGATTATGAAAGGACTTATAAGATTCATTTTGCATAATCCATAGGCACCATCATGTATTCTATGATGATTAATCATCCCAATATCACTTTTTATTTGATAATAACAAATATAATACAATCTAATCTAATTTAGAGTCACTGGGATATTTTTAATAATATCCTTATGTACTTATGAATATGTAAGGATCTATTCTTGAAGTTAGAGGTGAGGATGTACTCATTGAAAGGTATTAAATTGATGTTTCATTCCATGCTGAAAAATACCATATAAGATATCAATATGTTTTTATTCTACTTCAATAGTTAAAATATTTGAGGGCATAATTCTAAAAAAGAAACCATTGTGCACTAAAAAATGACGGTAGAGCACACAATTGCATCAAATTATATAAATGAAGTTATTTAGATAAAATACATTATTGAATTAAGTGTGTATCTCAGCATAGAGAAATAAATAGAGATTTATTTTGATGAAAATGGAGAAAATTATTAGTCCTTGGGACTCCAGTCTCATCAAAGGACCAAACACCTCCTTTCAGAATATTATCTAAATCTATATATTATTGAGTGGAATAATTTAATGAGTTTTTGTGGGGCTAAAACATAGAATTTATAGGATATAATGAAACAATATTTATCATATAATAAAATAATAGTCATATTGAATGTTTTTATATTAGATATATGATAGATTTGATATAATGTTTATAAAATTTATCATGATTTTATAATAAATGAAATATCTAAATATCATTCATTCATGTATGATACCCTTATTAAACATTAATATTGTATTGATAAAACATATCAAATAATGACATGTATATGTTAATAATAGACGTTTTTATAGAGTATTATGGGTTGAATGATATATAAGGATATGTATGATTATTAGTCTTAAATATGATTAAAAGTTAACTCATGAGATAATAAGTCATGCATTATTTACTTGATTTATCCATGAATGTAAATCCCATGGAATATAATATATTAAATAATATTCAGTGGGGTGTATGATTATAATTGAATATTTTTATCTAATGTTGATAGGAAAACATGCATGTGAACTTTTCTACTTTGATACCTTCATTATGACATCATTGACTGTGAGATAATGAGGTGGTGTTTTGGTATGTATTTTATCATGTCACTAGTTGATTTAAATGAATATGGGATTTATCCACATGTAAGTTGGGAAAATACATTTTGGCCTTCAATTGACTAATTGATGAAATGAAATTCCATGTTAAAAAAATGACATATGATGTTCTTACAAATTAAAATGATTAAAATATGATGTAATAAATTCTTTTGATCAATCTAATTAGGGATTAAACAATTTATGATTTGTAATATAACAGATTAATATGTTTCAATTCAAGTGATCACTTGATGCAATGGATAAAAGGAATATACAAATATATATATTTGTACGTATATATATATATATCTGTGTATCGTGATTTATTTGATATGTATTATGGTAGGAATGTCCATATGCTGATATGACTAAGTTTATATGATTCACCTTTATTAGTAACATGTGATATACATATGATTCATATTGTATGTACTGATATGGATATATTTATTAAGGTATGATATTAAATTATCAGGTTTTATGATACATGACATATTATTGATGTTATTTTGGGTTCTTGAGTGTACCCATGTTGACCAAATGGTTTACCATTTGTTATAACTAATTGAGATTTATTATTTATAGATAAAAAATATGTTATGATCATTGAAACGTTCAATGATCACAATAATATAAAAAAACATACAAAACATGTTGCATAAGGTTCCTAAATATATTATAATCCAATGATCTATTTCCTTCATTGAATGTGATAATTACAATTTTTATTTGGAATACTATCAAGGAATGTTTAAAATAACTTCATCCCATTTCTTTATATTTATTAAAGTAAGAGGTTATTTTAAACTATTAGTGTCCAAATGGATCCTAAAATATAACTTTTGGATTCTTGTAGTCAGTGTATTACATTTACATATAAGATCCGAATATATGTTTTTAGTTGATATTACTCAATCATACCCCATCAAGATGCATCACACTAGAGTAGAGATTTTTTTATATATATTTGTTTATTGATTTAAAGTTTTTTTCTTTGAAGATATATCTTACTAATTAATTGGATTCTTTAACTATTTATGATATTGAGTAATTCTAAAAAATCCATCAATTGGTATATTGGCTATCAATTTTTAAAATTTTCCAATTGTTATTATATAGGTTTTTCCATTAATCGTGCATTTTATCATTATATGAAATGAACCATTTCATCTCTTTATATAAAATATATAGTATATAAGAGATATCCCTTCCAAAAGATCATCCGAACTAGAGGATACCAGTTATATTACATTATGCATCCAAAAAAATTGGGAAATACTCATCCCCTTGTCATTTAGTCAATTAATAATATATTTATTGTATGGAATCACATTAAAAAAAGGTTTATAATTAACACACTAATATATATTAGGCTCCCTTGAGGCCTTATTAATTAAAAGTGTTTTTTAGGAATTATAATTTAAATTTTTTATTTTTTTTCAAAAATTAATCCTAAAATATATGATTTAAAAAATCCAAAAAATATCAATCTTGTCAACAACATAAATTCGACCTTAATGGATTAATATTTAATATATGTTGTGAAATTTTGGTGAACATTTAATAAAGGCATGCAGGGTGATCATAATTTTGGTTGGATTTGAAAACTAGTTCATCCACGTGACACTTCACTATCTTCCTTGGAAAAACATATAATAAATATAAGATTCATGCCTTATTTTTTGGGTTCTTCGTGGATTCTATAATAAGAATTGAATTACCTAATATCATTACATCTATTACGGTGATTTTAATTTCATAGCCTATTCATCTTATGGGTGAATCAGTATTTATTATATCTAGAGAATCCAACCATAAATTAGAGGTCCTAGAAAACTTTTATTTCATAAATATATATTGTTCTGTGAAATAGGGAAAGAAACTTTCAAATAATGATTGTTTATATTAAAACCCATGTCCTTATTACACATGAATTCATGATTTGATAGATAATAATACACATAAGAAACCCTATAAAATTGATAAGCTGAGTGTATTTGTGTAATTAATTAAATTGAATAACAACATAAAAGAGGTGGTACATCGCCATTCATTAAATCTTTTTAACATGCTCATAATAATCCATCATAAATAAAACTATATGGGATACCTTGGGGGAAGACATAAGAAAGGGGAGAGATATAAATGCCTTTATCAGAATAAGAAAAGTATAACATGGATAAATTATTACATGTTATACAATATTCATGTAAATAGGTTCTATAAAATGGTGATAGTTATAAACATTAAAAAAATATGCATTATATAGCCTGAAAAATGGAAACATGGGAAATGGTAATAACTTTAAACATGAAATCATAAAAATAGGCCAAGGATACCCTCTCTGACATCATAAAATGGTATAATAACTGACATGATAGATTATTATCCCTCCCAAATCCCGTTTATAATGTCCCTTGAGGATAAAAGATTAGCCATTTCATTTGAAAACTATATAATTTCGGGTGCACCCATCAATTCTGTATCATGTACATGGACAAGGGTGTCATAATGATCATTTAACATAGAATAATTTTTTATAAAATATAATTAAATGATCACATATCATGGAATGAATTCATTATATTCACAAATAAAAGGATTATTGTTATGTATATGTGATTACCCTTGAGTAGAAAAGGTAATGGTTGTCACAATATATTGGTTTGGAAGTGAAATATCATTAGGAAACATCATAAGAATAGAGGTAGTTCATAAAGTTTCATAAAATGTTATAAGAAATGGGAAAGGGTTCCATAATCAATTTTAAATAAAATATACCATAATAAGGATGTTGAAAAAAAATCACATTATTTGTAATTGAAAATAAAAGGTATAAAATAAAAAAATTATTGAATAATAATGAGAAGAAAAGGATACCTTTCCTCGAAAGTGTGATTCCAAAATATTGAGAGAAGCATCAGGGGGGATTGGGGCCACTATAGGAGGACTATATAGATGGTATGGATTATTAATGAAGTCCTGAACTATTTTTTAGTGAATTGGAATTATATTTTAGGTGTGTTTAAATAGAAAAAGAGAGGGGAAATCGTTATTATTTATCAATCTTATGTTTTCGACTGTATATAAAATGTAATAAAAACACAATACTTACCGTGGGTTCTTTAATAGAGGAGTGATTTTAATTATTTAATCTGTAAAATGTCCAAACTCTTTAAAATATTACACTTGGTGATGTGGAAGTGAGTCATTTTCATAACGAAATGATTTTAAAACATTAAAATAAAATGTAGGTTTTGGAGGATACATAATGGATTTATAAAATCAATAAAATAACATTAAAATAACATTATATTAAAATGGAAACATAAATTTTGTATTTTATAGCTTAATATATTTTATTACATCCTTTTCGGGTCATTATGATGTTGTAATACAAACATCACATTTTTACCTTATTTACTTTTTACCCAAAAATTAGACTATCTTGGAAAACTATGGAAAAAACAATAGGATAATTTCAAAGTTATAATTCTAAAATAAATAATTATCTTATCAAAATATTATTTTAAATGTGTTAATTTTTACATTTAACACAATATCAGACTTTTATTGTGAAATTCTAGATTTTTTTAACAATAACAGTTTTCAAACCCTTAAAAATATTTTTTTAACCTGTAATATTATATTATCATATAAACATAATTAATATTATTTAATAATAATATTTTATCAAGAATAATTAATTTTATAAATTCTTTAATTCATCAAAATTATTTTCTTAACTAATAGTACATATTACCCACAAATAAAATTTATGTATTATGGAAACATAATGAAAAACATTATTTAATACGAAGTAAATATAACTGTTATACTATTTAAAATTCATTATATATTCATATTTCAAGGTTCTTGATGCATATCCCAATATTACATCATAAAATTGACTATGTTTAAGGTGTGTGATGGTAATATTTTCATGTGTGGTTCGACAAACATTGTTTAGGTTGTGATTTCAATATGCCTGAAATTCATCTATAAAAGGTTTCACTCATAGTTTAGTTATAGGATATCGTATTAGGATTTTTCAAGGGAAAATCCCAATTATTATATGTCTTTTGGAAGCTCTAGTAAATGGGATTCATATGGTATGATCTCATTGGTCGAGGTGGTCCCATGCTATGTTTTTTGTCAATTAGATCTATATATACCGTATATTTATACTAATAATGTGATCACTATTAAATGAATATAATATAAATTTTTATGATGATTAATGGTCTTTTATATATGATACGATATAATAAAATTTAGTAAGTAAATTATTTTACAAAAACCATAATAAAAAATAGGGAATTAAATACAATTATAATGGAAATTTTATTTACAAAATTTCAAGTTGTTATAGTTTAAATCATTCAATTAAATGTATAATCTTATTCTCTCAATTTTCTTCATAAAGGGGATTATATTGATGGTCTGTTTTGAATAATTGACCGCCCTATTAAAAGTCCCATTGACCAGTTTTCATCATTATCTTCTACCGAGGAACCATGGGTCAGATGCATCTTTTTTGTTGGTTTCTTATAACCATGGTGGTTAATTGGAATACATAAATAATCAACAACTAAATAGGAATATTTTATCTATATATAAAATGAAATTTACAATAAAATATTCTTATGTTTTATGGGTAATGAAATTTATTTCTCCTGGTTCATAGGATTCATGGATGCATTGATCAATGTAAGTCATCATAATCCATCCGTAACTAAATTTACTCAAATTATTTCATTAAAATTGATTTCATAAAATTCATAAATGATTTAGTAGATTCTATGTAATCATCTATGTCACCCATGGAATGGATATTATCAATCATTTTGTGGTTGAATTCCTGTATTGAGGGATAATATTTACAATGATCAGCTTAAATCACGTAAAAAATAGTGAAGGATTCGAATGATTACATTCTATTTTGATGATACATATTCATTTGTCTAAAAAAAATTAGTTGTTTTGATTATATCTCAGTTAATTCTCCATTCATGAAAAAAATATAAAAGAATGATCAATGTATAATAACTACATGGGGGGGACTTTCTTTCTACAGATAATGGTATTTGAACAAAGTAATGATATTTTCCATTGTCAGAGAAGAAATTTTTAAGTATCCCTTATATTTTCTAGTAGAACACTAAATATTCCCAAATCAAAACTTTTCATATCATTAGTATTGATTGGATTTAGAAAAATTCCCTCTAGGTTGTTCTATTAATTAACCTAGAAAGTTTCCAAATCATTATGTGTAGTGACCTATTTTGTGTCATTCCTCAATGTTAATTTTCCATCTCATTAAAAATAACCTATATTAAGATTTCATGATTATGAATAATCAAAGTGAGATTAGTCACTATAAAGTATTCTAACTTTTCCATCAATAGAATAATTCATTCATTCATAATAGGAATAGGGAATTTTTTCTTGGATGTGAATTCGTGATCTTCCTAAGAAGGAATAATTGTTGATTACTTGATTAATCTTCCTAAAATCTTAATAAGAAATGCGGTCACCAAATTAATCATTTATCCAAATTTTCCCAGGGTATTGATATTAATATTTTCTCATATTCATGAATTATCAAATCAAAATGCGATAAATTTTTCTCATTATATACTAAATAATGGGAAGAAATAATAATTTTCTATTATCAACCAAGGATTAATGAATATTGAAAACTCCAAGAATATGAGATATGTTTAAATTTATAGTGTTCACTTTAATTGTAGCTTAAAAGTATTATTCTATAATAAAATGGTTGTCTTATGCATGAAGGGATGAATTTCAACCCTATACATTTCATCATTTTCTACTTCACTTTCAAAATCATGAGGACATGATAAACATTAAATTATCATATCTAAAATTTTTATAGAGATATGAAGGTAATGTAACATTTAAATTCATTCAATAATGATATAGAGTTGATATAACACATTATAGTTTTGAGTTAAAGACCTATTCCTCCTACCAGGTGGTTGTTCCCAAGAATAAGATCTTGAAGGATGAGTTTGTTGCATTGATATTGCTTCCCTCGATCCAGAAATAGAATTTTTTGGTAATTTTACTACATGAGGTCCAATTAGATTCATGTTTATATATTTTAATGTTTTATTAAATAATTTTCTATCTAGTCATCAAACCGAATACTAAATTGAAGAAGAATAATTCTTATATGGTTTGATCATAGACTAATGTTCATGTTTATATTTCTGAACATCCATTCTTTTATATTCAAAAATATGTGTGATCTCATTAGGTTTGTCACAAAAACCCCAATGTCATATTTATCCTTGTCTCAACTACCTCTTAATCGTGCAATATGACTATTTATATGTAACTCTATTTCCTAAGAATAGTGTTTATCAGTATAAGGATATCTTAGATGAATTAAATTGACTAAACCAAAGTGAAATGCATTATTAGAGGAAAATTTGATTTGATTCAAAAATTCTCATACTCCAATTAGTGGGTGAATAAATTTAATGAAGGTTTCCAGCGTTTTGGGTACCCATAGTGGTTCCACTTCCAGTGTTTTTCTCTATTTGCAATAATGGTATTTATTTTTAGAAAGGTAATGTATAGAAGATGTGTATAAATGGAAAATTTTGGAATTTTGGAAAGGATTAGCTGATTTTTTCTAGGTATGATGATATAATTTTCACATTGTACTAATATTTGAGTTATCATATCATCAAACATATTTGAAATTTTCTCTAGTATTTATTTACAATCTACTATTTTATATTGAAGAGAATCCAACACATATTTTATATGTGTCATGGTATTGTCTATAGTTTTAAAAATTACTTCAACTATCCATTATAGATAATATATTAATAAAAATAACTATTCACTAGTATCACTTTTTTATTTATACAGGTGATCATTTAATTATACTTTATCACGATTTCTTATTTATTTCAATGAAATAAAATACTTATCCAGTTTCTAAATAATGTATCCATCAACATGATAATTCAAAATATAATAGACCATTTTAATTTTATTTTTATAGTTATATTAATTTTTATCTTTGATTATATTCTATGTATTTGTATAGTGTAGGTATTGTTATTTATTGGGAGGTTTCACTTTATTAAATTTTATAGGTTTTGGAGTAAGAGTTGGAACTTGTACAGGTTTTATAGTGTTGGTAAAAGTCTCCAACTTCATAGATTTCTTCTATTATGGCCCAATTTTATATGAAGTCTTAGTTTTGTTGTATCAAATAGGATCTTAAAAATGTTATTCTATTTAAGTTTTATATTGAAACACTCCAGGTTATATTTGCGGAATAATAATTTTTTCTTGCTCACCCTGAATATTACACCCATAAATTTCTAATTATTATTCATGTGGGATCTGTCTATCACAAAAAAATAATACATTTCAATATTGAAATTAAATATATGAGTCCTTTTTTAGACTCTGTGCATTCAGAGAGGACATGGAATTCATTTATCTTCATGTTGAGATTAATTGATCAGGGAATTGTCATGTAGGATCTTCTAAACGAATGATGTATCTGGTTGTGACATTTATGTTTTTAAATTAATTAAGACCTACTAGAGTCTACATTAATCATTTAGTATTCCCTTCATTTGGTTTCCATAGCATTTCTAGTGCTAGGGAAGACTCTAACAGAAACTGTGAAAGAATCTATTCTTGGTCTCTAATTAAATTTAATATTGAAAGTATGGGTTTCTAAATGTTGGTTGGGGGAGGAGTAAAGTCCAACCATTAAATAAACATTTTCCACTCTGGTAACAATGGTACATGACAATCAATCATGGAATCTATTTTAATGATAACAGAATCCAATACCTCTTCTTGGAATTTTTTTTATTAAACTAAAGTTTAAGATGGGAAATATTTTCAGGCTTAATATTATTATATTTTTAGTTAATATGGTTATTAAATTTCATATTATATATTTATATTATTTTCTTAAACTAATGGTGAATATTTTCTTTTTATAAGTAATTCTTTAAAATATATCTGATTTTTACTCAAATGAATAGGCTAGTTTGATATCATGTTTACGATAAGGTTCAATTCTACTCAAGTGGGTTTATAAATCTCATTTTATTGATGACATTTAGTAAGAATAGGTATTGTATATTTGTATTAATTGTTTCATTTTTTGGATACACTTCCCATAATAGTATTTAAATTTATCAAATCAATACTTAAATCAGGGGCTCATATTTGGTATACAATTTTATTAAAAAATTTCCCTCAAACACTTATGGTAGGGGGTAAGTTATAGATGTATCGATACATCTTCACTTCAATTTATCAGTAGCTCGCAAAGGGGGATGATACTAAATGTTATGAGGGGAGTATCTAGATTAAGATCCTCTCTTATTGGTCAATAATGTTCCCATTTTAGATACATTTATGTAAAAAAATATCTATAGAAACTTCCTTGTTTTCCCACTCATTCCCTATATCATGCTCCAAGGTGTCATTAGGAATTGTATCAAAAAGATTCTATATTATGATTATCATATCTAGATAAAAATTCGATACCATGTTATAGAATGATGGGGAATCATTGGCCATAGTATAAAAAATCAGGTGTAGGTAGTAATACTATTTCATTATCAATTTACAAGAATATCAACTGGATTTCTAACCCTACAAGGATGCAATGTAGAGACCTTGACGCTAGTCACCTAGATCTAGAGTATTAATTATTACATTGGCATAAGATATCAAGAATCAAATCCTTATGCACTAAATTGTTTAGAATTATTTGAAAATAAAATATATAATTTTTTCCAGAATTAATTTTGAAATCAAAAATTACAACATAATGTTCTCAATAATATCACTATTCCCATTAGTAAAAACATAAACATCAAAAAAATACTTCATGTATTCCTGAGGAATATAAAGAAAATAAGGGTGAGCTTAAATACTATGATGATTTATGTATTCTGTAATCTATTAGTAATCAATAAATAATAAAAAATATAAAAAGGTAAATAACTTAACACTTATTCAATTTAATCAATAATTGGGATACCATAATTAGATATAGAATAATCAATATGGTAAGGTAAATAACTAAAATAACGTTAGAGTTAATCGATGAAATAATAATGAAAAGCACTTAGAGATAATATCATACTAAAAACCTTATTGTTTATAATAACTAAATAATTAATGAAGGAAATATGTAATTATTGGAAAACATGATCTTAGGATTCATGATACCTTTACCATAATGACCTTTCACAATATGTTATAAGACTATAGGTAGAAACCCATTTAATGCTGGCTTAACAAATTACCTCACACGACTATTGATTCATCGGGGGTTTATATAATTCCAAGCCCCACCCATCATTGCAGGTCTAAAGAATTCCTCACATATCAAATGATTGATTTATTTCATGAATGAGTATTCTTTATCATCAAATATATGTATTGAGTAAAAGATATTTATTTTTCAATATTTCCCCGGTCAATTAAATATCTTTCAATGGAAACACCATATTTAAAACTAGTATATATATTAGGAAATAAAATTTTTCATTATAAATAATGTGTAATTTTTTGAAAAATTAAATATCCAATGACCACAATAATTAATATAATTGAAGGCAAAATAAAAAATTACAAAATGAATCAAGGAATTGAATTTCAATAAAATCCTTGGACCAAATGATCATAAACCATCTATAAAAATGAAAATGATAGTATTAATACAACATATTCCCATTATAATATGAATTAATTTTTTCATTCATTAATGAATTGAAATACCAAAAAAAGATTATTAAAGACATTGTTGATAAAAATATTATTTTCTTTTTTTAAAACGTTTTAATGAAAAAAATTTACTAAACATTTTTATAATAATTTTCTTTAGAAATAATATTTGGAACTTATAAATGATTTCTTAAAATACGGTGTGGCTGTAAGGATATGAAATTATGTACATACTAAGTATGCTATTTTAAATATTCCTTTCACTATTCTGGTAAAATCCTAAAAGTGTATTTTAAAAAACATGAATATTAAATTGATATAATTTTATAAAAATGCCAAATTCATTAAAATTCATTTTATTAAACATTATTAGAAAATATGGTCTAGGAAGAAAACATGTTTCCAACTGAAGAGACAAATTATGATATATTTTCATAAAACATTTTTCAAATTATTTTAAGCATTAATAAATTAGAAATGGTAATATTACTTGATAATTTTTAGGAATAACTAGAGGAGAAGAAAGTTATATGTTTTTTCAAATAGTGATTAAATAATTACCTATAATATAAAATAATGTGTAAATAATCATGAATATAATTAGATTGTAAAATAAACCATTGAAAAGAAGATAACGTTGAAGTGAGAGTCAATAAATTAGTCCATTGTTTTAATAAATTGTAAATCCAAATGAAGATAGTGGACTAAATAAAAAATAATAATTGATTACAAATATTTTATTGGACTATCAATGAAAATGGAAATGAAATAATACAAAATGGAAAGAAATTGATTTATGAAATTATTTAACACATGGTAAAATTTATGTCAAATACCCTTTGAGGAAAGCGTTCAAATTAAAACCTAAAATATCATGAATTATTATAGAATCATTATATTAAAAGTAAATCAGGAAATAAGAAATGAACATATTATATGTATAAAATGTAATTAAATATAAAAAATATTAAATAAAACATAAAATATCTATAGTTCATTACACACATAATCATATCATGAAATAATCAATAAAGTAAAAGTTTTTTCCAATGAATGAAAATTGAGTAATGAAATCTTGTACCTCACGCATCCTTCTACATGAGTACGATTTAAACACTTATATAGTGGTTCTAAACATATCATTATTTTATCAAATTAACATATAAATATTTATAATATCATATATTATATTTTATAACATATTATCACCTTCTCGTTACTAATGATTCATTATTTTCATTTTTGTCTGTTAATTTTGTTGTTTTCTCTTGCCTATGTTTTAAGAAATTTACATTACTTGGTTATATAATATAGATAAATAATATCATTAAAAATAATAATTATATAGTTATTATATTTATATATCAACTATAAATTTAGGAAATTTTTTTAATAGGGTATTGACAACTAATGTATGTTACAATCATAGAGATGGTAGGTCATACGTACAAATGGTTAACATTTCTACTTTTCAATGATCATTCTGTAAAGGATGTACATAATATTATAACCCTTAATAATGATAATAATATCTTATATGTAATATTATTTATTAAAAAATTCTTATATATGACATCCATGTTATATGGTGATGAAAATATAGTCACATTTATTCATTAAGGTTACAATCCACACGTAAACGAATGAGGTTATCATCATTATGGGAGTGGAAAATGTAAGAAATAAAATGATATATTCTCAATTAATAATTAAAAATAATTCATTAATATCACATATATTTATCAAATTTTTTATTATTATTGTCCAGGTAAATCATTATATAAAAATGAATCACATCTCTTTGTGAGGCTTTAGTCCACCACACGCATGATCAATAATTTCATAACCCATTTAATGGATGTAGGGATGGTTTTATTCCATTAAAATAAAAAAATATAAGTATATTTCATATAATTATGTTATGATATCATTATTTTTCAATTATTATATAAATATTTTGTGGCAGAAATAAATTAAAAACGCTCAATGAAGAATTTTTTCTCCCCCTTGAGTGACCTATTTTCAATTGAAAAAAACCGTTACAAGGATGGATTAATTAAAAAATTAAGGATTATTGGATGATAGTAGTGTTGTTAGGATGTGATTTAGATAGTTCCCTTCCCAACCAAGAGGGTTCTCAAATGTAAATATGAGAGAGGAGTGGCCTTCTATCTATTTAGTGAGTGGCACACTTGAAATTTAGGAGATGATAAAGGCGAATCCAATTTTCTTATAAGAAAAAAGGATATAAAATGTATTATTATCCCGAAATATACATTATCGGGTTTTAATATGTAAATATTTATATTTAATACAAGTTGTAGGTCATTTTAACCCTTTTATTTTCAGTTTAACAAACACTAAATTCATTTTGACCATAACTACAGTAAATAATTTTTATTGTTTTCACTTATCATTTTGGTCAAAAAATATATTGACAATATTGGATAATAGAAACTATTCTGATTCCAAATATTTAATCTATTTCTCAAAATTTCTTTCACATAAGTAGAAAATTTTAATTTAAAATCATTCGCACATACACAACCAGAAAGGGGGATTTCAGAAAGGAAATTTTCAAAAGTAAACAATGATTTTATATCAAAATTAAATAGAAAAATGATAAAAATATCCTAAATTAGATTAATATATATATTTTTTAAATAATTTTACTTTAATACCAATTTAAAATATAATTTAACATTATAAAAAATTAACAGTTAATGGAAATTATAAATTAAAAATCAGTATTTTTCACTATTCATAAAAATGAAGTATTCCAATAAAAATATCAAAGAGTTAACCTAATATAATTTTCATACAATGGTTTAAAAATTTAAATACTTTTCCCACTAAATTTTTATAAACTGGTAAAATTTAATTTTAAATTATGTGCCAAAATCCGGACTAAACATACTTTTTGAAAAAATACAGTATTTCAGAAAACATTTCTTGATTTGGAGTTTATTATTTTATTTATAATCAATTGATAAAAATTATTTTCATAATTTGTTTAGTATTATAAAAACCTTCTAATTTAAGAAAAAATTTATAATTTTATTGTCTATCAAAATTCATTTAGGCTCGAGGTTATATGTTCTACAATCTATAAAAGTGAATAAATTTAATGAAATTAATTTCATGGATTGTTTAAGCTAGCTATTTCATGTAACATAATCAATCAAAAAATTTATTTATTTTATAATTTTAGGGTTTTACATTCTTTACACCTCAAATAAATCATGTCCTTTTAATTTGAACCAGTTCGTGGTAATAAAGGGTTTGATATTTGAAAATTATTTGTCTAAAAACTAATGACATAAAAAGGGATAATAAAATAACCACTTTGTTAGTGAGAAACTGAAGTACAAATTTTACATAACATGGTATGTATGTCAAGGAAATTTAGTGGAATATTATGATATGGACCAAGAATAAAATCACATATTTTTATAGATAATGAAAAATGATATATATTATAGAAAAGTGACTAATTAATGGAAATTTAAGGGCCTTAAGACCATAAATCTATTACTATTTCCAAGACAATTTTATTCCTTATATAAGAAGGTAATCATGTAACATTATTGTTTTAAAAATAATTTCCTTGTATTTAGGAATTCCATTACTAACTAATAATATAAGTAAATATAATTACTTGATCTGCTTCAATTTTATAAGCACAATTTCATCATTTGGTTGTGTTTTGGTAAATTTCCAATTCATCGCATAATCCATGAAATGAAAAAATTAGTTTTTAATTCTTAAAGTAGTAAAATCACTTTTAATATATTGTAAACTGTATAGAATAGTTTCAATTCATTATGTTTGTCTCTAACTATTTTTCAAAACCATTGTGGTTAGAATAATTTATCCAAAATAATAAACTAATCTCTAATCTTCAATAGTAACACCACATTAATCATGAATATTTATTTGTCAAGTATTTATGTAAAAAATGGAATTTTTTCAAAAACATAACATTTCCTAGTGGTATTTGTAAATCCCTTATTAAACATGGTCATTGGTTTAATCCCATAACCGTTCTGAATGAAACTATTTTTCCATCTTCCAAAACTATATTAATATAATTCATATAAAATTAATAAAAAATATAATAGACACCCTTGAAATAAAATAAATCATTAAATAATATTTTTATTTAGGTTTTTAAGATAAATTACTTTATTTTATTTTATTTTACAATGTCTAATAATCTTATTTGATCATTCGTAAAATTTTATTAATGGTCATATTCTCCATACTAGTTATTAATAAAATTAATATTTTTATATAAAAATTTAAAGGAATTATTCATCAAATGACTTGTCCACTATAATATATACTTTACATATATTTATCCCAAAAAATCCTTCATCTTTCTAGACTCCCATCATATAAAACCTAAAATGGGTGATTTAGAATTTGTACTTATGTTCTATCTTAAACTCAGAATACCATGGTGTTATCCATAAGACATAAGTTAATGAATACAAATATACATATAAATTTAACACAATCCTTAGATATTTCATGATTCTTGTAATGAAAATATTATTTGTAAAATAAATAAATAGTTTCATTCTTGAATCACAATACATAAAAACATCATCTATTTTATTTCAACATAGGTCCTTCCTCGGTCTAGGATTAACCTTTATAAGTGGTCATCGAATCAAATAATTCCTATTATATCCACATTTAAGAAAAATAATGATAATTGGATCCTTATGATGATACTTATTTCCTTCCATTATAATCATTATTTTCCATCATTAATTCATTTATTTATGTCATTTCATTCCACACAAAAATAACATTAAAATCCCATTTAATCACCTTCTTTGGTTTCTCTATCCATATTTCTGACAGGAATGAAATAGAGCCTTCTTTTCTCCATTTTCTCCACCACTTGATAACTTATCAAACCATATTATTCCCTTATTTTTTGCTTCTAATAGTTGGATAATGTATATGTTTTTAATAATTTTTTTGGGTAACTGATTATGAATAATAAAAATATATTTCACTCCAGTCATCATCCCATTATATTTCTTATAGTCACCACATATTCTTTCACATGAAATTTTTCTTGATTCCATTGGGTTTCATCCATCGAATAAAACCAAAACTCATAGTGTGAGAAACAATAATCACAGTGTGGAAAACAATGAATTACTTATATGATATCTAAATCATGGAACATTATATTCAAAATAAGAAAAAATAGATTAGACCAAGGTTATTTATTAAAACTATCTAGTCAAACCCTTCATAATAGTTGTAATGATAATGTCATTTATCTAAATTATATCACTTAATAGTTTTAAAACATATTCACAGTTAATCATACTCTTATGAAATAGGTCAGGACCTAGTCAAGACTAATGTTCCCTATTCAGATGTATAACCCCTATGTACATCTATTCCAGAACCATGCCCAATTATTGTATCTATATAGGGATTTGTTTTTAATAAAAACCACATAACCTCTTCCACAACAAAATTTTAGTATTATGTTACCTACTTATTCTCAAAGTATATCATGTGGACATGATCTCTAATCTACGTTTTCCTAAATCTAGTTCACAAGGATTCTACTAAAGTTGGCCCTGAATGATTTGGTGACAGGTACAATTATTATTCATTCAATAACAATGAACCTAATATTTGATTTTGGGTCTACACATTCATTCATATCTTTAAATTTTAGTAGAACTATTCAAAGAAAACATCAAAATTTGAAGGTGGAGTTGTCTGTGAGAATAAAAAAGGGATATTATTTCATAAAATGGCTATAACTCCTTCGTGGTGAATGTTTCTAGACTGTACCTCCCAGAAAATATTATCATACTCCCATTGGTAGAGTTTGATGCTATTTTAAGAAATTATTTCCTATCGTTATACCAAGTCAACATCAACTGTCATGAAAGGTAGATTATTATTTACATCCCAAATAATCATACACTTCAATGAAAGTTTATGAATGATGGAGAATCTCCATAACAATAATTGTCTCAATTTTGGATATTACTACCTTATGAGAAATAATATCTTCCTCAAATTATTGAGAAGAAAGTAGAAATCATGATCAAAGAAAATTCCATTGTGGGTTACTACACTGATGTGTTGCCCGAAGAGTTGTATGGACTTCTTATTGATCACGATTTTGATTTCTCAATTGAAATTATTTCCCATTATCTTATTATATCAAAGAAACCATATAGAATAACCACCTCTGATCTAGAATAAATGAAGAAGTAATTTCATGAAAATCTGGACCTGTGTTGTATACGCTCAAGTGCTTCACCATGGGCTGTACAAGTCCTCTTTCATGTAGAAGGATAGATCAACATGAATCTACATTGATTATCATGATCATAACAAAATAATGATAAATAACAAATACCCATACCATGTATAGATGACATGTTCATTCATCTATGTGGGTCTAGTTAATTTAATAAGGTGCTAATTTATTTAGGATATCACCCATTAAAGAAAATGAAGGAAGATATTTATAACACTAAATTTAAATGTGGAATGGAAACTATTGGTTCATAGTGATTCCCTTAAAACTTATTAATGATCTATTAATTTTCATGGATTTAATGAATATATTATTTAGATATGCCCACAAAAAAATTATGGTATCCTTTATTGATGATATGTTAATATTATCAATGTTTAAGGAGGAGCATAAGGATCATCTAAATACTGTGGTGAAGACATTGCATAGGGATAAATTATATTAAATGTACATAAAATGTGAGTTATGGATAAATTAAGTATAATAATTAGGGTATTTTATATCTAGAAAATGTATATATGTACACCCTTTGAAGTCAAAGGCAATCAAAGAGTGACTTAGGCCATCATTTGAAATAGATATCTATAGATTTGATAGACTATCAGGGTATTACCGACCATTTTTAAGAAGTTAGTACAATTGTTATAACCACTAACTAAGCTTAAGTGGAAGAGAGTGAAGTTTTTTTGGATGAGTTAATGTGAATACTACTTCAAATATTGGAAAAAGAGTCTTATCACTCCACCACTGCTCATACTACTGATAAATTGGTAACACATTATATTATACAGTGGTGCTTTAATGATGGTCGTAGACTATTTTCTAATTCTAAATGATAAATTGATATCCTACTCCTCAAGAAAGTTGAAAATCCATGATCAAAACTATCATATGCATGATCTTGAGTTATAAGCTATGATCTATTCATTGAAAATTCAATGAAATTATGTTTATATGGAGAAGTGTGAGATATATGCTGATCACAGGAGTCTTAAATATATATTCACATAGAACGATCCTACTAGGAGATAGTGAAGGAAGTTAGAGATCATCAAGTATTATGAGTTATCAATGCCTTTCTATTCTGTTAAGTAAAATAATGTGGTAGATTTACTATGTATAATGGATCATGTATGTTTATCAATGATGATAATTAAGAATCATACAATATTCTTATATTCGGAAAGGATAGACATTGGAATCATTAAGGAAGTAATGTCAACACTCTTTTCTCAAGTGATTGCTCTAACATACATTATAGGGAAAATCAATCATGCTCCAAAAAACTATGTAGAATTATAGAAGAAGGTGAAATCTATAAGAAAGGGGAAGTCCATGATGTTTAAAATTTACATAGAGGGAGTTGTAGGCTTTTTTGCTTGAATGTGTGTACCATCTAATCCATAGATAACGATCGAGCTTCTAAATGATGCACATAGGTCATCCTTCTCAATTAACCCAGGGATCATAAATATTAATCGAGATCTCTGATAAAATTATTTTTTTTGTAAATAAGAAAAATGGGATCACCGAATATACATCAATGTTCCTATTATGATAGAATGTGAAGGCTGAAAGAAAAAAATATAAGGGGATTATGAAACCACTACCCATACCAACATTGATGTGGGATAAAATTTCCATGGACATTGTCATTGGACATCCAAAGACATCTGGAGGAATGAATATTATATGGGTTATTGTGGATCATCTTACAATGACATGTCACATTATCACAATTTGAGTGAACTTGTCACTAGATCAACATGAACAGATATACATCCAATAGTTGTAAAGGTTCTATGGATTATCACTATCGATTGTATTTGATCCATATTAGAGATTTATCTTCATGTTTTGGAAAAGTCTCTAACGTGCTCTAAGACTAGAGCTGAGCTTCAGTATGGTTATCATCCTAAAAATTATGGCCAAACTGAGCTGACTAATCATGCACTAGAAGAAATGTTGAGATCATGTTTTATGGACTTCAAAGGAGGATGGGACTAACATATAACTCTTGTATAATTATCCAATAATAAAAATTTCCACTCAAGAATACTAGAGGAACCAAATGAGTATCTATATAGGGAAAAGATGTCGAACATTGACTCTCTGGGATGAAGTCAATGAACATAAGTTGATAGGACTAGAAATTGTCAATGAATTGGTTAAAAATTGAAAACCATTCTGCAACAGATCAAGGACACCCAAATTTGATAAAATATATATACAAAAATCATTGATGAGACCTCAAGTTTTTGATTAGAGACATGGTAATCCTCTGCATATCTCCATGGAATAGGATCAAGAGATTTTGAAAGAAAACAAATTTATGTCCCAAGTATATTAACCCCTTATTTATCCTTGATTATGTTAGAGTTATGGCATATCAACCAGCACTTCCACCTACAATGTCTCAAGTACACTAGGTATTCAATGTCCCCCACTTGAGGACGTACTTACTATATCCCTCAAATGTATTGAATTCATTGGTGGTACCGTGGTAAATGATCTCTCTTATAATGAACAGATGGTGGAGATCGTGGAGCATAGATATAAATTTCAACATAATAAGACTACTCACCCGATCAAATTACTATTTTATAACCATAATCATGAAAAAGAAAAATGGGAACTAGAGGAAGTGATGATGGAGAAGGGTCCTCATCTATTTTCATTATAGTATATAAACTGAAATTTCAAGGGAGAAGTTTCATAATTGTTGGAGAATGTAACAAACTAAAATTTTATCATTGGAAATCTGTTACATATAATTATTTCATATTTTGTAATAAACAAATCACATTACAAACACAAAAAGAACGTCATAAATGAATATTTAATGATATAATGGGTGTTTCTAGAAGTAAAGGAACTTGTTCTAATTAAAATGTAACATGCCCCATGTAATAATAATACGAAATTTATGAATAGGAAATCGTCCATATGAACTGTAACATCACCTAGAAAACTATAAATAAAATATAGGAATAATATAATATAAATCATGATATAATTGTATTGTAGTATAAGTTTGTAAATGTTTTAAAAATTATTAATTAAGAATTAGTGTTTTTATAAGTGATAAATATATAATTAATATTTTATAATTAATATAATAATTTAAATGAAAATAAATTTTCATAAAATTTATAAAAGAATTATTTTTATTTGCAATTATGATTTTAAGATAATTTTAAAAGACATTATTAATTTTTTTCAAAGTGTTATAAAATAAGTAATAATTTTAAAATATGTATTTTTCATGTAAATGAAAATTTTAATTAAAAATAAAACAACATATACATTGAAGAATAGTTTCCTTAAACGGAATTAATTTTTTAATTCTACATGTCAAAAATTGTTTTGGGTGAATTTTTTAGAATTTTCTAAAATACAATAATTTTTAGTGAATAGTAAAATATTATAATTTAAAACAAATGATAAATATATGAATTTTTCAGAAATTATTTTATGTAAGAATGATGTAGGAATAATTAATAATAAATCACATAAAGTAGATAATTTATTTACTCACAAGAATTAGTTGTATTTATTTTTATGAACCAAAATAATAAAAAAATGATTAAAATAATAAGAAAACACTCCTCTCCTCCACCGTAAATACCACCTTTTCTCGTCACACCTCCCTGATTTGATACCTATCCAATGTCTACCCAATACACTTACCAAACCCTTCACCCATTTATATCATCTCTTAGTCTCATAAAAAGTCCAAAACATTTTCATTAAGTTGGTTATCAGGGAGGATAAATTCAAGAGGTAAATTCCTCTTTATTTTCTTTTACTTTCTTTTCAATTTATTTTCCTTTATTAATCCATCATCACCTCCCCTCATTCATGTTATATGATAACTCTATTAACATTAATATATGATAATTGTATAATCAAATTAAATAATATATCACTAAATCCTTTCTCCCACCAATTTATTCAAAAAAATCAAATTACCATTTATGAGGTGTTGGTTTATCCACAATGCGGTTGATAAGTTTTCATTTTCCTTTATCTCCTTAAAATATGGAATTAAATCCATTATAATGGTTGAAAAATATTTTAAATTTTTTTATTTATCCATTTTTCATTATATAATTAACTTATAATCATAATACGTAATGGTAAAACAAAACAAGTTTTTCATGATAAAAATCCTGAAAAAATTAATCATAAATGATTATAATTAACATGTTATTTAGTAATTTAACCACATATTTGGAAAAATAATAATATATAAGACCAGTTAAACATTTTTCTGTTCATTAATAATAAGTAATATCAATTATGTATCATTATACCCAATCTAAATGAAATTCCATACTCATATGCAAGTGAAGAGATCAAGAAAACTAAAAAAATCAAACACACTAGAATAATGAAACTGAAAACATTAACTCATCATAGTGTCCATAAATGAAGATAATAAAATTATAATAAAACAATTATATGTACATAATTTTATTTAGTTGTTAATTAATTAATTTAATTTTATTATTCATGACATTAAGATCAAGTGAAGATTTGTTTCGTACATAAGGTAAGGGATTCAACTCAAACCACCGTTCTTCCATTAGGTTAATATTCCTCTCTATTTAGCCCAATGTAATGCCTCTTTATTTTTATATAAATCATATAGATTTTTTTATATGTTCCAAAAATATATATTTATGTCACATCATCCCAATTTTATGGGGAAATAAATGATTAAAAACTGTACCTTCTCAATTTTCCCTGATAAGCAAGCCTGATTCCTGGGAACTTCTAGATTTCATAACCATTTTCAACTAAACTCCACAATCTGTTTTAATCCCCCATTAATTTTTTAAAATCACAAAGTTATAATCAAAATATATCATGGTAAATTTATGGTTCTATACAAACCATTATTCCCTTTCTATTTTAAGGAATCATTAATATTTTCATTAAACCACACAATTTTTTTTTATTTCTAATGTTTCTTAAATACTATTTTTAAATGTATTTACTTAAATTTGACATAACATATCATGATATATGCCTATATTCCCTTATTAATGCCCATGTATGGTTTAAATACAATATTTTATGGGAAACATTATGATATTACATAATGTTATGTCATTCCACGTGATTATTATACTCAATTCATACCATGGGTAACAATTATGTTTATGTTTGATTCATTATGTATTATTATTCATGCGGCACAAATATTCATGAAAATGTTATAATGGGATGGCCAATATATCACTATGATGCATTGGGTAATGTTTAGACTCATGAGATGTCATGTGAAGTGGTCTTGGTGGTTAGCCTTGACTCGTTCTCCATATGCAATAGTCTTAGTGGTTAGCCTTGACTCGTGATTCTTGTGCAATGAGCACTGACTCGTTTTTAATTAATCTTTTATATTTTTTACACATTTTTTATACCATATTTATATTTTTCCACATTAGACATGATATACATGCTGATGTTTATTTATGTTCCATGTTCATTTTAAGTCATCATGTTTTGATTTATAACCCATGTGTTGTGCATAATACATATATCTATTCTCTTTCTCGAAATTTTTTATCATACATTGTTCATGTATTCCCTATGATATCCTATGAAAATGTAAGGGAATAAATGAAGTTAGGACCCCATTATGAATATTAAATAAAATATGTTTTATTTTGGTTTAATGTTGTTAAATTATATATCTATTATCCTAAATACATTATTTTTCAGGATCCAGTGTTTTTATTTAATTGTTTAGTATGCATAAAATCAAGTAACAATGTGTGTAAAGGTGTAAGGTCACTATATTTTGTTATTATAACATATAAATAACTTATTCCCATATAATAATAAAATACTATTATATGTAATTTATAAATATCTATTTAATATTATTAAATTTTTATGAACATATCATTTCATAGGACTATTAAAAATCATATATACCACGCTTGATGAATGGTTTATTCATTCATAGTATCATTTTAATCATAGATGAAAATATAATTCATACATTAATATTATGTAGGTAGTTAGATTGAATTTATGGAAAAGTATCAAGTATTATATAACTACCCAAAAACATTACATATACCCCTGATCATCTATGTTTATCATATGTGGATGTAGATTATTCTTATATAGGTAGGCTAAATCTCCATTTGATCTTATGAACCATCAATATTATCCTTCCCAAAATAATACCATTCGAAAATCAAACCTCAACCATTATAGTTAACTTTAAATAATTATGCTAAAAATTTAACCAACTTTACACATAAAAAGAATGAATTCCAATTTTCAACATTAATATTCAATATCTTACTATGTTAATGAGATTTCTCAACGATCATCATGTTTGAGGGAAATATTACATGAAATTTAATTCATACTTTTAATCACATATTTAGTAATCATATTGGTATATATCAGAACCCATTTTCATATTTCCTATTCTTGGTGATGAGAATATCATGTACTTTTTTTCTAAGGAAGTCATGTAAGATTTTTTCTTAAAGATGGTGATCATATTTTCATATAGGGATCATGATAGTTTATTTAACATGAATATAATTACTCAAAACATGATCAAAATCTTACAGTGGTAGTGTATGCATAGAAAACATGATTTCAATATAGTTTTTTGGTAAATATTACATTATATATACATATAAGAAGATCATAAATAATATCTTCATCCCATTAGATTTAACATGAATATAGTATTTATGGTTTCATTATTTATGGCCCTTTATTATTGGTTATGAATATACACTAGTGAAATAAAATGACGGATTATATTCTTTAATATGTAAATTTCATTTGAATAATTTTCATTACAATAAGGATGATTGTAAAATCATCATTCTATTCTATATATATTATTAGATGATGTGGAATATGTTGACAGAATGGTATTTCTATATATTTTAGTTTCCCCTATAATATTATTATTGGAAAGGCGGTACTTTTTTCTGATTTAGAATATATTACTATAACATATTCCAAAAATTATAGAGATACCTTTGATTGATTTTGTATCATAACATATTAGAATATGTATTTCTAGGATAATTTGTATCAGTTTATCCTCAATATGAGATTGTGTTTTTATTTAGTCTATGGGTGATTACTGTGTCCATTTTTTAGTTTACTTTGATATATATTTGGTTTTTTATTGGATTCATATAATAATGTGTTTAATTTCATTATAATTACATGTAAGAATAATTAAAATAGATAAAAATTTGAGGAATAATGTTCTAATAATGGATAAAGATTATTGGATGAATGGTTAGAGATGGTAGGAGTTGAAATAAAAAAATATGATTCATGCATACTACTTAATAATCAGACATCCTAGGGATATACCCATAGTTTTGGTGGCTAGGGTAGTATTAATTTGTAAAAAAAGTCATATTTTGATGTTCAGTATATATTTCATCAGATTTATAGTGTAAAATAGAGTTTATAAATCTTGATCATCTCCCCTCATCGAATATTGATTTTCACCTAATAAAGCTATTTTATGATTTGATAAAAACATAGATTTAAAATTTGTTTGACGAGTAGTATGGTTGGTAGAAACTAATAGCAATAAAAATATACTCCAAACATATATGAACATTATCTCAATCTAATTTATGGATTTTAATGATCTAAGGGTTTAAATATGAATAGGATTCTATGGTAGTTTATGTTTTTTGGTGATTTTGATTTTGAATTTCAAAATTAACCATTTAATAGTGTGTTAGATATTTTTTGTAGGGTATTTAATGAATTAAAATTTATTTAATGAGAATAATTTATAACTAGGAAAAAATAGATTAATTATTATATAGGATAAATCGTTTTTGTATATTGGAACACTTGGATTTAAAGGTTTGAGACACTCTTAATTAAATTATACAATTAAAGTATATGAAATAAAATTATTATATTATTTGTTTTTTTTTTCTATTTAGAAATTTTTTATATAAATAATATTTCTCAAAATATGTTTAAAGAATATATTTAGTTTTGTAAGGATATATTTGGGCACAATTTGATTGAATATTTTTTTGTGAAAAGGTGGTGGGGATTTGTTACTCAACTCAAATAAATAAATAGTTATAAATATATAATGATTACAAAAATTATTGTATATTTCAAAAACTAGAATTCTCATTATTTCGGAAAACATTTCATTAATCCAAATAAATATTGAAATAACATGAGTTTTTTTATTGGTCCTGATCACTTGTATCCATAATTATTATAGTGGATCACATGTCACTTGTTTTCAAAATCGTACTAAGGTTATAGCCATTCATTCTGAATGGTGAACCTTGTAAAATATTATTATCACTATAATTGATTTCTTGGGTGATGGTGTTCACAATATTTATTTTATAATAATAACAATATTTAGTACTCAAGGAGGGACCATAAAATCTAGTAGGAATTTCATTCATCCTAGTTGGTGGGGAAGGTTTTTCATTTGTGTAATATAAAAAACATTGACTCAATCATTCATCCCTATTAGTGAATCCTTGATAATAATAATTATATTTTACATTAATGTATCCAAAATTTGTATCATAGTTATGTTATTATTATATATTGAACATATAAATACTATTTGAATATGGTTGTGATTCATCTTCTCTATTTATAAGGCTGAATATAGTAATATTTTTTATCCATAAATGTATAATACTAATTCAGTAAATAAGAAAAGTATTTCATTATTTTAAGAAACAATATATCACATATTTAAGGATAATATAATTTTATTCATATCATCAATTTGATTGGATGTTAATAATGATTTTATAAAAGGCTATATTTCCCATGTAGAAAGTGAAACAATGACTATTATCGATAGGATGCATATTAAAAATGATATTCAGGAATGGAATGAAATTATTTAATCCCATTTAGAGAAATATTCTTTCAAATACATGTGTATTCAAAGAAAAAAATCAATTTGAGTCAAATTATAAAATTTATATGAAGGTAATTGAAATGCCTGGATCAGTTGTGATCACTGAGAGGGGAGGGGTGAATCAGTGATAACTTTTTCTTTTTAAGAATTGTCCCCTTTGAATGATCAATTCAACCTCTGTGGCTGGTTAAGGCATAGATCTAATCTTTTGGTGGTGCAGTGAAAATGAAAGCACAGAACACAGAGATTTACAAGGTTCAGTATAAAGACCTACTCCTTGCCATGTTGGTTGCACTCCCAATCACGGATTCTTCACTATAATAGAAGATATTTACATGCTAATTTGTTATACCACCCAATTACAAGTTGGATAACCCCCCCCCCCAACTTCACAGTATCTTCGTCTTCACAGCTGCACTTCTCTTCTTCAAATGTGTTGTTAAATTCTTCAAGTAGCTTCAACAAACTCCAGGAGAAATTTTTGGTCTTTCTCACCAAAACTTTTATTCAATATTCATGCCTGTACATACATGAAATTCCTCCTTCACACGTGCACACACAATTTCTTCTTATTTGTGCATGCACATTAACTCCCCCATGAAAGCACACTCCTTCTTCAAGTAAATAACACACAATCCAAAAAGTTATGTGGATGGTGTAAGTGTGAGATTTTCTTCTCAAGAGGTTATCAAATCCTTGACATCATGCATGTATTCTTCTTTGTGATAATACAAGGCCTTGGGTTCTTCTTCATTGTGAAAAACAACAGTTCACGGTTCTTCTTCGTCATGAAAAACAAGAGGGAATGAGTTCTCCTCCTTCGTGCTTCAGGTGAGATAAAAGCGTCTTCACAAAACCTAAGAGGATCGTGGTTCTGTCTTCGCAGGAGAAATACAAGGGTGTAAATACACCGATTGTTTTTCCCATGGGCTACTCCTCACAAAGACATGAGGAGGGATTAAAGAACATGTCGCGCGCTTGTGGGATGCTTCGCACGGAGGATTCGGATCACCTCTTTCGCGAACCAACGGGGTTCGCACTTCTTTTCTTCATGAAAGGGATGCACAACCTCTTTCACGAACCAAAGGGTTCTCTCCTCTCCTTCACACAAGACCTGCGCAAGACTCCTTCATGCATGGGATGCATGAGACACCTCTTCTTCACGAGCAAGGCTTCGCGGAATCCTCTGTACTTAGCAAACCAGAGGGATTCGCGGTTGCTCTATTTCATTAGAGAAACAATAGCTCCTTCCTTCATGAATGACAGCAACACTTATCATACATGGGCTCCTCTTTTTATAGGCAAGGATGAAAACAGAACTGCGGAGTTCAAATATTTAAATCCCGAGATACATTCCTTTGAATTAATGAGATATTCGGTTCTTTAAAAACATTCAACCCGCGTTAAATATATGTCGCGTATCTCAGGTGCTTCCTTTTCCCAAAGGTGGGATCCTTCGATCTTGGTGTGTGCATCACGTGCATACATTTAAAAATGCATGAAAATATTTTCCAAGTACATCAAACTGGCAGTGCACCCTCGGCAACTTTGTTTGCCTCAGGATCCTTCGAAATCATTATCTCGCTGCATGCATGCGACTTTTAACTCATGCATGTGTTCAGTACACCCAACTGATCATCTTGGAGGCTTCACCTTCATCGGAGGTGGTCAGGAGCTCTATCTCCCTTGTACAGGATGCCACTGGTTCGAGAGAGGCATCAGGAGGCTCCTTGGCTCGGCGAGAGATAGGAGATGACTCCCAAGCCGTTGGATCATCATATAATGATGATGGATGGCTAAGATTATAACACAGCACCGCAGATGCATCGAAAGGTTCATATCAGTGTGCGATCAGATGAGTGACAAGGATTAGATTCATGTCTCAAAATTTCTGCAACACATCGAAACGCGCTGAGTTTTTTCGCGCGGTTTAACAAACAGCTCCCACCGCTTCCATCCCAGCTTACTCCTCTCCCCCCTCTGGTGCCACCCCGCACCGGTTCTCCAGCGGGCGTGCTCTAGTGCCCACTATGATCCTCCACGGGCGCTCCCTTGGCGCCCACGCTGCACGGGCTTGACCTCCACATGGCTCGGGCTTAGACATGGCCCGACCTCATGTGGGGTGGCTCTGCCTAGGCCTCCTCTTGGGTGCAGTCGACCCCTTGTGGTCCCGTATGAGCCTTGGGTTGAAGCTTGGGTAGCTAGATCATGGGAAAGCCCCCTTTTTTACATAAGATCCACTTGTATACATTGTTAAACCGAGCAGGAACAGGTCTACTTCAATCCATTCTCCTCTTCTTCACTAGAATTATTTACTCCTCTCAACCTATATACTTCACTTAGAAGGGAATTCCCAAAGGTTCTTCTTCAACCGTTGCTCTTGAATCAAATATTCCTTCAGTGTTCTTCAATGATCCAATTAGAGATGAGGTTGGATCATCTTCAAATTCTCATGCACTAAGAGATAGTGCATGGTCTTCTTCAGACCACTTCATCCACCTAGAGGTTGTGGATAGATACCTTATTACTCTCCTCATGCATTTTGAAGACAATGCATGGTCTTCTAACAATGTTGTGACATTGTATCTTCTTGATACAAGTTCTTTGAACTAATGATCAGCTCTACAATTTTCTGATTTTATAAAACTTATTCAACCATCATTCCCCCGGATTTACCACTCTTCAAGCTCTACTTTATTAGTTGGCACTCATTGACAGGTTATTGACAACAAATGCAATCACTGGGGCACAACAATATCCCCCTTTTTATTTGGTTGTCAGTACTCCTAATCACACTTTGAAGAATGTCATAACGTGTGTGTTGATGATTTCTCCCCTTATGGGCCAACAAATTCAAAGTGATGAATGAGAATTCATTCCCAAAATGCATAATTTCTTGAACCTGCACAACTTCAGCAACCAATGCTCCACCTCAAGGGATTCACTCATCTCCTTCAATTTTGTGCATGTTAGTACAACATCATATAGATTTAGGGAATAAGGGGGGACCTCTCTCTTCCTCAAGTGAGAGGAGAATGCTGAACATGAATTTTCAGCCTTATCTCAAAAAATCTTTCTGTAGGCATAGCTTTGGTGAAAATATATGCCACCTGATCTCGAGTAGAAATATAGTCGAGCTTGATGTCTCCACTGGAGGCCCTTTCTTTGATGAAATGATATTTTTTTATCAATGAGCTTGGATCTGGAGTGTTTTATAGGATTCTTAGACAATCCAATTGCACTTCGATTATCACATAAGATCATCACTGGTTTTTCAGATTTAATTCTCAAATCTCCTAGCTGCACCTGCATCCAAACCATTTGTGTACATGCATGTGTAGCTACCACATACTATGCTTCTTCTATGCTCAATGTTACAGAATTTTGTTTCTCGTTGTACAACCTATCACATCCTTCTCCCAAAAAGAAGGTTTCACCAGATGTGGATCTTCTATCAGAACAATCACCAGCCCAATCAGCATCTGTGAATCCTGACAACATTATGTTAGTACCGTTTTTGTATAAGAGTCTATAGTTGAGGGTTCCTTTCACATATCTCAAGATTATTTTAGCTGCTGATAAGTGAGATTATTTTGGGTCACTTTGAAATCTGGCACACAAAGTCACTACATATGTTATATCTGGCCTTGAAGCCGTGAGAGAAAGAATACTGCCAATAATTCTCCGGAACTCTTTCTGATCAAAATTGTTGCCTTCTTCATCCTTGTTTATCATGGTTCCAACAGAGATGGGTGTTCATACTTCCTTTTCACTCTCCATTCCAAAACATTTCTATAATTCCCTTGCATACTTTTCTTGTGAACGAAATATGGATTTGATCCTTTGTTCCTCCTAAAATCCTAGAAAATATGTCATTTGACCATGAATGGAAATTTCAAAGGATATATTCATCTGCTCAGAAAATTATTCACATAGTCCTTCCTTATCACCAGAAAAAATAATATCATCCACATAGATAATGACAATGAGAGTACCAGTGGCCATTTCATAGACATATAGATTACTGTCAACTGTTCCTTTGACAAACTTCATGCTCTTGAGACAGCCATTCATTTTGGAGTACCAGGCTCTGGGGGGATACTTTAATCCATACTAATATTTTCTCAGTCTTCATACCATACTACCATCTTTATCCAGCAAGAATCCCTCTGGTTTTTCTATATACACTTCTTCTTCAAGATCTCTATTTAGGAATACAGATTTGACATCCATCTGATAGACCTTGTACTGCTTGTGTGTTGAAACTACAAAGAACAATCTGATAGTTTCCAGTCCTGCAACTGGTGCAAAGGTTTCTTCAAAGTCAATTCCTTCCATTTATGAATACCCTTTACATTAAATTCTGGCCTTATTTCTGGAAACTTCCCATTTTTCATTGAGTTTGTTTCTGAAAACCGACTTTGTCCCAATTACATTTTTATTTTTGGGCCTTGGAACAAGATCCCAAGTGGAGTTCTTTTCTATTTTATTGGGTTCCTCATGCATAGCTTGTATCCATTCCTCATGTTCAACTGCTTCAGCCACTCTGTGAGGTTCAACTTGAGAAACCAGTGCAGTCTGATCTTCCAATATCAATCTTCTTCTAGTTTTTACTGAGTACTGTGGGTCACCATGTACATTTTCTGTGTCGGCATGTTTCTTCAATTTTTTGTATTTCCTTCTTCAATCTTCATTACCTTCCTCTTTATCACTGGTGTGTTCAGAGTTGATCTCGCCAGCAGTTGGTGTTGGCTCAGTTAATTCTTCAATCTTCTGTTCCAAGGTTGTATCATTATTTGAGTCATCATTATCCATAGTGTATGGTTTGGTGTTGTTTTAAATTATTCTGACATCATTGTAGTCAATCATTTTGTTCAACCTCTTATTGCATCATCTGTATCCTTTTCCATCAGGTAGGTAACCCATGAAGAGTCCTTCTTCTGCATTTTCCTCAAACATTCCCAGATTAATGTTTTTAAACATGATGATGAAAGGACTTCCAAAGACTCTAAAGTATTTAACAGTTGGTTTTCTATTAAACCACATTTCATAGGCTGTCGTTTGTGTTTCTGGTCTCAGGAGACATCTATTTTGAATATGTATAGTTGTGCATACCGCTTCTCTCCAGAAAAACTTAGAGATATTGTGCTCAGATAATAAAGTCCTCCCCATTTCGACTATGCATCGATTTTTTCTTTCAGCCAATCCATTTTGTTGTGGAATATATGGTGTACTATATTGATGCTTGATTCCATGATTGATCAGATAGCTTTCAAAAGCATCACAAGTGTATTCTTTTCCATTTTCTGATCTCACATTCTTGATAGAGAGTCCTAGTTCTTTCTCAGCCTGCCTCCTGAAATTTTTGAACATTGTGATTACTTCTGACTTGTGTTTCATGAACATGACGTTGGTCATCCGAGTGTAATCATCAATGAAGGTTATAAAATAGAGATCTCCTCTTGTAGAATTCTGTCTCATCGGTCCTAATACCATTGTATGGATGAGTTCAAGAGGCCTAGTGGACATGATATATACTCCTTTGTGTGAACTATGGGTCAGTTTTCCCTTCTGACATGTGTCACAAATTTCATCTCTTTCTCTCTTTAATTTGGGTAGATCTCGTACAATATTGTACTTCATAATTTTACTCATAATCCTTTGACCAATATGGAGAAGTCTTCTGTGCCAGAGATAGTTTTCATCTTTAGAACTAAGATAACAAGAATTGATGGACTCACCAATTTGAAATAGGTTGACATTGGTTCTTCTTCCTTGGGTGATGATTTTCCATCGTTTGAGCTCTTGATAATGCATGAATCCTTCTGGAACAACACCTCATGTCCATGATTACATAATTGGCTTAAACTCAGCATGTTGTTCTTTAATACTTCAACAAACAACACATCAATGGATTTTAGATTTTATTTTTCAATCATATCCTTTCCAAATCCTTTGATATTCAGAGAACAATCATTTCCAAACACCACGGTTCCTCCCTCATGACTTTCTATGTTTCTTAGAAATTTTTTATCACCCGTCATGTGTGATGAGAATCCACTATCAAGAATCCATAACTTGGTTTTAATGCAGGATTTTAGAGAAACATCAGCAAAGCATGTGATCTATTCATTGGGTTACTGAATGCCTTTTCCTTTCATGTCTTTGACTCTTTGTTCAGGAAGAATAGTTATACATTTATCATCTCTATGACCTTGTTGGTAACATCTTCCACAAGCTTCACCCAGAGAGTCATATTTGTTCTAAATTGGATGTTTTGATGATTTCTGTAATATACTCTGGGTTTCAGGATATCTCCCCCTTGAATCATGCCTCATACTTGGAAGAGACATGTTATACCAGCATGTATAAGCCTTGTGTCCACACACACCACAACACCAGCAGTAGCCTCTAAACCTTGAACTTCTTCGCTAATAAGATTCATGTTGTAATTTTATGTCCAAGAATTGAGTAGTCCTTCCTAGGGATTTCCTTTCTTCCATTGAAGATGTTTTTTCACAAGTTTTTGTATTCCCTGTTTTTCTCAATTTCATCTTTGGACCTACATTGTTAGAGATAACAGATGTATTTTGAGATTTACATAGTGGTGAGTTGACTTGCCTCTGAGAACCAGCATGAGATGATTCTGCCTTCACCTCAACATCCTTGTTAAAGTCTTCTCTCATAATTGTCATGCTATTATGTGCTTCAATCCAGTTGTATTGTGTCACTGATTTCTCTTCTTCTTTGAGGTGAAGTTTCTCTTCAAGATCTTTTTCTATCTTATCCAGCTCAACTATCTTTAGTTTGTGTCTCTTGATTTCATCAATGTACAGTGTCTCTTTCTTCATTCACTCATCCAACTCCTCAGTCATCCTTTTGGTTTCCTTTTGTAACCGTTTCTTCTCTTTCCTCAGCTTATTTCTTTTCTCAAGGAAGGCCTCTAATTCGTCTTTCAAAATGTATTCAAGCTTTGTTCGTTCACTTTCATCATCTTCATTACTGTAGGTGTCAATCCCTTTTTCAACATGAGCCATAAAATTTGTTTCGTCTTCTGATTGACTAGCTGATGTGGAGTCTGATTCTTGTTCTTTGCTCACAGAGTTTCTTCTTTCACCTGGAATGAACCTCTTCTTTATTGAACCAAATTTTCTTCCTTCTCTTGGGTTTTTACTACATTTATTCTTTTGTGATTTTTCTTCTTCAACTTCTGGAGCACTAAATCATTTCTTGGGATAGTTAACAGAAAAGTGTCTGATGTTTTTACAATTGAAACACCTCGGTGGTAATTTCCCTTTTCCCTTGAATTTTTCTTTTCCAAACCTTTTTGATAAAAGATAAATAATTTTGTTGAAGTCTTCATCCATTTCTTCATTGTCAGATTCACTTGATTATAAGACTTCGTCATCTCTTATCTTGAGTTGTCTCATGGCCTCAAAATCCATCTCATCCTTGATCTTATTCTTGAATACTGGGATATTCCTCATTTCATATGAAATGATAATGTTGTGTAGTTCATCAATAGAAAGATCATATATGTCTTCTAATGCTGAGACTTTGTGGTTAAACATGTCAAGTAAGTTTCTCATTAGTTTTTTAATGATAGTTGAGTCCTCCACCTTTTCTCCAAATCCCGGAATGTTACTGACAATTTCATTGACTCTTGTAAAATAATCATCAATATTTTCTTCTTCTCCCATCTTGATATCTTCAAAATTGCTTCTCCAAATTTTTAATTTGGCCTCCTTGACTTTCATGTTACCTTCATAACTGCTTTCCTATTTGTCACAAATTTATTTAGCATTCTTGAGTCCCATGACTTTGGTGTATACCTTTAGGAGAGTGACATAAGAATGGAATTTTGAGCTTTAACATCAACTTCCATATTTCTTTTCTCATCCAGTGTCATAACAGCTTCATTAACAAGAGGAGGGAATCCAAATAAGGCTGCATCTCTAACTTCAAGGCCGAGAGATAGAAGGTAGGGTAACATTGAATTCTTCCAGCTGTGGTAATTCTTTCCATCGAATGTAGGAACACCCATACTATTAACAGAATTCAGATTGTCATGTTCTCAGAAGTAGATCCTAACAGAGGCAACCTCCCTCTGATAACACTTGAAATGACTGGATCAGTTGTGATCACTGAGAGGGGAGGGGTGAATCAGTGATAACTTTTTCTTTTTATGAATTGATCCCTTTGAATGATTAATTCAACATCTATGGCTGGTTAAGGCCTAGATCTACTCTTTTTGTGGTGTAGTGAAAATGAAAGCACAGAACACAGAGATTTACAAGGTTCGGTACAAAGACCTACTCCTTGCCATGTTGGTTGCACTCCCCCACACAGATTCTTCACTATGCCAGGAAATGTTTACACTGTAATTGGTTATACCCCCCAATTACAAGTTGGTTAATCCCCCCCAACATCACAACATCTTCTTCTTCATATCTCCACTTCTCTTCTTCAAATGTGTTTTTCAATTATCCATGTAGCTTCGAAAAACTCCAGGAGAACATGTCGGTCTTGCTCACCAAAAATTTTATTCAATATGCTTGCATGTACATACATGAAATTCCTCCTTCACACGTGCACACACACTTTTTTTATGTTTTAATTCACATTAACTCCCCCATGCAAGAACACTCCTTCTTCAAGTAAATAACACACAATCTGTATAGTTATGTGGACGGTGTAAGTGTGAGATTTTCTTCTCAAGAGGTTATCAAATACTTATCTCATGCATGTATTCTTCTTTGTGATAATACAAGGCCTCGGGTTCTACTTCTTTGTGCAAAACAAGAGTGCATGGTTCTTCTTCTTTGTGAAAAAAAAGAGGGCACGAGTTCTCCTCCTTCATGCTTCGAGAGAGATAAATGCATCTTCACAAAACCTAAGAGGTTCGTGGTTCTGTCTTCGCAGTAGAAATACAAGGGTGTAAATACACCAATTATTTATCCCACGGGATACTCCTCACAATGACATATAGAGGGTTCAAAGAACCTGTCGCGTGCTTGTGGGATGCTTCGCACAGAGGATGCAGATCACCTCTTTCGCGAACCAAGGGGGTTCTCACTTCTTATCTTCACGCAAGGGATGCTTGGCCTCTTTCACGAACCAAAGGGTTCTCCCCTATCCTTCACGAAAGACCTGCGTGAGACTCCTTCGCGTAAGGGATGCACGAGACACCTCTTCTTTGCGAGCAAGGCTGCGTGGACACCTCTACCCTTAGAAAACCAGAGGGATTCACGGTTACTCTATTTATTTGGAGATACAAGAGCTTATTCCTTCAAGAATGGCAGCAACACTTCTCGTACATGAGATCCTCTTTTTATAGGCGAGGAACGCAAACAGAACCGCAGAGCTCAAATCATGAAATCCCAAGATTCATTCCTTTTAATAACCGAGATATTAAGTTCATTAAAAACATTCAACCCATGTTGAAGATATGCCGCGTATCTCGGGTGTTTCATTTTTCCAAACGTGGGATCCTTCAATCTTGGTGTGTGCATCACATTCTTACGTTTAAAAATGAACGCAAAGCATTTCCGTGTACATCGAACAGGCAGTACACCCTCGGAAACTTCGTTATCCTCGGGCTCCTTTGAATTCATTATCTCGATGCATGCATGCAACTTTTACCACATGCATGTGTTCAGTATATCCAAACGATCATCTTGGAGGCTTCACCTTGATCGGAGGTGGCCGAGAGCTCTATCTCCCTCGTACGGGATGCCACTGGTTCGCGAGAGGAATCAGGAGGCTCCTAGGCTCGGTGAGAGATAGGAGACGACTCACAAGCCATTGGATCATCATTTAATGATGATGGAAGGATGAGATTATAACACAATGATGTGGATGCATCGAACGGTTCAGAGTAGTACGCGATCGGATGAGTGGCTAGGATTAGATCCGCATCTCAAAATTTCTGTCCCACATCGAAACACTCTGAGTTTTTCATGAGGTTTAACAAACATCTCCTGCCGCTTCCATCCCAGATAACTCCTCTCCCTCCTCTGGTGCCGCCCCGCACCGGTTCTCCTTCAGGCGCGCTCTAGCGCCCACTATGCTTTTCCATGGGCGCGCCCTTGCCACCCACGCTGCGTGGGCTTGACCTCTGCATGGCTCGGCCATACACACAGCTCGACCTCCTGTGGGCTGGCTCTGCCAAGGCCTCTTTATGGGCGTGGTCGACCCCTTGTGGTCCTGCATGAGCCTTGGGTTGAAGCTTGGGTAGCTAGCTCGTGGGCAGACCCATTTTTTTTTACATTAGCTCCACTTGTATACTTGGTTAAACCATGTAGGAACAAGTCGACTTCAATTCATTCTCCTCTTATTCACTAGAATTCTATACTCCTCCCAACCTGTATTCTTCACTGAGAATAGAATTCCCAAAGGTTCTTATTCAACTGTTGATCTTGAATCAAATATTCCTTTAGTGTTCTTCAATGATCCAATTAGAGATGAGGTTAGATCATCTTCAAATCCTCATGCACTAAGAGATAGTGCATGGTCTTCTTCAGACCACTTCATCCACTTAGAGGTTGTGGATGGATCCCTTCTTACTCTCCTCATGCGTTGTGAAGACAATCCATGGACTTATAAAAATTTTGTGACATTGTATCTACATGATACAAGTTCTTTGAACTAAATATCATCTATAAAATCATCTGATTTTATGAAGCTTCTTCAACCATCATTCCTCAAGCTTTATCACTCTTCATGATCTACTTCATTAGTTGTCACTCATTGATAGGTTATTGACAACAAATGCAATCTCTGGGGAAAAACAGTAATTTCAAATTTATGGTTGTAACATTACAAAAATTGAATTTTATGTATGTAGATATTTATATTTTTGAAGATAAATATGTTGAATATTTCGTTAAAAAATTAAATATAGTGGTGTGACCCATTAAAGGATCTTGATAGAGACATAAATATTACAAATTTTTTATGAGGATACTCAAAAAATTACATGAAAAACTTCCTTTTAGAACGTGGATCATAATGACCATGTTCTTAACACATTTACCTAGAATTATTTTCATATAATTTTGATTATTTATAAATTGAGTATATAATGTAACATTAAAAAGTGTAAAAATACTGAAAATAAAATCACATTTAAAACCATAAATTTGGTTATTATTCCAGATGAAGTACAAAAAAATAAAAAAACAATCCAAAGGATGACAATGATTTTAAGAATTAATTTTATAATTTGGGGTCATTTAACATAAGGATTTTTTGTAAAGGCAAAGGATTATAACAAGGTAATAAATTGTTATTTTAAATTGAAGCTATATATTTTAGAACATTTTTGAAGAATTTTTTCAAGTTAAAATAATTTGAGAGTTAAGATAAAGATAGGTCACCATTAATCATTTAAATGATAAAGACGTCAAAGTAAAAAATAATTGAATTTTTCTTCAATGGGAAAGAATAATTTTTTTTGAAAATTAAATAAGATAATTTTATTATCTAGATTTTATGATTACAATAATGATGATGAATGTATTGCAGTTGAAACAAAAACCTAGGTATATGTGATTTAATTTATCATAAAAGTGAATAATTATGAGTCCACTTGTAAAGAAGACTATGGTAATGAAATGGAAGATGATACAGAAATGGAGTTTTAACAAAAGTGAGAGTTGAATGAGTGTCTTTAAATATCTCAATGTTTTAAAATGGGTACAACAATTTGAATAAAGACCCTAAAAAATTGACTCCATGAATAAAATAAATCAATGCAATTTTTGAATAATTATAATTTATTTGTGATTCTTCTTGAAGTGGGTAATCTAATGGAGGCTATAAAAGAGAATAATAGTGAAAACTAAAAAGATCATTGTAAAACATCATAAAATATTTTTTATGTATAAAATAATTTGAACAAATTAATTTTGAAAATCTTGAAAACCAAAAAAGAAATTGGAGAAATTTTTAACTAAGATTCTAATATTAGGGAATCATTCATAGATAAGGATGACTACATAAAAAATTATTCATAAATTTGGTGTAAAAGGTATTGGATTATTATAAGTTATGGACAAAATAAATTCAAAGAAAAAATGTCAAATTAACAATAAAAATGGCTATTACAAAAATAAATGATTTTTAGAAATTAAAAATTTATGAAGTATATGATAAAAGTTTAATGGAATCATGTCTAATAATATGGGAAAAATAGTGAGAGTGTGTTTTATTTAAAAAATATTACAAATAAATATTTATAAATATGATTTATAGTTGGTCAGATAGTCTGAAAGAATTTTTTTTTGTGAAAAAAATTATTTTATAAATAATACTTGGGTTTTTTTATTAGGACATGTGGAATGTATATTCTATTTCAAAAAGAAATTAAAATGAATATATAATATTTTAAATGTGTGAGTGTTATAAGAAATTTTTATTGATGTTTTGTTTGTTAAAAATCCATTAATGGTTTCATGACATGATTTTAGATTACAAAGAAGATATTATATATATAAAAGAATCATGATGGAGGAATTGAAGATTATTTTTCAGTTAAACTATTTTCTAATGATTTCTAAATTTTCCAATCTAAAATATAAAAGGTTTAGAAGCTGTTTCAAAAAATCATTAATTCAATAGAGGGTATTCCATATAGGGAGTAAATGGATTTTGTAGGAGAGTACACTATTTATATATGGAGTGAATGATAATTATCAACACAATGAACTAATTATATGGTTTTGTGATCGTGTAAGGAGTCTTCTAATTCAAGCACCCCATGAAATATCATAATAGTGTATTTTCTGTCTTATTGTGAAGGTATTATTTCATTTTAATTATAGGTTCATTGTTTCAGAATAGATATTTTGGGATGATTATTTAACAAGTATGTGGTTGCAAGGGGTCTACAGTATAAAATTTAGTACATACTTTTCATATGTTTTTCAAAGGGGTTTAATGTAACTTTGGTATTCAATAAGTAATAAATTCATTAAAGATTAATTATATGTAAAATATTTTTAGCTGATTTCTTATAAGATTGGTAAATGTATGAATCATTTTTGAATTAGGATATATGTAATGAGAATGTGGGAACGAGTTCATGAACTTTACTCATGATTTATAGTTTGAAAATGTCGTTTGGTGGGGAATTTCACAAGGGAGGTCGGAAGAAAAGGATACATTGAGTTTAGTTACTGAAAGATTGGGATAATGTGTAATAGATTTATAGATATAAATGTGCGTGATCCATGATGATATGTATATTGTTATCCTTGTTTTTCTTACATTAAAATTACCAAACTTTTTCAGATTACGCAAATCATTATGAAAACAAATTCCCAATCACCATATTGGGCAAGTTCTTTTGGAAGCAAGGAAACATAAAAAATGGTATATAAAGGATCTACATTATATCCCAATAGGTTCATATTTAATATCACCCATATTAGGAAAATAAAACATGTTACATATCTTCATAACCTTGGGATAGAAACATAAAAAGGGGGGAACTCAAAATCTCAATAAGGGAAAACAAGGGACACATGTAAGCATACAAATTATCGTAGGGGTATGAGAAGATGGTAAAATATTTAGAAGATCATACTATAAAAATCTAAGATCATAAACATAAATCATGGAATATATCTTGGTATTTGAATGAAATAAATCATAGGGAGATAAAAAACATAAGCCAAGAAATCATAACAATTGAATAAAACATGGAATTGTGGATGAAACATAAGCATATATAATGATTTCCATAGAATTCAAGAAATCACTATCAAGTCCATCACAGTTGAAAAAGTAATTTATTGAACCAAATTCACACCTTATTCAAGACCTATATTACTTAATAGTTTTCACTCCTTGTTCAATCTATATATCACTGAAATGATTTCACTCCCCATTCTTTTCCTTTCTTTCTCAACTGAGATCACTCCTTGTTCTAGCCATATATTATTAAACCGAATTAATTTCTCATTCCATATTTGTAATACTGAACTGAGTTCATTTCGCATTCCCACAATTTATATCTCATGAGATATAAATACTTACCCAATTCTTTGGAGGTAGATAAAAGTCCCAACCATCTCATAATTAAATCTCCCATATATGTTTCAAAATTTATATAAACAATAATATAATAACCCTTGAAATGAAATTTTTATCAGAATCATATAATCAAATCCTAACCTAGGGAAAATGATACATGTTTCATAATCATTTAAAAATATTAATAACTCATGAAAAGAAGTGTATTTCAAAAGCATATAAGCCAAAAAAGAGAAATAGGTTTCAAAAGAGTAATACTATCAAAATATAATCCATTCAAGAAAGATTATGAGTGTAACCATTGAAAAATTTCCTAGAATATCCACACACAATATAAATTTTTGACATATTATATTTAAAATTACATGGAATTATATTTTTAAAACATTTCATTAGGAATGTATCCATTCTTCTTTGAAGTGGGTTTCAAAAGAAAATAATCCCTGAAAGAGAAGTGGGTGTCATAAGTATAATTCCATCAAAACATAAACCATTCAAGAAAAAATATGAATTTAACCATTGGATAATTTAAATTAATTACAATATTAACATCAATAGATGACATCTTAGATTAAAAATTATTTGCAATGATATTTTGAAAATCTATGATGAGGAAAATATCCTTTCTTCTTTTAAAAAATATCTCTAAAATATTAAACATTATGAAAACCAATATATTAAAAATTAATTTATAAATTATAAATAAATCATTAATTGGTTTTCAAAAACATATCATTGAAAATACTTTGAAAACATACCAATAAGTCATGATAATAATTAAAATAAATTTTAAACATATAAAATTCTTGAAAAAAAATTCTTTTATAAAATAGTTTGAAAACATATAAATAATGAATTAAAAACAATAAAATATTGTTAAATATTTATACCTTGTAAATGATCTTCAATGATAAATTTATAATGTTTTTTAAACCATTCTATAAAATATGCTTTCTAAAATTTAAAATATTTCATATTGAAGAGACAAATACAGTTAGATTTTCTTAAAAACATGTTATTAATTAAATGAGGTACCAAAGAGTTTTAAAATGGTAATAATACTTGAGTATATATTTAATCACCAAATAATAATAACATTCATTTTGTTTTTTTATGGGTCATTATATTTCATTAATTGAAGCATAATCATAATCAACCTTGCAAATTGGTGATATTTTTTCAATAAATTCTTATAACAAGGTAACATGGGATCATACTCTCCATGTAATAAAGGGAGATTGAATTAAGCATAAAATATTATTAAAATAAGGTGATTCATAATATAACATGTAAAATTAATTTATATACACCTCAGAAAAATAATTTATTTTCATTAAAAACATGAGTCTCAAAGAAGGACTGTTGAGACAAAACTACTTTACTGATTGTCTAGATTTTGAAACTTCAACCCAATGAAAAAATAACATTAAATTGATATGTTAATACCCAAAAATATAATTATTATAGAAATATAATATATATTTTTTCATTACACACACCACACAAAATAAGTGAGTGATGATTAAGGTATGTATCTTAGGGAAACAAAAGTGAGATAAAATTCCCTTACCTTGTGTCATGACTCTATTTTTACATGTACAAACCACCTATATAACAAATATAAATTTATTATACATATATTACAAAACCTTATATTTATTACTAATACCACATATTTTTTTATTATGACCTTATATTACCTTCTTGTTAAAAATACTTTGTTAAGGTTTCACTAGAGGTAATATTCTCTTTATTCATCGCATGTGTCCTAATTTGTAATACCTTTGGATGTTATATTTATATCATGATTTATATAATGTAAAAAAATGAAATAAATATAATTTATATTAAGTATATTTTTATTCTAATAATCAAAAAAACTATAAATATGAAATGAAATTCAAGATTCATGGAGACATTAATTTGTACATACACAAGAATGTTTCTTCTATTTTTATTGTCACATTAAATGAATGAAAGAAAATTGAATTAATATATATATATATTATAATTGCATAAAAAATATTATTTCATAAATATAATATAATTTAACTAAAAACAACCTTAATACATTCCATGTAGTGTGTGAATGAATCACATCGCTTTGAGGGTGTCGTTTCCCACACTTCCTCAAACAGATAAATCCTTTTAACACAAAATGTAAACTACAATGGGATCTATTGTAAAAGAATTAATGATGCTTAAAGAAATAATAAATAAAATAAATAACACTTATCAATACATTTTCCATCATAATTTCCAGCATGAGTGGGGGTTAAAATGATTAATCATCTTTTACTAGGAAGTAGTTCATCGTACACTTTAATAGTATGTTTTTTTCACATTAGATGGGGGTGTATATAAGTGTAGGTAAAGCCCTTATCATAAAAAATTAATAGGAAATTTATGATATTTTTGTTGTCATAAAATCCCTTAATAAGGAGTGTGGTGGTGTGGAGAAGTATAATAAAAAGAAATGATCTTGATAGAATATGTTACCACTTAATTAGGTAACTCCTTTTGGTTTGTTCTAAAAGGATTCCTTGTATTGATTAATTACAAAATATAGTATTCAGGGAGTAATCTATGTATTTTTTAAAGGGTATTGGGATGATAATTTCAAAACATAACTTATTTTATAGGTGTGAATAATATGGAGAGGTGGTGGCCTTTTAGAGGGAAGGGAAAGGACCCACTTGGCTTTTTCAAAACAGGTTAGGTCTACCAACTTTTTTAAATAAAAAAAGTAAAAAACAAACAACAAAACTCAATATGGGTAGGTTAATGGTCGAATAATTTCCAGAAAATTGGTGTTGGACAAGTTTATAATTCGTTTTGGGTCTTCAGTATAAGGGTTAGTACTTTGCTAACACAATTTCTCTCTTAATGGTTCTAATTAATCTTAATCAATTTCCCTAATATTTTTTGTCAAAAACAAAGTTGAAATTATTACAAAATATAAATTACAATTATTCCAAATATGAAACTAATTTTTATAAATTCCTATCACATAATTGGAAAATATAAATTTAAAATTAATCCCACTCTCGGGTCGACAATGCGGGTTTGTAAAATAACAACATTTAAAAATTTGTTACGTTTTCATAACGAATTTCAATGTAAAAATGTTATCAATGACATAAATTATATTAATTTATAAAAACAATATTTAATTAACCATTTAAACTAGTTTAAAATATAAGTCCACCTAATAAAAAATTAGTTGAAAAAGTAGTTTTGAAATACAATTCGTTATTATTAACTATTAATTAAAAAATCAAACATTATAGATAAATAAAAAAGAAAATATCATAAAAAAAATTGTGTTTATCTATGAAACATTAAGGATATTTGGATATATTGAATCGAAAAAAATTCCAAAATTGGGATTTAAATTGGGTTCCCCATTAAAAGGTTGTAAAACAACATCTATAAAAATATATGTTTTTAAGAAAAAATTGGGTTTCATTATAAATTATGTCTATCAAATATATTAAATCAATATAAAAAAATAATTATTTCTATATATAACATATATATTTCATTAATATCAATAAATAATTGTATTTAATTTAATTTATTAGGGTAAAAAATCTTTATGACCATAAAAATAAAAATATTTCTTTTTCTATTGCATCGACTTTAATATTCATTTATAAATAATTAGTAACCTTTGATTTCATATTATATTTTATAAACCATATATTTTCATAAATTGGATAATAATATTAATATCCTCTAATTTTGATCCTATGTTATATCTTATTATATTAATTACTAATATTTTAATGATATATTATTCTTCGTTTAATCTCTGCATTACATGTTATGCAAACCATCGAGGAAAGTAATTGTTGCGTATAATGCAATATAACCTCAGTGTTCCTTGTAGATTATGATACAGTTTATGTTTCATGTAGTGACTAATTAATGTGGGGTTCTATATAACGCAATCGAAACATTGTTCTTTAATATAAAATAATTTATCTTTAGTTTGGTACAAAATGAAAAATATAAATAATGTTATGCTAACTCGAAATAAATATCACAAAATATATGGTTGTTTCATTCTACCCCACATAACATTAATTTTTTACTCAAAATTAATATCGGATTTCGAAGTTTTAATACTTGAAAGTTTCATTAATAGATACCCGCATTTCAAAAATGAATACTAAAATATCCCTCAAAAAGGAAAAGTTATAACCATAATGGTTACCCAAATTGTAATATAACTATATTAACACATATGAGAGCATAGGTTGGTAGTAAATATTTTACATGGAAGAAAAGTGTATATAATTATAGGTAGTGATTGAGTTCATAAATCACAAACAAGTGAATGATTAAAGAAAATTTGAGGGCCTCAAAGTCATAAATCTGTGAACATTTTTTATGTTATTAGTTCGATAAAAATTATGTTATTAAGGAAGCATTTTTTTAATAATTATACCATCTTAAAAAAATTATTCTATTGATGAAGAATTTAACCAAATATAATTACATGATATATTTATATAAATACTATTCCATTTATTGGTTTTGATTTTAATTATTTTTAATTCATTAATTACATTGTGAAATAGATGTCCAAAATATAACATTGATGCCTGATGTACCAAAATTCACATTTAGCGGCTATTATGGACTATAAAAGAATGAATAGTATATATAGTTATCAATTAATATTCATAAAAATCACTATGGTAAATACATTGATATATAATCACAATATATAACACTATAATTTCATCATAAATAATTAGTCATAAATTATAATTATACATTAACTAGGGAATCACTTAGGCTAGTGGTAGGTGTGAAACCCTTGTCGTCCTTTTTTCATGGTGTCAAGACCCATGACCTTGCCAGACCTATTTTGTTTCCACCCAACATACATGATATAATTTTATAATACCATACTAAAATAATTTTAAATATATGATGGAAATCCGTGAAATTAGGTTTGTTACTAAATTTAATTTTAACCAAGGTTTTCAATAGAATATCTTTATACAAAAACTTATTCTGAAGTTGAGCATAATCTTTTCATAAATAGTTAACCTTATAAACCATCTGAAAGATGAAAATAAAAACATCAAAATGAAATTAACAGAATTTTCTAAACATTGATTCCCTCATATGTCATGAATTATCTCTTATTTTTCGCATTCCAAACATGTGAATACCATCATGGTAAATTATCATGGAACATGGTAATAACATGAATTACCATAAATAATTTTGGAAAACATTCATTCTTACTTATTCCATTGATTACTAGATATATTATATAAAACAAATATGTTCTAAATATCATCCATGATAGCATGAACTACTTATCAACATGTCTATAATTAGTTCCAAAGTAATCTATGCCATCCAATTTACTTATTCATATCCCACATACCATTATCCACACAAAATATCATTAAATATAGAATATAGTTAGTTTTATCATTCCATTAGTTATTTTTTTCCATGGACATCACTTTACCATTATTTAAATTTTCTATTCCATCAGATCTATTAAATGTGTGATTTTAAATTATTAGTGAAAAAAATGAACCAAAAAATTGGAATATATTTTAGCTTTCATAATTCCTGAATCTAAAAACATAAAAACATCAATTACTTTATTGTTAATCCATTTATATATTTAACTCCCCCAGTTACAGCATACCCATTTCCCATATTTCATATGTAGTCTCTTCATCATCATCAATGTAACTGTTACATGCACCACATTGTTGATTCTATTAAACAGTATTTCTCTTGGGATATTGAGTTTCATAATGACCATTTATTCCTCAAATAAAATATTTAAACACTGATGATGTTTTAGGGAGTATAGTATTCTCATCCATTTCATTTTCCAAAATGATAACTCTTCCCTTACAGTCACTAGCTTATTTCCCTTCTTTTCAATAGTCAAAACATCTTCTTATTCCACTATGACATTCACATAGGGAATTATTTCTACATTATATTCACAAAGGAAACCTAATATTCTTTACTACATGGTCACCATAACCCTAACTCTAAGAAAACTCCATTCTCTTATTTAGTGAGATCAAGAGTTCATTAAGGGACACATTTTTAATCTTCTTCCGTGAAAATTGATGACAGATCAACATAACATATTTCACTCCACTGATAATCCCACTTGACTTATCATTAAAAAATCATCCATCACATTCAAAATTAATGTGGTTCCTTCCAATTTACTTCATTTACTGAAACTATAATCATATTCTGAGGATTACTTATCAAATAATAAAAACACATAATAATGAAAATAACTACTTATAATATGTCCAAATCATGAATAATTTCTTAATCTATGACACACTAGGTTCATACTAGGTTATTCATAGACACGTTATATTTAAATTCTTTATGATGTTTCGTAAATACAATTGTGAATTCCTAAATAATATCCCTCCATATTGTCAAACCATATTTGTAGTAAGGACATTTATTGTGTATTAGAATACCATGAGTGAGGCATGAAAATATTGTCAGAGTTATTTACCCTAGGTTCATTTATTTCTGAGTCACATACACTTTTGTTATGGTGAAATTGATTAATTTCTAGGTAACTACTAACTCTATGCTTTAACAAAATTTCAGTACATTTTCCTATAATTTTCCCGATCCTTGAACTTATACCCAGACATGTCCTTATGGTTCTCAATATGGTTTTATCATCCTAGATTCCAAATTTTAACTAAACCATTTCCCTAATACCATCTATATCCTTTATTTTCATACATTAATGTTATATAACATTGGTGGAATATATAAAACATTATACAAAAATATTACCTAATACCCTATTAGTCTAGAGCATTTCGAATAAGCACCAAATTTTTTTCTTATTTTTCAAAATATACACATTATGGTCATGTGGGAACCTTGAAAAATTATAGATTCAAAATTCAAAACATCTCAAAAATCCACATTCAACATTCAAAACAACCTACCCAAAATTCTGCATTCAAATTTCAAAATTTGAATTCGAGAAGAACTTCTCCATCCATGTGCCTTTCCCGAATCGAGGCCACATGACACCATATACATCATCATCACTAGTACTAATCAACATTGACACCATCATCTCCGGAACCACATAACCATGCCCGTAACACCGAATCATCATAGAATCTCAAAACTTGAGCAAAAAACTGATTCACCCCAAACTGTATCAACCAAAATCAAATAGATACTTCACCAGAATCAAGAGTGATGATAAGATGGAGTTGACCATGCCTCCACCAAAGCACCCACACCAGATAGAAGGACACCGGAGAAAAACACAAAATACAATCCCAGAATCCATTCAAAAAAGAATAGGAGATGGAAAAACGAAGAACTAAAAAAACATCAGCAGAACACCGGAAGAGAACTAAATCACCAACCAGCTCAAGATCCCACCACCGCCATCCAGAATGCCCACGTACACTCTGCCTAACCACCAAACGCATGAATTTGAGGAAGAATCGAGTCCCTTATACCATGGAAGTGGAGCTCAAGCTCTGGTCCGACACCGCACCTCCGAGGAACCCTATCCGTTGAACGTGGAGTCGAGCAATAGTGATGTTCAACGATGTGTACCACTGAGTTGGCTGATCCAGAAATCAGTACCCCGACATATTATCCATCACCATGAACATCTGAGCTTGGAATGTGAAGCTGAGACCATGTGGGATAAAGGAAGGAGCCCTTGAAATCATGGAATCATAAACACTCATCCATAAATTAGACACATTATCTCTCACTAGGTTTTATTTTACTATAACTCTTATTATACACATCAAACATAATATATATCTTCATAAACTAGGGAGTGAAACATAAATTGGGGGGATCTAAAATTCTTAGTAAGGGTAAACAAGGGAGGAATGTAAGCATGAACATGAGAATAGGTGTATAAGAACATGAAAAAAAGTTTATAATATCATACACTACATATCAAATATCATTAACATGATTCATGGCATAAAAAGTGGAAGTTAATATGATATGAATATTATGAAAATATGGAACAGAATCAATGAAAGATAATATTTTATTAAACCATATATTTTTTGTAGACAAATAAACATATATAATGATATCCATAATAGTCAAGGAATCACCCCCAAGTCCATCTTAGTATACAGTGTCCCTTACTAAACCAGGTTCTCACCCTATTCTATTTCACTCCTCATTTTTCAGAGAATCACTGAACCAAGATCACTCCTCATTCTAACCAAATATTACTGATCTGAGTTCACTCCTTATTCAAGACCATTATTCTTGAATCAAGTTAATATTTATTCTAGCCTTGAAATAACAAACTGAGTTCATTTCCCATTTTATCCATGTCTACATCATGAGATATAAATATTTACCCAATTAATTGGAGGGGATACAGGTCTCACCCATCTCATAATGAAATCATACATTCATTTTCTACAAAATCATAAAAAACCATATCATAACGCGTGAAATGGAATGGGTATCATAATCATGTAATCATATCAAAAACTATGAAAAAAGATACATTTTTTCATAACTAATTCATCATAATAATAACACATGAAAATGGCAGGTTTGAAAATCATATAACCTAAGAAATATAAATGCATTTTACAAGAAAGATTCTGTCAAAACATAACCCATTAAAGAATGAATATGAATGGAACCTTTTGAAAATTTTAATGAATTGCATGAATATCATCAATGGATTACATCCTATATGGAGAATTACTGGTACACATTTTTTGAAAACATACCTTTATAAACTTATCATTTCCTCATTGAAGTAGGTTTCAAAATCATAATACCCGTGAAATATTAATGGGAGTCATAAGAGTAATTACATAAAAACATAATACATTAAAGAAAGAATATGAATTAAAACTTCGAAAAATTTCCTAGTAGGTCTTGAGTAACATCAAAAGATGTCATATTAGATGTAAATTTACATATAAGGATATTTAAAAACATTTCATGAGGAAAATATCATTTCCTCTTTGAAAAATGATCTTTAATACCTAAAACCTTTTAAAATCTATTTTAATGAAAATAAACACGAAAAAATAAAAAGAATATATTTAAAACATTATGAAAACCATATCTTTTAAAATACTTTGACAACTTATAAATAAATCTTGAATATGTTTTAACTTATTTTTAAATATAAAACCTTTTGGAAAACCTTTTTCTTTAAAAATATCTTTGAAAACATACATATATACTTGGAAAACAATATAAATTTTAAAAACCTTTTTTCATGAAAAATATATTCAAATATCATTTTAAATGATATTTAAAAAATCTTTTAAAATATGGTTTTGAAATAAATCAAATTTTTTATCCAATACATAAATATGGTCAGATTTTGAGAAATACATTTCCTAAGTTACTTTAAGTACCAAATACTGAAATAATGATACTAATACATGATTATATCTTGGTAAAAAAAGAATAATAAAATTATTAAGTGTTCTTGAGATTTGGATCATGATATTTAATTGTTTGAAGCACAATCATAAACAATCTTGAAAAGTTGGGAGATTATATCAACAAAACTGTTATCACTTGGTACCCTAGGATCATACTCTCTATGTAAGAAAAAAAATTATATAAAGCTTAAAATATCACGAAAATAATAATTATATTGATATAAAATTTCCAATGGAAGTATATACACCATAGAAAATAATTTCAGTTCATAACAAAACATTAGTCTCAATGAAGGTAAATTGAGACCAAACTATTTTACCGATTTGGTATCTTTTGAAACATAATCCTCGTAAAATATATATATAATAAAATACAATTGTAAATACCCATAAATTTAATTATGAAATGAGTATAATACATTAATTGGAAGTAAATAGACCTCACAAAAGTAGTGAGTGATGATTAAGGCATATATATCATGAAAATAAAACTGAGACGAAATTCCCTTACCATGTGTATCAAATCGATTTGTACTCACAAAAACCACCTGTATAATAAATATAAAATTATTATAAATATTTTACTGAACCATAATATTATATATATAATCATATACTATATTTTGTAAATCTTATATTAACAACCAGTTAACAATCTTATGTTAAGGTTTCATTTCTGATAATATTCTCTTTATTCTTCGCATGTGTCTTAATTTGTTATATATTTGGCCCTTATACATATATCATGATTTAAAGAATTTAAAACATGATATTAATATAATAAATATTCATTATATTAGTATTATAATAATCTTCAAAATATTTATGTAAGAAATTGAATACATCATTCATGGATATGTTAAGTCGTACGTACACAAGAACGTTGTTTCCATTATTGTTGTCATGTTAATAAAAATAATGAAAATGAAATATATATATATATATATATATATTATAATTTGAGTATAATTAAAATTTATTATATATCATAAAATTTAATGAAACAAAACCTTAATACATTCCATGTAATGTGTGAACGAATCACAACGCTTTGAAAGGGCGGTAGTCCACACTTCCTCAAACGAAATTATCATACCAACATATAATGGAAAGTATATAGATATGTGTTAAAAAATAAATTATTAAGTTTAAATACATAATAAATATCATATATAACATATATAAACCTTGTTCCCATTATAATTTTAATTATGAGAGGCGGTAGGGGATAAAAGGAATAATTATCATTTAGTGAGGTGGTAGTTCTCCCTACATGTAAATAGTGTATTTGATACCCTTTTAGATGGAGGTGTTTTGTAGGTTCCGGTTGAAACCTTATCATAATAACATCGCAATATATTTACTATATTGGTTTAGTTACATAATCATGGAATAAGGGGATTGGAGGTTGTGGATAAGGAAAATAAAAAATGCAAGGAGCTTGAGAGAATACATTACCTCTTAATCGGGTAACTCCTTTTATTTTATGCCAACAGCCATCCCTATATTTATTTCATCCCAAAGGGTGGATTCAAGGAGTAAGATAGGGATGTTTTAAAATTTATCGAGTAGATAATGGAAAATCCTATGTGGTTATAGAGGTGGGGTGAAGGGGGAGATTTGGGGGCCTTTTATAAGGAAGGGAAAGGACCCACAAGGTATTTTTTCAAACCATGTTAGGATTACACGTGTTTTTTTCATAAAAATTCCTAAAAAGAATAAAAATAGATAAATATAGGTTAATATAATTATTATTTCCTTCCAATGGGTTTTAAACAAGTTTACAAGTCTTTTTTTTCATAAATATAAGGCTTATTAGTTTATAAACCTAATTTTTCTCTTAACTGTTGAAATTAATCTTAATCACTTTAACGAATGGTTTCGGTCAAAAAAACATTAAATTTATTAAAAATTAGAAATTATTATGATTAATAATATTGAATCCATTTCTTTAAATTACAATCACATAATATCCACAAATTAATTTAATATTAATCCCACATCAGTGTTGAAAATGGGGTTTTAAAAGTAATAACATTCAAAGGTTTGCTACATTTTTATTCCAAATTTCAATGTGAGATTGATCTAAATGTCCTAAATTATATTATTTTATAAAAATATAATCATATAAAAAATTTCATAAAATCTAATATACAAGTTAATTTTATAAATAAATTATATTAAAATGTATTTTTGAACTAAAATTCATTATTTTTATCTATTCCTTAAAAAATGAAACGTTGGATAAAAACCCCAAAAAAATTATCCTAACATGATTTTTCTGTTTAAATTGATAATATGAAGTATTTATTGACTTATTAGTTATATAAGATTTCCAAAACAAGGATTTAATTTGTGTTCACTAGTAATAGGCGAAAACTGAATTTATAAAAATATATGATTTTAAGTATAAAATAATGTTTTTCTTATCTTATGTCTATCAAATCTATGAATGGATGTAAAAGATATGTTATTGAATATATAAAATATATATTGCATTAATATAACTAACTAATTGAAATAAATTTAATTTATTATGTTAAAACATCTTTGTGACCATAAAATGTTTAATATTTCCTTTTATATTCAATCGGTTTTCATATACATTATTAATTAATTGGTATCATATGAATTAATATTTTATTTTTGTAAAAAATATATTTTAAAACATTAGTTAATAATATTCATAAAATATTATTGAATATCGAGGTTATATGTTATTATATTAAGTAATAGCATTTTAAGTATATACTATTGTTTGGTAAAACACATTCTTCCATGTTACGCAAGCCCTCAAGGAATGTCATTATTATGTATAACTCAAGACAAACTTGGTGTTTCATATAGATAATGATAAAGTTTATGTATCATTTTTTGCATTATTAATTAGTTTTTTTTATAACAGAATCCAAACATAGTGCATTAATATAAAATAAATGATCTTCATTATTTTGTAAGATGATAAATATCGAAAAGGTTAAATTAATTAGAAAAAAAATTCAAAAATCATGGAGTGTTAGAAATTTCGTAGTCCGCAAATTTGGTATCCAATGTATAGTGTTCCACATGGTTACCTCACATGAGGATTTTTCAGGATGGGACTCTCACACAGAAAACACATGTGTGTATTTTGGAGGCATTATGGAACATTGGAACATAAAAAATTGGATATCACCACGTAAATAATGGAATAAGCACTTGAAAACATAGAAGTGGCTTTCAGGACACTAATCTGAGCAATAAATTATTCAATTTACAATGATATGTGGAGTCATCTAGAGTGATCTAATGGAGGTAGTGAACTGTCGTAGAATTCAATGAAAATGAAGTACACCTAATATAGAGTTACAATGGATGAAAAATTATAGTCTAAAGAATCTAGTGAATCATAGTGCATTATGGTATGATTGAAATGTTATCATCATATTGTGATGGTACAATCCCTTCACGGTGAACCAAATAAAAAAAATTGTTTCATGTTCTATTAATCATTTGGGTGATTAGTGAATGTTAACAATAATGAGGTAGGTTTAACGAGTACCTAAAAAAGGGTATAAATCTATATTAAGGAAAAATTAATGGTTAACACCTTAATTCACCCTACCCCTATCATGGTATCTTTAGGTACACCATATGTTATCATAGAGAGGTTCAACGTGTTAAATCTTTCATAAAAATTCATTGAGATGGAGAGTTTAACAAATATTAATAATTCCCTCTATTTAATCGGATAATCTACCAAATTTTTATGATTATACTGATATCAAATATTTTATCCCTCAATTAGTACATTCATTCTACAGCATTTTACTTCATTAAATTTAGTGACGATATAGGATAGTCTATGAGTGTATACGAAAATAAATGGATGGATATCAATAATAAATCTCATCATTATTTATCTAGATATATATAAGAATATATATATATACATATATATATATATATATATAAGTTATGTGTCACAATTTTGTTATGACCATGTGGGAGGAATTTTCCAATTTATATGATGGTCATAGTATGCTGAAGGAGTCCAAGCTAGAAGACCTCCTTCACAAATGTTCATATTTAAAAATGCTTCCACATTTGAATGTTGAGGGAATATTCAACAAAATACTTGAATTTTTTTGTGATATTAAATGACTTAGGGAAAATATAAAGGGGAATGATACTGTTAAAAAAATTGATGTTTTACACCTTTGTACCATGAAAAGGATGTATCTTTTAATAGATTGGTTATTTTCCATGATCTCTCTAGATGATCTAATGATCATTTTATTGTGTTATGAAATAATTGTTATGATATTAGTCACACAGATTCATGTAAATAAGTAAACATCTTTAAAATACATGGATAATAATAATATCTCTAATGGTGGAAAAGGAAAAAGGGATGTGGGTGATTAATGTATATCTCATTTAGATGTGAAATTCTAGAGTGGATATGTTTAAATCAATGGAATGTATCCCTAGGCTTCTTTTTGGTGTTTTAATGTGGGAATTATTAAACAAATAGGTAAATATTTTTTTTATTATTATTAAAATTTTGACGAATTATTTCCGCATATGGACTGAACAATATTCCCCCCAGGAAAAGTCCATAAAAATGTAGTTTATCTATAAATAATTATAAAAGTAAGGTATTTCTTAGATAAACAGAAAATGATAATAAAGGATATCTTTGGGAGGTTAACATATAATTTTATTCAATTATATAATATGATATGATGGTTATGGTTGATTAGTAAGAGACTGAACTATAAACAATCAATGAACCTAAAGGATTAGTTGATCTCATGGTGGAACATAGTTTATATCTTGAAGAGCATTATTTTCTAATAAAGAAAAATAAATACTAAGAGTCTTAAAAAATATTATGATGACTACGTGGATCAAATAAAATCATATAAAAATCAATTGTAAGAAGATATGGATTATTAGTTTTCTAGTCAGGTGAATTCAGAATATTTTTTGAGTTTCAAGATGAATATTGAAGAATAGACTAATGTGATTAATGACCTAAATGAAATACTACATGTATTTTCTATGAAAATTAATCCCTTTGAAGAACATTTTTTCTCATAAATCATTAACATTGAATATGAAATAAAATAAAATTATCTATATATGATGTTAAATGTCAATTTGTTCATAAATGAGTAATTGATAGAAAGGATCAATTGAGGAAAAAAATGGTGTTAATGACATTCAATATGACGAGACACCTATATTTTTAGGTAAAATATGGATTCATTTTGATTTTTAGAGATCAAATGTTGCAAAAATGACAGATCTAAAATAATTAAAGAAGAAGTTTCGTGATTCTAGAATCAAATATAATTCATTATATAATTTAATAGTTATCACAATGAATAATTTATAACATTTTAACCATAATAATTTATGATCCTTGAATTAATTCTACCATGTGAGGAGATATAAAAAGGTTATGGTCATGTGCATTAATGAAGAATGTAATATTTTTCCTTGCATGAAGTGTCAATTATATGGATACCATAGACACACTATGTCATAATATGAATAGGTAAGAATCTATTTGAATGTGAAATCTATAATCACTCAGCAACAGAGAGTGAGGACACATCCTTTAACAATTAATGGAATTACTTGCTATGGATATTTCTCTCTAAAATATTCATTAACTTTGTTTATTGTAGGAAATTATGAAGTGGAAAATGTTACAATAAATGTCATAGATAATTGAATACTAATCAACTGAGAAAATACCATATGAAAAATATTTTTTCATTATTGAAATATGAACATGACTACAATTTTCTCATCCTTGATGAGGAGAAATTAAGGACGCTATCATTGGACCTTACTCTCATAGGTATCCCATTGAAGGAAAATAAGAGTATTGTGATGGTAAAACATAAATAAACTTATCTCAAAAAAATAATAGACACCCAAATTTTTTTTATATTGGTAGTTCATCACATGTGATTGAAAATTAAAATCTCTTAAAAATGTGAAATTATAGATGATGATACTGTTTGATTTTGAAATGATATAATATTGATTTTTAGGGGAGTGTAAATACCCATTTGGTCTCTGATGATATAATAAAGATACAATTCCTATTATGGATCACTTATAAAATATTTTTCTAAGTCTGATTCATCATTTTGGTCTGGTCTTGAGCATACATTTTACCAGAATGGGTGTTTGATTAAAGGAATATCTAGAATCTCTCTAATGAGAGGATGAAAATATAATGTTAATCTATACCACATTAATAGTCATGAAAATAAACTTCCCCTTATTGTATCTAAAAAATGAACATGTATATTTTTAGGTTAGGTCACAAACACTAGAAAATCAGAGAAAATGTATCCAATAGAAGAGTTTTAGTAGACATTCCATGTTTAAAGTGGTAATATGAAATGACATATGATTCATTTATATTGGAAAAATAGTAACCAATCTATATAGAATGAAGAAAATAAGGCAATTTATTCTACTTGATATAAACTACATCAATATATGTTTTCCAATGAATTTATCTAGAACATATAAAAAAATATATTCCATATATTTCATCAATGATTAGATTATAATAAAATATCATTTTTCCGAAAAATATGGATAGAAGTCATAAATTGTATGAAGAATTATCTGAGAAGATTACAAAATGAGACATGACACACAATTAATACATTACTTCCTAACAATGAAACAGAGTATATGTTTATATCTATTGAGAACTATCACAATAAACAGGAAATTAAGAAATTAGTTTTATATATGAGAAATCTATATAAAAATAGTGTTTTGTAAGGAAGAAATTTTATGGGGAATAATATTGAAAAAAAATTACTCATTGAATGTGTAATTTATTCATATTATTTTATTGTATTCTCTAAATTATCCATTTAAAATATTTGGGGAATATATAACCTAAATAAAATGTGGTATGGAAGGAAAATTCATTGATTGATTTTTACATATTTATAGTTAAGTTATATATCAAAAAAAGTAAATCAAGGTAAATATGATGATCCTACAAATAAAGGTGTATTTTCAAGATACTCAAAAATAAATAAGGCTATAAAATTATTCAATAATAGGTCAAATAAAATAGTGGGGAACATTGAAATTAAATTATTTGAGGAAAAATATATGAATTAGCCTAGAGGAAATTTTTTTGAATATTTCTATAAAGAGGAAGGGGGAGAAAATAAAGTTGGAACAATTTAAAATTTTGAACAAAGTAAAAAAGGATTATGATGATTTATTGGTTATATCATAGGAAGAAACCTATATATAATAAATTCATATTTCACACAAAAATAAGAGCAAGATATCAAAGGTTAAACCATCAAATGTTATTGGTGATAGATTATTTCTAATAAAGGCATGAAGGTTGAGAAATATTCAGCATTCAAAATTACTATTGAAGGTGGGACAAACATCATTTATAGAAGATTGAAAAGATTAATCATGGGTTTGATCTATGAGGGAAGAGTTGGATAAAATAAATAAGAATCTAATATTGTATCATGTAAAGTGTTATGAACATCGTAATGTCATTCATACAAAGGGGGTCTGGATAATTATTTTTGAAAACTAGGAAAATGGGATGTGAAATAAGGCACAACTTCCCTTTAATTGATACAATCAAAATAATGATGTTGATAATAAAGATAATTTTGATTTTTTGAAAAAAAATTGATGAAATAAAACAGTTATTTTTCATTTTTATTTATACAGGTTTCATGATTCTTCAAATGGATGCTAATACATTATTTTTTGTTGGTGTAATCCAAACTTAATTCTATACTGAATGACTAGTGGGTTTGATAATTGACGGTGAAGATAATAAGGTCTGAAAGTTGTAAATAAAAATATATGGTCTAAATTAGGTACCTTAAACATGGTTTTCTTTATTAGACTCATACTAAAAGAATTTGGAATAAAAAATGGGCTGTTCTAACAAAAATATATATACAAAAATATCTAATTAATAAAATTTCAGGGTTTTTGTGTATGTTGATGATATCATATTTTTTACAAGTACATAACATTTCTAAGGAATAATTTTCAAAATGTATGATTATAATGTTTTAAATGTCTATAATCGGTGAAATAAATTATTTCTTGAGATAAATGTGGTCCATATGATGGGATATACATTTATCTCCAAAACTAATTATGCTGGAGATCATATAATTAAATATATTATACATAATAAAAAACTATTGTTAGAAACATGATATACTTGATAGTATCTCTGCCAGATATTATGTTTACTATAATATTTTTTACTCATTTTAAGAGGCACCAAAAAAAGAGAATCCTGTATGTGTTAAATGAATCATTAGACTCATCCAATGTACACCCAACATTTTATTAATATTTGATTCCTTAATGTATCATGAATTATTTGAATTTCCCTATGTGGATTAGGCTAGATATGTGGTTTGTAAGATCACAATTTTTTGTAGTGGATAATATCATTTTGTTTTTAGTAAAAACCAATTTTTATCTATGTTTATGTTCTTAATGTGATAATGGAGGTTTTAAGAGAGTTTTACCATGGTTCGGGGACTAGATTTTTAGTTTAGGGGAAGAAAGGGGGTAGTATAGCTTGCACAAAATTAGTAATAATTGTGAGGTTCAACTCTATGGAACTAAAATGTTGAATCACGGAGGCCCTAAAAAGGTGAATAATTTCTTTTTAAACCATGAAATATGAGTCACAATACCATTAAAACCCTATAATTTACTATTGGTGCACCGTTAACAGTTTTTATGGTATCTCTAACAATTCTCCTAGACCATGTGGGGTGTGGGATCTAAGACAGTTCCAAACATTTTGTTTGCACATTATTTTTTGGACAATTCACATGATCCTTATGAGGGGTGTGCATGATTGGTGCATAGTTTCGAAAACTACATAGAAAAACTATTCCCCCTTAAAAAATAAGGAAAAATCTATTTTTCCTATCCTTTAATTATGGCCGGAACCACTATTATCCTCATCTCTGAAATGAAGAGCAGCACCATGTTAGTTCCCTCTAATTTTCTTTCTACAAAGGATTTGAGATATATTCCTCACCCATAATCTTATTCAATCATTATTCATCTTGTTGAATACCAATCCGCATGTCTATTAATATACATATGTTTTTTCTAAATTTTTACCTTCATCTTCACATTATCTCAATGCAACTTAATATACCTTATTTTCTGACTGTTTTCTTGGTTTTCCATTTTCTCTCATTCCATCCCAAATAAGAGGCTGATAATATGTGATGAATATATCACATGTCTATGTTAGGTGTTCTACTACTTTTCACTAAAGGTAATTCTTCATATAATTATTTTCTATTATGTTGTACTTCGAAATATCTTTGATTTGCCTCTTAAATGTGTAACTCCTTCATTTATTTTCCTATATAATGAACTAGAACATTCCTAAGACCCACTAAAATTGTTTTAGGTTGAAGATATTAATAAGAACCACCTGTTAGGGTGGGATTGATTAATTTATAAATACTACCATTCCCACCTTTTGATCAAACGACACTAGGATGTCTCAATCTTTCCACTAGTTAGTGGAATGTCATATTTGAATTAAATAAACTATAAAATGATATGGATATACAATGTGTCCTTTTTAATACTTGTATAATAAATGAATAATTAAATTATTTAAATGTAAATTTAAAAGGACAATGAAAATTTTTCTATCTGATGCTTAATTATTAAATATGATGTTTTTATTGTTTATGGACCCTGATGATATTGGTAAACGCATGTCCTACCTGTAATAATATGGGAATTATGGACCGAGAATTCCATTATAAAACTAGTTGTATTACAAAAACATAAATGATGTGACTAAAAATTGGTAAACCATCCTTGACTTAGTCAATGTATTATACTTTTTAATTCATTGATCTAACACTGACTATTCACCTAAAAACTCCAAAAAATTATAATTCCATGGACAATATATTAGGATTTGACAGGATTTCCTCGGACATGGATTTCAATGTATTGTCTCCTTAGACACCAATCTAATATATACCAAATATACCTTTAGATTTATCTTTAGTCTTGATGAGGAATACATTGATATGTTCTTCAAGTTATTAACCCACTAAAAGTCCTCACAATCAGATATAACTAGCCTAATCTCAAGATGGAGGTATTTCATTTTCCATAATCACTTTTATTTCAAAATTTATCTTCTTATATTCATGTTGATATTTGATAATTCTACTTCTTATATTCACAAACAAAAATTTCATTAGACACCTTTGGTGGTTTCCTTCTTTGTATTACTAACAACCTTTTCAGGCATCCATTTGGTTCATCTGGAAGATTGCCTAGATGGATGTAAGGATAAAGTAAATCTCCCAAATTTGGATCTTTATTATCCTTTAGGAAGTGATATTTGTTGTAGATGGCCAATCAAGTACATGATATACCCATGGATTTTCTTTTGGGCCTTCTTTATTTCCTTTTTTATATGTTCTTATTATATTTTGTGTCTTTTTCCATGTCATCATACTTACTATTTTGAATATTAATGACATCATCTATATAATATGGATTACTGGTTATGTATGTTCATTATTATTTAAATTTATTATTTATATTTCCTTGATATTATATTAAACAAATTTTATTATTATTTATCACTGTGATTCACTCGGATATAATCTATAGTCTACCCACTATATTATCATAGTCCCTTTTTGTTAGTTAACATCCACTAGATTGCATAGAGGAATTCTTTAGGATAAGTGACCAACTTGGTTTAGTTACTAATGAGTGAATATTTCCTGATATGTCACAATGTGGAATCAAAGTCGTATTATCTTCCATCATCGTGAAGTTGAGGATTGGATAACAGGAGTCTCTGATGTGTCGGGACTTGCTAATAAACTATTTATTCTATTAGAGAACCCATATGTGGAGGAAAATCCATATCAACAGGGATGGAACATGCTGTTCTGGATTTTTCCCATCATAGTTCTGCTACTTTCATCTTTCTGTGATGCACATGTTCTTCAATTTTTTTTAAATATTTATACCCATGTGCTAGGGTTTAATGGGAGAATTTCCAAATGAATCTCAGTTGGAATATAGATATTTATATTCCATGCATATGTTAAGACATGCGTATTTCATTTCCGGATTTCCTATTTGTTATTTTATGTGCACAAATTGTTATACATTAAGATTTTCTGGAATTTATTGCTATAAAAATAATGAAATTATTGGTAACCAATTGTGTACATATTATTAAAAATAGTGTTATCCCATATAAATTGATAAATAAACATTAACTAACAAATTATGAAACGTTTAATCCAAGTAACCTTAGTTCCATGATCCATAACATGTAGTTGGTTGTGATTAAATTTATTCCAAATGTAATTTATAAGGTTTTTCCTATATAAATCAGTAATGGTGTCCATATAATCATACTATCATATAAATAATTCTTATATACTAATATAGGAAGCAAAAGGATATTGGTGATTAAATGAAATTCCAATTGTGAATTATAATTCGTATGCCTTTATAACTTGGGAATGCGAAATTCATCTAACTAAACCATTTCATATGAAAATTATTATATTTTAACATTTAATCGAATTGGTTGTCACTAAATTGTTATAGAAATTACAACATAAAGATTATTTACCTCTATAATATGGAACTAAAACCACATATAACTGGACCATATGATTGTCACATTGAAATACATCGTAAAATTATACCCTAGATTTGTGTTTTTAGACAGTGTGTCTATAGTATTTAAGTCATGAGCCTATTATTATTTTTTATAAGATCTCTATCTATCTAGTATCTTATCAGATGAATTTTATTGTAATTGTAGATATATTCCTCCATGACATTCTCATGTTAATTCCTAGAACATGCAGTAATTCATTACTCAGAGAGAGTTTCTATTTATTAGTTTAGTTAATATAGGGATCTCAGTGGCATTCTCTATGTATGTCAGTGTTGACAAGGAAGTTAAACAGTAGTACCAATCAATTTTTTTGGGAAGGAATTCCAAAGGCCTATTAGAAAAAGATAATGTTCATACTCTAGATATTTTAGAATCTAGAAACACCTCAATAAATGAGGGAAAATCTTGCAGGTTATATTATTTTGGGGTATTCCATGTGATGGTGGGTTTTTCTCCTTAATGATGATCTACATCATTTCAGGGAATGGATACATTTCCATACTAGAATCCTCGAATAATTATTCCTTGAAACATTGAGGACGGACCCATTTAGTGAGTTCATTTATCTAGATTATAGATCTATATCTATTCGGTATTACTCTACGTGTTTCATTGAGCTTCAGTGATTCATAACCACTTTTATTGGTGATGATATAACATGGGAAATTAATTTTGAGTATGGTTTTATATATTCCATCTAAACATTTTTTAACATATTTTTATTGAATACCATCTCTGAGATAGTGAACCAGTATCTTATCATTGAGCCTAATTTCGGCGAAGTTGAAGGTGTAAGGAATGGTGGATAATTTTCTATTCTAGGAAGTAAAAAATATCATTTCAAGAAGAATCACATCATAATTTATTTTTCAGGTGGTGGAATTAAAATTTTACATAATTGTATTTGTTTGGTATTCTATAAGTGTGAAAGGAAACCTCACTTGAATCCTTTATGATAAATAGATCAAGTAGATTTCCATGTACATTAGATAATAGGACATCATTGGAGATTTGAAAGGACCGTTCCACTATTTCCTAATGGGAGATTATCTACACCAAATCCAAATTATGGATTGGGATTAGTCGTACTATGCTAATCTGAAAGGTAGAGTACCATTGACAGATCAGGATAAGGTAGTGGTCAAGATTTTGGAATATAGGCTTATTGTGTTCACAACTAGTAGAGTAGACATAGTCTTGGAGGTCAATTTGTGGATCATGGGAATAGATCTGTCCAGTTACATGTAGTATCGACCATATCGAAGAAGAATATTTTCAGGATATTTGTAGTGAAAGGTATGATCTTAGTACCCTCATATATAGTATATTATTTATTTAATACAATAGATTAACACTCATTATTATTTTCACCTTTAATGTAATTTATTGTGTTTAATATAACATAATTTTGTTGGGTAAAGACTCTTGATACTCAATTTTAAGTACGATCAGATAGTGTTCCTTAATGAAAGTAATGTCATCTTGATATCATTTTTTACTGTTTCTTATGAACCATTTTCATCCTCAAGATGAAAAGATTTGATATATTTATTTAGGATAGACTGTTTAGTGACTCATAGATCCCATTTTGATTTTTATCACCAAAATGTTTCCTTATATTTTATATTGGCTGTGTCTATGTTCATAAAGTGTAATGGGATGTCCTGTAAAGTCTTTTCATACCTGGTAATCCTGGATTGGGTGGTTTGTTGGTCTATATTACCACTATTTTCCTTATTTATCTAGGAGTATGAAATTCTATATATCCTCTAGTGGTGGACTGATTCATATGAGTTTTCCTTAAAAAACTTTTGGGATACAACCTCATAGAGAGGTAGAATTCACTTTCAATCTTGTTTCACGAGATGAACCAATGTCTATACATCAAAAAAGGATGGAACCCAAAAATATTTAAGAACTCAAGAGGTAGTTGGAGAACATCGAAGAGAAACGGTTTATATGCACTAGTACTTCCCTGTGGGGTTAAAATATTATTTTATACAAGTATATAGATCATACCTTTTTCCATGTTTGTGTTAACCATAGTAGAATCAACTAATTGTTTAGAACTAAAATCCACATCATCGTATTCATGACGTCTTGGACCAACTACGAGGATCTTGGGTATTCAAAAAAAATTATTTGATATCTGACAATCATTATCTATGATTCAAGCCTTCACATAACCCACAAATGTATTATTGAAGTAGGTATTATTTATGTGTGTATCTAGTTATGTATTTAATTCTATAGAAGATTCCTAATTCTTTTATGGCCTTGATGAATTGGTGTTTCCACCCATACCTAGATGTTATTGTGTTTGTTTACATGGATTATATAATAGAATATTATTAGACTCTACATTATCTTCCCAAACACTAGGAAATTATATTAAGTAAACCTATATAACAATGGCTATATGATATAATGATAAATGAAACTTTTGGATTGAAAAAATTCACAATTTTGGTCACATAATGTTGGATTCAATGGTATATGTGGATGTTCATAAGGTGAGTGTTTTTGTTTTCTATGAGTATCCAAATAATATATTTTATATATAGACCTTCTAAGGTATAACTAGAAACTATTAGTATTTTTTCAGGGCTTATGATGCCTAATAGTAGTACTTATTGTCTTGTCTAATAATGGTATAATGATTTCATAGTTTGAATCCGGAGATATTTCCTTTCAAAAGTTGAAGGTAATGTTGAGCATATTGTCATTCGTGATTTTTCCAAATCCTGTAAGAGGATTCACATTTAATTATGAATCATTAAGCATCTGGTTGGGATGAGTTTTGATGTAAAGGGAATGGTTCGTGATGTATGTGTCAAATTATTTTCTACTTCACAACAGTAATTCCCAAATGAATAACCTTGAGTTAGAAACAATCATTATTGATTTGAATTATTAGAGACATTTCATACTGGGGGATTGGTTTTTTGAATAAATATACCATAAAATATACATATAAATATTCAATAAGATAAAAAAACCTCCATTAAAAGATGACTAATATATATTAATCTTATAATATTTTAACTTTATTACATTCCATGTAAGTGCAACACACATTCTGAAAATCTTATCCAAATGACTCAAACTCATCTTATTCAAGAAGCTATTAGTGAAAAGAGATTCAAGGGTATTCTTTCAAAAATGAAACTTTATGTTGAAGACATCCATGAATAAACATATCTTAGAACATTGTGAATGACCTCATCAATTTGGGATATAACAAAGTGAAGTAAATTTTCTATCCTGAGGTTAAGTGTTTCTAGTGTGGGTCTACCACCTGCTTGGGTTATTAGTAAGAATGAGATCATGCACATCCATGGGAATGTCTGGGCACATGCAGACATATAAGAAGAGTTAATGATATAATTTCATACTTCCTAGTAGGATGTACACCTCATACTTACTGACATGTATTGTTACATAATCTACTATTGTTGGTGACCTAGGATGACATTGAAGCTTGTAGGTTTTATTTCAATATGTTTCTGTTATCACCAATTGAAATTGAAACACCATAAAAATAAAGGTCTCTTATAACCATTACCCATTATGGAAAATATTTGGGATGTCATCACTATTTATTTTGTGATGGGAATTCCAAAATCACCTCGAGGTGTTGATGTTCTATGGGTAAACCATGATATGCTGACAAAGGATTCCAATTGTATATCTATCAAGGAGGCCTTTTATTGGATGAAAATATGAGGAATTATATATGATAGATCATATGACTTCATGGGGTTCCATGTACCATCCTATCATATAGGGACACTTAGTTCTCTTCTTAGTTCTGGAAAGGGAAGAAGAGGGCCACTTTCTCATAAGATCTTTTAATTATAATAAACATCCCTTAAAACAAAATTCAGTCCATGTGTTCTATACAAGTACTAGAGGACATGATTCATGCATGTTTACATTATTTAAGAGGATATTAGGGAAATAATTTTTATATAGAATATTTTACTTATTAAACTAGTTTCTAATAGAAAATTCAGATGGATCCTCATGAGCATCTCTATGGTTTGCCCTTTCATTCACCCTTGTACTTGTTAGATTTAAGGACACAACATTAAATATTAAATAATCATTAATTATGTCAAGAATTCACCTTGAGGATCTTTTGAGGATTAATGTTTTTGAGAATTAGCCCATAACTATTACATAACAACTTGAATATTACATGTAGACACTACAACTCAGAATCCATTTTTCATAAAATAATGTCCCTTAAAAAGAAACATATCTAGTTCCATGTTTTATACAACATGAATTTTCCATGATACCATCCATGACCCTATTCATCTTTATGTCCAATAAAACACATTTAAAAAACCTTGGATGATCATAAAAAGATCAGTAAGGGTTATAAAACAAGGATGTAAAACATTATCCCATCAATAAATAAAAATCAATGAAACCATACTTTTCAATCATAACATACCTTAAGAATTCATTAGATTTTTGAATAACACATAGAAATAATAAATAATAAAGGTAAATTATAGAATCCATATCATACTTACATTATATCTATCAGAGCTATGTAGGGAGTTACATTGGAATACCCATTACATTATATTCCCTAAATCATTTTGGAGAAACAATAATGTTTACCTGTATTACATTACCCAATGCATTGGAGAGCTGTCTCAGGATCACCCACACTAGGTTTATTACCGAACCACCCATATACATAAAAAATTCCCAAAAACAATAACATATTCATAACACATAAAACAAACATGAAGTAAAGATAACATTTTCACTTTACAACCACAACATATCATTTAAATATATTGACTTAATCATTGCATTATAAAACCATTTTCAAAACCATTTAATATAGAGATTTTTGAATCAAAGTGTCCCATACCACTTTGAATATTTTAAATAAATCAACATTTTAAAAAACTATTGTCTATACAAATAATTCCTTAAAATAATTTTGAAAACATGGACATAAATGAGATAGTTTTAGAAGAAAAAATATATAAAATAATATTCTAGTAAAGGAGTTCTTAAACAAATGAGAGATGATTGAATAAAAATAATTGAGGAAAAACATTTAAAAAAATTTAATAATATGTTTAGAATAAATGTATTCATGATATAATATGAAAAAGGATAGTATATACACCATATAAGTGTGAATTGGTGCATAATAGTAATGAAGTCTCAATGGAATGTAAATTGACACGAATTCCCTTTTAAAAATTTTATCCTTAAATTGAGAATAAATCAATGAAATAATAATGTGTGAAATATATAAATACACCTAATATAGTGGATAATAGGTTTAAAAAAATTAGAGGTTATTCACACCTATTCATAGCACTACATAATCAAGAAGAATAAGTTTAACCTAAAGAATTGAAATTGGGTGAAGAAGTTCCCTTACAGATATTTGACTGCCTAACGACATGTCATTAAAATTCATAAAATGAGTTGATGATTGAGAAAAGGGTATCTCAAACAATGGACATAAATAATATAGTAATAAGGATGTAGAAGAACATATCCCAACATAATAATATGTAAATTAAAAAACATAACAAAAAAGAAGTCTTTTTTAAAAGGGGGATGGAGAAAGGTTCCCTTACCGATTTGTTAACTTACGAAACATACACCCCATGGAAGAAGAATCACACAATGAAGGTGTAAATACCCAAAAATTAATGTATATTACACAAAGAATACAATCATGGGATGTAAATCCAATACAAAGAAAAATATAGCATTACTTTCATGGGAATAAATAGTGAGATGAAAACCTCTTACAATGTTGTAATCAATCGAGTCATATGACCAAATGTTAATAACAACTAAATTAATCATAGAATACCAAGAATATAAAGTGAATTATGTTAATATATATAAAATGGAATTACACAATACACCACAAGAAATAAATAAGTGAACAACAATGGAAATCTCACGGAATTAAAAGTCAGATAAAAGACACATTTCCTCGTGTCTGACTTGACCTATTCATTCTATAATCTCCTGAATAACAAAAAAAGTTCATTTCTACCTGATTAAGAACGTTTTTCAATTTTATTATTCCTTTTATATCAGTTATTACCATGTTATATACATTATTCAATCATTTACGTTAATAATGGTCATTTGGTTGATATTTGGTTCTTGAGTCAAACATGAACTCCCAATTATTACAAGTTGTTCATGTGGTAAAAATTTAATTATCTCCAGAATGATATTCATGGTTTAGATATCATATATATCATATATATATCTAGTAAATATATGTATTTATAATAGTACATAATATTTGGAGATAAGAAATTAAATTCACCGTTCATGGAGACGGTAAGCCGTACCAACACATGAACACTACTTTTATTTCTATTTCATATTTTAATGGAATGAAACCTAATGATAAATATGAATATTATGATTCCATTATAATATCATATATAATTTCAGTAACTCGATCCTTTATAAGTTCCACATATTTCATGAATGAGTCATATCACATTGAGGGGGTGGTAGTCTGCACTTCCTCAAAAAAAATTATGGTATTTACCCATTATGGAAACCATAAAGGTATGCTATAAATGAAAAAAACAGAAGTATACAGAAAATATAAATATAACATATATACCATGTTAATACAGTGACATATTAATGACCACAATAATAGGTGATATGAGAAGATTAAACAATCATTGTTTCGTGAGGAAATAGTTCTCTGTCCACAGAAACAGTATGTTCTTTTCCCATTAGATGGAGGTGTTTGTAATTTTCATCAGAATACCTCTCATAAAAAAACCTAGTATATTAAGGATACTGCTGTTGTAATAAAATAAAGAAATAAATAGATTATAGGGGGTTGGGGAAGTAAAATAAATGAAAATATATTAAGAGAAGACGTTACCTTTAAATCGGGTTACTCCCTTCAGTTTGAACCAAAATACTTTATTGAAATGCATTATTCCTAAGGGAAGGCTTCTAGGTGGAAGAGAGGGATTTTGAGAGATTATTTGGTTAGATTTTGGACGATCCAAGGGGCATGAGAGGTGTGAGTAATGGGTTATATGTGAGGTCTTTTTATAAGGGGGATGATGGGCTCTTTATGAAAGTTGGAAAATATTATATTATTATATAATTATATTCAGTTTCTAAAGGTCCAAAACACATTAAAGTTGAAGATAAAATAACTCATGTTCAAAATAGAATCATCTAATAAGAATTGGACAGGTTTTGAATATTTTTTAAAATTTTTATAATCATATTTATTTAAATCATTGATTAATGAGGTAAACACTATATCATTATTGTAAAAAAAATAATTTTATTTTTTGCCTAAAATTAATAAAAAATAACATGATGTCAGAAATCATCGTGGCATTCCAATGAATATTTATAGTTGAAGAGATAAATTATATAACCTATGTAAATATTAATTTTCTAAAATATATATGTTTAATTCATTTTTGTCCTGACATTAAATTAATTAATATAATGTGCCATTTTCATTCTTAAGTGGCACCATGGGGTCCCAAAATTGACCCAAAGATACCCATGGTCGTAAATGTATCAACCAGTAGGATTATGACACATGTTAGGGTTATTTAATATTTTTATAATATTATTTTTATCTTGAATTACCCTATTTACTTTTAACTACGATAAATAAATGTTAAAAGTTACTATACACCAATAACTATTTCAATATTATTGAACCACATTTTACATACTTATGACAACCATTTAAATTGGATTTTTGAAATTCAACTCACATAAGTGGTAAAATTTCATTTAAATTCAAAACTCAGTTTTTAACTACTTCTCAGTGTTTTCAATATTCATCAAAAATTGAAGGTTTTAAGAAAAATACCAAACAATAATTCTAAGCGATATTTGATATTCCAAATTCAAAACTGATGTCTATTTTAACAAATTCAAAACATATATGTTTCATTAATTAATTTAAAATTAATTCCCGTTGTCCAAACAAAAAAAATTTGTTTTTGTGAAATAATAGCTATCAATGGATTGACACTTGTTTATGTCCAATTTCAATGTGAAATTAATTATAAGGACTAACATTTGATTAAATGGTAAAAATATAATCTAATTACACCTTTAATCTAATTAAAAAGATAATCTAACCATATACATCAATTAGATTAAGAGGAAATTTATAATTAAAATACAATATTTTTCATTATTCATTTAAAAATTAACATTGTTATTAAAATACCGAAATTTCATCCAAAGTAAATATTGATGTCCTGATTCTGAAGAAATTTTTTTTAAATACAGTATATAAAAGTGAAAAAAACTATATTTAAAAAATTTTCTCCATAAAAAGTTGTTAAAATGACCTTTTAAAAAATATTAAAGTGTTTTATGCTTATTATTGGATTAATTATCATTTAAATCCTCTAAAATTTATTTAGTAAATGTAAAAACATTTAAGAAACATATTTAATCATAATATGGTTAGTTTTGTTCATTCCTGTTAATACAACAACTATGTATTAACTACCATTTAAAATAATAATATTATATTAATATTTTTCTGTATAACTAAACATTGGGTGCAATGTAAGTTTTCAATGAAACATGTTGTTGCGTATTAGGTATGTCGTCGAATATAGAATCCCCTTTAAATTAAAACTAATATTTAATTCACAAATTTTAATAAATATGAAAATATTATATTTGTTATTTACCTAGGATGTTACCTCGTTCCTCCCTTTTGGAAATTACGTCCTCGCAATTTTAAAATTGGGCATAGAATCTTCATAAAAAGTCCCACATGAGAAAAAGAGTCTATAAAAATATCAATATTAAGAAATAAATAGAAATAAAAAGGTCACCTGAGTTAGACTATACTAGGATTTCATGTAAAAACATAGATATGGAAGAGAAACAAACCATCAAGGTTTAATGGAGAGTGGTAGAAAACATTTTTAGGAGAAATTTAACCACCAGAAAATCACAAACATGTGATGGGTTAAACGGTCTTTGATTCCCTAGAATGAAAATTTTAAGGAATATTTTTTCCTTTTAAGTTTCATTTCATATGGTTGAGAAATGTTTTTAAAAATATAAGGAAACATACGTACTTTTCATATAGACCTTTGTCCTTTACTAAATTTCTACCAAAAATTCATATTTTCTCCAAACAATGAGTATTTAAACTGACTTGGTCACATTAAAAGTGCATGAATCAACTTATAGAGTATCAGATGATCCAAAAAATATGAACTACATATTTCCCCTATCTTTAGACATCAACCCAAAAAAAATGTTGTCTACAAGTTAATAAAATCACTAAAAAATGACAATTCTTCATAAAAATAAGCACTACTCTTAATCCCCAAAATTCAAAAAACAATACCATATGTTCAGAAAATACCATTCAACAAAAAAATTTCTTTAAAATCATTCATTGTAACCCAAACTAATATTGTAACCCAAAACATAGAAGGATTTAATCACATGGTCTTCCATAATATATCTTTACATTTATCTCCAAATAAAATCGACTATTCTTAAAGTCTCATACAGAAATGCAATTAACCAAATCAGATATTCTTTATGATAGGTTAAATATTTCCAAAAATAACCCAAATCCCCATATGTCCAAAATAAAAACATATATTCTTCCAAAATAAAATCACACCATTACTCATCAAAAGAAATGATAATTATTTCGTGAATAACATTTGGATATATTAAACTTCACGGTTACACATAATATAAAAAATTTTCCAATGTAATCCCATAATCATAAGAGCCTTAATAATTATAAGCATTTCATCATCTTAAAATATACCATAACTCTTGAATCCCTAATATGTTGACTTCTTACTCATTCAACGTTCTTCATGATCCATTATCCATTCCATACCAACGTATTCTTAAATACCACTTTCCTACCAACAATATCATGAATCCTATCATAAGATTCAATAATATCAAAACATATGTTAAGAAATAATCCATACATTTCATTAGTCGTTGTCAGTTTCTTTATCCTCAATCAGAATGGAATTAGGTTTTGGTAAATATATATTTTTACAATTTTGGTGATCCCATTCCTAATACTTCTTCATAAGAAATCAATTTGTATAATGACCATTCACACCACATTTAAAACATTCAATTGATCCCTCAGAAAGGACTTCATTCCCTTTCATAGAGTTAACTGGATGCTTCCTTTTTTCGTGGAATGTTCTTGCATTATGACCTTCATTCCCACATCTATAGCATCTTCTTATACCTTTGAAATATATTTATAGGTGTTTATTTCCACATCCAAGACACGTAGGTTTTTAACATACTTACCAGTATAATTATTACATGAAATTTCATAGAGATTTGTTTCATGCATATACGCTGCCTTAAAAAAATCGCCATGGTTTAGGTGGTCAATCATGACTCCATATTGTTGGTTGAGAATAACCACAAGAGTTCTCATTGTAGCTCCCATTTCATTCAGTTTCTCATTCTGAAAACTGTCATAGTTTTCTTCACTTCCACTTTTACTTTGGTTCCTCGTTGATCCAACCATTTACTAAATCCTAAAATATCAATGTGAGTATATCAGTGAAATCATCATATACTATCTTATAAGGAGGGTAAACACTAAGACATACAAGATCATGTTATCTTAAACTAATTCAGTTTATCTAAATTTTTTTGACTCTTTCCAATATGATAACCATTATGGTTATATAACTTGTGCTTAAATAACACCCTAACCTCTAAAGTTATCTAAACTATCCTCTGGTACCAACTATAAGGTCTCTTCCTTAAATATTACATAATCATGAATTATGTCAATATTTCACATTGATGATCTTTTCAAGTTTAATGTTTTAGAGAATTAGGCCATAACTATTACATAACAACATGAATATTACATGTAGACACTACTACTCAGTATCAATTTTTTCTAAAATAAAAACTCTTAAAAAGAAACATATCTAGTTCCATGTTTTAGACAGCATGACTTTTCCTTTATCTATTCCTTGACTCTACACATCTTTATGTCATGTGGAAAATGGTTTCAAAAACTAGGGATGAGAATAAAATGCCCTGTAAGGGTTGTAAAATATGGATGGAAAACATTATCCCATCAATAAATAAAAATCAATGAAGTCATACTTTTCAATCACAACATACCATACGAAATCATAAGATCTATGAATAACACACAGAAATCATAAATCATAAAGGTAACTTTTGGCATCCATATCATACTTTCATTGTAGCTATAACAACTACATAGGGAATTATGTTGGATTATCCATCACAGTATATTCCCTAATTATATTTGGAGAAACATTAACGTTTACCTCTGTCCTGTTACCCAATACAATGGAGAGAAATCTCGGGAACAACCACACAAGGTTTATCACGAAACTAGCCATATACATAAAAAATTCCCAACAACCATAACATATTCATAAAACATAAAACAAGCATAAATTAAAGATAACATTTCGACATTACAAAAATAATATACCACTTCAAGATCTTTACATAATCAATGCTTTATCAAACCAATTTAGAAACCATTTAATAAAGAGATTTTTAAATCAATGTGGCCCATACCACTTAAAATATTTTAAATGAATTAACATTTCAAAACATAATATCTATATAAATAAATAATTAAAACAATTTTTAAAACATGGACATTAATGAGAAATATTTATAAGAATAAATCTTTAAAATAATTTTTTAGTTAAGGAGTTCTCAACCAAATGAGAGATGATTGAATAAAAATAATTGAAGAATAACATTTAATCAAAACATTATAATATCATGAGAATAAATTTATCCATGATATGATATGCCAAATCACTGTATAGAAACCATATAAGAGTGAATTGTCACATAACAGTAATAAAGTCTTAGTTGAATGTAAATTAAGACAAAATCTCTTATAAAGATAGTATCCTTATATTAAGGATAAATCGATTACATAATTATGAATGAAAAATATAAATACAACAAATATAAATGGATTTTAAGTGTAAAATAATCAAAGGATATTCAAACATATTCATAAAATGACATAATCAGGAAGTATAATTTTAACCCAAATAATTGAAATTGGGTGAAGAAGTTACCTTACAGATATTCGACAGCCTAAGAGCGTCACATTAAAATTCAGAAAATGAGTTGATGAGAAACAAAGGGTATCTCATCACATGGAGATAAAATTTATAGTAATAAAGATATAGAAGAACATATCCCAACATAAAAAGATTTAAATTAAAATACATAACAAAAATAAGTCTTTTTTAAAAAGAAGAGGGTGAAGGGTTCTCTTACCGATTTTGTATCTTATGAAACATACACCCCATGAAAGAAGGATCATACAATGAAGATGTAAATACCCCTAAATTAAGTTATATTACACAATGTATACAATCATGGGAAGTAAATCCACCACACAAAAGGAAATACTAGAAATATAGCATGAATCTCACAGGAATAAAAAGTGAGATGAAAACCCCTTCCACGTTGTAATCAATCGATTCATATGACCAAAAGTTAATAACCACCAAATGACTCACAGAATACCTTGAATATAAATAGAATCATTATAATATATATCAAATGAATTTACACAATACACCACGTGCAATAAATAAGTGTCGAACAATGGAAATCTTACAGAATTAAAATTTAGATAAGAGACCCCTTAAATCGTGTCTAACTTCACCCGTTCATTCATTAATATCCTGAATAACATACTAAAGTTAATTTATACATTCCTATGAATCTTTTTAAATTTTATTATTCCTTTTATATCTCTTATTACCATGTTATAAACATTATTCAATCAATTAATTTAATAATGGTCATTTGGTCGATATTCGGTACTTGAGTCAATAATGAACTTCTTATAATTACAAGTTGGTCATGTGGTCAAAATTAAATTATCTCCAGAATGATATTCATGATTTAGATATCATATATATCGTATATATCCAGTATATATATGTATTTATAATAGTACATTACATTTGGATATAAGAAATGAAATTCATCGTTCATGGAGATGGTATGTCGTACATACGCATGAATGCTACTTTCATTTATATTTCATATTTTAATGGAATGAAAACCAAATGATACAAATCTATATTATAATTAAAGTATGATATCATATATAATTTCAGTAACTTAATCCTTTATAAGTTCCACAAATGGCATGAACGAGTCATATCACATTGAGGGGGTAGTAGTCCGCACTTCCTCAAATGAAATTATTGTATTTACCCATTATGAAAAACATAATGGTATGATATAAATGAAAAATACATAAGTATAGCGACAATATAAATATAATATATATCACATTTACATACCATTCCAAATTTATGACCAAAATAATAGGTGATAGGAGAATATTGAACAATCATCGTTTCTTGAGGTAGTAGTTCATCGTCCACAAAAACTGTTTGTTCTTTATGCATTGGATGACGGTGTGTGTAAGTTTAATTCAAATAATTCTCATAAAAACAACCTATAATATTTATTATACTATTGTTGTTATAAAATCACTAAATAAATACAACTTAGGGGGACGGAGAAGTAAAATAAAAGAGAAGAAGTTAGGGGAATTTGTTACCTTTAAATTGGATAACTCCATTTTGTTTGAACCAAAAGGATTTATTTAAATTCATTCTTCCTAAGGGATGTCTTCTAGGTGGAATAGAGGTATCATGAGAGATTATTTGCGTAGAGGTCGGACGAGCCAATGGGCTTGGGAGGTGTGAGTAATGAGTAATAGGTGAGGTCTTTTTGTAAGGGGGAGGAGGGGCTCTCTAAGAATGTTTGAAAATATTATTTTATTATATAATGATTTTTGGTTACAAAAGGTCCAAAAATCATTATAGTAAAATATAAGATGACTCTTGTTCAAAATAATTTCATCCAATAAGAATTGGATAGGTTTTCGATATTGTTTTAATTTTTATAATCTTATTTATTTAAATCATTGATTAATGACGTATACAGTGCATCATTATGAAATCATAAATAAATTTATTTATATGATTTCTAAAAATTATAAACAAAATACCCTGATGTAGGAAATATTTTTTCCTTTCAAATGAATATTTATAGTCGAAGAGTTTACATATATAAACCATGTAAAAATTTATTTACTAAAAGATATTTGTTTAAGCCTTTTTTGTCTTTACATTAAATTAATTAATATAAACTGTCATTATCACTCTTTTGTGGCTCCATGGGGTCCCAAAATTGACCTAAATATGTTCATGGTCGAAATTCTATCAACCAATTTAATTAAGAGACATGTTAGGGTTATTTAATATTATTATAATATTATTTTTACCTTGAATTATCCTATTTACCTTTAACCACGGTAAATAAAAGTCAAAAGATACTATTCACCAAAAATTATTTTTATCATATTCAACCAAATTTTACATACTGATGACAAACATGTATTTCATATTTTTGAAATTTAATTCACAGAAGCAATAAAATTTCATTTAAACTAAAATTTCAGGTTGTTAACTACTACTGAGTGATTTCACTATTCATCAAAAATTGAAGGTTTTCATAAAAATACCAAGAATTCATCCTATGATATATTTGATATTCCAAATTCAAAAATGCTGTCTATTTTAACAAATTCAAAACATAGAAGTTTCATTAAATAATTAAATTTTAATTCTCCCAAAACAAAAAATGTGTTCTTAAGAAATAATAACTAGAAAAAGACTGACACATGTTTATGTCCAATTTCAAAGTGAAATTACTTCAATAACCAAAATTGGTTTAAATGGTAAAAAAAATCTAATTACACTTTAAAACCCATTAATAATATAATCTAACCATATAAATAAATTATATTAAAAGGCACTTTTCAATAAAAAAAGAGTATTTTCACTATTCATTAAAAATGAGCATTATCAGAAAAATATCAAAGTTGCATCCATAGTAATTCTTGATGTTTTGATTATAAAGAAAAAATTAATTTTTTCAAATATAACATATAAATGTGACAAAAACAAGATTTAAAATGGGTTCTGAATCAAAAGGCAGTAAAATGAACTTTTAATGAATATTAGAGTGTTCCATGATTAATATTGGATTCATTCTCATTTTAGGCCTCTAAAATTTATTGGGAAAATGTAAAAACATTTAAGAAACATATTTAATCATAATAGGGTTAGTTTTGTTTATTCCAACCAAAACAACAGTAATGCGTTAACTACCATTTAAAATAATAAATTTATATTAATATTTTTCAATATCACTCAATGTTGTGGCAACGTATGTTTTCAATGAAACCTGTTGTTGCGTATCAGGTATGACATCGAACATATAATCCCATATAAAGTAAAATTAATATTTAATTCACAAATTTTACTAAATATGACAAAGTTATATTGTTTATTTAACTGGGATGGTACATTAGAGGTAGAAAACACAACACTATTGGGACATCATAATTTTTAGGAGACATTGAAATAGGTATGACTGGTTTGGAAATTTCTGTTATGGCTATGTCATGGAATAATACTTATGTTCTTAATCATAACCAACCTATATAGTTATATGTGATAGATTGGGTCTTCTTATATATTTTTCCTAGATTTGTTCATTGATAAATTCAGAGGGAAGGTATGTTGACACCATGATTCATCATCCCTTTAATGATTATGGAGAGATTCAAGAATAAAAAATATTGGGTATTTCTTGATCATATATAATATCACATAAAGGATATATTCAATGTTTCTTTTCCCTAATATTATTGCATTGACCAGTCACATGATTTGATCCAAAGTAAGTTGAGTTAGAGGCTGATGATTTCTTTGAGAAGTATCGAGATTGTATTGTTGATCATTGTCATAACCCAAGCATTTATTAATGAAATTTCTCCCTTCTTATAATAATTTTATATACTATAAACCAAATAAAATCATTTAGAAACCAAAATAAATGATTTATAAATCATGAATTAATGAAATAAGAAGTATTTCTAGAATTTAATGAAGCTATACAAACAAAATTGAAACTTGAACTAATGAATAATGATATGACCACTACAAGTAGTAAATTGGGAAAATTAATAGCATCATCACCCATGAATGTATAAATATAATGTTGGAATCTTATAAATCAAAGTATAATATAATTATATCATAGTCTATATAAATAAATGTTTCAAAATATATTAATTAAGTGTTTGAATTTTTCTAAGTTATAAATTCATAATAACAATTTTAGGATTATTTTAATAATTTAAAATGAAAATTATTTTCATTCATTCATACTTTGAAGTCTTATTATTTTTAATATAATTTTACAATACCGTATGTAATTATTCAAAATATTATAAAATCAATAACAATTTTAAGATTTGTATTTTCAAAATAACTGTTTATTTTAATTAAAAATTAAATTAATTATATTTAAAAAATTATTATCAAAATTATGAGTTTTTTTAATTCAGAACAAAAAAATGGTTTGGTTGGATTTTTGGGATTTTTCTGAAATACATGAATTTTTGATAAATGGTAAAAACAATAATTTTTTATAAATGCTAAATACTTGAATTTTTTAGTCCTTTTTTATGTAAGGATGATGTAATAACCTTAATCTAGAACAATACATCCTTATTTTAATACATTTACTATTAATTTTCAAAATATTCATACTATTGACCCAAAATAATAATCTAATTATTAAAATAGTGAGAAAACACCCCTCTTCTCCACTATAATACCAACCCTCACACCCTATTCTCCTCACACCATTAAATCTTTGATGGTTATCCATGTTCTTCCCAATCCTTACCCCAAGACCCTATCCAACATCTAATATCTCCTGGTCTCATCAAAAGAGAAAATCATTTAACTAAGAAGGTTCTCCAGGAGGAGAGGTAAAATACTATTTCTTATTCATTAAATTTATTTTTAATTTAATTTATTTTCTCTTATTATTCTCACATTATCTTATCCAAAAGAAATGATAAATCAATTATATTTGATATAATTAAATTATATCATGTTAAAAGAAGATCTATCATCAAATTCCTTTATCTTCATTTATTCTAATCATGGAATCATCATCCATGATGTGTCAATTTACCAACGTCATGGGCAGTGGACATTGATTTTACATTAACAACATAAATGGTGTTAATGAAACCATTGAATCATTGAAAAAAGATTCTAAATTAAATTTTATAACCCTTTTTATGTTTTGAAAGTAATATTTTTATATTATACTAAATTTTAAAACAAAATGAATTCATTGGGATTGAAAAACAACAAAAATTATACAAAAATGTTCATCATTAAATTTATTCTAGTGATCAGTACTAATGTGATATAAAAAATCTCATTATATGATTATTTGAACTCATTTAATATCCTTAAAAACATATATTGAAAATTATTTAAATTTTTCGTCATGTTACACGAACATCCATTAATATATATAATTGAACTAATTAGGAAAACCTTGAATAGAAATGCTCTCGAACGACGAAATTGAACTCCATAAGTAATCTAAAATCCAATAAATTAACTTAATAAATGAATAATGGACCAATAACATGAATAAAATGTTATTTATTTGTCAATAAATTAATATAATCTGATTATACATGATATTAAAGTGAATAAAGCATTCTGATATATGGTAATGGGAATTATTGAACCCAACTCTCCTTCTTTGTGTTCTCCCTCTTTCACCAAATTTTATGTTTTGATATTCCGTAAAACTAATTTCATCATAATTATATCACCAATTATGGAATATAAATTTTTTCTACTTGTTTTTATAAAAAACATAATATTTTCCAAAATAAATCATCTTTTAAAACAACACCATTTATCAATTCAGATTATTTCCTCATCACTCAATGTTGATGATTATTATATCAAGTATGTTATTCCGTCTTTAATTTGGGAACACAATTCTTATGATTGTATTCATTATGAAAAGAAATAAATTCATATCCATGAGTTACATTATGTCAAATGTTGATTTAGGTTCTATGTGGTATGCAAGATAATGTAAATGTTATGATGTGATAGGTGTACCCAGAATTATATAGAGCAATGTAAATGTTATGTTGTGATGGGTTCTCCTGTAATTATATAGCACTTCAATGAAATGTGTATTGTGTTTTATCGCATGTAAAAAGTGAAATATTCATGAACATGGTGCTATCATTGTTCAAAACTATGTGGGGTAGTTAACCACTAAGACCCAATGTTTCATTTCTTATGCAATACCATAGTACATGCCTTTACCAAATGCTTCATGTCATGATTATGATGATGATATTTTGTTTATTCTCACCCCATTTTATTTGTTTTCGTATACTTATCTACAAGATTACTAGGATATTGTCTCACCCATTTCTTTAATTTGTATCCTCAAGTGAGTACTTGTACTAAAGAAGGAATGAGGGCTATTAGGTATCTAGAGAAGATGGAATTAAATAAATGTTTCTGTATTATTTTGTAAATGTTATGTATGGTCCAAAATTTCCAAGACACTAAACCATGGGATCATGGTCATGTAATATTTTGTGTTGCACATCTTAAATAATATGTAGTAAAAAAATAAGGGACTCTATAGTTGGTGTCATAGCACAATTTAGTTATTATGAGAATTCGGATTATAGAAACTTAGTGAAAACCCATAGTATGATACTATATATATGTCAGCATAGAAGAAGATTTTATAAACATAGTGATTCCATATGATATTAATCTTAGTTAATTTTACAAAGGGTTAAATTATTAATGATGTAACACCCCAAGCATCCACGGTACGCTTCTCTTTGAATAATACAACAGATGGTGTTATACACAACTTCAAGTTCAAGTACAACACGACCATTAAAACTATCCATATAAAAAATAGTTATGAATAGTGATACCCAAATTATTTAATTTTACCAATTTTCTTTTTCAAAATTTAATTCATTTTTGGATTTTTAATATCAAAATTATATTAGGGTGAATTTTTTGTATTATTCTGAAAATATTCAATTTTAGATGAATAGTGAAAACACTGTGTTTTTGTTTAAAACCAAATTTTATTTAAATAATTATTATGGTTATTTATTTTTATTTTTATGTCAAAATAGATATATATTACCCATACTAGTTAAATTTTGATCATTCGAGTAATTTTATAACAAGATTAGATGTATACAATTTTATTGAACTTTTTAACGTCCTTTACAAACCTTCTAGGAACATTTTTAAATTTCCATAAACATAATTCAATAGCTTTTGTGAATTGAATTCAAAAAATATAAAAGACAAGGTTGACAACCATATGTAAAATTTGGTTTAATATGATGATTTTTTGGTGAATAGTAACTTCTGAAATTTATTTACCACTATTAAAATTAAATAGGTCCATTAAAGGTAAATATTATATTATAATTACCCTAACACATGTCCTAATTCTATTTGATATGTGTATTTCAACCAAAATCAACCATATAAATAAATTATGATCCACTTTGATCCACTTGGATTGGATTATGACATTTATTATTATTTTATTTAAAGAAGTGTTAGAAGTGTTAAATTCAAATTTTAATAACAAAACCATTTTTAATATAGGTTTATACATAAGATAAATTCGACTAATAATATTAATTATAAAGCTTAAAATATTTCCTATGTCAGGGTAGTTTATTTATAAATTTTAGACAATATATAATAAAATTTATTTATGACACAATGAAGATGCATTAATTACCTAATTAATGAAAGAATAAAATAATTGATATTATAAATATCCAAATAAAGGTAAATTGAGTTTATCATTGCATTACACTAATTTTATAGGTTAATATGACATGTTTGGATTTATTTGATGTAAGTTTTTCGAATTAATAAATTTTTTATGACTTTAAAAAAAACCAAATACTAAATAGTCTCAAAATTAACATAAAAGATTTTTTAAAACAAATACTATATTAAGAAATGATAAAATAATCCTAAAAATCAAAGGTTCTAAAAAATGAATTATATAAGGATACTTCCCCTTCTCTCAAAATCACACCTACAATTCCATTTGGACTCGTCAAAAACTGATCTAATATCTTCCCAACTACCCTCACTTAAAACTAGAGGCATTACTTTGATCATAAGGGAAACCTAAGGATCCCTTTTGATAAAATGAAAATGAATCACTAGAATAAGAGGTAATAATATCATCACCACATTCAAAGTTCTTTTCTTCTTCTAGGTCCACTTTCTTTCTTGTTTCCATAAAAAATAATAAATCCAGTACATTGTACATGCTATGATGTTTTTATAAATATTTTCAACCATAATCATTATTATATCCACCCTATTAATGACATAGTCTTCATACCTGTGTACGTATAGCTTACCGTCTCACGTCATCGCGTAGTTTGTTATTCAAAAATTATTTTTTTGGATGGGTATAATTATGAGTATAATTGATTTAAATAATAAGTATAACATGTAGATTTTTTTTATATGTAATATTCCATCCAATTAAATACAATTTTATCATCAATAGAATGATATTGTCACTAATGCGTATGTATGAATTAGTGTCCCCACGAACGCGATGAGATTCATTCCCCATATTAACCATTCCAGAATAATTTTCATTTTCGGGTTTAAAAACATTTAAGAACATCATATCATTCTGTGTATGAATTGAATACATCCTATCTATAAAAAGCATTACTTATGTAAGAAACCATATAAAGTAAAATGAATCTGTTAACATCTGAAACAATGATAATACTATAATAATATTAACAACGCAATATTACAAGATCATATATGATATAATGTTTATGTATGTGGTTCCTTTATAATTTAATAACAATGATTTAAATATTATACATGAGGTTAACAAACACTACACTAAAGAAAAATTACATGGTAAGGGTTCATTTTACAATCTCTTTATTATCCGAGGTTGTTTTTATGAACGTATCTACTGGGTCTTATTTATCATACACATCCATGTTTCTTAAAAATGTATTTCGAAACATTTTTAATATTTCCTAGAATATGGGATAAATTCATTTATACACCACTTTTACTTTTTAAAAAAAATTTAGAATGTAAAAATTCCTTCATTTTCAAAACAAGGTACTTCATGTCCTTTTCAACAAATTAAGGTACGAATGTTTTTTAACTTATACGGTGGGTGAATCTATTTTCCACCGTTATAAAAACATCAAAGCATTACTTACAAGATTATAGCAATAAAATAAATGTTTTCTTTTATAATTATGTGAATTTAATTGATTTCAAAATATAAAGAGATATTTCTCTCAAATAGTTTTGATTTCATCTATGTCAGCATTCTTTAATGGAATTTACACTTGTTGGAAGTTGATTTATTATGATAAAATCATCCATATAGTATTGAAAGTTTTCTGATATGTTTGACTATGGATGTGTTTTTTATACCATTAAAGGTATTTGGTTAAAGTATTAACATTTCGTATGCTAGTTTTAATACGAATGTTTATGTTATGATTCAACCTTTTCATATGAGGATTTCATTGGACATTGTAAGTGATGGGTGGATCCAACTATAGCTTCATATGCATCGGTAGGCCTCATGAGAAATACAACTGTCTTGGCATAACGCCTTCACAAAATATTATTTATAGTCTTGGCATTAGGCCTTGACTATGTTGTTATGATATCCGGCATTTTTCATTCCATCATTATAAAATTGTCCATTGATATTACTTGTGATTATTATAATAATATAATATCCATGTTATTATATAAATGGAATTATTTGGTTTATATATTACATAATATAGTGAAGTTTATGATTAAAATTCTTTTTTTAGTCTTATACATTGCCTTAAATGTTTAAGGTTATTTATAATAGTTTATGCTATATTGTTATCCTTTCAGATCATCTAAGACCACCCATTTCTTATGTTTTCTTTGTCCCATTATGTGAAAAAGTATATTATTATAAACCTGCAAGGATAGGACAAATGATATGAGTGTGTTAAAAGGGGACACAATTTTTTTTCATGATCTTATGTAAAACCAATGTATGAATATAGTGCTTCCAATGATACTAAACTAATCGGTCATTTAATACTTGATCACTTGTGATCACACCAATGTTATGTAGTAATGAACTAACTCAGTTTAACTATGGCCAAGGAATTTAATTTTGTATCATAGGATGTTTATTACAATCATTAGAAACTAGATTAAGAATAACTCTGATTAGATAACCTTACCCTAAGATAGACTTTGAGGATTTGTATATAAGAACATCCTAGAATTTTTGTAATGTAGAGATTTTGTGAATTTTCCAATAGATATATCCCTTTCTGGATAAGGGCAGGGAGAGGCGGCTCCAGAATAAATGTACCTTGGAGTGAAAACTCTGATAAGGAGTTTCTGGCTTGACCGAGGGTATCCCGGTGCCTGATAATGAGCCTTTCTTCACTCTTTTTAATGACACTCTCATGGGATATTCTTAGGATAATTAAAATTTTCATTAAAAACCATTATGAATTATATATGATTAAATACTTAGTTATTAAAACTATTTTTTATGATTATGGATTATATGCATAAACTATTCAATATATGTTAGGTATTTTATTAGTTTGGAACTATGTATTGTGATTCATGAACTAATCTATTTTATGAAATTGTATATAAATGGCACCTAGTGGAAGGAATAGAAACTATATCAATGCACGCAATCCATGTAGGGATTTCCCTTCTACTGAATACAATTATAGTGGATCTGGTAATTCAACTAGTCTTGAACTGCTTGTAACCATACAAGGACAACTCTGTAAGGTTATAAATAATAACCTTACTTGTATAGAGCACCCTGATCCACAATACGGAGGATCAATGTTAGACCACTTCATGAGGAAAAAAACACCAACATTACATGGGACTACAAATCCATTTGTATATGAGAAATGGATAATTTCCGTAGAAAAAATATTTCATGCTTTGGGTAATAGAAAAGGAAAAACAATTCATGGCATTTTATTGCCTCACGGGAGATGTAGATCAATGGTGGTCATTAATTCAAAAAAAGGAGGATGAAGAAGTATGAAATATGGAATAGAGGGAGTTTAAAGATTTTTTATTATAAAAATACTTTCTTTGTGACCATCAAGTATATATGGAAGGATAATTTCTGAGTTTGAGGAAAAAGGAGGATGAGAAGGAAGAAAAGTATGATCCAGACTTTACAAGGTTAGCAAGAAATGTTTCAGATTATATATGTAACCCAAGGAGTTATATTGATGGATTATTTGATGGGTTAAAACCATTTCTCCATCAAGAATTAGTCTTAAAATCATTCCCATCATACAAAGATATTTCCTCAAGTGTTATCAATAAAAAAAGTAATCATCATTGTCTTACAAGTTAAAAGAAAAGCAAGATAAGAAAAAATCTACTGAACACTCTGTAAATGGAAATAAGGGGAAGAAGTGAAAAGTTGAGTTTCCATCCTCCAGTAAATGTGGGAAGAAACACCCTGGTACATTCCTAATGGGAATTAGTGTCGTTTACAAGTGTGGATAAAAAGTCCACCAAGCTCTTGATTGCTAAGGAAAGAAATAGGCGGTCAATGTAGAATTCTACAATTATAGATAAATGGTGAATTATTCAAATGAATGTCTTATGGGCCAACGAAACTTACCTCCGAAAAGGCCATGGGACAAAGGTCATGCTTATTCCATCACTACTGGTGAGGTTGTATCTCCTAATGACATGGTTCCAGTTACCTTAAGGTTTACCTAAAATTTGGTCAATGCTTTATTTTATTTTGGATCATCACACTGTTTCATATCTTCCTATTTTGATATGAAATTTAGATATTTCCAATTTGATTTAACAAGGGATTAGTCAGTCAAAACTCCAAAGGGGAGTATCATTACAACAATGTTTTGTTAATCAGTTCCCATTCGGGCATAGAAACCTGCTTGATCAGCTAATCTCATCATTATACCCATGATTAAATTTGATATAATCCTCAGTAGGGATTGGATTTCGGACCATGATGTGTAAAATTATTATAAGAAGAAGGTGGTAACAATTTTTTATGATGATTAGGAATACATTATCTTTGGAGAAGAAATGTCACCTATGATTCTTATCTAGATCCACCCTTAGTAGCTTTACTAAATTAAATTATAGGGGATGAAGAGATTGAAATAACTACTGGTGAGGAAAACAATGTTCAAATAGAGTATCTACCTACTCTCCAAGAATATTTTGATGTGTTTCCAGAGGATTTACCTGAACATCCTCAAGAATGTGAAATTGAGTTTTCTGTTGACATAATTCCTGGTTCAAGGCCCATATCGAAGACCCCTTCTAGAATGGCCACTGTGGAGTTTGTGTAACTAAAGATAAAAACTAGATTATTTTTGTACTAAAGGATTTGTACTCCATATTATTTTTCCATGGGGATCCCCTATTTGTTTTTTTAAGAGTAAAAATACATATTTGAGGTTGTGCATTGAAAACAGGGAAATCAATGCTATAACAATAAATAAAAATTATCCCCTACCTTACATTGATGATTTATTCGATCAAATTCATAGAGCACGATAGTTTTCAATGCTCGACCTTTGATTAGGATATCATCAGTTGTTCATGAAGAAGGAAGAAATTCTAAAGACAACATTTTTTTACCATGTATGGGAATTACGAGTTTACAGTAATGTCTTATGGATAGACTAATGCACCCTCTATTTTCCAGGATCAAATGAATAATGTTTTCAAGGAATATCTTGATGACATTGTAGTAGTATTTATTGATGATATCTTGGTATACATCAAAAGCTATGAAGATCCTGAAAATCACTAACGCACTATTCTAAATACTCTAAGAAGAAATGAATTGTTTGGGAAGTTTTGAAAGTGTGAATACTAGCTTCAAGAGATTTCATTCCATGTTCATATTGTCTCTAAGGATGTAATCTTTGTTGATCCTTCTATGACAGGTGAAATACAAGAATGTACAGCACTGACGAGTATAACAGAGGTATGCAGTTTTATTTGTTTAGTAGGTTATTATCAGAATTTCATTCAGAATGTTTCCCGATTAGATATCCCATTAACCAAGATCACACGTCAATGGGTTAAATTGTTTTTGGAAAAAATTGTGTGAATAATGTTTTGAAGAACTAAAGTGAATATGAATCAATGCTTTTATCTTGAATCTACCAACAGGGGATGGTGGGTTTGTTATTTATAGTGATACTTCAAAGAATGGACATTGTTGTATCCTTATGCAGAATGATAGAATTATTGCATGTGCATCATGAAAGCTAAAAATTCATGAACAAAACTATCCTACTCATGATCTGGAGTCAGCAGATGTAACCTTTTCTCTGCAGATATGGAGGCACTATCTATATGGTGAAAAATGTGAGATATATACCGATCACAAGAGTTTCAAGTGTATTTTCTCACAGAAAGAACTCAAAATGAGGAAAAGATGGTGTCTTGAACTACTCAAGGATTATTATTTCACTATACACTAGTGCCTAGGGAAGGAAAATAAGGTGGAGGATGATTTGAGCAGCAAGGGTCATGGAGTTTTGAACAAGATGAGAGTTGAAAGGGTTCCTATGGTCATCAATCTAGTAAAGATGGATATAGGAATAATCATGGAAGGTGAAACGTCAATACTATTTCAAATGGTTTCCAAACCATATTTACTAGAAAAGAAAAAAAGTTCTAAACTGATAATGAGGAGTTTCAAAAGAATATTAATGTTGCGAATGATGGGAGATTGATTGACATCCTATATGAAGATGGAATTGGGAAATTCGGGAAGATACTTTGTGTTCTTGACATACCTAATATAAAAAGGGAATTTTTGGATGATTCTCATAGCTTAAATTTTTCTATACACTCTGGTAGCACTAAGATGTGTAGATATTTTAAGGATCCTTTTTTGTGGGACAACATGAAGAGAAGGATTGTCAATTACTTGTCAAGATTTATGGGTTGTCAATAGGTGAGGCTGGAAGACAACATCCTAAGGGAGCCATGCAACCTCTTCCCATACTTGGGAGGAAATGGGATGATATTACGATGGAATTTTTCATGGGGCTTCCAAAGACTCCTATAAGGAATAAAACAATATGGGTCACTATTGATCGTGTTAGCAAGTCATCATATTTTCATGCTATAAGAGAAGATTTACCACATGAATGTTTATCAAAAATATATATTAATGAAGTTTTAAGACTTCATGGAGTACCCCTATTGATTTTTTCTGATCATCATCCCCGTTTCACATCAAGATTCTAGAAAAGTCTTCAGAAATCCCAAGACACTAAACTTCATTTGAGCACTACCAACAGCACTCAAACTGATGGACAATCAAAAGAGACTATTCAAACCTTATAAAACATGTTCAGATCTTTCTCACATGACATTCAAGGTATGTGGGATCAATATTTACCTCTGGTAGAATTTTCTAATAACAATAGCATCCATTCAAGTGTTCAAATATCACCATATGATGTGTTATATGGAAATATATGTCACACACCAACTTGTTGGGATGATGTTGGTGAACGAAAAATTTTAGTCCCATTGATTTTTGAGGAAGCAATAGAAAAGGTGAAGATTATCAAAACCCACGTCAAATCATCTCAATGTATGAAAAAGAGTAATGATGCTAATTGAAGGAAGGATTTGGTATTTCAATTAGGAGATCAAGTTTTCCTGAAGGTATCTCCATGGAAGGGTGTTATACGATTCAGTAAGAAGGGTAATTTAAGTCCCAGGTACATTGTACTTTTCGAAATTATTTAACAAATTGGAGATGTTTCATACCATTGGGAAAAGCCTTCAAGTCTCTCCAATGTTCACGATGTGTTCCAAAAATCACTATTGAGAGAATGCATGCATTCTCCAACGCATGTACTCACTTATGAAGAAATAAAACTAAAACCTGATTTGTCTTATTGTGATGGGAATGTCAAGATTCCTGAAACTAGAGAACAAGTGTTGAGAAACTGGAGGAATAATCTGGTAAAAGATCTATGAAAAACCCATAAGATAGAAGAGGCACTGTGGGAACCTAAGGAACTTATGATGAAGAACCACCCGAATCATTTTATGCATAAATATTCCAAAATTTTAAAAGGACAAAATTATTTGAAGTATAAGATAATGTAACACCCCAAGCATCCATGGTACTCTTCTCTTGGAATTATACAATAGCTTGAATTGTACGCAACATCGAGTTCTAGTACACCACGACCAATCCAACTATCCATTTAAAAAGAAGTTATGAATAGTGATACTCACTTTTTGAAATTTTTCAAATTTTATTTTTCAAAATCGACTTCATTTTTGGATTCTAAATATCAAAATTAGCTTAGGGTGATGTTTTTATATTTTTCAGAAAACATCCAACTTTTTACGAATAGTGAAAAAGTCTACATTATTGTTTAAAACCAAATTTTATTTTAATAATTATTATTTTTATTTAATTTTATTTTAATGTCAAAATAGATACACTATACCAATATTAGTTCAATTTAATTCATTAGAGTCATTTTATAATAATATTATATGTATAAAATTTTATTGAACATTATAACATCTTTTACATACATTAAGAATTTGCATAAAACATAATTTTATCTCTTTTGTTAATTAAATTTCAAAAATCTAGGAGACGCAGTTGACATCAGTATGTAAAATGTGGTTCGATAGAATGAAAATATTTTTTGGTGAATAGTAAATTATGAATTTTATTTTCCACAGTTAAAATTAAAAAGGGAAACTAAAGGTAAAAATAAACATATAATTTCCCTATCCCATGTCCTAATTCTATTTGATATGTGTATTTTGACCCAAATCAACCTTAGGAATAAAATATTATCCTATTTGATCCACATGGATTAGATTAGGACATCTATTATTATTTTATATAAAGAAGAGTTTAAAGTGTTAAATTCAAATTTTAATAACTAAACCATTTTAAATATAGGGTTATAAATAAGATATTTCTTTACTATAAATATTCCTTATAAATCTAAAAATATTTCATAAAACATGTTATTTTATTTATAATTTCTAGACATTAAATAATTAAATTTATTTATGTCACAATGATGATGCAGTAATTACAATACTAATTAATGTCTAAAATAATTGATACTATAAATATCCAAAAAAATGTAAATTGATACTTTTGATGAATTTTTACTTATTTAATTGGTTAATATGGCATTTTAAAATTTATTTAATGTATTTTTTTGACATAATGATTTTTTTGGTCTTTCACAAAAACCACATAATAAATAGCATCCAAACATGACATAAATGAGTTTTTAAAATAAATACTAAATTATTAAATGATATAATTTTCCTTAAAATATAAGGTTCCACCAAAGGACTTATATAATGATATATATATAATTAGAGAACCAATTGGTGTTCTCTTGGCATATTATAGTATGTTTATTAACCATGTAATATAAAAATACACGAAGAGGTAATAATTTCATCATCTCTTTCAAAATTCTTTTCTTCTTCCACTACCTCTTTATTTTTTGTTTCCATACCAAAATAATAACTCTAGTACCTTCTACATACTATTAATTATAAATATGGTTCAACCATATTCCTTATTCTATCCATACTATTAATGACAAAGTCACCATACATGTGTACGTATGGCTTACCGTTTCCACGTCGTGGTGTAGTTTTTTATTCAACACTTCATTGTTTGGATGGGTATAATAATGGGAATAAATGATTTAAATAATAAATCTAACTTGTTAATTATTCATTAAATTCAATATACCATTGAATTACATATGATTCAACCATCAATAGAATGATATTGTCGCTCGGGGCGTGCGTACGAATTTTCGTCTCCATGAACGCGATGAGATTCATTCACCATAGTAACCATTAAAAATAATTTTCATTTTATGAATTAAAATAATTTTTAAGAACTTAATATAATTCTGTATATTAATCCAATACATCCTATCCATAACAAACATTAGTTGTGTAATATAACATATAAAGGAAATCAAATTTGTTAACAAAAGAAACTATGATTCTACAAAAATATTATTAACAAGGAAATATTATAAGATCATATATGATATCATAGTTATGTATGTGGTCATTTTATAATTTAATAACAATGATTTAGCTATTATACAGGAGGTTAATGTTCCATATACTAATGAAAAGTACAATGTAAGGGTTAATTTTACAGTGTCTTTTTTATAAAACGTTATTTTGATAGAACTATCATCGGGGAGTTCTTTATCATCCAAATATATGTTTCAAGAAAATGTATTTCAAAACATTTTACTATTTATTAGAATATGGGTTAATGTCATTTATACCCTTGTTATACATTTCATATAATGTTTTGAAAGGAATCTTTCTGTCGTTTTCCAAACAAGGTACTTAATGAGTGTTTCGACAAATTAATGTAAGAATGTTTTTTTAACTTATATGGAAGGTGCGGATAACTTCGGTTGTTATAACACCCTCAAAGCTTCCCTTACAATCTTATATGAATATTTTAAAAATAAATGTTTTCCATATAATTATGTGACTTTTAAATGATTCCAAAATTAAAAGATATATTTCTATCAAATAGTTTTGATTTCATCTATTTCAACATCCTTTGTTTGATTATATACATGTTTGATGTTGATTTATTATGATACAATATTCCATATTATATTGAAGGTTTTGTGATATTTTTGACTATGGATGTGTTATTTTCAAACCATTAATGGTTTATGGTTAATGTGTAAAATTTCGTATGCTATTTTTAGTACGAATGTTTATGTTATGATTCACCCTTTTCATATGAGGAATGCATTGGAGTTTGTAAGTGATGGGTGGAACCTATATAGCTCATCGATGCATCGGTAGGTCAATTGAGACAAACTATTATCTTGGAACAATGCCTTGACAAAATATTATTTGTATTATTGTCATGAGGCATGGACTATGTGGTTATGATCCTCAAAACTATTCATTCCATCATTATAAAATTAGCTATTGCATGTGATTATCCAACTAGCAGAATATCCATGTCACTAAGTAAATGGAATTATTTGATTTATCTTTTCTATATTATTCTGAATTTTATGTTTAAAAGTCATGTGTTTTAGTCATATAAATTTCCTTAAATGTTTATTATTATTTACGATAATTTCCTCTCTATTGTTATCCATACTGACCATCTAAGATCAATCCTTTCTAATGTTTTCATTTTATAAGGATGTGAATAATTATATTATGATTAAAATTTAGGGATAGGCCCAAGGATATGAGTCTGTTAAAAGGGGAAACAATGTTGTTTTTTTATTTCATGATGTAATGTAAAACCTATGTATGTATCTAGTGCTTCTAAAGCTACTAAACTTATTGGTCATTCGAGACTTGATCTCTGGTGATCATGCCTATGTTACGTAAACATGAACTGACTCTGGGTAACTAGGGTTGATGTGTTACAGATGACTTATTGACTTATTTTTTGTTATGGCCTTTTCTATTATAAGAAATGGTGCGAACCCAGGGAAATCAAGTCAACAACCTATATGAGGGACAATGTAGCAATTGCAAAAATGATATCATAAATTCATTGGGAGGTGTTGTTAAAAATTATATGGTGATTCTTAACCAACTATCTTATTTTATGAACAATAACATAAATAATGTGAAATTTCTTCCCTCACTTAAGGGGGAGGAACTGGATATCAAGATTTTTATGCGGCAACAACCACCAACATTTATTGGATCTTCAAATCAACTTGTTTTGGAGAAGTGGGTCAACTAAATTGAGATGATATTTTTTTTTATTCATTTTTTTTTGAGATGGAGAATTTGATTCTTAATTTGTACCTTTTAAATGGAGAGCTTGATCAGTTGTGGGATTTTATTTAAAAACCATGATGACTGACAAAATTGAAGAGATTGAGTGGTAAGACATTAATATAATATTTATTAAAAAGTATTTCCATGAAACTATTCAAAAAAATATGGATATAGAATTTATAGATCTCATTAAAAAATAATTATAATCATTTATGGCCAAAAAATAATATTTCACAAGTCTTTCATGGTATGCTTTAGGTTTTTTATCAACAATGATAGAAACATTGATACATTATATAGTGGTTTGAACCCACACCATCAAAATGATCATGAAATTAGAGACATTGGTAGTTATGATGACATTGTTCAATGAGATCTCATGTTGGATATGGAGTTTGTAGAATGGTTCCATTTCTATGCTGATAAGAAATGAAAGTTGTAATTTCAATCTTGATAGTCTAATATGAAAGGAGGTATGAAACCTCAACCACCCACATGTAAAAAAATGGGAACTGGTATCATAGGAACGACCTAAAAGGAATGAGGAAATGCTTCATCTATGGGATAGAAGTCAACCAATCACATGAATTCCTAAAATACATGAGGATGTATGATATTTTTGTGGGGGAAAGTATAGTACCACCAATGGTCTAACACTAACAATATAGGGGGGAAAGTAAATATGAAATCCATTGCATTAACCTTGATTTCTCATGGGTAATCATCTTCAACAGCCACTGAACCCAAATGATCAAGGAAAATATTATTCCATCAGTTCTTTTAAAGTGGAATAAGAAAACAATGTAATTCCCCGACCCCAGCTACCCAGATTCGGTGCATTATTACATAACATTGGCATGATCACAAGAAAAATCAAATCTCGAAAGACAGACTGATTTAGTAGCCTTGGAAACACTAGATATATTCATAATGTTTACATTACATCATAAAATGAAAACTACAACAACATAGTCTCCATAGTCCACACTCTTATCCCCTCACACTATCCCTGCAGGTCATTCATAATTTACTTCTTTACATCCTGGGAAAAATAAAATATAGAAAAGGGGTGAGCTCAAATGCCCAGTAAGGATAACAGTATAGCGGAAACCTCCATAAATAAGAATAAACATTTAAGGCAATGTATTACTAAAAGATAAGCCTTTTAAACATGAACTTCAACATAGTATTGAAAAAATAAAATGAAATAATTCCATTTACTTATTCACATGGATATTCTACTAATCGAATAATCACATGAAATATCAATAACCACTTTCATAACGATGGAATGCATAATGCCATACTATCATAACCACATAGCCAAGGCCTCATGCCAAGACTACAAATAAGATTTTTTCAAGGCCTTGTGCCAAGACACTAGTTTGTCTCATGAAACCTACTGATTCATCGAGGAGCTATAGCGGACTCCACCCGTCACATATTAAGTCCAATGCATTCCCATATGAAAAGGTTTAAACGTAACATAAACATTCGTATTAAAACTAGCATATGAAATGTCAATACATTCACTATAAACCATAAATGGTATAAAAATAGCACATCCACAGTCAAACATATAACAAAACCTTCAATACAATATAGAAGTTTTGTATCATAATAAATCAACTTCAAATAAGCATAAAATCCATCATAGGATGTTGACATAGATGAAATCAATACTTTTTTTAGAGAAATATCTCTTTCAATTTTGAAATCATTTAAGAGTCATATATTTATAAAATAAATCATTTTCTTTGAAAATATTCTTATAGGCTTGTAAGGGAAGCTTTGACGATTTTATAACGGCGGAAAATAGCTGCACCCGCCGTATAAGTTAAAAAAACATTCTTACCTTAATTCTGTCGAAAAGGTTAAAAAGGACCTTGTTTGGAAAACGACGGAAAGATTCCTTTATAATCCACTTATAAAAGTCAAAAAGGGTATAAATGAATTTAACCCATATTCTAGTAAATAGTAAAAAAAATGTTTTGAAATACATTTTTAAGAAACATGGATGTGGATGATAAAGAAATCCCAGTAGATTATTACTTATAAACAAACTCGGATAATAAAGAGATTGTGAAATAAACCCTTAACTTGTACTTTTCCTTGGTTGAGGGTTGGTTAACCACCTATATAAGGGTGAAATAATTGTTATCAAATTATTCTAGAATCATATACATTAATATGATATCATATATGATCTTTTAACATTGCTTTGTTAATAATATCTTAGAATTATCGTCATTTCGGGTGTTAACTTACTCGTTTACTATTATATGTTTTGTTACATAAGCTATGTTTGATATGGATAGGTTGTATCTTATTCATATCCAGAATGATATCAATTCCTTAAATACTATTATTAATCATCAAATGGTAATTATACTTTAATGGATACGATGGAGAATGAATCTCATCGCGTTCGTGGAGATGGTAGTCTGTACGTACGCACGAGCGACAATACCATTCTTTTGATATTAAAATAAAATATAATTGGATGGTATATCATATATAAAGAATAATTATCATGTTATATTTATTATTTACATGAATTACAAATCATTATTATACCCATCCAAATAATAATATATTGAGTAACAATTACACCACGACATGGAGAGGGTAAGCCGTACGTACGCACGTATAGTGACATGTCATTCAAAGGATGGATAAAACACTGAATAGGGTTGTAAGATATTTATAATAATATTACAGTATATTGGAGATACTATATTCATTATTTTATAATGGGAATGACAAAGAAATAAGAAGTTGAAGAAGAAATGAATTTGAAAAAGGGTGGTGAAAACATTACCTCTTCTTCAGGTTCTTCTTTTTCATTTCATCAAAAGGGATCCTTAGGTTGGCTTTCAGATCAAACTAAGGCCTCTAGGATGTAGTGAGGGAAGTTGAGAGTGTATTTCGGTAGGGTTTGGCCGAACCAAAAGGCTTTGAAGGTGTGAATTAATGAGAAAGGGGAGTTCCCTCTTATAAGAGGGGTGAGGGGCACCTTTGGAAAAGCTAGAAATATTAATTTATAATAAATTCATATCCGGTTACTAATGTCTCAAAAGTAGATTATTTAAAGATTAAGGTAGGTATGGTTAGAAAACCACTCAACCAATATAATTTAGAAAGGTTTGGGTTACTATATTAACCTTATCATTAAGTATTAACTCTTAGTTAATTAGTTTCACTTTTACAATGTCTCTTTGTATTTTTATATTATATGGTTAATAAACTTACTATATACATCCAAAGGACCCCCCAGTTGTCCATTAATGATGAATATATCATGATATAAGTCTCTTGGCCGAACCTTAGATTTTTAAGAATTTAATATCAATTAATAATATAATATTTGTTTTAAAAACTCTTTTATGTCAATTTTGAGACTATTCAATAATTGATTTTTGTGGAAATCATAACAGAATGATTAATTCGAAAAAAGTTACTTAGGTCAATACTAAAATGTCATATTAACCTATAAAATTAGTTTAATTCATAAAAATCCTCAAATTATATTTATTTGGGTATTTATAATATCAATTATTTTAATTTTTCACTATTATGGTAATTCCTTCATCATCATTGTGTCATAAATAAATCAAATTATTTAATGTCTAAAAAATATAAAAAACATTTAATTATGTAGTAAATCGTTTTATCTTTATATTGAATTTTTAAAATCGTATTTATCCTATGTATAACCCTATATTAAAAATGTTTTAGTAAATAAACATTGATTTTAACTCTTTTAACTCTTCTTTGAATAAAATAATAATAAATGTCCTAATCTAATCCAAGTGGACCTAAATGATAATATTTTATTCCTAAGGTTGTTTTTGGTATATATACACTTGTCCAATAGAATTAGGACATGTGTTAGGGTAATATTAATATCATTTTTACCCTTAATTACCCTATTTACTTTTAACCGTGGTAAATAAAAGTAAAAAAGCTACTATTCACCAAAAAAATTATTTTCATCTCAATGAACCACATATTACTCTTTGATATTAACCGTGTCTCTCAGATTTTCGAAATTCCAATCACAGAAGCGGTAAAATTATGTGTTATGAAAAATTCAGTTTTTAAACTACCACCTAGTGGTTTCACTATTCATCAAAAATTTATGTTTTTCAGAACAATGCCAAAATTTCACCCTAAGGTATAATTGAAATTCCAAATTCAAAAATTATGTCTATTTTACAAAATTCCAAACATATAACTGTCATTAATTAATTTTATAATTAATTCCCGCTATCACAACAAATGGCGTGTTTTTAAAAACAATATATATCAAAAGATTGACAATAGTTTATGTCCAATTTCAAAGTGAAATTAATTTTAATGAACACCATTGGATAAAATGGTAAAAATATATTCTAATTATACTTTAAAACCACTCAATAATATAATTTATCACTATAAATTATTTTCATTAAAAAAGTTGTTTTTAAGTATTTTACACTATTCATAAAAATTGGAAGTTCTCAGAAATATAAAAAAAAATCAACTTAGGATAATTTTGATATTCTGAATCCAAAAATGATGTCCATTTTGAAATATAAAATATATATAATTTTGGAAAATAGGTATTAATATTCATAACGGCTAGTTTGATTGGTTGTGGTCTGTTAGAACTCAATGTTGCGTACAACACACGCTATCACACTATTCAAAGAGAAGCGTACCGTAGAAGGTTGGGGTGTTATATTCTCCCCTCCTTCAAATAATTTCGTCCTCAAAATTTCTAGAATACTACCACATGAAAAGACTCGGGTGGTTCTTCATCATAAGTTCCTCGGTTTCCCACGTTGCCTCTTCCATCTTATGGTTTCTCCACAAAACTTTTACCAGAAGTGTCATCCGGTTTCTCAGTACTTGTTCTCTCGTATCAAGAATCCTGATGAGCTCTTCGCAATAAGAATGATCGGGTTCCAGTTCTAATTCCTCATAGGTGGGTACATGCGTTGGGCCAGGCATGTATTTCCTCAATAGAGATACGTGGAACACATCGTGAACTTTGGAGAGACTTGGCGGCACTGCCAATCAGTAAGCTACAGCTCGAATTCGTTCTACAATTTCGAAAGGTTCGGTGTACCTGGGACTCAATTTACCTTTCTTACCAAAAAGTATGACTCCCTTCCATGGAGATACCTTCAGGAAAACATGATCACCGACTTGAAATTCTAAATCCTTCCTTCGGTTATCGGCATAACTCTCCTGTCTAATCTGAGTTTCTTTGATGTGATTTTGGATTACCTTCACATTTTCCATTGTTTCCTCCCCCAGTTTTGGACCTACAAGTTTTCTTTCCCCAACATCATCCCAACAGGTTGGTGTGCAACATCTCTTTCCATATAATTCTTCATATGGTGCCATCTGAATACTCGAATGAAAGCTATTCTTCTAGTAAAATTCTACCAGAGGTAAATATTGATCCCACATACCCTGAAAGTCAAGTGAGTAAGATATCAACATGTCTTCTAAGGTTTCAATAGTTCATTCTGATTGTCCATCGGTCTGAGGGTGGTAGGCAGTTCTCAAATGAAGTTCAGTATCCAGGGATTTTTGAATACTTTTCCAGAATCTTGAAGTAAAACAGGGATCATGATCAGAAACAATCGATAGGGGTACTCCATGAAGTCTCACAACTTCATCAACATATAGTCTTGCTAGACGTTCCAGTGGTAGATCTTCTCTTATAGCAAGAAAATGCGCTGACATGGTAAGACGATCAACAATAACCCATATTGCATCGTTCCTTCTAGGAGTCTTTGGTTGTCCCATGACAAAGTCCATTGTGATATTATCCAATTTCAACTCAGGTATGGGAAGAGGTTGCAATACTCCACCAGGCTGTTGCCTTCCAGCTTTCACTTGTTTACAAACCATATATCTTGACACAAAATCGGTAATCTCCCTCTTCATGTTTTCCCACCAAAAATGTTCCTTCAAATCTCTAAACATTTTAGTGCTCCCAGGGTGTATAGAGAAATTGGAACTATGAGCATCATCTACTAATTACCTTTTTAGATCAGGTATATCAGGAACACAAAGTCTCTTCCCGAATTTCAAAATTCCTTCTTCATACACAAAGTCATTCAATCTCCCATCATTCACAGCTTTAATCTTTTTTTTATATTCTTCATCATCAGTCTGAGAAATATTAATCCTTTCTAGTAAATATGGTATGGCAACCATTTGAAAAAGCATTGATGTTTCACCTTCCCTGTTTATTCCCATGTCCATCTTCACTAGATCCATGAAAATTGGATCCCTTTCAATTCTCATATTGTTCAAAACTCTATGATCTTTTCTGCTCAATGCATCTTCCACCTTGTTTGCTTTCCCCGGGTGGTAGTATATCATAAAATCATAATCCTTGAGTAAATCAAGCCATCTCCTTTTCCTCATGTTGAGTTCTTTTTGTGAGAAAATATACCTCAAACTCTTGTGATCAGTATAAATCTCACATTTTTCACCATAGAGGTAGTGCCTCCATATCTTCAAAGAAAATATCACAGCTGCTAACTCAAGATCATGAGTAGGATATTTTTTCTCATAAATTTTCAATTGTCGTGATGGATAGGCAATAACACTATCATTCTGCATAAGGACACAACCAAGTCCTTTCTTCGATGCATCACTATAAATAACGAACCCATCATTCCCTGATGGTAGTGTCAATATAGTAGCATTGAGTAATCTTCTCTCCAGTTATTCAAAAAATTCTTCAAACTCTTTTTTCCAAACAAATTTAACCTCTTTACGTGTGATCTTTGTTAATGGGTTAGCCAACCAGGCAAAATTCGGGACGAAACGTCGATAATAACCTGCTAAACCAATAAAACTGTGTACCTCAGTTATACTCGTAGGTGTTGGCCATTCTTGGATTTCCTTGGTCTTAGAAGGATCAACAGAGATTCCATCATTAGATACAAATTCATCAATAAATACCACCACAAATTCATCGAGATATTCCTTGAAAACTCTATTCATCAGATCCATGAATACATAGGGTGCATTAGTAAATCCAAAAGGCATTACTGTAAACTCATAATGCCCATACCTAGTTCGAAATGCTGTCTTCGGAATGTCTTCCTTCTTCACACATAACTGATGGTATCTAGATCGAAGGTCAATCATTGAAAAGTATAGAGCTCCATGCAGTTGGTCAAATAAATCATCAATGTGAGGTAGGGGATACTTGTTATTTATTGTTATAGCATTGATCTCCCTATAGTCGATACATAACCTCATAGATCCATCTTTCTTTTTAACAAAAAGAACATGGGCTCCCCATGGAGAAACACTAGGGAGAATAAATCCCTTATTACTCAATTCCTCTAGTTGTTTCATTAGTTCAACTAATTCCACAGTGGCCATTCTATAATGGGTCTTCGATATAGGCCTTGATACAGGAATTAAATCAATGGAAAACTCAACTTCTAGTTCTGGAGGATGTCCGGGTAAATCTTCCGGAAATACATCTACATAATCTTTCACAACAGTTACATCCTCTATTTGAACATTCCTTCCCTCACCCACAGTCATTTCATTCTATTCCTTCCCAATAATTGAATTTAGTTGAGCTACTGGGGGTGGATCTAGATAAGAATTAGGTGGTGACGATTCTTCTCTAATGATAAGGTGTTCCTTATCATCATAATCAAAAATCATAACCCCCTTATTCTTAAAATAAATCTTTTCATCATAGTCCAAAAGCCAATCCATACCAAGGATTATATCAAATTCAATCATTGGTATGACAATGAGATCAGCAGATAAAGAACATTTATGTGCTCTAATGGGGACTGATTCACAAAACTTTGTTGCAATGATACTTCCCTTAGGAGTTTTAACTGACAACTCCTTTGTTAAATAAAATTGGAAATATCTAATTTTCTTAGCAAACTAGGAAGATATTAAACAATGAGATGATCCGGAATCAACTAATGCATTTGTTAAACTTGAGGAAACCATTAAATTACCTGCCACCATGTCTTTCAGAGCTTCTACCACAGCAATAGTGATAGCATAAGCTTGGCCTTGATCCCTTGGCCTTTTCTGATGTAAGTTCCCTTGATGCTTAGGATAGTAATTTTTATAATGTCCCATCTCACTGAAAATGTAGCACTGAACATTGGTAGCTTCCTTCTTCCCTTTGCAATCACGAGCTTGGTGGCCTTTTTCACCACACTTGTAGCAGACACCCATTCCCTTTAAGAAAGTACCAGGGTGTTTCTTCCCACATTTACCACAGGATGGATATTCAACCTTTCCCTTATTCCCCTTATTTCCATTCCCAGATTGATCAGAAGATCTCTTCTTCTCTTTCTTTTATTTAAAGTCATAAGACTTAGAGAATTCCTTTTCAGTCTTGATAGCACACGAGACAATGTCTTTGTACGATGAAAAGGATTGTGAGACTAATGCTTGACGGAGAAATGGTTTTAACCCATCAAAGAAACTATCAATATTACTTATTCGGTTACGTATATAATCTCCACAATACCTTGATAACCTTGTAAAGTTAGCCTCATACATTGCGACATTCTCATCCACCTTTTGTCTCAGACTCAGAAATTTCCTTTCCATATCTTCTCGATGGTCACGAGGAAAGTATTTTTCTAAAAATAGATATTTGAACTCTCTCCATTCCATATTTGATACTTCATCATCTTCCTTCGTGTTTTGAATCAATGACCACCATTGATCAGCATCTCCAGTGAGGCGGTAAACTGACATGATAACTTTTTCCCTTTCACTACTCCCCAAAGCCTGAAATATTTTCTCTAGGGAATTTATCCATTACTGAGAAACTAAGGGATTTGGGCTCCCATTTAACATTGGTGGTTTTTCCTCATGAATCTATCTAACATTGATCCTCCATGCTGCGGATTAGGGTGCTCCATACGGGTAAGGTTATTATTCATAACGTGAGTGAGTTGTCCTAGTATGGTAATTAGCTGATATGCACCAGTTGCATCACCAGCTCCACTATTATTATCTTGACCAGGAGGGAAATCCCTACATGGAGTGCATGCATTGATACAGTTTCCATTTCTTCCACTAGGCGCCATTTCTAAACAATGGCATAAACTATATCAGTTTATGAATCAAAATACATAATCCCATACTTATAAAACACTTAACATAAATTGAACTATTTATGGATATAATCCATAATCATAAAAAATGTTTTCTTTGAGTAAGTATATACTCATAAACCCTTCATAATGATTTGTAAAGAAAATGAGAGCTATCCTAAGCATATCCACCAGGAGTGTCGTAACCAACAGTGCAGCAACGCCCGTTGTCGTGCACCAGTTCCCATTCGAGTCTAGCTCAAAGCGGTGTTTTCAGGTTTTACCCCTAGGTACAACTGTGCCAAATCCACCACTACCTTCTCGTATCCATACAGGGATGTATTGCTCGGAAAACTCACAAAATATCTACAATACCAAAATTCTAGGAAGTTCTTCTATACTAATCCTCAAAGTCCATCTTAGGTCTATGTGCTCTAATCAGAGTTTATCTAAATCTAGCTTCCAAGGTTTGTACTAAACTTCCTCTGATACCAACTGTAACGCACCGACCCCAGTTACCCAGAGTCAGTGCATTATTACATAACATTAGCATGACCACAAGAAAGATCATATCTCGAAAGACCGATTGGTTTAGTAGCCTTGGAACCACTAGATATATTCATAAGGTTTACATTACATCATAAAATGAAAACTACAACAACATAGTCTCCATAGTCCACACTCTTATCCCCTCACACTATCCCAACAGATCATTCATAATTTAATTCTTCACATACTAGGAAAAATAAAACGTAGAAAAGGGGTGAGCTCAAATTCTCAGTAAGGATAACAACATAGCAAAAACTTCCATAAATAAGAATAAACATTTAAGGAAATGTATAACTAAAATAAAAACCTTTTAAACTTGAACATCAACATAGTATGGAAAAAATAAAATGAAATAATTCCATTTACTTATTCACATGGATATTCTACTAATCAAATAATCACATGCAATATCAATAACAACTTTTATAATGATGGAATGCATAATGAAATACTATCATAACCACATAGACAAGGCCTCGTGCCAAGACTACAAATAAGATTTTGTCAAGGACTTGTTCCAAGACACTAGTTTGTCTCATGAGACCTACCGATGCATTGAGGAGCTATAGCGGGCTCCACCCATCACATATTAAGTCCAATGCATTCCCATATGAAAAGGTTTAAACATAACATAAACATTCATATTAAAACTAGCATACGAAATGTCAATACTTTCACTATAAACCATGAATGGTATAAAAATAGCACATATATAGTCAAACATATCACAAAACCTTCAATACAATATAGAATTTTTGTATCATAGTAAATCAACTTCAAATAAGCATAAAATCCATCAAAGGATGTTGACATATATGAAATCAAAACTCTTTTTAGAGAAATATATCTTTCTATTTTGAAATCATTTAAGAGTCATATATTTATAAAATAAAACATTTTCATTGAAAATATTCTTATAAGCTTGTAAGGGAAGCTTCGACGATTTTATAATGGCAGAAAATAGTCGCACCCGCCGTATAAGATAAAAAAACATTCTTACCTTAATTCTGTCGAAAAGGTTAAAAATGACCTTGTTTGGAAAACGACGGAAAGATTCCTTTATAAAACACTTATCAAAGTCAACAAGGGTATAAATTAATTTAACCCATATTCTGGTAAATAGTAAAAAAAATGTTTTGAAATACATTTTTAAGAAACATGGATGTGGATGATAAAGAAATCCCAGTATATTATTACGTATAAACAACCTCGGATAATAAAGAGATTGCGAAATAAACCCTTACCTTGTACCTTTCCATGGTTGATGGTAGGTTAACCTCCTGTATAATGGTGAAATAATTTTTATTAAATTATTCATGAATCACATACATTATTATGATTTCATATATGATCTTTTAACATTTCTTTGTTAATAATATCTTAGAATTATTGTCATTTCAGGTGTAACTTACTCGTTTACTTTAATTTGTTTTGTTACATAAGTCATTTTTATTATGGATAGGTTGTATCTTATTAATATCCATAATGATATCAAGTCCTTAAATACTATTATTAATCATCAAATGGTAATTATACATGAATGGATACGATGGAGAATGAATCCCATCGCGTTCATGGAGACGGTAGTTCGTACGTACGCACGAGCGACATTATCATTCTTTTGATATTGAAATAATATATAATTGGATGGTACATCATATATACAGAATCATTATCATGTTATATTTATTATTTAAATCAATTGAAAATCATTATTATACCCATCCAAATAATAATATATTGAATAACAATTACACCACGACGTGGAGACGGTAAGCCATACGTACGCACGTATGGTGACATGTCATTCGAAGGATGGATAGAATACTGAATATGGTTGCACCATATTTATAATAATATTACAGTATATAGTAGATACTGGATTCATTATTTTATAATGGTAATAACAAAGAAAGAATATGTTGAACAAGAAATGATTTTGAAAACGGGTGGTGAAATCATTACCTCTTCTTCGGGTTATTCCTTTTGATTTGATCAAAATGTCTCTTTAGGTTGGAATTATGATCAAACTATGGCCTCTAGGTTTGTAGTGTGGGAAGTGGAGAGAGTATTTGGGCAGGGTTTGACCGAACCAAATGGCTTTGAATGTGTGAATTAATGAGAAGGGGGAGTGCCCTTTTATAAGAGGGGTGAGGGGCACCTTTGGAAGCGCTAGAAATATTAATTTATAATAAATTCATATTTGGTTTATAATGGCTCCAAATTAGATTATTTAAAGTTTAAGGTGTGGATGCATCGAAAACCACTCAACCAATAGAATTTAGACAGGTTTGGGTTACTATATTAACCTTATCTATAAGTATTAACTCTAAGTTAATTAGTTTCACTTTTACAATGTCTATTTGTATTTTTATATTATATGGTTAATAAACATACTATATACATCCAAGAGACCCCCCAGTGGTCCATTAATGATACACATATCATTATATAAGTCTCTTGGCCAAACCATAGATTTTTAGGAATTTAATATCAATTAATAATATAATATTTGTTTTAAGAACTCTTTTATGTCAATTTTGAGACTATTCAATAATTGATTTTTGTGAAAATCATAACAGAAATATTACTTCGAAAAAAGTTACTTAGGTCAATACTAACATGTCATATTAACCTAGAAAATTAGTGTAATTCATAAAAAGCCTCAAATTATATTTATTTCGGTGTTTATAATATCAATTATTTTAATTTTTCACTATTATGGTAATTACATCATCATCATTGTGTAATAAATAAATTAACTTATTTAATGTCTAAAAATTATAGATAAAATATCATTATATATGAAATGTTTTTATCTTTATAATAAATATTTACAATCGAATTTATCTTATGTATAACCCTATATTAAAAATGTTTTAGTAAATAAACATTGATTTTAACTCTTTTAACTCTTCTTTGAATAAATAATAATAAATGTCCTAATCTAATCCAAGTGGACCTAAATGATAATATTTTATTCCTAATGTTGTTTTTGGTCGAGATACACTTGTCCAATAGAATTTGGACTTGTGTTAGGGTAATATTTATATCATTTTTACCCTTAATTACCCTATTTACTTTTAACAGTGGTAAATAAAAGTAAAAAGTTACTATTCACCAAAAAAAATATTTTCATCTCAATGAACCACATTTTACTCCTAGATATTAACCGTGTCTCTCGGATTTTCCAAATTCCAATCACAGAAGCGGTAAAATTATGTTTTATGAAAAATTTAGTTTTTTTAACTACCACCTAGTGGTTTCACTATTCATCAAAAATTGATGTTTTTCAGAACAATGCCAAAATTTCACCCTAAGCTATAATTGATATTCCAAATTCAAAAATGATGTCTATTTTAAGAAATTCCAAACATATAAGTTGCATTAATTAATTTTATAATTAATTCCTGATGTCACAACAAATAGAGTGTTTTTAAGAAACAATATATATCAAAAGATTGTCAATTGTTTATGTCCAATTTCAAAGTGAAATTAATTCTAATGAACACCATTGGATAAAATGGTAAAAATATATTCTTATTATACTTTAAAACCACTCAACAATATAATTTATCACTATAAATTATTTTGATTAAAAAATGTTGTTTTTACGTATTTTTCACTATTCATAAAAATTGGAAGTTCTCATAAAAATACCAAAAATTCAACTCAGGATAATTTTTATGTTCTGAATCCAAAAATGAAGTCCATTTTGAAAGATAAAATATATATAATTTCAAAAAGTAGGTAATACTATTCATAACAGCTAGTTTGATTGGTTGTGGTGTGTTAGAACTCGATGTTGCGTACAACACACGCTATCGCATTATTCAAATAGAAGAGTATCGTAGAAGCTTGGGGTGTTATAAACAATGTCGTATGAGGTACACTTTCTAATCACTCAATAATGAAAAATGTATTAATTGATTTTTGTTCTATGAATTCCATTATATCATTCATGTTTTTTATAACTATTGGATCAAAACCCAAAAATCTTGTGGTAGAGGTATCCATAAAAACACCTAGTGGTGTAATCATTTCAACAAAAGTGTTCTACTATTCATCTATTTGAATATTTTAGATGTTTCGTCCAATGAATCTTGAAATACTACCCTTGGTGAAATTTTATTCTATACTGGGGATGGATTGGATATTTTTATATAGAGAACATCTCATCTTTTTGAAAAAGAAAACATATTTTCAAATTTAAAACTATCTCATGTGCCTCTATAAATTTATGGAAGATCGTGAATCTTCATTTGAATGTCCTTCAATAGTGTGGGTGTTGATTCATGGTGAATATGCATACCTCACTCAAATGGTTGAGTTAATGGAAGTTATCAACCTTGGGGAAATGCCATGTAATGTCTCAGATTGTCCATGTATTATTTTTAAATATTATATGGAATTATTATGAGACTCCATTCAAGGAAAATATGTCATTCCGTGTCACAGTGATCCTGGAATGGTGGTTCGAACTTTTTCAGTTAATTGCGTCGGCACTAGTGCGTGGTTGTGTCAGTTTCCAAACGGATGCTCGGATTAAACATCTAATGGAACCGCTGCATCTAGGATGATGACTTAACCTGAGAATGGGTGTAACCTTGACCGGCACGGGTTGAGGGAAAAAGTTAATTTTCAGACGTTTTCAGTAAAATAAAATAAAATAAATAGTAATGTTTATTTTATTTTTTGGAAACATTCACTATTGCGAAACGATAGGGAAGCTATTTCAATAATAAATTCCACTTCATAATGAATCTAAAACAGCAACGCTGACTCATTAATCCCACATCATGATGGAATCCCAAACACATTCCCTATTTTTATTGGGTTAATTGATTAGTGCTCGTTGGATGAAGCTGGAGAGAAACTATGGATAGTCATTGGTGCTTTGGAGAAAACTCTAGGAGACGAACGATGATGAATCGAAGCTGTGAATCGCTACGCCAATGAAGATGAAGGATCTCAGTGACAGTGGTGGAACGACCCCCCTTCGTCTACAATTGAACTCTTCGTGAGGTAGGGGTTGTTATTTCAATTCTCCTTTCCCCATTTTTTTAATGAAGAGCGCAGATCAACCACGATCATGTTGATCCACTGATACGTACATTTTTGAAGGAGGGTTTTTATGGGATGAATTTAGGGAATTAATCCATGTTTAATTTTTGTTTTATTCTATTCCGTTTAAGCCTACTAACGGGATCAATGTCATGATGAACGACGGTGGAGGTTCGTTCCTCGATTTTTCTGATTGGATTTCTTCCCCCTTTTTTCCTCGTGCGTTCTCCGCGTTCTTCATGGGGAGACGAAAAATGGATTGTTGCGCACCCTTCATGCTATGCAACGATCTGAAACTAGAGATTCAACATCGCAATGAGCCTATGGAGGTGTGATAGTCATAAAGGACGACGAATCGACTCGGATCGGAAAAGACAGTTTTTCGAGCATTCTTCGTGCTAGAGGATCGAAACAAATTTTCAGAGTCGATCATCAGCCCAAAAACTTCAATGATGACCTCGGGATGTCGGGGTGACCTGGATTCTGGTGTTTTTTGTAATAGGATGACCGAATCCACCGTTAGGGCAGGACGGAGGCGCAGTGGTGGAAGTTCGCGATTCTGGAAATTTCCAGAATACACGGTGTGTACTTCTGAGGAACATTTCATGTAGTACTGGTGGAAGCGGATAGGGTTTCAAGGGTCAGAGAGGAATCACATGGCATGTGACCCTAGTCACATGGCATGTTGGACATTCCCCGAAGATCGGTGTGTATTTTGGGAAGTACATGGACACGGGATGCACTACATGGCTTCAGAAGACACGACATGTACTCTCTACCTGGCATGGTAGAATAGGCTACACGGGACTCGGGGTGTATCCAGGGGATACATGGACACAGGATAGAGTACATGACCTTGTACTACATCGCACGGCTAGGTGAGTCTACTAACACGGGTCACCCCATGTTCCGATTACACGGGTTGGAGTACGTGGGTTGATGACTGTGTACGGGCACATGGCCAGCATACATAGAGTCAACCCCAGTCACTCAAACACAGCGTGTACACTGTACTACACGTTGTGTACTAACTATTCTACATGACCAGCCCTACAAAACATGCCATTGTACACGGGCAGTACTTGGGGTCAGACGACACGGTGTGTAACTTTTCTACACGCTGTGTACTTTGTCGAAAATGTAATGGTCCTCTTGTCCACCATATCTTGTATATGTTTCATTTTGGTTAGTTCCCCATATTCTCGTTCCCCTAAAGGTCAAGCATCGTTTCCTTCCACATGAGTATGATACCTTCAGCAGGAATTTTCTATGATAGAGTTGGCATACCTCTAAGAGGCCCATAGTGAGATCCCTTATGCACTCCTGGCCCTAGGTAGATTTAGGAATAGATGTGATGAACTCTACCTGGCATTGATCCTCTACCTAGCTGGTGAATCTGGATGAGTTGTGGTATCCACCATGGCCCTAGCAGTGACCCTCATCTATGTGTCGTGATCTTTCCCAGTCAGGAGTGTGTCTCCCATAATGAGTGCATCTATCAATCATTATCTTTCCCACTCAAAATTGTTTCTCTCATAATGAGTGTAACTACCTCTCGTGATGTTTCCCGATGAACAGAACTTCTCAGACAGAAGTCATCAGAGCTACCAGACTCATGGAGTGAGTTCTCCCGGAACACGTGATTCATGAAATCTTTGTATTGAATCCCCAGAAGGGGTATGGGGTTGTGTGACTTGTTTATAGATCTCGGGTCTATGTTTTAGGTATATCTGGTTTGTTATATCCTATTATATGTCCAGTACACATATACTGTGTAGAGATGACTGTGCCATTTCTTTGTGTGTTGCTTTGTTTTTTTCGGGGTTCTCTACTAAGTATTGTTATACTCACCCCTGCACAGGCTCTTCCCGCACATGCCGTGTCTTGTGGAGATGAGAATTATTTGGACAGAGTTTAGGGTAGACCAGAATAGGACCAAGATTTCTGAGTTCCTGACAGGTCGAGGCATTCCTTCGGCTATGAGCAGCAGTTGTAGTACCTCTTTGGGTTTACAGGTTGGACTTTGCAGTTTTCAGAATCTTGTTTTTTTGGTGGGCTTGTATTCTGGCCCAGTTTAATTTTAGTACTTTACTTTCTATCGTACTCTGTTGGTTGGGTTTAGTTGTATGCATGCATTTTTTTCCTTAGTGGTTTTTTACATTTCATTATTTGTGGGCTTGGAGATGTGTGCATGTGTATTGGTTCTTAGGAAATGCCTCCCTTGTAGTAATATTCCTACTTGGTTCTAGTCACGAGCCCCTGACCTTTTGGAGGTGGGCTTGGGGAGTCATGACGTGGGCCCCCTTGGGACATGTCATGACATAGTTGTATCAGAGGTGGTTGGTTCTACCTTATAACCAAGAGTCTGTGAGATTGGTTTGGGGAAACAATGTTAAGTGTTTCGATCTTGGATTTCAGGCCAGAGAATTCAGTGTTGGTGTGGCGGCCAACATATCCATACACCAGGACTCTGATAACCTTTTTTTCGACTCGGTACACAAAAAAACTGGTTGCGGGGAAATAAATGAAATGTACTATCATCATATAGGAATGGGTTTTGTTTTCCATGTCCTTTGAGTCAGTTATCCAGATATACTCATGTTACATATTATTTCATTACAGGATGCCTCTGTGATGCATACCCACAAGGATTCAGCAACACAATCATGATGATGATCCCCTCTTTGAGGTGGCTTTGATACAGGGACCGGTTCCCCAGGCGTTTCCACCAGGTGGTGCACGTGCTATGCCACCACCAGTGGAGAAGCATGTGGCACCTGCAGTACCGAACAACGAGGATCATTGGCTTAGAGGACTCTATGATTTCTAGAGACAGAGACCCCTTAGGTTCTGAGGTGAGCCTGACCCTTAGGTGGCTGAGGACTGTCTTGAGGCGGTGACTAGAGTTTTCGGTCCAGTGAGGACACCAGCAGATCAGATGGTGATCTTAGTAGAGAGCCTTCTTTAGGGTTCAGTGGGACAATGGTGGAGTCTGGCCACCCAAACTCATGACGTGGAGACTCTTTCAGGGTCATAGATCATGCGACTCTTCAGGGAGGAGTTCTCTATAGTTACTCTAAGATATTTGCGCATCTAAGAGGTTCCTCAGCTCCAGCAGGCCAGTTTGATAGTAGCTGACTATTCATCAAGGTTCACCATCCTCGCTTGGTACTCGATGGATATGGTCAGGGATCAGTACTTCATATCTCAGACCATCGAGCGAGGTCTAAAAAGAGACATCTGAGCTACTTTCGTGCCTCTATGAATTTCTACTTATGCTGGAGTGCTCGAGTGGGCCTTGGTGATCGAGAGCTTTTTGGAGGAGAAGAGACAGTCGAAGACAGTCAGCAGCAGGCAGACAGGTCCAGAGTCCTCGGCAAGAGGGAGATGACGTCGGATGTAGGGATCAGGATGTGAGAGACGTCAGAGGAGGACACAAGACAGGGGATTGGCAGTCTAGGGCTCTCAGGCTGGATCCAGTCATCCTAAGGAGAAGTAGTGCTACACATGCGACGTTAAGGGACATCTCGATAGATATTGTCTGACTCATCGAGCTACTGACAGGGAAGCAGTGGATGGACCACCTAGGCAGAGGCAGATATTGGATAAGAAAGACCCGCCAGGAGGAGGATGTGGTAGAGGATTAGGGAGAGTTACAGGTGGTGGAAGACGCTTTTATTTACTTCCACCACCCCCCCCCCCAGGAGGTCCGAACTAGGCTCAGGGAGTTATGGGATAGGGGAAGGGCAGCTGCATGTGGTCGAGGAGTATGACCTAGGGGGTCCAAGGATGATACGAGGTATGATCTGTGTCTTTTCTACCTTATAAAACATACTTATAGAGACAGGATCCAGTCATTCCTTCATCACCACATGACTTGTGAAAAACCTAGAGATTCTGGTATAATTTTTGACTCAATCCTTACACTTGGAGAAACCTATGGGAGGAAACTCGATGATCACACTCCATTGTAGATAGTTTCATCTTTCCCTTGGTGGTGAGAGTTTTGGTTCGATCCTCTTGGTGGTAGCGTCGAGGCCTTACGACTTCATTCTCATTATAGATTGTTTATCTTCCGTCCTTGCCCAGATTGACTGTTTTAGGCTAAGAGTGCAGTGTGTTCACCAAAATGGGATGTGGTTTTCAATTGTCGAAGAAAATGAGACCTAAGAAGCCTAGAATGGGATCATTCATAGGTGGTGCAGCCGATTAATCATGATATTGCTAGCCTTACCCTCAGATTAGTAGATGTTGTGAGCTCTCAGTTCCCAGTAGTAGTGGCAGAGTACGAGGATGGCGTTCCTGAAGATGTTCTAGGAATAACTCCCCACTAGAAAATCGAATTCTGCATCGACTTACACCCCATGAGGACACCTATTTCTCACCAATATATTGGATGGCTCCCGTAGAGCTTCATGAGATGAGGGTGTAGTTGGAGGATTTGCGGAGAAAGGGTTTCGAGAGACCCAGTGTTTCACCCTAGGCGTCCCCTGTTTGTTTGCGAAGAAGGTAGAAGTTTGCTTCAGGTTGTGTGTGGATTTCCAGTGCCTAAATCAAGTGATGGTAAAGAACAAGTATCCACTTCTGAGAATCGACGACCTCTTCAATCATCTAAGAGGGAAACATTGGTTTTCGAAGGTTGACCTTCAATCAGGTTATCTACATTTATGAGTACGGGACAAGGATATACCGAAGGCGACCTTTAGATGCCGCTAACGTCACTATGAGTACTTGGTGATGCCTTTTGGCATGACAAACACCCCCGCAGTGTTCATGGGACTGATGAACCGGATCATCTAGCCGTACTTGGCCCAGTTCGTAGTGGTCTTCATTTGCGACATCTTTTTGTAATTGACCTCAGAGGTGGATCTTGCGAGACACCTGTGGATTGTTCTAGACATACTTCAGGATCACCAGCTTTATAGAAATCTCTCGAAGTTGTCGTTCTATATTCCAGAGGTCCACCTTATTGGATATTTCATCTCAGCAAATGGAGTAGTTGTGGACCCAGCCAAGGTGGATCCAGTGTTAGAACGGGATCCACCTCATATTGTAACGGAGGTGCGAAGCTTCCTTGGTTGGCAGGATATTACTGGAGATTCATTCCTGATTTCTCCTGAATATCAGCACCGATGATAGCCCTGACCAGGAAGGGGCAACCCATCACGTGGATGGAGAAGTTCGAGTACGATTTCGAGCAGTTGATATAGAGTTTGACGAGCGCCCCAATCATGAGATTTCTGAAGGAGGGTGTCGAGTAAATTGTTTTTACGACGCATCAGGGACCTGTCTTGGATGTGTCCTGATGCAGAGGCAGGTAGTGATTGCTTATGGTTCGCGCTAGCTTAGGGCACATGAGCAGAACTATGGGACCCATGATCTCATGTTGGTTGCGGTAGTCTTCGCATTGAATATGTCCTAACACTAACTTATGGGCGAGCGGTTCATCGCCTACTCTGACCACAAGAACCTCATGTACATCTTCTCATAGGAGGATCTGAATCTAAGGTAGAGGTGTTGGTTAGAGTTCCTCCAAGATTATGATTTCGAGATCATCTATACACCTGGGAAGGGGAAAAGGTGGAATATGATCCTAGGAGAAGGACTATTTCATAGTTGATGAGTGAGGTGACAAAGCAGTAAGTCGTGTTGCAGTTATCCTTTATGGATAAAAGGATACAACATACTTTAATTCAATGCTTCTAACCCCTCAAAACATAAAGAGGGTTAGGGAGGCACAACTAGGAGATGTCGACTGTGTGGCTTTATATGCTCAGTTGTCCATAGGACATGCTCTTTATTGATATTTTCAAGGGGGGGCGCGTACTTCTTTTTAGAGGATTCAATTATGTACCAGTAGCATTGCAGGAGGAGTTCTTAAGTGAGTTTCATACATCTCCCTTGGTGGTACATCTTAGAGTGGAAAATATTTACTAGGATCTCTGGTGACAGTTCGGGTGGTCTGACATGAAGAAGGTAGTAGTAGTGTTCGTTTCCTGATGCCTCACATGCCAGCAGGTGAAGGCTGAGCACCAGCTTCCAGGGGGATTAGCTCAACCCCTAAATGTTCCAGAGTGGAAGTGGGATGTAATATGAATGGACATCATGATAGGTTTACCACGGACATCCAAGAGGCATTATTCCATATGGGTGATCGTTGACCGACTCACCAAGTAGGCCCACTTCCTAGCTATCAGGGAGCAGAGTTCCATAGTGAGCATGTGACACCTCTACATCCAGGAGATTTTTTGGCTTCATGGAATCCCCTCGACGATAGTCTAATACTGACACGCCCACTTTACATCCCGGTTGTTAAAGGGATTGCATGAGGCCTTTGGGACTCAGCTATGCTTGAGCACAACGTTTCATCCCTAGACAGATGGTCAGACAGAGAGAACCATTCCGGTTCTGGAGGATATGTTGCGGGCATATAACTTGGACATTGGTCGTAGTTGGGAGGACCACCTACCACTAGTGGAGTTTGCGTACAATAACGACTACCACTCCACCATTTTATGGAACCTTTTGAGGTTTTATATGGGAGACCCTTCTGGTCACCACTTTGCTGGTCTGACCCCGGAGAGTCAGCACTCATGGGTCCAGAGTTGGTGGGAGCTACCACCGAGAAGGTGAAGATCATTAGGGAGTGGATGAAGACTACAAAGAGATGGAAGAAGTCTTATGCTAATAGGTGAAGGATACCCCTAGAGTTTGAGGAGGGAGACCGCGTCTTTCTTCAGGTCTCACCTCGACGAGGGTTATGGATATTTGGCCAAGGCGGCAAGCAATCTCCAAGGTTCATCAGACATTTCCAGATACTATGTAGATTTGTAAAGGTGGCGTGCCACATGGCTCTACCGCCACATTTTCATTTGGTACGTGAGATCTTCCACATGTCGCAACTAAGGAGTTACGTGCATGACTCATCACACGTCATTGACTGGGGCGAGCTGGACATCGAGGATGGAGTGACCTTTGCTGATTACCCAGTGGATATTGAGGATCATCAGGAGAGGATCCTTCGTGGGAGAATGATTCCCTTGGGGAACGTTATTTGTTGCATAGGAATCTTCAGAAGAGAATGTGGGAGTAGGAGGCTCAAATATGTGCCCTTCAGAGCCCACATCTTTTTAAATAGTCTTTTTTTGGATTTTCGGGGTTGAAAAGCCCCAATGTGGGGAGAATATAATGTCTCATATTTTCCGTGTATTATTTTTAAATATTTTATGGGATTATTACGAGACCCGATGTAGAGACGGCACATCATTCTGAGGCTCGGTGATCCCAGAATGGTCGTTCGAACTTTTTAAGTTAAATGAGTTGAACCTATGTGCAGTTGTGGAGGTTTCCAAACGGATTCCCAGAATAAAAATCTGAGGGTACAGTTGTGTCCAAGACAACAACTTTACCTAAGAACAAGTCTAACCTCTACCAGCATAGGTCGATGGACAATGTTAATTTTAGGATGTTTTCAGTAAAATAAATTCATATAAATGGCACTGTTGATTTTATTTTTTTTGGAATCATTCTCTACAGCGCAACAACAGGGAAGTTGTTTGAATAATAAATTCCACATCATAATGACTCTGAAATAGAAACACTGACTCATTAATGATGCATCATGATGTAATCCCAAACATGTTCCCTTTTATTATTGGTTTAATCGAATTGTGATCATTGGCAGAAGCTAGAGAGAAACTCTATAGAATCCTTCGGGCATTGGTGAGAACTCTTGGTAAAGAACAAAGATGAATCGATGTTTTGAATCGTTATGCCAATGAAGTTTAAGGATATCAACGGTGAAGGTGGCATGAACCCCCTTTGTCAGAAATCAAACTATTCGTGAGGTAGGGGTTGTTATTTCAATTCCCCTTTCCCCGTTTTTTATTTTTGAATGACGAGCATGGATCAACCACAAACATTTTGATCCGCAGATTCGTACATTTTTTAGGGTTGTTTTTTGATGGGATTATTTTTGGGGAATTAATCCTTGTTTAATTGTTGTTTGATTCTGCTCTATCTAATCCTACTAAAGGGAGTGAATCAACGCCGTGATGAACGACGGTGGAGGTTCCTTCCTTGATTTTTCTGATAGGATTTCTTCCCCCTTTCTTTTTCTCATGTGTTCTTCATGTTCTTAATGGGGAGAAGAATAATGAAACATTTCTATCCCATCATGCAATTCGATGATCCCAAACTAGATATCTGACATCGCAATGACCCTACGGAGGTGTGACGGTCGTTGCAGACGACGAATCGGCTCGGATCAGAAAATATTGTTCTTCAAGCATTCTTCACATGGGAGGATTGAACATATATTTGGAGCCGATCGGAGGCAAGGAAACAAAGGAGATGACCTCATTATGTTGTGGAAACATTGATTCTAGAGTTTTGTGGAAATCGGACGGCCGAATTGATGATCGGGGCAACATGAAGGCATCACGATGGAAGTCTGTGATTCTGAAAATTTCTCAAATACACGGCATGTACTTCCAAGGAACAAGCCATGTAGTACTGGTAGTGGAAGTTAGGTTTCAGAGATCAGAGAGGAATCACACGGCATGTGACCCTAGTCACACGATGTGTTAGAGTTTCCCCAATGATCGGCTTGTTTTTTGGGAAGTACACGGACACAGGAAGGACTACACAGCTTCAGATGACACGGCGTGTACTCTCTACACTGCATGGAAGAAGCGGCTATGTGGGACTCAGCGTGTATCCAGGGGATACATGGACACGGGATGGAGTACACGACTGTGTACTCCATCACACAGCTAGACAAGGCTAGTAACATGGGTCAACATGTGTACCGATTACACGAGTTAGAGTACATGGGGTGATGACCGTGTGTGGTCACATTGCTAGTGTACACGAAACCAACCCCAGTCAATCAAATACAGTGTGTAGACTGTACTACACATCGTTTACTATCTTTTCTACACGACCAGCCTTACTATACGGTCCGTTGTACATGGGAAATACCCCGGGTCAGAAAACACGACGTGTAACTTTTCTACATGTCGTGTACATTTTGGAAAAAGGCATAGTCCTCTTGTACACCGTATCTTGGATATGTTTTGTTTGGGTTAGTGACACTTATTCTCGTTCCCCTGATGTTTAGGCATCATTTCCTTCCACAGTAATATGATCCCTTCAGCAGTAATTTTTTGTGATAGAGTTGTCATCCCTCTGAGAGGTTGGGGAGCAAGATCTTTTATCCATTCCTGACCCTAGGTAGAGTCAGGCACCGACGTGACCAACTCTACAGGGTGTTGATCCTCTACCTTGCTGGTGAATCATGATGAGTCATGGTATCCACCATGGCCCTGGCAGTGATCCTCACCTGTGTATCGTGATCTTTTCCACTCAAGAGTGTGTCTCCTGTAATGAGTGAATCTATCTATATTGATCATTCTCACTCAAGAGTGTGTCTCCCATAATTGGTGTAACTACCTCTCGTGATGTTTCCTGATGAACAATACTTCTCGGAAAAACATTATCAGACCTACCAGACTCGTGGTGTGTGTTCTCCTAGAATGAGTTCTTTGTGAAATCTACGGACTGAATCCCTAGAGGGGGTATTTGGTTGTGTGACTTGTTTCTACACCATGGGTCGGAGTTTTGTGTATATCTGTTTTGTGATCTCCAATTATAATTTCAGTAGACATATACTGTGTAGAGCTGATAGTTCCTTTCTTTGGGTACTGCTTTGTGTTCTTTGGGGTCCTCTACTGAGTATTGTTATACTCACCCCTGCATGGTCTCTACCCACACATGTCGTGTCTAGTGTAGATGAGTAGCCTTTTGAAAAGTCCAGGGCATACCAGGACATGAACGAGCTTTATGAGTTCCCTACAGGAAAAAGCATTCCTTAGGCTATGAGCAGCAGTCCCAGTACCTCTTTGTTTTTACAGGTTGGACTATACAATTTTCAGACTCTTGTTTTTTTGCTGGGATTGTATTCTAGCCTAGTTCACATTCAGTACATTACTTACCATTGTACTCTGGGGGTTTTTTTAGTCCTATGAATGAATTTTGTTCCTTAATGGTTTTTAGAACTTCGCATTTGTGGGCTTGGAGATGTGTGCATGTGTACAGGTTCTTAGGCAATGCCTCCCATATAGTAATATGCCTACTCGGTGCTAGTCACCAGCCCCTAGCCTATTGGATTCGGTCTTGGGGAGTCACGGCATGGGCCCCACTGGGTCGGGTCATGACATACCCATCTTGAGAGAAGTTGGTTATGTATTTCCTAAAGAGTTACCTAGACGTCCCCCAAGTTTTGAGGTTTTCAAAAAGTCCAAATATGATGGATCTTATCAAATTGAAGGACTAAAAGAAGAAACTATAAAAGAATTTGGATGAAGGGTTCATATGCCTTAGTGTATCACCTTGGGGTGTGCTAGTTCTCTTTTTCAAGAAGAAGGATGGAACAATGTGATTTTTAATCAATTATAAAGAACTCAACAAGATCACCATAAAGAACATGTATCTTCTTCCAATGATTTAATACTTGCTATATCAGTTGTGATGAGATAAGTACTTCTCAAAGATGGATCTTTATTCTGGATATCATCAGATAAATGTGAAGAAGGAATATATTTAGAAGACCGCCGTCGGTACAGGTTATGACATCTATGTGTTTCTATTGATTCACTTTGAACATACTAATTCCCTTAAAATATTCATAGATTTGATTAATATAGTCTTTAGAAATTTCTTTAAAATGAATTGGTAGTTTTTTTATTATATTCTCATTTACTCCAAGATATTTGAGGACTATGAAGAACATATAAGGCTTGTGTTAGACATATTATAGAAGCAGAAGTTGTATACTACATTCAGCATGTGTGGCTTCTAGATGCAGCATGTTACACTCATGGGACATTAGATCATAAGTGAGGGAATATCTTTGGACCCTTCAAAGAAAAAGGTGATTGTATAGTGGCCTAGACCCTCTAGTTTCATGGAAATATATAGTTTTCTTAGCTTAGATAGATACTATCAATGTTTTGTGAGAAATTTCTCAAGATTTTTTATGTTCAATCACTGCACCTGAACTCACATAACCAAAAAGTGGAGAAAAGTTTGTGATATACAGTGATGAATGCAAGAAAAGCTTGGGTTTTGTACTCTTGAAAAATTAAAAAATTGATAGCTTATACCTCACAAAATACAATGATTCATGTGCAAAACTACCTTACACATGATCTACAGCTAGACGATATGATTTATTCCTAGAAAATATGGAGGCACTACAACTATGGTGAGAAGTTCGACTTAGATAACTATAAAAAGATCCTAATGTATATATTCACAAAAAAGGTCCTCAAAAGGCCTCAATGTTGATGGTTAGAGCTAATCAAAGACAATGAATTCTCTATTCACTATCATTCGAGCAAGGCAAACTACATGTCTAATGCTCTTAGCATAAAAGAACCTCTTATTCAATCCATGTAAAGCATTTAAAAAGACCATATATTCATGGAAATGAAAAGGATTTATTTAGAAATAATAATGGCATGGAATAAATCCTACCTTTCCTAAATAATTCCCTAACTAGCTATCCAATAGATGATTTTCGAGGCACAATTGGATGATCCAGTGTTCCAAAATATGGTGAATGCAGTAAAGGAATGGAAAATTCAAGAATTACATATCAATAATGATGGTGTGATTTGATTTCAAATGAGTCTATGTGTACCTTCATCACATTTGCTAAAGAATGACATATTGGATAATTAACATAGCTCAACTTTCTCTATCTGTTAGGGGATTACAAAGAGGTACAATGATCTCTAAGAACACTTCTAGTGGGAAAACTTGAAGAAGGATACTGCGTAGTATATCACAAGGTGCGTGATATGTAAGAATGTTTTATATGAGTAACATAATTCCAAAATTACATTAAACCATCACCTATATCCATGTGGAAATTGGATAATGTTGCTATTGACTTTTTCATGGGTCTCTTTAAGGCATACAAAGAATGTAATATCATATGGGTTATAAAATGAGTTATAATTTTAAAATATGTATTTTCAATGAAAATGGGGATTTAATTTAAAATTAAATTACACATATTTATAAAATTATTTTCATAATATGGTGTTCATTTTTGAATTATACATAACGAAAAATGGTTATGGTGAATTTTTTTGTTTTTTTAAATACATTAATTTTTTATGAATAGTAAAATACGATAATTTTTTAAAAGTGATAAATACTTGAATTTTATTCATTATTGATGTAAGGATGATATAACCATATTAATCTAGAACCATATTTCATTATTTTTATATATTTATAGACTATGTGAAAACAATTCATATTCTTGAGCCAAAATAATAAATTAATGATTAAAATAGTGAGAAAAACTCCTCTCCTCCACTATAAATACCACCCCTCACACTCCCTTCTCCTCACAACTCTCAAGATTTGATAATTTTCAAAATTCTACCAAAAAATATCCCCACATATGAGAATTATTAAATTGACCGTCCAAGTATGATAGACATACCATGGTAATGGTTAGCTTCTCAGTAGGTCATGAGACCCTTCTCTCTCTTTTTGTTCATGTTGGATAGCTTGAGTGGTCTCTATCTTATTTTACAGTCGTATTAGTGATGTGGCACTTGGATAAATCCTTATATTTTTTCATCAGATACTTTAATTCATATGGAGGATAAAATTGTGGATAGTATCTACGACGTGGCTTTTATCACGTAATATCAGGGTAGTATGCATTGATATATGCAATTCCCATAGTCTTGTATAATGGTATATCAAATCTTTTAAGGTAAGCATTAAAAAACTAATCTGGATTTTTTATGCTTTTAATTCCAATCATATCTAGAGTACAGTTCCATGGGTGTTGATAATGGTTCTGGATCATCCCAATGTTTGGGTTGTTTTTATGGGAAATCAGGTGTTTGTCACATTGATCAGTTTTCTGGATTTTACGCCTAATTCATTGATGTGTGGGAACATGACTTAGATAATCATCATGTGTTTTTCTTGGTTTGAATTTAATTTATTGCACTTAAGTGTGTGGTTATCTCTACGTATATGGTAAAACTATTGTTTATGCTTGATGGCCACCTCTATAACAATAGTCAGTGGTCGATCAACTGTGTGGCATGGAATGGGATCCCTTTTACTGTTAAATATAATGTTAAGGACAATCATAATGTGGGTAAAATCGTGTTGACTCGGATTAAAGGAGACCATCTATGTAATTGGTGAACAACCTATTGGACTTTTTTATATGGTTGAACTCTCTCTAATGACTTGTGGCTGGTAATCCTTCATTTTTGTTCGGGATTATTGAGAGCATGATAATATTGTTTTGGGTTGTCCATGCAACCTATGAATTCATTTTTGGTTTGGAATGGTCCATGATAGTTTTTCTTGGGTGAACATGGGATGCCCTGGGTTGTATGGGCCTAGTGATCGGTTAAGGGAAATGTATCTGCAGTTGTAGCCAACCTCTTTTTAGGAATTCAACCTGTGGTGGTTTATCAACCTTTATATTTTCATTTATGGTTATAAAATGTTTAGATAAATACTAAGTGTTTCCTAAATAATATATAAAACATGAATCAGATCGTGTTTGGTGATAATTAAGACCTATTTGTGTGCTCTTAGGTTCAAGATGGCTATTTCCCCGTTCTTGGTCTCATCTGAGTACACTAAGAGATCATTGGTCTTAAACCTCACTAATATTTTAAAATATGATGGGATGTATTGGGTGTATTATATTATTTTTGTGCTTTAGAAGCGTGGGTTTTTATTGGGGTCTGGTTGTTCCTTAGTGATACCTAGTTTTCCAAAAAGGGAATTCCTGGGACAAAATTGTGGGCACCATCTCTTGCCTTTGACTTAATATCTAGGAGGATACCTCTAACTGGTACATGAGAGTTATTATTAAGTGGATGGAAAACTGGTATTGAAATATCAATTATAAGTAGAATTTGTTTCTCTTTAGATGATCTCCTTGGATCTCATTTGTTCAATCTAAGGTTACCCTGGTTTTCAGTCAGGCTCAAGAGGTGTTTTTTACCATGACGATCCCAATGGGTCAGATCAATAGTTTCTCCATCTTCATGATGGGTAAGAACATTTTAGATTATCATTTTTGATAAAGGTATCACGAAAAATAGGTTTTAAGAATCAGAGATCATTCTCAATGAATATCTAAGGTTCTTTCTTCTAGAGGCATCGGGTCTGGGTTTTGAAACGAACTGTTTGTCTAAACTGGCTATATTGGGGGTAGTCAACCAGTGATGGTGAAACTTGATATCCCTCTCTCTTTCCATGTGTGATTTGATAGGAACCACTAAATGATATTTTTTAGGTAATAGAGTAACAATATAAGCCTTTTATGCATCTTTTCTTAGAGGAGTTCACAAGTTCAATTTAAATGAGGTATGTTAGGAAAATTCCAATGGTAGGGACATCATGATTCAAAATTGGTTTTAAGTGCTAGAAAATTGTTTTAGTGGATAAAGATAAGACTATTCCTCGATTAAGATGGGCTCAAGTAACATCCATCTTGATGTTTTTCCCCCAAGGTTGAGCATAGGGTTAATCATACATAGAATGTATGTCTTGTGTTAAGTTGGAGCTAATAGGTGCATTGGGAAATTGGAAATGAAATGTAGTTGTTGATTAATACTTCACAATCGACATAGGTAAACATATGTTCTATTTGATTTACCAATTATTATCAGGTATGATAAGTTCTAATGTGTGGTGATTTTAGTGTCCTCTATATTTAGATGGGATAAAAGTTCATGGGAATTTGAACTTTTCCATTTAGTTAATATTCCATTATTTAAACCGAGCTTCTTATCTGAATTATAATATTTTTAACACTTTTAATGGTTTTTTAGACTTGGTTAAAGTCCGTAGGGGTCCCTTAGTTTTCTAAATGAGTTTCAAGAGATTCATACCCCATAAATCCTCTGTTTAGAAGGTCAGCATAGGGGTAATGGTTTTTCTAATGTTGTGTAGGCCCTTTAGAAAGTATTAAAACTAATGTAGGTGAGAATATGTGAAGAGATTGTACTATGCCTAGGTAAACCAAAACATGAATCTAGACCGCTAGTTTAATTACCCTTAATCATCAACATCACCCTAATCACTACATGGTTGTCACTGGTTGGCCAAATCATGTGCCCAAACTGTGTGGCCTAGTTTTGGGGGTGAAATTACAATTTTTACCTTAATGAAATATTTTCATCATTCTTTATTTTCCTTATCCTCCTATAATTGACTCTTCCTCCCCTCCCATGAATGAATCCCACTCTTCTTCTACCATAGGGATTTAGATATATCCCTCATACATCATTTGTTTCTCTCAACATAAAAACTATTTGATCTATCTCAGCATGTTCCATCTTCCACTCTAAAAAATTTCAGGGATCCTCCTCCTTCTATTTCAATATGTTGGTGCACCTCATTTTGCCTTATTTTTAGGGCATTGTTCGGTTTCTTTGATTTCTTCCAAACTGAACCAAATAAAATCTTCACATTTGACATGTGATACATCATTGGTGTGTGGTAGGAGTTCTACGATATTTTTCACTTATATGTCACATATTAAAAGATTCATTATTGTGTCACTCCCCAGATCCTTCGGGTGATATTTTTAGGTATCATAATAAATTAATTTACTTTTCTTTATATTTCCTATGTGAATTATCTTTATGGTGAAACCCATATTTTGGTCATTATCTTCATCATTGTCCACCCCTTTGGGTATTACACATTGATTGGACTATTTGATGTGCCTTAAATGGTTAATTACCATATGTTAATTTCATTTTATTTAAATCACCTAAATTATAATTTGAATTTAAAAAAATGACTGTCCAAGAGATTTACCATTGAGAATCATGGAACACACCTTATATTTAAATGATTATGTAGGATTTCTCATATTGAAATCCATGGTCCTTATGTTTAATTGCTTATATATGTGTAAGAATACCCTTGTTTCATTCCATATTTTATTAATTACACTTTTATTATGATTTTTTCCTTACATTGCACTTATTTCTTATCCTCTTGATGTTGTTCCCTATGTTCCATGTCTCATTTCCATATCAAATGGAATGTGCCATGTCATTTATACCTATATCCTAATTTTTATGATATATATGTCATTTGGTCCACATTATGCCTCATGCTAATTAATTTTTTATTTGTATTCTGGTAAAATGTAATGTTTTTATTTCTTATTCCTATTTGAGTTCCCTAAATTATAATGATATGTTAATTCCATGTGCATATTCTTTGATTCCATTGATTTTTCATAATGAACTCATCCTAGTGATGATGCCTTGGATCCTTTATCTGATGTTTTTTTAATTCCTTATTCAATTTCTAGTGTCATGAATGGATTCTTTTGGTAAGATTATTTACATGAGTTATTGTCATTCTGTGTTGATGAAATGTGATTATCTAAATATTCCATGCCTTGGGACATGCCTCTGTTGACATGGAAAACTTTCTATGAGCCAAGAGAGAACACAGGTCCCAAATTAAAAATTCCATGGATGAACTCACTTTTTCGTGGTTGGATATTCATGACGTGTCGAGATTGATACATTGTCTTTTCAATTATGGGATCTCAAGTTGGTTTTCAATACTTGTAAGCGATGCTGGTTCCCTAGGGGAGAAATCGGGCACAAACCCATTTGGAAAAGGAATTATTTCTTGCCTCAAGTGATACCCATCCCTCAATGTGAGATAATAGGTATGGCCATAAAGTCATCATATCTTGATTGTTATAATGAATGTTGTATGGGTTTCATTGGATGGACTTTCTGGTATTGGGTTATTCGGAGACACCCATAAGAACCCTTGTAATTTTATTTGATGGCCTAGGATGGGCTTGGGACTCCACCACATCATCTAAGAGATTGAGGGAATCCATGTATGAATTATTTTTTATGTCCTTTAATTATATTTTAAACATGTTTGTGATGTCATGGAAATGTGATCTCCAAGATAAAAAACATGCTTGGGGTTATCTATTACATTTATTGATACTTTTATACATAGATGTTTATACATTATGAGTTGTATATGCACCTCCTTTGAGACATACACCTTATGCCAAAGTATGTGGTATGGGATGGGTGTATGTTTAAGAAACCATATTGAGGTGTAGTTATAATATTTATTTGTTTTCAGTATTTATTATATATGGAACACTACTCATTTATTAATTACATGAAATGCATCGACCAAAAGGCCGTGAGTGTCAGCCTAATGGGATTTATATCTCACACACTACTCAAGAGTCATGTTTTACCTGATTATACATTATGATCATTGGTATGAATAATGGGGATTATTTTTCATCTAATGAGTTATTGAATTTCTGCCTTAGGATAGATTTTAGAGGTAGAGGACCGAGCTAGTACATATTATTCTCGTGGATTTAGTTTTTTAGATTTTATTTTTTTGTTACATTTTGTGTCTTATTAAATTTCCTTATGTTTTTACATATTGTATCATTGAACATAAATGCATCATAAAATATTGTTTTCAGACACTTTTATTCTTTTTTATATTATTCCATTCATTGTTATGTCTTTTATTATTATAGCTTTCACTGCCATCTATTATTTCTTATCTACTATAATATTTTTATACTCTAATATCAAGGGTATAGTCTCTCCACTATACCAATATTTGATTATCACTACTAGTCATTGGCCTATAGTATAAGTGCATGTATGCATGATACAATTTGGCTACTATCTCCATAGTCAGTAGGGAAACGACATAACATATATGATTTATTTAATGTAAGCATGAATATTTTCAACTATACGTAAATTGTATTTTTTGAAATATTATAATTATTAAACTATATATATATATATATTGAAATATATATTAATATATTTCTCTATTTAATATATTAATGAAAAATTATATATCAACCCCATTTAAAATGAATAAGGCATTAATATGTTTTTTATTCTGACATTTTATTTAGTTTATATTTTTAGATTTAATATATTTTTTATATTAGTATTTATCATTAATATATAAATATCATGATTATTCATTTTTATTAATAATCTTTCCACTAATAAATTTTCTAAAAAATTATTAACTAATTAATTTTTAAATTTTTTGATTAATTGTTACAATTTATTCATTTTTAAATTTTTGTTTAATTATTACAATTTATTCATTTTATATATCGATATTTACTATATAATATTTATTAATATTTATAATTTGTATATATGGTTAATAAATTTATTCATTTATATAAACTATTATTTAATTAATAAAATTGTTAATAGTTTACTTAATTTAGTCATTTTTTATTATTATTTGTTTGTTTATTTAATTTTATTCATTTTATATATATATATTTAGTATTTATAATATATATTTACATGTATAATAAATCATTTCCTTTTTATAAATAGTTATTTAATTAATTACTTTTTTTATTATTTTTTATGTTGCTCACTTTTAATTTATATTTAATTAATTATTTCATTTTATTCGAGACCTTAACCATCATTATTTTAATTGCTGATAAATAGGACCTTTATGAGTGCTTTTAACTAGTTCTCATAAAGTCTTGTTCTATTAAATAACTATTTTTTAGTACTCACATAAAAATATTGAAAGAGAAATATTTCATAAAAATATATGTGTATTACATTATACCCCATTTAAAATGAATTTCACCCTCTAAATTTGTCACTATAATAAAAAAAGATGAAAACACTTCTACCTCATCCCATCCATATGTTCCCATTTATCTTTTTGAAATTGGTGGTTTTTCCACAAAACATTTATCATGTGAGTGGTCTTGATTCAATGCACTTTATCTATATGATCAATAATCTATACCATTTATTCTTCATAAGATTATTCCTTCCCATGTGGTATGATCTCAGAGTTTAGTACATGTTAAGGATAAAGTATACACTTACTTATGAAAGATACATTACTTACATAATGATCTTGATAGAGATTTTGTGGAATCCCGAACCGATAAGCTACCACACCTATACAATCATTCATTTAAAAAGGATAGATAAACATTGGTATTCACATTCTATTATTTCCAAATATCATAACACCCTTTTAGGGAGATATTTGTAGGAAAACCTTTTCACAGTCCTCAAACACTAGATATTTAATAATGATTGTTAGTATGAATTTCTTGTCAAAAATGATAGGCAATTAGGTGTTGTTAAAATTATTTAACCTTCTCTACCATTTCCATATATATATTATGTCCTAATAGGTTTCCTTAACAAACATTATTCTAGAATATTGGATTTATTCTCTTCCTTCTATATTGGGATTTATAAGGATACACCATATTGTAGTAATGAAAACTATTGTTGAATAAAAATTACTCAAAAATATGGTATTGTTCCCAATTACTTTTTAAATCCTTAGACAAATATCTCAACATGTGATCTAGAGTTTGAATTTTCCTCTCAAACTACTCATCTATCTAAGGATGAGAAAAAGTTATGAAATGTCACTCTTTATCTAGATCCAACAAATGACTTATCCAATACATTGAGGTAATCTACATATCCTGATCAGATACAATTGGTTATAATACACTATAACAACCCAATATTAATATACATAGACATTACATCACTTTTGTTGGATAATTAAAACATGTTACAAATTGACACCAAAAGACTGTATTAATTTAGTGCCTTTTGAAATAATTAAATGTAAAAACTGGAACATGAGAGATCTATATTATCTCCCACTAGGTTCTTCATGACTAAAACCCCTCTTAGAAATATTATACAATAGATATTTCTTTAAAAACTATGGAAGAAAACATAAATGTGGAGACATCAAGTGCTTAGTAAGGGAGACAAGAAATCATAAACTTGGGAATAGGGGTATGAGGACATGATCCTAGAAATATAATATCATACCCTGTATAATAAATATTATATACATGAATCATGGAATAAATCTTCGGTGTTCAAAAGACATGAATCCTAAAGAAATAAAGAACATAATCCCTAAAATCATTACAAAGAAAGAAAATATATATTTCTAGTAGAAACATAAGAATATATGATTATTTCTATATTAGTAAAGGAATAATTATTGGGGCCTTATTAGTAGTCAAATTTCTTTCCCGAAACGGGTTCACACACTTTTCCTGCATTATAATACCATACTATTTCCAGTCATCATTTTATCCCTATAATAATGAACCGAGTTCATTTCTGGTGTTGTCCCTGTATTAATGAACCATTTTCATTTATCATTCCATCCACGTCTATCAAATGAGATATAAATATTTACCCTATTAATTGGGGAGATATAGGTCTCATCCATCTCATAATGAAATCATAGGTACATGTGCCATAAAATCATAAATAATAATATCATGAAATTTAAAATTAAATTGGTAACATAAATATGTAATCATATCACAACCTGTGTAAATTAATATAGGTTTAATAATAATTTCCTCATAGGAACAACCTATATGTAAATAATTGGGTTTCAAAAGAATATATCCCATGAAAGAGAGACAAGTATCATAAAAAACATTTAGTCCAAACATAAACCATTAAAGAAACAATATGAATGGAACTACAAGATAATTTCATATATGGGTATGTGTGACATCAACAGATAACAAATAATATGGAAAACAACTTTGAATTATGTTTTGAAAATATTTCATGAGGAAAATATAATTTCTTCTTTGAAATATTCTCTTTAACACATTAAACCATTTGAAAACCATTTTCATGAAAAACAACATTGGTTTATATAATGAAATATTGACAACATTTTGAAACTAATTTTCTTTGAAAATATTTTGGAAACCATTTTCCTTGACAAAATTTTCAATATATAAATAAATGTTGAAAAGGTTTAAAATAATTTTTTATACACAAAACAAAAAATCTATTTGAAAACTACTAAATGATTCCCTGATAAACATAAAACATTTTCTAAAAACCATTTTCATTGAAAACCACTATGAAAACAACTCCTTTCAAGAATATTAGGATAACATTTTCTTCCAAATAGAATAATTTTGTAATCTTAAAAAGGAATCTTCAAGGGAATGTTAGTAATGATAGAAGGTTAATTCATATATGTAAAAATGATAGAAAAGTGCCTCAATAAATAAACAAAAATAATATTCCTTTTCTGGGACTATTTTTTAAAAAGGTTATAATGGTTATAAATTTCTATAAATATCATAGGATAATATTAGATTATTTTTTTTCGAAACTCTTATTCTATGAAAACAGAGAGAGAAGAAACATATATTTTCAACTAAAGATAGGAAAATGTTGTGATTTCTTAAGAACACCTTCTTGGCTATATTAGGTACCAAAAAGTTACAAAATGGTACTGATACATGAATATTTCATGAAGAAAAATAGGAGAAGAAAAAATCATAATTTTATTGTGATATGGATTATAATATTTCGATAATGGAAGTATAATTATAAACAACCTCGAAAAGAGATAAGATTGTTTCAATAAACATCTATCACTTCGTAAGTAGGGATCATACACTCCTCGTAAGAAAATTAAATTACATGATGTTTAAAATATTATGGATATAATGAGATTCATGATATAACATGTAAAATGGATGTATACTCACCTCGAAAAATAATTGTGGTGTATAAAAAACATTAGTCTCAATGAAGGAAATTTGAGACAAAACCATTTTCCCGACTTGAAAAATTTTGATACATTAAAACTGTGAAATAAAGACCGTATAATAGATATGTAAATAAACAAAAACATTTTGTATAATAATCATTTAATAAGTCCATGGTGTGTATACATACCATAGAAAAAGAATGGGTGTTGAATAAAGAACGTGTCTCATGGAATTAAAAAGTGAGATGAAATTCTCTTACCTTATGTCTTGAATCTTTTCCTATTTGTAAAAACCACATTTATAATAAATATAAATTTATTATAAATATTTTAAAAATAAAATATTCTTAAATATAATACCATATATTGTTTTATTGTTACCTTATATTACATACTTAATAACAATTCTATGTTATGGTTTCACATCAGGTAATATTCGATTTAAAAAATGTACATCATGATATAAATATCAATTATATGATGTATATTTGTATTATAAAATCCTATAAAATACTTAATTATTAAATTTTATGCACCATTCATGGAGATGCTAAGTTGTACAACATCATGAATGTTGTTTCTATTTCTATTGTCGTATTAAAAGAACAAATTGGAATGAAGTATATGTATATATATATATATTTATAATATTATTATAGTTGAATTATTATTTCATATATATATAGTAAAAATTCACTAAACACATCCTTAATACATTACATGTTGTTTTTGAATGAAACACATCACTTTGAAGGGGTGATATTACATACATCATCAAATGAAATTATCATATTTACACCAAGTGTAATGTATTAGGATTTTATTGTATATGGATTAAAAAATATTGAAAAAATAATAAAAATAATATAAAATATATATAAAAATATATTCTATCATAATTTTCACCATGAGAGGTGGTAAAGGAAAAATAAAAAACATCATTTCGTGAGGTAGTAGTTCGTTGTGTACGTAAATAGTATGTTTGTTATCCTTTAGAAGGAAGTGTTGTATGTGTGGGTATAAATATTATCATAAAAAATCCTAGTATATTTAATATTATTGTTTTGTTATACAATAATTTAAAAATATTTGTTGAGTTTTGGAGATTTGAAATAAAAGAAAAGAACGTGAGGAAGAATGTTACCCCTTATTTGGGTAACTCCTTTTCGTTTGCAATAAATGGTTTCCTTGGATTGAATTATCCCTAGGAAAGGATTCTAGGATTAGTGGAGGGATTTTTAGGAACTATTTCAGTATATATTTTTAATCCAAATTGTCTTGAAATTTGTGAGGAAGTTGGAGTGGAGGAGCTCTTTAATAGTGGAGGAGGAGTGGTACTCTTATTAATATTTGAAGAGATAATTCCACCCATGTTTTTCATATTGAAATTGGATCCAATAAGGTACCAAACTTTGTAAAAGGTAGGATAGGATATAAATATAGAAATTTAATGGATCTTGTACAATTGTCTATGTAGTTTAGGATCATATATTTATGGTTCAATATTTTCTCATCCTAATTTTATATTAACCATTATTATTAATTTTAATCACTTTCCCTAATATTTTGTTGTAAAAAAATAAGTTGACCATATTATACACTATTATTTTTTATAATTATAAATATTGAATAGATTTTTTCAAATTTCAATCACATTAGTGGAATAAATTATTTTAAATTTAATCCCACTTGTATGATTATAGTATGGGTTTTTAAAGTAAAAACATCCAAAAGATTTCTAACAATTAAATTCAGTATTTTAACAATTCATTAAAAAATGAAACCATACCAAATAATAATAAAAATAAATCCTAAGCTAATTTTTATGTTTATTTTTCAAATAGGAAGTTTAATTTGAAATATTTATTCTATAAAAGTAAAAAACTCTTCTTTAAAAATGGTTTCTCCATTAAAAAGCATGAAAATTTCCATTGTAAAAATATTGGTTTATTAAAATCAGATTGGATTTTTTCTTATCTTATCTATATCAAATCTTTTGAATGAATATATAAAATAGTTTATAGAATATATAAAATCTATATCATATAAATTAATGTCACTAATATAATTAATTCTATTAATTAGGGTAAAACAAATTTGTAACCATAATAATATTTCACTTTATCTTAAATCGTTTTTCATAGTCACTTATAATTAATTTGTAACCTGTGTGTTAATATTATATTATTTTAAACCAAATATTTTCATAAATTAGATAATAATATTCCTATATTTTAATTTAAAATCTATTTTATATCTTATATATTAAATAAAAATATATAAAAAATATTATTTTTTATTAAACCTCGATTATGAGTGTTATGAAAGCCATTGAGGAAAGTAAATGTTGCATATAATTCAATCTATCCTCGATGTACAATGTAGAGAAAGCTAAAATTTGTGTTGGGTGTAGTGAACAATTAACATTGTGTTGTATACAACAAAAGAGAAACAAAGTTCTTTAATATAAAAGAAAAAAATCAATGTTTCATGAAATGAAAAATGTCAAATAAAATATTAATTTGGGAAAAATTAAATAAACATCTAAGAGAGCTACATTATACCCCCATTGAACAGAATATTTCCTGTAAAATTATTTTGGGATATCAAAGGTTTAATACTTGAAAGAACATTTCATATAAATCCACATCATAAAAAATATATACTAAAACTTTCCTTATAAAGGGGGTGTTGTAACCGTAATGGTTACCCAATGTAACCTATAACCAGTTTTCCACATAGCATAACATAGTTTGGGAGGGAATATTGGACATGGTGGGAATGTTTAAATATTTATAGGGAGTGATTTAGGTTATCAATCATAAACAAGTGAATGATGAAAGAAAATTTGAGGGCCTCAAAGTCATAAATTGTGATAATTTAAAAGGCCATCAACTCTAAAAAATTATGGTATTAGGGCAACACATATTATTTTGATCATTATCCTAATATTGAGTAGTTATTTTATTGTCCAAGAATATAAATAAATATACTTAATTGATATATTTATATTAAAAATAATTCTTTATTTTTTCTTTTATCTATTTCTAGTTCTTCCATTACTTCAAGAAATGGATGTCCCGAAATTAACATTGATTCCTAAAGTGAAAAAATACACTTTTAGATGTTCTTAAGTCCCATATAAGAATGAAAAGATTTACTATTTCCCTCTTAATATTCTTCAAAATCAATATGCCCAATACATTAATATGTAAACTAAAAAATTAACTCTACTATTAGGTCATTAAAAATAATTCAATAAAAATAATTAAACATTGACCTTGAAATAATGTAAGTCAATGGTAACTCTAAAGCCCTTATCATACTTTGGTCATGGGTCCTCCATCTGCAGCCTTGTCAGACATCATTGTTTGTCACCCGACTTATGTTATGTATTTTTTCTAAAACCAGAATAATATAATTTCTAAAATAAATATGATAGGCATCCTTTAATTAATGATAATCATTAAATTACATTTTAACGAGGGTTTTCCATACAAACATAGAGCACAAATACTTCATATGATTTTTATCATAAGCATTTCATGAATTTTTGACCTGATAAACCATCTAAAGGATGAAATTTAAAAACCTTATAAATAATTTCATCAAATTCACATAACATTGATTCCCTCATATTTCAAAAAGTATCTCTTGGTTGACACGATCCAAACATGTTAATGCCCTCATCATATATTCTCCTAAAACATGGAAACAACCTGAATTATAAAAAATACATCTGGAAAACATGCATGTGTCCTTATTCCATAGATTACTATACATATTTCAAAAAACCATGAAGTTGTAAACTTCTTTGATGAGAGAAAATACTACATTTCAACAGGTCCATAATTTTTTCATTAGTATTCATTACTATCCAATTTACTTATATCCAATATATCCTTAACCAAACAACATTATCATAACATACATAACAAATTAGGGGTTATCATTACCTTAATAATTTCTTTTCCATGGACATCGCCATGACATTAAATCAATTTTCTTATTCAATCATATCCATTAAATCTGTTCTACAAAATCATTTTCAGAAAAAACATTAACTGAGAAATTCTTTTATATTTTACCTTTTATATAACATAATTCTTGAATCGAAATACATAAAAACATTTTATTATTCCCCTTCATCTTTATTCCATTAACAAGGCTAGATAATACTATTACACAGTACATATTTCCTCTAACATTTCATCGGTATCCTCATCATCATTAGTAATGTAACCATTACTCACACCACCATGATAATTCCCTTTCGGAGCATTACTCTAGGGAAATTGAGTTTCATAAGGACCATTTATTCTGAACTTAAAACACTTAACCTTTGTTGATTTATTTGGGAGGACAATATTCAAATCCATTTCATTAATAGAACTCTTAATTTTATCATTTCAGTCACTTGGATTGTGTCTTTCATTTCCATAGTCAAAATATCTAATTGTTCATTTATTAAATTCATTTATTTGATTACTTCCTAATTCTTGACATAAAGGAAACCTAATATTTATTCCTCTATGGTCTCTATTACTGAAACTCATAGTGAACTCCTTCTTTCTCTTACATATGGAGTCTGATATTTGTCTAAGGTATAGGTTGTTAATAATGATTTGTGAAAACTTTTTATGAATGATAAAAACATCTTTAAAATCAGTTATCATTCCACATGAATTCTAATCTTCAAATAATCCATCTCATTCAACATTAGTTCAGTTCCTTCCAGGTCCTATCATTGAAGAAACCTAGAAGAATAGTGTGACTTTACTTATCATTGATAAAAACCAAATATTCATGAAAATATTTACTTATAGGATGTATAAATTAGGAAACCTTATTTATTCTGTGAAACACAAAGTTTATCCAAGGTTATTCTTATCCAATTTATGTTTAAATCTTTTACAATGGTTTCAGAATTGTTTTGTGAAATCCCAAAGCATATCCACTTGGAGATTCAAACAAGGTGTGTAGTAAGACACTATCCTGAATAATATTACCCTCACCTAAGACAATAACTTCTTGTAAGAGTTGTTACCCCTAAGTACATTTTTACCAAATCCACATCCACTTATAGTATTCAGATAGGGATGTGTTTCTAGGAAACCACTCACTCCATCCTTTACGAAAATTACATGAAATTTTCCAAATAATTTACTCATTATTATAGTTATCATTAGATACATCCCAAGACATATCCATATTAATATACCAAGAGATATAAAAAACGTTTTATCATCCTATATTTTAATGGTTAACTAATATTTTACTCTGAAACCAACTATAAAGACCTAGTCATGACATACATAAACATTACATCACTCATGTGGAATACTTAAAACATTATAAAAATAGATTCCTGAAGACCATATTAGTTTAGTGACATTGGCAAATTGTAAATATAAACAATGGTACATGATTGATCTACATTTTCTCTCACTAGTTGCTCCATGACTAGGACCCCTCTGCGAAAAATCATACAAGAGATATATCTTAATAACCTAGGGAAGGAAACATAAAAAGGGGTGAATTCAAATGCTCAGTAAGGGAGACATGTAAGCGTAAATATGAGAATTGGGTAATGAGAACATGATCATCAAAATAGAAGATCATACCCTATATATCGAAGAACATATACATGAATCATGGAATAAATCTTGTAAATTCATTAGATATAAATAATAATGAAAAAAAAATATAATCCATGAAATAATAAGATATTAACAAACCCCAGAACTATGGTAGACACATTTTTATATGTAATTATTTCCATAGTATTCAATTAATTGTTGTTGAGGCCATATTTTTTGAAAAATTCCTTTACTAAATTGGGTTTACAATCCATTCAAATCCTATATTATGGAACTATGTTCACTCCTCATTCCATGAAATATCCCATTACTTATCCAACAGGTACATCTTAAACATTACCATGGTTTTCCATTTTTTTATCTGGGTATGGGTCGAGATTAAATGGGTAGGATAACTATAAGCGTTAATTAATAGGTTTTTTGGATTATCTCTTTTAAATTAACTTTTCATGAAGTCTACCTGAGGATTTCATGTCATGTAATAGAGTTACACATTGTGTAATGGTTATGTAAAATAAGATATGATTGCCTTTATGCTTTTATGGGTACACATCGTGAGTTGTCATTACAGAATGGAAAAGATTTAATGATAAGTTTTAACCATGGATTATTATATTTTAATGAAAAATATAATCCATTTTTACAGTTATAAAACTAATGAATTTCACGTGGTGTATTGGGATTTCACAATTTTTTAAACAGGAAGTGTGGTGTAGTTTTTTATTTTTCATGTGATCCATTTCCTCAACCCTCGACTGAAGTGATTCCCTAGGAAATCATGAATCATTTCATCCCATCTATATCTATTATTTTTTCATTCGATCATCACTATGGTTTCTGTGTAATTCCTGTGTAATATTTCTCCCTCATTCTTCATGATTCACTAATTCTCATCTCTTGGGTTTTCAATGGATCATCATGGAGTTAAAATATATATTCAAAATTGTGTTGGATCATTTTTATAGGTTTTTTTCAAGGTCTTCTTCACCATATTTCTCATTTATGTGTGTTGTTATGAATGTTGAGTTTCAGGAAGAGGGAGGTGGTTCTGTCCTGATTATAGAAATTTATTAACTATGTATTGATTGATTTATTTCAACTAATGATTTAAATTCAATTACTCAAACATTTTTTCAATTAATTTGATAAAACCCAATTCCATTGAATTGGGAGATTTGGAAATGTTTTTTGTCATGATAATTTGGACCCCCCCCCCCCAATTACTTTGAATTTGGGCATGCTTTGAGAATTTTTTTAATTTAAACACATTAATTTAAATTATAGATTTGAGGGAAATCATTTCAATTAAACTATTGTATTTAATTCTGGAAATGATTTTGAAATAATGGAATTGGTTTTGAATTGATTTAAAAATTGTAAAAATGGTGTCAAATTGTTTTCATAGAATCGCAGTGGTTTTATCTTGTGAATGAGGAATATTTTATACTAAAACTCATTTGGGTTTGAAATAAAAAATTGTAATTAAAATAGAATAATTTGGTTTTATATTAAGTTAAACAGTGTTAAAATAAATTTCCCATCATATATTATATAAGATCACATGGAAGCCTTAGGTAGTTAGTGAGTTATTGGGAAACACACTACGCTATTACAAAATTCTAAAACATACATGCAGTAGGTCCCATCTCTAATGGGATGGTGACATGTCTCTTTTGGATAGTGTCATTGAGATGTGTGTATTCACATTTTTTTGATATCACTTAGAGAGTGGGGAGTCCTATATCCATAAATAATATCATAATTATTTGAAAAATGACAATTTTTCTCTCATATACTTGAGATATAAATGTATGCCAATGATTTTGAAATGCATTACATCACAAATATAATTACATAAAATATTTTATGTAACTGTTTTATTTAAAACTTTTTTTCAGAAATATTCCATCTTTTGTAAAGCCTTTTCTTAAAGTTAATTCCATCATTTGAACTATATACAATGATTTATTTAAATATTTTATAAAATATCAATCCTATTTACATTTAAAAATAAAATCATTAGTATGGTTAATATTTTTTCAAAAACTATTATTTAATACTTGGTTAGACCCTATAGAGCTTTCTTAGGTTACACCCTACTCATGCCTTCAGGTGTTTATAGATTACATCCTCTCAAATTCGACCAAGGGAAAAGGATCACTTGGAGGTGGATCTAGCTATTTAATAATGGTTTGGGTGGGTTGTGTTCCTTGTTTTAGTACTTCATTTTTAGTACATTTGGCTTGTTTATGTCATGTTGTATTCTAGTAAATTACTCCTAGTGGATCTTTCATTATTATGTTCATTGTGTTTTTTCTTATATTTTAACTATCTTTTGAGTAAAATTCATTCCCATTTTCATTTTGTATACTACCATGTACTATATTCTCATTTTGGGGATCATGAATGAGCCTCAGGCCATGTCAGGGCCGACTCAGTTTTTGGGTTACCCGGGTACCTGATCTGGTTTGTGAAAAAGTGGTATCAAAGGAATGATCTTCTTTGGTCTGGAATTCAATAATCATTTGTGAAATGTTTTTGGGACATTAGGGGGTAGATTCGATTGAGTGTCTAGATAGCTATTACTGAAATGAACGTTCAGTCACCAGGGGTGGTTAGTGAATGATTTATTGTGGATTAGTTCTAGACATTTCAATATTTTTTTTAGATGATGTGGAATACAAATATTGTTTATCTCTTCTAATGAAAGTATTTTCCTTCATTAATCCTATTTAGTATTATACGAATGACTTGTTTATATCTACTGATTTTATGTAGCATCATGCCTCTAAGAAGATGTGAAAATCAGATCCAAGAAGATGATGATGTTGATCGCTAGCACGAAATCCTATTTTGGATCCATGTCTAGTTGTGGTGATAGTGTATATTATCCATGACCTTTGATAGGAACCACCAACAGTTCTCCTTTAGTCTCTAGCTTTGGATGCCCAGTGGGATTTACTTTGAAATCATTCTCAAGAGTTCATTCACCAGAAGACACAAGTTTTCAAAGGCTCCACTAACCATAAACATAATGAGGACTAGTTGGGAAATATTGAATATATATTTTAGTTCTTGGAGACACATTACATGATCAAGGTAAATTGTACCACCTTCGTGCTTAAGAAACTGAGTAGGAGACGATTGGACATGATTGTGATTTCCTGGAAAAATGAGGGCTTAGAGTGGAATGACATTACAGTTCTTCTCACTGATCAATTATAAATAGGTAAAATGGTGTTGGTTAAGGCTATGCTATTTTTCATGCTTGATCAGGCTGATATAACTATGAATGAGTATTCAAATCGCATTGCTGAGTTGGGGTAGATTTCTCCTGATATTTTATCTAATGAGATAATGAAGGCTCGACACTTCATTTTGAAACATTGATCAGATATACATTCTCATGTTTTCTTTTTGAATCTATCCACTTATGCTGACGTGATCAATAGGGAGATGACATATGAGATAGACCTAGTATGAATGTTATGTTTAATGTGAGTTTTTCACCTCCCAGCGGAATCGTTGTTTCCTTCAAAGGATAACAGATGCACGATGGGTTTCTAAGAAATTATTGATGGAATGGTCAATCCATACCTCCTACAGTCCTAGGAAGAATTTCTTTGATTTCCTACCAATGAATAAATCCTGACAATCTAAGCGAGTTTTCACTGAGGCACCCAAGAACTGTATCTTTTGTATACATTCATGGAACATACAAAGATTCTTTCATCACTTCTCTACGCTATGTAGTGTCAAATGATCATAAAATCCTCTTGAAACTATATGGAATAAAGATATTTTATGTTAAATAGTGTTCCATTCATAGAAATATAGAACGAAACTTCTTTAAGAATTGGAAGATCCTCTATAGGAAGCAGACAAGGGTCCAATGACTGTGAAAGGAACCATTAATATAGCATCGTCACTAGTTACTTCTATATGTTATAATGGTGTATATTGTTTTCATATCAAACCGTATTTTTAATATGCATAATTATAATATGTAGATTTTATCATGTGCAATTGATATTACTACACCCCTTGGTATGAAGGGATATTAGGGTGTTCGTAGTCCATCTTGTGTCTTCTCTCTGTCAGATTTCGAGCTAGCTTGGAGTTTTCTGGTTCTCAATATTAAATCTTTAGACATCATTTTTTGTATGGATTTTCTAATTTCTAATAACGCATGGGTTGATTGTTATCATCAAAAGGTTTTCTATATAACACCTAGTGGTCAGCCCCTAATCTTTCAAGGAAATTAGGACTCGAGGTCTAGTAGAGCCCAAAAATCATATCCATAGTTTATGGAATTAATTTCAATGTTCTCTTTTTATGTATAGTTTGATTAAATGAGGTTGACCACCCTCTAGTCATCATTGAGTTTCTCGGAGTGTTTCCTTTGACTTATCCAGTGCCCACATGTAAAAGATGTTGATTTTTCAAGAGACAAATCTCCTTGTACTCAACCTGTATACATTCCATCTTAGCGCATGGCTCCAGCTAAACTAAAACAACTAAAATCCAAGTTAGACGATATTTTTGAGAAATAATTTATATTCCCAAGTGTGTCACCATGGGCGGCACCAATTCTCTACACCAAGAAGGCCGATAGTTCTCTTTGCTTGTCTGTTGATTATAGAAAGCTCAATAGAGTTACGATAAATAAAAAGTATTTGTTCCCACAGTTCAATGATTTTTTTATTAGATGAAAGGTGTGAAGTGGATTTAAATGATAGACCTTTGGTTTTCATACCATTAGTTGAGGATAGAATAATCTGACAATCATAAGACATCCTTTCAGAGAAGGTACAACTATTATGGGTACCTTTTTTATGCCCTTTGGTCTGACAAGTGATCCTGAAATTCTCTTGGATTTGTTGAGCAAGATTTTTCGTGAGTGTTTTCTTAACATTTTGGTAGTCTTTGAGGATGAAATTCTTTTATAATCCATGTCTACTAAGGATCAGTTGCATCATCTGTGAATAGTTCAGAGTCAACTGTGAAATCACCAACTCTAGTTCATTATTTCAAATTTTTATTTTTGGAGTCTGGAAGTGAAATTATTTGGGCATGTTGTGTCAGAAAAGGGTATATTAGGTGTGTTGGAGAAGGTGAAAGCCGTTATGACATGGGATCCAAGACCAAATGTAATGAAAATTTTGAGCTTCTTGGGAATATCCAAATATTAGAATTTGTTCATGAATTATTTCTTGAAGTTGGATTCTCTGATGACTTCTATAACTCAGAAGGGGGGGGGGTGATTTATTGGGATGATAAATGTCAGAATTATTTTGTTGAGCTAAAACACGTGTTGACTATTTCACTAGTGTTGACTCTTCCAGAGGTCGGGAAAGGATATGTGGTCTTCTGTGATGCATCATGATTAGTCTCTAGTTTTGTTCTTATGCAGGGTGACCATGTAGTTTTTTATGGATCTCATCGGCTTAGGAAACATAAAATGAATTATCTTACCCATGTTCTTGAACATACAATTGTGATACACAAGTATAATATTTTGTGTAATTACCTTTATGGTGAAATATTTATCTAGTTTTGATACCAAAAAATCAAGACTTATATCATTTCTCAAAATAAATTGAAGCATTTCCAGAGGAATTGGGTGGAATACCTATATTCATTCGACTATGACATCACCTATAACCCAGGGAATGGGAATTTCATTATAGACAAGTTGATAAAGAAACATCCAACCCAACATATGAAAGAATATTCAGAAGACTCATGTTTTATGGCTCTTTCTTCACAGTTTCATATTCGAGTTTAGATGAAAGGGGTTAAAGATTCTTTATCCAATGTTTAGTTTAAATCATCTATTATTGAGATGATTATTTAATAATATGATCTTGATGATTAATTCCTCAAAATTATAGACTCTATTTATAGTGGTAGATTGATTCCCAATTGTCGTTCTCCAAAGAGTGCGTTCTATGTTTTCAGAACCACTTCCTTATTCATTTTTCGTAAGAAAAGATGTGACGAGGGATTTTTATAATTCTCAGTGGGCAGTACACCCAGGAAAAACAAATATGTTATATGATGTTCATCAAGTTTTATGGTGGCATGTAATGAGATGTGAAATTGTTCATTTTTTCTCTCATTTTTATACATAACAGAATGTTAAAGTCAAGAACCAAAAACCTTCATGTATTCTTCAGCTGCTTCCAGTCCCTACATGGAAGTGGGATGAGATCTCCATGGATTTTTTTGGGTTTCCTCATACCTAGAAAAATTAGAATATTATATGGTTTCTAATCAATAGGCTGACCATGTTATCTCAATTCATACACATTTGTGATATATCAAATGTTGAGGTGTTGGGAATTCTCATTGTGAGGGAGATTTTTTCATGGAGTTCTATCAGTAACAGTCTTTTATAGGGATCCTCTATTTAATATTGTCTTTTGTAAAGTCTGTGAAGAGGTACTAGGATATTAGGTTCATTTGAGAATGTCCTACCATCCACAGTTGGATGGCTAGATAGAGAGACCTGTATAGATTCTTGAGTACATGCTTGAAGCTTGTGTTCTCAATTTCTGTGGGGATTAAGATAATCACTTGAGGATGGTTGAGTTCTATTATTAAATTTGTTACCATTCCATGATCAAAATTTCACCTTTTAAGGAATTGTATCATCGACCCTGTAATTCATTATTTTGTTGGTCAGTGGTTGGTGAGAGTTCCTTGGTATGATCGTGTTTTTTCCAAGACATGATGGAAAATATTCGGTTTAATTTTCATAAAATGTTAATGGAACTAATTCTATACAAGTCATATTCTAGTTATCAATATATAACTTAGGAATTTTTAGTTGGTCACTATGAATTATTGAAAGTTTCTCCTTGTTGGGTCATCGATGGCTTGGGAGGCAAGGGAAACTTTCTCCACGTTTTGTGGGAGATTTTGAGGTTGTGGAATAGTTGGGTAATGTTTCTTACCATATAGAACTTCCACCACATTTAGCATCAATACATAACATGATCCATACATCGTATATGAGAATGTATCTCTCTAATATATCTCATGTTTTGAGATTCAGTAATCTAGATATTGAACCTGATTTATTTTGGACTAAGTGGCCAATATAAATATTTGAATATAAGAGAAAGGTACTTCCTGAAAGAATGATACATTTGGTTTATGTGCAATGGTAGTGTCGTTCAGATAATAATAATATGTGGGAATGTGTGGAACTAATGAGAGAGTAGAAGCCTCATCAAGTTGGCATAGAAGTATCTTCATTGGATTTTTGGGAACAAAACGTTTTTTTGATGGGGTGGTTATAACATCACGTTACCGATCTGAAAGGTACGTCTTAAACCTTGGCATTATTTTCCTTTTTCATTATTTAGGTAAGTGTTGAGTTTGGATTTGGATGATACCTAAAATGGTGAATGTTAGATATTTTTTTTGTATTTTCTCCTTTAGAATAATTTTTCATGCAGGCTTCCTAAGGATTTCATGTCATCTAATAGAGCTTCATGTCATATAATGGTTTTGTAAAACAATTTGTGAATGGATTCATGCAATGATGGGTACCCATCGTGAGTTATCATTACACATCATGATGTATTTAATTATTAGTTATTAAATAAGATCATGAGATATTAATGAAAAATGGTATGAATTTTGATGGTTGTGAAATATAAGTATTTTACATTGTCTATTGGGATTTCACTTCATGAAATACCACAAATGCATTTTTGTTAAACAAGAAGCCCAACTGATTTTTTATTTTTCATCCACTCCAATTCCTTCTCCCTTAACCTAAGAAATTTCCTAAGAGGTAATTAAGGCTTCCATCATTTACGTTTCATTAATTTTTCTTTAGATAATTGCTACTCTGTTGGTGTAATTATTGGTAAGATTTATCCATGATTCTTATGTTTCTCTGATAATAATCTTTTATTTTTTCAATGTATCATCTTATAATAGATGGATATATTCCCTATGGTGTTCGATCTTGATTTTAGGTTGGGTTTTCAGGTCTTATATACCTACATTATCGTTCACGGGTTCCATTGTGATTTTTGAGTTTCGGAAAGAGGTAGGGGATCTATTCCGATCATTGATTGTGTAATACCACATGAAAGACATAGGGAGTTAGTGAGTTATTAGGACAAAAACTATGAAATTACAATGTTATAAAACATACATGAAGTGGGTCACCTCCCCGATAGGATAGTGGTGAGTCTCCCTTGGCTAGTGTCATGAGGAAATGTGTATACATATTTTAGTTAGATCACTTAGAGAGTATGGAGTCCAATTCCTAGAAATATTTTCATACCTATTTGGTAGATGACCATTTTTCTTACTTGTTATTTATATTTTAGATATAAATTTATGCCGATGTTTTTAAACAGCCTTACATGCCTATTTAACTTACATAAACTATTTTATGAAACAGTTTTATTTATGCCATTCTTTTATAAATATCCCATTCTTTTTAAAGGATTTTCCTAATGCACTTCCCATCATTGGAACTATATAGTATTTTTTTTAATTTGTTCTAAAATTATAAACCTATTATCTTTTAAATTTGAAATCATTATTTTGGTTAATATATTTTTTCCGATAGTTATATAATCCTATATGATACCCTATTGGGATTGGTAGATCACACTCTACTTATGCCTTTGAATATTTGTATATTATCTCCCTCTAGGTTCAAGCATGGGAAAATGATAATGTAGAGGTGGACCTAGCTATTTAATTGTGGTCTTGGTGGGTTTTGTTCCTTATTTTTGTACATTGGTAGTAGTAATTTATGCATGTTTATGCCTTGTTTTGTTCTGTTATATTACTCCCAGTGGATCTTCCTTTATTATTCATATTATCTTGTATCTTATTCTTCTGCAATGTTCTCCATAAAATTAATTCCCACTTGCATGATGTATGGTACCAAGTTCTATTCACTGACCAATGGGGATCAAAAATTCCCCTCAGGCTAAGTCCAGGTTGGATCATTTACCTAGTTACAAGGGTACCTAGGCTAGTTCGTGACATTACAAACTCTAATACATAAATAATTTCATTTCTAATTCAAGAACTATATTAATGAATTGATTAAATTTCTCATCCAAACCATGTCTATATTGGGAGATATAAATATTTACCTAATATCTTGAGGGGTGAAATAGGTCCCATACATCTCATTATGAAATCATACATAGATGTGAAAAAACTCATTAAAATAATATAATAACCCCTGAGATTAAATGGGATTCCTAAATATGTAATCATATCATTACCTATGGAAAAAGATACATATTTCATAATCATTTAATCGTAATAATAACCTGTGAGAATATGTGGTTTCAAATTTATATAACCTGTGAAAGAAAAACGGTTATCATAATAATTATTATAAAAAATATATAAACCATTAATGAATGAATATGAATGGAACCCTAGATAATTTCTAATAAATGCATGGGAAACCTCAATAGATGTCATATTGTAAGGAAAAAAACATGGAAGGATATTTTGAAAATATTTATTGAGGAAAATATTCATTCTTATATGAAAAAATATAATTAAAAAATCAAAACTTTTGAAAACCATTTTCTTGAAAATAAAATTTAGAACCTATAAAGAAATCTTGAAAAAATTATGAAAACAATTTTTTTTGATAACTTATATAATAAGATTGAAAATATTTTGAAAACAAATTTCCTTGGAAAAATTTGAAACATATAAATAAGGCTTGAAAATGTTTAAAGTACATTTTTTAAAGATAAAACAAAAAATATCTTTGAAAACTATTAAATGAAATATTAATAATAATAATTTTTTCAAAACCATTTGCATTTAAAACCAATTTAAAAACAATGAATATCTAGAATATTAGGAAAAATATTTCTCTTTAATGTAATAACTTTTTAATTAATAAAAGTATGCTTCAATGGATTTTTTTTCATGAAGGTGGGTAAATCCATAAATGTAGAACATTTTTTCCACCATAAAAAGGTTAGAAAAGATCCCAGATTAGAAAATGATAAGATAACCAATTTTTGTGGGAATTTGTTTTAAAATATGTTAAAATGGGTATAAATGTATTTTAAAAATCATAGGAAAATATTTCAATATTTTTTTTGGAAACTATTTTTTTTCAAAAACATGGTTTGAATTACCACCATATTTTTAACCGAAGATAGGGTAAATTTTGGATTTTATAAGAACGATTCAGAAACAATATCATGTACCAAAGAGTGGAAAATTTTTACTATTACATGAATATATCATTAATAACCATAAGATAAAAAGTCATAATTTTTCTTGATAAATGGATTATAAGCATTCAACAAAAGAAGCATAATTATACAAAATCATGAGAAATGATGATATTTTTTCAATAACTATTATCTCGGTAACATGGTATCTTAAAATATCATTAAAATAATTTTATAAAAGATATAAAATGTAATATTTAATTATACTCACCTAGAAATAGAATTTAGCTTCATAAAAAACATGAGTCTCAAATAAGGAAATGTCATACTGAACTATATTACCGATTTTGTAACTTTTGAAACATTAAACCCATTAAATAAATATCATAGAATTTATATTTAAATAATCATAAATGTAATTATAATAATAATTTCATACACCCATGATCATTATACATTCCACACAAAAGGAATGGGTTTTTAATAAATCATGTATCTCATATAAATAAAAATGGAGATGATATTACATTACCTTGTGTCTAGACTCTCATCGAATTTATACAAATCACATATATAATAAATATAAATTTATTATTAATCTTTAAAATAAAAAGTTTAATTTATCTAATACCATATATGGTTTCATTCTGACCTTATATTACCAACTTGTTGACAATCATATGCTAAAGTTTCACTTTGCGTGATATTCTCTTTATTCTCCGCATGTGCCTTAATTTATTATCTTGTTGGTCCTCATAAATATATCATGATTTCTAGACTATACCCTGAAATATAAATATAATTTATATTCATTATATAAGCATTACATAAATCTATAGAATATTGAATTTGAAATATAATACACAGATCACGGAGATGGTAATCCATAATTACGCATAAACGTTTTTTATATTTTTCTCCAAATTTAAAAAGAAATAAATAAAATGATATATATATATATATATATATATATTATGATTCCTATAGAATTATTATTTTATATTTATAATATAATTTCACTAAACACATCCTTAATAAATTTTTTGTAGTGTGTGAACGAATCACATCACTTTGAGGGGTGGTAGTCCATACTTCCTCAAAGGAAACTATCATATTTTCACCATATGGAAAGTATAAAGATATTCATTTTAAAAGGAATAAAATTATTAAATAAATAATAAATATAATATATATATAAGTATATTTTCAATCATAATATCCACCGTGAGAGGGGGTAAAGGAGAAATGAACAATCATCATTTTATGAGGCGGTTGTTCGTCGCACACATAAACAATATGTTTGTTACCCATTAGATAAAATTATGTGTTTGTGTAGGACAATTATTTACCATAAAAACATAATATTATCTTGAGGACTACTATTTTATACAAAAATGGAATATAAAGTGTTTAGGGGTGGAGAATTGAACTAAAAAAAGAACTCGATGAATAATTTTATCTCTTATTTAGGTAACTCCTTTTAGTTTTCTCTAAAGGGATTCGTTGGATTGATTTCTATCCAATTAAGGAATATAGAATTAGGGTAGGGATTTTGAGGAGATATTTGGTAAGACATAAGTTGATAAAAAGGATCTAGAGAGGTTTGAGGATGTGGGGGGTTAGGACGACTTTTTATAGTGGAGGAGGAGTAGAACTCTTATAAATATTAGAGGAGATAATTAAAGCCACAATTTTCATGTTTAAATGGATCTAATAATAGAACGAAATCGATAAAAAGGATGATATGGACGAAATATGGAAATCCAATGGCCCTTGGAAACATTTATAGATCAGTTTAGGACTTAAATTTAAGGCTTAGTAATTTTTTAACTTAATTTCTATCTTAACCATTGTAATTAATTTAATTCACTTTTACAAATATTTTTGGAAAAAAAATAATTTAACATTATTATACATCATAAATTTTGATGATTCAAAATATATAATCCATTTTGTGAAATTTCAATAATATAAGTGGTAGAAATTAATTTAATTTTATTCCATGTGATCGGACGACACTATAGGTTTTTAATATAAAAACATCCCAAACTTTACAACGTTTTTGTGTCCAATTTCAATGTAAAGTTTATTTCAATTACCTAAATTGGATTAATTTGTAAAAAATTTATCTAATAAAACATTTAAAAGAACGTAAAATGTAATTTTATATTATAAATAAAATAGGTGAAAATGTTGTTTTGAATTAAAAGTTAGTATTTTAACTATTAATTATAAAATAAAACCTTACATAAAAATATAAAAAAATTATCCTAACATAATTTTTCTATTTCTATTTCAAATAAGATGTTTGTTTTAAAATATTAAATTTATAAAATATACATAATTTTGTATTCAATCGGGTTCTCAGTTAAAAAGGTGTAAAACTACAAGTATAAAAATATAGGTTTTTAGACCTAAAATTGGTTTTGTTTTATCTTATGTCTATAAAGTCTATTGTCTGAATATAAAAACTATTTAGTTGAATACATAACATATATATTAAATTAATTTCACTCAATAATTATAATTAATTTCATTTATTATCATTAAAAATCATTGTGTCCATAATAATATTTTCCTTTATATTCAATCATTATTCTTAGTCATTCTTAATTAATTGGTCACTTATGAATTAATCTTATATTTTTGTAAACCATATGTTTTGATAAATTATTCAACAATATTCATAACCACTAAATTAAGTTCTAGGAAATATCTTATTATATTTTATAATAATATTTTAATAAAATCTTATTGTTCAGTAAACCTCGGTCTTCCATGTTACGCAAGCCATCTAGGAAATTCATTATTGCATGTAACACAAGATAACACCAGTGTTCTGAATAGATAAATATAAAAAATTTATTTCATTTTATGAATGATTATCTTGGTGATACGTATAACTAAATCCAATCAAATTTATTTAATAAAAAATAAACCATTTTCACTATTCTGTGGGATGAAAAATATCAAAAAATTAAATTACTTTGAGAAAAAATAATTTACAAAATATTAGGTTATTAAATACTAAATGAAATATTAACATGTAATTAGTGTTTAACTGAGTATGTTTATCTAGAGTTAAATATATCTCCTATAGTGATGATGTTTGATAACATTGTATGGGGATCATCTAAAACCCATATAGAATTATTCCCTTTATATGTTTTGGATAGTATAATAATTATATCCAAGGTGATGTTTTCCCATTTTCACAATGGTATGGGTAATGGTTGTAATATCCACTTAGACTACATCTCGGCCTTAACTTTTGGACATACCAAACACCATGATATAAACTCTTCAATTTTTCTCTTCATGCCATCCCACAAAAAATACTATTTAAAATTTCTATAAATATTTATACTTCCATGATGAATGGATAATAAACTATGATCCTCCTCTAATATCTCATTCATCAAATATGGTATGGATGAAACACATACGATGTTATTTAATATTATTATATAATCACAATAAAGGTTGTAATTAGGAACAACTCTCACCTACATTTACAACTCAAAATTTTCCTTCTGCGTCTCTTTATTGTTCACATGGATAAATGGCTGAACACTCATTAGAGAAAGAGAATATTTATCCCCTTACATCAGTATTTAATGATCCATTCTTTCCATGTACATAAATATTAAATATTTTTTGATCCTCAACATGGAGAAGCAAGTATGATCCATCCAACTTAGATAATCAACCAACATGTTTTCTTTCTTATGGTGTTAATGTATTGAGAAGTTATAATATTTTATAATATCTAATTACTCTTTTTGTGTGAATTTATCTATTTTAATGTGAAAATATTATTTATACTTTTATTATGAGTATATATTTCAAATCACTATCCCTATATATAATGCATTTATATCTTTAATGAAATGTATTACCACCACTAAATCCAAATAATGATTACTATATTTTTATCATCAAATATATATTTCCATGATGAATAAGTTATAGCCATATAATTATACATGATGACATATCCCATTATGTTCATTGATGAATCAATAAATATTATAAACCCTTCTCCACTACAGGGTAGTTTAAAAACATGTTTGATAACTAACCTTCTATATATTTCATTAAAACATTCCCCACAATCATCTGTCTAATAGAACATTGATCCTTTACAACATAACTTGATCAGTGGATTCTATATCAATGAAAAATGTTCTATAAATAAAATATAATATCCATCAAAACCAATTAAACTACATATCTCATTCAGAGTGGTTGATCTGTGCTAAAGTTCAATTACTTACTCTTTGAAGGGTCTAATTAAATAAACTAACTTGAGATTATATAATCTCATAATGAAAATTTCCAAAAACAAAATTCACACTTGGTAAATATTTTATAAATTCCCCCCTTCCCTATGGTATTTCAAAACAATTATCAAATTATCATCATGTTGATCCTTACACATTGAATAAAAGAGTCTATTCTCTATATGGGATACCAAAAACAAATCATGGTGATCTCAAAAGACTCAATTAACTATGTTTATAATGATTTAAAAAAATTAGTAAGACCAAATAGCATCAATATAATTACATAGTGTCTGTAACTTGTACTAAATATTGACTTGGGTACATCCTCTTTCTCAAACATCAATTATGATATCTGTAACAAAGATAAATCTTGGAATAGTATTGATATATACATTGTTTATCAAATAATTCATCAATATGACGTATATGGAACTAGTTCATGATAGTGACCTTGTTATGTTCTCTATAATCAATTAAGATATGTGTTTATAATTCATTTTTCTTAATAAGAAAATAGGTGCACCCCAAGGAGAATGTTTTGGCAAAATAAATCCCTTGTTAAGAGTGTCCTGATGTTTCTTTTCATTTATTGGAACTCAATAAGTTTAATTCTACAAGAAGTATTTGAAAAAGGTATATAACCCATTATTAGTTATATTAATAACTCAACTTTATGTTTTTGTTTAAGAATGCGAAAATATTTTGAGAATATATCAATGAACACTTTAACAATAATCAAATATTTTTTGTTGTGTTTCTCCACAACCAATGAGATAAACTCCACATTTGAATAGGAATCATGACCCGTATGATTGATGTAATTTCCATAATATATTCATTTTTTCATCGCACTGATAAGCAGTCATAGGTTGGTTAAGAGTATCAAATTTAACATCCTTCCTCAGTACATGATGTGGGAGTTATTTAAATAAATACAATAAATACAAAAAATTACATGGAATCTAAATAAAGGGAAAATTTGACAATTTTTAGAAAACAAGTTCAAATAAAATTCAACCAGAGAATAATCATATACATGGGATGCGATCATACTACAATTAGGCGGCTTTCCTACTAAATAAATATATAATATTTTATTTTTTTCATTGATTCCGAAATATTAATATATGGATATAAAAGAGTGGGTAAATCTAGAATCAAATAATATTATAGTTGTTCTATATTGGATGGTAAGTGTACTTTCTCCATGTAGTTACAATACCCCTCATTTAAAATAGTGGTCATATGAGATTTTCATTTGTGTCTAAACATAAGTGGAAGTTGGAATTGGTCATCATCCTTAATAATACGATTTAGGAATTGGATAGAATAATTCTCATACTCCATACATTTAAAACATCGATGTGTTGACGGTGGATTATGTGGAGAACTCTATCTATTATAATCATTATACAACTCTATCTTATCACATCGTAATTAAATTTCTTAATGACCTTCCTTTTCAACACGTGAAAAATTTATTGCCTCCCTTAAGATAATTTCCCCTTGTTCTCTTCTAAACTATGATCATAAATGATGGATTGTATTTTTATCTATATGTTTTTCTATAATTTCATTTCAATCCCATTTTCCATTTCATATAAAAACCATGAGATTGATGGGTTAATCTAATTTCTATAAGTTTCTTTATTTCACATCGATAAATATCTTCTTAGATAATGAATACTCTTATGGATGATCACTTTTAGAGACATAATATTAAGACATTAAAGAATCAATCAACCTAAACATTACGTTGGGTGGTAATATAAGAAGCGTCCCTTACAAGTATTGTGAAATATTCCTCATAACATCCAATAGATTCATCATCCTTCTAATCTAACTCATGTAATTGTTTATTCATTTTCCATTGAAGAATACATTGAATGAAGTTATTGAAAATTAATCTTTTAAATTAATCTCACTCTATGGATTAAATTTATTATTGTTTTATTTATAAGATCCCACCACCAATCCACTTTTCCGTACAAATTATAAATAACTAGAAAAACATTCTCATGAAGGATTTAAAATAATATTGTTCCATCATTTTTTTGTTTGGAATCCCAATGTGATTCACAATTTGAGAATGTTCAATGGGAATAACAATAATATTTTTCCTTCAATATCGCAAAACATGTGGATTATAAGGAGTAAAATATTTGAATTTTCTATTGTATTCTATATTAACATGATTCCCTTAGGTTACACCCATTGACTAAAACAAAAATGAATATTGTGAGAGACAACAATAATGGTTGGAAACAAAATAATCATTAAAAAAATTATAGGATATCTAAATTGTGACTCCTTCTTCTATAAAAATTATGTCTAACCATGTTCATTCATGATAAATACAGAAACATTAGTATTTTATCCTATACTTAGACATATCCCTGGGGTTCTTACTTGAGTATTCTCATCCTATATTATAAATGTTAATTATACCTTGTAGAGATACCAATAACATAATCCCAACTTTTTATATATGGATGTTAAATCATAATAGATTAATATTCATTATATTACATTTCATTCCATGATAGGAACATTTAGGTATTGTATCTTTGGAAACATAGAAACATCAAAAATGCTTCATAAAATATCTACATCATCTCCCACTTATTTCTTCACAACTGGCACCGTTATTAAACACCACACTTAATAAATTCCTTTATATCTTGTGGAATGGAAACATAAGAAATTTTGAGCACAGATGCTCTCTAAGGGTGGAAAATTGAGATATCAATGATCATTTACACATAACATGAGGAAAAGTGATTTAGAACATCACATTACCATTTAACTTTAACTTTTATATCATAAATTAAAATCTTCGTTCAATGCATATATATTGGTTGTTATATGACATGAAACAAAATGAAATCAAAGAAAATTAACCATGATAAAATAGGATAAGTAAAAGACTAGAAATTTTGGAATACACAAAATCATAGAAAATTATTTCCTAAGTAGTCAGCAATACTATATTATTGGATTGGGATAACACCCCAAACCAACATTATAGTAAAGTTTCACTCCCAAAACTATCATAATGGGGAATGTCCCTTACTAAACTGGGGTAACTCCCCAATTCCAGTTACGGTTATCTCAGGAGATATCAATCTTTACCCTATGAATTGAAGAGAGATATAGGTCACACCAGTCACATAATTAAAATCCAACATATTTGTGACAAATTATTATAAATTATTTATCAAATCATACCCATGAATATAAATAGGTATCATTTAATTTTTTTCATAGAAATCCCATGGAAATGAAATATATTTCATTAAAATCATGTCATTGTAAACATAAACCATCATAAAAACAAATAAGGATGGTATAATTTGACTATATATCGAGTAGATAATAAGTTAAATCATGTTTTTTGTCCTAGATAAATAGAAATACCATTAAAAGATCACTAAAATATTTTTGAGGAAAATAAACATTTGATTTTAAAATCACATATTAAAACTAGACATGAATATGATGGAAAATATTTTCATTGAATTTATTTTGAAAAATTAAGGAAAGATTCATGTAAAATTTATTAATGAAAACGATAAATTTTATTCATTTTGTATAATCTAAAAAATATTCTTATCAGACTGTTAAGAGAACATTAAAAATAATTCATTATAAAATTAGTAAGAGGATTGATTTTAGGCCATTTTGTAAAAAAATAAAACCTAGATTAAAATTATTTTAAACAATCATAAGATAATAATAAATAAATTTCATCAGTTTTTTTTAACCTGGATATCAAAGAAAAATGATTCTAGACTGAAGAGAGAAATAAAGACGATTTTCATTAAAAACCTATTTCTAGTATCTTGACTATATGAGGAAATAAAAATGAAATAAAATATTTTACTTTTAATAAAATACCATAGGATATTCGAATAAAATAGTTTATTGATATGTAGATCATAATATTTCATCACGAGAAACATAATGATAAACAATATCAATAAAAAATGAGATTGTAATATAAAACCCTTAACTAGGATTTTTTTCTTTTAAATTACACTAAAATAAATTGTAATAAAATTATATTAACTATAACTCTATACTAGATTCAATTTTATACTTATAATATCATATATGATCCATTTATATCATATCACTGACACCATTTATCAATAATTCCTTTTTAAAATTATCAATTTCCTGTGTTAACTATTTTGTTTATTCTGAGTATTCTGCTTAGTAGTTCTATTTCTTGAATATTTGTTTTGGATAAAACATATATAGAATTTTAATCATGATATAAATAACTTATATTTTAAATATTTTCACATTTACAGTCATCCTTAAAATTTATATATATAAATATAAATTACATTTTTCATAGTGACGGTAGATCATATGTACGCATACAATCTATTTTCATTCTATGACTGAAGGAACAAAAAAAAGATCAATGTTAATTCACCGTAAAAAGTTCACTATTATATCATATATATAATCAATATTCTTTAAATTCGTTCTCATTATAAACCAATTAAAATATTAGTGAAAAAATGAATCAAATTCCATTATGAAGATGTCAGTCCAAACATATGCACGAGCAAAATTTTTGTTTCTCAAAGGATTGGATGGTAAGATTGAATACTTGATATTATCATGCAATATGTATAAATATATCGAAATATAACATATTAATATTAAACCCATAATAATACCCATCCTGAAAAATGGTGAATAAAAAATTAATTTTATCGCTACGTGGACACGGTAAGTTGTACATGCACATGAGTGATACTTTCACTTCTCATTTGATGGGATGAATGTTATATAGTGGAAATATTCTAATCATAATAAAATATCATAATGTTTAGTCTATATAATTATTTATTTTATTATAAATTACAAGATTTAGTGGAGGTGATGTATGGTTGATAATAAAGTGATTGGGTAAGGTTATTACGTCTTTGATATGACTCCTTTAGATATACTATAAAGGGATATATGGTGAAACATTTGGATAAACTAAAACTATGATAATGTGGAGAGGGTTGTTTAGAATATATATTCATTGATTTTTGTGGATCTATAATACTATATGTCGGGTAAATAAGTGAGGGTTGATGTTCCCTTTTATAATTGAGATGAAGGGTACTTTTGGATGTTCTAAAATGATAAAATTAAAATAAATTAACTGTACTGAAAAATACCTTAAAACTAAAAAGGAAAAAAATAAAATGTATAATAAGATTATAATCCCATCAAAAAATAAAATTTATTCATGTTTTGGTTTCATTTTAGACCATATCATTTGGGTTAACCCTTCATTAATGAATTTTAATTTTAACTTTGGAAATAATTTGTTCAGTATTAGAGGGTCAAAATTCTTAGTTATATAGTGAAAATTGGACCATAAATTGGGACTTTATAACGTTTTAGACCATATAATATCTAGATTGTATTATTTTAAGATTATTGTGATTTTTAAATAATTAATAATATATTGTTTTAAAAAAATATCATTCTTTTTAATTCTGGAAATATTAACTTAGTTTTACATAAAACAAATAAAAAAGTAATAATTAAAATATAATATTTTAAAACATCCATAATAAGTTATGTTTACATATAAAATTCATGTAACAATATAAATTACTCAAATTATACAACTTTAAATATTTTCATAATCATTTTTTTATTTCTACATTAATTAAAAAAGTAACACACCGAGGTTTTAAAATTAATTTGATAAGCATGATACTTTGTTTTTTTAATACAGTTATAACTATGCTTTAATCATAATTTTTCCACTGATATGATTTTAATCTCAAAAAACAGTCACCTATAGTTGTGAATAGTAAGTTATTTGGTGTCTGATAGAGAAATCCTGTTATTTTTGTGAATAGTAACATACCATTATGAATAGTAGTGTGAATTGTAATATGACCATACTGAATAGTAAATTGTATTATTATTTTGTTATCTTAATTATTTTAGATAATTACATATTATTTAATTATTTAAGGGGATAAAAATGAGTTTTAGTTTTAAAAATGTTAATTTTTGAATAAATTATGCTTTTATTTAAAAATAAAATTAATCATATATAGAAAATTGTTTTCAAAAAATGGAGTTAATTTTGGAATTCTAGATATCAAAAATTGTTAGGGTGATTTTTTTTATTTCTATGAAATTCTTGATATTTCGATAAATAGTAAAATATGAAAAAGTACAATAATTGCTAAATACCTATTTCAATGCATCATAGGTGATTTAGGGTAGATGTAAGTACACTTTCTTCGAACTCACATGCATTTATTAATATTTTTGGTCACATGAATCAGGACTATTAAAATTCATTAGAAAAAATATTAATAAAATGATTAAAAGAATGTAAATTTTCCCCTCTTATCCACTATAAATACAACACTCATTCCCCTCTTCCTCCGGCACCTCTTAAGCTAAGAGCATTGTCTATTTTATTCAAAATAACATCCCTAATGGTCTTCCCCACATCCAAGACCTAATGTTCTCACCAAAAGTCTAAAATCAAAGGCCATAATGAGGATCTCCAGGAGAAGATAAAAAAGGAAAAAATTCACTTTCTTATTCTTGTGTTTTATTTTCAATTCATTTTGTTTTCTTATACTCTATTCTCTATTCCTTATTCAGGAAGAATGAAAGCTCAAAAATCATATATATGATGGATGTTATCATGTTTATGGGAAAAATTCCTCAACATACTTCATCTCATACCCCTCTTATAAAGACATCGTTCGTGATGGGTCGTTTACCAAAATAGTGGATGGTGTGTTTGAAATTTCAATTAATTACTACAAAAAATTTACAAAACAATTTTGAGGATTTAAAAAGAACGTAAATTGTATTATGTAACCTCTTTTATATACTGTAAAAAATAATATGCATAAATTAATTTATATAATGAAATGTATTCATTATTATTGACGAACTGCCAAAAATGATCTAAACAAATTACATTAATGTTTAATCTAATGCATCATAAACATATATGAAAAAAAAATTGGTATCATTAAATATTATGGAAAATACATGAAAAACATTTCACTTCACTTCAGTAATATCATTTCGTTATGACTGTAGAATCAAATAATAACCCGACATGGATATTATCTAAAAAAACGCACCCAAAAATATGGAAGGAACAAAATACTAATAATTAAAGGGTAATATGATGTTATGAAATAATCATATAAGGTGTTATGAATATTATTATGTTTTTGTAAGATATTAATAACACTCTTTAATCCATTATACAGTAGGTTTAAACATGTTTTATGTAATACAAACCTGAGGTAAGGGAATTCTAATCTCAATTTCCATTCATTTGGTTAACCTTCTACATCATTCTTTACATGGTATTAAAATTTTTTGTGTGATAAATTTTGATTCTATTAGGTTTAATTATGTGTATTTATAGTGTATATACAGTTTTCATCCACTCTATGAAGAATCAATTCAATTATATGACATTCGTAAGGGGATTTTATTTTAAAATCTTCTTTTCAAAATTTTGTTTTACAAAATTCAAAAGAAATGTTTTTATACAATTTTTCATGTTGTATAATTATTTTCTAGTACATGGAAATTAATTATGATTAAGGTTGGGTCATTTATCTCTATAAAATTCATTTGGTATGTGTATGTTTGAGGATGGTCATGTGGTTACTCCATGTGTGCCTGTGTTGGTACACCATTAGGCATCCGTGAAGGTTACATTGTAAGGTAGTTGTGAGGGATACAAATAATATGGTATCCTTGATGGTAACAATAATATGTATGTAATTCTCCAAGATACATTTGTGATTATATTTATTTTCTATTTTTGTTGTGTAAATCTATTTGAAATATCACTTTTTGCAAAATAATTTTATATGGGTAACAAGTATGTCTTTTTTAAAATGATTACATATGTTACATGTATTCCTGGAAAAATGTTTTATTTTCTTCTTTTTATGTCCCTTACAAATTTTTTTTTCTCATCCCATGTTTTAGTTGGTTTTCATATATTATAAATATGTGTAATAAAAATAAGAAATCTAAATTAAATATTAGGAGGATTTGTCAAAGACAACATTTTTTATTTGAAAATTTTTGTATTTTGGTAGAAATAGATATTGTTTTCTATATCATCTGATCTATATAAATGTAGAATGTTATGTATGTGTTATATAATTTTTTGTTGAAAACTCTAATCATTAAAAGATATTTAATGTGAAAGGAAGTTAGTTCTCGATTAAATTCAAGATTATGTAATGTAATAAGGTCGGGCTCTTATAGTTTGTATCAGATGATGATTTATATAACTTTATAAGATAGAATTATTTTAGTAGAATAAAATAAACGATTTTTAAAATATTGTTAATTTGAAATGAAATATAATTTAAATATTACCATGTTCCTTTAACTAAGATATGTTGATCATAATGGTTTTCCACAAAAGAAACGAGGAAGTTGAAGTGGAGAAGCCTAGACCGAATGATATCCTTACGAATCTATAGCCCGGAATTGTAGGGATTGGAATTGAGTGCTTTGTGCCATTAATTTCTCAAGTGATTTAGGAAATAAATGGTGGTGGAATCAAATGTAGATAAAAACTATAGCTACCACAATAGAACATGATTATTGTGGAACATCTTACTGGAAAACACCCACCATCTTTCAATAGACCTTATAAACTAGTAGTGGTTGAATGATAGATTAAGGACCATAAAAAGATATCCAATGTTATGGGAGGTATAGATAATCAAAAGATATGTCTTTCCATTTATCAACTTGAAGGTAAAGTTGATCAGTGTTTGTCAATGGTCATGAATATCTGGGATAGAAAGGAGATTGGTGCCTCATATTGGGATGAATTTAAAAGTATTTTCCTTGAAAAATATTTTCTAAAGGTGGATTGACATAGGATGGAGAAGAAATTCGTTGAATTTAAGAAGAATGAAGATGATTCAGTGACAATTTATGAAACTAACTTCACCCAAATGGTGAGGTATTCTCGAAATATTATTCTATATCATGATATAGAAATCAAATTATTTTAATCAAGATTGAATCCATGTTATCGAAGGGCATTGACATTATGTGAATTAAAATATTATGAATAAATATTTTTTTGTGCTGAGAGGTTAAAATTAGAGTTTTTTGATGATCACATCCAATTTTACAATAAGGGGAAGAATATGTCTAGATGGTAAGAAATGGGAATGAATCAATCAAAGAAATCTGATGCTAAGAAATTGCAGTTTCAGTTTGTGAAAAGTGACGCAAAAAGAACCTTGAGGAATGGCTTAGTATAGTTGTGAAGTTGTCTTTATGTTTTATGTTGGGAAATATAACACGATATTGTAATGAAAATTATTCTTAGAGTAATCCAGATAAGAAAATTCTTAAGTGTTATAAATTTGTTGAGATGGGTAATTATTGAAATTTTTTCCCAAAGAGAGATCTAAATGATGCATGGAAGCTAGATTATAAGCAAAAAGTTTTAGTCAGATCCTTTTCATCTACGTCAGCAGATGTCATGCTATCCAATGAAGTGGTATATGGTACATTATTTTTTTCTCATATATTTCTGAATCCTTTTTTGGTATAGGGTCTAGACATTTATTTTTTGTGAGGAATTTTATGTTAATTAGAAATATCACTTAAACAAATGAGATAAGAACTTAATATAAAACAACAGGGGGAAATGTTTTAGAAAAAATACATTTTAAGATTCTTTATATTGTTACATATGGAAATAAATTACCTAAAAACCTTTTTGTATTTTCCTTAATATATTTTTATGTTATTCTAGTAATGGATTTGGTTTTTGTTTACCATGCTAAGATTGAATGTAGAGCTAATGAATTTGTTTTTTAGAAATATTTTTAGTTTATATAAAAGAACGAACCCATACAATTTTTAACATACCCAGAAGCTGAGAAATTGTTCAAATATGGAAAATAATGTTATCTTTCTCATATTTTTGAAAACAAAGTAACTATTCTGAGTAATTATGTGCTCATGGTAAATGAATACCTTATTGTTTTTCATGATGAGTTACTCGATGTCATACTAGATCTGTATGTTGAATTCACAATTGAATTAGTTCATTATTATAAGACAATTTCAAAACCCCCATATCCAATGGCTCAAATGTAATTATTTAATTGAAAAATCAATTTCATTGGTTTCTTTATAAAGGCTTCATTCATCCTAGCACTTCACCTTGGGTTACTCCGGTTTTGTTTGTTAAAAAGAATGATGGTTCCATGAAACATTTCATTGATTATAGAGCCTTGAACAACATCACGATTAAAAACATGTATCCTTTGCATCTTATCAATGACTTGTTTGATCAGATCCAAGGATCTTAGTACTTTTGTAAAATTGAATTTAGATCTACATACCATCACCTGAAGGTAAAAGAGGATGGAATCCTTAAAATAGAATTTCATACTAGATATGGGAATTATGAATTTTTTGTTATGTTGTTTTGGTTAACTAATGAACCGGCAGTATTCATCGATCTTATAAATATAATATATCATGGGTTCTTGGATAATTTTGTTATTGTCTTTATTAATGACATTATATTATTTTATATGAGTAAAGAAGAGCATAAGAAATATCTAAGGGTTGTTCTGAAAAGAATAATTGAAATAACACTATATGGAAAATTCATAATGTGATACTTTTTATTGAAATGTATTTTTTTCAGGGGACAATTATAAATAATTATGGAATCATAGTTGATACTACTAAAACTAAAGTGGTTTATGAATGTCCAAGACCTACCAATGATGCAGAGATTAATATTTTTCTTGGATTAGTAGGTTATTATCGAAGATTTGTTAAAAAAATGCATGGTTTTATAGCCTTCAATGTAATTTAAAATGAAAAGGGGTTAAATTTATTTGGATAGAAGAATTTGATTTTTGTTTTTAGTAACTGAAGTATAGATTAGTGACTACTTCAATTTTTTCCTTGCCTTCCAAAAATGGTGAGTTTTTAATCTATAGTGATGCTTCATTAATGGGAGTTGGTTGTGTTCTAATGAAGAATGATCATGTAATTTCTTGTGCATCATGAAAAATAAGAACTCATGTGTTAAATTATTCCACACATGATTTGTAATTAGATGTTTAGGTTTTTTATTTGAAAATTTTGGGGGTTATTTATACGAATCCAAATTTCAAATATATACTAACCTTAAAATTCTGAATCAAATTTCACATAGAAGGAATTAAACATGAATCTAAGAAGATGTCTTGAATTAATAAAAGATAATGATTTCACAATCAATTACCATCTAGAAAAAGAAAACAAATTTGTGGATTTCAGGAGTTGAAAACATATTTCATCATTAACATTGTTTTGTTTGGAACATGACCACTGGATTAATGATTTTATAATTTTTTTCTTGGAAGTTGTTGGTGCATGATATTCCACTATTTTTTTCATGTCTCAGTGTACTCATCTTTATTATACATAATTATAAAAGAACAAAAGGAACACCCGGTGCTATAGAAAAAGGTAGAATTGGTTAAAATATGAAGGTTTCCAGAATTTAACCTTGAAATTTTTTGAGTATATGGATTTGAAAAAACGATGTGTGTGACTCATGATTCCTATTTGAGGAAATACTATTGTTGAAAGCTCATATTTCCCCATTTTCAGTTCATCCTGGAAATACTAAGATGTATAGAGACATACATGAGTATTACTGGTGGTATGGAAAGAAAAAACATATTGCATATTTTACCATGAAATGTTGGAAATTTCAACAGATTAAATAATAGTGGGAGTAATTGAATGGGATGCTTCACCCATTACCAATTCTAGAGTGGAAATGGGAAAATATATCCATGGACTTCGTTCTGGTAGTACCAAATACTTTTCAAGGTAATCATGTGATCTGGGTTAATTTTGACTGACTGACTAAATCTATAGAATTTCTTCTTATTCAAGATATAATGTTTTGGAATCTTATTTCTCGAAATTACCTCATAAATTATATCATGTCACATGGATTTCTTCTTTCCATTGTATTTTACCAGGATCCCTGTTTCATTTTATATATTTTAAAAGACCTTTAGATTTCATTGGGAATAGAAATAAATTTCAGTACAACTTTTCAGCCTTAATCAGATGTGCGTTCAGAACAGACGATCCAGTCTTTGGATGATATGCTTAAAGCATTATTAATGGACTACCAGGGATGTTGAGATCATAATATTTATCTATATATGTTTTCTTATAATAAAATTTTTCATTCATGTACACAAATTGCTCCTTTTGATAAATTTTATTGGAATCGGTGTTGAACTCTAGCTTTTGGGATGAAGTGGGAGAAAGAAGGTTGTTGTGACAAGAACTATTATAGGAAGTGGATGACAAATATAATATGATCTAGAATCACATGCGGATAGATCATATAATGAATAAAAGTTATACATATAATAGGAGAAATTCATTTCATTCAAGGTAGGTGATCAGGTTTTTCTTAGAATCTCACCAAGGAAAAGTGATTAGAGTTTTGTTATGATTGGAAATCTTAGTCCATGTTTCATTGGACCTTATGAAAACGAAGAAAAGTTTAGACCAGTCATCTACCATGTAGATTTTTCTCATAGTTTGTCTTAGGTACACAATGTATCTCGTGTTTCGATGTTGAGGAAGTATGTGCCAGATTTTTCTCCTATCTTGAGCCAAAAAGTAGTTCAGCTAGAAGAGAAATTTCCATATGAAGAGAAACCTGGTCAAATTTTTGATTGAAGAGAAAAATTATTGTGGAATACGTTATTCTACCAGGTAATGGTTTTTTGTAAACGATAAGGTTGAAAAAGCAACATGGGAATCTGAAAATTCTAGGAGGGAAAGATTCCCACATTTGTTTAATAAATAAATAAAATCGTGAGGATGAAATTTCTAGAAGGTGGGAAGAATGTTAAACCCCATGGTTTTAAAAAAAAAATTATGGATAAAACTTTTTTATGTACATAGTGGAAACTAACCTTTATATTTAAGGTTTCCACTATTATGATTTGAATTTCATAAAATGGTCATCTATGGTTGCGATCAATAAGTTAATTAGAGTCTGATTGAACCAACTTGTTTTTTTGGTGAATAGTAACATACCCTTATCAATACTAATATGTATATTAATATATCCCTAATGGATATAAATTTTTATTATTATTTTATTGTAATAAGTCATTAAGATAATGACATCTTCATTACTTTTTCAAGGTGATAAAAATTATTTATAGTTTGAAAATTGTTAATTTTCAAATAAAGTATGAATTTATTTTAAAATTGAATTAATAACATATAGGAAATAATTTTTAATAAATGGGGATAATTTATTAATTTTACATGGCGAAAAATGGTTGGGGTAAATGTTTGGTATTTTTATGAAATTCTTAAATTTTTGATAAATAGTAAAATATTTTAAATTATGATAAATACTAAATATATGGCTTAATGCATCATAGGTGAAGAAAGGATAATGTAATCACAATTGTGTTGAACTCACATTCACTTAATAAAATTTTGGGACACATTAATCAATGTTATTCATAGTCTTGAACATAAATGTTAAAATAATTATTAAAATAATGTAACATCCCACCTCTCCTCCACTATAAATACCACCCTCATTCCCCTCTTCCTCTCACACATCTAAATCATTCAGAATCATATAAGTTATAAAATATCCCCTCTCTGAGGATCTTCCCCATGTCCAAGACATACTGGTCTCACCAAAAGGGAAAAACTAAAGGCCTTAAGGAGTTTATTAAGGAGAAATGATGAAGAGGTAGAAATCCTCTTTCTTTTTCTTGTGTTTTCTTTAAAATTCCTTTTATTTTCATATATACTCTTTTATTCCCCTAATCCAAGAGTAATTAAAGCTTTATAATATTATATATGATGGATGTTATCATTTTTAGGCAAAAAATCTTCAACTTACTTCATCTCCACCACTTATAAATAAATCATTCGTGATGTGTCATTTACCAAAATCTTGGACGATGTGTTTTCAATTAACATTAATTCCTTCAAAAATATTTGAACAACAATTTGAGGTATGAAATAGAATTTATTTTTTATTATGTAACCTATTTTATGTTATAGAATGAACATATATATATAACATTAATTTTTATAATGAAACGGGTTCATGATTATCATGGAACCGCCAAAGATGATCTAAACAAATATCATTAATGTTTAATCTAATGATTCATTATAATATATGATGAAAAAATATTCCTGGAATCATTAAAAATTCTATAAAACATAGTATAACCATATAATTCCACTTCTATAATTTCATTTCCATAGGAAAAGAGAATCAAATACAAACTGGCCATGGAAATCATGTAAAGAACGCACCCAAAACAATGGAAGGAACAAAATACTAATAATTAAAGGCCGAAATAATGTTATGAAATGATCAAATTTGGCATTATAAACATTAATATATTTCAATAAGATATTATTAACACTCTTTTAGCCATTATACATGAGTTTTAAATATTTTTTAAGTAATAAAATCCTGAGGTAAGGGATTTCGTAACCCAATTTCCATTCCTTGGGTTAACCTTATACTTCATCATTTACATGGTATTAAAATTGTTTGTGTGAATAATTTTGTTTATATTATATTTAATTATGTTTCTCTATGGTGTATATACGTATTACATACACTCTATTAAATGTCAATTCAATTATATGTTATTTATAAGGGCCTTTTCTTTTAAAATCCACTTTTAAAAATTATTTTTTACAAAATCCAAAAACAATGTATTTATGAAATTATTCATATAGTTTGATTGTGTTCTAGTTAATGGGAATTAATTAAGATTAAGGGTGGGAACTATATATCCTTCCAATTCATTGGGTAAATTTACGTTGGAGGTCAGCTGTGTGGTTACTCCATTTGTAGCTGTGATGGTTACACCATATGGTAGTCGTGAGGGTTACATTGTAATGTAGTCGCGAGGGTTAAAAATCATAAGTTAACCATGATGTTTACAAAAATAAGTAATTAATTATACAAGATACCTTTATGGTTCAATTTATGTTATATATGTGTTCTGAAAATCATGTGGAAATATCAAATTTCACTGAGTAAGTTTATATGGGTGACAAGTATGACATTTGAAAATTATTTCATATATTACAAGTATTCATGGACTACTATTTTCATTAATTATTTTTATAAACCTTAGTAAGAATTTTTTTACTTGTCCCATGTTTTTCAATTGTTTTAACAAGTTATAAGGATGTATAATAAAAATATGGAATCCGTGTTATTGTTTATGAATATTTTTCACATAAAACATGTTTTATTTCAAAAGTTTTTTATTTTGGAAGAAAAGGATATTGTTTTTTGTTGTTTTAAACCTATATAAATGTGGGAATTGTACGTACGTTTTATATCCCAATTAAATAAAACATTAAACTTGGAAAGATCCTCAATGTTTATGTAATTGAGTTCTTGACTAAAATTCATGATTATGTAATGTAATAAGGCTGGGTCCTTATAGAAAAAATAATTTTTCGCATTGTGTTTGTGTTAAATTTAATTATATAAAACATAAAAATTATAAAAAAAATTACCATCAGGACTATTATTTCTTAATATAAAAATTAATATTAATATTCCTTTATAATTAGTTTTCCCCATGAGAACACATAAATTATAGTTAAAATTAGGAGAGTGGCATTTTGTAACATTCTTTTAAATAATATGTAAAACATTTTCATGGGAACGTTTTAATTAAACAAATAAATTTGTAGCATAAGGTGATATGGGTAATATTTAAATCATAAAATGAGAATTAGGATGAAAAATTATGCCCTAACTAATTAATTTTATTTTATATTAACCAGATTTACCCTTTTCTGAGGTGTTAAATATTACCATGTGTACAATTCATATTGATCAACCAAAAAAGGGGAATATTTAAAAGAAATTTAATGTCATGATTAGAAATATGTAATTAATTTTATATAATTTAATAGTTATAATTGATTGAAATTATGTTTAATGTATATGTGAAAATTGTCACAAAACTCACCTTTCAGAATAATATATTTTAAGCATCAAAGTTGATATATTATAATCCACTGTGTAATAAATAATATTGGATGGAAGTTAAAACATTTTATTTAATATATTGATTTCATTAAAATAATTCCCCAATATTGATCAACTTAATTTATTGTGATATAAATAATTATGCATATATGGAAAATTTACGAAAAAAAATCCTTTATATTCAAATAATTATTATTTTCTTTTTAAATTAAATAATAACTAATGAATTAATTTAATAGTTGTGTAAACTAAAAATTTTCATAATTTTGTAATTCCTATTCATACCTCCCAACCCAAATACTAGGTGATAAAAATATTTAATAGTAAAACATAGTTCTTATAATGTAAGATATTTATGAAATCAAATTATATTAAGAGAAATGTTTCATAAAAATATGTGTGTGTTGCAATTTTTTACTCTCAAATTTTTTTTCAGACAAGTCTAATAAACATATTTATTATTTATATGAAGACAAAGATTCCACTTAGGAGATGGAGTGGTTGGAAAATATTAAGGGAATCATCAATTGTCTCATAACACCTAAAGCTCTGTTGGTGAGATATAAGGTGAGCCTACTTTTTAGACCTATGCAAGTGTGGTGGGAGTTCATGATACCTTCTAAACTATACAGAGGTATAACTTCGGATCCTTTCAAGATGTATTTTATCTACTAGTTCTATCCTAAGATCATGATAGTGTATGGATCTCTTAAGTTTGTTAGCCTATGTTATGGTGAGCATTCAGGGAGTGATTTTTCTAATAACTTCTTCTAGTTGGTCATATTGTATTTATAGATGGGTTTCAATATTTATTTTAAATCATGTTTCTTAAGAGGTGGCATCCTCCCATAACATGCTTCAATTGTGCTTATATCTAGCTCGATTTCCTTCAAGTAGGTCATCGTGAAGTACATTCGGGTAGAATATGGCCAATCTAAACAATCAATGCTTGGTGGTAATATACCCCACAGTATTTTAGAATATATATTTTTCATAATTAAATTTTTAGTGTTCGATATCATTCTTTACATGAAACATCAATCTTAGAAGAACCATGACATACTATTGAAATATTATTATAAAATGGGAATTTTATCCCATTAAAATTATATTAGAGAGTAGGAATATAACTATATTAATTTTGAAAATGAACATAAAAGGTTTTTATATTTTTATAAAATATTGATTAATTCTTAGGAAAGAATACCAAACTTTAAATTTTAAGAGTAGAATCATATAAGACCTATTTTTTCAATAATTATTTTTTATATGTATTTTGTATTATTAGCTATATAAATTATAAATATTACTACTAATATGTGTAGATATATCTGGATAATTTATTCAAAAAATGAATAATTATTTATAAATTGAATATTAAAGGGTCATAAATGAATACAAAATCATTTGAAGTTAAAAATAGATTTTTTTCAGAAAACAATTTTTATTGTGTGCGTAATATTTCATATTAATAAATTCAATTAATCACTCTATTTGACTAATTTTAATGAAATTTTAGGATTATATATTCAATAATATAGATTAACATACATATAAATGTTGTTACTAGGAAATTAAGAGGAATAAAAATATTTTTATGGTTAGAAACATTTTTTCTCTAAAAATTTGTTTTACATGTTTTCTATACATATATTTGAATTAATTTATGCTACCTATTAGACTTGAATATCCTAAAATAAATTTCATATTTTGAATCATCATAATAAATATTATCTGATAATTTTAACTTAATTTTCCTCTATAATAAATGGTTATCATGGAAAAAATCATGTTACCAAAATAACGGATGAAAATGTTAAAAGTGGGGTTAAGATAATAGAAATTAAAAAAAACATAAAACACATAAATATATATTATTTTATGATCATATTTAGACTATAAATTTATTATATTCTAAAAAATTACTACTTGGATCCACATTACTTGAGTTAGACATATATTAAATAATAGTTTTTCTTTTATTTACATGTTCTCTACCCACCACACTTATAAAATGGAAAAACTTCTTCTTAGTTTTACACACCCCATGATATATCTAGTTTAGAATAAACCTACCCAAATACCATAATAGAATTAAATCCTACTTCACATATGTCCTATTATCACTACATGACCACTTGAAGAAGGATTAAGTTGTATAACAAAGGATGACACTTAGAAAATTGGAAATTATCATTACTGATCTATTTTAAGTTTCCTTCAACATTAACCTCCTATTAATATTCAATAACCATATAAAAATAAATATGATAATATATTTACAATAATTAATTTTTTTTATGTTAATGTTTTCCCAATTTTTATGAACTTTACATCTAAGGGGAAATATAAACATCGCACAAACAAACACGTAAACAATTGTCACCATGAAGCGATGTATTTTATTTTTCTTCAATATCTCTCATGGATGGTTATATATATGTTTTTAATTGATATATATTTTTTACAGTGTAATTATTATTATTTAATGATAACATATTATATACCTTTTTTCACTCTCATCCTTTAGAAAACAATAATGTCGCTCATGTGTATGTGTGCATTACCACCTCCACAAAGCGATGTTATTAGTTTTTCATTTATAGTTTAAATGGGTAGTAATAAAGAAATTTTTAACTAATATATATTATATATTATATATTATTGGTATTTATTAATGATAAATTATTTTTTACCTTTCCTTCATTTCATTCATTTGAATAATAAATCATAACTCATGTGTATATTTAAATAACCATTTCAATAATGGGATGTAATTCATTTATCATCATTAATTTATTTCATTAGTGATAAAAATGTAAATAATGAATACATTTTAAACATATGATATGATAAATATTATAAAGATAATGAAACCATGAACACCTTGAAAGGATCCTAACCGTTAAACTGAATCTTTCTTGGGAAATTGAACAGTTAACACCGAGATATTGATTTTAATAAAAAATTGTTAATAAGAAAGAAATTAGAAATTATAATGCCATGATATATTATAAGGTAAGTATTAATATGGTTCTATAATATTTCTATAATAAATATAAATAAAGTATATATGAGGTTAATAGCATGTATGATGTTGATTAAGACCATATGTAATGATATATATTAAAATATCTTTTCTTTTCTAGATCATATATATTTAATTAGAATTGAGGTAAATTATTTGATACTTATATTTTATACATAATAAAATTAATTCCACAGATTTCATTTTTTTATTCATGTTTTCATTTAATTCCTCTCTCTTTCGTACATAAAATGGTCAAGAAAATGTTTTTAATCAAAGATGGTATAATTTCATCTTTTCAATCATGAATATTTATATTCTATATAAAAATTCATTAAATTGTTTTATGATGTTTTTAAAAAATAAATAAATGTTTTAATAATACTATTTTTTATACATTTAATGTTTTTAAAAAGTTATAAAAAGTAATCTTTTAAATGTTTTTTCAAACAAAAAACTTTTGACATGTTACAAAAGTGTAGAAAAAATTATCTCTTTTAATGAATATGACATGAATGGATATTCGTGGGTAATTTATTTTCCTGATCATGAATCTTCATCTAAATGTTTTAAATGTTTTAAAAATTAAATAATATTCTTTTTTCAGGATTTTTTTAAAAATTACTAAAATAAAAGGTATATTTTCTCTTAATTTTTCATGTTTATTTTAAAAGATATTAGAAAATATATTTTTCATATATGTCAACATCTTTAAATACTATTATGATTCACATGGGATAAGATAATATAACACCATTCATGTTCTTTATCTATATGTATTATGATGATCATATTTTAATGATCATTTTATGAAACTTATTTATTCCCATATGTTAACTATATTATAATGAAATGATCACTTTTTATGATATTGTTTCACACTTATGCTTTGTTCTAATTATATAATGGGTTGGATCGAAAAAAAATATATCCTTATAATTAATTTGGTGAAAATTAATGTCTCATGAGATGATATGAACATTACTGGAGAGTGGACCAATTATAGTAAGGGTCTCTTTGAACTATGATAGCAATACTAGTGATCCCTGGCTAAGGAAAAAATGGGATTGGGGAGTTACCCAATATACTATAGGAATATCTCCACTATAATAGCATTGGAATTGGTACTTAACAATGGATATGATTTTCAATTCATAATTGCATACCATAAATATATGTTTTATGATTATGATATTCCCTCATAGCACATTATTTATTATTATTCATTCCACACTCTTCTATCTCATATCCTTTGTTTTGAAAATTACCTATTTTATTACTCATAATTTATAATCCACAAAATGTTGGGTATGTTTTCTTATGTTGGGATAATATTATTATACCAATATGACTATTTCATTCCTACATAGAATCATCAATTTATATCTCCCACGTTTACTCTGACTGATCATGTGATCTCACCACTTCTTATAGTTTTTTTTCCCTAGGTTATAAAGATAGGTATTATGTAGTGAATTTCTAAGAAGAAAACTCTTTAAGAATAAATTTATATGACATTATGATTACCTATCTTAACATAAGTTTATTATGTATATATTATTCTAATAAAAAAGAAATTTATGGATCTATGAAGATAATTTTTAAGTGATATATTAAATATTCATCTAAAATAATTTAATATTTATGTATGTAATGCTTAGGCTACCTCAGTTTTCATCAGAGTAGGTTTTAATAAATTTTGGATATTAGTTTATGAATAAAATAATGATAAACCATAATACAAGAAAAGATTAAATAAATGTAATATTTGATTAACCTAATATTCATTATGCCAGTAAGAATGGTTCAAAACTCATGGAATTGTTATAATTATTTTTATGATCAAGTGATTGTTCACATTAATTAATGATGCTTCATTCTCACAATATGTTCTTTTTAGTTAATGGATGTAATTTAGAGGAATCATGGTATAGAAAATCGATAAGGAAATGAAATGATAAATCCTTACAAGAAACTAAATTTAATGGGGGATGGAATGAAAAATATTATTATCATTCTCTAGAAAATAACTCCTAAAAAATCATGTTGAGCTTCCAAACAACAAACGGAATGAGTATCACATTTTTGTGACATTCAAGAGTTAGATTTGACCTTACATTAGTAGGTCCTATTATCCAAAAATTTCTCATTAATGTATCAGTACAACTAAAAATATATTTTCAATTAACCAGTGCTTGTGGAATGAAAAAATTTCCCTTGGAGTTAATCATTTGGAAGGTGTAGCTGATCAATGGTGAAATATTATTATGAATACAAGTCATGAGGAATATCTCAATGGATTTAATTGAGAAATTTTAATGATGTTATTTTCCAATATTTAATTCCTTTGAACTCTTCACACAAGAATGTAAATGGAATTCCTTGATGATAAGAAAAAATATGATGAATCCATCAATCTATGTAATGAAAATTTCAGAAAACATACAAGGAAATATTTTGGATTTATCATCAACTATGAATGTGAAGATGATTAATTATTTATTATCTCAAATCCGTGTCTCAAAAATGTATTACCTATAAAGGAATCTAGTAGATCATAATAAATCATTAGATGTTCTCTCAAGGTTGAAATGAAGAGTGGAGATTCCCATTATTCTCATTGTTTTGGGGAGAAGAAATTAAATATATATTGGTGAGTAGAATCAAATAAAAACCCCATAGAGGAAATAAAATTAATATTTATTTATACCAAAATTGAGGAATGAATCATTAATGAAATTTCATTAAGGGGACTGGTAAATGTTTTAATTTTGGAAGTAAAGGGAATTAATCAATTGAATACAGAAGTGATGTAAAGAGTTTAGAAAATGAAATAAATGGAGAGATATGTCAAATATATACACCAACCACACTCTAATACTATAGTTTAGAGGAGTATATAAAATATTCCAATAAGGGGTTGAATCATAGGATTAGTGATGAAAATTAATATCAAAATCACCTTACACTAAGGGATAAAGTGAAAACTCATACAATCACAACTTTTGAAGTGGTTTATGAGAGTGATGTGGTTAAATGTACACTTATCATCCACTATATAACTATTACTGTCTTATTTTATTATGGTTTTAACCACACATTTACATATGAATAATTTTTTAAGGGTATCAGATTACCACCATAAGGATTATGTTTGGAATTATTAATAAAAACTCTTAATAGTTGATGATCGCATTCCATGATAATATATCCACTTCAATATAATTTTATGGGAATATTAATACTAAAAAAATTAGTATTACTCCTTGAGTAAAATTTAATGTGCATTTGGTAATGAATGATATCTATCTAGATATATACTATATAAATTTTCATTTAAGGGAAGACATGTTTGATATTTCAAATCATCCAATGTTTATTTATCATTAAAAGGATGAATATAAACTTTCCATTGAAATTAATTCCATTATATGGGTCTTACTACCAATTCATGAGGGGCACTTATCTCAAATTGCTGAGTAGAAACTCATGGTTGGTGATATGCCTATATTTTTTTTGAATATGTCGGCGTATTTCTAAGATGGTTTCCTAGAATTCAACTAAATAGTGATGTTGAGTTTTTGAAAGAACTTATACATGGTGTTATAACAATTTCCAAGAATCCTTATAGTATAAAACCAATTTTATTGTATGAATTCAATAAGAAACTACAAGGGATACTATAAATGGTATTTATATGCATAAGGGAATAAACATATGGAGCATCTGTTCTTTTTTTAAGAAAAGTATTTATCAATATATGTATTCCTTAATTATTCATTATATAACATGATCAATAATTGGAACTAGTATCATGTACCACATATTGATTATTTTTTGGAAAAATAGTTTGGAGATCAATAATTTTTAAGGATTGACCATTACATTGGATATCATCAACTGGGGGTCCAGAAAGAGGATATAACCTAGACAGCCCTCCGGATGGAGTGTGGTCCTTATGAATTTATTCTGACGCCATTTTGACTAACTAATGACACTTTTATCTTTATGGATATAACCAATAGATTCTATATATATTATCTTGATTAGTTTTGGTTACACTTTATGGATGATATCATTCTATATTAAAAGGGAATGTAAGAATATGGAGGTCATTTAAGAATTGTGTTAATTTCATTGAGGAAGGATAAAATCTATGTAAAATTTATAGAGTCAAATTTGGATATAGAAATATCAATCATGGGTCATGTTATCACAGGTGAGGGTATATATTTTGTCCAATCTATGAAAAAAGTTATCAAATTGTGCCCCTGACTAACCATGGTGATTGATATCGATACTTTTCTTCGATTTTCTTCTTACCACAAATGCCTTGTGGGAAATTTCTCATGGATATAAAATCTAATAACCATGTTTATTTTTAATGGAGCTTGGTTCCTATATATATAAGAATGAAAAAATAATCAACGAACTAATGAGAAGGTTTTATAGTGAACATATGTTTTCATTACCCTTCTATGGATAAAGGTTTAGGAATTATAATGTTGTATGAAATATGGTAATAGGATTTTATATCATGAAAAATGTCCTAATAATCGTGTAAGTCTTGTGAAAACTAAAGATTTTGGAGAAAAATTACACAAATCATGACTTGGAGTTGGTATCAGAAAATTTTTATTTGAAAATTTGGAAACAAAGTATTTTTGGTGAATAGTGTTGTATATATATATAGTGATAATATAATATTGAAGTTTGTTTTAACATATAAAGAGTTTTATATGCACTAAATGATACGGTTGGATTTTATAAAATATTATTACTTCTTAATACATTTCCACCTTGTAAAGGTCCAGGAAAATTTGTCCATGATGAGGATTGAAATATATCAAATATATTTGAATATGTATTCTATGGTCCTTAAAATCTTATTTAAAGGGGAAATAACCTATCACTGTCTAATTAATGTTCAACCATCCATGCATGTGATGATTAAAGAGATGAAATAGGAAGATATAGAGCTATAAAATAAGTCAATGATTATTCATAATTTCAATAAATGACCATGATGAACTAATTAAATTTAGAAATAGGATATGGGCCCTTTAATAAATGAATTAAATTAGGTTCTATTGGATGAAGAACATAACTAATCATTCTCTACTCATCCTAGAATCATGATGTTGTATAGAGATATTTAATAGTATTTCAATAGGGGCAACATGAATAGGGATATTTTAGTGTATGTATCTCAATTAATGGAAAAAAATACATTTATATATGCACATAAAAAGTCTAATTGGATTTTATAACTATTTAATATAGTATAATGAAAATTGGAAAACATCAGTATGTATTTTATCATAGCACCCCCTAATACATTTAAAGGATATAACACCAGTTGGTTGTAGTTTATCACCATAAAAAGTAATAATGTTTTATAAATATCAGATAATATTTCTCTGTTGATCATATTTTCCTAATATACATTAATGAAGTTATAATTCTTCCTAGAGGACCACAATCTATTTTTTCAGATCATGATATGAGTTTTTTCAAGAATATTTGGATAATTATTTAGAAAACATTGAATAATAAGTTCATATTTAGAATTTAATATCATCCCAAGAAATATGGTCTGTCTGAGAGGACCATTCAAACCATCATAGATATTCCATGATATTATTCTTTGTACTTTAATGGTATCCTTATAACACCTTCCTCCTTTTGAAAATTCTTACAACAATATCTTTCATTCAACCATTTATATGTATCTATATGAAGTCGTCTGTAGATGTAAGTGCATGAATCCAACATGCTATGATAAAGATAGAGGAAAAAAGATATTGGTACCTGATTTGGATAATGAAATAATAGATAAGTATAAATCAATTTATCACCACAATAAGTAATCTTAGCATATATCAAAAATATTTTTGGATAATAATTACTGAGATATAGAGTTTGAATTTAGTTATAAGGTATTATTTTAAAAATATTATTGGGATAATGTTTTGAAATTTATAAAGAAAGGAATGATGAGACCAAGATATATTCGTACTGTTGATATTATTGATCATATTGGGATGGAATCTTATTTATGTCTGTTTTTACATAACCTCTCCAAAATTAACTATGTGATCTATCTATAGAATTTTAACACACCTGAACCTTCACATGTACCTATGTATGAGGTTATACCAACAGATAATGGTCATTATAATGAGAAAAAATAGGTGAAAATTCTTGATCAAGATAAAAATTTATTTAAAACAATACAATAAATCTGGTCATTGTTTTTATGTTAAACCATAAGTTTGAGAAAGCTACACGAGAAGTTGTAGATTTGATAATGTTGATGTATCAGTTATTTATATCAGAGTAATAAAATTTGGAGAGATAATTTCAAATAATTGGTATAGAATATTTCACCCTATGATTTTAGAATATATAAATGAATCTTTAATAAATTTTTACTTTTCAATAACCTTCATTACAAATAACCCCAATTCTAGATGAACCACAACATACAACTGAAATATTATTATTAAATTTTATAGTTATTGTGTAGTCGTTTGATTAGAGGCTATGTATTGGACTAACTAAATAATTAAAAATATGTAGAAATTATATCTATAATTAAAATGTATGAATTAATTATTAGGTAATCTAAATTAAAATTAATATAATAATAATAAAATCATATAAGCACAATTTTTTTCATCAATTATATTTTAAACAAATTGTTTATTTTTAAATAAAATAAAATATATTGGTCACTACTTATTAGTTATTCAATATATTATTAATTTATTTTACCAATGGAATAATATTTTATACATTGATAATTCATTGGTCAAAAAAGAATATAGAAATATTTGAGGGTAAAAAGAGTTATTTTTCAGAAAACCATTTTTATTATGAAAAATTAATTTTATCGTAATGAATTAAATAAATCACAATTTATTAATGATATTGACATGTATTATATATAATATATTCAATAAAAATATATCAATATTAATATAATGATTTTTACTAGGAATAGACAGAGTGTAAAATCTCATTCATTCATAAAGGTGCATTTTCTCTAAAATGAATTTTCAAATGTTTAATGCATGGATATAAGATTACAATTATAAATCTTATTGAAATTTAATCTTGGATAATTAATTCCATGTTTCTTATAAAATTTATCAATATAATTGTATAAAAGAGTTAGAATAGTGGTTAGCATGAGTGATCGAGTTTAAAATAACCCAAAACAATTTCTTAAAAATCATTGGTTAATTTTTTTGATTTTAACATTATTATGTTTGAAATTGTGATCTTTTATATCCAATTTACTATAGTAATAAATATATTAAATAATAAATGAAGAAGTCTTTATAGGTTTTCCAACAACCTAACTTATAATTGGGTACCTTCTCTTATCACTTCTCTATGAAACTTGATCACTCTAGTTTGGAAATTCCTTAAAAAATACCTTCCCAATTTTCCTCCACACATCCCAGAGGTTATGGTCTCACTATATGAATATATAAGGATGGATTGATCTGTAATCTGTAAGAATATATATTACGAAGAGGTAATTATCTTTACGGATCTATTTCTAGTTACTTTCTTCCAAAACCTATTCTTAATATTCTATAACCATATTAACATGAAAAAATTAGTATACTTACTATATTTAAATTCTTTTCGGTTAATTTTAATACTTTTTTTGTCTTATTTTTATTAAATGGAATATAAAAATATCACTCATACGTACAAACAGACTACAATCCCCTTGATGTGATGTATTTTATTTTTCATCACATTCCCTCATGATTATTTATATATATGTGGATTTAAAAGATATATGTGATTTTAATTTCATAATTATGATTCTAAAATTATTAAATATAATCTATTTTCTTACCTCAAATCTATTGGTATATTATAACATCATTTGTGCATATGTGTACAATACCACCTCCACAAAGCGATGTGATTTAATTTTATTAATACATAAATTAGATTTTTATAAGGATATATTTAATAAATAAATATGGTATTTATGATACAAATATGATGATATAAATATATATTAATATTTACCTTTCTTTGTTTCCATTCATTGTAAATTCAATATAAAAATCAGTTGTAATTAAAAATTAATATCTTCATGAAGTAATGTAATTCACTTTTTAGCATTGATTTATATTAAGTGTTATTAAAGTGTATATAATGAATAAATATGATACATGTGAAATTATTATGACTCTATATAGGAAGAAACAATGACCAAGTTGTAAGGACATGAACCATAAAATTTAAATATCCCTAGGAAACAGAGTGGCTGATAGTAACATATTGATTTTAATATAAGATTTTTATTAATTAGGTAACAGGAAATTATAGTAGAATAGTATATTGTAAAATAATTTTAAGTATGGTTCTAGTTTCTATGTATATTAAATATTAATTTTTTACACATGATTCTAAGATCATATCCGGATAATATCAGTACATAAAGAAACATTTTATATGAAAAACTATTTTTTGGGATTTTCAATAGTAAATATATATTGAGGGAAATTATATGATCCATATCTTTTAAAACTCATATATTTTCTTATAATTCTTTTATTTTTTCCAGTTAATTTTTTCTAATATCTTTGGTGATTCAAATGATCAAATAAAATGTTCTTAATAAAAGTCATAATTGTTTCCACTATTTCGATCCGAAATATTTCCGTCCATACACATGTTCATAAAAATGTTTTATAGAAATGTTTTATTATAATTAAATGTTTTGAAAAAATAATTTTTGGTAAATTTTAATATCTTCAATAATTATTAAATGGAATCATTTCATAGTTTTTTTCAAATGAATAAGATTTTAATTTTTGTTAAAGTGTGAAAAGGATATTCCCTTTTAATGTATATGACATGGACATATATTCCACCATCATGTATTTCTGTTTTATTAAATATTAACTTAAAATTTTCTATGGTTTTATAAAGAAAATACCAATCCCATTTTCATTGAATGTTATTTTTTAAATGTTACCAAAAGAGAAGTGATATTTTCTACTAATTTTCAGTGAATTTTTAAGTGCCATTTTTAAGAGATTCTTTATATATGTCAGCTTCCAATTAATACTATTATACTTATCCATGTATTTTCTCTTTTGATATCATCCACTTTATTTATAAATATTTATTATTATTATGATGATGTTTTATGGATGATTTAATCAATATCATCCGTTTTCCATAATTTAATTATTTTATGATAAATTGTGAATTCTTTTTTGATAATATGGGACACTAATGTATGGATTTCATTATTTAATAAATAGTCATAGAATTATATATCCCTATAATTAATTGGATAATGATTTATGCAACATGAGAAAATATTAAGTGGAATGATGGCTAAACCTAATCGAGTAAGGGAATCATTCCATTAGAATAATATTGGTAGTGATCCTTGGATAGGTAAATGATGGGAGTGAGGAGTGAAACCAATGAATGATGGGACTCCATACAATGTGATAGTCTTGGAAGGGAGCCTTGTCTAATTAAATTATTTTCAATTCTAATGTGTATGAAAATTGATCATTTATTATTATGATATATGCTCATAGATCATGATTGATTATTGATAATTCTACACTCATATGACCCAATAATTATGTTAGGTGAAAGTCATTTGACAAGACTCATAATTTATATTCTATGAGATGTTGGATGTGTTTTTGTAGGTTATGATCATTTTTCATATCCATGTGATTATATTATGCCTACTTGTGAACCTAGATTAATATATCTAATGTATACACATACTAAGAATTTGAGCTGAACAATTTTTTATGTTTTCTTGTCCCCTGGTTGTGAAAAAATGTATTATGTAGGGAATTTTTATGAAGGTAACTATAAAAGATAACAATTAATGGGATTTTTTGATATTCTTTCATGAAAATAGTTTATTATGTATCTAGTATTCAATGTTATTAATCCTTTATCATAATGTGGTGTGTATTAATTTGATTTGTATTGAATATTCATCTGAAATGTTGTAATAATTATTCATATAATGCTTGTGTGTCCTCGAATACCATAGTTCCATTGGATGGTAATGAAAGATTCGAAAAACATATCTTGATTAGGATTGGGATAGACCTAAAATGTATATTTAGGTCCCTCTAATAGGAAGAATATGTGTCTTATGTGCTTCTACTGTTGCCCTCTAGGAAGCACTATTCCATGTTTTTTTAATCTCTAAGGACATGAATTTTTTTCCCTCTAGGTCATCATTATAAGTTTCTCTATCTAGGTAATCATTAGAAGTATAATATTTTATATGTTTTCGGCTGATAATTGTTTTCAATTTTGTTTTGATAAATGTGGACCAGGTTGAGATTCGGGGTTCCCATTAGTGTATTTTTAAAATAAAGTGGGTTTTTTTATTTGGGGCGCATCATTTTTTGGGTGTACCACCTTTTAGATTTTTTGGTCTACGATGGATGGTTGTGTTGATATTTGGGGTTTTTATGGAATTGACATGTGTATGTTTCCAAGGTATGTGTTTTAGTAACGAATGTGGGTGACTCCTGAGTTGATTCTATAGATAATATTTTTCATGGACATCATGGACCACCATGATATAGTTATCCAGTTTGGTATACTAGGTTATCCTTTTCTGATATGGCCTTAGGTTGGGACTCGTGTCAGTCATTGATTCTTCATGTAGGTCATATTTAATCCATTTATGTTGATTGTGTGTAATGATAGAGGATGGTTATATTTTATGAATGTTTTTATATTCTAAGGATGTGACAATCCATGGTTCCCATTCATTCCACCATGTTAGAGGAATTGAAAATGGTGGTGAGATCATGATAGGTATTCATTTCTTGTTAGTATTTCTGCATCATGGTTCGTGTTTAATTTGTTCATGGAGAATACAAGAATAATTTTTTGATGATCGGTCAGATCATTTTATGGATCATTGATACTATGTTTCCAGGTTGGATTGTATTGAGTGGTTCTCCTTGGATATTTATTTACATCCATCATTTTATGTTTCCTTCTATTTTCAATCAAGGACTTTATAGTGTAAAAAAGTGGCATAGTTGGAGAAATTATAACATTCATGTGTTACCATAGATATTATTTTATATAATTTTGGTTTAATTTGATATTTAGTAATTTTCAAGATTTATATATGTTTACATTGTATTTTCATAGTTGTTATAAACATGTATAGAATACCAGAATACCATGTATCTTAGTTTGGGGTGGTAGGGAGGTTGGCACAAAGTTACCGTTGACCGTGCGGTCAAACAATTCTTCACTCCATGTGTATAAAATTTTCAGAGATAATCTATTCTCCCTCCATGAATTTAACCTTAGTAAATCATATCCTCCACCCACATGGTGTTGCCTCTCCCATATGCACCTCCCTTTTAACCATCTCATATGTTTTGGAATTACTCAAGGGTTACAACTATTTTTGGGATATGATATTCAAGGTAATCCTATCTCATCTCCCCTAATTCCTTTATTACCCCCTTATCTATTGATTTTCATTTCTCTGGAGAAACTCATAAGTATATTTGGATGATTTGGGTCGAGGGTATACCTAATGATTGGTATTATGGTGTTTAGGACCAATACACATCGTCTTCATCCTTGATTGGGTGCTCACTATCGAAGATGACCCATTCTATATTATTTCTACCAGGTTCCCATTTATTCATGGAAGTTGTTTCTAAGCTTCACATTTATGTTGAAATTCATGTGACTATTCAGCAATATAAGCCTTTTTTATTTAAAGTATAGAAACATGTGATTTCCAAGTGGTTTTCTCAAATTTTTTCTATAAATCATTGTCTTAGCATAATGTTTTTTCTTGTTAATTAATGATTTTAATTTTGAAATGGTATATTTTAATTTTCTAAACGTTTTGAAATCCCAACAAGGAACTTTGGAATGATTTTTATTGCATTTGGTCATTTGTTACCGTTTTTGTTCTCAATGGTTTAAAACTATTTCTAAAAGGGGAATTTTTTTCCTATCACATGTTAAACATATAATGATTTATGAAGGGGTTTCAAAATTTGATTGGTGTGTGGGAATTTTAAACCATGGTTGACACTTTTAAATGAATTTAGCATGGATATTTATTCCCTTTTATTCCCCCATAAAACTTATTTCTCTTTTTGAGGAAATTTTACAATGTATTTAAATGATTAGATGATATTATAAGGGTATTCTCTATATGAGGTATTTTTTGGTGAGTTAGAGTAATTATTTTCCATTATTCATGTTTTATTTGCACATATATACTTTTATTTAATCAGGGGAACTTATTTAATAATTTTACAATATATATTTCCTCAAGAATAGTTGATTTTTTTTAATGTTACTCTACCCACTAGTGTGAAATAGTGATAAGTGGTGAGTTCCACCCCATTGTGTCAGGTGCAGACAATGTTAATATATAGTTTGGGTAGATATGAAATTGGATAATGTTTAGTCCAAATATGTTTTGTATAGTTTAGATGTTCCTCATGTTAGGACCTAGGGAAGATCCCTTAATTCATAACTTTTATGATTTTTGGTTTATTTAGGGAATACTTCTTTTATGCTTTTTTTCTCCCCCATTGTAATATTTATTGTGTCACATTACTCTTATTTATATTCACTGTGTATATATTGTGTTGTGGGGACTTTATTGAAGTGATATTTATACTATTTGTGGGTTTCTAACATTTTTAAATTATTTTTAAATATTTTTTGGGAAAATTGTTTTGAATGGATAAATTTCATATCAATTTTTTCAAGTGATTTTAAATGTGTGTTTTGGTTATTCAGCATTGTCTTAGGAAAGGCATAAAAGTTTATTATTTTCATTTAAGAAAAAAAGAATAAGAGTTAATGTAAATGGATTTGGATTTGATATTTGTATTAACATTTTAAAATTTGTAATGATTATTTTCAATTCATATTTAAATCTTGGTATTTATTAATTTTCATTTGAAATAAATTTCGTATACTCATAAGGTGTTTACCTTATAAATAGTATAATTCATACCAATATATGTGATAGGTTATGAGTTTTATATGGATTTATGATTTGTTCTTTGTTTCAAGGATAGTTGAGTTGGGAGGCGGTGACAAGGAGGAGGGGACATGTAGAGGGATTTCATCTTGGTTTAATATTATTTTGGTCATCATTGTATCGTCTATCTTGACCTAATGGTTGTTTATTTATGCATCCTTTATATGTAATTTATGTGATTTTGTGTAATAAGTGTATATGTTCATTTCATATAATTATTTTGGTAAATTTATTTGTCCATATTGACTTTTTTTATGTTGAATGGATGTCCAAATTGTCGATGATCCAATAAAATTTATCTGTCAATAATATTTTATTAGGTTAACTATGATTTGAGGAAAAAAATTTACCATTGTAGAGACCCAAGCTTGATGTACATGGACGTTAAATTACTTTTGTAGCATAAATAATACATAACAAAAACAAACACCCAAGGATCGTAATAATTTAGTGTCTTTGGAAACTCAGAACATAATCTTCTAATCACGGTGAAAGATATTCAACATCTCCCATGAAGATATTCCACTTTTGTTTTCTTACCTAAAACCTTTCTTTAAATCCTGGGAAAATGAAAACATATAAAGGGTGATCTCAAATGTTCGGTAAGGTTATTCATGGAAAAAATAAAACATACCATATATATTTGAACTTAAAAACGTGAACATAATGTTTAACCATGAAAATCATGAGAAATGACATAAAACATGGCAGTACGTAAGACATAGATCATAATGGAACATCAATCATGATAAAATAGCATGGTAATAAAACATGTAACTATGGAAAACCATTACTCACAAGATATGATTTCCAAAGTAGCCAAGTCATTGTTTCCAAGACCATCATCATGGACGAAGTCCATTACTGAACCAGGATTACTTGCCATTCCAGCCCGGTATTACTGAACCAGATTTACTTGTCGTTCCAACCATGTTTATCTCATGAGATATAAATATTTACCCAATTAATTTGAGGGATATATAGGTCCCACCAATATCATATTGAAATCATTATTACATATTTCACAAAACAATCATAAATCATTATTCATAACCCAAAGAATAAAATGGGTTTCATAAACATCATCCCATCATAACATAATCCATATAAAACAAATGGATATCATTTTGTCATAGGAAAAATAAAACCATGTAAATAATAGAGATATTATACTTGAAACATAATCATACTAAATATTTTCATCTTATATAGAAAATAGTTTTGATAAAACACTTGAAATGAATTCTTGAGTAAAATATCCTTTTTTCTTCAAAATCATTTTCTTTTCACAAAATGTCATGCAATTTTAAAAGAAAAAGATTTTTTTTTAAAATATTAATGAAATATTTTAGAGTAATATTCATGAAAATAAGGTAATATGAAACCGTAAAAATCCATTCAGGCTGTATAAGTTAAAAAAACATTCTCCATGTACTTTTGCAGGAAAGTCAAAAAGTACCTTGTATGGTAAACAAAAGAAAGATTCCTTCCATAATACATAGTAAAAGTCAAAATGGGGTAAAAATGACTTTAAAAATACATGGAATAATATTAAACACTTTATGAAAATATTTTTATAAAACACAGACATTGATGATAAATATAACCCCGGTAAATACTTACGTATATGCAATCTCAGATAAAAACGAGATTGCGAAATTATCCCTTACCTTATATCGAATTTCTTCCGTATGTGTTTGAGACTCCAGTATGGTGGGTTTAAAAATATAATTAACTTTTTAAAGAACCATAATAATATTTATGATATCATATATGATTCACTTACGACTTTATATTACCCGTTCATTTGTCAATTCCATGTTAATGCAGCGTTTTGGGTAAAATCGTTTCATTTATCATCCGTGTTTTGAATTGTAATTATTCATATGATTACATAGATCATGAATAATTACTTCCAGAATGTAAAACATGATTTAAATATAATATATATTCATAATATATATATATATATATAATAGATCGATAAATGGAATGAAATACACCGTTCATGGAGACGGTAGGCCGTACGTACGCATGAACACTGTTTTCATTTCCTTATGAAATTTAATGGAAGTAAGTAAATAACATATAAATAAATCCAGTATCATTAATATGTCATTTATTTCATGATTATTTATTATATAAAATTTATAATCATTCTTGAATGATTAATTTGGAGAATGAATCTCATCGCGTCGTGGAGACAGTAATCTGTACGTACGCACAAGAGATGATATCGTTCCCATAAATATTGAATGGAATTGGAGTGAATGATATAATATCTCAGAATTTGTATCATGTTATAATAACCATATATAGTTATACATTACACCATTATACCCATCCAAGTAAGGTGGTGCTGGAAAAACAGATTACACCATGTCCTGGAGACGGTATTTTGTATGCACGCACGCGTAGTGATTTTGTTTTTCATAGGATGTATAGAAGGTAAAATAGGGTTGGTTCATATTTATAATAAAATATCAGTATATGAGTGATACTTATGTTATTACTTTATTATGAAACAACAAAATAATAGGAAGTTGAACAAGAAATGAATTTGAATGAATCAGTAAAGGATATTACCTCTTCTTCGACGCACCACTTCTAAACCTACTCTTAGGGAACTTAAGTTGGTCTTTAGAGAAAACCGATACCTCTAGTATGTTTCTAGGGAAGTGTAGAAGAGAAATTTTTATGTTTTTTCCAAGCTAGAATGATTAAAATTGTGTGAGGAGGAGAGGGAGGAGAGGGAGGAGCTGCCATTTTATAAGAGAGGAGAGGGGCACTTTGGGAACCTCTTAAATATTAATTTATAATAAATTCAAACCCGACATAAAACCCTCAAAAAATGGCTCAATAAGAATATTAGATGATATAGGGTTGTATTTTTATCCACCAATAAAATTTAGAAATGTTGTGAATTTATTTTAAACCTTATCAACTTGATTTATCCTTATTTAATCTACTTAATTATTTTTGTGGTGATAATATTCTAAATTTTAAATTGTTATAAATAATTACTTATATGTTTTTAATAGTAAATAATTGGATAATTTATTACATTTTAGACCATATAAATTTCAATTTAAAATTTTTAAATAATTTTGTGATTTTGAACAATTTAATAATATGTTATTTGTATAAAATAACAATTGTGTCAATTTTTACACTATTCATCTATTTCAATTTAAATAAAATCCAAACCGAGGATATATTCAAACAAAATATTTAATAGATTTCGAACATGTCATATTAATCTATAAAATATGTGGATAACATTAATTAGTTGATATAATATTTATTTTAATATTTTTAAAACAACTTATTTGACATTTCAATCAATAAAATAATTTATACATCACTATTGTGTCACCATTAAAAATAATAATTTAATCCCTAAAAATTATAAAAAAAATCCCATGATGTAGATAATTTTATTATATTTATGGTGACTATTTATGTTCTATGTTTTATGATGTTTATCACTATATTAAAATTATTACACTTATAATATATAAGAGAGTGACATGTTGTCACTTTCTTTAGTTTTAATAATAATTAAATCATTTTCAGTGTCAAAAGCCCATGAAATTAATCCATTATGACCCTTAGGTTATATGGGTCGACTTTTATTCATCCAATATAATTTTGAAAAGTGTTAGGGTAATTTTAAAATCTTATTTTTACCATTAATTACCTGATTTACCTTTAACTGTAGTAAATAAAATTTACCGTAGTTACTATTCATAAATTCTAAAAATAAAAAAGTAGCCTATTAATATAATTTGGACCGAATGATTCCAAATATGGAATCCATTTTTCAAAAATCAAAACAAAAGTTTCAGTAATTAATTTAAAATTAATCCCTTTGTTAAGAAAATCGGTTTTAAAAGTTAAAACGTTGTAAAAGATTGAAATGTTCTTACCTATGAATTTAGTGTAAAATTAACAATAATGACTTATATTATATTAATTGATAAAAATATATTCTATTTATAAATTAAAACCATTAAATATTATAATTTAACCATATAGTTTATCTCGATGAAAAAAGTTGTTTTTAATTAAAATTTTGGGTATTTTTACTATTCATCAAAATATGAAGGTTATCAGAATAATGTCAAAAATTTATCCAAAGTAAATTTTTTTATCCTGATTGAAAATAATATGTTCATTTTATCTAATTAGACTTATAAACGTGTCAATGAATAGATTTAATGTGGGTGCTCCATCAAAAGGCTGCAAAACTGTAATTTTGTTAAAAAACTTATTTTAAACGAAAATTTTATTTTGAAATGAATAGTGTTGCATCTACTACAAGGTAATCACGTGTTGCATATCGTGAAAGATAATCTTGGTGTACCATACAACATAATACAACAATGAAATTAAAAATAATATTTCCCATAAAATCTCGGGGTGTTACATTCTACCCCCCTTAAAATGAATTTCGCCCTCGAAATTCATAGGGGATATAAATCGTTTACTACATGAAAGTTTCTTTCATAGAAACCCACAATGTAAAAAGTAATACTAAAAATTAATTTTAAAAAGGAAGGTATGAAATTTAACGGTTACCCAAATTAACTCATCACTGGGTTTTCACATAAAAGAACATAGGTGAAAATATGGATATGAAGAGAAATCTAACCATCAAGATCTGATGGAGAGTGGTATGAACACAACTATAAAAATGATAAAAATAAAAAATCCATACATTTTTTATGATATAAGGTACCATCAGATTCAACGGATATGAGTGTATTAGGACAACATTTTTTGTTTTCAAGATCGTTTCACTAACGTTTAGGAATTTGAATTTGAATAAATACTTACCTGATTTGGGTACAATCTCACCGTTGGTCATTCCTTGAAGAATTAAAACTCCATATCTTAAAGAAATGAAGTTGAATTTTTCATTAATGAAGTGTCAGGATATCATGCAATAGAATTATAAGGCCCCGGCCTTAAACCTTACTTGATATTGAATTAAATGAATAATTCAAATTGAGGATCTTTTCAGGTTTAGAGTTTTAGAGAATTAGGACATAACTATTACATCTCAAAAGATTACAAAGTAGAAACTTCTACTATGTTTCCATAAAATAAAAACTCTTAAAAAGAAACATGTCCAGTTCCATGTTTCAGGTTGCATGACTTTCCGTTGATCCCATCCTTGACCCTATTCCACGTTAAGTCGTGTGAAAAACATTTCAAAAACTTGGGATGAGCACAAAAAGCTCTGTAAGGGATACACAAAGAATGAAAACTGTTAGTTTTTAAAAACAACAAGTAAACCATGTATACTTTATCAAAGTAATACTTTTCACCTTTTCGAAGTAGAAAAAACTCTTCACTGAATAAAAGTTCATTACTTACCCTTCTATAACCAAAAGATTACCATAAAACCCATATAAAGATCACATAACATATAAAGGTAACTTGGGACATAAACATACTTAAGTGGAATAACCATAAGGTCGAATTCCACACATATCACTTAATGGAATAGCCATTCGGACAACTTCCATACATACTTAATGGAATAGCCATACGGCGGACTTCCATACCCAATTCATTGGAGGTTATAACGTAACCACCCGTCCTGGTAATCATGGAACCACCCATCATAATGTCCAAGTACCATTATAAAATCATAATACATTAAAAAAATATAATGGAAAGAAAGAATTTCCACATTTCAATCACAATATATCACTTAAATATATCGACATAACAAATCCTTTATAAAAACCATTTTCAATTCCAACATACATAAAAGAGTATATGGTATTTATTTCATTTTAAGAAAACATTACGGCTTGTTGAGGAAGCCAAAGACCAAATAATACTCGCGGTGGTGGAAAAGGTCGTTGTCACTGCGTACATTAAAAGAAACATTCTTTTTTATCGTTTAGTAAAACGCTTAATATAAAAAGATTCCTTTTGAATAAAATTAAAATTCAAAGGGGATTATACACCGTATAAAAGAAAGTTGTGTGTAAAACCAAATATGCCTCAATGAAAGGAGATTGAGACGAAGTCCCTTACAAAGTCGATATCCTTAGATTAAAGATAAATCAATTACATGATTATGTGTGAAAAATACGAATACAAAAAATATAAGTGTATATTATGTGTAAAACAATCAGAGTTCATTCACACATAATCATGGAAAAACAAAACCAATGACATAGATATTTAACTCAATGAAGTGAGATTGAGTTATGATTTTCGATACAAGTCCGTCTAAATGACATAAGAATTTATCAATGAGATGATTATGTATAGAAATAATTTATCAACACAAAGGTTTGTGGAAACTACAACATAGTGATTCCACACATAATCTTGGAATAATAAAATCAAGAATTAGAGGTTTAACCCAAAGAATTGAAAGTGGGTTAAGAAGTTCCCTTACAGAAATTCGACAGCCTAAAGGCGTCACTTCAAATATCATAAAATGAGTTGATGAGAGATAAAAAGGGTATCTCATCACTTAAACATAAAATTTACATTAATAATGATATAGAAAAACATATCCCAACATAACAGTATGTGAATTAAAAGACATAACAAAAGAAGTCTTTTAAAAAGAGGAGGGTGAAAGGTTCCCTTACCGACATGGGTATCTTTCGAAACATACACCCCGTGAAAGAATTAAAATACAACATTGATGTAAATACTCATAAATGAAACTATATTACACAATGAGTAAAATAATGGGCAGTACATACACCACTCAAAGGAAATTGTGGCAAATGTAGCATAAATCTCATGGGAATAAAAGTGAGATGAAAAATCCCTTACGAAAACTCGGCAGCCTAACGGCGCCACTCAAAACATAAAAAATGGGTTGATGAGAGAGAATAGGGTCTCTCATCATATGAACATAAAAATTACAGTAAGAGTAATATAAAATAACATCCCAATAACAAGGAAGATGATATTTAAAAGGAAGGAAATAAAAGAGCGTACTTAAAAAGAAAGAGAGGTGTAGGATCCCTTACCTCAGGTCCGACTTGACTCGATCGTTCTTTAACGTCCTGAATAATAAACTTGAGTTAATTTAAGTTAATAACAGTTGTTTTGTCGTTATTTGGTACTAATTCAAAAGTGAACTTCTTATATTTACAAGTTGTTCACGTAGTCAAATATACATTATCTCAGTAATGATATTCAATATTTGGATATCATATATATCATATATATCCAGCATATACATGTATTTATTTATTTAGAGGTAAGAAATGAAATGCACCGTTCATGGAGACGGTAAGCCATACGTACGCATGAACGCTACTTTCATTTCTATGTCATATTAATGGAATTAAAACTAAATAAGAGATATGTATATTTTTAATTCCAAAATTATATTCATCCTTTAGATGCATCATACATCATATATATCCATTATATGTACTTATAATAGTATATTACATTTGAGGATAAGAAATGAAATGCACCGTTCATGGAGACGGTAAGTCGTACGTACGCATGAACGCTACATTCATTTCTATCTCATACTTTAATGGAAAGAAAACAATAATGATATAAAGTTATATTATAATTCTAGTATAAAATCATATATAATAACTTTAAATCCATCCTTTATACATCCCACATATGGCATTAACAAATCAAATCACTTTGAGGGGGCGGTAGTCTGCACTTCCTAAAATGAAGATATCGCGTATACCCATAATGGAAGCCATAAATTTATGCCAAAAATGAAAAATACAGAAGCTTAAGTAATACATAAAAATATTATATATCATATATAAACATTGTGACATCTTAATGGCCACCTTTGAAGGTTTTATATGAGTGTTGAACAATCATCGTTTCGTGAGGCAGAGATTCTCCATCCACAAAAACAGTATGTTCTTTAACCATTAGATGAAGGTGTGTGTTAGTGTAGCTCGAATAATTATTATAACAACATCCTAGTATATTTAGGATACTGGAGTTGTTACAAAATAAATGAATAAAAATTTTTTAGGGGGTTTGAGAAGCAAAATAAAACAAAAGAGCACAAGTGAAGACGTTACCTTAAAATAGGGTAACTCCCTTTGGTTTTAACCTAAAGGGTTTCTTGAAGAGATACCTGCCTAATTTAAGGCTTCTAGGATGAGGAGAGGGATGTGGAGAGACAAAATGATCAGAGCTTGGCCTAAACAAAGGCTTGAGAGGTGTGGGTAAGGTGGTAGAGGTGGGGGCCTTTTATAAGAGGAGAGGAGGGCACTCTTGGTAAAGTATAAAATGTTACTTTATTTTCAAATGGTTTTCGGATTTTAATGGTCCCACATTGATGTGTTTCGAGTATAAGGTGATAAGGGTTCGAAATACACCCATCCAATAGGTTTTGGACATGTGTAGGTCCTAGATTTTTCATTATCTTTCCATTTTATTTAAATCGTTAAATAATGAGGTCATTGTTGAATCATCATGATGTCATAAAGAATTTAATTTATTTAATTTCTAAAAATTAAAAAAAAATACTATGATATAGTAAATATTTTTATATTTCCAATGACTATTTATAGTCAAAATTCTGACTTTTATAACCACATGTAAAAATTGTTTTAGTAAAACAAATCTTGTTTGTGACATTTTTATTTCAACTTTAAATAAAAGGAAAATGTCATTAGAAAACCCAAGTGGCTCCATAGGGTACCCAAAATCCACCCATGGGTTGTCTTGGTCAGCCATAACTCATCCAATAGGGTTAGGACAAGTGTCAAAATATTTTCATTTTATTATAATATCATTTTTACCTTAAATCACACTAATTACCTTTAATCGCGATTAATAAAACTTAAAAGTTACTTTTCATCAAAAATTATTTTCATCCCATTGAACAAAATTTTACTTAACAATTAAAATAATTTAAATTGGATTTTTGAAATTCAAATCAAAGAAGTGGTAAAGTCCCATTTAAACGAAAAATCAAATTTGGTAACCACCACTTTGTGGTTTCACTATTCATCAAAAATTGATGTTTTTCAGAAAAATACCAAAAATTCACCCTAAGATATATTTGATATTCTGAATTCAAAAATGATGTCTATTTTACCAAATTAATAAAATATAAGTTGCATTAATTAATTTTATAATTAAATCCCACTGTTAAAACAAATAGCGTGTTTTTATGAAACAATATATTTCAAAAGATTGACACTCGTTTATGTCCAATCTTAAAGTGATATTAATTATAATGACCACCATTGGATTAAATGGTAAAAATATATTATATTTACACTTTAAAACTAATTAACAAGATAACTTAATAATATAAATAAATTATATTAAAAAGAGGTTTTGAATTAAAATACAACATTTTTCACTATTCATTAAAAATTGATCTTTTCAGAAAAATACCAAAACTTTAAACAAAGTAAATTTTGATGTCCCGATTCAAAATAAGAATTTTATTTTGTCAAATATAACACATAAAATTGTCAATAAGTGGATTTAAAAGCGGTTCTCCATCAAAAGGCGGTTAATCGACCTTTTAAAGAATATTAGACCCTCTACGCTTAAAATTGGATTCATTCGCATTTTTAATCCTCTAACATTTATTGTAAAGAGTAAAAATATTTGACAAACATATATAATCATTTTGTAGTTAGTTCTGTTCATTCCCTCCATTACAACAGCTACGCATTAACTACCATTTAAAATAATATTATTTTATTATTAGAGTGCAACGTAAGATTACCAAGAAACTCGTTGTTGCGTGTTGGGTACGCCATCGAGCATAGTGTCCCCTTTAAAGTCATATTAATATTTTATTCACAAATATGGATAAATATAAAAATGTCATATTCTTTATTTACCTGGGGTGTTACATCCTTCCCCCCTTTTGGGAATTGCGTCCTCGCAATTTTAAAATTGGGCTCAGAAACATCCTTGAAAGTCCCACATCAGAACAAGAGTCGGTAGAACAATCACTTTAAAAGAATGGGAGAGAAGTACAAATGTCACCTGAGATAACCCATACTAGGATTCCAAGTATGAAAATATGTATATGGAGGAGAAAACAAAGGGTCATGTTCTGATGGAGAGTGATAGTAAACTTGTATAGGAGAAAGTTAACCATAAGAAAATCACAAACTTGTGATGGGTTAAACGGTATTCGATTCCCCAGTAGGAAAAGTTAACAGAAAAAAATTTTGTTTTAAGTTACTCTTCATTGAGGAATTTATTTTTTGAGATTAACTAAATCATAATGAAACATAATTACTTGTCACGTAGACTTTCAACTTTTACTAGATTCATTAATCACAATCATATTTTCTCCAAAAGACGAGTTTTTAGGAAGACTTGTTCGCATTGAGAGTACTATAATCAACTTCCTGAGAATCACCTAATCCACAAAAGAGAACGATATACACTCCATGTCTTTAGACTTCAACCAAAACCAAAACCAAAAAGGTTAGTACAAGATCAGATAATCCATAAAAAGATAACCCTTTATAAAAAGAAAATATATTCTTAATCTCCAAAATTTGTCCAACAAACCCCAAAGTTAAACGAGGACCATTCGATAAAAAATTTGTCCATAAAATTCATCAAAGTAAACAAAACTAAGATTGAAACCCAAATATTTGAATGATTTATTCACATAGTCTTCCAAGATACAAATTAATTTTTATCATCAAATAACATCAGTTGCTCTTAAATTCTCATATTGAAAAGTAATTAACCTAATCACATATCCTCCATGATAGGTTATGCATTTCCATAGATAACCCAAAATAAACTTACTCATGATTCCTAAAATCATCTAACTAAAAAGAATTAGTCAAACTAACTAGGTACTTCACGTAGTCCAGTGGTAGATGATAAATACCAGTCTCACATTGCTTATGGGTTCGATTCTCGCAGCTTTGTCCGACGCGACGGGTTGTCACACGGTCTGCGTGTTGTCCTTTTTCCAAAACTATATAATTTTAAAACATTCCCCAAAACGAGATAAAATCTTCAAAAATGATCATAACATGTTTTAACCTCAAGTTTATCTCATGCCTTTCATTTTCCATCATAACATATAATAACCCATAATTACCTCAAAAGTAAGGATCATATAAACTCTAATGGTTATCTTTATAATTATTACCTGAACTTCCACATCGATTGGTCATCTCCTACATGATGCATTACAGATCATACCAAGGTTCAAGTGGTTGATCATGACTCCTTGATAGTTGGTTTAGAACAACCACGAGTTTCCTCATTAAATCCCCCATTTTATCTGGTATCCTAATCAGAGAACCACCACAGATTCCTTCAAACCTATTGTCTCTTTGGTGCCTGCTAGATCCATCCATTCACTAAAAACAGAAATGTCAGTGTTAGTATATCCACAAAACCATCATTTACTAATGAGGAAGATAAACACTAATATATACTTACTCATTCACTTTATCTAAAACTAGGACTCTTTCTGAAATCCTAACCATTATGGTAATGTCACTTATGCTTAGAGGATACCCTAACCTCTAAAGTTATCTAAACCAACCTTTGATACCAAATATAAGGCCATGGCCTTAAACCTTACTTAATATTGAATTAAATGAATAATTCACATTGAGGATCTTTTCAGGTTTAGAGTTTTATAGAATTAGGACATAACTATTACATCTCAAAATATTACAAAGTAGAAACTTATACTAAGATTCCATAAAATAAAAACTCTTAAAAACAAACATGTCCAGTTCCATGTTTTAGGTTGCATGACTTTCCCTTGATCCCATCATTGACCCTATTCCACGTTAAGTCCTGTGAAAAAAATTTCAAAAACATGGGATGAGCATAAAAATCTCAGTAAGGGAAACACAAAGAATGAAAACTGTTAGTTTTTAAAAACAACAAGTAAACCATGTATACTTTATCAAAGTAATACTTTTCAACTTTTCGAAGTAGTAAAAACTCTTCACTGAATAAAAGTTCATTACATACCCTTCTGTAACCAAAAGATTACCATAAAACCCATATAAAGATCACATAACTTATAAAGGTAACTTGGGACATAAACATACTTAAGTGGAATAACCATAAGGTCTACTTCCACACATATCACTTAATGGAATAGCCATTCGGCCAACTTCCATACATACTTAATGGAATAGCCATACAACCGACTACCATACCCAATGCATTGGAGGTTATAACGCAACCACCCATCCTGGTATTCACGGCACCACCCGTCATAATGTCCAAGTACCATTATAAAATCATAAGACATTAAACAAATATAATGGAAAGAAAGCATTTCCACATTTCAATCACAATATATCACTTAAATATATCGACATAACAAATCCTTTATAAAAACCATTTTCAATACCAACATACATAAAAGAGTATATGGTATTTATTTCATTTTAAAAAAAACATTACAGCTTGTTGAGAAAGCCAAAGACCAAATAATACTCGCGGCGGCGGAAAAGGTCGTTGTCACCGTGTACGTTAAAAGAAACATTCCTTTTTATCATTTAGTAAAACGCTTAATATAAAAAGATTCCGTTTGAATAAAATTAAAATTAAAAGGGGATTATACACTGTATAAAAGAAAGTTGTGTGTAAAACCAAATATGCCTCAATGAAAGGAGATTGAGACGAAGTCCCTTACAAAGTCGGTATCCTTAGATTAAGGATAAATCAATTACATGATTATGTGTGAAAAATACGAATACACAAAATATAAGTGGATATTAAGTGTAAAACAATCAGATGTCATTCACACATAATCATGGAAAAATAAAACCAATGACATAGATATTTAACTCAATGAAGTGAGATTGAGTTATGATTTCTGATACAAGTCCGTCTAAATGACATAAGAATTTATCATTGAGATGATTATATGTAGAAATAGTATATCCAAACAAAGTTTTGTGGAAACTACAACATAGTGATTCCAAACATAGTCTTGCCATAATAAAATCAAGAATTAGAGGTTTAACCCAAAGAATTGAAAGTGGGTTATGAAGTTCCCTTACAGAAATTCGACAGGCTAAAGGCGTCACTTCAAATATCATAAAATGAGTTGATGAGAGATAAAAAGGGTATCTCATCACTTGGACATAAAATTTAAATTAATAAAGATATAGAAGAACATATCCCAACATAATAGTATGTGAATTAAAAGACATAAAAAAAATAAGTCTTTTAAAAAGAGGAGGGTGAAAGGTTCCCTTGCCGACATGGGTATCTTTCGAAACATACACCCCGTGAAATAAGGACAATAAAACATTGATGTAAATACTCATAAATGAAAGTATATTACACAATGAGTAAAATAATGGGCTGTACATACACCACTCAAAGGAAATTGTGGCAAATGTAGCATAAATATCAAGGGAATAAAAGTGATATGAAAAATCCCTTACGAAAACTTGGCAGCCTAACAGCGCCCCTCAAAACTTCCAAAATGGTTTAATGAGAGAGAATAGGGTCTCTCATCATATGAACATAAAAATTAAAGTAAGTGTAATATAAAATAACATCCCCATAACAAGGAATATGATCTTTAAAATGAATTACATAAAAGAGCGTACTTAAAAAGAAAGAGAGGAGTAGGATCCCTTACCTCGGGTCCGACTTGACTCGATCGTTTTTTAACGTCCTGAATAATAAACTTGAGTTAATTTCTAGTTGATTAAGAACCTTTTTCAAGTTAATTATTCCTTTTATATCAATTATTGACATGTTATAAACATTATGTAATCATTTAAGTTAATAACGGTTGTTTTGTCGTTATTTGGTACTTAAGTCAAAAGTGAACTTCTTATATTTACATGTTGTTCACGTAGTCAAATATCCATTATCTCAATAATGATATTCAATATTTGGATATCATATATATCATATATATTAAGAATATACATGTATTTATAATATTACATAATTATTTAGAGGTAAGAAATGAAATGCACCGTTCATGGAGATAGTAAGTCGTACGTATGCATGAACGCTGCTTTCATTTCTATGTCATATTAATGGAATTAAAACTAAATAAGAGATATGTATATTTTTAATTCCAGAATTATATTCATCCTTTATATGTATAATATATCATATATATCCATTATATATACTTATAATAGTATATTACATTTGAGGATAAGAAATGAAATGCACCGTTCATGGTGACGGTAAGTCGTAAGTACGCATGAACGCTACCTTCATTTCTATCTCATACTTTAATGGAAAGAAAACAATAATGATATAAAGTTATATTATAATTACAGTATAAAATCATATATAATAACTTTAAATCCATCCTTTATACATCCCACATATGGCATTAACGAATCAAATCACTTTGAGAGGGCGGTAGTCCGCACTTCCTAAAATCAAGATATCGCGTATACCCATAATGGAATCCATAAAGGTATGCCAAAAATGAAAAATACAGAAGATTAAGTAAACCATAAAAATATCATATATCATATATAAACATAGTTACATCTTAATGGCCACCTTTGAAGGTGTTATATGAGTGTTGAACAATCATCGTTTCGTGAGGCAGAGATTCCCCATCAACAGAAACAGTGTGTTCTTTAACCATTAGATGAAGGTGTTTGATAGTGTAGCTTGAATAATTATTATAAAAACTTCCTATTATATTTAAGATAATTTAGTTTTTACAAAAGAAATGACTAAAAAGATTTTAGGGGGTTGGAGAAGAAAAATAAAACAAAAGAGTACAAGTGAAGACGTTACCTTAAAATAGGGTAACTCCCTTTGGTTTGAACCAAAACGGTTTCTTGAAGAGCTTCCTGCATAAGTTAAGGCATCTAGGATGAGTAGAGGGATGTGGAGAGACAAAATGATCAGATATTGGACGAGCCAAAGGCTTGAGAGGTGTGGGTAAGGTGGTAGAGGTGGGGGCCTTTTATAAGGGGAGAGGAGGGACACTCTTTGTAAAGTATAAAATGTTACTTTATTTTCAAATGGTTTTAGGATATTAATGGTCCCACATTGATGTGTTTAGAGGATAAGGTGATAAGGGTTCTAAATCCACCCATCCAATAGGTTTTTGACATGTGTAGGTCCTAGATTTTGCATTATCTTTCCATTTTATTTAAATTGTTAAATAATGAGGTCATCGCTGCATCATCATGATTTCATAAATAATTTAATTTATTTAATGTCTAAAAATTATAAAAAAAAATACTATGATGTAGGAAATATTTTTATCTTTCCAATGACTATTTATAGTCAAAATTATAACTTTTATAACCACATGTAAAAATTGTTTTAGTAAAACAAATCATGTTTGTGACATTTTTATTTCAACTTTAAATAAATGGCATAAATGTCATTATCAAACCCAAGTGGCTCCATAGGGTACCAAAAATCCACCCATGGGTTGTCTTGGTCGGAAATAACTCATCCAATAGGGTTAGGACAAGTGTCAATATATTTTCATTTTATTATAATATCATTTTTACCTTAAATCACACTAATTACCTTTAATCGCGATTAATAAAACTTAAAAGTTACTTTTCATCAAAAATTATTTTCATCCCATTGAACCAAATTTTACTTAAAAATTAAAAACATTTAAATTGTATTTTTGAAATTCAAATCACATAAGTGGTAAAGTACCATTTAAACAAAAAATTAAATTTTGTAACCACCACTTTGTGGTTTCACTATTCACCAAAAATTGATGTTTTTCAGAAAAATACCAAAACTTCACCCTAAGCTATATTTGATATTCCAAATTCAAAAATGATGTCTATTTTACCAAATTCATAACATAGAATTTTCATTAATTAATTTTATAATTAAATCCCACTGTTAAAACAAATAGCGTGTTATTATGAAACAATATCTTTCAAAAGATTGACACTCGTTTATGTCCAATCTTAAAGTGATGTTAATTACGATGACCACCATTGGATTAAATGGTAAAAATATATTCTATTTACACTTTAAAACCAATTAACAAGATAATCTAATCATATAAATAAATTTAATTAAAAAGAGATTTTGAATTAAAATACAACATTTTTCACTATTCATTAAAAATTGAACATTTTCGGAAAAATACCAAATATTTAAACAAAGTAAATTTTGATGTCCCGATTAAAAATAAGAAATTTATTTTGTCAAATATAACACATAAAATTGTCAAAAAGTGGATTTAAAAGAGTTTCTCCATCAAAAGGCGGTTAATCGACCTCTTAAAGAATATTAGACTATCTACGCTTAAATTTGGATTCATTCGCATTTTTAATACTCTAACATTTATTGTAAAGAGTAAAAATATTTTACAAACATATATAATAATTTTTTAGTTAGTTCTGTTCATTCCCTCCATTACAACAGCTAGGCATTAACTACCATTTAAAATAATATTATTTTATTATTAGAGTGCAACGTAAGATTCCCAAGAAACTCGTTGTTGCGTGTTGGGTACGCCGTCGAGCATAGCGTCCCCTTTAAAGTCATATTAATTTTTTATTCAAAAATATAGATAAATATAAAAATGTCATATTCTTTATTTACCTTGGTTGTTACAAGAATGATGGTTCATTCCATCTATCTCAAACAAAATGATAGTAAAAGTTATTAAATATACATAAGTCCATATATGGTGATATTAATTGTATATGGATCCAAAAATGGATTTATACCTCATATATCACCCCAGATAATAAAATAAAAGTAATTTATACAAACCAAGGACTTCCTGTAGTTCAGTGATAGAAGATAAAGTTCTATCGCACTTCAGTTGTGGGTTTGATTCCCATAGCCTTATCCGACGTGATGGGTTGTCGGTTGTCCTACGTGTTTTCCTTTTTCTAAAACTATACTATTATTACATTCTAGAAATAATATCAAAAAGTTATAGCATTAAACAATAGTATATTATGTCTAACATAATCCATTCTAATCTTTAGGCTTATCGAAAACACTTCTGTCCAAACTCACAGTATAAAGAAAACGATTACTAGAATGGTCATCTACCAAGCATGTAAATCCCATCATGTATCCCTCATATAACATAAGACATATTTTTTGGTCACATTCCAAACATGTGAATACCTTAATCATGTATTCTCTTGAAACATTAATTGCCATAGAACCTTAGTGAAAACATGAATGCTTTCAAAAGTTAATTATTTCCACATTCCAAAATCCCAAAATTTCTATATACTCAAACCATGATGTCACTTTGTCCTTATATCGGTCATTAGCTCATTAATACTATTATTTTCTCCATATCCCATCATTATGTGCATATCATCTTATATTCAAAAATATTTCAATCACTTTTCATGGTTACTGGAACCATATAATTATTGAAAACCACAACAAACCAAAACATAGATATTCCAATATTCCACGATACTATAAATTAGATTCCACAACACTATTTTGGAATCCTGTTACATAAACACTTAATTATTCCACCACTTCATTGTCATATTCATCATCACCAATAGTGATCGCATGTGACTTCACTTTTTCCTTTGCCTTAAGAGGTTCTCAATGTTGATCATCATTAACCTTTGGATTAGGCATTGGTTAGCATAATGCCACATTTCTTGGCACATCAAGCATTGATGTTTTGGTGGAGCTTTCCCTGTATTCATTTCTCTATTCACAACATTAGCTACCTTTTTCACATTACATCGACACTCAACTGCTTGATGACCTTATTTTCCACACTTAAAACATTCTCTATTACCTTTAAGTCAATCTCCACCATGCTTCTTGATACACTTTGAGCATAAAGAAACATTCGTCTTATTTTCACCATTGTTTTGAGATTTTTCCATGAACTATATCTTTCATTTCTTGTCAACACCATGTGATGGAAATGTATCAAAAACTTCCAGTTCCACCTTGATAGCACAATGCACAATTTATTCATAGATACTGAAGTATCTTATAGATAATTCCCTTCAAAGACTTGGTTTTAATCCACTGATGAATTGATCAACTTTACTTTCAGGTTGGATGATAAAGCCAGATGCATGCCTTGAAAGCCTTGTAAAATTGACCTCATATATACATATAGATTCATCATCCACTTTCTTAATCTCAAGGAACTCCTTTTCCATCTTTGTTTTAGGAATACGAAGTAAGTACATATTGAAAAACATGTTCTTGAACTCGTCCCATTACATGGATTCAATTCCATCATGGGGCCTTGTATTCTTAATTAGAGTCCACCACTGGTCTGATTCACCTTCTAAACGGTATAGATCCAAAATGAATTTTTCATGTTATGAACAGTTAATTATGAAAAACATCTTTTTAATGGTACTAATCCATTTTTCAGAATCATTTGGTTTAGAAGACCCACTAAAAAAAGGTGGATGTTGCCTCAGGAAGGACTCAACATAATATTGTTCCTTTCTCTGCTCATTCGGAAGTCCAGAATGATTCATTTCTTGTGTAAGTATAGCAATAAGAATTTCCACTCCATTTCCCATAACATGTTGTTGTTCAATAGGAAAATTAGTGCATTGTCCATTACATTGATCATTACTGTTCATTCGGGTTCCATCCATCGTCTAAAACCCAAAAAGAATAGTGTGAGAGGAAAAAATCATGATAGGAAAACAAAATAATAAAGAGGGAGTAACTTCAATATCTTACATCTTAGGTTTAATTCTAATTTCATTAGCATAATTCTAGGATTATACCCTATACATATACATAACCTTAGGTACATCCCTAGACATACCGTAGAAATATCTCTAGGGATCTCACTAATGTATTCACATCCTAGTTTTCAACAATTGACTAAACCTTTCCTCTGATACAAACTGTAGAGACCCAAGCTTGATGTACATGGACATTACATTACTTTTGTGGAATACTTAATATATAACAAAAACAGACACCCATGGACTGTAATAGTTTAGTGTCTTTGGAAACTCGGAACATAATATTCTAATCATGGTGAAAGTTCTTCAACATCTCTGTCAAAGATCTTCCACTTTTGTTTTCTTACATAAAACCATTATTTATATCCTAGGGAAAATAAAACTTATAAAGGGTGAGCTCATATTCTCAATAAGGGTAATTATGGAGAAAATAAAACAAACCATATACATTTGGACATAAAAACATGAACGTAATGATTAAACATCAAAATCTTGAGCAATTACGTAAAACATGGAAGTACATAAGGCATAGATCATAATGGAAAATCAATCATGATAAAATAGCTTCGGAATAATGTATGTAACTATGGAAAACCCTTGAGAACATGATATTATTTCCATACTAGCAAAGTCATTGTTTCCAAGACCATTATAGTTGACAATGTCCATTACTGAACCGGGTTTACTTGTCATTCCAGCCCAGTATTACTAAACTGGATTTACTTGCCATTCCTGCAATGTTTATGTCATGAGATATAAATCTTTACCCAATGCATTGGAGGGAGATATAGGTTCCACCCATCTCATATTGAAATCATTCTTACATGAGCCACAAAACAATGATAAATCATTCATCATAACCCTAAGAATAAAATGGGTTTCATAAACATCATCCCATCATAACATAATCCATATAAAAATTGGATATCATTTTATCATAAGAAAAATCAAGCCATGTAAATAATAGAGACATTATTCTTGAATCATAATCATACTAAATATTTTCATCTTAGATGGAAAATAGTTTTGATAAAACACTTTAAATGAATTCTTGAGGAAAATATACTTTCTTCTTCAAAATCATTTTGTTTTCACAAAATGTGATTCGTTTTTAAAAGAAAATTATTTTGTTGAAAATAGTCAGGAAATATTTTAGATAAATTATCATGAAAATAAGGTGTTATGAAAGAGATCTGGCCACTACTCTTTCATTTCCTTTTCACGTTCCCAAGCCTCTTCCAGAATCTGACCATGTTTCCATAAAACCTGCACTAGACCAATGGTTTTTCCATGCAAGATGTTCTCTTTCATATCCACAATCTATATCGGGATATGTATCAATGAAGCATTCAGATCTTGGTCAACGTGATCCCATCTGATCACATGGTCATGATCAGGATGTTACTTTTTCAACTGAGATACATGGAACACATTATGAACCAAACTAAATAGTGGTGGTAATTCCAACCGATATACCACCTCTCCAACCCATTTCAGTATATCAAAAGGGCCAATGTTTCTAGAAGATAACATTCCTTTCTTCCCAATATGATGATGTCCAAGCCTTGGAGTGATCCTCAAGAAGACATGATCACCCACAACGAACGACAACAGTCTTTGACAGTGATCTGCATAAGATTTCGGATGACTCTAATCTGTCTCCATCCTTTTTCTAATCAACTAGATCTTCTCTATAGATTCTTGGACAAGGCTTGGCCTGACTGTGGAAGTTTCACCCATTTCCACCCAACATAGTAAAGAATGACAAGGACGCCTATAAAATCCTTCAAACTGATCCATGCATATCGAGGCTTGATAGTTGTCATTGTATGATAACTCCACTAAGGATATATGCTCCTCCCATGAGCCACCAAAATCCATTACACAAGACCACAACATGTCTTCCAATTTTTTTATCGTCTGCTCGGATTTCCCATCCATCTTAGGATGATACGTCGTGCTCATAGTCAAATGATTTCCAAGGTCTTGTTGTAATGATTTCCAAAAACGAGATGTGAACCCTGGATATCTATCTGAGACTATAGACACTATTAAACCATGCCTCTTTACCACTTCTTGGATATATATTTTTGAAATATTTTCCACCGTATGAGTTTCATGAATAGGGATTAAATGGGCCGACTTGGTTAGAGGATCCACTATCACCCAAATGGAATCGTGTTTCCAAACCATTCTTTGAAGACTTGTAACAAAATCCATTATTATTTGATCCCATTTCAACACTAGGATGGGAAAATATTGTAACATAACGGATGGTCTATGTTTCTCTGTTTTAACCTACTGACATGCTAAGCACCATGAGACAAACTTGGCCACATTCTTTTTCATGTCGTTCCACCAAAACTGCATCTTCAACGCCTTATACATCTTCTCTGTACCTGGGTGTACATCCCACCCTGAATGGTCGTAATAATGAAGGAGTTTTTCTTGAAAAACCATAGGTACAACCATCTTATCTCTGAAACACAAAACTGAACCCCCATCCAGTTCCTAGCCATCATTGGTCTCCCCACCATTGAGTTTTGAACTTACAAGTAGACATTTTGCATCAGATGTTTGTACTTCTTTGATCATCTTTACAACATATGCTTGGCCTTCCCATACAGACAGGTGTAGCATCATGTCACAAGACCACTAATATCCTTTTTCATTACTGAACAATAATACAACCAATGAAGATCATGATACATTTTATTAAAACTAGGGTGTACCACCAAATTTTAGGAATAAGTCTCATGCATTATTTGTTTCTGCATACAAGTAGTCGCAATAACATAGACACGAATGCGAATAATCTCATCCTCATCAACATTACAATCAATAGTCACAAACCCCCTTCCATTTTATATCATAAAAGTACACATTATGGATCCAAATAATATGTCTTATTTAATCAATTCAAAAGATTGGGATAAACTGTATATGGCATGAGATTAATCCTCTCATAGTTATCCTAAAAACCTAAATCCATATCAGTGAAAAATCCATCATCATCTACTTGGAACTAGACTCCTAAACCCCCTAATTCAGTGTTCTCTAGGTTAGAAAATTGAAAAAATTATTCCCCTTTCCCCATGTAAAATATTGTTTGAAGTCCAAAGACTACATAAACTAAATCCATAACTACTTATAATGATTAAAATAATACTGGGAAAATATGTACTCACTACTCTTATGGGAGTTATAAACAAAAAACCTCTCACCCAAATGATAACGCCACTGACATTTCAAGGTGTAAACTATTACGACCAAATATTGATCATGTGTAGTTTAGTTCCACTAATAAGGCATCAACTATAGTGATCTATATACCACAACTTGATCTACCTACATAAACACTGCCACAATTGAAATCCAAGATGCATCACAAAAAATCATACTCCAAACCACTCAAACCTTATATACTTTTTGTTAAATAAAATAGTTTCACTAAAAGAATGAAAAATCATTGATGGACCTTTGGTAATAACTCAGAAAAAAACCTCAATTATCAAAATAATTTATCGTATGAACCCAAGATTAAACTTATTTGACCTTAATTGATCCCATTAACACACCATACCATGAGATTATATGGCCCAATAAATGTACCTTTTCCATTTATAAATGTCACTTAGATAGCTTGGTGTATAAAGATTGACCTCTTAGTCAGATCTTGACAATGTCAACATGTGTGGCATGATCTCCATTAGTCTGAGAGTACACAAACAAGTAATCTACAAAAACAATAAAAAATTGATCCAATAAAGGGTGAAATATTCAATTCATCAAGGACATAAAAACTATAGGAGAATTTTTTAACTTAAACGACATTACGACAAACTCATGGAAACTATACCGACTCCTAAAATAAGTATATGGTATATCAGACGGCGTCCCACTAAACTAATGATACCCTTCTCTCTAATAAATCTTGGATAAGACAAAGGAACCCTTTAGCTAGTCAATATGATCATTGATACAAGGAAAAGGCAATTTGTTCTTAACTATCATCTTATTAAACTTCCATTAATATACACATAACTGCAATTTTCCATTATCATTATTAGAAAACAACACTGGAGAACCCCAAATTGATATACATGGATGGATGGATCCACTATATGAAAAAATAGATACAAACTCTTCTTTGTAAATAATCATAATCATGAACTCAATCTCCCACTTAGGTGGATGTCCTAAAAACCTCTTTGGAAACACATTTTGAAACCCATCCACTATAGGAGGGATTAAATCAATCTCCACTACTCCATCATTAATAATAATAATTTCCTCTAATTAAATGATCTCAAAATGTATTAGATGAATTTTCCATACATAACCATCCTAGATATTCCCTTCTTCGCAATAAATATATGTGTCACCCATAGAGGATGTGAAAGTCAATCTTTTATGGTAACAACATCTGTGATAATTGAATTTAACTAACCAATCCATCCATATTAGATGGTCAAAACCCATCATATATGACATATAAAAATCCCAAAGGAGTCGATACCCACAAAACTCATGGATACACTCCATAAATTGAAAGATAACCTTCGAGGACACTCTTAAAGGCATGTTAATCAACATTACCCCAAAAACATACTCCATTTTTTTACATGAACCATTTAGAATCCCATAGAATATTAAATAATTTGAATCCCATGTGTCAAATAATGAACATGAAATCATAGAATCTATAAGAATAATACAGTGAACAATTGATGGTTTAGCCACACAACCAATCTGAGATAGCTGAATAGCATGCAGCTTTCATTCTCCCCTACCCTATTATCATGGATAAGTCCCTACACTACATTACCATGATGATATATGTAACTTTGTCCCAATGTACCATATCCACCTCCCAAAATCTAACATCATGGGGAACTCTAACAACATGACTATATCGGGGTAGTTAACCACCCATTGATGGTTTGTATCAATCTAGATACTCTTTACCTACCCATATACTAAGTGTTCCTATAGAATCACTATACATGTACCATCCTAGAGCATTCTCAACACTCAATAGGAGGTCAGGAACACTGATCCTCCATGTGTCCCTACCTAATGCAATAATAGAAGTTTAAAGAACTACCTCCTAGGGAGGATTATCCTCTCCCTTGGATACTCTTTCCACTACATTCCTAGTGGAGAATCTCATAATAACACTTCCTACTATTAGAAGTGATACAACTAGGATGCCCAACTGGAACTATCATTAGACCACTGCAATCCTCTTTTTGGTCCCCTTTAGAATTTATATCTGGATCCACTACCTCATAAAACTTCTTTAATATAAAATATTTACCATGGACTATATATTGAATCTAATTAAATCCTAAAAACCCCTTTTTGTCACTACCTCATATCCTATTAATGTCAAGGGAAATGTATTATTTTTTTAAATTGGAAAACAAAATCCATTACAGACATAATTCCTTATTTTGAATGCTTGAACTCTTCAACTTTTCTTTTTTTTTAATGTCTCGAGGTAGTAGTACTGCAAGAGCATCCCTTGTATGTCTTTATATAGAGTATTATATGCCTAGTCAAGTATGAACCTAAATATCATACCAATACTTTACTAGTCCTTGAAAAATATATGATATCAATAAAATGGCTTATTCAGAGGATTCTAAAATTGGTATATTATTTTCTAGTTGGACGTAATCTATATATCAGCAGCCTCCATCCCACCCTCTTCAAAAAATTCCGTGGGTTCTGTAGCTAAAGCACACTCATTAGGTCAAATATACTTTGTAAATCACGCTCTAGGTCTCTCTCCAAAAAAATCCTCATGAGACATCTCTTACCCTACTACTACGAACTAACATGGATTCTTATCCCACTACTGGATGACCATTCTCTATGATTTCCTCTTGTATCCTAACTGATAAACATCTCCATGATGGCTTCTCTCTAAAATTCTAAATGAATTCCTCAATACACATAAAAGAAAGTCTTCATAATTCACAAAAAATATACTTCAGAGCTATTAATAATAAACTCACTCTGTATATATTATTTCTTTGGGTAACATCACTCGTCATCCCTACCCTTAACCATCATTTTCCCAGGTAATGGTTAACATATATTTAAAAAGAATTACATAACCAAAAATCGTTTATTTGACACTATTTCAACCATTCCAATTTTAAAAAATTTAAATTTTTATCATTTGAGCACAATTTTATCTGTTTAAAATTATCACTTTGTAACTGTTATAATTTTTATCTTTATTATTATGATAGATTTTCTAAAATCTATAAGTATTCTAGAAAATTGTTATCATTTCCCATAACCCATCTTAACTTTCTTTTTTGGGAGTTCCTAACATATTCCATGACACATAAAATTGGTGTTCCTAAAATTATGGATGTGTATAAAAACATTATACCATGTGGTTCCAGGAATAAAATATCAGGAAACAATAACACCACAAAAAAATCCATCGCCCCAAGGTGAATAACATCTGACTGAAATAGAAAAAAATAATAAAATTATTCCATGTTGGGTACATGGAGTTTCTCCAACACATTGGATAGCTAATCCCATGCATGAGATCCTACGCTAGGTCTAACACTGCATAGTCTTCTATCTAAATTCCTTATACAGAAAAGAAAAATAAAATAAAACCATATTACATCACTTTATAATGTTTCGTAATGGGTGCCTTTAAATTGGTTCCCTGAGGTGGTGCACCACATAACCTCATGCACAACTCTAGATACACCAGAGGCCACCGATTATGAGTGAGGGTCTAATGGAACAGATAAGGAGACTATTCCCTATTTAACATTGTAAAACAACATTGTCTATCACCATGAATATTCAAATTAATTTAAAATAAATACCCAAACATCGCATACCACATACCCAAGCAATGGAAGTACTGAAAAATAGAAGCAGTAAACCTGTCGTGTCCTGATATTCTAATGTGACATAAGATAACTTGAATAATGATTAAAAGACAATCCCTAAACGGGTCTTGAAATTATTATTTCCCCCTCATCCATGAACCATACGAAATCCCATATCATCTATATAACAAAGTGAATTTTCTTTATTCTTGACCTATAACCACAATTTATGCTCAGATACACAATGTTAGCTTGATCATGGTGTGCATACAACACACTAGACCACATCTAATGGTTTCCACATCAATTTACAGACACAAAAAATGTATTAAAAAGTACAATAAGTAGTAAACAACACATTGTAAACTGATTTCCATTATTTAATTGAATTTAAATTAACTCTTATTCATAATTCCATGTGATTCTCATATTCATAAAACTTTATTTAGACTAAAATAGTATTCTGAACAACATTTTAAGCAGTTCTTAGGTCGATATACATCAGGAATCAATTCAATTACCTATCCAAGATCTATAATGTCATGTACGACCATCCCTAGAATGATCTGGAATGCCATGTCCACAACCTTAGATTAAGGATAATCGGTCCATCCTCTAAAAATTACTATGCATAGGGGTTCGTGGAGCACCAGTATTGATTTCCCATGGGACATGATCATCATTCCAACATCCCACCAACCATTAGTCACAATTCAAAAGTTCAACATTAGTGACCTCTTAAAATTCAATTATAATAATGGTTCTCCTTTTAATTTCATAAAATATACATGGGTCATTACATTTAATGTTCTCTTAAATTTGTTGGAAATATTAATTCACCATTAAAGCTCATTAAAACCATTTCTCACCCCATTCATTCCAATTGACCACATATCCAGTCCTATTTAACAATTTTTCACATTTTCCCATTTACATTCCATAACACATTTGACTCTTTATAGTTTATCCAGACAACCCTTTGTTCCAAGTTCACTTTCTAAACACAATTAACAATGGTTTAATCTCATAAACACTTAAATTTAACATTTAACAACTCTATTCAATGTTCCTGGGTGTGTCACATCTCACGGGTGGCCTTAGGCTCTATCTTCTCATGCTCAATGGATCTATGAGGATCATAAGGGGTCCAACACATCATTTTAAGACCGAATTTATCATTTCCTATAAATTAAATCCAATTTAAAACCTAAGAGTACAAAATTAAAAAACAACATGAACACACAAAAAAACTCAATACTATTGGATATGACTTATATACCACCTACATTAAAAAATTACTCACTCAACTTCAAGAATAGATTCAATCTCAATCAAATCCCAATGAAACAACTTAAAATCTTCTAAAAGAAAGGGGTTTACAACATTCAGAAGAATATGAAACAACAAACTAGGGTTCTTCCAAAAAATAGATATAAGAGTCATGATAGACTCACTCGGATCTTCGATTAAAACCCAACGATGCTTTATACAAATCAAAATTGAGGTAGATTGATCCTTGGTAATATTGGGTGTAAGAGGCAATAATCCTTCGATGATATAGTATGAAATGGGATAAAAATAAGGTATGTTTTTTAATGAATGAGTTGGAAAATGGGAAATTCCATTATTTAAATGAGGATCATGGATTTTAATATAATTTGACACAATGTGTGAAACTATATGGATCCCTTTATTTGAGAGGGGGGAATGGTCGCATGATTTTATGGGGTTCCCACATGGTTTTCCCAACAATGCAGATGACATGTCTTTGGATTTTTCTAAATCCAAACAATTTCCAAGATCCCATTGCATTGGTGTAAATCATGCACCAATACCTACATGCCACATGGATATGGAACACCGTAAGTATTAATTATGTGAAAACCATAATCCTTACCCATAATGGCCACATTCGTTCTGTTTTCATGTCCCAAACAACCCAAACACCAAAATTATCCTCATACTCTTCGGAAACATTTCATTAAGCATTATAAGGGGAGTTGACTCAAAATTTAAATAGGATTTTACCTTCTGGATGGTCCAATATCATATTGGCATCATTGATAAAAATATATATTACTTATACTTTAATTCATGTTATAAACAATATTTATACTATAATATGTAATATACACCCAAAAAATAAGAATTAAATTCCTAAAAATATATATTAATAAGATTATCCAATCTCCCAAATTAAACTTCCATTTTCCATGGATGAGTGCCAACTCGTATTCTCCTCGTCAATATGGATTCTTTTGAATAATTGAGAAAAAACCTTATCCTTGATATCCCAACATATTCTTTAACCCTCTTCTAATATGTCTTCATAAAATATCCTTTATTGTTAATTAAAAATAATAATCTCATAATTGTACTTCACAAACCATAACAATCATTATATTCTTTAGCACTACCTTCAATATTTGAATCCAGGTGTTTATCTTCATGAAATGTTTTGATAAATATCCCATAAAATAATTCATTATATTTTGTGTCTTCTTGCACCTTATTCTCCCCCAAAAAACTATCTAATTTAGAAAACACACCTCATAAAATCTCAAACACACATTTTAACATCGAATTTATAAATCAAAATCTAAAAACCAAAATTTACCTTCAATATTCCTCAACAAACCTTCAAATATAAATCCATACATCACTCCAATTTTACAAATCACCATATATTAGGTTCATCGATGTTGTGGGTTGAATTTTATGGGATTTAGGTGTCACCAAACATACAATTTCATGAAACAAATAATAAAATATATTTTACTATCAAATTTTATAAAATTCTTGTTTTGTGGAATCATAATTCTGTTGGAGGTAACTGTTCAAAAATTATATACTCTTTTTACCATTTTAATTACAATACTATTCCATAAAGACTCTAGAGGTGGTAATTTTTTTAATTCCTTGAAATATTATTGGTTACAATAACATTACTTGCATCAATTAGAAATCTAGTGTCAGTGACCTAAACTACGTAGGTAAATTTTTTATGCTTGAATCCATACCTTTTAAATTTTACTCAAACTCGATCAAACCATTCTTCCACCGATCTTCAACCTTTATAAAAATATACTATGCCACATATTTATATATTTTAATCATGTTATAATATTCATTAATAGAAAAATTAAAGATATACTTCTATAATTCGAATTCAAACTGTCACTTATTTACAAAAAATATATTGCATGACATCAAAATCCCCTCATGTCCTTTAATAACACACATTAATTTTTTTCAACCATTCATCGAAAATAATATTTATTTCAAGTGATATTTTTTAATTAATATTTATTATTTAATTAATTATAGGGACACATGATTATATTCAGTATAAGAAATAAGAATGAATAAAAATAATCTCAAAACTGTACGAAAATAAATAACACTCACTTTTTCTACAAATATATTCTCATTTAATAATAAAACAATTTCTTATATATGATATGATTATTTCACAGACACATACTTAACAATGTTTTAGAATAATTCACAAACAAACACACACAAACACATTGAATCCCTCTATAATAAATTATCACCCTCAATTATTCAATCAATCTCAGTTAAGTGGAAAATATATTCATTGAATTTAGGATTAAATAAACTAATTTGAAAAGAAAATAAAAATGAAATCAAGAGTTGGATTTGATCCCTATATGACAGCCTTATAAAGAAGCGGTTTTAACTCCTACCATTAACCTTAACATTAAAATGTTTCCTTTGATAATGGTATTATAAAGAAATATACGCCTTTATTCTTGGTAGGAAAAAACATCAAATTGAAAAAAATATCACCCTTAATGAAGTGTTTCTTGATTTTTATATTATTTTATTGAATTTTTTAAAAATACTTCATGAATTATTAATAACACTTTTATAATCACAACACATTTTCATTAGTAACTTGGCATCAACATTGATATCTTCAAGTTGATTTTTCAGTCAAATAAATTAGGGATATCCTTGATTTATATGAAACTAATCTCCTTATGTTGTAATCAATGTAATGAATCATTTTTTTTATTTTTTAAGACACACATATGTATCCTAAATAAAAACTCTATCAATAGTGGAAATCAAATATTCAAGACTTCTAGCCCAATTAACTTCGACAAAATCTATTGAGACCAAATTTTAATTTTCCAATATCTATAATAAAAATTATATACTTATAACCAACCATAGAATCCTAATTGATATAATTAAGTTATATTCTTTTGTTCCATTATGATAATAGGCACTTAGTGTGACAACATAAGAAAAATACAATCTCTATGTAGTCAAATATATTAACATACAATTGACTTTTTGAAACTCCATTTAGTATACTACTATACGTTTTTCATCAATAGAATGTTTATTTCCCATTATAATGAGAGTAATAACTACCTTTTATTCCTATATTCCAAAATTTTCAGAAGATCATGGGTATACTTCGGTAATTAAATAAGAATGTAATCCTCCTATTTATAAATATAAATTTCTACAAATATTTTTGGTTCACTCTAAAAAAAATCTTCTTTAAAAAATACATCATTTGAGAGGAAAAATACTTTTATACACATTATTTATTCCTTGAAGAGATATATTATAAAAATAAACAATAACAAAGAGAGAAACCTTATTACATTACTTGATATATATTTTTTGATCCACATTAAATTTTATAAAATTTAGTGACTATGATTAACTATACAACCTTGAATACTATATTATTGGGGTTTTTTATCTCACATAACTATTTATTTTACTTGAAAAAACATTAATTATCATCACCAAGAAATATACCATCATGTTTCGCAATATATAATTCCTCTTCATGTTGAAAATTATAGAGGGATGACTTGCCATCCCTTTGAAAAATGATATATATTCATTGTGCACTAAGTGTGAGTAATATCTTTCTAGATTCAATAATTGAAATTAGGTATAATTTTTCATAAAATCCAATCCCTTAATCATAATAATGAACCTATAGAATAAGGATTTATTTTTTCATCATCACTCTCCCTTTCGTAGTCAACTTATTAGAAAACATATACTTTCTTTCAGTAATATTGGTATTTATTAGGTTACGATCCAACCCCAAAGTATTTTCATTCTCCATTTAACATAATTTTTCATTCATGGAATGAATCCACTCTGTCTTCTTATATTATTCATTGAAATATCTCCGAAGGACTTCAAAAATCAATGAGATTTAAGATGATTCCTCAAATTTTTATAAGTTTAAAATAATGTTCTTTGATCCATAATGGAATTTTAGACATTAAAGTTCATTCAAAACCATTAATAAACTAAATATTCCTATTATTAATCATTATAAATGTTTTAATCAGCATGTTTATTATCTCAAATACTCAAATATTATAGTATTATCTTAATATATAATATGTTACCCAACAAATGTTTTATCATTTTCATCAAAAAGAAATAGGTTCTTTTCTATATTCACCCATTAAATATATTTTTATTAACCCTTTACATTTTCACAATTAAATATATCCTCTATTTCATTATTATTTTAGTGGAATAAATTTTTATTTAGTTGATATCCATAGAAAATTGCATCGACACATTTTTATTCAAACATTACTGCACCTGCTCCATTCCATTGATTATATAAGGGTCCAAAAAATAATATAAATACTTAAGGAAATTTGTATTATTATTGTAAATTTCATAAAATGGCATATTTAAATTTTAATGATATAAAATTATTTCAAAATTAAACCATATCCAATTTTCATTTCATAAAAGCAAACATGAATTTTCATGCTCCAATAAAATTGTTTGATCCATTTTCACAAATATTATATTCATTATTTTCATTGAATATTTTATTTGTGGTATATATTTAACCATACCCACGTTGGGAACAATTATTTTTTAGATAACCTTTTATCATTCCATTTATGTATGTATTCCCATTATAAATCATGATTCTAATAATATATTTTTCACACACTTTTTCATAACCTCTGATAAAAAAATAAATATCTTCAACGACTGAAATTTTTGTTTCATAAACATAATACACATAATAAAAATAAATAAAAAAATTGAACAAGATAATGTAATTATCTCTATTTATAGAATTTATTTTTAAAGTCATAAAAATTTCATAATGAATAATCTCTAATAATAAGAATATTTAATCTCTACTTTATTATGTGAAGTGTTACTAATAATTTATTTTTTATTTTAAATAAATATAATTTATTAATCCTTTCATCATAGGAACATCATGAAAATTATATCCTTCTGTAATATTTTTTTTAATTCATTAAATTTTCTAATCCATTGATGTCATAGTTCATTCTCCTCTTATAAATTCAAATAAAAATAATCGTAAACATTATGCACTTGAAACATATTACCATATTTTATGTGTCCTCTAGTTATAACATAACCATACTTAATTCTATTTACCAAGAATATATATTTTAAGAATTATAATTAAATCACATTATCAAAAAAAAATTATAAAAACTAAGAACTTTTGTATTAATCTAATGACAAGAAATGTCTTATTTTATTTTAGTATATTTTCACCATTTTTAATTGAGTTATTTCGTTTATTTTAACTGAACCATTATTCAAAAATTACACTGAGAATCCTCTTTCACTTTTTAAAGTCATAAATATTTGTTTCCATAGTATATAATGAACACCAACATAAGATAATCCATCAGACTTTTTTTATATGATTTCAATAAAACATTGACAATAAAAATTTTCTCTTTTATTTTCAGCATCTACCGCTGAACATATTTTATATTAAAATTCATATTAATCTAATCCGAAAAAAATATAATTAAATTCCCAACATCTTGAACAATTTAGTCAAATATTATATACATTTATTTAAATATTTTAAATTAAATTTTCATCATCGCGTCAAATAATTCGTATTTCTTCTATACTTTCCATTTTTAAGTAGAAAAATCCCCCTTAACTAGATTTTGTACTAAAAGAATCACTAATATAGAAGGGGTGATTCAAAGTTTCCAATTTTTCTATTTCATCAAATAGATCTTTACCATATATTAGGAATTCATTCAACATGATTTATCATATTCCACAATCAACAATCACACAAATATAGAAATTCAATTAATCAAAAAAATTAAATTTTATTTTCACGAAGGGATATCCTAAGGAGCATATGTCGTTGATGTGTTGATTGTACCAAAATCCATTAAGATTAACTAGATTTCATGGATTACTATTGTTTATCCGTGAATACTCTATTTTAGGTACACTAAATTTACTTGGAATTATGGAATTGTATAATCCCTCCCCTAGATCACTTCCTTTGACTCCTCATTGTAAACATATCTAAATGAAGTATTCCCTAGTTTAGTGACATGAAGGTCACTTAAAAGTTGTCAAGTGTGTATGGTTTGATTTGAATGAAGAAAATTTGAGTTTGATGCCCCAATTTACTTAACAGTCTCTAAAATACCCACCTAGGTTTTACATGTTAGAATTCCAACCTTAAACTACATTATTTAGTTTACCCATATAGAAATCAACAAATAGTTTACTAATCATTTGGACCACATATTACCCTTCAAGTATTACACAAAATGATTCATAGAGAACCCAAATTAACTATCATCCTCTATCATGTATTGGAATTGTGGGATCCTTATCCATAGACCACCCTTGTGAACGTCCCCCAAGAACTGATTTCTTGGACTTTTCATTCTGAACCAACATCATGAATCACTCCCTATATACGCACAATGTGTATCCTAATTTATGGAATATTATTATTTTAATAAATATTATATGTTAACTCTTGATCTTATTTAATTTTTTATCAATCCACAATTAAAAAATTATTACTGTATTTAGATTTAAAATTATTGAATATATTTATTACCATTGAAATTACATTAATGCATTTGAAAAATGTTCTATAACCAGGAGTTACCTTATTCACCATTGAATCTGTTAAGAACTGTATACTACCTTCATGATCAGAAAAAAAATCACTACAATGACACCATGAGTCTACTATAATAATTGTATACTACTATCATTAAGGGACAAAAAACCCCATTCCATGATGACATGGTGTGCTTGTGATCAAATAATCTTTACATGGTCAAGATATCATGTACTCACATTGTATCCCTGAAGTATCCTTTATTACTCCTTATGTGATAATTTTTACTCACCTATACGATATGAATATTACCTATAAAAATCCCCTTTTTCCATTAATGTTTGATGAAACTTCTCTAAAAACTCTGGTATTTTAGACCAAATAAATTTCCAAACATAGGAAAAATACCATTTAAAAAACGCCTTCAGTTCTTCAAATAGGGTTCCAATTTCATTAAACCATATTCCTAGGTCATCAAAATTAGTTGATCTAACCAAAAATATGTGTTTAATAGATATAACTTAAATATCAATGAAAATAAAAGAAGCAAATTCCTCAAATATGCATCCCATTTTTTTTGTTAAAAATCCAATGTGTAATTAAATAACACAAAAAAAATTAAAAAAAACTTATAAAAAGTAAACAAATAATCTAATTCTATGTGAACAATTATCATAGAAAAAAATAATATATTAATAGATTATTCCATTCTCACATCATTCCTTATTATGGAACTCCTCCAATATCTGTACCATGTACTCCCTATTAGTTAGAGAGTCAAAAAACTAACCCAACTCATTGGAAAACCATACATCACTTATTAACATGATTCTATTGAATTTCACCACCCCCTGATAAAAAATAAAAAGTGAAAGGGGAATATGATTTGTGTTCAAAACAACACACACCACATATAATATCTCCCCATTAATCCTGTATAACATCAAAAATTATAATAAATTATAACGCCCCGACCCCAGTTTCCCAGAGTGAGTGCATTATTAAATAACATTTTCAAGATCACAAAAGATCAAGTCTCAAAAGACCGATTAGTTTAGTAGCCTTGGAAACACTAGATACATTCATAAATTTTACATTAAATCATAAAACAAAAACTACAACAACATCCTATCTCCACACTCATATCCCCTTATAATATCCCTATAGGTCATTCAAAAAATACTTCGTCACATCCTGGGAAAAATAAAACATAGAAAGGGGTGATCTTAGATGCCCAGTAAGGATAATAATATAGTGGAAACCTTCATAAATAAGCATAAAAATTTAAGGCAATATATAACTAAAACAAAAGCATTTTAAACATGAGAGTAAGAATAATATGGAACAAATAAAATGAAATAATTCCATTTAATTATTCACATGGTTATTCTAGTAATCAAATAATAACATGAAATATCAATAACCACTTTCATAATGATGGAATGCATAATGCCAGACTATCATAACCGCATAGCCAAGAGATCGTCCCAAGACTACAAATAAGATTATGTCAAGGCCTCATTCCAAGACACTAGATTATCTCATGAGACCTACTGATGCATCGATGAGCTATAACGGGCTCCACCCGTCACTTATTTAGTCCAATGCATTCCTCATATGAACAGGTTTAAACATAACATAAACATTCGTATTAAAACTAGAATATGAAATGTCAATACTTTCTCCATAAACCATGAATGGTTTAAAAATAACACATCCACAGTCAAACATATAACAAAACCTTCAATGCAATATGGATGTTTTTTATCATAATAATTAAACTTCAAATAATCTTAAAATGCATCAAAGGATGTTGACATAGATGAAATCAAAACTATTTGAGAGAAATATATCCTTTTTTTGAAATCATTTAAAAGTCACATAATTATAAAATAAAACATTTACTTTGAAAATATTCTTATAAGATTTTAAGGGAAGCATCAGCGATTTTATAATGGCAGAAAATTTTCTCACACGCCGTATAAGTTAAAAAAAGACATTTTTACCTTAATTTTGTTGAAAAGGTTAAAAAGAACCTTGTTTGGAAAATGACATAAAGAATCCTTTATAAAAAAAATTATAAAAATTTAAAAAGGGTATAAATGACTTTAACCCATAGAATATAAAATAGTAAGAATGATTTCAAATACATTTTTAAGAAACATTGATGTGGATGATAAAGAGGTCCCATTAGATAATTACGTATAAACAACCTCGGATAATGATGAGATTGTGAAATAAACCCTTACCTTGTAATTTTCCTTGATAAAGTGTACATTAACCTCCAGTATAATAGTTAAATAATTTTTATGAAATTATACACGAATCATATACATAAATCTGATATCATATATGATCTTTTAATATTTCTATGTCAATAATATTTTAGTATTATCATCGTTTCGGGTATTAACTGATTGGTTTTCCTTTATATGCTTCGTTACATAAGTTGTGTTTGTTATGGATAGGTTGTATCTTATTCATATACATAATGATATAATGTCCTTAAACATTAGTTTTAATCATCAAACAAGAATTAGTCTTGAATGGATATGATGGGGAAATGAATCTCATCGCGTTCGTAGAGACGGTAATCCGTATGTATGCACGAACGCTACTTCCATTTCATTTTTCATTTTAAATGGAATCAAACCCAAATGATGCATAGGTATATTATTATTCCAGTATAATATAATATCTTATATGTGTTACTTAAGTTCATTAACACCATCCTTTATATGTTCCATGTATGGTATGAACGAGTCATATCACTTTGAGGGGGCGGTAGTCCGCACTTCCTCAAATGAAATTATTGTATATATATATACAACATGAAACGAATAATGGTATGCTATAATATGGAATTAAAGAAGATTTTATATAAAATAAATATAATTAATATCATATTTAATTATAGTTCTATCATAATGGCCACCATGAGAGGTGGTAGGAGATAATTAAACAATCATCGTTTCGTGAGACGTTTGGTTTCCATCCACAGAAACATTATGTTAATCACCCATTAGATGGAGGTGTGTGTAATTTTAGTTCTAATACATATCATAAAAATATCCTATTATATTTAGGAAACATGTTTTGTTACAAAATAAAATAATAAGAAGATTTTAGGGGTTGGATAAGTTAAATATAGGAAAAGAAGCTAATAGAAATTGTTACCTTTAATTTGGGTAACTCTCTTTTGCTTCAACCAAAATGGACCCTTGAAGTGCCTTATGCATAAGGTAAGGCTTCTAGAAGGAGGATAGGGATGTTGGGAGCTTAATTGGTCAGATTTTGCATGAGAAAAAATGCTTGAGAGGTGTGATGAATTGGTTAGAAGTGGTTTCCTTTTATAAGGGGGGGGAGGGGCTCTTTAGGAATAACTTAAAGTATTAATTTATAATAAATTCATATTCCACTTATAATGGATAAAAAGTGTATTATTCAAAATAAAAGGTGGTTATGGGTAAAAAACCACTCAACCAATAGATTTTATACAGGTTTTGGTCACTATAGTAACCTTATCTTTTTATTTAACTCTTAGTTAAATAGTTTGACATTTACCGTGTGTCTTTGTATTTTAATATTATATAGTTAATAAAATTACTATATACTTCCAAGAGACCCCCAAGTGGTCCATTAATGATAAAAATATAATTATATAAGTCCTTTAGCCAAACCATATATTTTTAGGAATATAATATCAATTAATAATATAATATTTGTTTTAAAAACTCTTTTATATCAATTTTGACACTATTGTGTATTTTGTTTTTGATAATTTCATAACAACATTATTACTTCGAATAAAATTCACATAACTGATAATAATATGTCATATTAACCTATAAAATTATTTTAATTCATATAAAAGTCTCAAATTATATTTATTTAGTTTTTGATAATATCAATTAGTTTAATATTTCAATAATAAGGTAATTAATGCATCATCATTGTGTCATAAACCAGTTAAATTATTTAATGTCTAAAAATTATAAATAAAATACCATTATGTAGGAAATCGTTTTATCTTTTTAATGAATATTTATAATCGAATTTATCTTATTTTTAACCCTATATTAAAAATGTTTTAGTTATTAAACTTTGATTTTAACTCTTTTTACTCTTCTTCTAATTAAATAATAATAAATGTCCTAATCTAAACCAAGTGGACCACAGAGGTTCATATTTTATTCCTAAGGTTTTTGGGGTCTAGTTATAATTAACCAATAGAATTAGGACATGTTTTAGGGTAATAATAATATCATTTTTACCCTTAATTATCCTATATAATTTTTTACCGTGGTAAATAAAAGTAAAAAGATACTATTCACCAAAGATTATTTTTATCTTATTAAACCACATTTTACTAATTTATATTAACCGTGTCTCTCGGATTTTAGAAATTCCACTCACAGAGGTGGTAAAATTATGTTTTATGTGAATTTTCAAATTCTCCTAGGAGATGGGTAAAAGACGGTGAAAAGTTCAATAAAATTTTTATATGTCTAAAATTATTATAAACTGACTCCAATGAATTAAATTGAACTTATATAGGTATTACGTATCTATTTTGACCTAAAATATATTTAAATAAAATAAATAATTATTTAAATAAAATGTCGGTTTAACCAATAACTCAGTGTTTTTCACTATTCATCAAAAATTGAATGTTTTCAGAAATATACCAAAACTTCACCCTATGATAACTTCAATATTATGAATCCAAAAATAAAGTCCATTTTGAAAGATAAAATTTATAAAATTTCAAAAAGTGGGTATTACTATTCATAACGGCTAGTTTGATTGGTCGTTGTGTGTTATAATCTCGAAATTGCGTACAATGCAAGCTATTGAATTATTCAAAGGGAAGTGTACCGTGGAAGTTTGGGGTGTTACATTCCCCCCACCTTCAAATAATTTCATCCTTGAAATTTCGAGAATATTATTGCTTAAAAAGACTCTGGTGGTTCTTCATTATAAGTTCCTCAGTTTCCCACCTTGCCTCCTCAATCTTATGGTTTCTCCATAAAACCTTTACTAGATGAGTCGTCCGGTTTCTCAGAACTTGTTCTCTCATATCAAGAATCTTAACAATCTCTTCACATTAAGACAGATCAGGTTCTAGTTCTAATTCATCATAGGTGAGTACATGCGTTGGGTCAGGCATGTATTTTATCAACAGTGATACGTGGAACACATCGTGAACTTTGGAGAGACTTGGCGGAATTTCCAAATGGTAAGTTACAGCCCCAATTCGTTCTAGAATTTCCAATGGTCCGATGTACCTGGGACTCAATTTTCCCTTCTTACCGAAATGTATAACACCCTTCCATGGAGATACCATCAAGAAAACATGATCTCCTACCTGAAATTCCAAATCCTTCCTTCGGTTATCAGCATATCACTTCTGCCTACTTTGAGCTGCTTTGATGTGGTTTTGGATTACCTTGACCTTCTCCATCGTTCCCTCCACCAGTTATGGGCCTACAAGTTTTCTTTCACCAACGTCATCCCAACAGGTTGGTGTGCGATATCTCTTTCGTTATAATGCTTCATATGGTGCCATCTGAATACTCGAATGGAAGCTATTGTTATAGGAAAATTCTACCAGAGGTAAATATAGATCCCACATACCTTGAAAGTAAAGTGAGAAAGATATAAAAATGTATTCTAATGATTGAATAGTCTATTCTGTTTTTCCATCAGTTTGAGGGTTGTAGGTAGTGCTCAAACGATGTTCATTATCCATGGCCTTCTGAAGAATATTCCAAAATCTTGAATTAAAATGGGGATCACGATCAGAAACAATCGACAGGGGTACTCCATGAAGTCTCACAACTTCATTAATATATATCCTTTCTAGACGTTCAAGTGTTAGATCTTCTCTTATATGAAGAAAATGTGCTGACTTGGTAAGATGATCAACAATGACCCCTATTGCATCATTCCTTCTATGAGACTTTGGTAGTCCCATGACAAATTTCATCATGATATTATCCCATTTCCACTCAGGTATGGTAAGAGGTTGCATGACTCCTCTAGGCTATTGCCTTCAAGCATTCACTTGTTGACAAACTGTACATCTTGACAAAAAATCAGCAATCTCCCTCTTCATGTTGTCCCACAAAAAATTTTCCTTCAAATATCTATACATTTTCATGCTCCCATGGTGTATAGAGAAATTGGAACTATGAGAATCATCCAACAATTCTCTTTTTAGATCAGGTATATTGGGAACTCAAAGTCTCTTCCCAAACTTCAAAATTCCATCTTCATACACAAAGTCACTCAATATCCCATCATTCACACCCATACTCTTCTTTCGTAACTCTTCATCACCAGTCTGAGAACTCTTTATCCTATCTAGTAATGATGGTTTTGCAACCATTTTAAAAAGTATCGATGTTTAATCTTCCATGGTAATTCCTATATCCATTTTAACTAGATCCCTGAAAATATGATCCATTTCAATTCTCATCACATTCAAAACTCCATGATCCTTTCTGCTCAAAGAATATTCCTCCTTATTTTCCCTCCCCAGGTGGTAGTGTATCATGAAATTATAATCCTTGAGTAGTTCAAGCCATCTCCTTTGCCTCATGTTGAGTATTTTACGTGAGAAAATATACTTCAAACTCTTGTGATCGGTATATATCTCACATTTTTCACCATAGAGATAATGTCTCCATATCTTAAAAGAAAAGATTACAGAAGATAACTCAAGATCATGAGTAGGATAGTTTTTCTCATGAATTTTTAGCTATCGTGATGCATAGGAAATAACCCTACCATTCTACATAAAGACACAACCAAGTCCTTTCTTCTATGCATCACTATAAATAACAAACCCATCATTCCCCGATGGAAGTGTAAATATAGAATAATTGACTAATCTCTTCATCCTATCTTCAAAACATTCTTCGCACTCTTTTTTCCAAAAAAATTTAACCCCTTTACAAGTGATCTTTGTTAATGGGTTAGCCAATCGGGAAAAATTCTGGACGAAACATCGATAATAACCTTCTAAACCAATAAAACTGCATACCTCAGTTGTACTCGTCGGTGCTGGACATTCTTGGATTTCCATGGTCATAGAAGGATCAACATAGATTCCATCTTTTGAGACAATATGGCCAAGAAAAGAAATCTCCTGAAGCCAGAATTCACACTTTGTAAAAATCCCATATAATTCATGTCTCCTGAGAGTCTTCAGGATAATGCGCATTTTATTTTCATGATCTTCATAGCTTTTGGAATATACCAAGATATCATCAATAAATTTCACTAAAAACTATCGAGATATTCCTTGAAAACTTTGTTCATTAGATCCATGAAAATAGAGGGTGCATTAGTCTTCCCAAAAGGCATTACTGTAAACTCGTAATTCCCGTACCTAGTTCGAAATGCTGTCTTCAGAATGTCTTTCTTCTTCACACACAACTGATGGTATCCAGATCAAAGGTAAATATTTGAAAATTATTGTGCTCCATGCAGTTGGTCGAATAAATCATGAATGCGAGGTAGGGGATACTTGTTCATTATTGTTATAGCATTGATCTCCCTGTAGTCGATACATAACCTCAAAGATCCATCTTTTTTTTAACAAAAAGGACAGGGGATCCCCATGGAGAAACACTAGGGAGAATAAATCCCTTATTACTCAAAACCTGTAGTTGTTTCTTTATTTCAACTAATTCCATAGTGGCCATTCCCTAAGGGGTCTTCGATATAGGCCTTGAACCCAGAATTAAATCAATGGAAAACTCAATTTCTCATTCTGGAGGATGGCCAGGTAAATCTTCAAGAAACACATCTACATATTCTTTCACAATAGGTACATCCTCTATTTGAACATTCCTTTCCTCACCCACATTCATTTCATTCTCTTACTCCCTAATAATTGAATTTAGTTGATCTATAGGGGGTGGATTAGATAAGAATTATGTGGTGACAATTCTGCTATAAAGATAAGGTGTTCCTTATCATCATCATCAAAAATCATAACCTCCTTCTACTTAAAATAAATCACCACATCATGGTTCGAAATCCAATCCATACCGAGGATTATATCAAACTCAATCATAGGTTTGAAGATGAGATCAACGGATAAAGAACATGTATGTGCTCTAATGGGCACTGATTCAGAAAACTTTGTTGCAATGATACTTCCCTTAAGAGTTTTAACTGAAAAATCCCTTGTTAAATAAAATTGGAAATATCTAAATTTATTAGTGAACTTGGATGATATGAAACAATGCGATGATCCAGAATCAAATAAATCATTTTCTAAACTTGAGGAAACTATTAAATTACTTTCCACCATGTCTTTCGGAGCTTCTACCTCAGCAGTAGTGATAGCATAAGCTTGGCCTTGATCCCTTGGACTTTTCTGAGGTAAGTTCCCCTGAAGCTTAGGACATTAATTTGCATAATGTCCCATCTTTAAACAATTATAGCATTCCACGTTGACAGCAACTCTCTTTCCCTTGTAATCATGAGCTTGGTGGCCTTTTTCACCACACTTGTAACAGACTCCCATTCCCTTCAAACAAGTACTGGGTTTTTTCTTCCCACATTTACTACAGGATGGATAATCAAATTTTCCCTTATTCCCTTTAATTTCATTTCCATAGTGGTAAGAAGATCTCTTCTTCTCTTGTTTTGCCTTAAATTTGTAAGACCTATCTAATTCATTTTCTTTCTTGATAGCACATGAGGCAATATCTTCGTACGACGAGAAATATTTTGAGACTAATGCTCGATGGAGAAATGGTTTTAACCCATCAATGAAATGAACAAAATTACTTATTGGGTTATGTATATAATCTGCTGCATTCCTTGCTAGCCTTTTAAAGCTAGCCTCATACATTACGACATTCTCATCCTCCATTTTCCTCAGACTCAGAAATTGACTTTCCATATTTTCTCAATGGTCATGAGGGAAGTATTTTTCTAAGAAAATTTCTTTGAACTCCCTCCATTCCCTATTTTATACTTAATCATCTTCCTTCGTGTTTTGTATCAATGACCACCATTGATCAACATCTCCAGTGAGGCGATAAACTGCCATGAAAACCTTTTCCTTTTCACTACTCCCCAAATCCTGAAATATTTTCTCTAGGGAACTTATCCATTTTTCAGCTACTAATGGATTTGTAATCCCATTAAATGATGGTGGCTACTGCCTCATGAAGCAGTCTGACATTGATCCTCCATGTTGCGGATCAGGGTGCTTCATACGGGTAAGGTTATTATTCATAACCTAAGTGAGTTTTCCCAGTATGGTGATTAGCTGATCAGCACCAGTTTCATCACCAGCTCCACTATAATTATATTGAGCAGGAGAGAAATCCCTACATGGAGTGTGTGAATTCATTCAATTTCCATTTCTTCCACTAGGAACCATTTCTAAAAAATGGCATACACTAGATTAGTTTATGAATCGCAATACATAAATCCAAACTTGTAAAACACTTAACATAAATTGAACTATTTGTGGATATAATCCATAATATTAAAAAAAATCTTTGAGGATGTATATACTCATAAACCCTTCCTAATGGTTTGTAAATAAAATGAGAATTATCCTAAGAATATCCCCCGGGAGTGTCGTAACCAAGTGTGCAGCAAGGCCCGTTTTCGTGCACCAGATCCCGTTCGAGTCTAGCACAAAGCGGTGTTTTCGAGTTTTTCCCCTAGGTACATCTGTGCCAGAGCCGCCTCTACCTGCCTGTATCCAGACAGGGATGTATTGCTCAGAAAACTCAAAAAATCATTACAATACCAAAATTCTAGGAAGTTCTTCTATACTAATCCTAAATGTCCATCTTAGGGAAATGTGCTCTAATCAGAGTTTATCTAAATATAGTTTCCCTGGTTTGTACTAAAATTCCCTGATACCAACTATAACGCCCCAAGCCCAGTTACCCAGAGTCGGTGCATTATTACATAACATTGGCATGATCACAAAAGATCCAGTCTTGAAAGACAGAATAGTTTAGTAGCCTTAGAAACACTAGACACGTTCATAAAGTTTAAATTACATAATTAAATGAAAACTACAACAACATATTGTCTCCACACTCATATACCCTCATACAATCCCTGTTGGTCATTCATAATATACTTATTCAGATCTAGGGAAAAATAAAACATAAAAGGGGTGAGCTCAGATGCCCAGTAAGTATAACAATATATAATAAACATTAAAAAATAAGAATAAACATTTAAGGCAATGTATAACTAAAAAAATCCTTTTAATCATGAACATCTGCATAATATGGAAGAAATAAAATGACGGTGTGTTAACTAATTTGTTTTCCTTTATATGATTCATTATGTAAGCCGTGTTTCTTATGGATAGGTTGTATCTTATTCATATACAGACTGATATCAAGTCCTAAAACATTACTTTTAATCATCAAACTAGTATTAGTCTTGAATGGATATGATGTGGAAATGAATCTCATCGCGTTCGTGGAGATGGTAATCAGTACGTATGCACGAATGCTACTTCCATTAAAATTTTCATTTTAAAAGGAATCAAAACCAAATGATACATAGGTATATTATTATTCAAGTATAATATAATATCTTATATGTGTTACTTATGTTCATTAACACCATCCTTCATACGTTCCATGTATGGTATGAACGAGTCATATCACTTTGAGGGGCGATAGTTTGCACTTCCTCAAATGAAATTATCATATATATACAACATGAAACGAATAATGGTATGCTATCAAATGGAATTAAAGAAGATTATATATAAAATAAATATCATTAATATCATATTTAATTATAGTTCCATAATAATGGCCACCATGATAGTTGGTAGGAGAAAATTGAACAATCATTGCTTCGTGAGGCGTCTAGATTCCATCCACAGAAACAATAGGTTCATCACCCATTAGATTGAGGTGTGTGTAAGTGTAGTTTGAATACATTTTATAACAATATTCTTGTATATTTAGGATACTGTTTTTGTTACAAAAGAAAATAATAATAATAGTTTAGGGGTTTGAGAAGTAAAATAAAAAAAGCTAAGAGAAATCGTTACCTTTAATTTGGGTAACTCCCTTTAGTTTGAAACAAAAAGTACTCTTGAAGTGCCTTATGCCTAAGGTAAGGCTTCTAGGAGGAGTATCGGGATGTAGGGAGCTTAATTTTTCAGAGGATGGATGATCCAAATGGCTTGAGAGGTGTGAGTAATTGTTTAGAAGTGGTGTCCTTTTATAAGAGGTGGGGAGGAGGGGCTCTTTAGGAATAACTTAAAGTATTAATTTATAATAAATTCATATTCGGTTTTTAATGGCTAAAAAGTGGATTATTCAAAGTATAAGGTGGATATGAGTTTCAAACCACTCAACCAATAGATTTTAGATAGGTTTGGGTCACTATAGTAACCTTATCTTTTAGATTTAACTCTTAGTTAAATAGTTTTACATTTACCATGTCTCTTTGTATTTTTATATTATATAGTTAATCAACTTACTATATACTTCCAATCGACCCACAGGTGGTCGATTAATGATACACCTATCATTATATAAGTCCTTTGGCCAAACCTTAGATTTTTAGGAATATAATATCAATTAATAATATAATATTTGTTTTACAAACTCTTTTATGTCAATTTTGACACTATTGGGTATTTTGTTTTTGATAAATTCATAACAACATTATTAATTCAAATTAAATTCATATAACCAATAATATTATGTCATATTAGTCTAGAAAATTATTATAATTCATAAAAAGTCTAAAATTAGATTTATTTGGGTATTTATAATATCAATTATTTTAATATTTCACTAATAATGTAATTACTGCATTATCATTGTGTCATAAACAAATTAAATTATTTAATGTCTATAAATTATAAATAAAATACCATTATGTAGGAAATATTTTTATCTTTCTAATGAATATTTATAATCGAATTTATCATATGTATAACCCTATATTAAAAATGTTTTAGTTATTAAACATATATTTTAACTCTTTTAACTCTTCTTTGAATTAAATAATAATAAATGTCCTAATCTAATCCAAGTTGACCAAAGGGGTTCATATTTTATTCCTAAGGTTTTTTTGGTCTAATTATACTTGTCCAATAGAATTAGGACATGTGTTAGGGTAATAATAATATCATTTTTACCCTTAATTACCCAGTTTACATTTTTACAGTGGTAAATAAAAATAAAAAGTTACTATTCACCAAGAATTATTTTTATCTTATTGAACCACATTTTCCTCCTTTATATTAACCGTGTCTCTCGGATTTTTGAAATTCCACTCACAGAAGTGATAAAATTATGTTTTATGTGAATTTTCAAATTCTCCTAGGAGATGGGTAAAAGACAGTGAAAAGTTCAATAAAATCTTTATATATCTAAAATTATTATAAAATGACTCTAATGATTTACATTGAACATATATAGGTATTACATATTTATTTTGGCCTAAAATTAATATAAATTTAATAAATTATTATTTAAATAAAAATTTGGTTTTAACCAATAACTCAATGTTTTTCACTATTCATTAAAAATTGAATGTTTTCAGAAAAATAACAAAAATTCACCCTAGGCTAATTTTGATAATCTGAATCAAAAAATGAAGTCCATTTTGAAAGATAAAAATTATAAAATTTCAAAAAGTGGGTATTTCTATTCATAATGGCTAGTTTGATTGGTCACGGTGTGTTAGAATCTCGAAATTGCATAAAATACAAGCTATTGAATTATTCAAAGGGAAGTGTACCATGTAAGATTGGGGTGTTACATAAATAGTTAAATTATATGGGAGAATGGTACTTATGATCCACTTCGATCAAAGTAGAGTAGTTGAAAACTGAGGCCCAAACGATGCTCCTCAAACACAGGAAATGATAAATTCTTAGTCATGATATCTTCCACTTCCTCATTAGTTCTAAAATACTCAAATTTGATCAGTCTATGTAATAAATGTTCATCAATAAAATGATTCTTCATTTCAAATATGTTTTCTTTGACGGTACTGAAAATGATTCATTTTAATCTCAATCTCACACTTGTTTCCACAATTTTTCATCATATATTTCTTCACATCTCTAGAAATGTATTATTAATATATCTTATGAATTATAATTCATGTATAAGACTTGGTTATAGATATATATTATTCTTCCTCAATACTAAGTGAAGTTATTTCTTTCTTCTTTCTCAACTATGAAACAAATATACAATTGATGAATAGTGAACCACAACATTAAGATTTATGGATAACTATGTCGTGAGCCAACCTTTCCCAAGTCATGAACCAAGAAATCAAACCACATGGGTCTATAGTAATACCATTATTTCCTTACTAGAACACTATAATCTATTATCCACTAGGATCACTAATTTGACTCATGAATTTCACCATAGTCCAAAGCATTTTATTTCAATATGATTTGTCCTCACTCCCACACAACCTAGGAAACATCCTAGGAGATCACCCTTCCTGACCACTACTCCATGAAAAACATTCCTATCATTGGAGTTATTATCAGGTATAATACTAAAAAAAATTTCATAATTGTTGATATCTATAGTTAAATTCATCCCTTTAACCATTTAACTTCCTAGAGTGTTATATTCAACCTCTCCCCTAGAACAATCATCCCTATGGTGGACCATACATCTCAACCTAAGAAATTCAATCTCACTTCTTGCTATGTTCCTATTATAATAACATTTTCATGATATGACCATCCCTAAAACATGAAACGGGTTATATGGCAGCATGGGTCTCTTGTAATGCATTTTTTCCATGCGATCACACCAATGGATTTTACCTTCAGGGAACACTAATCAAACTAATGCAAATCCCCACCAACAAAAGTTCTTTCAGTGTATATTTACTTCTCTTATACACACCCTAGTAAATATCCCAAGAGGGAACATATCCTAACCACTACACCTGTACAGTCATGCCTAACTATGAAGTTTTAATTAGTTATTATTTTAAAAATAAAGGTGTGAGTTATTGGAATTGGTAGTTACATTTAACCATTTAACCATCTATCTTTCTTGAGTGCAACTTTATTTGTGAAATTACAGTCCTAGTTCTCTCATATGTAACCAAAATCAATTTTCTATATGGGTTCAATTTCACCTCAAAATATTCCCAATTTTGTTGACTAACAGTGAGGGTCTATGGTGGTACTATGGGGAAACTATACCTTATTTATTGGAGGGAAACACAATGGTAAATAATATTATAGCAGTGGAATATAATTATAGGTAAATTTAAATTAACCATTAATATCATAATTAACATACTTAAGTATTAATCTATATAAAATATATTATTTCATGAAATATTAAAAATAGGGAGAAAAAATACATTGAATCAATAATAAAATTTAATACGAGTATATAAAAAAAAGTAAACCAAAATTTAAAAATCTGTCTCTAAGGGAATCCTAAGTACGAGATCATTCATCTTCTCCCAATCACCAAATCAAAAGGAAAATTAATCATCCAAAGGTGGGATCTTCTCCATGTCCTTATTTGTATCCATGTAATCTTCCTCGGTACCAAACAACATCCTGGATGGGGTTTGAGTAAAACTCATTAGGCCATCATCTATATTGTCTAATGAAAATATAGTATAAGAATAAAATTTTTAGTGGTATGGAATATAAATAAAAATAAACATTATAAACTATAAAATAGAGGTGATATAGCTAAAGGAAATAATACCATATTCGGCTTAATCTAGTTATCTCTGAGTGTATGGCCTATGATCATGCTATGATCACAATGCCCACAACAATGTAATCCTCATCGAGTTTGAGGAGAATATACAAGGTAACATTGATATTGATTTATTTGAGTTCCAAGGAGATAATTCATGTAAGTTCGTGTCTGAGGAAATCAAGATTAATCCTGGGAGCTCATCCCAAGCATTCTAATTTTTTGGAGTTTATAGGTGAACCTTTGGTGTCAGTCTAAGGCATTCAAGCATCTAAGATAATGATTGAGTCCATGGATGTTGTAGAATTTTTCACTCGTGTCAATTAATATGGTGTCAACCTATGATTTCTCGCAAGGAATTCCCAGCCAATAATCCAATTCATACTCAAGGAACGTTATTCCTTTAATAAATAGTACTAACACCATTTAATAAGTGATAAATGATAAGTAAACATAGGATAATAAAATTATCCATCTTGTTTTAAAATTATATTTAATTTATTTTATTAATAATTTCTCTGACATGTTATAAAATGAGAAAAATTATTTATCTGTGTCATTTAAAAATTTATTTAATACAATTGTAGAATTCCCCTGACAGTTGGTAATCTCTACACACCCGAGGGTGGTTTAGTCATTAGGCAAGAACGGTAGTCATTATCATTTAATTGAACCCACCATAATGAGTGGTTCATATTTTGTTCATCAACCTCAAAAAACTTTAATAGGAACAAGGAAGGTTCAAATTAATTGTCTAGGAAATTAAATAAAGTATTCCAACATTTAATAGGAAACATGGGGAAAGTTTGGCATTCGACACAATAAAAAAAATTATAAACGCTATGAATTTTAGTGAAAAGTAATAGACCATATACCTTATCCCTATGGTATAATTTTTGTCCATTATCAACCTATTTTATTGGATATAATATGTGAATATATAAAACAAGAATTAAATTCTAAAAATAGTGAATATTTGGTCCCATGAAGATAATGCATAATATAGAGAGAAAACTGAGAAAAGAAGTAATATGGTTAATAGACATACCATGGGGGTCCAACATGATGAACATTAATAAAATTATACTCCTAGTGATGAATATATGTCAAAGCCTTGGAATAGGGGAAAGGGGATAGCTCCCAGGTAATGATGATGTGTGTTTTAGAGAGGAGTAGAAAGGTAGTTTATGCTTTAAAGGATGCAAAGGTAAAATAGTAATTTATTGAATTTTAAAGGGGCACATGGTTTTCAGCTTGGTTTGAAAGATTATGGACTAATCGTCCATATGTACTATCCATGTGAACAACCTTACCATGTTTTATTCACACTGTTAGAAAATCCATGCACAAACCATGTGTTTGGCACTATCTTTGAGCTCACAACCCACATTGTATAGGAGAATAATCATGAAAAAATGTGCATTGTTCACTGTAGTAAAAAATAGGTATTTAATGGTGATTAAACTCCTACTACACATTTTGAAAAACTAGTTTTCACACTTTTAGTCCCATAAAGTTGAGTTGGATGGTTAGTACTAACCATGAAGTAGTTTTGAACTAACCCCTTTCTTCCACAAAATTAGATCTTCAAGCACCAAACCAATCCCAAAATCTCTCTGAAGCACCATGTTACCATACGAATATATTTTTAGATAAAAAATGATGTTTATATGAAAAAAATAATTATCAATAACTCATTTAAAAACTAGGATCTTACAATCTCAAATCCTTAAAACAACTCATACCTAAGTTTCACTTATAATGGTGGTTGACCTACATATTTTAATAACTCTATCCATTGAGTATATATATTAGAATCTCACTCCCATGTCTCATCATCTACACAGATGTTCTACCATAGTAGTAGAATAAGTGGAACTATCTAGCTTCAAATGTACTATGTGTTATGAATATAGCTACACTACTCTTTTTATTAAATATTTTTAATGATATACAAGATAAAAGGATTAAATAACTAGGATCCAAAGGTTTTGGGAATTTTTAAAATTAGGACCATACATAACATTTAAAAAATAAAACATAAACATTTATTTCATTCCTTCTTATCTAACTTCTTAATAGACCTTGTGTTCTCTTTATTACAAGTAATCACATAAGGATACACATAAAAGAAAGGTGTGAACTAAAATCATGGTAAGAGGAGAGATAAGAACATGAAACAAAATAAAATGGGGTGATAATAATCATAAAATCAACCTCATTATCATGAGAGGAATCATTGGGTAAATGAATGAAATGTGGTAATGCATAAAAAATGAAACATCATGTCATAGTGGTTAACTACCACACATAGTTGTGAACAAAGATAGCATCAGGTTCAAAAATATTTAAATTTTATCCTAATATTAATCACATTACCCAATGAATTATAGCTCTATATAATTTCAAGCACACCAGTCACATCATAACATTTACATTTCTCTATAAAATTCTGGGTGCACCCATCAAAATATAACATTTATATTATCATGCATGCTACATAGAATGTAAATAATCCTAGGAAATTAAATAACCCATGGAAAGTAGATGTTTTATTTTCATAAATAAAACACTCATAAAAATTGGGTTCTCAAATTAAAGAGTTAAAAACATACTTTATATAATAATCATCATCCTTGAGTAAAGAAGAAATAATATCGAGAAGTAAAAGGTGTAATTTTTGAAAAACTTCCTTTTAAAAAACATTGTATTTATCATAAACTCATGTAGAAAACATTTTTATCCCATTAATGTTATTATAATTATTATTAAATTATATTTACCTAATATTCGTACGGAAAATGGGGTGAAAGAGGGAGAACACAAAGAAATAAAATTGGGTTCGAGAATTCCCCTTTATGTATTAATGCTTTCTTGAATTTAATATCATGTATAATACAATTTAATTCATTAATTAACCAACCCAAAACCTTTTATACATTAATTTGATTCAATATGGTTTTATTAAGCACGTTTATGGGCTATTTTATGAGCTATAGAGTATAATTTCATCATTTTGGAGCATGTGTTTTCATGGTTTTCATGATCAGTTCACTTGTATACATGAATGGATATTCGTGTAAAATGAGGAAAATATGTATAATTGTTATTATATGTTATTAATGATATTAAATAATTTCAAATTATCTTATAATGAAATTGGTTATATGTTATGATGATGAATCATTAGATAAAACTTAATGATTATCATTTTTGTTTAGTTTTGGCGGTTTTTCTATCACAAAGAGTCATTCTGTTTTATAATTATTTTAATGTATAAATATTAAACACAAAATATAAAAAGGTTTATAAAACAAAATTTAAAATCTATCTTCACCCATTAAATGGTTTTATTATCATCCTTGAAGGCGTTAATGGAAAATAAAAGTGCACCGCCAAAGATGTCAGTAGATTGACACATCACGGGCGACGATTTCATTTTTAGAATAAAAGAGAGAAATAAAAGAGTTTGAAAATGGATATTCCATCCAAATTATATAATTATATTATATAAAACATTATGGAGTTATCATGCCTTTGGGATAAGATATGGTGAGTATAAGAGAAGAAAAGGAATGAAATTGAAAAGAAATTAAAAGAAAAATGAAAAGGATTTTACCTCTTCAATCTCCCCTCCTTGGAACCGCCCCATAGAAAATGTTTTGGTATTTTGATGAGAAAAATAGATCATAGATGTGGTACATGGTCATGGGTAGAGTTTTGGGATGAATTTTGATATGGCCGAATGTTTTATAGGTGTGAGAAGAAGAGGGTGTGAGGGGAGGTATTTATAGTAGAGGAGAGGGGTGTTTCTCAAAATTTTAATCATGAGTTTATTATTTTCGATCAAGAAAATAAATAGTTTGATAATTATATCTCAATATATTAACATAATAAATTAAGGTTATATATTAAGGTTCTTTCATTATACTTACATCCACAATGACTAAAAAATTCATGTATTTAGTAATTGTTGAAAATTATCGTATTTTACTATTCATAAAAAATTCAACTATTTATGAAAATTAAAAAACATAACCCTAACCATTTTTTGATATGTATAATTAAAAAATTGAACACCATTTTATGAAAATAATTTTTGTAATATGGGTATTTTAAATTCCAATTAAAATCATGTTTTACATGAAAAATAAATATTTTAAAATAGTAACTCATTTGATAACACTATGAAATTTTACTTAAGGCCTCAATAAATTATCTATTAATCATATTAAATAAAAATAGTTATTTAGGAATATATTTTATAAAAATATAATTTCATTTAATTCATTAAATTATTCAAAAATTTGTAATTAAATATTTTGGTGTTACAAAAAATCCAACACATAATTAGTAATTTATAAAACACATATTTTATTATACTAAGATATATTTATACCATAAATTAATTTATAAGATGGTTAAACTTTATTTATACTTTCATAGGTGAGTATAATATTAATTTTGATGGTTTTCTACTCATAAGGTTCATTTTAATATTTCTAAAGCCATGTTTATATTTGATTTGTATATGTTTCTTATCATCTAGAAATATTTATTATTTTATTAATTATTAATTTATAATGCTTTTATTATGGTCTCTATGTAATTTTATGTGGTTTATACTATGTGAAATTACTATAATAAGGGATAAATTCAATTGATAAATGTTTGGGTCATTACATTATTCCCCTCTTTTGAAATTTTGTCCTCAAAATTACGTTTTACATTAACAAGAGTGGGTACTTCTCCTTCTCCACCTCCTCTGGTTCCCATGTTTCTTATTCGTATTTATGGTGCCTCCATAACAATTTGACATGTTGGGTTTTATTGTTTTTTAGAGCCTTTTCTATCTAATAGGTAATCATTATTGGCTACTCATAAGATATATCATCTTCCAACTGTACCACCTCTGAGTTTAGTACATGTGAGGGATCTGGTATTTACTTTCTCAAGAGTGATAGGTGGAACACATCATGATCATGAGCCATATTTTCTGGAAGTTAAAGGTGATAGTCCATTACTTTAATGTGATAAAGGATCTCAAAGGGGCTAATGTTCCTTGGGATTAGATTCCCTTTCCTTCTAAACCGCATGACTCTCTTCCATTGAGATATTTGAAGGAAGACTTTATCTCCAACGGCAAACCCAAACTCCCTTTTACGGTTGACATCTTAACTCTTTTAATTACTATAAGTAGGATATTATTCTATGTTTGAGCATATGAATAGTCCTTTCAAATTGTCCTTCATTTTAGGGGTGATAGTTCATTCAGAAATTTAATTCAATACTCAAAGGATTTTTAAGACTCCTTCCAAAATTAGATGTTAACCTCAGATCTTGATTAGAGTCAATCGTGAGTGGAACTCCATGAATTCTCACCACTTCCATCGCATATATCTTATCATGTTTTTCAAGTGAGCTATCTTCCTGAATAGTGATAAAGTAGGCATTATTGGTGAGTTGGTCCAGCAAAACCCATATCACATTATTTCCTTTGGTTTTCATCAAGAGACAAGTGAAAAATTCAATAGTGACATTCTCTCATTTCCACATAGTTATAAGAAATGGTTGCATTATCTATTTGGAATTATGTCACTCATCTTTAACATTATTACATATCATGCATCTTCAGATATACTCCACAATCTCCTAATACATTTTCTCCTACCAGAAGTTTTCTTGAAGATCAGGGTACCTCATAGTACTCCTGTTATGGATAGAGAACATTGAGCTATGTGTATTTTCCAATAGATTCTTCTTTCTCCTAGGTGAGGAAGGAACACATAGTCTCCTTCTAATCCAAATCACACCATCATCATCAATATAGAACTCTTTAAATTTCCATTCCATTACTGCATTAAAATTATTTTGTAACCCTAGATCATCATAATGTGTCTCATTAATCATTTCTAAGATAGATTTTTGGGAAATAGTTATGAAAGGTCAGATGTATTCCATTCAGTTATGATTTCCAAATCCATCATTTTCATGTCTAATAAGATATGGTCTTTCTCAATCCTCAACATGGATAGAGTATCGGGTTATATTCTTCTAACAGCATCATCTGTCTTGTTCTCCTTTCTAGGATAACAGTGAATAGAGAAATTGTAGTCTTTGATTAACTCTATCCAACTCCAATGAAACTTTCTATGACCCTTTTATCTGAATATATACTTTAGGAACTTGTAACTGGTATATATGTCACACTTCTCACCATAGAGGTAGTGACTCTATATTTTCATAAAAAAAATCACAGTTGATAGATCTAGATCATGTGTCACATAGTTATTCACATGGATATTCAATTATCATGAGGAATATGCTATCAATTTTTAATTTTTCAGGGGTACACAACCCAATAATTTCTTAGAATCATCATTTTATATCAAAAAATCACTTTTAGGTAATTTGAGTTTAGCTGTAGTAATTATACTATTCTTTATCTCATTAAATATTTACTTACATTCTTCTATCCAGACATACTTTACCCATTTACTTATTATCATAGATAGCATGATTGAAAATCCTGGGAAATTTCTCACAAAATGTAGATAGTACCCAGCTAAACCAAGAAAGCTATGAATTTTGGTGACACTATAGGGAATGTCTCATTCAATAATCACCTCTGTCTTCGAAGGGTCCATATTAATTCCCTCATTATTGATCACATGTCCCATGATTGTGAATTACTGCATCTATAATTCACACTTTCTAAACATGGCGTACAAATTATACCTCCTTAATGTCTAAAACACAAGCCTCAGATAATCTTCGTGCTCATCCTTTCTTTTGGATTACATGGTAATATCATCGATAAACTCTACCAAAAAAATTTAATGATTTTATAAAGACACTATGAATCAAATCCATGAATATTATAGGGGAATTAGTATGTTCAAAGGGAATCACTAGAAACTTGTTGTTCACATAGATTGTATAGAAGGAAGAATTCTAATTATATTAATTCTTCACATTTATGAAATGATATCCAGAATGATGATCCACCTTTGAGATGTACTGATATTCTCTCAATTGATCGAACAAGTCATCAATCCATGAAAGAGGATACTTGTTCTTTATCGTGATCTTATTGAGTTCCTGATAATCAATACAGAAGTACATTGATCCATCCTTCTTCTAGACAAACAGCACTAGCACACCCAATGGTGATTCCCTAGGGCGTTTGAACCCTTTATCCAAATTCTCTTTCAGATTCTTCATTAAATCCTCTAATTTTATAGGAGAAATAATATAGTTAACCATTGAGAGAGGAGTAGCTCCGGTTATGAGTTTATTTAAGAACTCTACCTCACATTGCAGGGGAAGTACAAGTAACTCATTAAGATATATATCATCATATTAATTCACAATGGAAATTCCCCCAATGTTTATAACTTTCTTTGACAAATCCAATTGAGAATAGTGTTATTATTAATAGGGAATCAACACCCACACCGTTGAAGGATTTTCAGAAGGCGATTCATGATCTTCTTCTCATTTTTAGTGGAGCACGAGATGGTTTGAAAAATGAAAATATATTTCATTTTAATGACTGTTGATATATTCTATATATAATGATATCCAATACATCCCCAATATAGCATAGAATTCCAAAAACGAATGTATTATGAGATTTTATGGAAGAATCATCCCCTATATTTCAATAAGAAAAGATTCCAACACTTGGGTGGCAATGATCTCACCACTAGGTCTTTTTTATAGATATATCTACCTCAAAATTTTGGAAATTCGATCAAATAGTTCTAGAAATATTGAAATATATAAATGAATTTGTATAACTAAAATATGATAAGAATTTTTCCACTCTTGAGTGAACAAGAAGAGTAACATGTATGACTTCATTTTCTTATTCCACTTTAGTAGTAGTGATGGTGTAGTCCTTACCATTCTCATTTGGACTTGGTGGTTGCTGAAACTGATTACCATTGAGGACTTGAGGTTGCATAGTTCCCTTGATCCCTATAGATGTTGTATTTGACCATGGGAAGTGCTCTCCATTCCATAACCATATTATCCTACTTCCTCATGCCCTTTTTACATTTATGAGTTTGGTGTTTTTCTCTCCAAAACATGATGTGTTTCCCCATCCCTTGAGGTGGTTCAAATTATTATTCTTCCCATATTTTTTACATGTGGGTGTTTTATTTTTCTTTCCACATTTCCCATTAGAACCTATAGATTTAAATTCGTTCTTTCATTTATTATCACCATAACCATGGAACCATTATACAAACTCTATCTCCACTTTGAGTGCACTTAAAACAACATCTTCATAACTACCAAAGTCTCGTATTGCAAGAGACTTTTGAAGGTGTGGTTTTAAACCAGTAAAGAATATATCAATTTGTATATCATTACTGATAATAAAACCCAAATTGTACCTTATGAGCCATGTGAAATTTTCTTCAAAGTACGTGGAAGACTATCCTTCCTTTTCTTTATCTCTATGAATTCGTTATATATCTGTTTTTATGAGTTCAAGGGAAATACTTGTTAAGAGACATTATCTTAATCTATTCACACTCCATCTCTTCAATTTTTTCAGTCTTAATGGTTTTCTTAATCAAATACCATCATTGATCAGCCTATCTATTTCAATGGTAAATGGCAAAAGTCACCTTCTCCATCTCTGAATAGTGAAACATAGAAAATATCTTCTCCATTGATTTGGCCTAATATTTTCTGAATATTGGATCATAATATACAATAATAATTGGTGGATTTCCCACACAAAACACTCAATAGGTAGTTTATCCTTCTTAGGTGATGGTAAAAATTTAAAATTATTCAGGTTATTGTTCATAACTTGAGACAAATGGGTAAGCAACACCATAGTATTTTTAACTCCACCTCCCAAATCATTGAGTAAGTCATTAGGGAAATACTTTAATTTCCCCTTTCATGTTTTTTGGCCTAATTTATCATGTTTCCCATCATTTTCTAAAATAAAAAAGGTTAGAATCAATAAGTCAATAATAATTTACCACTTTGTAAAATAAACTATAATGGAATATCTTATGGGATACTTATGTTTAGAAAATATTCATATGTGATTACATATAATTATTATCATAATATGGGTTTTTGTTATGGTTCTATAATACTAATACCCAAATTAACTAAACGATGCTATGATAAAAACCATAGTTACCAAGATTTTTCATATTAAATCATCCTAAAGAAAAACTATGTATAACTATTTCATGACTTAGATCCAAAGTTTCAGTGTTTGGGATAAATTACGACCGTGCATAACATTTATTAAATAAAACATCAACATTTAATTAATTCCTTATTAATTATATTCATAATGTCCCTTGTTCTCTCCTTAGTATAAGTAATCGCCTATGGATATAAATCAATGAATGTGGTGAGAGAAAATCCCAAAAAGAGGATTGATAATAATCATAACATCATTATCATTATCATGAGAGGAATAATTGGGTAAATGTATGAAATGTGGAAATGCATAAAAAATGAAACATCATAACTTAATTGTTAACTACCATACACAGTTGGGAACAAATATAGAATAATTTTCACTCATATTTAAATTTTGTCATGAGATAAATCACATTAAAAAGTATATTGGAATGCAATATATTTTTAGGCACAACCATCACATCATAACATTTACATTAATCTATATAAGTATAGGTGCACCGATCTCATCATTAAATTTTCAGTATCATGCATGCCACATAGAATGTAAATCAACATTGGACATAAAATAAATCATGGAAAGGAATTAATTTCATTCATAATTATAAAATCTTAAAAATTGGGTTCTAAATTGAAATAAGTAATAACATAATTGATATAATGATAATCAACTTTGAGTGAAGAAGAAACAATATCGATAAGTAAAAGTTGTGTTTTTTTGGAAGAAGATCTTTTTTGGAAAACATTATGATTTTCATAAACTATTTTTGAAAATGCTTATATACCAGAAAATATAGGATAATAATGAAAAATGATATTTATGGTTTATATATACTTAAAATTTTGTAAAAATAGGGAAAAAACAAATAAAGGGAGTTAGGTTAGAGAATTCCCCTTACCTAATGTATGAATGATTTCTTCACTTTAATATCCAATATAGACACAATATATTAAATAATTAACAAATCTAGAACCTTTTATACATTATTTTTATTCATTACAATTTTATTAAGTTCATTTATAGTATTTTAGATATGTTATATAGTTTAATTTCATCATTCAGGAGCATTCATTTTTTTGGTTTTCATGATCGGTTCACTTGTATACAAGAATGAAAGTTCATGTAAAATGAGGATAAATATCCTGATGTGTTATTAAAATTTATTAAAGATATTAGATATGTTTAAATAATCTTATAAATAAAATGGTTGTATTTAATGAGGACAAAACATTTCATAAAAGTTAATGATGATCGTTTTAGTCTGATTTTGGTGGTTTTTCGATCACAATGAATTTGTTTGTTTTAATAATTTAGTATTTGGTATTAATGTTACATACAGAAAAAAAATTGATTATAAAATATTATTTTTATTATTTTCAACCATTTAATATTTTCATTAACATACTTGAAGGCTATAATTGAAAATGAATGTTCATGCCCATGATGTTGGTAAATTGACACATCATGAGAGAGTTTTTAATTTTTAGAATAAAAGAAGGATATATAGGAGTATTATGATAAATCTTAACTTAACATGATAGGATTTTATTATATAAAATATAATAGAGTTATAATTCCTTTCGGATAAGATAATGTTAGTATAAGGGAAGAGAAGCGATGAAATTAAAAAATATTAAAATAGAAAGGAAGATGATTTTACCCCTTAAATATCTCCTCCTTGGGAACCTCCTTAGGGAAATTTTTTTGGTGGTTTTATAATTCCAATAGATCCAGGACATAGTATAGGGTATTTGTGAGAGGTTTGGGTAAAATTGGGACAATTATCAAATTATAATAGGTGTGAGGAGAACAGGGTGTGGATAGATGTATTTATAGTCGAGGAGAGAGGTGTTTTATCATTATTTTAATCATTATTTTATAATTTTGGATCAAGATAATGAATTGTCTAATAATTTTCTCTAAATAATTTCAAATAATGAATTATATTTTGAGATAAATGTTCTTACATCATCCTTACATCAAAAATGTTTCTAAAATTCTTGTATTTATAATTTATCGAATATTATCAAATTTTATTATTCATCAAACATTTTCATATTTAATAAAATTCCCAAAACATTTACCCTCTCTATTTTTTATGTGTATAATTCTAAAATTAAGTCCATATTATGAAAATAATTTTCTATATATTATTAATTTAATTTTTAATTAATATCATCATTTACATGGAAAATATAGATTTTAATATTATAACAGATTTTATAACACTTAAAAAATTACTTAAGTTATAAAAAAATCATAATAATATCATAATAAATTAAAATATTAATCTATAAATATATTTTATGAAAATAAATTTTCTTTTAAATAGTTAAATTAATAATTATATTTTAAATAAATATTTATGAATCAGACAAATGACAACACTTAAATATTGATTTTTAAAACATTAATTTACTTAGAATAAGATATAATTATACCATACATTCATTTATAAGATGCCTAAATTATATTTATACTTTCATGGGTGATTATAATATTCATTTTTTTGGTTTACAACTCATTAGGGTCAAATTATAATTAACAATGTTAGGTTACTATTTCATTGGTATAGGTTTCTTAACTTATAGAAATACATCGTATTTGAGTAATAATTAATTTATAAAGAATTTATTATGGTCTCTAAGTGATTTTATGTGGTTTATAATATATGAAAATACTATAAAAAGTGATAAATTCAATTGATAAAAGTTTGGGTAGTTACAATGATCAAAAATACAAAATTGATACACCAAAAAAGAAGCATTAGACTCTAACTCAACTTACTCAGGATCCAAAGAATGTGACCTCTCAGAGTTATAATACTGGACCTAAGAACCATGGAGTATATCATGAATGGACTGGTATCTCATATTAATATCCATCCAATATTTTTTCATCCCACATATCTCTAAAATATTGAATGTATTGATGAATCTTGGTGATACATACCTTTCTTCTGAATCTGTCGATGAACCAATCTGGAAAAAAATATAAGAAGACCCAATCTACCACCTATAACTATATAAGTTGGTTATGATGACCAGCATATGAATTATTACGAGACATATGCATAACCATACATATCCTAATTAGCTATACCAATTTCAATGTCCCCTAAATAAGATGAGGTACCAACAATATTTTCTTCCCAAACTCTAACCAGCAAAGTGGTGAACAGAAAGTCCAACCGTAGTGCTCCTCATAAGGATCCATTTGAAATGTTTGCTGGAAACTAGTTTAATAATTAAAATCTTCTAAATAAAATTTCTTTTCCTAAGAGCTTATAAAATAAAGTAAATATGAATGAATCATTTCATCTAGTACCTATATAGAACACTTGGACTGAATGTCGCTTTGAGGGTGGTATATTGTAATTAAAAGTACCTATGAGCCAAGAGCCCATTTTATCGTTTTATAGAACTAAGATGTGAAACATGTGTCCCTATCTCATATGAGGGTGAATGTAATCCCATAAAGGTATATGATCACTCAAACATAAATCCTCATAATTTCATCCAATAATATGGTCTCCTGGAAAAATATGAAGTGGGAAGCCTTTGTCAGCCTATCAATGATTACCCATACTTCTTTACCGCCTAGAGTTGATTTTGGAATTACCATCATAAAATCCATAGAGATGAAATCTCATATATATTCTATAATGGGTAAGAGTTGTGAGAGACCTATAGTTTGCAAGGGTTCCACTCTCACTTATGGATAAGAGGAATTTATTTTAATAAAACCTACAATTTTCTATTTCATAATAGTTCACCAATATGTGTATACGGTGTCATGATACATCTTAGTAAGTATGGGATGTAAATTCCACTTGGAAGCATGTTATTCTCACATCAACTCTTCTCATATTTCTGTAGGTACCCATACATTACCTTGGATATGTAGGATCTCATCCTTACCAAAAACCCAACCCGATGGCAAGACCATCACTTGAAACACTTTCCATTAGGACATAGCCTTTGGGCTCAGAAATTTTCCTTCACATTATTATATTCCAAATTGATGAGTTCGCTCCCTATATTATGAGATATATCTATTCATGGAACTCCTAATCATCTATATTTTTTTCAGAAATAATACCCATCAACATTCATTCACTATACGCTACTTGAAAAAAATTAGTTTAAGACTTTTGTATAATAGGGTCGGTAACTACATTTCACATACTTTGAATATTAGCAATTTAAAATCTTAAATAATTAATTTATTTGAAACGTTTTTGTTGTGTAGTTTTACGTCACACTTATTGAATATATATTTGAGGATTCAATGAAATGTGTATTCAATAAACCATTTCCCCAGCAATAAATATCTCCATCAATGAAAAAATGAATGGTATTTAATAATCCATGGTTAATAATCTAGTAATTACTATTATAAAAAATCAACTAATGAGGCCAATAAATTATGACTCATTACCCTTATATAAAAACATCTCCCATACCCTTTCCTGGTGATTCATAATTAATTATTTACCCTCTTCCAATATGAGGAAAAATTAGGAACAATGTTGTGCTCAAAATTCCCTTAAACTTTTGAATAGAAATCTCTTAGGATTCAAACTATGATATCCTTATTCCATTTTTTGTCAATCCTATAAGTAGTACTATAAGGTGTGATACATTATGAAAAAAATATTGTTAGTAACAAATTTTCCCTTAGAAACTCCTTATATAAAATATGTTGTTGGGATTCTCCTAGGAACAAAAAACAATCACCGTATCAAGATCCACATATTCCATTGAGTCCATGATAATGTGAAGCATGAAGTGAATTTTTTCAATCCAAAAGTTTCATTTCATGTTCATACTTTATAGTAATTATTGACTTATAATACTCAATATAAATTCATGGTGTTTCGGATGATGATGTCGAGTATGTGAATACACTATGATATCATCTATGAAAATGAACACAATAAAATATAGGTATGGAAAGAAACCCGGATTACTCAACGCCAAAATAGAAATTGGAACCCTCTTTATAATAAATGAATTAACTAAATACTCACATTAAAAATACCGCCTTCAAAAATAATTATGTTGTTTATTTGAAAGCATGACTCATAGATATTGATAGACTGATACCAAATTAAATTTTGTGAATACCAAAGCATTATGGTTCCGGTTAACAAGATCGTCAATATGAAAAATTGGATTCCGTTTTTGAACTATAATTTGATTCAACTATAGGTAATACACACATAGCCTCAGGGTAACATATTTCTACCCGAAAAGAAGCACAATTTTACCCCATAGATAAGTACTATGTTATATAAACCCTCTGGCTTCAAGGATCTCCAACTACCTCGTGAGTTCCTAAATATTGGAAGGTTTCATCCTATATAGAGGTTTAAACATCAGTTCAACTCCAGAAACAAGATCTATTTTGAATTCAACCTCTCTCTGAGGTGGTATCACCAAATATTTGTTAGGTAAAACATATCTAAATTGGTCCACCACTATAGGAGATAACAAATGTCATACTCCTCAATCATCAAAAAAATATTGGCAATTTGGTCCAACAAACTACCCATTCCATGATTCTTAGTTATAACAGGACTTTTCAGGACATCCCAATCCCCTTTATGAAGATAGATACAACCCTTATGAAATAATAAGGAAAACATTTAGTGATAAAAAACAATATGGGATCTATAAGTCACTAAATATTATATCCTAAAAAACATGAAAACTTTTCATACCTATGATGAAATTTTTTCATAAGAAATAGTAAAAAGTGATCTTAAGGGGGAACTCCTTTCATTAAGGAACACATTCTAACCATACTCCAAAAACGAGTATCAAGATTCATTACCCCCCACAACATTACATTATATTAAAAACAATAAATTATATTAATGATGAAAGAAATAATGTGTATGAAAAGATTGTATCAAATAAAAAAGTACTAGAGTCGAGGATACTAAGATCATACATTTCACTACAAATGTTTTCACACACTTCTTATTAGGTATCGGATACACAACATGTAACTGACCAAATCTATGACCATGAGATACAACTTGACCACCTTGAGTTGGTATAATCTTCTAGCTCTACACATAATAAGCCTATATTCCTCAATATTGACCACTACCTCAGTATGATCAGCCAATGGTACTCTATCATTCAGTTTATCATGGTACCACTAATCTCAGTCTATAATTTGGATTCGGTGCAGATCTTCTCCCAATGGGAATCAGTGGAATGGTACTTTATAATCTCAAATGATGTCCAATTTTCCCATCGTCTTGTAAAATGACTAGATCAATTTCACAAAAAGTATTCAAGTGACATTTACTTCCTCACTTATGGAATGCCACAAAAATACCAGTGTGTACAATATTAATGCCACTACCCTCATATGAAATTTGGATGTGATGTGTCATGAAAATAGATGATACACTACCTAGACTATAAAATTAACCAGAATTCCTTACATCTTCAACTTCAGTCACATTACACTCAGTGATAATGACATAGTTACCCATCTTAAAGATAGTATTAAATCAGAAGATGTTCACCAAATATCAGATGGAATATATAAACCCTTCATCAAAATATATACCCCTAGATAGGTCATTACCAGTAATATTGGATATGTAGCACTAAATCTCAGTGAAACAATAAGAGTACTCCCAAATAGACATATCTTCATACACTAGATGAATTATTTCCATAGTTGGGTAATTCTCCAATGTTTGGTGGATGATTTAGTCATAGAAACTAGTATTAAAATTTCTACAGACCATGAATCAATGTAGGTTTTCATTCATGAAAACAACACACCATCAAATTAAACACCCCCAGTGATTATAAAGTGCAAGATTTACCCTCATTTCTATAGGTGTCTCTAGAATCTTAAATATTGAGAGTATGGCCTCTAACAACGTTTCATCTACCTTTGTATTCACTTCCCTCAAAAAAATTATTGGTATTACTGTTGAACTCCCATGTCAACTCGGGCATAGATAGTGAAGGAAATTGATATCCCAATATTAACTACACTAATAGGAAACTCACTTTGATCTATTAATTAGTTCCTAGTCTACCTATAATAGATTTTACTATTAGAGGTAACCCTAGTAGAACTACTGAAGGGTAAGGTCCCACCATATAAGAAGGATGGTCATTGAAACATTCCTAGAACTTAACCTGAGGAATTCATGGAGTCATATATCTATAATTCCCATAAAATTCCTCAGAAAAAATAGTGGATATATGGGTTACTTATAGGAAATAATAATAGGCTGAAGACCTGAATATTAAAGACACACTATCAAACCACCCAATTCTAAAGCTAATTGTTAAAATAAAATTTGATGGTAAAGTCATATGGTTCGTATGTATGGGGTTTTGAATAGATGTTATAGATAGAAAGATTATTTATATTGTAATTGGTATCGCTATTTAACAATAACATTTTCCTTTAAAAGTTAAAATATTATAAGTATCATATATAGTGGTTTAGTTAGATGAATTTTCTATTCCTAAGTTAAAAAGGAATAAGACTTATAATTCCTAATTAGCATTTCATGTAATAACCACCAGCCTTTTAAATCCCATATGAGGATATAAGAATTCCACATTTGATTTCTTGGTTATAAGGATCACCATTCTTAATTTATATAGGCACAAAACATATAAATTACATTTGGAATCAATTTAATCACAACCAATTACATGTTACGGCTCATGAAACTATGTTTTCATGGATTAACCATGTAATAATTGGTTATTTAATGTTTCAACATTAATTTTTGTATGATAACACTATTTTTTGGAGAGTAAACTATATGCAGCCAATTATTTCTTCATTTGTTTTCTATAAATTCTAGAAAATTTATATGTATATTTATTAAATTAGAAAAAAACCAATAGGAAATCATTAAATGAAATATAAATGGTATGAAATATGAATAGAATATATATCTCTATAATACAATGTTGATTCATGAGGAAATTCTCGTCATTACCGACCATAAGTTATACCTACGGTTCTAGAGAACCATGGGTATAGGTCTTCCAAAAAAACCCAATACCAACGATTCTCCAAAACTGTGGGTATAGGCCTTCGGAAAATAGCCTATACCCACCGTTCTCCAAAACCGTGGGTATAGGTGAACCTATACCCATGGTTTTTGGAGAACAGTTGGTATAGGTTCATGTACTATCCCTATACCCACGGTTTTTTGCAAAACCGTGGGTATAGGCCCATCTTACAGTAGTCGTGCATTACCCAATGGTGAAAGTAGTAGAAATGTTGTGGGAATAATACAGAACAACAAGTTCCAAACCTGGGGACTTGACTTTTCCCACACACATGGGCTCTCTACTTCAAGGCATGGATTATTTCCAATTTCTGACACATCATTGTCTCTTGTTAAAAAATCCTGAATTGTAAGAGAATGGAAAATAAAACCAATTTGATTCCTCTTTTTCACATATTTGGAACTATACACTCATAAGTAACCAAACCCAGTTGTCCACATAGCCTAAAGCATACCACTATGTAAGCTAGTGGATAGTAACTAATAATGAGGGACTATGATGATATAGTGGGGATACTATACACTCTTTATCAGTGTTCATCACATTGATAAATAATTAAAAATTAGTTAAATATAATAAAAGGGAACAAAAATAAACAATCCAAATAATATTGAACATAAATAAGTAGTAATTTATATCATATAGATGATTTCCTTACTATAAAAAAGATAGTTACTTGGAATACATAAAAGAATACATACAATATAATACCAACATATAGGAAAGGTAATTAAAATTTTAAAGAATCAATCTCCAAGGGTATCTCGAGTACTAGATGGGTCATATACTCCAAAGATCACTTATTAAAGGAAAATCATTCTCCAGTGTTTTTTGATTTCCCATGTCTTTACATGCATATATATAATATTCTAGAGAAAGAAAGTGGATGCCTGAAAAGGTTGTGGGAAATAAATAGTAGGACACCATCAATAGTGTCTAATGAAAATGTAGCTTGTCAGTATAAGTAAAATTAGCTTGAAATATCAACATACACATAAATGGATAAAATGTAAAAAAAATTGATCATGAAAAAATAAATACCACCACCATGTGATTAAGAAAGTTATATATGATTTTAAATAATTTTATAAGTAAAAGAACCTAGGGAACAATATCCAAGGCTTCTTCATCCGGTCTAAACTAAAATTACAATGTATCCTTGGTATAGACTTTATTAGTGTCTAAGGAGATAATCCATAGTAGTCCCCATCAATGGAAATAAAGTCAAATCATGAGAGATCATCCCATGAGTACTTAATTAATAGAGTTTTTTAGGTGAATCGTTAGTGTCAGATCAAGGAAGTCAAACGTATAAGGCTTTGACTAAGTCCAAGGCTAGTGTTCCACTTGGGTTTCATATCAATGAATTTTTTGGAATCCTACAAGTTATCTCAAGTCATTTCAGGTCGAGAATTATAATCATATTAAAGGAAGGACATGCCTTTAAAAATATAATCATGGTCTATAAACAATAAAAACATAATGTTTAATAAGTAAGCATGGGATACAAAAATTATCAATGTCCTTTTAAAATATCATTTAAATAATTTCATTAATCACTTCTTATAAAAGTTATAAAAATGGACAAGTTGTGTGTCCATATCATTTAACAATTTATTTAATTCAATTATGGAATTCCACTAACTAGTGGAAAGATTGTCACACTATTGGGTGGTTTTTCCAAAATGGGAGAATTGATGTATTTATATTTTAATCAAACATACCCTAATATGTGGTTTATATAGAGTTCATCAACCTCAAACAATTTAAATGTGTTCAAATAAGGTTCTAGGTCATGATATCAGAAAATAAATGAAGGAGTTACACATTTAAGAGGTAAAGTTCATAAATTTCAGAGTGTAACATAATTGAAAGTAATTATTAGGACTGTCACGTTTAGTGAAAAGTAATAGATCATCTACCATATCCTAATGGTAGACTCCTCATCTATTATCAGACTCATTTTTGAGATGGAATAACAGAAAATAGAAAACTAGACAAACAATTATAAAATATGGTATATTAGGTTGCATATATATAATGTGAAGATAGAGGTAAAAATTGAGAAATGAATCATGTAAATTATAATGAGATATATTCAACATGATGAAAAATGATCGAATAATATTTTATGTGAGTAATATATATCTGATCCAAATAAGAAACAAAATTATATAGGTCTAACATGGGGCTACTATTCATTTTGGGGAGGAGGAGAATGATTATTCATGCTATAAAGGAAGGATAGGAAAATAGTAATATCCATATTTTTTAAGCGGGTAATGGTTTTCCCATGTAGTTTTCAAAACTATACATTAACCATCCATACCTACTACCCTTATTCACACCCCTCAAACAGTTCATGTGAATGGTTGGACAAATAATGTGAAAACTATGTTCTTTGAACTATCTTGAATACCATAACCCACAATGTCTAGGTGAATTGTAAGAAGTACCATGCATAAACTATGAATCGGGTACCTATAGTAAATTATTGTTTTGTAATGGTAATGTGAGTCATATTTCATGGTTTTACAAAAAATGATTCACCTTTTTAGGGTCCAACATTTTTTACAAACTATGTGCTAGTTGTGATACACCCCCTTTCTTTCTAAAATCTCAAACTCTAGGGCCTGAACTGTGGGAAAACTCTTTTAAAACATCCATGATCTCATTAAAAACTTAAACATAGATAAAAAATCGTTTTTACAAAAACAATATGATATTTTCCACTATAAAAATCATATATCTAACAAGAAACATCTCTATCCTAATCCACATGGGGAAATTTTGATTATTTATGATACTTTAATGCAAAAAAGTGATAATAAAAAATTGACTGCACCTTCTATGTATATAATGATTCTTTTAATAGATACACTACTCTCTTTTTTTCGACTCTTAAAATGAGAAAAAATTATTATTGTACAAATAATATATGGCATAGATACTATCATATAGATCATGCTTCTCATTATCGTCCAAGTAAGGGAAGGATCGAATGATTTTCTATCTTCATACTTCACAATATTTTTTATAAACCCTATTAGAGTCAACAATGGTTTTTAATTATTTACAAAAAATTCATTTAAAAGATCTCTTACATACTTAGTTTGAGATATAATGGTATATCCCATCCTATGAACCACATGTACCTCAAGAAGTAACTGAGTTCACATATTATAGATATTTCAAACTCTTTGATAGTCAATTTAGAAAATTATTCCTTATAATTATATGTACATATAACAAATATGATACCATCAACATACAAAAGAACCATGAAATTTTATTCTTTAGATTTTTCCATATATATACTTTCATTAAAAAAACCCATTATAGATTCCAAATTATTTTAGTATGAATCTAATAAATAATACCATTTGTATAGTGCTTTATTTACGCCATATATGGCCCTTTTAAACATTTAGACCTTTTCTCATCACCAAAAATTATGAATCCCATTAGTTGTTTAATATAATATTACATTTGGGCTATACCACTAAAAAATAATGTATTAGAATCCATTTGAAAAATCATGAAACCACTATAAATAGACATTAAAAAGAATATTTTTATTTACTCAATTTGATTCAATGGATAAAAAGTATCTTTAGTATCAACCCCATTATTTTGATCATATCCACTACACATTAGTTTTTTCATATTTCAGATAACATTTCCATGTTTTTCAAAATTATTTTTGAAGATTCACAATGTTGGAATCACATTATGATGTTCCAAAATTTTAAAATATTCCTATATAAAATTATTATTTTTTTCAATCTCTTAATTCGGGACTCAAACCCATGGTTCATATTTTGAATCTTCCTCAAACAGTGTTGGTTCCACCATTAATAGTAAAGTATTTTTCTCTATATTTCTCATCCTTTAAGTCTTTATTTGCATGAATCTATCACTAATAATGTTTTATGGATTAACATATGATCTCATGTTCCCCTTTTCAAGTTCAAGCTAGCTATATTCAATAATGGGTTCTTCCTTTGATATATCCTATAAATATTTATCGTCCACATCACTCTCTATAACTTATAAAATTGTACATGATTTATTTACGTCCTCTTTATCTTTATATAAAATTTTATAATTTGTGTCTCTATACTTCTAAATATCTTTTTCCTCAATTATTTTGAAAATGTTCTCCCTATTCTTTTACTTATCCTATTTTTGAAGAATATCATAGCCTTGTTCTTTGTTGAGTATCCAAAAAAATACACCTTCATTTGATTGATCATCATATTTTATTTGATTTCATTCTTTTTGGGATATAAAACTTAACTATAAATATGTAAAAATTATTCAATTAATTTTCCTTCAATATCGCATCATAATTGGGTTCCATATTCCCCAGGGCTTATAAATGAATAATTTAGAGCATACAATACAACTTTTACTATATACTTAAAATAATAATAATAAATTAAACATTCAATGAGTAATGATTTGTCTATATTATATTCTAAAAATAATTCTTTATTAAAAAAATTATATATATATATATATATTTATAACTTATTAAACTAATTAATTTAATTCATGTTTATTGTAATAGTTTACAATATCAATATAGGTGTACTCTATTTCATTGTTCTGTGGAAATGTATTAATTTTTTGGCATGTCTCATTTTGGAATCTTCTCATGTACCACTTCATACATACTATGACTTGTATCTTTATTTTCAAGAAAAAGGAATATTTTATTTTAATCTAGTTATTGATGAAATGTATGGAATATCATTCTGAATATGTTTTACCAATATTCATTAAAACTCCTCCATTATTGTTGAATAGATCATGTATAATAAAGTTCATCTATTTATTAATCCTATATGTACATTTTACGATTTTTTCATCGTAAATGCATCACCTGTCTTTTCATAGTCACTCTTCTAACATTGAATTTCAACTAAAACTCTTGTATTGGATATCTTTTCCCTGGTTTTTTGGTGTATGTGACCTAACTTTCTTTTAAATTATTTCTTTTATTTGATGAATTATGTTTCCCCACTCTCCTTTGCTGAGTAATTATAGATTCACCATTAAAATTTCTTCTAAACTTATCAAAGTGTGACATAGTGTGGCCATGATATCGATATAATTGACACTTCATACGAAGAAAAATTTTATCTTCTTCATTCATCCAAATGTCCCCAAACTTTTTATAAATCCTTAGTTGGTGAAATTCATTCAAGATTCGTGGATTAATGTTCTATCTGTGATTTACGTTATTCAGAGAGAGCATTGTTCAATCATTTAATGAATTATTTTTTATTGTAGAGTCACAAGAATTCTAATTCATATTATTCAGATATATCATTGTTGGTAATTTAGATCTCTAAAAATCGTAATGAACCAAACTTTTACCTACAGGTATGGTTCTCTCCACATATATAGTGGAATTAACATCTTTAATTACTCAATTTACCCATTCTATCAATTCCTTATCCGTGAACCACATTATGTATAACATCATCTATAGATAACGTGATTTAATAGCATGTTCAATTTTAATTATTAAGGGAAATAATCTTCTTCAAAGAGATCAATATTCGTAGATCACCTTTTTAGTATTTCATTTTGGTCATTGCTCATCATCTTGAAAATCAAAACATATTATAAATTCACATAACTAGAAAATTGATTATCTAATTCATCCTATAACCTATCAGTATATGTTTCAATTTTATCCACATAGAAAGAATGATATTTTAGAAGACTATAACTATTTTTATTTTTCTATATTTGAAAATCAGGCTCTTCAAGATCTCCCTAAGTTCTTCCTTGAGATCAACTAATCCTTTAGGGTCATCGATTTCTTCTAGTTTAGTATCTTCCATCTCAACCATAAGCATCATAATATATTATATAATATAATTCCATTCTATTTTAGATTCCTAAAGATATTATTCATTATCATTTTCTACTTTTCTTATAAAGACCTTAATTTGAAATTTATTTCTAGATAAACTCCATGTTTTAGGGTATTTTCAAGGGGGGTATAATTGAGGGATAATGTGTGAATTTGTATTCACATTTTTCATATTAAAATATAAATGGACACATTTCTATAATAATACCCACTTTACGACACAAAAAATAATCCAATGGATACATTCCTTTGAATATAACATATAATATCTTGAATTTATTATATATAAGGGAGATATGTTCACCACCGACATCCCCTTGTCGATTTTCACCTTTAGAAATATTAATATTATCCATGTATTTGAATGAAATGTCCTTTATTGTCTAAATTTATGTCCCTTATATAATAACCACCATTTCAGAAGGCAATAAAATGATTATTAGGTCATCTAGAGAGATCTTGGACAAATCCCACTCTATTAAAAGATGTGACTTCTGGATTGTACGTAGGTTGAAACCATCAAAATATATTCTTAGAAATATTGTTACTCTTTATAAATTCCCCATGTCATTTAATATCTCTAAAACATTCAGTGGTTCTGTTCAATAATCCCTTAATATTTAAATGTGGAAGCATTTATAAATAGGAAAATATGTTATATAGGACCTATTTCATGGCCTCTTTCACCTTACTATGACCATAATATATTTTAAAACATTTCCCCCACATGGTCTTAACACTAGTGTAGCACATCACATTCATTTATATATATATATATTCTAATTTATCTCAAGATAAATAATTTTTAGATTTGTCACTGATATCCATACATTTCTTATCAACATCACTCATATACTATTATATATCTTCACTAAATTTAATATAATTAAATTTAGTTGAATGTCCATACTACCCGATAATCGAATATGTGATATCAGTCTATTCATCCATATCTAGTAGTTTCCCCTACCAAATAGAGAGCTTCTATTAAATTTTAGGAATTCTCTATCATAAGAAATTATTAATGATATATTTAAATCCAAGAACCTCGTTATGATAACACTTGTTTTACATTGATATCCCATGTGAGGGGAGTGGTGAATCAGGGTGTTGTCAATTTATTTTTCCTTAAATATATCTTACATATTTTCTGGTAGAAACTTATTAAACCAACCTAATTATAGTTCACATTCACCAATCACACAAATGATCAATAGAACTTGAAACAACAAAAATTATTTGGTTCACCATGAAGGTATTTTCCAAGGATAATATACTGATGATGATTACATTATACTAAAATCTGACAAGATACAATATATTCTTTATATTATAATTTTTCATCCATGGTAACACTATATAGAGTGTACTTCTATTACAGTGAATTCTAGGATAGTTCACTACCTCCCTCAGATCACTTCAGTTGAATCCTCCTATCATAGTACGCAAGATAATATATTCCTCAGTTTAATGAAATGATGGTCACTTATATGTTTTCATGATATTATTCCATGATTTACATTATCATATCCATATTTTTATGTTCCAATGTACTACATAATCTCTAAAATACCCACATTTGTTTTTTATGGAAGAGTCCCATCCTGAAACATCCATACGTGAAGTAACCATGTAGAAAAATGTATTTTTGATACTAATAATGATAACTAAGTAATTTATAACACCTATAGATTTTTTGAATTATTTTTTTCGAATTAATTTAACCTTTTTTATATTTTCCATTTTACGCAACACTGAATTTAATTTATTTTATATTAAACCACTATGTTTAATTTGAGTTATATGGAACACATAGTTAATCATGCACTACATGAAATGTAAAATTTATCTTTCTCTACATGTATCACCAATTCTCGCTTTCATTATATACAATAATGACTTTCCTCGATGGCTTGCATAACAAACAAGACCGAGTTTTACCGAACAATAGTATATCATTAAAATGTCGTTACATAGTATAATAAGATATAAACAAGCTATTAAATTAGATTCTATGAATATTATTAACTAATTTATTAAAATTTATGGTTTACATAATATAATATAAATTCATAGGTGACCAATTAATTATAAATGAAAATGAAAACCAATTCAATATAAATGGAAATATTATTATTTTCATGGTCACAAAGTTGTTTTACCTAAATAAAATATCCAAAATAAAATTAGTGAGTTATATTAATGTAATATATATTATATATATTTAATCCTATATTTTATATATTCATACAATTTATTTTATAGACATAAGATAATAACAAACCCAATTTTATGCTTAAAACATATATTTTAAAAATGTAGTTTTACCACCTCTAAACGGATAAGCCATTATAAATCCCAAAAATAGAACATAAAGGGAATTAATATTTCAAAATAAACATCACAATTTGAATAATAATAAAATATTAGGTTAGGATAATTTTTTGGTATTTTTCTGTAAGGTTTCATTTCTTAATGAATAGTTAAAACTACTAGATTTTATTTCAAAACTACTTTTGCAAAGAATTTATTTATAAGGATAAATTATATTTTAAATTGTTTTCAATGTTTAATTAGACAATTTTTTATTAATTAATATAATTTAGGTCATTTACATCCATTTCACTTTGAAATTGAATATAAAAACTTAGCAAACTTTTGAATGTTTTTACTTTAAAATCCCAAATTGTCCACCCTACTATAGGATTAATTTTAAATTAAATTTTTCCAATTAAGTGTTTTTTAATTATCAAAATGGATTCCATATTTTTTATAATCATAATTTATATTTTATAATAATTTCAACTTTTTTTACCTAAATGATTAGTGAAAGTGATTAATATTAATTTCAACTGTTTAGATAAAATTAGGTTAATAAAGTAGTAAACCATACATTTATGAAAAAAAATGACAATGACACCTTTAAAACACCCATAATATGGTAATAATTTCTTTATTAACCTTATATTATTATTTTTTATTTGGTATGAATTTTTTTAGTTAAAAATGTGGGTGAACCTATCTTGTTTTCAAAAATGTCAAGGGTGTCCTTACCCTTCCCTATAAAAGGCCTCCAACTTTCCCTCATCTTCAGAGATCTCCAACCACTTAGTACCAAATATTATCTCCCATATCCATCTAAAAATACCCCTAAATTACTCCTTGAATACTCCCTTTTGGAATAAAGAAATCAGAGGAATCCTTTTCGCACAAACTGAATGGACTTACCCAATTAAGTGATAACATCCTCTCTCAAGCTCCATTATTTTTTATTTTCTTTCTTCACTTCATCCACTCTCTTTATTACATGAATTAATAATTCCGCCATTATCATAAATATAATTTGATTTTTTACATTAAGGGTTCGGCCTACACTTACAAACACCTCCATCTAATGGGTATTGACCATATTATTTATGTGTACGGCGAACTACCGCCTCACTAAATAATGATTGTTCATTTTTCCTTTACCTCCTATCATGGTGAATATTATGATGGAAAATATTTTTATATATGTTATATATTAAATTTATAATGAATTTAATCATTTAAAAAAAAATTCAACACATATCTTTATAATTCCCATTTTGTGTAAAAACAGTAATTTCATTTGAGAAAGTGTGAACAACCTCACCCCCAAAGTGATTTGATTCAATCATAGACTACATGAAATGTATTAAGGATGAATTTAGTTAAATTATATTATATATATGAAAAATTAATTCTAATTTAATTTTATTATATATATATATACATATATGTATGTTTCATTATTTCTTTTTATATGGAAACAAAAACTGAAATAATGAGCAAGAGTACATACAGCTTACAGTCTGCATGATCGGTGTATTCAATTTCATTCTTATATATTATATATATTAATATAATGAAAATATTTTGAATACAAATGATATTTTTATCATGGTTTATATTTTTTAAATCATTATATAACTATAAGGTCCAAATATATGACAAAATAATGCACATGCGTAGAATAAATTGAATATTACCGAAAGTGAACACTTAACATAGGATTGTTAAAAAGAGGATAGTATAAGTTCATAATATAACCATTTATGGTATTAAATATAATAATATAATTAATTAAAATATGTATAATAAGTTTTCATTTATTATACAGTTGTTTTGTAGGAATACAACTATATTCAAGGAACAAAGTTAGGGATTTTCATCTCACTTTTTATTTCAATGAGATACATATTTCATTAACCACCAATTAATTTTGTGTGGTGTGTTTACATACAATTGATGTATTAAATGATTATTATAATTAAATTTAGTTGTATTTAAATATCCATTCAATGGTCTTTATTTCATGTATTTAATGTTTCAAAAGGTCCCAAATCGGTAAAATAGTTTTGTTTCAATTTACCTTCTTTAAGAAACTTGCTTTTTTATACACCAAACTTATTTTTAGAGGTGAATATACATAAATTTTAAATTAAATATCATGAATATAATTCTTATAAATATATTTTACATCATGCAATTTCATTTTCATAAAGGAGAGTATAATCCCAGGTAACCGAGAGATAAAATTTAATTGAAACAATCTCATCGTATTTCGAGATTTCATATAATTATGCTTCTATTGTTGAAATATTATAATCAATATATCAAAAAAATTCATGAATTTTCATATCCCTGATTTATTCATGATATAATCTTGTATCGATACCATTTTTCCACTCTACGGTACATAATATAGTTAAGAAAGTGTTCTTAAGAAATCCCAACATTAGCCTATCTTTGGTCAGAAATCTATGTTCCTTATTACCAAGTTTTCAAAGAAAAATATTTTCCAAAAAAATATTATAATACTATCCTATTATCATTAAAATAAATTTATACACATTTTTAACTTTTAAAAAAGTCATCCTTAAAATGGAATATTCTTGTCATTTTTTATCAAGTCACTTTTCTGCAATTTTACATGTAAATATTTTTTTAGGAATAATGACCGACATTACCTTGAAGCTCCCATTTCAAGAATAAAAATTAATTATTTATAAAATAAAATACCTCTTAATAATCTGGATATACATTTATTTATGTGGTTTTGAATGAGAAATGTTTTCAAAAAAATTTATGTTTAGCTGTGCTCCATTTAATAGTTTTTAAATCCACTTTTTCTTTTATTTTTAATAAAAGGATTTTAATTTTTTTCAATATTAATTTTTTCAACAAAGTTCCCATTGAAAATGGTTTTAAAAATATATTCAATATTATTATATATTTTTCAATGATTTTTTTTAATTTTTCTTCAATATTTCTTTATAATTTTTCATGTTTATTTTCAAGAAAATGGTTTTCAAATGGGTTAATTTTTTAAAGAGTATTTTTCAAAGAATAAAGAATAATTTCCTCAAGAAAGGTTTTCAAAATATCCTTATATGTTCTTATTCATCTATGATGACATTTTTTTATGTTACTCATTCCCTTATAGGAAATTATGAAAAGGTTCAATTCATATTATTTCTTGAAAGGTTTATGTTTTGATTGAATGATGATGAAGATATTTTTTATATTTCATGAGTTATATTCTTGTGAAAAACTTATTTTCAGGGGTTATTCCTATGATGTATTTATTATTAAACCCATTTCTGTTCCATAGGTTATGATATGGTAACATATTTATGATACCCATTTCATTTCATAGATTATAATATGATTTTTTTATGATTTTATGTAATATGTATCTCTGATTTCATTATGATATTGGTGGGACCAATATCTCTATCGAATGAATTGGGTAAGGATTAATAACTCATGATATTGACATGGATTGAATGATAAATGAACTTGGTTTAGTAATACAGGGCTGGAATGAAAAATAAACTCGGTTCAATATTAGAGGGTTTGAACTATGAGTGAACTTGGTTCAGTAATACATGGATAAAATGGTGTGTGAACCCTGTTCTATAAAGGACTTTGTCCCCAAATATCTCCTCAACAACAATGCATTTACGATAATTGAAATCATTATATATTCTTATGTGTTTTTCACAATTCCATTTTTTTTCTATGTTATGATTTCATGGATTATTTTGTTTATTTCATTATGATTCATTTCTTATGAAAAACCATGATTCATGTATATAATCTTTGATATGTGGGGTATGATATTTTGTTTTCATGATCATGTTCTTATTCCCCTATGGTCATGTTTATGCATACAAGACTCCCTTACTATGTATGTAAGTTGACCACTTTTATTTTTCCATCCCTGGGTTATGAAAGCATATCTATTGTATGATATTTCTAAGATGGTTTATAGAATAGAGAACCTAGTGGGAGATAATTTACCTCACTCATGTACCAGTTTTTATGTTTACGTGATTCCAAAGGCACAAAACTAATACATTTTTTTCATCCCTTTGTATAATATTTAATGTATTCTGGAAGTGTTATATAATGTCTATGTATTTCAAGACATCTTCACTTTAGTGTATCAAAATCAATTTTATCTGGTTAGGATTTTTTATTTACCTTAATGTATTGGATAAGTGTTTTGTAGGCTATGGATAGAGGGTAAAGTTTCAGAAATTCTTATCATCTTTAGATAGATGGCCAGTCTGAGATGAACATTAATACACTATAATACATGTGGAGAAATTTCTCTGCGTATTTAAAAGGAGATTTGGAATAATACCTTCCATTGGAGTAATCCTCATACAACAATAGTTTTTACTATAGAGATAAGATGTCTCCTTATAAATCCATCCATGGTAGAAAGTGAATAACCCCAACACGGTGGAATGAATTGGGTGAAAGAATGATATTGGGACATAATATAGTTATAGAAATGGTAAATAAGGTTAAATACATTCAATAACACATTATATCACCTCCAAGATGAAAAAAAAAATTATACTGACAACCATTGTAAACATCTATTATTTTTGGATGGTGACAACGTTTTCCTTCAAATATCTACCTGGAATAGGGTTATGATATTTTGAAATAAGAAAATGTTAACCCCAAAGTTTATCAGTCCTTTTGAAATTCATGATCATATGGGGACGGTAGCTTATCGATTGGAACTTCAACATAATGACTCTCAAGTTAATGATGTATTCTATTTATCTCTCTTAAGTAAGTGTATACCATGTCCATTACATGTACTAAACTCAGAGATCATACCACGTGGAAATATTATTCCTATGAAGAATAACCAATAGAGATTCTTGATAATAGAGATAAAGTGAATTAAAACACAGCCACTCACCTCGTAAAAGATATATGGAAAAAATAAAAATTTGATAAAGCTACATTGGATCTAGAGGATGGGATGAGGTAGAAGTATCCTCATCTTGATATATCATAGTGACAAAGGATGTACATTTTCAAGTAATAAATGGGCACCCATCTGATACCACCTACTTGAGCCTAAGCTAGATATCTGAAATGAGGTTCTTGTTCAAGTCATAATGTATAAACAAGTATGTATAAAAGAATCATCCAACATTAAATAAGACCTTAATATTGTGATTTAGATTGGAGATCACATTTCCATGACATCATAATCATTGTAAAAATATAATTAAATTAAATAAAAAATGAAGCAGACGTTAACTCCTTAAATATTTCAATTCCAGTAATGGAGTCCTGATCCCATCCAAGGCGTTCTAATAAAATCCCAAGGGTTTCTATGGGTTTCAATGAATAACCCAATACCATCGATTCCATACAAGGAAACCCATATGGTGCCCCTTGTATCACTCAAGGGATGATGACATTGATACCACACCAGGTATCTCACACAGGGGATCAGGTATCACTAAAGGCATGTCATATTAATTTTTCCAAATGGTTAAATCCGTGGTTTCTCCACTAGGGAACTAGAATCACTTATTAGTATGAAAATCCGCACATAGATCCTATAACTAAAAATCCAATGTATCACTCCCGATACATCAATCATATCCAAACAATAATAGTGAGTCTATCCATTGAATCCTTAATTTTGCACACATGTCCTCTCCTGGATCATATGAAGTGATCTATATTAACCAAGGCACATCACAAGGGAAGGAAAGTTCAGATAATCATACGTCATCAATAGTGAATGATAATGACTCATCTAAAAAATCTTTCAAAAAGATACCATTCAAGCGACTAGACATGGAATAAGGAATTAATCATGACATAAGCTCAAGGATCCAATCCATGATCACTAGTCAACATACATTAAAAACAATGAAAAAAAATAATATTCACAAGGAATTGGAATATAATAACAAATCAGGTCACTCAAAGAAAAATAAGCAATAAGCACTTAACAAAAAACAACAAGCTAAAGATAAAAAATTAACATAAATCATAGTGTATAAGAAATGATATACAGATCATAAAAAAGAGTCTATAGGTATAACTAAGATGGAACATTCCATTTCATAAGTCAATGTGACATGGAACACAAGGAACAACCTCAAGAGGCTAAGGAAAAAAGTTTAATATAAATCGTACATCATAATATAAATGTAGGAAGTATCATATGGAATGAAACATGGGTATTATTACAATTACATAAGCAATTAAACATAAGGAACATCAATTTCAAATTGAAACACCCAACATTATCATTTTTTATGAAGATCAAGGGTTAATCTCATGGTCATCCATTTGTCTAAATTCATCTTTTAATTTAAGTAATTTAATTAAAATTCCATTAACATATGGTAATAAACGATTTAATGCATATAAAATAGTCTATTCAAGGTTGAATATCCAATGGGGTGGTCAAATATGAATATAATGACCAACATATGGAATTCCCTATAAGAAGAAATCACATAGGACATGAAAAAACAACTAATTTACTTTATTTAACAAGGGAAAATGTCGATGAAAGGTATCGGGGGGACAAAACAATGCTTAATTTAAAATATGACAAATTCATGAAAAATATCCTAGAACACATACCTTATACCAAGTGCATCTCACACATCCAATGTGAATCTTATATTCCGTCTAGTCTAGTCGAAATCAAAGAAACTGCCAAAGCCTTGAATATAGTGGAAAGTGAGTTGCACCAAAATATTTCAATTGATGGAGAAGGATCCTTGAAATAGGTTATAGAGGAATATGGATCTTTCTGAGATAGATCAAAAACATCTGACGATGAGAGAAAAAAATGATGGATGAGGGAGATATCTCATTTTCTAAGGAGGAAGAAGATAGATCTTCATGCGTGGGGGAGGAGTAGGAGTCCGTAGGAGGAGGAGAAAGAAAATAATGCTAGATTAAAAAATTTCATTAAGGGGAAACTTGTAATATCACACTCTAAACCAGACCACATGGTTTGGTCACATAGTTTGTCCATCCTATGCGCCAACTGTTCAGTGAATAGTGTGGTATTACTGTACCGTCTTGGTGAAAAGCTTTGTTTTACTATGAATTTCCCATGAAATTTAGATATTCTTTCCTACACAAGTTGCATAACTTTATACTAGGGGTCGTATTCCTTCAAACAAATTGTGCCCCCTATGAAGACATTCCAAACATTGGGTTTTTGGGGACCGGTGCTCCCTAAACTCAATGAGACACCCTAGGGACCCCTAGGGACTCTACCCAAGTCTATAAATAATAAGTTAAAGTGTTACCACTCTCATAATTAAAATATGAAGCTCAGTTTAAAGAATTTACCTTCGACAGAATAAAAATTTTCCATTTCCCTTGAAATTACATCCCATCATGAAACACATGACACTACAATCACACCACCGTAGAACTTCTCATCCCTGATAAGACTTGGGGAAACAAAGAGAACATCCCATGACCTAATTAGATAATGAATTCCTACTCAATGGTTGTGTTGAATTTCCAAATGCACAATGCACCTTTGAGAGTCATCATAACACATAACACACAAGTCGTCGAAGATCCAGCCAATGTTGTCCCTTCAGAACCAAAACACGTTGATGGATATTACCTGAGCCAGTCCTACTCAAGGAATAGTCACATAATTTTCCCGTAGAACAATGTTCTAGAAATTAAAACAAATTCTTTTTAATTTTTTCTCTATTATTGGAATTTTCCTCCATGATGTGCCTATAGTGAACCAATGACATACATGATAGGATACATGTTTCAGTAAAAGGGTCATTTTCAAACTAACTTTATTTAAACTGAACTTCTTGACTCCCCCAAGAAAAGAAGAATCTAATACACTAATTAAACCATTATTACCTAAAAACATGTCATTCAGTTATTCCCCACTGACCATACAAGTTCATATATAGGGATATAAAGTCATATCATTTCTAGTCGACTACCCCCAAGGTACTCGACTTATACTGCTGGTATTTTCAAAACCTACACCTGATTCCTCTAAAAGAAGGCACCACATGACTTTATCAAGAATGATCAATGAATATTGAAACCTATTTTTTTATTCCTCTATCAGAATTTTTTATCTAGATTTTTTCTCACACATGAACATAGAGGAGCTCTCAATTCGACACCTTTTGATCGTCATGGTAAAAAAACCATGTTGGGAGGGACTGAAAATTGAGGTAACCTTAGAGTCAATTTCTTAAATCCTAGGATCTCATCCAAGTAAAATCACATTCTATTTAAAATAAATATGTATGTACCAAATATCCATCCATATAACAATAACATTGATAGACCACAAAGCGGTATGCACCAAGCGATCAAGTTAAAGGGAACAACTAGTTCCTATGAGTCTCTCATAGGCTTTCCCACTTGGGAAAATTAGGTATCACTCAGGAAAAAACAGACCTCATTAAACAACCACTCTTCTAGACTGAAACATTAATATAAACCACCCAATCAATCCCAGCATCTTTTAGAACTTTCGTGTTGTTTGATACAAATGCTCTCTTAGTGTACTAAGATAATACCAATATAGGGGACATGGTCAACATAAATCTGATAGTATACTAAGTGGTTTTCAAAATATCCAGATAGGATCTAAGACACATTCTCTATATTAAACTAAAAACATATGGTAAGGCTCCAAACCTTTTATAAACAAAAATACAAATATAAGGTCAAATGAACCACCACTCACCCACTTCCTCAAAAGAGCTCAGCTACAAGCACCGATTCATTTCCATTAATCAATCACTATGCTCATACCACATGGGGAATCCCATGGTCACACAATAAAAACCTCCATGTCCCATTCCTGTCCAACAATGTCTTAACATGTTATGTGTACAGCCCAAAACAACATCATCATGCACTCAAGCAATCTCATACTTGAATGAAGTATTACCAACACATAGCATTAGAGCGAGTTCAACCATTTGAAAAGGTCCTCTAGATTATGATTCCTCTACTTGGGAGTTCTCCTTTAATTATATTCGTACGGATTATCCCCAACATCATAGTGTCATTAACATTATATTTAATAGTGAACGATATCGTGTTTAATGCCACACACTCCATCGACCATTGATTGTGGTCCAAGAGTTGAACATCCATCATAAACAAGATTTTAACCATAGAGGTGGAGATAACCATCCACTTCAGAGCACTAGATTATATTCACACCAAGATGTAAACATGATAATTATCTAAGTAAAATTCCCACATATCATATAATTATGTGTAAATACAAGAAAATTGACCAATTTGACAAAATACTTATTTTCTTTAAAACATTATCCCAAACATTGGGATGATCCATGAAATTTGTCAACACCCAGGTCACTCTACTCTGGAGATGACCAGTGTTCAAATAAGAACAACATTAGATTAAACATTTAAAACTGAACTCAAATGGTTTTATGTACCATTTAACTAGATGATAGGTATCACATATATCGATGAACACTACCCTATGATTGCGTGATCAAAATATGCACCATTGATATTGTCCGTAGGATTATCATCCATATGAATTCAAGTATTTGAGGGAAAAACTGAGGATTTTTTCAAGAGTTTCATCACTCATATGACTATAAAATAAGATGGTGACCTCCTGAGTTGTCCAACACAAAAAAAAAGAGAGAAAGGGGTCAAAAGACTTACTAAGCTGTGAAACATTCCCTCGGAATTTCTATGCTACATGAACAGATAATTTCGTAATGGTCATACTTGGATCAAGGTTCGAATAAAACATGAACACATTTAAAAAAAAGGCACCATTTAAAAAACTAAGATTCCAACACGAGACTATGGCACCCAAATAGTACCACTTAAGAGAAACTTTTAAAAAAGATAAAGAAAGGGTTCTTATTATTTGAGGGATCTACTAACAACTGGCTAGATAATTTTTCTGAGATAGAAATCATGGACCCAAAATGATGTCACATCTATAAGGGTCATTATTCTTAAGGGTAAATAAATTAGATTTAACTATGTAAGGATGATTCTACAGAAACACCCATGTTATGTTTCAAATCATAACTTAAGAATCCACTAAAACTAGCCTTACATGAGGGATAATGCCTTTATAACCTCTCAAGGATTCATATTAGGGCATTAAACCAAAACTCAATGATTATTAAAACATTTTAACTTTTAGTTTTAATGTAAAACCCACACTACCCAAATATAAAAATGGAAAAGGTAACTGAAATACCTTTCTAAACATCATTCTTTAATTTATAAGTCTTTACATAAATGTTGATTAGGCATATAAAAATGGTATTTCATTAATTGAAGATGCACTTCCCAAAATGGAACCACCCTGTATTAACATGTGAATCCATATAGGATGTTATGGTCACATTTAAAAGTCCCTCAACAAAAGGCATAAGCACACCATCATAGGATTGAGAACTATGTTATACCAATAGAAAAAGTGACCTATAAGGGTCTTATTTATCAATTCTAGGTCCAAAAAAAGGAACTCTAACCATTTAAACATTTGGATTTTGGAAAACGACCTTAACTATTACCTTTTATTAATAACATGCCCTAAATCCTCTACTTTTATTTATTTGTGCATTTAGAATCTTATCCACATTGGTAATTAGGCCCAAACTAACAAATGTTCCACCCTTAAAACGTATCCAAACATTTATGGTCAATATTTGGAAACATTTATATTTTAAAAAATATTATATGTTTAAATCCCATAAGAGACGGTTTAGTTTTATGGGTTACCACACTCATTTTCTAAATCTCTCACACACCTTTCAAGTTACAAGAGCCTCCCATATAATTGCAATCATTTAACCCTTGGAAAATAAAATAAAACATGTTCAATTTTTATATAGAAGACTTTAAGCCTAAAAAATGACTTCTTACAAGGGTTTGATGATAAGTGTCACCATATTAAAATTGAAAAAACACTCTTACAATCTAAAAATTTGGAATTGGTTCCCATTTAACCACAATAAAATTATTTAGGATAAAAGAAACTTTTAGTAGCTTTAACTTTTATTCAGTAGTTCTTAAAAATATTAGATGGATTAATAATTTTTAGCTTATATAGGTCGTCACATTATATCATATAAGCCACCCATAAAACATATGAATTTGAACTTGTCTCCAATTTAATCACAAAAAATATGTTAATTTCGTGCTAAAAAAGCCCATATGCATGAAAATTTTAAAACAAGCACATTGAAAAGTAACCTAAATATAGAAAACAAGAAGTCATTTTAAATAAACACATGCATGTTAAACAATAATAAATTACTAATAAATTACCTAATCTGGTTAAAACTGATCATTTTATTGAATTTCCTAACATATAATTAAAAGTTGAGGAAAAATAAAATATTTAATGAAACTTAATGTCTCAAAATTCATACAATTCAATCTACATGGCATGGAATATTCTTGGTATGTGAATTCCTACAGGCCTATGATGATTTTGGTAAATTACTTCTTCTTCCCATAACAGGCCACGGGTAATTACTAAATCTAAAAAAAATTAAGCAGTAGAAAGGAACCCAACCACCCAAGGTGAAATAAAAACAATGGTAATAGAGACATCTTAAAAAGACCAAACGTAATAACCTAGACTTTTCTCCATATGTGGGTTACTCACTCCTAGGAACTTCTATTTACCGAACACTAACATGATCCATGTCTCCTGTATACTACGCCAAAATAGTAAGACAAAGAAAAAGATCCTCTAATACCACTTTGTAACATCTCTACAAGATTAAATATGGAGACAATAGTTGAACCAGTCACCATATGGCCTCAAGCACACCTCCCCAAACGCTAGAGGATTTCAACTAATAGTGAGGTTCTAATGGTGGTATATTGGGGAGACTATACAATCAATATTAGTGTATCACAGAAGAATAGTAGATAGGAAAAAATAGATAGTAGCAGAAGTAGTAATAATAGAATTCATAAAAACATAACAAATAATATAAAATTGTGTAAAAGTGATGATGAAAAAATATACAATGATTCATGTATGTCCAATGAAATAAAAAGTAAAAAAATAATAATAAGAATAATGTAATAAAATAATAAATTACCAAAACTATATATATGATCACCCTGAGTACTAACTCAGCCCTCTTGCCCCAAACTTCATCCTAAGGAAGAAATTAATTCAAGAATCGGAAGCAACATGCTTCCCTTTATCCATACATGTGACCATAAAGTATACTCATGTACCAAATGCATCTTGAGAAGGGTGTCAGATAAGAATATTCGTAGTTCAGCACCCACGGTGTCTCTAATGATCCATTTCATGTAATTAATATGTGGGAAGTTTTCCATATATAATAAATTCATAGAAGCAAATAAATTTCATAACTACACCTCGGTATGCTTTCCCAAATGGACACCCATCTCATCCCACCATCTTCAGACTAAGCCAGATATCTGAACAGAGGTACCTGAGAAATTCATAATGTATAAACAAACCCATATAAAAGAAGACCCCAATCATTTTCTTTAGCTTAGATATCACATCTCCATATCATCATAAGTATGCATAAAGTATAATTAAAGGACATAAAAATGAAGTATATATGCATTCCTTCAGTCCATAATATCTAGTGGTGGAGTCCCAAGCCTATACATGATGATATTATAAAATCCCAAGGCCCTCTATGGGTATCTTCTAATAACCCAATACCTTTGAGTCCATCCAAGGAAATCCATACAATATCCACTATATCACTCAAGGGATGGTGACTCTGATCCCGTAACAAGTATCGCAGAAAGAGGATCAGTTTTCAACTGATGTATTACATAAACTGGTTTCCAAATGGTTACATCCTTTGTTTCTCCCCTATAGAACTGGCATCTCTCATGAGTATGATAGACCGCCTAGATAGCTAAGACCTAGAAAGCTAAAGTATCGCTTCAGGTAGGTCAAGCAGGCCCAACCGAGCACATCATGTCCGTCAGTGGAATCCTTAATTCAGGACCCATGTTATCTCTCGACTCATATAAAGTGATCCATATCAACCAAGGAATATCACAAGGCAATAAATATGTAGATAATTGTATGTCACCAACAAGGAATGGAAATAACTCATGTGAACAAGTTTAATAAAAGATGCATTTCAATACACTAGACATGGAATAAGGAATTAAGGACTATGTCAGCTCAAGGTTATAAGTCATGATCACTATTAAACATGTATTAATAAAAATGTTTTAGAACACAATCATATGAAAAAGTTATTTTCATAGTATAATAATTTAGTCCATAGAAACTAGAATAAACAAAAAAGTAGTTTAATTTAAAAAAACGCTCAAGATAAAAAGCCCTAGAATGAGGAATAGTGCATAAGAAAATACACACTAATCATACACAATAGACTCTAGTTATAAGTGACATGGAACATTCCATTTCATAAGGCAATGTGACAATGAACAAAAGAAACAACCTCAAGAGGAAAAAAAACAAGCTCAATGTAAGACACACATCATAATATAAAGGTATTAAATAGTATGTGGGATGATATATGTTTATTCATACACTTTCATAAGAAATTAAACATAGGGAACAGGGATTTAAATATAAAACATTCAACATGAAAATTTAAATATATGATGTGTGGAAATAAGCTCAAGGGTCAGTCTCATGGCCAACCATTTTTCTAAATTCAAATTATAATCTAAGGAATTTAATTTAAATGAAATTCACATATGGTATTTAAACTTTTAGGGCATTTGAAATAGGCCATTCAAGGTGCCACACCCACAGGGGTGGCCAAATAAGAAGTGAATGAACCACATATGGGTTTTTCCATAAGCAAGGTTCACAGAGGGCATGGAAATCTAATTTAATTAATTTATTAAGAAAGGGAAAAGCATCCTAGGAAGGTTCTGAAGAGAAAACAAACAATGCATCATCTAAAATGGGACCAATATATGAAAAGTATCCTACACCACCTACCTTATACCAAGTAAGTATCACATGTCCGATATGATGCTTTTACTCTATCCAATTTTGAAGAAATCGAAGAAACCAACCAATGACTTGAAAAATAGTGGAAATGATTCACACAACATTAGCACAATAGATGTAGGATGATCCTTAAAATAGTTTAGAGAGGAATATAGATCTCATTGAGATAGATCCAATGCTTCTAATGATGAGATAGACAGATGAAGGATGAGGGAGATATCTCATTCCTTGCAGAAGAAGAGAGGGATTCACGTGTGGGACAAGAGGGGGAGTCTTCTAGAGGAGGAGAAAGAAAATAAATAAGGATTAAAATATTTCATTAATGGATAAATTTTAATTTCACCATCAATAATGGGCCGCGGTGTTTGGATGCATGGTTTTTCAAAAACGTGCACCAACCGTGCTGTGAAAGGGGCATGGTTTCTACCTAACTAGCTCTAACTATGCGGGCAAAGTGAATAGTTTGGGTTAACCACTCCCAGCACTTGTCTTTCACATATTTTAACCTACAAAATCCATATATATTTCTATTGGGGGCCACATTGTTATTGAAAACCTTTCTACCCTATACAGACCCTCTAAACATTGAATTTCCTGGGCCCGATGCTCTCGAAACTCAACGTGACACCCAAGGAACCCCTTAGGTATTTACCCAAGTATAATAAAAACATGATAAAGTGTTCCAACACACAAAGTTCAAATATGAATCCCAGATTTTAGAATTGACCATCCAATAAAGAAAAAAAATTTCAAATTCCATAGAAATTTCAACCAGTCTAAAACGGTGGATGTTACAATATATTTAGTGAAGAATGGTCTAAAATTAATAAATAATATGAATTAAAAATACATACTAATTGTGTCGAGTAGTGAACATAATTTAATGTTGTTTGATTTTTCAATTTGACACATATAAAAAGTGTGTTACTTTGATTTCACAAACATATTCGTAATTAATGAATTTTTATATACAATGCACACATATAAATACATTCCTAATTAATAAAATCCTATATATAAATGAATACACCTAATATTTATATAACTTATTTAAATTTTAGTATTCAATTTAGAATTTCATTATAAAATGAATAATTTAATACAGTATGTTTTTAATCATTTATTTTTATATATTTATTTATATTATAATGTTCATGTTTTATTTTTTCATTTTTAATTATTCTTTATTTTTATTTTTTTTAATAATTTTCTATTATTTATTTATATAAATTTATTTACTAGTTGTTAATAGTTTAAATATGTATTCATCTTTTTTTCAATATATATTCATAATTTTTTTAAAAAATTATTTTTAACTAATAAAACTTATCTATTTTTCAATATTCTGATAGTGTACACATTTTTAATTATTCAATTTCTTCAATTTTAACATACACACATTTAAGATTTTATATTAATTAATAGTGTTAAAAATATATTTGTAAATTAATATTAATAAAAAGATATTTATAAATGTGTACTTACTATATTTATAAATTTATAAATTTATAATTATAAATAAAATTATATTATTATTTTAAAAAAAATAATTTTATAATTATAAATAAATAATTATAAATTTAATTAATTATAAAATTATAATAAAATAATTAAGTAATAAATATATTTACTATATTTATATGAAATTTTGTATATATTTATTAAATATAAATATATTTTTTTATGTAAATATATATAATGAAATAAATATATTTATATCTATAAATTTTTTGTAAATATATTTATATAATTAATATATTTACTATATTTGTATTTTTTTATATGTCTTTATTAAATATATTTATTTATTTAAATATATATATATAATAATATAAATATGTTAATAATTATCTAATTATAATAAATATATTAAAATAGTTAATATATTTTTAAATATTAATATATATATATATATATATATATATATATATATATATTTTATATATAAAATTATATAAATATATATAATGATATAAATATAATTATAATTATAAATAAATTACTATAAATATTTTTACAAATATAATTATTAGTAAATATATTTGTAAATGAATATTTACTACATTTATAAAATTATATATTTCTAATTATTGATACAAAATATAATTTTATAAAGTAATTTTGTATTTAAATAATCATAAAATTATAATAAATTATTTTTATTTTATTTTTTAATATATAATTATAATGATAATTTCCTTTATCAGCGTTGAAGTTTTATCACTGATAAATGTGTCTTTTATCAGCTCTTATTTAGTGCTGATAAAAATAGAACTTTACCGGTGTAAAAAAATTATGATAAAGATATATTTTCTTAGTGCTTATTAATTTCGCAATGATAAAAGGTATCGTTATCATTCTTTTTTGGAAGTGTTGATAAATCTCTCTCTGAACTATTTAAAATAACTCTAACTATTAATGATCCAGTCACAATTCTCATGATTTCATATAACTCCCAAACTCGAGATGCTCCTCCTCAATGTTCTCTCAAATGAATCAATAATATAATCCTAGGTATGTTTTCTTCTCAACCTACTGAGTGCGTGATTGCTTGTTTGGGTTTTACGGTTTCTGTTACTATAATATTCTCAACCATAACAAACCCTACTTCTCTTCTCCCATAACTCTTTTTGTGATTGGTCTCTCCCATTCTTCCTTATTGTCTCCATTTTTTTCACCAACACTCATGTCTCTTCCCCTTGTTAGAGTTATCATTGTAACTATCCGCACTATCATCATCAACTTCTCATTTTTTTCATCCTCTACCACTACTAATCTTTGATAGTTATTCATGGTTTTTAATCATAGTTATGATTTTCATCACTCATTCATGGTCGTTTTTATTTGATAAATTTTTGTTTTGTTCTTATTGATTTCTTGTATTATTATTTGATTAATAGGTTTATAAATCATTTTGATTTACTAAATAATGGGTTTATAAGGTATGTTTAGTATGTGTTATCTTTGACTTAATGATTATTTAACAATTTTCATGAAAACAATGGTATTTTTAATTTTGTTTAATTATTATTTCACTAGTGTTATATTTGAGGAATGATTTTTTGATGAATAGGTGTCTTATAAATATCCAAATTATTTTTCACAACCTTTAAATTGTGTCTAATTTAATTTTTAATCATGTTAAAAAATGTAGTATATGATTAATTTATGAAATGAGTGTTCAGATGATTAATGCACATTGTTTTTCTAAATTTTGAGTCGGTGTTTTAAAGATATAGTGGATTATGGAGTTTAATATAGAGTATTGATAATATATATTTAAATGATTATACAAGTATTGTTTTTTAATGTGTCGATAATGAAATTTAAGTATTTTGGATCTTTATAATTAATTAAGAATAACAAAATAATAATATAATATTTTTTTGGAGTTATCCCCCATTTATTTTCCATTCTATAGGTTAATATTTTCATACAATTCAAATAAGAATTTTTTAACATAACCATCATAGGTTACTATAACTATATCTCAAAAAAACACCATCACTTCCATGATTTTAATTACTACATCATCCATAGTCATAGAGTACTCTAATATTGGTCTCTCTAAAATGCTATGATAAGGATAAGACTATTTTAATTTATTTTTAATATAATTAGAAAAGATAGAATATAATTATCTCTCTATTTAATCATGTTCATAGTATATGTAAATTTTTATTTATTATATGAAGTTAAATTTACATTTTCTATATGATGTATGAAATTATAGACCACATTTTTAATCCTTATCACTATCTATATTGTTTTCATCACTAAATATTATTCCTACTGTGGTTTTATAATTTATATTTATTTATATATTTTTAAAATAGTAATTATAAAAATATATAATTAAATGAAAGAAATTTTAAATTTTAAATTTGTCCAAAATTTTAAAATAAATCTTAATTTTATTTTCATTTTTTCTAAATTCATTATAATTGAATAACTCTAAGGTGAAACCTTTTTAAAATTTGTTTACTCTATTTTTTTTGGGAAATATTTTTCATTACTATGGTTTTTTTTAATTATAATGGTAAATTTTAATTTAGTTTTTCACATTAAAAAATTATATTTAGTACATGATATTTATTAGAGGGGATAATGGATCATATTTTGATTACAAAGCTGTGAAAAAGTGATGAATATGAGGAAGGGTTTGATGATTTTTAGGAATTTTAAAAATATAATCTTCCAAAAATGACATTCTTTGTATATCTTAGGGTTCGATTTATAAATACGATCAACTTCTGATGTATATAAATTAAATATCAATTAATTTTTAATGATTCTAATCCATGCTACAAACCTTTGATTTTTCATGGTGAAATTTGGAAGAATTCAAGAGATATTAATGGTGAAGAATATAATGTTGATAATTTTGAATAATTTGATGGAATTATTGTTTATATTAATGTAGTGGAAATTGAAAAGACACAAATGGTCACACACTTATATGGTGATAATGAAAACCATTTTATCTTAGTTGTAGAAGACTAATGGTTTCATTATTGAATTTCTAAATCAATACCAAGGTAATTTTTTTATAAGGTATTAGGTTGTTTGTAAAAACATGTCTCATTCCATTTCATGAGAAAAACTATACCATTTAGATGAAATGATATTGATCTAAATGGAATATTGAAAACTATGACCAATAGATTGATGGGTTTCTCATTTATATAGTATAACCTCTAATTTCTGGACTAGAAACTGATCTAGAATAATGATTGGTTTCCAATCATGGTATATCCAACTTACTGAACCAAACATAAGATAGATACATTCCATTATGGATATTAAAATGATTTGTATTATTTTTAATTTTTAATAATAAATATTTATAAATTAAAGAATCTAAATAATTAAAGAACACAATTCCAAACATTAATTCCATAGAATAAATAATTATATAACATGTGAACTTGTTTAACAGACATTACACAATAAAGTAAACATAAATATATATTTTTCACAACACATGTGATGTGGTGTCCATCTCACCACACACAATCTCATGAAAAAGAATTACGCAGTCCTTTGGATAAATATTCATTGAAAATTATAAGTTACAACTATAGAAGCATTGTTTCATAAATCTATCACAATTCTTAAGAAACAAAAATCATCCCATGAACTTCTCAACACTGAAAAAAAATTTACAAACCAAAAACATGGTGTAACATCATGGTCGGTTCTATTAAAAATAAAAACCAATTCATCAATCGTTCTCTCACCTCATGTAGTAGATAACCACAATTTTGACTCAAAATCCAATAAATTCAAATCAATCCTAAGCCTAATATCAGACAAATACTTCATCTAACACCTCAATAAATTTTGGAAAATATTTTTCAATGTCATTAATATTTTTGAAACCTTATTGGTGATGATTCTTGAGTAAATTTTATTAGATGTGAATGCTTGGATGTCTGACATCTTGTGTGATATTTGACGAAACTAGTTATTGATAAATTAATATTCCATTGATTGAATGTTAAAATAGTCACATTGTTACCTAATTATTTGGTCTATTTTACGATGAAAATTCTATTAGGATTTCATTTGTTAATTTAATAATTTCTTATAAAAAATGTTTTATTCATTTGAGTATTATAAAATTATTATGAAATTGTTAATTATATTGTTTTCTTTAAATAGGGTGGTGACCTACTTAGAATTATTATGGTGATTTATATTTTCTATTTCATTTTTGAATAATTAAACTTGGTTATCAATGTTAAGTTGGTTTTTGAAATGAAAAAAACAATGTTTTCTATAAAATGAACTAAAATGGATTTTTTGTTTTTAAACTCATGATGTGTTTTTTTTTTGTTAACTTGTAAATTTATAAAAATTTCAATGTTTTCATCTTTCCTTGGAATTTTTTTAAACCTTTTAATTTATCTTTAATGGTTTTTGTATATTATTTTATGAAATTTAACTTTATACTACTAGTTGTTATAAAAATGGTGTTTGTATCACATTATGTGTTTTGAAAAAAATTGTCCATTTTGATGTAAAATTTTAAATTAAACTAATTTCAAGAGGGGTTTTAAAAAGGAAAAAGTAGCCATTTGGATATTTAAATTTTTTTGAGAGGAGATTTGAAAATTTAAATTAAAATGTGGTAATTTGAAATGTGTTAAGGAGAAAACTTTCATCCTCTTCAGCTTCGTCTCCTGAATGGTTATTACTGTATTTTGTTTCTTAAGACTCATCCACATCTCTTCTATACATGAATCTATATTTCTTGAACTAATTTCAGTAGTAGTCATCCCATATTGGGTAATGGTTATCATTTTCCGGATTTTAGAGTATAACACTTACCCTAGTAGAGTAATTATTTTACTAAATTCAATTACCCATTTCCATCAAAGAATGCTAAAATTATTTCAAATAATCAAATTTAGGGTTACCCATATTATAATTACCTATAATTTCACCTATGATAATGAATATATTATGTGTATTTATTTATTTATTTTATAAAAAAGAATACTTTATGAGCCTAATATGATGGGTATGAATCGAAAATGGTTGTACGATAATCATATGGTAAAAGAGCATGAAGATGGAGCTAAATATTTCTTCATGTTTACAGTAGAGTTTGAATATGACCCTTTTCAAACCCCTTTTAAATGTATACATGATTTTTATTTAGGAAAAATATTATTTTAATAGTTGGGAGGACATTTTATTTTTCATGGAATAGATCAGAGCTATAAATGTTAGACACAACACAATGAAAAAATGGACATGTACACTAACTAGGATGATATTGCAGTTTGAGGATCATTTGATATGTATAACATTGTAAAGGGTGATGTAGACTAGATGGAATAAATGAAAATATAAATTGAATATGACCTTAATGATTGTCCAATGTTGATTGAGATGATAAATAGATATGAATAAAGACCATTTTATATTGTTTATACTAAATACACATCATTTTCAGCAATATTGAAGTTATATAATTTGAGATATTGTATTGGATGGAGTGACACTAGCTTTCCAAAAATACTTTGTCTCTTGAATGTTATGTAGAAAGATGAAAATTAACTTCAATTTCAAGAATATAATGTTAAATGAATTTTATGGTCAGTGGTAATGATCTCTAGAAAAACACATTCATGTCCAACTGATTTAATATTTTTCTCAAAGGCCATGAATCAATCATAAGTATTTTTGTTCTCTACGGATTAACATAATCTAAATTAAACATTCAACTAATCATGTAGGAAATTTATTCTACACATTATGATGTCACTAATCATAGGGAATAACAGACTGTTGATGCTAAAACTCTAGAATTATTAGTGGATCAATAGTATTTTGATGAAAAAACCAAGAATGACACAACATCACAGTGTCGAATAAAATTCTCATGGAAAGAAAAAAACGGGATAAGATTTGTGGATGGATGGAATCAACGAAGCCAACATGTTGACCACAACATGTCAATGTTCATTAGTTATATTGGGGTCACAATAATGATGAATTTTCCAACTGATATTTATTCTTGGCTCCATATCCAGCCTATAATGTACGAAACCCTTTGGGAAGATATAAAGTCAATCTTACGATGTAATTTCTCTATTTTATTGAATAGTATATGATGAAACATTTACATAATTTTAATTATTCCATATAGAGTTCATTTATTTTAGATGATTTAAATAATAAATACATCTTAAGGACTACTAGAAAATCCTATATAGTCTTATGAAATATTCTTCTTAACTTAAATTTTAGGGATATTAAGTGTAAATTAAATCCCCGCCCACCAGTTAGTTATAAAACAATTATATATAAGGAAACATGGAATAATTTCATCAATCTTCATGATGAGAAACCATTTCATGTGCATTTTAATCAATAATATATTATGTTACATTGTTTATTTTATCCGATTTTTTCAAAATTGTTAATTTATGAAATAGAAAAGGTGTTTTTGAAAATAAAGAATGTGCATCAAAACCAACAAACCCATATCCGAAAGTAAGGATGGTATACGCATCATAATATAATAAACTATTATGTATTTGAAATCATTATTAAAATTTTTATATAATATTAAACAAAATATGTTCCATTGTTTACATGAATATTGATGAATCAAAATTGGAAGCTACATTATACCACATCATGTGCTATGAAAATAGGCTCGCATAAAAAATGAGGGTAACTAGTTGTTGAAATCTCAAAAGTGGTATGGGAAATATGTTTAAGTATGACATAATAGAACTCATTTATTCTTCATAATAGTATTACATAAAATTATATATTTATTTTCATATTTTTTATAAAATTTAGACAAAATAATCAACAAAGACCATACCAGGAGAAAAACTAATTTCATTAGATTTGAAGAGGCCAGAACAATATGGTCATATTAGAGGAGTGGTTTTTGGAGGGTCACCTAAAAAATATTTTTAGAAGACAAACCACAAGAAGATTAATATAAGTTGATGAATGGATTTTAAGCCCAAATGGATGATTTTAAAGATAACATTGGTCTGTTTCGGTTGGCATAAAAATATGTGGGAAAAGTTAAAAAGGAACCGATGGTGGAACAAAGAACTGCACATGACGAACTAAATGAAATTCCTGATATTGGGCTCTTCAATCCTCTCAATCACAAACATTACCCATGGTAATAAGTTTTTTCACTAAACTTTTTCCTAAATTTGAATCAAACAAATTTTCATAACATTATATTTTTAAAATTCTGCAGGGCAATGTTATATGTGTTATTTATCATTATGCACCCATAAACCTACTTTTTGTGAGTGATATAGTGTATAATATCATGGTAGGAAAGATACATAATAAAAAAGTCCCAAAAGATCATTGGAGTTAATGGATTGAAGTAGATCAAGAGCGGATTGTTGAGTTCCATGTGCCACTTGATTATCCAAAAATTACAAAAATCAATGATGTTTTTAAAACATTGGTAACATGACCATCTAAACATATTAAGAAACATGAGGTATGTATTTAAAAAAATCTAATGATAAAACTGTAACATTTGATAAATAAAGGACTGAAGTTAGTAATATTATTAGAGATGAAAAAAGTGGTGGGGAAATGGAATGTCGAGTCAAGACAATCTAGTAAATTGAAAAAGAAATGAAATGGAATTTTTGTGTGTATATTCATCCTTCTAATAACACATCAAAATTTATTAACATTAAAACATCATGTAGATAAAACATTTAAATATGAAATTGTTTCTTATATTCTTTATGAATAATAAATATTTGGAACATTCATTATATACATACTTGGTCTCAAGATTATAAATGATATTCTCAAGTCTGAGTGGATGGGATCCTCAGTTTTGAATACATACATAAGGTATATTTTCATAATAAATAATTAAAAATACTAATCTAATATGTTCATTAAAGATAATAATTGTGTGAATTTTATTATAAGAGTTTATATTCTTACTATATAAATGGGAAACTATGAAAATCATGATTCAGATTCATTAATCCCTATATCATTTATATAGTCAAAACTCTTTTAGAGAAGGTTGAATTTGATAAGAATAAATATGATCCATATGATTTGTTTTTGAAAAAAAATAGCATACTATAAAATCTTTTTGATGCCTAAAATTTATTGTTAATCTATACAGTCTAATCCCAAAAATTATATTTTTATTTATTTCATTAAATTTAATGGGAAGCACTAGGTGTGAATCTTACTTAATCTGAATACACTAAACATTTATTTCTTGAATCTGATGCAAGTATATATTAACTAATAATCCACACATGATGTGTATTTTGAATTTTAATACACATTAATCAATAATTTTTAGATAAACATCAAATTGCATGTCTAAGTTTTGGTTTTGACAAGAATTTTGTTATGATGGTGTTATCACTAAATATATGCCAAATCTAGTCATGAAGTCGGTGATTGAACAAAAAAATCCTATTGAATATTTCAAATTGAGATAGATTAAGGTATATATAGAATCATTTAACTGTCAAAAGATACTTAAAAAAAATTACTTATTTTGGTCATTGTTTCTGCAGTTCCAAAAGAAGATAATGATAATGTTTGGGGATATTATATTTTCAAAATTATGAGAGATATCAGAAACCATGAAACGACCACCATCCTTGAACAATTAATTTTCAAAGGTAATTAAAATTTCATTAAATATATTTCTTAATCATTTGTTTGACTATATTTTCTAGGTACTATCAACATTTCCAATAAACCTTCACACTCAAAAGAATAAGTAAATTTATTTATAAATGAGGGGGTAGCATACCGGGTATCAAAATATTTTCTGAAAAAAAATTAGATGATACTATTTTGTGATATTGTATGAGCTGTAAACATAGTAATGTATTTTTGGTGTGATGCATTAGTATCATAATTCTATTATTATTTTTATTTATTTCTCAATGAAAAGTATAATGAAGGAAATAAATTTGTTTAGAAATGAGAAAAAAAGATCGTATTAGAATGAATATAGGCATCAAGAGTAAGTGCACTCTAACTACTTGTTTATTTAATTTTCTAATCATTTTATATACTTTTTTAGTTAATTTATTTATAATTTTTTGAATAAAATTATACCAATTCGCTCTATATGGTTCTATCATGGGTGGTGGTAAATGATAGTACAAAAGAAAAATATTGAGTTTTCACTTTGGTGGGTGGTGGAATTATTTAGGCTACTAAATCATCAATTATATTCATCATATAATATCAAAAATTCTTGTTAAATGAATAAAAGTAACATGTCATGTCTCTATTAGTGAAATGGATTGACTAAAAATGATTATTTTGAATTCACATGATGTGAAACTAAATCATCCCACAATTATATCACATAGAATATCAGAATCCATACATGAGTAGAGTTTTTTACCCAATCCTTATTATGCATAGTGATAATTCATCACCAGTTCACAAGAAAAAAAGGGTTCAACTAGTTTATCACTAATATTCATGTGCACAAGCAATATGTAAAACGATCCTAATTCACAAGCTAATTAATAAAAAAACTCATCATAATTATCAATAAAAATATATGAGAAGAGGAATGATTCAATTTTGGTTAAAAAAATAATGTTAATTTTATGTAAGAGTTTAACATCAACCAAAATATTAAAAATTATATAATAATCTATAGAACAATATAGGAATACTTAATAGATGCACTAGATTATAGTGACATTAGGAGTCTATAAAGGGTTATTCTAATGGTTAATATCATGAAAAGGGGTCGAGAAATTATAATGGAATTTAGTTACTTTTGAAAATTAATAATGGGACACAAATATATTTTTTCCATCAATGAATTTATGTATTTTATCATGGAGTTTTTAATCTCTATAATAGAGAAAGGGAAAGATATATTTTCTTATATTCCAAAAAACAAAAATGGAAATACTTACTCAAGTTAAATAAATGAATGATTAAAGGTTTTAAACTAATGGTTGATTTTTTCTAGCAATAAATATAAGGATACACTAATTATTGGATAATAAAAGAGTATATAATGTGTCATGCTATTTTTTATGTTAAAATTAAAAGGAAAATATATGTATATAATTTTTATGGAAAACAAAAAGAATAAAAGTTTTTATGTGAATTTTTTGTAATATGTGGATGTTTTGTTATTATAAAGTGGTAAAATATATCATGTTGTTGGGATTGATCACATAAAAATCATATACATATCTATAGTTGGTGAATCAAAAAGGATATAGTTTGGAATTATAGTTCAAAACAACGGGATTATGAATTCATTATCCCTTATCCATGTTTAATTTATTTATTTATTGTATTACTAACATAATAATTTTTTTATATAAGTGGATGTTTTTCTTTAGTTGCGGTGGTTTTCTAGAATTTTTTCATGCTCGTCTGATATTGGAAAGAACATGTTCCTTACTGATGGAAGAGGAAACTACATGCTGCTTAAAACATAAAGTGCTTAAGGTAGCATGATTTCATGCCCCACCACATGGAGATGAGGTATGGTGATGAAGTTATCTAGAATAATCATGGAATATATTAATCTATATGAGGTTACAAAATATTAAATAATTATCTAGAGTATTATAGAACACCCACTTAGGCCTTGGTGGCTCCACACGAGAGCATAGGGAAGGCCAAGTCCCTTGACAATAAGGTTTCCTCTTCCATCGGAATTAAAAATGTTCTCTATTTTCTAGTTTAAAAAAATGAAATCAAAACACATATCACATAATCAATCATCATCACCCCAATCTAAAACATAGTGTGCTATGTATGACTCATTCTGTATGTTTTAATATTATATTTTACATTTTAGTTTAAAACACACATCACCTATTAAAAAACTAATAAAACACAATAATATTGTATTGATACATTTATAAAACCATACATAAGTCATTTATTATGTGTAGAAATTTGACACAACTAAATATAATGCATGGTGTGACCAGTATGACTCCAAGTGTGTCTTTTTATTTAAAATATATATTAATTTTTTAAAAGAGTAAAACCGACATACTCAAAAGCTAACTAAACTCATTATGAATATTTTTATAATTTATGAAAATGATCTGGAGGACATTTTTTATTTGTAGAAATTATCTAGACCACAATTCAATAATATGTGTTCTTAATAGTACACAAAGTGTCCATTATCAGTTTAAAATTTAAATTTTAGTTCAAAATGTGTATCAATCCCTAAAAACATGTAAAAAACACTCTTATTGAATTTATAATTTTTGAAATATTTTCATAGTTATTATTTTGATGTATAGGAATTATTCTCGTGACAAACTGACACATGATGTGACTTGTATGAGTCAAAGTGATTTTTCTAGTTTAAAATTACATTTTAGTAATGAAACACAATAGACATAATAATAACATAGAAAATAAATTCATATTGTTTTCAAACATTATTAAAACAATCCATAAATCATTTTTGATGTGTAGGAATAATCCCCACCTCAATTTGATGCATAGTGTGACCTATATTATTGGATGTGAGTTTTCTTATATAATTTTGGTATTAATATTAGTATAAAAGACAAGTGAAATACTCAAAAAAAGGAAAAATGAATTCAAATTATTTAAATACTTTAGAAAAATGATTCACAAGACATGTTTTATGTGTATGAATCATTTGAACATCAATATGACACTTTATGTGACCAGTATGACTCCAATTGCCTATTTTTTTATAATTTCCATTAGTTTAGAAACAAAAAGTGACATACTCAAAACTAATAAAAACATTATGAATTTTTTTATAATTTTGGAAAATGATGTATAAGTAATTTTTATGGGTAGGAATCATTTATACCACAATCTGGCACATGGCGTGACCTGTATGACTCTAAGTGTGTATTTTTTTTAAAATTTACATTAGTTTTAGTAAAAAAGAGAACTAAGATACTAAAAAGTATAAAAATGTATTTTTATTGACATGAAAATTTAGGGAAAATATATTTTTGTCATTTTTAAATTGTAGGAATTAACCTCACCTCAATCGGATACACCATGTCTTTGGTACAAATTAATGTGTATGTTATCATTTTATCATTGACATTTTATATCAAAAAGAATCACCGAATAAAAATTAATAAAGCCACTCATATTATATTTCTAATTTATTGAAATGATTCATAAGTAATTTATCATTTCTATGAATAATTATCACATCAAACTAACACATAATATGACCAGTGTGACTCAATGTGCATATTTCCTCTTAAAAATGAAATTTTAGTAAAAAACAAGTGACATAATGAGAATCCGTCAAACTCATTTATATTGTTTTAATAATTTACCAAAAATATCCTTAGTCATTTTGGATTAGTTATAATCACCCCCACCACAATCCAACGCATAGTGTGACCAGTATAACTCTAAGTGTGTCTTTAATTAAAATTGACTTTGATTTTAGAAGAAAAGAAAACTTGCATATTCAAAAAATATATAATGCATTTTCATTATTTTGATACTTTATAAAAATTATCTATATATAATTTTTTCCTTGTATATATCATCTTCACCTCAATATAAAACATGATGTGCACTATGTGACTCGAAGAGTCTCTTATAAATTTCAAATAGGCATTTATGTTTAAAAAAGTTTCACTCATTGGAAACTGATAAAACATTCTCAGATCGTCCTGATAATTTTATAAAATGATTCATATGTCCTTTTTGACATATAAGAATAAATTTCACATCATACAGACAAAGGATGTGATTGGTACAACTCAAGGATTGTGTTTCTAGTTTAAAATTATATAGTTTTTAAAAGAGTGACATATATAAAACAAATAACACATATTCATATTAAGTTGAAATATTCAAAAAATAATCCATATGTAATTTGGTATTTGTTGGAATTAGTCTCACATCAATATGATTCATGGTGTGACTATTATTACTCCAAGTGTAACTTTTTATTTAAAATTCACATTAATTATAGTAAAAAATTCAACTAATATACTCAAAACATTGTAAACACAATCAAATTATTTTCATAATTTAGGAAAATGACACATAAGTGATTTTTTCATGTAAAAATTACTTGCACCTCAATCTGATATATGATGTGATCAGTTTGACTCAATTTTTCCATTATAATTTTAAAATTGACATTTTATTTCAAAATTCCACACTCCTAAAATACAAGTAAACATGGAGGGATTTTATTTATAATTTATGAACTTTATTTCTATGTTGTCTTTTAAATTTAATTTTTAGTCTCACCTCAATCCAACACACGAATTTACCAGTATGACTCATAGTGTGTGATTCATTTTATAATGACATTTTAGTAAAAAAAGACCAATAAGATACTCCAAAATGAGAAAAAATAGTCATATTGTTTTCGTTATTTTGTAAAATGATACACAAGTCAATTTTTATTTTTCTAAATCACCAAAAATTTAATATGGTGCATGGTCTGATCGATATGACTCCATGTGTGTGTTTTCATTTAATATTGACATGAATATTAGTTAAAAAGATTTGTGAAATAATAAAAGATGGTAAAAAAATTTTTTTTGTTTTGATACTTTAATGAAAATATCTATATTTATTTTTTGACGTGTAATAATTATCCACCCCTCAATCCGACAAATGGTGTTTCCAGTATGACTCCAAGTATTTCTCTTTTATTAAAATTTACATTAATTTTATTAAAAAACAAAACATACATATTCAAAAATAATCAAACTAATTAAAATTGTATTGATAATTTAGTAAAAGGATCCAAAAGTAATTTTTGATGTATATAAATCATAATTTCCTAAATATGATACATTTTGTTTCCTAGTATTACTCAATGTGTCCGTTATCAGTTTAAAATTTACATTTTAGTTCAAAATGTGTCAATCACTGAAAACTTATAAAACACACTCATATTTTCATTTTAATATTTTAAAACAATTTGTATGTCATTTTTGACATATAGTAATTAGACTCAGGTAAAACAAACACATGATGTGACTGATATGACTCAATGTGTATGTTTATAGATTAAAATGACAATTTTGTAAAAAAAAGTAAGTGACATACTCAAAACTGATAAAACACATTCATATTATTTTTTATATTTTTTAAAATTATCCATATGTCTATTGGGATGTGTAAGAATCATCAAAACAACGTGTAGACACGCATTCTGATAGTTATGACTCCAAGTGTATCTTTTTATATGAAATCAACATTATTTTTTTGCAAAAAAAATATAATTGATGTACTCAAAATTGATAAGATGTGCTGAGTTGTTCTGATAATTTATTAAAATTTGAAATAAGTAATTTTTTACATGTATGAATTAACCTCAACCTAAATTTGATGCACTATATGCCTGATATGGAAGAAAGTGTCTATTATCAACTGAGAAATCACATTTTAAGTCAAAAATTATCACTCACATAAAACCCAAAATAACATGATCATATTTTCTTGATAATTTAAAAACATGATTAATAATTCATTTGTGACATTTATTAATCATTATCACATCAAAATAACACATGAGGTGAAAATATGGCTCAAATATCAATTTTTTTTAAATGACAGTTTAGTAAAGAATACAACTGACATACTATAAACCAGGAAATGAAATTGGATTGTTTGATACATTATTAAAACAACACATATATCACTTGGGAAGTTTAGGAATCAACCTCACCTAAATATAATGCATGGTGTGATGGTATGACTCTAGGTGTGTCTTTTTTATTTAATATTGACTTTAATTTTAGTAAAAACCATAATAGATATTATCAAAATTTAGAAAAATAATCCATATTATTTTGATACTTTAGTAAAATTATCTATAAGTCATTTTTGAAGTGTTTGAATTATCCACACCTCAATCAGATACATGATACTCCTTTTTTGACTCAAAGTTTCCGTTTTCAGTTTAAAATTGAAATTTTAGTTCAAATATTATCACCCACTGAAAGCTGAGAAAATGGGATTGGATTTTCTTGATAATTTAAAGAAAAAAATTATAATTCATTTTTTCTGTTTAATAATTAGTCTCATATCAAAATGAAAAATTATGTGGATGATATGACTCAAAGGTCATGTTTCCAATTAGAAATGATATTTTATTACAAAAAACATGTGACAAACTCAAAACAAAACAAAATTTTTTTTATTGTTTTGATACTTTTGGATAACTATCTATAAGTAATTTGGGATGGGTATGAATTATCTTCAGCAGAATTTGATGCACAGTGTGACTGGTATGACACCAAGTACGTGTTTTCAATATATAAGTTCTATTTTATTCTAAAATGCATGTTAAATCACCAATATCAAGCACAAAATATCTAATTTTATTCCAAAATATTTATATAATATTACTTAATTAATTTCCCTATCATTTTTATCTTATAATTATTTCGATAACTTCCACTGAGATAATGATTGAAGATAAAAAAGAAATGGGTTGTGTGTAATATTCAACCACAAGTCAATCTAATACATAGTGTTCTTGGAGTGGCATAATTTTTAGCTTAAATTTTTACTTTAAAATTAACACATTCTATTTAATTTATTTTCTTATAGTATTACGAACATAATTATTGTTTTCATATATAGATGGATTATTTTTCTCAAACATGGATGGTTTGTTTGGAATTATCATTAGTAATGTTCTGTATACAAATTAAAAGGAACATTGATGTTTTTTAATGTCTGAATTAATTTTTACATACTCAAGTAATTTTATAAACCAATGCTTTAAATTTCCATAATATAGTGTTTTTCTCTTGTATTTGTTTTATAAAATTTAATTCAATTATAATCTACATTATACCTATATTCTATTTCTAGTGATATATATATTGTACCTGTGTTTTTTGTGGTGTAAAATGTTTTATAAATTTGGAAGAACACTATAACATTCCCCTTTATCATCACTTCTATAATTGCTGATAAATAGGTCCTCTATTAGCACTAAATAAATGAACTGATAAATGGATTCTTTTATCAGTTCTTTTTTAGAGTTGATAAAGGACCCATTTTTCATCATTTTTAAGCACTGATAAAAGCCTAGGTATTTTATCATTAGTTAGAAATTCAAGGCTTTTTGTGTTTCCAAAGGAAAATTTTTGCGTCGTTAAAGGACTATTTTGTGTTAGTATTTCTTTGATAGTTTTTGTCACAATCAACTAAATGTTATGATAAACTGTGATAAACTATTAAAATATTATTATCACCTAGAGGATGGATTGGTGGTTTTTAATTGTACAAACTAAATTATAAATCATTATAATTTTCATGTGTATAAAATTAGTTCATTGGTTTTAAATTAAACGTAAATGGAAATAAAAAAATATTGAAAATAAAGGATATGTTTTTATATAAAAAAAATTTATGTGTGTAATGTATTTTTATACAATTAATTAAATTGATCAGTATTTTTGAATTATTTTAATGAAATTTATATATTTAATAAATTTTTTTGACATTAATCTAATTTTTTTTATTATCCATATGATAATAATAAATCTAGTTTTATGATTACAAATTTAATTTTCTAAAAAGAGGTTATCATCGCATTGTTAACACAATAATTAAAATTAAATTCTACAATTTATAGATATTTAATTTGATAAAATAAATTAATTTTTTTTTAATTTGGAGGTTTAAATTTTCTAAGTATGTTCCTTCAATTTTTTTCCCATATGAATAATTACCGAAGTAAGATTTATCAACTCGTTAAATAATTAATTGGGTTAATATATGTTAAAACAATGTGGTATGGCCATTATTTTTCATCCTAATTATAATTAAATGAAATTAATTCAACCCTTATAACCTTATACACAAATTTATTTGTTTCATTAACACTTGTTCATGAAAATGAATTATATATTATTTAAATCAAAGAATGTTTTCAAATGTCACCCTTTTAGTTTTAAATGGCCTTCATGTGTTTACATGGGAAAAAATCTAATTATGAATGAATATTAATAGTCATTTCTGTAATAATAAATTTCAATTTTTGAATTTGTTTTTCTAATTTTTAGTAATTAAATATTTACTTTAAATTCTTATACCAAACAGAAATAGTATATATTCAATTAATGGAAAAGTAAAATTAATGACATTTAAAATATTAAATGTGATATAATTTGAGTAATTTACATTTTTACTCCTATTTTATTGTTAAAAATGTAGTATTAATATTTCTTAGAATATTATATTCAAATAAGAACCTTTTCATTATGTCTTTTAATCAAATTAATTAAATAGTGTCAAAATTTACAATAATGATATTTTGTAAAATTAATATTCTATTAAATTATTTAAAAATAAGTGGAATATTAAAATAAGAAAATATGGATATAGTATTGTTGATAATTTCATAAATTTTCCATTTATGGGTCAATTTTCACCTTATAAGTTGAAAATTGGCAACACTTCGATATGGATAAAATTTATTACTGTAGTTAAAATTAAAATTGGTTAACTAATGTTTAATAAAAATAATACGATTTTAAATGCTTCAAAAACATTTATAAATTCTATTTTATGAAGTTATTACAACAGTATACAACCTTATCTCCAAATCCCTAATCATTTGGAGAAATTTTTATTCAGATTAAATTTATTATAATTTATTCTTCAAGGAAATTTCAAATGTGCCTCTCACCTAAATTAGAAAAGGAAACGTCCTCACTCACTTCTTAACAGAACATTGTGTTTTATTGACCTACTAACCTCAAATAATTTCCCATATAAACTTCTATAGACACATTCTATTATTTCTTTTCTTCCTAAAAGACTAACCCTAGATCCCTTCAGAGGAGATGTTTCAAAGATGTGGAAATATTTTCACCTCGTCACTTTGTTTTATAATCTTCATTGCCCCCTATAAATATATTATATTTTTCATTAAATTATATCTTTAGTATTTTAAATATTATAAAATTTTATTACAATTATTAAAACACTATTATACACCCTCCATCCCCTCAAATGACAAATGAAACTATCACTCAACTGTATTGATGGCTTACCGTCTCCACATAGTGATACAACTTGTATTTAATACCTATATACTAGGGATGGATACTATGATGGTTTTAATATTTATATATGATATTTATAAAAAAATTAAACTTTTTTAATTATAATGACATATCTACCTACTTTCTATCCAATCCTTTGGGAAACGATAACGTCCCTCATGAGAAAAAGAGAACTACCACCTCCCCAAAGAGACTTGATTTTTTTATACTCTACATTAATGGTATCGAGGGTTAGTTTTATGAATTTATATGATATATATTATATAATAATTATCATTTAAATTTAATTAATATTTACCTTTCTTTAGATCCGTCTATCAAAAAATGAAAACAGCACTCATGTGTATACATGGTCTACCGTTTCCTTGAACTATGTATTTCATTTTTCAATCTATAACTTTTATGTAAGAATATAAATTGGAATATAATGAATATATATATATATATTGTTTATATCATTATTAATATTATCTATTTGATGGAACCAAGATAAATTTTGTGGACCACAACTACATATCTGAAATACAAATGATAAAAGATATAGTTAACACCAATTAATTAAAATTTTAATAAGGAACTACTAATAAAAAGGGGTGTCAACATGTTATAAATGGATCTTATATGATATTAATAGTATTAAAATGATTGTGGTATATAATTATAATATATTTAAATTTATTATACATGAGTATAGAGTGATTTTGAAGTAAGGCGGACTCAAGGTAAGGGTTTTATGTTATAATATCAATTTTTAACAAGATTCTTTATGATTATGTCTATAATGATAAAATATTTTTGCTATAACTCTCAATAAACTATTTAATATTTTCCTAGAGTTTTTATTTATTGAAAATGAATGTTTTCGTTTAATTTTCCTATGCTTATGAACCAAATTGTCCGGGAAAAAAATTGTGGAAAAACAACTTTATATCTCTCTTCAATCGAAAATATTTTTTCATCCATATACATCATTTATAAAAATGTTTTAAATAAGGTTTTTACTATTATCATGTAATTTTTTAAAAACATTTGGAACCATTTTTTACTTTTTAAAAAAAATCATAGTAATCCTTTTATCATTTTTTATATGAGGTATTTTTTAACATTTTTTAAAAGTGTGAAAGAATGAATATTTTTCAACCTATATGAAATTAAAATATTTTTCGACCATCATATTTAATTTTTTATTTAAATATTCCAATTCAATTATAAAATTTTCTTTTCAAAGAAAATATTTTCTTTTCAATTTTCTTGTAGTTTTGAAATATGTTATTTCAAATTGGAGTGTTTATTTTTTGTAAGAATACATTATTGGTCTTTAATGGTATAAATACTCATCAAAGACAAAAAATCATGAATTCACATATTATTTACTAATGATATGATACAATTATTCCACCCATATTTGTTCTCTAGATAGTTAGTGTTTATCTTGACAAGATGTTTATGTAACCATATTCTTTTCCATATGTTATTCTATGATGAAATGTTTTTGTAACCCGTTTTTATGGTTTCTCATATGATAAATTATTTATGATCTTATGGAACAAATATTGTATCAACCCAATTCATGTTGTAATGGGGGCTGATAAAATTTCATGATGGATATTGACCCATTGTCCACTGTTATGAATGATTTCACGTTAGGTATGGTGTCTATAGATGCTCTCAAAAAGGATTATTAGTATATCCCGAAACACCTAACGATCCTTGTATTATTGATTAATGAACCTTCTTTCCATAGGAAGGTTCTCATTTAGTGATTATTTGTCCAACGACATTTAATGACTCCATTGGTTGAGAGGATGGGAATTCAGGCTCATCATGCCCTTTTGGGAAGAATTATATCTCACTCTAGGACTCTCTTATAAATTTAAGAAGTGTTCATACGTTCAAGAATCCTTGATTATTACCCAAGCATGTGTCTGTGGATTACCCCTAAGTTTCATGGTTGACCATATATATGCATGGGTCCGGAATTACTGAGACGACACTAGGTTAAGCCATATGATGAAGTGATATTGAGTCTATCATCATCTAGGGAGGATGGATTTTTCTTCAGTGTTGGGATCAAACCCATAAGTTGAGATTCCTATCTATTCTCATGAGAGGAATCAGAACCCACATAGTTATTTGGCACTTATCTTGACACATCACCTTTTAAGGATTAGTGATGGGGACCCATTCAGTAAATTTTTACATCATGCAGTGGGGACATCTTGGAGGAGGATTCCAAGTCATGATTTTTCATGGTACTTACACCAGAGGCCCATGATGCTCTAGAGAAGAATGTTCTCCTAGATGGATGTATCCCTACAAGGGATATTTCATGGTGAACATTATGGTTATTTGGTTGTTGGGTTTGGACCTTCGAGAGACTTCCTAGGTATCTCGGTGAACCGAGAATCAACGCCCTCATATTTCAGTTTACGTTGGGGATTATACCATAAAGGAGGCCCTATTTTGGGGGAATTATTAGGTCTTGTCCTTTGAAAATGATCCCACGTGAGCTCAGGCCGTCCGACAAGCATCCAACATATCATGTTTTAGAGCAGGAATCATAGTTCTTATAATTCATTATTAGGTTGTGACTTGATTGGGGATTACGCATTAGAGCTTCCCATTTGAAGGGGTCATGTTTTCATATTTCATAGATGGGATGGTATGGATATCAGACCTATATAGAGGATTATTTTGTATCTCAGTTTTGTTGGGAATTAGAGTTCTCATAGTTCTTGTTTAGTTTCTGTGACCGTTGTATCATCACAGACCTATAAGATCATGTGAGTCATGCTTAGTGTGAGAAACATGAGGATGTGAAAGATTCAAAAAATTGAACATTCCCTTATCCATTGAGGTAAAGGGATGTGGGTGTTGGTGGATGAGGGGGTATCTATGAGACTAACATGATAGGGAAAGGGTCTTTGAATGTGTCATCTTCTCACTCATGATGATATCCAGGAAATTCACATATGGTGAGATATCTAGACACATCCCAATTCAGATTAGAGAGGGGAGAAAGAGCCCTTACAATTAAAATTATAGGGGATTTCATTGGGAGGAGTGCCTTGAAATGGGTTCTAGGAAAGGGTATGAGCATTTCTTCCCAACAAAGGGAAAGAAGGCATGACCCCTTTGACTTTTCGATGTCCCTCGTTGAATGTAAGAGTTAGGTATTCTCATAAATCATTAGAATGGGGAGGTTCACATTAGAGTCCCATGGTTTGACTCTGGGTTACCTTAATAATGTAGAATCAAGGACGTCTTGGGGGTATGAACCATTCTAGGAGCAACTATTTCACCAATACATACCTTAGGTATGTAGAATGATAAGGAAACACTAATGGGCCCAATGGCATGGTCATACAGTTCTGGTGGATTTGGAAGAGGCTTTTCCCCGATACTGGTGGACTGGTTAGTGGAGGGGCCATAAAGATTGTGATAGAAATATAAGTGAAAACTTGAGCTAGAATGTGGAAAACTCAAAGACACCCCATTTTTTATACCATTTTCTCATGCGAGAAAGGGGCTTCCCTGTATAGTGACATACTACGAGGGTGAAGGGGTCATCTACATACGAAAGTGGTATGCATAATTGGATGTGAGCCAGCGTATACCAGGGTGTTACGTGGTCTTAGGTACCATCTTCATAGAGTGGTGTTATGTGTCGTACAGTCTTTTCCATGTCGCAATGTGCCACAGGGTTCATCGGTCTGAAGGAGGGGAATTGGGAATATGGTTTTCTAAAAGTTCATCTGTGAAGGGGAAATGGTTTTTAGTTCATAAATTGGTTTCATGTCCAGTATATTATCAGTAATTTTCCTTCTTTTTGTGGTTTTCATTGGTTTTATACATGATGGAAACCATTCACAATTTTATACTTCGTTGATCACTTTCCATTGAAGTTATCTATTTGTAAACACCATGCTCTTCGAAAATCCACTTTTGTAACTCGGTCTCCAAAAGAATTCTCCTTATTCTTTTTTCCCATCCCCTGGTGGTCCTCTTATAGAGTTTTGGGGAATTTATATCTACGAGAAGATGAAAATTTTTGTAGAATCCCATAAGGGGATCATCCGACCAACTAGCGACTCAGTCAACTGAGGTTCTCATGGTTGCGATTCATTTTATAAAAAATCACCACCTCAATTCCACAATCGATGTGGTTAAAATTACACTATCATCCCCACCTCATTGGTGAACTACTCAGTCCGTAGAAATGGTATGTAGGGACTTACTTCTTCATCACGTTTTCTCTAATGACATAGTTTGTGGTGCCTTGGATCAATATTTTCTACCCATCCAAGAATTTATTTGTTTTATATCCAATGCATTATAGAAAATCATTTTACAGGTGTCCACATACAACATGGTTCATAGCCTACACCTTCCGCAGACCATTCGCGGTAACTAGTACACAGACCAGTTTGGGTCCTTTTCCAAATATGATTTCTTCAATATTCTCTTCCAATTATCATCCCCAGATGCATCTTTTCCGTTATCAAATTTGGTGGAGTATTTTCTTTCCCTTTTCATATTTTTCGGGTCACTAAAAATTCCACCCATAGAAATGGGGTTTGGCTAGAATTAAGAGGAGGCTATATTGATAAATAAAATGGTCTTGAATTTAACTAGTTTATTGTATAAAGGAATACCATTTGGGGTAACACACATATATATAATAGACCCATGTCATTTGTCTATTACTTGGTTTCCCTATAGAAACTGGTCCAAAAACAGCTCTAGTATTTCCATGAATTTTTGCACCATCACCTTGTAGAAATTTATCATCTGAAAACCGCACCTTACATTCCACAAACTATGTATTATTCATAGTTTCCTCATTCACGAATCCACCATTGAATTCCCAAACCAAACTGTCTAATTTTAAAACATAATTCTAAATTACCATTCCATGTACTGATCAACTTGTTGGCCAACGCTTCATCAGAAATCATCTTGTGGGGCATTCCACGTATAGTTGGTTCATGTGGAATTCATTCTCAAACCGTTCCTAGGATTTAGTAAAAGGAGCCTAGAATTTTGTGGACATCTTTTTTCCTTCTCCATTTTTGGGATTTTTTACAAACATTTTAGCTGAACTAACACTTTATGTGGTCAATTCTGTTTTGCATGATGAAATGGATCTCCCTTATATATTAACAGAAGATATTAGGAGGAAGAAAACTATGGTCATGAATTCTGATGACAACATTCTTTCCAACATCATTCCTCAATAGGGTATTCTTATATACCTTATTTAACCAAAGATCACAGCCTATAAGATATCTATCTAGTTGTTTATTTTCAACGTTGGCCTCCTAGATGATGTTCCCTTTCCATTTTCCAATCACAGAACTCATTCAATTCACCTTGAGTCATCCTAAGGGTGTGATAGTGCCCATATTTCCCCAATAAGGGAGCTCATATATGCTTTTAATCAAGCGAACATGTTCACACTGGAAGGATCTTCATGGACTGAGAGAAATAATCGTCATCATAACACTACCTTGTGGTCGGTCATCTGGGACTACCCTTCCATTGTTAATATTTCTGTAGAGAACCCCAATGGTTAGTGGAGCACAAAATAGGACTTTTGATCTATTGGATGCTTCTCTGATGAGTGTTCATGGGATTTTTCTATGGATCAAGTTTTATTGGAGTCCCTTGACCAGTTTGAAGTAGTAAACTTGTATCAGGATGCATGGGTTTCCCAATTTGCAATCTATTCACCTGATGAGATATTTCCTAAACTGCTTAGCCATTGGTGTTCAAGAACTAATACCTTCCTGCTATTGGATGGGTATGTTGGTATTATTTTATGGTACACACCTAAACTCATAGGGCTTCCCATTATAAGAAACATGTATGATGAGTTTCTTCCACCAGCCAATTCTTTAGAGAATGTCAAACAAGTATCGTTGTTGGATATGAATTTATTAGTCATGGAAGATGGATTACTCAATAAACCCATCCATGCTCTTTATCTTATTTTATTTGAAGACTAGATCAGACTATTCCTATAGTCGAATTATCCTAATCCAAGTGTTATTTGTAGATGGGATCTCCCAAGCCAACAATTTTGGAGCATCACGGGATCATACAGAGCCACCCCTGAGGTAGGTCGATAAACCACCTGGGGGTATCAAAATCGGTTGGATGTACCTCATGACGATATATTAGCCAGTTTCCTTACCATGTTATTGAGTGGATGGATCTTCCCTTCTCATGATGTTTATGCAGGTGTTAGAGCTTACACTCAGAAGTTGGATGCCACATTTGTAGAGGGACAACTAATTAACTTGGTTATTTCTACCCTTCCTCGAATCTATGAACTGTTAAGGTACATACAAGAAGGGAGACCCTCGCACCATCATAGTTAGTCATTACAATTTTTTATAGTTGGATAGTAGAGCATTAACCTACTACCAGAATTGTCATACTGTGATATTTCCTCATTCTTAACTTCACCTAGGTCTTATCAAATTTATTGTTGTTTATCCCCAATAATTGATTATTGACAACACAATCAAAGAGTTGAATGATGTTTCTTGGTTTTAAATCCCACCTAACGTGCCACCCTAAGGATCCTTAGTAGATAATGGAATGGGATCCTCAAAATATAATTCTTATATAATTATTCTCTGAGATAGATTTTACCTACTCCTATAGATGGGGTAACAATTAGTAAACCCTACATTCCTTATCGGATTTCTTAGAAATTTAGATGCCTCCAACAGTTCACGTGCCTCCCCACTACTCTGGTTAAGGGGGAGTCTCATCCGACGATTCTTCACTAATTGTGGCTTTCCATTAAATTGGAGGATGCTAAATTGGAATTTATCATTCCTTCCAAAGTATCCTCAACTTAACTATAATTAGATTACTACTAATTTTTGGTAGTTTTCTACCCCGATAGGGCATTTGTATGTCCATTTCAACAATTTTAGAGACCATCGTTTTTCCTAACCCTATCCCAACCATGCAAGTTGGTATCTTAATTTCCCTTCCTATTAGGAGAATTCATTCTACCCACTGTCACATGTGGTTATAAGGGGCCTCACCCACGAAAACCATACCCATGGAATGTGACTGAGATACCATATCTTTGGCTGATGTGGTTAGTGGCCCTACTGAAGCTGGTCCGAGTTGGACATCACCCAGTGTTATTGAAGCTACTGATATCCCTCCTCATTTAGGCCCAGAGGCTGAACCATATATTTGGAGAGAAAGTACCCCTACATGGGTGACCCATCATAGGATTCTTAAGTCTACTAAAATGAGCCTTCTTCATTGTATACCTATTGCGGTGGATGAGGACCACGATTCTGATGCTATTTGGAGACATCAATTTGTTCGACAATGGGAATTGAGTCAAATCCATACTACATCAAAAAAACCCCCCTAATAGATTTTTCCAATGAGTGGTATAACTTTTGATGACTATTTTTTTATTTGGGTTTGGGTGGCTTTGATTACAGATGCATGTGTCTCCTTGTTCACGAAATTATTGTAGTTGTATAGGATCTCTCTTATTTTGAATGCGGCCTCGCTTTGTTCAACACTTCTCATCACCAAGCTCATACTTTCCTGGATATTACTGATGTGTTTCATTTCTGGGAAGATGAGGTATCTAGTTTTCTGGACCATGTGATTTCCCAGATGGAGGAACAACGAATGTTTGAGGCTTGTATGGCTAGACTAAAAGTGCAACTGGAATCATCAAGCGCTACATATGGGGTTGTACAAAAGAAATGGTGATACCATTGCACTATTATTATGTGATTACACCAAATGGTTGAAGATGAATCAGGATAGAGGGATGATTTGGAACAGGACATTGATGGCCATTTACAAACAGTTATCAACCTGATGGAAAGAGCGAGTTGGGCCTTGTTGTAATCTGTTGGGTTAAATCTCAGCATCTTTGTTTTGAAAATGGGGAGAGACTCTAGATTATAGATGTTGCTTCCACTCCCACTTATTTTGATAAAATAGTAACATTTTTCTTCCTATTGTTCCTCTTTTACCATTTCATGTGATATCAATTATCTATGATGAAATTCATATTAAATAATAATTTTATTTGGATATCAATTTGATTCAAAATCTTGGATAAAAAAATAATCAAATCATTTCCTAATTTTTTCCTAAGTGGAAGGCCTCAGTGAACATAGTTTGACTCTTTCTAGGGTCATCTGAAAAACTTTAAAAACTTTGTGCCTTTTTCATTATCACCCTAATTGTTTTCTAAACCTATTATGGTATAGGGTTAGTGGGTATAATTTTCCCTTCATAGGCCACCCTTTGTGGGGGGGTGACCTAAAAATATTTGTGTCTCTTGATGATTTTTTTCTTGCTCTATGTTTTAATTATACCCTATATAATATATGTTGGGAGAGCTTTCAGCGGATTTTTTCCCAGAATTCACTTTGTAGGTGTTCACCCTAGTGAGTGTTGTGTCTTTTTCATTGGCAGTTTAGATTCTTTCCCAATAGAATATCATTACTAATGTTCTGGGTCGAATATCTTTGAATTTGATTTGTGGGTTGAGGGCCCAAATTTAAGAATCATTAACTGAGAATGTCTCGACAACTCTTAGACATGGATGATGGATTTTTCTTGACCATACCATGAAATACCTAGATATGGGACATGCTAAGGGGATTTGAATCCATGGGGTTTAAAGAAGTGAAAAGAAAACCTCCCCTGAGGATGGATTTTCCCATGGGTGACAGGCCATTATTGTGGGAAACATATGAAAAGCCGTTGGGATAGGATGTGAATAGTCAATCAAAGATGTCCATAGGACATGGCCTCCCATTTCTATTGGCTAGGAAGTTTTTATAGGAATTTTCAATTGTTTTTATATTGATGTCCATAGTGGGTGGCCTATTAAGGAAATAATGTCTGAAAGTATAGACACCTTCTATATTGGTTCTAGTTTAGAAACCACTCCGGCCTAGATTTGACTTGTTCAAAGGATTTCCAATGCATAGTGCATCTTAAGAGTGTGGGATCATAACTCGTGAGACATATATTGTGAAATAATGTTACTCTGACTAGAGGAGGTAAAATTATCCATCTTTTCCCACATTAGTTTGACCAAAAATGTCCTTTAAATTTTGGCATTGAAATGGGAAAATATGTAAACTAAGATCCAAGGGGTTTCCAAAACAAGAGAATGAGGTGACACATAGATGTTATAGTGGAATTATGAGGTAGGAAAATCCTCTCTTGAGGATCAATTTTCTTTTGGTTTACATACCATTTTTTGGGAAACATATTCAGAGTCATCAGTGCATTATGTTCATAGTGAAACAAAGATCTCCAAAAGACACTCACCATCCATTTTTTATGTCCATGTATGATTATGGGGATTTTAACCTTTTTATGTAGATTAGGTTGTGTGGATAGGGGAACCTCATCATGAAAAGGGGTGTTTCAAGTTGAATGTTTTCTAGAATAACGAAAATAAGTGGAGGATGTTTTATCCTATCCATATTAGTTATTTCCTTTCATGGGTCAGACCCTTGCAAAGGAAGGGATGGGACACTTTTGATTCATAGATGAATCTGGCATGTGATATTTGGATTTCACTACATATCATGTGACGATAATAATCAATATGTACGTAGTTCATTTAAGGATCATTCTAATGCTGATTTGATTCACGCTTCTGGATGAGGTAATTTTTTGAGATACAAATTCATCAATAATGTGGGAGCGTATGTCAATCCTTATTGTGTAGATTGATTTCTTTCATAGGGTCATGATGGGTAATACCCTTTTATGTTACCTAGACTAAGGGTGAATATTGGGTATTGAGTATCATGTAGATTAAAATTAATCTGATTAGGACGCTGATGTAGAAGCCCTAAGTAACTAGAGGGTAACCAGGCCGAGAGATTCTAATATATAAAGGATGTGAGTTGGAAAGAAAGTCTAAACCGAGGTTTTAAGGGTTCTTAGATTATGAGGATTGACATAGGTATTAGAATCCATTGGTCTTACAAAAATAGGATGATCCTCTCTTGGGGATGAATTTTCCTTTAGTTAATAGACTATTTTTTGGGAACCATATGTAGATCCGTCGGGGAATTTTGTGAATAGTCAGAGAACGGTGACTGCAGAATAACAACCATCCATTTCTAACGGTCGTGGATGATTATGAAGATCCAAGATCGCTAGAATAACGGAGTTTCACACATAGTGGGAGTGTTACTGGATACATTAGAAGCATTTGGGCCATGATTTACCAATAAATTTGGAAACTTCCCCCATATATATCTAACTCATACACAGGGTGAGGAATTTTGATTCCCTCAATATGGTTGGGCCTGGACATAGAGATCTTAGCACCCATATATTGGACACCCAACAAAAGTCTGATTCAAATGCATGGGGAGGGTCATTTTTTTATGTTTTCCGTACCTTGTAGTTTAATGTCATACAATCATGAATATAGGTTTCCCAATATGGAGGGTAAGTTACTAATATGCCTCTAAATTTTATCCATTAGGGTTCTCCATTGTAGATTGATTCGACTTAAACCTGGGGGTAGTTATCTGTCGAAATTCCTAAGCCCACGTGAGCCATGCTCGGTGTGAGAAACAAGGGGTGACAAGGGTTTCACTCAACCACCAAGGGATCAAAGGATCAAAATAAAGAACAATGTTGGGCCATTCAGTTTAACATCATGAGATGAGGATGTAGATTCTAAGTAGGTTAACATCACGTAGCATGGATGAATTCGTCATGCAATTTATTGTCATCCAATTAGGACATCTTCCGTATGTTTTGACATCGTGTGGAAAGGGCGTCGACATCAATGTTTAGACACCATGTTGTAGGGATGAATTATTAGAGAGATTATGTGTAAATATGAGATAATTAGGATGAGATATTCCTCAAACACCCAAAACATGAGAGGGATAAGAATGTGTGAACCATGATTCTGTAAGACCTTGAGTCAGGAGAGGTAACATGAGGTTTATAACCTAATGAGTGTACCGAAGTATGAACAACTTCTCTTGAGGATTAATTTTCCATTGGTAGATAGACTATTTTGTGGGAAACATATGCAGAGCCATCGAGGCATAATGTGCATAGTTAAATAAATGTGTTCACAGGATACTATCCGTCCATTTCTGATATCCATGGGTGAAAATGGTGATCCGATATTTCCTGGGGAATGGAGTTTGACATATGAAAATGGGATTTCTGTTATGGGACAATTTTCTAAACCATGTTTATTTTTGTGTTATGGGATCATCTAAATATATATGATTCATATGTAATGTAGATGAATGGTCTTTTGATACTTTCGGGTTGTAAGAATCTAGATCCAAAATCCCCTACATCTATTTTCATTTCTCATGTAAGGGGTTGGGGGATTTTCCCCTTTTTCTATTCTGCATATATGGACCTAGGATACTCACCTCGAGTGTCGTTACATATATCGTTATACTGGGAATGAATCCATACTATGTTCTTCAGATACCTTACAGTTTAATGTTGTGTGGTTAGGACTTATTTGGCCATGCAGTTTAACATCATGTGGTTAGGTCTCGTGAATTTCCCTATGCAATTGTAGCATATATGTAGGGGTCATTTGTTTCATAATGGTTGGACCAAGGAGGGACCAGGTTTCACTGTGTTTCCCAATGTTATATGGGTTTAAATTGTCATGTAATTCTAGTATCCAATATAGTTTAACATCATAGGGTAAGAACAAATGTGGACCTACATGAAAAGGATGAGGTGAGTGAAGTCTTAGGCAAGAAACTCATGGAGGTTTCCTGGGTATCCAACTTTTTTGGAATAAAAGTATGCATAGTTATGAAAACATGTTCCCTATGATGGTACGACCCATACATAAGAAATAAATAGTTTTTGTATGGAGGCTGGACCAGGATGGAGGATATGGGCATATCTACATATCTAATAAGAGTTGGGATAAACCAATAAGTAGTTGTTGAAGAAAATTCAATGAATATGTCTAATATTTACATTGGGAAGAGGGAATTTGTTTTTGGGGGAGGCTGGCCTAGGATGAAAAATCTGGGCCTCACTATGTATCTTATGAGAGTGGGAATCAATCCACACATAGTTCATGGGGTACCCTACAGTTTTATGTCTTACAGTAATGATGTTGGCCAGTTATACGCTAGTATGACTGTGAGGAATCATTTTCTGAGACTCTTAAGCCCACATGAACAGTACTCATTATGAGAAACTAGGGTCGAAAAGGGATTACTTTGTCATACAGGGTAATCATGAGGACTGACGATTTATTTTCCTTCAATACATTGATACATCCATGCCTACGTTTGAAGATCTAGGTGTAGCTTACATATTCTATAAGGGCAGGAATGAACCCATAAGTGGGCCTTATGAAGATACTCCATATAGAGGTCTGGCCATTTTATAGGGAAATGGGGTATTTATTAGGGTGGCGGTTGGACCAGAATGAAGGATCTGGGTGTCAATAAATATCCTGTGAAATTAGGAATCTAGACACATGTAGTTATAAAAGTTCCCTATGCCAGTAAGACACATGCATAAAGGGGGGGGGTTCATTTTTCTTTGTTTGATGGCAGCTGAACTAGGTTGGAAGATCCTAGTGTCCCTACATATCCCATCAGTAGATGGGTATCAAGTCGTACATAGTTTTGTGGCACGGAATAGTAGGTGATCAATGCAGGTGGTGATGCCCCCTATGGTGAGAACATTTTTGTGTCCATGAAGTTTAACATCATGTGATAAAGATAAATATTTTCCTTATATAAGTCTGAAATGTACATGGTGAGATGGAATTATTGAATTTGATAGGTGGATGGACCATGATGTAGATTCCAGGTGTCACTACGTATCTCGGAAGGGTGAGAATCAATCCATACATAGTTCTAATGAATCTCATTGAGGGTATGACCTATGAACAGAGAGGGGGAATTTTATATCATGATTTCATTATTATAAGCTCATTATACTCCTCTGTGTGTTGTCTATGGGGGAAATCCTGACCACCATTCCTTAGCTCACTTGAGTTATACTTTTTGTGAGAAACAATGATCGATGATGAGTTCCCTTCTTGTAAAGAGTGGATAGAGGATATAATAGAGGCTTTCCATGTCATGTGGTGGATAGGCCAAGAGTTAGTGTCAAGGTGTCTCTATGTATCCAATTGATGAATATGAATCAATCCATACATAGTTCTGTAAAAGTCCCTCCTTACATAGGCTCAGTCCATAAGCAAGGAGGGTCATTTTTTATATCATTCCCTTTCATAGATCTGATACATGTGCAACAAGTCATTGTTCAACACATAATGATCACCATGTTTTTTAACGTCTTGCAGTCAGGATGAAGATTCTTAACATTTTAGCATCATGCAGCATGGATGAAGATATTGGATAGTTTAGGTTGTATAGAATAGAAAAATATTTTGAGCTGGTTAACGTCATGCAGCATGGTTAAAGATGCTAAGAACATTAATATCATGTAGCATAGACAAAGATGCTAAGTAATTTAACATCATTCTGCTTGGATGAATTCACTATGTAGTTTATTTTTACGCGAACAAGACATCTCATGCAAAGTTTAACATCGTGTGAAGAGGATATAGATTCTATGATTTCAGTTAAATTAAATATTTTTTCTGAAACATTGTGTTGGTGGGAGATTTGGTGAGCTATCCATAAATTTTAATTAATACATATGCTCCATTAGAGTAGAATTTGTGTATAAAATATGTTCCTTACCATTTTGGATCCAAATTTGGAGGCCTCTTTCTGAGTATCAATGATTTTTTGAGAACCAACACCATTTCCCCCTGGAAAAAATTTCAGTGGTGAAACATCTTATTAAAGACCTGTGAAATCCCATTTTGGTAGACATCCAAATGGTGTATAGTGTATAATAATTTATCATTGAGATACTCCAGCTAGTCAAACCATATTTGGGATTTCTTATCTACAGATAGTTGATCACAGACAGCAATGTAGAGTGATGGTAGTTGAAATTCAATGGGCAGAACCACCCTCATCCTATATACTAACTAGTATGGGGTTACTTGAGAGGTGGTGCAGGTGGTAATTCGGTAATCCTGAAGAGAATGTCGGATATTTTTTGGCCATGGTATCTTATCTGGGTATACCATGTTTTCAAGTATGTTGGATAGGGTCTTGTTAGAATCCTCAATATGTCTGTTGGTCATGGAATGGTAGTGGGATGAATGATTGGATTTCATACCATACTAATTATATAGTTTTTCCAATTTAATAAGATATAAATTGGTGTCTTTGACAATCAGTATTGTGTAAGGGACACTGAACCTGGTGATGAAATTGGCTTTCACAAATCTGAAAATTATTTTTTTCATTGACTTTTTTAAGGAGTACATCTTCTACCCATTTGGAACAGAAGTATGTTCCTTTCATAATAAACATGAATTTTCTAGTCATGTTTGGATGATATGATCCTGTGATATCCATTCCCCATATGGTGAATGGTCATGATTACTTAGCTTTATGAAGCAACTCTGGGTGTTGATGGATGAAATTGGAATGGACTTTCCAGGAATGACACATTTTGGTGAAATCAGCACAATCTTGCATCATTGTGTCCCAATAGTACCAAATACTTCAAATTTTATGAGAGGGTTTGGATTCTTAATTGTTTTCCCCCAATGTTTTAGAATGCACTTCTTTCATGGAAGCAATGGTTTCTTCTCCATCAATTCACCAAAGAAGGACTCCACCAAGGACTTTCTTATAAAGTAACTTATGTTGATTTGTTCCATCGTACAACATGAAATTTAGATCTTATATTTGGATATGTTCCCTTCCATTCCTATTTAGTAGGAGTTATCCCATTTCAAAATATCCCACATTGGGGGTCATCCAACGGTAGTATGACCGTTCAGCTCAAAGACTGTTCTTATCTGATTTACATCTTTTTTCCTTGGCCAGAACATATGGTAAATCCATCTAGGAGTGGGAAATGATTATGAACATATAATTTGGATCTGGGTCGTCTAGAGTTGTGGGTACATTATCCAATGAATTGGCTTGCATATTTTGTGACCGAGGGACATAATTCAAGGTTGTATGTAATAATAATTCTACCATCAATTCGCAAACATGGTACATAAAAGGAATCATCTCCTCTTTCCTGATATCATAGTCACCATTGGCTTCCATGATAACCAATTTTATGTTTCCTTTATCTTCAAGTGTTAGGATTTCACTTGGAGTGCTAGTTCAAGAACTTTGATAAGAGCCTGGTATTCTTCTTCATTATTTTTTCACCCTATGATAGTTGGATTGAAAAAGTAAGGAATTTATTTTCTTGGTATACAGGTATGATTCTCATCCCCACTTTTTTGAGTCTCGGATCATCCATTCTTTTTCTTATCGGGTTTTGAGACACACCATCAAAATGAATTTCCCATATCTAAGAGTTCTCTTTAATAGAGAAAACTTCCACATTAGGTAAATCAACATTTAATGGGTCCACCTCTGTTGAGGGATACTATAACAGGAAATATTCTAATGTATGTCCTTTGAAAGCTTTTTGTGGTATGAACCGTATTTCGAACCACGGTAGGATGACGACCTACCGTGATATGCATCCAATCAACATTGGATGATTGAGAATGTACTTGAACTGGTTGCTTCGAGAGACCAAGTGGATATCATGGTGTTATAGATAATGCCTTGGTTTCTAAGCTACAAATATTAGGTCGAGTAAGCTATTATCAAAAATTTAATACTAAGTCTCATCATCAATTATGGTTCTTCTGAGATAATAGTGAGTATTCTCACTTTTCAGAATAAATATTTTTGGCATAAGAAGGCACCTAGGGATCAGTCCAAAGAGGTTATGTACATAATGAGGGGTATTCCTTTGATAAGTGGCATTAGAATCAATGGAATCATGATATATTTCATTATATTGTTAAAATACTTAAGAAAATCAGTAGTCTATTGGTATTCTACCCTTTTTCTTTATCAACCTAGTGAAGGGAAAACATTTGACTGTAAGATTGACTATAAAGCGTCAAATGTAAGCTAGGATTCCATGGATTCCTATCAAATAAGTGAGGATATGAGGTGGTTTAATTCCAAGGATGGAATTTTTATTTTCAGGGTCCACATTGATGCCACAGTAGTGTTCGATGAACTCGAGGAATTTCCATGAGGTGACACCATAATTAAATTTCAGTGGGTTAATTACCGGAATTTCTTATTGGAGTTTATAGAATAATATTCCAAGATCTTCTAGATGGTCCATGAATTATCATTATTTGACTACCAGATCATTAATATAGCATTGAAAAAAAATTATTGGAAGGGTTTGAAAATTCAGTGCATGGCATGCTAATATGTGGCACTGACATTTTTCATAATGAAAGGCATCACCTTGTAGAAAAACACTCCCTAGGGAGCCTTGAATGTGGTATATTATTCATCTAAATGGGCCATTAAGATTTTGTTATACCCTGAGAAACTATCCATGAATGGGATTTCCTTTTATCTGGTACCTTCATCGATCCACAATTCTACGATTCGGACATGGAAATCATCTTTCAAGTAGTTCTGATTAAAGACTTTGAAATTTATGCAAACACTAATCTATTCATTATTCTTCTTGAAATGTACAATATTTTCTACAAATACCAGATATTGGACCTCCCGAATGATGTTATATTTAATGAGTCTTCAACTTCAGCATCTATTTTGGCAGCATGGGTCCAATGTGTCCTTCTGGACCCTTTCTTGTAGTCATGGAGATCTTCTGGAAGCCAAAGGTGGTGAGTGGCAACCTCGGTATCTAGGCTTGGCATTTCTGTATAGTTCTAGGAAAAACATATCATTTCATCTTTAGGAAAGAGGCATATACATATTGTTCTTCAAAAGGAATGGGTGCACTAAATAGAGTGGGTCATGGGTCTTCTTCAATAACCAAGTTGATATCTTCGAGTTCATCAACGGTGTATATATTACTTTTTTAAATGCTGGAGGGGAATCCCTCATGTCCTCTTCTTCTTCCTTCTATGTATCCTTATCATCTTCCTCTTCGTCTTCTGATGAGGATGCATTTCTTGAGATGATTGTTCCATAGTTTAAGTAAGAGTAATAATTTTGGCATCTAGGATGCAAATCCTCCTCTTCTATCCCGACCATCTGTGAAGGATTATTCGAAGAAGAAGTGGTGATGGGTAAAAGAGATTCCTCATCATCTTTGACTGAAGAGATACTTCCTCCATCCTCATTGGGTGAGGTAGGGATTTATGAGGGTTTTGATGACAGTCCAAGGGAATTTTTATCCAAAATTTCCCTACTATATTTAGAGTCAATATTGTAGGGATGAATTATCAAAGAGATCATGTGTAAATATGAGACAATTAGGATGGGATATTCCTCATATTACCCAAACATGAGAGGGTGAAGAATGTTTGAACAATCATTCTGCTAGCCCTTGATTAAAGAGAGGTGACGTGAGGCTTACAAGAACATGAGCATATGGAAGTCATAACAACCACTCTTGAGGATTAATTTTCCTTTGGTTAATAGATTATTTTTTGGGAATCATATAAAATACCATCTGGTCATAATGTTCATAGTTAAATAAAGGTGTTCATAGGATACTATCCATCTATTTCTGATAGCCCTGGGTGACTATAGTGGTCCGAGATTTCCTGGGGTCATGGAGTTTTATGGATGAAAATGGGATTTCTGGTACTTGATAAATATCTAGACCATGGTTAGTTTTGAGTTAGGAGATCCCCTACATAGATCTTATTCATATGTAAAGTGGAATCATGGTATTTTTATACTTTTTGGCTGTAAGAATCCAGATCCAAAATCCCCTACATCTATTTCATTTCACATATATGGGGTTTAGGGATTTTCTATTTGTTTTATTCTACATGTATGGACTTAGGATTTTTGGCTCAAGTGTCAATGCATATCTTCTTATATGGAGAATGAATCCATACTATGTTCTTGTGAAACCTTATAGTTTAATGTCGTGTGGTTAGGACTGATTTGGCCATGCTTTTTAACATCATACGATTAGGAATCATGAATTTACCAATGCAAGTCTAGCTTAAATGAAGGGGGGAATTTGTTTCATAATGGACGGACTAAGGAAGGACCATATGTCCCTACATGTCCCATTGATGGATGTAAATCATGTCACACGTTATTATAGTATCCTATGTAGTTTAACGTCATACGGTAAGGATGAATGTGGACTTACATGAAAAGGACGAGGTGAGTGAAGTGTTGGGATTGAAACTAAAGGAGGTTTCCTGCTTATCCAAGTTTGTTTGGAATCAAAATATATGTAGTTATGAAAACATTTTCCATGTGTCGGTCTGACCCATACATAGGAAATGAATAGTTTTTTATGGTGGTTGGACCAAGATGGAGGATTTAGGAATCTCTACATATCCAATATGGGAAAGAATCATTCCATAAGATGTTGTTGAGGAAAATTAAATGCATATGCCTAATATATATGCAGGGAATATGGAACATTTTTTAGGTGGTGGGTGGACTAGGATGAAGAATATGGGCATCACTGTGTATCCTATGAGATCAGTAATGAAGACGCACATAGTTCATGGGGTACCCTGCAGTTTTATGTCTTTCGGTAATGATGTTGGCCAGTATTATGCATGTATTATTGTGAGGAATCCTTTTATGAGACACCTAAGACCGCGTTAACAGTACTCAGTGTGAGAAACAAGGTCCAAAAGGGATTACTCTATCGCACAGGGGGTCATAATGAATGACAGGGTATTGTCCATCAATATTTTTCTATATCCATACCTATGTTAGAAGATCCAGGTGTTTCTAACATATTCTGTAGGGGAAAGAATGAACCCATATGTGGACCATACAATGAAACTCCCTACATAAATCTGAACATTGTGTAGGGAAAGGAGTCATTTTTGGGAGGTTTGTGGTTGGACCGGGGAAAAGGATTCGGGTGTCACTAGGTATCATGTGAAAGAAGGAATCAAGCCACATGAAGTTATAGATGTTCCCTATGCAAGTTAGACACATGAACTGAGAGGGGGAATTTTTCATTTTTAAATGTTTGATGGTAGCTGGAAATGGGTGGAAGATCCTGGTATCACTACGTATTACATCTATTAATGGGTATCAAGCCGTACACAGTTCTATAGCACGTAATGGAAGGTGATCAATGGAGGCAGTGATGTCCTCTATGGTGAGAACATTTTTGGTGTTATAATGTTTTGCATCATGCGGTAATGAAAAATATTTTCCTTATGTATGTTTGAAATGTATATAGAGAGAGGTAATTATTGATTTTGACTGGTGGCTAGACCATGATGTAGAATACATGTGTCACTACGTATTATGGAAGGGTGGGAATCAATCCACACATAGTTCTATGAAATCCCCATATGGGTCTGACTTATGCACAAATAGGGGAAATTTTATATCATGCTTTCATGACTGTGGTCTTATTATTGTCCTATATGTGTTGTCTATGTGGGGGAAATCATCACCATCATTCCTATACTTACTTGAGTTATACTTGTTTTGAGAAACAAGGATCAACGAGGAGTTCCCTTCAAGTAAAGGGGAGACATAGGATATAACAGAGGCATTCTATATATTATAGTGGATGGACCAAAGCTTATGGTCAAGGTGTCTCTACGTATCCAATTGATTAATATTAATCAATTCATATGTAGTTCTGTCAAATTACATCCCTACTCAGGCTCAGGCCATATGCAAGGATGGGGGGATTTTTTATATCATTACCTTGCATAGATCTGATTTATTTGCAACAAGTCACTATTCAATACACAAGGATCACCATGCAGTTTAACATCTCGCAATCAGGATAAAGATTCTTATCATTTTAATAGTATTAATCATGGCAAAAGATGATGAGTAGTTTACATTGAATATCATAGACAAATATTCTGAGAAGGTTAACATCATGCAGCATGGATAAAGATGTTGAGAAGTTTATTGTCATGTTGGATAGACAAATATACTGAGTAGTTCAACATCATTCCTTAGGGATGAACTCATTGTGTAGTTTATTTTCTTGTGACCAGGAAATATCCCTTATAGTTTAACATCATGTGGAGAGGACATAGATGCTATGATTTTGGATACATGAAATATTTCTTCAGAAACCTTGTATTGGTGGGAGTTGGGGCAAGATATCCATCCATTATAATTAATCCATATGATTCATTGGAGTAAACATTGTGTATAACATATGTCCATTACCATTTTGGCTCAAAATTTGGAGGCCTCTTCTTGAGTATCATCAAGTTTCTGAGAACCAACACCATTTCTCCCTGGAGGAAATTGCGGTGGTAAACCTTCTTATTGAAGGCTTGTGAAATCCGATTTTGGTATACATCCAAGTTGTGTAGAGTGTGAAATCCTTTCTCATACAGCTACTCTAGCTAATAAAACTATTTTCGGTATTTCACATCTAAAAATAGTTGATCGTAGAATGCAATTTTGAGTGATGGTAGTTGAATTTAAATGGGAAAAACTGCCCTCATCATGTATACTAACTAGTATGGGGTTACTTGAGTGGTGGTGAGGGCTGTAATTTAGAAATCCCAAAGGGAATGGGAGGATTTTCCGGCCATGATATCTTATCTGGGTCTACCATCTTTTCAAGTATGTTGGATAGGGTTTTATTCGAAGCATCTATCTGTCTGTTGGTCCCGGATTAGTAGCTGGGTGAATGGATGGATTTGATACCATAATCTTTTTAGAGTTTTTCCAATATAATAGAGTAGAAATTGGTGTCATCATCTGTCAGTATTTTGTGAGGTACACCGAACATGGTGATGAAATGGGAATTCAAAAATATGACAATTCTTTTTTCTCTGACTTCTTTAAGGGGAACATCTTCTACCCATTTAGAAAAGAATTAAGTTCACGTGTGAATAAACATGAATTGTATGGTCATCGATGTAGGCTATGATCCCATGATTTCAATTTCACATATGGTGAATGGGAAGGATTACATAGCTGTGTGAAGAAACTATGGGATTTGATGAATGAAATTGGCATGGATTTGGCATGAATAAAACATTTTCGTGAAATTGGCACAATCCTACATCATGGTGGGTCAATAGTACTCAGGCCTTCGAATTTTATGAGAGAGTTTGGATGTTGATTGGTGTTCCCCATAAGTTCTTGAATTCACTTCTTTTATGGCAGTAATAGTTTCCTCTCCATCAATTCACTTAAGAAGGATTCCAACAAGGATTATTTAAACATTTTACCTTTTAGTTTTAAAGTAAAACCCACACTATCGAGAAGGAAAAATATAAAATGTAACTTAAATACCTTTATAAACATCATTAATTAATTTATAAGGCTTCACATGAATGTTGATCATGCATATTAAAATGGTATTTCATTAATTAATGATTCACTAGCCGAAATGGAACCACCCTACATTAACATGTGAATCAATATAGGCAGTTATGGTCACTTTTATATTTCCCACAATACAAGGCCTAATCACACAACCATGGGATTAAGAAATAAGTAATACCAATAGAAAATGAGGATATTAAGGGTCTTATTTCTCCATTTTAGGTCCAACAAAAACAAAATCGAACCATTTAAACATTTGGATTTTTGAAAACAACCTTAATAGTTTCATTTTATTAATAACATGCCCCAAATCTCTTAATTGGTTTTATTTGGGCATTTTTAATCTTATCCACATGGGTAATTAATCCCAAATTGAAAAAGGTACCACCCTTAAAATGTATCCATAACATTTATGTTCAATATTTGATAACATTTATATTTTTAAAAAACGTCTATGTATAAATCCCATAAGAGATAGTTTAGTTTAATGGGTTACCACACTCTTATTATAAATCACTCATAGACCTTCCATGTTATAGGAGTCTCCCATATAACTACAACCATTTAATCCCATGTAAATAAAATAAAACGTCTTAAATATTTATATAGAAGCATTTAAACCTAAAAAATATGTGTCTATAAGGGTTTGATGATGACTTTCACCCTATTACAATTCATAAAACACTCATACAATCTTGAAATTTTAAATTGGATCCCATTTAACCACATCAAACTTTTTTAGGATAAAAGAAATTTTAAAACCATTAACATTTATTCAATAGTACATAAATATATTAGGTTGATTAATAATGGTTCGATTATATGGGTTGTCACATTCCAACATATAATCCACCCATAAACCTTATGAATTGTAACTTGTCTCACATTTAATCATAACAAATATGTTCATCCCACGGTAAACAAGAAGAGAAGCCCGAAAATTTTAAAACAAGCATATTGTTAAGTAACCTAAACATGGAAAACTATCTGTAACTTTAAATAAACTCAAGCATGTTAAATAAGCATGGAATACTAATCAATTACCTAATCTATTTAAAACTGATCATGTTATTGAAATTTCAAAAATATAATAAAAAGTGAGGAAAAATAAAATATGTAAGGAAAATTAATATCCCAAAAGTCATAAAATTAAATCTATATGCCCTGGAATATTCATGGCATGTAAATTCCAACATGCTGATGATGATTCTTGTAGATTACTTCTCCTTTAAATAACAGGCCATGGGTAATTACTAAATCTAAAAAATTATTTAGAAGAAAAACGTACTCCTATCACCCAAGGTGAAATCAAATTAATTGTAATAGAAACATCTTAAACCAAAAACCCAATCCTAGGCACCTAAACTATTCCCCATATATCGGGTGATCACTCCTAGGATTGGTTATTTACCATGCACTGACATGTTCCATGTCTCCTGTATACTAGGCCAAAATATTAAAATAAAGTAAAAGTTCCTCTCTTACCACATTGTAACATCTCAGCCTGACTAACTATGGAGACACTAGCTGGAACGGTCACCATAAGGCCTCAAGCATGCCTCCCCTTATGCTAGATGATTTCAACTAGCAGCAAGGGTCTAATGGTGTCATAATGGGGATATTATAACCTCAAGATTAGAGTACCAAAGAAGCATAGTAGATAGGATACAATAGACAATATTAGAAGTATTAATAATACAAGACATAATAACATAATAAATAATATAAAATTGAGTAAAAGTGGAAACAAAAAATATACAATGATTCATCTATGTCCAATGAAACAAAAAGTACAATAATAACGAACTAAAATAAGAAGCACAATGTAATAAAAGAATAAATTACCAAAAATTATATATATGATCATTCTAAGTACTACCTCAGTACTCTTCACCCAAACTCCATCCTAAGGAAGAAATACATTCAAGAATAGGAAGCAAGAGGCTTCCATTTATCCATACATCTGATCATAAAGTCTACTCAAGTACCAAATGGATCTGGAGAAGGGTGTGAGATATGAATCTCAGTAGGTCGGCACAAACGGTGTCAGGGATGATTCATTTGATGCAACTAATAAGTGATATGTATTCTTCATATAAAAAATTCCTAGAAACAAAAAAAATTCATATATACACCTCATCCTGGGTTCCCAAATGGACACAAATCCCATCCCACCGTCTTCATCGTATGCCAGGAATCTGAAAATAGGTACATGTGCAATTCATTATGTACAAACAGACCCATATAAAATAATCAATCAATGTAAAATAAGACCCCAATCTTGTGCTTTAGCTTATAGATCACATTACCATGTCATCATAAGAATGCTTAAAATATAATTAAAGGACATAAAATGAAGTATACATGCATTACTTTAATCCAAAGAATCTAGTGGTGGAGTCCCAAGACAATCCATGATGATCTAATAAAACCCCAAGGGCCTCTATAGGTATCTTCTAATAATCCAATACCTATGAGTCCATCCAAGGAAATCCATACGATATCTTTTGTATCACTCGAGGCATGGTGACTCTGAGCCCATAACAAGTATTAACCATAGTGGATCCGGTATCAACTAAGGCATTACATAACCGTCTTTCCAAATGGGTCCATCCTTAGTTTCTCCACTATAGAACTGGCATAGCTCATGAGTATGATAAACCACCCGGATAACTGAGACCTAGAAATCTGAAGTATCACTTCGGGCAGGTCAAGAAGGTCCAACTGAACACAACAAGTCCATCAATGGATTCCTTAATTCATGACCAATTTTATCTCTCATCTCATATAAAGTGGTCCATATCCACCATGGACCATTACAAGGCAATACATATGTAGATAATCACATGTCATCAATAAGGAATGGAAATAACTCATGTGAACAAGTTTGATAAAAAGATACCATTCAAGCCACTAGACACAGAATAAGGAATTAAGGACCATGTAAGCTCAAGGTTCTATGGCATGATCACTATGAAACAAGAATTAAGAATAAATTATTAGAACACAAGCATATGAACAAATAATTCATCATATCATAGTAATTCAGGAAATAGACACTAGAATTAGAAAAAATTAGTATAATTTAAATAAAAATATCAATATAAAAGCCTAATAATGATGAATATTTCACTAGAAATTACATACAGATCATACACAACAGTCTCTAGGTATAAGTGACATGGAACATTCCATTTCCTAAGGCAATGTGACAATGAAAAACATACACAACCTCAAGAGGCTATGAAACAAGCTCAATGTAAGACACACATCATAATATAAAGGTAAGAAATAGTATATGGTATGATACATGGGTATTTATACACTTCTATGAGAAATTAAACATATGAACATGGATTGAAATATGAAAAATCCAACATGAACATTTAAATATATGATGTGAGCCAATAAGCTCAAGGTTCAGTCTCATGGCCAACAATTTGTGTAAATTAAAAATATAATTTAAGGAATTTAATTAAAATTCAATTAATATATGGTATTTAACCATTTTGGGTATAGAAAATTGGTTATTAAAGGTGTCACACACATCGGGTGTCCAAATATGAGGTGAACGAACCAGGTGTGGGTTTCTCCATAAGCAGAGTTCACTGAGGACATGGCAAGCCAATTTAATTAATTTATTAAGGAGGGGAAAATCATCCTTGGATGGTTTTGAAGAGCGGCATAAAAATGCATCACTTAAAATGAGACCAATATATGGAAATGATCCTACACCACCTACCTTATACAAAGGATGTCTCACATGTCCAATATGAAATTTTCACTCGGTATGGTTCGAAAGTAATCGAAAAAACAAACCAATGACCTGAAAATAGTGTGAAATGATTCACACTACAGTAGTTCAATAGATATAGGAGGATCCTTTTAATGTGTTAAATAGAAAGACAGATCTCATTGAGATAGATCCAATGCTTCTGATGATGAGATAAATAGATGATAGATGATATTGATATCTCAATCCTTGCGAAAGAAGAGAGGGCTTCACGTGTGGGACATGAGGGTTAGTCTAATGGAGGAGGAGAAGGAAAAGAAAGAAGGGATAAAATATTTCATTAAGGGAAAACTTTTAATTTCATCTGCAATACTGGGCCACAGGGTATGGATGCATGGTTCTGCAAAACTGTGCGCCAACCGTGCAGTGGAAAGTTCAAGGTTACAGCCTAATTAGCTCTTACTATGTGGGATAAGTGCATAGTTTGGGTTTACCACTCCCATCCCATGTCTTTCAAATATTTTAACCTACATAATCCATGCATCATTCTATTAGGGGCCACATGGTTTTTGAAAACTTGTCCCCCCCTATGGAAACCCTCCAAACATGGGATTTACAGGGCCTGACACTCCCGAAACTCAACAAGACACCTGAGGGACCCATCAGGTCTTTACCTAGGTCGAATAACAGCACGTTAAAGTGTTCCAAAACACAAACATCAAATATGAATCCCAGATTTAAGAATGGACCATACACTAAAAGAAAAATTTCAAATTCCTTTGAAATTTCACCCAGTCTAAAAACGGGGGATGCTACAATATATTTAGTGAAGAATGGTTTATAATTAATTAATAATATTAATAAAAAATATAGATTTATTGCCTCGAGTAATGGACATAATTGAATGTCGTTTGATTTTTCAATTTGATATATATCAAAAGTGTGTTACGTTGATTTCACATAAATATATGTAATTAATGCATTTTTTATATACAGTGCAAACACATAAAATATTTTCTAATTAATCAAATACGATATAGAAAAGCATACACTAAATATTTATATAATTTATTCAAATTTTAGTATTCAATTTAGAATTTCATTATAAAATGAAAGATTTAACACATTATGTATTTTAATCAGTTAATTATATTTATTTATTTATTTTTATAATGTTTGTGTTTTATTTTTTTCATTTTTAAATTTTTTTATTTTTTTATTTTTTTTAATTTATTTATTTTCTATTATTTATTTATATAAATTTATTTACTATGAGTTAATAGTTTCAATAGGTATTCATATTTATTTCAATATATATCCATAATTTGTTTAATAATTTATATTTAATTAATAAAAATCATCTATTTTTCAATATTTTGATAGTGTACTCTTTTTTCATTATTCAATTTCCTCATTTTAACATACACACATTTAAGATTATATGTTAATTAATAATGTGAAAAATATATTTTTAAATTAATATTTATAAAAAAAATATTTATAAAAGTATATTTACTATATCTATAAATTTATATATTTATAATTATAAATAAAAATATATTAATTTTTTAAAAAAATAATTTTATAATTATAAATAAATAGTTATAAATTTAAAAAAGTTATAAAATTATAGTTAGAATATTTAAATAATAAATATGTGAAATATATTTATATATATTTATTAAATATAAATATATAAAATTATTTATATATATATAATAATATAAATATATTTATAACTACAAAATTATACTAAATTTATTTAGAAAATGAGTATATTTACTATATTCATATATTTATATATATATATAATTATTAAATATATTTATTTATTTATATAAATATTTATAATAACATAAATAGGTTAATAATTATATAATTATAATAAATATATTAAAATAGTTAATATTTTATTTTGTTTATATTTATATAAATTATATATAAATATTTATATAAATATATATAACGATAGAAATATATTTATAATTATAAATATAATAGTATATATATATTTACAAATATAATTGTTTAGAAATATATTTGTAAATGTATATATACTGTATTTATAAAATTATATATTTATAATTATTGATACAAAATATAGTTTTATAAAGAAATTATGAATTTAAATAATTATAAAATTATAATAAATAATTATATTTAATTAATTAGTTTATAATTATAATTATAATTCCTTTATCAGCACAGAATATTTATCACTGATAAAGGTATCTTTTATGAGCTATTATTTAGCACTGATAAAAATAGAACTTTACTAAGGAAAAAAATGATGATAAGGACATATTTTCTCCCTGCTTATTAATTTAGAATTGATAAAAGGTATCGTTATCATCTCTTTTTGGAAGTGTAGATAAATCTATCTTTGATCTATTTAAAATAACCCTAACTATTAATAATTCAGTCACAATTCTCATGCTTTCATATAACTTCCAAACTCTAGATGCTCCTCCTCTATGTTCTCCCAAATGAATAAATGATACAATCCAAGGTATGTTATTTTCTCTACCTACTAACTCCTTGATTGGCTGTTTGGATTTTACGGGTTCTGTTATTGCAATGTTCTCGACCATAACGTACCCTACTTCTCTTCTCCCATAACTCTTGTTGTGATTGGTTTCTCCCAATCTTCCTCATTGTCTCCATTCTTATTTCCACCTACAATCATGTCTCTCCCACTAATAGAGTTATCATTGTCACCATACCCACTGTCATCATCAACTTCTCATTTTTGTTCATCCTCTACCACTAATCCTCTTCTATAGTTCTTCATGGGTTTTTATCAATGTTATGATTTTTTTCACTCATTCAATGTCAATTTTATTTGATAAATTGTTTTTTTCTCTTATTGTTTTCTGGTATGACTATTTGATTAATGGGTGGTATAAATTTTGTTATTTTACTTAATAATGTGGTTATAAGGTATGTTCAGTATGTGTATTCCTTGACTGAATGATTATTTAACGAGTTTCATGAAAACTATTGTATATTTAATTCTGTTTATTGATTATTCCACCAGGGTTATACTTAAGGAATGATTTTTTGAGGAATGGTTGTCTTATAAATATCCTAATTCTTTTTCACGACATTTAAATTGTGCATAATTTACTTTTTAATCATGTTACAATATCTAATGTAAAATTAATTTATGAAATGACTATTTTATGATTAATGAAAGTTTATTTCTTACATTGTAAATGGTTTTTTTAAGGTATAATGGATTATGTAGTTTGAATATAGAGTATTGATTTTAAATATTTAAATGATCATCCTGGGATTTTTTTGTTGTGTAGATTATGTATTTTAAGTATATGGGAAGTTTATAATTAATAATGAATAACATAAGAATAATATAAGATTTTTTTTGGAGTTATCCCCTATTTATTTTCCATTATATAGTTTAATATTTACATACAATTCCATTGGGAATTTTTAAACTTAACCCTCATCGGGTACTATAACTATTTCTCAAAAAAAACATCATCACTTCCCTGATATTAATTTCTATATTCTTTAGTCATAGAGTACTATAATATTGATGATTCTAAAAATATATGATAAGGATAAGAATATTTCTATTTATTTTTAATATAATTAGAAAAAAATAGAATCAAATTATCTCCCTATTTAATCATGTTCGTAGTATATATCACTTTCTATTTATTACATAAAGTTAAATTTACATTTTCAATATGATGTATGAAATTGTATTCCCCCTTTGGGATCTTCATCACTATCTATATTATTTTCCTCATAAATATATTATTCCTAATTTTGTTTTATAATTTATATTTATTTATATATTTTAAAAATAATTATTACAAAAATATATAATTAAATGGAAGAAAATTTTAGTTTTCTATGTGGTCAAACTTTTAAAATCAATGTTAATATTTTTTTGAATTTCTTCTATGATGATTATAATTTAATAAGTCTAAGGTGAATCCTTTTTCTAAATTTTATTCCTCTATTTTTTGTGAAATATTTTTCATTACTTTGATTTTCTTTCTTTTTATAATGGTATATATGAATTTTAATTTTCATATAAAAAATTATATTTAGTACTGGATATTTATTAGAGGGGATAATGGAACGTATTTTGATTACAACACTAAGAACAAGTGATGAATATGAGGAATGTTTTGATGATTTTTGGGAATTATAAACATATAATGTTCCAAAAAATGACATGATTTTCTATATTTGGTTTAAATTTAAAAATATGAAAGAGTTTCAATGTATATATATTAAATATCATTTAATTTGTAATTCTTTTAATCCATACTACAATCCTTGTATTTTTTATGGTGAAATTTGGTAGAATTCAAGATATATTAACAGTGGAGACTATGATGTTGATAAGTCTGATTAAATTGATGGAATTGTTTTTTATATTAATGTAGTGGAAATTGATAAGACACAAATGGCCACACACTTATATGGTGATAATGAAAACCATTGTATCTTGGTTGTAGAAAATTTATGGTTTCATTAAGGAATTTCTAAATCAAAACCAAAGTAATTTATTTTATAATGTATTAGGTTGTTTTTTAAAACATATCTCATTCCCTTTCATGATACACAAAATGATATTTCAATGGAAGTATATCAATTTAATTGGAAGATAGAAAACTAAGACCAATAGTTTGATTCATTTTCCACTTATATAGCTGAAACTCTTATTTCTGGACTAGAAACCACATCTAGAACAATGAGTGGTTGCAAATTTTGGTTGATCCAACTTATTGAACCAAACATATGATAGATACCTTCCTTAATGGATATTAAAATTATTTGTATTATATTGAATTTTTAATAATAAACATATAGAAATTAAAGAATCTAAATTTTTAAAGTACATAACTCCAAACATTAATTGCATAGAATAAATAATTTTATAATAGGTAGAATTTTTTAACATACATTACACAAAAATTGATGCATAAATATATAATTTTAACGACATGTGTAATGTGGTATCCATGTCACCACACCCAATCTCATGAAAAACCAATACTCAGTCCTCTAGCTAAATTTTCACTAAAAATGGTCAGTTTCACCTGTCAAAACATTTTTTCATAAATCTATCACAATTCCTAAACAACCCAAATAATCCCATGAACTTCTAAACACCAAAAAAATTTACAAATACAAAACATTGTGTAACTTCATGGTTGGTTCCTTTCAAAACAAAAACCAATTCCTCTGTCGTTCTCTCACCCCGGGTACTAGAAAACCTCAATTTCAATTAAAAATAAATAAATTCAAAAAAAAATAATCCTGATATCAGATAAAAACTTCTTCTAACACCTCATGACCTTTTCGAAAAATATTTTCAGTATCATGGAAATTTTTGAAACCTTATTTATGTTGATTCTTTTGAAAATTTTATTAGATGTGAAAGCATGGATGTGTGGCTTCTTATGTGATATTTGATTAAAATAATTTTTGATAAATGAATGTTTCCCAGATTTTATTTTAAAATAATAACATGGTAACCTCATTATTTAGGCTGTTAGACTAGGAAAATCATGTTAATATTTAATATGTGAATTTAATACTTTCTTCTGAAAAATGTTTTTTTCATGTCAGCTTTATGAAATTATTATGAAATCGTTAATTATCTAGTTTTCTATAAATATGGTGGTGGACTATTTAGAATGTTTATGGTCATGTCTATTTTATATTTTATTTTATAAAAATTATACTTTTTTTCAATTTTAATGTGGTTTTTCAAATGAAAAAAACACGATTTGGCCTTAAAATGAATGAAAATGGATTTTGTGTTTTGAAACTCATGAGGTTATTTCGAAGTGAACCTGTAAATTTATAAACATTTCAATGTTTTCATCCTTCCATGTTAATGTTTTTAAACATTTAATTTATTGTTAATGGGTTTTGTATAAGATTTTAATAAATTACACTTGATACTACTAGTTTTTATAAAATAAATAGTGTTTGTATCCTATAATGTGTTTCGAAAAAAATGGTCCATTTTGATGTAGAATTTTAAATAAAACTAATTTGAAGAGGGGTTTTAAAAACACAAAATAAGACTTTTGGATATTGAAATTTGTTTTGAGAGAATATTAGAAATTTTAAATTAAGATGTGGAAATTTAAAGGTTTTAAGGAGACAACATTCACCCTCTCCAGCTTCGTCTCTTGAATGGTTATTATTGAATTTTGTTGCTTGATCCTAATCCCTCATCTCTTCTATACATGAACTGTTTTTATTTAACTACTCTAAGATGTATTCATCCCATATTAGGTAATGGTAATAATTTTATATATTTTATAGGAAAACACTTACCCCAGTGGGGTAATTATTTTTTAAAATTGAATTACCCATTTCCTTCAAATAATATAGAAGTTATTTGAAACAATCAAATTTAGGGTTACCCATATTATAATTACCTATAATGTTAACCTGTGATAATGAATATATTATGTGTATTTATTTTTTTATTTTTAAAAATGAATACATTTTGAACCTAATATGATGGATATGAATCAAAAATGGTCATATGCAAATCGTATGACAAAAGAGCATGAATATAGAGTTAAATATTTCATCACATTTGTAATAAATTATGCATACATCCATTTTCAATCTCATTTTCCTTATTTACATCGTTTTTATTTAAAAAAATTAGTTTTTAAGAGGTTAGTGGAAATTTTATTTTTCATGGAATAGATCAGAGTTATAAATGTCGGATATAACATAATGAAAAAAATGAATGTGCATAATAACTAGGATGATATTACAGTTTATAAATCATTTTATATGACTACCTTTGTAATGGATTGTGGAAATTTCATTAAATAAATGAAAATGGAAATTTAAGATGACCTCAATGATTTTTCAAAGTTATTTATGAAGTTAAACAGATTTGAAAAAAGTCCATTGTATATCGGTTATACTAAATACACATCATTTTCAGAATTATTGAAGTTATATAATTTGAGAGATTGTAGTGGATGGAGTGACACTAGATTAATGAAAAGATTTGTCTCATGAATGTTATGTTGCAAGATGAAAATGAAATTCAATGTGAAGAATATAATTCTAAATGAATGTTATTATCAATGGTAATGATCTATAGAAAAACACATGCTTTTAAAAATGATTTCATATTTTTCACAAGGGCCATGAATAGATCAAAAAATTTTATGTTCTCTACTAATTAACATAATCTAAATTTAATTTTGGACTACTCATGTAGGAAATTTCTTATGCACATTATGATTTCACAAATCCTAGGGAATAGCGTATTATTGATACTGAAACTCTAGAATTATTATGGTGTCAAGAGTATGTTTATGAAGAAACCAAGAATGGAACAACATCATAGTGTTGAATAAAATTTTCAAGGTAAGACAAAAGGGTATAAAATTTTTGGTTGGATGGAATCAATGAACACAACATGTGGACCCAAACAAGTCAATGTTCATTACTTATATTGGGATCCCAATGAAGATTAATTTTCCAATTGATATTTATTCATGGCTCTACATACAACCTATAATGAAGGAAACCCTGTGAAAATATATAAAGGTAATCTTACGATATAATTTCTCTATATTAGTAGAAATTATATAATTAAATGGTTTCTTAATTTTCATTATTATTTACAGAGTTCATTTATTTTACAAGATTTCTCTAACAAATATGTCTTAATTACAAATAGAAAATCCCATAGAGTCTTTTGAAATATTATTACTAACTTACATCTTATGGATAATAAGTGTAAATTAAATCCCCACCCACCTATTCGTTATAAAAACATAATAAAGAAGGAAACATGGAATAATTTCAACAATCTTCATGATGAGAAACCATTTCATGTTTATTTTAATCAATAATATATTATTTTACATTATTTTTTTTTATCTAATATTATTCAAAAAATTTAATTTATGAAACATAAAAGGAGTTTAAAAAATAAATAACAAGCATCAAAACCAACGAACCCAAATTAGAAACTAAGGATGGGTTACATTTTATAAGAAAATAATTTATGTATTTTAAATCATAATTAAAATTTTTATATGATATGAAACAAAATATGTTCCTTTTTTATATGAATATTGAGGAATAAAAATTGGAATCCACTTTATCCCACATCTTGTGTTATGGAAAGAGGCTCACATAAATAAGGAGGGTAAACTAGTTGTTGGAATCAAAAAAGTGGTATGGGAAACTTGTTTAGGGATGACATAATAGTACTTAAATATTCTTTATAATATTATTACATTAAAATATCTCTTTATGTTCATATTTTTTTATAAAATTTAGACAAAAGAATCACTAAAGATCAAATCAGAAGAAGAACTACTCTCATTAGATTTTAAGTAGCCAGAACAATATGTTTATATTATAGGAGTGGGGTTTGGAGTGTCTCCTCAAACATATATTGAGAAGATAAACCTAAAGAAGATAAATATAAGATGATGAATGTATTTCAGACCACAATTGATGATTTTCAAGATATTATTGGTCTTTTTTGTTTGGCATACCAATCTATGAGAAAAGGTCAAAATGTACTGGCGGTGGAACAAAGATCATTACATGATAAACTAAAAAAACATGCTGATTTTAGGATTTTTTTTCATATCTATCCCAAACATTACCCATGGAAATAAATTTTTTCATTACACTTTTTCTTAAATGTGAATCAAACAACTTTTGATAACTTTATATTACTAGAATTCCACAAGCTAAAGTTATATGTGTTATTTTTTTATCAACACCCATGCATCTACTTGTTGTGAGTGGTATGTTGTATAATATCATGGGAGAAAAAATACATAATAACAAAAACTCCCAAAGGATAATCAGAGTTATGGGATTAAGGTAGCTCAAGAGCATATGGTTGAGTTCCAAGTGACACTTGATTATCCAAAAATTACAAGAGTCAATGAAGATATTGGAACTTTGGTCTCATGACTGTGTAAACATATTAAGACACATGAGGTATGTATTTAAAAAAAAATATTATGAGAAACCTGCAATAGATGATGAATAAAGGATTAAAGTGAATAATCTTATTTGTTATGAATAACATGGTGGGTAAATGGAAGGTCAGGTCAAGACAATCTAGTAAATTAACAAAGAATTCAATTGGAATTTATGGGGGTATCTTCTCCCTTCAAATTCCACATCAACTTTTATTAAAATTAAAACTTCATGTAGATACCATATTAAAAGATAAAAATGTTTCATACATTCTTTATGATGAATAGATATTTGTAACATTCATTATATACATAGTTGGTCACAAGCTTATAAATGGGATTCTAAAGTTTGAATGGATGGGATCTTAGGTTGTGAATACATGCATAAGGTATATTTTCATAATAAATATTTCAAAATAGTGAACTAAAATGTTCATTAAACATAATAATTATGTAAATTTTATTATAGGAGTTGATATTCCTACCATATAAATGGAAAAATATGAAAATCATGATTCTAATTCATTAATCCCTATATTATTTCCATATTCCAAACTCTTTTAGATAAGGATGAAATTGATGAAAATATAGATGATCTATATGATGTGTTTTAGAAAAAAATAGCATGATATAAACATTATATAATGCCTAAAATGTAGGTGTAAACTCTAAAATCTAATCACATAAAATATATTTTTTTTTATTTCCTTACATTCTTTAGGAAGCATGGGGTACTGATCTCACTTAATCTGAATACACTAAATATTTATTTTTTGAATCTTATGCAATAATATATTAACTAATAGACCACACATGATGTGTATTTTGAATTTTAATACACATAAATCTAAATTGTATATATAAAATTCAAATTACATGTTTTAGTATGTGTTTTGACAAGAAATTTTTCATGATAATGTGATCATTAATATAGTCTAAATCATATCATGAAGTTAGTGAATGAAAAAAAATCCTATGGAATATTTCAAATTGAGATTGATTAAGGTTTATAAAGAAACATTTAACTATCAAAATATATTTTGAAAAATTACTTATTTTAGTCAATGTTTCTATAGATTTTAGAAAAATATAATGATATTGATTGGGGATATTATATTTTCAAAATTACGAGAGATATCAAAAACTATTAAAAGGCCACCATCCTTGAACAAGTAATTTTCAAAGGTAATTAAAATTTCATTTAAAATGTTTCTTAATCATTTGTTTAACTATATTTTCTCAGTACTACCAATATTTATAATAACCATCATATTAAAAAGAATAAGTAAATTTTTTTAGAGAAGAGTGGGCAGCTTACATGGTATCAAAATGTTTTCCAAAAACAACTTTAGATGATTTTATGTTTGTGATCTAGTGTGAGCTATAAACATTGTAATATATTTTTTTAATGCATTAGTATCATAATGATTATATATTATTTTTTATTTGTTTCTCAGGGGTAATAATAATAAAGGAAATCAATTTTTTTAGAAACAAGCCCAAAACATGGTATAAGAATGTATATAAGCATAAAGAGTAAGTTAACTCTTACTACCTATTTAGTCAATTTTCCCTTCATTTTATATACTTTTTGAGTTAATTTCATTATAATTTTTTGAATAGAATTCTACTAATTACCCCTATTGGTTTCCATCATGGGTGGTGGTAAATGATAGAAAAAAAATAACAATACAGTGTTTTCACATTGGTGGGTGGTGGAATTATTTAGTCTATTAAATAATCAATTAGATTCATGATATAATATCCAAAAAACATTTCAAATGCCTAAAAGTAACATGTCATGTCTCCAATATTGAAATGGGTTGACTAAAAAGGATTATATTGAATCAAATGATGTGAAACAAAATCATCCCACAACTACATCACATAGATTATCACAATCCTTACATGTGAAAAGGGGTTTAACCTAGCCTTATTATCCCTAGAGATACCTGATCACCATCTCATAATCAAAAAATGTTTCACCTCATCCATCACTAATATTCTTGTGAACATGAATTATATTAAGTGATCCTTATTCACCAGCTAATTAATAAAAAACTCATCATCCTTATGAATAAAAAATATATGATAATAGGAATATTTCCATTTTGGTGACCAAATAATACTGATTTTATGTTAGATTTTATCCTAACTAGAATATTGAAAAGGATATACTAATCTATAGAACAATCGTGGAATACATATTAGATGCACTAGATTTTAGTGTCATTTGGATTATATAAAGGGATGTACTATTGGTTAACATCATGAAAAGGGGTAGAGAAATTATAATTTAATTTATTTACTTTTGAAAGATAAAAATAAGAAACGCTGATGATTCATCCATCAATGAAGTTAAATATTTTATCATGGAGTTTTTACTCTCTATAATAGTTAAAGGGAAAGATATATATTTTTTATGTTCCAAAAACCAAAAATGTAAATATTTATTCTAGTTCAATCAATGAACTCTAATTGGTTTATAGTAATTGTAAATAATTTCTAGGAATAAACATAGGGATACACTAATTTTTGGATTGTCCAAGAATATATAATGTGGCATGATATTTTCTATAGTAATTTGAAGGAAAATATATATGTAGATGTTTTATAGAAACCAAAAATGATAAATGTTTTTATGGGAATTATTTGTAATATGTGGATGATTTGTAATTGTAAAGTGGTAATATATATAATGTTGTTTGGATTGATCATATAAAATATCTCATATATATTAATATTCGGTGAATCAAGAATGATATAGTTTGGAATAATTGTTCAAAACAATGGAATTATGAATTTATTATCCTATATCTATGATTTATTTATTGGATTATTAATATAAGAATTTTTTTTCAATAAGAGGATTTTTTTTCATTAGTTGGGGTGATTTTTTCGAGTTTTTTCATGCTCATGTGATATTGAAAATAACATGTTCCTTTCTGATAGAAGAGGAAACTCCCTCCTACTTGAAACATAATGTGCTTGAGGTAGCATGATTTCATGCCCCTCCACATTGATATGAGGTATGGTGATGATGTTTTCTAGAATCCTCTATGAATATATTCATCTATATGAGGTTCTTTAATATAAATACTTCTCTAGAGTGTTGTGGAACACCCACTTTGGCCTTGGGGGATCCACACAAGATCTTGGGGAAGGCCATGTACAATGACAATAAGGTTTCCTCTTCCATCAGAATTAAAAATATTCTCTATTTTCTAGTTTTTTTTACAAATAGTTGAAATCAAAACACATATCTCATGCTCAATTATCTACACCCTATTCTGAAACACAGTGTTCTCAGTATGACTGAGACTATATGTTTTAAGATTATAATTTTCATTTTAGTGTAAAACAAACATCACATACAAAAAATAATAATAAAATACATTAATATTGTATTTATACTTATATAAAACCTTCCATAAGTCATATCCTATGTGTAGGAATTGGAAACACCTCAACACAACGCATGGTGTGACCAGTATGACTCCAAGTGTGTCATTTTATTTAAAATATACATTAATTTTTGTATAAAATATAACTAAAATACTCAAAACTATCAAAACTCAATGTGATTACTTTGATATTTTAGGAAAATGATCTAGAAGTAATTTTTTGTGTAGGAATTATCTACACTTCAATTCAATACACAGTGTTCCTGATATGACTCGATGTTTCCACTATAAGTTTAAAATTAACATTTTAGTTCAAAATGTGTATCAATAACTAAAAACATAGAAAAAAACACTCTTATTGTATTTATAATTTATAAAAAGTTTTCATAGTTATTTTTTGATGTATAGGAATTAGTCTCATTCCAAACTGACACATGATATTACCTATATGATTCAAAGTTTGTTTTCTAGTTTAAAATGATATTTTTGTAATAAAACACAATAGACTTTATAAAAAATGAGAAAATGAATTCATTTTGTTTTCATACATTGTTAAAACAATCCATAAATAATTTTTGATTTGTAGGAATCATCCTCACCTCTATATAATGCACAGTGTGACCTATTTGACTCAATGTGATTTTTTAATTTAATATTGACATTAATTTTAGTAAAAAAGAAAAGTGAAATACTCAAAAAATAAAAATGCATTTAGATTATTTTATTACTTTTGGAAAATGATTCATAAGACATTTTTTATGTGTATGAATCATCTGAACATTAATATAACACATGATTTGACCGGTATGACTCCAAGTGACTGTTTTTATTTAAAATTAGTATTATTTTTAGAAAAAATGAAAAGCTACATACTCAAAACTAAGAAAAAACAATAATATTTTATTTTTAATTTTGGGAAATGATACATACGTAATTTTTTATGGGTAGGAATAATTTGTAAAAAAATTTGGCACATGGTGTGACCATTGACTCCATGTGTGTATTTTTATTTAAAATTGACATTATTTTAAGTAAAAATGAAAACTAAGAAGCTAATAATTATGAAAATTGATTTGGACTATTTTGAAAATTTAGGGAAAATATCCATAAGTAATTGCTAAAATTTATGAATTATCCTCACCTCAATCTGATACACCATGTTTTTGGTATGACTTAATGTGTCTGTTATCAGTTTAACATTGACATTTTAGATCAAAATCACATAATAAATATTAAGAAATCCACTCATATTGAATTGATAATTTATTGAAATTATTCATAGATAATTTTTTATTTTTATGAATCACCATCACATCAAACTAACACATGATGTGACCATTATGACTCAATGTTCATGTTTCCTCTTAAAAATGAAATTTTAGTAAAAAACAAAATAGACTTAGTCAAAATCAATAAAACTCATTTATATTTTTTTATAATTAACCAAAAACAACCTTAGTCATTTTGGACGTGTAAGAATAATACTCACCACAATCCAATGCACAGTGTCACCAATATGACTCTAAGTGTGTCTTTAATAAAAATTGACTTTAATTTTAGTAAAAAAGATAACTCGCGTATTAAAAAATTAAAAATGGAATTTTTTTTGTTTTGATACAATATTAAATATATATATATATATATATAATTTTTTCATTGTAGATACCATCATCACCTCAATGCGATACATGATGTGGCTAGTGTGACTCAAAGATTCTCTTATCAATTTAAATTTGGCATTTTAGTTCAAAAAGTGTCACTCATTGGAAACTGATAAAACATTCTCAGATCATCTTGATAATTTTTTAAAATGATTCATATGTCCTATTTAACATGTAGGATTCAAGTTTTCCTTAGACCGACATAGGATGTGATTGGTATGACTCAAAGATTGTGTTTCCATTTTAAAATTATATATTTGTAAAAAAAAAAAGCGACATACTTAAAACCAATCACAGACATTCATATTATTTTGAAACATTCTAAAAAACATTCATATGTAATTTGGGATTTTTAGAAATAATTAAAACCTAAATATGATTCATTGTGTGACTATTATGACTCCAAGTGTGTTTTTTTATTTAAAATTGACATTATTTATAGTAAAAAAGGAAACTGACATACTCAATCCCCTATAAAAACTTTAAAATTGTTTTCATAATTTAAGAAAATGACACATAAGTTATTTTTTCAGGTAAGTGTTATCTTCACCTCAATCTGATACATGATGTGATTAGTATGACTCAATATTTCCATTATTGGATTAAAAATGACATTTTAGCTCAAAAAGCCACACTCCTAAAATCCAAGTAAACATGAATGTATTTTATTTATAAATTTTTAAATTTATTTATATGTCATTTTTAATATGTAATATTTAGTCTCAACTCAAACCAACGCATGATTTGAGCGTCATGACTCATAGTGTGTGTTTCATTTTAAAATGACATTTTAGTAAAAAAAAATTAAAATACTCTAAAATTAGATAAAAGATTCATATTGTTTTCAAAAATTATTAAAATAATACATAAGTCATTTCATAGTTTTTTAAATCACACAAACTGTAATATGGTGCATGGTCTAACTAATATGACTCCATGTGTGTGCTTTTATTTAAAAATGAGAATAATTTTAGTTAAAAAGATATGTTTCATAAAAAAAGAAGAGAAAAAAGGTTTTTATTGTTCTGATAATTTAATAAAAATATCCATATTTAATTTTTTATGGGTAGTAATTATACAAAACTCAATATGACACATGGTGTGGCCAGTATCACTCCAAGTGTTTCATTTTATTTAAAATTGAAATTAATTTTATTAAAAAATAAAACCTACAAATTCAAAACTAATAAAATTCGTTCCTATTATTTTGATAATTTAGTAAAAGGATCCATAATTAATATTTTATGTATAGAAATCAGCATCGCCTAAATATGATATATTTTTTCCCAGTATTACTCAATGTGTCCGTTATCTGTTTGAAATTTTCATTTTAGTTAAAAAATTGTCACTCATTGAACACCAATAAAACACACTCATATTTTCATGTCAATAATTTTAAACAATTTTAATTCATCAGTGACATATAATAATTAGCCTCATGTCAAACTGACAAATGACGTGACTGATATGACTCGCTGTGCATTTTTATAGTTTAAAATGAAAATTTTCTACAAAAAACATAAGTGACATACTCAAAACTAATAAAACACATTCATATTATTTTTAAAATTTTTGAAAAATGATCTATAAGTTCATTGGGATGTGTAAGAATCATCCAAACCTCATGTTGACACATAGTGTGATGTGTATGACTCCAAGGGTATATTTTTATTTAAAATTTTCATAAATTTTAGTAAAAAATTAAATTAATATACTCAAAATTGAGAAAATGTGTTCGGTTGTTCTGATAATTTATTAAAATAATTCGTAAATAATTTTTTACATGTATAAATTAGCCTCACCTATATATGATGTACTATATTCCTGATGTGACTCAAAGTGTCCATTATCAGTTTAGAAATCACATTTTAAATCCAAAAGTATCACTCACATAAAATTCAAAAAACGCATATTGTCTTGAAAATTTAAAAAAATGATTAATAATTCCTTTTTGACATGTAGAAACCAGTATCACATAAAACTAACTCATGATGTGACCGATATGACTCAAATATAATTTTTTTTGTTTTAAATGAAATTTTAGTAAAGAAGACAAGTGGCATAATAAAAAGCAAGAAAACACATTTTCATTATTTTGATAGATTATTAAAATGTTCTATCTATCATTTGGGAAGTATAAGAATCAGATTCACCTAAATTTATTTCATGGTGTGATGGGTATGACTCTAGGTGTGTATTTTTATTTAATATTATCATTAATTTTAGTAAACAATACAACAGGCATTCTAAAATTCAAGAAAAATAATTATTATTATTTTGATACATTAGTAAAAATATTGATAATTCATTTTTTATTTATACGAATTATCTAAACCTCAATCAGATACATGATATTCCTGGTATGACACAAATTTAATGTTATCAGTTTAAAAATTAGATTTTAGTTCAAAAATTATCACCCACTGAAAACTGACAGAAACCGATTGCATTTTCTTGATAATTTAGAGAAACATTCATAATTCATTTTTTATGTTTAATAATTAGTCTCATGTAAAACCGAAAAAATATGTAGATGATAGGAATCAAAGTGCATATTTCTAATTACAAATGATATTTTATTAAAAATCACATGTGACAAACTCAAAACCAAACAAAAAAATTCATATTGTTTTGATACTTTAGGATAATAATAAATATATAATTTGGGATGTTTAGGAATTATCCTCACTAGAATATGATGCGCATTGTGAAAGGTATGACTCCAAGTATGTGTTTTCAATATATAAGTTCTATTTTAGTCTAAAAAGAGTGTAAATCAACAAAATCAAGAAAATGATATCAGATTGTATTCCAAAAAATTTATATAATATTATTCCATTAATTTATTTATCATTTTTAACTTATACTTATTTATATAACATTCAATGAGATAATGATTGAATATGAACAATAAATGGGGTGATGTGAAATATTCAACCACAAATAAATATGATACATAGTGTTCCTGGAATGACATGATGTTTTGTTTAATTTTTTTTGTTTAAAATTAATACATTCAATTTAATTTGTTTCCTTATATTATTACAAACATAAGAATTTTTTTCATATATTGTTGAATTATTTTTCTAAGACATGGATGTTTTTTTTGGAAATAGCATTAGTGGGGTTCTGTGGATAAATAGAAAAACATTGATTTTTTTTAATGTCTGAGTTAATTTTTACATACTCATGTAATTTTATAAAACAATTCTTGAAATGTCTAAAATATATTGTTTTTTCTTGTATTTTTTCTATAAATTTTATTTCAATTGTAATATATATTGTACCTTTATTCCATTTCGAGTGTTATCTGTATTGTACCTGTGTTTTTTATGGTTCTAATATGTTTTATAAATTTGGAAGCACACTACAATATTCCCCTTTATAATAACTTCTAAAATTTCGGATAAAGAGGTCTTTTATTAGCACTAAAAAATGAATTGATAAATAGAGTCTTTTATAAGTTCTTTTTTTAGAGCTGATAAAGGAACCCTTTATCATCACTTTTCTAGAACTGATAAAAGCCTAGGTATTTTAATATCACATAGAAATAAATTGCTTTCTAGTGTTTCTAAAGGCCTATTTTAGTGCTCTTAAAGGACTATTTTGTGTTATTATTTCTTAGATAGTTTTTGTTATAAGATACTATAAGTTTTGATAAACTTTGATAAACAATTAAAATATTATTATCACCTAGAGGTTGGATTGGCAGGTATTAATTATACTAACTTAATTATGAAAATTTATAATCTTCATATGTATAAAATCAGTTCATTAATTATCAATTAAATATAAATGGAATGAAAAAAATATGAATATAAAGGATATGTTTTTATAAAAAACTGTTTTTATGTTTGTAATGTATTTTTATATAATTAATTTAATTGATCAGTATTTTGGAATGATTTTAATGAAATTTAAATATACAATTAAATTTTTTAAAATTCATAAAATAGTTTTTATTTTTAATTGGATAATAATAAATCAATTTTTATGTTGAAAATTTTATTTTTCTGAAAATATTTTTTCATCGCATTATGAACACTTAAATTAAAATTAATTTCTACAATTTATAGGTATTTAATTAGATAAAATTAATTTTTTTTTTTTTGAATTTGGAAGAATAAATTTAATAAATATGTTCCTTCAATTTTTTTCCCATATGATTTATAACCAAAATAAGATTTATCATCTCATTAAAGGATTAATTGGGCTAATTTATGTTAAAGTTATGTGTTATGGCCATTCATTGTCATCCTAATTCAAATTAGATGAAATTAGTTCCACCCATATCACCTTCTACACTAAATATATTTTTTTCATTGACATGTCTTCAGGAAAATGATTTATATATTATTATAAAATATTGAGGGTCAATCCCTCTTAACTGAACAAAGATTTATACATTATTTAAATCAAAGAAAGTTTTAAAATGTCACTCTCTTAGTTGTAAATAGTATTCATGTTTTTACATGGAGAAAAAAACTAATAACTAATGAATATTAATTGTCATTTTATTTATAATGAAACAATATTTTTGAAAAAAAATTCAATGTTTTTGTCATTAAATATTTACTTTAAATTCTTATACAAACCTGAAATAGTATTTATTCAATTAATGGAAAAGTAAAATTAATGATATTTAAATTATTAAATGTGATATAATTTTAGGAATTTATATTTTTACTCTAATTTCATACTTAAAAATTTTATATTAGTGTTTCTTAGAAGATTATACTCAAATAAAGACATTTTCATTATGTCTTTTGAACAAATTAATTAAATAGTGTCAAAATTTACAATATTGATATTTTATCAAATTAATATTCTATTAAATTATTTAAAAATAATTGAAATATTAAAATAAGAAAATATGGATATGGTATTGTTGATAATTTCATAAATTTCCCATTTATGGGTCAATTTTCACCGTATAAGTAGAAAATTCACAAGACTTTGATATGGATATAAGTTATTACCGTAGTTAAAATTGATATTGGTTAACTAAGGGTTAATAAAAATAATAAGGTTTAAAATGATTCCAACCCAACTCTAAATTCTATTTTATGATGGTATTACAAACTTATCCATCCTTATCTTCAAATCCTTAACCATTTAGATTAATTTTATTCATAATGAATTTATTATAATTTAGTCTTCATGGAAATTTCTAATGTGCCCATCGCCTCAATTTGAAATGGCCAGATCCTCACTTCCTTCCTAAAACAACATTATTTCTTATTTATCTACGTGCATCTAACAATTTACCTTATAAACTTCTATTGAAACATTCTAGAGTTTTTTTTCTTCCTAAAATACTAACCCTAGATCCCTTTAGAGAATGTGTTTCAATGAAATGGAAATCCATTTATACGGTCACTTTCTTTTATAATCTTATTTTTCCCCTATAAATATATGGTATTTATTATTAAATAATATTTTTATTATCATAAATATTCTAAAATTTTATTATGATTACGATAACACAATTATACACCCTCATTCCCCTCAAATGACAAATAATAGTATCACTCATCTGTATGGATGGCTTACCGTCTCCACATAGTGATGCAACATGTATTTAATCTCTATATAATATGGATGGATATTATGATGGTTTTAATATTTATATATGATATTTATGAACCAATTAAACTTTTCTAATTATAATATCATATATACTTACTTTCTATACAATCCTTTGGGCAATGATAACGTCGCTCGTGCGAACATGAGGACTACCACCTCCCCAAAGCGACCTGATTTTTTATTTATATTTTACATTAATAGTAATGAGGATTAATTTTATGAATTTATATGATATATATTATATAAAAATTATCTTTTAATGTTTAATTAATATTTACCTCTATTTATTTTTATCTATCGCAATATGAAAATAGCATTCATGCGTACACATGGTCTACCGTTTCCTTAAACTGAGTAATTCATTTTTCTATCTATAACTTTTATGGAAGAATATAAATAGGAATATAATGAATATATATATATATATTATTTATATAATTGTCAATATTATGTATATGATGGAACCAAGATAAATGTACATAGAAAAGAACTACTGATCTGAAATACAAATGATAAAAGATACAATTAACACCCATAAATGAGAATTTTAATAAGGAATTATTGATAAAAAATGGGTGTTAACAAGTTATAAATGGATATTTTAGGATATTAAAAGTATTAAGATGACTCTGGTATATAATTATAATAAATTTAAATTTATTATAGAGGTGTTTAGAGTTATTTTGAAGTAAGTCGAACTCAAGGTATGGGTTTTATGTTACAATATAATTTTTTACATATATTATTTATGATTATGTCTATAATGATGACATATTTTGATATAACTCTAAATAAACTCTTGAATTTTCTTTTGATCTTGTAATTTATTTAAAATTCATGTTTTCTTTTCATTTTCCTATTCTTATAAACCCAATAGGCTAGAAGAACAATTTTATGGAAAATCATCATTATTTCTCACTTTGATCAAAAATATTTTTTCTCCAGTATCCATGATTTATAAAAATATTTTGAATAAGGTTTTTAATATTCTCCTGTGATTTTTTAAATTCATTTTCACCCATTTCATACTTTTCAAATAAAATCATAGTAATCTTCATATCATTTTCCAAATGAGGTATTCTTTATCCTTTTTTAAACGGTGTGAAAGAAGTAATTTTTTTAAACATATAAGACTATAAAATATTTTTATACCATCATAATTAATTTTTTTTAAAGATTCCATTACAATTGTAAAATTTTATTTTCAACGAAAACATTTTCCTGTCTATTTTTATGTAGTTTTTTATTATGTTATTTCAAATAAGAGTGTTTATTTTTAGTAAGAATACTTTAATGGTATTTAATGGTGAAACTACATATCAATGACAAAAAACAAAGAATTCAATTATTCTTTACTAATTATATAATCCAATGATTCTATCCTTATTATTTCTCTAGATGGTTTATGTTTATGATGACAAGATGATTATTTTAACGACCCAATGTATTATAAATGGAAATTCATCTCTTGTAAATATTTCATATAATCACAATAATTCACAACAAAATTAACTACAAAGTTCTATGTGATCTTTAAAAATATTTTTTTCACTTCTATGTTTGGAATTTCAAAATTCAGACAAACACCGTTATGATCTGTTAGTTATTTGGAGTCCAATAAGAAAAACATAATTTTTTTCTTGAATAGTAAACTACCATTATGAATAGTAACATACCCCTATGAATAGTGATATAACATAACGAATATTATCCTTACCTATTATTGTATAAAGATAATATTAAAGTGAAAGTATGATTTACCACTACTTTAGAATAAGTAAATGAATGTTTTAAAACTTGTTTTTTAATAATAAATTACGAGGTTAATTAAATAATAAAATAATTATATATAGATTTTGTTTTTGAAAATTGGACTTTATTTTTGAGTTATACACATCTAGAAATGGTTATGGTGAATTTTTTAGATTTTTTTGAAATATAGGAATTTTTTGTTAACAGTCAAATTCATTAATTTACCGTATAAATACTCTATAGTTAAAATACACTATTCCGGACATCACAAGTTATGTAATCACCCAAATCTCAAAATCACGTGAATTTATTACTATTATTGGTCATGTAATACTTATTATTATTTCTATTGTGAAGAAATAATAAATTAATTATTATAATATTATGAAAACCCTCCTCCCCTCCATTATAAATACCATCCATTCTTACCTCTTCTATGCACTCCTCTCAAGCCTTGTTCCTTGCCAATATTCTACCCAAATAACTCCCCAAGATCCTCCCTCATGTAAAAACTACCCTAGTCTCTTCAAAATACCATAACCTCTCCCATTAAGAGGTTCTCAATGGTGGAAGACTCAAGAGGTAAATTCCTCCATTCAATTCTTTCATTTATTTTAAGTACTTTACTTTTTGTTTCTTTCCTCACCTTCCTTCAACCAATTGGTATGAGAACTTCAGTAAAATAATTTTACTTGAATTATATTATAATAATTTGTTATTTTATTATCATCTCTCTATTCCCCATATTTTATTTGAAACAAATGAAAACACCATTTGAGATGTGTAAATTTAACACATTCTAGGACAACGGTTTATCAATTTCTATTATCATCATTAATTATTGTCATGAAACCATTTTTGTTATGGTTGAAAAGGATTATTATATATATAATATTTCCTTTTTTTTGGTTCTTTAATACATTAGTGCAAATTTTATTAATTTATAAATCAAAAAATGTTCTTTGTAATCAAACTCACCAATTAACCAAAAACGGTTATCACTAAAGTTATATATAGTTGTTCAAATTCAATCCAAGTAACCTAATTATTTTTTTAACCATATAATCTCATGGATGTTAACTAATAACATAAAAATTCAATTCTTGAAAACCACTTTCATCAAACGTGTTTAACCGAACATGAATATAAGTTAACCAGTCATGAAAACCATGAAAACAAATGGTCCTGAACTATGAAATTGAACAACATTACCCATTAAAAAGGTCATGGCTAAAATTAAAAATGTTATAATAAATCCTTTAAATATATATGAGGTTCTGTAATTATTAATTAACAAACCATATTTGTTTATTCGGGACATTAATAACTAGTGAAGAACACCACCAGACTTAAGGTAAGGGATCCTCTCCATTTCTCTCTTAATCAAGAGTTTCCTCTATGTTATGCCTTTTTATAAGTAATACCAAATTATCAGCCATGTTTTATAACCTCCCCCATACTGAAATCATGATTTTTAAGTGATTAGAAACCCATTTTCTCTCTCATTAATCCCTCTTAGGTACACCCAACACTATTTCGATAAACCGTAACGAATTCTACCTGAAACTTCTTTGTTCTTTTGGTTTGCATTATCTTTATTTATATAAAAATAGATTTTTCTTATATATTTATATAAATATTCTTAATTAAATATTGTTTTAGAAAACCAATTTCTAAAAACCCTTCCAACACTCTCTTTTAGGGATAAATATGTTTTTAAAATATTCCTTCCTTAGAACTTTCGGATAAGCAAGCTTGTATTAAGGGAACTTTCCAAACATTTACCAAATTTCAAATGCAATCTATCTGCTATTTTATGACACCATTGTATTTATAAAATCATTATTTTATTATGAAAAACTACATGGTTAAATTCTGGTTTTATATAAAATATTTTCAAATTTTCTATTTTTAAATCCCTACTGTGTTTTCCTTAAAACCGCACAAAAATGTTTTAATGCTGATGTTTCTAAAATACATTCTTATATGTTGTAACTTATGTCTGACACCACATACCATGTTATATACCTATTTTACCTTATTAAGGTCCATGTATGTTCTGATTTCTTTCATTCATGGACACTTTCATGACAATCCCATTGGTTATATTTATGTCATGATTATGGTGCCGAATTCTTTCCAAGGGTACCCTTATGTTTATGTATGGTTGATTATTTATGATTATTTTTATGGAAAAAATATTCAAGAAACTTTTGAGATGGGTGCACCTGAATAGTGCTCCAATGCATTGGTTAATGTTATGTCTCCTTATATACATTGGGAAACAGCATTGGAGGTTAGCCTTGACCCGTACAAAAATGGGAAACAGGATTGGTGGTTAGCCTTGACCCATACTAAAATGGGAAATGGGATTGGTGGTTGGCCTTAAACCTTAATAAATACATGTTTTATGATTCTTCCACATTTATAAGATTCCATGTTTATATGATCCCATTATTATATTCTATGATTTTATATGTTCCATGCTTTGGATATCATTATGTCATTCCTCCTTACTCATGTGCTTAGGATTTATTCTTTTTTTCATTACCTTACTGGGATTTTTAGCTCATCCCTGTGTTCATGTGTTCCCCAGGGCACCCTATGCAGATGTAGGGGCTCAATAGAAGGTAGTATATTTTTATGGAGATTAAATAGATAGGTTTTTTGTATCCCCAAGTTTTATGTTTTATGTACCTAGTCTTAAAATACACTAGACTCAATGATCCTTGGCTTGTACTCGGATGTATAATTATTCTTAAAATCAAGTAATGTTATGTTTAAAAGGATTGGGTTTCTACAGATGGTATTAGAGTATGGTCTAGTTATTTTTGGATATTAGGAATAGAGCACCTTAGTGATAACCATAAAGATGAGACTAATTATAAGAAACCATTCCTCAATTTTGGTGAGTATTAAGAATGTGGTTTATAAAACAAATACATCCATGTTTGGATAAGAGCATGTCGATGCAGCTCTAGAAAATATATATCTAGTTGTAAAACCCGAAAATAGCACTTTGAGCTCAACTTGAACGGGAACTGGTGCACAACAATGTGCCTTTATATACTCTTGGTTGTGACTCTCCCAGGGGAGATGCTTTGATAGATTCATGAGCTTAGTACAAACCATTATTTAGGGAAAAAATCCCATAATAATATATGTTAAGAAATATATCTAGGATAACCTAGACTTAAACCTGAGGAATTACAATATAGGATATACTTTTCCTTTACTAGTTTATCCTTTTATGTTCAATGTTTTCTTTTATGCTCAATGGGTAAGTTTTATATCCCTCTAATTATACGTTCTTTTTCATAGTTAACGGTGGAAAATAGAAGAACATGTTCCAACAACCAACCTGATAGGAAATGTGAATATTTTCCTAATGATATTCCTTATATGATGGGATTTGGTTCACAAAACATCATGACAGTACTTTCTCAGCTGGCTTGACTTATGATTAATAACTTGAATAATGCGAAACGACCTCCTCCACCAAGGAAAAATAAATTTGTTTTAGAATCATTCATGCTGAAAAGGCCTCCCAGGTTTAGCTGCTCTTTTAATCCCCTCCTCACAGAATAGTGTATTAACACCATTAAAAGGATATTCATCGTCCTCCAGTGCTCAGAAGAAGAGAAAGTTGTTCTAGAGGTCTATCATTTTGATGGGGAAGCTAATCAGTGGTGGACACTGATCAAGATTACAAATACCGAAAAGGAAATTGACACCATGGATTGGGGTGAATTAAAGAGGATGTTTTTCAATAAATATTTTCCTCGAACATTCCATCTTTAGACAGAAAGATAGTTTATCAGACTCAAGCAGAAGTAAGATGAGTCTATTAAGGCATATGAAGCAAACTTCATAAGGCATTAAAGTTATGCCTCTGGCTTTGTCATGAATACTAAAAGCAAGGTGGATCGCTTCTTTAATGGAATAAATCTAAATCTACAAAAAAGTGTTGGTGATTCGAGACTTCAACAATTATGAGGATATTTTCGGTTGATTCCTCAAGGTTTAAATGGAGATTAGAGACTCTCAGTGGTATCTTGGGCCTAGTGGCAAGAAGTGGAAAATGGATAACAACATGGGTGGTTCATCCAAAAAATCACCTAATGGAATGAAGCCTGACTTTTCCCCTTGTATATGTTGTGGGAAGAAGTATCCTAGGAACTATCTGAAGGGAACCCAGAATTTCTTCAAATAGGGAATGTTTGGAAATATGGACAAAAACTATCAACAAGATATGAAGAATCCCTCTAATTTGTAAGAATAAAGAAAGGTTCAGATCAACACTCAGCCTGCTGTGCAGTGTTATAACTGCAAGGAGCTTGGGAATTATGCAAGCAATTTCTCTAAGCTGAGGGTTTTCATAGGTAATCAGCAACAACCTCTAAGTAAACAAGGAAGGGATTATTATCTCACTACAACTGAGGTGGAGCCAGAAAACGATGTGGTGAAAGGTATTCTATTTATTCATTAAAGATTAGCAAACGTACTATTTGATTCGGGTTCTAAGAATTCATTCATATATATCAATTTTAGTAGAACAATTCAAACACAACTTCAAATTTTTGAGGAAAAGTTATCTTTGAGAATGGTGAAAGTGGAAATGATTGCATCCATGGTTTATAACTCCTATCGGGTAATGTTTTTAGACTGAACCTCCATGAAAATATTGTCATACTTCCTTTAGTAGAGTTTGACACTATCTTGGGCATGAATTGGATATCTTTATACAAATCCAATATCAAATTCCAGGAAAGGTATATCACTCTTCAAATCCTGAATCATCCTTTAATTCTTTACAAGTGTAAAGAAGAAGATGAATCTCTTATAGGATCATCATCTCAAGTGTGGATATTACTTCCTTGTGACAAAGCATATCTAGATCAAATGATTGAGACAAAGGAGAGAATAATTCTTGAGGATATGACCATCATGATGGATTACACTAATGTTTTCCCTGAAGAGTTTCCCAGCCTTCCTCCTGACTGAGAGGTTGAATTATCAATTGAACTTATTCCAATATCCTTTCATATATCAAATAAACCTTACAAAATGTACACCGTAGAGTTAGAAGAGCTGAAGAAGAAGTTACAAAGAATATGTAGAAGGGTTTTATACACACGAGTGCTTCATTGTGGGGTGTTCTAGTCCGCTTAATCAAGAAGAAGGATGGATCAACGTGCCTCTTCATTAATTATCGTGAGCTCAATAAAATCACGATAAAGAACAAGTGTCCCCTTACTCAGATAGATGACTTGTTTGATCATATTTTTGGGGCCTGATATTTATCTAAGGTGGACCTTTAGTTGGGATATCACTAATTAAAGGTGATGAATAAATATATTCCAAAGAGTGCCTTTCAAAAAAGGTATAAACACTATGAGTTCATAGTGATTCCCTTCAGCCTCACTAATTATCCAAAAAAAATCATGGATCTAATGAGTACAATCTTTATAGATTACTTAGAAAAATTTGTGGTAGTCTTTATTTATGATATTATGATGTACTCTAAGATAAAGGAGTGATATGAGGAGCATTTGAATATTGTGTTAAAGACTTTTCAAAGGGAGAAGTTGTATGAAATGTACAGTAAATGTGAGTTTTGGATGGAGGAAGTATCATTATTGGGGCATGTTATCACCAACAAAAGGATATCTATGGACCCTTCCAAGACAAAGGAAACTGAAGAGTAGCCCATTCCAACAACTGTAATGGTGATCCGTAGCCTTGTGGGTCAAGTAATTTACACCAAGTAACATTTGTGGGTCTAGCCAGTTATTATCAACGATTTGTGAAGAAATTTTCATGATTGTCAAACCCAATGACCATGATGAAATGTAAGGGAGTAATGTTTTTCTAGATTAAGGAATGTAAATACTTTTTCAAGGAGTTGAAAAATGAGGGTTATCACCGTGCGAGTACTCACACACCCAAAAAGTGTGTAACTCTTTGTGGTGTGTAGTGATGCTTCAAATAATGTATTAGGTTATGTACGAATTCCAAATTATAAAGTGATAACCTATTCCTCAAGGCAGCTAAAAAATCCTTGAGAAATACTTTCCCACACATGATCTGGAGTTGGCAGTTATGATCTTTGCATTGAAAATATGAAGGAATCGTCTCTATGGTGAGAAGTGTGAGATATATACTAACCACAAGAGTCTCAAATATATATTCACATAAAAAGTTATCAATATGTGCCATCGATGATAGATATATCTCATCAAGGATTATGACTGCTCAATCCACTACCATCTCAATAAGGAAAATAAGGTGGCAGATTATCTAAGTAGAAAGGTTACTTTATCTTTATCAATGATGAGAATTGAAAAGGATCTGATCTTCTTAGATTAATAGAGGATGAACATGGTAATCATTAAGGGAGGGACATTATAAATACTTCCAAAAAAATTCCTCAACCATTCCTCTCAGAGAAAATAAAGGATTTCCAAAGAAATGATGTGGAAATTCATAAAAGGGTAGAAGCTATCAGAAATGGGAAATCTTCCAATTTCCAAACTGATGAGGAAAGAGTTGTAAGAATTGGGTCACGATTATGTGTATCATCTGATCCAAACATAAAGAGGGAGCTTCTGAATGATTCACATATCTCAACCATATCTATCCACCCAGGGAGCACAAAGATGTATCAAGATCTCCGTGAAATCATTTGGTTGTACAATGTGAAAAAGGGAGATTGCTGAATATACATCAAAGTGCCGTTTATGTGAGTAAGTGAAGGCTGAGAGTAAAAAGTCTAAGGGGATGATGAAACCACTACCCATAACCACATGGATGTGGGGTAACATTCATATTTACTTTGTCGTTGAACTTCTAAGGACATCCAGAGGAAACAATGCTATATGGTTCATTGTAGACCATCTTACAAAGACAAATAACTTTATCACAATTTGAGAGGACTTCTTTATTGGATCAACTTGCACGAATTTACATAAAAGAAGTGGTAAGGCTGCATGGAGTACCACTATCTAGTGTATCCGTTCATGATCCAAGATTCACATCAATGTTCTGGAAAAGTCTCCAACATGATCTAAGAACTGAACTAAACTTATCTACGGCCTATCATCCTTTAATAGATGGACAATATGAGCAGACTATTTAGAAACTAGAAGAAATTTTGAGAGTATGTTCAATGGAATTTAAAGGAGGATGGGACCAATGTCTTCCACTGGTTGAATTATCCTTCAAAAATAGTTTCCACTCGATCATATGAATGACACCATATGAATCCCATTGCGGGAAAAGGTGCAGAACACCGGAGTGTTGGGATGAATTTTTTGAGCGTAAGATGTTAAGAACTGAAAAGGTAGAATAAATGGTGGAGAAGGTGAAAACCATTCAGCAGCATATCAAGGAAGCCCAAAGCCGATAGAAGAGTTATGAAGATAACCATCAATGAGGCCTTGACTTCAAAGTTTGAGATATGGTATTTCTTTGCATATCTCTATGGATAAAGGTCCTGAGGTTTGGAATGAAAGGGAAATTATAACCCATGTACATCAGCCCCTTCAATATCCTTGATCAAGTCAGCGGTGTTTCCAATCGACTGGAACCTCCACCTACCATGTCGAAAATACATGATTTCTTTCATGTATCCCTCTTAAGGAAGTACATTCCAGACCCTTCACATGTACTCTCTTCAGAGGTGGTACAGTTGGAGGATGATCTATTCTATGAGAACCAGCCAGTGAAGATCTTGGATCATTGAGATAAAGTTCTATGCAACAAGACTACCCACCTGGTGAAAGTACTATAGCAAGATCATAAATATGAAGAGGATACATGGGAACTGGAGGAGTCAATTAAGGAAAAGTACCCCCACCTGTTTACGGCATTGAATGTAAAATGAAATTTCGGGGGAAAAATTTCATAAGGGAGGAATAATGTAATGACCCAATGTTTTATAAATGGAAATGATTCTCTTATAAATATTTCATATAATCACATTAAATCACAACATAATGAACTAATATGTTTTATTAGACCATTAAACAAAATATTTTCACTTCTATGTTTGGAATTTCGAAAATCTGACATACACGGTTGCGACCAGTTGATTATTTGGACACCAGAAAGAAAAACATAATTTTTTAGTGAATAGTAACCTACCCTTATGAATTATAACATACCCTTATGAATATTTATGTTACCTAATGAATAGTAACCTTACCAATGATAGTATAAATATAATATTCAAGTGAATGTATGATGCACCTATATTTTAGAATAAGTAAATGAATGTTTCAAAACTAATTTTTTAATAATAAATTATGAGTTTAATTATAAATTAAAATAATCATATTTAGAAAACTATTTTTGAAAAATGGACATACTTTATGGATTCTACACAACAAAAAATGGTTAGGCTGAATTTTTGAGATTTTTCTAAAATAATTGAATTTTTAGTGAATATTAAAATACATTAATTTACCATATAAATACATTATAGTAAAAATCCACTATTCCTGACATCACAAGTGCTGTAACCACCCAAATCTCTAACTAAAATGAATTTATTTCTATTATTTGTCTTTTAATACTTACTATTCCTTATCTTGTGATGAAATAATAAATTAATTAATATAATATTAATAAAACCCTCCTCCCCTCCACTATAAATACCACCCATTCTTACCTCTTCTCTTCACTCATATCAATCCTTCTTCCTCGCCAATATTTTACCCAAATCACTCCCCAAACACCTCCCCACGTAAAAAGGCCCCTAGTCTCTTCAAAATACCAAAACATCTCCCCTTAAGAGGATCTCAAAGGTAGAAGACTCAAGAGGTAAATTCCCCCTTCCAATTCATTCATTTCTTTTAAGTTATTTTGTTTTTGTTTCATTACTCACCTCCCTTCACCCAAATTGTATGATAACTTCTGTAACATACATGTAATGGAATGATATTATTCTAATGTAATATTTCATTATCATCTCTCCCTTCCACATATTTTATTTGAATCAAATAAAAACACTGTTTGAGATGTGTAAATTTAACACATTCAAGGACAATTGTTTATCAATTTCTATTATCATATTTAATTATGTTCATGAAACAATTTGTGTTATAGTTGAACTAGATTATTATATATGTAATATGTTTTTTTTGTTCTATAATACTACAGTACAAATGGTAGTAATTTATAAAGCAAAACATGTTCTCTATAATCAAACCCACTGATTAACCCAAAATAGTTGTCACTAATGTTATATATAATGGTACAAATTCCATCCAAGTAAAAAAATTGTGTTTTTAACAATATAAGATCCTTTATTTTCACTAGTAACATACAAATTCAATTCTGGAAAACCACTTTCATCAAATCTGTTTGACCAAGCACGAATATAAGTAATCCAGTCTTGAAAACCAAGAAAACAAAGGGTCCCAAACAATGAAATTGAAAAAATTAACCAATTAAAAAGGTCATGGATGAACATAAAAATTTTATGTTAAATGCTTTACTTATAGATGAGGTTATGGACTTATTAATTAATAAATTTAATTTGTTTATTCATGTCATTAATAATAAGTGGAGAACACTACCAGACATAAGGTAGGGGATCCTCTCCATTTCTCTCTTAATCAAGATTGTCCTCTATGTTGTGCCTTTTTATGAGTAAACACAAATGATGGGGTATGTTTCTGTACCTACACATACTTCCCTCATGATTTTTATGTGATGAGAAACCCCTCTTCACTCTCATTAATCCCTATTATGTGCAACCGACACCATGCCGATAAACCGTAAGGAATTTTACCCGAACCTTATTTGTTCTTTTGGGTTGTATTATTTTTATTTATATCCAAATGGGGTTTTCTTATCAATTTATGTAAATATTTTAAATTCTATATAGTTTTAAGAAACTTATTCATGAAAACCCTTTCATCACTCTCTCTTGGGGATATATATGTTTTTAAAACATTCCCTCCTAAGAACATTCCGATAAGAAAGCATATTTAAGGAAACTTTCCAAATTTTTTCCCAATTTCATGTGCACCCTATCGTTTATTTTAAGCCACCAATGTATTTATAAAGTCAGTATTTTATTATGAAAACATTATGGTTTCAATTCAAGTTTTATATAAAATATATTCCTCTTTTCTATTTTTAAATCTCTATAGTATTTTCCTTAAAACTGCACAAAAATGTTTTAATGCTAATGTTTACCAAATACATTATTATATACTGGCAATTCTATTTGGCACCACATACCATGTTATATGCCTATTTTACCTTATGAATGTCCATGTATGTTCTAATCCCTTTACTTCATGGACACTTTCATGATACTCCCATTGGTTATGAATAATGTCATGATTGTGGTACCCATTTTTTTCCATGGGTAACCGTATGTTTATGAATGGATGATTATGAATGATTATTTATGTTGCAAGAATATTCATGAAAATTTTGATTTGGGTGTGTCCAGATAGGACTCCAATGCATTGGGTAAAGTTATGTCTCATGAGATGCAATGGGAAATGGGATTGGCGGTTAGGCTTGACCAGTACAAAAATGGGAAACGAGATTGGTGGTTAGCCTTGACCCGTACTAAAATGGAAAATGGGATTGGCGGGTAGTGTAGACCCATACTAAAGACATGTTTTATGATTCAGACACATTTATACAATTCCATTATTATATGATCCCATTTTTATATGATACGATTTTATATGTTCCATGCTATGGATATCATTATATCATGCCTCCTAGGTCATGTGCTTAGGATTTATTCTTATGTTCATTACCTTACTGGGATTTTTTGCTCATACCGTTTTTAGTGTGTTCCCTAGGCTACCCTATGAAGATGTAAGGGCTTAGAGGAAGTTTGGAGATTTTTATAGAGATTAAATAAAGAAGTGTTTTTTAGCCCCAAGTTTTATGTTTCATGTACCTGGACTTAAAAGACACTAGACATAACGATCCTTAGCTTGTACTATGATGTATAATTATGCTTAATATCATGTAATGTTATATGTAAAAGGCTACAGTTTCTACATTTACGTAACACATTTCCTTTCTATAGGATATTCTATGATGAAATGTTTATGAAACCCATTTTTATGGGTTCTCATATGATAAATTATTTATGATCATGTGGAACAAATATTGTTTTGACCCGATTCATGTCATAATAGTGGCTGATGGAATGTATTAATGGATAGTGACCCATTTTACATTATTATGAATGGTTTCACATTCGGTATGATGTCCGTAGATGCTCTCCAACAGGTTTATTTGTGGAGACAAAAACTCCTAACATCCCTTATATTCTTGATTCATGAACCGAATTTCCACAAGCAAGTTCTTGTTGAATGATTATTTGGCCAATGACACTTAAAGACTCCATTGGTCCAGAGGAATGGAGGTCAAGCTCATCAAACCCTTTTGGGGGGAATTATTTCCAACTCTGGGACTCTTAATGATTTAAGAAATGTTTATATGTTTGTGAATCCTTGGTTATTTCCCAAGAATGTGTCTATGGATTACCCATGGGTTGTAAGGTAGACTGTATATATGCATGGGTTGGGAATTACTAAGAAGACACTAGTTTAAGCCCTATGAAGAAGTGATCTTGAGTCTATCATCATCCAGGGAGGACAAAATGTTCTTTAATATTGGGATCTAACCCATAATATGGGATTCCTATATATCCACGTGAGGGGAATCAGAACCCACATAGTTTGTTTCCACATAACTAGACACATAACCTTTTAAGGTCATGTTATGGGGACCCATACATGTTTTTTTTTTCATCGTGCAGTGGGGACGTTTATGCAGAGGATTCCAAGTCATGATTTCACATGGGACTTACACTGAAGCACCCCATGATGCTTAAAAGATTCATGTTATCTTATAGGGATGTGTCCCTGAAAGGTATATGTATTGGTGGACATTATGGTGATTTGGTGGTTGTGTGTGGACCTTAGGGAGGATTCCTACTTATCCCGATTATCCAAGAATCAAAGCCCTCGTAGTTTAGTTTAAGATGGGGCTTATACGGTAAAGTAGGGCCTATTTTTTGAGGTCATTATTGGGGATTTTCCTTTGAAAATGATCCCCCATGGGCTTGGTCCTTCCAACAGGCATCCTACATATCCAGTTTTAGAGAAGGAATCAACATTATTGTAGTTCATATTTGGATTGTGACTTTATTGGGGCTTACAGGTATGAGATTACCATTTAGGGGGGGCATGTTTTCATATTTCATGGATGGGATGATATGGAGAATGGAATTATATAAACGCTTCCTATGTATACTACTTGTGTTTGGAATTAGAGTTCTCATTGTTCATTTTTAGGTTGTGAGATATCGTATCATCACAGACCTCTAAGATCACATGATTCATTCTCGGTGTGAGAAACAAGAGGATGTGAAAGATTCAAAAAATGTGAACTTTACTATATCTGTTGAGGGAAAATTAGGTGGGTGTTGGTGGATTAGGGTGTATCTATAATCATAATAGGAGAGGGAAGGGGTATTTGAATGTTCCATCCCATCACCTGTGTTGATAATCAGGATAGTCACATCTAGTGAGATATCTAGACACATCCCAATTCAGGTCAGAGAGTAGATAAAGATCACTTTCCCATAAATATGATTGGGGATTACCTCAGGATCAGTTCACTTAAATAGGATCTAGGAAAGGTTAGGAGCATTTCTTCTCACCAATGGGAAAGCAGGCATGACCCCTTTGACTTGTTACTATCCCTCGTTTAATGGAAGAGCATGTGATTACCCTTAATCCTTAGTATAGGGAGTTTCACATCAGCAACCCAAGGTTTGACTCCAGGTTACCTTCAGAATGTAGAATTAAGGACTCCCCAGGGGTTTGAACCATTCTGAGAAAAACCATTAGACCTCTACATACCTTAGGTATGTAGACAAAGAAGGACACGTTGATGGGCCAGATGGTCTAGTCATATGGTTCTGGTGGATTTGGAAAAGGATTTTCCCTATTGCTGGTGGACCGGTTATTGGAGGGTCTATTAACGGTGTGACATGAATGGAAGGGAATTATTTGATCCAAAAGGTGTAAAATCCAAAGACACCCCATTTGACATATAATTTTCTTATGCGAGAAAGGGGATTTCCTATATAATGACCTACTACGAGGGTGTCGGGGTCGTCTACATACTAAAGTGGTATGGAGACTTGGTTGTGAGACAACATATACCAGTGTGGTATATGGTCTTAGATTCCCTATGCATAGTGGGGTGTTAGGCATCATAGAGTCTTGTCCACATATCAATGTGCCACGCGGTTCACTAGTCTGAAGGAGGGGAATTGGGCATATGGTTTGCATGAAGATCATCTATGAAGGTCCTATGGTTTGTAGTTCCCTAGTTGGTTTCATGGCCAATATATTATTATTAATTTTCCATATTTTTATGGTTTTCATTGGTTTTATATCTTCTAGTAACCATTCACCATTCCATAATTCATCGATCTCTTTCCTTTGATGTCTTCCATTTGTAAACTCCAAGCTCTTTGAAAATCCTCTTTTCTAACCTGATCTCCAAAATCCTTCTCCTTCTTATTTTTTCCCTTCTCCTGGTGGTCATTTTATATAGTTTCAGGGAATCTGTATCTATGGGAACGTGACACTTTTGTGGAATCCCATAGAGGGATCATCTAATCAACTGACGACTCGGTCAACCAAGGTTCACGGGGTTGTGATTCACTACGGCAGAAATCACCACCTCAATCCTGTGAACTGTGCGGTTCACATGACACTGCCATCCCCACCTCATCTCTTAATGGCTCAGTCCAGAGGGATGGTATGTAGGGACATACATATTCATCATTTTTTCTCCAATGACATAGATTGTGGTGCCTTGGTTCTCTATGTTCAACCCATCTTCGAATATCTTGGTTTTACAGCCAATGCTTTGCAGACTAGCATTTAAAAGGTTTCTGCATACTACATGGTTTGTAGCCTACACCTTTCATGGGCCTTTCCTGATAACTTGTACACAGACAAGTTTGGGATCTTATCTAAATTATATTTCATCAATATTCTCCTCCAATTTTCATCCCTACATATATCTTTTTCTTTTATCAAATTTAGTTGAGTATTTTCTTTCCCTTTTTGGATTTTTTGGGACCCTAAAAATTTCCCCATCGAAATGGGGTACGGTTAGAATGAAGAGGAGGCTATTTTGATGTAGGAAATTTTCCCGAACTAAACAGGGTTGTTGTATAAAGGTGGAACATTTAGGAGATCATTCCTATATATAGAGGTCCAAGGCCATTTTTTATTACCAGGTTTCCCAGTGAACAATGATCCACAAAGTGTTCTGGAATCTCCTTGCTTATGCGCACCATATCCTTATTAAAATTCATACTTTCCAAACAACACCATACATTCCACAAAATGTGTATTCTTCATAGTTTTTTCATTCGCGAAACCACCATTGAATTCACAAACTAAACTGTGTAATTTTAAAATGAAAGTCCAAATTTCCATGTATTAAGACTCTACACCGCTCACCTGTCGCATGCACATAACCTCAATTCGATGAACTGAACATTAAATTTAAAAATCAGACAATAAATCTTCATGATATGAACCTCAGATACCCATGTAGCGAGGCTCAGTACGTGGATTTTCCATTCCACATACTGATCAAATCACTGGACAATGCTTCATGGTCCATAATCTTGTGGGGCATTCCACGTATAGTTGGTTCACAGAGAATTCATTCCACAAACCGCTCCTAGGATTCAGTAAACGGATCCGGAAATTTGGTGGAAATCTTTGATACTTCTCCATTTTGGTCCTTTTTCCAAATAATTTTAATTGAACTAACACTTTATGTGGTGCATTCTATTTTTCAGGATGAAATGGATCTCCCTTATATCTTAATAGAAGATATCATGAGGAGGGAAACTATGGTTGAGAATTCTGAGGACAACCTTATTTCCAACATCATTCCTCAAGAGGGTATTCTTAGATACCTTCTTTCACCATATATCATAGCATATACTCTATCTATCTAGTTTTCACTTTACAACTGAGGCCTCCTGATGATTTTCCCATTCCATTGGACAATCATAGTACTCCTGTTATTCACCTAGAGGCATCCTAAGGTTGTGATGGTTCCAATATTTCCCCAACATGATATCTCATATCTACTTTTAATCAAGAGAACATGTTCACACTAGAAGGCGCTTCATGGACTCAAAGAAATCATTGTTATCCTAATACCTCTTTGAGGTCGGTCATCTGGGAATACCCATACATTTTCAATATCTCTCAAGAGAACCCCAATGGGGAGTGGAGCATGAAATGGGACCTTCAATCCATAGGATGGTTCTCTGATGAGTGGACAAGGGATTTCTAGGTGAATCAAATTTTTTTCCCTCCCTTGACTAGTTGGAAGCAGTAAACTTGTATCAGACAGCATGGGTTTCCAAGTTTACAATCTACTCACTCGGTGAGGTATTTCCTGAACTTTTTAGCCATTTGTGTTCAAGAAACAATGCCTTCCACCTATTTCATTGGTAGGTAGGGATTATTTTATGGTACATTCATCTACCCAGTGGACTTCCCATTCTAAGAAACATGTATGATGAGTTTATTCCACCAGTAAATTATTTGGGGATCATCGAACAATTATCTCTCAAGGAAATAAATTTATTATTCATTAAAGATGAATTACACAATAAACCCCTCCATGCTTGTTCTATTTTTGCATTCTAAGACAAGATCAGACTATTCCTGCAATTTAATGGTCCTAATCCTTGGGTTCTTTGTAACAGGTATCTCCTTACCCAACAATCATGGAACATTGTTGGCTCATATTGGGCCACCCTCTAGGTAAGTCAATACACCACCTGGGGGTATAAAATTTGGTCGGATGTACCTCATGGTCTTATATTGTAAGGTTTCCTTGCTATGTTTTTCAGTGGATGGATCTTCCCTTCACTTGATGTTTATACCAAGGTTAGACCATGCACTCAAATTCTGGATTCCACATTGTTTGAGGGACAAAACATTAACATGGATATTCTTACCCCTACTCGAATCTATTAATTATTAGGGAAGACAAAAGAAGGGAGACCCTCACACCATCATAGGGAGTCGTTTTAATTTTTTATGGTTGGATAGAAAAGAATTAACCTACTACAAGTATGTCATACTATAAGATTTCATCATTCTGAAATTCACCTACCTCTTCTAAACATTGTTGTTGGTGTTCCCCAATAATTGATTGTTGACAACACAATCAAACTATTGAATGATTTTTCTCATTTTTCTTTCACACCTTATGTGGAACGCTGAAGATCCGTAATGGATAATAGAAGGGGATATTTAGAAGAGAGTTCTTATATAATTATTCTTTCAGATAGAGTTCTATATACTCATATATGTGGGGAAGCAATTAGTGAACCCAAAATTCCTTATCAGTTTTCCAAGCAATCTGGATGCCTTCAACAGGTCGCCCCTCTCCTTGCTACTCTAATTAAGGGGGAGTCTCATGCCATGATTCTTCACCAATTTTGGCTAGTCATAATTCAGGATCATGCTAATGTGTAATTTATCATTCCTACCATAGTAACATCAAATTACCTATCATTAGAGTACTCATAATTGTGGGTAGTTTTCAACCCTGATAGGGAATTGTGAAGGCCTGTTCAATGGGTTTAGAGACCATAATTTTTTTCCGACCCTATCCCAACAATGCATGTTGGGATATTTATTCCCCTTCTTGTGGTGATAAATAATTCTACCCAATTTCTCATGTAGTTGTAAGGGGCTTCACCCACACAATCCATACCCATAGAAAGTGACTCAAATCTCGTATCTTTGGTCAATGTGGCTTGTGGCCCTACTGAATCTGGTTCGAAAAGGAAATAACCTGGTGTTATTGAAGCTACTTTCAGCCCTCCTCATTTAGTCCCAGTGGCTAAACCATCTATTTATAAAGAAATTCCCCCTACCTAGGTGACCCAACTCAGGTTGCTTCAATCTGCTGCAAGGAGGCTTCCTCATTACGTTCATATTGTAGTGGAGGAGGACCATGATTTTGATGCTATTTAGAGGCATCGATATGGGTAACAATGGGAATGGATTCAAATCTGTACTACTTCCACATAAACACCCCTATTATATTTTTTCAATGATTAGGATAAAACTTGATGACTATTTTTCGGTCTGGGTTCAGGTGTCTTTGATTACAGATTCATGTGTCTATTTTTTGCACCAAATTCTTATAGCTCTAGAGTATCTCTTTTTTTTGAAGGATACCTTGATCATTTCAACACTTCTAACCACCATGATCAAACTTTCCATGATATGACTAATGATTGTCATTGTCAAGAAGCTAAGGAAGCTAGTTATCATGACCAGGTAAGTTCCTCGACAGAGGAACAATGTGTGTGTGAGGATCCCATAGCGAGACTTAAATAACAACTAGCATAATCAAGAACTACTTATGGGGTTTTACAATAGAAAGGGTGAGACCTTAGGACTATTATGAAGTGATTGCACCCAATATTTGAAGATGAATCTTGATAGTGGGATGCTTTGGAACTGGCCCTTGAAGGCCCCATTCGAGTAGTTGTCAACCTAATGGAAAGAGAGAGTCGGGCCTCGTTGTAATCACTTGGGATACCATTCAACAAATTTATTTTGGAAATGGGGAGAGACTCTATATTTAGGATTTTCTTCCCACTCTCACTTATTTTGATAAAATCAGGGAAAAAATCTGATGTTCCTCTTTTAACTTTTTCTGCAATATTAATTATCTATGATCAAATTCATTTTAAATTATAATTTTATTTGGATATAAATTTGAGTCATAATCTTGGATAAAGAAAATAATCAAGTCATGCACTAATTTTTTCTAGAGTGGGAGACCTCAGCGAGCATAGTTTGACTCTTTCGGATGTCATGCAAAAAACCCTACAAACTTTTTCCCATTTTCATTATCACCCTAATTTTTTCCTAAACCTAATATGATGTGTTCTGAGTAGGTATAACTTGAATTTTTCTTAGGCCACCCTTTTTGGGGGGTGGCTGAACAATATTTTGGTCTATGGATGATTTTTTTGATTTCCTGATGCTTTTCCTATACCGTATGTAGCATAGGTTTAGCGAGCTATCACTTGAATTTTTTCCAGAATTCCCTTTTCAATATTTCACCCTAGTGAGTTTTGTGTGTTTTTCAATGGAAGTTTAGAGTATTTCTCACAATACTATCATGTTTTATGTTTTTGGTTGAATAGCTTTGAATATGATTTGTGGGGAGAGGGCCCCAATTTAGGACTCATTAACCAAGAATGTCTATGCAACTCTCACACTTGTATGATGGATTTTTCTTGACCCTAACTAGAAATATCTAGATATGCGACAAGATAAGGGGCTTGGAATCCATGGGGTGTGCGGAAGTGAAAAAAAACTCTTCTAAGGATGAATTTTCCCTTTTTTATAGGAAATTATTATGGGAAACATATGCAGAGTCATCAGGTCATAATGTGAATAGTCAATCAAACGTGTCCATAGGACACAGGCCTCCCATTTCTGATGGACAGGAATTTTTTATAGAACTTTTCAATTGTTTTTATATTGATGGCCACAGTGTGTGGCCTATTAAGGTAATAATGCCTAAAAGTTTCGTGGCCTTATATATTGGTTCTGGTTTAGAAAACACTCCCACGCAGATTTGACTTGTGCAAAGGAGGTCCAATGCATGGTGTAGATTAATAGTTTATGATTGGGACTCTTGAGACTTATGGTGTGAAATAATTTTACTCTGTCTAGAGGAGGGTAAATTATCCATCTTTTCCCACATTATTTTGAAAAAAAATTTCCATTATATTTAGGCATTGAAAAGGGGAAATATGTAAACTAAAATCCTTGGGGTTTCCAAAGATAGGGAATGAGGTGAGACATAAATGTTATACAAGCATTCAGAGATAGGAAAACCCCCTCTTGAGGATGAATTTTCCTTTGGTTGACATACAATTTTTTGTGGAAAACATATGCAGAGTCGTTAGGGAATTGTGTGAATTGTAAAACAAAGGTGTCCAAAAGACACTCTCCATCCATTTTTTGATGGATAGGTAAGATTATGGGGATACATACCTTTCTGTGAGTAGAGAATTCTGGGTGGAGAGGGGAATATGATCATGAAAAAGGGGTATTTAAGGTTGAATGTTTCTAGGAATAATGGGAATAAGTTGGAGAATTTTTATCCTACCCATATGAGTTATTTCCTTTCATGGGTCAGACCCTTGCATAGGAATGCATGGGAAAATTTTGTTTCACAGCTAAACATGACATATGAGATTCAGATGTCACTACATATCCTCTGATGATAGGAATCAAGATGTACATAGTTCTCTTAGGTCTCATTCCTTTGAATATTTGATTCATTCGTGTGGATGGAAATTTTTTGTTTTAGATACATTTTAATAAATAAGACGGGGGTGTATGTCAAATATTCCTATGTAGATTGATTTTTTGAATAGGTTCATTTTGTGGAATGCCCTTTGATGTTACTTAGAATAAGGGTGAATACCAGGTATTGAGTATCATGTATATTAAATGTCATGTGATTAGGATGTTGATGTAGAATACCTGAGTAACTAGAGGGTAACAAGGCTGGGATATTCTATCATATTTATAATATGAGTTGGAAAGGATGTTTAAACCATGGTTTTGAGAGTTCTTGGATTAGGAGGACTGAAATGGGTCTTAGAAGCCATTAGGCATGAAAAAATAGGAAGATCCCCTCTTGGATACGATTTTTCCTTTAGTTGACAGACCATTTTTGTGGGAAACATATGTGAATCCCCTGGGTAATTATGTGAATAGTCAAGAAAAGGTATCTTCATAACACTGGCCATCCATTTCTAATGGTCATGGATGATTATGATGATCTAAGATCACTGGAATCACAGATTTTTACACATGGTGGGAGTGTTCTTGGATACATTAGAGGCATTAAAGTCATGATTTACCCATAAATTTGGAAACTCCCCCCTCATATATCTGACTCATAAATGGGGTGAGTAATTTTGATTCCCTTAATAGGGTTGGGCCTGGGTTTAGAGATCTTAGCACCTAGAGATTGGAGACCCTACCTCAGTTTGATTCAAATGTTAGGGGATGGGAATTCTTGTTATGTTTGGGGAACCTAGCAGTTTAATGTCATATGGTTAGGATTTTATGTTTCCCAATATGTAGTGGAAGACCCTAATATGCCTCTAAATTTCAATCCATTAGGTTCATTCATTATAGATTGATTCGACCAGACCTGGTGGGGAGTTCCCTAACAAAATTCCTAGGTCCGCATGTGCTTTTCATAGTGTTAGGAAAAAGGGGCATAAAGGGTTTCACTAAACCACCGAGGGATAGTAGGATCAAAGTAAAGGTCATTCATGGGCCATTCAATTTAACATAATGAGGTGAGGAAGTATATTCTATGTAGTTTGACATCATGTAGCATGAAGGAATTCATCATTTGGTTTATTTTCATGCGATCAGGATGTATTTCGTACATTTTGACATTGTGTGGAAAGGGCGTCGACAGCACAGATTAGTCACCAGGTTGTATGGATGATTTATCAGAGTGATTTCTTGTAAATATTAGCTAATCAAGATGGGATATTCCACAAACACACATAACATGAGAGGGTGAAGAATGTGTGAACCACGATTTAGTAAGCCCTCGAGTCAGGAGAGGTGATATGAGGCGTATGATCTAATGAGAATACAAAAGTAGGAAACACTTCTCTTGAGGACTAATTTTCCTTTGGTTGATAGAATATTTTTTGGGAAACATTTGCAGAGCCATCGAGGCATAATGTTCATAGTTAAATAAAGGTGTTCACCAGATACTAGAAATTCATTTTTGATATCCCTAGGTGACTATGGTGATCTGATATTTCCTCGTTCATGGAGTTTGAGGGATGAAAAGGGGATTTCTGGTATGTGATAAATATCTAGACTATGTTTAGTTTTGAGGTAGGATATCCTCTACATATATCTTATTCATATTCAAAGTGGAAGAATAGTATTTTGATACTTTCGGGTTGTAAGAATCCAGATCCCAAATCCCCTATATCTATTTTTATTTCACATATAGGGGGTTGGGGATTTCCCCTTTTTTTATTCTGCATGTATGGGCCTAGGATATTCGGCTCGAGTGTCACTACATATCTCGTTATATTGTGAATGAATCCATAATATGTTCTTGAGATACTATATAGCTTAATGTTGTGTGATTAGGACTTATTTGGCCATGCAGTTTAACATCGTGGGGTGAGGACTCGTGAATTTCCCTATGCAATTTTATCATATATGCAGGGGAGGCATTTATTTCATAATGGTTGGACCAAGGAAGCCCCATGTGTCACTACATTTTCCATTGGTATATGGGAATAAAGCCACATATAATTCTAGTATCCAATGTAGTTTAACTTCATACAGTAAGGACAAATGTGGACATATATGAAAAGGATGAGGTGAGTGAAGTCTTAGGCTTGAACCTCATGGAGATTTCCTACATATCCAACTTTTCATGGAATAGAAGTCTACATAGTTATGAAAACATGTTCCCAATGTTCGTCATACTCATACATAGGAAATGAACAGTTTTTGTATGGTGGTTGGACGAGGATACAGTATTTGGGAATCTCTACATATCTTATAAGGGCAAGAATAAAGCCATAAGTAGTTGTTGAAGACAATTCAATGCATATGTCTAATCTTTACATAGGGAAGAGAGAATTTTTTTAGTTAGAGGCTGGACTAGGATGATGAATCTGGGCATCACTCTGTATCTTGTGAGAGCAGTAATCAAGCCACACATAGTTCTTAGGGTACCGTGTAGTTTTATGTCTTGCGGTAATGATGTTGGCCAGTTGTATGCTGGTATGACTATGAGGAATCCTTTTCCAAGACTCCTAATCCCATGTCAACAGTACTCATTGTGTGAAACTAAGGCTATAAATGGATTACTCTGTCGCATAGGGGAATCATGAAGAATAACGGGTTATTTTCCATCAATACTTTTCTACATCCATGCCTATGTTTGAAGATCTAGTTGTTGCTTACCTATTCAATAAGGGAAAGAATGAACCCATATGTGGGCCTTATGAAGAGACTCCCTACCGAGGTCTGACCATTTTACAGGGAAAGGAGGGATTTTTTAGGGGTGGCAGTTGGACCAGAACAAAAGATTTGGGTGTCAATACATATCCTGTGAAATTAGTACTCAAGACACATGTTGTTCTAGAAGTTCCCTATGCCAGTAAGACACATGCACAAAGAGGGGGGATTTTTCATTTTTCTTTTTTTGATGGAAGCTGAACTAGGGTGGAAGATCCTAGTGTTACTAAGTATCCCATTGTTATATGGGTATCAATCCATATATAGTTATGTAGCACATAATGGTAGGTGATCGATGCAGGCGATGATGTCCCCTATGTTCAGAACATTTTTCGGTCCATGAAGATTAACATCATGTGGTAAAGGTAAAGATTTTACTTATGTAAGCCTGAAATGTACGTGGTGAGAGGGAATTAATGATTTTTACTGGTGGATGGACCATGATGTAGAATCCATGTATCACTACATATCTCAGATGGGTGAGAATCAATCCACATGTAGTTCAAATGAATCCCCATGCGGGTCTAACCAGTGAACAAAGAGGGTGTAATTTTATTTCATACCTTCATGATTATGGGATCATTATACTCCTCTATGTGTTGTCTATTGGAGGAAATCCTGACCACCATTCCTAAGATCACTTGAGTTATACTTTTTGTGAGAAACAATGATCTACAAGGAATTCCCTTCAAGTAAAGGGGTGACATAGGATATAACAGAGGAATTCCATATCATGTGGTGGATAGACCAAGACATAGGGGAAAGGGGTCTCTATGTATCCAATTGATGAATATGAATCATGCCATATGTAGTCCTGTAAAATTCCCTCCTTACATAGGCTCAGTCCATAAGCAAGGAGGGTCATTTTTTATATCATTCCCTTTCATAGATCTTTTTCTTGTGCAACAAGTCATTGTTCAAGACAAAATGATCACCACGTAGTTTAACATCTTGCTGTCAGGATGAAGATGCTTAGCATTTTAACATCATTCAGCATAGATAAAGATGTTGAATAGATTATGTTGTGTAAAATGGAAAAATATTATGAGCAAGTTAACATCATGAAGCATGGATAAAGATGATGATAAGTTTAATGACATGTAGCATAAACAAAAATTCCGAGTAGTTTAACATCGTTCTACATGGATGACTTCATTGTGTATTTTATTTTTATGCGACCAAGACATCTCCGGTATAGTTTATCATCGTGTGGAGATGACATAGTTTCTATGCTTTTAATTAAATTAAATATTTCTTTAGGAACCGTGTGTTTCTGGGAGATGTGGTCAGATATCCATCCATTGTAATTAAGTCATATGATCTATTAGAGTAAATTTTTTGTATAACATATGATATTTACCATTTTGGATCCAAATTTAGAGGCTTCTTCCTATGTATCATTGAGTTTCTGAGAACCAACATGATTTCTCCCTTGAAGAAATTTTGGTGGTGAACCTTCTTATTGAAGACTTGTGCAATCCAATTTTGGAAGGCATCCAAATGGTGTAGAGTGTATAATATTTTCTCATCCATCTACTCCAGCTAATCATTCCATTTTGGGGATTTCTCATCTATAGATAGTTGATCACAGATAGTAATGTCGAGTTATGGCAGTTGAATTTCAATGGGCAAAACCACCCCCATTTTGTATACTAATGAGTATGGGGCTACTTGAGTAGTGGTGCGGGTTGTCATTATGTAATATCAAAGAGAATAGAGGATATTTTCCGGCCATGATATCTTATCTGGGTATCCCGTCTTTTCGAGTATGTTGGATAGGGTCGTGTTGGAATCCTATATCTATCTTTTGGTCGGGGTATGGTAGCGAGATGAATTATTATCTTTAATACCACACTCTTTGAAGAGTTTTTCCAATTTAATAAAGTAGAAATTGGTGTCGTTTTCTATCAGTATTATGTGAGGTACACCAAACCTGGTGATGAAATTGGATTTCACAAATATGAAAATTATTTTTTCTATGACTTCATTAAGGGGTACATATTCTACCCATTTGAAAAAAAAATTAGTTCCTTTGATAATAAACATGAATTGTCTGGTCGTGGTTGGAGTATATGATCCCATGATATATGTTCCCGATATTGTGAATGGTTTGGATTACATAGTTGTATGAAGAAACACAGGGAGTTGATGGATGAAATTGGCATGGAAATTCCAGGAATGACACATTTTGGTGAAATCAGTACAATACTGCATCATGGTGGGCCAATAGTACCCAAGGCTTAGAATTTTATGAGAGGGTTTTGATGTGGATTGGTGGCCCCCACAAGTTGTAGCATGCACTTCTTTCATGGAAGCAACATTTTCTTCTCCATCAATTCACTTAAGAAGGACTACACCAAGGCCTCACTTATAAAGGACCTTTTGCTGATTTGTTCCATCGTATAACATTAAATTGGGAGATTATCTTCAGATATGTTCCCTTACATTCCTATTTAGTAGGAGTTGTCCCTTTTTTAAATATTCCATAGTGGCAGTCATCACTACTAAAAATATGGCTTTTATCAGCGCTAGAAAGTTAGACTAACAGCGCTAAAAAGCGTTGTTAATCAAGGCGAAGATATGGGGGGTCCCTTTTATCAGCGCTCAGAAAAAGCGCTGATAAAGGTAACTTTTATCAGCGCTAAAAAACGCGCTGATAAAAGTCAAAAAAAAAATATTTATATAATGCGAGGGGGGGCTTTTTACAGCGCTGCCCCCATATCAGCGCTAGGCGGACCCCCAGCCTAACACTCTCCCGTTATTCCCTTCCTGCACATCCCCCACATGTGATCACCTCCTTGCTTCTTCCCAAACCCGAATTCATGACCTCTCCCTTGCGCGCCAGCACCTTTACCACTAAGCCATTTTTTTTGTCTATTTATTGATATAACTATTTATTTATATATATATATATATATTGTTATATTTAATCGTGTATTAATATAGATTCATATTAATATAAATATATTTAGTTATATTAACACATATATATTTATTCATATATTAATATATATATATATTTATTTATTTATTCATAAATTAATATATACATATAGTTATATTTATTCGTTTATTAATATAGATTCATATTAATATAAATATATTTAGTTATATTAATACATATATATTTATTCATATATTAGTATATATATTCATTTGTATATTAATATATATTTATATTTATTTATATATATATTTAGTTATAATTTTTTATCCATATTTTTATTTATATATTAATATATATTTATAAGATTAGTTTTAAATACATTTAAAAAATATGTTTTTTATGTGTGTTTATAAATAAATAAATAATTACATACATACATATATACAACACACACACAAAGAGACACACACCCTCACACACACACACACATATATATATATATATACAAATAAATACATATATATGTCTTTTTAAAAAGCTATAGAATGTTAAAATGACCATAACATCGAATCTAGAAGCCAATTTCAACTCCACAACTAGTCAAATCAAAGAAAATGAAACAATATTCGATATGGTATGTGTTACAGGCCTAACGGACCTCTGGATCAGAAGTTATATCTGTTTGAATGTTAACAAATCAGGGTATCCTAACTAAAAACTTAGTTTTGGAGGCCTTCTCGGCCTTTTTGGCCTCGAAAAATGTGACAGAAGGATCCCTTGGGTCACTAGCACCTAGAGCTCGTCGTAGTCTTTGATTTGATATGTTGTAGATCTCGAATGGACACTCTGATCAAATTTATTGGTTTTTTGAAGTTTGAGATACATTTTCAACATATTTTACATCTTCTTTTAATTTTCGTTGAATTTTTGTGTCTTCCAATTGTTATTAAATTATTCTTAATCGATGATAATTACCAAATTATTAATTAATAATATTTTTTTAAATATTTTAATGTCATTTTCACTAAATTTTTTATATATTAAATTTAAAATTTTATTTATACTTATCTAAAACATACTAAAAATATATATATTATATTAATATCAATATAAATATACTCATATAAAAATATTTTTTTCATCAATTTTTTTATTGAAACATAAGATTTATCAGAGCTTGGAAAAAGAGCTAATAAATCCCCCCTTTATCAATGCTACTAAAAAACGCTGATAAAGGGGGGCCTTTATGAGTGCTACAAAAAGCGCGGATAAAGGGTCACTTTTAACTTCACTTTTTTTAGTGCTATTAAAAGTGACCCTTTATCAGCTCTTTTTATAGCACGGATAAAGCCCCCCCCCCCTTATCATCACTTTTTTGTATCACTAATAAAGGTTGGCACTTCGGAAACTCAGTTTTGTGTTAGTGCATCCAGTCGGCGGTATGACCATGCAACTCATAGATTATGTTGATCTCATTTACTTCTTTTTCCTTGTCCAGAACATAAGGTAAATCCATCTAGCGGAGGGAAATTATGATGAATGTTTCATTTGGATATGGGTTATCTAGAGTTGTGGCTACATTTTCCAATGCATTGTCTTGCAGATTTTACAACTGAGGGACGTAAGTCAATGATGGATATGATAGGAATTCTACCATCAATTCTCGAATATGACACATCAAAGGGATCATATCCTCTTTCCTGATATCATAGTCACTATTGACATTCTTGATTACCATTTTATGTTTCCTTTATCTTCAAGTGTTCAGATTGCACTTGGATTTCTAGTTCGAGTACTGTGATAAGGGCCAAGTATTCTTCTTCACTATTTTTGCACCCCTATGATAGTAGGAATAAAAAAGTTTGGACTTTATTTTCCAGGTATACAAGTATGATTCCCATACCCACTTTTTTTATTCTGTGGTCATCCATTATTTTTCTTATCTAGTTTCTGGACACACCATCAAAATGCATTTCCCATATCTAGGAGTTCTCTTTAATAGGGAACACTTCCACATTAGGTAAATCAACATTTAATGGGTCTACCTCTCTTGAGGGATACTATACCCAGAAATATTCTAATGTATTTACTCTGATAGATTTCTATGGTATGAATTGTATATTTAACCACTGCAGGATGACTTCCCACCGTGATAGGCATCCATTCATCCTTGGACGACTGAGAATGTAGTTTATAACAACATTGATCTTTTATTACACAATTAAACATAATTTATTACATAAACATCACTTGATACAACATAGAAGATCGATAGGTCTAGTGTCTTTGGGGATTAGGATCATTAAATAACATCTTAAACATGAAATATAACATCTATATTGAAAACATCCTTTATATGACCTCTACATTCCATCGTACTTAGCATTGCATGGGATAACCTGAGGACATGCATAAGAAAAGGGTGAGCTATAAAGCCCAGTAAGGGAATAATCATGGAATAACATGTGGAATAAAATACATGTTAGACAATAGGCATATCAATAGATCTCAAGAGAAGCATAAACATAAAGGCATGATAAAGAATGATGATCATAACATGAAAATGTGGCAACAACACTTAACATGGAATTAGCATGAGCAAGGCTCATTGCACATGGAGCATGAGTAAATCCACATTGCACATGAAGCACAAGTAAAACCTCATTGCACTTAAATTAGCATGATTAAACAACCATTGAACATGATGTATCGTGATATTATACTTTACCCAATGCATTGTAATGCTATAAGGTTGAACCCTTCTTAAACATTTCTTTTCATGCATAAGTGTGCCACCTGGATCATATAACATGGATTCATAAAACATAACCATTTATTCCACGATAAAGGAATGTGGAATTCATACATAAAAATTTATAATCAATAAGTAAATTTTCATAATGGTTAAAACCATTGATAGAGAAATGGTCATGGTATTCACTACACAATGGCATTGGCTTGGAAAATCGGTGCAATTTCGGGAGTGTAACGGTGTGACGTAAGAATTCATAAAAATGGTTGATGAGAGAGAAAGGGGTGTATCATAATATGTACATTAAATGGACAATAAGGGGTCATATATATACATGTCCCTACAATTGTAATGGAATTTAGTGTCATGATACAAAATAATTGCTTGGATTTAAAAGAGGAGAGAGAAATTCCTTTCAGAATTTCGGCATAGTAACGGGTGTACATGGGAGGCATTTATTCAGAGAGAAATGTATCTCTAATAATTCAAACATAAAGGGGCAGCATGGGGGAGGTTCAAAACCATACCCCAACATTTATAATTGAAATTAAAAGGTAATAAAAACATTAATAAAATTGGACAAAAATGAGAAAGGAAGAAAAAAACCCATACTTGGAATTGTGCTTCGAAAGGCTTGGGAAGGGCTTGAGAGAGGATTATTGGGATTTTGGGGAACCTTGGGAGGATTTTAGTTAGATTAGGTCAGAGAGACGAATTCCAAAGGCTTTGAGTGAGGATAAAGTGGGAGCTTGGTTGGGTTTATATAGGAAATGTGAGGGAATTTTTTATTATTTAGGTTTTGGGATACCTCACATTATACTAATCCAAAACACAAACCATCCCATGGTTTTTGCCCATGGTTTTTTGAAAAAGGAAGTATAAAAAAAATTGTATAGGGAAAAAAATCCGAAATTCTTAAAATAATGGGGTTGCTTATGTGGAGGTGAGTCACACTCCCAAGGAAAACAATTTAAAAAGAAAAGATGTTTAATAATTGTTGAAGGGTCCATTCATGCTTTGTAAAATAAATAAAACAAACCCAAAATCACATTAATTTAATGGTAAAACATATATTGGCCGAAAATAAGGCTTATAGTATTTTATTACATCGTGATTGGGTCATTATGATGTCATAAAACAGATAATAAATTTAAACGGTATTTAATTTTTACCCAAATATTTGATTGTCTCAGAAAATTATGAAAAATTCACTGTGGGATAATTTTGATGTCCTAATTCTAGAAATAATATTTATTTTGTCTAAATAATTTTCTAAATATGTTAATTTTCACTTCTAAAATAAAAACATGCATTTATCAAAAATTCATGTGTTTTGACAAAACAGGCTTTTAAACCTTGATAAAAATTACGATTGCATTCATAAAATTATACAATCATTTATATTTAATAAAAATTAATTTAAAAATAATAAAAATATTTTATTAAAATATTATTTAATTCAAAAATCCATTAATTCATCAAAATAGATTTCATAGTTGAATATTAACTAAAAATACATTTTGTGCTTTAAATACCATCTATAGGTTAACAATAATAAAATTAAGGTATATTAATTATTATATAAAAAAATAATGTACATGAAAATAGTGCTAATGTCTTGTTACATAACCCCTTATAACACCCACATAATACCGACGGGTAAGGTGTGTGATGGTGACCGACTCTTGGGGTGGCTCAGATAACATTGCTCGGGTGGTAATCTCTATCAACATCCACTTATCTCCTAGGTGGTTCCACTAAAGCTTTACATATTCTAGCTCGGCCTGGGCTTGGTTAAGAGAAATGCCAAAATATGAATCCTCCTTTTTGAGCTCTGACAAATGGGCTTCGTATGGGGCACGTCTACTGGATGAGGCCATCACTTCCTTTGTCTGAGTAAATTGGATTTGTTAAAGCCCTATATTTATACAAATCATGTGATCACTGTTCAACGACTATATTAACAATGGTCAAAATTATTTATAGTATTTTAAAATCCAAAAAAATAAAACCAAAGAAGTTGACAGTTTATATAAACATTTTACATAAAGATACATTTAATTAGATCAAGATGGATTTCCATTAATGAAATTTTGGGTCGCTACAATCTCCCCCCCTTAAAAAATTTCACCCTCGAAATTTTCTTTTCCAACACTAAAACAGATGTGGGTAACTCTGCTTCACCATTTCCTCCAATTCCCACATCGCTTCTTCAAACTTGTGGAATCGCCACAACACCTTGATGTGGGTAATTTTCTTATTTCGTAGAACTTTTTCTCTACGATCTAAGATCATCCCTTATTTCTCCTCATAAGAAAGATCATCCTCTAACTATACCACCTCTGAAGAGAGTATATTTAAAGGGTCTATTATGTACTTCCTTAAGAGGGATACATGAAAGACATCATGTACATTGTCCATGGTAGGAGGAAGTGCTAGTCGATAGGCCACAACCCTGAAATGATCAAGAATATCGAATGGGTCGATATACCTTAGAATTAACTACCCTTTCATTCTAAACCTCAAGACCTTCTTCCACGGAGATGTGTGTAGAAATACCATGTCTCGATCATTAAACTCAAGGTCTCATCAACGGTTGTCTGCATAACTCTTTTGTCGACTCTAGGCAGCCTTGATATGTTGTTGAATGGTTTTCACCTTCTCCACTATTTCTTCAACCATTTCTCATCCAAGAAGCTTATGCTCACTGACCTCATCCCAATACACCGGTGTTTTGCACCTTTTCCCATAAAGGGCTTCATATGGTTCCATTTGGATGCTCTAGTGGAAACTGTTATTATAAGATAACTCAACCAGAGGAAGATGATGATCCCCTCTTCCTTTAAAGTCCAATGAGCATGCTCTCAACATGTCCTCAAGTGTTTTAATATTTCACTCATATTTTGCATTAGTTTGAGGATGATAGGTCGTACTGAATTTCAGTTCCATATTCAGAGCATGTTAAAGAATATTCCAAAACATAGAGGTGAAACTTGGATCTTGATCGGACACAATAGACAGTGGTACTCCAGGCAGTCTTACCTCTTCCCTAATATATATTTGTGCCAGTTTATCCAATGAGAAATCCTCTCGAATAGCAATGAAGTGTGAATCCTTTGTAAGATGATCCACAATAACCCATATTGATTTGTTGTCTTTAGATGTCTCTGGAAATCCAGTGACAAAGTACATGGTGATGTTCTCCCATTTCCATTCTTGTATGGGCAATGGTCGCATCATCCCCTTAGACTTATGCATCTTTGCCTTTACTTACTGACACACTAGGCACTTTGATGTATATTCAGCGATCTCCTTATTCATATTATCCCATCAATAAGTCACTTAGAGATCTTGATACATCTTTGTGTTTCTTGGGTGAATAGAAAAATTTAAATTGTGTGCATCATCCAAAAGTTCCTTCTTCAGCTTCAGACTTGATGGAACACATAGTCTTTTCCAAAATCTCACAATTCCTTCTTCATTAACCTTAAACTTCGACGATTTCCCTTTTATGATAGCTACCACTTTTTCCTGAATTCCAGCATCATCCTTCTGAGCATCCTTTAACCTTTCTAAAAGTGACGGTTGAGAAATCATTTGTGAAAGGATTGATGATGTTCCCTTATTTATGATTCACATGTCCATCTTCATCAAATCTAATAATATTGGATCCTTTTCAATTCTCATCAATAATAGAATCATTGGGTCCTTTATACTTAGGGAATCTGCCACCTTGTTCGCTTTCCTAGGGTGGTAATGGATTGATCAGTCATAGCCTTTGATCAGCTCTAACCATATTTGATGGCGCATGATCAACTCATTATATGTGAATATATAATTGAGGATTTTTTGGTTCGTATATTTTTCACACATCTTTCCAAAAAGATAATGCTGTCATATTTTCAAAGCAAAGATCACTACAGCCAACTCGAATTCATGAGTTGTATAGTTCTCTTCATGAACTTTCAATTGCCTTGAAGCATAGGCAATGACTTTTTCATTTTGCATCAACACACATCCCAGGCCCTTCTTGGAAGCATCACTGAATACAACAAAAATTTCTCCACTTGTGGGTAAAGTGAGCACTGGTGTAGTGATAATACTCCTCTTCAAATCCTTGAAGCTTTCTTCACATTCATCACTCCATGAAACATTTACTCCCTTCTAAGTTAGCTAGGTAACAGGGTTAGACAATCTTGAGAAATCTCTCACAAATCATCGATAATATCCAGCTAACCCCAAGAAGCTACAGATATCGGGTACTGATGTGGGCCTCGTCTATCCCTCAATCGCATCTTTTTTGGAGGGATCCATAGATATCACATTGCTTGTGATGATATGGCCCAAGAATGAGACCTCCTTCATCTAGAACTCACACTTGATGTACTTTTCATAGAGCTTCTCCTTCCACAAGGTCTCTAGTACAGTTCTTAGATGCTCCTCATGATCCTCCTTGGTATTAGAGTATAGAATAATATCATCTATAAAGACTACCACAAATATGTTGAGGTAATCCCTAAAGACTCTATCCATCAATTCCATGAATATTGCTGGAGCATTAGTGAGTCCTAAAGGCATTACTATGAATTCATAGTGACCGTATCTTGTATGAAAAGCAGCCTTGGGGATATCTTCCTTCTTCACCCTTACTTGATAATTTCCCAACCGAAAATCCACCTTGGAGAAGTATTGTGTTCCAAGCAGCTAATCGAACAAGTCATCAATTTGTGGGAGAGGATACTTGTTATTTATCATGATTTTGTTAATCTCAAGATAATCGATGCAAAGGCGCATTGACCTATCTTTCTTCTTGATGAAGAGGACTGGTGCACCCCATGGTGAAGAACTTGGGTGTATAAACCCTTTATCAAGATTCCCCTGTAGTTGTTTCTTCATCTTCTCATGCTTCACAACAGCCATTCTATACAAAGTCTGGGATATTTGAAACTCTCTAGGTATAAGTTCAATTGAGAATTCAACATCTCTTCTAGGAGGAAGTATAGGAAATTCCTCGGCAAACACTTCAGCTAATTCCCTCAAAATAGGAATGTCTTCTGGGATGGTTACCTCCTTAGACTCAATCATATGTGCTAGATACGCATATACATAGGGTAGTGATATCCACACTTGAGATGATGGAGCTAAATAAGATTCATCTTCCTCCTTGAAATTCTAAATAATCTGGGGTGGATTCTCCACATGGAGAGTGATTCCCTCTCACGTAAATTCATGTTGTCTCTATATAAGAAAATCCAATCAATGCCAAGAATTGCATCAAATTCCACCAGAGGGAGTATGGAGAGGTTCTTCGGGAAGTTCAATCCCCATATTATGATAGGGGAGGGGTTATATTCAGGGGACACAATGATTTCCCCATTTTTCGTACACACCGACATCTTCACTTCCATGATTTGTGGTGGTGCTCGTATTGTTCTACTAAAATCTCAAGATATAAAAGAATGTGTATAACCTAAATCAAAAAGTACGTTCACTATTCATGAATGAATAACTAGCATACCTTCCACCACTTCGTTGTCAAGGTTCACTTCGGTAGTAGTGATGGAAAAATCCTGCCCTTGCTACTTTGGATGTTGATGGTTGCCTCCGAAAACCCTTGGATTAGGGAACTGATTTGCAAGATGCCATGGTTCTTTTCAGTTGTAGAAATGAACCACATGTTGAGGTTCGAACAGAGTGTTCCTCTCCTCTGTCACAGTCGCAGGTTTTTCTTGTTGGTAGTTAACAGCTAGGTTCCCTTCTCTTCCACCCCTAAAGCATTTCCTCATCCCCATCAGGCAATTTCTAGCGTGCTTTTTTCCACCCCTTTGGAAAGTGGGGTGATGGATCTTCTTAGCACCATTGGATTTATCCATTGGACCACTAGAATTGAATTCCACTGTATTCTTATTATCCCCATGATACCCCTGAGATTCTAAAATCTTAATTTCAACCATGAGGGCACATCAGAAAATTTTCTCATAGCTATCAAAGTCAAGGATTTCCAGTGATTTCCACAGGCTAGGTTTCATCCAACCAAAGAAGAGGTCAACCTTGAATTCAAGGGTAACACCAAAGCCGGAGGCATATCATGCAAGCCTTGTGAATTTTTCCTCGTATGCTCCAACAGATTCTTCGTCTTTCTGCTTGAGGTTAAGGAAGTACCTTTCCATCTTTAGCCAGAGGGTTCACGAAAAATATTTATCAAAAAACATTTTCTAGAAATCCTTCCATTCCAACGCCTCGATATCCTCCCCTAGCTTCATATATTCTTATCAACATCCACCATTTATCAGCTCACCATCAATAAGATAAGGAGCTTGGAGAACCTTCTCTTGTTCAGAACATTGAAGGATGGAGAAGATCTTTTCAAGGGAGTTAATCCATTTTTCAGTGATTGAGGGATCAGATGATCCATTAAAAGTAGGAAGCCTTTTTCTCATGAAGCTCCCGATAGCAACTTGTTCTTTCTTAGGAGGGTTTTAACGTTCCTATTGACCCATTTTTCTATTCAAATCTTGAGTTATATGAGAGAGAAGTGTGACAAATATCGTGATTCCTACTTCTATTGAATTGGGTATCTAATCAGTACAATCATCACATTGATCATCACATCAGTTGTTAGCCCGAGTCCTCCAATTACTGGTCATTGGTTGGAATAAAAGGAAAGTTAGAGGTAACACATAATGGGTAATAGAAGGAAAAAATTGATGACTTATAAATAACTCTTATTTCCTTAACATATGAATCTATTGGCTCCAGTCTATGATATCCATGATCTACTTTATAACATATATTCTTAGGGAATTTATTGTACCTTAATAATGGTTCATACTTATCTAGTGAATTTAATAAAGCATATCCACTAAGATTGTCATAACCAAGAGTGCATCAAGGCCCATTGTCATGCACCAGTTCCCGTTCGAGTCTATCTCAAAGCAGTGTTTTTAGGTTTTACCCCTAGGATACATATGTGCCAGAGCCGCCTCTACCTTCTCGTATCCAGACAGGGATGTATTTTCTTTATAAACCACTTACACAATAATAACCAAAACATAGGGATGTTTTTATTATACATAGACTTGTCTCTATGTTTTCTAATCCTAATCCCAAAAAAACTAAACCTATCCTCTAATACCAACTATGACAACCCAGATCTTTTATTACACAATTAAACATAATTTATTACATAAACATAACATGATACAACATAGGATATAGAGAGGTCTAGTGTCTTTGGGGATTAGCATCGTTACATAACAACTTAAAACATGAAATAAAACATATTTAATCAAAACTTCCTTTATATGACCACTATATTCCCCCATACTTAGCATTGCATGGGATAACCTAAGGACATGCATAAGAAAAGGGTGAGCTATAAAGCCCAGTAAGGGAATAATCATGGAATAACATGAAGAAAAAAATACATTTAAGATAATAGGAATATCATTAGATCACAATAGAAGTATAAACATAATGTCATGATAAAGCGTGATGATCATAACATGGAAATGTGGCAACAACACTTAACATAGAATTAGCATGAGCCTAGGCTCATTGCACATGGAGCATGAGTAAATCTAATTGCACATGAAGCATGAGTAAAAACTCATTTAACTTGAATTATAATAATTAAACACCCATTTCACATGATATATCATGATACTATACTTTACCTAATGCATTGGGTCACTATTAGGGTGCACCTTTCTTAAACATTTTATTTCATGCATAAGTACGCCACATGGATTATATAACATGGATTCATAAAACATAATCATTTATTCCACAATAAAGTAATGTGGAATTTATACATGAAAATTTATAATCATTAAGTTAATGTGAATAAAGTGCAATACCCTTGATAGAGAAATTGGCATGGTATTCACTACACAATGACATTGCCTTGGAAAATCGTTGCAATTTCGGCTACGTAACGGCATGACGTAAGAATTCATAAACATGGTTGATGAGATAGAAAGTGGTTTATCATCAAATGTAAATGAAATGGACAGTAAGGGGGTCATATATATACATTTACCAACAATTTTAATGGAATTTAGAGTCCAGAGGGAAAATAATTGCTTGGATGTAAAAGAGGAGAGAGAAATTCCTTTCGGAATTTCGGCATAGTAACGGGTGTACATGGGAGGAATTTATTGAGAGATAAAGGGGTATCTCATAATTAAAACATAAATATGGAAGAATTGGGTAGGTTCTAAACCATACCCCAACATTTATAATTGAAATTAAAATGGAATAACAACATTAAGAACATTGGATAAAAATGAGAATGGAATAAAAAACCATTACTTGGAAATGTGCTTCCAAAGGCTTGAGAGAGGCTTGAGAGAGGCATCTTGGGAGCATTGGGCACCTTGGGAAGATTAGAGAGATAGTAGGACAGAGGTTGGAATAACTCAAATGTATTTGAGTGAGTAGAAATTAAGAGCTTTGGTGGGTTTATATAGGATATGCAAGGGAATTCTTTATTATTTAGGTTCGGGACACCTTACATTAAACTAATCCAAACCACAAATCATCCCATGGTTTTTTCCCTTGTTTTCTTGAAAATGGAAGTGTAAAAAAATATTTTAAAAGGCCAAATTCATAAATTCTTAAAATAATCAGGTTGTTTATGGGTAGGTGAGTCACACTCCCAAGGAAAACAATTTAAAAGGACAACATGTTTAATAAGCCTTGAAGGGTCCATTAATGCTTTGTAAAATAAGTCAAAAAAACCGAAATTCACATTATATTTAATGGTAAAACATATATTGGCTTAACATAAGGCTTATATAATTTTATTACATCACTATTGGGTCACTATAATGTCATAAAACACATAATATATTTAAATGGTATTTAATTTCTACCCAAAAAATTTGACTGTCTCAAAAAATTATGAAAAAATCACCATTGGATAATTTTGACATCCTGATTCCAGGAATAATATTTATTTTATCTGAATAATTTTCTAAATATGTTAAGATTCACTTTTAAAATAAAAACAAACATATATAAAAAATTCGCGGGTTTTGACAACGCTGTATTTCAAACCTTAATAAAAATTACGATTGCATTCATTAAATTATAAAATCATTTATATTTAATAAAAATTAATTTATAAATAATAATAATATTTTATTAAAATATTATTTAATTCAAAAATCCATTAATTCATCAAAATACGTTTCTTAGTTCAATATTAATTAAAATAATTTTTGTGAATTAAAAACAATCTACAAGGTAACAATAATAAAATGAAGGTATATTCATTATTATATACAAAAATAATTTACATGTCCATAGTGCTAATGTCTTGTTACATAACCCATTATAACACCCACATACGACCAAAGGGTAAGGTGTGCGATGGTGGCCAACTCTTGGGGTGGCTCGGATAACTTTGCTCGGTTTGTATTCTCTATCAACATCCGCTTCTCTCGTAGGCGGTTCCACTCAAACATAAAATATTCAAGCTCGGCTTGGGCTTGGTCATGAGTAAATCCCAAAGATGCAACCTCCTTTCTGAACTCTGAAAAATTGGCATCGTATGGGGCACCTCTTCTGGATAAGGCCATCGCTTCGTTTGTCTGAGTAAATTGGATTTGTTAAATCCCTATATTTATACTAATCATGTGATCACTGTTCAATGACTATATTAAAAACGCTTAAAATTATTAATAGTATTTTAAAATCCAAAAACATAAAACCAAAGAAGTTGACATTTTATATAAACATTTTACATAATGAGACATTTAATTAGATCAAGAGGGATTTCCATTATCGAATGTTTGGGTTGTTACATACTTGAACTGGTTTCTTCGAGAGACCAAGTGGACCTCATGGTGTTATAGATAATGCCTTGGTTTCTGTGCTGAAAATATTAAGGCCAGTATCCTCTTGTCAATATTTTAATATTGATTCATAGCATCAATAATGGTTCGGCTGAGATAATAGAGACTATTCTCTCTTTCAGAATCACTATTTTGTCCATGGAAAGCACCTAGGGATCACTCCAAAGAGGTTACGCACATAATGAGTTGTATTTCTTTAATAAGAGGCATTTGAATCAGTGGAATCAAGATATATTTCTTTATATTTTTTAAAATCCTCTTGAAAATTAGTATTCCATTGGTATTATACCCCTTTCTTCATCAACCTATTGAAGGAAAAACATTTGACTGTAAGCTTGGCTATGAAGCGTCGAGTGTAATCTAGGATTCCATGGATTCCTATCAAATCAGTGAGGTTATGAGGTGGTTTAATTCCATGTATGGAATTTTTATTTTCAGGTTCAACATTGATTCCACATTAGTGTATGATGAACCTGAGGAATTTCCTTGAGGTAACACCAAAAGTAAACTTCAGTGGGTTAATTACCAGACTTTTCTATTGGAGTTTTTGGAATACTGTTTCAAGATCATCTAGATGGTCCATGAATTGTCGTTATTTGACAACCAGATCATTAATATAGCATTTGTAAAAAATTCCCTTGAAGGGTTTGAAAATATGGTGTCTGGTGTGCTTATATTTGGCGTTGAAATTTTTCATAATGAAATTCATCACCTTGTATAAAAACACTCCCTACGGAGACTTGAATTTGGTTTCTTATTCATCTACATGGGCCATTCAGATTTGGTTATACCCTGAAAAATATCCATGAATGAGAGAGCCTTTTATCTGGTACTTTCATTGATCAACAATTCTACAATTGGGACATGGAAATCACCTTTCTAGTAGTTCTGGATAAGGAGTTTGAAATTGATGTAGACACTGATATATTCATTCTTCTTCAGGAAATGGAAAAAAAATTTCTAGAAATAACTGATATTGTACCTCTCGAATGATGTTAGCTATAATAATATTTTCCACTTGAGCCTCTATTTTGGTATCATGGGTCAAGGGTGTCCTTTTGGAAGATTTTTTGTAGTCACGGCTATCTTTTGGCAGGGCAAGTTGGTGAGTGGCCACCTCGGGATCGAGGCCTGGAATTTCTGTATAGTTCTAAGAAAAAAAAAGCATTTCTTCTTTAAGAAATAGGCATATACCTATTTTTATTCAAAAGGCATGGGTGCACTAATGAGAGTGGGTCATGGGTATTCTTCTACAACCAAGTTGATATCTTTGAGTTCATCAATAGTGTAGATATTTCTTCCTCAATTTCTAGAAGGGAATCCCTCAGGCCCTCTTCTTCTCCCTCCTATGTATCCTTATCATATTCCTATTTCTCTTCTGATGAGGAAACAATTCATGAGATGATTTTTCCAAAGATGAGGTTAGATTCATACTTTGGGAATATGGGAGGCAAAGACACATCTTCTGTCTCTACCATCTGTGAAGGATTAATCAAAGAAGAAGTCGTGATGGGTAAAATATATTCCTCATCTTCTTTGATTGACAAGATACTTCCGCCTTCCTCAGCGGGTGAGGCAAGGATTTCTTAGGGTTTTGATGATAGTCTGAGGTAATTTTTATCCGAATTTTCCCTATTATATTTAGAGTTAATGAGCCCTTCGACATTACTAGGATCAATAGCTACAACCGAAATCATGATGATTCCCAAATGTAAGTATGAATTTGGACTTGTTCCCACAATCTAATTGACGGGATGTGTGTATTCCTCCCCAAGCTTCTTCAGGTGATCAGTGGGAACCATTTATTATCTATTTGGGGTTGTGGCACAATCAATTTTGTTAGCTGAGGGTTGTTTCCCCATTGATTCATAAAACCCCACATCAATATAGTGTGAGTAGTATAAGTTAAAGGGATCCTTATCAGTGTTTAGTGTCTCATTATTTCCATTAATGCTATATTTCAGGAACTGATGGTACGAGGAGGGTGCTGCTACATGTTTATACAGCTAGGGCCTCCCTATAAAGGTATTGAAGGACATATTATTTTAGACCACCAGAAATTCTGGGTGAGCTGCAGGATCACTGAACTATGTTTCATTCTTGATTTGGCCCAATGGATTCTTCACAGTTTTTTCATATACCAACAGAGTGGTGGTATAGGATTTCAGATCACCCTCGTTGCAGCCCAGCCGATGGAGCATCCACAATGGGATACTATAACCCTAGAGCCATTATTGATGATGGATTTTTGGATATCGACACAATATCTTATGTCATACACATATAAGGGTTTGATTTTTCCTTGCATGATGGTGTATTCTTCTTGATCCATGAAGGAGAAAATGGTGTGGAATTCTATAGGACTTTCCTCTGTCCACTAGAATTTAGCATCAACTACTTCAAATTCAAACTCTTGGAGACTCAGAAAATATTTGATGAGTGCATCTCTGATTTCTGCTATTAGATTCAGTGAATCCATGATTGAAATCATAGCTGGTACCAAATTTAGATACTTTATAATTTCATATCTCTGGTTTAATGGTCAGCACTTCCCATATTTAGGATTCTCTTTCTTGTGTGCTTTAGTGGATTGATCATTTGATAGAGGTTGGTCATATCTTGGGAACGGAGCTGAAGGAGCTTCATTCCTTTGTGGATTGGGTCGGGTAGGTATCCTCACCTGCCGAGGGAAATTAGTTATCTATTTTCCATTATAAGGATCTTTCAGAATGATTGGATCAGGATGGCTACCCATGGGGGCAGTAGAATTTTCTTTTCCCTATTGAATTTTTTCGAGGGTCCTTTCATGGGTTTCTGCAACACTGACAGTTCGAGTGGCCATGCGGCCATAAGGATTATTTCTTCCACGGATGCGTCTCACTGGTTATCCCTAGATATTATTTTTTTTCTCCTCCAGCAACATAATTGGGTGTGGGGAATTCTGGTTGATAGCCATATTCATCATTGTAGATGGTATCCATCAATTGGATAACATAGATGAATCCAAAAATCAACTCCTCTTCTTATGATGACTTTACCTTTTCATCTACCCTTAGTGGTTCCATTTGGGGGGGTCCCAATGTGGTGTTTGGTGGGGTGGTGCCTATTGTTCCATTTGGTGGAGTGGTTCTTATGTCTTTAGATTCGATGACATAAAATATGATAGTTTTAAAGACAACATTGGATTTGTGGCCAGTTCATCTCCCTACACTTTCCTTCTACTATTCTGATTGAACTACTTTTTGGGTGGTTGTCCCTTGGAGAACTGGGGGCCAAGGGTGATGGTTGTGTTGTATAAGGAGATGCCAGAGGCATAGTCAGCTGATTAAACTATTCATGGACTATTTTTTGGATGGGTTGATTATTTTATGAGACAACAATCCATCGAACTTCATATACCTTTTGTTAGATACTTTTTTTCAATCCCATTCTTCAACTAGATCGGTGGTAGAAACATACGCCATTTGCAATAGAGGTAGTCCCATATTAACATGTCTGGAATATATCATTTATTATTGGAGGTCCTTGGAGACAAATAACTCTTAAATTTTTTTCCCCAATATCTAGTGTAAGGGATAGTAATCTGGACAGTCATTGAGAATTACTTCATTAGTCCTTTTCAGCTTTGGTAAATGAAGAAAGTTGCAATTCATAGTTCCTATGAAGTATCAGTGGACATGATCATCTCGGATTGAGCACACTTTATTTTTATGTTCCTCGAATTTATTTCTTTTGGATCTGTAGTGATCGTATTGCTGAGGCGGGGGTGGATGGTATCATCTAGCGGTGTCTTGCGCTATTGAACAAGGGCCTTGGAGTTGGAGTTGGTGTAGGGGTGTATTAATCCTTATAGAAGTTTCTTTAGATCTACCTTATCTCTTTAATGTGTCTTATGGGGATGATGAGGCTTTAGGTCAGTCTATTGCAAGGAATATTCCACCCATTGAGTGATGGAGGAGATGTCTCGTAACCCACTTGGGTATTTCGCCGGAATAAGTGGTGTTTTCAACTCATCACACAGGTTGTTGATTCACATGGTCAAAATATAATCTTTGTGAATTTCCTGGTTCAAGTAGTAAGTCGGACATTTACATCTTGCAATGATGTCTGAGACTCTCTCATTATCTTGTTGTTTTAGTTCATGATATCACTAATTGTTGTCTTTAGCAATGTCGAGATGAACTAGAATGGGAACCGGTGCTTGAGATACTCCCATCCTTTTATTGAGTTAGCTTGAAAACTGGTGTAAAACTGGAAGGATAAAATTTACAGGGTTTGCATAAATCATCCGAGCTTCACATCTTCTTGTTTCTCTGGGGTTCCCATCATGGGATCATAGTAGAAAGAGTAGTGAATAAAATGCTTATCTAGGTCCCTGATCCATTGAACACTAAAGATATGGGATTTGTTAAAGTTAGTGGAGGCGGGACATTGCTCAAACAGTAAGGGTAAGGTTTTCATTCTTGTTGTGTTGGAGCACTCCATCTATCTATTGCTTCCATTTGAGTTTTCAATAACTCAATGGTATTCAGTACCCCTTCATGCATGTCATGTTGGACCTAATTATGAGTGGGAATTGTATGAGGCAAGATTGAATGTGTCGACAATATTATAACATGAGGTGGATACCCATCCATAAGAATATTTTGGGGACTTTCTGGAATCTGATCTAGTTCCTTCCACAATGGATGGAAATATTGTTATCCCACTAGGGTTGGATTCAAATGGAATGATGCTACCAATGCTCCCTTAAATGATCTTTTCACTACTGGAAAAATGACCTATACCCACTGTTCAAAACCGTGGGTATAGCCCTCAAAATCGTGGATATAGGCTATACCCATAGTTTTGGTAACTATGGGCTGGAACGGCGTCGGTATAGGGGTATCAACCTATACCCACGGTTTTGGAGAACCGTGGGTATAGGGGAGTGGAAGTGTGCACAACATCTAATCCAGTGTGGCACACAACAGACCCCACGGTTTGAAAACCGTGGGGTATATAATTTCAAAAAAACTGTGGCAGGCAAGACTCAAACCCAGACTCCCCCTGCACCACACAGTTGTGGAACCAACCAAGATTCAAATTACTTCTGTTACTCATGTGGTTAAATTCAAAAACGCAGCAGACGGGAATTGAACCCGCATCTCCAGCTGGGCCTCTTGGCCGCGCACCAAGAACAGACCAACCAACCTAGATTTTTAATTGTTATTTTCATATACATATACATATATATATTAATATTATTCACATCAGATATATAAATTAAAAAAAAAACAGACGGTAGGATTCAAACCCGAGTCTCACAAACACACCCCAACTTGTAACCAAGCGAGCTAAACAAATTCTGAGTATATAAATTTATATTTATATAAATATATTAAACTAAACCATGAAAAAAAATATTCCCGCCAAAATTTTTTCATTTCCATCCTAATTTCCATTCCCCTCCATAAGCTATACCCACAGTTCTGGAGAAACGTGGGTAAAGCTCTTCAAAAAAAACCCAATACCCACGGTTCTCCAAAACATTGGGTATAGTCCTTCAGAAAATAGCCTATACCCACGGCTCTCCAAAACCTTGTGTATAGGTGAACCTATAACAATGGTTCTAGAGAACAGTGGGTATATGTGAACCTATACCAATAGTTTTGGAGAATCGTGGGTATAGGTTCATGTACTATCCCTATACCCACAGTTTTGTAACACCATGGGTATAGGCCCATTTTATAGTAGTGTTTCATCCTTTCTTCATTCATTGGGATGAGACCATGAGGCTGAGGTACATATGATGGGTGATTTTTTGATAGTCCACATAAGGAATATACCCAGTAGAATGAAATTATCTTAGATGCTCAGCATTGATTCTCCATAACTCTTTTATTTCTTCCACTTATCGAGAAAATCTATCCTAAAACATGGGGGAATCATTTTCACAAGGAGGATGATGTGGTTTTTAATAATTATTATTATTCCTCTTCTTGTTGGGGATTCACATGGGTGGTGGTGGTGGATTGACTAATGGGCCTCCAAAATTTAATGTAGCTCTTTGGTTTCTCATGTGCACCCCTCCAGGCTCTGTGTGAACCATCTCCAGGAGGGAATGGTCTTCCCATGTGTCCTAATTATTTTTACCATTTTGAGAAGGGTCTGTGGGGATTTTTTCCACAATTTTCACTAATAAATACTGCGTTAGGGGTGGAATAATAGGTGCTGAATGGTATGAGATATTCTTACATCCTTTGTTGGTTCTCCTTCTTCCATTCTACGATACTCTTTCAGTTTTTTAGAAAAGAGTGACTCGAAGGGAGACATGATTTGACTTTTCATTATTCCTCTATTCTAATGGATGTGAGTCATAGGATGGTACGGAATGGGAGACCCCTCAACCATTTTTATCCCTATATGGGAGAAGACAGACATCAGATGGGAGAGAATTTGAGGTAAAAATTCCCCAAGCCCTACAGGCTGGGGGTTCTCCCATTATGTGGTTAATGTGCCTCAGCATGGATCTGCTGGTATTATAGGTGAATTTTTTGTTAAAAGGCTCACAGTCTTGTGTGCTAGGGAGGGTCATGTATTGCGGATGATGTTGCGACTATCACCACCTTCTTGATCTCACACAGTCTCTTCCAGGTGTGAGCTAAATATAGTGTTGGGTCTGCATGTGCATTACATGGTCATGAGGAAATGATCAGTTACTTCTAATTGGATTCTATTAAATTCGATTCTTTATAGATATTCTCAATATCCTAGTTCAAGAGCATCTTGATGGCTTGATATGGTCGGGCCTGAGGCTTCCGATACTATCTCAATGCCAGTTCTTGCAGAGGGTTCCGCCTTTCCTGAACATGGACATTATTTTATTGTTATCTGGGGGTGAAGACATTTCAGGATGTCACTTCAATTGGGTTCTGTTGGACAAGAATTGGGGTGAGTTGTAGAGAACCATGTTCACCCCATCCCTGTATATGAACACTAGAGGGTGCATTGCTAATAAGGCAGCAAAACTAGTTCAGCACATGGAGGTAGGCTAACCCAAGGTCTTTTTTCCCCTTTCTGATTATGGTTTCCAAGAAAATGGAAGGGCTTATAGGTATACATGACACTGAATCTCTCCCAAGACATTGACATGGTCTACATACCCATCGTAGTAGAGAAATTTTTCTTTTAGGGGGTTGAGATTTGTCTAGATATTGGGGATAATGTTATTCATATATTCTTCTGAAAACGCTCTTGGTATGTTGTACTTAGAAGTGTCCATAATCCAATACATAACTGGTATGTCATCCCTAGATATTTGTCTTCTCACAAGTGACATATCTTGTTGTTGTTCTCCCAGGGACTCTTCTTCTTGATCTACCCAGTTTGACTGCTTTTTAATGTTTCCATTCCATGATGCGGGGTTAGCAGGAGTCTCATTGACATGTGAATGTTATGAGGGTGTCTTAGAAGAAAATCATATCCCTAGGTCATCCTAATGATTACAATAGATATCTATTTTCAGGGAGAGAGTATCCAGCGTGTTTTACTCAATTTTTTCAAGCACCTCGGTATATAAGTGCTTTCTTGCATTTGACTCAGTGAGGGGAGGACCTTCTCATCAGGGTAAACATCGAATACACGGAGCACCATTGAATTTGGTGTCATGATGGAGAAGACTACCATAATAGCTTATTGTCCCACCATATAGAATAATTTTTGATGTATACCCTAAGAAGGACCTTCAGGGCAGAGCTCAATAAGGGGAGGACCTTCTAGATCTTTGTCATCACTGAAGGGAGGGCCATCACAATGAATGCTATTATGGAGAGGGATACCATCATAACTCTGTAAGCAGGAAGAGTATTTGTAGTGTACATTCTGGGGAGGTAATTCAAGATGTACTGTAATGAGGGTGGAACATCTCATTGCTTTATGTCACAACGGGGAGGGCCTTCAGAGCAATTGCCATCATAGGGAGGACTACCATCAAGCATGATGTTTGACTGCAGGGATAAACATATCTGCAGCGTATAACCTGGAGAGGACCATTATGGAAAACTATATCAAGGGGAGGGCCTTCTTGATGCATGACCTTCTGGTCATTGGGATGGCTACTCTGACATGCATCTAGAGATTGGTTCTCATGATCGATTGTTTCTGGCCCACATAGTAAGGCCATGTGGGTGATATGGGGAGGACCTTCGAATCTGATGGTAGTGACATTGTGGGGAGGGCCATCACAACTTCTATTTTCACTTACATAATTTTTTAATGGACTTATATGACCCTGATCCTCTATTGATTGATGTTTGATGGTGTCAAGAACTCTAGCTTCTAGAAGACAAGAATCATGAATGTGCTCTTCATTTTCCAATTGCCTTTAGTGCCTTTAATTTTTTTAACTCTCTTGCAAGAAACTAGTCCCCCCGATTTTTTATAATGGTCTTCATATACGGGTCCCTATCTACTTGGTTATTGGTATGTCACCAGTTTATTCTAAAAAACAACTTATGTTATAGAAGCAATATATGTCTGCCCTGGAGCAGCCACCACGTTGGACCGGTGTCCCCCAGTTGGAATAGGTGTATGTTCCAAATGTTTTTGTCCATATATCATGGAATATAGTCATTGATTCTCCTGGATTGAAGTAGGGATGTCGTTCTACTACAGAGGGATTATCTGGTTTGGTGGATGAATCACCCCACTAGGGGATATTGGTTAATGGGCCCGACTCATTACTTTTTCTAATGACATAATGATGTATTGACAAGTTTAGAGGATATGTTCTAGAATCAGTTTTAGATCCTACATCATCACTTGGATGTTTTGTGATACGTATTTGGCTGGAAAGATAATTAATGTCGATTCTGATGTCAGATCAGGATTTTGTGCCTGCTCCTGTCATCCATGAGTTTCCAATGTATACTAGCAGTTCTCCTGTGTCGGGGCAGAGGAACGAGTCTACCGCCAAAAATTTTCTTCAGTTTCCACGATATTTGTCTGGTGAGATTTTTATTTGTGAGTAGGAATTTGTTTTTTCTCATTTTCCGCTATATTTGTCCCATGGGCTTGATTTGCATCTGTAGGAATATGACTCTACTCATATTTTTTACCACCGTATTTTCATGGTAGGCTTTATATGCACTAGAAGTGTCATATAACTACCCATAACTTTCCTCCCTATTTAGATAGCATGTTGGTTGTCTGTCATCCGTAATTTTCACCAGTTTATAGCTAGTTTCTATACTATTTGGATAATGGGATTCTTGCGCATTAGAATAGATTTAAATATCCCTATAGTTTTTTGTTCGGTACGCATAGCAGGACTGGCGACTGCTGACAAGAATGTGTGTTTTCTCATGATGTACCACCCTATTTTGGTGGTGGGATTCATAGGAGCGATCAGGGATATGCATCAGCTCATATTATATCACCTTATTTTTTTGGTGTGATTTATTAGGAGGGGAAAACTGTATAACTACCCATTATATGTTGTTGCATTGGTGTGGCAGACCTCCTCCTTATGAATGAGTGTGATAACATACACCTGATTATGCTTTATCCTCCCTCGATTGGAATCTATAGGGGACCATGTCTACTGGACATCAAAAGGTGACCTAATCATGGGATCCTCTTTAGGGTGAGGATATTGGGTTGTACATTGCTAGTGGTGATGTCCTCCAGTAGGATACCTTGAGCGGGGTTCATGTGTAGCTATGATGAAGTAATTGGAATCGACCTCATCTTCCTCCCGATGATAAGGGAGGTATTCATTGTCACGTTATGGGTATAGGCTCCCTAAGAGGCGGTTGGAGAGATTTCATCTATTGGAGGGTCTTCCTTACAGCTTCCACCATAAGGAGAGTATCGTTTTTGTGGTACTATTTTATTAGTGTGTTTGAAACCTAGTGTTTAAGATGCTGGGTAGGAGGCAAAGTCATGTTCATTAAGGGTCCAGTCACCTGTAAGGATGCTAACGTGTATGTATGAGAAATTTTTCAAGACAAAATTTAGATTGAAGAGAGATCTGTGAAACCTGCAATATATATAACAAGAATAGAAAAATAAACCTCATCAAGGCAGCATCTCATGATCACATACATGATTCTTAATCTTTATCATCCCTCTTCCTTTTGAATGTGAAAGGCGATTGGGGTGGGGTGATCCACCTCCTTAGTTAGGGATTCACATCGGGTTCACAATATTTGTTTTTACCCAATTCTCATTGTATTGGGGGTCGATGGAATGGCTCTATTGATAGTGACTGATTGTTTGTTATTATGAAGGGTTTCACGTCTAGTATGATGTCCTCATATGGTCTCTGATGATTTTATTCAGGTATTCAAAAATGTAGGTTCCAGGCACATCAGAAGTGTGTGGATGGGTGTACCCAACATTAATTTTACCATTAACAATGATCAATTTGAGATCTATCACGATGATAAAATTCCTGATCATCAAAATAGAATGAATAATTAAAAGGAAAGAGGGATTTCCCAAAACCATAGAGAGTTTCTTCATATGTTTGTTATAAATAACATAATTAAAAGACAAGAATTAACTTGATGGAATTATCTCTCCATTTATGCTTCCAGTCATGATCCAAATTGATTTGTCATTGCGTCACAGAATCCAAGTGTAGGCTTCCTATAGCAGTGATCCACATGTGGTCCACGTATCTCTGTAAGTCACAAAATGGATATTGAGGTGCTAGCATGGAATATCTTTCGCTTGTGATTTTCGCCATCAATTTCCTTGAGAGCTACTTCCAAAGCACTCTCCTAGATCTGGTGGAGGAGGATCTCTCTCACAACTTGAGAGTGTTCATGGAGGAAATGAATTCTATCTTAGCATGAGAGTTATCTCCAGATTCGTTGTGCAAAACTACATAGAATGGATTGATGCAATGAGAATAATGTAATTGGGATTTATATTACTTAGAATAATAAAATGAATTAATTACCCAAATGCATTTATTCATTTCATTTGATTCTTAGTAACACATAATGTCTAATAATAACATTTCACTATTATTATAACTTTACATGTGCCTAGAGAATTATACCTAATATTATTTAAATAATTAAATAATAGTATTTCTCATAAATCCCTAGAAAAACTACATGAAATGTATATTAATATAATTGGTGTGTACTATTGTTTTTTCAATTATCTTTATTTAATCCACCATATTTATTAGACCATGAATAATGACTATTTATTTCTTAAATAAATATCAATGTATTATTTGAAAATAAATATATTATTTCACCCATAATTTATTCTCTCGAATAACTAGTGTCAAAATAAATTTGATCAGGTGTCTATGAATAATTATTAAACCAAAACTGGTAATAATCATTATTCAACTTCTTAAATGTATATTTAACTATGATACATGGATACACTTAGTGTGTGATACTATTTTCCGGTTTCATAGTATCATTAGGAAAAACCTACCTAAAGTACAAGTTTAGCATCTAGAAACACACCAAGGCACCCATATATAAAGAATTTAATGTTGCAATGGCGTGTCACCTCATACGAATGTTTACCATGTAATGTAATCTCTTTATCTCAATATCTCAAATCAATCAGGTTTCATGATAGTGTCATCAACCCATGCACTTGATTACTCTTTCTTTGACCTCAGGGAATTGAAATTTCCCATTCCTAACCATGTCTATATATTTATTTAGGCTATATCAATTCCATCAATGGTCATGAGATATAAACATCTATTATGGAATAGAAAGAAAAAAATCCTTTATCTCCTTATCTATTAATGCAGTATTACTAGTGATACACCCAACATATCTTACCTCGCGGCGAACAGTGTGTCTTTACACTTTTGATCAATACATCTAAGTGTTCGAGTTATAATACCCATTAATAATAATTTTAATTTATAAGTATCATTACACATGTTCATAGATATGAACATCTAAGGACACTATGAAATGTGGATTTCCTACTGGAGGGTCTCTTTCTCATAATATCTTCTTGGATATTTCCATTGGTGAACACCATGAGAAGGTGCCACAATGTTTTATGAGTCATCACCTCTAATGGACTATATTATTTGTGTCCCACAAAAAAACATCATCCAGCCATAGAACATATATTCAATAATAGTATTATTGCACTTCCAGTTTCTCATCATAGGAGGAATTCAGTATAACACTTTAGTGAAAAAGCTATCCTTAGGACATTATGAAATGCATTGCCACACATAATAATAATCAATATGTGATAAGGTATTTATTAATATTAAAATCCATGAATATAAGATTATCATAATGTAAAAAGAAGTTAGTTATAGGCCACCAACTCCAACAGTCTTCAACTTGGACTAGATATAACTGCTAACAACCTTTATCCCACTAGCTCTCACATGATATTCATGATTCTGTTGAGATTGGTATTTAGTCATGGGGTCTACCATGTTTTCTTCCATAGACACTTTTCTCACTACAACGTCACCCCTTTGATACAAATCCATTAAGAGTTGATACTTTCAGATAATGTGAATTTTTTAGTTGATGTGACCATGGTTATTTTTCAAGACCCATCACTGCAATATCATCACAATACAATGTGATAGTGTCCCTACTTCTAGGAACCACATTAAGATCCTTGAAAACGTTACAAATCTATATGTATACCTTAGATGCATCAGAAGATGCTATATATTCGGACTCTACTATAGAATTGGTGACAACTGGATTCTTTAAACTCTTCCAGCTCACAGGTCCTCTGTTTAGACAGAAAACATATCATGGTTACTACTTCAGATCATTCTGTTCTATTTAAAAACTAGCATCAGTATACCCTCTAATGACATGACACTCTTATCTACCATACACCATGAACATATCCTTAGTTTTTATCAGATAATTAAGGATGGTCTTAATAGCTGTGCAATGATGTTCTCTCGGATATTCTTGATATCTTCACATCATGATCAGTGTATATGCGACCTAAATCATGGTACAAAACATTCCTTACATGATGGATCCAATAGCTGAAGATAATGGGATCTTACTCAACCTATCTTTCTCATGTTGTTTCAAGGACACATTCTCTTAGAAAGGTGTATGCCATGTGACACTGGAACCAATCCCCTCTTGGATTTATCCATACTAAATATCATTAGTATCTGGTCAATGCATGTACCCTAACATAGTCCATGAAGACTCTTGGATATTTCTCGAATGATCTTGATCCCTAGAATTTAGGATGCTTCACTTAAGTCCTTCATGGAGAAACACTTGTTCAACTAGTCCTTAATTGATTGTAAGAATGGTACATCATTTCCAATAAGTAATATTTCATCCACATATACTATTAGGATAAAGACTTCATTCCCATTAAACATATTATAAATAGATGTATCACATTCATTAATAATGAAACCTAATTCTTTTATGGCTTCGTCAAATCGAATGCTCCATGACTTGTATGCTTCCTTTAATCCATAAATGTAATTCTGAAACTTGCAAACCAGTTCGGATTCACCTGGTGTAACAAACCCTTCTGGTTGTATCATATAGACATCTTCCTAAAGATTCCCATTAAAGAATGTTGTTTTGACATCCATCTTCCAAATCTCATAGTTGTGGTAAGCTTGTATGGAAAATATGATTCTTATGGACTTAAACAGGTAAATTGTAAAGAAGGTTTCACCATAGTCAATTCCTTGACATTTTTTGAATACTTTAGCCACTAGACTTGCTTTATAGGTTCTAAATTGACCTTACATGTCCATATTTCTCATGAACATCTATTTTCTTCCAAGAGGATTTACATCGAATATCTCATCAACCAGAACCCAGACTTGGTTATGATACCTAGAATCCATCTTAGAATTCAAAGCTTCTATCCATCTTGCTGCTTCTGAGCTCTCTACGTCTTCATTAGAGGATAGAGGTTCATCATTGTCCAATAATAATGATTCACCATCATTGGTGACTATGAAATCAAGTCTCTCTAGTTCCCTTACCTCTATATATCTCCTACACAGTACTTGTGTTTCTCAAACCTCTTCCCTAGGGACCTGTGGAACTTTTTCCTATACCAAATGCTCGGTATCTTGAGCATCAACTTCGTTTTAGTAAATCATTCTCCCACTATACTTTTTTATTATGTTCTACCTCTCATAAAATATGGCTTGTCTTCCAACAATCAATTTCTTTTCTAAAGGGTTATATAGGTAATATCTTTTTCATTCCTTGGGATATCCTATAAAGATGCACCTCATACCCGAGGGTGATAGTTTGGTGCCTAATAAGGGATTAACCAACACCTCACTTCCCCATAAACATGTGTGCGACAAAATGAGTTTCTTTACATTCCATAACTCGAAGGGAATTCCATTTTATGACTTAGTTAGTACTTGTTTGAATGTGTATTCTATAGTTTGTAATGAATATCCCCAAAAGTATAATGGAAGATCTGCTTGACTCATCAGCAACCTCATCATCCCCAACAAGGTATGATTCCTCCTTTTACTAACACCATTCCACTGTGGTGTATAAGGAAAAGTCAGTTGAGATAGATTCCCAAAATCCCAAATGATCGATGAACTCTTGGTTTAGATATTCTCTACATTCATCTGATCGAGTGTTATTTATCTTCTTACCAAGCTGATTCTATACTTCATTATTAAATTCATTAAATTTCTCCAAGGACTCTAACTGATAACTCATTAGGCAGATATAGTCATATCTACTCAAATCATCAGTAAAAGTATTTTTATTAAGAATATCCACCTCTAGCTTCTACTGGAAATGGTCCACACACATCCATGTGTACCAAACCTAGAAGCTTTGTGGCCCTTTCACCCTGTACATCAAAAGGTGACTTGGTCATTTCCCTTGTAAATAAGTGTGACATATATCAAGTGGTTTTAGCTCTGTAGAGTCTAAACAACCATCTTTCAAGATCTTTTTCGATAACTTCTCCTTTACATGACTGATATGGCGATTCCACAACTGGGTGTTGTATGAGTCATGTGAGTTATTTTTTTATCGATTTCCAAAACATGGTTTTAGTAATATAATACATAAAAACCACTATTTAAATATTCCATACCTAAACATATGTTCATCTAGTAATCTAAAAAACCTTATTTTCAAATTTGAAAAAAAATCCATCCATATCTAAACATTACACAAAAATTGTGTTCTTGGAATCACTAGGTACATAATAGTAGTCATGTGAAATGAAAAGCATTCCAGTTGGCTATGAATGATGGTAATCGCCAATGGCCAATGCAGCCCGCCTCGCGCCATTGGAAGCTCAAAGATCCATCTATCCTCTAGAAATGTTTCTAAATCTACATGGTTCCTACATTTTAATATATATATGTGAACCCCACATGTTGTATCTAATACCCAATGTGTAGAAATGGAAATATTTTACTGGATAAAAAAATTCACCTTTAGCATCCCCACACTTCTGGGTGTAGTTCCTTTTCCGGTGGTCTGGCTTTCCACATGAAAAATATAATACCTCTCATTCATTTCCCTACCTCTGGATTTCCCCTTCTTGGCGGAATGGTTCTCGGGGGCCTCAGACCATTTATAAATCATTGGAACCTTTGCCTTGTACTTCCTCTACTTATTCACCATAAGGACAATGGGTTTATGACACCCTATTTCCTTATCTAACTTGTGAATCAAGTTTAGATGTTCTGATAGACACTTCTAATTGTTTTTCTTGTTGTAGTATACAATATAGCTAGATAAGATCTTGGGCAGTGATGATAGGGTGAGATCTGTATGCAAATCATTCAGGAACTTAATCCCTAAGATGTCCAGGTGTTCAATCTCGATAATAAGCTTGACTACATGATCCCAGCTGGCGTAGACTCTCTATGCTTAGTTGTGAACAAATAATTAAAGATCACATATCTCTCCTGTCTCTCCTTCTCTTGAAATATAACCTTAAGGTGAGACATCTTGCTATACACATTCATGTATTCAGGTTGCTTTAAGAGATCATTAGAAATGGCCGGTAGCATGAAACATTGAAAATCTATGGAATCATCCAAATTTTTCATATAGAGAGATATTTCCCCATAACTGGCCTCATTTCTAGGCACAACTGGAATAGGATCCTCCAAGAAATACAATTTTCTCTCATGGTGAAGGACGATGTGTAAACACCTCTTCCAATCCTGGAAATTGGTTCTAGTGAGAAGTATTTCATTATCATGTATGGTTAGCAATGATATGTTTGAAGTAATTTTTATATTTATTTCTAAAAATTAATATGGGAAACTATTTACTACTATATCCTGATAAAACTGAGACAAATAAATTAATTAATACTTATTAGTCCCGTACTATTTTATCGAAATCTAATAACCCTCACCATTGGCTTTGAAATATTTGGTTGCCTGAATATTCTAGTAGTAAGGTTCCATGTTTCTCTTTTCATTACCCCAACTAGGTTTGGTCAAGAAACATGAAATGTTTCAGGTAGGAATTCCAAATTCCAACTTCATTAACTCGCAAATCCTTGATCTGCTGAGTGGACTCCCCAATCCTGAAATCCTTTTATTTTGGATTTCCTCAACCTTTTCCTCTTTGTCACACCATTTCCTACTATATAAGTCAACTCTTGTTGTGAACCAAGACATGTTAACCCAAAACATTAAATTATAATTCCATGATAATTGAGTGTAACCCAACTAGGGTTGGTCCAACACTTTGAACTATGGTTCGTTTCCAACCATGATTATGGATGGCTATACTGACTTAATATTTACTTGAGGGATTTTATCCTTATACATAAATTGAATTTTTTTATATTTCTTACATTCTTGTCAATATTTAGTGGGGTTTACTTAAATGATTAACCATGTATAAGATAATATTTATGCATAATCTGGTCTTATTTTAGTTCCATCTTGCATGCATGTTTAATTCATTAATTGTGTGATCATGACAACACACCCAAAATAAATAAACCATAAAACTGAAAGAAAAAAAAAATAAATGGCATGATCATGCACTTCTTCTATTGGTTATTTTATCTAACGATTGATAAACTAACACAAGACCAAGAGGAGAAACACCTTTAACCATTTGGGTTCATGTTTACAGCTTTCCACTTATCAACCTTTGTATCTCCTTGGATTGGTTTCTCCTCTGATCCAAACATAAGCCACTTCCACAAGTTTGGGAGCTCTATCCATTATATATAATTTTATCTCACACATAGGTGAGGTGTAAAACATGGTTCTAAATAAAAGAAACCTTGTCCACTGAGGCCCTACATATTTTTTAGGAGAAGGCTCACAGGAAAAAAAATTTAATTTAAATAAATTAATTAAAAGAAAAAATACATATATAAAGTTCCTGGTCTATCTCATGATCTTCCATAAATTCCATGATATTTACACATAAATAAAACTAAAATTCAATTGTTTAATCATTCTTGTTTAATATACACCATGCTCGAATCAATTAATTATTATCCTTAATTAATCAATCCTTTTATTTTAAATTCTTTTTCTGAATTTCCTTGAGATTATTATCCATCATAATTTTAAACAAATAAACTCATTTAAAATTAAATTTCCATGTAACTTGTACCTTAGAGGAAACCTGGTGAATTCCCATTCATAACTACCCAATGAGTAGAAATGAACATTAGGCATATGTTAAATTAAACACATTTCAATAAAACACATATCTTATGTTGTTCCTCAGCTTTATTTCTGCACCATGGTACAAAACTCAAGGGTTTGTATAATATAATAATAAATTTTAATAAATATTAATAATTTGGATGAGTACATGGTGTTTTTATCCTACTACCCAGTGTGTTCTGTCATTCATCATCCATCTGAAGTAAAAACCTGGGGATACGGTATGTAGATGTACTATGGAAATATTTGGAGTACATGGAATGTCCAATGGGCCACACACCATGTAGTATACATGCTTTATGGTATCCAGCCAACCAATTTGTGTATGGGGTACACGGACCAACCCTAACCCGAAGGGACTACAGGTCGTGTCCAGGGGGCCACACGACATGTAATTCGAAAACTGGGTGCCACCTATTCATGTTCAACACACAGAGTAATAAAGACTCAGATAAACTCCAACACATGGCTTGGTTTGGTAGACCAGTCCCAATGCATTGAACCTTGACTACACGGTGTGTCAGTAAGAATACATGTCATTTGTTCTAGTGTTGTAAATTTATGAACCTTTGGCACCTTCTGATTAGATCGCCTATTTTTATTTTAATAAAAATTAAAATAAAAGATTGTTTCTGTAAGTTTATTGAGAAATAAAAGAGGAGGAACAAATCTAGAGATTCTTATTTCCAGAATTATTAACAAGAATTGAAACAACTAAATTATTTAATTCAAGAATCATCAATGAAAAAAATAAATAATTATAATCAAAGATATTACCACTCTGATACCACTTATATTTTCTAGGAACATTGGGCGAATATGGATGGGTAAACCCATATTTAATATTACCATTAAAAATAATCAATATGAGATCTATCACCACGAAAAAATTTCAGATCTTCAAAAAAATCAAAGAATGAAAATGAAATAGGGAAGTCCTAGAACCATCGATAGGATCATCATATGTTAGTTATAATTAATTTAATTAAAAGATAAGAATTACCCTGATGGAGTTCTCTCTCTATTGATGATTTCAGTCATGATCCAATATGATATGTCATTTTATCGTAGAAACAATGTGCAGAATTCTTTTAGTTGTGATCCACACGTGCCCCACGTATCTCTGGATGTCTCCAAATGGATATCTGAGTACTAGCGTGGAAGATATTTCTCTTGTGACGTCTGCCTTCGATCACCTTGAGAGATTCCTAAAAATCGCTCTCCGTGATCCAGTGGAGGTTTTCTCTTGAAACATGAGAGCATTCATGGAGGAAAGGAATTCTCTCTTGGTTTGAGAGAATTATACAGATCTATTTTCCACTACCACATTGAATATCTAGATGTAATGAGAATAATGTAATTGTGATTTATATTACATAGAATAATAAAATGAATAAATTACCCAAAGGTATTTATTCATTTCCTTTAATTCTTTGTAATACCCCAGGCCTAATAATAACATTTGACTATTACTATAACTTGACATGTTCCTAAAATATTACACCTAATATTATTTAATTAAATATATAACATTAAATATCACAAATCCCAGAAAACGTACATTCCATGTATATTAATATACACATCGTGTACTTTTGTTTTTTCCATTTTATTTATTTTCTCCACCACGTTTATTAGACACTGAATAATGAATATTTATTTCTTAAGTAAATATCACTACATTATTCACTAATAAATATATTATTTCGCCCATAATATATTCTCTCGAATAACTAGTGTTGAAATAAATGTGATCATGCATCCTTGAAAATTTAATAAACCCCAACCGAGAATGATCTTTATTCAACTTGTTAAATGAATACATAAGAGAGATACTTGGAAACACTTAGTATGTGACCATCTATGCCTATTTCTGAGTGGAATTAGGTGGAGCCTTCCAAATGTCCAAGGATAGCATCTAGTAACACTCCAAGGAAACCATGGAGAAATAAGTTAAAACTAGAATGAAGTGTCACCTCATATAAACATTTACTATGTAATGTAATCCCTTTGTATTGATATCTCTAATAGAGAGGGTTTAATGAAAGTTTCAACAACCCATATGCTTGATTACTATTTCATTGACCTCTTAGAATTGAACTTTCTCATTCCTCACCATGTACATGGATTTATTTAGGCTATATTTATTCAATCAAAGGTCCTGATATATCAACATCCATTGTTTAACAGAAAGGAAAAATCCTTTCTTGCATTATTTAAAAATGTAGTATTACTGGTGATGCACCCAATATATCCTACCTCACTACAAACAATGTGTCTTCATAGTTTTTATAAATAAATCTAAGTGTGTGAGTTGTAATACCCATTAATATTAATCTTAAAGTCTAAGGACCAATACACACATGCATAGATAGTAACTTCCAATGACACTATGAAATGTGGATTTCATACTGGTGGGTCTCGTTCTCATAATATCTTCCTGGACAATACCAATGGCACACACCAAGAGAAGGTTCCTCAAAGTTTTATGAGTACTCACCCCTAATGACCTATATTATTTCTATCCCTAAAATTTCATCATCTATTTTTAGAACATATATTCAAGAATATTGTAGTGAAACTTCCAGGTTCTCATCATAGCAGGTATCCCCTATGACCCTTTTGTGAAACAACTATACTTAGGACATTATCACATGAATTTTCACGCAGAAGAACAATCAAGATGTGATAAGGTATTTGTTAATATTAAAATCCATGAATATAAGTTTATCATAAATTACAAAGTAATTTGTTCTAGTCCACCAACTCTAACAAGAAACACCCAACCACCCTTGTATTCATGATTCATGAACCTGCCTTCCAAAGGCAGGTGCTTGTTGGATGATGATTTGGGCAAAGACACTTAAGGACTCCATTGGCTGAGAGGATGGGAGTTCTATCTCATCGCAATATTTTGGGGGAAATTATTCCCTACTCCAATGTACTCTAATAGATTTAATAAATGTAAATATGTTCGTAAATCCTTGGTTCTTTCCAAGGAATGTGTCCATGGATTACCCATGGGTTGCATGGTTGACCATATCTACACATGGGTCGGGTATAACATAGAAGATTCTAGTTTAAGCCCTTTGATGAAGTGATCTAGAGTCTATCATCCTTCAGGGAGGACATAATTTGATTTGATATTGAGATCGAACCCATAATATTGGATTCCATTGAATCCTCATGAGATAAATTAGAACTAACATAGTTCATTTCCACTTAACTAGACACATAACCTTTTAAGGTCATGTGATGAGGACCCATCCTTTCAGTTCTAGCATCGTGCAATAAGGATGTCTAGATGGAGGATTCCTAGTCAATATTTCTTGTGATAGAATCAGACCAGGATGCTCAAGAGAGGCATTTTCTCATGGATGGATATGGCCCTACCGTAGATAAGTCCCGGTTAACGTTAGGGTGATTTGGGTGTTCAGTTTGGACCTCAGTGAGGATTCCTAAATATCTAGGTTAGATGGGAATCAAATCCCTTATAGTTTGGATTGATTTGGTGATAAAGTGCCTCACAACACCCTGAGAGGGGGGTGAATAAGGGTGTCAATATTTTCTTTTAAACTGAATTATCGTGTTCATACATCGGTAAGAACCTCTTAAACCTGTCTAATGAGAAAGTGTAGAAAAAACAATGAAATTCAAAGAAAAGACCCAAAAAATTTACTTAGTTCACCATGAAGGGATACATCCATGGATCATACACCAAAAGTTTTTTGGTCATACCAAAGACCACTAATCATCACTAGTTTTGGAGTATAAAATTTTATCCCAGTCACTCTGTGTCAAGCACTCTGACTTTAAAATGTTTCAGGGATACCACACTATGTCCCTCAGATAACTTCCATTAACTACCCCGTTATCACTAAAATTGGAAGAATCTAATCTTAGTTTAACAACTTAAATTTCACTTCATCAGATTGGAACTAAATAATTCATCCTCAACTGTACATAGATTCTCTGTTGAAGTTCAATTTTTACCCACAGATGATGTTCACATTTCCACGTACTGATAGTTTGTGAACTGATCATCTGCGAACATACCTTCATCCTCTTCGTACTACTCTCTTTATTCCATATACTTCCCTTCTCCACATACTTCCCTTCTCCATTGTGTACTACCCCACTCCGTAAACTGTAAATTCTTCCATCCTAAACCACGCTAATCTATGTACCACCCCTCTTCATAAATTGCCTTCCATGAATATCCCAAGCTCCGAAAACTGTAAGAAATACATGTACATAGTTATTTCTCCACATAATGTCTCTCCTATGTATACATGTCTTCCAGCAAATTTGTCTTCTTCCTTTATGAACTATCTTCTGTTAACGGTTCTGGTCTTCACTGAATTCCACTATGATATTTAATTAAATTTTTTAGGGTTTTATTCCCATGAACTACTTCCAGATTTCACCAAATTCTTCTTAGATTTTTTGAACATAGATTCATATTCTAATGATTGTATTATATATCCTTATATATGAAAAATAGATCCAAAAAATCCTCTAATCTGAGATTTACCAAATCTTCGTTGAGGTGCCGCCTTCACCACATACTGCACATCTCACTACATGGTGGAACACATCACCACCTTGTTTCTCCAAAGGACACCCTTCGTGGTTTCTAAAAACTTAGCCCCAATTTCACAAATGACATGCTATCCTGTAAACATTTATGACTTCCATGTAAAATGAGCCTTCCCTCAAACAGAAAATATTTACCACAAACCTCATTCTCTCCGTGAACCATTACTCTTATGTGGTCCGCATACCATTACTACTTTATGGTTTGTGGTTTGTCATTCCACGTACCAAAAATCATGATCCACAAATATAACTATGAATATGGTTCATGGTCTGTGATTCATTTTTATAAGATCATCATTTTCCAAAAAAACAATCTCATGATTTTGAGGCCCAAAAAATTTTCAAATGCTTGGAAAATGTGCCACCTTCAATACTGTATTCAACCTTAATTGTAAGGTAGGATTCCCTAAAAACTCCTTTCTCAACCCAATGTGGAATGAAAATGAACAAAACCATAATCTATTTATAGCACATAACATCCTTGGTTCCAACAATCTCCCCCTTTGGGTTTGAGGGAAATCCATAGATAAATTCAGTGAAGCCCCTACAACAAACAAAACCTGATATGCATGAAACAAATCAAATAACTCTCTAAGTATACATGAGAAATGATAACTATAGAAAACAAAATGAGAATGGTTTTGGATATCATGTCATGTAACTCATTATTCTCCCCCATTATAAAATTTTAGAAATTATATATTCTCTATCTTCTAGTAACCAACCAGAAAAATGTTGCATTATCATTGAATTTTTTCCATCCTCCCCCATTGGTAATAAACCAAAAGAATAAAATTTTGACTTTTAATGATTTATGAAAACTCCCCCAGGATCATATCTCCCCCATAAACCTTCAATAAATTAGAAAACATATTAAAAAATTAGCATAAATTGGGAGAGGAGACCTTCATAACCTCCTCATGCACTGGGAGGTGGTTGAACACTAAGGTTCAACTAATGCCTCTCGACCACATGTGCTGAAAATGGATTGCTTAGAATGATATACACTTGATCAGTAGTAACAACATGATCCATTTTAATAATTCCTTGTTCCACGAAATCCACAATGAGGTAATGTTTGATTATAATGTGTTCTGAATTAGAATTCTAAATAGGATTCTTCGTAGGATCAATTTCATTATTGTTATCATAGTTAATCACCATTGGTTGTTTCACCTCATCACCAATATTAGTAATTTGTTTCTTCATCCAAAGTTGTAGAGTTCAATCCATTTTAGAAGAGATATATTCAGCTTCATTAGTACTAAGGGAAGCTATTTACCATTTCAAACTCCACCAGTCTGCACATTTCTTGCCAATGAATAATCTTCCACCACTTGTGAATTTTCTATCCACCACATCTATAGCTCATTCAGCATCATAAAATTCTGAAGTATTATTATCATTTCCTAAAACATTTAATAATCCATAATTTTTAGTACGTTGAATATATCTCATGATTTTTTCACTACATCCATGTGTTCTTCCTTCGGATTACTTTGAAAGTGGGCCACTAAGCATGTTGTGAAGATAGTATCTGGTCATATCACAGTAAAGTACAACAATATTCCAATGATTCTCTTATAAATTGTGGGATATATAGATGTACCATCTTCAAGCTTTCCCAGTTTTTTCCAAACCACAATCAGAGTCGACATTGGTTTGGAGTCATACATATTGAATTTCTTCTACAACATTATTGCATATTTTTTCTGAGAAATGAAAGTGTATTCATTCTTCTGAATCACTTCCATCATTGAGAAGTATGTGAGTTCACCAATCATGGACATTTAAAATCTTGATTTCATGTGATTGGAAAATTCATCCAATTATCCTTGTCTTCTTCCTCCAAATATAATATCACCTATATACACTCGAACCATGAACTAATCTTTATGATAATTCTTCACATAATGATTTTGATCAACTCCTCTTTTAAATTCAGACTTCCATAGATAAGAATCCAACTGAGATTACCATGAATCTGGTGTCTGTTTCAGGCCATATAAATCCTTCTCTAATCTAAAAACCTTCATTTTATAATTACCAATAATAAATCTAACAATTTTTTCAATATACACTTCTTCTTCAAGAACACCACTGAAGAAAGCTGACTTAACATCCACTTGATAAACTTTGTATCCACATTAAATTTTCATTGAAATAATGTCTTATCAACTCTTTTCTAGTCAACAGAGAAAAGTTTTCTTCCATATCAACACCTTTAATCTATGAACATCCTTTTCACATCAGTCATACCTCATTTATGATCACATTTCCATGATAGTTAAATGTATTTTTCAAAATCCAACCCATACCTATCACACTGTGGGTTTCTGGTCTCCTAATTAGATCCTATGTATGGTTCATATTAATCTAATCTAATTCATCATTCATGGTTGTAACCCATGATTATTCCTTGGAAGCTTCTTTAAAAGAGGATGGTTCCACAATTGATAGGAATATAGATTGTTCGTTATTCCCCATTATCCATGTATGTGTGGGTGAATTCCAATCCCCAAGGATATTGGATCGATCAATTTCAGCTCTCCAATTTCTCCTTTAGGGTTCAGAAGAACTTTCGTCAATCATGGTTTCCTCTTCGGATTCATCTTTTGATTCAACATCATGATGTGACTCCTGAGGGTTTTTTAGGCCTTCCACTACTTTTGTGTTAGAGCCTTTTCTGTGTCCACATACTTCCTCATCATCACCCATATCAATATATTAATTTCTGGAGACATTCATGGATTTATCTTAAATGATATTTACATTACTTCTTTCCATAATTTTTCTAAGAAGTTTATTGAAACATTTTTAGGATTTTTTTGATTGAATATCTGATGAATATTCTTTAATTTTAAGCATAATCATACTTTCCCTGATTTCATTCTTTATTTAAAGTAAATTCTAGGTGTTCGTTGAAGCTTATGTTTCCTATTGGTTTATTATTATTTTACTATTCTTTGAAATTAGATATCTGACCATTTTCACTACTTCAATCATTCGTAATATAGAAAAATTTCAATTCTAGTATTCTTCCTCATATTAACAAAAATAATGTTCATGTGATGTTAGTGTAGTGATCAAGGTTGAATCAATTTTAATAGGTAGAACAAACCAATGTTCATTAAGTATATTCTATGATGGAATCACATAGTGGAGAATTTTATAATTAATCATTAAGATGGAGTATTGGATCTAGAATAAATATCACAATGATATGTTTCTATGTGGACCCAATATACGGTAAATTTTCAGTTGTTTCTTCCATGTTTAAATATATTCCTAATAGAGATTTATAGTATTCTTTCACATTCATCAGAAGAATATTCTTTAATTTTATTATTTATTTATCAATTCTATCAATGTGATGTTATTACTTCTTATCTCTCATGTTATGAATTATTTTATTTATGTATCTTACAGATCTAACTTGAGGTTACCCAAATATGAGATACTATGTAGAGTCGTTAGTATTTTTTGAAACATAATTCAATATTTTTTTAACTATGAGATTCTATGTAGTTGTGAGGGTATGAGTTAGGTGATTGTGGCATTCTACTCTTATTTTATTTGTGTTTTCCTCCTGTATTATTTTAAGTCACTTGACCTACCTTTATTTAGTTTAATAGTATATGTTTAAACAAGTGGATTGAATATTGAATTATTTTTTTCATCTCAAGTCGGTCTGTATGTGTATTCTTGGATTTAAGGAGTACAACTACATGTTAACAAAGTAAGTGATTAATAGTTAGTTCACTTGAGGTTTCTTGAGTACACTATATATTCTTAATATTAATACAATGCAAGTTGATAGTATAAATTGAAGATTATGTACATTGATATTGAATTGTATGAACCATTTATATGTTAATAAAGGAGTACCTAAAAAACTCATCTCATTATTAATTATTTCCATCTATGTATCGTATTTTTCACTGAATTCAAACAAAATTCACATATTTTTCATTGTGATTTATTTCAAACACCCCGATTAGTTATATAAATTTTCTATTCTATTTTAATATATAAATCATATTGAAAAGGTAAAATAGTAAAAGAGAGAATTTCTCCATGAGATGATCCTTACGGTTTTCTACTAAGTGAATTTCATAGGTTGTTTATATATTCTATATAACTTAATTTCATGAAAAAAAATCATAATGTCAATTTTCCTTTAGATCCTTCATTTCATTATTATTAATGTGCTACTCTATTAAAAAATCAATTATCATCTATTATAAATAAATCTAAATATTTTACCTCATGTATAATAATATTCAAGGCTACTATTTGAAAATATTTAACTGTTTTCTTACTTCATGAGAAATTTCATTAAAAGATCTCTATTTTATTTATTTTTCTACTATAATAAACCTTTTTCAAGTATATCTGGTCTTGAATGACATAATTCACATCTTGACTTCAGTTATTGGGTGTTAATAAAGTTTATTAGGTATAGGTTATTGTTTTTTTTGGGTGTGATCTGTGGGAATCATATTAGGGTGAGTATAAATTATCACTTTTTGTATGTTTTTTATCATGATAATATGAGATTATAATTAAGTTTTTTTATTTTAGATATCTCTTGAGTACTAATTATTAGATAAGGTTTCATAAGAGAATAGGTATTTATCAAGATAAAGTATGCATATTGTAACACCACAAGATTTTATGGACCTTTTTTTCTTAAATAAATTAAATTTTCATTGATATACTTCATTTCACTAAGTCAAAACATTTCATTAACCCATAAATAACTTGTAATATGTTACACACAAGACTTAATTATCATACATCACATGAAACACCGACTTGGCGTACGTTACAAGCAACATTGAGTTTCTATGAAATGTATTTCTTTGTTATAATTACTTAAATGAGATAACTATAAACTAGACATTCCACTTAGTAATATAAATAATAATAAATATTTTCATAATATTTTCATAATGGTTTTATATAAATAAAACATATTTCCAATGAAATATATAATCTTTGTTGAAGTCCTAATATGTTCAAAAATACTATTTTCTTAAATAAACTATTTTACATGTCCTTCTGTGAAACACCATAAAATTAATATCAAACACATTTAGAAATTTAATTTTATAAAATAAATTTAATTTTTAAATTTATAATTTCTAATTTATCTTTGGTTTCTTTTTTGGTATTTCTCTTAGAAATTTCATTTTTGGATTAATAGTGAAAAATAATGAATTTTAATTCCAAACTACATTTTCGTCTAATTTATTTACAAGGCTAAATTATTTTATAAATTAATTTAAAAGATTAATTAGATCACATTTTTATCAATGAATCTAATTTAGTCCATTATAATCAAATTCACATAGAAATTGGATATAAAACATAGCAAACTTTTTGATGTTTTTCCTTTAAAACTCATAGTGTTGTCTCATTAGCGGGATTAAGTTTAAATTAATTTCTGCCTCTTCTGTGTTTTGAATTTGGAAAATTTTGTTCGATGTTTATAATATGAATAATTTATAATGTATAATATGGTCAAATAATTTTCTTACAAAAAATATTAGTGAATTAAATTAAAATTATTTACAATCATTAAGAAAAAAATTAGGTTAACATTGTACAAAACCTTAAATTTAAGACCCATAACAACATAGACACTTGTCCAAGATCCATTTTCTTGAAATATTTCTACCCTATCCTCCATGTGATATAATTTTATCAATTATTGGGTCCACTTTACATGGTAAAAACGTGGTTGGAATTCCTTTTCTCAAAATTTACTAGTGTCACTCCTCATCCACCGTAAAAAGGCCTCTTCTCCTACCACATCCTAAAAAATCTCAAGACACATGGGATAAACCAAGATCATTCCAAATATATCCTCATTATACCTATCCTAAACCTTTAATCCAACTTTTGGGTATAATGAAATCTAATAAATCCCATTGTTGAAAACCCAAAGGAGCTACCCAAAGAAGAGGTAGAATCCTTCCTCAAACTCATTTCTTTTATTTTCCTTATACACACCCTCAACTCTCCTTATTCTATTCTCATCAAAAACACCAATATCCCCAGTGCACTAAGATTATTTGTTATATATTTTATAAATAAACTTACATACACTTCCATATAATGGGTAATGAACATACTATTTACATGTACTGTGATCTACCGCCTCACAAAATGATGTTTGTTCATTTTTCCTATACCACCTTTCATGGTGGGGATTATGATCGAAAATATGTTTATATATGATATATATGATAAATATTATGTCTTTAATATTCTTTAATTATTTAATAACACATATATTTATACATTCTATATTGTCTAAATACAATAATTTCTTTTGAGGAAGTGTTAACTACCACACCCTCAAAGCAATGTGATTTGTTCACACACTAAATGCAATTCATTGGATGGGTTTATTGAACATATATGATATATTTTACACAATAATTATAATTTAATTATTTTATATACATATATAAATAAATTAAATTTTCATTCTTTCATTCAATATGCCAATAAATATAGAAATAGCTTTAATGCATACGATGAACTACCATCTCTATGAACGGTGTATTAAATTTCATACCTCTATAATATATGCATTATTATTATACATGTATAATTAAAATACATGATATTTATATCATGTTTTATATTCATTGAATAATTATATAAGTATAAGTACCAAAGATATAACAAATTATGACACATGCGAAGAACAAAGAAGATATTGCACGAAGTTAAACCTTAATATAGAATTGTAAACAATAGGGTAATATAAAGTAAATAAAAAACCATATATGGTGTTATATATAATAATATGATTCTGAAAAATATACATAATAAACATAAATTTATTGAATAAAAATATTGTTCCTGTATGAATAGATTCAAGACATATGGTAAGAGAAATTTCATCCCACTTTTTATTTTTGTGAGATACATGCCTTTGGAACCTGTCTTTTCTTTTGTGTGGTTTATAAATAGCACATAAATGTATTCTATGATTATTATAAATAAATTTATGGGTATTTACATATAAATTAAATGACATTTCTTCATGGGGTTAATGGTTCCAAAGTTACCAAATCATTAAGATGGTTTTGTCTCAATTTTCCTTCTCTGAGACACATATTTTTCTATTCACCAATATTCATTATTGAGGTGTATATAATTCCATTTGAAATGTTATATCATGACTATAATTCCTTTAATTATAGTTATAGTTTCATTTAATTTCATTTTCGTACATGGATAGTATGTTCTAAATTTCTCAATTTGTATGAGTCTGTTGAAGAAATCTCATCATTTAATGAGATTCTTTACGATTTTTCTTTAATTGAAAAAATATTATGATTAATATTACAATAAAACTCATGAGTTCTATTATCCTCAATTTATTCAAGGAATATCAAAGTATCAGTACTCTTTTTTCACTCTTTGTTACTTAAAATAATTAATAAAAAATCTTTGAAAAATCTGAAAGTATTTCCCCCTTCGGCCAGAAATCTATTTTCTTTAAAAATTCATGTTTTGAAAAATGTTTTAAAAAATGTTTCCAAATGATCCTTGAAGTTAATTTCCAAGTTATAAGGATTAAAAATGTCATTTTATTTTAAAATTTTCAATTATATTTTTTCAGAGATATTTTCAAATAAAAAAGGTTTTCGAAAATGTTTTATGTTTTAAAAGGAATTTTTCAATGCAGGAAGGATATTTTACTCTTGAAACAATTTTAAAGATATTTAAAACTTATTTCCCATCTAATATGACATATATTATTGTTAAAAATTTCTTTCTAGAGAAATTATTCAACTTTTTCAGTCATATTCTCATACTAAATGGTTTATGTTTTCATGTCATGAAGTTTATGAGACGTATTTCTCTTTCATGGTTTATATGATTTTGAAACCCACAACATCTCTTGGGTTTTATGATTTTGAAACCTAGTTCTTTTAATGGGTTGTGATATAAATGAAATGATTTTGAAACCTGTATTGTTTTCCACTGGTTATGATATGATTACATACTTATGATACGCATTTCATTCCAAAGGATATGATATGGTTTTTAATGATCTTGTGGCACATGTAAGTATAATTTCATTAGGTGATGGGTGGTACGTATAGATCCCTTATATTTATTGGGTAAATATTTATATATCTTGAGGTATAAAAATACGGTATTTGGATTGAACCTTGACTACTAAGATCATCGTGGGAGTGAACCATCACTACAAAGATGGCATCAGAAGTGAACTCTTGCTACTAAGATGGCCATGGGAGAAAACCATGACTACCAAGGTGGTATGGCGATTGAACCCATACTACCAAGATTTCCTTGGAAGTGATTCATTTACTATTATGTATATAATATTATACGCTTATGTGTTTTCCAAAATTCCATGTTTTTCCTATGTTATGCTTTTATGGATTCTATTCTTTATTTCTTTATGAATTAGGTCTTCTTAACTAAAGATATTTATTTCACAGTTCCTCTTTATGATCTTTGATATATAGTGTATGGTCTTCTATTTTCATGATCCTATTCACATACCCTTAATCTCATGTTTTTTTTACATATCACCCTTGTTTACCTTAATTGAGAATCTGATCCCACCCATTTTATGTTTCCATTCCCCCGGGTTATGAATATATTTATTATGTTTGATGTGTCTAAAAAAGGGTTCTAGTCAGGAAGATACTAGTTGTAGAATATTTAAATCACTTATATACAGGTGTTTATGTTTCTATTATTTGCAAAGGCACTACACTAGTACATACTTTGGGAGTTTGTAAGTATAATTTTTTAGGTATTCTGAAAACAATTTGTAGAGTTAATGTATTAAATTTGAGGGTCACAATATTTGGTTTTAGAGAAAATGATTAGTTAAACATTGGAATATATGATGATAAAAACATAGTGAAAAACCTGAGGACACTTAAGGAAAAGTCAATGGATAAAAAAATTATAGGAAAGCTCCCTAAAATATTTGTAAAGGAAAGAGTAAGTGGTATCCTAGAAATACTTCTCTATCTCAATTCTACAAGTGGATGTGGATTTGGAGCATACATACCATGGAGTAAAAACCCTGAAAAGGTGTGTCGATCCTTACTCAGCGTAACCTAGTACATGAAAATAGTCCTTGTTGCACACATGATTTGACACTCCCTAGTAATATGCTTTGGTAATTCAAAAACTATTTATGAACCATTATTGGGGATTTAAATAGGAGATGGTTATCAATAACTCAGGATAAACCTATTGTTTCATAGTAGGTGTAATAATTTAGAAATACTATATGTTAATTTACATGATTATGTGGTTCCTCATTATGATATCTATTTTTTTTTCTATTATTTTGGATTTAGTCTATGGTTGGAAACAGATGAAACAGTGTTAATGGTGATTATGATAGACATCACAATGATTATCCTCCTTAGTAAAAAAATATTATGGTCGATAGAATGAAAAACCGTATTTCAATACTCACATAGCTTTCCCAAGTTATTAATTATGTTAAAATTATTAATAAAAAAAGAGGCAACAACATTCTATTGAGTCTTTCATGAGAAAATGTCCACCTTCTTTCAGTGGGTCTTCTGATACACTTATTGCTGAACAATGGATTAGTAATACTGAAAAGATATTCTCATTTCTCTAGTGTTTAGAGCTTGATAAATTCATTCTTGTTGTTCATCAGTTAGAAGGTTAGGTGGACTAAGGGTGGATGCTAATCAAGAAAATAGGGCATCCCTGGTTGATTGAATCAATGGATTAGGAAGACATTAATAAATTGTTTTTCAATATGTAAATTCCTCATATTCTTCATACCAAGATATAGAAAGGGTTCATTAATTTGAGGTAAATGGATAATAAATCTATTGGTACCTATGAGTCTAATTTCACAAGACTTTCAAGGTATGCTTCAAAAATTATCATCCAACCTGAATGTAAAGTTGATAGGGAGTATTAAAGACACTTCTCATAAGGGTGTTGGCTATAAGAGAATTTAGTATCTATGAATATATTTTTTTTATTTCACAATCAAGGATAAAATAGAGGTTGGATTCACCTATGAATCTCGTTGTTTTGACAAGAAATGGAATATGGAGTTTAATGGAAAATCTAGAATCTATGAAGAGAAGAAGATGTGATTTCCATTATTCTATAAGTGTGGGAAGAAACATGAAGGAAATTGTCTTAAGGGTTATAATAAATGTTTTATGTGTGGAATGGAAGTCGATTAGGAATTTTACTACTAAATTTATGGGAATAGGTTAGAAAATGGTGTAATTTGAGAAAAAATGCACAAAATGAACCTCTCCCCACTTCAGTCATACCATTTTTAGGAAAATGGGAATTATGATAACCAGTGACCAAACCCAAGGGCTAGTGATGATTATCGACGTCAGAAACATATTAAGCCATGGGACATGGGGAAATCTCATGAAATCTCTATTTCTAATGAGGGTTACGATAACAACACGGTAAAAGGTACACTTACCATCCACTCTATAACTAATTATAACTTATTTAATTATAGATCTATCTACTCTATCATATCTAATGAATTTTCTATGGATGTTAAGATCCCACCAAAATTATTAGATGTGGAATCAATAGTTGAAATACCTAATGGTATGATGATTGCATCCCAATTCTATTCTTCCTCTCTGGTTGATGTTTGTGGAAATATTCTTCCTGTAAATCCTTTCACTCTTCCTTTGGTTTAATTTTATTTCATCTTAGGCATGTATTATCTTTCTTTACATCAATACCACATCAATTTTCAAGTATGGGAAGTTAAATTTGATATTTCAAAACCTTCTATTGTTGTTAATCAATGTGACTATAAGAATGAAATTCATTTGGAGATTAAATCCAGTGTATAGTTATTAATTCCCAATCATAAGGATTGTTTATCTCAAATATATGGGGGAATGACATAGATGATATTCTTGTTGTACGAGAATTTGGGGATGTCTTCCCGAAAGAGTTTCCATTCCTTCCACCAAAATTTGAAGTCGATTACTCAATAGAACTCATGTCTGGTTCCACACCAATTTCAATGAATCCTTATATATTATCCTTAATTGATTTGCCAATATTGAAGAAGAAACTCTAGAAAACCTTGAAAATGGATTCATTCGGCCAAGTGTGTCACCCTCAGGTGCACCCATTCTTTTTTTGAAAAAGAAAGATTAATCAATGTATCTATACATTGATCATTTGGAGTTAAAAATATCACGATCAAGAACAACATCCTCTTCCTCATATTGATGACTTGTTTTATCAACTATGCAATGCTCAATACATTTTCCTAATTGACCTTCATTCTAGATATCATCAATTAAGGTTCAAGAATGAGGATATTCCAATGAATGATTTCCAAATAAGTTATGGACACTATGAATATATATAGATCCCTTTTTTCTTACTAATTATCTAGCTATGTTCATAGATTTGAGGAGAGTGTATTTAGAGATTACCACAATCATTTTGTGCTAGTCTTTATAATTGATATTATTATCAATTCAACGAGAATGGAAGAGTGTGAAAAGCAAATGATAATTATACTAAAGACCCTAAGAAGGGGAAACTAAATGAAAAAATTAAAAAGTGTGAATTTTGGCTACCAAATGTTTCATTTTTTTGGGTCACATAATCTTAAGAGACGGTATATCAATAAATCCATCAAAGACGGAGGCTATTGAATGTTATCTTAGACCAACCATGGTGGCTATAATCCATACATTTCCTGGATTAACTATATATTATCAACTTTTTGGGGAGAATTTTTCAGGGCTATCTAATCCTATGACCAAGTTAACTTAGAATTCAGTCATGTTCCTCTAAATAGTTGAATGTGAGGAAAAGTCTAATGAACTAGAAAAAGGTCAATTAGCTCACATTTTCATAGATTACCCTATATTGGAGAAGGCTTTGTAATCTATATTGATCCATCCATGAAGGGATTTGGATGTGTTCTTATGAATAATAACGTGTTTATCACTTATGCCTCATGGAATTTGAGGATGCATCAGGAAAACTACACAACTCATGATTTAGAGTTATTAGTGGTAATTTTTTCATTAAAGATGTAGATGAATAATATTTATTGATAAATGTGTGATATATATACTGATCATAAAATACTAAAATAAATATTCACACAGAAATAGTATAACATATACCTGATAATATGGTTAGAGAGGATAAAATATTAAAATTTCTCAATACATTACCACCTTGAGAAAGAGAACAGGGTGTCTGATGATAAGAGTCAGAAGGATCATGATAGCTTATCCATGATGAGGATCAAAAAAGTTCAAATATTTCTGTATTTTCAAAATATGGAGCTGGAAATCCTAAAGGACGGGGATAAATATTATATTTCTCAAATTAATGTTCAATCCATTATCCATGTGTATTTTAAGGAGGTGAAGAAAGAAGATGTGGAGATACAAAATATTGTTTGAAATGTTTCTGATTTTAACCTTGATTGGGATGGAATGACAAGGTTCATGAACTATGTCTGTGTTCTTTACAAACCAGATTTGAAGAAGGATATGTTATAGAAAGCTCATAATTATTCATTCTTTATTCATACTATAGGTATGAATATGTATAGGGAAAAGAATGTATAATTCAGGTGGTATGTAATGAAGAGGGATATCATAGATTTTGTACCTCATTTCTTGGAATTCCAACAAGTTAAGGTTTAATGAAAAAATCCTAAGGGGTGTTTCATCTGTTACCCATACCAAATTGGAAATAGGTGAACATCGTTATGTATTTGTTCATCTAACTACCCAAATCCTCTAAATTGTTTAATTCTATATGGGTGGTAGTTGATATCCTTATAGAGTAAACACACTTCCTTGTTATTAGAAAAGACTTCTATCTAGATTATCATTCCAGTATATGCATTAAAAAAGTGGTAATGCTACATGGAGTAAAATATTATATTATATTGGATAGGGTTCTGAGGTTTACCTCTTTGTACTTAAAAATTATTCTGCAAGCACTAGACATTGAATTGAGTTTCAACACTTCTTATCATCCTCGGATATATGGTTAGTCTATAATAACAATTCAAACCCTAGAGGATATGTTTAGATATTTTCATCCTGATTTAATAGGTGGTTGGGTTCAACACCTTCCTCTAGTTGGGTTTTCTTATAATAATAGATTTCATTCAACCGTTCAGATGCAACCTTATGAATCCCTCAATGGGAATAAATGTAGAGCTCTAATGTTATTTGATGAGTTTTGAAAAATAAATATATCGGGACATAATATTGATGAAGAAATGGTAGAGAAGGTTTGATCCATTAGGAAACCTATAAAGTCATCTCAAATTCAGTATAAAAGTTTTTATGATAACTGATATATTGAACTAGAATTATAATTTTGTGAAAAGGTGTTTCTATGAATCTAACCCTAGAATAAAGTCATGAGATTCCATAAGAAAGGGAAACTAATCCCTATGTATGTCAGCCCATTTGAGATTCTAAATCATAATGGGATTGTGTCCTATTACTTGGAACATCCTCAAAATCTCTCTCAATTCCATGATGTGTTCCATGTATCTCTCATGAGTATGTACATACAAAACATTTCACATGTATTGAACTCAATCGTCATACAGTTTTAGTTGGATCATGTAACATCCCAGGTAAATAAATAATATTACATTCTAATGTTTATCAATATTTGTGAATAAAATGATAATATTTCTTTAAATGGAACGCTATGCTCGATCGCTTACCCGATACACAACAAAGAGTTCCTTTGAAATCTTATGTTGCACTCTAATAATAAAATAATTTTATTTTAAATGGTGGTTAACACCTAGTCGTTGTAATGACGGGAATGAAAAAAACTAACTAAAAAATGATTATATATGTTTTTCAAATATTTTTAATTTTTACAATAAATTTTAAAGGATTAAAAATGCAAATGAATCTAATTTTAAGCGTAAACATTCTAATATTCTTTAAAAGGTTGATTAACCGCCTTTTGATGGAGAACCTCTTTTAAATCCACTTTTTGAAAATTTTATGTGTTATATTTGAAAAATTAATATTCTTCTTTAGAATTGGGACATCAAAATTTACTTTGTGTAATTTTTTGGTATTTTTCCGATAAAGTTCATTTTTTAATGAATAGTGAAAAATGTTGTATTTTAATTCAAACCCTCTTTTTAATATAATTTATTTATATGATTAGATTATATTTTGAATTGGTTTTAATGTAAAATTAGAATATATTTTTACCATTTAATCCAATAGTGGTCATTGGAATTAATTTCACTTTGAAATTGGACTTAAACTGGTGTCAATATTTTGATATATATTGTTTCATAAAAACACGCTATTTGTTTTGACAGCAGGAATTAATTATTAAATTAATTAATGAAACTTATATGTTTTTAAATTTTGTAAAATAGACATAATTTTTTAATTTGAAGTATCAAATATAGCTTAGGGTGAATTTTTGGTATTTTTCTGAAAAACTTCAATTTTTTATGAATACTGAAACCACTAAGTGGTACTTAAAAAAAATGATTTTTCGTTTAAATGAAATTTTACCACCTCTGTGTTTTAAATTTCAAAAATCCAACATACATGGTTTTCATTAGGAAGTAAAATGTGGTTCAATGGGATTAAAATAATTTTTTGGTGAATAGTAACTTTTAAGTTTTTAATAGCAATTAGAGGTAATTAGTGTATTTTAAGGTAAAAATAATGTTTTAATAATATGAAATAACCTCGACACATGTCCTAACCTTATTTGACGTGTCATTTCAGACCAAGAAAATCCATGGGTCAACTTGGGGACCCCATAGAGCCACTTTGGTAGGAAAATGACATTAAAAACTTTTTATTTAATGTTAAAATAAAGATAACACAAACATGTATTGTTATACACAAAAATTTTTTGCATGGGGTTATAAAAGTCATATTTTTGACTAAAAATATTCATTGAAAAGATAAAAAGATTTCCTAAATCATAGTAGTTTTTTTATAATTATTAGACATTAAATAAATTAAATTATTTATGACATAATGATGATGCAGTGATTACCTCATTATTTAACGATTTAAATAAAATGACAAGATAATCTAAAATCCAAGACCTAAACATGTCAAAAACCTATTTAATGGGTGGATTTCTAACCCTTATCACATTATCATCTAAATATTTCAATGTGGGACATTTAAAATCCGAAACTAATTTGAAAATAATGTAACCTTTTTTGACTTTCCAAGAGTGCCCCTCCTCTCCTCTTATAAAAGGCCCCCACCTCTACCTCCTTACCCACACCTCTCTAGCCTTTGGCTCGGCCAACCTCTACCCATTTCATCTCTCCACGTCCCTCTCTTCATCATTGAAGCCTCACCTTTGGCCATAATTCTTTCCAAGGAAGTCTTTGAGCTCAAATCAAAAAGAGTTACCTGATTTAAAGGTAATGTCTTCCCTTGTGTTCTTTTGTTTTATTTTGCTTCTCCAACCCTCTAAACTCTTTTTATTCCTTTATTCTGTGACAACACCAGTATCTTCAATATACTAGGATGTTTTATGTTAAGTATTCTAGCTAAACTTACACACACCTTCGTCTAATGGTTAAAGAACATACTGTTTCTGTGGATGGCGAATTTCTGCCTCACGAAACGATGATTGTTCAATCTTCTCTTAACACCTTTCATGGTGGCCATTATGATGTCACTATATTTTATATATGATATATATGGTATTTATGTTTTCTATATGCTTCTTAATTTTATATTTAAAACATGCCTTTATGCTTTTCATGTCGTGCAAATGCGATAATTTCATACGAGGAAGTGTGGACTACTGCCCCCTCAAGTGATGTGACTCGTTCATTCAATACATGGAATGTATAAAGAATGAAATTAATGAACATATGTGACCTATATAAAATATATATTATACTGGAATTATAATATATATATCTCTAAATTATTTTTAATTCCATTAATATAATAAAGAAATGAAAGTAGCGTTCATGCGTACGTACGGCCTACTTTCTCCATGAACGGTACATTTCTTTTCTTTTTATCTCCCAATGTTATGAAATAGTATAAAATGAATATGTACTGAATATATATGATATTTAAATCATTAATACTATTCTGGAGATGATTTACTTATAACTACAAGGACAATCATTTTCAAACAAGATCATTTTTGACTCATGTACCAAACATCGACAAAAACGTCTGATATAAGCTCACATTATTAACCAATTATTATAACATTATAATATGTGATATTAACTGAATAATAATCATTAAAGGAGGACCTGAAGAAATTATAAATTTACCAATGTTAAATATTTAGGAATATAAATAAATGAACAATACAAGTTGGACTTGAGGTAAGGGATCTGACCTCTCTCTTTCTTTTCAACTACCCTCTTTTATGTCATTTCATTTATTCTACATGTTCTATGTTGGAGGATGTTATTTTATATTCACCATACTGTAATTTTTATTTTCATATGATGACATACCCCCTATTACTCTCATCAAATCATTTTTTAGAATTTTTAAGTGGCGTCGTTAGGCTGCCGAATTTTCGTAAGGGATCCTACCTCCCTCTTTCTTTCCAAGTACTCTCTTTTATGTCATTTCTTTTAATCTCATCCTTCTTATGTTTTGGGATGATATTTGAAATTCCTCATAATTTACATTTTATGTTTATATTATTAGAGACCCTATTTTATCTCATAAATCCATTTTTGGAAGTTTTAAGTGGCACCGTTAGGCTGCCGAGTTTTCGTAAGGGATTTTTCATCTCACTTTTATTCTCGTGATATTTATGCAACATTTGCCACCATTTCCTTTGGGTGGTGTATTTACTGCCCATTATTATACTCTTTGTGTAATACAATTTCATTTATGGGTATTTACATCTTCATTTTATGACCCTTCTTCCATGGGGTTTACATTTCGAAAGTTACCCAAATCGGTAAGGGGACCTTTCTCTCTCCTCTTTTTAAAAGACTTCTTTTGTTATGTCTTTTAATTTACATCTTATTCTGTAGGGATATGTTCTTATATATCCTTATGGATGCAAAATTTATTTCCAAGTGATGATATACCCTTTTTTTCTCATCAACTCATTTTCTGAATTTTAAAGTGACGTTGTTAGGCTGTCGAAATTTTACAAGGGAACTTCTTAACCCATTTTCGATTTCATTGGGTTCAACTTGTAGTTATTGAATATTTCATCCTATGAATATGTGTGAATGACCACTGATTTTTTTACACTTAATATCCACTTATATTTGGTGTATTTATTTTTGTCACACATAATTATGAGATTGATTTATCTTTAATTTAAGGATACCTTTTTTATAAGGGATTTTATCTCATTTTGCATTTCTATTGAGACTTCATTGTTGTTAAGCACCAATTCACTCCTATATGGTGTATATACTGTACTTTGACATATTATATCATGAATACTTTTATTCTCATGATATTATAAAGTTTTGAATAAATGTTATTCCTCGATTTTTTTTTTCAAGTGTCTCTCATTTTGTTAAAAACCCTTTAACTAAAATATCATTTTAAATGTTTTAATGATTTATTCTTATAAATTTTTCTCATTAATATCCATGTTTTTAATATGGTTTTAAGGATTTTTTTATATGGATATTAATGGTTTAAAATGTTAAAATCTTCAAAGTGGTATGAGATACTTTGATTCAAAAATCTCTTTATTTAATGTTTTAAATGGTTTTGAAAATGGTTTTTAGAATGGATTCATTATTTCAATATCTTAAAATGTTGTATTGTTATTGCAATGTGGGAATGTTATATTTCCTTGGTTCTTAATTTATGTGCTATGATTATGTTATGTTTCTTGGGCATTGTTATGAAGACGGGTGGTTCCATGATAAACTAAGGGCGGGTGAGCCCGATATAGCTCTCCAATGCATTGGGTAACGTGAAGGAGTTAAACGTTAAGGTTTCTTTGAAGAGATTTAGGGAATATACAGTTATGGGTATTCCAAACATAACCAAGATGGTTACTCCCTAAATAAGAATTTTATGAATGCCTCAAGTTACATTTATGTCTTATTATTTCTATGATTTATTCAATATTTGATGAGGTATGTTAAAGTGATTATGTTTAATGAGTAAAGTATGATTTCATACATGGATGAATGTTTTCATTTCATACTTTTATATCCCTTACTAAGCTTTTTATGCTCATCCCATGTTTTTGAAATGTTTTTCATAGGTCAAGGGAAAGGTACATAATGTGATGATCGGGTCAAGGAAGTGTCATGAAAGTATCCATGTTTTGTTTTAAATATGTTTCCGTCGATGGGAAAAATATGAATACTATCTTTTATGTAACCACATTGTTTAAATGTGGAATGTAATGCACGATTTATGACCTAATTCTCTAAAAGTCTAAACCTGAAAAGATCCTCTATGTGAATTATTCATTTAATTCAATAATAATTAATGTTTATGGTCGGGTCCTTATAGTTGGTATCAAAGGTCTGTTTAGATAACTTTAGAGGTAAGGGTATTCTCTAAGCATAAGTGACATTACCATAATGGTTAGGATTTCAGAAAGAGTCCAAGTTTTAGATAAATTGAATGAGTAATTATATCTTAGTGTTTATCTTCCTCATTAGTACATGATGGTTTTGTTGATATACTCACACCGAAATTTCTGTTTTTAGTAAATGGGTGGATCTAGCAGGCACCAAAGTGACAATGGGTTCGAAGGAAACTGTTGTGGTTCTCTGATTAAGAGACTAGATGAAATGGGGGATTCAATGAGGAATCTCATGGTTTTTCTAAACCAACTATCAAGAAGTCATGATCAACCACTTGAACCTTGGTGAGTTCTCTATTGCATCATGTTCGAGATGACCAAATTGATGTGGAAGTTCAGGTAATAATTGAAAAGGTAACCATTAGGGTTTATATGAACCTTACTTTTGTGGTAATTATGGGTTACTATATGTTATGATGGAATATGAACGACATGAGATAAGCTTGAGGTTAAATTTTTTTATGGTTATTTTTGAAGATTTTTTCATTTTTTGGGGAATTTTATAAGAATTATATAGTTTTGGAAAAAGGAAAACACACAGACCGTGTGACAACCCGTCGCGTCGGACAAAGCTGTGGGAATCAAACCCACAACCAAAGTGTGACTGGTATTTATCACCTACCACTGGACTACATGAAGTCACTGGTTAATTTGAATAATTCTTTTTAGTTTAATGATTTTAGGAATCAAGAGTAATTTTATTTTGGGTTATCTATGGAAATGATTAACCTATCATGGAGGATATGTGATTAGGTTAATTACTTTTCAATATGAGACTTTAAGACAAACTAATATTATTTGGAGACAAATGTTAATTTTTACCTTGGAAGACTATGTGATTAAATCCTTCAAATATTTTGGTTTCAATCTTATTTTGGTTTACATTGAATAATTTTATGGACAAATTGATTATTGAATGGTCTTTGTTGAACTTTGGGTATTGTTTGCAAATTTTGGAGATTAAGAATAGATTTTTTTTATAAAGTATTATCCTATTCAAGTATTATCTGATCTCATACTGACCTTTTTGGTTTTAGTTTTGGTTAATGTCTAAAGACATTGTAATTATATAGCTCTCTTTTGTGGATTAGGTGATTCTCTAGAAGTTGATTATAGCTCTCTTAATGTAAACAAGTCATCCTAAATACTCATCTTTTGGAGAAAATATGAGTTCGTTTAAAAAATCTAGTAAAAGTTGAAAGTCAACATGACAAATAAGTATGTTTCCTTATGTTTTAGTTAAGCTCAAAAAATAAATTGCTCAATAAAAAGTAACTTAAAAAAATGATTTCCGTTAACTTTTACTACTTCGGAATCCAATACAATTTAACCCATCACAAGTTTGTGATTTTCTTATGGTTAACTTTCTCCTATACATGTTTACTATCACTCTCCATCAGAACATGACCCTTTTTTTTTCCTCCTTATCCATATTTTCATACTTGGAATCCTATTATGGGTTAACTCAGGTGACCTTTGTACTTCTCTCCCATTCTTTTTAAGTGATAGTTTTACTGACTCTTGTTCGGATGTGGGACATTCAATGGAGTTTCCAAGTCTAATTTTGAAATTGCGAGGATGCAATTCTCAAAAGGGGGGAAGGATGCAACATCCTAGGTAAATAAATAATATTAAAATCTAATTTTTATCAATATTTGTGAATAAAATGTTAATATTACTTTAAATGGAACGCTATTCTCGATGGCTTACCCGATACACAACAACGAGTTCCTTTGAAATCTTATGTTGCACTCTAATAATAAAATAATTTTATTTTAAATGGTGGTTAACGCATAGTCGTTGTAATGACGGGAATGAATAAAACTAACTACAAAATGATTATATATGTTTTTCAAATATTTTAACTTTTTACAATAAATGTTAGAGGATTAAAAATGCGAATGAATCCAATTTTAAGCGTAAACATTCTAATATTCTTTAAAAGGTTGATTAGATTATCTTTTTAATTGGTTTTAAAGTGAAATTAGAATATATTTTTACCATTTAATCTAATAGTGGTCATTGGAATCAATTTCACTTTGAAATTGGACTTAAACTGGTGTCAATCATTTGATATATATTGTTTCATAAAAACACGCTATTTGTTTTGACAGCGGAAATTAATTATTAAATTAATTAATGCAATTTATATGTTTTTAATTTTTTAAAATAGACATCATTTTTGAATTCGGAGTACCAAATATATCTTAGGGTGAATTTTTTGTATTTTTCTGAAAACCTTCAATTTTTGATGAATAGTGAAACCACTAAGTGGTACTTAAAAAAACTGATTTTTCATTTAAATGAAATTTTACCACCTCTGTGTTTTGAATTTCAAAAATCCGAAATACATGGTTTTCATTAGGAAGTAAAATGTGGTTCAATGGGATTAAAATAATTTTTTGGTGAATAGTATCTTTTAAGATTTTAATCGCGATTAGAGGTAATTAGTGTAATTTAAGGTAAAAATAATGTTTTAATAATATTAAATGACCTTGACACATTTCCTACCCTTATTGGATGTGTCATGGCCGACCAATACAATCCATGAGTCAACTTGGGGACCCCATGGAGCCAATTTGGTAGGAAAATTACATTAGAAACTTTTTATTTAATGTTAAAATAAAAATGACACAAACATGTATTTTTTTACTAAAACAATTTTTACATTGTTTTATACAAGTCATATTTTTGACTAAAAATAGTAATTGGAAAGCTAAAGATATTTCCTACATCACAGTATTTTTTTATAATTTTTAGACATTAAATAAATTAAATTATTTATGACATAATGATGATGCAGCGATTACCTCATTATTTAACGATTTAAATAAAATAAAAAGATAATGTAAAATCTAAGAACTAAAAATGTAAAAAAACCTATTGTATTGGTGTATTTAGAACCCTTATCACCTTATCCTCGAAATATTTCAATGTGGGACCTTTAAAATCCGAAAATAATTTGAAAATAATGTAGCCTTTTTTTACTTTCCAAGAGTGCCCCTCCTCTCCTCTTATAAAAGGCCCCCACCTCTACCTCCTTACCCACACCAATCAAGCCTTTGGATCGGCCAACCCCTGCCCATTTAATCTCTCCACATCCCTATATTAATCATTTAAACCTCACCATTGGGCATAATCCTTTCCAAGGAATCCTTTGAGCTCAAATGAAAAAGAGTTACCCGATTTAAATGTAATGTCTTCCCTTGTGTTCTTTTGTTTTATTTTGCTTCTCCAACCCTCTAAACTCTTTTTATTACATTATTTTGTGACAAAACCAGTATCTTAAATATACTAGGATGTTGTTATGTTAATTATTATAGCTACACTTACACAGACCATCGTCTAATGGTTAAAGAACATACTGTTTCTGTGGACGGCGAATTTCTGCCTCACGAAACGATGATTGTTCAATCTTCTCTTAACACCTTTCATGGTGACCATTATTATGTAACTATATTTTATATATGATATATATGGTATTTATTTTTTCTATATGCTTCTGAATTTTATATTTAAAACATGCCTTTATTCTTTTCATGTTGTGAAAATGCGATAATTTCATACGAGGAAGTGTGGACTACCACCCCCTCAAGTGATGTGACTCGTTCATGCAATACATGGAATGTATAAAGAATAAAATTAATGAAAATATTTGACCTATATAACATATATATTATAATGGAATTATAATATATATATCTCTCAATTATTTTTAATTCCATTAATATAAAAAAGAAATGAAAGTAGCGTTCATGCGTACTTACGGCCTACCGTCTCCATGAACGGTGCATTTCATTTCTTTTTATCTACAAATGTTATGAAATAGTATAAAATGAATATTTACTGGATATATATGATATTTAAATCATTAATACTATTCTGGAGATTATTTACTTATAAATACATGGACAGTCATTTTCAAACAAGATCATTTTTGACTCATGTACCAAACATCGACAAAAACATTTGATATGAGCTCACATTATTAACCAACTATTATAAAAATATAATATGTGACAAGAACTGAATAATAATCATTAAATGAGGAACTTAAGCAATTATAAATTGACCAAAGTTTATTATTCAGGAATATAAAGAAACGAACAAGACAAGTCGGACGTGAGGTAAGGGATCTGACCTCTCTCTTTCATTTCAAGTACCCTCTTTTATGTCATTTCATTTATACTACATGTTCTATGTTGGAGGATGTTATTTTATATTCACTATAATGTAGTTTGTATTTTAATATGATGAGATACCCCCTGTTACTCTCATCAAATCATTTCTTATAATTTTTAAGTGGCGTCGTTAGGCTGCCGAATTTTCGTAAGGGATCTTACCTCCCTCTTTCTTTCCAAGTACTCTCTTTTATGTCATTTCTTTTAAGCTCATCCTTATTATGTTTGGGGATTCTATTTGAAATTACTCATACTTAAAATTTTATGTTTATATAATAAGTGACCCAATTTTATCTCATAAATTCATTTTTGGATGTTTTAAGTGGCGCTGTTAGGCTGCCGAGTTTTCGTACGGGATTTGTCATCTCACTTTTATTCCTGTGAGATTTATGATACATTTGTCATCATTTCCTCTGAGTGGTGTATGTACTGCCCATTATTATACTATTTGTGTAATAAAATTTCATTTATGGGTATTTACATCTTCATTGTATGACCCTTCTTCTATGGGGTTTACATTTTGAAAGTTACCCAAATCGGTAAAGGGACCTTTCACCCTCCTCTTTTTAAAAGACTTCTTTCGTTATGTCTTTTAATTTACATATTATTCTGTATGGATATGTTCTTATATATCCTTATGGATGTAAAATTTATTTCCATGTGATTAGATACCCTTTTGGTCTCATCAACGCATTTTATGAATTTTAAAGTGACGTCGTTAGGCTGTCGAAATTTTACAAGGGAACTTCTTAACCCAATTTCGATTTCCTTGGGTTCAACTTGTAGTTATTGAATATTTCATCCTATGAATATGTGTTAATGAACTCTTATTGTTTTACACTTAATATCCACTTATATTTTGTGTATTTATATTTTTCACACATAATTATGAGATTGATTTACCCTTAATTTAAGGATACCTTCTTTATAAGGGATTTTATCTCATTTTGCATTTCTATTGAGACTTCATTGTTGTTAAGCATAAATTCACTCCTATATGGTGTATATACTATCCTTTGACATATTATATCATTAATCCTTTTATTCTCATGATATTATAATGTTCTGAATAATTTTTATTCTTCAATTATTTTTTTTCAAGTGTCTCTCATTTTGTTAAAATCCCTTTAACTAAAATATCGTTTTAAATGTTTAAATGATTTATTCTTATAAATATTTCTCATTAATATACATGTTTTCAATATGGTTTTAAGGATTTATTTATATGGATATTAATGGTTTAAAATGTTAAAAGATTCAAAGTGGTATGGGACACTTTGATTCAAAAATCTCTTTATTTAATGTTTTAAATGGTTTTAAAAATGGTTTTTATAATGGATTCATTATTTCAATATCTTAAAATGTTGTATTTTTATTGTAATGTGGTAATGTTATCTTTACTTGCTGATTAAGTTTTGTGTTATGATTATGTTATGGTTCTTGGGCCTTATTATGAAGACGGGTGGTTTCGTGATAAACTAAGGGCGGGTGAGCCCGATATAGCTCTCCAATGCATTGGGTAACACGAAGGAGTTAAACGTTAAGGTTTCTCCGAATAGATTTAGGGAATATACTATGATGGGTATTCCAAACGTAACCAAGAGGGTTACTCCCTGCGTAAGACTGTTATGAATTCCTCAAGTTACCTTTATTTCTTATGATTTCTATGATTTATTCATGATTTAATGTGGTATGTTAAAGTGATTATGTTTAATGAGTAAAGTATGATTTCATACATGGACGAATGTTTCAATCTCATACTTTTATATCCCTTATTTAGCTTTTTATGATAATCCCAAGTTTTTGAAATGTTTTTCACATGTCAAGGGAAAGTTACATGATTTGATGATAGGGTCAAGGAAGTGTCATGAAAGTATCCATGTTTTCTTTTAAATATTTTTTCGTCGATGGGAAAAAAATTAATACTATCTTTTATGTAACTACTTTGTTTAAATGTGGAATGTAATGCCTGATTTATGACTTAATTCTCTAAAACTCTAAACCTGAAAAGATCCTCTATGTGAATTATTCATTTAATTCAATAATAAGTAATGTTTATGGTCGGGTCCTTATAGATCATTCTTACGAGGAGTGACCAATTGAAATTATGGATCATACAGATAATATTTATAAAACAAGACCACTCACCTAGTCATTGTTTTATTGAGATATCGCCTGTTAGAGAAATATATGTGGGAACTTGAGTATATAATTATGTATAAGTATCCTCATTTTTTAGCTCAGTGACTAATTTCTAGGGTGAAATTCATTTTAAGGGGGGTAGAATGTAACACCTCGAGTTTTTATGGACCTTTTATTTGAAAAATAAATTACATTTTCATTGATTTCTTGAATTTCAAAAATTCAAACATTCCATTCACATGGAACTAAAATTTTATATCTTATACAAAAAACCTACTTGACATAAATTACATGAAATAATGACTTGGAATATGTTACACACAACCTTGAGCTTCTATGAAACATCTTTTTTTGTAATAATTATTTAATTGAGATAATTATAACCTAGAAGTTAAAATTAGTAATATTAATAGTAATAAATACTTTTAAAATATTTTTTATTATAATTTATGTAAATAAAACATTTTGATAATAAATATTTAATTTTTTCTAATGTCCTTATATGTTTAAAAATAATATTTTCTCAAATCTACTAATTTTCATATCCTTCTGTGAAAAAAAATGAAATTAATTTTAAGCACATTTTGAAATTTAATTTTATAAAATCAAATTCATTTTTGAATTTATAATGTCAAATTTATCTTAGGGAAAAATTTTGGTATTTTTTTTTGAAAAACATTGTTTTTGTATTGATAATGAAAAATACCAAATTCTAATTCAAAACAGCATATTCATCTAACTTATCTATATGGAAAATTAATAATTTTAATTTATTTAAAAGTTTAATTATATCATATTTTTATCAATTAATCTAATTTATCTCATTGTAATCAATTTCACATTGAAATTGGACAAAAAAATATACCATATATTTGGATGTTTTACATTAAAAACCAACAGTGTTTTCTTGTTGGCGAGATTAAATTTTAATTAATTTCTACAAAAAAAAATTTGAAATTTGGAATAATTTATTGAATATTTTTAATCATCATATTATATATTGTAAAATTAGTTTTACACCAAAAATATTATTGAAGGTGATTAAAATTAATTACAATGATTAAGAGAAAATGTAAGTTAAAAAAGTTCTAAACCTGAAATTTAATGCCCCAAAAAACCTAGAAACTAGTCTAAGAGCCAATATCTAGAAATATTTCGACCCTATACTCAATTTACTCTTATTTTTTTTATTAATGGATCCACTTTAAATGGTAAAAATACAGTTGTAATTCCTTTTCCCAAATTTTATGAATGTGCCACTCCTCTTCCAATATAAAAAGGCATCCTCTCCTCCCACTTCTTTACACCCCTTAAGACACTTTGGATCGGCCAATATCTGACCAAATATTTCTTCCACATACCTACCCTAAATATAAAATCCTAAATTTACGAATAAATAATTCATAGGAGAACCTTTGGTGAAAACCAAAAGGCGTTACCCAAAGAAGAGTTAGCATCCTCCCTCAAGCTCCTTTATTTTATTTTATTTCTCCAGCCCCTCAACTTTAATTATTCAATTATTATAAAAAAATATATTTTACTAAATATATATAGATATTTTTAATATAATGTGTATACCTACACTTACACACACTTCCATCTAATATGAAATTAACATAATGTTTATGTGTACAGTGAACTATCGCCTCATGAAATGATGGCTATCCATTTTCCCTTTACCACGTAACATGGTGGGAATTATGATGGAAAATCTGTTTATAAATGATATATGTGATACATAATTTCGCTTTAATATTCTTTAATTATTTTAAAACACATACCTTTACACCTTCCATTTTTTGTAAATATGTGAATTTCGTTTGAGGAAGTGTCAACTACCTCCCCCTCAAAGCGATGTGATTCATTCATACACAACATGCAATGTATTAAGGTTGGGTTTAGTGAAATTATAATATATATAAAATATTATAGTTATAAATTAATGATATTATATACATATATTTCATTTTCTTTCTTTCTTTCAATATGACAAAAATAGAAACATTGTTTATGCGTACGTACAGCCCACCGTCTCCCTGAGTAGTGTATTCCATTTCACACTTCTATATTATATGTATAATTATAATAAACATATAATTAATATACATCATATTTTTATAATATTTCACATTCTATAAATCATGATATAAGTATAAGGACAAAATATATTACAAATTAGGACATAATTGAAGAACAAAACAGATATTACCCAAAGAGAAACATTAACAAAGAATTGTTAAAAAATGGGTAATATAAAGTAATAATCAAAAAATATACTGTATTAGATATAATAATATCATTAATAAAAATATTTATAATAAACTTGAATATATTATACAGGAATATTGTTTGAGTATGAAGAGATCGAAGACTTTAGGTAAGGAAAATTGCATCTCACTTTTTATTTTCATGAGATACATGCCTTAGACATCACCCTTTTCTTTTGTGTTTTGTATATAATTACCATGAATGTATTATATTATTACTATTATTAAATTTATGGATATTTACGTATAAATTCTATAATCTTTATTTAATGGGGTTAATTTTTCAAATGATACCAAATCATTAATACAAATTTGTCTCAATTTTCATTCATTGATACACATGTTTTTTTATGCACCTACATTATTTTTTGAGGTGTATATTCATTAATTTGAAGGTTTATATATTTAATATATTTATATTAATGATATTTTAAGATTAATATATTTTCATTTTCTTACATAGAGAGTATGATCCAAGGTTATGAATAGGTAATATTTTATTGAAGCAATCGCATCATTTGTCGAGATCTGATTATGATTATGCATTCATTGATGAAATATTAGTACCATTATACCAATCTATTTGACTAGAAAAAATTATGAAAAAAATTATGAAAAATTTGACTTTATTTTCCTCTTCGGTTAGAAATCTGTTTCATTTCCCAAACCATGTTTTCAAACATGTTTTCACAAATGTTTTAAAATGATACTTGAATATAATAATCAATTAAAAGGTATTAAAAAAGTTTTATTATTTTAAAATATAACCTTATAACTTTTCAATTCTATTTTAAAAGAAAAGGGTATTAAAAAATGTTTTAAAACCATATTTTAAGGCATAATGGTTAATTTCCTTAAGAAATGTTTTAAAAAATATCTCAAAATAATTTCCCATATAATAAGATCTCTATTTTTGTTACACATTAATTTTTAGGGAATTTATTCAATGATTCCATTCATATTATTTTAATGAATGGTTTATGTTTTGATGGAAATATGTAAATGAAAGTTGTTTCTCTTTCACAGGTTATATGATTTTGAAACCAGCTTCTTATCTTGGGTTATAGGCTTTTGAAACCAAATTCTTTTCATGAGTTTTGATATTTATAAAATTATTATAAAACCTATATATTTTTTCAAAGGTTCTAATATTATTATATTTTTATGATACCCATTTCATTTCAGGGGTTATGATATTATTTTTAATGATCATGTGGATTATGTATGTATGATTTCAGTATGAGATGGTTGGGTCCTATATCTTACTCTAATTCATTAAATAAATATTTATATTTCATTAGATAGACTAATATGGTCTTGGGAATTAACCTTGACTAATAATATGGTCTTGGGATTGAACTGTGACTACTGAGATGGTATGGGAAGTGAACCCATGCTATTAAGATGTCCATGGGAGTGAACTATGACTACCATGACGGTATGGGGGGTAAACCCATACTACCAATATGGCCTCAGAAATGATTCCTTGATTACTATGGAAATAATATTATATTATTATGTGGTTTCCACAATTATATGTTTTATTCCTATGTCATTATTTCATTGATTATGTTATCTATTTAATTTTGATTCAAGTCTTATGAACTACCAATATTTCTACCATGGTTCATATTTATGATCATTGATATGTAGGGTATGATCTACTATTTTCATAATCCTATTATTATTCAATTATTATAATGGTTGTGTTTACATATATCCATTTTTTAGCCTTAATAATAATCTAATATCACCCCTTTTTATGTATACTTTCCCCCTTGTTAAAAAGATATATATTTTGTATGGTGTTTCTAAGAAATGTTCTAGTCAATAAGAGCCTAGTGGGAGACAACATAGCACACTTATGTATCGATGGTTATATTTCTAAGTTTCCAAAGGCATTGTATGAGTATAGTCTTTGGGAATCTATTTGTATAATTTTTTAAGTATTCAGAAAAAGTTATGTAAATTTAGTGTATGAAAAGTGAGGGTCACTATATATATGGAATTATGATGTCTCTTGGATACTTAAGATAAGATTTAGTAAATTATAGAAGAAATTAAAAAAAATTATAATGAATCATCAATGGTAATTCTAAGAGATGAAAGTTCATACGGTATGAATTTTTTTAATGACTCATGTTTAGTTGTGTCTAGGGAAATAATGAAAATAATGTCTTGATATGATTCAAAGATGGGTGAAATTTTTATTTTGAGTTTTGGTCATGCATCTTGAGGATAAAGGATTCTATTTATGGTTTTTGTATAAGATTTATATGTGTCAATACTTTTTCCCATATTTTGGAAATTTTCATGACAATATTTTATGTGTAGAGAAAGAATATAGAATCCATAGGGTGATAAGTGGGTGCTCATGGGGTACCTAATGAGGAGGAACATCACCCACCAAATAATGGTGACCTAGATAAGAGGTTTCTCTAGTTTTATTAAATTTGGTAATATTTAAAATTATTTCATTTAAAAACAAAAATAAACCCATATTGTTTCATAGAAGTTGACCAAGGTTATGAATACTTACCCTTCCCCTCTTCCGACCCCTTATCCAATCCCCACAAATCCATGTTTTTTCATAAATCTATCATTATATAGAGTCTTATCTAGGTAACTCTATCCATTTTTACATTCCATTCACAATTTCACTTTTATTTCCTAAATTCTATAACCTAAAACTCCAAATTTATGTGGGATACTTTATGATTGTATGTAATTGAAGATAATATAACCTTTCATTAAGGATGTTTCTACTCATGACTTATTATTGTAGGTTTTCCTTTGAATCTTTCCTTGATTTATATTAATTTTAGTGTTTTTCATGATTGTGAGTGTGGGTATGTGGGTGCAATTAACTGCGAATTGTCTCAATAGGGAAAATGTATCTGAGTGAGAGCAGGTAAGGATTTATAGAAATGGTTCAGACATACCATGTTTGGTTTGTATTATTTGTATCTATGATTATTAATTGTATTAATGTGTTAACATTGTATTCAATTGTAAAAATGACCTATATAAATTAACTATCCTTGAATGGAGTCAAATATATATTTTTGGGTTTTTTGGAGTAATGTTATATATTTTATCTAATGTCAAGAGTCATCCTTGATTCTTGAGTTAGAACAGATTGAGCTATATTAATTAAAATTGAAACATTTATGGGGAACCTTTCTACATGGAGGAAGAGATTTATTATAAATATACTTTGACCTTGTTTTCAAATGAGTGTGGACCTAGTGTGAGTAGATCGGGTTTTTTATTTCTAGTGAATTGATTATTAGCGATATATATATATGATTTAAATATATCATAATGTATTTGTAACTATTGACCGTGATCCTTATAATATCATTGTTTATTTTTTCTATAGATTAAGGTTCTACTCAATGTTCTTGAGATATGAAAATAAAAGTAGGGTGATCTCTTCATTATTAATATACCTTACCAATGCTTATGTTTTACTAACATAATATAGAATAAGATATATATGGAAATGGATTTTTTCATCAAAAATATTATTCAAAACTTTTTGAAATTTAAAATTAATTAAAGGATATATTTCATCAAATTTATATTCATTATGTTATGATTTTTATGCCTCCAAGATTTTTTTTTCTTGGGTTCAAAAAGTTGTTCTTTATTTAATTACCTTGAGTACAAATTTTAATATTATTATAAATGATATTTATTAGTTTTAAAAACTATGAATGTATAATATTGGATTCATTCTGAAGTTTTTATGTTGGGAACATGGGAAATACTAATAGTTCACATAGGATTGTGTTGATATTTAAACTATTTAATATTATATTACATATATATATATATATGTTATTTAAAAACTATTGAATAAATTCATAGATAAACTAGTCATTTATGAGAAAGTCTTTGATGATGGTGGAGGGGGATAAATAGTGTAAAAGAACTACACATGGTGATATATGGGTTCCTAAGTATTTGATAATTAAATATGGGGATACATAGGCACTTGATGTTCCAACCACTCCAAGTATGGTAATCTTTTTCCCTTCCCATATAAGTGTGAACATTGGAACCTGATCCCCCCATTAAGTGTTTTGACATGATATGTTGATCATTTTATTTATATGGATATTCTTTTTCATAGAATTAATTTTTTTCTTGGTATTCCAATTAAAAAAATGTTTTTTTCTCCTTTATGGATATGTTTGTTTCACTAGTGTGATTTCGTATCCTAGATTAAAGCATATACAGTGGTTTCCATTGTGATTTTTTAATCATTATGAAGACAACCCCAATATTTATATCTATAATTAATTTTTGGATATAATATATAAATGGATTGTTATTATTATTTAATTATTTTTCTCTATCTATTTTATGCTATTATTTATTATCATTTCATGTCAATCATGGACTTATATACATAATGGAATATTTTAGGGACACCATTAGTGATGGATTATTAATTTATGTACTCACACCATTCATAATCATCTCAAGTAATATAAAGATTAATTTTTAGTGTTTTACGTACAAGATGGTATACATAAATATCTTCTTTGATGTTCAATGCATTGGGGTGATATTGGTTAGCATGTCAAGTATAACGACCCATACTCTACATACATTGTTATTAATTTAAAATTTAATCATACTTATTACAACATATAACAAAACCATGAAAGGAACATATAGGTATAGTGTCTTTAGAAACTGTGAAACATAAACAACTGGTTCATAAATCATCTACATTTTCTCCCATTTATTTCACCATATCTAGAGTCCCTTTTGGCATATTCTACTTAATACCCTTCATCCAGACCTGGGGAAAAGAAAACATGCAAAAGGGTGAGCTCAAATGCTCAGTAAGGGTAAACAAAAAAATATCAATCATATCATATTCATAAGAACATAACATTTTGAATATATTAACCTGCAAAAGATATCATAATATCATAACATGGGATAAATCATAGTGGTGAAATGTAATCCCAAATAATCATAACTTAAAACATGAAACTTTGTGGCATACACACATAATCATAGAAAATCATTTCATATTAGTCAAGACTCATTTCCAAGACTATCATAGTGAACAAATCCCATTACTGAACCGAGTTCACTCCTCATTCCAGTCCAGTATCACTGAACCGGATTAACTTGTCATTCTGGCCATGTCTATCTCATGAGATATAAATCTTTACCCAATGCATTGGAGGGAGATATAGGTCCCACCCATCTCATAATGAAACCATTCTTATGTGTGCCACAAAATCATAAATCATACATCATAGCATATCCCATGTAATAAAAATGGGATTCGTAAACATCATGCCATAATAACATAATCCGTATAAGATCAAAGGACATCATAAAATAAATTCCATCATAACATAATCAAATCAATGTAAAAATTGGGATAGAAACAAAACTATATATTATATTAGATTGAAAATAATTTTGATAAAACACTTTAACTCCATTCTTGAGGAAAATATCCTTTCTAATTCAAAAACATTTTTCCTTTCGAAACATGTCATACAATTTTAAAAGAAGTTAATTAAAAATAAACTTAAAAATCTGTAAAAGAATCTTCCTGGAAATAATATTCTATGAAATCATAAAAAACCATTCATGTCTTATAAGTTAAAAAACATTCTTCTCGTACTTTGGCCGGAAAAGTCAAAAAGTACCTCGTACTAAAAACGACAAAAGATTCCTTTCATATATTTTACTAAAAACTCAAAAATGGGTAAAAATGGATTTAAAAAATTATAGGATGATATGAATAATATTACATATTGAGTAAACATAGATGTGGATGATAATTATTCCCCAATAAATTCTGAAGTATAAACAATCTCAGATAAAAAATGAGATTGCGAGATTTTCCCTTACCTTAGGTCTGATATGCTTTGTACGTGTCTGAACCTCCGGTATAATAATTTAAATAATGTCATTGACTTAATCCAGAATCATACTCATTTTTATGATATCATATATGGTCATATTCTTAGCTTCTTATTTGTAATATTTCATTGATACTTGTTATTTTGGTGTTTATTGCTTTATGTTCTTATGCGTGTTTTGTCGAATAAATTATTATTCTTCTTTTTAGGTTATAGATACCTCATTTACAGAATGGTATTAGTGTAATATATATCATCTTTACTCATTCAATTAAGATCATGTAGAACGAGTCGCATCACATCGTGGAGATGGTAGGTTGTACGTATACACGAGCAATGATATCGTTCCCAAGATCGTGTAATTGTATTGAATTGTATGTATACAATTTTAGAATCAATATCACTTTACAATAATCATATATAGTTATTATTCACATAATTATATCCATACAAGTAAGTTGGTGGTGGAAAACAGATTACACCACGGTGGGGAGATGGTATTTCGTGCGTACGCACGCGCGGTGATTTTGTTTTCTGTAGGATGGATAGAAGTTGAAATAGGGTTGTTTCATATTTATAATAAAATATTAGTATATGAGTGATACTGATTTTATTACTTCATAATGAAAAAACTAAAGAAGAAGTATAAGAAGAAATAAATTTGAAAGAATCGGTAACGGATATTACCTCTTCTTCGACACTCCTCTTTGAAACCGCCTCTTAGGGAACTAAAATTGGTCTTTGAAGAAGACCACGACCTCTAGGATGTTTCTAGGGGAGTGGAGAAGAGAAATTGGCAGGTTCTGGCCGAGCTTGAAGGCTCAAAGTGGTGTGAGGAGGAGAGGGAGGAGGTGCCCTTTTATAATGGAGGAGAGGGGCACCTTTGGAATTATAAGAAATATTAATTTATAATAAATTCCAACCCCACTTAAAACCCACAACAAATTACTCAAATTAGAATATTAGATGATATAGGGTTGTAATATAATAAACAAATAAAATTTAGACAAGTTGGGAATTTATTTTAAACATTATCAACATGATTTATCCTTATATAATCTATTTAATTTTATTTGTGGTAAAAATATTCTATATTTTAAATCATTATAAATAATTACTTATATGTTGTGAATTTTAAATAATTGTACACTTCATTACATTGTAGACCATATAAATTTTAATTTATAATTTTTATATATTTTTGTGATTTTTAAACGATTTTATAATATGTAATTTTTATAAAATATCAATAGTGTCAATTTTGACACTATTCATTTATTTGAATTTAAATAAAATATACAAAGAATATATGTTCGAAATAAATGATTTAATAGATTCATATCATGTCATATATGTCTAGAAAAATAGTGGAGAACATTAAATAGTTCATATAATATTTATTTTAATACTTTTAAAATCATTTTTTTGATATTTCAATCAATAAAATAATTTCAACATTATTATTGTGTCATAATTAATGATAATTATTTAATGCCTAAAAATTATAAATAAATTCATATGATATAGATAATTTTATTATACTTATAGGGACTATTTATATACGAAGTTTCATGATGTCTATCACTAAAATAAAACTATTACACTTATAAGATTTAAGAGAGTGACATGTTGTCACTTTCTTTGGCTTTAATAATAATTATATTATTTCGTGGTAAAAAGTCCATGAAATGAATCTAGTCCGACCCTTAGATGACATGGGTAGAATTTTATTCATCAAATAGGATTTTGGAAAGTGTTATGGTAATTTTATAATCATATTTTTACCCTTAATTACCATATTTACCTTTAACTCTAGTAAATAAAAATTATCATAGTTACTATTCATAAAATCAAAAAAATAAAAGTAACCTATTTACATAATTTGGACCCACTGAATCAAAATATGGAATCCATTTTTCAAAATTCAAAACACAAAATTTGCAGTAATTAATTAAAAATTAATCCTGTTGTTAAACAAATGGGTTTTAAAAGTTAAAACATGGCCAAAGATTGAAATGTTTTTACCTATGAATTCAATGTAAAATTAATGCTAATGAAATACATTATATTAAATTTTAAAAATATATTTTATTTATACTGTAAAACCATAAAATATTATAATTTAACCATATAAATTATTGTGAGGAAAAAAGTTGTTTTTAATTAAAATATAGCGTGTTTTTACTATTCATTAAAATATGAAAGTTATCAGAATAATATGAAAAATTTATCCAAAGTAAACTTTTATATCCTGATTCAAAATAAAAATATTTTTGGTCAAATTGAACTTATAAACATGTCAATAACTATATTTAATGTGGGTACGCGATCAAAAGGCGGCAAAACTGCATTTTTTGAAAAATACTTATTTTACCCAAAAAAAAAGTTTGTTCACATACCATGTTTTAGAAAATATGTAAGATGAATAATAATGTTATAAAATTCCAAATTAAGTTAATACTATTAATAATGGCTAGTTTATAATATTATAATAATATATCATTGTTTAGTGAAACTCAGAATTGCGTACTACACATGCTATCGAGGAAGGTCGTGATTGTGTGTAAGGCAAGACAAGATAGTGTTGTGTGCAAATAAAGATTCCTTTCATGTTGCATATAACATAAGACATAAAAAATATACTTCTCATTAAATATCAGGGTGTTACATTCTACCCCCCTTAAAATGAATTTCTCCCTCGAAATTCATCACTTCGTAACAAATAGATGAGGATACCTCTCCCTCATCATATCCTCAAGCTCCCATGTAGCTTATTCTAATCGGTGGTTCCTACATAAAACTTCCACCAAGTGAGTGGTCTTGTTCCGTAGAACTTCTTTGCTACGATCTAGAATCTCTATTGACTATTCTTCATAAGAAAGATCTTGCTCCAGCGGTATAACTTCTGAGGTTAGTACATGTGAAGGATCAGGTATGTACTTTCTTAGGAGAGATACATGGAACACATCGTGAACTTGAGATAGATTCGGTGGAAGCTCCATTCGGTAAGCTACCTTTCCAACATGATACAGTATTTCGAAATGACCGATATACCTAGGGCTCAGCTTTCCCTTCCTTCCAAATCTCATTACTCTCTTCCAAGGAGATATTCGTAAGAACGCTTTATCACCCACTTCAAACTCTAGGTCTTTTCTTCGGTTATAGGAATAAATTTTTTGTCGACTATGAGCTACTCTTATGTGTTGTTGAATAGATCGGACATTTTCTGCCATCTCATCAACAAGATTAGGTTCTAATAGATTTATTTCCCCAACTTCATCCAAGAAAGTTGGAGTTCTCCATTTCATTCCATAGAGAGCTTCATAAGCATCCATCTGAATACTGGAGTGAAAGCTATTATTATAAGAAAATTCCACCAAAGGTAGGTGTTGTTCCTAACCACCTTTGAAATCCATAGAGCAATCTCTCAACATGTCTTCTAGAGTTTGAATTTTTCTCTTAGACTAACCATCTCTCTGAGGATGATAAGTAGTATTGAAACTCAACTCTGTATCTAGAGTATGCTGAAGACTTCTCCAAAACATTGAGGTAAACCTCAGATCCCGATCAGATATAATGGAAATTGGTACTCAATGAAATCTTACCACTTCCTTTACATATATCTTGGCAAGCTGATCCAGAGAGAAATCTTCTCTAATAGCAATGAAGTGTGCCGACTTCGTAAGACGATCAACTATGACCCAGATAGCATTATTGCCTTTGTATGTTTTAGGAAGTCCAGTGAAAAAGTCCATAGTGATGTTTTCCCATTTCGATTTAGGTATGGGTAATGGTTGTAACAACCCCTTAGACTTTTGTCTCTCTGCTTTAACTTGGTGACAAACCAAGCATCGAGAGACATATTCAGCAACATCTATTTTCATGCCATCCCACTAGAAATACTCTTTCAGGTCCCTATACATCTTCGTGCTACTAGGATGAATAAAGAATGAAGAACTATGAGCCTCATCCAGTAGCTCCTTCTTTAATTCTGGGATGGGAGGAACACAAACCTGATTCCTGAACCTTATTATCCCATCATAATCATGGTTTAATTCAGGAACATTTCTCGCCTTCTTTTTTAACTCTACATCTTCTTTTTGTGCTTCTTTAATCTTCACATGCATAGATGGTTGAAAATTCATTTTAGAAAGATAATATTTTTCCCCTTCCATTATAATTCCAAGATCCATCATTTGTAAATCCATAAATATTAGATCTTTTGAGATACTCATCATGGATAAGCTAGCATGGTCTTGTCGACTTAATGCGTCTGCCACCATGTTTTCTTTCCCATGGTGGTAATGAATTGAGAATTCATAATCCTTAATCAGCTCCAACCATATACTTTGATGCATATTCAGCTCCTTTTGTGTGAAAATATACTTTAAACTTTTATGATCAGTATAAATATCAAACCATTCACTATAAAGATAATGCCTCCAAATCTTTAATGCAAAGATTACCGCAGCTAACTCCAAATCATGAGTTGGGTAATTTTGCTCATGGATTTTTAACTGTCGTGAGGCATAAGCTATCACCATATTGTTTTTCATGAGAACACACCCCAATCCCTTCTTGGATTCATCACTGTAGATCACAAACCTTTCTCCACTACAAGTCAGTGTGAGCACAGGTGCACTGGATAACCTTCTTTTCAACTCCTTGAAATTCTTTTCACACTCCTCTGTCCACACAAACGTAACTCCTTTTCGAGTCAACCTGATGAGTGGATTAGATAATCCAGACAATTTTTTCAAAAAACGTCGATAATATCCAGGAAAACCAAGAAAACTTTAGATCTGAGTTACTGTTGCTGGTCTCGACCATCTTTCGATAACCTCTGTCTTTGCTGGATCTATAGATATCCCCTCTTTTGAGATTATGTGACCCAAAAATGAAACTTTTTGAAGTCAAAATTCACACTTGGTAAATTTGGAATAAAGCTTCTTCTTTATTAGGGTCTTTAATACAATTCTCAAGTGATATTCAAGTTCTTCCTTATTCTTTTAATAGACAAGAATATCGTCTATAATGACTACCACAAACTGATCAAGATAGTCTATAAAGACTCTATTCATTAGATCCATGAAGATAGCAGGGGCATTAGTAATACCAAATGGCATCACTATAAATTCATAGTGTCCATACCTTGTACAAAAAGTCGTCTTTGGTATATCCTCCCTTTTGACCCTTAATTGATGATACCCTGAATGAAGATCAATCATGGAAAAGTATTGAGCTCTGCGTAGTTGGTCAAATAAGTCATCAATGCGTGGAAGAGGATATTTGTTCTTGATAGTGATCTTGTTAAGTTCTCGATAATAAATGCAGAGTCTCATTGATCCATCTTTCTTCTTAACAAACAGAATAGGTGCTCCCCAAGGTGATGCACTAGGGCGTATGAATCCTTTATCAAGATTCTCTTGGACTTTCTTCTTCAATTCTTGAAACTCAATTGGGGCCATTCTATAAGGTTTCTTTGAAATGGGAATAGCACCCGATATGAGTAATATTGAAAACTCAACTTCACAATTTGGTGGAAGACCTGGAAATTCCTCTGGAAAGACATATTTATTGGAATCAAGACCCATAATATGGAAGAAATTTCCACGGGAAGGTTATATTCATCCTTGCATCGATAGATGATAGTAGATTGATCGGGAATATTAAATGTGATTTCCCTTATTTAGCAATTGATATGAGCTCCATATAAAGAAAGACAATCCATGCCAAGAATCACATCAAATTCTAATATATGAAGGATCATAAGATTTTCAGGAATAAATTTCCCACAAACTTCAATCGGAGAAGAATTGTAAACTTTTTTTGTGACTGTTGTACCATTAGGAGCTGCCACAGCGAACTCAACATCTAATTGTTGAAGAAGTACGACGATACCCTTAGAAAATTCTTCATAAACAAAAGAGTGGGTGGATCCAGAATCAAATAAAACATTTTCTACTTTAGAATGGATGGTATGTGTACCTTTCACCACTTCGTTATCATACTCCACATCACCGATAGTAATTGCATGTGACTTTCCTTTTCCTTTGGCTTTAAGAGTTTGTTGACGTCGATCATCATCAACAACCCTTGGATTAGGGCATTGATTAGCATAATGCCCCATTTCCTTGCACTTGAAACATTGAAGTTTTGGAGGTCCATTCTTTGTATCCCTTTATTTGTTCACATCATTAGACATCTTCTTCCCATTATTTCAACAATCAATTTCCCGATTACCATCTTTTCCACACGTAAAACATTTTCTTGTCCCTTTAAGACAATTCCCTCCATGTTTCATTCAACAATTTGAGCATAAAGAAAAACTCATCTTCTTTTCAATGTGGTCTTTAGATTTTCTTTTGAATTTTATTTTCCTCTTCTTATAAAACCCATATGACTGATGGCTTTCTCCAATATTCATCTCAACCTTGAGAGCACATCGAACAATTTCCTCGTAGCTATTGAAGTCCATTATGGCTAACACCCTTCAAAGAATTGGTTTTAAGCCACTAAAGAATCGATCGATTTTACTCTCAGGTTGGATAATAATTCTGGAAGCTTACCTTGAAAGTCTTGTAAAATTTTCTTCGTAGGTACCAATAGATTCATCATCCTTTTGATTCAGTTCGAGAAACTTCTTCTCCATATTTGTTTGAAGAATACAAGGGAATTACTTATTGAAAAATAAGTTCTTGAACTCATCCCATTCCATGGACTCAATTTCATCCCTTTACCGCGTATTCTTAATAAGCTTCCACCATTGATCAGCTTCACCTTCCAAACGATATACTACTAAGATGACTTTATCATGTTTAGAACATTGTATAACTAAAAATATATTTTCAGTGGTACTGATCCATTGTTCATCCACTAATGGATCAGAAGACCCGCTGAATGAAGGTCGACGCTACCTCATGAAGGATTCAACAAAATGTTGCTCCTTCCTTTACCCGTTTGGAAGTCCTTCATGATTTATAGCTTGAGAAAGTTGTGTGAGCATGGCTAAAAGATTTTTCATTCCATCTCCCATAACGTTTGGTTGCTCAGGGGGGGAATCATTGCATTTCCCGTCGCATTCAGCATTAACATGGTTCCATCGGGTTCCATCCATTCACTAAAACCAATAAGTATAGTGTGAGAAGCACTAATCATAATAGGAAAACCACAGAATCAAGAATAAAATATTACACTTAAGGTATTATAATAGGTTATTCATAGACATTTCTAAAAAACTAATATTGTGTTCTATGCTTAGACATATCCTTAGGATTCTTACTAAGGCTTTCACATCCCAGTTTCCAAAGGTTGACTATACCTTTCCTCTGATACCAAGTATAACAACCCATACTCTACATACATTTTTATTACTTCAAAATTGAAGCATACTTATTACAATATATAACAAAACCATGAAATGACCATATAGGTATAGTGTATTTGGAAACTGGGAAACATAATCAACTGGTTCATAAATCATCTATGTTTTATCCCATTTATTTCTTCATATATAGATTCCATTTTGGCATATTCTACTTAATACACTTCATCCATACCTGGGGAAAAGAAAACATACAAAAGGGTGAGCTCAAATTCTAAGTAAGGGTAAACAAAAAAATATCAATCATATCATATTCATAAGAACATAACATTTTGAATATCTCAACCTACAAAAGAGATCATAGTATCATAACATCGGATAAATCATAGTGGTGAAATGTAATACAAAATAATCATAACTTAAAAGATGAAACTTTTTGGAATACACACATAATCATAGAAAATAATTTCATATTATTCAAGACTTATTTCCAAGACTATCATAGTGGACAAAGTCCATTACTGAACCAAGTTAACTCCTCGTTCCAGACCTGTATCACTGAATCGGATTAACTTTTCGTTCCATCCATGTCTATCCCATGAGATATAAATCTTTACCCAATGCATTGGGGGGAGATATAGGTCCCACCCATCTCATAATGAAACCATTATTATGTGTTCCACAAAATCATAAATCATAAATCATAGCATAACCCATGTAATAAAAATGGGATTCTTAAACATCATGGCATCATAACATAATCCATATAAGATAAAATTACATCATAAAAACAATTCCATCATAACATAATCAAATCAATGTAAAAATTGGGATAGAAATAGAACCATATATTATCTTCTCTGGAAAATAATTTTGATAAAAACACTTTAACTCCATTATTGAGGAAAATATCCTTTCTACTTCAAAAACATTTTTCCTTTCTCAATAGTCATACAATTTTAAAAGTTAATTAAAAATAAACTTGAAAACTTGTAAAATAATATTCATGGAAATAATGTTCTATGAAATCATAAAAATCAATTCATGTCTTATAAGTTAAAAAACATTTTTCTCGTACTTTGCCTGAAAAAGCCAAAAAGTACCTCGTACTAAAAACGAAAAAATATTCCTATCATATCTTTTACTAAAAACTCAAAAATGGGTAAAATTGGATTTAAAAAATTGTAGGAGGATAGGAATAATATTATAAATTGAGGAAACATGGATTTGGATTATAAGTATTCCCTAGTAAATTCTGAAGTATAAACAATCTCAGATAAAAAATGAGATTGTCATATTTTCCCTTACCTTAGGTCCGATAGGCTTTGTACGTGTCCGAACCTCCTGTATAATGATTTAAATAATGTCATTTAATTATTCCATAATCATACTAATTTTTATGATATCATATATGGTCATATTCTTAGCTTCTTATTTGTAATATTTCATTTCTACTTGTTATTCGGGTGTTTATTTCTTTATGTTCTTATGTGTGTTTTATAAGATAAATTCTTATTCTTCTTTTTCGGTTATAGATACATCATTTAAGAATTGTATTAGTGTAATATATATCATATTTACTCATTAAATTCATTTATATAATCATTATTCAATGAAGATCATGTAGAACGAGTCGCAACACATCGTGGAGATGGTAGGTCGTACGTACGCATGAGCGATGATATCACTTCCCATGATCATGGAATTGTATTGTAGTGTATGTATACTATTTCATAATAAATATAACTTTATAATAATCATATATATTTATTCTTTACAAAATTATATCCATCCAAGTAAGGTGGTGGTGGAAAACAGATTACACCACGGCGTGGAGACGGTATTTCATACGTACGCACGCGCGGTGATTTATTTTTCCGTAGGATGGATAGAAGGTGAAATTGGGTAGTTTCATATATATAATAACATATCAGTATATTAGTTATATTGATGTTATTACTTCATAATGAAACAACTAAATAAGAAGAAGTAGAAGAAGAAATAAATTTGAAAGAATTGGTAATGGATATTACCTCTTCTTCGACACGCCTCTTTGAAACCCCCTCTTTGGGCGCTAAAATTGGTCTTTGAAGAAGACCAGGACCTATAGGATGTTTCTAGGGAATTGGAGAGGAGAAACTGGAAGGGGTTGGACGATCATGAAGGCTCAATGTGGTGTGATGAAGGAGGTGCCATTTTATAATGGAGGAGAGGGGCACCTTTGGAATTATAAGAAATATTAATTTATAATAAATTCCAACCCCACATAAAAACCTCCAAAAATGAATCAAATCAGAATATTAGATGAGATAGGGTTTTAATCTCATAAAAAAATAAAATTTAGACAATTGGAAATTTATTTTAAACATTATCAACATGATTTATCCTTATATAATCTATTTAGTTTTATTTGTGGTAATAATATTCTAAATTTTAAATTGTTATAAATAATTACTTATATGTTGTTAATTGTCCATAATTGTATACTTTATTATATTTTAGACCATATATATTTTAATTTGTAATTTTTAAATATTTTTGTGATTTTTAAACGATTTTATAATATGTAATTTTTATAAAATAAAAATATTGTCAATTTTGGAACTGTTCATTTATTTGAATTTAAATAAAATATAAACATAATATATGTTAGAAATAAAAGTTTTAATAGATTCATAACAAATCATATTTATCTATAAAATTAGTGGATCACATTAAATAGTTTATATAATATTTATTTTAATTCTTTTAAAATCATTTATTTGATATTTCAATCAATAAAATAATTTCAACATCACTATTGTGTCATAATTAATGATAATTATTTAATCCCTAAAATTTATAAATAAATTCATATGATGTAGATAATTTTATAGCTTTCTAGGGACTATTTATATCCGAATTTTTATGATGTTTATCACTAAATTAAAATTATTACACTTATAAGATTTAAGAGAGTGACATGTTGTCACTTTCTTTGGTTTTAATAATAGTTATATTACTTCATGGTCAAGAGTACATGAAATGAATCTATTCATACCCTTATGTGATATGGGTATACTTTTATTCATCCAATGAGATTTTGTAAAGTATTAGGGTAATTTTATAATCTTATTTTTACCCTTAATTACCAGATTTACCTTTAACTCTGTCAAATAAAAATTATCGTAGTTATTATTCATAATATCAAAAAAATAAAATAAAGGTAACCTATTAACCTAATTTGGACCCACTGAATCCAAATATGGAATCCATTTTTCAAAATTCAAAACACATAAGTTTCAGTAATTAATTTAAAATTAATCCCATTGTTAAACAAACGGGTTTTAAAAGTTAAATTATTGCCAAAGATTGAAATGTTTTTACCAATGAATTCAATGGAAAATTAATGATAAAGAAATGAATTATATTAAATGGTAAAAATATATTCTTCTTATACTTTAAAACCATTAAATATTATAATTTAACCATATAAATTATTGCAATGAAAAAAGTGTTTTTTAATTAAAATATAGTGTGTTTTTACTATTCATTAAAATAAGAAAGTTATCAGAATAATATGAAAAAAATTTCCAAATTAAATTTTTATAATCTGATTCCAAAGAAGAATTTTATTTTTTCAAATTGAACTTATAAAAATTTCAAAAACTATATTTAAAGTGGGTGCGCCATCAAAAGGCAACAAAACTGCATTTTTTAAAAAAAAACTTATTTTACCCGAAATATTTATTTTGTTCACATATCATGTTTTAGAAAATATGTAAGATGAATAATAATGTTATAAAATTGAAAATTCAGTAAATAATATTCATAATGGATAGTTTATAATATTATAATAATATATTATTATTTTGTGAAACTTAGTATTGCTTACTACACACTCTATCGAGTAAGGTCGTGATTGCATGTAACGCAAGCCAAGCTAGTGTTGTGTGTAGTGAAAGATTCCTTTGATGTTCCATATAATATAATACATAAAACATATACTTCTCATTAAATATCAGGGTGTTACATCAAGACTCCATCAGGATGTGTGGTATAGGTGGACAGATTTATCATGAGGAGTATTGTGGCACATCACCCCACAAGACGTATTTTTTTACAGTTAATTCATAATTTTATTTTATACATAGGTTGATGTATGATTTTTTTATGGTCTATTTTTTTATATTTTTTCATGCATACATATAGGTAATCGTATTATATTATTAGATAGTTACATAAGTTACTCCCTATAATAAATATTATATTTTTATTTTCAAAATTTTTTTATAAACAAATTTTTAGTATTTTATTTTTAGAAAATTATGTTATTAACATGGAAAGTTACCAAGAGTGGGTAAAGTATTTTTTAATGATAGAATAAAACCCTTTTCACTAGTTATTAACCCATTGTGATTTGGGAAAATTCTTTGTTTATTTAATAGTCTAAACTGGGTCCATAGAAGACCCAGGTTGGCTAGTCATAAAAATTCCAAAAATGATTGGTTTGATTATCTAGAATTAACAGAATAATGGTCCAAGAGTTATGGTGGCCTTTTTAGTAAACATTGATGTAACTTGAATGTTTTCATATTGAATGTTAATTTTTATTTATATTATTATATATACACTCACCTGGTATATTGTTTAATATAATTATATCCATGTTGGTCATACCTTATTATGTTTTATACTAACACGATGCTTGTGAACCTCAGTGGATGTTGAAATATTGTAATTTATATGAGGTTCAGTAAATAGTTTATTGTAAAAGTGATCGAGATAAAGAGGATTGACTTATTTAATGATACCTAGAACAGGTGAGGTGAGGATTTTATCGTTCTGTGTCCCTATGTACTTTTAGTTCTTTGGTTTAATTTATGTATAGTGGTCGATACCTTTTTTCTATTATATATGATATTTAATAGGTTAATTTAATATAAAATGTTGGTTTATATTATTTATATGGTTTTTTATTCACTTTAATCCCATTTGTGTACAATGATATTCTATCTATGAATATTTATGTCATTTATTAATTATTTTATGCTTATTATATTGATTTTATCCTTTACTCGTTATATATATTATATCCTTAGCATTGGTGAGCAGCCTCTGACATACAAGGAGGAACTCTTAAGGTCTCTTAGTATCTCTATCTTGGGTTAGCTTTTAGTGATCAATCCAAGAACATTATGTGATTGTAATTTGATTTAATTCCATAAACATTATTTTTTAAAAATAAAAATAATATTTAAGTGAATAAACAACATGCTACACAACCACCATACCATTTACACAAGCCAATTATGTGGTATTATATAATCCAGAAACAACTAGTATATATATTGAATTTGTAAAGAAACATCGATGAATATATATTCAAATGTATATTGATCAATTATTTTCTATCACATCCTCAATCCCACAACATCTGTTTTGGAATGTGGCCAATATAAATAAAATGGGTTAACTTTTAGATGTAAACATTCAAAAAAAATAAATGAATCGGTTGTGAGAATGAAATAAGTGAAATTTATTAGTGTTTTATATTTAAAAATATTACAAAAAATAACAGTTTTTATTTAGTTCATAAAAGAGATGAATCAACTGATGTAGTTAAATGATGACTAATTATTGTATTTTTCATCTTCTAGAATAGTATAAATGTGATTGGTAGGTGGGATTTAGAATCCTACTATGAGACTAATTTAGGTAATCACAAGAATATAATCCTTACAATTTGGAATTACAAGAACTAAATAAAATTTTCAAGAGCTTATATGATAAATTAAACAAATAATAAAAATTATTAATGAAATGAAATGATATACTAATGAATCAAAAATAGTTATATTACTATAAATAATAACCATTGCTGCAAACCCTATGTTTTGAGGGTGGGGTTTTCCCCCAATTACCTAACTCACCTGAGGTAACCATTTTTTCCAACATTTAATTATATTTTTAAAATAAATGGGTATTGATTATTTTCTTTCCTTGAAATATTTCAGGTTGAAATTTTTTGTGACATATATCTATCAACATCTACATATTGTGTCAGTACGAGAGGTGTCTTGTAAAATATTTATGGTAATTCCCTTCACAGAATACAATTTTAAATAGATCAACAGATAGTTAGTATTTATTATACTCATGAGTTGAGATCTAAGCTGCTAATTATTATCAGTTATATAGATATTGAAATAGTGAAACAAGCTATTTGAACTTCTATACATGGTTTTTAAAGTGTTATAAAGTAAAAATATATTAAAATATTTTTTTCATTCAAAACATATATTATATTAAATATCAATTATTATGAATAAAAATGTTCTAAACTATTATATCTAATGATATTAGCGGAAATAAGTAATAGATCCCTGGCATTATAATAGATTAATTTTTTATACCGCAAAAGAATATTGTGTACCCTATAAAATCATGATATCCATTTTTAGTATTAATATAGTATATTATCAACATTTTACATAAAACCAATCAATTATATGATTTATAATAAATAGAAATTATCATGTTTTGTATTTTTTTCGAGTAGTACTATTTCAAACACTTTATAGATGATGGAAACTAATCACAAATTATAAACTGATGGACTACTATATATTTAAATTTATTTAGGGATATATAATACCATTTTACTATCAAATATTATGATATAAAAAATTTCATTTAATTTAAAAAAAAATTAAATAATCCAGAAAAATAAATGGATATGATTATGGCTATTATATATTTAAATTTATAATGTTTTTTGTAATTCATAAAAAAATTAAAATCTCATTAAATGTATCAATTATGTGTATTTGTTTTTTAATGTATATGCTTTCCTTTATAAAAATAATTAATTAATTCTTTAATTTATATATTTCTATTAATATACAAATACCATAGATAAACCATTTTTAGAAGATAAAGTATACATTTTAGAGATAAATGGGTGGATTACATGGTTTCATGATTTTTAGAAAAATCATGAAGATGTATTTATCTACAATATATTTTTTATTATATAATTTTAAAAAAATAACAAGTAGTCACACATCATTCTAACATGATGTTTTCTCATAATGAATAAAAGTATATTTTTTCCTTTTAAAAGGCTTAATCTATGTTTGAAATATATGTTTGAAGCTCAAAACAACATCAATTTTAAGGCAAAACTCAAAAAATTATCTTTAATTAATTATTGGCGAGTAAGAATTAAAAACACGTCATTTTAAAGTATAATTTAATTAGAATGACTAAAAGGACAAATTTTCAATTTAAAAATGATCATTTAATTAAAAATGTATGTTTCATAATGAAACCCATCTTTAAAAAATAAATTTTTTTGAAATATTAAGAATACAACAATTGATTCCAAATTGATCCATATGGATGAATTATAATTCATTATAATACACGGTGTTTTTAAATTGAATGAAAGTTCTTTTTTTAATTTTAAGTGTTATATAAGTTAAAAACGCAATCCATGTTCAAAAAATTGATCAAATGATATTTTAGTTTTCTAAAAGTATTGGAAATGGTCTTAGATTATGTTTTTTACTTATGAAAATGAATGTTACATCATTTTAACATGTATTGAGGTAAAAATGATTGGAAGTTCATTTTTCTATTTTAAAAGTGTTATCTTGGTTAGAAATAGGTATTATATGCAAATAAAATCTGTATAAAACTTTTTTATTGAGATAAAATATAATAGGAAGATATTCGATTCATATATGACCTATATAGATAAACATTACGTAATTTCCACATGTGGTATGGTAAAATTAATTTTTATTTCAACAAAATAAACTTACTTTCTTAATTAATAGTATCATAATTTACTTTGGTTTAATTTGTTCATATTTTTTTAATATGTTTCATTTTGTGATGAATAGTGAAAAATACTACATTTTAATTGAAAAAATTGTTTCTATCTAACTTATTTATATTGTTATATTATATTATAAATTATTTTTAAAGTATATTTTATTCAATTATACATAAATAAATCCAATTTGGGTTATTGGAATCAATTTCCTACTTAATTTTAATATAAAACTTTTCAAACTTTATAACATCTTCACTTTAAAAATCCTCTTCCTCACCATGTTTACGAGACTAATTTTAAATTAATTTTATCTCATTATTTTTTTATAATTTTAAAAAATGTATTACATGTTTTTAATCATGATTTCCCAATTTAATAAATAGTTCCCTTCAATATTGGGGAAACATGAATAGTAACTTTAGTAATTTGTGTTACCACGATTATTGGAAATCAGGTCATTAAGGGTACAAATAATACTATAAATATTATAAAATGACCCTAATAGTTTACCAAATTTTATTGGATGGTTATTTTTCATCCATTGTAATTAAATTATTAGTAATGTTTCCATTTATGTTAATTTTGATGATATTACAACGTTTATAATATTTTATTCAAAGAGAAATCAAACGTTTCCTACTCTTGTTTTTATCAAGTGATGTATTTTAAATATGGTGTTATAGATGAGATATTTTCACCTATAAATATATTTTTTATAATATATTTAAATTCAATGTGGTAATTTATTTTTAATTTTTTTTTAATAAATAAGTACCTTACAGGATTGCATAGTGATAATGCAGTAATTGTTTAATTAATAGATATATCACGAAAATGATATAAAAATATTAAACTAAATATAGTTTTATTTAATTAATGATAGGAAATAATTTTATAGATTAATTTTACATTTTAATGATATGTTATAATATTTGGTTCTAAGATATCAGGTTTTTTAATTTTTTTTAAAAGTCAAAGAATTTAATATTGTCAAAATTGACGTTAATGATATTTTAAAACAAAAAGTATTTTATGAAATGATATAATATTTATAAATATGTAAAATTTGGGAAAATTATAGGGATATGTTTTAAAATTTCATCTATGATTCAGTTAGTGTACATTTGGTATTTTATAGTAAAAATATTAACCATTAAAGAGTAAAAGTCCAAGTTGTTAAGGTAAGAGTTAAAGTGGTTAAATAAGTGTTGAAACAAAAAGATAAGGATTAAAAAAGATATAAAATATTATCTAATTTTATGTGGATGAATTTATTTCTACTGATAATCATCCTATATTCAAAATAAATCATCTTTAATCATTTTCAATATAAGATTAATTTATATTAATTTATTTATTTATTTGAGAAATTCCAAGATTGCCCCATCCATATCTTATAAAAGGGACCCTATTCTTATATTTTCTTAAAACTTAAGAACATATTTTTTTGGACCAATATATACCCAAATACCTTCCTAGAATACCTACCCATATTCTAAAGGTATAATTTGATGATTAAATTCATCCTTAGTGGTTTTAAGGTTTTAATAAAAGGTTATTGATTGAAGAAGATGGGTATTTTTCAACTGCATGTATTAGTTTTGATTCTTATTCCACATACTTCATCTATTCTACAAACCTGATAAAGTAATAACTCTATTATCCTTCATATATAGAGATTTTATTTTGTTAATTTCATTATCCATATCCATCTTCTATTCTGTAAAATGATAAAATAATTAATCGTTCTTGTGTATGAAGGACCACCACCTTACGAACCGATGCAATTCTTTTTTCATCACCATTTCTAAAGAATAGTTATAATGATGGAATTATTTTCTATATTTCATATTAATAAAATATTTATCATTATTAAAATACAATATATCAATTATGTTCCTATCATTCCATGTACATAAAAAATGATATCGTCCTTCGTTCGTTCTTATGACTTACTGTCTCCATGATTATAACGTAGTTCATTTTCCATATCCATATTTAATGGATAGATTTAAAAGTATAATTTATATATAAAATTTAAAATTATTTCATGAATGTTATTTTATATATTATTGAATAATTATATCTTTGACTATAGACATCATACCAAATTCATTTTTGGACTCATGTACCGAATATCATCAAAATGTCCAATGAGAACTTAAATAATTAACTGTTAGAAAATTAAAATAAGTGATATAAAGGAAATAATAAACTTCAAAAAGTTTCAGAATCAATTAAATAATTAATCTAGGTTTATTATTCAATATGATGAAGAATGTATGTGACGTTTTGGACTCATGGTAAGGGAATTCTTCTCAATTTTATTTCATTGAGTAATATTTTGGATGTTATGACCACTTTTTATTTTATGAGCTATATATAACTACCTTTTAAATTTTATACACTTAATTTATTTACTCTCATGATATTTAATGTTTTTTAAAATGCTACACTTTTAAGATAAAAACATTTCAACTAATTATAATGTAGTAGGGATTTCATAAATCAATTTCTATTCATTGGGATAAACGTATACTTCATTAATTATTCCATTATATGATTATGTATAAAATTATTTTTAAATATAATATATTGTATTTTTTCCTATTTTATGTGTATTAATAGTGAATATATAAAATTTATTAATTTGATTAATGCTCACTTCAACAATATGATATTTTTAAGGGACTCTAACTAAAACATCATTTAAAATGTTTTAAATATTTATTATTATAAATATTTCTCTTCCACGTACATGTTTTTGAAATGATTTATATGATTTATTTATATGTATATGAATTTTTTAAAATGGTAATTATCTAATTTCTAACAATTTTTTTAAAAAATGGAACATTTCTGGTTTTATGTAAGTGACTTTATTTTAAAAAAAACTACTTTAAAGAAACCCCATAATTTTTTTAAAAAAATTACAATATGAATCATTTTAAATTATGTAGAATGAAAGGATATTCTCTCTTTCATGATACTTAAATGTTTTAAAGATTCCTTTATAAGTATAAAGTTATATTTTAATGTAAAATGTTTTAATTTAAGAGTGTATGGATTTTTAAAAATTACAAGTGATATCAAAATGGAAAATTTATTTTCCCCAATAACATTTTCATTTTATTTTTTTGTGTCATGATTATGTTAAGGTTCATTGGGATTATTTTTTAGGTTGGTTGGTTTTGTTATAAACTAAGGATTTCTGATCCTGTTATATCTCTTCAATTCATTGTCTAATGGGACAAAGTTATCCGACTACGGTTCTACTAGGAGATTATATGAATAATTCTATGGTGATTATTCAAAATGTTACTATGATTATTACTCATTATGTGGACAAGATAAATAAATTATGTATAAGTTTGATATTAAAAATGATGTCCCAAGTTACCAAATTATTTTTTATATGCTTTCCTATGAGTTTTCACGAAAATCATTTGATTTTAAAATGGTAATATAATTATCTTTTTGAAATGATGATTCCTTTTTAGGGGGAAAATGTATGATTTAAGAAAATAATTTGTGGGTTTTCAATTGATTAATGGTTTCATTTATTTAGGTCTCTGAGTAATATTTTTTTATAATCCTAAGTTGAAAAAAAAATCACAGATCTTATTGATTGGAAAGGAAAAAAGGAATATTTCATGATGATGATATCTAGGATGTGACATGAAAATAAATCTTGTTTTATTTGAAATGGGTTTCCATTAGTGAAAAAAAAATGGATTCTAAGTATATGTCTCCACCTGTAATCTATGGGTTACAAGGTATGTTTTTTTCTTAGTTCTCAAAAACTATAAACCTAAAAGTACTTTGGGAAATATAAAAGTATATTCTTGCCTAAAGATACCATAATGTCATATGTTCAAAGTCATGTTCATGCATTTGGTATTAGAGTAGGTTTCAGACAACTTTTTGGATTACAATATTTTAATGTTAGGTGTTATTAAGACTTTTAGACTCTATCATGGGTTTACAAGTTTAAGGATTATAATAATTTTAAAGTCTTATATACCCATTTCCAGGTTTTAATTTATTGATTTTGAGGAGATTAATGTTATTTTAGAAGACATTCAGTATTTTGGGAATCCTATAAGATTAATGTAAATAGAATACTACCAGTTTTTATTTTAGAAATAAAAGATTAATTATATTTTGGATTCAAATAATATTTTATTTTGTATTTATGTCAATTCCTCCTATTTATATAAATAATTAGTATAACTTCGAGAATAATTGATTTATGAAATTTTATTTTTTTCGATGAGACTTCATGAGTAATTAAAGATATTTAGAGATAAATTTTAAAATTTATCTTTCAAAAATTATTTAATCCTTCTGATTATGGGGTTTCAATCATAGTCTAGAATAGTTTTGAGTAATTTTTAGGATAGTTAATTGTCAAATAATTTATGTTGAACTATTGGTGCCACTGTTGGATTTTGGTTATTGAAGTAGTATTTCATTATAGAAAGGTTTATTATTTATGGGTAATTATCTTATTTTGTAATAACAATTTTGGTTTGGTTAATTCATAGAGGAATGATGAATATATTGTAATATTTTTTTGGATTATGTGATTATATAGAATTTTATTCTAGTTCTTGATGTTTGAAAAATTATTCTTGGATAAACATAGTGTCGTGAAAAAGATGAGTTTATGGTTAAAATTTGTTAAAGGATGAAACTATAATTTTCAAGAATGTATTTTTCATTATGTTGATAGTATATAAACTAAATAAATTAATACACTTTAGGAAAATTATTTGGAAACAAAAGTATTATCCATTTACTATTATTAATGGCCTTTTAAACCAACACATATTTATAGTTACGTGATGGTTCGATTTCACATGATCATGTGCCCAATCACTATCTATTAGTCCTTTAGAATTATTTTTATCTTCCACTTCCAGGTTTTCTAACATGGAAACTGAGTTATGTGTTATTCTAAACAAACTTTGTACTTCTCATTATCTCTCTTAAAGTGGAAGTTTTATTAATCCTTTTTCTCATTTGATATTTAAATAAAGGTATTCGGAATAGTTGAACCCTAATTACCAAGACCGGGTTTAAATTGTGAGGAGTTAATTTTTAAAATTGGGGGAGAATGTAATATAACATGCTTTTAAAAGGAAACACTATGTTAGATATCGTACAAGATATATCACATCAAGCTTAAACGAACACCAAAGTATTATTATTTAATGTAGAATTTATCACCTAACTCTTATTTTGGAAAAAATAAAAAGGAAAAAAAATATTCTATTTTCACATGTTTATAAATTTTTTGAAAGTCATTAAATATATTTGATATGCATTAGATAATAACTAATACGATTTTTCTCAAAAAAGATCGATTTTTCTAAAAAGGCAGTTTGGCTGCCTTTTAACGAAAGACATGATTCAATACTAAATTTTGACAATTTTATAAATTTTATTTGAACAAATAAACTTAATTATTTAATTAATAGTATCAAAACACACTTTGGTTGAATTTTTTGTATTTTTCTAAAAAATTTCATTTTTTGATGAATAGTGAAAAATACTACATTTTAATTGAATAATGCATATTATTATAATTTATTTAAATAGTTAAATTATATTTTAAATTAGTTTTAAAGTATAATTACATAAATTATACTCAAATAATCCAATTTGGGTTATTTTTTAATATTAAAATAAAATCATATCAAAATTTTAAACATTTTTACTTTCAAAACCTTGCATTCTTACCCCATTTCCGAAACTAATTTTAAATTAATTTCATCCAATTACATGTTTTTAATTTTGAAGATTTTATTAACTATTTCTTTTCATAAGTTCCAAATTTTATATATTGGTCTCTTTTATTTTTGGACTATATAAATATTAGCTTTATTAATTTTTTGTCACCACGGTTAAGTGTAATCAGGTCATTATGGTTAAAAATATTATATTAAATATTATAAAATGACTCTAGAACCTGAAAAAAATATGAAATGATTATTTTTCATCCATAATAATTAAATAAAAATTTATATGACCATTTATGGCCATTTGGATGATATTATACCTTTATAATATTTTATTCAAATATATGCCAATCTTGTCAAACTCTAGTTTTTAACAAGTGAAATATTTTTAATATGTTGTTATATAGGGTAATTTTCAACTCCAAATATTATTATTAATATAAAATATTTATCTTTTTCATGGTATTATATTTTTAATTTTTATGGATGAATTAATTACCTTAAAACCTTTATCAACAATGATGCAATAATTGTTTAATTAATGTAAATATCAAAAAAATGTTTTTAAAATTATTAAAATAAATATATTTTTCTACAATTAATTTCATACATAAATTTTATAGATTAATTTTTCATTTTAGTTATTTTTTAGTGTATTTTTCAAATATATCATATTGTTTTGATTTTTATAAAGTTCATTTTAATCAATAGGGTATAAATTGACATTAATGATATTTTTAAAATAAATAATATTTTAGTAAATGATATTAAATTTATTAAAATCTAAAATTATTTAACTGCTTAGGATGATATTTAAAATTTCATCCTTGATTCATTTGTGGTTCTTTTTTAATTTTAGAGTTATAATATTAACCATTAAAAAGTAAAAGTCCAAGGCTTCATAGTTAGAGTTAAAGAAGTTAAATAAGGGTTAAAATATAAATATAATGATTAAAAAGTATAATAAAATATATAATTTTAATTGGATAAAAGGATTTTAACCCATAATAACTCTATATTATTAACAATAAATATTCATTTTGAATATAAAAGTAAATTATATTAATAAATTTTTTTAAGAAATTCCAAGAGTGCCCCTCCCCTCTGTTATAAAAGGGAACTTCTTCTTATCTTTTCTTCATTCTTAATAACCTATTTGGTTCAGCCAATATCTTATAAAATAAATTCCTATAATACCTCCTCACATTATAGAGGTATTATTTTTTGATTAACACAACCCTTTGTGTTCTTAAGGTGTTAAGTGAAGAAGATTTTCTGAAAAAGTGGTATAGTTTTCAACTGCATGATTTAGATTTGTTTCTCCTTAAAAAGAATTAAATTCTTTTAAAAAATGATAAAAAAAATATCTTTATTATCAACCATATACTGACATTTTTTTATTTAATTTAATTGTCCTTATCCATATCATCTTCTATTAAATAGGATAATAATTAATAATTTGTCTGTACGGTACACTACAGCCTCCCGAAAAAATGTAATTCATTTTCCATAACTTTCTTTCAAGAATAGATATAATGATGTAATTACTTCTTATATATGATATTATTGAAATATTTATCATTATTAAAATATAATATATCATTTATTTTTTCATCACTCCTTGCATAGAAAAATGATAACACCATTCATGCATACATGTGAATTTTCACCTCTATGAAACGATGTGATTCATTTTTCATCAAAACATCATTGGAATAATATATATATGTTTATTTAAATTAATAATATGATATTAATTATATTTTAATCTTTTTTTAATGATAAAATAATACTTAACATTTTCTTTAATGATCATTGAAATATTAACATTACTCATGCGTACTTTCGGCTTACTGTCTCAATGATTGTAACATAGTTAATTTTTCATATGTATATTTAATGGATGTGCTTACAAATATAATTTAGGTATAAAAATGATAATTATTTAATAAATATTATTCTTCTTAGGATATTGTCATGACCCATCCCATGGGGCTCATGCCGTGACTACCTCAAACCCGCCTTCCATAGGCCAGGGGCTGGCGACTAGAACCAAAGGCATAAATCCCTAAAACTAGGAAGGAATTGCCTTTAAAAATTATAAACACACACAAAAGAGTAGCTGGAAGCAATACACTAAGTAAAAATGTATACAAAAGAAGTGCTGAAAAGTAAAGGGGCCGAATGTAGAAGCCCAACTGTAGAGTACAAGTACAACTGAAAAGGGACAAATACAGCTGAAAGGTTTAAAGCATCTCCTAGATCGTCCGTCATGGATCCAACCTGAAGGGTAGGTACATATAGCCTTAACAACACTCCACGTTTTTATGTCTCCTCCGTGTACTGTCACACCATGTGGTCCACCTCCAGGTACCGTCCAATCCTACTACTCTCGGCCTCAGTCAATGTTGTTCGTCGTCTGCAACCAACACAACGAGGTGCGAGAAAAGCCTATGCAGGAGTGAGTATAACGATACTCAGTAGGGACCACAAGACCCTCAAGGTCTCAAAAAATCCAACAAAGATAAACCACAAAGTAATAAATTAATAGATAAGCTCACTTAGGTATATTTCCATACATATACCTAAGTTACCAAGTAATATATCTCAATCATGACTAAAACACAAAGTTATTGACTCAGCTCAATAAGGATTTTTATTATTAAAACTAAGACTGTTGGATAAATTCTCCTATGCCGAGTACAGTGGGCCTGCCACCACAACCAGGCGCTTCCCACTAACCATGGACTGTTGAGGTACTCCTCCTGTTGAGTATCGTGGGTCTGTTGTGCTCACACAGAGGCGCTCCCCACTATAGGTCTACCGCCAACTACCAGGCACTCCCCCAAATAGCATGCAGAGGTACTCCTCCTGTCGAGTACCGCGATTCTACCTCGAACTAACATGCACTCCTCCACCATGGGTCTTCCACCAACTATCAGGCACTCCCCACTGGGCTAGTCGAATCACTCTGAGTCGAATCGGTCAAGCAGTCGTCAGGTCTCTGCCAGCTACAGGGTCTCTGTACTTTGCTCACTCGTCTTTGGGAGGGTCTATTCCATGAGCTACAGGTCAATACTCAAACTGTCACAAATTCCCACATAGAAGTATCTCAAAGGTCCACCTCTTCATAGAGGTCTCAAAGCAATAGATTGTACGTCAAAAAGATTCTCGGTCTGTGAGTTATTAGCTTTTTACTCTCAGGGGCCTAGTTAGATTCATGTATGATCCAACCTGACCATATCTCAACTTTACCCTGAACTCTGGTTGGGTATACTCAAAGGGACCTTCGCGCTCTAAGAAAGTTAGTCCTCCTGACGGTTCGTCAAACGGACGTTCGGTGCAAAAGATATGGCCAAAGAAAGTACAGGGGTCGGTAGTGGGCCTGGGTCCGGTCCGACCCGGTCAGACCGACACGGCCTTAAACAGTCTGACCTAGTCTAGGTCAACCCAGTCAGCAAGCTAAGTTTGGCCCGGTTCGCTGGGCCCAACCCAGCGGACTGCAGGGGCATTTCGGTCCAGTTGTCGTCGCGTGGGCGGCTCGGCCCAGAGGTCGGGGGCCGATTCAGCTAGCGATGTCGCGAAGGATGCCGCAAATAGGATTGGGAGGCCAGTGCGGCTCGGCCGGTTTGTCCGGGAGCCACGGTGCCGCTCGAAGAGTTTATCGGGGCGCGCTAGACGCCGCGGGCAGGTCGGCAGGGCACGCTGGAGGCCGCGGGAATGCCGGGTAGAGCACGCGAGAGTCCACGGGTAGGCCGGTGGGGTGCGCTGGAGGCCACGGGCAGGCCTGTGGGGCACACTGGGGGCCACAGGAAGGCTAGGTAGTGTGTGCGGGAGGCCACGGGAAGGCCGACGGGGTGCGGGAGGCTGCGGGCATGCCAGCGAGGTGCGCTGGGGGTCGCGGGCAGACCGAGCAGGGCGCGCAGGAGGCTGCGGGCAAGCTATCAGGGCATGCTGGAGGTCATGGGTAGGCCGGTGGGGCTTTTGAAAGGGCCCACGGAAGGCCAGCGCCGGCCGGGAGCCGGCGGGCGGTGCGGTTCGGCCCGGGATAGTGGAGCCAATCTGGTCGGAGCGCCGCGTGGGCAGCGTGGTTCGCAGAGGCCGCGGGTAGCGGGGCCTTTTCCTTCGTCGTCTCGTCGCCTCATTGCTTTGTCACCAAGCCATATATTATCATAAACAAGATCGACAGAGGGGGGTTGGGCCATGTTGGTTTGGCCCTCACCCTTTGCATTTAGGGTGGTATCAAGAGGCTCACAAGTATGATGCACAAGAACCCTCGTTCTTCATTTTGAGAGAATGGAAGAACATGGAAAAAGATCATACATAGATAAAATTAAACCACCATCATTGATCTGTCGTTCTTCATTCGTTGACAGAGTCGCGGAAGTTGGTCGTCGAAGACGTAACACGACGGTTGACCCTTCGAGGAAGAAGTTGAAGAAGGATCGGCTTCCTTTATTCTTCATTCATCATTGGGAGAATTCTCTCTTCTCACAATAATCCTCCTTTCCAACTTCCTCCCAAATTCTAAGTGAAAATAATAGAAGAATGAGTTTTTCAATTATTTTGTTGGAACAATAATTCAAAAAGAATAATTCAATTAAAAGGCTCACCATAATTAATTCATGAGAGTTGGCACATTTAATTAAATGTGTTAGATCAACAATTAAAGAGGAGGATTTGGAACATTTAATTAGGGGAGTTGTTGGCACCATTAATTGAGGGGTTTAGTCCCGGGTGGTCCCCACACTGTAACCTCTCATGGGAGGTTAGGTTTCGGTGGGCCCCACCAACATAACCTCTCATGGGAGGTTAAGGTGGGGTGGTCCCCACCTCCAACCTCTACATGGAGGTTTTAACTAACTAGAATAAAAATAAATCTACCACTTTATTTTTATCTAACTTATTCATCAAAACCCAAAAACTAACTATTATTCTGGACCAACTGTCATCGAGGTGAAAGTCTTCTTAAGAGAATACCGGTGTTGCGAGTTCAATGGTGCCCTCGGATTTCAGTTCCAATCACTAGTTCAAAATTTATAAAAACCCGCTCGCATGTTTACTAAACGTACTCGAATAAAACTTCAGAAATTGATTCCAGGCACACCGGGCCTCTGAATCCGGCGCAGTAAATTTTTGTGGACTTTTAAAAATCCCATGTATTAAAAAAATCCCACGGGATTTCTAGGTCTTTACAGATATGATAATGTCCACGTTGAATATAGACATCATACCAAACCCATTTTTGGAATTAAGTACCGAAAATCATCAAAATGACTGACGTGAACTTAAATAATTAAATAATTATTTTAACAGGATAATAAGTTGTTTAAAAAAATAAACTTGAAAAAAATTATTAATAAAGTAAATAATTATCATTTTATCATTATTTATGATGATAAATAATGCATGTGATTTTATGGACTCAATGTAAGTGGATTCATCTCAATTTTCTTTCATTGAGGCATATTATTTAGGTTATACAGCTATATTATTTTTTTAGGAGTATATAACTCAATTTGACATGTATATCATGAATTTATATATTCTTATGATATTTAGTTATTACTCGGTGTTACTCTTTCATAATTAATATGATTGGACTGACTACAATGTAGTGGGAATTTTGTAACTAAATTTCCATTCATTAGGATAAACTTATTCTTCATTGACTACATCATGATATTATTATGTGTGAAATGAAATTTAATTATATATCATATTATTTCCTCTTTTTATGTGGATTTACAACTGAGGCACGTCGTTGATTCGTTGGATTAATCCCCAATTCAGTAATAAAATATTTGTAAAGGATATTTCAACTAAAATATTGTTTTAAATGTTTTAATGTTTTATTATTTTAAATATTTATCATTAATGTCCATGTTTTGAAAATGTATTTTATGAATGTATTTATATGTACATGAATGTTTAAAAATGGAGATTTTTTAATTTCATTAAAATAAAATTCAAAAAATGGAACTTGTTCAGGTTTTATGTAAGGGGCATTCTTTAAAAATCCTCTTTTAAAGTTACTCATTCAACTATTATTACAAAATAAAAAATGAATGATTTTAAATTATGCTATTTGAATAGATTTTCCTTCTTTCATGACGAATTAATTTTTTAAAGCTTCCTCTACAAGTTTACAATTTCATTTTCAAATAAAAAAATTTTATGAGTGGGAGACTTTTTAAAAATTAAATGTGAATTAAAATGGAAAACTTATTTTCGTCAAAAATGTTTTTTATTTACGTAATATGTGTAATGATTATAATATTTTTCTTGGTAATTTTTTATGATTATAGTTTGTTCTAATATAAATCTTAGAAGGGTGAGCTCATTATATCTCTTTAATGTGTTGGGTAATGGGACAGAGTTAACTGGTTAGTTTTCTTCTATGATATCCTAGAAATAATACTACAGTGATTATTCTAAATATAACTATTATGGTTACTCCTTATGTATGTGATAGATATATAGTATTTTTAGGAGTGATATGGAACATGATTTCCCATGTTATCTACTTATCTTTTATATTCATTCTTATGTGTTTTCAAAAAAAATTTGATTTTCAATAGGTAATATAATTATTTTTTTGAAATATTCACTCCTATTATTGGATTAAAATGTTTGTTTCTAGGAAAAAAATTATAGGTTTCATTTTTCTAATGGTTTTAATTCTATTATGTCACCTTCTATCCTTTTTGTGAACATCCCATGTTTAAAATATTTTTCACAGGTCATAAATATTTGTAAGGACAAATAAGATGTCATGATGAATGAATATAAGATGTTTCAAGAAAAGAAATCATGTTTTATTTTAAAAGGTTTTCTTTTTGTGGAAAAAATGGATACTAAGTATGAGTATCTACTTGTAATGAATGGATTTACTGTGTAAGTGTTTCTCCAAGTTCTCTAAAAAACCTGAACAAAAAAGATCGTTAGGGAATAAATAATGTATATTATTGCCTATAATTACTATAATATTATATTTTTAATTTCATATACTTATAATAAATGTAAAATTATTCCCCCTAGAGTAAAGGCTCCTGCTTGGCATCTAAAAGACCCAGGATCGATTCCAGGTAGGGAAGAAATTCATGAATTACTATAGCAGTATTGTAATAGTACTATAGTAGTGGTGGGACTATAGAAGCAGTTACACTGTAGAAGAAGAGGTATTTAGTAGGGATGGTAGCGGAAGAGGTATTATAACTGCCCAGGTACTACAGTAGTACTAGTCACCAGAGGGCCCTTCAGGCCCTAAAATAGGTCTTTCATGTCATTGGGCCTTTAGGCTGTGTAATGGGTCTCCCCCTACCCAGAAAAAATGGGGTCTTTTCTCTTCTTCAATAATAAAACATGTCTTCAACCCCAACCTTTTAAAAAAACCCATGTGAGACATAAATACGGAGAATCTCGAATAATGATGAGATTATCAAATAAACTCTTCCCACTGTAGTAACATGTTAACTGTATACCCTATAAAATAAATGAAATCAAATAAAAAATTAAATATCATCGATATATAGATATTATTGATATAACATATCAAAAGCTAAGTATATACTCCACACAAGTGAAATAAGTGGTCAATATTTCACAAGTCTCACAGAAGTAAAAGTGAGATGAGAAACACTTACCGGAGGTCCAATTTCCTTCATACATGTTATCACCTCATGTATAATAGTTGTAAGGATGTTAATAATTTTTAAAAACCCAAAATCATATTTATAATGTCATATGTTATACTCTTATAACATTTTACCATCATATTATTAATAATATTTCATTATTTTCATTGTATTAGGTGTTAACTACCATTTTTTCTCTTATATGTTTTGTAATTATAGTTTTAGTTATTATGAATAGGATATATATATATATTAACTATATAATTACAATAAATTTATAAATAAAATATTTACTTAGTAGATATATATTTTATAACCATTTATGAATGTTGTACATGGAAAATGAATAACATTTCTTTATAAAGATGGTTGGTCATATGTATGCATGAGTGATGATATCAATACTATAAAGAGTGAAAGGGTAAGTAAGTGGATGATATATTAATTTTAAATAATAAATATCACTTTATATATATCACATATATTTATTAATTTTATTCTTATTACATTTCATTTAAGGTGTATGTGAAAAACAAAGCACATCACTTCGTGAGCCGGTAGTCTGTCGTATACACGAACTATGTTATCGTATTTGAACGGGAATAAAAATTAAAAATGAATACATAATATTAAGATTAATGAAATATAATAATATAATAAATATCATATAAATGTGATAAATCCATTATTATATCTATCCTTTCACGGTGGTACTGGAAAACATACTACATCAGTTTGTGGGGCGGTAGTTCGTCGTGCACACTATCCTTGATTTTATTTCCCATTTGATGGAAGCTAAGTTGTATAAATTGTATCCCATCAACATAATAACTTATCAGTATATTTCATATCTATATTTTATTATATTTTATGTTCTATTAAAAAAATATGGTTGAAAAAAACAGTGTGATTGAATGATCTCTGTTAAGATAATTACTTTCTGTAAGGGAAACCAAATTTATATCTCCTTTTAAAGACCATATGGATTTTCTTTTGGGAGGACCATAATCTCTGGAATATGTATATGTATTTTTTTAATAGATTTTTTTATGTTTTATTTGAGATAAATTTCTTTTGAGGTGTTAGTAAGTGAAAGGAGGGAGTCCCCCTTTATAAGGTGGGAAAGGGAACCCTCTTGGAAATTACAAGGAATTTCCTAGAAAGAATCGAGAATGTTAAAGTTATTCACATTAGAAAGTATTAAAAATTACCATAGATTATAAATTGGTAAGGATATTATGGAAATATTTATATTCAACTATATTTATACATTTTTTTATGGAAATATTTCCCTTATCTTTTTAGTTTGACCCCCGCTAAACCTGTTCTCACCTTAACCATGGTAAAAAAATTACTATTTTTACTATTCATTATTTTCAAAAATTAAGATGAATTTATTATATTATATTTATTATATTTATTAAAAATACTCAATACATTTTTGTATATTCCATTCATATATGTGGAAATATTTAATTTTATCTAAAACCCTCATACATGACGAAAAAGTGTATTTCAATAAATGATTTTTTCAGGAAAAATGAACTTATATTAACTGTATGAATACATATAAACTTTAAATTGATTTAAATTCATATATTTAGATATATAATTTTAAAATTTAATTTAAATCATTACTATATATAGTTTATTTTAATTAATTAAAATGTGGAAACAGTATGCATTTTACTACAATTTTCATAAAAAATGTGTTTTAAACCCAAAACAAAACTTATACAAAAATTTAGTATCAAGATAATTCAAATATAAATTATTGAATTAAATATAAATAAATAATAGTTATTTTAATTATATATAAAATTAAAATAATAAATTTAAATTCAAATTATTTAATTTATTTAAAGTAATGACATTTTTATAAAAATCTGTATTATTCAATATTTTTTGAAAAAAAAATATTTCATAAAAAAAATTTCCCTATGTAAATATCAATATTATTATTTAAAATTGGATTTAATTTTTTAAAATTAATTATCTAAAGTTGATAAAATTTTATTTCAAATTATATGTACAAAGCGTGACTAAACCACCTATTATAAAAATAAATTGTTTCATAAAACATTTCAAATTATCCATATTTTATATCTTGTAAGTAGATAAAAAATAAAATTTTTAATATATTTTTAAGAAATTTACATTTCATATTATATTAATTCAAATTCATACTCTCTAATTCAACATCTAGGTTATAGTTATATTCTATATCATTGTTCGTTTAGACTCAAAGTTTAGGGTTTTGCAAGCGATCAAATAAATGTTTTTAAAGATATATATTATAATGTATTGTAGTGTAAAATTATATTACATGATTGGTGTTTTTTGTAATGTATTCTATTGAATATTATGTTTCTCAATTAAAATCTTAGGGCATCACAACAGGTATTACAAGCTAAAAACCAATCAAACAACTTCAAAATTTCATGAAAATATAGGAAACCGATTTGTGATTAATTTGTGACCTACAAGAATGAACTTAATAGTATTTTGACACATGTATTCATGAGAATTATTTGATGTTCATTTTTTCTTCTTAACTAATTTTAGAGGTAAATATTTGTACACTACATTCATTAAAATAATGAAATGATCCCATATTCTAAAAAAAATCTAGAAAAATATCTTTTATGGATTTTTTATCCTAAACAATAATTTATTATTTAAAATAAATATATGTTAATTTATAATAAAAAATTTATTATTTGTTTAGTTTTGAATTATTTAGTGTTATTAATAAAACAAATATGTTTTATAATTACTTATATAGGCCTTTTATTTCAATTATAAGGACATTTATTTAGTATATTAAAAAAATATTGGTTAATGATTCACCACTAGGGTATTCATAAAGTGATTTAGTTTGTTTTTAGTTATATATCCAATTTTTTAAAAATTCTTGTAACTATAATTGATACTTTTAATATAAAACATCTATTATAATATATTCAAATATATTAATTATTGGAATTATATTACTATATTTTAATTTTTGGTATCACAAAATTTTTTATGTTACCACACTTACATGTGGTTTCATCAACTGAAAAAAACATTTATTTCTACCAAAATTTGATAATAATGTTCATTTTTTCTTAGAATGATAAATATTAACACATTTTTATAATTGATAAAGGTATTTTCTATCATTGAAAAAAATATAGTATTGAGAACAACCCTATTGGGAGATTCCACACTCTGAATAAGCATAAAAATAAACACCAAATAAAAAAAATATTTCGATCAATATAATTAATGAATAGTATTAAATATGATACATAAGGGTTTTATAGAGAAGTTGAACCCATAAATGGAAAATCCTCAAAATGGATAAAATCGATTTAATCCCAAAATAAAACCCTCATTAGCTTAAAAATTATATGAAAAAAAATTAGCATAATGATTTTTCATGAGAATATTATAAAAGACTAGTAATTAGTGGTGGTTTATAATAGAAGGTGAAGAATAACCACTGCAATTTTATTCCAAAAAACATTACAGTGGTTTATAATAGACCGCCGCTTAATATTAAATAAAATTAAAAAAATAGTAGAGGGTTTAACCACTGTTGAAATAAGTGTTTTTTTCTTATTTTATATATACTATAAAATCCCTTCTAATACACACACACACATCTATATATATAATTAAAAATCCATTTTTGATGATGATAATAAAAATTATTTAATTAATTAATAACTAATTTCTTATTTTAGCATTGGTTTAAAACTTCATCCAAAATATATATTTTCTTAATAAAAACTATGTTTTTTAATATAAGAATGATTACATCTGCCACTGCAGAACACAACATAATGAAGAAAACTACACTAAACATGTAGGCCTAGGGACTTGAACCTGCGACCTACCCCCCCCCCAACCTAAATCACCCCATCACAAATAATAGGGTCACTAAGATTGTTGATAATTATATTTTTTTGTGTTTTATTACAATGAACTCACCTGGTCTGACACGTGATCCCACGACTTCACCCCATTCCCCTGAGACACTTGATACCCCATACTCATATAGGGGAAAGGAGTGTTGATATTAATTTATATTTGTATGTAAATGTGTGTGTGTAAACATATAAGTTTTTGTATGTGTGTGTGTGTCTATATATGAAAATATGTATGAAAATATAATATATATATATATATATTTGAAAAATATATAAATCTGAATAATATAAATATATATAATTAAACATATTTAAATATGTATTTAAATATGTATAATTTTTTGTATAGTATATACTAATATATATATATATATATATATATATTATGTTTGTGTGTGTGCATGTGTTTATTTGTAAATACATTATATAAATGTATTTAAAAATACATTATACACTATAATAAAATATTAAGTATATATAAACATATATAAATGTATTTGTGAATAAATTATATACATAAATACATATAAATTTATCTATGAATTATGTTTTTAAATATATTATAAGCACAATATATAAATATAATACATCATATAAATATATTTAAATAAATTAAATAAATTGGGTTAAAATTTAGTCTTAAATTTATTAAAATAAAGTATTTATATAATAAATACATTATACATATATAAATATAATAATTTTATTATATAAATAGAATATATAAATACATAAAAAAATGTTACATAAATGTATTTAATAAATTGTATTAGTACATTATATATAAACATATAAATACAATATACAATATAATTAAAAATATGTATATATATAAATGTATTTAAATGTATTTAAATAAATTATATAAATTGATTATATTAATGTTATTATAATAAATACATTATATACATATAAAAATAAATTTAGAAATTATTATAAAATATATATATATATATACATATAAATATATTATAAGTGAATTTATATATATAACAGTTGCAATCATGTGGTTTTTTGTTCAGTTTTTTAGCAATTAGTGTTGAATGAAGTTAAAAATTAAAATATATGAATGAATCTAATTTAATTCAAGGGTAAAGAGCTCAAAAATAACCAATAGTTATTCAAAAAATAAAGGGATGAAGAATATATAAAAGTTATTTTGTAAGAGGAGTTGAAGAATTCTATGTGTCACAATATGAATAGTAGTGTTTTTATAAGTTATTCTATAAGTGTATATGAAGCTCAAAATATTCATGAAATTGTTTAAAAAGAAGTTTGGAAAATGTAATTAAGGTGGAGTTGTTCCAATAGTTATTCTGGGAATGGTTAATGTTTCATAAGTTGGTAGTTCTATGAATTTTGCATTGAAAGTAATTAAATTAATTCCAAAAGTTATTTCTTGAATTAGAAGTCTAAATGGTGACCTTTACTTGAAATCTATCAAAGAAATGGATCACCCTATATATGTAAGAGATAGTTTCTGAAAAAGAAGTGAAAAAGAAGAAGGGATAAAGTATCTCAGTGTAGTTAAGGGTAACCTTGATAAAATGTAAGGTTCGTCATTTAAATACATAATGGTAGTGAGTACTAAGTATGAAGAAATATAGAAAAGGAAAAACATTCATTGTCATAACCCCTCCCCCAAAAGGTACCCTTCGCCATTAGTTAGATATGGGAGATGGTGACTTCTTGATTCCCACCTCTTGTCGGCCTCGAGTTGGTGATGATCACCAAGGGTATATCATACATAAAAATAAGAGGACATACCATCTAAAAGAACATGCATAAGAGAGAGAAAAAATAGATATGCCAATTAAATCATTCTCATAAAAATAAATGTGATCCCATGTGCATACATGTAATTTCATACAAGACAAAAACAACATGAAAGATAACTACCGGCACCAAAAGGATAAACTTTTAAGTGACCATGATCAAGTACTATCCATAACGATATCCAACCTACTCTAGATAACCTAAAAAAGATTAAATGTACATGGTTTTAGAATAACTTGTATTCTAAAAAGATTACCCCATGTATCCTCTTACAAAAAATATAAATAAAGCAAACTAAAGCCTAGTGAACAATTAGTGAAACTAACTCATCACCTAAACTGGTATACTATGTTCCCAACCTCACTATGGGAATATATCACTTATTAACACATACAATATATCATATATTATAGTAATTAAACAACATGGGTACACCACTACCACTTCCCCTCTGGTTTGTTTCTCTTTCCCAACTTTTTACATCCTAAGACATCTATATCCAAAATAATCCAAAACATAAACACCTGGTCTATTTATCAAAACATGCATCTATTACATCAATTAATCCAATCATATCATCCACATCTCCCTATAGTAACAGATTATTTTATGGGATCCACCAGATAACATATGTCATTTGTCATACATCAGGTATTATACCTCATGACATTAAGCACGTACAGAAAATAATGCACCTCAAGCCATAACATACCATACACATCATACCAATAATAATATTTATAATACTATATATAGATATACATCGGTGTTAAATAACAAAAAGACATTATATCCCACTTTAAACATATGTGGGAAACCAACCACCATGCATACCATCATGTAATACTACCAAGAGAAGATAGTGGGCCAGAGGAGGCAGTCTACCATCCATCCTCACCACCAGGATGTTGGGGAAAACTCCATCCTAGATTCCACTAGGATTCAATCACCCTACCAACATGGGTGGGGTAGCATATAATATCACAAAACAAACATGATACAATATAGATCAAAACCACTATATAGTCAAGAATATAATCCTATGTTCAACTCCATATAACGTCACTCGGACACCCAGTTTCCACTGTTAGGGACTAGATATCCTATAAGCACATAATAATTAAGGGGGAAATATTAAATTAATTATTTCTTCAATTATCCTTTTGTTAATTAATTATTTATTCTATAATAAACATTAATCCAATTAAATTTCATTAACTATGAATTAACATTGATTAAGACACACCTCACTATCCTCAATAAAATCACATTCACTCCTATAATAATTATATCGAATTTCAGAATGAACTAACCCTACGTGTTAATACATTTATTATTATTTTTTCCATTCCATAATTATGTGTACTCTTGGGTAAAATCCTAAGCTACCAACAACATAGTTGTAAAACCAAGAACATCTTTCCGCCTAAAGGAGTGGGGAAATTAATGTAGATAAATAATAAACTCAGTTATTCTCTCCTTGAAATATAATAACAAGCATACATCCTAGATTTCAACTTCACAACGGGTAATTCCATCTTCAACCCATGAAATCATCAAGGTTCCGTCCTTGACACCATCATGTAATCACCATGTATATTTCCATCATAGGCATCAACTACTGTTAAAACTTCATGTGTCCCCTTGAATATTTCATCAACCATCTTAGGATCATATCGCATCACATAAAAAGGTTGACATCCATAAAACAAAAAAATGGAAAAAATGGAAATTTATTTTTTGAAATAAGGACCTAAAAACATGGAATTTAGCCTTCGTATGCAAACTGTCTCACATGGCCCTAGGCATGCAGCCTTCATAAGTAAAAGGCCATTGTCTCGCCAAAACATTATCATTATCAGAAAAAAAAAACTAGTTTTATTCCATATTGAATTAGATGATTTAATTATCACAGGTTACATCATAGGTAACCTAAGGAATCATCTATAATAACATATTGTAATTATTTGAACATTATCTTAGCATTAATTATAGTTTCAAAAAATAGGGAGAAGAACCATTATCATTCATCATGTAGTTTATTATTATTCTCAAAAACAAACTTTTCAGCTTCCTGTTCCTTAACCAATTTCATCCAAACATGGATGAACAACATTAATCATGCAGTAAACTTGCATAAATTTTTATATAAATTAAAATAAACACCAAATTAACTAAACAATACTCTATTTAATTCATTATACAACCAAAAAATTATTACTATATTTATTTTATTTACTAATTTCATCAAGAAAAAATATTAATCCAAGAATAAAAAGCATGCTAACAAACAAAATATAGATATAATTTGATCTTTAAAATCACGAGGCAAATCATTATCATGATGGAAGATCAATGATACAAGATTTATATGAAAATAAAACAATTCCATTATTTACTCTGATTTATCTTCATTATGTTAAATATATCATTATCCAAATGGATAAACCATGGTCAATTTATTATTTCATATAAATAAATATGAGAATCAATGGATCCCATGCCTCAAACATCCAATATTCTTAGTACAGAAATGGAATTATGAAACGGATCTTTGACCACTTCTCCCATGAGGAAACAATTATCTCAAAAGGATATCATTCCATAAACTAGTAGAAAAGTAAAAAAAAAGAGAAATTCATTAAAAATAAAATAGATCAAACACCAAAGAATGGAAAGAAAAATGGGAGGAAAGTGAGATCAAACTGAGAAATAACCACAAGATAGGAGAAATAACCTACCTTGGATAACCACATATTGTTATCTAGAATTATGAGACTAATACTAATATAAGTGGAATTCAATGGCCTTAGAAGATAACTCATAGCTAACTATGGATCTGGAGGAACTAGTGGGGGAAATGTGGGTTAGAGTTCCTCATGGGTATTTATATACAGATTTGTTTTTATAAGACCATGGTATAGCACATAAGACCACATTGTAGGACTTCCCGACGTAGGAAATACAATGGTACAGCCTAACGGGCACCGTCGTAACCCCCATGGTCAAAAAAACATCCAAAAATATTTCTGCCCTCCATAACAAAGATCCAGTATACACAAGGGGAGGGTATATAGTGAAACTGAATCTACATGCTTTAGATAATACCTCAAATGGAAGAACCTCCCTAAATTTTCCTAGAACAACAATCAGCTCCATGTCAAAATGCTCAACCACTAAGAATAGTCTATACTAAATCCAACCACCACAGTGCTGCCACCTCCAATTTTAAAGTAGCCTAAAAAATACCTACCAATCACCTACACCATGATATAGAGACCATGTGACATATTCCTCTCTTATGGAATAATCCATGGCCCCACACTATAGTCTTTCATAAAATAGTAGTGGCACCTCCAACCCCCAACTCTCCAAACACCTTGAAACCTCATCTAAGATCAACAAACACCCAAAACACTCAATGAAAATTGATTTTAGGATCTAGTAAAATACATACGGTTCCTCTAAAACTATTCTCATACATGATAATTTTAAATCATTCCTAGAGAGAAAATGATAATCCAAACAACCATAGTACGAGATATATCTTATGAATCTCACTACTATAGGATCTCAACTGCCTCACTTAATGGAAACAAGAATAAAACCATAAAAAAGAAACAACCACCTCCAAAATTATCTCTCGGGGGGAGATACCTCTCAAACTAGAGTAAATAAAAAATAATAAAACAAGAGACAAACCATGTCATAAACCAAAAAAGGTTGATATCAAAAAACGAAAAACAATACAATTGAATTGATAAACAAAAAATAACTCAAGGGAATAAAGCGTATCTCTGAGTCATGTTCCTAGGTTCTCTCCTCCATTCCACTATGTTCCCACAAGACATAAACCAAAGGAATATAATTCCATTGCAACACCTCCTCCTAACCATCCTAGATCTCTATAGGTCACTCCTCAAAGGTTTCATAATTATTAAAATCAATCTGACCCCCATCTAATGATATGAGAGTCGTCATTCATATTATAGTGAAGTTATCACACATTAAAGGCATCAGTTAAATAAGTTATCTATGGGGGATGTGTTATCTAATACACCACATCCCCAATGTGAGATGACACCTCCAAAATCCCAAAAAAAAACTAGGGAGAAATCTTAATCCCGTAATCAATCCTTCCCTTCCCCTAATGATCTTGCACTTCTTTTATTCTTCCACATTTCACAAGAACCATATTTATAATGACCCATAATTTTATCAATTGAATTTATCATCTTATATTTTTTTTATAAAATACATACATCACATAGATAAGCTAATAAAAAATTATTTTTTAGAAATTAAAAATTAAATAAGTGGTATCTATAGAAATTAAAGACCCAATACCAATAGAATTGTAACTTGTCTATTGGAATAGTAATGTGACCATTTAGAATAGTAAACCAAAAAATAGAATAGTAACCTAACTAATGAAAGTATAAATAATATTTATGTATCTTATGAATGAAAATATAATATATTTATATCATTTAATAAGTAAATAAATATTATAAAAATGATAAATTAAGTGTTAGTATCTTTGTGAAATGTAAATTATTATTTACAATTTTATAATTAATATATTGATTTAAATGGAAATATATTTTCATAAAATAGATTCATAATTTAATTTTTTTTCTTGTTATTATAATATAATTTTATGAGACAATAATTAATTTTTCGAAGGGTGAGAAAAATCAGTTATAATTTTTAGGTTGATATTTTTAAATTAGTGATGTTTTTAATTTAAAATTAAATATCTGATATTTAGAAAATTATTTTATTAAAAAAATACCATTTTTAAAGTCGTCACATATAAAAATGGTTCAAGTGAATTTTTTTTATTTTTCTAAAATAATTTATTTTTTGTGAATTGTGAAGTGCAGTAACTTGTGGTATTTAACATTATAAATAAATAATTGAATTGTTTATTCATAGTTGAGTCATGAATGATGTAAGTGTCCATTATATTGAACACTTATTCTCTATTTACTATAAGTATTTACAATAGTCAACACAATCGATATTCTTCAGCCAAAATAATATGCAAATGAATAAAATATTCAAAACACCCCTCTCCTACCACTATAAATACCACCCCTCACTACCTCTTCTCCTCACACCTTATATGACAAGGTTATTTAAAATATTGTTACCAATTATTATCCCAAACCACATCCTAATATTATTTTCATGATGGTATCACCAAAAGGCCATATGCAAGGGCCTAATAGAGGTTCTCAAACAGGCGACACTCAAGACTTAAAACAATCCCCCTTTCTCTATTTTTTTAATTTCCTATAATTTTCTAACCTCCCCTAGAAAAAGAAACATGATAACTCTATTATAATATATATACTAAAATTTTATAGTTTTTATAGAATAACAATCATCAAATCTCTTTTTTTCTCATTTTTTCTGAAAATGAAAACATCGATTGTGAGGTTATGATTTCCCACCATCATGGTTGATGAGTTTTAATTTTTCATTACCTCTTTAAGGATGGTAATAAAAAAAATTGTGGTTAAACTATATTATAATATGGGAATTAAAACTTATTAATGTTCTGTAACCATTATAAAAACATATTATTAAATAAAATTATTCTAATTCTTGATGGTAGTAAAAACCACAAAAATAAACTAATCCTTTTGTTATCAATGTTATATCAAATGAATCAAACTCATGTAAAAAATAAAATTATAAATGGGACCATTTAAAATTATTAAAATAAATTAATACCGTATCATTCTAGATCTTTATTTTCCATCCATTTGACAAAAAGTTTCGTAATTATAAACAAGAGAACCTACCACAAAACCATGAAACAAACACTTCAAACATGATGAAATTAAACACTATAAGTCAATGAAATGGCCATAAATGAACAAAATTAAATTATCGAAAATTAAATAAATCTATAATAGGTTTAGAGTTCATTAATAAATAGATTTAACTTTATTTTAAATTATATTAATTACTAGTGTATAACACTTTCATACATAAGGTATGGGATTCTCTCGAAACCTCCATTTTTCTTTTGGGTTATGATTTTTCTCTCTTTAAACCAATGTAATTATTAATTATTCTTAGTTACTCTTCAAAAATTATGTTTCTATGGCCCAAAAAAATTTACCAAGCTCAATTTTTCATTCATATATGGGGAAATAAATATTTTATAAGGTTCTTTTTCAATTTCTTTTGATAAGCAAGCTCGATTAGAGGGAACATCCCAATTTCTCACTCATTTTCAAGTACACTCCATACTATATTTTAACACGCCTTTTTTTTAATCACTGGTTTTATCCTAAAAAAATTCTTTGATAATTTTTATTTTTATAAAAATAATTATTTATTTTTTTATTTTAAAGACTCTTTAATATTTTCCCTTGAACCACACTAATGGGGTTCATTTATAAAGTTTATTAAAGACACTTTTTACATGGTTTCACATAATTTGGACATAATTTATCATGATATATACCTATTTTTCAGTATGAATTTACAATTAGGACTTAATTATTTTCTTTCTTGAACACTATTATTATATGCCCTTTCCTTATGCCTTGTGACATGTTTATGACACCCAATTCCTTCCATGGGTAACCCTTATGTTTGATTCTTAATGTGTCACACATATCCATAACCATGTTATGATGGTTGATCCAAGATTTCTCTTCAATGGATTGGGTAATTTTTAGTCTCATGAGATATTATGCTGGGATAGGGAGTAAACCCGATTCCATTATGGGACTTTGTCCACCATGTGTTATAGTTTTGATAGTTTTCCTTGACTCATGTTTATGTCATGTTATATGTTTCTTCTTCATTCCTATGTTATCATGATTATATAAACCCATGATCTATATGTTATTCTCCCACAAGTATATACATATTACCAGAATTTTTTTTCATCACGTTATCCTTTAAACCCCATTTTTTAAGATTATTTTATATGTTTTTTCCATCAGTGGGATTTTTAGATCATCCCTTTTGTCTATGTTCTCCACAAGTTATCCTATAAAAATGAAAGGGCTCAAAGGAAGTTAGGAGCCAACAAGCTTGTACTGGAGTGGTAAGGGCTCATGCTTGGCATCCAAGAGACCCATGTTCAAAATGGGGTGGAAGCGAATTTACAGTGTACTGTAGAAGGAAGTAGTGGTACTATAGCAGCCACAGTAGCAATTACTGTAATAGTTATTGTTTGGTATTATAGCAGTTTGAACAATTCACCCGATTTGGGATTTCAGGCCACTAGTTTGGGCCTACAGGTCTCAAGGGATTTCGGTTCATCAAAGGCCTTCGGGCTATAGGGCCTTCGGGCCACGTAGACCATGGAGTAGCCCAGTTCACACAGAATAGGCTCTAGAAAATGATCATAACCACAAGAGTAGTAGCCACCAGAAGCAGAGCTAAAAATATTGGAAGAGTGAGAGGGCATGGTAGCCTCCTTCGGAACTAGGCACCACGCAAATTTGTACAGGGCAATGCTAGTCGATCAGTAATGCAAGGTGGGGAGCTAGGTGATCAATGATGCAGAATCTGGGGAGGGCAGTTCAAGTGGGTTGGGCCTCCAGGTCATGTTAAGGCATGGTATGCCTCTAGGCCTTTGGGTCATGTTTTTCGGATCAATCGGGCCTTGTTCCTTAGGCCTACGGGCCATACATGGGTTCCCTTTCAACCTTTAAAAGGGGGATTATCCACAATAAAATAAAAAAGAAGTCCATTGATCCATTCAAGAAAAAAAGGAAGTTAGGATCTCATTATGGATTGTTAATATAATTTCTTTTATTGTATTTCCATGTTTTCAGTTTTATGTACCACCTATTCAAATGAAACTGGACTTTACGATCCTTATTTTGTATTTGATGATTAATTAAGATTAAAATCATGTAATAATATGTGTAAATGGATTATGTCATTATAATATATATCATATTATATACTAGTTTCAGCCAAAGAATTTAGCACTCTTAGAATCTATTCCTGCAAAATGGATAATGTAATAGTTAGCTTTACAAAACATCAAATTGTTTCGAACCAACGGTGAAGAGAACAATATTTTTTTAAGATAACTAAACTGAAGGATGCGGCCTCACCCATGTACCTCAAAAATCTAGGACATAAGAACATGACATTTCCTCAAGTTTCTAGATTGTATATTATGTCTAAAAGTCCATCCACTGATCAAAACCATTATTAAGGAATAATTGGGATCCAAAATCATATTAGAGACCTCTCCTCACACTAGAAGTGAAACGAGGATCACAATATTATAATTTCATACTCAAGAATCTATGGATTCTCACTACATCCACCATGTAATTCTTTGAAAAACACTTCACTAAGATCATATCATTGATCATTATTAAGGAGGTTGGATTTTTTAAAAGATCCACTCTTACCCATATAGCATCATAACCTCATGGGTCTCGATGTTAGCTGGTAACTAAGTACTAAGTGATTCCCTATTAATTCCAATAAGGTATATCTAACAGCTCGAGAAAACCACCAGGAACTTGGTTCTCATCCATCACCTTCTGGGTGACTAAACATTGAGATACAAACATTGCAACTTTATGCTTCATCCTGGGCCACCAAAACATACCTCTCAGATCTAGGTACATCATTTTCACACCATGATGTACCACCATGGGTGAGCTATAGATATCAAAGATAACCTCTCATGAATCATCAAATGTATGATAAGCCTCCATTATAATAACACTTGGTACTTTTAATTCATAGACTAACCATCAGGACATCACCAAAAACAACTCGATATCTACAATCCTCCACATTAGAATCCACCACCTGGGACTCATCCACTTGTTTAACCAAAGATTAATGCACTATCATATGGAAAAGACAATCTCTATATAAAACTTCTCTCATATCAATATTAATTAACAATATATATTCCCAAACACTCTAATAATCCTATGATTGACAAATAGAATAACAACATGACTTCTTACTCAACACATCTTCCACAAAATTACACTTTCCTACTGTATATAAAATATCAAAGTCGCAATCCTGTAATTATTTCATCATTTGTCTTTATCAATAGTTTATTTCATATTGGGAGAACACATACTTGAAGCTCTTATTATGAGTAAAACAAACAAAATTCTCATCAATGAGGTAATGTCACAATTATATTAAGTCAAACATAGTTACTCCTAACTCGAGATCATGGGTTCCACAGTTAAACTCATGGGGATATAAATTTCAAGACGAGTCAGAAAAAACCAATATTTACTTCATCAAAAAAAAGATGAACCCAAGATGTGAAGTACCATAGAAAACATCAAACATAACTCCCTCTGCTATAAGACAAATGACTGGGGTGTTGATCAACTTCTCATTCAGGTACTCAAAAGATTACTAACATTGGACAGTGTAGGTTTCGGGCGCAGCCGAAGCATGGTTGGGATGGAAACCAACATTGATTTTTACCATGATCAAAGATTATTCTGAGATCAATGTGATGATGAATTCCAGTCTCCATGGAATAAAATCAATGATTATGATAAAAAAGGAAGAGGCCCAAAACCTTCAGAGAGGATCATGCACATAATGTTTATAATTAATTTAATTAATTTCATAATGAAAAATAATACACGAATATTTGGTATTTTTCTTCATTAATGATGTTGATCGCCCAGAATAACCCTTCAAGATTATCTCGTCGTTCTTATAAGGATCCAAACTAGAATCCCTCAATCATGTTCCACACGTGCTCTGATGGCCTCCAATTAGCACTGCACATTCTCTGGGTGCAAGCGCAGTGAAGCGAGTGTCTTGTGTTGGTCATTCTTGATTTCTTATTCTTTGGAATTTAAGAACATATATCATTCTTGAGAGGGGTAGTAAGAGGATTTGATAGGAAAATTGTTTAGCTCAACAATTCTCAATTCACCGGGTGTACAATTCGGTGTCGTGTGGTGTCAGGAATAGTAGGCGTACTTGTCTATTTATATGCATGGAACAATAATTACAATATTTAATTTTATAATAGCACTTAAATACATTCATTATCTTAGAGAAAACCCATGCTTGCAAAAATAATACCACGTCATTATTTATGGTGCGCCAACATGAGCAAAACGGAATTATAAATAAAATTTTGTGTCATAAAATAATAGCAGTATCATTGTTATTTTAACTTATGCCAACTAGTTTAATAAATATTTTTCATTCAGAAAATAATTATTTTACCACCAGAATAGCCTTGGTCTTCTTGAACTCCACATCCATTTATTGAACACCCAAATAAATAAATAAATAAATTATTCTCTTAAATAAATATTTTATTTAAAAACTAGTTAATAAATATTTATTAAATGTTCAATAAAATAAATATATATATATTGTGTAATTTATGCGATCATTTTAACTTGGAATAAATTATTCCATGATCCTGAGAATAATATTTATTTCATTAATTAAATTCAAATAGAACTTAACTGAGACCACAAAAAAACACTTAGTGTATGACCCTCTAGGATTCTTTCTCCTTGGCATTAGGCGAGCTTGCCTAAAGTCTAAGTGTACTGTCTAGAAACATGTCAATTCACCCAAGAGAAAGAACGTAATGTCGCAACAATGACATCAACATAAGAATTCTCACTATGTAATATAATCCTTTTGTCATAACATCTCATCAAGCAAGTTTCGTGATAGTGTCATCAACGTTTATGCTTGACATGTCGTTCTTTTACTACATGAAATAAAATTATCGTTACACCATGGCCACAGAATTTCACATGACGGTTCTATTTCAATCAAATGGTCAAGATATCAAATTCTATAAATGGAAGAGACAAATCCTTCCTTGAATTATCTATTAATAACATGACACTCATGATGCACCCAACGTACCCTAATTCCCACCAACTATATGAGTGATGGTTTTCATCAATAAATCAAAGTGTGTCAGTCATCACGCATATTAATAATAATATTAAAGTTTAAGGATCATTACACACCCTCGCAAATAAAAATATCTGTTGACAATAAAACATGCATAATTTTTACTGGGGGTTATGTTCTCATAATCTTCTGTCTTGGATATTACCAAGTGCGATCTTAATGAGAGGAAGTCTCATCTTCTTACAAGTACTCACACTTAACGGTATGCATGCTATGTGTCCCATCATAGTTTGGAATCCAACTATAGAACTATATTTAGGAATATGGTTATAGAATTTCAAGGTTCTCATCATAGTGGGGAACTATCATGACCTTACCAATGTAACAAATACTCTAGGAAATTATTACATCATAGTCATACAGAACAATGAGCAATATGTAATAATATGTTTAATATTTAAATACATTAAATTTCCATGTAATCAAAGTAAAACTAGTTGGTTCTAGAACACCAACTCTTACAAACTCCCACTTGTATTAGAGCCAACTGCCTATGAATTTCAGTTTGCAAGACCACGCATGGAGATCATGTTTTTGCTGAGTCAAGGATTTAGTAAAGGGGTCAGCCACATTGTCTTCCATGGAAGTACTACTCAATACAACTTCACCTCTCTGAGAAAATCCCTCAAGAGATGATAATTATGAATTATTTTCTTTGTCCACTAATGTAACCTTGGCTCTTTTGCAAGAGTCACCGCTGCAGTATTTTCACAGTATAGTGTCATGGGATCTTTATTGATAGGTATTTCATCCAACAATTGGATGAAGATTTTCATCCAAACTACTTCTTTAGCTACCTTAGAAGCTGTGATATACTCAGACTCTACTGTAGAATCTTCTACCACACTCTTCTTTGAGCTCTTCCTGCTGACTGCACCTCCATTCAAAGTGAAGATGTATCATATTTGTGACTTCATGTCATCTTCATCAGTCTAGAAACTACCATCTTCATATCATATGATGACTGTTTCTTCATCTCCTCCATAAAATAGGAACATATCCTTATTACACCTCAGATACTTTAGGATAGTCTTGATTTCCATCTAATGGTGGTCACCTGGGTCATCTTGATATCAGCCAACTACACTCAATGTGTAGGTGACATCCTACCTAGTACATAGCATGGCATGCATGACTGGACCAATCGCTGATGTGTATAGATTCCTTGCCATTATATTTCTATCCTAATGTGTCTGAGGATACATTTTCTTGGAAATATGAATTCCATGTGATTCTGTCATAAATCCCCTCTTGTATTTTCCATACTAAATCTCTCCAGTATCTTATCAATGTATGTAATATGAATTAGGCCCAAAAATCTCTTGGATTTGTCATGACGGATCTCAATCCTAAGAATATATGTTGTCGCGCCCATGTCCTTCGTGGAAATGCCTGGATTCATCCATTCCTTAATAGATTGTAAGATTGGTATCTTGTTTCCAATAAGTAATATGTCATCAACATATACTATTTGGAAAACTACTACACTCCCACTAAACCGTTTGTAGACACAAGTCTCATATTTGTTCTTGAAAAAACCAAATTTTATTATGGCTTCATAAAAATGAATATTCCATGACATGGATGCTTCCTTTAATCCATAAATGGATTTATGCAACTTTCATACCTTATTGGAATCCTTTGGAGTCATAAACCCTTAAAGTTGTGTCATGTAGACATGTTCCTGGAGGCTCTTCATTAAGGAAGGCTATTTTGACATCTATTTTCCAAATCTCATAGTCATGGTAAGAGACAATGGCCAGTAGAATTAATCATTTCAACAGATGAAAAGGATTCTTTGTAGTCAATGTTATGATTATGTTTCAATCCTTTTGCAACCATTCATGCCTTATAGGTGCTGACTTGTCCTTCCATTTCCAGTTTCTTCTTAAATACCCATTTGAAACCAATAGGATTTACAATAAATAGAGGATATACAAAAATCCAGACTTAGTTTTGGTACATGGAATCCATTTCAAAATTCATGTCATTTTTTCACTTGGAAACATATGTTCCATTTACTGCTTCCTTGTAGGTTTGAGAATCATTATTATCAACTAACAGTGAGTCACCATCCTCAGAAACTAAAAAACCGTATAGTTTTAGTTATATAACCTCTCTTTTACTCCTACGCATCACTTGTGTCTCTGGAATATTTATTTATTCCACAGGGCTTTGTGGAATCTTTTCATGTACCAACTCTTGTGTTCCTTGAGCCTCAACTTCATCGAAGTCTATCTAGCCCCCACTATCTCTATTGGATATGGTCTCCCTCTCAAATAATATATCATGTCTTTACACTATAACCTTTTATTTTGAGGGTTTTTATAGGTAATATCCCCTTGTTTCCTTGGGGTATCTTATAAAGGTACACTTTGTTCCTTAGAATGCTAGTTTGTTACCTGAAGAGGCCATAACAAATTCATCCCTTCCCCACATATGTAAATTCAGTAATATGGATTTTTTCCACTCCAAAACTTGTATGAAATACCATTTATCAATTTAGTTGGTACTCGGTTTAGTATTTGTGCCACTGTTTGTAATGTATTTCCCTAAAAGGATAATAGAAGACTCGCATGACTCATCATTGATCTCACCATTTCCAACAGGGTGTGGTTCCTCCTTTCACTCACACCATTCCACTAGGGAATATATGGTGGAGTGATTTGGGAGATGATCCCAAACTCCTGTAAGTAATCAATGAAGTCTTTATTAAGATATTAACCACCTTGGTCTGAGTGGAGTTTCTTAATCTTTTTACTAAGATGATTCTCAACATCATTATTGTACTCTTTAACCTTATCAAAAGAATCTCACTTATACCTCATTAAGTAGATATATCCATATCTACTAAAATCATTAGTAAAATTTATGAAGTATGAGTGGCCTCCCATTTCATCAACTGGAAGTGGTCAGAACACATCGGTATGAACCAATTCAATAAGTTATTTATCCCTTTCACCTTTCCCACTAAATGGATCTTTGGTCAGTTTTCCTTTTAAACATGCATGACATACACCCTGTGTTTTTAGTTTAAAAAGAATCTAAATATCCATCTTGATGTAACTTTGTCAATAGTTTCTTGTTTACATGACTTATCTAGTGATGCCAAAGTTGGGTGTGGTATGAGTTATGTGAAGTATCATTGTTATCGATTGTCATTACTTGGTTTGTGTAATCCAACATGTAAGGACCATTGTATAAATTTTCCCTACAAAAACAAATGATATCTTCATAAAAGAAGCATAATTGATTTCTAAAAATGAAAACAAACCCAAATGTATCTAATATGGTTACAGAAATAATGTTTTTAGTAACTTATGGCACATAATAACAACCCTTTAACACCAAGATCATTCCAGTTGGAAATGTGAGGTGGTAGTCCCTAACAGCTACAACAATAAGTTTGGCTCAGTTGACTACTTGTAGATCGACCTCCCCAAGGTCAATCTTCCTGAATCAACTTGGCTTCTATATTTGGATACATATGTGAGCACAAAAATTTATATCTAATACCCAATTTCTAGAAAGATATAGATTTCATTCGACAACAAACACACCTAAAGCTTCCCCTTCCTTCTTAGGATTTTTGTAGTTCTTCTTCCAGTGGCCCTTCTTGCCACATGAAAAACAAAAACCCTCATGTTCCTTTTCCTCATCTTTGGTCTTCCTTTACATGGATGTTCGTGAAGACGCTTTGGGATTAAATCTCTTCTCCTTCCCTTTACTTTTATTCACCATAAGGAGAGAAGTTTTTTCGCGCTTCATATCTTTTTCCACTTGGTGAATAAGGATAAGAATATCAAATATAGTTTAATAAATTTTTTTCATATTGAATTTGAAAACAAAGTTAGAGAATATCTGAGGTAGTGATGCAAGAATGATATCAGTTTGGGGAGTTTAAACCCTCGAACTTCCAGGCACTCAATGAATCCAATGATATTGACTACATGAGGCCCTGCTGGGGAACTTTCTCCAATTTTACTCTGAAAGAGTTCTTTAGAGATCTCAAACCTTTCCTTTCTTTATCTCTCCAAGTAAAGACCATGGAGGTGCTCGAGCATGATATAAGAATCCATGTTTTTATTAGACTTCATGATTTCACTATAAATTGATGATAGCATCAAACATTGAATGTCGACCGCATCGTTCATATGTTTCTCATACACCAAGAAATCCTCATCACTCACCTCTTTGGAAGGTGGATTAGGTAATGTTAACTCCCGCATGTAAGACTTCCGTTCATGGCATTGGATAACCTGAAGGCATCTAAACCATTCCTAGAAGTTACTACCAGTGATGATGTTTTCTTTATCTAGAGTTGATCGCAGGGATAGTGTGGTTGACTAGTTTATCATTTTTATTCTACAATTAAAAAATCATATCATTAGTACTTTCTTGATTACATTTTATATGAAATATTAAATTTTATTAAGTATCCCACTATTTTATGAAGTCCCAATATACCTCACTATTGAACTCGGAATATCTAGATTCCAGGACATTCTAGTGGGAAATATCCATATTCCACTTTACATAACCCCAAAAAAAGTTGGTCAAGCTATTAGAAGGTATTTAGTTAGGCAGGTCTTTGCCAAATGTGGGCTTGTAACTCCTTGATCTGTTGATTGGACTCCTCAATCTTGAAATCATGACTTTGGATTTCCTCAACTCTTGCATATATTATTACACCAATTCTATAAAGGGGTACTCCTCTTGATGTAATATGGTTATGTCAACTTGAAACCTTTTATAAGGCCTTACAGTATAAAATTATGTGTCCCAATAAGGGTTTGTCAAACACATAGTTTTATTGATTTTTTCGCTTAATCAAGTAACTGAAGGCTTGGTAAGACTTAATATTTTATTTGAGGGATTTTTATCTCTTATCGGTGAATTTCTAATTATCATTATCACATTCTTGTAAATATTAAGTGGAAATTACTTAATTTATTAACCGTGTCTTGATAATATTTATGCATAAGTCTGGTTTATTTTTGTTCTATCTTGCATGATTTTTTAATTCATTAATTATGTGATCATGACCACACATCCATAATGATAAACCATGAAATTGAAAGAAATAAAATAAAGAGATTAGTCATGAGATTTTCTATTGGTTAGTATATCTTGCATTCTTGTTTAAGATAAATCACTCTCGAATCAATTGATTATCATCTTTAATTAATCAATCCTTTTATCTTAAACCTTTTTTCTGAATTTCCTTGAGATTATCATCCATCATAATTTAAAACAAATAAATTCATTTAAAATTATATTTGTACATAATTTGTACCTTGGAGGTAATCTGGTGAATTCCTATTTATAAATACTCAATGAGTAGAAATGAACATTACGCAGATGTTAAATTAAACACATATATATAAAACACCTATCGCAAGTTGTGCCTCAGTTGTACTCCCGCATGATGGTACATGTCTCAAGGGTTTGTATAATATAATAATAAATTTTTCATAAATCTGCATAATTTAGATGAGTACACGGTGTGTAGTTCCAACTATATGGTGTGTACTATTTTTCACCATCCATCTAAAGTACACGCTCAGGGAAATGGTGTCTGAATGTATTTCAAAAATATTTGGAGTATACAGAATGTTATGTGGCCCACACACATGTAATATCAATGTTACACAGTTTCCAGCTAGGCAATCCATTTATGGGGTACATGGTCCAACCCTAACCCGAAGGGACTACACGCCATGTACAGTGGACTATGCTATGTGTAATCCGAAAACTGGGTTCCACCTGTTCCTGGTCAACACATGGAGTCATTTAAGACTTATAAAGACTCCAACACAAGGCATGGTTTGGTAGAGCTATCTGATGCATTGAATCTTGAATACATGATGTGTACTTCCAAATACACATTGTGTGTTCTGGTGTTGTATGTACAGCAAGCATTGGCACCTACAGATGAGATTCTCTATTTTATTTTAATCAAAATTAAAAATAAAAGATTTTTTTTAAGGTGAATGAGAAACAAAAGAGGAGGAATATATCTCAAGATTTATATTTTCAAAACCATTAACTTGAATTGAAACAACTAAATTATTAAATGAGTATATGATCCAGGATATATTAAAATAATTATAAACTATGATGTAACCTCACTCTAATGCAACTTTGAGATTTTCGGCGTAGTGGAAGCGTGGTTGGGATGGAACCGAATTTTGATTTTTACCATGATCCCTGATTATTTCGGGATCAATACGATGATGTACTCCAGTCTCCATGGAATAGAATAAAAGATTTAGATAAAGAGGGAAGAGGCCTAAAACCTTTAGAGAGGATCTTGCACATCATGTTTATAATTAATTTACATAATTTCATAAATAAAAATAATACCTGTAACATTGGTATTTTTCTCCATTGATGATATTGATCATCCAGAATGACCCTTCTGGATTATCTTGTTGTGCCTGTAATGATCTAGACTAGAATCCCTCTAGTGGTGATCCACACGTGCTCTGATGGCCTCTGATCAGCACCGCTCATTCTCTGAGTGCTTGCGCGGCGAAGCGAGTGTCATGTGTCAGTCATTCTAGATCACTTGTTCTTCAGCCATGAATAAAGTCTCTCTTTCTTGAGAGGGGTGGGAAGATGATTCAAGAGAGAAATTTTTTAGCTCAACAATTCTCAATTCATCAGGTGTATGATTCAGTGTGGTGTGGTGACTGGCACAATTGGCATAATTTTCTGTTTATATTCATGGAACTTTAGTTATAATATTTAATTTCATAAGAGAAATTAAATACATTCATGACCATAGAGAAAACTCATGCTCATAATTATAATACCGTGTCATTATTTATGGTGCACCAACTTGCACAAAATATATTTATAAATAAAATTATACGTCACAAAATAATAACAACATTATTATTATTTTAAAATTTTCCAAATATTTAAATAATTATTTACCGTCTTGAAAATAATTATTTTACCATCTGACTAGCCTTGGTCTGCTCGAACTCCACTTTCATTTATTGAACAGCCGAATAAATAAATATATAATTTATTCTATTAAATAAATATTTTATTTAAAAACTAGTAAATAAATATTTATTAAATGTTCAATAAAATAAATAAATATATTTAATTTAATTTATTTGATCATTTTAACTTGAATAAAATTATTCCACGGTCTTGAGAATAATATTTATTTATTTAATTAAATTAAAATATAATTTAATTGGGACCACAAAAAAACTTTGTGTGTGACTGTCTTGGATTCTTTCTCATTTGCATTAAGCGGGCTTTCCGGAAGTCCAAGAGTACTATCTAGAAATGGGTCAAGGATCCCAAAATAAAGAACGTAATTTTGCAGAAATGATATCAACATATTAACACTCACTGTGTAATATAAACCCTTTGTTGTAATATCTCATCAAGTAGGTTTCATGATAGTGTCATCAACTTTTATGCTTGATAGGTCATTCTTTGACTACCTGAAATAAACTAATCGTTACAAAATGGACATGGAATTTCACTTGAAGGTTCTATTTTAATCAAAGGGCCAAGATATCAACCTCCATAAATGGAAAATAAAATCCTTCCTCTACTTATATGTTAATAATATGACACTCATGACGCACCCAACATACCCTACTTCCTACCAACTGTCTACATGACGGTTTTTGACAGTTAATCAATGTGTGCGAGTCTTGACACATATTAATGATATTATTAAATTATAAGTATCATTACAGATGCTCGTAGATATAAATATCTGATGACACAAAAAACATGCAGAATTCCTACTGGCAGGTCTGTTCTCATAATCTCGTGTCTTTTATATTACCAAATGCGAATTTCATGAGGGGAAGTCTCATTTTCTTTTGAGTACTCACACCTAAATGTCTGTATGCTATGTGTCTCATCATAGTACATCATCCAACTGTAGAAATATATTTAAGAATATTATTATAGCATTTCAAGGTTATTATCATAGTGGGGAACTACGGTGACCTTATCAATGCAAAAAAATACTCTAAGACATTATTGCATCATAATCATGTAGAACATTGAACAATATGTAATAAGATTTTTTATATTTAAATACATTAAATGTCCATGTAATCAAAGTAAAACTAGTTTCTTATAGGATACCAACTCTTACAGTTTTTCTATAAAAACACTTGATCCTTTCAATTTAAGGTTGTCATATGATTCAAAACTGGAGGGAAGTTTTATATGAACCTTTTTTAAGAACCTATATGGCCAAAAAAATACAAACCTCTACAACTGTATCAATGGTTTCCTATTAAATGAATACCTCATTATTCATAGGATCTATAGATACTCCCGGCTAGTACATAACATGACCAATGAAACAAACTTCATTATTCTATAAATCACACATCAACAACTTCATAAAGAGTTGTTGATGATGAAGAACTCTCAAAATGGCATGCAGATGATTTTTATGATCCTTATTAGACATAGATTATACAAGGATCTCATTGATGAAAACCACTACAAACGAATCAAAAAACTCCCAGAACACTTCATTCATCAAACCAATGAACAAGACTAGGAAATTTGTCACACCAAATGGAATCACAACATATATGTAATACCCATGATGAAATCAGAAAGGATCCTTCCAATCACCCTCCTCATTTACAATCATATGGTGGTATCATGGATGCAAATATATATTTGATAATCGACTATATCCTTTAATCTAATCTAATAAATCATCAAACCACTAAATAGTATATAATTTCTTTACTATCACCTAGTTCAAGTTATGATAATCAATAAAAAGATATAAAATACCATCGTCCTTATTCCCAAGAATAAACCAGTGAACCTCAAGGTAACACAATCAGATGAACAAGACCCCAGTGGATCATATAATTAAGATTTACCTTCAACTCTCGAAAATCATAAGGATCCACCCTATATAGAGACATCAAGATAAATGAAACACTAGTTGAAGATAAATACCAAACTTGATCTCCCATAAAGGTGTATGTCCATAACTTTGTTTGGAAAAACATCAACTTACACTTATATGGCCCTAGGAAACACAATCAGACGAAACTCTAAAAAACATAGCGTCAACTCAGACGACAAGGAAGATAAGTATGGAACACACCTATGATCCATCGATAAGTTTATCTCTCAAATAAACCTAACATTCTCTCTATCATCATCATAGAAAACTAGATCTCCACTACTTAAGGGCAATAATATCTTGGAAAATGGACACATACATGATAAAAAAATGAAACAATCCTTAGAACTATTCTTAGATCATCTCCCATAAGACCTTTACCTCCACCAAATCCCCTAAGAACAAGATGTACCATTACCCCACTGCTCCATGAAGCATCGTCATGACTAAAGAAACCTAGAACTTCTTATGACTACATATCAAAAGAAAGTTTATCAAAACCACCTCCAACTATTAATCTGTGAATAGTTTTGAAATGGGGAACTCATATTTATATAGGCGCTAACACTAGAACTATTGATGTTTCCTCCTCTAACTACCATCATCATCTTCCTCCTCTCTATAGAGATCTGCTGGTACATTTTACAGAACATCTTTAGTGAAAATATGATGAGCACTTTTACCTAGATCCATTACTATAAAATAAAAAGTGGTTAATGTCTCCTAAAACAGTAATATATCATATTTTAAATTAATTTATTATTTTATTTTATTTTCATTTAAGGTTTTACATAATCTCAATGTCTACACACTTCGAACACAAGTTTAAAGAATAATGACACATGATCCTTTCATAGTTATTTACCCATAAACTCACTATTTGTTTATTAGGCTTGATAAACATAGTGCTCCATGCATTAGATCATAGAGGGCCTTGAAAACCTATGTCTCATCTGATATACTTTTCTACATATCTTACTAAATTTAACTGGAAATGTTTCCATAGAAACCCATGTATTCTGAAACTGTACCTAACTCCAATATCAATCATATACCTCAACCTAAACCTTCGATACAAATCCATCATGAAACCCTCCCCCTAAAGGTAAACCTCTTGTAAATAAAATGTCATAACGGGGATGGTGACTTTCTGATTCTCACCTCCAATAAGACCTAGGTTTGTGACTAACACTGAGGGTATATCATATATAAAAATGGGATGCATTAACCTCTAATAGAATATAGGGAAGAGAGAGATAAAATATATACATTGATAAACTCATTTTCATTATGATAAAATGGATCCTCAGTGTATACATGTAATTTAAGACAAGAATAAAAAATAGAAAGTAAACTAGAACCACCCAAATTACAAATAAAGTAATGACCAAAAATTATTAATATCCATCTAAATCTCTAAATCTCTCTTACAAGGGTTATCATAACAAGTATACTCAATAGGATACACCATGACACCTCTCTTTCAAAAGATAAAGAAATCATACTAAATCCCAATGAACAATAAGGGAAACTAAATCATCACCAAAATAAGTATAATCAGTTCCTATAATCACCACAACATCAAGTATCACATATAATAGATCATATATTTTAGTAAATAAATAACAAGGGTAGCATGCAACCACTTCCCCACTAGTTTTCCACTTGGTACCAACATCGTATGTCCTAATCCATCTCTCTCCAAAATAATTCATCTCAAAAACACATAAGATACATATCACAATTTACATCTCCTGCATCACATTATCCCATCATCTCATCCACATATCCATTTAGTAAACAAGTAGTTTCTAGGATCCACTACAACCCCTATGTTGTGTATCATATATCAGGTATAATAGCTCATGCCATTTCAACCCATACACTAAGTAATGTACCTTTTGTCATCACATCCCATACTTTTCATACCTATAATAATACTTTGGATCCTATTCCTAGATATACATGTGAGTGAAATATTCATAATCCATTATATCCCTCTATACACATATATGGGAAACTAACCACCTTTTATACCATCATACTATACTACAAATATATGATTGTGGGGCCATAGGGGGTATTATGTCATCCATCCTCACCACTGGGATGTTGGTAAAAATAGCCTCTCATAGTCCATTAGTTGTTAAAAGACCAAACTATATGGGTGGGGTAAATTATCAAACCACAAAACATGTAGGATATAATATAACTCATAACCACTCTATGGTAAATAACCTAGTCCTAGTATCAACAATATGTATCATCACTGATACACCCAGCCACCATTTCTTGGGACCAGATATCCAATAGTCACACATGAATTAAAAGAGATACATTAAATTTCTTCTTTCCTCTTATATAGTTATCCTCTTGTTAATTATTTCATTATCCATTAATTAACATTACTTTAATTAAATTTCATTAACCATCAATTAACATTAATTATATTGAACCTTATTATCCTTAAGAAAATTCCATGCCCTTTGGGAATAATCCAATTGATTACGTTTTTAATGAGGATTTAACATCATTCCATTCCAGTAGGAACCAACCCCATGGGTCAAAAAATTATTATAACGTTACTATTCAATAATTCTATCTACTCTTGGAAAAAATCATAAACTACCGCCAATAGAGATTAATAAACAAGCACATAAAGACACTTTAAAAGGTGGGGAAAAGAATGTAGAAAAAACAAAGAAACTCGACCATATAAGACATAAAATATATTGAAAAGATTGAAACCCCATTTCATTATAACAATTAGTAACCCATATTTAACACATTCCATCATCTTAGTTCCATACATAATAAAATTATGCATTTCACTATGAATCTCTCCATCATAGTCATCAACTGTTGCAAGAACCATGGGCCTCCTAACCCATATCTCATTACCCATCCCTAGACAATTTCACATCAACTAGTAAGGCACACATTTAGAGAAACATATATGGAATGAAATAACAAAAATAGTCCATGGGTAGACTATACCCTATAAATAAGACATTTTTCAATCATAAACAAATAGTCTCATGTGGTCTCAAACACACGGTATCCAGACTTCATAAGAAAATGGATACTCTCATCTGCAAAAATTTTCTCTGTCTGACAATTAATATTATTCCTTTTTGAATTAACATATTTAATTATTATAGGTTACATCCATGGGAATCATAAGTCATCATTTCTAACTAGATATTATAATTATTTAAACAACCTCTTAATATTAATTAACCTATTAAAAAAAATAAGATAATAAATATTATCATTTAACATTAATTTTATCATTATTCAAGTAAAAAATATTTCCCACTTCATGTTATTTAACCAATTACATTAACACATGGAAGAAAAAATTCAATTAAACATGTAACATGCATCAATTTAACTTCTAAAAAATGATAGGAAACATATAATTTATTAAACCTGTATCTTCTTTAATTCATTATCTATCCAAAAAATTATTAAAAAAATTGCATTAGTTTAAATTTTCTTTAAAAACATGTTAATTATAATATAAATAGCATTCTAACAAGAATAAACTAGATTTCATACTATCTATAGAATAAGGAGTTAAACCATTATAGTAGTGGAAGATCAATAAATACGATCTCTATAAAAATAAACCAATTCTATTATTTAATAAAGATTAATATCCATTAGGTTAATTCCACTATTATATTCAAGGATAACCCATTTTAATTTAATAATTTCCAATAAATAAATAGGATAATCAATGAATCCCTTACCTCAGACATTTTATGTTATTAAAATAGAAACAGAACACCAACATAGCTTTCTATTCACCTCTCTTGGGAGGAAAATATGATATCCTAAGAAAATCATTCCATGAAAACACTATAAAGTCACAAATAAAAATCCATTATAATGATAGAGATATATTTAAAAATAATGGAACCAATAATAGGGGAAAATGAGATAGAACTGAGGATAAGTTGCATGAAAGGGGGAAGAACAAACCATGGATCATAATAGATTGATCTCTATAAGTCGGGACACAATCTTGATCAAAATAGGATTCAATGGCCTTCAAAAATTACTCAAACGTGAATAAGGTTTGATATGAAGTGGTGTAAAAAATTCATTTTAGTTCAATGAGGGTATTCACAGGCAGTGTAATTTTTATAAGACCACAGAAATCCCAGGGACCATTTCGTGGGACCACCTAACACAGGGTGTAAAATAGTACATCTCAAGGGACAACACCATAGCCACCTAGGTCAAAGAACATCCAAAAATCATTCCAAAACCCAAGGTGAAGATATAGTATCCTCAGGGGAAGGGAATACGACACAATTTAATACCCATGTTGCAACTACCCCCTCAAATAGAAGAACCTCCCAAAAACAGATATGGTGAAATCTGCAGCTTGATTCCATAGTTATTGACCACCAGGAACGACCTATGGAATAAATGCATCAATTTTCTAAGTATACTCAAAATACCCTCTTGATCTCCCATATGTAGTATCATGGAGACTACACTACAAAATCATAGTTTAAAGAAAAACCCATGGATCCATACCTTAGTCTTTCCAGTGAAAGGGATTCTTATATCGGCACCCTTATATTCACTCTAATACATTATGGTCAGCATTCTAGAAAAAAAAGTTTTCAAACCACTTTGATGTAAAATTTTCACCTTTATAATATGTAAAGGTCACCAAGGTTGAGAAGGTAAAAATGAGGAAATGGAAAAATATCAATGTGATTTGAAAAAGTAGCATACACCATGCATAAGAACCTTTCTGATATAAGTGGCAAGAATTTCAAAAAATTCATGATCACTAACAATGATACATAACGATAACTATGGAGAATACATAGAAGTAATCTATGCGAGAAAATTGAAGAGTTTGGGACTCTATTTTTATATATAAAAGTATTAAAGCCAATATTTGAAGTTTTTTTCAATTAAAAAAAATTACTCCACCCAAGGGAACATATATAAGAGTAAATAGATGAAAAATATGAAACATAAGTGTCATTGTCAAACATAGAATATTATTGATAATGAGTTTAATAGTATTTTATGATATATAGTATATAATAAAATATGATTAATAATATGGCTGCTAAGTGAATGTTATTTTATAATGATATATATGGTTAAGTTGTGATTGAAGGTGAATTATGTTGTGATGTATTTGTGATTTAAAAATGATTTTTGGTTGGATAATGTGGATCTAGAATATAAATAAGTATCATTCCATTAAGAATAATATAACATTGAGATCCACATGAGGAAATTAAATATCATGTCATATTATAAGATAACAATCCATGAATAAGATGGTAGTTTTTAAATGTAGATTTTCTTCAGTTAAAAAAATATAATTTAGGATTTATATTTGAGGAGGATTTCTTGGATTTGAATATATTTTATTTACCACATTAAGATTTCTGGTAAACCAGGAATGATCGTAGATAATTAGGAGGGAGTGGGATTTATCCCCAAAATTTTTTGAAATGTTTTTTGACATTAAAAACATTTAAAAAATGTGTAAGGTAGTTTTAGAAATGGATAGTGAGTCTAAGAATATTTTAGATATCTATTTTAGAGAATAAGATAGGGATGATTTCCACTGAGGTAGTTTTCCATTACCATATCTTGTTCTAATAGAGAATACTTAATGTGAAAGTTGTTCCACTGTTATACCTAGCTATAAAATAAGTATAAAAACAATATTATTACAGTAGGTATTATTCATCAAATGTAGGAAGAGTTGTGCTTGTTATTATTTTTTGTAAGATAAAGATTCAACACTCACAAAAAAAATTTATTACATCAAGACATAAAGGCTCAAAATATTAGTGAATATTAACTTTAGGGAAGCATATAATCTATAGTTATAATTCAAGATACATTTCTTAACATAGAGAGAACCTCATGTCTACAAACTAATGGTTTCCTTCACCAAATAAGTACATAAAGGAGAATAAGAAGGAGAAACCGTTGGATCAATAGTGTGTCTTCCCATAACATTTTGAGGTATTTTTTCATCAGCATGAAGTGATTGTGACTTAAAAACATGTATTCTCCAAAAGTGAGTATAATTGATTCTTGTACGTTAGAAGATCAATGTTTCCATACTCCTTGGATTAGAACATGGTGGTGAACCAAGAAAAATAATTTTGGGTGGTTGTCATTTACATTATGTATCTATATTTAATATTCAATGAGATAAGCCTTATTATAGAGAGAGATATATAAAATATTCCATCTAATGAGAGAATAGGTTTTGAATATCTTAAGTGATTAAAATTAAATGTAAAAAAACTTTAATTCGGTGCACACCCTAATTCACCACCCCTCCCACAACTCATCAGGTGATTTCTATAACCTTTATCACAATATATTCTATTATATCATAAAGTATATTAGTTGATGTTAAAACTCTAAAAAAATTTGGGTATTTTTTCACATGGATTCAAGGATGAATCCTCAATTTTTAGTTCTTCTAAATTTAATTCATAGAAAATCGAAATCAATACTTTTCTATAGTATTGTGGCTAAGAGTTCATAGATTTTTTATTTATAGACAAATATTGGAAAAATAATTGTGAAATAATCAGTGATGAATTGATATGGAAGATCTTGATTAAATCATTATCCAATGAGTTATAGAATAAAGCCTCTCATTATGCTACATCCTACAAGAAGAGGAAAACTTTAGAAGTGATATATGGAAAATAGGTCAGAGAAATAAAATTTTTAATAATTCACTTCAATAAATGAATTTAAAATATGTTAAATGAGAGTATTGGTAAAAAATTTAATGAAACCATCCTTTTTCTAAAATTAAAACATAATAGGGATAATAAAAATAAGAGTCCATGAGATAAATACTCTCCAAAATTAGTTATTGATTTTGATTTTATTGATAAATTAGATTATGAAAAAAAATTACAGATTATTTAATATATACAAATTAATGGCCATATCTAAATATTGATAAAAGTGTAGATTCAAATGATGATATGGATATTATGGTGAGCCTCTTTCCCAATGAATTTTCATGATGTCATCAACATAAGTTCCAATCCTTGTACGACAAGTTGGGTCAAAAAACATTCATTGTTTTAACAATGCATTCATAAATATAGTTCCAAAAAAAATATAAGGTTTAAGAGAGTAGAGTTTTCCTTGAATATAGATATAATTAAATAATTGCAATGATAAAGGGATAAAAAGGCTTACTTGAAGAACGTGAACATGATTTGGGAAAATAAATGGCCACTAAAAAAGATTTAAATGTAAAAATTATCCCTCTAATAACAAAAATCTATTATAGGATAAAATCCAGAAAATAATATTTCTCAAGGTTGAAGGAATTTTCTTCCCAATTGATAAATAAGGATGTTAAGATCAAGGATAATGAAGAGAATTTTAAAACTTCTAATAAAAATAATAATTTCCCTCTCATAGTAGCATCAAAAAATGGATTGTGTAAAAAAAATATAGGTATAAGGATTTAATTCAAGATAAATATAGAAGAGAATAATCTAAAAATAATGTTTCTATGAATTAATATTTCTATAGAAGAATTTTATACACCATTAGAGAGTGTTTATAATCTCAATAGCTCAAATAATGAATAAAATCTGTGGTGATAACATATCAACTAAGAAATGATTACATGAGATACATAATTAATAATATATGATTTATTTGTTCTAACAATAGATATATGGGTATAAAATATATCAAAATATGAGCTAAAGGTTCCATAATGGATCATTTTATTCTATTGAAAAACAAGAATCAAATTTACACTAAAAAAATTTATTTAAATCGAAAATTGATTTTTTATTTTGGAGGAAATTAATGGAGCACAATGAAGGTAGATCAAATAACCAATGATGGAATAGTACACGTAACAATCATGGAGGCAATGAAAATATATATGTGGAAGAAAAATAAAATTGTATAATCCATAAATTAAAAATAATTATGTGTACTTAAAGGAAGACTTGTTAATGATAAAATTAGTTAGAAATGATTTTAATTACAATTGAAGAAGATATGCACCATGAATTCCTCAATGTTTTTTTAACCTATACCATAATGGAAAAAGTGAATAATCGTGTAAGATACCTTATATTATATAAGAAGCAAGAAGAAATATGAAATAGTGGTGAACTAAATGAATAAACTTGCACAGTGATAAATTTTTCTCAGAATAATGATAGATCAGAAGCCGAAAAAGATGAAAACCCCAAATAAAAACACCCAGAGTGAAGTTTTTTTTATTTTTATTAAAATAATAACCACTAAAAAGTCTTGAAAGAATGTTTTAAGTGATGTTTTATTTACCAAGTCCAACCACATTCCTCAAATTGGGGAATTTTGAGAAGCTACCACGATCCCCATGTGTTTAAATGTTTTTAACTATTGTTTGATGTGATGTTGAATTATAGGGAAGATAATATTTAGGGGGATTTTTTGAGATGATTGAATATAAATGAAATTACTGGGGTCATAGTAATTATAGTTCTTAATTTTTATCATTCCTAAAAATATTCAAATTGAATCAAGGTTTAATCTGACTCAACAAGTAGTGTTATAAAACCACGTTGGATTTAAAATCTAAATATGGAATTCCATGTTGTAATAAAGAAGTTCAAATGATGAATACATTGATGTAGAATAAATATGGTGTCAAAAAGTATCTAAAATATAAAGTGTTATCATTCCAAAAAAATTTATGGAAAAAATATAATATTCTATATCTTAAGTGGTACCAGACTATGAAAAAAAGGAGAATATATATCAAGAGGTTAAGAAACAATATTCATGGATTTCATGTTCTTTTTCATATACTAACCATGTGGTATTATATAATTATTTTTATCGATATGAAAAGATTCTAGAAATAAATTTTCATAACCGACAAGTGTCTACCCCATGAAAATCATTATCCTAATTTTTTATGACAACAATAAATGGAATTGAGGACAAGTTGGTGATGATCCCATAAAGGATATTTGTCCTCATCTAAAATTAAAAAATGTAAAGTACTAAAGTATAATGGATATAATGTGTTTTTATGAGTTTATATTGAACAAGTCATATCATTTGGTTCAACATGTGGTATAAATACACATAAGACACCCAAACCTACACACTAGGATTCGATGATGAAAATACATACTTTATATACTAGAATTAAATCCATTTTAGATGATATATTAAAAACCATAATATATTTTAAATTGTTTCTACGAATTAATGATTATATCTCACAAATCATCCCACAATCCTAGAACCCAATTTTTTTGTCTCTAGAGATTAGTGACATGATCTTTTTTATAGTAATTCTTTAACATTTCCGACTAAATTATCACACATGATATATTTCTAGGAATTTCATAAATAATAATCTCCTCCATTACCTAGGGAAATGAAAAATAATTAATCTAAAATGTTAAATAATGGAAGAAAATAACAAGTTATATGGGGTTATATCATAATCACATGAGAAAATATGATATATTGAGAAATATATGATTAAAAGGATCATGGAATCATAAAGGTTGACCAAAATGAATGATTTAAGGTCATATAACCAAAAACTATCAATCATATATCATGTAATAATAATTCAAATACATTAGATAATAATCATGATCCATGCTAAATTATACATGTATATAACATAACATTGAAATATAACATAAACATATGCATGGAATACCATAACATGGTGGATTAGGAATCAGAATCTATTGTCTTTTAACATAGTAGACCAGGCATCGCATCATGTTCCTTGTAGTATATTTAGTATTAGAATCACACTCTATAGTGAATTTTGTATCATAACTCATCCCTATAGGGGATCGAGTATCATAACTCATTCCCCATAGTAGATCAAGTATAAAAACTCATGACTTATAATTGTCACATGAAATATAAAAATTTAACCAATCCATTGGAGGGTGATATATGAGCCCATGCATTACATAATGAAATTCAATATGTATATGCTCGAAAATAAATCAATCATACATCATATCATAAAGTACCTTTGAAAAGGAAATGGGTTTCCTACTTTTTTGAAATGGTATCATATTAAATAACAATAAGAGTAAGATCGGTTGATACTGAAATTAAATCTCTGAAATTAAGAATATTATAAAATAATTTATATGATTAACATGAATATCAATACATAAGAGATTGGTGTAAACAAGTTTCACCATGGTTGGTTGTAACTTCTTCTTTGTACTTTCTCATTAGGGGATAAATACCATGAATGTCCATAGTTTTCCCCCACTTTGATGGGGTGTGGGATTTATTTTCTCACACTATATATGTGTGGGGGATAGTATTTTCATAGCTAATTATAGCAAGGTTGTTTCGATAAATTTTTTTAATCACTAGTGGGATATAGTGATAGACCTTGCACGTAGGTGGAGGTGATGATAGATAAGTAGGCACAGGGTGTCTATAAGGATTCACATGGGGTGGAAGGAAATATTTGGGAGAAGTAATTGGGGATTTAGGGCGGTATGGAAGTGGAAGATCATATTTTCATCTAGGTCATTGGGGATACAGGTAGGGGAATCCATTTGTCTCTTAGGGTATTGAGGCTTCAAGTAGGGGCATCTGTGTAAAGGTGGTGGAAGTAGATTCTAGGGAGGTGTGGTAAGTACTTTAGGTGGGTTCAACGAGTGTGGGAAGGCATAATCAGTGAAATATAAATTCCCTTTGGGTATTTAAAATAATATAAGGGGGGATTTATGTGTTTGTTCCGATTAAATTTGGGATGTCATTTCACTAGGCATTCGATCCATTTAATTGTAAGGGTTTTATTTGGGGGATTTCCCATCCTTGGGGGATAAAAGTATGATCACTTTATCTAGGGTCTCTATGTAAAATTATGGTTTGTAATCCCTTTAAATATTAATAAATATATAAGAGGTGGGTATTTTGGTGATTGAGAGGAAAAAGTAATGAAGTCACAAAAATACAAAAATATTTTTACAATTGTTCTAAAATGAAAAACATAAAAGTAACATTAAAAATCATTTTCAAGAATGTATTATTTTTTAAAACAAAACATTAAAAGAATCCCCAAAAAAGGAACATATAAAATAAATAAATTTTAAGTAAATAAATGTGAAGAGGATAATAAAATAAAATATAAGAACATAATAAAGAATGTCCTCTTAAGATTTTAGGAAGTATTAAAAAATATACATTGATGAATTTTTTTTAAATATTTATTTTGAAAATATATAAAGATAAATATGAATATTAAGTAATATAATAAATATTTATCTTTCTAAATAATATATTAAAACATGTGTAAAATGAAAAAGTATGTAAGTGGATGAAAATGATCCATTAGATGGTTGGGAATTAGTCATAACAATTTTATTTTTTTATGATGAAAATAATCCATCAAATAACAATATTATAACATAAAAAATGAACTTTACCGGGAAATTAAATTGGGAATAATATAATTGAATCATAGGGTAGAATAATGTAAACATAAGACATATTTAGAGAGGAAATATTATGACTCAAAGAAATGATTTTGAGTCATGAAAAAACCCTTAAGGATTCTTTATTGTTTGAATTAAAATAAAAAATAAACTTTGAACTTGAGATAGACTCTAATATATTAGTTTATTAAAATTGAAAAAAAATAGGTTTGTAATTTCATCATATAAAAGAAATCATAGTTCACAACATGAAACATATATTTTTGAATATAAATTGAGACAAATAACCCTTACTAAGGATTTCTGCTAAGTTTATTGCACACTAACAACCTGTATAATAACATACAGCCTAATAATAATATATTTTATAATTTCATTCATATTATCTAATTTTCTACTGGTATTTAATTTTCATTTATTACATGTTTATTACTTATTTATAGTTCATATTGATCATCAGTTGTTAATAGTTTCAACTGTTCATTATCGATTTCGATATAATGGTATAATTGATCATTAGATGTTATTGTGTTCATGATTATAATGCTCTAGTTTGTGGGATACTTATAAATGCCTAAGATGAGTTGTAAAATGGTTGCATTTTTTCCTTCATATATTCCATAGGAGTTTGACTAGTGTTGAGGACTTAAAACATTCATTTGGGAGATAATACCCTCGATATAGTGATGATCAATAACAATAAGTAACTTAACTTCATCCACATCAGAGTATAAAGAATAAATAAACAAATCCAATAAAAATATTTATTCATACAAAACATACAAAAAATATCCCATTAGTCCGATCATATATACCAAATAACATAATAAAACAATTACTCATGCATGTCCTACTACCATCTCCGAGAATTAACCCATCCAATACTTCAATGTATGTTGTGATCCTCCTCCCTGGTGGTCCACATGCTGGATGGTCAAACCAAAAAATAAAACATAAGGTATACACATGTACCAGGGTTACCATATTTGGTGGGTAAAATAACTCAATATGGTTTCGCCAAGAACCACTAATATACACCACCATATGTACGTGTATCTCTGATGAAAGGAAAAAAATAATAAAAAGACATTCACTTTAAATCATCATGTGTTAACCATTACACCATGACACTTTATGAGAGTCACACACCTTTCAAACCATCATTTGAAAACAATGACATCAAAAAAAACTATACATACCTCAGAAATATATCAAAATCACTCTGTAAGAAGCGGGATCTTCTTTTCATGTATGTTCTTCCTTTTCTGGAGTTTTTGAGATAAGATGAGTTTCAGGAAAAAAAAATTGAAGTACACACCATGTACTTTATGAGTACACACCATATACTTCATTGCCATAGAAGGTTGTGTGTTGGCCATGTCATGGCCACACACACGGTCATGTGGGGTGATGTGGAGGCTCCCTAAAGAAAAGTACGGAAAATGTGAGTACCCGTCGTGTACTCCAAAAGTACACACTGTATATTTTGTTTTTTTTTTCATTAATTCAGATAAACTCGTCTTCTTCTAGGAATTCTTCGTCCGAGAGAACCCTCATGGCCGCAGATCTTCAATAAACCCCTGAGCCTCCGTCCGTCTTCTGAATCGAACTCCATCAATTGCATTGGAATCGCATCGCTGATTTCTCTCTTCTTCTAGAGCATAATTTTCTAATTCCTCCTCTTTTCCAAGTTATCGTGGGTTGAACGTTTTATGAGTTTTTGTAGATCTATGATTTTATAAGGAGATCCAAGTTTCTAGGTTCAATTATATTGATCTCACAACCCCAAGGTAGGTGGTTTTTGTCTTTCTGTAGAAATTTTTTGAGTATTATGTGCAAATTCCACCAATACCCTTGAACAGGGTATTGCTTGTTCACAATTTTGCCCCTGTTGTTTGCCTGCTTTGCTTGTATGCCTGAGTATAGGTTTTTTTGAATAGGGTAATTTTTTGTGATTTATATGTATTTCCCATGCATTTTTTTCCTATTTTGGACCTTTGGGGCTAGTTTCAGGTTATTTTGTTGTTTACCTTCCCATGCCAAGTATTGTAGGATGGAGTGACTTTTGTTCTGACATGATGTTATGCTATAGACTTATAGACAAGTAGTTCTTGTGGTTTACTTTGGATGTTACACGCTGATACTCTTGCTTCACTTACACGGGGTCGTGAGAACCTGGTGTGTAGACCATATGGATAATTTTCATTGAGGGCTTCTCCAAAGTGTCTTTATAATTATATGATTTGAGGCCACAGGGGGAATTGACGATGAGTGCTTCCCCAGAGTGTCTGTAGTTCCTCAGTGCGGGCCAGAGGGGAAATTGACATTGAGTTCTTCCCCAGAGCACCATTAGTATGATAAAAGACTATAGGGGGAATTGACGATGAGTGATTCCTCAGAGATTCTATACTTTAGCTGAACCAGATGGTTGAGACAGTGTGTGCTGCCTAGAGGGTTGCTTGTTCTTGGTAGGTAGGACTAGAGGGGATAGGCTATGGGTACTTCCCAGAGGGTTACCTATTGTTTTATCTATTTTTTTGTTTCATTATGTGTGGTGTTTGAATGCTTAAAATGTGGATTTTTTACTTCTTAGTGCTTCCTTATTTACTGTTTCTGTACTTTTACATTCCATATACTCAATGACTGTTAAGAAAAGACCTTTAGGTGTTTTCCTATTGGGATTTAGTCTTGCACCCTATTTGAGACATGCTTTTGGGCCCAAACAGATTATATTTCTATAGGTATATACATGGTCAAGTGCCCTTCGACTTCAGGTACTTGATTTCAGTGGATTTGGAGAGCATGGGACCAAGTCGAGGCTTGGGATGCTGAGGAGTTGATCATCTTATTTTCTTTTGTACTTTGGTTTAGTACTATTTTCATCATTGTGACTTTTTTGGCTGTTTTCCTAGACATATATGTACCTTGCATCATTTATATGTATTTTTTCTCTAGTTGTTTCTTTATTATTCTTTCATTGTTTACTTTTGTTGGATATTTACTGCTTCTATTATTGTATATTTGTTTCTCTTCCACTATCTTACTCTGCTAGTGAGGAAATATTTTCCCCACTATCACACCCAAGGCCCTCACTTCTAGTTGGCAGCCTCTAGCATTTAGGGAAATGCCCCTAAGGTCATGTGACCAAACAGGTATGGGGCACCTTTGGATGGCTTCTAGAACCGGGACATTAAAAAAGTGGTATCAAAGAGTTTCTTTTCTCTTGACATATTGTTTGGAACCTTAGCTAGGGATAGGACAGAATAGGTACTTGGTAATAATATTTTCCCAGAAGTAGCTAACCCATGCATAGGGAAAAGCCAATATACCTCATTAAATTAAAATTTTTCTGGTTTTGAAATTATTACAGTTAATCTAATTTCACCTTGAGTGAATAACATGATTTGTGATGTTATTATTATTGTTATTGAGGTTCTATTTTTTTTTTTGCAACCCAATGAGATGAGGGTATGCCATCTCATCCATCATATAGGCACTAGCTAGAAATCACATGTCCTACATTTTTTCCATGCCATCTAGGATGCATTAGTGATTGCATGTTGTTGTGCTAGATGATGTGTAAAATATTCATGTTGTTGTGATAGTAGCCTTGATAGAAATACATGTTGTTTGATTGGGTATTGTTTTTGTAATTATTTTCTTGAATGAACACCAAATATTTGGTTCTTAACGTGTTATGGTCCCTCATGGACCTGAATTTGGTGGATCATTGCCTTGTTTATCTTGTTATAACTTGTATAAGATGACAAACTTTGATTTGTGGGGAGTATAGGCCCTCACGGATCGAAATTTGGCACTTTCTGTACTCGTTTCAGTGTTTTCTGGGTTTCGGAGTAGTTTATGAGGCTTGTTGTCTGGAAAAACCCAGAATACACACATTGTAATGTTATGTACATGGTGTCTGTTCTTTTGTTTGGGAAGAAACAGTTTCTCTTAAGTACACGTTGTGTACATTATATACACGCCCTCTAGAGTCGACCCCATGACCACCCGTGTCACTAACAAAAGAGGTTGGCCGAGTCGTGTCTAATACATGTTGTGTTCCATCTAAACATGATGTGTAGTCTGACCCAGGTACCCATCCGTGTCACAAACAACACGGGCTAGTGTTATCCTTCCTCATACACTCTGTTTCCATCCGGAACACCCAGTGTAGTGTGAGACGTGTGTCAGGCCGTGTCACTAAGAACACGGGCCAGGTGAAGCTTGTCTAGTACATGTCTTGTAGGAATTTTACATGTCATGTAGTCTTGCCATAGGAAATCTGTGTTTCTTAGCCATGTAGAAGAACTCGGGCAAGGAAAGAGGATTCGAGTACACGTCGTGTGTTCGAACAACACGTCGTGCGTCTGGGGTGTTACACGACTAGTTCATGCAGTTGTACACGCCCATGTGAATGACTTTAGGGAACACGTCGTGTAGTCATTTTTTGTAAAAATGAATGTTTTTCCTCTTGTTCTCTTCTTACACTCCATGTTTTCAATCTTAGATAATTCTGATCTAAGGTGTGCACTTGAAATTGCAAAGTCATGCCACCGAGACTTCATCCGAATGTTCGCCAGTTACAGGGCAGGGATCAGATGCTAGATATGGCTGATTAGGGACTTCCCGCATATCCTCCTGTTGTGCGAGTCTTGGAACCAAAAGATATACTCGTTACCAATGCTGATGCATAGTTCAGGTAAGGATTCATGAGGATGATACAGACATTGCAAGGAGTTCCACCTCCTACCCCGTCGATGGATGATTTGATGTTGGTCTTCCAGCAGCAGCCTCCCAGTTTTTTAGGGGAAGGAGGACCTCAGGCTATAGAGTCATGGTTAGAATCCATGCTGACGATCTTTGAGAATCTAAAGACCCCTCCAGAGAGGAGATTCAATCTTGCTACCTATATGCTAAGAGATTCCTCCAAGAGATGGTGGAATGTGGTCTCACAGGTGGGTCATCAGCAGGTTATGTCTTGGTAAGAGTTCCAATGCATCTTCTATGACTACTTATATCTGGAGAACCTGAGGGATGACTGAGCCGAATATTATATGAGACTTGAGCAGTGTACTCTTTCTGTAATAGAGTATTCCTCCCATTTCACTAAGCTTCAACATTTCACACCCTTCCTGGGAGGAGATGTGTTATTCCTGGCAAGAATGTTCGAGGATGGCCTTAGAAAAGACATCTTCTCTCAGGTGAATATATTAAAGTTGACTTCCATCGCTTCCATCATCAACCAGGAACTAATCACGGAGCGGAATCTGAGGGAATCTAGAGTTTTGATCCAGGGAAGTTCGACATCCAGAGTTAGTTCTCTTCCAGTTGATATCCAGAAGCACCGCAGGGAGACTACGTGGGGAGATCCGAGTAGGCGGGATGCATCTTCTGGTAGCCAGGTGGTGTGCTACCATTGTGGGACAAGTGGACATACGAGGCCGCAGTGCTAGAGATAAAAGGTAGAGTACCGATATTGTGGAAATTTGGGACACCTTCAGTGTTTCTTTCAGATCTTTTCACCAGCATTTTGTGACAGGGTATCAACAATGAATCCTCGTACAGGAGTAGCTCTTCCAGTTTCTCACCAGTCTGGGAACTGGAATTCTTCCGATCGTTTAGGCTGAGGTGGAGGTCACGACCGCTGTGGTCAGTCACCAGGCCACCAAAAATAGTAGTGTGGATAATCTCAGAGTAGTCAGGCAGGGTCACAGGGTCATGGAGCTGGCCAGAATTTTGCAGTGGATAAGACCCATCAGGAGCAGGATCCAAACCCCTCTATAGTTCGAGGTACGATCCTAGTTGCCTCAGTTTTATCTTCATCTATTTTCGATATGGTGGATACACATAGCTTTATTTCTGTCGCTGTTGTGGAGAGCATTGTGATCTGTATCTTTTCTTCTGCCGATGTTTTGACACTAGAAACTTCATTGGGGACAAGAATATCTAGTGTACGTCAGTGCCATGGGTTCCCTCTTGAGTTTGGTGGGTGTCACTTCCTTTGGGTTCTTTATGTTCAAGAGATGACAGACTATGATTTCATTCATAGAATGAACTATCTAGTTCCCTTCCAGGAAGTCGTCAACTTTTATCGTCGCAGGGTGAGTTTCATATCACTAGTGGGTGGATCTTTTCTTCATAAGGGCGATTGGGATGTCCAGGCAAGGAGAGCGGGTCCAGAGCATCATGGGTTGGGAGAAGTTATAGCCCAGATTGCGAGTCTTTATCTGGATGACCAGGGGACATCAAAGTTAGACTTTCCTACAGTGGTGTATCATTTCAGAGATGTCTTTCTGGAGGAATTTTTATGTTTTCATCTAGAGAATTAGGTATAATTATCGATTTATCTTGTTCTAGGAGCGGAAACGGTGTCCATTCCTCCTTATAGGATGGCTACACTTGTGTTATAGGAGCTCATAAAGCAGTTGGAGGAGTTTCAGGGAAAGGGTTTCATCTGACCCAGTACTTCTCCTTGGGGTTCGCATGTTTGGTTTTCAAAGAAGGCAAATGGTACCCTCAATATTTGTGTGATCTATCAAAAGATGAACCAGTTGACGGTCAAGAACCGATATCCCTTGCCTAGGATTGATGATCTATTTGATCCGCTTCGATGAGCCCGGGTGTTCTTGAAGACTGAACGGATGTCTGGTTACCATCAGCTACGTGTTATACCTTCTAATATACCTCTCACAGCCTTCCAAAGTATGTATGGTCTATACGAGTATATGGTTATATCGTTCAGTCTCACGAACGCACCTACAGTTTTTATGGAACTGATGAATCGAGTGTTCCATCCATACATGGATTCTTTCATGGTGGGCTTCATGGATGATATCTTGGTGTACTATCACACTCGACACGACCATGCTACTCGTATTGAGATAGTTTTGAGTACACTGAGGGAGCATCAGTTATATCTTAGACTCTCAAAGTGCCACTTTTGGTTGGACCAGATTCACTTCTTGGGTCATGTTATCTCAGAGTAAAGAGTATCAGTAGACCCATAGAAAGTTAGAGTTGTAGTTTCCTAGGAGCAGGCAAGGAACGTCTTTGAGGTGAATAGTTTTCCGGGGTTGGCTGGATACTGTAGACGTTTCATACAAGACATTTCACGCTTAGCAGCACCACTGAAAATTCTGACCAAGAAGGGTGTGAAGTTCATCTGGTCAGATTCTTGTGAGTCATCCTTTTAGGAGATGAAAGGGAGGTTGACTTCAACACTGATACTAGTCTTTCCAGATCTAGGAAAGAGTTATAATATTTACTGTGATGTGTCAGGTATTGGGCTAGAAGTTTTACTTAGGCAGGGATATGGAGTCGTTGCGTACAAGTCTCGGCAGTTCGGGACACAGGAGAGGAATTACCGGACGCACGACCTAGATTTGGCAGCTGTTGTTCATTCCCTACGCTATTGGAGACATTATCTTATGTGAGAACACTATGTGGTTTTCACCGACCACAAGAGTATCAAGTACATATTCACTCATCATGATATGAATTCGAGACAACGAAGGTGGGTTGAGTACCTTTAGTCATTTGACTTTGAGCTTTCCTACACACCGGGAAAAAGAAATACAGTGGCTGATGCGTTGAGCAGTAGGACTCTGATACAGGCAGTTTGGGAGGCCATCAGTGAGTGGCACCTTATGGCTCTATTCTCTGAGATGCATTTGGAGGTTCATGAAATACAAGGGAAGACTTTTCTATCTTCTGTAGTTGTTACCTCTACACTTCTTGATCGGGTGCGAATGAGGAAGCTAGCAGATTCTGAAGGCCTAGTCCTAAGGGAGAGTGTGTTAGGAGATAACCCTATACCTGGATGGACCATAGGCAAGGATGAGATCTTCCGTTTCCAGGGATATGTATGGGTGCCAGTAGATATACATGAGGAGCTAATGAGGGACTTTCATTTCTCAGTTTGGGCAGTTCATCCTAGAATCACAAAGATGTATCGTGATCTACACCTTCAGTATTGGTGGATAGGTATAAAGATGGACATTGTTGGTTTTGTCTTGTGGTGTTCCAATTGTCAGCAGTTGAAGGTGGAGAATCAGCGACCAGCAGTGCTTTTATAGCAGTTACCCATTCCCGAGTGGAAGTGGAATGAAGACGCAATGGAATTCATGACAGGGTTGCCTAGGTCACCTCAAGGGAATGACGTAGTTTGGGTTGTCATTGACCGACTCATGAATGTTTCTCTCTACTTGCTGATCAAGGAGACCTTCAGTGTTGATGAGATGGGATGATTGTAAATTCGGGAGATTGTACATCTTCATGGAGTTCCACACTCCATTGTTTCAGACATGGATGTATGTTTTACTTCTCAGGGTTGGAAGGGGCTATAAAAGGCTTTGGGAACACAGGTACTTTTGAGTACAACTTACCATTCCCAGACAGATTTCCAATCTGAGTGTACGATTCAGGTGCATGAGGAAATGCTTCGAGCATGCATCCTAGATTTTGGAGGTTCTTGGGAGAAGCACATACCTCTTGTGGAGTTTGCCTACAATAATAGTTTTCAACCAACTATTCAGATGGAACCTTATGCGGCTTTGTACGGTAGGCCATGTCGATCACCTTTATGTTGGCTGGAGGTAGGAGAGCCATCTTTTCTAGGACCTCATCTTGTTCGGGAAACCACATAGCAGATAGAGTTGATTCGAAAGAGGATGGATACTGCGCAGTCTCTACAGAAGTCTTATGCAGATCAACGGAGATGACCTCTGGAGTTCGAGGTCGGGGATCAGGTTTTTCTACATGTCACACCGAGGTTGGGACACAAGAGGATTATAAGATAGGGTAATCTTTCATCGATGTATGTTAGGACATTTGAGGTGTTGGAGAGAGTTGCGATAGTTTCTTATTGGTTGCAGTTACCTCAGAGGTACCGAGCTATGCATGATTTTCTTCATGTCTCTCAGCTCTGACATTACTTTTCAGACCCGTCTCATGTCTTTCAACCCGAGGAGGTTGATCTTGAAGTGGATTCGTCATTTGAGGAGCATCCTATCTAGATTGTGGACCTCAGTACAAAGGTTCTCCATGGCCAGTCCATCCCCTTGGTATGAGTGTTGTGGCAGCACGGGGGGGGGTGCAGGATGACACTTGGGAGAGAGAGACTGATGTATGAACATAGTGGCCAGAACTATTCATGGTTTCTTCATCTACTCTGTGCTAGGGAAACTCGGGGACAAATTTCATTAAGGGGGGAAGTTTGTAAGAACCTGGATATTATTTTCAGGTATGTTCTTCCTTTTTATTGAGTTTTTGAGAAAAGAGGAGTTTCTAGAAATTTTTCTTCAAGTACACGCTGTGTACTTTATGAGTACACACCGTGTACTTTGTTTCCATAGAAGGCCATGTGTTGGTTGGGTCCTGGCCACACAAACGGTCATGTGGGTTGATGTGGAGGCCGCCTAAAGTGGAGTATGTAAAAGGTGATTACACGATGTGTACTCCAAAATTACACGTCATGTATTTCATTTTTTCCATTAAACGCATCGGGGTCATGTCTGAAGGATAGAACCATCTTCTTCAAGGATTTCTTCGGTCGAGAGAACCTGCACAGCTGTGGATCTTCGATGAACCCCAAAGACTCCATCTTCCCTCCAAATTGAACTCATTTGGTTGCATTGGAATCACATCGGTGAGTTGTCTCTTCTTCTAGAGCATCGTTTTCCAATTCTTCCTTTTTCCAAGTTATTGTGGGTTGAACATTTTATGTGTTTTCATAGATCTATAACATTCTAAAGAGATTCAAGTTTCTAGGTTCAAGTATATTGATCTCTTAACCACGAGGTAGGTGGTCTGTGTCTTTCTGTATAATTTTTCTGAGTATTATGTGAAAATTCCACCAATAACCTTGAATGGACTATTGCGTGTTTATAATTTTTTCCCTGTTGTTTGATTGGTTTTCTTGTATGCTTGAGTAGAGGTTATTGTTTATAAATAGGGTAATTTTCTGTGCTTTGGATGTATTACCCATGCGTTTTCTTCCGGTATTTGACCTTTGGGGCTAGTTACCTGTTAGGCTGTTGTTTACCTTCCCATGCCTAGTATTGTAGGATGGAGTGACTTTTGTTCCGAAATGTTGTTATGATGTAGGATGATATCAAAGTAGTTCTTGAGGTTTACTTTGGTCGTTACGCGCTGATACTCTTTCTTGACTTACACGGGGCCGTGAGAAAATGATGTATAGACCATAGGGAGAATTGATATTGAGGGCTTCTATAGTGTGTCGTTATAATTATACGATGCGAGACCACTGGTGGAATTAAAGATGAGTTCCTCCCCAGAGTGTTTGTAGTTCCTCAAGGTGGTCCACATGAGGAATTGACGTTGAAGGATTCCCCAGTGTGCCTTTAGTATTATATGACATTTAGGGGGAATTGATAGTGAGTTCTTCCCCAGAGAGTCTATACTTTAGCTGAACTAAAGGGGTGAGACTATGTGTGCTACCCATAGGTTTGCTTTTTCTTGGTAGGTAGGACTAGAGGGGATAGGCTATGGGTACTTCCTAGAAGGTTACCTGCTGTGTTATATGTTTTTCTGTTGCATGTTGTGCGGTGTTTGAATGCTTAAACTGTGGATTGTTTACTGCTTAGGGCTTCCTTGTTTGCTGCTTCTGTACTTTTACCTTCCATATACTCAGTGACTATTAGGCACAGATCTTCGGGTGGTTGTCTACTGGGATTTAATCTCACACCCTATATGGGCCATGCTTTTGGGTCGAAAAAGATTATATTGCTACAGGTATATACAAGGGTAAGTTCCCTTCAACTTCAGTTACTTGATTGCATTGGATCTGGAGATCATAGGACCAAGATGAGGCTTACAATGCTGAGTATTTGCTTATCTAATTTTCTTTTGTACTTTGGTTCAGTACTGTATTTAGAATTGTGACTTGTTCGAATTTTTTCCTATAATTATATGTATCATGCATCATTTATATGTATTTATGCTCCAGTTGTTTCTTTATCAGTCTTTCATTGTTTACTATTGTAGGATATTTACTACTTCTGCTATTGTATATTTGTTTCTCTTCCATTGTGTTACTCTACTAGTTAGGGAATAGTTTCCCCACTATCACACCCAAGGCCCTCACTGCTAGTCAGCGGCCTCTAGCGTTCGGGGAAATGTACTTGAGGCCATGTGACCAACCTGGTATGGGGCACCTTTGGGTGGCTTCCATAACCAGTACATTACACACTTCATCATGTGTTTCCACCATACCTTCACCTCAACCCATTCATATAGACTCAAGGTAGGGAATCATCCCAATAATTGAACACTCCATTAAGGAATATGTTAAGTCCCTATATTCAATTCATGAACCAACCATTATCTCCCATGGAGGTCATTCATCAAGCTTTGGGAACTCCCTTATAACTAAATGAGGGCCATTATCCTCCCCCTGACCCACTACCTTGTCAATCAAGGTGGGGTTTGTTATCAATGTCTCATAAAAGATAACATATGGACCATTCTTCTCACTTAAGGTAGTCCACCATCACAACCCAAACCTTATCACTCAAAGAATGATCGAAAGTAACACCATATCACTCAATGTCAATCTAAACTATTCTCTTTTTATACCTTCTCACTCAAGGCATTCACATACTTCATACAAAATAAGGACTCTAAATCACACATGGTAGTCTAGAAAATACCTTCTCACTAAAAGAGAGTTCAAGCTACGAGATCCAAAACCCCACACTAGAATCTATGGCTATCACATGTATATGGTAAATAAGATGCATGAAATAGTAAATGGGGCATGCCACCCAACATCCATGTTCACTAGCTCATCTCTGGGGAATTAGCCACACTGACCATGCCTTTGAACTTGAATTGAATCTAATATCACCCATTTGGGTGTCCATTATAGTCCCCCAACCCATCCTAGTCTCTATTCATCGATATCATATCGCATATATCACCCCTTAGTGACACCATAGTAGAAAGGATCCTCTAACCGGAACCTTAAAGACCCTTACAACCTCATAAAAATTCATCATCACTATTTTTTCCAATTCCCATGGATAATCCCAAGTTATCCCTCATTAAGCCTGATAGATGCCTGATGCAACATCAAGAAAAATTAATATGAACCGTACAAGTGTCTCATCTCATATATCATAAGGGATATCTCTCAGAAAATAACTAAAATGAAAACAATATCTTTCAAATCACACATCATCCCTAATGAATTATCATACTTTCTGTACACCAAGGACTCTCCTTAGACCTTGTGATTGAGTTCCTATTAACTCAATAGATATATGATCATATTTTTCATCATCACTCCTCCCAAAATCTCATAGACCAACTCACCACCCCAAAGAAATCGACCTAAGAAATCCAACTCACATATCATACCCCAAGACCTAACTGAGGCCCCATTATAGCTCAATAAGCACTCTCACCCCTTAGATATATAATTGTTGGTTGATAATAATTTACCTAAGTGTGAATAAGAAATTATTTCAAGTATATGAGGTTCAGATCCATCCTATATTTTATGCCCAGGCCACCCTAATCCCAAATACTTGTACCCAAACCCATGGAATTATATAGGCATGTATGATCATGTATAAAATGAAAAATGCAGTTGAATTAACCCTTATCCAATATATATAGAGCCTCAACCAATACTTTTCATACTCTAAATAACTTATCACATGCCACACAACACAAATAATTATTATATAATTTTTAATTAGTCATCTGAAACAAATTAAATTGGTACAATTTCTTAAAAACTCAAATCAATTTTCACCACACCAAAACCTCTTATGAAGGTGTGAAATCATGATTCTAGGATTTCCTCTCACCACTACCCATGATTGTCATATCAGTCATGCCTGATTCCATGATTCTCCAGTGAAATCAGCATAAAACCCCAATCCAAAATCGCATGAATATGTTTTTAGTGAATGGACCCCAAAATGTAAGACATAAATGTGATAGACATAAATAGAATCATTGAAAACGCCATCAATAAGCATTATTAATCTCGGGAGATCAAAGAGTGTAAGTGGAAAGGGGAATGAGATGATTCATCCCTGAACCATGTTCCCACCAACCTAAGAACAAAAGGTGAAAAAACCCCAAAAATATAGGTCTTAACATTTTTTAAAAATACCATGGATTCCTTGGTCATGGTGTGACTAAGATAGACAAAGAGTGATTCCCACCTTCACCTAAAAATTTTATAGTAGGACCACAGTTGTTTTGGTGTGGAGAACTCCTATAAAAGGGATGAGGAACTACCTCACTCTATCATGAAAAAATTCTTCACACCCCCATAGTATGAAACCTTGCAATAGGTCATTATAGAAACACCTACAAGTCATTGAGCACCCTACTATAGAAGAAGTTTTTCATAATTTCTTATAACCTCTCTTTAATGCCCAATAGAGCACCCAAAACACCAACTGAGTATCACTCCATATCCATAACAAAATCCTTGAGATGTTCTAATTCATGGATTACGAATATGAATTCTGAAATTAACCAAACTCTGGTATAAAAAATAAAACTCTCCTAGAAAAGTTACAACGCGAAAATTCACAGGTTATTATAAACACACCACCATAATGCTTACGAACCCAAAGAAGTATTAGTAGTTCCTAAAACACCTCTCATGTCCTACCATATTAATAAATTTCCTGATAAATCACCATGTTCTATCCCTAAATAGGGAACATGCTTCCATATTGAAAATATAACAAAAGAATGTACTAGTCAACAGAAGTCGAGCCACATTCGCACCACTAATGCCAATAATGAGAGAGTTTCTGATGAACTAATCTACCATGATAAAGTATGGTTTATTTGCCAAATTTACTTTGAATATTATGGTGAAACATATTATATGTAATCATTTACAATGTATAATTTTAAACCATGGTACTCCCCAGTATAGGAAACACTGGTTGAAAATTCCCCTCTAGTTGTCTAGCGACATGCTCTATATGTTTTACAATTCACTACATCCATTTATACAAAAAAATACCATTTAGTCCACCACTGGATGACCTCCTCTAAAAATTCATATCCAAACTCATTATCACATCCTTACTAACCAAATTAATAAGCAATTACACCCTCTCCCCATTCACTCATGCACCCCTAATTTAACTCATTATAAGTTCACCTCGACTTCATCCCACACATGTTTCCAACGCATAGACTCCACTCAACATCACATTTGAATCTAAAATATAGTATTTCCCAAGGAACCATATATCTGTTGATCTTACTACACACTATTACCCTCATTCCATCTCGAACATTCATTGATCATTCTCTCTACATCTATGACTCATCCAACTTGAGGGTCAAATGCTAATGATCAATATGATTATCTCAACCATAAGAGTATCTTTATTTCCACACTAATAAACTAGAGACATGATTTTAATTTCACATTCTCCCTTCATTACTATGTATATTGATTTGATGTGGTCATACAACATATAGCTATGTGCCAGCAAAAAACACCAAGTGTAACCCGTCCTCAGCCTAACAGTAAGGGATTCATTTATGTTCTACAATCCACTCAAAACATGAATCACATCCTCAAATAGATAATGGTAAACCTCCACTAAATTCCTTCCCTTAAACTGATCTTCATGTACCAACCCAACAAGTCTCACCTTCCACATGTGTGTTTCCCCTTCCCAACAACCCTCACCCATCATGTCAACTCTTGAAAATCCAATCAAGGACCACCCAGATCAACCATATCATAGTAACCTAAACCATTTTTATTTTATCCACTTACCTTAGAGGCAACACCCTAATTATTACAATGTCCTCAGGCCACCTTTACCATGAGTATCCCATCAAATAATTGTCATCTTAGTAATACTTAGAATCCCCTAGAACCCCAAATAAACTCAGTTGACCCACACATGGCACATTCCACTGATTAATGAACTAAATGAGCACCACATGTAACGTGATTTTTTCACCCTCACACACTAATGATTTTAATGAAAACCCATTTCATGATAAATATCCTCAAAAAGAAAAGTGTTCATATAAAGAACCCTTGCATAGGTTTTTACTCTTGATCCTACTAGATCTCAATTGAACCCAACAGATTCATGATCCCATGAAAACTGATTATATGATAAGAATCATGATCCCATAAGTATCATCTCACTAAACCTAGGCTTACATGCCTAACCCATTGAACATTATCCTACCAGAGTATAATATCATCTAACTGGAATCCCCTCAATGATTTCATTCCAAACAGATTAGAGAATCTTACTTATTCCAAGGCCTACCACATGATCACCCACCATGTGTGCATCATTAAAAAATCATGATCATCGACATGGTCTCTCACCATGATACCAAAAGTGAATCCAAAACCAACCGGGCTACAAATCATATCAACCCCACCCTCTCAAACCAACCTTGATATCATAAATTTTCCAATATTTTCACATCACAACACCAAAGTTTCCATATTACTCTTCTCCAAAAACTTGGTATTTTCATAATACCATATAGTTTAGTTATGTAGAATGAATCCATTAATCTATATGGAAGAACACTATATTGGTTGTTTTCAATTGTTTAATTAATCAAACCTATCACCTCATATTACCCCTAAAGTGTTTTAGTCTATCATCAAGTATCCAATATGGTATAAAATACTTAGACTAACCAATCCATCAATTAATAACCAAAGAATACCAATTATAGATCCACATGAACTATTATCAAAATATATAATGTGGCCTAGCTGAGTAGAATTATATTGACAAATTATATGAAAAAAGGCCAAACAATTTTTTTCAGCAGTTTAACAAAACTAAATCCATATTTTTTCAATAAAACCAAGCATGCAAAAGAATGCATGTTGACTGAATTTTAAATTCCAAATATGATGTATGTAGGGAACCTATATCTCTTATTGGATAAAGTCCAAAACCATAATAATAATCTCCAAAAACACATAATATGTGAATTGATATAGAAATACTAACATCAAAAACAAAAAAGATAAATTTAATCACCCTGGTAACTATGAAATCCAACTAGAAAAGGTTTTTGAAATAAAACAATATACATACCATCATAAGGTTTGTCACATTTTTATACAATTGGAATACCATTTTCCCAAATAAAATGAAAAAAAATAAAATTCTATGAAGTGAATTTGAAATGATCCAACCCATATATTATTTGGTAGTTCCTGATTCAAGGTGATACATTAACTTAGGCACACATCCTTATATTATGGAGGCTACAAACTATAAACAAGGGTTTGAGACATGGATTAGTGAGACTATTCTATAAATATCTTAATGATAAGTTACAATAAATAACCAAACATCATCTACTTAAGAGTATATTGAATAAACAAAAAATATAGTAACAAATGATTTTTTCATAGATAACATACAACTGATCGCCCACTTGAAATGGCACATATATAAAAAAACAACCAAAAATACACACATATCCCTTACTACCATCCTTGGTAATCAACTTATAATAGTCTCTAATTGTGATGACTCGTATTATCACAGGTTGTGTAAATCAAAGTATATTATATCCTTTTAGTTATCATACAGGTTTAGGAGAAAATGTTAATTTATTATATAATATTCATAACTTTTATAACATCTTTATATAGCCTATAATAGGGTGTTTACCTTAAGATTATACATTTGTAGAAATATGCGGTATTAGTATGTTTACTAAATATTTAGTTTTTAATTAATTAATTATTAATTTATTCTTACATGTTCATTTGACAAATATATTAAATGGATCATTATATTTATATTATATGTCTATAGTGGAGTCTAAAATTGGGATTTTTCCTAGGTGTCCCATAACCTTGAGTACAACATCTTGTTCGATCCCATTTTTTTATTTTTATTTTTCTATTTTTTTATTTTTCTTTTTCTTTTTCTAGTTTTTCATTTTTATTTTTTCTTATTTTAATTTTCCAAACTATCTATTCATACATGCCCATGGGTTTCCCCCTTTGATTTATTCATCAAAAATAGGGATTGGGGGAGAATATATGGAGATGGAAAGGAGGATGTGTTCGGTGGAGCTCAGGTCATGCCAGATCGTCATCCGACAGCAACATATCACATATTAGACTCAAGCATTGGAAGATTAAACCCAAAAATAGTGAAATTTTACATTTTATTCCACAAATCCCCATAATTTATTTATTTCTGTTTTAAAGCCTCTTATGGGATTTTTTGGACCCCATGTGGTCAATCTATGGATTTTGTAGGTAAATCATAAATTTCTGGCCATTTTAGGGGATTCCTGTTTGGAGAAATCCATGTACGTAGAACGTGGTTTAGAGAATCCATGTCATGTGTTCTTTTTATTTTGATAATATGGAGTTTTGGGACTATAAAACATGTACTGATGGTATGAGTTGTGCATTGGGATTCTAGGTTGTGGTTGAGTGCTTGGAAAGACACCCAATGTAGAGGTACTTGACCATGTAGAAGTGAAGAAAAAGTTCTATTGTGGGGTTCATGTAATGTAAGAATACATTCCCAGGTGGTGTATATGTATAGATAAAGGGTAAGGGACCCCTTGTGAGGGAACACTCAATGTATTGGGTGTCCACTCCATGTACTCTAACATTTTACATGCCAAGTGGGGTTGGGGTACATGGGAAGGTAATAATGTAGGGGTAAAAACCATATACGAGGCCAAAAATCCTTGTACATTAGGAAATTTCATGATGATTATCCTTTTTAATCTGTCTAGGGAATAATTTTTGGATATACATTGTTTACCCAGGTTACATGTTGTGTACTCTTCCTGCCTTGTCCTATTTTGATTTTTTCACTTTGATGTTAGAATTGGAAATGTGAGTAGTATATTTGGATCAATTTTATTCAAATATAAAAATTTTGGAATCATTACATACATTAGAGGACTTCTGGATAGAGTTTGGCTCTTTGAGAGATCAATAGGTGGATTTTATTGAGATTTGGTTTTAGAATCCTCATGGGTTTTTTTTGTGATCTGTGAGGCCCAAGTGAGGGTTCAGAGCTTAATGATTCACCCAGCATGAGTATTCCATGGTGATATGTTTGAAGTTTTTTTGGAAATATTTATTTAGGATGGATTAGATTTTATCTCTAAAGAGATCATGGTTTGTCCATATGTGTTAGGACCAGGTACTCAAGGTTAGTGCTATTGAGTTTTAGAACTTGGGTTTGCAGACTATATATATTAGAGCCTTTAGGATATGCTGATTCCATTGGATGGTAGTTGTATCCATCTATTATTGTGCTATTGAGATGAGTCTAAAGGACTCTTTAAGATTCCATTGTGGGATTGTGTCTAAAATAGTAAACATGGGTAGTTGTAGTCATCTATTAAGAATTATCATGTGTCATGGTGATCCTTGGGGTGCCCTAGTGGGTGAGTTGGTTCCTGTGGATGGGTTTTTTTTTGGAATGCTAATTGTGGTTTTATTATGGGGGTATTTCCTTGTGGTTTGTCTTGTACTGACAAGACTTTGTAGAGGATCCTACTTTTTAGGTGGTCATGAGTACCATTTTGAATTCCCTTATGGGCTGGCTTATGCTTTTGGATGCCCATTGGGGGTGTTTTTTATCGCGGATCAGTTGGAGGCCACTAAGAAATGTTTGGGATATTTTTACACTAAGCATGTCCCATGAAATTTAATGACCTAGAAGAACCCCTAATAGTGTATACTACTATAGGTTTAGACTTAGTGATGGTATTGATATTTTCTATGGATGTGGCATAATATAATGGGTGGAGTAAGGGACTGTCATTATGGAAGTCACTTTATACTATGGCCCTTAGAACTGTGGGAGCCCAAATTTTGGTTTGACCTAAGGTGGGCCATAGAGATCTCATCGTGGAATCTTACTGGATATTGGGATCTAGGTTGCTGAGAGAGTCCCCATTCTTGTTGGTCAAGAGTGGGTCAATGTTTCCTTTTCATCTATTCAGATGGTGGGTTCGAGGTTGTATCATCCCACTTTTGGTTGGACAAGTTGTTTTATGAAATTTTTACTTAGGAATGTGATACGAGGAAGGACCCTTGGGTAATTTTTAAATAATGTGTTTTCCTTAAGTATTGATTTGTCCTTCTTCTCTTTTTATGGTTGGTTAGGGTTAGATGCGATTAAGGAGTTAATAGAAAATTCAGATAAGGAATTACCCCAACATTGAGGGTGCTCATTAGATAGGGGTGGTATTATTTATTGTGGATGTTGTTTCACTCTTAACCTTGTGTATGGATACCATATGGAAGTGAATCTATCATCTCCTTGTATATGGAACCCATAGGGAGGTGTACCTTTCAGGTCTATGTGGTGGATCTCAAGTTATTCTATAAGACTTCTGGTACATAACAAATATCTTACGTGTGGAGGGGAGGTTCTATAGCTATTTTCAATAATTCCATCAGAGTATTAGTTCTTGGTAGATTCACTTTTTCATGTAGATGCCTATGGATATGCTCTAGGGTCTAACATTATTTCTTGTTACATTTAGACATATTGGATCTCCTATGTAGAATGGACGGATGCACTAGTTTTTGTGTGGTGGGGTGATCCAAGTTTCATAATCCTATATAGAGGACTAAAGAGGTAGAGTATTTACCCTGATAATTATGTTAGAAACCAATGGTTGGATATTTTATTATATTTACCCCCTTTTTATTTTTTTCATCTTTTATACCAACTATTGTTAGTTTTGAAATATGATAGGAATATCATGTGTGCATAAACATATTATGAAAATAGAGTATAGTTCCACCACTAGGTGTGGCCTACTAATATATATTTTTCACCCCCTATATGTGAACCTCATTGTTCATGTAGATATGATATCCTCATTCATTTTGGAGAAAAAGTTTTCATGATGAATACGGTCGAGGACAGATTTCTCTTGATTGAGTGGAGATGATCATGATGAGTCATATGGTCAATATATTGTACCTTGATCACCATGGAGACCATGTATGTTATTTTCCTCGGTGTTGTTAGTATATGTGGTTGTATTTATTTTCATTTTTTTATTTTCTATATGTGTTCAACCCGTTGGGTGATCGACTATTGTATGTATTTCATACAACAAGTCTATGTGATTGTAAATTTCATTCCATCTTTAATAAGATTCCTTTTTTGAGTTTATTCATTATGTGTACCCTAATGTTGATCCATGTTTATGGGTTGGGTTATTTTATAGTTTAATCTCACCATGACCAGAGGTTATAGTCTCCCCACTGCCCCTTTTACACCCTTTCAACTATATAGAAGCATCTAGTGTTCTAGGAGGTGCACTTGAGGCCTTACGGATTTCCAGATATGGTGGTGTGTTAGGTCTTCTAAGGCCAGTTCATTACAAAATTCTATCTATGGTTTTTGGTTTAAATATTTAAGGAGTCAGTAGATAGGTAATCTAAGTATTTGTTGGAACCTGTGATGGATAAAATACCAGTGTATCATAAGCATATTTTTTTATAGGAATTATAAGTTTCTAGGGAATGGGATTGTTGTTATTGGATTCTATGTTTATAGTTTTGTGATTTCACATTATTTGATTCACTAGGGTTTAGGGATTTTTTGTTTATTATGGTTTTTCTATTTCTTGGACCATGGTAAAGATTCCAATATCCATGAATCATTCTAAGAACATAGGATTAAATTGACATTTGCATGCCTATAGGGTTTGAATGTATATTTTCTTCTGATTACAGCTAATGTGGATTGTCAGTTGAGAGGTTCATCGATGGTGGAGATTCAGTACCTTGGAGGAGGGACTCCTAGAGACCCTTTTGAGTCAGAATTGGATTCTAGGTTCCCTTTTGGTTGATTGATGAGGTCAATGAGGCATGAGGGATTTTGTTTTGGGATCAATTTTTTCTAAGGTGGTGGTTCCCCAAAATTAAAAAGTTTGTGTTCATTGGTAGGGAACTAATCTTTCAATGCTTTTTCTATCATTTCATGTGGTGACGCACTTTCTCTTACTATCATCGAAGACATGGGTGGGTGTTGTGGTTCTTCCTTAGTGGGTTTTTGTAGGGTTTTTATCACTATAGTGTGGTTATGCATCAGAATGCCTAGTTTTTGAGTACTTGAGTGCTAGGAGCACTCCATGTATCATGGCTACTTTAAGAGAGCGGGTTTGGTTGGACCATTGATCCTAGACTTTTTTTCTACTCCTTGGGTAGAATAGTGGAAATGTGTTTGGACTTTTTTGGATTTTTATTTTCAACCAAGTAGAGGGTGGTCATGTGGTTGATCATGGAATAATGTATATGTCACGTTTTCTAATAGTAATGAGGATGGTGCTACAATTGGTTGGAACTAGCTAGAATAAGGATCATGTTCAATGGTTTAAAAGATTTTTTTATAGTTTCTTTAGAAATTGATCCATGTGGGTGTGAGTCCTATTGGTTTTTTGAATTTGGGTGAAGGAAATCCTTATGGTGGGGAGTCCACTGTAGGTTGTTGTAGGTTTTGAGCCTTGTGGTTTTTTGGGAATGGAGGTTATAAGTTTAGTGTTGTAACTTCTTCATGAGAGGTTTTTCCATACCTATCCATTTCACTTGATAATTAATGTAGTGTATGTAATGTGGTTTTTATTTGGCTAGTGGTACGATGATTAGGATACTCATGTGGTGGGGAGTATCAAGTCAATTATGGTAGAATGTCTCTCATGTTGGGAGATATTTGTGGATGTTATAGGTCAGTTGTTGGATAATCAAGATAGAATCAATTGCACTAGTGGTTCGAGGAGAGCGTGGATGTTGGTTAACCACTAAGGCTTTTTAGTGGTGAGAAACATTTTTTGTCGAGGGTTTGTACCGACCCATGTCATCACAGGTTGTGAAAATCATATGAAATTTGAACTTTTTTTTTTGAGTGTGATTAAGGAAAAAATAGAAATTTCTCATATAATATGATATTATATAATATTTCTCACCACATTTTTGGTTACCAAATAGGTTTTTTTCACTATGATAGGAATTTGAAGTAAATCCAATCCTTTTAATTTTTCTAGAATATTTAATATTTAATTAATTAGATATCAATTTATTATCTTTTATTTGTTTGGTTATATCTTTTAAATGGAGAATAATATTAATATTTCATATACAAAGTTGGGTCTAGAATGGGGGACTTTTCTTACGAGAGGCACAACCCGATGTCGGACATCAAGGCTGGGCCCATTTTCTTTTCTTTATCTTTTTATTTTTCTCCTATTTCCTTTTTTATTTTTTCTTATTTTCCTTTTCTTCAGTAGTTTTCAGTTCATGGACATGGGGATCCCACTTTGGGGTCTTCATTCAAGAGTGGGGGGAAAGATTATAGGGAGAGGTAAAGGAGTAGTTTTTGCCGCATATCTCAAATCGTGCTATATCGTTATGTGGCAACTAGGGATCCCAGATCAGATTGAAGTGTCATATTTTTCCACTCAATGATAGAATATTTATTTTATTTTATGCATTAAATCCTCATATTTTATGTTTTTAAAAATTTTAAATCCCTTTATGTGTTCTTACAGACCCCTAATGGGTCATCTGTGGATTTTTTGGGAAATCAAGTGTTTTGGGAAGTTTCTAAGGATTCCCATTTAGGGAAAGTCATGTAAATGGTTTTTTCTTTAGATAATACACAAGGTTGTTCTTAATTTATAGGAAATATATATTTTTGGGACTAAACACCATGTACTAGTGGTATAAACCATGTGGTGGGCTTACAGGGTGTGGTCAATTTCTCATCTAGACACCACATTTAGGGGTACTTATCTCTGTAGAAGTACGTGGACAATCCTGATATGGGGTTCATTCCAAGTATAAATACATGCCCATGTTGTGTACATGTTAATTTATTTGGGTGGGGACCCATGTGGGGGAACATACAATATACTAGTGGTAGAAACCATGTACTAGGACGTTTTACATGTCCAGTGGGGATGGGTTACATTAGTAGGAACCCACATGGGGGTATACGCCATATACAGGGATAAGATTCCATGTACTTTGGGAAAGTAAATGCTAAGTTTCCTATTTAATGTGACAAAAAAGTTATTTTGGGATACACACCATGTACACGGGTTACACATCATGCATTATTCCTTCCATGGCCTATTTTTTCTTTTTTTATCCATGATGAAATAATTTGACATATGAGTAGTCCATTCTGAGTGGTTTGACACATAGATCATGGTGGGGGAATCTTTTTTAAACTTAGATACCATCTGGATCATTTTTGGGATAGTGGGAGTTCATTGGGAGGATTTCTTTGATGTTTAGTGTCAGAATCCTCCAAGTTTTGGTTTATGAGAAATGAGGCATGGGTGAGGTTTGAGATCTTAAATATCATCCAAGCTCAAGTATTACATCATGATAATTTTTTGGTTCCTTTGGTAAGATTTTGAAAGTTATGATCACATTGTATCTTCAAAAAATATCATGATTTAACCATTCATGTTAAGATAGGTTTCTTGAGTTTAGAGAAATTATGTTTTAGCTCTTGGGATTGTATAATAGAGTTATTAGAGCCTTTGGGATGGGTTGACGCCTTCAGATGGTGGTTACTATTAGGTGTCATTATGATTTTTATATGATTGAAAGGTAATCTTATGGATTCCATTATAGTATGATATTTGATCAAGTGATTAGGGGTATCCATATTCAACTGTTGAGAATGTACAAGTGGAATGGTGATTCTTGGGGTTCCTTGGTGTGTGAGTTGGTACCCATGGATGGGTTTTTAATCAGGACATTTAGTTGGGGGTTTCTAGTGTGGGTGTTTCCATAAGTTTTTTATTGTACCAAGGTCCCCTTATTGAGGGTCATTATCTTGAGGCGGTTATGAGGACCGTTGTGAATTTATCTAGAGGTGGTATTTATATTTTGGATAACCGATGAAAGTGTTGTTGGTTTAGGGTCAATTGGAGGAAACTAAGGTACATTTGCGATGCTTCATCTCTAGCCATCTCCCGTGATTTTTGGATTAGCTATAAAAACCCCTCATAGGGTGTCCTCCTCTTTTCATGGTATTTTGAATGGTTGAGGTTTTTTTGTATTCATGGACCAAGAGATTGGGTCCATCAGTGGAGTCTCATGGTGTATGTCACTTTATGTTGAGGCCTTGGGGACCATGGGAGTCCAGAGTTTTGTTTGACCCAAAGGCATGTCATCGAGAGCCTCAAGTGAATTTTTATTGTCATCTAAGATCCAAGGTTCTGAAAGTCCATATCTTTGTTTTCTAGAAGTACATTGGTGTTTCTAGTTCATCTATTTGGGTGGTGGGTTCGAGGATAGACCATCCCATATATGGTTGACCATTTTCTGATAATTTTGAGGTTGTTTCTCCTCTGGATTTTGTATGGGTAGGAGACCCTTGTGATATTTTTGGATTGTGTGTTGGCCCTAAGGTTTGATCTATTTATCCCTTCCATTTGTGGAAATTTGGGGTTAGAAAGCATTGGGATATAATTGATTATCTGGATTAGAGAATTATGCCTAAATTGAGGGTTCTCAATAGTAATGGGAGGTTTAATTTATCATGGATGTTGATGCGCTCGGAACCTTCTTTATGGAGCCTATATGTTAGTGAATTTATAAGGTCCATGTTGCTATATTCCATTGGGTGGTGTATCTCTCAGGTCTCTGGGATGGAGATTGAGTCATTCTACAACACTTTCAAGACATAATAGATCTATAACACATAAAGGGGAGGTTTTTCACCATTTATAACCATCCCATCAGGTTCCTAGTGCCCAGTAGAAAATCATTGTCATGTGGACAGCTATGATTATTCTCTAGGGTCCATAAGTCATTCATGTTGCATTTATACTTCATGGAGCTCCTATGTAGATTTGGAATATGTTCTAGTTATTTTGGGGTTATGTGAGCTTCAGGATTTAATCATCTATCATGGGCCATAAAAGTGGTATATTTACTATGTGTTTTATGCTAGAACCTACTGGTTTCACACTTTGTTGTCTTTGTTCTCCCCCTTTATATGTATATTTTATTTTATGTCATCTTCTTCTAGTTTTTAATTTGATGATCATATAACATGCTTATTCACCTTCAATTATTATAGATTATAGGTCCACCATTGAGGGTTTATTGTGGAGATTTATTTATAACCATTTTTACAAGAACCTCGGTGTGCATGTAGACATGAACACTTAATTCAGGTAAGAGCACAAGTTATGTGATGGATAGGGATGAGTCCTACTATTGCTGGATTAAGTGGAGCTTCTCATGTGAAGTCTCGGGATCATGTTGTTGGAGCATGAGAATCCTAGTGATTCATTATGTGGGTTGTCTCAATTTTGATGGTAGATATGGTTGTATTTATTTTCAGTTTATTTGTTTCTTATATATGGTCGGACCAGTGGGAGACCGACTGTTGTATGGTTTTCATGCCTTTAGTTTTTAATGCATGTATGTTATATTCCATTTATTATAGAATGATTTTTTCTATTTTTTTATTATTTTTACTTTGATGTTGATCCTTGTGAATGTGTTTGGTTATTTACTACTATTTTTTCTCCCTTCCTAGAAGATATAGTCTCCCAACATTACATTTTAGACCCATGATACTAGTCGGCATCCTCTAGCATGTGGGGAGGTGTTCTTGAGGCCATGTGGTGGGATAGATCAAGTGAGATTTCAGGTCAACCTGGTCCAATTCATTACACTAACACTCATCAACGTTCTTTAGCCTAATCCTTTACACATCATGTTGTCTAAATTGAAGGTAAACATAATGTCGAAATTCTCACCTTGGTGCTTCTATTTGTTGTGAGTATATAACTCAGCAAGTTATCACAATGGAGCCCTAATATATGTTATAATATTCACTTTATGCATGATTAAAATAAAAATAATTAATAAACAAGATTATTGAATCATCTTGTTGGAACCAATCCACCATGATACTTGACAAGATACACGCGCCCATCAGGTCCTCATGTGCTAACTAAGCCACAATGACACTCAACTATACCTGCATTAAATCTATGTTGGAATCCTTTACTCTCCCCATTCCACAATACCAGTACATCATCCCACTCCCAAGGACTCAAGAAAGATAATCATCTAATTCCTCAATCATGGGGTGGGATACAGTCCAACATACAAGTACTGAACTAACCCCTATCTCCAAGGGAGACCATCTAACAAGCTCCAGACACTATCGTATCAATAAAGCTAAAGACACCCCCACACATGCCATGATATACTACCTTGTACCACAAGGCAGACTCCATCATCCATGTATCACATCACATCACATCTTAAATAGAAATATCACTGATGGTTTTCTGTTGTCTTGACCCAAGACTTCTCATTTAAGGAATGGTCTATGAAAACACCTCATTCAAAGTGAATCTGAACTGGTCTCTTACCATACATTCTAAATCATGGTATTCTCAGATTTAATGTATAATGAGGAATTCGTATCTCTCATTGAAACCCATCCAGTGAATTCTCACTCAAGGTTAGGGAAGGCTTTATGATCCACACCCCTATAATGGAATCTTTCACCTATCACAAGCACCCGACTATGCACAAACAAACAGGGTTTTTATCACATCAAAAAATATTAACTTTTTTCGATCATGTTCTAGTCACTAAAAATAATTCCTATAGCTCTAATAACATCTCATATCATATATTATTACATCCACAAGAGTCCTTAAAACTTTAACCGGTCTCTAGAAATCGATAACATCTCACGCTCATCAGCCCTTGATAACGCTATAGCACGTAAGCCCCTCTTCCTGGACCTAAATACCATATCCCACCTCATCAAAATCACTCATCACTAATATTTCAAGTACCCAAGGAATATCCCAATCAATATTGCTCAAATACTATTAGAATTCTAATGTCGAGTCCTGAAAAATTCACTCAACTTGCACCTATGTCCCATATCACGTCTCTAAAGGGGAATCTCTAAGACCATTGTCTAGAGAAAAACCCTATATGTCAAACTATCTCTTGTCCCAAAGTACTTATATAACATTCCTAACATGCCAAGACTCTCCTCTAACCTTAGGTTTAAATTCCTAGTCACTCACGATATGTATGAACATATTTCCCATCACTAAACAACCCCAATCCCCTTAGGCATACTCATTAGCACTAGGAACTCAACCTCGGGTTCCCATAGAATATCTTGTGCCTCAATACCTACAGAAGGACTCAAATTATACTAATAAACACTATAACCAGTGGATGACACAATCATATGGTGATCCCAATTTAAATAAGTGTTGAAGATAATAATTCAAAGCCTAGATGGATTAGCTACAACTTATATTTTATTCCAAGGGAACCCTCAGTCCTTAATCCTCATACACAAACCAATGAAATTATGTAGGCATGAATGATCACACATAAAAAAATATAGAATTGAATTAATGGGGACACCTACCTAAAACATGGAGTTATAACCTCACCAAGATCTATTGAGCCTCACCCAAGCTCAATCATGATTCTTAGAACCCATCTCAATGTAAATGAGATAAATAAAAAAATATTTCATTTATAATTAATTATTTAAACAAAATTAAATTTTCATAATCACCTAAAACTATCCATGTATTATTACTGAACCGAAATCACTTAAAAAGGTGTGAGGTAAACCTTTCATGATGTCATCTCTCCACCATAAATTAAATTACCACAATTTATACCCAGTTCCCCCATGATCTTGTGTATTCAGAACTAAAACCCTATCTGAAATCTCCCAAATCTGCAGCTAGTAAACCAAAATGGAAGACAATAGAGGGAGATGCATACCTAAAATCAACGTAAAACACCCCCAAGAATTTTCCCACACCATTGGAGATCAAATAGGGGGAGATAGTGGGAATATTAAAATGATTCATCCCTCTCCCATATTCCCCCAATCCTATGAATGAAAGGGGTGACCCTAAAAATACAAGACATACACTCTTTAAAGAACACTTAGGGCTCGATCATGACACAACCAATATGGGTGTGTCCTGATGCCTACCATAGCAAAAAAATCACATCATGAATAAAAGATTTGTAGTGAAAATAACTCTTGTATAGGCTTTGAATCAATCACTCCCACCTTCGCAACATGGCACCTTATTCTCCCATAACATGAAAAGATACAATAGCTCATCTTGGTGGGACATGTGGGTCGCAGTGTGACCTATTGTAGTAGTATCATTTCATGAAGGCCTTTTATCCTTTATTTGAGACACACCAAACAACAAAAAACACTATCTCAGTCTCATTACTTATCTAGAAAAATCTCCTTGAGATTTTCTGACACTCATATTACTATTCTAAAAAACAATTAAAAAAACAAACCCATCTCTATGATCAAAATTCAGACTCCCCCAGAAAAGTAAGAATATAGATAATTGTAAGTCATTAAAATCATATCTAAAATATTAAATGTACTAAAATTTATCATCTATAATCATGGATAATGTTCATGATTCATTCTATGTGATTTTTGGGTGTATTCCTTCCACAAGAAATCCATTACGCCCTTATTTTAGTAATTTTTAATGAATAAAAGATGATATATTAATAGTGAGATAATATTAATTTTAGCATTCAAAAATTAAGATAAATATTAAATTCATAATTATTAATTTATTCTGCCATAATTTATTTTTTCTTATTTTTTCAACATATAATCATTAAGACATCATTTATTTAAGTGGTGGAACAATCGCAAATGAGAACATGTTATTAAAAACAAATAAGTTTATAGAGTCATATTATGATAATATAATTTCCATACAATCATAATGAAATTAATAAAACATCATTAGAGTAGTATAATCCCCTTTATAACAATTATATAACGACTATATTACCCCATTGCATCCTATAAATGCATTCCATTATAACAACTTAAATCACCCTTCTCATTACATTAATTTTAAATTAGGATTTCAAAATATACTTTATCCTTTCATGATTTTTTTTTGTTATTTTCAGTTTAGTTGTACTAATTGTGATTCTCATGAGTGAAAATTATCCAAGGGATTTCTTAGTTTTAAAGATACTATTATTTTATTTTTATTTCCCATTTTAAATTTATGTTCTTTTAAGAGATATAATCATCTATGGAATGTAGTTTTCCATTATATATCATACTTAGTTTCATGTACATTTGTTGTAATATTACATTATAAGTGTATAAATTATTTAGAGTTAGATTCATATGTTATATTAATTACTTCCTACTTAGTTTCAAAAAAAATTAAAATATAATAACATATTTATTCATGAGAGACATGTTTTTTAAGCAAAGAAATTGTGTTATGAAAACTAGCGTGTTACATTCATCACCCTTAAATAATTATTCCCTCTTTGTTTTAATTATCACTCACTGATGAAAATAGTTTATAATATTCCTATGATAGAAAAAAAAAATAGGATATAATTTCTAATGGGATATCAACTTCACTATCTTAGGTAATACCAGGAAACTCATATTTTCCAATAAAATTCTCATATATAGATATTTTCATTAGTCTCTCCCATTTACGCCAAATATTTCTCCATAGTTTGTTACAAGAAATTATAATTTCTATATACATGTCATTCATAGCTTCATTTTTATTATCCTATTCTAAACCAAGTACTAAAATGGTTATTGAGAATCAATATAATATATAATAAAATTAATCTAAGATATCATGTAAATGTAAAATATTTATCTTAAGATGTATTATCCTATAGTAAATTCATTTTATTATATTATAATTTTTATTAAAACTATTATGATTTAACTTGGATTCTTATATACTTATAAAAATAATCCCTAAATATAATTATACCATACTTTGGTACCAAATGATAAACATCAAACCTATATTACTGGATCTAGTGTTAAAAAAATAACACTAATATGACATCCCAAATGTAACCATCCAATAACTACATGACTTATAGAAAATATTAAATTATATATATTCCCATGAACTTTTAGGTATATAGTTTTATAGAATTATATAAAAACATTAACTAACAAAACCAATTTATTTTCCACTAATGGAATTTTTTCCACAATATAAGAATATAATTAATCCATAATAATACTTCAACATCAAATAAAAACTCTCCACATATTATATTTTCTTTAAAATATATCATGTATAATACTTTTCTCTATAACTTGGGGAAATGAAAATATAATCATGGTGAGATCAAGCTATTAGTATGAGAAAACTTATATGATAATTTATCAAGGAATTAAGAATATAAAGGGAATAAATAAGATTCAAAGAATTTAAAATACATGAATACAAAATCTAGAAATAAAACCATAGATGAAATAATAATATAAATTATTAAATGGATTATAATAACTGAATTAATTTTAATGGAATATATATTGTTCGACATATTTTATCATTAATTCCATATCCAAGATATTTTTCTTACCATAGAGGTCACATCCAAGACATCAATCTTGTCATTAAGGTCACAACCAAGAAATTATGCTTGGATTGGGTATGCATACACAAAATACCCCAAAACAATTCATGAGAAAATTAGATTCATAAAGGGGATATATGATTCTGAACCCATCCCATCACTTATTTATATTCAATGGATTCACCATATGAAATATATTAATATCAATAAAATTCATAAACAACTTCCCATAGGAATAAATGAACATATTTATTGAGATACAAACATATAGAACATGAATAACTTCCTAATAAATAAATGGGATTACATAGACATGATCCATATAGAAAATTAAGGTGAATGGTAATAAAATATATAATCAACTTTCCTAAAAAATCCATAATCATTTTTACTAGAATAACAACATATGAGATGTCTATACATTCATCATTCAATAAATAATAATAATCCATTGAGACAAAAAAGGTGGATAGTTTAAAAAATGATATCCCAATTGATAAATAAGAAATTCTAAAATATTTTTACATATATCGTAATCACCTTTTTAAGAAAAAAAATTAAATAGTTTCACATAATAAGGGCATTGGAAAAAAATGAAATCCTATAATAAATGATGATTTAACAAGAAAAATTAAGTGATTGATTATTTATTTAATAGAAATTAATATTACATAATCCATCTAGAGAGTCAAGGTAGATTTTCTCATTTTAATAATTTCCTTTATCAATCATAAAATATACCAAAGGGAAATTACATAGATGAAGAACACATTTTTATGAGTTTTATAAAAAACATTTTGGAAATAAGTAGTATCCTGGACATTTGAAAAAAATTATATATAATAATAGGAGAGTAAGAATTTATTTTAGAAACAATGTATGAGTATAGAAGAAGTTTCATATAAAAAGATAAAAGAAATCTAAATATTTTATTATATAGAATAAAAACAAGAAAATATATTCTAGAAAACATTTTTTACATTACTATAAAAAGGAAAAGTTATAGGTCTCTTTAAAAAGTTATTTTGAAAAAAGGGGAAGTGAAAAAATTGGAAAACATTTAATTTTTAGAAATAAACTACAATAATATATCCTTGAAATAATATAATGTTTATTAAGAGAAATGTGGGGAGAAAATAAAGCATTTTATTTTGAAAGATAGAGAACTTTTTTAATATATTAATATATATTTTTTGAAATCCTACATCATAAATATATTAAAAAATAACATTTTAGAAGGGTATAAGGTGAATATAGAGGTAACATGATATAAAAAATTATATTTCTAATTATAAATGATAACATTAAAGGTGTAGGAAAATATGGTCAAAGAGAGGAAACAGTTTTTCATGAGGAAGGTCCTTATTATTAACACTGACATACTTTTTAAGAAGAATTTTATCTTCGTAACAACATTGAATTAAAAAGTAATTTTACCCCTAGTCTTAGAGAAAGTACCTTGAAATAAAATCATAGGTTCAAAGAAACCATGCGTAGAATAATAAAAATCAAAATGAGAAATTTTAACTCAAGTAAAGAGATTTGAGTTAAAAACACCTTCAACCTTATTATATTTTGAATCAAGATACATTTAAAGAAAGAACTTGATATATATATTCAAACCCCATGAATTCCATGAATATGTGAAAATAAAGTAAATAGGAAGTACTCAACCCATATCAAATATATCATGGTAAATAATAAGAAATATTTTATAAAGAAATAAATTTTTCACAAATAACCTCTTGCCTTAATTCCTGACTTCCGCTAATGCACTTAAATCTGATGTATAAAAAAATAACTATCCTAATCACCTATTTTAGAAAGGTTTTAATGTTGATAAATTCCTATAAATATAATTTATAATTATTATCTACATTTAGACTAGCTAGTTATTATCTATTTTCAATATTGGGTGTGGGTAATCATAATCATTTTGAACTAGTTCCATAATATGGTTATTCTTCTTCATTATTCTCCCAAATTTCATCATTCCAAAATCATACAGGGTAATAAAATTAATATATTATAATTTTTTATGATTTTATAAATGATTTTCATAAATAATTTTCTAGCGACCCATACATTTGAAACATATCTACCACATCGTACTAGATGAATTTTCACTATATATCATTGTGATCTGTTCTACAATGTAATAGGTCTAGTATCTTTGGAAACATGGAAAAATAAAAAACTATTTCATAAGAGTCCCCATTATGTTTATAATAACGAGAAACCTTATTATACATATCATTCCTAAAAATATTATTCAAAACTTGTGTAAAGGAAACATAATAAAGGGTCATATAATATGCTCAGAAATGGTAAAAAGGGGAGATATAAATGATAACATAAGTATAACATGATCATAAGGTTATAATAAAATAATATTAATATTTGAAGTTAATATCCCACATATCATAGATCATAATATTGAGTCGTGGAATAAATCTCGATAGATCAATTGATATGAATCATAAAGAAATCAAATAACATGATCTATTACATCATAACATTATCATAAGACTTGGAATTATGGAAAACACACAATCATAGAAAATCATTACCTTAGTGGTCAAATATTCACTTCTATGACTATCATAGTGGGTCGGTTCCATACCCCAAACCATCATATTAGTCACGGTTTACTTCCAATACAGTCATAGAGGATTGGGTTCACTACCCAAACCATATTAGTAGTCATGGTTCACTTTTAAAACTATCATAGTGGAAAGATTACATAATTTAATTGAGTTCACTCCCCATTCCAGTCCTATGTATCTCATGATCTGTTAATATTTACCAAATGTATTGGAGGTTAATATAATTCATAGACCACCAATAATATAATGAAAATGATAAAAAAATATCCACATGATCATAAAACATTAATCATATTAAAACCCATGAAAAGGACTGGTTTTTATAAACATATTTTCATAGTATAACCTCTGTAAAATAAACGGGTTTCATAAAAATTCCATCACTTCATCATATCATAACCCATGGAAAATGAATGGGTTTCTTAAATATATTGTTATCATAGATATAAACCATATAGATAAATGATAATGATGGAATCATTGGATCAAATCCCTAGTAATACTTAAGTGATCTCAAAATAGGTCATCTTATTTGAAAAATGTCTTTAGATGATTAGTTCGAACTTTTCAGGAAGAAAATTCTCATTTCTATTTGAAATCACTTATTTAAAATCAAAAAAAGTGCATTGTATTAAGAGAAAAATTTATTTGTAAATAACCTTGAAAAAATTAAAAGTAAGATTCAAATCCTTGAGTGGTCACGATGGAAGGAAATTTTATTCATGGTGTATAAGTTAAAAGATATCATTACTTTAACATTTTGTTAAAACATAAAAAAGTACATCATTTTAAAAATTAGAATATGATTAATTTTAAAAGATTTTTAAAAAAATTAAATAACTAGTAAATATTATATTACAACCTCATTGTATAATAGTAAAAAACATTTTTTAGAAAATATGGATATGGAAGAAAAATGTTTTTAACCAAAATAATAAAGTTAATTTTCCGTAAAAAACATTTTCGGTATCCTATGTAATTAGGGTATGTAAAATGAAATCAAAAATTATAATCTCAAGAAATAAATAGATCAAAAAAAAATTCATGGGTTTATTTAGAGGTAGATTATAATATTTCATCATCTAAAACCAAATCACATTCAATATCAATAAACAATGTGATTTTAACATTAAACACTTACAACTTTGGTAACATTTCAATTTTATATACCATAAAATAAAAAACATTATATGGATATGAAAATTACCCTTAATTTCATAAGAATAATCATAAAATTCATCCATGGTGCTATATAAACCACATAAAATAAATAAGTGGTCAATATATCATGTGTCTCACAAAGATAAAATTGAAATGAAAATCCCTTACCTTAAGTCTCTCCTTTCTTTGTACGTGTCTAAACCTCCCATATAATAAATTTTGATTTATTATAAATTTATTATATAAGAATAATAATATCTATAATACCATTTATTATTTACTTATATTATCTTATCACCCTTTTGTTAACCATTTTTATCAAAATTACTATTCTTAGTGATAACAACTTTTTTCCCATGTATATTTTCATTCAGAAGTCTTGGTCCTTGTACTACGATCATAGTTACATAATTTAAATTTTTTTAATCAGGACATAAATATCATATATATTAATTATATGTATATTTATAGTCATATATAAAATTTATAGATATAAAAATGAATTATATCCTTCATAGAGACGGTAGGTCATACGTGCACATTAAAGTTGTTTTAACTTTTTAGTGGATGGAGTGGAAGAAAGATAAATATTAATTAACCAATTCATAACCATTATTAGTTCATATAAACCATAAATACTCATAAAATTAAAACATATTACCACCCATTTAGAGTATATATGAAAAATGAATCACATTTCTTCATGAATTTTGTTGTCCACACATATGCATGAGCAATTTAATCATTCTCCAACAGTTTGGTTGGTAAGAAGTTAGATATGATATTATCATTAAAGAAGGTGTGACTGATATTTCCTCTCATTCTATAATTATTCTTTATTTTAGATTCCTTATAATTTGTGACTAATATTTCCTCATTTGTTGAAACATATGATGTGGATATACTATCCTTTTCAGTATCAGATGCATTGCTTTTTTCTGGTCACATCTTCTCTGTGATTTATTTTACGACTGGTAGAATTGTCTGCCTGAATGGACCAAAGGGATTCATTTTTATTGATTTTTGATAACCCCCTATCAAGGGATGATGGGAACCCTTACAAGGACCATAGTTTCAGATATTAAAATGTCTGTAGGCTTAGGAGATTACATGACCTAAAGGTCTTAGGGAATTAAACCAAACTATCTACAAGGAACTGCCCCACCCTAGCTTCTACATCATGATAGTAGCTCTCCACGTTTGAAAGGTCATCTAGCTAGGCTTCCTGTGCAAGAACGAGCTGGTACCAATGGCATAGCCATACCCTGTCATTCTGAAAATCCATTTGGCTCTTCTCTGATGACTTCACTTTCTTTGAATCCTCTTCTGGGGCTCCTCCTTTTTTTAGTGTGGCTGGGGAAACTGCATGTGGCCCGAAGGCCTTGAGGTGGTCTGAGGGCCTTAAAGGTGGCCCGAAAACCCTACTAACCTGAAGGCCTGGGTGGATCGAAAGCCTTAAGGACTCCAAGCCCAAACTGGTGTCCCAAGGTGAATAGTTCCAGCTGCTACAGTACCGAATAGTACCTGCTACTGTACTCGCACTGTGTACAGTACCTGTACAGTGTATAGTTCTGCAATAGTACTGCTACAGTACCATAAATATACCTCTACCTAGTTTTGAACCTGGGTCATGTGGATGCACTTAAGGATACCTCACCAACTGGGTTGAGTCTCATTTACCTGGTATAATTTTCATACAATATATTATTTCATTCCTAGTTTTTTCACAACATTTACACTTAATTATTTTCAAGTAATCATTTGTATATAACTTCTCATAAAATTTAATTTCATCAACTATAACCACTTTAATTCCTTTTTTCTTTATTGTGTTTCTAATCTATTTCTATTTGTTTAGTGATATATAATTTCTCATTTTAGATAACTAAACATTATTTCATGATGTTCTCTGATTGTTTTATTGTCTCACGTAATACACTGGTGATTTTCTATTCCTTCACCAAATAAATTCTATTAATATTTAAATTTTCTGAAATTTCACTTAGTGATGTAACATTTCATTTCTAAACTTTGTGACTTTCTTGACCACATCTACCACAAACTTCCTTTATGAAAAAAAAATTCTATGTTGATAGTTTGGATGATGTCTTAGTCATAGGATTGTTTTTCTAATAATCATATGTCATTTACTCAACTTTTCTACCCCTTGAAACATGCCACATTAATTGTAGATATATGTTATTCTAGCATGAACATGATTTATAACCAAACACTCTACAACACCATTAGTAGCCTCTAACCCATCATATTCCAAACTAATAATAATTATTCTCTGAAGACTATTTTTATTGAATTTTCATAGATTGTGGGTATTTTTATTAGTAGGAAACCTTCAGGTTGAATTAGTCCAATCTTCCTTTATAGAATATTTTTATCATTTTTTTCTTCTATCTAGATTGATTATTTTCTCTCAAGCCTATATTTTTAGAAATAACATTAATATATTGATATTTATTAGTTATGTAAGAAACCATTTTCTATGGACCCTTTTTCTCAACATCATTATAAGATTCAGCCTTAATCTTAATAACATTGGTGAAGTCTTATTTTATCTTCATTAACTCACTTTGAGCTAAAAGGAACAAATATTGTGTCCCAGATAGTTCTACATCCTTCTCAACATGATTTTCTTCAAGATCATTCTCAATATTATCAAGTTTAGATATCTTTATCCAGTATTGTTTTTTATCTTCAACGAAATCAATATCATCATTATTGAAATATTCTCATCCTTGTGAATTTTCTACATAATATTTTCGTTTCCTTTATAGATCAATTACCTTCTTAACATATTCCCATGTATCATTATGATGGGTCTCTTATTTCATATCAAATTATTTATTAACCTTTATCAGTTTTCTTTCATCATTCTTTAGCATCTTTTTATTTTAAAGAGTATAAACTAGATTATCTATTAATTACCATTCAAGCTTATTTCTCTATTTAAATCCTGCACCTTTAAATTTGAATTTAGTTATTTTCATTTTTCATATAAATCACATATAATTTCTAGAATAATGTTCATCCTCTATCCCACTACTTGACGATGAAAATTTATCAATTTCTCTACTCATCATATTTCATATATTTTTCTTTTATTACTTCTTTTTTTGTCTCATAATCAACATTTTTTATTTATTAGTATTTTTCATGAAGTATTGTTATTTATAATCTAATTTGGTGACATTAGATTTATTATTTGCACAAAATTATGAAAAATGAAAAACCCATGAATGTTGAAGATCTTTAGTGGCTACATAACATTTTTCATTTTGCCTCTATTATACATGCTTTAAAAATTCCACTCATTTTATTATAGTCTTATTTAGCTTCCTCACCCTCAGAAACACTTGATTATGGTTCCTATTCAACCCATGTTTTACCTTTTATCATGGATTTAATGTAACACCCAAAATTCTTGAAAATAAATAGTGAATGCATGAAACACTAAGTTCCTACAAAAGAACACAATTTATAATCTATCTATTAAGAACAACTTTTCTTATACTGTGTTTTGAATTTTTAAAAATGGTCATCTAGAATTGTGATCAGTAATTCATTTGGAGTCTGATATAGCCAACTTTATTTTTTTTATGAATAGTAATGTACCCTTATGAATACTAATATGAATTGTAATATGACCCTTATGAATCGTAAAAATGATATTTTTTTCTTAAGAAAATAAGATAATGAGATCTTAATTAATTTTTCAATATGATATAAATTTAATTATAACTTTAAAACTGTTATTTTTTTAATTAACTATGATTTTATTTAAAAATTAAACTAATAATATTTAGGAATCTATTTTTGAAAAATGGAGTTCATTTTTGAATTCTACTTGTCTACAGATGGTAGAGGTGAATATTTGGGATTTTTTGGAAATTCATGATGTTTTATGAATAGTGAAATACATTAAAACACTTTATATACATATTATCTGTTAAAAAACTATTGATGACATCATGAGTGATGCAAGGCCACTTGGTCAGAACTTACATGTACTTATTACTACTAGTGTTCACATGAAACAACACATTTTTTTCTTGAGGGAAATAAAAAAATATTGAGTAAAATATTCAAAATTCACTCCTCTCATCCACTATAAAACCCCCCTCACATCCTCTTCTCTTCACTCCTATATACCTTGAAGCTTCTCAATTTTCTTCCCAAATAACCTTCCCTAGTCACTCCCCAAGTCCAATAATCTCTTTTTATTTCCAAAATACCATAACCCCTTCCATTAAAGAGATTCTCAAGGAGGTTATTTCAAGAGGTAAAGCACATTTCTTTTTCATTTAGTTTCATTTCAATTTACCTTATTTTGTTATCTTCTCTTCACCTCCTCTATCCAAATGAACTTGATAAATCTAGTATCACTTATATACTAGAATTATATCATAATAATGGAAGAACAATCATCAATAATCTTACTCTCTCTCTCTCTCTCTTTTATTTTATAAATGAAAATCATCGTCCGTGAGGTGCCAATTTACAACCTACGTGGATGACAGAGTTTTGTTCTTCAATTTCTTCTTTATTACTGGTCATGAAACCATTTTTATGGTTAATATATTTATTATAACATAGTTAATATTCCAGAACTATTATATTTACATATTATTCATTTATATGACAAAACTAGTTCATAATAATCAAAATACTGCTAAAATAATCAATGTGAATGTCATTAAAAGTTCATCTAATGATTCATCCTAGTTCCATGTAATCAAATGATATAAATGACCATTTACTCCTATGTATGTTCTTAATTAATTTATAAATTCAATTATGGATATTTAAATACATTCTACATGAACTCCATTACTTAAAAATAAGTGAACCGAATATGAAAATCAAGAAAACGAACACTTCAGAACGATGGAACTCAATATTATAACATATAAAAAAAGACATAAATAAACTAAAAAGAATTATTATAAACAAAAAATTTTTCAAATAGGTTCTTAATTAAGTTATTAATGATTCTAATTTCATATTCCATGACCTTGAGTTCAAGAGCGGAACACATTGTGACAAAAGTTAAGGGTTTTCCACCTGAACATCCATTTTCATTCGGGTTACTTTTATTATCTAATTACGTCAATAAAATTATTATGTATTATTATGAAATCATCATAAATTCTATTTGATTGGTCTATATATGTTCACCAACTATAATTCATTCTTATTTTATGGATACTTACATGTTTTATAAGAAACATTCAAAATTGTTTCTCAAATACAAGCCCGATTCAAGAGAATTTCTCAACTTCTTACCTATTTTCAAGGTCACGCTATAATATATTTTTGGAAAACAATATCTCTAATAAATCAAAAAATTTATTATAAAAATAATATATTTCTTCACTTCTTGTTTTATAAAAACATTTTTCCAAAAGAACTCTTTTTTTCAAAGTAAATGAGTATTTATCTTGATAATTACTCAAAGATTTTATAAGAGTATCTTCATCGGTTTCAACACTCTTGTTGTTTAATATGTATTATTAGGATTAATATTTCATCATATCATCTCCCATATTTAATTTTATGTTTCATTATTATTTTGGCTTTGGATTTCTGATCATAAAACCATTCCCCAATTTACTCTCAATGGTTAGTGTTTATACTCAATGTTCAGTGAAATTTATTTACATTTCATAATTAGTTTCAATATGAATGTATATATTGTTTATATTTATCCTTGTTCATATAATTAATGCATTGTAAATAGTTATTGTTGGTTGGGGCCTGCTATTTCCCTTTGGTGCATATTTAGGTCTCATGAGACAAACTACGGTCATGGCATAAGGCCTTAAAAATGATTCTTTATAGTCATAGCATGAGGCCTTAATGGTATGGTTATGATGTCCCTCATTATGAATTCTCTCATTATGAAAATAGTATTGTTTCTTCATGTGGATATTCAACTAGTAGAATACCCATGATTATGGAATTCTTTATTCTGGTCTTATTATTTCCATAATGTGTTCATATTTTTGTTAAAGGCGTATGTTTTTAGTTATTCAACATGCCTAATGTTTATGTCATGACATCTTCGGCAATATTTCTTACCCTTACTAGGTGTTTGAGATCACCCCTTTCTTATGTTTCATTTTATCAAGGCATGAATAATTTTATTATGAATGACATTCTGAAATAACCTAGGAGATATGGATGTTTTCAATGGAGTTTTTATGTTGTATTTCATTTCAAGTTGTAATATTAAACTTATGTATGTATCTTTTTTATAGTTATACTAAATTAATCGGTCCTTCAGGATGCATATTCCTTGTTTATATCCCAATGTAATCAAATAAGGAAGTGGCTCTGGGAAACTGGAGTCGGGTTCTTATAGTTGGTGTCAAAAGAAGATTAGTAGAAAACATGGAAACTATATTTTGAAAACGTATATTAGGGATCAAATCCCTAAGATAGTATTTGAGGATAAGAATAAAAGAATATCCTAGTATTTTGGTAAGGAATAGATTATGTGAATATTTCTATAAAATACATCCTTATCTATATACTACAAGTGGTCATAGTTCTGGCACAGATGTACCTACAAGTGAAAACTCCACAATGTGTTTTCGGATTGACTCGGGGAATCTTGGTACATGACAATGGGCCATACTACGCATCTGATTTGACAATATTGGGGGATATGCTTAGGATAATTCACATTTTATTTACAAGCTATTATGAAGGATTTAAATGAAAATTTTTCCTCAAAGAAACCATGATGTGATTATGAGATTAGATATTTATGCTAAGTATTTTTCTACATTGATATTATATATTATAATTCATAACCTAATCTAGTGTATTACATTATTTAGAAATAGATCTTAGTGGAAGGAATAGAAACTTCATGAATGTACATTCCACATGTAGGGATTTCCCTCTGATGCATGATAATGATGTTGGATTTGGTGTGGTGACTAGTGATGAGAATATTATAAATATACTTGGACAACTTACTCGGGTTATGAACAAAAACCTAACCTATATGGAGAATCTGGATCCAAAATGTGGGGGAACTATGATAGATATATTAATGAGACAATAGCCTCCATCATTCAATGGGGCTACAAACCCATTTTTAGCAGAGTAGTGGAGATGTTCCCTAGAGAAGATATTTCTTTCTTTTGGATGTAAGTATAGAGAGAAGGTTTTCATGGATTTTTATCATCGATCAGGAGATGTGGATTTGTGGTGGTCATTAATCCAAAACACAAGAGAGGTGGAAGAGATACAAGAGACAGATTGGAGGGACTTTAAGGAAACATTCCTATAAGAATAATTTCCTTGTGAACAATGAGTGGATATGGAAAGGAAATTCATCAATATGAGGAAAAAAGAGGATGAAAATGTTTCCATGTATGAAGCCAACATTACAAGGATGTAAAGGAATGTTATGGACTACATACAAAATCCAATGAGTAGAATTTATTGACTCTTTTATGTTTTAAAACCATTCTTATGAAGGGATCTAGTCTCCTAAAGTTTCTCATCATATAAATATATAGTCTCAACTGCTATCAAGACAGAAAATGAATTTTCTAAGTCTTATGAGTTTAAAGGAAAATAAGAGAATAAGATGGCTACCAAAAAATCTGGAAAAGAAAATAAGGAAATGGGGATGAAGGGAAGAGTTGAATTTCTATCCAGTAATAATTATAATAAGAAACACCATGGCACTTTCCTGAAGGGAATGGGAGTCTATTACAAGTTTAGAGAAAAAGGCCACCTATCTCAAGATTGTAAGGGGAAGAATGAAGCTACCAATTTTCAATGCTACAATTACAGAGATATGGGATATTATTCACATGAATGTCCTAAGTGTCCAGGAAACATTCCCCAAAGAAGTCCAAGGGAATAAGTCCAATCTTATGCATTCACAACTGCGGAGGTTGAAGTTTCTAATGAAGTGGTGGCAGCGAATTTAATCGTTTCAAAAAAACATATCCAATGCTTTATTTGATTCTGGAACTATGCATTCATTCATATCTTCCTAGTTTTCTAAGAAATAAGATATTTCCAATTTGATTTTATAAGGGAGTTTTTAGTCAAAACTCCTAAGGGAAGTATCATTGCAACAAAGTTGTGTCAGGAATTCCACATTATGGAATATAAACGTTCTTTATCTGTGGATTTTATTGTCATACCCATTATTGAAATTGATATAATCCTCGGTATGGATTGGATTTTGAACCATGATTCGTAAATTTATTGAATGAAGAAGGAGGTTACAATTTTTTAGGATGATGTGGAATCCCTTATCATTAGGGTAGAAACATCACCATTTAATTCTCATCTAGATCCTCCCCCAATAGCTCTACAAAATTCAATTATTCAGGAGGAAGGGAATGTAATAACTATGGGTGAGGAGAAGAATTATCAAATATATGATTTAACTATTGTTCAAGAATATGTTGATTTCTTTCTAGAGGATTTACCTAGACATCCTATAGAGTGGGAAATTGAATTTTCAATTGATTTAATTCATGGTTCAAGTCCCATATCAAAGACCCCTTATAGAATGGCCAGCATGGAATTAGTGTAACTGAAGAAAAAACTAGAGGAATTAAATGATAAAGGATTTATTCACCCTACTTTTTCTATATGGGGAACCCCTGTTCTTTTCATTAAGAAGAATGATGGATCCATGAGGTTGTGCATTGACTATAGGGAGATCAATGCTATAACAATAAAGAACAAGTACCCCCTACCTCACATTGATGATTTATTTGATCAACTTCATGGAGTTCAATATTTTTCTAAGATTTACCTTCAATCTAGATATCATCAGTTGCTTGTGAGGAAGGAAGAAATTCCAAAAACAACATTTCAGACCAGGTATGGGCATTATGAGTTTACAGTAATGCCTTTTGGACTGAATAATGAACTCTCTATTTTCATGGATATAATGAGTAGATTTTTCAAGGAATATCTCGATGACTTTGGGGTGGTATTTATTAATGATATCATGGTATACTCTAAAATCTATGAAGATCATTAAAATCACTTGTGCACTTTCTTGAAGACTATTATAATAAATGAATTTTATGGGAAGCTTAGCAAGTGTGAATTTTGGCTTCAATCAGTTTCCAATATGGGCCACATTGTCTCTATAGATGGAATATTTATTGATCCTTTGAAGACAAAGGCAATGCAATAATGGCATACTCCAAGGAACATAAATTAGGTATGTAGTTTTGTTGGTTTAGCAGGTTATTATCGGCATTTTGTTCAAAACATCGCATGTTTATCCAAACCAATGACCAAGTTTACATGTAAAGAAGTTATGTTCATATGGAAAAAGGAATGTAAGGTCTATTTTGAAGAGTTTAAGGGGATATTAGATAATCCTTTGATCCTAACCCAACCAATTCGGAATTATGGGATTCTGATCTTTAGTGATTCATCAAAGAAAGGACTTGGTTGTGTCCTTATAAGAAATGGTAGATTTATTGCCTATGCTTCAAGGTAATTAAAAATTCATAAATAAAACTATCCCACACATGATCTTTAGTTAGAAGTGGTAATATTTTCCCTGATGATATGGAGACATTATCTATATGGTGAAAAGTTTGAGATATATAGAGATCACAAGAGTCTGAAGTATCCCTTCTCACATAAAGAACCCAACATGAGGAAAAGTAAATGGGTCAAAATAATAAAGGATTGTAATTGTACTATACACTACCACCCAGTAATGGAAAACAAGGTTGTTGATGGAATGAGCATCGAGGATCGTGTGGCTCTCAACAAGATGAGGATTGATAAGGATCCTTTGTTCATGGATCTAGTGAGGATGGATATGGGAATTATCAAAGAAGTTAAAACATCATTACATTTTCATTTAGTTTCCCAAAAATATTTATTATAAAGGATTAAAATATCTTATCCTGATGATGAGAACCTGCAAAATAAAATTAATGCTGTGAAAGATGAAAAGATGGTTGACTTTGTGTGTGAAGATGGTATTCAAAATTTGGGAATAAGATTTGTGTTTCAGCTATACCCAAGCTAAAAATGGAGTTATTAGATGATGCCCATGGTTTGAATTTCTCCATACATCCCGGTAGCACTAATATGTATAGATATTTTAAGTAACATTTATAGTGGGATAACATGAAGAGGGAAATTGCAGATTACATATCAAGATGTTTAGTCTGTAAACAAGTGAAGGATGAAAGGAAACATACAAAAGAAGTCATGCAAACTCTATCAATTCCTATGTGGAAATGGGATAATTTCACCCTATATTTTGTCACTGGATTACCCAAAACTCCAAGGAAGAATGAAGAGATATGGGTAATTGTGGATTCACTTAAGAAGTATGAACATTTCCTCACTATAAGGGAGGATTTTCCAATGGAGCACCTAGCAATACTCTATTTCAGTGAAGTTGTGAGACTTCATGGAGAACCTCTCTAAATTGTGTCTGATCAGGACCCATTATTTACATAGAAATTCTAGAAAAGTATTTAGAAAGATTTGGAAACTGAACTTCGATTGAGTACTTCTTACCACCCACAAACTGACAGGAAAAGAGAGAGGATGATCCAAACATTAGAGGACATGTTGAGATCACGTTCACATGAATTCTAAGGTATGGGGAATCAATACATACCTTTATTGTAGTTTTCCTACAATAATTGTTTTCATTAAAGTACTCAAATAGACCCATATGAAGCATTGTACAGAAAAAGATGTCGTACACCAACTTGTTGGGATGAAGTTGGAGAAAGGAGGCTTTTGGGTCCAGGGCTTATAGAGGAAACAATAACGAAGGTAAAAAATATTCAATGTCATATCAAAATAGCTCAAATCATACATAAGATTTATACTGATAATCAAAGGAATTGTCTGGAATTTCATGTGGGAGATCATGTTTTCTTGAAAGTGACTCTATTTAATGGAATTGTAATATTTGGAAAGAAAGGGAAACTGAGCTTTCGGAACATTGGGCCTTTTAAAATTCCAGATAGAATTGGAGCAGTTGAATATTGTTTGGTTATGCCATCAAGCATGTCCAAAGTACACAATATGTTCCATGACTCATTGCTGGGAATGCACATATTAGACCCAATGCATGTCCTCACTTCTGAAGGTATAGAATAGGATCCTGATCTATCTTTCTATGAAGAGCCTATCCAGATTCTGGACACTAATGAAAAAGTGTTCAAAAATTGGATAAATCTTCTTATAAAGATACTTTGGAGGAACCATAAAATCAAAGAGGCAACATGGGTTCTTGAGGAGCTTATGAGGAAGACCTACCCAAATCTTTTTGTGAGATAACATTCTGTGAATTTCGAGGGAGAATTTTTTGTGAGGGGAGAATGTAACACTCAAATGTCTTGAAAATAAATATTCAATGCATGAAATACTGATTCCCTAAAAAATAACACATTTTATAATCTATCCATTAATAACATGTTTTCCTCTACCGTGTTTTGAATTTCCAAAAACGGCCATCTAGAGTTGTGATCAGTAAGTCTTTTCGAGTCTGCTTGAACTAACTTGATATTTGGTGAATAGTAGCATACCCTTATGAATATTAATATGAATAGTAATATGAACATTATGAATAGTAAATAAGGATATTATTTTATTTTCTTCAGGGAATTTGATATTTAGATATTAATAAATTTTTGAATGTGATATAAAATTAATTATACCTTGAAATTTGTTATTTTTTTAATTAAATAGGGTTTTATTTAAAAATTAAATTTATAATATTTAGAAAATTATTCTTGAAAAACGGGGTTCATTTTCTGAATTCAAAACATTGAAAAAAGGTTGAGATGAATTTTTGGGATTTTTCTAAAATTCTTGAATTTTTTATGAATAGTGAAATATGGTAAAATACCATTTATACAAAATATCAGTTAAATACACTATTTATGATATAATGAATGATTTAAGGTCACTTGGTTTGAACTCACATGCACTTATTACTATTATTGGTCACATAAAACAACATTATTGGTTGTCTTGAGGGAGATAATAAAATAATGAGTAAAATATTCAAAAAATCACTCTGCTCCTCCACTATAACCCCCCCCCCCCCACTTCCTCTTCTCTTCACTCATCCAAGACTTTACGATCCTAAAATTTCTTCCAAAATACCATTCCCTAGTCACTACCCACTTTCAATAATCTCTTGGTATTCCAAAAGAAGAAAAACCCTTCCATTAAGGAGATTCTCAAGGAGGTTATTTCTAGAGGTAAAGAACCTTTCTTTTTCATTTAGTTTCATTCCAATTTATCTCCTTTTGTTATCCTCTCCTCACCTCATCTTTCCAAATGAACATGATAACTCAATTATACCCTATATACTTAAATTATATCATGTTAATGGAAGAACCATCATCAATAATCTTACTTTATCTCTTTTATTTTATAAATGAAATCATCATCTTTGAGGTGCCAATTTACTACCTACATGGAGGAAGGAGTTTTGTTCTTCAATTTATCCTTCACTACTAGTCTAAAAACCATTTTGATGGCTTCACCAGAATATAATATATGTATTATAAGCTACTTAATATTTCAGAACCAATATATGTAAATATTTTTCATTTATATGACAAACCTAGTTCCTAATAATCAAAATACCGCTATAATAATCTAAGTGAATGTCATTAGAATTTTATCTAATGGTTCTGCCTCATTCTGTGTAATAAAATGATATAAATGACCATTTACACATATTTATGTTCATAGTTAATGTATAATCACAATTCTGGATATTTACATCCATTCCACATGAACTTCATTACTTGAAAACAAGTTAACAGAATATGAAAATTAAGAAAATGAACACTCTGGAACGATGGAATTCAATATTATAACCTACCAATAAGGACATGAATGAACTGAAAATAATTACGATAAACTAAATAAATTTATAATAGGTTCCTAATTATGTTATTAATGAGTCTAATTTCATATTCCAGGACCTTAATTTCAAGAGCGGAACACATTTGGACATAAGGTAAGGGTTTTCCACCCGAACCTCCATTTTCATTCCAGTTACTTTCATTATATAATTACCTCAACAAAATTATTATTTATTATTATTTACTCCAAATATATTCTATTGTAGTGTTAGATATATTTTTACCAACTATAATCCTTCCTTATTTTATGGATAGTTACACATTTTAAAAAAGAACATTCAAAACTGTTTCTGAAATACAAACCCGATTCAAGGGAATTTCTCAAATTTTTACCACTTTTCAAGGGAACTCTATAATATTTTTTTTTTGAAACCATTCTCTTTATGAAATCAATAATTTTATTATAAAAATACTATTTTACTTCACTTCTGGTTTTACACAAATATTTTTTTAAGAGAACTTTTTGTTGAAAGTAAAAGATTATTTATCTCGAGGATTCCTCGAAGATTTTATAAGAGTATATTTATATATTTCAACACTCTTGTTGATTATTAGGTATTATTGGGATGGTATCATCTACCATATTTTATTTAATGGTTTATGATTATGTTGTCTATGGATGTACTATCTTAAAACTATTCACCAATTTACACTAAATGGCTAGTGTTTGTGCCTAATGTTCGGGGAATGTCATTTACATTTCATATATTAGTTTCAATATGAATTTATTTGTTGTTTATATTTATCCCCATTAATATGATGAATTAATTAGACATACTAAGTTTCGAGTGGGTCCCACTATAGCCCCTCGGTGCAACGGTAGGTCTCATGAGACAAACTACAGTCTTGGAATAAGGCCCTGACAAAATGATTATTTGTGGACTTGGCACGAGGCCTTGACGATATGGTTATGATGTCATGCATTATGAATTACCTCATTATGAAAATATTATTGAATGTTCTTGAAGTTATGTGACAAGTAGAATACCCATGATTATGGAATTATTTATTCATCTCTTATTCCTTCCATAATGTGTTCATGTTTTTATTAAAGGCATATGCTTTTAGTATTTCAACGTGACTATTGTTTATGTTATGATATCTTCTACTGTATTGATTAACCTTACTGAGTGTTTGAGATCACCCCTTTTGTAGGTTTCATTTTATCATGACATGAATAATTTTATTTTGAATGACATCCTGAAATAAACTAAGATTTATGGATGTTGTCAAAGGAGTTTCTTTGTTGTATTTCTTTTCAAGTGGTAATATTGAACTTATGTATGTGTCTTTTTTCCAATGATACTAAACTACTTGTTCCTTTAGGATGGATATTCCTTGTTTATATTCCAATGTAATCAAATAAGGCACCATCTTCAGGCAACTTGGGTTGGGTCCTTACATTTAATGTTCATATCATCATTTATTTCTTCTTAAAAGATGGTATTTTTCTCATTTTATAGGCTATGATAATTCTATGTAATTCATCCCATGATATATCTTCATGGTATTATTTTGTACATACTTTTTAAGAAAATATATCTAGAAAAATTTTCATTAGTAACTTCATAATGGTATAATCATCCCAATTCTCAACAAAGCCTCTAATTCTATTAAAAATAACATTTACTCTGGTGAAGTATCCATTAACCCTTTCATCATCGCCAATTTTTATATCTTCAAATATTCATCACTAGATTTTCAGTTCCACTTCTTTGAATTTATGTTTTCCTTAATATTTTCTTCTCATTATATCCCAAATTTCCATAGTAGTTTAAAGACCTATCACTTTAGTTTATAGATTTTCTAATAAAGGTATCAATATTTCATTTTTATCCTTTCAATCCTTCTCCAAGTTCCCATTATCTTCGAAATTCATAGGGTAATTATCAATACATGGTGGGTATACCATTGTAACTATGTAATTCCCCAACCCCAGAATCCTAGAGCCAGTACATTATTTTAATACATTGTCCTGATTACAAGGAATAAAGTCTCGAAGGACAGATTAGTTTAGTAGTCTTGGAAAATAGATTACATATATGAACTTTACGTTACAATTTCTAACATAAAATATAGAATATATAATCCTTTGATAATGAAATTATTCCCCTTGTTTAATCATTCATATCAATCATAATACACTTCTTGGAATCCTAGGAAAATAAAACATAAAAAATGGGTGAGCTCAAATTCCTAGTAAGGATAAATATTCAGTGGAATATAAAAACTTTTAAAGAAGGATTTATAATAAAAATAGAAGCCTTTTAAATAAAAATGTGAACATAATATATAAAAAATAAATCAAACATTGACATATAAACATGCACATTGATATTATACTAGTCTAATAATCACATGTAATAACTAATTTCATAACGAGGGAATGCATAATTCCAGATATAATAACTACCACATCAAGGCCTTATGCCAAGACCATTTACAAATATTATGTCAAGGTCTGTTCCCAAGACACTAGTTTGTCTCATGACACCTATAGATGTATCAACGGTATATAGAGAGCCACACTAATCAGTTACTAATTCCAATGCATTCCTCATATGAAAAGGGTGAAACTTAACATGATCATTCATATTAAAACTAGAATATGAAATCTCAATATTTTAACCAAAAACCATGAATGGTATAAAATAGAACATCTATATTCAAACATATCATAACTCAATCAATATATTATGGATGATTTTATTATAATAAACCAACCTCAATTAAGAATAATATTCAGTAACAGATGTTGACATAGTTGAAAATGATCAGTAAAATTCTTCGGAAAAATATCCTTTTTTCATGAAATCATTTAAAAGTCACACAATTTATAAAGTAAGTAATTTAAAATAGATTTATGAGTCAATGTGTCTCATACCAATTTTAAAATTTTGAAATTAATTAACATTTTAAAACAATCATGTCTATATAAATAAATCCATAAAATCATTTTGAAAACAAGGACATTTATTAAACAGATTTAGAAAATTAAATATTTAAAAATTTTAAAATGATGATCTAGTTAAAGTGTCTCTTACATAAAACCTTAAAATATTACTTTTGAAATCATTTTTATGAAACATGTACATCGATGATAAATATTTCCCAGTAAATACTTACACAAAAATAATCTCAGATAATAATGAGATTGTTTAATTAACCGTTATCTTAGATTTGATACTCTTCGTACATTTTTAAAACTCATTTATATTGTTTTTAAACATATTATTAACTTATATAAGAATCATAATAATATTTTTGATATCATATATTATTATTTTATGACTTTATTTTACATATTTATTAACAATTCCAAGTTAATGCAACATTTCGGGTAATATCACTTTGTTTATCGTACGTCTTTTGGCTTGTTATTCTTGACCATATTCCATAGATCATGATTTACTCACTTCAAGAATATATAATATGATTTATATATCATATATATTCATAATATAAATATATATAATATATATATATTTATATAATAGAATACATCATTCATGGAGATGGTAGGTCGTACGTACGCACGGACGATAGTATCATTCCTTATTGGTAAAATGGTATGTAATTAGATAGAATGTGAATTTTAAAGAAGAAATATCATGTTATATTTATTATTTACATCCATTATATTCATCTTTACACCCATATAAATAAATTGTACATGAAAAAAAATTTACACCATGGCGTGGAGATGGTAAGCTGTATGTACGCATGCATGGTGGTATTGTTTTTCATAGGATGGGTAAAAACAGTAATATGGTTGTCCCATAATGTTAACAAAATATCCACATATATTGGATTATGTAGTTATTATTTTATTATGGTAAAAACATATTAATACGTAGTATAAGAATAAATAAACTTTTAAAAAATGGATAAATCGATTACCTCTTCTTCAGGTGTCTCTTTTTGATTTGCAAAAAAGGAATCCTTAAGTTTCCTTTATACCCAATTTTTTGCCTCTAGGATTAAGTGTGGAAGTTAGAAGGAGATTTGGGGAGGTTTTGGCCGATTCAAAGGGCTTTGTAGGTGTTAATTAAAGATAAATGGAGGTTCCCTTTTATGAGAGAGGTGAGGGGAACTTTAGGAAAAGCTTCAAATATTAATTTATTATAAAATGATTTTCGAATTAAAATAGTCCCAAAGTAATTTATTTAAAATATAACATGATTTTTGGTAGAAAAAGTCTCAAATAATTGGTTTTACAAAATTCTAGGTCACAAAATTATCCTTATCCTTTAGCTTTAACCATTAGTTGAAAACATTAACTCTTACCATGTCTTCATGCATTTTAATAATATATGGTACCTATATTTAAAATAAAATTCCAAGTGAATCATAAGTGGATCATTAATGAAATTTTTAACATTATATAAGTCAGTTGGAAGAATCTAATATTTTTAGGACTATTAAATCATTTAATAAATTAGTATTTGTTTAAACTCATTTATGTCAATTTTAACACTATAAAGTAATTGATTTTTGTTTAAGTCATAAAAAGTTGATTCCTTTAGAAAAAAAGGCATTAAATAAAATATAATATGTCAATATAATCCATAAAATTCGTGTATGGAATAAAAATAATCTAATTAAATTTATTTTAATATTTATAAAATCATATATTATAATCCTTTATTAATGAAGCAATCATTGCATCGTCATTGTCTCATAATTTAATTTAATAATTTAATTTATAAAAGTTACAAATAAAATACCATGATATAGGAAATATCTTTAGATTTCTAATTACTATTTATAGATATAGAGATTAGTTAAATAAAACTATATTAAAATTGATTTATTGAAAGATATATGTTTGTGTTATAATTATCTTTAATTTAAATTATTTCTTATAACATTTCATTATCACACCCAAGTGGTCCCCAAATGAGAAATATTCAGCCTAATTATGATCATGGTATAATATATCATATTAAATAGGATTATGACACATGTTAGGGTAGTTTAATGTTATTATAATATTATTTGTTTACCATTATTTACCAGATTTACCCTTTAACCATGGTAAATAAAAATAATTACTAAAGTTAGTATTCATAATTTACAAAAATAAAAGGTAACAATTTACAATATTTGTACCTTATGATTCAAAATATGAAATATATTTTTCAAAATTCAAAACACAAAAATTTTCAGTAATTAATTTTAAATTAATCCCCAATGTTAAAACAAAAAATCGGGTTTTTAATAAGTAAAAACTATCAAAAGATTGACATGTGTTTATATAAACTTTAAGTGTGAAATTACTTAAAATGACCTAAAATATATTAAATTATAAAAATATAAACTAATTATAATTTAAAACCACTCAAATTTTTAATTTTACACTATAAATTATTTCGATTAAAAAAGTCGTTTTCAATTATAATTTAGTATTTTTCATTATTCATCAAAATATGAAAGTTATCAGAAAAGTACCAAAAAAGTATCCAAAATAAATTTTTATGTTTCCATTCTATAGAAGAATTTATTTTTGTCAAATTTAATATATAAAACTATGAAATAATTGATTTAAAAAGGGTCCTCCATTAAAGGCAGAAAAACTGCATTTTTTGAAAAATACATCTTTTATCAGAAAAATTGATTTTGCCCTTATATTATGTCTAATAAACACAAAATTTGAATGTTAAAATTATATGGGATATATATAATTCAAATTTTTGTTAATAATATTCATAACCACATTTTAAATGGTTAGTTTGATCGGTCGTGGTGTGCTTAAATTCGGTGTTGCGTACATCGCATGCTATTGAATTTTTTAAAAAGGAATCATATCATGGAATCTTGGGGTGTTACATTATACCATACAATAAATTGAATCCCAAAATTTAAACTTAGTATTGAAAACTAAGGGTTTGAAATTTCGAAATATCTTATTTGAAATCCCACATCAAAAAATGGATTAATGAGACCTCTATTTTAAAATTAAGGAAGGTATGTATGAAGCTTACCAGAAATAAAACATACTAGGGTTTCATGTCGCAAAACATGGATATAGAAGAGAAAACTGACCATCATGTTCTGATGGAGAGTGATATAGAATATTATTAGGATATTTTTAACAATCTGAAAGACATAAATCTATGATGATCCAAGGCACCATTTGATTTATTGAAAAAATAAATTACTATAATTTTTTTTTTAACTAGAGTTGAATATTTAATTCATAGACTAATAACATAAGGAAGTATAATTCATTTAAATGTAAAGTTTCATCTGTTAACTAATTCCTAGTAGAAACTCATCTTTCTCTTCAAAAGATAATAAAACTCAAAAAATATTTATCTTAACCATATAAGGATCCAAATATAAACTTATACTATTAAAATAATGAAAACTATGTTATACCAACTAGAGACTTCTTATAAGCCAATGGTATACAATAAAGCCTTATCACACATCACTTGTGGGTTCGATTCCCACAGCCTTGTCCGACGTGATGGGTTTTCTCCCAACCAGTAGGCTTTCCTTTTTTTTAAACTATAGTATTATATCATTCCAAAAATAATCTTATGAATTGTTTTAACATTAAAAAATACTATCCAAATTTCAACTTAATCCATTCCAAATATTATATTTATCTAAAATAATTCTGTCTAAACTCTCTCTAAATATTCTGTAAATTTCCAAAATCAATTGTAACAATAGATTACCCAAACAAAATAATTTTTTTCTTATTATCACATAATGAATTTATTATTTCCTTCGTCATATTAAAACCTTAGTGAAAACAAAAAGTATTTAAGCACAATCCTTATATATATCACATTCTTCTTATAATCGTAATATAATTATAAAATCCAAAAACACAAATACATTAATTATTCCACTTCAACCGTAGTAACAACACAATATTGACCTTGATCCATTTTCTTCTTTTGATATATATTTACATTACACTATGGATAGTAATTTGCATAAGGTCCTATATTTTTAAAATTATAACATTGCATGACTTATTTATTTCCCTTACAATCATGAGCTTGGTGACCATTTTCTTAACATTTCTGACAAAATCGCATTCATTTTAGGTAATTACTAGGTTTTTTCATCTCGAAATTTTTACATAAAGGAAAATCCTTATTTCCCTTTTCCCCATTACATATCGCCTGCTCCACCAATTTACTATTATCTTGGTTTAATTTAATGTCATAAGACATAGATAATTTATTTTCCATCTTGATAGAACATCAGACTATATCTTTGTATGATGATAAAGATTTTTAGACCAATTCCCTTTAGAGGAATCACTTTTACCCCTCAAAGAATCGATCAATATTATTTCTTGGGGTACGTATGTAGTCGGAAATATACTTTGATAACCTCGTGAAGTTAGCATCATACTTTGCAACATTCCCATCCTCTTTTTGTCAAAGAAACAGAAATTTATTTTCCATATCAAGTTATTGTTCAAAAGGGAACTATTTCTCTAGTAAAAGTTCATTAAACTCCCTCCATTACATATTTTCTACTTCTTCATCGTCCTTTGTATTTTTAATTAATGGCCACCATTGATCTGAATCTCCTAAGAGATGATAAACTACCATGACTACATTTTACCTTTAATTACTTCCCAAAGAAAGAAATATTTTATTTAAGGAACTAACCCATTGCTCAGCCACAAATGGATTTGTATTCCCATTGAATGTTTGAGGTTGTGGTCTCATTAAGCGGTTTAACATTGATCCTCCATGTTTTTAACCAGTTTTCTCCATACGGTATGGTTATTATTCATTAGTTGAGTCAGTTATCTCAGTATGGTTATACGATTTTATGCACTAGTTGTGTCACCAGCTCCACTAACATTATCTTTCATATGAGGGAAATACTTACTTGGATTAAGTTCATTTATACGATTTCCATTCCTTCTACTAGGCGTCATTTCTAGACATTGGTATACACTAGATTAGGTCTTGAATCATAATTCATAAATACAAACAAGTAAAATATTTAACATAAATTAAAAAATTTATGCATATGTAATCAATAATCATAAATATGGTTCCTTTGATGACATATTTACACTTAAATCATTCATAATGGTTTTTAAATAAAAAATTAATTATCTTAATCATATCCCATAGGAGTTTCAAATTGGGTGCATAGTAAGGCCTGTTGTTGTGTATAAGGTTACCCTGAGTCAAGCCCAGAACACCTTGTTAGAGTTTTCACCCCTAGGTACATCTACTGCAGAACAATGTCCTTCTGTAGTATCCAGACAGAGACGTATTTCTTGAAATATCCTTGAAATCTCTACTTTACCCAAATTCTAGGGGTTCTTCTACACTTATCCACAAAGTCATTTTAGGGTTATGATATCTATTTTAAGTTTTCTAAATCTATTTCCAAGTTTTCTGCTAAGCTTCCTCTGATACCAACAGTAACGCCCCAACTCTAGAAGCCCAGATCTGGTACATTATTTTAATACATTGGAATCATTACAAGAAATCAAGTCCCAAAGGACCGATCAGTTTAGCAATCTTGAAAATATTTTACATACATGAACTTTACATTAAAATTTATACCATAAAATATAGCATAGATAATCCTTTGAGAATTCCATTATTCCCCTAGTTAAATACTTCATATCAATCATAGTACAATTCTTGGAATCGTCATAAAATAAAACATAAAAAAGGGGTGAGCTCAGATGCTCAGTAAGGGTAAATAATTTATTAGAAGCTATAAACTTTTCAGGCGATATTTATAATAAAAAATAACATCCTTTTAAACATAAACTTGAACATAATATGGAAAAATAAATCAAACATTACCATATAAACATTAACATGGATATTCTTCAAGTTGAATAATCACATGTAGTAACAAATTTCATAATAAGGGAATGACTAATACCAGACAGAATAACTATTATTTCAAGGCCTTCTGCCAAGACCATTCACAAATATTCTATCAAGGCCTTGTTCCAAGATAGTAGTTTGTCTCATGTAACCTATCGATGCATCGAGGGGCTATAGGGGACCATGTCTGTCACTTTATATGTCCAATTCATTCCTCATATAAAAAGGGTGAACCGATAACATAATCATTCATATTAAAACTAACATAAGAAATGTCAATACTTTAACCATAAACCATGAATGGTATAAAATATCACATCCATGGTCAAACATATCATAACTCATTCAATAAAATATGAAAGATTTTATTATAAAAAATCGACCTCAATCGAGAATAATATCCAGTAAAGTATGTTGACATAGTTGAGAATGATCAGTAAAACTCTTTGAGAGAAGTATCCCTTTTCCATGAAATCATTTAAAAGTCACACAATTTATAAAGGAAGTAATATAAAAGATATTTTTGAATCAAATTTCCCCATAAAACTTTTAAACTTTTGAAAGTAATTAAAATTTTAATATAATTATGTCTATATAAATAAATCCATAAAATCATTTTGAAAACATGGACATTAAATAAGTTTATTTAAAAAAAAATTAAAAAATTTAAAATAATGATATAGTTAAATATTCCCTTCCATAAAACCTTAAAATAGTTATTTTCAAACATTTATCTGAAACATGGACATGGATGATAAATATTTCCCTGTAAATACTTACGCATAAATAATCTTGGATAATAATGAGATTGAGAAATTTAACACTTACCTTAGATATGATACTCTATGTGCAAGTCTGAAACTCTTATATAATACTTTTATACATATTATTAACTTATATAAGAATCATAATAATATTTATGATATCATATATGATTCTTTTATGACTTTACATTGCCCATTTATTAACAATTCCAAGTTAATGGTACATTTCAGTTAATATCGTTGGTTTATCATACTTGTTTTAGCTTGTTATTCTTGATCGTATTCCTTATATCATGATTTACATACTTAAATAATGTATAATATGATTTATATATCATATATTTATAATATAAATATATATAATAGATTGATATATAAAATGGAATACACCATTCATGGATACGGTAGGTCGTACATATGCATGAACGTTGATTCCTTCTTATTAACGTATTGAATGAAAGTAAGTGAATGAAATATATGTACATACATACATATATGTATATATATCATTATTGTAGACATATTATTTCATATATTTCATAATTATTAATATTATATATATTTTTATAATCATTTTTGGATGGTTAAAGTGGAGAATGAATCTCATCGCGTCGTGGAGACAGTAAGCCATACATACGCACGAGAGATGGTATCATTTCCTTAATTGTAAAATGGTATGGAATTAGATGGAATATAAATTTTATAGAAGAAATATCATGTTATATATATTATTTACATCCATTAAATTCATATTTATATTCATATAAATAAATTTTACATGAAAAACAATTTACACCACGATGTGGAGACGATAAGTCGTACGTACGCACGCATGGTGGTATTGTATTTCATAGGATGCGTAAAAAGATGAATATGGTTGTCCCATAATCTTAAAAACATATAATAATATATTATATTTTGGAATTATTATTTTAGTATGGTAACAACTTATTAATATAAAGTAGAAGAAGAAATGTACTTTGAAAGAAGGGATAAAACAATTACCTCTTCTTCAGGTGTCTTCTTTTGATTTACACAAAAGAACTCCATAAGATGGATTTCTGCCCAATGTTAGACTATAGAATTAAGTGAGGGAATTAGGAAGGATATTTGGGCAGGGTTTGGCTGAGACAAAGGTCTTATGAGGTGTGAATTAGAGAGAAAGGGAGGATCCCTTTTATAAGAGAGGTGAGGGGCACTTTATGAAAAACTTGAAATATTAATTTATTATAAAATTAATTTCGGTTTCTAATGGTCTCAAACTCATTTATTTCAAATATAATATAATTTTGGGTTGAAAAAATATCAACCAATAGGTTTTAGACAAGTTTATGTCACAAAAGTAACTTTATATTTTTTATTTAACCCTTAGTTAAAAAAATTAACTCTTACCAAATCTTCTTAAAGTTTCATAATATATTATAACTATATTTACTATAAAATGTCAATAGAACCATAAGTGGTTCATTAATAAAATTTGAAACATTATATATGTCAGTTGGATGAATCTTAAATTTTTATGACTACTATATCATTTAATAAAATAGTATTTTCTTTAAAAACTCATTTATGTCAATTTTGACACTATAAAGTAATTTATTTTTGTTAAAGTCATAAAAACTTCATTCCTTCAAACCAATTGAATGAAATCAAATATAATACGTAAATATCATCCATAAAATTATTTTATGGAATCAAAATAATCAAATTACATTTATTTTAATATTTATATTATCATTTATTTGAATCCTTGGTTAATGAAGCAATCATTGCTTCATCGTTGTGTCATAATTAAATTTAATTATTTATTATCTAAAGATTATAAATAAAATACCATGATTTAGGAAATATTTTTATAATTATAAGGAATATTTATATAAAACATATCAGTTATATAACCATATATTAAAATTTATTTAGTAAAAGATATATGTTTATGTTATAATTATCTTTACTTTAAATTAATTTTTATAACATGTCATTATCACACCCAAGGGGTCCTCAAATGCAAAACTTTTAGACTAAGGATGTTAATGGTCGAATATATCTCATAAAATATTATTATAACATGTGTTATGGTAGTTTTATATTATTATAATATTATGTTTTACCCTTATTTACTCGATTTATCCTTTAACCATGGTAAATAAAAATAATTACTGAAGTTACTATTCGTAATGTTCAAAAATAAAGGGTAAATATTTACACAATTTGGACCATCTAATTCCAAATATGAAATCCATTTTTCCAAATTCAAAACACATAATTTGTAGTAATTAATTTAAAATTAATTCCCATTGTCAAAACCAAAATGTGGGTTTCTAAGAAGTAAAATATATCAAAAGATTGACATGTGTTTATGTCTAATATAAATGAAAAATTATTTCCATTGAAATAAATTATATTATATGATAAAAATTTAATTTAATTTTACATTAAAACCACTCAAATTTATAATTTAACACTATAAATTATTTCGATTAAAAAAAATTTCGATTAAAATTTAGTATTTTTCACTATTCATAATAATATGAAAGTTATCAGAAAAGTACGAAAAATCTATCAAAACTAAATTTTTTTGTCACGCTTCTAAATAAGAATTTAATTTTTTCGAATTGAATATATAAAAGTGTCAAATATTGGATTTAAAAATGGATCTCTATAAAGGTGGAAAAACTACATTTTTTGAAAAATACTTCTCTTATCTAAAAAAATTAATTTTTCCATATATTATGTCTAAGAAACACAAAAAATGAATGTTTAAATTATATAGGTTATATACAATTAAAAATGTTGTTAATGCTATTCTTACCCTCTTTTTAAATGGATAGTTTGATAGGTCATGGTGAGCTTGAACTCAGAGTTTCGTACATCGAACGCTATTGAATTATTTAAAAAGAAATCGTACTGTGGAAGTATGGGGTGTTACATTATCCCCTCCTTAAATAAATTTCATCCTCGTAATTTAAACTCGGTATCAAAAACTAGGGGTTTGAAATTTAAAAATATCTTATCTAAAACCCCACATCTAAAAATAAATTAAGGAGACCACTGTTTTAAAATAATGAAAGGTAGGTATGAAGCTTACTGGAAATAAAACATATTGGGTTCTATATAGGAAAACATGGATATGGAAGAGAAAACAAACCATCATGTTCTGATAGATAGTGATATAGAATATTATTAGGGGAAATTTAACAATCTGAAAGCCATAAATCTATGATGATCTGAGGTACCATGTCATTTATTTCAAAAATAACATACTAGGAAAACATTTATAATATTTTTACTAGAGTCAAAGAATTAATTCATAGAATAAGAACACAAGGAAGCATACTTCATTTACATGTAAACTATCATCTGTTAACTAATTCTTACCACAAACTCATCTTTCTCTTCAAAAGATAGTAAAACTCAAAAAAAATATTCTATTTATCTTAATCATATAATGTTAAAAATATAAAATTATACCATTTAAATGAATAAAACAATGTTATAGAAAGCAGGGAATTTTTTTAGGCCAATGGTAGGTGGAAAATCCTTGTCGAACATTAGTTGTGGGTTCAATTCCTACATCCTTATCCGATGAAATAGGTTATTTCTTGACCTGTAGTTTATCATTTTTCTAAAACTATAGTATTACAACATTACAAAATTAATCATAAAAAAAATTTCACCTTAAACAATACTATCCAAATTTCAACTTAATACATTCCAAAATTTAAATTTATCCAAAATACTAATGTCCAAACTCTCTCTAAAAGGTCTGTAAATTTCCAAAATCAATTATAACATCAGATTCCCCAAACAATGTAATGCTTCTCTTATTATTACGTACTTAATGTATGACTACATTTATCATATTAAAACCCTAATGAACTGAAAGATAATCCTTATTTATCACATTCTTCTTATAACTAGAATATAATTCTTGAATCCAAAAACGCAAATACACTAATTATTCCACTTCGATTGTAGTAATAGAATAATCTTAACCTTGATCAATTTTCTTCTTTTGATCTATATTTCCTTTGAGTAGTTGGACAGTTATTTTCATAATGTCTAATATCTTTACAATCATAACATTGCATGGATTCTTTCTTTCCCTTACAATCATGAGCCTGGTGACCTTTTCCATCACATTTGTAACAAACTCCCATTCCTTTTAAGAAAGTACCAGGCTGTTTCTTCCAACAATTATCACATAAGGGAAAATCCTTATTTCCCTTTTTCCCTTTATCTGAATCTTGCTCTGCCATTTTTTTCTAATCTTGCTTTAATTTAACTTAATAAGACTTAGATAATTCCTTTTCCATCTTGATATCACAAGAGACTATATCTTCGTATGATGAAAAATATTTTGAGACCAATTCCCATCAGAGGAATGGTTTTAACTAATAAAAGAATAAATGAACCATACTTCTTGGGTTACGTATGTAGTCTATAGCGTGCCATGATAGTCTTGTGAAGTTATCCTCATACATTGCAACATTCTCATCCTCTTTTTGTCTCAAACTCATAAATATCCTTTCTATATCAGCTTGTTGTTCAAAAGGAAAGTATTTCTCTAGGAAAAGTTCTTTAAACCACCTCCATTCCATATTTTCTACTTCTTCATCATCCTTCATGTTTTGAATTAATGACCACCATTGATCTGCATTTCTTGAGAGATGATAAAGTTCCATAACAACCTTTTTCCTTTCATTACTTCCCAAATAAATAAATATTTTCTCTAAGGAACTTATCCATTACTCATACACAAATGGATTTTTAGTCCCATTTAATGTTGGAGGTTTTTGTCTCAAAAATTGGCCTAACATTGATCCTCTGTGTTGTGGATCAGGCTACTGCATACGGGTAAGGTTATTATTCATAACATGAGTCAGTTCTTTTAGTATGGTTATAAGTTGTTCAAAAATAGTTTTTTCACAAGATCCATTATCATTATCTTACATAAGAGGGAAATCCCTAAATATATTACTTGAATATATATGATTTCCATTCCTTCCACTAGTTTCAATTTCTAAACAATGGTATACACTAGATTAGGTTATGGATCATAATTCATAAATCCAAACTAGTATAATATTTAACATAAATTGAAATTTTTATACATATCTAATTCATAATAATAAATATGGTTCCTTTGAGGACATATTTACTAATAAATAATTCATAATAGTTTGTAAATAAAAAATGAATAATCATATCCCCTAGGAGTTTCAAACTGGGGGTGGAGTAAGGACTATTGTCATTTACCAGATTACCTCGAGTCAAGCCCAAAACACCTTGTTAGAGTTTTCACCCCTAGGTACATCTTCCCTAGAACTACGTCCACTTGTAGTGTCTAGACAAATATGTATTGCATGAAATACTCAATCAATCTCTATATTACCAAAATTTTAGGGGGTTCTTTTATACTTATCCTCAAATTCTATCTTAGGGTTATGATCCCTAATCTAAGTTTTCTAAATATGTTTCAAAGGTTATTACTAAAATTCCTCTAATACCAACTATAACTCCATGACCTTAGAAGACTGGATCCAATGCATTATTTTAATACATTGGCATGATTACAAGGAATCAATTCCCAAAGGACCGATTAATTTAGCAGTCTTGGAAAATAGATTACATAAATTAACATTACATTACAATTTATAAGATAAAATAATTCATATATAATACTTTCAATACCCCATTATTCCCCTATTTTAATTTTTTATATCATTCATAATACACTTCTTGGCATCTTGGGAAAATAAAACTAAAAAAGGAATGATCTCATGTTCTCAGTAAGGTTAAATAATTAATCAGAAGCTATAAACTTTTAAGACAAGATGTATAATAAAAACATTAGCCTTTTAAATATAAAATTTAACATAATAAGTAAAAAAAATCATACATTACCATATAATCATTCACATGGATATTCTACTAGTCAAATAATCACTTGTAATAACTAATTTCATTACGAGGGAATGCATAATGCCAGACATAGTAACTAATACGTCCAGTCCTTGTTCTAAGACCATTCAAAAATATTCTATCAAATTCTTATGCCAAGACACCAGTTTTTCTCATGAGACCTAATGATTAATCTAGGGGATATATTGGTCCCCTATCATCACATACTAAGTCCAATTCATTCCTCATATGAAAAGGGGGAAACATAACATAATCACTCTATTAAAACTAGCATATTACTTGTCAATACTTTAACCATAAACCATGAATGGTAAAAAATAGCACATCCACTGTCAAACATATCATAACTCATTCAATACAAAATGGATGTTTTTATTAAAATAAATCAACCTCAATCAATAATAATATCCAGTAAAGAATTTTGAAATAGTTAAAAATGATCAAAAAAACTCATTGATAGAAATATCCATTTTTCATTAAATCATTTAAAAGTCACACAATTTATAAAGGAAGTAATTTAAAATATATTTTTTAATCAAAGTTTCCCATACCACTTTGAAACATTTTAAATTAATTAACATTTCAAAATAATCATGTTCATATAAATAAATCCTTAAAATCATTTTGAATACATGGAAATTAATTAAATAAATTTAGTAAAATAAATATTTAAGACATTTAAAATGATGATATACTTAAAGATTACCTTCCATAAAACCATAAAATATTTCTTTTGAAAACATTTTTATAAAACATGGACAAGGATGAAAAATGTTTCCTAGTAAATACTAACATATAAACAATCTCTGATTATAATGAGATAGTGGAATTAACCCTTACCTTAGATCCAATATTCTTTGTATGTGTCTGTAACTAATGTATAATGTTTTTAAAAATATTATCAACTTATATAAGAATCATAATATTATTTATGATATCATATATAATTATTTTAGGACTTTATATTACCCATTTATTAACAATTCCAAGTTAACACAACGATTTGGGTAATATCGCTTTGTTTATCATACGTATTTTGGCTTGTTATTATTGATCGTATTTCTTACATCATGATTTACTTACTTCAAGAATATAATATATGATTTATATATATTATATATATTCATAATATAAAAATATATAATATATATATATCAAATGGGATACACCGTTCATGGAGACGGTAGGTCGTACGTACGCATGAATGTTGTTTCTGTTTTCTTATCGTATTGAATGGAATTAAGTGAATGGCATATAATACATAAATATATATATATATATAATTATAGTAGTGTTATTATTTCATATATTTCATAATTATGAATATTATATATATTTTTATAATCATTCTTGGTTTATTAAAGTGGATAATGAATCTCTTCGCGTTCTGGAGATGTTAAGTTGTACATACTCACGAACGACGGTATCATTTCATTAATAGTCAAATGGTATGTAATTAGATGGAAAATTAATTTCATATAACCAATATCAATTTATTTTTATTACTTAAATCCATTATATTCATCGTTATATCTATATAAATAAATTTTACATTAAAATCAATTTACGTCAAGGCGTGGAGACCGTAAGCCGTATGTACGCACGTATGGTGGTATTATTTTTCATAGATGGGTAAAAAGAGGAATATTGATATCCCATATTCTTAAAAACATATAATAATATATAATATTCTGGATTAATTTTATTATTATGGTAATAACTTATTAAGAGGAATTGGAAAAGAAATGAACTTCGAAAGATGGGATAAAATGATTACCTCTTCTTCGGGGGTCTCCTTTTTATTTGAACAAAAGGACTACTTAAGTGGGATTTCAACCCAAATTTTTTCCTATAAGATGAATTGAAGGAATTTTTTAGGATATTTTCTATGGTTTTTTCTGAGCCAAATGGCTTTGGAGGTTTGAATTCAAGAGAAATGAAGGTTCCCTTTTGTAAGAGATTTTAGGGGCACTTTAGAAAAATATTGAAATATTAATTTATTATACAATTATTTTCAGATTCAAATGGTCCCAAACTCATTTATTTAAAATATAATATTCCTTTTTGTCAATAAACTCTAAAAAAAGTGGTTTTAGACAAGTTTACGTCACAAAAGTAACCTTATCTTTTATCTTTAACCCTTCGTTAAAAACATTAACTCTTACCATGTCTTCTTGCATTTTCATAATATATGGTAACTATATTTACTATAAAATGAAAAGAGAACCATAATAATATAATTAATAAAATTTTTAACATTATATAAGTCATTTATATGAATCATATATTGTTATGACTATTATATCATTTAATAAAATAGTATTTGTTTTAAAAACTCATTTATGTCAATTTTGACACTATAAAGTAATTGATTTTTTTTATCATAACAACTTGATTCCATCAAAAAAAAGAATTATATCAAATACAATATTTCAATATCATCCAAAACATTATTTTATGGAATCAAAATAATAAAATTACATTTATTTCAATATTTATAATATCATTTATTTGAATCCTTTAGTAATGAAGCTATCAGAGCATCATCATTGTGTCATAATTAAATTTATTTATTTAATGAATAAAATTTACAAATAAAATAACATGATGTAGTAAATATTTTTTTATTTATAATGAATATTTTTATACATAGATATCAGTTATATAACCCTATATTAAAATTGATTTAGTAAAAGATATATGTTCATGTTATAATTATCTTAAGTTTAAATTAATTCTTATAACATGTCATTATCACACCAAAGTGGTCCCAAAATGCCAAACATTCGGGCTAAGGATGATCATGGTAGAATATATCTCATAAAATAGGATTAGAACACATGTTAGGGTAGTTTTACATTATTATAATATTAGTTTTTACCCTTATTTACCTGATTTACCCTTTAACCATGGTAAATAAAAATAACTACTGAAGTTACTTTTCATAATGTCCAAAAATAAAAGGTACCTATTTACAAAATTTGTACCTTTGGATTCAAAATATAGAATAAATTTTTCCAAATTCAAAACAGAGATGTTGGAGTAATTAATTTAAAATTAATTTACATTGTCAAAACCAAAAGGCTGGTTTTTAAAAATTAAAAACTATCAAAAGATTGAAATGTGTTTATGTCCAATTTAAATGTGAAATTAAATCCAGTGACATGAATTATATTAAATGATACAAATATAGTCTAATTATACATTAAAACCACTCAAATTTATAATTTAACACTATAAAGTATTTCTATTAAAAAAGTTATTTTCAATTAAAATTTAGTATTTTTTATTATTCCTCAAAATAGGAACGTTATCAGAAAAGTACCAAAAATATATCCTTACTAAATTTTTATGTCTTGATTATAAATAATAATTTAATTTAATCAAATTCAATATATAAAAGTTTCAAATATGGTATTAATAAAGGGTTTTCAATTAAAGTCGGAAAAACTTTATTTTTTGAAAAATACTTTTTTTATCCGAAAAATTGATTTTGTCCTTATATTGTATCTAAGTAATAGAAAATATGAATGTTAAAATTTTATGGGTTATATAAAATTAAAATTTTGGTTAATACAATTCATAACCTCTTTTCAAATGGCTAGTTCAATAGGTCGTGGTGCGCTTTAACTCGGTGTTGCGTACATCGCATTCTATTTAATAATTTAAAAGGGAAGTGTACCATAGATGCTTGGGGAGTTACATTATCCCATCCTTCAATAAATTACATCCTCAAAATTAATACTTAGTATTTTAAACTACAAGCTTCAAATTTCAAGTTACCTTATTTGAAATCCCACATTGAAAAATGGATTAATGGTACATTTATTTTAAAATAAAAAAAGGTAGGTGTGAAGGTCATCGGAAATAAAACACACTAGGGTTCCATATAGGAAAACATGGATATGGAAGAGAAAACTAACCATCATGTTCTGATGGAGAGTGATAGAGAATATTATTTTGGATAAATTTTATAATCTAAAAGCCATAAATATATGATGATCCAAGGTACCATTTGATTTTTTGTAAAAAGAAATTACTCGGGAAAATTTTATTATATTTTCACTAGAGTTGGAGAATGACTTCATAGACTAAGAAAACAAGTAAGAATTCTTCATTTACACATAAAGTATCATCTCTTAACTAATTCCTACCACAAACTCCTATTTCTATTCAAAATATAATAAAACTCAAAAAAATATTCTACTTATCATAATCATATAAAGTTCTAAATATAACATTATACCATTTAAATTAATAAAACTATGTTATACCAACCTGTGACTTCTTGTAGTACAATGGTAGGCGATGAAGAATTGTTGCACTTTGGTTGTGGGTTTGATTTTTGCAGCCTTGTCTTACATGTTGGGTTATCTACTGACTTGTACATTTTACTTTTTTTTTAAATATAGTATTATTACATTCCAGAAATAATATTAAGAAATGTTTAAACCTTAAAAAATACTATCCAAAGATCAAATTAATCCATTCCAACTTTTATAGTTATCCAAAATACTTCTACCCAAACACTCTCTAAAAGGTTTGTAAATTTCCAAAATCAATTGTAACATCAGATTCCCCAAATAAGGTATTGTTGTTCTTATTTTCACATACTGAATGTATTATTACCTTCATCATATTAAAACCTTAATTAAAACAAAAACTAATTCAGTACAATCCTTATATATATATAACATTCTTATTATAACTGAAATATAATTCATGAATCTAAAAACAAAAATACCTTAATTATTCCTTGTAGACCGTATTAATAGCATAAGCTAGACCTGTATCCATTTTCTTCTTATGAGATATATTTACTTGATGCTTTGGACAGTAATTTGTATAATTTCTTATATCTTTACAAATATGAAATTTCATGTCTTAGTTTATTCACTTACAATCATGATCCGGGTGACCTTTTTCACCACATTTTTAACAAACTCCCATTTCTTTTAGGCATGTACCAGGCTGTTTCTTCCCACAATTATAACATAAGGGAGAACCATTATTTCCCTTTTTCCCTTTATCTATCTCTTCCTCTACCATTTTCTTCTTCTCTTACTTTAACATAATGTCATAGGACTTATATAATTCCTTTTTCATCTTGAAGTATATGAGACTATATCTTCGTATGATGAGAAATATTTTGAGGCCAATTCACATCAGAGGAATAGATTTAACCCATAAAAGAATCGATCAATCTTACTTATTGGGTTACGTATGTAGTTTTAAGCGTGCCTTTCTAACCTCGTGAAGTTAGCCTCATACTTTTCAACTTTCTCATCCTTTTTTGTCTCAGACTTAAAAATTTCCTTTCTATATCATCTCATTGTTCATGAGGAAAGTATTTCTCTAGGAAAATTTCATTAATCTCCGTCCATTCCATATTTACAAATTCTTCATCCTCCTTAGTGTTTTGAATTAATGACCACCATTGATCTGCATCTGCTGAGAGATGATAAACATCCATGACTATCTTTTCTATTTCATTTCATCCCAAATCAAGATATATTTACTTTAAGGAACTTATACATTGATCATACACAAATGGATTTGTAGACCCATTGAATTTTGGAGTTTTTTGTCTTATAAAGCTGTCTGACATCGACCCTCCTAATTGTGGATCAGGCTCCTCCATACGGGTAGGGTTATTATTCATAACCTGAGTCAGCTGTCTGAGTATGGTTATAAGTTTTTCAGCACTATTTGTATCACCAGCTCTACTATAATTATCTTACAAAGAACGGAAATCCCTACATGGATTACGTGAATTTATATGATTTCCATTCCTTCCACTAGGCTCCATTTCAAAATAATTGTATACACTAGATTAGGTTATGAATCAAAATTCATAAATCAAAATAAGTAAAATATTAAACATAAATTGAAAATTTTATGCATATCTAATCCAGAATCATAATTATGGTTCCTTTGAGGAAATATTTAATCATAAATCCTTCATAATGGTTTGTAAAGAAAAAATGAATTATCCTAAGCAGATCCCCTAAGAGTACCAAATAGTGTGCGCAGTAAGGCTCATTGTCGTGAACCAGGTTACCCTGAGTCAATCCCAGAACACCTTGTTAGACTTTTCACCCCTAGGTACATTTTCTCCCAATCCATGTCCACTTTTAGTATCCCTACAAATAAATATTTCTTGAAATATCCATGTAATCTCCAATTTACCAAAATTCTATGGGGTTATTCAATACTTATCCTAAAATAAGATCTTAGGGTTATGATCCCTTATCTAAGTTTTCTAAATATATTTCCAATGTTGTTGATAAACTTACTTTTATACCAACTGTGATGCCCTAACCTCAGAAGTCTGGAGCTGGTTCATTATTTTAACACACTGGAATTATTATAAGGAATCAAGTCTGGAAGGACCGATCAGTTTTGATGTCTAGAAAATATATTACATAAATGAACATTACATTAAAATTTCTAACATAAAATAAAACATATATATTCCTTTGATAACACCATTATTCCCCTATTTTAATCCTTCATATCATTTACAATACACTGCTTGGTATCCTGGGAAAATAAAACATAAAAAGGTGGTGAGCTCAGATGCTCAGTAATGGTAAATAAATCAGGGGAAGCTATAAACTTTTGAGGCAAGATGTATAATAAAAATAGAAGCCTTTTAAAAATAAACTTGAATATAATATGGAAAAAATCAATCAAACATTACCATATAAACATGCACATGGATATTCTACTAGTCGAATAATCACATGTAATAACAAATTTCATAACGAGGGAATGCATAATTTGAGATATAATAAAAAATATGTCAAGGCCTTGTGCCAGTACCATTCACAAATATTCTATCAAGGCATTGTTCTAAGACACTAGTTTGTCTATAGAGACTTACCATTGCATCAAGGGGCTATAGCAGGCTTCGTCCATCACTTACTAAGTTCAATGCATTCCTCATATGAAAAGTACGAAACATAACATAATAATTTCTATTAAAACTAGCATAAAAAATGTAAATACTTTATCCATAACCCATGAATGGTATAAAATATCACTTATATAGTCAAACATATCATAAATCATTCAAAACAATATGGAATATTGTAATATAATAAATCATCCTCAATGAAGAATAATATCCAGTAAATTGTTTTGCATAGTAGAAAATGGTCAGTAAAACTCTTTGAGAGAGATATCCCTTTTTCATGAAATCATTAAAAAGTCACAAAATTTATAAAGGAATTCATTTAAAATATATTTTTGAATCAATGTTTCCTATACCACTTTGAAAATTTTGAAATGAATTAACATTTTAAAACAATCATGTATATATAAATAAATCCTTAAAATCATTTTGAAAACATGGACATTAATTAAATAGATTTAGAAAAATAAATCCTTAGAACATTTAAAATAGTGATCTAGTTAAAGAGTCCCTTATATAAAACCTAAAAAATTCTTTTTGAAAACATTTTTATGAAACATGTACTTGGATGATAAATAATTCCCTGTAAATACTTATATATAAACATTCACAAATAATAATGATATTGAAGAATTAACCCTTACCTTAGATATGATACTCTCCAAACATGTCTGAAACTCATGTATAATATTTTTAAATGTATTATTAACTTATAAAATAATAATAATAAAATTTATGATATCATATATTATTTTTTTATGACTTTATATGACCCATTTATTAAAAATTTGAATTTAATGCAACATTTTGGTTTATATCACTTTGTTTATCGTATGTGTTTTGGCTTGTTATTCTTAATCATAGTCCATAGATCATGATTTAATTACTATAAAAAAATTTAAGATAATTTATATATCATATATATTCATAATAAAAATTTATATAATAGATAGATATATAAAATGGAATACATCGTTCAAGGAGACGGTAGGTCGTACGTATGTATGAATGTTGTATCTGTTTTCTTAACATATTGAATGGAAGTAACTGAATGAAATATATATATATATATATATAATTATATTATAGTTATTATTTAATATATTTCATAATTATGAATATTATATATTTTTTTATAATGATTATGGGATGCTTAAAGTGGAGAATGAATCTCATCACGTCATGGAGACGGTAAGCAGTACTTAGGCCTTAGTGACTGTATCATTTCTTTAATAGTCAAATGGTATGGAATTAGAAAAAATATGAATTTTAAAGAAGAAATATAAAGTTATATGTATTATTTACATCCATTATATTCATATTTATACCCATAGAAATAAAGTGTACATGAAAAACAATTTACACCACAGCGTGGAAACGATAAGTCGTACGTACGCACGCATTGTGGTATTGTTTTTCATAGGATGGTAAAAAGAGGAATATGTTTGTCCCATAATCCAAAAATAATCTCATAATATATTAGATTTTTTAGTTATTATTTTAGTACGATAACAACCTAGTAAAAAGAAGTATAAGAATAAATGAACATTGAAAGAAGGGATAAAATGATTACCTCTTCTTCAGGTGTCTCCTTTTGATTTGAACAAAAGGACTCCTTAAGTTGGATTTTTTTCCAAAGTTGTTAATCTAGGGTAAAGTGAGGGAATTTGGGAGGATATTTGTTCAGTTTATGGCCGATCCAAAGGTCTTTGGAAGGGTTAATTAAATATAAAGGTAGGCGCCCTTTAATAAGAGATGTGAGGGTCACCTTCAAAAAATCTTGAAATATTAATTTATGATAAAATTATTTTCAGTTTAGAATGGTTCCAAACTCATTTATTTCAAATATAAGATGTTTTTTGTAGCATAACTATTAACCAATAGGTTTTATACAAGTTTATGAACCAAAATTAACCTTATCTGTTAGCTTTAACACATTGTTAAAACATTAACTCTTACCATGTCTTCTTGAATTTTCATATTATATGGTAACTATATTTACTATAAAATGACAAGAGAACCATAATTGGATCATTAATAAAATATTTAACATTATATAATTCATTTATCCGAATATTATATTTTTAGAACTATTATATCATTTATTAAATTAGTATTAGTTTTAAAAACTCGTTTATTTAAATTTTTAAACTATAAAGTAATTGATTTTTTTAATGTCATAAATACTTGATTCCTTAGAAAAAAAGGAATAAAATAAAATATAATATGTCATTATCATCTAGAAATTTTTTTATATGGCATAAAATAAATCAAATTACATTTATTTTAATATTTATAATATCATTTATTTGAATCCTTTATTAATGAAGCAATCAGTGTATCATCATTGTGTCATAATTAAATTTAATTATTTAATGTCTTAAAATTTAAAATAAAATACCATTATTTAGGAAATGTTTTTATATTTATAATGAATATTTATATACATGTATATCAATTATATAACCATATATTAAAATTGATTTAGTAAAAGATATATGTTTATGTTCTAATTATGTTTACTTTAAATTAATTCTTATAACTTGTCATTATCAAACACAAGTGGTTCCAAAATGACAAAAATTCGGACTAAGGATGCTCATAGACGAATATATCTCATCCAATAGTATTAGGGCACATGTTATGGTAGTTTTATATTATTACAATATTATTTGTGTACCCTTATTTACCTGATTTACCCTTTAACCATGGTAAATAAAAATAATTAATGAAGTTACTATTAATAATGTTCAAAAATAAAAGGTACCTATTTACACAATTTGGACCATCTGATTCCAAATATAGAATCCATTTTTCCAAATTCAAAACACAAAAGTTTCTATAATTAATTTAAAATTAATTCCCATTTTCAAAACCAAAAAGTGGGTTTTTAGAAAGTAAAATCTATCAAAGGATTGACATGTGTTTATGTCTAATTTAAATGTGAAATTACTTCCAATGACCTAAATTATATTAAATGATAAAAAATATTATCTAAATATTCTTTAAAACCTCTAAAATGTATAATTTAACACAATAAATTATTATGATTGAAAAAGTTGTTTTCAATTAAAATATAGTATTTTTCTCTATTCATCAAAATATATCCATACTAAACTTTTATGTCCCAATACTAAAGAATAATTTAATTTCTTAAAAATAAATATATAAAAGTATGAAATATTGGATTTTAAAAGTGTTCTCTATTAATGGCAGAAAACTGCATTTTTTGAAAAATACTTCTTTAATCTAAAAAGTTGAATCTGTCCTTATATTATGTCTAAAAAACACAAAATATAAATGTTAAAATTATATGGGATAGATACAATTAAAAATTTCGTTAATACTATTCATAACCTTTTTTCAAACATCTATTTTGATAGGTTGTGGTTCACTTGAACTCTTTGTTGTGTACATCCCATGCTATTGAATTATTTAAAAAGGAAGTGTATCAGGGAAGCTCGAGGTGTTACAAACTACATACTCCACTTATATACAAAATGATAGGATATAAAAAATCATCCTATTTTTCCATTAATGATAGATATTTCCATTTAAAATAGGAATACCCCTATCATTTTCGGAATTTATATTCTCTATCCTCATAATTTTGGTAGATCTTTTAGAGGTGACCTTCCCTCAAATACCAAAGGAAGTTCCCAGATCACTGTGAGATCACTAGGAGGGGAAGGGGTGAATCAGCAATCCCTTTCTCTTTTTACAATTTGTTTCTTTTAGAATAAACCTCTCCAAATGGTTAAAGTTTCAATACACTATTCTTATGTATCTTAGTCTTACCTCAAATAATGTAGTAAATACAATGGAACAGAACACAAGGATATAAAAGGTTCTATACAAATACTTACTCTTTGTTGTGTTCATTATTCCATTCAACACAAATTCTCCACTATAATTTTATAATCAATTACAATGGTCAGTATACATTCACATTGTATCTATACTAAATCCATTAAGGATGTTTATTTATACTACATCCCACAGTGTTAAAAGAATCCACACTAGCCTTCTTCAGAATCTGTACTAAAGACTTTTTCTTTTAAATCACACACTGAAAATCATGCTCCCAACTCTAACTGAGGGGTTTCCTCCTTTATTCAAGGATTGATCAATTATAGGTTTAATTTTTGATCCTCCTCTATGATATTTCTAGATAACACTTTCTTGTTTACCTATTTAATACCATTTTTAGTCTACCAGTCTTTCTTAAATAATTCTAATCAAATATATTTAATCAGTTACCTGAGGGAAAAAAATTATCAATATATGCTTCCTTCTAATGATGTAATACCAACCTTATTAAAAGTGTTAAATTTGTGCATGTATCTTCTTTAATATATTTTGAAAGATTAATAATTTCATAACTCAATTCATTATCTTCTTGAATTTTTAATTTATGTACACTTCATGCATGGATATCATGGAATCTGAAACTATCACGCATTAATTTATGACATTTATTGATATGTTCTTATTAATTATTTTTTGTGTATATTACCACATGAATGAGTATTGATGACCACATGAATGTGTTTCCCCCTATTTGGATTGTCTTCTCAAGTGATAATCATGCATTTATTACATGAGTTCATGGACTATCCTTTTTTTATTCTCAATAATTTCTTTATTACTTATGAATGAATGGGTATCATAGGTTTCATGAAACTTCCTCATTCCTTCACATGAAGGTATATCATGATATCACTAAGTCATTAAAGTTACTATGTAAGAATTAGGTGAACTATTTTCCTTCAAGCACATTGCCTTCACATAAGGAAATCATGATACATGAAGTATTGTTCACGATTTCTCCATAAATGATCCATGTTACCATAAAGACCCACATGGTTATATTCCTCCCCTTAACATAATAGAATCATAAGAGTGTTGTTAGAACCCTTATTCCATTCATGTGACATAAGTGGTGTCAACAGGTTCCTTCTCATGACAAGAGGTATGTCTGTAGGTGTCTCCATTGTATGAAAGGATATATTGTTTGAGGCTTACATTTCAAATGCCTTTGTGAGATTAAAACACTTGAAATATTCTCCTTCACATGATTTGATCATACAATCTAATTTTACTTTTCATTAATTAATCACCCATACTCTTCCTTTTCAAGAGATTCCCTCGATTTATCAAAATCAAAGCAACTTAACCCTCAGATGAGCCACAATTTAAATATGCATTATTGATATAATTTTTAAGGAATGTAAAGTACTAGTTAAATGCATGAGGATCTCAGTGTATATTATGAATTTAGAATAATAATAGGTCTCGACCTCTCCATGCTTCACTAGAATAATCACACGATCATGTGATAGGTTTTCATGATCACATTGTTAATCTTGTGATGCATCGGTGAACAACTTCTTGATAATCCTGATATATTCAAATGATAATTCTGGTAAAAGAGGGGATTATATTTCACTAAAAGATACAATCATCTTCACCTAATTTCTTCAGTGATTTTCCATATACAATAATGTAACTTATATTTTCCTTAACTGATTGTCTCCCAATTTTCTTGTGATCTATAGATCATTATGTAATGACATCATTTGATTTTCATCGTTTCTTATAATGGATTCATGATAAGGCTTCATGCGATAAGTCAGTCATCCTATATAACTCAAGTTCTTCAAATCAGTACAAACATATAATACATTGATTTCATTCATGTTCTTGATAAGATCAATCATGTCTCGTTATCATGGCATGATATCATGATATGGTCATTTGACATTATTTACATGAGAATAAACCTTGATGTCTGGTGGTTGAAGACGGTTGGTGAAATAAAAAATGCCTGTCTAGGGAAATTGGACGGCTAAGATTAAAATAATATATTAGTTCTCATTCTGTTTGAAATTTAAATACTGGAGAAATGGTATCAGCCACCATTGTCCCATATTGGTTATCTGGTGAATCATCATTGTGATTTATTAACAATCCCATGTCAAAACACTCCTGAACAAGATATAGAGGAACATTACCCATCATGCAAAAAAAACCATGCCTCATGATTCACACCTCACATTTATAGGACCACCGGCACCCTACATGCCCTATTAACAGGCCAATCTACACCTTTGGATTCCCACTCCTACTGGTCTTATATAGGAACCCACACACATACACAACTGCCTCCATGTAGGGGAAGCCTTTGATAGGATCTCTTAGAGGGTAGACCCTTAGGTCCCCTATAAGTGGTTGAGGAGTGGCTTTGGTGCCCTGTATGCTTAGCTCTAAATTTTTTAATGAATCCACCATTATAAACAATGCATATATGTTTCTCAGTGTATAATTGATATTTTCAAGAAATAAATACAAACCAATTCTCAACCATCTCCTCTTAATACTCACTTATTCTTTATGTAAATTGTAAATACATTTTATGGGGCCTTCTCTTAATTCATCATTTAACAGTAAAACATTATTATCACTTCTTGTGAAAAATTATTTGTACAGTGTTCCACTTCATATATACAATGTGCTCACCTAATAACATGCCTTGTAAATTTAAATATCAGCTTCAATAGTCATCAGGGTTACCGAAATAATTGTATGAGTGGGATATCCAATTTTATTATATATATCCATATAAATTCTCTAACAATCACCACTTCATACACCGACACATATTGACTTATTAAACACAAATGAAATATTGGATTAGCACAACACACTAAGAACATGGTATATAATATATGTGTGACTATGGCTATAGAAGAAATCATTTTATTGTAATATAATTATCAAAATAGTATAATGACATTATTTATATTCTTTTAAGTTGATTAATTAAAATTGGGAAGGGTTACAATAAAATGGTAAATGAAAAAAAATCACTTATATGTAATTAATTTTTCCTCTTGGCATATTCATTTTGGTCGGTTAGTTTTTTAATGATCTCTTTTTTCTAATATTTTCTATATAATTCCTAATATTTATTTCCAAAATATAAATTATGATATAAATAGTATATCTATTTATTAAACCCACATCTAGAATGATCCTTGAAATGTGGTGATGAAAAAACATGTAGTTCTAGGATATGGTAGTCTACACACATGTAAGAGTAATGTTTTCATTTTCCAATTAAATGGGGGGGTAGGTAATGTTTATGTAACACCAAAAAAATATAAATTATATTATCCTTTAAAACATAAGTTTTATACTATCTTATTTCACATGCAACACCAAATCAAAACATACCACATAACATTATAAAGCCATTAAAATGTGGATATAGAATTGGAGGGTAAATATAGGACAAAAAAATACTAAACATATATAGAAATAAAAAATAAATTCCATTATTCAAAATATAGAATTGATAAAAAAATTCATAAAGTGTAGCTAAATAAATAATAAGATTCATATAGTCTTTAAAACATAACCTTTATTTGAATTTTCTTTTATGTGTTTTACTTTAAAATACTTAATATATTATGAATAAATAATTATTATTGATATAAATAATATTTTAACACCAAATTGCAGATGTAATGGATAGGAAATAAGAATAAAAAATTAATATTTGTTAAATAAAATTATTTTATGATGAAAAATATTTCATTATATTTTTATTTATATGTAAAATTATAAAATTTTAGAATTTTAATTTAAAAAATTTACCTATTTTTATTACTAATAATTTCAATATTATCTTAATATAAATTTTTGTAATTTGTTTGAAATGGTTTATTTTTAGGTGTCTAGTGAAAAAAATACAGTTTTTTTTCAAAACTATAAATGTTGTGACTTTATCATTATATAAACAGGACTTAGAAGTGTATAAAACATTTTGATTTTTAAAAAATAAATTTAGAATGTCATACTATACATTTTAAAAAACTATTTTTGATTATAGAACATTTGGTTAGTATTTTAAGGACTTAACTAGTACTTTTGAATAAACATTGTTTTTGTCTTTTCTTTTAATTTAAAACATTTTCAAATAAATGTGTTTTCATTAATTTGAAAGCATGATAAAAAATTTTTAATATGCTAATTTATATCAAAAAAACAAATACATTTTTTCTTTTACCCTACACATAAATTTTAATCGTAGAAATAAACTTTTTCTAAAAATAGGTTTTTATACAAAACATACGCTAATGTTAAAATTATGATTTTTACAAAAAAAAATTATCTAACAAAATGGATTTCATATTTTGAATTGGTAATCCCAAATTATGTTATAATTTTGATTATATGTTTATGTATAAAAATTATTTACGTAGTCAAAAAATATTTATCATGGTAAAACTGTAAAATCTATGAGTAAAGGACAGAAAAACTTGTTTAAAACATGTGTGAAAATGAATGGATGAGGGATTATTGACCATATCTAATTAACCACTCCATTATTGTCCATTTTTTGAGTCTTCCTGACATTTGAAACATGTTATATCGTTCTTCCTTACCCTAAAATGGTATCCCTTCATATTAGGTCGGTGGTCATAATTGATTAACTGAATACCTCCATTTCCAAGGAGTCTTCCAATAGAAAGGAAAATTATTTAACCAGAGTATTTTTTTTCAAGAAAAAAAGTGGATAACCCCCATTATTTAGAAAAATAAAATCCTCTTTTGAAGAATGGGAAAAGAATAAACCCATTATAATTGCATTGGAAACAATTACATTTGAAACCTAACCCAAAGTGATAAAATAAAACCAAGGTGATCAATAGAGACAAAACGTCAATAAAGGAAATGGAAAAAGTTTCATCACTCCCCCCTAAAAGATAACGAAACAGTGAGATATTTCATAGAAAAAGTTTCACCCCCCCCCCCACAAATAATTTTCACAGAGATGGTACCATAATGAGGTAGAGCACTCATCTCACACACATAAGATGCAGAGGGAGGATCGAACGATAGATGACAATACACCTATCTCTCTATCGAGCCACCCACCCGAAAATGAATGTGAAAAAAACATAGAAATTCAACCTAATCCAACACTACTCAGGATCAAAATCACTATACAAAATCAAATAAAGGCAATCATCTGTCCAATGAGAAGGATAGATAGATGGATGATGGGTTTCAACACACCCATCTATCTTCTGTGGTCTCCCTTATAGAAATACATGAAATAAGATAAAAAACCATCCAAATTCGATGAAAAAATTCAAAACCCATAGAGATATCTATATCCCATCAACCAAATAGCTCCACAAACAATAATTCATTGAAACAGACAGGAAAGTCTCAAAAAATTCCATACCACACATGAATCATCATCCATCAACATCATCATCTATTAACCAAATCTAAATCGCCACTGAAAAAGGAAATGACACGAACCAACCAAAGTCAGTCATTAATCCAACTGTAGAGGCATCGAGAATACCACCATTTCATCCGAAAAGCATCACAATGGTCTCTAGTCACAACCATGGGAAGGAATCCAAACCACTACCTATACTCCAATCTTCATCGCTCGAGGAAGTTTTAAGACGAATGCCTTAACACGAATGGCCACTACCTGAAAACTATATCTCTAACATTCAAATAAACCACACACAATAATAAAACCATCCAGGGGTTCCTGATCTGAATAAAACTAGGGGTAAAAAATTACAAGAAATATTCAAACGAATCCCAAGACACCACACCACCTATAAGGTCATGGGATGAATCAAACCCATCCTATAACCTTTGAATCTCATTGGATGACTCAAATTTAGGTTTATCTGCAATAATGGAGGCATAAACACCTCCAAACCATAAAGCAAAAACCAACGCAAGGCAAGGACCATTATGATGTTTCATACCAAAAAGCAATAGTGGATAAAGAATACTTGGAAGAACCTAAAGTATAAGAAGCAAAAGAATAATTGGAGGATTGAAACCATCAACTTTTTAAAACCCTTAGAGAAGAAAGAACATGATCTAGGATGGAAACCAAGCTTGAACCAGCCAAAATAGAAACCCAAGGAGAAGAAGGACCTCACCCAAGGATGGAAACCATGCGATAATAAAGCCATCATATTGAATATTTAATTTTTTTCTCTCTCTAATTTATTTTATTTTCTTATTTACTTTACCAAATATAATTTTTGAATTCCTATGTAATTACAAAAACATTATTTCTATGTAAAATTTTATTATTCCAAGGTAATAAATGTTAACCATCCTTTCCCTTTTCCATTAAGAAAAATGAAACTATCATTTTGGTATTATGTAGACTACCACCCCCACAAAGCTAATAATTTTATGTTTTACCACTAAATTTATTCTCTCATTATAATGGTGACATTGAAAAATAAATATGAAATAAATGATATTTTTTATTATAAAGAAAAAAATTATAATCCACCTTCTTTACACCTTATTCATTGAGAAATGAAAGTGTTAACCATGCCTTCTATATACTATTGCCTCTAAGAAGTAACATGTATCATTTTTCATCAGGTTTATTTTTTATTAATAAAAACCAATTCAAATATGATCTATCAACTTAAAGGTATATAAATAATATTAGTATGATTCAGTAATAATGATATTTTTTCCAAAATAAAGAAATTTAATAATCATAATCATCCATTAATTATAATATGTTCTTATTTAGGTCTGTACCACCACCTACTTGAAGAATTCTATAAAATAATAACATGGATGACTATGAGAACTTAATTTATGATAATATATGATATAAATAAGGAAATATTTATTTAATACTTTTTTTTAATGATAATATAAATTTTATACTAATTAATTAAGATACCAACATCTATTCATGCAAAATCAAAAAAGCTTGTTCATCAAAGATTTCATCTTTAAGGATCATAACCAAAATTTCAATAAAATGAAATTATAACATTATAAATAATTATAAAAAAATAATTAAAGTACCTTTTATGGTTTTTTAATGATGAATTTTTGGGGAATAATTAACCACAACACTGCTACTATGAAACTACTTTAAAACGATCAAGATTATTCAGACCCGATATTGAAAATTGAAAAAAAAAACTAACTAATATAAATATAAAGAATCATTATAAATGAAATTTAAAAAAGATTATTTATATTAAAAATTATCATAAATTTTATATTAATTTATTATGTTTGTTATATAGGATTTAGTGTGAATTTTACTAAGCGAGGAAACAAGTTGAGGGTTTCTTATCTCAAATTTTCACCCCTTGAGACATATTCATTATTATAAACTATTTTTTATTTTGAATTGGGTATCCACTAGCCCATTTTTATTTTTTCTATGATACTATAATTATTCAGGGTATTAAATTTTTCATTTAAAATAATATCCTTTAATTGGTTTTGACTCAAATATTTCTAATTTAGTAATTGTTTGTGCTAACTCAATTTTCTTCCATTGAGTACAAAATTTCTTATTGAACTATTTTTTTCCAAATCAAATTTAATATACCTAATTAATAATTTTTATTTTATTTCTTATTTATTTTTTGGGGTTATTGAATTATTCCTTATGAACTCATAGTCAAATTATTTGTACCTTAAATATTATGATACTTGAAATGGGTTTTCTGGAATTAATTACTATTTCATGAGACGATATTATTGTTATGAACTAAATTGATTTTATATATTTTATAAACCACCCTATTTATTTTAATTAAAATTAATATCTTTTATTTCATTATATTTAAATTCCATGTTGTCCCTCTCATGCTCTTTTGACTCTTACATTACTATTACCATAAGGGTTCTTGATGTTCCAAAGGATTGAATAACAATTGAGAAGGGGGTTGAATTAGTTTTTCACATTTTAAAATTTTCAATACTTTTAAAACATAACCCTTGAAACATGTTAATTCTCATTTACTGATCAATTTTTTGTAAATACTCATGCATGAAAAATTTGTAATTCATGTAAATAACACAATATTTAAAAGGTTCGACCTACATATGAGAACGAACATACTTTTAATATCCACTCCAATGGTTATATAGAAATTCCCTAATTTAAGAAGTGAATAAAAATTATGTCATATCCAATTAGAAACCCTCTATATCATGATAGGAATGATTATACTAACATCCATTAGTTTGTAGAGTTTTTATTATAAACAATTGATCCAAAATAAAATAATTAATACTTTTCTAAAACTTATCTACAAATGTTTATGGGTCTGATAACCTTGATTTAAATGGCCTTTAGTCGGATGAAACTAGTTTGATTAACTCATCCCAATAAAATCAATATAGTGATCCCTTTTTCAATATACGTCTGAAGAAATTTCCTATTTATTATAGATAAAAAAACTTAATCCTCTCATAAACTACTCAAAACATAGTCCAAACTTCCTCAATAAAATATTCTCTAATATGATAACAAAACCTTCAGTAATATAATCTTCTAATCAGATCTCATTGAGGAAAGAACTCTAATTAAAATTCTATATCAATCCACCTTTGTTTACATGTAAAACTCTTTCAAAGTATGAATGTACTCTGCTAATAAATATAGGTGACTCAAAATAGAAAAGGTGGGAAACTAAAAAACATTTCCCGCATACTAAAATTTAAAATCTTTGAACATGACTCACAATTAAACAATAATTTTGACTACATTAAACATACTCAATATTTCTATAAAATCTATTTTTTGGACATTCAAAATTATTTTTAGTCTAATGCAACTTCTTCAGCTTCATTCCAATGTAACTTCCTCATCTATAGTCTGATGTAACTTTCTCATGTTTAGTTTGATGTAACTTTATTTTGATGGAACATCCTAATATCACTATGATATGAATTTCTTTCTCTTAACATTTTGATCTGACTATTTTTTCCAGATCATTACGTTATGAAATTCTTCCTTTACCGATTACAATCATACTATCTTCGTCAACTCATTACAATTTTATTTTCATCCTCAGTTCATTATGATCAAACTTTATTCTTATGAGTCAGTCTAATTAGAATTCCTTCTCTGAGTCAAATGTATTAACTTTACTTCTCATAGGTAGTCTGATGGAATCACCCATAAGATGTAATTTCCATTATGATGGAAATTATTTGACAGTGGCCCCACTTAAAAACTTTGAGATTATTATAACCAAATCAGCTATGAATTTTTTATACTTTTGAAAACATCTTCTATCAAGTACTTCTAGATCTGATCATCCGTGTCTGGGATTCTAGAGCTGATACAAAATATTTAAAAAACCTAAATAGCCTCCATTATTAAGAATCATTTATTATTATAGTTTTCGTGATTTGTGAGAACTTTATGATTGGAAAATCATCATCTAACTTACAGTTTAAAATTATTAATACTTTTAAACTCCTAAATTCACTTTCAAAAAACATCCTCTTCAGCATCATTCTAACATCCTAACAAAACCTATGTCTGATGGATGTTAAACATCATGATGTTGGATCTAAGACTGATAGTGTGTCTGATCAATATATTTATAGAATAACATTATTCCATATTCCTTACAACTTTTTCATCGGATACCTCTCAGTCTAAAACATTATTACTAGAAAACTATCTCCAGAAATAAAAAACTCAAAGATAAAAGCAGTTCAACACCTTTTTGTTTCAATTCAAACAATCATCTTTCTTACAAAACTCATTTTAATGGATTGTTTCTGATCCAAATGAATAAAAACATTCTAATACTAATAATTTGTATGATAACAAATACAAACTTTCTTAAAAAATCACTATAAAGGTTCTTCAATCTCCCCCTTTGGATTTTTTAACAACATTGGTTAATAACTTTTTAAACTCTCATACATTTTCAAAACTCAAGTTTTGCAAACAAGTCTTTTTTTATTTTTATCAAAAAATAGGCTTTCATATAAGGGAGTATCCTGAAACCATACTACTAGATAAAAAAATGTTTTTGAATGAATTTCATTACTGAGTGGAAAGAAAATTATGCTTACATGTTATGATAAACATTCCTTATTTTTCATTTTCTCTCACTTTTTTCTCCCTCAATTTATGGTAACCATATCTTCATATTCATAAAATAAGGATAAGTAAAAAACTTCCTAAAAATTACAAATTTGTTACTTTATCTCCCCATTTGTCAATATAATCCAAAGAATGGTGGGGGAATTTTTTATGAGGTTTAATATGTCATTGGAGGAGGAAGAACATAAAGTTATATCCTTAATTCAAAAAACCTTTCTTTTGGCATTACTTTTGTGAAGATATCGGTTATTTGAAAATTTATTGAGATATACTCGAGAAAAACATATTCAACATCCTATTTTTCTTTTTAAAAGTTAAATTTATATCAATGTTTTTTTATCTTGAATTTTGGATAATATTTTTAGAAAGAAAAATTGTACTCGGATTATCACAAAGTATATTCAATGGTTTAGAAGCTTTTACTTTCAAATCATCCAAGTGAACTTTCATCCACGTAATCTGAGTAAAATACCGGGTACCTACAACATATTATTATTCTATTTTTCTCAATGTTACTAAAATTTGTTTATAACTATCTTAACATACACAATATTCTACTATGAAAAATGTTCCTCCAGAGGTTGGTTTTGTATCGTTACATTCTCAATCCAAATCGGCATTAGTATAACCATGAAACCTCATTTCATAATTTATTTTATATAACAACCCATGTGAAGGTATTCCTTTGGAACATATTAGAATTATATTTTCTATCAACATATGTGATTCTTTCGGAATATAATGATACTTGGCACACAAAATTACAGCATAAATATTATCAAGCCTTGAGGGTGTAAGGTAAATTAGACTTCCCACCATCTTCCAAAAGTATTTCTGATCACAGTTATACTGAAATCATCTTTACACAAATTAATCCCCAATGAGATAGGAGTAGAAACTTATTTGGATTCATTCATTCCAAAACTTTGTAACAATTCTCCAGCATACATTTCTTGAGATAGGAAAATTTGTTTTTCCTTTTTTGGAACTTGTAATCAAAAGAAAAATGTTAGTTCTCCCAACATTGAAATCTCAAAGTTCTTTTTCATTTCTTTATCAAAGGTTTTAGACACATCTTCTCTATCCCTATAAAAAATTATATGATACAAATAAACGATAACAATTAGACTTCTTGTGTCAAAATATTTCATATATAATTTGTTATCAACTTTTCCTTTATAAAAACTAAAATTACTCAAACAATTGTTAAGTTTTGAATACGAAGCATGTGGATATTGTTTCAATACATAAAAATATTTATTTAGTTTACAAACCTTGTTTCCATCTAAGTCAAGTAGAAACCCATAAGGTTGTTTAATATAATCTTCTTCTTCAGTTTCTCTATTGAGAAATGTTTAATTTTCATCCATCTAATATACATTGTAATAAGGGTGAGAATCCACTATAATAAAAATTCAAATATATTCTAACCTTAAAATTTTAGAAAAGGTTTCATTAAAATCCAGAACCTTCATATGTACATATCCATTACAAATAATCCTATATTTGTTTCTTGAAAATTCTCTATTTTCATTCAACTTGTTTATGTAAACCCATTTTATTTTGATTAATTTTTTACCTTGTGTACATGGAAAAAGTTCCCATGTTTCATTTTTTTCAATTTTATCCAACTATTAATTCATATAATTCACCCATTATTTTTTATTAATAGCTTCTGGAACCGATTCTAGATCAACTTTTGAGATGAGGGAAGTTTTATTTACTCATCTAAACTTTACTCCGGTCGGAACTAGAGACTAATGATTCCTAAGAATGTTTTTTCTCTCAACATGATTTTTAAAAGTAATAAATTTCATATTTCCTCTCCCAACTTCACTTTCTTCATCAGATGATTCATATGAATCTTCATTCACATTTCTTTTCTCAATTTCATTTTTGTTATAAACTTTCAGTTTTTCATCATCAACATTCCCAGAAACTTTTGTTAAGGAATTTTAATTTCCAATAACATTCACATTATATGATTCAAAATATTTTTTAAATAATTGTTCCCACATTTTTAACTTCATATATTGGGTGAATATCCAATAAAAGTTCCTTCCTAATCTCTCTCATCAAACTTTCATATATCTGAATTATTGATTTTAAGTAAACATTTACTTCCAAAAACAACGATGTATTTAAATGAATGTTTTTTAATGACACATTTAATAAGAATATGTGTTGGTTTACCGTCCCAAAAATCATCTATTTTTAACATGAATAGAAATAATAACATCTTCTCTCTTGTAGAACATTGAATGTTTTTATTCACCCAACATACTTCTTCTCATTTCCACCAAATTTCTATTATTTATTTTAGCTAATCCATTTTGTTGTGGATTAAAATGATCCCTATAATGATGTTTGATTCCATTATTTCTTTGATAAGTTTCAAATTTATTGATTTTGAATTCGATACCATTATCTATTCACAATTTTTTTATAGACCCCCGTTCATTTCTTAACATATTTTATAAAAAACATGAAAATTTCCATATCCTTTGACTTATGTTTCATAAACATGAAATTTTAAATATGAGTGGAATCATCATAAAAGTGATATAATAAAAATACCATTTTTTATTGATTTCTTATTGGCCCACATAAATCATAAGGAATAGTTTTAAGAGGTTTGGTATATTTAATATCAACTCTCTTATAACTTTTATTAGTCATCTTGCCTTTCTAACAAATTACACAAACATATTCTTATATAATTTTCAATTTTGTAATGTTTCAAACAACATCAACTTTAGAAATTGAATTATTGTTTTTATACCCAATGTGTCCAAGTCTTTAGTTCCACAACTTATTTTCATCTTCCATACTTATTTAATAGGATTTTTGAAATTATTCTATTTGTAGAAGATTCTCACTAGTTCTTTCTCCTTTTGTAATAACTTTCTCATCTTTCACACTTTTGATAACACAAGAGTCTTTTATGAATATCACTTATTTTACATCATCACCAAGTTGACTTACACCAGTAAAGTTTTGTTTTAGTCCATCAACAAACATGAATTCCTTAGATTTCAACTTTAATATCAGTCTTTATAAGTCCTCTGATTTTTAAGGAACTGTCATTCCCAAAGGTAATAGCACCTCCATCGTGATTTTCAAAATGTTTAAATATTTTTAAATCACCTATCACATGTGACAAAAAACCACTATCAAGTATCCATGGTTTTTTATTTTTTACTTTATTTTAAATCTATCTCAATAAAAAATTATATTTCCTCAACTTTCTTTTTTCTTGATATATTTTCTTTTATAACATAAAAAATTTGTTCTCAAAGGATTTTCATATATATTTTGACATGGTGAACAACCTGATAGAATCTTACAATAACTTTTTCAATACATTAAAATTGATTTTTGTTGGAAAGTTTCTCACATCATGAGAATTCAAATTTTCAACTTTCTGTATGTTAAGAAAATTACTCATTATTATTTCAATTTTTCTTCAACTCTATACAAAAATTATTTAAGGTAGAGATTAGTTTTTTCAAAAATTATAATATATGTGTCCATAGATTCGACAACACCAAAAAAACATCCAATAATTATTTTCTATTAAAGTAAGATATTTATCTATAGAAGCTTTATTGAGGTTTGTAACTTATTCCTCCACTGAAAATATCTAGACATGGGACATTTTTCTTACTAAGTGATTTTTCATCTTTTTCATGTGAAATAGGTTTCTCAAACCATTATTCAGCCCAATATTTTTGAAAAAAATTATAAAACATAAAATGTTATAAAAATGATATGAAACATTATTTTTTGGTCAGTGAGTATTTCACTTGATTCATGATTTGATCTCTCTCAACAACTGTAGAAGTCTCAATTTTTACTTTTGAATATTTGTTGAACTTTTCATTCAGCTTCCTCAAGGTAATTTTGGACTCGAAATTTTGATTGAAACATGTGATTTTATTCTTCTTTAGATGAAAAATTCTTACTAATGTCTTCAAAATACTTTCCATGTTCATAAATTATTAGTTTTTAAATTAAGATCTCATGGATGTATTCTTCTTCTTTCTTGACAACATCTTTTTCACCTTCAGAAAATTTTACACATTATTTCTTTATCATTCTGGTTTCATTCATGAGATATATGCATAAAGTTATATTTTGAGATAAAACTCTCCGTAATATTCCTTACCTCTTTATTTTTCACTATTTTAGGAGTATTTTGTTTCCTTATATTTTTCAATTAATTTCCTAAACTTATCCAGACAATTATCTTGTATAGAATTTTTTTTGGTTGAGACTGTTTCATCTTTCTTACAAAACATACTTTTATTATCTCTAGTTAAACTATTTTTATATTTATTGGATAAGCATTCTTCTTAATAACTTTAATAACACTTCTTCCACTGAGATTTTTCATCAAAATCATCTCGATATTCACCAACTCCCTTTTTGGGTAAATTCCTAAAAAAAGTGTCCAATTCCACCACACTCAAAAAAAATTGAGAGGGATTTTACCTCTATACTTTCCTCTTCATCTTTGAGAATTAATAGACATAAGAGACATAATTTTTTCATTCAACTCATCATTCTATTTATATTTGGTGTCATGAGAACCAACATATTTAAAATCTTTAATTTTTCATTTTTCTCATAGATTCAAATTCCATTTAATCTTTTGAATTATTTTTGAACATTGTATATTTTCTCATTTCGAAAAAAATAATAAATTTTGGCAATTTATCAAGAGATAAATCATATTTATCTTCTAAATAATTAATTTCAGAATCCAACATGTCTAGAATGTTTCTAATAAGTTTCTTCACAATTGTTCAGTCTTCTAGGATATCACTATATAATCTGATGTTACAAACAATTTCATTTAATCTGGTGAAATATTCATCAATAGTATCTATATCTCTCATTAATATGTCTCCATACTTACTATGCCAGATTTATTGATTTATTTCCTTCACATTAGTATTCCCTTCAAAAATACTTTCCAGCTTCTTGCACATACTCTTTAAATTTTTGAGACCCATAACATTCAAATAAACATTTTTATGATAATGATATGAGGATAGAATTTCTATATTTTACAACAACTGTGTTATTTCTCTTATCAGCAAAATTCATCAAACCATCGATATCAATAGGCGGAAACCCAGATTTAGCAGCATCAAAAACATCCATGAAAAGATATATTAGATAAGGAATCATCCTATTTTCCCATCCATAAAAATTTTTTCCATAAAATTCTGGAGCCCCTCTACTATTGAAATAATAGAGATTATTCTTGGAAAGGATATAACAAGGGAACCATTTTCTCTAGTACCAATTCAAATTCTAAACAATTAAATAACAAATCAGAAGGGTGGTTGAATCAGTTATTCACTTTTTATAAGTTTCAATACTTTTAAAACATAACACCTACAACCTATTAAAGTTCATATCCTTATCATATTTTAGTAAATTATCGTGAATGAAAAATTTGTAATGCAATAAAAACACATGATATTTACAAGGTTTGACCTCAATGTGAGAACATACATCCTTTATATTTCCACTCCCATGGTACTTTGGGAATTCAATAATTTTAAGAATTGAATAAAACCTCTAAAAACTCTCATTAGACACCTTTTATCACCTGATAAGAATTATTTAAATGAAACCCCTCATTTTACAAAGTTTTCTTATATAAAATTAATCCAAAACAAAATAATAAAGACTTTCTTCACACTGAACCACAAAAGTTATTGAGTCTGATGACCCAGAGTTTGGTGGTCTTCTGCGTGACAAATATAATTTGATTGACTCAATTCATTCAAATCAATATGATGATCAATTTATAAATCTAAACTTGAAGAAATATTCATTTCTATCTCGATAATAAAACATGTACTTATCAGAAACTACTCAAAACTCAATCTAAACATCCTTAGTCTGATCTTCCTTAGTTTGGTAAGAAAAAATTAAAATCTCTAGTATTCTAATGAGATATTTTTTTGGAAATAACTCTGACAAAAATTATTTATCTCTCTAAATTTTCCTCAAACATAAAAATGTTTAAAAGTACAAATGTACTCTAATTCTATTTATAGGTGACCTAGAATAGAAAAGGGGGTAAACTGAAAAACTATTCCCTCTTACTCAACTTCAAAATATCTAAAAAACACTTGCATTTAAACTTCAACATTAACTATTTAAAACCTTATTAATATTTCCCTAAAATTATATTTTTCAAACACACTAACTTTTCTATAGTCTGATGTAACTTTTTTATCCTTGGTCTAACGTAACTTCATTATCTCTACTCTGATGTTACTTTCTCAACTTCATTTTGATGTAACTTTACTATGATGGAACTTCATAAGCTCACTATGATCTAACTTTCTTTCTCTTCCCATTATGATCTTACTATATTCCTCTACTCATTATGATCATTATTTCTTTCTATGTCGATTATTATCTTACTATATTCCTCAACTCACTAGGATCTAACTTTCTTCCTCATGTCATTATGATCTTACTTTCTTCCTCTGATTCAGTATGATGAACTTTTCTTATTAGATTTATTTCGATTAACTTTCTTTCTCATAGTTAGTTTGATGGAATCCTTATAATGATGTAATTACCATTATGATGGAAATTATTTGATGGGGACTCCACTTAGAAACATTGATATTCCTCAAATTGTATCACTTATGATACTTTTAGACATCTAAAAACTTATGTGTCTGGTACTTCTTGAAAAGACAATCTTTTTCTGGGTTTTCTGAAGAAATACAAACTATTAATAGACCTTCAATAGCCTCAATTATTTAAATTCTTTTATTATTAAAACTTTAAAAATTTATGAAAACATAATGATTAGAAAAAATCATCTAATTTATGGTTTGAAAGTATAAAAAAATTATAAATCATGACATCACTTTAATAAAAAAATCCTTTTCAGCACCATTCTAACAACCTAACAAAACCTACATCTGATTGATATTTTCCATCATGCCAATGAATCTAAGGCCAATTTTTCATCTAATCAACAGCTTTATAAAACCCATTTTCCTTACACCTTATATGACTGATACTGCTTAGTCTAAAACTCTATGTCTAAACCATGTGTCTAGAATAAAAAACATTCTCATAGATAAAAACTTTTCTCCAACATTTTGTTTAGATTTTAACATTAATATTTCATACAAAACTCATTCTGATGGACTGGTTCTTATCCTAAAAAACAAAACAAAAAATCTATTACAAAAAGTTTTGTTATAAAAAAAATACCAAACATTATTAAAAGAAATAATCACAAAGGTTATTCAGTTTTTGAATATAAATTTTTCTTCATTGTTATATGATTCATATTCACCACATGTCTACCCTTTATGGTGTATATTTTGGTCATGTATTACCATAAAAATCCTATTATACTATTTTCTTTTGTGGGATTATAATCTCATAAATCCATCACTTCCTTTTTCTTTCCAAATCATCCTCTATTATAGGGATTATTTTTCTTCAAATTATTTTCCTCTATTAATACACTATATTTCCTTCCTTTGATTAAAGGGTGTTAACCTAGATTCAATACATTGATTTATTGGGTAAATTATTAACCTAATTATATACTATTACTTCATGATTGTTAGTTTGAGGGATGATTACATAGAAATATATTCCATTTATTAATTTGGGAAATTATTAGCTTAACCATATATCATTACTCTATGAATTGTTCGTTTAAGAGATGATTATATAGAAAGATATTACATTTAATAATTGGAGAAATATTAAATGTAAGTACTCGGCCTTAACCATTACATATTCTAGTGACTTTATAAGAGAAATAATTTCCTATTATTCCAAATGACATTTTAGGTTTAGAGTTTTACAGAATTATGTCATTATTCAAACATAAAAACCCATAATCTTACAAAGTGGATACTAGTAAAATAGTATCCTCTTTTTATATAATACAAAAGTCATAAAAACATAATTTATTTTCAAGAAAAATATTCACAACATTAATCTAGAATTTTAATTTCACCTTACCCAACATTAAACCCTATGAAAAACATTTTAAACTGTGGGATGAGCAAAAAAATCTCAATAAGGACATGAAAAATGAATTAAGTAAACCATTTTCCCATGAATGCATATAAACACATGAAATCTATACATATCACCCTTTAAAGTAACATATACTTACTTTTTGAAAACATGTCATTTCCATAAAAATATGAAAGCATAAAAAAGAATTTTGGTAACTTGGGTCATAATATTTTTACCTTAATTATGATTGTAAACCTCGTGGATACCATATGATTTCTAACCCTTGTGAATAACATATAATGTAACCCTCATGCCTACCTAATGAGGTTACTATCATAGTTATGCATGGAATAACCATTGCAATAATCTTCCAACATACCCAATTTATTGGAGGGATATCAAAGGCCCACCTATCTTTGGCTTATAACATAACCACTCATCATCTTAAACAATGACCAGTAACTAGAAAATGATCATAAAACAGGAATAAATCCATCATAAAAGTATTCCTTGAGGAAAATCACTTAATTTATAGGAATACTACACACATTCGAAGTAAAAAAAATTCCTTAAAAATAACTAAATAATCACGAAAAGGGGGATTCGAAATAATAAGGAGTCATGAAAAGGTGAATAGCCTCTTATTTCATATATGCTAAGAAGAAACATTCTTTTTAAAAAATAAACATTACATGGATTTTAAAATGAAAGTACTTTACCTTATGTTCGAAAGCGTTATGCACATGTACTTAATGTCATGGATAATCAAATTATATTAATTAATTTTTTAATTCAGATCCTTTTCAAAATATATTTTATTTATTACCATTTTTTTAATAAATTTTTTTTCATTTCTATGAGTTACAATTATCATAATCGACATTCCAGGAGTGTTCATTTTGTTGCCTTTATGATCGGTTCCCTTGAGTATGATTATGGGATTACTTTGAAAATGGAAGAAAAAATCCAGTAGTGGAATAAAATGGTATTAATATTCTTACAAAATTTTAAACTATCCCATATATCATTTTTTCTAATATAAGGATGATTCATTCTATAAAATATTAATGATAAAATTTTGGTTTATTTTTTTAACTTTCTCTGACCATCACAAACTAGTTTCATTTTATTTAATATTATGTATAAAAATTAGTTATAGAGCATTAAAAAGTTCTAATATACATATTAAAATATTTTTTGACCGTAATAATATAGTTATGATCATCCTTTAAGATATTAATGGAAAACAAAAACTCATCGTCCAAGAAGGCGGTGAATCGACACATCACAGATGATATTTTCATTTTCTAGAATTAATGGATAAGATATGAGGTTTTATGATGAATATTCTGTTAACAAAAAAAATTATATTTTATGTAAGATACTAGAGTTATCATGTCACTTTGGATAGGTAATTTGAGGATAATAAAGAAAGAGGCAGAGGGAGAGAAATAATTTAAAAGAGAAAGAACAAGGATTTTCTTCTTGAACATAGACTCCTTGAGAACCTACTTAATGCACATGGTTTTAGTATTTTGGTAATAAAATAAAGGCTTGGACATATGTAAGATGCTTCAAAAAGTAATTGGGTAGAATTTAGACAATCTTAAAGTATTTTGAGGTGTGAGGAGAAGAGGTGGTGAGGGGTAGTATTTATTGAGAGAGGAGGGGATTTTTTTTAATATTATATCATCAGTTTATTATTTTGTTTCAAGACTATAAATAGAGTTGATAATTGTGACTAAATTTACTAAATAGTTCATGTGATATCTATATAATGGGTTATTACAATATCAAAGACTCAAAAATTCAGGTATTTTACTTATAATGTAAGATATCGTAAATTACCATATTACACTATTCACCAAAACTTCACTTATTTCATAAAATTCCAAAAAAACACCCTAAACATTTTTCCATATGTATAATTTAAAAATGGACTCCAATTTTTAATATAATTTCCTAAGTATGATAAATTAAATTCTTAAATAAATTCATCTTTTATTCTAGAAATACCAATTTTAATATTATAATTGATTTTAAGACACTTTCAATAAATAATTTAGGTCTCTCAAAATTTTATTGTAATTACAAAACAACAAAATATTAATTTATAAATATAATTCATGCAAATAAATTTCCTTTTAAAAAATTATATTAATTATATAATTGTAAATAAGAATTTATATTTCCCAAAAATACCAACACTTAATTTATCATTTTCAAAACATTTATATACTTATTCAATGATATTAATATATCATATTTTCACTTATAAGATACATAAATATTATTTATACTTTCAAAGGTGAGGATACTATTCTATTATTATAGATTACTAAGTTTCTATAAATAAAACTAATTTTATTATACATTTATAATGAATTTAACTATTTAATTTCATAACGAAAAAAATATTTTATTAGTACCTAGGTTGTTACATTCTCAACCCCCCTCCCCACCTCCTAGAAATTGTGTCCTCAAAATTTTTATTCACTTATTAAATAAGTGAGGACACCATTCCTTAATAGTATTTTTAGATTTCCATTTTTCTTCTTCAACCATGTGATTTCTCCAAAAAAACCTTAACATGGTGAATTACCTTATTTTGTGACACTTTCTTTATACGGTCAAGAATATGAACAAGTTTTTCCTCATATCAAAGGACATATTCCAACTGGATAATCTCAGGGGTCATAACATGTGATGAATCTGGAAAATACTTTCTTAAAATCAAAACATGAAAAACATTGTGTACCTGGGACAAAATTGAAAGAAAATCCACTCGGTAGGCAACTAATCCAACTTTATCTATGATTTAAAAGTGTCCAATTATCTATAGACTCAAATTCACTTTATTACTAAAATACATCACACTTTTCTATGGAGAAGCCTACTGAAATACATGATCACCTAACCTGAAATAAGGATTATTCCTCCATTTATCTTCATAAATCTCTTCCAGATCTGATCTATACTCATATGTTTCTAAATCATCATTATTTATTGTTTCCTCAACAAATTCTGGTCCCATCAACTCTCTTTCACCGAGTTCATCCAAAAATGTTGGATTTCAACACCGCTTTCCATATAATACCCCAAAATGTTCCATCGATATAATGGAATGAAAACTCTTAATAAAAGAAAACTCAAATAAATAGTGATTTTGATTTCAACTTCCCTGATAATCTATTGAACAAGAAGAGAGCATGTTATCCAAGGTTTGAATTTTTTTTCTTGGTTTTTCTATTATATTGAGGTTGAAAGGTAGTACTAAAATTTAATTTAGTTCCCAAAAACTTATGAATTCCTTTACAAAATTTATAAGTCAACCTGGGATCATGGTAAAATACAATAGAGAGAGGAACGCCATGTAACTAGACTATATCTTTAAGATACAACTAAGAATTTTTATCTAGAGGCAAAGCATCCTTAATAGCAATAAAATGTACAAATTTACGAATTTGATCAATAATAACGCAAATAACATTGTTACCTTAAGATGTATTTGGTATTCTGTCCATGAAATGCATTGATATATTTTTCCATTTCCACTCTGGCACTAGAAAAGGAAGAAACATCCACTTTGTTAATTTTCATTCTTTTCTTACCAATTAAAAATTCAATCATCTCACAGAAAAGTTAGCAATATCTCTTTTCATTCCATCCCATCAGTAATAATCCCAAAGTTCTTTGTACATCTTAGTGATTAGAAGATGGATTGAAAATGGAGAACTATGAGGTTCACTTTACAATTATTTATTTAACTAGGAATCACAAGGCACACATAATATCTTCCCAAATCTAAAAACACAATATTTATCGATGTTAAATTCTATAAATTATGATTTTTAACCAATTATACCTTTTTTTTACTCATAGTATTCCTTTTTTGGTTTCTTAATTCTATCTGAAAAAGATTATTTCACTAAATCCTAAATCAAAATAGAGTATTTTCCTACACTAATAACTTCCAATCCAAAATTCATCTGATCATTAATAAGGGGTAATGTTCCAAATGTAAGATGGTTAATGTACCATAATGTATTTGACTCATGGGATCTTCCACATTGTTTTATTTTCCAGGATGTTAATTTATCGTGCAGTCATAATCCTTCATTATTTTCATCCATCTTCTCTACCTCATGCTCAGTTCCTTCTAAGTGAATATATACTTAAAAAATTTATAGTCAATATATATTTCATATTTTTATCCAAATAATTCATGTCTCCAAATATTTAAATTGAAAACCACAACTTCTAATTTAAAATCATCTATGGGATAATTTAACTCATGAGACTTCAGTTGTCTTGATGCAAAATCAATTACTTGACAAATCTACATCAAAACGCAACAAATTCCCCTCAATGAAGCATCATTGTAGATGAAAAAGTCTCCATTTCTGGAAGACATATTCAAAATTAGAGCATTAACCAATATTTTTTCAGTTTCAGAAAACAAACATCACCTTTTTCTTCCCGAATAAATTTAACCACTTTTCATGTTAAATTAGTTAGTAGACTAGATTTCAATTCAATGTTTTTAACAAATAATCAATAATAGCCTTCTAATCAATGAAAACAATGAATCTTAGTAACATTTTCAGGTCTTGTAAATTCATTAACAATTTTGTTTGAGATATTAACTGTTATTTCATCCTTATATACAATGTGCCTAGGAAAATAAAATTGTTTCAACCAAAAATCACATTTATTAAATTTCCAGTATAAATTCTTTTTTTAAAGGGTTTTTAGAAAAAAAAATTATATTTTTTTCATGATCCCCATCACTTTTTGAATAAACCAAAATATCATCAATAAAAACACAAAACAAATATTCAAAAAATATTCTAGTCATAAGATCCATAAATATAGTAGGGGTATTTATCAAACCAAAGGGTATAAAAACAAACTCATAATTCCTGTATCTAGATAAAAACTCTATTTTCAGAATTTCATCTTATTTTACCTTCAAATTATGGTACCCAGATCTCAAGTCAATCATGGAAAAATATTGAGCTCCTAGGAGCTGATCAAAAAATTCATCGATATGAGGAAATTGATACTTATTCTCAACAGTAATGTTATTCAAAGCTCAATAATGAATGAAAATCCTCATGGAACGATCTTTATTTTTAACAAACAAAATATGAGAACCCCATAGTGAAGTGCTAGAATGAATAAAACATTTATCAAGAAACTCATGCATCTCCTTTTCCAATTCTAGAAGTTCCACTTGATCCATTTTTTAAGGGGGTTTTCAAATTTTCTTGGAATTAAGAAATAAGTCGATGGTCAATTCAACTTATAGATTATGTATAACACAAGAAAACTCATCAAGAAAAACATCCAAATATTTTTTTACCAAAGGCACGTCACTAATCTAAATAGTTCCCTTGTTTTCAACAATATGTGAAAGATACCTTTCATTTCCAAATTTTAATAGTGTTTATGATTCCAAATATGTTATCAATGGTATGGATACATTCTTTTATAAAAACTAACTCTTTCAGAAAAAACTTCTTTAGCTCTATTATCAATATTATCATGATAAGTATAAATCCAATCCACACACAGAGTAATATCAAACTCTATTAAGGTAAAAGAACAAGGTTTCATGTAATTTTTTCCATAGAAAATAAAAAGAAGATTCTAGTAATACCTTTTTCCTTAATATTTCTCCATTGTGTTTTAATCATATGTTTTGGTTTCATTTTTTGAGGTGAAACGTCCAATTTACTAGAAACTTTCCCAGAAATAAAGGAATATGTGGACCATGTATCAAATAAGACATTTGAAAATATAAGTAACCTAACAATATACCTGGTACCACTTCATTGGATGTCCTTAAATATGCTAAATTAGTCACAAAGGATCTCACTACACATTTATACAAATATTCTAGCTACTTACCATCATCCAGATCCTTATTTGGGTAGGTATCTTCAAAAGGCCCCATTACAGAACATTAAAAACACTTTATAGTTTTCTTATCAGAATTAAACATACCAATAAAAAGAATATTTTCATTACAATATTAGGCCATATATGAAAAATTAACACATAAGAAACACTTTCCATATTTGTTATGGAATTCCCCATGGTACTTTTTACCACAATTTTCACAAACTAGAAACTAGATTTCATTACCTTTTTATTTATTTGATTTATTCTTACATATTTTATGATATCTTGAACCTTTATTATTCTTGTTTTAAAAGTACACATGATCACCAGTAAACTCCATTTATACCCTCTTAGAACACCAAAAAAGATTCTCATGCATTTGGAATTCATGGGAAGCCAATGCCCTTCATTATTGTGGCATTAATTCTGAGTAAAAATCGTAGATTTTACTATCAAGATCTTGAATAAGATTTGGAGTGTACATTTCCAATTGAGTGATGTTAGCTTCACACAAAACCATTGAATATTCCACCTTTTTTTCAATTCAATAAATTTATTTTCCATCCTATGTTGATCTGCCTATGGAAAATATTTTTCAAGGAAAAGATTCTTCAATTCATCACATTCCATGGAATAAACCTCTTCTCTTTTACTAATATTCTTGTCCATTTACCACCACGAGTTAGCTTCACATTCAAAATTATATATATAAAGACAACCCTTTTGATTATATGAATAACCCATGAAATGAAATATCATTTAAAGGGATTAAATCCACCCTTCAGCAACCATAGGGTTATAAGATCAACTGAAAATAGGAGGGAGTTTCCTCATACAATGTTACACTATGGTCAAGTTCCTTTGTAAAAGTTCTAAATATTCTCTTTAATGGATGAAACCTATATTTATAAATTTTTCGAACTGATCCATTACATTCAAAAACTACATGGTTCCAATTCCCAACATTGTAGGTAGTATATTCAGAAAGATATCATCCTCTCGGTGCCTTCCTACTTCATCTTCCCTATTTATTCAGTAGAAACCCATTCTGATAAAGCATGAATTAGATAAAAAAATGGTAATCTTAAAATTATATATCATTTAAACATAACCATAAGGTAAAAAACATTTGTGGTATTCTATTAATATCTTATGAGTCCCTAAAGTTATCTAAATTGTGCTCTAATACCAATTGTAAGGACCTGACCTTAACTATTACATATTCTAGTGACATCCAACTAGAATTAATTTTCATTCATTCCCAAAGATCATTTAAGTTTATAGTTTTATATAATTATATCATAATTCATTTATAAAAACCCAAAATCATATAAATTGGATACTATTAAAACAGTATCCATTTTTTCATAATATAAAAGTCTTAAAATATAAAATTTATTTTCATGAAAAATCTCCACAACATTAATCTTGGCTTCATATTTTATCTTACCCAACCTTAAACCCAATAAAAAAATTACAACATTGGATGAGAAAAAATATATCATCAAGCACATATAAAAAGAATGAAAGAAACCATTAGTCCATGAATACCTATAATCACTTGAAATATGTAATTGTCACCATAAAAACTAACATATACTTTCTGAAAACATAAGATTTCTATAATACATATCAAGCATAAACAATACATTTAGGTACCTTAGGGAATAATTTTCTTATAATAATTACATATGATTGTAACCCTCCTAGATACCTTGTGATTTTTAACCCTCACAGCTACCTTATAATGTAACTCTCACGGCTACCTTATGAGGTAACTATAGTAGTTACACTTGGAATAACCATTACAGTCAACCACTATCATACCTAATTCATTGGAGGGATATCGTGAACCTACCCAAATTTTTTTATAAGAAAACACCCATAATCATAAAAAAATTCCCAAGACCCATAATTTTATCATAAAAGATTAATACTTTGATCAAAAAAACATTTCTTTGGGAAAATAACTTATTGCAATTTAATACTATGCACATAAAAAGGAAAACAACTTCTCAGAAAATAACTATATAATCATGAATATGAGGCTTAAAAACAATATTGAATCTTGAAAATGGGATAATTAGATCATTCCATATAATTTAAGAAGAAACATTCCTTTTGAAAATAAAAGAGACATTAAAGAGGATGTGAAAAGGAAAGTCACTTACCTTATGTCTGAAAACATTCTACACTTGTACGTAATGTCCTAGATAATAAAATTATATTCATTAGTTAGTTAATCTAGAACCTTTTAAAAAGATATTTAATTTATTTCCATTTTATTAATATCATTTATGTCAATTTAGATGAGTTATAATTATCAGAATCATCGTTCTAGGAGCATTTGTTTCGTGGCTTTATGGTCAGTTCCCTTGAGTGTGATTATGGGTGTTCTTGTCAAATTGAAGAAAAAAATCATAAGTGTAATGAAAATATATTGATGTTATTACATAATTTTAAGTGATCCCCTATATACTTTTTTTGATATAAATATGATTCATTATAAAAAATATTAATGATAAATGATCAGTTTATTTTTATCCATTTTTCTAATCATACCTAACTAGTTTAAATTTATTTAATATTACATATATTAATTAGTTCAAAAAAATTAAACAATTTATAATATATATATATATATATATTAAAATATGGTTTAACTATAATAATGGTTTTATGGCCATTCTTCAAGGTAGTAATGGGAAATAAAAACTCATCCACGAAGGTGGTGAATCGATAAATCACGGATGATTTTTCATTTTATAAAATAAGAGGACAGGAGGATAGGTTTGATTAAAGATATTCCATTAACAAGATAAAATTCTATTTTATGTAATATATTGTATTTATCATGACACTTTGGATAGGATATGTGAGAGTAATAAATAGAGAGAGAGAGACTTTAAAATAGAAAGGAGAGGGATTTACCTCTTGAATATTGACTCCTTGATAACCTCCTTAAGGGGCTTGGTTTTCATATTTGAGTGAGAATAATAGGTCTTGTACATCGGTAAGAGGACTGGGAATAGAATTGGTTATAATTTAGACATTCTTCAAGGCTTTAGAGGTGTGAGGAGAATAGGTGGTGAGGGGTTGTATTTATAGGGAGAGGATTGGGGTGTTTTTCTCAAAATTATATTCATTGGTTTATTTTTTTGATGAAAAATATAAATAGTTTTAATTATTGTGACTAAATATAGTAACTAGTGCATGTGAGTTATGAATTATTTGTTATTACATCAGAAATAAATAAAAAATCATGTATTTTAATTATAATGTCGAATACATTAAATTATCATTTTTCACTATTAAAAAACGTCAACTATTTGAGAAAAATCCAAAAAAATTATCCTAAATTTTTTTTAATGTGTATAATTTAAAAATGGAAACCATTTTTTAAAAAATAATTTCCTAAATATGAGAAATTTAATTTTTAATTAAAAAAATCATTTATTTTAAAAATACACATTCTAATATTATAACTGATTTTATAACACTTTGAAAAATTAATTAAAGTTTCAAAAATTATGTGATAATTATAATACAAATAAATATTAATTTATTGATCTATTCAATGAAAATAAATTTTCTTTTAAATCATTATACTAATTGTAAAATTGTAAATAAATTTTTATGCTTCATAAAAATAATAACACTTAATTTATTATTTTCAAAACATCTATTTACCTATTCCATGATATAAATATATCATATTTTCACTTATAAGATACATATATTTTATTTATACTTTCGTAGGTGAGGTTACTATTCTGTTAGTATAGATTCTTTAATTTCTATAAATACCACTTATTTCATTATACATTTCTAATGAATTTAAATATTTAATGCAAGAATAAAAAAATTATTTTATAAGTACATGGGTTGTTACATTAGAAATATAGACACCTTTTATTACAATACCTATGTTTCATTGATCATTAAGTAAAATTATTTGTATATTTTATAGCTTATTTATTCCTTCATATGATTAATACATTGGACATAATTATCAATGGGTGGGGCTTGGTATAGATATGCCATTGATGCATCAAGAAGTCTTATTGGATAAAAAATCATGGGTATTTTAGTGTATACATGCCCAAAAAAATATTTCATAGAAATTGTTCTTTGATGGTAAGATCATGATGTCTTATCTTAGGGAATGCAATTAGCTCTCTAACATTTTCAATTTCATCTCTAATGAATCATTTATCATTATCTATGTGATATTTTCATTTCCATTGTTAACCATGGGTATATAATGATTTCAGTTTCACTCTATTGTGGAATTATTTTTTGTATCTATTCTTTTCTTATTATTTATGCTCATTCTATTCTAACTTATGATATTTTATTGTTATCTCTTATATTTACCCTTAAAAAGTGTTTGAACTCACCCCTTTTTAGGTTTCTAGTTTTTTAGGGTATAAGGAAAAGTATTAAAAATGAAATATCTAACATAATATAATGTGGAAAAAATTTATGGGATATGTTGAATACATGTTTTGAATTAATTAGTTTCTTATATAGAGGAAAAAATGAATATTAGTTGAGAAAGATATGGGTTTTATTAGTTTATGTTTTTTACTAAATTATCTACAGATATAAACCTAAAAGGTTTTTCAAATTTATTTAATGAAATATATTGTTTATGTCATTTAACTATGGGATATTTGTTTCTAGAAGTGAGGGTATTAAGCACTAAAATTGGTATCAAAGAAAATATGTAAAGTATGTAGTTTCCACACTCAGTCCAAAAGTATGATTTTGGGTGCTAAAATTTATAAAATCATTATAATAACATTTATGTATATTATTTATATTGATTTAATTATATACATAAGGTTATAATGGGTTTTCAGTAAGATGGTTTATAAGGATAAAGAAAGTAAGTTAAGGGATACATAATACATACATTGAGAATTTTGATCTTCTCTTGAAGTAACCTTTGGAAAGGAAGGACTTGAGGATCTTTTCTAATGCTAGGGGCTTACAGACATATAGATGGGATCTAAAAGATAAAAATTTGGTAGAGTTTCAAGATAATTTATAACTTGGTGTGTGTCTTGAAATTGGTGGAAGTGAGAAACTTTTATAGAGGAAAATAGGGATAAATATTTGAAAAAGAATGTTTTGTAAGGGGTAATAATGGTATTGAAAGATAGTTTGGTGAGTTTGATGGAGAAATTTTAGTGAGGAATATATGTATGAATTTCCAACCTAAAAAAGGTATTTCATAAGGTCTACATTTCAAATTGAATTAGTAAAAAATGAGGCAGATTAGACTACCCATTTTAACACTTATTAATCTTGATTATATTTTAACCATGGTAACTATTTTATTACTAAATATATAAGGAGACCCTTCATAAAAAAAATTATATGTTACGAATATGAACTTGGAATATATTTAGTTTAATTCAATTTCATACTATTATAAAATATACTTTTAAATTAAAACATATAATATTTTGAAAAACTATTTTTGTTGAAAAAATGACATTTTAATCATTAAGAATTATTAATCTTATTTAAAATTAATTACCAGTTAAGTGATTTTTAATTTGTTTTTATATATATTTAAACAAAATATTAGAGTATTTTTTTTTAAATGTATCAATTTAATTAAAATTCGCTTTATTAAAATATTATAATTCCTTGAAAAAAATTGTTTTGTCATGATAACTAATATTTACCTTGATAACTCAATATTCATCCTAAAATGAAATTTATCAAATATCTAATTTGAAAATTCTAATAAAAATTATTAAAATCATTCTATATAATTCAATTTCTACAAGTTAATAAAGTAAGTTTTAATATAAGTGTGCATAATGACTAAAAACCATTTTAGGATACATGTATCTTCTAAGAAAATTAAAAATTTATTTCCTTGCAAGTAATAATTATTGGATGGATGTTAATATATTATAAATAATTTCAATTTAAAACATTATATAACAATAATATAATAATCATCATAGAGTAAGAAAATGTAATTTTTAAGAAAAAATATTTTTATGCATAAAATGATTTTATTTGTTATTTTTTTATACTAATCGGATTTTAACAATGAATTCCTATTAAAAACATATTTATTTTTTTCTCCATATATTTCATAATTACCAGGAAATTTTGGTTTTGGTATTACAGACCCATAAAATTATGAGTAAAAATAGAATTACAAGATGACACAGCACAGGTGACTTACATGGGTCATCCTTCACTGAAGAATTACAAGCAAACAGGGGACCAGGAGGGCCACAAATGGCCCATAGTGTAGCAGTATAAACATCTGTATTTGATTTGAGCAACCAAGAGGCTCTAGCCTACTTTGGCCTACATGCAGTTTCCAGAGACTTAAATTCCTGGATGTCTGGCTGCACAAGGTGCTATTTTGTGTGGGAGCAGCAGCATGTCCGTCATGATCCAAAGTAAACACACAATCCTTGATGAGAGCAGTTATTTACATGGTAACAGAAGCATATCAGCATGGGAAATAGGGTCCATGGTGCCAAACAGGAGCTCACATAGAGCTATCCAGATAGCATGAGGATCTGTTGAAACATCAACTGGATGAGCTATTGTGACGGGTTTTGAAATAGGTCCATCCAACAGACAAGAAATATGCTGGTAACTAATTCTTCAAGGAGAGTTTATAGAGGCAGGAGTGATCTACTCCATGAAATTCACCATTAATCAGTGATGCACAGAAGTTAGGAGCTCTGAATGACCACATTATGCCTGGTTCCATTATGGATTTCTTAGATAGGGCATCCGCCACCTGATTTTCCTCTCTATACACATGTGAAATACGTAGATTAATCTACTTCGCCCAAATTGATGAATTCAATCCACTGCAGTAGAATCACCCATGGAACATTCCAGGTACGAGTTCTAAGAGCCGTAACTGCAGTTTCAGAATCCAATTCAATCCATAGGTTGGTCCATTTATATTTGACGACATGCTTGATGGCAAAAATCATCGCCCATAATTCAGCATTGTAAGAATTCCCAACTCCAATCTAGTGGTAGAAACATCCCTTGAAAATCCATGGTAGGTTTATAAGATACTTCCGCACCCCAAGGGTCTAAACGTTCATGAGGTTGTGCCACCAACATTAAATTTAATCCAAGAGACAAGTGGTGGGATCCATCACATAGATTTCAGAACCAGAGGTTTCTTGGGATGACCTACAACTCCCAACAATTGAAGAAAAATCAGATCACTCATAGTGTTATCATGACCCCCATTTTCACCTTGGTTCCAGCATGCACCTCCCTATGCATGTCAAGATTTCCAGTGTGAACTGCTGGTATATGACAAATGAACATGAATTCATTCCTTGCCCTCTATATTGAGTTAATCACAGATGTATTTGCTGCAAGAAAGAGTTGGTTCACTTGAGGACTCTGTTCAGAATGGGAAACAAATTCAAGAATATCCAGTATTCCTCGACCTACTCCCAGGTTTATTACAAATCTTTGGCTAGTATATTCCCACTGCTTCCATTCATATTCACAGTTAATGAATAGGTGTTTTACAATCTATTCTTCCTTAAAGCAAAGAGTTTAGGCCAAAATAATGTTTTGTCCAACTTTCTTCAACTGATCATGTAGCAGTAGTCGGTTTTTCCAGATTTTCCATAGCAGAATGTACCTTGAGTTCTAGATAAAATTAGCTTTTAACTTGGATAGCCATGTGGGTTCCATGTTGGTTCTTGCACTCGCCGACCAATAGTAAGCATTGACATTATATCAGCCACTGGTACTTGATGTCTAAATCAAAGTGTCAATATTGATAAAGAAATGATGTGGAATTTCAAGTTTCACCTGTATGGGGACAAAATCAAGGACACTATGAGTTTCCATAAGCTCACTGATAGTCATTTTTAATTGATCAGTATGAATATTAAGATAGTCCCTTGGAATATTATCTAGCCATAAGGTATTTCAATAGTTCAATTATGATGTCTTCGAGACCATCCATTTGGTTCTGCGCATAATCTCATTGAAAGAGTATTTGAGCAGTGGCCACACTGAAGACCCAAGATAGCAATTATGACCATCAAGCAACCTCCTCTTGAACCTTCTAGGTAAGAAGCTATAGGAGGGTTCATTTTTTGTCAAAAGGTTCCATACGAATTTACAATGGAGTCCATCATTGAAATTTTATAGGTCTTTAATGTCGAGGCCTCCCATTGTAATGGGCTTAATTCATTCTCACCATGAAACCATGACCAGTTTTCATTATAGAACCGAACTGGTCCAAATAAAATTCCTAATCATACCTTGGATCTCCTTGAGGAGGAATCTTGGCCATATTTATAAACATAAAGAGTATACAAATTTATAGGTGATGATTGAGTTCACAAGGCACACCCTCCCAGGCTACAACATTGATTTCCCATTCTAGCTGGCAAGCTGGGTGACAATGCCAGAGATGATTCCTATAAAGAAATAACTTTTAACTCTACCCCAAATAATTGGGACAATAAGGTATATAAAGGGTAAGGACCCTTTCTTCTCTCCAAGACTTCTTTTCATTTTGTTCTTTCTTCCCATCATGAGCCCATCGCCAAACAGAATGAAGTATTTTCCCCAAGTGATCTATGACCCAGCTACTTCTCCATAGTGTATGAAAATGGCATGAATGGAAGAGATGGTACTCCAAGATTCCTGACCAAAGTAAAGAATTTCATCCACAAAAAAGAGGTGTGACGGAATAGGTTCACCTCTGTCAGCTCTGATTTTTCTTATATAGGCTAAATCGGGTTAGATCATTGAAGCATCTTCTCAGATAATCTGTTGTAGTGGAAAATAGGAGGCCCAAGAGTGGATCACCCTACTGAACACCCCTCGTGCAATGAAAAATCCCCTAGGTGACCTCTTTATGAGAATAGACAGCCTTGCTGTTGAGGGAATAACTTTAATAATTTTTAAAAGGCCATCAGAGAAGCCACGTCTTTTCATAACATTGAGCAGAAAATTTCATTTAAGGGTATCAAAATACTTGGAGATATAAATCTTTAAGGAAAAGTTCCCTTCCTTTTCTTTATTCCTCATAATGTTCACACACTCTGAAGGTATGATCAAGAAATCATGTATGCACCGGCCAGGGACAAATCCATATTGATTTGCAGTGATGTGATCCTTGATTATAACCCCCATATTAAGCATAAGGATTTTACTGATGACTTTTGTGATGGTGTTCCCAAGGGCAACCAGCCTAAAATATTTGACATCCAATATAGTACTTTTCTTGGGGATTAAATCAATGAATCTTGAGTTCATTCCATGTAGAAAGTAAGATTGAGTAAAGAAGTCCCTTACTGCACTGACCACATCAACCTTGAAATTTTAATTTTCACACCCTGATAAAATTAGTTAAGGTTATATAAAAGATTGGAATGATTGATGATATATTTTCAAATGTGGTGTATACCTTAATATCTTATGTATAATTAAAAAGTACATATTTTTCCCTACCTCCTCCCAAATTCTTGACATAAAGGATGTTGAACATTCCTTATGTCACCATCTTCATCACTCAAACTAATATTAGACATAATCTTTCTCTTCTTTGGTATGTTTGGGAATTCAACTAAGTGATGTTATCAATCATAATTCCTAATAGTTGGATTGTTATAATCACAACTTTTCTCACTTTAGATCTTATCCCATTAGGTTTCTTGTTAGGATAATCTCTGGACTATCCCAGAAATACATTATTAACTTGATTCCTCAAGGATTCATCCATTATATAAACCATAGGAGTTGTCATGAGTGACGAACACCAAAATAGAATTATTTAAATATAATTAAATAAAAAAATTAATCCTCAAAATTCATTATTCTTCGAAATTATTACATTTTCTTTCAGTTCAACCTGAATTACACTTGGTTCAATCTAGGTTTCTTTATTTTTGGTTTTTCCATATTATTTAACATAATTTCCTAAAATTATAAATCCTTAATATTTGATTTAAATGTTAATTTTATTATCCAAATCATATCACAAAAGAGAATGTCTATCCAGTTTTTCGATCTTATGCCCACTCATCAGGCACCAAGCTGAATATTTAGTTAGTGGTCAACCACCATTTGTTGGGGTTATTACCACTAGGTGCATTAGTCCCACATCCTCATCCACTTTCCAATATCCAGATAGGGATGTAATTGATAACAGAACCATAAAATATTTACATTACAAAAAACATCAAGACGTCACTATATACTTTTACTTGTCCCTTAGAATTATCCCTAGGTTTTTCCCAAATTTTATCTTATTATAGCTTATAGAATAATAGATATTTCCCCAATAAACCTAAAGTGTCATCTATACCATTTAAATTAGGAACAAACCTTACTTATCTATACTTAAATTATCCTAGACTTACATTAAAATTTCTAAATTTATCTAAACTCTATAATGATACCAACAGTGACAGCATGAATATAACCATAACATAATTACATGACATATAATAAATCTTTCATTTCATGCACTCCCAATATTTTTTAGGTTTAGAGTTTTAGATAATTAGGAATAAATTAACTAAAAAACCCCATGAATTTTTTAACTAATGAAGATTTTACCACTATATAGGAAACCAATTAATCCATATTAAGTGTCCAAAATTACCCATAAATTCTCCATGCATGCTAATTTAATCTATAAATATCATATTTAATAATTTTACTCATAAATATGGGAAATAAAGACATAATAATGGTGATAGAAAATTCTCAATAGGAGAAGATGTACATCTAAAGCTATCATGGAATAAATAATATGGTATGAATAAATAAGAGTCAAGTGATTCCATATAAAAGAAAAAATGAGAATGAAATAAATTAATGGATAAAATAATGACACAAACCAACCCAGGTCAACCCAAAACTGGCCACCTAAGCCAACCCCTAACAATTACTGAGAGGCATTCTCGATCCTCTCATACTTTCAACAAGTGTTAGACAACAAGATGAAGAAGTTGGGAATAATTTTCCCCATAAAAATTGAAAAATAAAATAGATCAAAATAAAATATAGAACAAGAAGTAGAAAAAGAAATCAAAACTAAATGGAAAGAAATGCCTCTATGTGACCATATGGGTTACCACAAACCTCAAAACCAACGTCTCCCACAGATACCAAAACCCGGATAGAACAATCACCCAATATAAAAATTGAAATGAAACTATAGGCATGAGTATTAAAGTTCAATAGGTATAACCAAACAATCTATTCCAATTTTAATTTCCTTTATATAAAAGATCCATCAATTTCATGTTTGAAATACAATATATAAACATGTGTTTTTAAAACATTCTTAAAAAAATCAAGTTCAATTTCCCTTTTAATTTAAAACTTGTTTCTTTTAAAAGTGGAAAGATTTAACATTTTAAAGAAAGGGGGATAGTGTAAAAGGAATGATGTTTTTATTTAAACTGAAAGTTAGTTTTAAATAATTCTCAAAAATGTTACCATAAATATTTGAAAACCATTTTATCACTTTTAGTAAAGATATTCACCATACAAGGTAGAAGAATAAATGATCACACAGGGTAAATGGAAAATAACAAGCATGAGTAACCAACCAAACAAGGAACCTAAATCATCCACCAAAGATAACTAAGTGATAAATTATATGGGAGAACCTAGGAGCTTAGTGGATAATCTGGAACCTACAAAAATATTACTCATCCCATAGGCATGCTTCGCTCGATGGCATCAATTCTCCCACACTCTCAGTTCTTAACCGACCTGGCCTAACCGCGGGGCACTATCCTAATGTAGAGAAACGTAAATACTAAGGCCCACTAGACATAATGGAATCCTAAGCTAGTATAGAAACAATTAACATAATAACCACAAGTTATATCAGGTTTCCACGTTAAGACTAAATATGGGGTGTGCCAAACAAAATCAAAAATGCAACCAACCATATATATAACTCATGCACACATACAATAACACCACTCAAATCACCGAAAGGAACAATACCTTTCCTTATACCATTAGATTACATGTTATTCTCATACCAAGTACCTCCCATACCATTCAATACAACCAAGCTAAGAGGATCATCCAATAAGAGTTACCAAAAGAGAACCAATTTATAAAAGTACCAAATGGGCCTCAAGCAACCATTAAGTGAAAAAACTTTTCCAAAAGGACCAAAAACGCTATTTATTAACCCAAGTCCATTTAGAAACCCATTTGAGAAACCAAAACATGTTCACATGTCTAAAACTATTCTTTAAGAATCAAAAATCCTCATAAAGTCAATTCAATCATTTTTACAAACACTTTGAATGCACATTCAATAAAAAAATCATCCAACTCAAATACAAAGAGGAAATTAATTTATTTCAAATAATATATTTATTCTAGAAAACACACTTCACTATTTATCCTTATATAATCGAGGGAAAAAAATCAACAAATGATCCTTAATTTTAATGTTAAAATATAATGGGAACCTACCTAAAACATGTCGTTTTTTATGATGATCATTATAATTCCCTTTCCACATGCACACATATGCACATTAACTTATATTTAAGTACACATAACCCCTATTTACGTATTTTTATGGATATATATGTATAAGGGGGTATTTACATTTTCACTTACACAAGAATATACCCCTTCATCTTACACATGTATGCATTTTTCATTTATGTAAATAAGCATACCTGGAACCAATATATATATATATATATATATATATATATATATATATATATTCATACCACCATGTGTAAACATATATATAGTGGGGGAATATATATATATATATATATATATATATATATATATATATATGCCTACCAATGCATACTATTGCAAGTATATTTTGACATCGGTAACCCAAAACCACCCCAGTGTCATCCAACGCACTAAAGAAGTTTACTAGAAACTCAAAAACCACATAACCCCAAAATTGAAATTGAGACACAAAAAAGGAACTCATGAACCCTTACCCAAAACTCATATTGAACCCACTTACCTTGATGGAGGTGTCTAGAACTGACCTTGATGAGACCAAATGAACTCTAATCATCAAGAGTTGACCAAAATAAAAAAAAATCCCCAAACAAGTTAGGGTTTGGCCAAACCATATGCACCCCATGGAAGAGAGTAAAACCAAGGGAATAATGAAGAAAAAGGGAAAATAGACTTATCAAGGATTACTGCACACCAAAACGGGAGGAGAAACAGTCTTTAGAGGGAGAGGGGGTTGTGCACTGGAGCCCTCCAAGCCAAACGGTTCATGTGAGAGGAAGGAGGGGGGAGCACTGCACAAAAGTGGATGGGTAAGGGGGGACCCCTCTTTGAGGGTTTAAATAAATAAATAAATATAATAAAAATGATAAAATTAATAATCGTAATAATTATTATTAGTAGAAGTATAATGAAAATATTATTATTATTATTACATTTTCTTTTAATTTTTTTATCTTATTTTATTTTCATTTTATTTTTATTTAATAATTTTTTTGAACAGAAGGCAAGTCTCTCAGTTTCTATGCACAGACTTTCAAACTATGCGCCAACCGTACACAACCTACTAGAGTTAATGGTCCCTCACATGGTCTAGCCACACCATTTTAGAAATTTTGTGCCAACCCTGAAACTAAACTCTATCATTTAATGGATCCATTTCTAATGTTTGTCACACAATTTCCTCTAACCATGTGCAAGATGTAATCCACAAAAAGATGGATGCACAGTCATTTTTGGTCCTCACATGGTTTGAGAAAACCATGATCAAACCATTCATGGGGCCAAAAATCAACCAAAGTCTTCTAAAATCAAAATATTTCATTAAGAACTCGACCCAAACCTCGGCCAAATGACCAAAATTATGAAAATGATAAAAATGAGGAGACATAATGGTCTGGTTGTGAAACTTCCCCATATAAAAACCCATTATTCCCCTAGAAAGTCACCTGGTAGAATAAGGAATGAAACTGAAATCTAAAACTACATGGGGACAAAAGAAACCAAAATCCTTGGTGTTACCTTTTAACTCCACATGTCACACTCGAGAAGCTCTAGAGAGAAGAAAAACAAGAGGAACCACACAGAAAATAAGAAGGTTACCCCCACCATAAGAACCCAACTAGAACATCCAAAATTGAAACACCCAACATGGTATAACTCTAGAACTAATAGCATGAAAAAAATGGGAAACCCAAACACAGGAAAAACCTAGAACTCCTCGCACACACCACCCGCACCACAAGGGGGGCCTGATAAAAAACCCCAAACCAATTATCAAACCAAGCCACAATTAATCCCCTCAATAATATGCAAGAATATCCAAAATAAGAACAACCCAGAACTAAAATCAATTGATAAAGAGAAAACCACTCAAGGGTTCACTTCAATAAGGAACAACCAAAAATCATAAAAGAAAAAAGGACCACCAAACCCTCATAAAACAAATGAACTTTCTAAATAAAATAATTCTTCTTAAAGGAAATGAGGTATCTATAACTTCTACAAAAAAAAGGAACCATAAAAGACAAAGAATCTATAAAAGAGTAACATAAATTGTCCCCATTATAGCACTAGAGACCAAAGCTGACCCAAGGTCCCCCACACCCAATGATTCTTGATTGCGTTAAAATATTAACTTTGAGACCTTCATCTAGAGCTCTAATGTCTTGAAGAATTTTATACCCCACATTCTGGAGCTGGATATCATCATTCAAAATATCTTCTTTCGGTAGAGAGACTTATAGAACCCCTTTAGATGACCCAAGCAACCCATCCAAACGAATCAACTTTTTTAATCCGCTATGAATGATACATTCTTCAATTTTTTAGCTAATGAAGGTGGGATAAATAAAAATTGGACTTGGGTGTGATACAAATTCATGAAAGGCTCTGGCTCCATCTCCCAATTCAGAATCTGGGTAGAATCATCAAAGGGATTTCTCATAGAAACACTAATTTGTATTTTCATAAAAAACACTAAACACCCAATCTTTTATAAGTTCAAACCACTAAATAATGATCAACACTAATTCCCAAAAATGAACTTCATCTAAACATGAAGGAATGAATTAAATAATTCAACTGTCTCCTCCTTACTAGTACTATTTTGGTTCATAATCAAAAACAAGAATCATGATGCCAAATGAAAATGAATCATAAAGAAAAATTCCACACTTCAATCACAAACTAATACCCAAACTCAAATCTTTATTCTGACCTCATTTTATTCATGTCAAAACCAAGATCCCATGAAATGGGATTCCAGACATGAAAATAAAAGACTAAATAACCATTATCTCACTTTTCAAAACCTCGTAATCCACCTTTTTTAAAACCATTTTTTTAGCAAACAAAAAAACTTAAATAACCACCATTGGTATTCCATGAAACCCCTTGTGTATAAATAAGTGTTCTAGATCAAGCACCAATCAACACATACCATCATTTATTTACATGAAACATGTGTACATCCATATATGTGATCATTCATATAAATACCAATGATCAATTCAAAACATTTCTCATTTCTAAAAAAAATCATTCCAACTAAATCCCATGTTTCCAACTAATTTATGTCTCCGCTTATCACTAAAGAAACAAATTTAAATATTCTCAAGAATCTTTCATTTAAAATTCCAAAAAGTGTTTCCAAAATCCAAAAACAATTTCAAAAATACCAGCTATTTTTTCCTTAAAACCACACTTTCCATTAAAAGAAACCCATTTCTTGAAATCATTTTTATTTTTAAAGACATTTTTTCACTCCAAATACAATTTTACCTTTTGAAAACCCATTTCTAAAAATCCATTTTCATTTTTGAAATCCACTCATGCCAACCAAAACTAATCCAAAATATAACTCACACCAAAATCTATGAATAAGGAACTAGTGGTTATTCCTTTCCCTGCAACATTTCTTATAAGACCATTATCTAAGTGAGAAGCAACCACATGAAGTATCTTAAACTATTCACTTGGGCTATACATGGGTTGTTACTCCATGAAAGCTCTTCTCATACCACCAGATAACTACCACTTTATTCCCCTCTCCACATAGACCAAACAAAATACTCAAAATTTGGACTACCCCTAGAAACTTGAGGCTCAGTATGAGAAAGGGTTCATCGCATCATTCCTATAACTAACTATCAATTACTAACATTTATAATACCCATGATACATTACATCACAAATAACAAGGGCATGCTCTGATACAATTTTTTCACAAACCAACTAGGTTCACCCTGAACTGGTCTCCCAATATGGGTTGTGATAAGTCTCAAGAGCCATCATTGATCCTCTTAGGATGGAAACTAATGTCAACATTTTATATAAAGCAATTATAATATAATTAGACCAAAAAATGAGAAATAAACTAGGTAAAAATAATAGATAAAACTAGAAGTATAAAAATATGTAAAAACAAAACTACAATACATGCCTTCATGTGACCATGCAAGTCACCACTGACCTCAAAACCAACATCGACTACGGTGATCAAAACTAACATGGAAGTAGCACCCATGCTAAAAATAGAAATGAATCTATAGTCATGAGTATTAAAACTCATTAGGAATTCTAACACAATTCATTCCCATTTGAATTTCCTTTAAATAAAAGATCCATCAATTTCAAGTTTCAAATAAAATATATAAAAATAGGTTTTTCACACATTTCATTAAAAACAAATCAAGGTCCATGACCATTTTTATTAACACTAATTTCATTTCCTAGAAGGAAGCTTTAACATTTGAAAACCATTTTACCACTTTTAGAAAATAGATAAAACATATGAGGATGAAGAAGAAATGACCACACAAGGAAAATGGAAAATAGAAATAATGTGTAACGAACTAAATAAAGAACCTCAATCATCCTCCAGAGACAAAAAAGTGTTAAAGTACATGGGATAACCGAGGATCTTAGTTTATAATCTAAAACATAATAAAACATGACTCATATTGTCATGTTACCCCACCCAAAGACATCAATTCACCAACACTCTTGGTTCTTACCCTACCTAGCCCAACTAAGTGGTATTATCGCATTATAGAGAAAGATACATACTAAGGGAAACTATCTAGAGAAGAATCCTAAGATAGTGTAGAAATTATTCAACCAAAATCCACTAGCTATACTAGGTTCTATTTTCAAGAATAAATAGGGGTGTTCCAAACAAAACCAATCATGAAACCAACCATATCTATAGCACAAGAAGACATAAAAGAACTGACCCATGAATCACTACAAGGAATTATCACTTTCCTTTCAACCATTAGATCATAATGGATTCATATACAAACTTCTTTTCCTTCCATTCAACACAACTAACTAAAGAGCATCATCCAATGAGAGTTTTCGAAAGAGAATCAATTTATAAAAGTTCAAAACGGGCCTTAGGATACCATTGAGGGAAAAACCATTTCCAAAAGGATCAAAAAAACCATTTATAATCCCAAATCAATTTAGAAACCCATTTGAGAAACCAAAACTAGTTCAAAATCCTAAAATCATTCTTTAATAATAAAAACTCACTTATAAAGGCTAATTGGACATTTTGATAAACTTTTGGTATGCACATTCAATAAAAAATCATGAAAATCTAATAAAAAGAGGAAATTACTTTATTTCACATCAAAAATTTATTCTAAAAATAAAAAACCATTATTTATCATTAGAACTAGGAGTGAAAAGAAAAAAATTACTGATTTTTAAATTTAATGGTCAAATGCAATGGGGAACCTACCTCATACATGTTTCTTTTTGATGATGACCACTTGAATTACATTTACACTTGCTTGTATATGTACATTAACTTATATTTAAGGATTCTTATCCCTTATGTATATATTTTCATGTCCAAATATGTACAAGGGTATCCTTACATATATGCTTTCACAAGTATATACCCCTCGACCTTACACACATATGCATTTTTAATATATATAAATAAGAACACCTAGGCCCAATATATATATATATATATATATATATATATATATTAATACTTCCATGTGTGAATATATACATTGGGGAAGTTAAAAATATATATTCCTACCTATGCATACCGATGTAAGCCTCTTTTGAAAACGGAAACCCAAAACCACCACAGTGTGGTCCAATGCACAATACAAAATTACCAGAACATCAAAAACCACAAAATCCATTAATTAAAATTGATACATATTGAAGGAACCAAATAACCCTTACCCAAAACTCATTGAAAACCCACTGACCTTGATGTAGGTCATTAGAACCAGCCTCACGGGACCCAAAAAACCCTAACCATCAAGAATCTACAAAAAGTAAAAACCCTAAACAAGTTAGGGTTCGTCCAAACCATACGCACACCATGGAAGAGAAAAAAACCAAAAAAATAATGAAGTGGAATAGAGGAGAGACTTACCGGAGAATACCATATACCAAAATAGGAGGAGAAACAATCGGCAGAGGGAGAGGGGTCGCGCGCTAGAGTTCTACCGGCTAGATCGGTCATGCGAGAGAGGGAGGGGGTGCACCTTGAAAACGGGGAAGGGTAATGGGGAACCCCACTTTGAGGGTCTAATTAAAAACAAAAATATAATAATAATATTAATAAACATAATAATCATATTCATATTCATAAAAATTATAATAATATTGTTATTATTATTAAAACATTTTCTTATAATTTGGTTATATTTTTATCTTTTTTATTTATTTTATTTTTATTTAATAATTTTTTTGAACATAGGGTTGGCCACACAATTTGTCTGCAGTATCTACCAAACCATATTCCAGCTATGTGTAGCACACTTGAGAGAATGGAACCTCACATAGGTTGGCCACACAGTTTGAGAAATTTTGCACCAAACATGAAACTCAATTGTGTCATTTGAAAGAGTGATTTCTAAGTCTTGTCGCATGGTTTCCTCTAACTCTGTTTAATCCATGATCTACAAAAAGGATGGATAATTTTCACTATTTGACCTCAAATAGTTTGATCCAAACTGTACTCAAACCATTCACAATGTCAAAAACAACCTAAAGGCTTCGAAACTCAAAACTTTTCATGGCGAACTCAACCTAATCCTCAAAAAAAGATCCCACATAAAGAAAAGAATTAAAATAAAGAGATATTGTGGTTTATGTGTGACAAATAATAATACAAATGATCTTATTGATAACAATAATAGAATTCATGAATAATTATTGCATAATGTCAGACATATTTCAATGTCAAGGCCTCAATTAAGACATGTTTCATGTAATCAAGGTCGTGGCCAAGAAATCACTTTATTCATCAAGGTCAAAACCAAGAAATCGTTTTTTTTATTAGGTTGGAATACACCAAATAACCAAACCACTTATAACATGATACTAATATATGCGTATAGGGGTTAAATAATATCAGGTTTCATCCATCACTTCTTTAAGTGAAATACATTCACCATATAAAAGATATGAATATCAATATAATGCATAATCAACTTACCTTATAAATCCAAAAAACCATAGTGAGATATAAACATACAGAACATCAATACTTTCCCATTCAATAAATGTTATAAAATGGAAATTATCCATCCATAAAAATAATGTTATGACCACAACTTTTATAAATGATATTCCCTTTTTAAATGAGTGAATTCCTTATAAAAATTGTAATTTTATAAAACACATACACTAATTTCGTTATTTTGGACCATTATATGGTATATAAAATTTATAATTCTATTAATCATCATAACCATTGATAATATAACCCTTTTATAGTGACCATTAATATTAGTATATTATGGGTTATAATAAATTCCATTTGACACAGTAGGAAGAAGTGATTGTCTCAACCAGTAGGATTATACACTATGAATCTCATTTATTAAAGATAAAAAGGGAGATAATATCACAAGGACTTTCCCTTGACCAATACAAATATTATATTTAATAACCAAATCTAGAGTGAAATAATTTATGATAAAAGTTCAAGCTCATTGATAACATGGATCAAATCATGTTTGTCGAACCACCCTATGAAAATCTCTATATCGCACATCTTACCCTTAGGAAATTTGTTGGTGTAATAATGGGATATGTATCTAAACCCCAATAGTATGAATTTAAATATTTTCACTTTTAATAAAGAAATAATTATATTTTTAATATTTCTTTAGATAATAAGTTTGAATTAGATTTTGATACGATGAAATAATAATTTTCGATTTTGGAAATGTATAGTTTTGATTAAGACACTAAATTTTAATAAATACAATAATTTCTGAAATAAATTATATTTTAATTAAATATTAATATAAAATAATATTTATTAAATATAATTGATAATATAATTTTAAAAATTCAAAAAAAATATAATAGTCAAAAAACTATTATTGTCAAAAAACCATTAATTTTCAATAAATGGGGTTTTTTATTTAAAAATATAAATTATAATATTTAGATATTTATTTTAATAAAAAAATATAATTTTTCAAATTACCACATTGAAATTATCCAATGGTTATTTTTTCATTACTTTCAAAGATAGTCAAATTTTTTGGTAAAAATTAAATTTGGTATAAACAAACAGTATCTATTATGACATCATACTGACTCAAAAGGAATATAATATATGACATAAAAATTATCTGCAACCATGTATATATTTCCCCATTTAAATAATTTTTTTAGGTTATTTTATTAATTTTATAAACCAATAATGAATCCTACAAAACATATATTATATTATAAGGTTTTGAACTTAATTATTAATAAATATGACTCACTTCAACATCACGAAGGGTATTATTTTAATATTTTATGTTTATATCATTTTAAAATAATGAAAACCACTCCACTTTGAAAAATAATATTAGGTTAAAACTATGGGTTGGTCAGTGATTTTGATTACATTATCATAAATAGTCCGAAACCTAAATTTGGAAATTAAAAAAAATATTCTCTATTTTTATATATAAACCCACAAAACCTATCATTCCACTTCACTCAAAACTATTATTTCGTGAAATTAATCTATCATTCCTTATCTAGAACCCTCCTTGTGTTCCCTTAAGCTATTAAGTAGCTCCTCCCAAGATTTTAGAAGCATCCTCTCAAGGTAAGGGATCCTCTCCTTATCCTCCTTATTCAAGAACCTTTTTTATATTATGCCATTTTACACTTTTTCATGTAAGGATGTGTTTCTTATACATCTTTCTTATTATCCATATGATTCCCAAGTAATTAGAGACCTATTTACCTCTCTATTTCACTCCTTATATAAACCTTTATGTACACCCATTATGATTTTAAAAACATTCTCCTATATACCATGCCAAACATTTATATAGTGAATACACATATCCATTTACACACACAGGTACTCACATAGTTGTAACTATCCATAATTTTTCGTGATTCGTAATCATGTAACGTGAACCCTTTAATCATGGGGTTAAAATTGATAAAATACATTCTCATATTGTATGGTCTATTTTGCACACATATGCATGTACAAGAGTTGAAAATAATGGGTGAGCCAAAAATTATATATCCCACTAATGCATTGGTTAATGGTATTATCCCATGAGATTCCATGTATGGTATAATTGAGGTAATCATAACTATAGTATTTTATATTGTATTGTATGTTATCCTTGACTTATGTTTATGATTTCATATTTTATGTTTTTTCACCTTCCTATGTAGACTATATTCTATCATGTTATATCATGACTCAATGTTCAAGATTATGATTATAACTGCTATTATGTTACCTTGATATTCATTTTGGCACAAATATACTTCTTTAAATTAAATTTTTCTTCATTTATTCCCTTACTATGCATAGACAACCACTTTCTTATGCGTGTAACCAGGTTATCCCACATAGTTTTAGAAGAAAGATAGAATTTTAGGAATAAATTAAAAAAGTTCTCAATAATTTCATTGTATTATTATCAACGATTGATATAATATAATCCTAATTTCCCTAATAAATTAGTATCATGATCATTTGGGATTGTATTATTTGTACCTCTATATAATAAGACATTAAATAAAGTGTATTAGAGAAATGGTTTTTCATACTTGGTTTTAAAGAAAATTCTAATTATTTTGGGGGATTATGAACAGAGAAAAATATTTAAAGCCATAGGGATAAGACTACAGATGGTAAAACAACCCAAACTTTTGGTAAAGTTTAGAGTAAATGGTTTCCGTGAAGATACATACTTTTCTGGATAATACAAGTGGTTGTAGCTCTGGAACTGTTTTATCCAGAGGTAATAGACACAGAATATTGAGATGGAATTTATGATCACCTAGTGGACAACAATGATCCTTAAAGCACACCTGCTCTGACACTCTTGGGTTATATGCTTTGGTAAATTCTTAGGGTTATTAAGAACCATGATAAAGGGGTAAAATTCCCATAAGAATTTATGTTAAGAAATAGATCATGGATAATTAAGATTGAAACCGAGAAATTGTTTTGTTAATAAATATGTGTCATTTATGATTTATCCATTTAATGTTCATATTTTACCTTTAATGTGTTTAATAGTTTAAAAATTCTCATCCCTATGTCTATTTTGGCTGAAGTGAATGATTATAACTGGAATAAAATATTAATAGGAAATATTATCATCCATTCATGAACTTCAAATGTCCTATTTTACTATAGATTTATGCATTCTTTAATATCATGAAAGTCTTGTAGAACTATTCAAAAACCACATGAAAACATGTATGTTGAGTTATTGGTGAGGATGGTGAATGGTAAAATTATTGTATCCCAAGTATATAACTTATCCCTTGTCCATATTGGTAGGATGAACTTCCCAGTGAACATTTTGATACTCCCTATAGTGTAATTTGAATCAATTCTTGATATGTATTGGATTTCTTTCTATAGATCTGGTATATATTTTATAGAGATGGAAATCACCCTCTTTATCATGAATAATCCTATGATTATATAAAATTGCATTGAATAGGATGAGTATTATTTTGTAACAAAATATCGATCGTGGATATTATTACCTTGTGAACAGGCATATCTAGATAAAATGATTGAGAATAAAGAGAAGATTATCCTTGATTACATTCCCATTGTAAGGTAATTCACTAATGTGTTTCCTGAATAATTTTTTGTTCTTCATACTATCAGTGAGGATAATTTATCAAATTGAGATCTAATTTAAGATTTATTAATATACAATACTCCATAAAGAATGGTTGTTGTTGAACTTGAGGATCTAAAGAAATCATAATATGAAAATTTTTGTAAAGGGTTTGTATCCCCAAGTGCTTCTCCATGGGGTCCTCTGGTCCCCTTTTTCAACAAAAAGGACATATTAATGTTCCTCTACATTAATTATCATGATCTCAACAAGTTCATGATAATGAACGAGTATCCTTTAACATGAATTCGTGACTTATTCTATCTACTACATGGTTCGTAGTATTTCTCTGATGTAGATATTTAATCAGGATACTGTCAAGGAAAGGTGAAGGAGGAGGATATCCCCAAGACTTATTTTTATAAATGGTATAGGAACTATGAGTTCATAGTGATTCCATTTGAAATCACTAATTCTCTATAAATATTCAAGGACATAATGAATAGATTCATTTGGTATTACCTCAACAAATTTATGGTAGTATTTATATATGATATTCTTATCTACTCTAAAATTAAAGAGGAACATGATGAGAATTTTAATTTTGTACTAAATACCTTGAAGATGGAAAAGATATATGAAAAGTACAGTAAATTTCAATTTTTATTGGATCAGGTAACTTTCATGGGGAATTTATCATCAATAAAGTGATATTTTTGGATCTGACAAAAATAGAGGCAATCATATGATGGCACTGACCAACATCTGTAATGGAAATTCATAGTTTACTTATATTATATGGGTACTATAATAAATTTTTGATAAACTTCTCTTGATTATCAATCACACTATCATATATTACATTAAAGTTAGTTTTTTTGGAATAATTAAAGAAAATAAATCATTAAAGATCTAATGAATATGTCAATCACTGCACTTGTACTCACATTACCCACTAGTGGGGAATAATTGGTGATCTACATCGATTCATCCAAAAATGGGACTGGATTATGTACTCATCCAAGATTGAAAATTGATATCCTATTCATACCACTAATTAACTATCCATGAGAAAAAATACCCAACACATGATATAGAATTGGTAGCAATGATCATTGCGTTGAATATTTAGAAACATTATCTCTATAGAGAGAACTATGATATATATATATATATGCGGATCATAAAATTGTCATGTATATATTCACACAAAAGGATATCAATTTTCACAAAATAAGGATATTATATTTAATAAATAATTTTTATCTTTCAATCTTTCTTCAATCATGTAAAAGTAAACAAAGTGGAAGATTCTCTGAGTAGAAATTATCTTACAACTCTATTCATGATGAGGATTGCAAGGGATTAAATCTTCTTGGACATTCAAAGGATGGATATGGTAATAATAGAAGGATATTCCTTCACACTTTCATGAATAACTATTAAACTAACTATTTTTAAGTGGTCCAAGAAGTCACATAAAGATGGTGATTTATTATTGAAGAACGTAGTGAATATTCCTAAGTTAAACATTGTTTTGAAGATGGATTTATAAGGTTCTGAACTAGGATATATGTTCTATAAAGACAGGAACTAAAGAGGTAGAATCTAGATAATGTGAATATATCATCATTCTCTATTAATATAGGAATCCCTATCATGTATAAATATTTTAGGAAAAAATTCTGATGGGATAATAAGAAGAGGGAGATTTTGGGGTTTGTACATCTATGGTTGGTATACTGAAAATTCGTATCTAAAAAATAGAAGTATAAGGTTATAATGAAACTGTTTCCCATACCAGTATGTAAATGGTAAAAAATGATCATGGATTCTATTATATGAATCATGAGTAAACCTAAAGGAAATAATACCATCAGGGTGGTAGTTTATCACCATACCAACTCACCAATATATATATAAGGGAAGCGGAAAGACTTCCTAGAGTTCTATATTCTATGGTATCTAATTGACATCTGAGGTTTACATTGATGTTTTGTAGAATCCTTCAGAATTAATTGGATGTAGAACTAATATTTAGTACTTCTTATCACCATTAATTTTATGGTCATTCTCAAAGGACCATTCAAACAATATAGGATATGCTAAGAAAATTTTCAATAGATTTACAAGGATGTTGAGACCAGTACCTTCCTCTGGTGGAGTTCTCAAATAATAATAGATTTCATAATAACATTAGAACCGAACCTTATGAATCTTTATATGGGTGGAACCTCAACAAATTGGGATGAATTTAGAAATTATAAGATAATGGGACCTTATAAAATAAAAGATATAATATATAAGGTTCAAAAAATACATCATCATATGAAATCCACACAAATTTGATAGAAAATATTTATAGAAAATCATTGACGATTCCTATATTTACAGTACAAAGATAAGGTGTTCCTTAATATATCACCATGGAAAAAAGTCATGAGTTTTTTAAAGAATGTAAATATTATTTATAGATACACCATCCCCTTTAAGATCATTAATCACATCAAAGCGGTATCCTATCAACTACCACTCCCACATAAACTATATCGAGAACAAAATGTGTTCTATGAATCCCTCTTGAGAAATTACATACTAGACCCTTCACATGTACGAGATCTAGAGGTGGTACTATTGGGGAATGATCTTTCATACATGGAGAAGTTAGTGAAGATCTTAGATCATAAGGATAATGTTCTATGAAATAGGAAAACTCACCTAGACAAAGTGTTCTGGAGAAAATACAAGTTTGAGGAAGTGATATGGGAACTAGAAGAGGAGATCAAACATAATTACCCTCATATATTTGGACGTATAAAATGAAAATTTTTTAGAAACAATTTCTGAAGGGGGGGAAAATGTAATGAATGTAACTTTAAAAAATGAAATTTGCTTTTTAAATGAGTGAATTCTTTATTAAGAAATAGAATGATAAAAAACACATGTACAAATTTGGATATTTTAAATATTAATATTGTATATAAAATTTAAAAGACTAGTAATTGTTATAAGACTTAATAATTGAGACTTTTTAATGTAACCATTAATATTATTATATTAATGGTTATAATAAATTCCATTTGACACATACGGAACAAGCGATGGCCTCAGTAAATAGTATCTTACCCTTTAAAGATCTTTTATCAGAGCTTCTAAGGGAGATAGCATCACTAGGATTTTCTCTTGAACAATCTCAAGCTGAGATTACATAAATAAAGTATGAGAAACAATTTATGGTAGATGTTCAATCTCATCAAGATCACATCCTAGATGCTCTTTTCCAAACCAACACATGAAAATATCACCATTGTAGATATTATACTTAGGTCATTTTATGGGGTAATAAATTGATATTCATATATAACCTAATCGTATGAATTTTTATATTTTATTTTTTAATAAAGAAATTATAATATTTTTTATATTATATTAGATAATAAGTTTCAATTAGATTTTGATACGATCGAAAACAAATTTTATTTTTGGAAAATGTATAGTTTAATTCTAGAGATGCTAATCTAATGAATTCCAGAATTTTTTAAATAAATAATATTTTCATAAAATTTTATTATTATATAATATTTAGTTAGTACAATTGAAATAATAATTTTACAAAGTCAAAAATAATTTTTATAAGGGTCAGTTATTGTCAAAAAATAAGTATTTTTTAATAAATGATGATTTTTTATCTAAAAAATTTAAATTATCATATTTAGAGATTAATGTTTATAAAAGATATATTATTTTTGTAAAATTATATCATAATTTTCAAATGCTGAATTTTTTATAATTTTCAATGACAACAAAATTTTAGGGTAAAACGGAAGTATATTATAAATAAACGGTGTGTATTATGACATAAAAATGGCCAAAAAGTTAAGTAATATATTCCATAAAATTTATCCAAATACAAATATATATTTTCCATTTAATATAATTATTTTTTGAGGTTATTTGAATGATTTTTTAAACCCATAATGAATCCTCCAAAATATATATTATATTTTATGGTTTTAAAATCAATTCCTAATAAATATGACTTACTTCCATGTCAGAAAGGTATTTATTCTAAGGTGATCAGTTATCATCAATGTAAAATAATTAAAACCACTAAAATTTGGTATAAACCCTAGGAAAATACCATGGATTATTTTCTAGTTTTGATTAATTTATCCTATAGTGTCCAAAACTTAATTTGGAAATTAATAAATAATTCTCCTATTTGTTTCTATATAAACCCACCCATCCTCCTATTCCACTTCACTGATATGTATCTGATTAATAAATTATTATTATATTCCCTATCTATAACCCTGCTAATCTTCCCCCATAATCTTGATAAGCTCCTCTTAATCTTTTATAAATTTTCTCTAAAAGTCAGGGGTCCTCTGCTTCTCCTCTTTATTTAAGAACCTCATTTATATTATGCCTTCTTTTTTTCCACATGTTTATGTTAGGTTATATTATTTTATACATTCCTATTACTGTAATTATGATTATAAAGTAATTATATACCCATTTTACTCTCATTAACTTCTTCTATAAAACTTTATGTACACCTGTTACGCTACAAAAAATATCTTGTGATTTTTTATGCTAAACATTTTTATAGTGAATACCAATATCCAATTCTACTCAAGGGTATTCACATAGTTTTTACTATCCATAATTGATTGTGTATTTATATTAATGTAACCCATACTCTTTAATTATGGGGTTGTAATTGATGAAATATATCTTTATGTTGTATTATTTATGTGGCACACTTATGTATGTATAGGATATATAACTTAGAGGTGGTCTAAAAATTATATTTCCCTCTAATGAATTGGATAAATTTCTTATGTCATGAGATTCCACATACGGTAAAAGAGAGGATATACTAAACACACTATGTTATTTTTTTTGTTGGTGGTTATCCTTGAATTATGTTTATGATGTAATGATTTATGTTTTTTCCACATTCTTATGTTTCCTTTATGTTATCATATTATAGCATGACTCATTGTTCAAAATTATTATTCTCACCCCTATTATGTTACCCTTATATACATCTTGGATCATATTTACTACATTACCTTTTTTTATAATTTTTTTATTACCTTACTAGGATTAATATATCACCCCTACCTTATTTACATCCCCTGGTTATCCAATGGAGTTTTAGAATAATGATGGAAATTTATGAGCATTGAAAGAAATTTCCAATATTTTCATTGTATTCCTATTAGAATTTGTTATTCTATATACCTATTTTACTAAATAAACTAGGATCCATGGTCTTTTTTTATTGTATTATGTGTACCTTTACGTAATAAATCATGAAATAATTGTTATTAAATACATGAGTTTTCATAAATAAGGTGGATGGTTAGACAATACATAGTAAACATTCCTTAATAATAATAATAATCTATATTTTGACAAAAACATCTTGGATTTCAATACATTCCTCAGTATATAAATAATAATGATCCATCTATATAATGAAGGTGGATAGTTAAACAATACATAATAAGAACACTTTGTATTATGTCACATAAGAAAGTCTTTGGAAGAAAAATCATGCATATGACAAAGGATGATTTAAAATGAAATATATATCATTTATTTGATATAAAATAACATTAAATAATAAATCTAGAGAAATAAGGTGGATGGTATCATTTTAATAATTCCATAAATCAATCATAAGATATTTTAAAGTTAAATTACTTATATGAAAAATAATTTTTAGAAGTTTTATAAAAAAAATTTGAAGTAATAAATATCTTCAAATATTTTAAAACATTTATTTATAAAAATATGATAGTAATAATTTCATTGAGAAATCATAAATTTTTAAAGAAAACATTTTTTATAAAAGGAAAAAAATTGTGTAAATATTAGTTAACATATAATAAAGACATAAAAATATATTTTAAAAAAGTAACATCGTTATAAAAAAAATGTTTTGAGTCGCGTTCAAAAGTTATTTTCAAAAAAGGTGAAGTGGAAAAATTTTAATAGAATTAATTTTGAAAAATAAACTTAAATAATTGTTCCTTAAAAATACATAAATTTTATCAATAGAAATGTTGGTAGGAAGATAAAACATTTTATTTTGAAAGGAATGAAAACAATTTAAATATATTGAAATATATATTTTGGGAAAAAACATCATAAATAGAGTAACAAAACATTATTTTTAAAATATGAGAATGGGAAAATAGAGGTCACATGAGATAAAAAATAATTAGTTTCAAATTAAAAAGGTGATCATTGCTAGGAAATGAAAATATTTTCAAGGAGGGAAATTATCGTTAAATAGAATGGGAATTGTTCTTAACAATTATATACTATTTGGGGAAATTTTTTTTAAAGGTAAACACTTTGAATTAAAATTTTATTATACCCATAAAGAAAGGTAAAGTTATTTTAAATAAAATATTAGGTTTGATAAAACCAATAATATATGAAAAAGTTCTATAAGGTGTATTATAACTCAAGAAAAGGTTGTTTAGTTAAGAAAAATGCTTTTAATATTAGAATTTTTTAATTGATATCCATTTAAAGAAAGAACATGAAATGAATATTCAAACCCCATTAATTTCAAGAATATATAAAAATAAATTCAATATTTATTTATAATCATATATCAAATATATCATAGGTCATTTTAAAAAATATGTCTCTAAGAATTAAATTTTACACAAAGAACCCCTTAACATAATTCTTGAAGTCCATTAAATGGATTTAATATCAAGTATAACAAAAAGAAATATATTAATAAAATATTTTAAAAAATTTTAATATATATATAACCTTCTATAAATTCATTTTTAAATATTATATACAAGTATATTAGATACTTATTATCTATTTTCATTATTTGGTGTGAGTAAATTTGATCATTTTGAACTAGTTTCATAATAACATTGTTGTTCTTAATTATTCTTGAAATTTTAATATTCCCATATCAAAAAAGGTACTATAATTTATATTTTATAATTATTTATAATGTTTAAATTTCATTTCATAAGTATTTTAGTTATTATTCATAACGATGAAGTCAGTGATGAGTGGGTTTTGGTAATTTATAAAGAATGAAGGGTATTTTTTAATTAATGAGTAAAATGTTAATATTTCAATTAAAAAACAAAAAAAATCATTATTTACTTATTAATATCCAATATTAGTTTTCTAAATTCACAGTTTATAGAAATTTATATAATTGTGCCTTTATCAGGTTAAGCCATCTCAACAAAAACATATGACAATCTATGTGTGGGTATAAATATAGAAGAGATTATATTATTATAATTTCATTGTCAAAAAATTATAATCAAATAATTTATATTTCATTATACTGATTAATCATAATTTTGAATGTTAATAATAATAGGGTAAATGAAAAAAATCACTTATAAATAAGTCTTTTTTCTTCTTAGTATTTTTGTTGTAGGCAGTGAGTTTTACAATGAACACTTATTTATAATATTACTTTTTGACTTCCTAATTTATATTTGAAATATTTAAACTATAACTCAAAAAACATATCTATTAACTAAAACAATTTCTATAAACATCATTATAATGTGGTGATGCAAAATGATATGGTTTATTCATAGAAGCAATAGTCTGCACACACGCATGGGAAACGTTTTAAATATTTTTATTGAATGAGAGGACAATAGAAAATGGTTATAAAATCAATATAATATATATTATTTATATTACTTACATTAATTTAAAAATATATTTATCTTTATAATGGGTTTTTATGAGGTTGGACGGTAAGGATAAATGAAGTTAAAGGGTAAGTAATACTTTTGTTGAGGACGTTGATCATCTCATGAAATATCCTTTAGAAGACAAGGACTTGAGTAACATTATTGAGGCCAGAGGATTCCAAACATGTATAGGGTACATATATTAATTAAATTGGGTAGTTTTTCAAGGTAATTTCAAACTAGATGTGGGGATTGAAATGGGAGTAAGTGAGTTCCTTTTATTGGTTAAAAATGGAAAAATATTTCGAAAAAAATATTATATAAGGGGTAAGAATGGTATTGAATAAAATTTTGTTGATTTAGGTAGAGAAAAGTTGGTGTGACATTTAGTTATGACTTTAAAACCTACAAAAGGTAATATATAAGTTTTATGTTCCAAATTTATTTAGTAAACATCAAACCACATTAGATTGGCCATTTTAACACTTATTAATATTTTTTAACATTTGACCTTGGTAATTATTTTATTACTAAAAATATTATATAAAACATAAAACCAAATTTTTTACCTGTTAAACCCTGATTTTTCTTAAATTTAATCTAATTCTATTTCAAAATTTAATAAAATTAACTTTTAAATTAAAACTTATAATTCTTTGAAAAACTAATTTTTCAGAAAAAATTGATTTTAATCATTGTGTCTTCTTAATCTAATTCAACATTAATTAACAATTTAATGATCATTATTTTATTTTTATATATTTTTAAACATCATATTATAGTATTTATTATAAAATATATCAATTTAAGTTAAGATTACATTATTTAGAAAAGTATCATTCCATATAAAAAATAATTGTTTTATTGTGGTATCTAATATTTACCTTGGTAACTTAATTTTATGCCTAAAAATTAAATTTACCCCAATTACTAGTTTGAAAATGGCGATTAAAAATATTCAAATGAATCTATATGAATCTATTTCAAAAATTGATAAAAAACAATTATAATATAAGTGTGTATAACGTATAAAAAAAAGTTCAGAAACATGTATTTTATAATAATAAAATAAACTTATTTATTTCCTAGTAATAAATATTGGATGAATGTAAATATATTATAAATAATATTAATTTAAACCATTATCTAACCATTATAAAATAAAATTTATAGTGCATTAAAATTAAATTGTTAATAATAAATATTTTTTATGCATAAAATAATTTTATTAGTTTTTTAGATATACTAATTTAATATTATCAATGGCTCTAAATAAAAGTTTTTGGAATTTTATGAAATAAAATTATGGGTTAAGTGTGAAACCTCACGAAGAAAATAAAAATTCATCGAAAACAATCCAATTGAAGCTAAAATAAAACCACTTCACAAATGATAAAATAAGGTTAACCATAATTAATTTTCCCCTACATGGCTATAAAAATGAATTCAAAATTGAAAACCCATGACAGAAATCCCTACACACCATCCAAAATGAAATCAATATTCAAAAACTTCACAATATCTATAAACCTTTTATAATGTCAATAGTGATATACCAACATCAATTGCACCACCGAGTTGTCTCCACTATGATCAAAACATCATGTTGTCATCATAGATCATTAAAGATACATTCATCAGTTCTAGAAAAAAATAATTTGTACACCCCTCAACTCGTCCCATCATGCATCTCTAAAAATCCATCTAGTGATACGAAAAGATAAAACACCACCGGATTGAACCTCCAAAACATCCAAACAAGATGAGCCAAATTTTATCAAAAAATTAGTATTAAAAAACGTTTTTATTTATTTATATGTTTTATAATTTTGTTACATAAATATTTACCTTCCAATTCAACAGATACATTTTACCTATTGCATAATGTTCCAAAATTCATTTTATTTTGATTTTTTTCATGAATAAATCTATTAAATGCCTTAGATTTCAAAGGAAAATATATAATTTAAAATATCAGGGTGTTAAATTTCATATTGGTGTTCATAATAAGTGATATGACATGATAATAACATAAATATATTTTATATCATTTTAATAATTTAACAATTACATCTCATAAATTATCACACAATATTATAACCCTAAGGTTTAGTTTATTTAAATATTACCTACATGAACTTATAATAATATTTCTTCAAAATTTCTCATAAAAAAAACCACCACACATGATATCCTCCTAGAAATTTCATACTTAATAAAATTCTCTATTAACTAGGGAATAGAAATATAAGAAAAGTGTGATCTAAAATACTTAGTAAGGGAAAAACTTATCAATTATTTATAATGGTATTGATAAAAATCCTATAAGTAATCATGATAAAAGGGGAAATATATGATTAAAAGGATCATAGAACCATAAGTGCTTCACATATGGAATGATATAAGAAAATATAACCTCAAACTATCAAACAAATTCCATGGAATAAGAATTCAAATAAAAGATACAATAATCATGATCCATGTTGCATAACATGGGTTTATAAGAAAATAGAGAAATATGAAACAAACATAAGCATAGAATTCCATAAAATAATGGATAAAAAATAAAAATACAATACCCCATAACATATTTTATTAATAATCAAAAATTATTTCCCAGAGTGGATCAACTATCAAAACTCCTTCCCCATAGTATATAGAGTATCATAACACATTCTCCATTATAGATCGAGTGTTATAACCTGCACCTAATAATTATGTCATAAGATATAGATTTTTAACGAATTAATTGGATAAGGATATAGGAAACAACCAATATATAATAAAACACCATAAATATGTGTGACATAATAAATCAATCACACACCATATAATTGATAAAATATTAATATAAAATTGGTTTCATAACTTTTTTAAAAACGGGATCATATAAAATGACATCAAAAGTTAGATTAGTTTATACTAAAATTAAATATCCCAAATTAATTGTATCATAAAACTAATTATAGGATAATTATTAATTTTAAAACATAATAAATTTTAATTTTGGATACAAAGAATAAAATTGATCTGAAGTCGTAAAAATATTTTTTATAAAATATTTTTACCGTTTTTATAAAAAAAGTTATAGGACACTTTTGATAATCATTTTTAAGGAGAGATACATTTTAAAACATAAAATTATAATAATCTCCCATAATCAAACATTGTAAATAAATAATGTTTTGTAAATCAATATGGAGTGCAAGACAAAAAAATGCATAAACGTGATATGAAATGTCTTCCTAGGTTTCTATGAAATTTTAAATAAAATCAACATCAATGAAAAAGTTAAAAGATATTTTTTTTAAAGTGATATAGAGAAATGTAAATATTATATAATTGGATCCATAATTATCTTTCAAAATAACTCTAGAATACATTTTTTGGAAATAAATAATATTTACAAAGAAGATAAATATCCATTATAATGTATGGAAATTACTCTTAACAATGTCATATTTTTATAAAGAAAGTAATCCACAAAAGATGAATATTATGAAATTAAAATAAATTTTCTCGATAAAATAATGAGAGAATTATATGATTCAGTCATAGATTATAATAATAAAAACTTATAAGAATATATTCAAAGAGTAAATATTATGACATAAATAAAGGAGTTTGAGTGAAGAAAAAACCATTACAATTTATTTTATTCTATGAATTAAAATACTAGTAAATAGAAATCATGAGATGGACTTCACAATATTCAAAAATAAAATATTATTTTTATTCATGAATAAAATAGAGGATTAATTACACCATATAAAAAATCTCTCAGTATGAAATATTTCTCACGGAATTGAAATTAAGTCAAGTAACCCTCACCATGGATTCACGCTTGGTCAGGCATGCTCTAACCCTAGGTATAATAAACTAACAAACATCAATCATCTATTTTAGAACATTATACATATTCATTAAATTTTGTATCAGTCATTTATTTTCATTTATTACATAGTTAATATTTATTTATAGTTAATATCGATCATTGGTTGTTATTAGTTTCAACTGTTTCTTTTCAATTTCAATATAATGGTTTTAGTCATCATTCCATGTTATTGAGTTTATAATATCAAGAATAGTCAAGGTACTATAATAGATTATTCAAAATGATTTATAAATATTAGTTTTCATTCCTTGGTAATTTTAGGTAATGTTCAGTAATATGAAATCCAAAATGTGCTTAGTTTTGTTATTTTTTACAAATAGACGGTGGAATATTAAAAGTGAATTAAATATTAATATTACTATTCTAGAATTAAGGAGACATATTTAATTCAAAAGTATTACATTATATTATAAAAATTATGTTTTATTAATAATTCATGGTATAAACATTATAAAATTATTCATGTAGAAGGTAGAACCAACCCAAGAGAGAACATGTAATAATAAATAAATGAGTAAGACAGTAAAGTTATATTATGATAATTGATGTGCCCAAATTAGTTAGAATACCAATGAAAGGGGTTGGAATCAAGGGTATTTGTTTTATAAAATATTTCAAATTAAACCTATCTAGATAATTAAATATTTGATCCTCTCATCATAAACTTTACCTCACATCGATTGTAGTTGTAAAATAAAGAATGCATAGCATATAAGGATTTTATAAGTTTCAACCTCGATATGAGAGCTTACTCTTTTCTGATTTTTATTCATGTGTTAATACCTACATATTAACGAAATTAATTGTGATTACAATATATGGGTAGTGTATATCCTTTACTCTTGTTAGTATATCTTTGAATTGTATAAATTAAGGGCAAATAACATCCTTGACCTTGCATGGTGAAAACAATAATGTAGGGAAATTCTTACTCTTATAATTCCATCTTTAAAATTTAATCCTCAATCTTAGTTTGTTAATAGATTTATTTATTATTAAAAATAACTGTTAATATCATCTTTCAATAGGTCTTATACTTCTATAACAATACTAATGAAGTAGAATCAGGCCATCCTTCCCCTCATAGATTCAGAATAAATAACCTATGAATCAGTGAATAAACACATGATGTGTTTTTCTTCCTCCTAAATGGTAATAACTTGCATGATCAATAAGTTATCTCATATTCATTAACCTCTTCAATAATTTTATTTGCATCACAAGTTTATCTCTTACCTATTCTTTCTCCTTGAAACAAATAATTTTCAGTGTAATGGAATATCGTCTTATTCTCTCAATTAATGAAAATAAATTATCTTATACATTTCATCCTTTTACATTCCCATAATAAGTGACAATATTTATTCCATACCTTAATATGAAAATAAACTTTAATCTTGGATACTTATAATTCTCAGGTAAAAATACTTCCTTAGAAATAATATCATGATCAAAAATAATATTTTCAATCATTTGAATTTGAAATCTATATGAAAATCTCTCTAATACCATATTATTTATACCTCATTAAAAATTAAATGAATCTCTCATTTAATCACTACTTTGGATCGATCATGTTATATTTTTTGAATTAAAATAATGGAAAATCATCATTTAATATTGATTCTTCATATATTCTATTTTCATAGAATTTACAAAGGGTCTTTACTTTATGTTTTTATTGGGTGTTTTGTAACCTAAAAATATAATATGATATATGAACTCCACGGTTTGATTTCATTTTTTCATATGTTAGACTAAGTTACCTTAGTATTTATAGGGTTTATTTGTACCTTTTAATGATTTATACCCTATAAAGCCCTTGTACCCTATAAATCCATGTTTTACTCTATGAATGTACTATATTATAACTTATAAATAAATTATATACCCTAATAAGTTCATCATAGGTTTCATTCCATTTCTAATTTTCAATTTTTCTAGATAGGATGTTCCATATGTTATTATAGGTTTTTACCCAATGATGTTTTCAATTTACCCTATGAAGTGTGTTGGGTTATTCGCATTTCTACTTTAATCTCCATTATTTCACTTACAAACTTTCTAAAATAAAATAAAAAATCATTTAGCATCTTCAATGACCTAAAAAGTATTTTTAAATAACTATAAATAAACCATACTTATGGTTAAAAACAAATAAACCACCAACAATTCCAAGGGAACTTCAATATCCCCCTTTGGACTTATTTTTAACCTATGAAACTCTTTCTAAATCAACTATGTGAATTTAAATTATCATCCTAGAGACATAAAATCAATTATTATTAATGTAAGAAATAGAATTTTAGTTTAGGGATAAGATTCTCTCCCTCTCAGTTAATGAACTCAACTTAAAATTTACACCCCCTTTAAATTATAAAAATTACTCTGGGATTCATGTGAAATAAAGAGAATCAAAAACATCCTCTATATGAGTGGTGAAATTTTTCCCTCTTCTTTAATGTCACAATGAAAACCTATGTGGGTATCTTCTCAAAGAATATGAAAATATAGGGAGGTAATAGACATTCATGTTCATCCTAAAACTCTCAAACCTATCCTTATGGAAGGTTTTGGTGAAAATCTATCCAGTTGATGATGGGTAGAATTAAATTCTAACTTGATGTCTCCATTCTCCACCCGCTTGTTAATGAAATAAAATATAATATCAATATTCTTGGACTATGAGTGTTGCACTAGATTTTATAAAATTTATATAGAACTTTTATTATAATATAAAATCATTAGGGGTTTTCCTATTTTCACCTTCAAATCTTCAATTTTCCCTTTCATCAAAATCATTTGGGTGTATGTACTAGTAAAAATTACATATTAATCCTCTACAGTTCTCAATGTTTCAAAATTATTCATTTTACAGTTCCAAACCACATATATATTTACCAAGATGAATATTCCACCAAAAGTGGACCTTCTATCATCACAATCAATTGCCCAGTTAGAAACTATATAACCAGATAGGTTCTAACATTTACATGTCTTACATAGTAGTCCCAAATCCATTGTAACTTCTATATATTTGAGAACTAATTTATTACACATAAAATGCAACTTCTTTGGATCACTCTGATATATAGAACATATACTCAGATAAAAGAAAATATATTCGGTAGAATTTGTAATATAAATCAAGAAACCAATCAATTTTCTGAATTAACTTTTATTGATATTATAACCATAAACATCCTTATACAACTTCATCCCCACTTATATGGATGTAGATTATATTTTTCAGTCCTCCATCCCAAAATTATTCCAAAAAACCCTGGTATACCTTTCTTGGGATAAAAAGATAAAATTTTATTCATGAATCATTTGAATTACCAAAATTTACCTTAGGAATCCCAATATGGACATCTCAAAATATTATTTTATTTTTTTGGAAAGTTTTTTTTAAAATAACTCACTATATCTCCTACAAAGATGATATAATCAATATATACAATTATAATGAGTGTACCTAAATTAATTTCTTTGATATAGAGGTTGAAATCTATGTTTCAATTACTTAATTTTATCCATTTTAAATAGTTGTATAGTATTGAAAGATATTCCCTTAGGTATTGTTTCAACCCATAAAATTTATCGTTTGTTTTAAAATTCTATATTAATCATCATCTTGTAAGAAACCTTTAGTATTATCAATAAAAACAACTTCTTCAAGCTCTCCATTTAAGAAGGATGATTTAAGATACTTACAATAAATTTTATTCTACCTTTAATTTATAACTAGAAGGAACATCTAGATACCTTATAACCTCGAAACCCTATCAATGAAATCTCCAAAAATCAATCCCTTCAACTTGAGGGTGTCTATTACAAAAATTTTTTGACTTATTCCATGTAACTTTTCATTTTTTATTTATTTATTTCTTGAATACCCACTTTATCCTCGCAAAATTTTTATTACTTGGCTAAGGAACAAGGTCTTACTTGTAATTATTCTCAACACATCCCCCTATTTATTTCTCAAATATACTCTCCATGTTTAATAAATTTAACCACTAAATGTGGATTGATTTGTGAAATCAGAGATTTTTTTTCATCTCAATCATCTTTTAGTTTTCATGTGTCCACTCTGATTTATAATAATATTTCCTCTATAAAAATTCTTATTCAACCATTATTAATTATTTTATTCATTAATAGTGGATTAATATTCATCATTAATCTCTTCTGAGTCAACTTCAGCTGGTTGTGGTAAATTTTTAGGCTATTCAATTTTTTATTTTTATAAAAACTACCCATTTTCTTCATTAGAAAACTCAAAACATTCTACCTATGGAACATAAATTTTGGGTTTATTTTAAATTAATTTTAAATCATAATTTACTACCACTTTTTGAAGTCACTTTTAACGGTATTTTCAACCCTTTTGAGTTGATTGATATCCCAAAAATAGACCCTCTACTTCTTTCTCATTGAACTTATATTTGTTTTCACTTTTATTTATTATCAAGAAATGACAGCCAAATATTATGAAATAGTATACCATGGGCCTTATTTTATACCAAATCTCAAAATAATTCATGTTGAGGTTTAGCCTCAATAAGAATCCATTTTGAATTTGGGAAGTCATTAAAACAGCGTCCCTCTAATAAGATTTGAAGGTATTAATTCTTCCAACATTGGCCTTCCCATTTCTACCAAACTCATATTCTTCCTTTCAGTTAATACATTCTTTATTGTGTGTAATGAGTGGTATATTTATGTTTAATACCCTATTTTTAAAGTTGAGACTGAAATAATATTCTTGTAAACCCTTTCCCACTATAACATCAAAACTCCATGATTCTCATCCCCAACTCTTTATCAATTGTTCCTCTAATGATTATGAACATATACACTACCTCATATTTATGTTTTATAAACATCACATTAGTAATTATGGTTTATTCATATATAAATGTGATCAAATAAAGATCACTTTTAGTGGACTTATTTCTCATGGGTCTATAAAAATTCAAATGTATCAACTCAAGGGTTTGATAGTCTAAATTTCCCCCTTATATTGTGTATTTAAGTGATTTTACCCATTTAAAATGTCTCAAAAATTTATTCCCTTTACCTTTTGAGATGAGTAAAGTTGATCACTAAATCTTTATGTGCATTTTTTTAAAAATTCTCAGATAAATAGGACATAAACTTCTATTCCACAGTTTGTTCAAATATTTTGATCTCAAGTGGGATGAATTATTTGAGTATCCAATATGAAAATAAATTATAACTTTTTTTCACCTATAGTAATTATATTTATATAAATTATCCTCTGGATGTAGTATATATTACTTAAAAATATTTCTGCATTACCATCACCACAAAGTTTTATCACACTCAAAAGGTTATTTTTAATCCCATCAACAAATAAAAAAATCCTATTATTTTAATTTTTAGATTATGATCTCAACTATTTGAATACCATTAAATTTCAAAGAGATTGCATTTATAAAAGTAACTAATCCGTCAACATGTTACTCAATATTCTTAAACACTTTGTTATCTACTATCATGATTCGTGGTTATCCACTATTAAGAATACATGGTTTTCTCTATTTTAATGCTTTCAAATCCACCTCAATAATATGGGACTTCTTAGCCGTGATTTTTCTTTAAATGTTCCTTTCTTTAAAAATATTTTATTGTTGAACTTGGATCATGGTTACACATCATTTTTAGTAGTGACCATTTTTTCCACCTTCCACGGATATCTTCAAGATAATTAAAACTATATTGAGTAGGCATCACATATGAGTCATCAGTCACTATATGTCTTCCCATAGGTCTATTACTTCTATTTTTTGAATATATACTCCTAAATTTCTTTTGAAATATCAAAAAAAACTAATTGGGATTTATTCTCATAATAACCACAAAAATAGTAGTAGCCCCTAAAATTAATTCTTTCATGAAATTATTGATTCTCACTATGAAAATTTTCTGGTTTTCTTAGTGAAACATCAACCTTATTTTATGCTGTTTTAGAGGAACCATTATTTTTTGAACATTCTAGACTGCCTTAGTTATAATAGTAATATATTGAGCATTTTTTTCAACCCAAGTAATTAGAATTTATATCCCTCACTATCATCTATCACAAATTTAATATTTTCATATATAGATGGTGTATATTTTACCTAAGTTAATTAACAATACTTCTTGAAACCATGTGATGACCTATCTTTCACTTTTGAGATTTATCAAATCCACTACTCATATTTCCAATGGTGTTTTCAACCATAATACACCTTGAATAATCCTAGTTAAGAATTTATTCCAAATCAATCAACTTTATCTCATATATTTTTATATTCTATCCAACATAGACACTTTCAGTTTAAGAATCTTGATCCCCTCAATGTATTCATTTTCTCAAATATAAAATTCATTTTCATATTCCTTCATCTTGATCAAATCCTTCTAAAATATTTTATTTCTTCCTCGAGTTCAGTATTTCTTTCAATACATACTTCTTGTTTAGTTATCAACATGTGCACCATATAGGTATCATCTATTTCTTATTCTTCTTCATTCCTTGAGTTTTCCCCTTTTTCTCAATAAGGGATATGAAATTGGAATCTCTTCTAGTACAATATTTTTCAAAGTCATTACATTAGGAAGAATAATAGTCTTCCTCCTTCATTAGAATGATCATTTTATTTCTTATGTAAATTCTCTTTATACATTTATCTAACTTATTATTTTCTTCAAAAGATATGAATTTTGACCTATTTTAAGGCTTCTCTTCATCTTCATCCTCATTGGATTCCACGATCTTCTTTATTATAGGAAAATATATACAAAAAATTCATTTTCTCCCACACATAAATAATTTATGTGGGATATTTCCTTTATATTTTCCCCGACCTATTTTAATATTTTTAGAAATAAAGTCCATAACATTTTTTTGATTTAAATCTCTCTTATAATCTACTTTTGAATCACTAGTGCACTCAAATTAATCCTCCTTAGTCATAAACTTATTCATATCCTTGAATGTATTATATTCATTAACCATATTATTATAAACTGGAATTTTTCTCATTTCATAATTAAGAAGAGTATTGTAAAGTTCATCAAGGGAGGGATCTTCCCTATCTTCTATTGTTGAAACCCTTAGGTGGAATCTATCTAGAAAATTTCATATTAACATTTTAAAAAATGTAGATTCTTAAAACTTTTCACAAAATAATATGATATGACAAGATATTTTATTTACCCTATTGAAATAGGAATCCACAGTTTCATCTACATCCATCCAAATATCTTTAATTTTTTCCTCTCGAATTGTAGTTTGGATTCTTTGATCTTGATATTCTCCTCATATATATTTTCATCGTTGTACCCCATTTGTTTATTTTTAAAAATCCTCATCAAATTTTTATATACTTTTTTAGATAGGTAATATAGAATTGAATTTATGGACTTCCCATCTACCTCCAAATTTCTCTTTCTTGAAAATTTTATATGAGTATTCCTATAAATATGTGGAAATTCCATAATAATAGCATTACTAACCACTAAAAAATATTAATGTAAATATGGTGAAATTTAGTTCATAAATCCATGAAAGTTATTTCCATCAATGATGGGGACTCCTATACTATTAACTAGATTTATACTCTTTATTCCTTATCAACGTAGAATCTTAGAGGGGAATTGGTTTTCTCTGATACCACTTAAAGTTCCCAAGTAGATTGTAATGAAATTTAGAGTGGTAAATTATTGGTATATGTTTCATAAATTCATTAAAATGCCTATGTATATTATTATGGTATTTATCCTCTCAACATAAACTATACTTATCCCTAAGTGAATTAGTAAAATAAAAATGCAAAATATGCAAATATTTTGCATGGTTCGTCCATAATATGAGAGTCTACTCCTTCATAAGTTGGGTTTGAGTAATGAGACATCTATTATCACTAATATAATAGTGATTTTAAGATAAGGGTATTGTATATAATTTACTCTTTCTATGGTTTCTATGTATTATACAAAGTAATGGAACATAACATCTTAGAATTTCTATGGAAACAAAAACAATGTTTGGAACTGTTTAACCTGGAACCACTAATTTCGTGATTATATCATAGCACTAGGTTATAATAGATATTTAATTAACCTAAAAAATATTTTAAATCAATGATAAAATCTTATTTTGAAATGTATTTAAATTTTAGAATAGTATCAATAAAGTTGGATCAGTTTAGCCTTCCTCTCGTGAATTTAGAATGAGAAACGCATGCATTGGAGAAAGCATGAATGAGGTGTTCTTATTCTCTTTAATGGAAATTTCTTGGTTGATTTGAAAATGACATAATTTTCCTCAACCACTTGAGTAATTTTAGATTCATCACATTTCTATATCTCACTTATTATGCCACTTAAATGCATATTATTTTTAGTGTATTAGTGTATCGACCTCCACTCTCAATTTTTAGACAACCTTCCCTTATATATATTATTTATTTATATTCCCATTATATATTTTAATATTGTTTCCAAAATAGAATATGGAAACACCCTTCAATCCTAGATTCCTGTAATTATGGGTTAAATTTATTCCTAAAAAATAACACAATTATTACAAATAATAATTTTTAATATTCAGATTTAAAATATTTATGAGAATTTCCCTAAAATCATCTCATATATTCTTCATTTTATTATAATTTAAACTTCTTTGAATCTTTTATTTAATAAATAATATTGACCAACCAATTGAAATTTGTTTAATTAAAATCATAGTAAAGGATTTTTTTTATTTGGATTCTTCATCTGTCTATTCTATTTTCACATAATCCACATATTATTCATACTTTTTGTTTTAGTGTTATTGTTTATACTATAACACCATGACCCCATTTTAAATATTATTTTATCTATTTAGTGATTCATGGTCATTTCCTTGATTTCTAAGTCAAATCAAACTAAATTTTCAAAAAAATAGTTTCAATATAGGGAATAGTATTAGCCCGCATTGTTAGTAAAAGTTGTGCAACAAAAATATGGATGGATTAAAAATTTTAATAGAAACATTTATTATATTCAGTGAAATTTTTATCAAATCCTGAAGATAGATCATCAGAGGTTCTAGGTGTCTCTTATAATCACATCATGGTTGGTGCATGATTTTGGTAAACTATGTGATCTGCTCATGTTTTAAAAACAATGAAATTATCATTCCAACCTAACTCAATTTAACACCTAGCCATATTATTACCCTAACATTCATTGTTAATGTATTAGGAGTAACTTATTCCTTGATATATCACCTCCCCATGGTTATTTATTGGTTTTTCTTCTTGGATTGAGTGTAGTTCCTTAATGTAAAGTTGTTGGCTCTTTTATTTCTTCCTTCCTTCATGTTTCTCTATGTTTTCCTATTATTCCTTTATGTTGTATCTCTTTTGAAAACCCCTAAGGGTGGATTTATACTAAATCCATTGTGTTTACACTTGGTTAAGGTTTTATAATTATCTCCCAAGTTCCATTCATCTAGTATTGGAAGTTTTTAATCATTTTCCTTTTGTTTGATGTAGTTTTTTTCTTTTAATAGCCTTTAAAATTATGAAACATTATTTATTTATTATTTTGACTTATTATTTAGATAAAAAATGATAGTATTATATTTTTATGATAATTATTTTAGAGTAAATTTAAATTTCACTTGATGTTCCTCCAAATTCAAAGGATTTATTGACCTAGAAGAATAATGAAATTTTTCAGTTAACCTCACACACAAATTGTTTATTAAGATCCCCAAATGAATTTTAGAAATTTTTATTGATGTTTAAAAAGAGGTTATAATTTTTAAAAAAAATTATAAATGTTTTCTTGAATTTTAAAGGTGTGATCTTTTTTTTAAAAGGTTTTTTTCAAATGGATTAGATATTTGAAATGTTTGAAAATATTATACACTAGTTTTAAAGTTGGTTTTGTAGTATTTTAAACTAAATAAATATTGCAATCCCTATTTAGAATCTTATATAGAATATTCATAAAAAACAAACCCATGGGATGTTCCCCTATCTTAGTTTCATTGAAATATGAAACAGGTCCTTCATATGGGACATGTTCATTATATATCTTTTATTGAGTAATATTGGGTCATTACATGAGGGTTTCTCAAAGGTGAATAATATTTTTGACACATGTTTCATGTAACAACATGTGTTTATATTTATATCATTATTTGATACTATTTTTTACATCATCCCCATATTACATATGTTGTGAGAACTAAGAGTAGGTAGTGGAACTTCTGAGAACACATGTTGTTCTAGTTTTAAATCATTCTCTAATAAGGGGACCTTAGTATAGTGTTCTCAATTCTTGGGGATTTTTACCCTCAGTTAGGCTAGTGGGGAAATAAAAAGTGTTTATGTGGTATATTTTATTAGGTGCACCAATTGTATGGGCCATGTTTAGTGTGTTCTATACTTTTACTTCATCTCTTTAGTACTCCCATGAATTTGGTATTTGGTCATCATATATTGGTTAATGTTCTCAATTTTTTGTTATGATAGACTATGTGTTGTTTTCCAATTTTTTTATATCATTATTATGTAATCCATTATTATTATTATTATTATTTTAATGAATTCTATTAAATATTTTATTCGTTTTTTTTTAATAAATACATTTGATAATGTTATTTCATGACAAATTATTTAAAACTCCCACATAACCTACTTATAAAAAACCTTTTTTAAAATAAATTTTCTTGGACACTATATTCCATTTTCAAGTTCTTAAGGACCCTCTCCTAAAAATTTTAACCCCATATTCTTTAAGTGAACGAGTTTTAAATAAATAAGTTCAATGGATAATAATTTTTTTTAAACTAAATGAGAATTAAAAACCTATGTTTAAAAACTATATTTAAAATATTAATATTTTGATATTTTACTTGAAGTATACACTTTATGGGTGATTAATTTTCAATTCCTACTAATATTTGTGCTCATTCCTATCTTTATCATATCATTTTCAGGTTCTTGTTAAACATGGATCACATAGGAGTGATATTGGTATGGGGAATAAATGGTAACCTTAAGGTCACAAGGAGATGCTATTTTGTTTTTTGGGTATCTTTTTAGCTAAATTTTTATTAATTCATATGTTTATTTTAATTGACCAAATCAACATCCTATTTAGATGTATTTGAGATCTAACCCTATTTCATTTTAGTATTCTTAGTAATATATTTATTCTTATTTTTATTATCTCTTTTATTTAGATCTTAAATATGTTTTTGTTTATTTATCTTGGTGTGGGCATCTAACTTGTGGATGGTTCATTCCTAAATATTAAAATAATTTAGAAATCTTATTAAAATTATTTTATTTGGGCCAAATCATACCCAAATATTTCTTCTAATGGCACAGCAATATTTCCCATCTTAAGGTGATCAAGGATGTTCCTTAGGTGTGTCATGTTCCAATTTAGGTGGCCAGTTCAAGGGTAATCCTTGGTTGGTTCATGAGATGTACCCTATGAATATCATCTACCTTATAAAATAATTGGTTTAGTTTCATTTCTTTCAAATGGTAAATAAATCTTCTTGATTATTTATATGATTTATTTATCCCTTAGGAAGACTATTACCCTATGAATCCCTTATACAATAGAATGCTTAATTGTACCATATGAAGGTACTGGGTTGGACCTTATAAATATATCTTATACCATAGTAATTCTATCATAAAATTCATGAATTTTAAAAAAATCACTTCTTCTTCACAGGATATACCATACGAAATTATAGGTTTTACCCTTGGAGGTTTTCAATGTACACTACAAACTGCATAGAGTTCATATTGTTTCCATTTTATGTACTAATAAAGCAATTCTATACATCCTCAAATAAAATCCAAGATACTTCATTAACTCTAATTAGCTTAAAAAACCTCAAATAACTTTAAATAAATCACACTCATGGTTGAAAACAAATAAAACTTCTACAAAAAATCAATAATATCATTGCCACAGTAGCATAATTATATTAATAGAACATATTTAGAGTCTTGAATGAGTTTTAGGAAGATTTTAGGTAAGGTATTAATTGAAAATAAAATAATAGGAACTAGTTAGACTCATTTATGAATCTACTCCTTCTCAAAATTAATTCCATTCTAATAAATAACATAACACTCTTTAGATCATTTGTCTATTTTGGAAGGGTGGAGAAAGGAGATTAAGTGATCCCTAGAGATCGTTTTGGAAACTATAATCTGAAGAATGTGAATATCCATTCTTAAGATTATATAACTAGTGTTATAAATAAATTTATGTATATTCTTGATAATAAATCAAAGGCCTAATGCTATATTCATCTTAGGTCTACCATTCAAGGCATTTGGGATCCATTGAATCAAGGTCTCTACACATCCATTCGAGATGTGGGCTCTGTTAAGGTTCCCAAAAAAGTATCCATCGCACAAGTATATGTGATACCAAATAAAATTTATAATATACTAATTCAATATATGTTTTCTATTATTGGATGTAACATTATTCTGATAGGTTATAATCCATGGAAATTTGATAATCTTATTCATTATTTTTTCTCAATCATGGGATTTTCTAACTAGAGATAAATTCCTATGGGTTTTGGATTTTCCAACTACCTATTTATTTTTGATGAACTCAAGAGAAGATCATGGACATATTTTATTGTCTCCTAAACTAGGTGTTCTATGTATTCAATAGTTTAGTTTTAATTTCAATCCATTTGAAATCAAAAATTCTATTGCTCACATTTTGGTAAAAATATATGGATTAATTTGGATCTTTTGGTACCCTCAAATATTAAAAAAATATTATTTAATAGGTGTCCATATCAATGATGGATAAGGATACCAAAAAATCTTGATATGGGTATTTATCCTAGGTTTCGGTTTAGGTGGATTTGAATTTACTTCTTGCAAAAAAATTGTTTTGTCCACTCATGAGGATGAATAAATTCTCAGACTTTTATATGAGAAGCTACCATAATTTTGTTTAGTTTTCAGGAATATTGGTCGTTCCAATAAAAACAATATCAGCGTAATTAAATGATATTTTTTCCCTTCTCTATGAAGGATGAGGATCACTATAGTACAAAGAATAAAATATGACTTGGTGCTAGTATTCATGTTGGGGATTCTGTTAATCCTTAGTCAAATATTGGATAGGCACATGTACAATTGAGTTTGACTCTAATAATGAAATCCCAATGTGAGTATGTTGGATATAGATATAAGGCCTCAGTTCAAAAATAGACTCATAATGTGGATGTTCATTCAATAGAAGATTCAGATGTTGCTGGTGAAATATATTGATTTGAGAAAGTCTCCCTCACTAAGAAATAGTTTAAATTGTAGGACACTGAGAAATTTAGTCTTGAGAATTCTCTAGTGGAAAACACATTAGTTTCATTTTGTGGGTGGATATTACCTGGGAAGAGTAGGTTCATCGTATGCATATAATGATGGGCCTCCTATACAAAAATAATTAGTCTTTTCTATATATTTAGGTAATCATACTATAAGTAAAGCTTAAATAGTGGATTGCAACAATTGTAAGTATGGAGAGTCTAGTTTAGGGTATGTCCTATGGTAGGTTCACAATGATGGAAATTAGAGTGTTCATATAACCTATATTTTTTTTTGGATTGTTGAAGGACTATGTGTTGGATCTATCATTAGGGATCTCTTTGGGGCCTATTGTACAAGAGGGGCTTAATGTTCACCTTGTGGATGTGGGTTTCAATGAATCCTCCTTTATAGGTTCTCAATTATTAGAAGAACTTAAATAATCATTGTAAACATAACATGATTGAGGGAAAATGACCGTATATGGAAGAAGATGACCCATATATGAATAGATCCTTTGGAGACATTATTGTTAAAGGTAAGACAAAAGGGGATAAATTCTTCTTATCATCTTTATTGAAGAAATAAAGACCACATAAGGATCACCCCATCTTAGTCCCACTATCAGAACCATATCGACATATCTTGCAAATGGGTGGAAGCCTCATACCAACTACTTGAGTTCATTGGGAGATGATTCTGCCTTGGATAATGAATTTGGATATTATAATCATTTGTAATATTATCTTAGAGAATTTATCATTATTTTTTCTTTTTGAATGAGGGGAATGTAGTCATTTCTGACTCATCTTCATCTTCTTTGTGATATTATTGTTTCTCTCCTAATAAATAGACTTGACCTCGACCTTCTAGTAAAAAAATACTCCTTAATTGAAATAGAGGATTTTAAACATTATAGAGGAATATAGGAGAGAAAAATTCATAATAGATTCCAGATATATTTTAAATAATATAGGGGTTCGTAAGGGATATAGGCAATCTAATTTTATAGGTCAAAATGATGGAAAATTATTCGGAAACTTTAGTTTGATGAAGGTTAAAGATAAAATTGCATGGATGCTAGGTGGGTTAGGTGATAAAATGCTAATGGGACATTTATATTTATCTCCCACACAAAAAAAAGAATTCTATAATTTATAAATATCATATTAATTAAACCAAATTTGATCTATAGTATTTTACCTCTTTTTAACCAATATTAACTTGTTTAATTTTGTACAATGATAATTAATTTTTTAGTAAAAATATAAGATGACCCATATTATCTAATTTTAATATAATGATTACAAATTTTTGCTCCATTTAATTTAATTTAATTTATATAATCAATAAAAATTAACTTATAAATTAAAACATGATATTTAAAGAAAATAATATATTTTTATAGGAAAATTATCATTTAAACATTAAGTGTTCTTAATATTATTACATACTAATTAATAATAAAATGGGTTTTAATATTTTTTTTATGCATTGAAACATTACCTTATATTCATCATTTAAAAATGATCAATATAATTTATCAGGTTAAAAATTACTAAAAACTAATAAAAAATACTTTGAATATAACCCTTTTACCATTACGGTGGAAACTAACTTTTACCACAATAACTTATTTTTGGCCTAAAAATAAAATTAAAATTATTACCTTATATAGAAATGATTTTTCCAAATATGAAATAAATTTTATTATATTTAATTTATAAATGTGATAAAATTTATTTTTAATACGAAAACACATAATGTTAGAACAATTATTTATAGTGAAATTTTTTTAAAGAATAAAATGAAATCATTCTCATTCTTTGAAATTTAATAAATATTAATTGAATTTTATTATTTATTTTTTATGTTTTCAATAAATTTCAATAAAATAATTCTTTACTAATGATTAATTTAATTTATCAAGATAAAAATACTTTACACTCCTTAAAAAAATCTTAGAAAAATATGACTTTTTAATATTGAATGATTTTAACATTATTTCTAAACAATTAATAATCAATGATAAAATATTTATTCATTATTTTTTATATAAAAAATAATTACGTTAAATTTTGTACTCCAAATATGAAAAAATTATCTTTTAAATAAAAACATATGTATTAAAAACATATTTTTTAATTAAAATATTTTTATTTATCAATGAATAATTAAATTATTCTTATTTATTGTTCGATAATTATTTATTATATGTTATTAAGTAATGTTACTAATCATTTCTATAATTTTATCTATACATTTTATGGATATAATTCTTTAAGTGTAATACATTTAATAAAATTTATATTTATATAAAAAATAATTTCTTTATAATAAATAGTTATTTTCAAAAATAAATTATAATCCATTACTTTTATAAATGATAATTTAATTTATTTTGAATAAATTATCTATAGTTAAATCATATATTTTTATCATCTAAATAAACTTAATTTATATTAAATATATACTGAAAATTTCAAACTTATGACATGATTAATTCTATTATACCTTACAGATATATTCCACCTTATAATGTCTTCAAAATAGTTATATTACCTATATTACATCCAATAAATTAAATCCATTATAACATCTTACATCACAATTCTCATTCCTTTAATTTTAACGTATGATTTTATAACATGGTTTATCCTTTTGTGATTTTTTTCATTGATGGTTTAGTTCTACTAATAGTAATTTTGAAGAGTGAAGATGATCTAGTAGATCTTTTAGTTGTGAAGATATGTTTATTTTTATATTTATTGTCCCCTTTTAATATATTCACTTTTAATATATTTAATCTTCTATGGTTTTTTTAATCCATGGTATGTAATAATTAGTTTCATTTACTTTTATTGTAATATTACATTATGAGTGATAAATTGTTGTTAGTTTGATTCATATCTTATATGAATTACTTCATAATTAATATCACATCATTTAATATAATATAATAACATATTTATGAATGATATATATATATATATATATTAATTAAATAAGATGAGTCCTAAAACATGGTGTGTTACAGCATACTTTGTACCTTGTTTTTTATTCAAATACGGTTATATGTAATTATGATTGAGATTATATGATGTTTTTAAGAAATTGAAACCCCATTTTTAATGGATGAAATTAATTTTCGAATAAAATGAGTTAGATAGATATCCTCAAAAAAAATTTACCTTAACACTTGTTTCAAAAATCGAGTTCCAAATCAGTATACTTAGATATTTTTTTAATGACTCATTTACATGTGGTAAATTCACTCAAACAAATGTTTCATTAAAATGTATCTAGAGAGAGGAAATTTTTCAGATCTTGAATTTTTAAAAATTAGTAATTTCATTACTAAAAAAGTGTAATCAAAGATGGAATGAAATATCTAGAGTTCCACAAGTGATAAATTGTTTGAAATGTGCAATCAAAAAATGATTGTGAGATCCTAAAGGTTTTAAGGTGGTAAATGGAACCAATTTTTCAAGATCAAAATATGTTTTTATGTTTTTAAAATAGATCAATGTTTTTTAAGATAGTTTTCAAATGGTTTAAAGAGAAAATGGTTTTTTCAGATGTTAACTAGTGGTATCAAGTTGTCTATGAAGAGTTTCTAGTTTAAATAGAGTGGTATAACACTCTGAATCATGATTTCAAAAGTTAAGGATGTTTATTTTTTTCTAATAGAAAATTTTTAGAGAATATAAAACATATCTGTATCAATTTTTCTACTTATAAAGGTGGTAAATATAAAGATATATCCCCAATAGAGTTTTGTGAGAAAGGCAGATGGAATGAAAAAATGTGAATATGAAGAACTTTGGAATTTTATTAAAAAATGGAGAATCAAAAGAATGAAACATAAAACCATAATTTATTAAAATTAATTTAGAGATAAAAGGTAGAGTAGTATTTATGTATGTATTTTCAAAAAAATAAAAAGGGTTAGAATCTCATAATGAGGATGTTGTGGGTAAGATTGTTGAAATTCGTGTTAAATTGAGCTTTAAATTAGAAGATATGGATTTCTAAAAGGTTATTGTAAAATAAATAACTAAATAAGGTATGAGAGTTATTTTAGAATAAAGGGTTAAAGAAGAAATGGATGTTCTTTAGGAATAAAATCTAAATAAGAACAATTTATAGAATATGAATAATTTTATTTTCAAGAGTTATTTCAGGAATAGATGTGAAGGTTGAATTTTTTTTGGATGATATTTCAAAATAGTTCTTGAAGTTTTACTAAATGTGAGTTTTCCCAGAAGTTTTTCAAGAAAAAGGATTAGTTTTTGAAATTTATTCCTATTGAATAGTCTTTATTGGGAATACAAAATTCTTTCATAAAGTGGAAGTTTGGATGTTCATATAGACTTGAAATATAGAAAAGGAATGAAGCTCTCTATATAATTAAGATTATATTCATCAAGAGGTAGATAAATTTAAAAAGAAAAAATGTCTACCTATATACAAAAGGGTACACATAATGATACTAAATAGTCATCAATTCATTATTCAAAGGTAGCCAGTGTTGTGTAGATAGTAATCTGGAAAAGTGAAAACAATTGCTATGATATGTAATGTTTATTATTCTAGAATAATGGAAAATATTTGAACTCAATTTGATATGTAAATTTCACTTGGATAATACATAAAGTAAACTAGTTATGAGAGGATAAAAATAAAACAAATAAAAAACATTCATGTGATATATAATGGTAACCTGATCCATATATAAGATTCTTTTTTAGCATATTGGAATTTTTTGGAAAATCCCAAATAACACATAGTGATATGTAAAGGTTACCCAAGATGATACATAAAATTAATATATGCCAAAAAATGGAAAAATTTTGGATTATCCTATGATACCTAAAGTTAATCGATACAACACATAAGGGTTATTCATATGGAGAAATATTACTAAGTCTATAAAGGGGAGAATACATAAGAGTAACTAGATGAAAAAAATTATTTATATGGGTACTTATCAATTATAGAATAATATTAGTAATTATATTAGTTTCATTCATGATATATAACATATCATTGGATATCGATGATAATGTGGCTGACACGTGGGTGTTGTCATGTCATGATGGATAAAGTTGTATTATGATTAAAGTAGGATCACATTGTGACAACTTAGTGAACTAAATATGAGTTTTCTCTAGATAATGTAGATCTGGTATTTGACTAATAATTATTTCATTAAGAGTAATATCATTCCATGATCAAAGTGAGAAAATTAAATACCACATTCTAGTGGAAGATATCACACCATGAAGAATATAATGGAAGTTAAATTAATATTTGGATGAATTTAAAAATATTAATTTAGATTAAAATTTCTTGAGATTGTCTCGAATTTGAACGCATGTTATTGACCATATTAAGACATGTGGTACCACTAGTAATACCTTATATAATTTATAGATGGAAGGGTTCATCACAATCATTGGTGAAATGGTTAGTGACTTTAATACTTTATAAAAATAGCTCATATCAGCTGTAAAAGGAAGATAGAGTCTGGGAATATTTGATATATCTGTTTTAGAAAATAAAAAAGTAGGATAACCATATATGATGTAATGAATTATCCTATAAAATTCTTAGATACAATGCATTAATAATAATAATTGGTTCCATTACTATACCTGGTATTTGAAGAAGGGAGAAAAATATTTTATTAGTATGGATTAATCTTTATCTGGATGAAGAGTTGTTGTTGTTGGGAGTTTTGGGAGACAAAGAATCAACCCTAATATCAAGGATTTGATCTCATCAGGCCTTGGAGGATAGGAATAGTAGTGAATGTGTAATTCAAGGAAGCATCAAATCTAGAGTTATGTTGAAATCTACCATGTTCAACATGAAGATACCCACACATGTATAAAATTATTATTTACTTCACTGGTGTGATGTGTGAAGGGGAAGAAGAGGGAGTGTCTCTTGAAGCAATAATGTGTCTTTCTAAAACCTTATAATGGTACTATTATTTTCACAAAGTGTCCATAAACTAAACACACACATCCACTAAAAGTGAATATGATGTATTCTAGTATATAGTCACATCTCCATGTGTATTAACATTTTATTACACCTTATTAGTGAACTAAAAAAATCCTGATCTATGCAAGTTCTTTAATTTCAGCATCTATATTTAATATTAAATGATATCAGTGTTAAGAGAAATGGAGAAATTGAGATAGAGAGACAGAGAGAGAGATTGAATTTGTTCCTTCCAACAATAGAATAATTTAAAAATGGCCTAAGAGACTAGTAGAAAAAGGGGAAAAGTTTATTTAGGTGTGCACCCTTATCCCCCCCCCTCAAGGTCCTTTTAGTGGGAATGGTCCAAAACATAACATAAATGTATTTGTATAGATATATTAAATATATATATATATAATGAAATTATTAACAACTATATAAATATATATAAATATTATATAAGTATGTGAATATATAAACATATTATATAAAAAAATTTATAAAAAATTGTATAATAATATTTAAAAAAATTCATAAAAGAATTAAATATGTAATTTTAATATATATATATATATATACTCCTCTATTTTTCATATAACAACTTAGACAAGTGGCCCAACCTACTATTCATAACTCCATTTGTAAGGGTTTATGTCTCAAGATTGTTGAATAAAAAATTCAACTTTTCTTAATGGTAAAGTGAGTGTCTGTGAAGTACATGGGCTGCTAGGTGGGCAGTTGAGTTTTATAACAACCACTAGAATTTCCAATATATTGGCACTTACTTGCAACTATTGAAAATCAGAGTGTGCATTCAATTTATCAGAGGGTTCTTATAATTGTCACTAAATAAATTAGTGGGTGTTATAATCATCTTTTATTGAAAAAACAACCTGATATAATGAAATTATATTTTAAAAGTGAAATTTTACAAGAATAATATTTCGAGTGGATTATAGATATAGAAAGTATACACTGCTCACTAAATTCCTAGGATCACCTTGTTTTTTAATTTCTTATGGATTTTATTTTATGAAATGCAAAAATATGTGAAAATAAAAATAAAATTATGGGGATAAAATCATGATGTGTGTCACTTGTGATAGAAAATGCAGAAAAGTGAAGAACATAAGTATTTTACAAGCTTCGGTCTGTGTTAGACCTATGAACCTGTTAAAAACACTACCCTAATTATCTTTTTTATGAAACTAAATAATAAATATTTAATTATTATTATAGAAAATAAAGATTCATGTACCATAGAAAATATACGAGGTATATCCCTTTCTTAAATAGTTGCCAACCATTCCTCAAAGGTATACAATTCACTGTCATCATGGACAGACTCGACACACACAAAATAAGAATTTATTTTAGATATACAATATGGAACTAAAAGGACCAAAATGAAAAACACATATAGAGGTAGGCTTACACCAAGAACATAGTCGTGTCTCAATAATGGAGAATGAAAACTACTAAGAACAAAGTATATATACTTTCATCATCATCCTCTGCCTTTAATATCATAAGGCACAAACCAGACTCCAATAGAACAATTCAATAGTTCCCTATGAACCCTATGGACCTGAAGTCAATTACTAAAGGATTCCTTCATAAAATGAGTAGGAACACATCAATTACACTATACAAAGGGACACATCATGAAATCATGTGTCTTGTGGAATAAAAAATCAAGTTATTGGTAGAACATATGGAAGGTTTGGTATAAATGGAATCCTTCAGATTCCCACTAGGTTAACAAATATCAAACGATTGGAGAGACATATGGCATTATCGAATTTATAAAAACCACATGATGTACATAAAAAGAAATACTATGTGTAAATAATAACACCTAAAAACACAAAGGTATCTAGTGGGATCCCTTGAGATGTAAATAATCAAAAATTAAAGACAATCCTGAAGTAAAGTAGTGGGTTTTATAGCATCAGGTCAGATCAAATTGTAGATTAAAAGGGTTGCATCAAATGTGCTAGTGGATAGGATCATGACTAGACAGATTCCGAAAAAACCAAAAAAAAAGAAACCTAATAGAACCAAAATCCCACAAAGACAAAAAAATGTTCCCATCCAAAAAATATAAATCATAATAAAAATAACATGATCATAAAAAATAAAATCAATTTTATTTGAAAAGTAAAAAACTAAAATCCATGAATCTCCACCTTTTAAAATAAAATTTTATAACAGAGATGGTTCTCTTTAAAACAAACATGTTCTTTGGTTTGGGAAATATTTAAAAAATCTAAATATAAAATTTTCACTGATTATCCAACTAGAGTTCAACTATTAGCTATCTATTAAACATGCTCATAGAATTTCATAAACTGTTTAGCAATTAAAAAATCAAATCTTACCCAACTATGTACGTGGATAAGAATAATGATAATTCAGTGGAGGTACCTATAAGAGATCATTGATACCTAAAATTTTAGTAAAAAATAAAGAAAAAAACTACCTTTAATAACATGGAAAAATAAAACACAAAATTAATCATATGTGATTACCACAAATACAGCTAGTAGAAGGAAAAGGACCACATAATTCATAAAAAGTAAACTTATATATTTGTAACACTATAGAACATGGAACAAAACACTCTCCATTAGAATATTAATAGACCTAGATAACTCTTCACCTATGGAGAAAAAATTTCCTATCCCTATAGACTAATGAACACCTTTACTTAACTAGAAGCCTCTATAAAACAGATTATATCCTGTCTTGAGGAAAAAAGGAAGAGAACCTAGTGTTTTACCACAACTATACTATGAATCATGCTTAAAAAGTTTATAGGACATCAACAGCATAAAAACTAGGCACTATGATGCTAGACTAGAATATACCATCCTTTATGAGAATAAAATCTTTCATCTTGGATGAAACATCCTAGAGAGATATCATATTCATCCTAGTTGATTAATCATTGATATATCTTTTATGAATTATATAGTAAGGAAATAAATCCATCTCATATAAGTTGGTGCACATTACTACCAAAATTTATCTTGGATATATTTTAGTCTATCAAAGATAATTCATCCCATAGAATTGGTTTTGTTAGGAAAAAATACATATTTAATCAAGATTAGTTTATCACACACATTTCTCTAAGAAGGATTTAAAATCTATATTAAAAAAAATAAATATCATATATTTATATTATAAATATAAAATATGGTTGTGTATAAATAAATTTTTTCAAATAATTATATTTAAAATTATATATATTTATAAATATAAATATTTAGAAAAAACTATTTATGTGTGTAGACACACACAAATAATTTTATTCATTTTAACAACTAAACTATATAATTTTCAATATATATATTTCTGTAGAAATATAATTATTTTAGTAATGGTGGATATGAATATAGAATTATATTAATTAAAATAGTAATCATTCAAATCTATAATACTTATATTTATATAGACACGTATGTTTGTGGATTTACCATAATAGAAATGAATAAAAATATTATTATTTTTTAATTAATATATATATATATATCACTTTGGGTGCTTGTATATTTATTTTTTCAAATATATAAATAAAATATATATATAATTTAAAAATATATATTAAATGAAATTATATTCAGTTTTATATATATGTCGTTATTTATAAAAATGTAAATAATTAAAAAGATACAAATTATATACATTTTTTGTGTGTGTTATAATATATTAATATTTTATTATGTTTATTATAATAATAATGTTAGTATATATTAACTTTATATTTTTATTATAATATCACATAGTAATTATTTCATTTATAATATAAAAAGTAATATATATTAGTGCTATATATTAATATATATCTATATTATTATAATTTTATAATTAACTTGATAAATATTTATATTTATTATTACATTTAATTTGTAATATATTAATATATATTGATGTTAATATAAAAAAATGTATTATAACTTATATTAAAATTTAAATAAATTTTTTTATATCAATGTTATAATGTGTGTGTATATATATAATTAAATTTTTATTACATATATACATAAATTTTTATACTTTTATATATATATATATATATATTATTTTCCATACGTAATATATTAATATATATAAATTATAACATTAATATTGTATTATAATTTACATTATAATATAAATAATGTTATCATTGTGTCTGTATTTACATATATATATATATATTATTTTTTATTATATAATTTATATTATATTTATTATAAAATAATTTATATTATAACAGAAATATATATTTTTTTAGTTAATTTTGTATAATTATATATATTAGATGTTTGTGGGTACAATTATATTCAAACACACACACCACACACATAGGCCAGAAAGGTAGACCAAATCCCCCCAGGGGAAAACTCACCCATCAAGCCTTATTTAATTAGTAGATGGCATGTAGGCCTAATGGGAATGATGTTGATAACAAGACTTGAAATCCCAGTGCAGTGTCATGCTTGCATCATTCTTCCTATGTCATCAGTCATGTGTCATGTTTTGCATCACCTCTTACATAGTACTGTAATAGTAGCTATGCCCAACAGAGCTTGATCCCAAGACCTTCCAAATGCCAAGTAGGAGTCTTTACCACTTGGGTACGAGCACATTGTCTAATTATATATATACACATAGATATAATGAAAGAAATTATTTTTATAAAAAAAATTATTTTGGATTGATAAATAGTTGTCCCAAACTAATCATGTTACTAGAGAAGGATAATCCATTTAAAATGTATAGAAATGTTATAATTATATCTATATATACACATCTATAATTTTTAATATGTGATATATTAATGTATATATTAACGTAAATATATTATAATATGTTATAATATATTGTATAATAAAAATAACATTGTTTATAATATAAATAATATATGAATATATATTTAAGGAAGTATATATATGCATATTTTATTTTAAATATGTAATATATTATTATTTGTTAATATTAATATATAAATATGTAATAAAAATTATATTATAATATAAATAATGTTAATAGTACACATATATATTTAAATATAAAAATATTATATTATATTTATTATATTATAATTCATTTTATAATGTAAATAACATTATTTATTAATTATATATATAAATAATAAATAAATTTTATTATAAAAAATGTTATTTCATATAGATAAAAATATGTCCCAAATGAACTAACTTATTTGTGATGGATTAATATCCATCTAAATTAATATATTTATTTTGGATGGATAATCCATACTTAAAATACAAATATATTATAATTTACTTATAATTATAATGTTTTATTATAATTTATAATTCATTATAATATAAGTAATTAAAATTATTTATATTTTATATAATTTAGTTTTTTGTATATATTTATTTTATTTTATTTTGTATATAGGTTTTATATATTAATTTGATATAACAAGTTTATTAAATTTAAATTATAATATAAATAGCATTATTTATATTAATGTTAAATAATATATATACACACTATAATATAAATAAAATTTGTTATTAACATTATAATATATATATATACACACAATTACTTATATTTTTTACAAAAAAAAATATTGTTCATGATGTATTAAAATCCATCCCAAATAACCATGTTTTCTGATATAGATAAAAATTTTGTCACAGAATAATAATGTTATTTAGGATCAATTAAAATCCATCCTAAACAATTAAGTTATTTGGGATGGATAATCTATTCCAAATACTTAAGACTATTGTAATTTCTTTATAATTAATTATAATTTTTTAGTATAAGTTAAGTTATTTTTATAATTTATTATTCATATCACTTTATTTATATATTTAATTATCATTATTTATATAATTTATATTTAATAAAGTTATAAATGTTATATATGTGTGGGGGTGTATTATAATAAAAATGATATTATTTCTATTAACATTTTATAATTTTTATAACATAATTACAATTAAATTTAATATATATATATATATATATATATCAAGTTAATATTATAATTAATATATATATATATATATTTAATTTATTATGACATATGTACTTAAAATAAGTAAATTATATAATTAAATTATTATTATATTAACGTTATATAATTTTTATAATATTTATTTATTTATTTAAATATATACATATATTTATAGAAATAAATTAAAAACCTTTAAAATTATTGATTATCTGTGTGTGTTAATTTATGATGTCGAATTTGTATTATGTGTATGGGCGAGTTAGTATGACCTCTTTATTATAAGTAAGTGATATTTTGTTATAATATTAGTGATAGAAAAATTAGTTTTAATAAATTATTGGTTAGGTTAATTAGGATAGGGGTTGGATTGGGATGGATTATATCTGTGTCCTATATTAATTATTTTCTCGGGAAAAAATAAAATATTTCCCTTATAATAATATTTGTGAAGTCATTTTCTTAAAATTATTTTCTATGATGGATTTCTCATTATATGGGATGGAAAATTTTCATCATTGATACCATATATTCTTTTAGTGATTTGTTCTATTCTATTCATGGTATCCCTCTTAATGTTATGTGATTTCCCATAATGATAACATTTTACGGTCCAAAAACAACTCACATCCTTCTTATCCTTGTTACTTTTTTCTATTTGACCCATTTCATTCATAAACTCTACTTTATATTTCATTCCCATGACCTCTACCTTCAACCCATTTTAGTATTGAATCTCCCTATATAGTAATGTGGACATCAACTCCTTAATAGAAAAGGTTTCTCTTCCATAAGTCATAAAATACATTATAGAATTATATAAGACATACAAATAAATTAGTAATATTATACATGGTTTTCATCTTCTATTTTAAGATAAATATTACATATATCTAATAAGTATTTGTTAAATTCATCTATGTGCACCCAGACTATGGCACTACAACAGAATTTTCCATTATCAGTGGTTGTTTAGCGGCGGTTCTGGTAACCTCCGCGAAACAAAGTTTTTTTTTACACCGACGACCCTTCCCCCCCCCCACCCTAACTCTCCTTCTCACCCAGTGACCCCGCTTCCCCCGGCCCCCTGTTTCCCCTGTGACCCTGGCCCCCCGTGACCTCGGCGACCTCGCAACCCCAGCAACCACGTGACCCCGGTAACCCCGTGACCCCGGTGACCCTGGCCCCCCGCAACCCCGGCGACCACGCGACCCCAGCGACCCTGCTTCCCCGACGACCTATACGAACCCTAAGGTTTTATTTCTAATAATTTTTTTGTTTTGATATTAAATAATGTTCATTGATCTTTATTGATTAAATATTTTCATTCTAGGTTGATGAAATGTTTTCTTAAATCTATGATCTTGGTTTTTTGGTGGTTTTATTGATATCCTTAGGAGGATTCTATATAAAATTATATGGAAGATATTGTTGCTGTGAAAATGAGTTTGGAATGATGCAATGGTTGGGATGAAGTGATGGTTAGATCATTCTCTAGCTGTCGTTTATTTAATTATTGGGTGTTGTTTTATATTTTTAGTTATGACCTTCTTAATTTATAGTCATTTTTGTTGAATTTTTTGATAGGATAGAACACAACCTTGAACATGTTCATTGAGTGCTTAATTAATTTATGCTCGTGTTGAGTTTTTGTTTCCATATAATTTGAAATATGGATCCCTTGCTATGATTTAATGTTGGAACCCAATTCTAGTTTAGTTAAAAAGTTTTGATGCTTTCCATGTTTTGATATAATGTATGATATTTGTGTTAACATGTTTTATTTATATTAAACTAAATATTTTTCACTAAAACATTATCAATATTTGTACTTGATGATAGTACTAACAACTCACATTTCATCTCCAAATTCCCAACATGATTCTACTATGAAAATCCAAACACCAAGCCCAGACACATCAACTATTCTTAAAATACCATAGTTCAATCCCCAAACCACATCAGTCGTATCTTGAACGCCATTTCTGATGTGGTCTCTACCTTACCACATCAATTTTTAAGTAACAACACTAGTAAGTCTTTATCTAAATGAATTATACCAAAAGCTCTCAATCCCACCCACCAATAAGCTATCATATCCCGACCACAATTTCTTAAAACTCAAGGAATAACAAAAATGTTCAATGCCCACATCGAAGTCTGAATTTGACTCTTAGTTCAGCTCCATGGTCTGATCCTCGATCGTCCCATTTTACCACAATTCTCCACTCATGAGCACTAACACATATATGATCCAAATCACCCTCAAGTCACACCACCACTCTTTTCTATGTGAATACACCAAAGAGAGGTCTAGAAATTCAATCTGCACAAGGTTCGTAGAACCTCAAAACCTAATCTCCCAATTTATTTCATCGTGCATTTCCATGAACACCGCCACTTATCATGCCTCAAGACTGCCATCCCTCACGTGGTTCTTGCCACTCCGAATTAACAATGTGTTTAGTTTTTTATGCATCATAAGGTTTTCCTTAAACACTACTTATAATAGATTTATTCAATATTATAGTTTTATATAAAGACTCTATAGAGAACTTTGGTTGGGGTTATTTCAAATTAAAAATGTGCTTTGGTTTTCATGGTAAAGTAGTTACCACGTTGTTAGCACACTTTTTCTTTTTACCAAAGAAACTTTCCCTATCCCAAACACTAGAGGGTTCATATCTAACTCGGGGGATCATCTTTATTTTATTATGTTTCTGTAATCTTACACTATCGTATATATGAATCTCTTTCTCTATTTAGTAGTAACTATGTGTTTTAATTTTTTTCTATTATTGTGGAGGCACATTATGATATACATGGATAAAAGTTGGATCACATTACTGAGGGAAACACCTCAGTATGTTAAGGGTTTGAATGAGTTTTTAGATTTTTCAATTTCTAATTGATCCATTGAAGGGAGAATAAAATGTCCATGTCCTGAATGTAAATTTAGAACATGTTTGAAGAGAAATGAAGTTTATGAAAATTTAATAATGAAGCAATTCCCTGGTCAATATTTGTGTTGGATTCGGCATGGAGAATCAAACGTTACAAAAATATTGAGCACTAATGTTAATCCACAGAATGAGTTCCCACGTTCATCGATAATGGAAAATGAAATGCAAAACCTCATAAATGATGCATTCGGCACTGCAAGACACCACTATCAGCATCAAAACATATCAGAACAACCAGAAGAGGGTGCTACAAATTGAAACGTGACAAGTGATGTTTTTGGGACTGTGACACAGGCAGATCAAGATTGTAACATATCATTGGATCCTCCTCTTGATTCTGTGAAGCCAAATGTAATATAAAACTTCACTAAGTAAAATGCATTTCATGATTTAGTTGACGATGGAAATCAATAATTGTATAGTGGGTGTTTGAAATATTCAAAGCTTTCATTTCTATTGAAGTTTTACGATATCAAATGTCTATGTGGAATTACAAATAAGGCAATGTCCATGATATTGTAATTGATTCGTGATGCATTTCCTGAAGAAAAAATCCCAGAATCTTATTATGATATGAAAAAAGTTGTTAACAAGCTTGGTCTAAATTATACAAAAATACATGTGTGTCCCAATGATTGTATGTTTTATTGGGGAGAGGATTCAAGTAGACAGAATTGCAAGAAATGTTCTTCTTCTAGATGGTATGAAAATGGTGATGTTGGAAGTTTGAATGAATGTAATTTCATGGAGAAGAAGAAAAGGAACACACCTGCAAAGTTTTTGCGTTACATTCCTTTGAAGCCTCGATTGCAAAGATTATTCATGTCATTGAAAACCGCTGAAGACATGAAGTGGCATTATGTAGATAATAACAATGATGGGTTAATGAGACATCCACGAGATTCCCAATCATGGAAGACATTTGATTCATTACATCTCAATTTCTCAGATGATCCAAGGAATGTTCGATTGGGATTGGTTGCCGATGGATTCAACCCATTTGAGACTTTGAGTACCAGTTATAGCATTTGGACAGTTGTTTTGATCCCTTGTAATCTTCCTTTGTGGATGTGTATGCAACAAACATCTTTTATCCTTTCGATGATTATTCCTGGAAAACAAATTCCTGTAAATGATATTTATGTATACTTTAAGCCTTTTATTGACTAATTGAAGGTGTTATGGAGAAACGGTGTTGATACATTTGATGTTTCTTCTAAAACATTGTTCAAAATGTATGATTCTTTAATGTGGACCATTAGTGACTTCCCTGGGCTTGGGAATTTCTCTGGTTGGAACACTTGCATGGGTTTAGCTTGTCCCATTTGTAACTTTGATTTTGAGCCCAAACTGCTACCTCACAGTAGAAAATGGTGCTTCTGGTGTCATCGAATATTTCTCGATGCATCTCATAGATTCGTGCTGAACAGATCAAAATTTAATGGTTCCATTGATCGTAAACCACCTCCAAAATTGTTAACTAGTTCTGAAATATTGACACAGCTTGAAAATGTTGAAACGGAATTTGGGAAGGTTCATAATTTGAATGATAGCGGAAAACGGGTCTAAAGTGCATCATCAAGTGAAATCGGAATGCAATAATGGAAGAAAAAAAGTATATTCTTCAAACTTCCATATTGGGAATTTAATTTTTGCAGCATAATCTTGATGTGATGCATATTGAGAAGAATGTCGGTGATAATTTTATTTTCACATTGCTTAATGATCATGAAAAGTCGAAGGATCATCTCAATGCTCGCAAATATTTACAAGCAATGAACATAAAGCGCAATCTCTGTCCAGATGAGAATGAAAAGTATCCTCCAGCAATTTTTGCAATGAAAAATAGGGGTAAAGATACATTCCTTCGAATGTTAAAGAATGTTAAGGTATCTGATGGGTACTCAAGTAACATCTTGAGGTGTGTTGACTTGAAGAATCGTAAGTTACATGGATTTAAAAGTCATGATTCACATATTTTGTTACAACAGTTACTATCATTGGAATTGCATACATTATTACCTAAAAAATTTACTGTTGTTGTACTCCAATTCTACACATTTCCAGAAAACTATGTGAGAAATCTCTACATCCATTTCAGCTTGACAACCTCCAGGAGAGGTTTGTATTGATCCTTTGTGCAATGGAGATGATCTTTCCTCTGTCGTTTTTTACTGTAATGATTCATTTAACTGTGCATTTTGTTGAGGAAGCTAAATTAGGAGGCCTCGTTCATTATCGATGGATGTATCCAATTGATAGGTACTATATTTATATGTTTTTCAGTTAAGTAAACAGTTTTTGGTACTTAATTAAATACATAATTATGGTTATTTTATTTCACAGATATCTTGGGCATTTGAAATCATATGTGAGAAATAAAGCTCATCCATAAGGCTCTATTGTTGAAGGCTATTTGGCTGAGGAGTGTCTTACCTTTTGTTCTCGATAGTTGGATGATATTGAGACAATATTTAATTGAGTTGGACGTGTTGAGGACACATCGAATCAATCTCAAATACATCATAAATCCAAAATATTTCCTACTATTGGCCGATCAGTTGGGAGGAACTCAAATGTGACACTGACTAAATTGGAATTGTTACAGGCACATAGATATGTGCTGCTGAATAGTGAAATTGCAGATCCATTTATTGAAGATTTGAGGATAAAACAAAGAGACTAATGGCCGGCCGAACACAAAATGAGAAATATATAATGAATGATGTTAATAAAGAGCTTGTAGAATGGTTTGTATGACGTGTAAGTTCATAAATATTTCAATAAATACGAATATTAGTTTGACACATACTTTTTGTAAATCTAATAAAGTATATTTCTTTTTTCAGATCATAAATACGGATACTCAAGCAGAGGTTTCAGAAGATTTGAAGTTTCTTACTAGAGGTCCTCTAAAACAAGTTAGAAAGTTCGACACTTATAATGTGAATGGATTCAGATTTTGTACAGTCGATCGATAAGTGGGTTTGAAAACATAGAATAGTGGTATATTTACATTTGCTAAAGTGGAATACTATGGAAAGATGTATGATATTATTGAATTAAACTACCACGTGCATTTTTCTGTTGTTTTATTGAAATGAAAATGGGTCGATATTATTAGGGGTGTTAAAAGAGATTCCTTGCAATTTACTTCTGTGAACTTCTCTCGCTTGATCAATGTTGGTGATCGTGAACTGCATGATCCATATGTCTTAGCATCACAAGAAAAAATGGTATATTATGTGAATGATGTTGTCGATGAAGGGTGGAGTGTAGTTTCTCACGTAATACAAAAATATTTGTATGATATGGGTGATGAAGTGGAAAATTTGACCTCTAAAATTTAATTTAATCAACAACAGGTAGCAGAATTATTTGTCCATCGTGATATTGAAAATATTATTCTAGCAAGGATGAATGAAGTGGATGAAGCAATGGAGTGAGAAACTGACATTATTGAAGCAGAAAATGATTGTATGTACAATTATTATTTTATTCAACAACCACTTGTATCATTTCGGTATTCATTCATTATCATTGTTATATATATTTTGTCTGTTAGTACTGGGAATCTATTATCATTTTTAAATTTTTTTCTAGATAATTTTTTTGAAATATATATTCTGAACTTAATTTTATTTGATTAAATGACAGGAATGCCAAGGAGGAAGCGGTACACTATTTCATCTAGTTCTGTGACATATAACAATACATCTAGCTCCCCCCCCATGACATCTGAGGCACCAGCTGCCGACACCCCTGTACCATCTCCCCCTAACGCCACAGGGTTACCTGGCCAGATTCTAGGCCAGCTGGCAGAGGATCTCATTTACCTTACTATTTCATATGACGATTGGATACATATGCCTCCAAGCTGGAAAAATGATGTTTTTGATTCTCAAATAAAGGTAAATTTATTACATTATGGTGTAATTGAATGTCATGTTACATTATGGTTTAATTTAATGTCATTTAGTTTTCTAACTTTCATTGGTTTTAAGATTTATTATAAATATGCAACCGTATTAAATTTTCAATATAATGTTCTTACAGGTGACAGCAGAAAGTGGAGATAAAGGTGGAGAGGGTGACGATGCATCATCGGGCTGTGAGTAGTTGTATTGTTGATGTGTTGAACAAATATGGGAATAGTTGGTTTGTATACGTAAAATTTGTGGTACATAGTTTCCACCACACATTTTCATGTCCTAAAATTTCCTTGATTTCTCATGTTTCCTTTTATGAATTTTATTGATTTATGATGTATCTTTTTATGTCTTGATTTCTCAAGTGTGGTATAAATTATTCCATTTAGGCTTGTGTTTGAATTGATCGTTGAGATTTTGGTTGATGAGATTTGTAAGGGTGGTTATTTTTTTTTGTATGTGTTACCCTCTCGGAGAAAGCTAAGTTGGGATGTGGAATGTTGTATGGGATAAGACCTCACCCTAAGTGAGAGCATGGTAGTGTAAATAATGCACCACTTAATAGGTTAGTACAAAAGTATTCATATAATTAAAAGAAAAAATTATAATGTATGAAGAAAAATTTTACCCCTACTGCACAGAAGAAGGGTGAATAGTTAAAGAAAGAATCACCAAGAATAAACAAGTCTGAATTTACACTAATGTATATTGAGGAGGAAATTAACATATTATTCCTAAGTGGTATCACAAATTAAACCACATGATAAGAGGTGAATATTGATGGGATAACCCTCCTATGGAAGAGAAACCATGAAGAATGATGCAATAGTGTTTTATTTAAAGAAGAAACATGCACAAGTGTGATTAGTCTAACAATTTAGGTGGATCCCAAGCTAAAGAAGATGGAAAATATAAATAAAGTATATATAGGGACATTTATACAAGTGGATTTTCAAGGATAACAACTATTATCTCCTATAATAATGTTTTAAGTAAATGGTTATCTCACATAGACCAACCACATTCCTCTACATAAGGATTGATGGGAAGTATCCCCACTCCCCATTCACATTAAGTAAATGGTTATCTCACATAGAGTTTCAAATCTTTGAATCTGTATTTTAGAAGTTATGGTGACTTAGATAATCCTAATAAGATTCTAGTGGATAATATAGAGAAAAATCCAGTGTAATAAGTGTATTAACATAGGGGGAGTAGAGTCGATGAAGGTTTCCCCATGTGATAAAGGGGATATTTTGAAAGTAAATCTACATAAAAAAAAGGAAGAATATTTGGTAAAGATAACTCAACACTTTTTATTGTAAAATGAGGAGATAATGTAGTGAAAAGATTAATAAATAGACCTTTTCTATTTTGTTAACAAAGGGGTAGTAGGTTTAATTAATTATAAATATACTATTGATTATGGGTTAAGGTCTTGGAAAATATAAGATAGATTTATGGTGGTATTCTCGAGAAAATTTCAAGGGGAAGAATGTAGCAACTAGAGTGTTGTGTGTTGGATTTTTTGGGAATAAATATTTGTAAATAAATGCCGGATGGAAGTGTTGACATGGAGATACATGGAGACTTGGTTGAGAATGCATGGCATTGAAATATATGGCATGATAATATTAAAGAGTAATACATGGAATGAAAATATTAGAGTGTGATGATAAATATAGCTTCGATGGATGATTGATGAGGTGTATATAATTTATTCAATCTAAACATAACTTTGGTGGAAGAAAAATAATAAGAGAAGGCATGATGAATTTTGGTGAATAATGAACTAACCACACCCTTTTTGTGTCTTACTATGACATGTTATATTAATAAATGATGAGTATATAAGTGTTTTATGAATTTTGGAAGTCATTTATATCTAGCAATGATTTAGTTGGAAATAACCTAGATTTATATGTTGTGGTGTTTTAGAGGATAAAAATGGAGAGCTTTTCATATTGAATAAAATTATATCCTCATGGTTTAAGAGTGTTGGAGAAAAAAACGACATGTCAGTTATGATGCACTAGAAGATGTTTTTAAAATGGAAACACAAATATGGATGTTTTGTTATAGGAGATGGATTTAATGTTTTGAGGTGCTAAAATGGGATATTGAATACTATGAAAATAGTTTTAGAGGGTTTTATGAAGTGAAATAATAAAGTGGTCATGGTTGGATCACCTGATGAAAAATGGGGAGCTAATGGTGTAAATGGATGAAAAACATGGTGTTTTGGTGTTCACAATTTTTGGTAAGAAATAGGGAGGCCCATAATGGGTTTTTTAGAAGCATTTTCGGTTTGTATATGTGATTATGTGAAATGGAAAATATGAGTGTGAACCTCACATATGGTATTTTTGGTTTTATTTCCTAGGATGTTTCTTGTTGTCTGTTGGTATGTACAATATGGTATTTCTAGTTTGATTTGTTTTTCAGGGCAGTGGTTCAGCCAAAGCAGAATTTTTTTTTCTGGTCATCTTTTTTCAACGGTTTTAACCATCGTGAAATATTCAGTGGCGGCGGTTTAAATCGTCGCTAAACGGTGAAAAAACGCCGCTAAACGTCAATTTTTTTACGTTTAGAATCCGTTTTAACTGCCGCTAAATAGTTGCATCGTCGCTGCCTCATTCCGCGGCGGTTCTTGTGACTTCACATGTGGTTTTATGACTGCTGGATTTGAGTTTATTTGTGGCAGTTATAACCGCCACGAATAAAGTGATATCCAGGGCTCGTAAAAAACTGCGGCTAAACTCAGAAAAACCGCCGCGCAATGAGGCAACTAAGACTCTTTCCTTAAACCACTGCTAAACGGAAATAAACGCCGCTAATAGATTGGTGACGCCATATTAGGTAGAGGTTACTGTAAACTTCCGCCAAACAATGTAGTGGCGGTTTAAATCGCCGCCACACGCAAAACAAACCGCCGCTAAACGGCAATTCTGTTGTAGTGTGATTTAAAGATTCATTTTAAAGGTATAAAATATCATTTAATTTTAAATATTACCAACCATAAACTTTTTTATAAAAATATGTTTGAGTTTCAACTAGACTGAAAAAACATGCTCATAATCTACCTTACATAGTTCTTTATCTCCTAGTAACAAAAATTGAAGATAATATATTTCTCTAAAATTTCTAATTAATATTAATATAGGATTCTATTCTCTTTCCATTGATGAATGGAGTGATTAATTTTTCTTTGAAACCTCATAAGGAATCAAAATGTTTATTAAAGACTTACAGAGCACACATTAATATTATATAAAGTCTTAAATCATTTTCACCATCAAACATTTCTATTTAAAACATTTTACCATTACTAAAGTATTTGATTCTAATTGTTATGGGGTATTGTTGATACATGTGATATATCTTCCATACCCAATTTCCAGGAGCATTGGAAATATTAATTGTTTTTCGATTTTATTTTTTTAAATTGAAAAATATAGGAATAAAAAAAGAATAACACAAGGAATGAATCAAGATACCAGTCACTTATGAAAGAAAATAAAAAATTTAAAGAACATAAGTGTTCTACCTACTTCTCACCATGTTGTAACAATGTGCATAGCAAGAACACCTTTGTATACATCATTTATTATGAAAATAAAAACAAAATAGGAAATTATTATAATAAAAAACTAAAAATGTGAGAAGAGGAGAAACTACATAAGTTATAACCTTCATTAAACCATGTAAAAACAACCAATTATGCCATTATGTGTTTATTGGAGTTGGTGGCACTCTAAAAAATAGGAAATTAGCCACATGTTTTTGGATTAATTTGGAACAAACATCGCTAATTTTTAATTTATCCTTGTTTTCATAGAAACCTAGAGAATTTAGAAGTGTTTTATAGTCATAGTCTCATTTTAAAACAAGACTAGTTTTTTTAACCATGTTTATAAACATATCTAAACTAAATAAAAAATTAAAATCATATTATATATATATATTTATATATATATTTGATACATTATAAAATTTAACATGCATGTGTATTTTGTGTATTGTTTAATATAAAAAAATTAATAAATTTTAATTTTAATTTAGATAACATATGTGTGTGTAAAATTTTATAATATGACAAAAATTTCACATATTATCATAGAGATACATATACGTATAAAAAATTAAAAAACGTATAAAAAATTACAATTAATTAATTATAACTAAATAAAAGATTAATAATAAGTATAAATATATTAATTCATATATATATAGGCCTAGACTTATATATATTTCTAATATTAACTATAAATGTACATATAAATTTATATATTAATATACATACATAAATACAAAAAACATATATATATATACACATATATCGAAAATAGGTAACAAAGGAGAAAAATCCCTAATAAAATTACATAAAATCACAAAAATATGATGACTTGACTTTTAAATTTTTCTATCTTTATCATTTCATAAAAATACAAAGGAACTTCATCTATAAAAATAATGAAAACCTACCCACATCTTTGGTGGAAAGATAATAAGCTACAGAGTTATTCTCCCAAAAGGTGTGGATGATAATAAAGGTAAGGGAACAAATATCCTCCATACACCCTATACATTGTGGAAGTATCCCCCAAGATAGGTATATATGTTTTTTCATAATCACTTGAAAAATGAAATTAGATTCACATTCAATCCATACATATCTCCATTAGTGAATCTTATAAATTCTAACATCTTTGATAATAAAAATAATATCTAATTTAATTTCATATGTGTTGTCACAGAAATTTTGGACGCATCTAGTCATTTCCACATGGTGATGCAAGAATACACCTTAATAACCTGCCTCCCCTAGGTTCACCTTAAAAAATCCATTGGTGTAAACATTCACCAATCCTATAATTTTTCTTTACCCTTAAATGGTGATAGTACCCTTAACTTTTTGTAACTTAACTTTTTTCAAAGTCTACTGAAAAAAAATTGAAATCACTTATGGAATTGTCTGCAATCCATTCTATACCAGTGATGCCTCCCTAATGTGGTGATAAGATCCAACGTCACCTTTTTTACTGATGTATTTTTCTATTCAATTTTTATGTGGTTTATTTATTTTCATACATACCAGCATCCCTCTGAAATTTGAGCATGAATTACGTTCATTATCTTTCCAAAAATACTCACAGCTAGGAGAATATTCATAAGAACCTCCAGGATTCTAGGATAGAAGCTATATACTTTATGAAATTATAATGTAATTCTCCATGTTCTATTATAAAAAGGTAATTATATCTGAATATGATCTTATCCATTCATGATTTATCTTTAAATTAAATAAATATAAGAGGATTTAAATACATAATATTTTAGTTTTTCATAAATAGAAATTTTCCTATAAAAATTAATCCATGTGAGAGTTGATCTAGAAGACCAAATTCATGTTTTTTATTATTCTTGCACCACTATTGATTGATATTTTACACTACTAATTGTATTAAGGTAGTTTCATTTATTATTAAGAACTCTATTCATGATTGTTTCTTATATGATTGTATCCTCATTTGGTATAAAGGAATAATTATTAATTCCCAATTGAATAACATAAGGTAAGCCCTAAATTTTATTGAAAAATTCCTCCCTTATAAAGATTTCATGGTCAGTAGTAGAAAATGTATTTTCAACAATATTTCTAAAAAAATTCCAATCGATTTATCATTCTAAAACATGATTATAGAGTTCCTTTAAACATACCATATGGAGTGCAGCATTATGTTTGATTAATCCTCCCTTTTAATTTCATATATAGAGGAGTAAAAGTAGTAAATTTTCCAAACAATAATCTATTTTTAGGAAACTAAATTTATAAAATCCCATATGAAAAAATATATCATTAAATTGCTTCCACATAAAGTGTGACTAAAGATAAATATTTAATTCCTTCAAATTATTTATGCCCAAACCCCATGATCTAATGGTATATATTAGTCCTTCCAAGAAACTATCACTATTATATTTTCCAAAATATGGATACCCCCAAAAAAAATTGATATGTCATCTCAATATATTGAGTAATTCAGTGGGCCACTAATAAAACATAAAGTTGTACACATAATTAGAGAAAACCATAGTATTAACCAAGAAAATTATTATATCCATTTATAGATATTTACCATTCCATTTAACAAGTTAATCATTAATTGTTAAGGAATCATAAGATAAATAGATTACCTTATACCTTCTTTAGAGTATTAAAATTACAAATATATAAAAGGTAGATTTATATCCCTAATACAAACATAATTGAGAGTGAAATATTTCATAGCTATAGGAAATTTGTTTCCAAAATAAATAAATAATTTATCGCAGCGAATATATTATCATGAAACCCATTAATAATGCTTCAATATGATCATGATCAGTTTGATATTCCTTCTATGTTCCTAACTGAATAGAATAATATCATTATCGTAGAAAAAATTTAAAGGAGTTTTTAACCCTATTTCTAATTCTATCACCTTAATATTACACTCATTAACCATTTTAGTGATGTATCTGATGAGGTAACCCTCAGAAATACTAAAAATTATTTCATATAGGGGATCCTCTTATTTAATATCCTGGTTTCTTGAAAATTATCATTTTGGGGAGCCCTTTACAAGTATAGAAAACTTAACAAATGAGAAAACAATTCTCCCCTTATTAATTAGGTCATTAAAAAATAAAAAAACTTGGTTAAAATATTAAAGATAATGTCCCAAATAAAAGTATTGAAATTCATCCTAAAATATATTTTAAAATAAAAATTTCATTCTCTTTTGGATTTCCATATAAGGTTAACACACTCAGATGTAGTAATGATGCAATCCTGGATGATCTTTACCTTAATGAAACCAAATTGATTCAAGTCGACAATCAAGTAGGTCATCAACACAAGTCTGTTAGAAATCAATTTTCTAATAAAATTTTAGAGTGTTTTTGAAATATCCAAAGGTTTAATAAAATGATTATGGAAATAATTAACCAATTTTAGGATAAGGGAATGAAAGTTTGAAAAATTTACCACTTGGTTAGAAAAAATAATATAAAAATACATGAACAAATCTCTCAATATCATTGTGGATAACATCCAAAAATATGGAAAAAAATAAATTAGTGAATCCACCAAAATTCAAGGAACTAACCTCATTAATCTCAACAGTATATGTGGTTTTGAAATGAAATATATTATCCTATTCATATATGACTATTGAAACACATATTCTTCAACTTAAATATTTAGATTATTTTCCTCATTAAATAGATCTTTGTAATAAGAGAGAGTGTGATCAACTAATTCCACCCTTTCTTTAAATATATTTTCTCCAACCTAAAGTTAAAAGATAGGTTTGGAAGCCATTATTTCTCTTTGAAAATTGTTAAATAATGATGATTATGATCCCTTTTTTAACCACATAACCCTAAATAATTACTTTTGAATCTCATTCTTATTCCCCAATAAAGATTTAAGTTTCTTATTTGTGTCATCTTCCGTACAAAATTCCATTTCCTAAAAATAAATCTAAGTATTTTCTTCCATGGGTCAAGATAAATTATCCTCTTGGCCTTTGATATCCCCATACATGTTTTTCTATTCATATTTTTCAGTACTTTGATTTTGTTTTCAGATTATTTAATATCCATTTTATAGAAAGACGAAACATTAGAAAAGTTCACCTCTTTCCAAACCTTGTCAATAATCTCATTGCAATCAGGTTGTTTCACGTATAAATTAGTAAATATAAAATGGTGGATTTATTTCCTTAATACCAAAAACATTCACTAAGATGGGGTGATATTCTAAATTAAACATTGGAAGTGTTATTTTGTTCATAAGTATCCAAAGATACAGCACTAACAAAATATCTGTAAAGTTTATCGGAAACCATTATGATTTCATTCTTCATATATCAAGTGTATTTATCCTCAACAATATTAACTTCAAAAAGATCATTATTTTCAACAAACATGTTAAATTCAATGATTTAAATAGGATATTATATATATCCTATATTTTATTCATCTCTAGAATGGTATTAATGTCCCAAACTACCAGCTAGGGACCATCTAACTAGATTGTGGTGTCAAATTTATCCTTCCAAAAATATGTTCTACCTTGATACATATTCTTACCATAATTAAATGAGTAGTTTTTGGGTCATCCTGTATATTTAAAGTTAAAAGTGACCAACTGATCACCAGTACTATAAGAAAATGACTTTATTATATTGTTATGATTGAAAAAACATAAGTCTTTCACAATTGCATTAATAGAAATGATATTGATCTAGGAGTTACCAAGACTTTCAAAAACATTATTTTTCCTATAGCTATAACTATAAATTGGCTAATCAATACCCACTAATGTTGGTTTATGAATCAAAATATATATTATAATGTTTTTAGAATTATCATATGTTTCCATCCCCTGTTAATTCCAAAACTGTAAAACATTTTGATTATGATTTTCCTTTTTTCTGCCCACCTCCATCCTTCCTTTTAATATGAGAGGATTTTTTATTGCGTATTTATTTTACTATATTTATTCCAAACTATGAAAGTTCCATTTTCATGACATCCATCACACTCTAGCCCTAATTTCTCTACATCAATATTTTATTATTTATCATTTTTTCAATTTCACCAACACCTTATTTCATCAATTTTCATCAGTTTCACTTTCTAATTTAATAATCCCATCGATGTTCTTCAATTTAATAGTTTATTTCACCCGTTAAATTGATATTTTATTTATTTAAGCCTATTTATTTTCTTCATATAGTTTGTATTGATCGTGATTTTTAGAATTTGGATCCCTTGGGCTCCCATTAACTCTTTTATTCATATTTTAGACTAGAATTTTGACCCCTCATGATCTTTAAGGCTCATCCCAAGATCATTATCTTTATCCTACTTGGCTCTGACAACCAGGTAACTATACTCCAGATAAATTTTCTCCCTTTCTATATTTACATAATACTTCCCAATTCATTAAAATGTATCACATAACACTAAAACTACATCCTTATAATTTTCATTTATATCTCCAAATTTCTATAATTATGCCCCAATAAAAAAATTCCCTCCAATTTCCTCATCTTTAGCCTTTTGAGTCTTTAAATTTAAATTTTTCTTTTCCCATAAAGTTTTGTAAAATCAACCCCTTTATATTTACCTTAATAGAATAACTTTCCCCAATCACACTCCATATTTTTTATAGGGTATTTTATAGTATTTATCTTTTTTGAATTATCCCCTTTATTAATTTGTGAGTTTTCCAATTCCATTTCCTTTTATACTTCCTGGTTTTCAACTTTTTTAAATTTCATTTCACCATAAGAAAATTTGAGAACAACTATCACACCATATTATAGAAACAATAGAAATGGGGTACATACTCATATTCAATATTATATTATACATTAGGTTCATTGAAATCATATTGATAAATTCAAGTAGACTTGAGTCAATATTGGCATCCATTAGGATTCTAGTATAATATATCAACTCCCTTTCCACTATAGGTTGATCCATATTCAATGGAACTTCCATAAAAAATGAAATTACATTTAATATCTAGGGATTACATTATATCCAATTCAATACATGGAGCATGATCCATATCTATGAATTAGTAATTTTTTGAGTATATGGATTGAAATTGATATAACATTATATCAGCATAAAATAACCAATCTCGATATCTAAATTACCACACTCCCAATTCCTATTTACTTTTTCCCATGTTTTGGAATATAATATTGTAATAACCATTCATGAGATCAATCATCCTCCTATTCCTAATATTCCAAAGTTGAGAAGGTTTCATCCTCAACACAAATCTGTACTATGGATTATCCTATTTTTTTGAATATAATTCACCTAATATGAGAAAATTTTAAATGATCCAATATTGGTTGCAAATAATATTGGTCATCAACCATTAAATACATTCCATCATCAAATTTTATAACTCTTTCCTCATTTTATGGCATCCAAATTTTCAAATCCATTAGTTAATTTTGTAATCAAGACTATGTGAAGAATACCATTTTCCCTCACTAATTGAATTTCCAGTAATGGAATAGTCCTCCACTTCCATACCTTTACTATAATTCACCAATTCTCTCCATCTATAGATAATTTCCTCCATATTGCAGAAACAATTTGATGAATAAACATCTATTCATCAAGAAAGATGACGAATATTTTTTAAATCTTCATCATTTATATCTCTTAAAATCACCATATCAATCCATATATATACACATATATTTATAGTGGAAAAATCAGTTAGTACAACAGTGAGATGGAGATGAATCAATGTTTCATGTTTTTAAAAATTATTTTATTTTATAAATTAAACCCTTATGAACTATTAGCATATTTCTCTACTATAAAGAACTCTTTCTCTCATGTATGAAATAATAAAAATAATCAAGCAACAAACATGATTTTTTTATAAATTTCAATGACAATGTGATAAAAAAATCCTTTATAGGTTCAGATTGAGTTTTGAGACATGGATTATAACTAATATAAGTGTGATTGCAATACATGGGTAATGTATATCCTTGAATATTTATAATATGTTGAATGGATATCATAATTAAAGGGTAGGTGATGTCATCAAATGTTCACTATAATAGAAAATGAATAAAGTTGTTTATCATGGTAACATCAACTATTGAATATAAAGTCCTCACTTTTGATGAGTAAAATATTCAATGTGTTTCTAGATAATTATTTGTTAAATATATGGTCTTTTTATATAATTTCCTTAACTTCCAAAACAACTAAAGTGAAGTGACAGTAAATCATTCTTCCCCTCATGAGTTCAAAATGAACTACCCATCCACAAGAGAATATGTGCATAGAATGGAATTCTTCCTCCTTAGTAGTAAGTCTATAAATAAATAGTAGTAGAATTATCTTTCATATACCTCTCTATAAATAAAAATGTGTCACATTTCTAAGTTCCTTAAAATATCTCACGTCAATATAGAAGAAAATTAGTTTCTCTCAAAATTCTCAATCATACTTTTCTATCCTTCATATTTACCTTTTAAACTCTTAGGTACCACTAGAAAATAATTTCCATGATTTCTGGTATATTGAATTATACATTATTTTTAGTGTTCATACATTCATATTAAATCTATATATATATTTGTTTTAAAAATAATTCTAATGCCTCAGTTATAAAGATCTAAAAAATATAGGAATATCAAATCTTCATCTTATCCAAAAATCCCTCAAGTATTAGTTTAATGTCACATATTCATGAATCATGTAGAACCAAAAAAAATCTTATAGAATGGAGCTCCTCGTGATGTACATCTATCTACTTCTAGTATTAAGAGTCTCTAAAAATGTTCACTAAGTGTGGACTACAGATTAGTCCTCACCATATCAGTTCTCAAACTACACTTTTAATTAGATATACCATCGCCACTTCTATGACATGTTCTATAACACCATTTCTTGTAGAAAAATTATAATATCAACAAGTTATGTACTATGGTGTGCTCTTAAAAATCTTTCAATTTTGGAAAATTTATGACTCAAATGCATCTCTTAATCTCTCATAAATTGTAAAGTCATGAAAAACACTCAATACTATGGTGCGATGGTCAAAATATTTCTATTTCACAATATCCATATTTGTACCGTATTGTGGCATGGTACTCTTCTCATCCATTGTCAACATCTCCTTAAATTTCTATATAGTCACATTCTTTGGTGTTCTTTATTACCATGAAAATCTACACATGAATCAACATCTGATTTAATTTCCCAATTCATCAGATATAAAAGTTATATAAACTTATCAATTCCTGGGTTAACATATGACTTTAAAATTCTTATGATCTTGTGAATACATATGCTTATCATGTGGTAAAATTTTCTTACTATGACTAAAAAATCATAAAGTATTTTAAATACATAAAATTCAAATCAAATTAATATTTTTAATTATGATGATCACACATAAGTCTGGAATGATTTATCAAAGTCATATGATCTAAAATATTATGGTAAAGTCATATGATCCAAATTCATATGATCACACCTTTTCATAAAATCTAATATTAAAGTATAATGGTCTTAATTAAAGTCAGATGGTTATCCGAAGTGATATGATTACGTATGATTCTCATAAAAAAGTTATGTTATGATTAGTAAATTCAGGAACACTACTTCAGAATCATATGATATTTTATAAACTCTTATGTATCGAGAAAAGTTATACGCTACATTGAAGAGTTATATGATATGTGACTTTTTATTTTTCATCTTTAGCTCCAAAAATCTAGATATATTTAAATGAATTAGAATCTTCTAGAAACAAGTTATACTAGTTCTAAAATAAATAAAAACACTTCAAAATCTACCCAACGTATTTCTCATCAGGGTTAATAACAAATAAAAATTCTTCAAAAAATTCTAAGATTTCATAAAAATCCCCTTTTGTATTTTTTTTCAACCCATGAAAATATTTTTCAAAATCATTGTAAAAAAACTTCTCATCCAAGTGACACAAAATCATGGCATTTTTTAAAATATAAAAAACTTGTACACACACCATTGTTTAGAGTAGTTCCTTTGAGAGTACACTATATATCTGTGAAAAATAAATATTTTAGCAATGTTAACGTATTATACCTCATAATGAGGGAAATTTCCACTTGAAACAAAGCTCCTCCATTTCAAAAAACAATATAGCCACTCAATATTATGATACAAATGCACCTCCACCACCCATTACAAATCATATTTTAATAAAATATTTTTACACTTACTTCTCCCTCCTTTGAAAATATAATTCATGGTTTAGTGGGGGTTCTCCCAAAGAATATTAATGATTTGGGAGGGGATTAACACCCATGTTAAACCTCCAAAACTCAAATCTTTCCATAGGGACATCCTTAGGGAGAATATCGTCCAATTGGTCTTGAGTGGGAATAAATTCCATCTTTATGTCTCCATTAGTTAGCCTCTCTTTGATAAAATAAAATATTATATTAATATTCTTAGACCATGACTGTTTCATATTATTTTTATAAATTTCAATATCACTTTTATTATCAAAACAAATCATGAGGGGTATTTCAACTTTAACCGTATAATCATATAGTTATTCCTTCATCCAAATCATTTGAGTGTAAGAACTTGAAGAAATAACATATTGGGCCTAATTTGTACTTAGTGTGACTGAATTTTGTTTCTTATAGAGCCAACTCACACAAAAAACTCCCAAGAGGAAAATTCTTCCATAGGTGGACCTTTTATCACCACAATCACAAGACCAATCAACAACTATAAACCCGGATATATTAAACTTGTTTTTCTTATTATTAAGAAAACCATAACTCATATATCTTTTGATATTTTTTATTATTCCTTTGTCCAAAATAATATGTTTCTTTTATGAGTCACTCTAGTATCTAGCATAGAGACTCACAATATACATAATATATTTTTTGGAAGCTTGTAAATAATGAAGGATCACAATCATTCTTATGAATTCTCTTTTTTTCACACTCTCACCTTCAAAATATTTATAAAACTTAATTATCACTTGAATAGGTTTTGAAACTAAATTTTATTTAACCATTTCAATATTCTTCAACAATACTCAAGAATAATTCTCTTGGGATAATAAAATAAAATTTTCCCCTTTCATGACTTGTAAACCCAAGAAGTATCTCATCTTACCTAACATGGACAACAACAAAATTACTTCATTTAGTTAGATAATTCATGAAAATATTTTCCATGTAAACCTAAAAAATCATATGATCAACATATAAAATTAAAATAAGGGTAATTGTATTCACTTTATTGATATATAGATTATTTTCCACTTTCCCATTAATGAATCTTGACTCCTTCATGTAGTTTTCAAACAATGAATACAACTCCCTTGGGGACTGTTTTAAGATGTATAGTTCTTTCTTCAATTATCATACTATTATGCAATCATTATTAGGAATAAAATCTTTAGGTTTCTCAATATAAACCTATTCTTCAATATCTCCATTTTTTAAGAATATTTGAAATCCATTAGAGAAATGTTATACTGCCTATAGTCTGCCACAATGTGGAGAATCCTAATAGCTTCCGACAACAAAACTGTAAAAAAAATCTAAATAAACACCTTTACTTGATAGTATCCCTTGAATATTAGTTTTGATTTGTTACTAATAATTTTATCACTGGTCATTCGGCCTATTCATGAAATCTCACTTGGTTCGAATGAAATTTTTATCATCAGTTCTTGGAATAAGATCCCATTTTTAATTACATTGAATTTATATTATATCAAAATCAATAGCCTCATTCCAATAATAATGTTCAAATTATTATAAAACTAATTTAGTCTCAACTTGATAGATAATTGAAGTATTATTTTTAAACCTTAACCTTATTCTAGTTGGATCTTTTGTGTTCACATAAAATCTCATCTTTATTCAACAATGAAAAGTTCTAGACTATTATTCAATTATATTCTCAATATCCACATGTTTATTAAATAATTTTTATATATTCCTTTCAATATCAGTAGCCTCCTACTCATCATATGTCTAATCTTACATAACTTTAAAAATTAGTGGTTTAGATTTGGATTATACATCTCATTATTCTATAAAAGTTTACTTCTTTTCCTCATCTTTTTAATCAATAACTATTAAATATAAAGTATTAATTATAGGATTATATTCAATAATTTTCTCATCATAACATTAAAAACATTAAACATAAAAAATTCTATAATTTTTATGATTTCCCCACTTGAAAGATATCCAAAAAATATCATCATCATCCTTTTCATCAAACTTCCACAACTTTGAATTTTTAATTATTATAAAATAGGGACTAACAAGTAATCTGACATAGTCCACAGTGGGATTTATTTGGAACCTAATTTCATAGTAATTCATGTTATAATTTTTTTAGTCAATAAATATTCTAAATATGAATAGTATTCACATATCTTATCCCAAATAAAATTATGACGGGTCATATTATACTAGTATGTCTCTTCCAATATCAAAAAATAACTTATTATTTCTCTCAAAAACTCTATTTTTTTTGGTGTGTATGGAGTGAGATACTGGTATTTTATACCACATTTTTTAGAATAATATTCAGATTCTCTATTATTGAATTCCTTCAAACTATCAGATCTGAATTTCTTGATTCACATCCCCAACTCTTTCTCAATGTTTCTTCTAAAACATGTAGGCTTCCTTAGTATTATACCTTATAAAAAACATGTTGTTCATTATAGTATATACTTCATAAAATGTGATGAAATAAGGTCACATTGAGAGGACTTATTTATCATTATTCTTTATAAATATATGTGTATCAACACAACAGGCTTAGTGATCTGAATATCGTCTCTTTCATGACCCCCTTAAGTGATTTTACCTTTTTGGCATGTCTCAAAAACTTCATCACTTTATCTTTTATTGTAAAAAATTACCTAACCACATCATCCTTGGAAATATTACTCAAATATCTCTGATAAAGATAACTGAACCTTATATACCATAATTTATTTTCATATTTTCAACTCAAGTAACAATGTAATTTTAAATCTCTAATATGAAAAGGTTTACAACTAGTTCTTTCACCGGAAGTAAAAATATTCCCATATTTGATTCTACTTATGAGACAAATATTTCTCCTAAAATTAACCTCATTTCCATCATCATGAATCTAAACAACACAAAACCTGTTATGTTTTATCCCATCAAAAAATATTTTTTTATTTAAATTTTTTGCCTCCAATTAAGAAGTTCCAATGTCTTTAATATTCATAGAGATTTCATTACCAAAATTCACTACAATAGTACCAAGATTTAAAATATTTTCATGGATTTTTTATATTCAGTCATGTGTGATGAGAATCCATTTTCAAGGATCCAAGTATTTCTCTCCTTGCAAGTTTTGATATCCACTTAAACAATGAGTACCTTTTCATCCTTGACTTCATATTACTTCTTACTTTAATTAGTCATATTTTTCTTAATAGGAATCATCGAAAAATATTTAAATACATGAAAAAATGTATCATTTCATCCCTATATTTACTCAATATAATCAAAACATTAAATTTTGGTACAAAAATAAAGATTCTTTTGTATATTTTTTAAAGAATCATGCCTCTTTTGGTCACTCTCTACTAATTTAACTGTAGTGGAATTCATCTAAATATTTTTCTCAACCCATGTTTTCCAAGAATTGTTCATGGAACCTATACTCCTAAGTTGTATTGATTTAATATTTTCATATTTAACAAGTCTATAAATTACTTTATAATACATATAACTTTTCTAAGCACTTTGATATAAACCAGCCTTTACTTTAGCAACCATTTAATAATAAATAACCAATTTTAAAAGGTTCATCATATACTTAAGAAACCTTTATAGATACTTCTTGTGGTATTATTCTAGAGTATCCATGTTTTATCTAATTCTTTTATAACTCTTTCTTGTTTATCAACTTTCACCTTGAGAAGTTTAATATCCATAATGTATTCATTTTCCTTATTGTGAAGCTCTTCTTATAACTTCATTTACACTATAAATATCCTTCTTGAAATTGTTAACATCCTTCTTGATCCTAGTGTTACATCAATAAATAATTCAAATTATGTCCTTAATATGTGAATGATGTAGTCTTCATCTCATTCTTCTCATCGGTTGGATCTTTCTTATTTTATTTTAAAATGTTTCATAAAGTTAGTATATTATATATGTGATATTTATAATGAATTTATGATTCTTTATGTTTTATATATAACATATATTTATGCTTTTCATTTTTTCAACTATGATAACTTCATTTTTGGAAGTGTAGATTGTCGCCTCCTCTAAGCGATGTGATTTGTTCACACATAGGATGGGATGTATTAAGGACATGTTTATTAAATGTATATGATCTATATTACATAATAATTATACTATAATGATATTATATAAATATATATTTAATTTTATTTATTTATTTCAATTAGATAATAATATAGAATAAGCATTCATGCGTACATATGGCCTACCGCCTCCATAAATAGTGTATTTTTTAACAATTCTATCTTATATAGATTATTATAAATATATATATAATGAATATATATTATATTTATACCATTTTTTACATTATTTAAATAATTTAATCATGATTTAAGTAAGATGATCAAGAATAATAAGTCAAAACATATATGAAAAATAAAGCAGATATTACCTAAAACGTAACATTAACATGGAGTTGTTAATAAACAGGTAATATAAAGTCATAAAAAATATTATATGGTATTACATATATTAATATGGTTATTTTTTAGATTTATAATAAACTTATATTAATTATACCTGATATTTTAACATGTATGAAGAAATTTAAGACTTAATACAAGTGAATTTCATCTAACTTTTTATTTTCATGAGATACATGTCTTATTCACCACTCATTTCTCTTGTGTGGTGTGTCTACTTTCCATGGATGTATTGTATTATTCATATACATAATGTTTTGGGTATTATCATATCCATTTTATGAACTTTATCTAATGTTTATTATGTTTCAAAAGTTACTAAATTGGTAAAGTAATTTTATCTCAGTGTTCATTATTTGAGACACATTTCAAGCTATGCACCAATATTTTTATTTGAGGGGTATATAATGACTTTGACATGATTATATCATAAATATAATTATTTTAATTATATTTCAATATTTATTTAATTTTATTCTTTCTATTTTATTATGATTTAATGTTACCAAATTGGTAATAGTTAATAGGTTTAATCTCATTGTTTATTTATATTTCTTAGGATTATGCTTCTATTGGTGAAATATTGTGATCCATATCTCAAGAAATATTATTAATTTTATTACCATATGTATTTGAATGTTATATCCAATTAATGTTTCCATTTTTCAACTCTTTGGTACTTAATATAATTAGGGAAAAAAATATGAAAATCAAACTTTATTTCTCCTTTCGGTTAGAAATCTGTGTTCCTTCATAATTGGGTTTTTTAAAAAAATGTTTTCAAAAATGTTTTAATATTATACTATGGCGTTCAAAGGAAATTTTTACACATGTATCACCATTTTAAAAAATGGTTTTAAAATTAATATTCTTTTTATTTTCCAATCAATTCACTTTTCTAAACATTTATGGTTCAAAGGGAATGTTCAGCATGTGTGGACCTACCCACTACCATGAATGTCACTTCCTTGATGCTACCATTGTAAGTTTACAAAGTTATTTTTTAAAAAAGAAATCATTTTCTTAATATTATGAAAATTTTATGATTTTAAAATGGTTTTCAAAGAAAAATGGTTTCCACAAATTCTTTTATGTTAAGAAATGTTTTAAATGGTTTTTAATGATTCCTTTACATGTTTTACAAAAGGTTGTTTTCAAAAAAAGGATTTCAAAGATCCTAAATATTTTTTATATATTTTTATATTATTTTCAAGGAAAAAAATTTCCAAATGATTTCAAGATTCTTTTATTGGTTTTCAAAGTATTTTAAAAGAAAATGGTTTTCTAAAAGTTTTATGTTTTAAAAATAATTTTTCAAAGAAGAAAGGATATTTTCTTCAAGAAATAATTTTAAAATGTATCTCAAAATAATTTCCCATATATGATGACATATGTTGATGTTATTCATGCCTTTCTGGGAAATTATCTAAAGGTTCCATTCATATTCTCTCTCTAAAAGGTTTATGTTTTGATGGCATGATGTTTAAGAAAACACATTTCTCTTTAACATATTATAGGTATATGAAACTCATTCCTCTTCCACATGTTATATGTTTATGAATATTGCTCCCTAACCATAGTTTATATTCTTATGAAACCCATTTCTCTTCAGTGGGATATACCATGATAAATTCTTATGAAAATTGCTTCTTTTATGGGTTATTCTAGAATTAAATGATTATGAAACCCATATATTTTCCATAGGTTATGATATGAGTAAATTTTTATGATACCCATTTCATTTCATGGGTTATGATATGATATCTTTTTATGGTTTATGATATGATATAAGTTTTATTATCTAGTGGAACATGTATGTATGAGTTTATTATGTGATGGGTGGGACCTATATATCCCTTCAATGCATTGGGTAATGATAGATGACTCATGAGTATAAATCTTAAGTGTGAACCTGATTAAATGTTCACAATTTTATGCATGGATATGGTTTCATGTCCTTATGTTTATGTGTGAACCTGATTACATGTTCAAAATTTTATGAGTGAACATTATTATGTGTTGATAATGTTATGCATGAACCTGATTACATTTTCACAGTGTTATGAATAGACATAGTTTCATGTCCATGAGTTATGCATGAACCTGATTACATGTTCACAATGTTATGCATAAACCTAATTAAATGTTCACAACCTTATGCGTAGACCTAGTTTCATGTCCAAAAGTCTACTTAAGGTCCTGATTTCATGTCCTTAACTTAATGATTTAACTTATTTATACTTATACATGTTCATGATGTTATATATTGATGCGTAACCCATTACTCCATGTTGTATTCATATGTTATGATTTCATAGATTATGTTACTGATTATCATATGATTCATGTCTTATGAACTACTAATATTTATGCCATGATTCATGTTTACAATCTTCGATATACAGATTATGATATTCTAATCATATTATCATGTTCTCATACCATTATGTTCATGTTATGTTTACATCTTTCCTTTATTTACCCTTAATGAGAATTTGATATCACCACTTTATTATGTTTCCTTTCACCAGGTTATGTAGAAAGGTTTTTAAGTAGAGTTACTAAGGGGTAATATATGTGTGGGAAACATTGAAGATCTATCATTGGGTTAAAATATTGTTTTTTCATGTTTCTAAAATCACTAAACTGATATGATCTTTGGGAATCCATTTTTGTAATGCATTAGGTATTCTTAAAAAATGATGTAATGTCTATATAAGCTAAGACTGGTTTTTTATAGTTGGTATTAGTGAAAAGGTCTATTTAACCTTGGGAAACTAGGATAATAAAACTTTATTAAGATCCCTAGGGATGTTTCTAAAGATATGTCTAGGGATGTCTCCAAAGATAAGTCTAAGGATAAATAAAAGTATAATAAAAAGTCCCACAATGTTAGTAAAGGATTAAAAGAGTGGTTTCTGATAAATACATCCATTTATAGATTCTACAAGTAGATGTGGTTATGGAATTTATTTACCTAGGATTAATAACTCTAACAAGGTGCATCGGGCCTGACTAGAGTGTAACCTGGTACATGAAAATGGTCCTTACTATGCACCTAGTTTGACACTTTCAGGGGATATTCTTTGGGAATTCACAAACTCTTTATAAACCATCATGGTGTATTTAAATAAAATATGAATATGAATATCCTAGGATAAACCTATGTTTTCATATATTAAATAATTAGTTGTCCAAATTTAGACATCATATTTTGGATTTTTAATGATTATATGGTTTTCCATTATGATAAATGTTTCTCGCACTATGATTTATGGTTTTAGTCAATGGAGGGTACTAAAAGAAACATGGTTAACATTTAAGGTTTCATATATGGAAATTATGGGAATTATACAAATCAATTTCCTAAGTGGAAATCTCATGAAGATAATGAGGAAGGTGGTATGATTATTGGTTATACTTATGAATTTAAAGAGACCAAAACTAACATGTGAAAGGTATGGGATGTTATTACGATATTTTTTACATTACACATAAGAATAATTATTGGATTGAGGTTAAGGAACCTTAATACATTATTGATATTTTATATTCTTGGAATGTCTTATTGAGGGATAAGATGATGAATCCTAAGTAATGGTTTAAGAATAAAGTTAGATAATTGAAGTGTATATGTTTTGGAATTCAAAGATCATGTAATATGAATCATGAAATATGTAATTATTTGTAGTATAAGTTTTTCATTAAGGATTGAAAAGGATATTTTGAATGGTGATGGAGACTTAGAAAAGTGACTTAATGGAGAGGTGATATTTTTAATTAGGGGAAAGTAACCCTTAATGTGTCCCTGATGTTGAAAAAATCCGGTTTATCTTTGATAAAGAGATGATTGAGTTGGAAAAAGTAAATTTGATAGTATTGATAACCTTAAAACCGATTAAGGATTTTTTGAATAAGTGGATTATGTTATCATGAATGATGTTTAAAACTTCATGTATTTAAGTAATATGTCCCATAATCTTTGGAATAAGGAATCATTCATGTTTTTGGAAAGGATTTATTTTAATTCAAGTTATCAACATGTTTCAAGATAATATAAAATGAGGGTATTAAAATGTTTGTAATGTGACAACAAAGAGATTATTTATTATATATGGGGGATCAATGTTAAAATAATTTCATGAATTTATTTATAATGTTTTGTATTTTAATATTCTATAAGAGTTACAATGTTATCCTTTTATATAAAGTCTTAAGTTAAACTTTAGATGAATTTTGTGAGCTTAAAGTAAAATCTCACCATAAAAGGATTTATGCATATTCGATAACTTTTGATAACCTTTTTGTTGTGATAAAGACATATAGAATGAACTATCATTCTACTAATGGATCTCATGGTATATTAGTTATTCAGGAATGATATATTCACCATAATTCCCTAGAGTAAGAGATGAAGTTGAAATTTATCAAGGAACAACAAAGGGTTAGGTTTTCCTGAAATCATGCATGTATACCTTTGCATGAAAATTCTTCAACTTTAGGAAAATGATCTTGAATTAAAATTTTATCCAAATACCTTAATTTTTGTTTAACGATTGGACTTTTAAATCAATATATATTTATGAAATTAAGGTCCTTAACTTTCCAATTATCATTCAATTTTTTTTATTGATGACCTTAATCACTATAAAAAAATATTTATGATTTTCCTCTATATTCAATATTCACTCCCAACCTATGTTATCCTACATGGAAACCTAGTCATAAATTACTTGGGTAACCTTTACAGTTCCAAATTTACCTTTTAAAATAGAGTTTTTGTATTATTTTTTACTATGTAATTTTATATGAAAGAAAATTTCATGTATTAAACCATTAATAACCTCGATGCCTTTTGATGGTGAATTCATGTTAGGTGAGTAGAATGTAACACCCTGTGATTTTAGGAAATGTTTTTTTCAAATTTATTTAATCTATTTGATATTTATAATTTCAAACAACATTGAAAATAGTTTTTTATATATTAAATAACTAATTCATACTTTTTTATACCCTACACCAAGGTAAGCTTTCACTACACGCAACACTGACTTGGCTTATGTTACATGCAACACTGAGTTTCTACGAAACAAAACTTTATTATTATAATTATTTAACAGATATACATATAAACTAACCATTAAAATTAGTAATATGGATAGTAAAAATTAATTTTTAAATTTTATTTTATTTTTAATTAAATAAAACATATTTATAATGAAACATATAATTTTGGGTAAAGTCTTTATACGTTTAAAAATATTATTTTCTTAAAGGAACTGCTTTTTATGTCCTTATGTGAAAAACAATAAAATTAATTTTATACACACATATAAATTTAATTTCATAAAATAAACTTCATTTGAATTCATAATTTTATAATTATCTTCAGGTTAATTTTTTGGACTTTTCTAATAAACTTCATTTTTAGATGAATAATGAAAAATATTGAATTTTAATTCAGAACTACTTTTTATTATAATTTATTTATATAGTTACATTATATTTTAAGTTTGTTATAAAGTAATAATAGATCAATTATACATATATAAATCCCATTTACTTCATTGGAATCATTTTTATATTGAATTTGGATATAAAATTTTAATGAACTTTTGAACATTCTCACTTTAAAAACTCGCTTTCTTACCACCTATGCCTGATTAGAATTAAACTTAATTTTACTACTTCTATGAATTTAATTTAAAATAATATAAATTTATTTATTTAATAAGTATTATATTTATATTTTAATAAGATAAACTTAATTTTTTACCAAAAATATTAGTGAAAGTGATTAAAATTAATTACACCGATTAATGTAAAATTAAGTTTAACAAGTGACTAAACCATAAAATTAAGGGACAAAATGACCTAAAAACTTTTCCAACAACCATTTAATGAAAATATTATTTCCATAATCCCTAAATTATTTATTTTATTGGTGTTTTATGAATATTTTTACGTAAAAATGATGGTATGCCTAACTTGTTTTCAAAAATGTCAAGTGTGTCCCCTCCCTCCACTATATAAAGGCACTGAACCCTACCACTTATTCACACATTAAATCAAAATTGGCTCATAAAATATCTTCCTTTATAAATCCTCAATATCCATCCCCTAAACCTATAATACTAACCTTGTGAATAATCTATTCAAGTAATCCCTTTAGTTTAAACCAAAAGGAGTTACCAGAATAAGAGGTAACATCCTTCCTCAAGCTCTTTAATTTATTTTCATTCCCCACCACCTCCATTATTCTAATTATATGATTATATAATAAAACCAGTATCCTAAATATAATGAGATTTTTTTATTCGAAGTTTTATACCAACATTTTCACACACTTCCATCTAATGGGTAATGAAAATATTGTTCTTGTGTATAGAGAACTACCACCTCATGAAACGATGTTGTTTTTTCCCTTTACCATATTTCATGGTTGAGAATTATGATATCCATAGTTTTAATATATTATATATTTTATATTTATAATTTCTTTATTATTTTTAAATTTTTATATAAAACATAGCTTTATGTTTTTCAATTTTTTCACTAGGATAACTTCATTTGTGGAAGTGTGGACTACCACCTCCTCTCAGCAATGTGATTCGTTCACAAATTGCATGGGATATATTAAAGATGTGTTTAGTAAACATATAGGATCTATATTACATAATAATTTTACTATAATAATATATATATATATATATCATTTACATTCTTTTTTTCAATACGATAATAAAATGGAATCAACATTCATACGTACGTATGGCCTAGCATCTCCATTATCGGTGTATTTAGATTAATATTTCTATATTATATAGACTATTATAAATATATATATAATTAATATATATGATATTTATACCATATTTTAAATTATTTAAATATGTTAATCCTGATCTAATTAAGAGGATAATGAATAACAACTCAAAGCATATACGAAAATAAATAGGATATTACTTGAAACATAACATTAACATGGAAATGTTAATAAATGGGTAATATAAAGTCATAAAAAAATATTATATGGTATTATATATAATAATATGGTTCTTTTTTTATGCATAATAAACTAATATTTATATATAGTATTTTTGAACATGTATAAAGAAATTCAATACTTAAGGTTCGGTGATTTCTTCTCACTTTTTATTTTCGTGAGATACATGACTTATTTACCACTAATTTATTTTTTTGGGTGTGTATACTTCACATGGATGTATTATATGATTAATATAATTAAACATATTGGTATTCACATATAAATTTTATGATATTTTTTTCAAGGGTTTTATGTTTCAAAAGTTACCAAATCGGTTTGTCTCAATTTTCTATCTTTGAGACACATGCCATGTTATGCACCTATATTTTTTCTATGAGGCGTATATACTTCTCTTCACATGATTATATCATTAATATCGTTATTTTAATGATAGATCAAGATTTATTTAATGTTATTATTTCCATTTTACTATGATTTAAGGTTACCATAGTGGTAATAGTTTATAAATTCAATATCATGGTTTATAGAGATTATATACAATTATGCTTCCATTAATAAACTTTTATGATCAATATATCAATAAATCTCATTAATTTTATTACCCTATGAATATGAATTGTATTTAAAAGTAATTTAACTATTTATATACTCTTTATTACTTAAAATTACTAAGAAAATGTTTTTATGAAAATATGACTTCATTTCTCCTTTCTGTCAGAAATCTGTGTTCTTTCAAAATCATGCTTTTTGAAAAAATGATTTCAAAAATGTATTACTATTATCCTATGATGTTCAAATGAAATGTTAATCCATGTATCACCTTTTTAATAAAAGTTTTAAAAATTAATCTTCTTGTCTTTTTCCAATCCAGGCACTTTTCTGAACAATTAAGGTGAAAAAAGAAAGTTCAGCAGGTACAGACCTAATTGTTTTCACGACCATCATTTTCTTGATGATTATTTTTTAATTTTACAAAGTTTTTTTTAAGAAGTTTTTTTCCTAATTTTCTATAAATTGGTTATTTTTAAAATGGTTTTTAACGAAACGGTGTTTCCAAAAATTGTTTTATGTTAAGAAATGTTTTAAATGATTTTTAAAGATTTATATACATGTTTTCAAAAAGGTTTTTATTAAAAGAAAAGGATTTCAATTATCGCAAAGATTCATTTACATGTTTTAAAATTATTTTCAAGGAAAAGGTTTTCAAAATGATTTCAATCTTCTTTTATAAGTTTTAAAATTATTTTTAAAGAAAATTTTTTTCAAAAGTTTTTATGTTTTAAAAATACTTTTCAAAGAAGAAAGGATATTTTCCTCAAGGAATGTTTTTAAAACATATCTAAAAATTATTTTACATATAATATGACATCTATTGATGTTAATAATGCCTTTATAGGAAAGTATACAAAGGTTGCACTTATATTATTTCTCTGAATGGATTATTTTTTGATGACATGATATTTATGAAAACCCATTTCTCTTTCACAGGTTATGTGTATATGAAACCCATTACTCTTCCATAGGTTATATATTTATGAAACCTATTCCTCATCCATAGGTTATACACTTATGAAACCTTTTTATCTTTAACGGGTTATACCATGATAAATTATTATGAAACCTACATCCTTTCATGGGTTATTCTAGGATGAAATTGTTATTAAACCTATATATTTTCTATAGGTATTGATATGATTAAATGTTTATGATACCCATTTCATTTCATGGGTTATGAAATGATCATTTTTTATGGTTCATGATATGATGCAAGTTTTGCAATCTTTTTTCACATGTTTGTATGAGTTTGATATGTGATGGGTGGGACCTATCTCTCCCTCCAATGAATTTGATCACGATGGATGAAACATGAGTATAAATGTTTTGCGTCAACCTAATTACATGTTCACAATGTTATGCATGGACCAAGTTTCATGTCTATAAGTTTATGTGTTAACCTGATTACATGTTAAAAATGTTATGAGTGAACCTTATTATGTGGTCATAATGTTACCTGTGAACCTGATTACATGTTCATAATGTTATGTAAGGACTCAGTTGCATGTTTATAAGTTATGCCTGAACCTGATTATATGTTCAAAATATTATATTTAAACTTGATTGCATGTTCAAAAGCTTATGTGTGGACCTGGTTTCATTTCCATAAGTCTACACAAGGGCCTGATTTCTTTGTCCTTAACTTAATGGGTGAACCTCTTTCTACGTATACATGTTCATGATGTTATATGTTGATTTGTATTCCAAAATTCCATTTCTTATTTATATATTATTCTTTTATGTATTATGTTCTAGATTATCTTATGATTCATGTCTTATTAACTACTAATTTTTTTCTGTGATTCATGTTTATTATCTTTCATATTCAGGGTTTGGTCTTTTAATGATATTATAATGTTCTCATGCCCTTATATTAATGTTATGATTCTGTCATTCCTTTATTCAACCTTACGGATCATTCAATCTCACCCCTTTATAATGTTTCCTTTTCCCATGTTGTGAATAAAGGTTTTTAAGTAGAATTACCAATGGGGGGTATCTTTGTGTGAAAAATTGAAGATATTTCACTGAGTTGGAAGATTTTTTTTCCACGATTCCAAAGTCACTAAACTAATATGGTCTTTAGGAATCTATTTTGGTAATGTATTATGTATTCTGCAAAAACGAAGTAATTTCTATGTACATTAAGACTGGTTTGTTATATATTTTATTTTTCATACCCAATCCAGGTTGTGGATAAAAAATTATTTTATATATTCTACATACTAGTAGGTGATTTCTATGTGGAGAGGATTAAGTATCAGCTTGAGATTGAATATATTATATTCATTCAGCTATGTTTTTTATTTTTTTTATTTCTAATATTTAAACTGAATCTATTATTAAACTATAAAATAAACCACAAATTTTATAGTTCGTCTTAATTAGTTTTTAAATAAGGTTTTGGTTAAGTAAATTGATTTCAAAAGTCAAAAGAGTTTTCATAATTGTTTTAACTGTGACTTAATAAATATTTTAGAAATATTTTAAAATATCAGAATTTAAATCAATCTAATATTTTTATTAAATAGGTTTTTTCAATTAATTTAGTGGTTTTATTTAAATATATTTTAGATATAAATTTTTATTGGCTACTCAATTAACCCCCCCACTTGAGATACTCACTTTGACCAACATTTGATATCAACTAATTTTAAAGTATTTTCAATGGTGATTTTAGTTGTGTTTTAATGATCCTAAATTTATGTTGATTATAAATTTAGTTCCATAAATGGATAATAGACAATAATTTTCTTCTATTAACATAAATCCTTTATTTAATGTTTATAAAAATTCTCATAGTAAGATAAATCTGATAATGCATATAGAAATAATGGGTTTTTAGATTTGGACTATTATAGAGGATAAGTACAAAATGCCTAAGACTGTTAGGAAGACATGGGATGATGCAACCAAACATTCTAATAAAAAAAATTGAAAATCCATGATTTCTTTGTCATATGATTTAGATGATGAATAAATCATTAAAATATCTTCTTGTAAAATTGCTTATGAAATTTGGTATACAATAGATGTTTCTCATGAAGGAACTATTAATGTTTAAATAATGAGATTAAACACTTACACAATTAAATATGATACATTTAAGATGAAACCTGTTGAGATGATTTCTAATATCTATTCCTCGTGTAATGATATAGTAAATAGAATGAGCTCTTTGGAAAATCTAGTGTCAAATAAGGACCAAATCATGAGACAACTTAGATGTCTTCTAAAGATATGGAGAGGGGAATCTGGGTTAATAAGGGAATCATGTGCTATTAGTAAACTAAATTTCATGTAATTGATTGGGAAGTTGATGATGTATAAGTAATAACATTAGGTCAATAAATAATAATATGACTAACAAAAACAAAAATCATGTTCCTTCAAGTCTATTGCATCCAAATCTAAGAAGAAAGAAAAAGTACAAGTTCAAAGCTCCAATGATAATGAATCACCATCAGACAGTGATCAGGAAATAGACCATTTGGACATAAGATTTAGGAATTAATATAATAAGAATAAATTCTTCAGGAATTTAATTTATAAAGGAAATTATGACAATAAGGGAACTAGTAAAAAGAACTTGAAAAGAGATGACAACTCAAATGAGTTTATTTTTTGTGAAAGTAAGTTAAAATTGCATGTTAATACTGACTATCCTAAATTGAAATACAAAAATAAGTATGAGGGAAATCATAGAAAATATATGAAATCTATGAAATCCATAAGGAGTGCCTCTTAGGGAAACTCTAGTGACTCTAACTCAGCTCATTAAGAGAAAATTGATGGAGAAAAAATGTGATTCATGAAAATTGTTTATGAGGTACCTATTGTATCATATGTACTTAATTATGATCATTTTGAAAATAAAAATGATGATGATATTTCTAAAGAATATATGTTTTAGTAATAAAATATTCTTGAGGATACTTTTAATGATATTATAGATAAATACAAAATTATGAATAAAAATTATCTTTTATCTATTAAAATTAAAACTGATCTCACTTTAAAAAAAGAGAAAAATGATCAATTATTAATAGAAAATACTGAACTGAAATTTTCAAATGATCAACTAAATAAATATTTATAAATATTTACAAATTTAAGAGAAACACTTACTCAAATTCTAGGAAAATAAATTTCATAATTATTCTAGGTTACCAACCTGGGTGGAGAAGAGTTGTTAAGATCACTTTTGTTCCTGATTCTAATTATAGTGATTATACTACTAGTTATTTTTCAAATAGACCAAATAAGGTTTTTATTTTGAAGATTTTACAATATTATTATATGAAACCTATCGATAAAATATTATTTCCTAAATCCATAATTACTAACATATCTAGGACTAACAAAATCTACGTACCAAAATCATTATTAGTATAAACATTGTTTTGTAGGAAAGTTTTTTGAAGAGATCCTACAAAAATATATGGTACTTGGACAGTGGTTGTTCTAGGAATATGAAAATATACTACTTTAGTTTCAAGAGACTCGTAACGGTTGATGGTATTCAAGTCACCATTGGTGGAAATGATAAAGGAAACACCATTGAACTTGTCCAAATTGGTATCACATGTTCAGTTTTAATTTCTAAAGTTATTTTTAATGATGGTTTAAAATAAAATCTTTTTAGCATCTCACAATTATGTGATGATGTTTTTTATATGAAGTTTGAAAAAAAAATTGTAATATTTTTAATTGAAAAAGGATTTAGTGTTTACTTCTTTAAAAATGAAAATGTTTATGTTGTTAATATTTATTATTTGATTTCTCAAAAAATTTCTTCCATGAGTTCCTTTTATAGAGGATCTTGGATTTGGTATAGGATACTTTGACACTGTAGAATTCACTCACATAGAAATATTACTCAGAAACTGTTAGTTGGGGATATAACAAAACTTTAATTCCTAAATGACAATGTATGTAACCCTTATAAAAAACAGAAACAAAACAAGATTTCTTTTTAATTAAAAAAATAAGTTTCAAATTCTCAACCTCTAGAGTTGGTCCAAATGGACTTATTTGGAATTTCCAGAGTTTCTAGTTTAAATGGGAAGCACTATGTCTATGTACTTGTAGATTTATTTTCTCGTTATACTTGGGTATTATTTTTAGCTCAAAAGAGTGAAGTTTCTTCCTTTTTTACCAAGTATGCTGAATATATTGAAAAACTAAGTGAATTTAGAATTAATACCTTGAGAAGTAACCATGGTTGTAAGTTTGAAAATCAAGACTTTTAATCTTTTTTCTAACAAAATGACTATAGTCATAACTTATCTTCTCCTATGACCCCTTAGTAGAGTAGATTTGTACAATGGAGAAATATAATACTTAAAGATATAACCCTTACTATGATTAATGAATATGACTTACCTCTATACTTTTGGGAAGAATTTTTAAATATAGCCTTCTATATAATTAAAAAAGTATTAATTAGACCTATTTTGAAGAAAACTCCTTATTAACATTGGAATAATAGAAATCATAAGGATAAATAATTTATTGTTTTTGGATACAAACTCGTTATTCTTAACACTAAAGATAATATTTAAAAGTTTTCTTCCAAAAGTGATTATGTAATTTTCTAAGTTATTATACATATAGTAAAACCTATAGAGTTTTTAATAAAATAATGAAGCCTATGGAAGATTTATTTCATGTCAAGTTTGATGGGATAGGTCTACATGAACCTAAAACCTCTTCAAAATCTTAAGGATGATTTATCCAATTTGAACTTAAATTCCAAACCTTCTGATTCTGCTATAAAACATGAAAAAAACATTCAATTCTGAGGAACATCAATTTCCTAAACCTGAACCTATAAATGACCCTAAGGTGATTAGACCTTATTTTTCTATAGGTATTCGGACTCTTAAATACTATCCTTTAATTATATTTTTGGAGACTTATATAGAGGATTTCAAACTAGATCTTCTATATGAAAACAAGTTGAACATCAAGTAGTCTTGTCACATCTTGAACCTATGAACATCACAGATCCAATAAATGATGAATTTTGGGTAATGGCTATGCAAGAAGAACATAATCAATTTGAAAAAAATTGATAACTTGTTGGAAGACCCAATGAAACCATGACTGTAGTCACTAAATGTGTGTTTAGAAACAAGGATGATCAATCTAGAACAATAGTGAGGAATAAGGCTAGATTTGTTTTACAGGAGTATAATTGAGAAGAGGGTATAGGCTATTAAGAATCATTTTCACTTGTAGCTAGGATTGAATCCATTAGAATATTAATTTACTATCTATCACATCTATATTTTAAACGTTATCAAATGGATGTCAAAAGTGAATTCATAAATGGGTATATAGTTGAGGATTTTTTTGTTGAACAACCCCCTAGATTTCAAAACGTTCATTTTCTAAATCATTTTTTAAATTAATAAAAGATTTAAAAGGTTTAAAATAATATACTAGAGCTTGTAATGATAGGCTCAACACTTTTCTTATTTCAAAATGTTTTTCAAAAGTTATAGTTGATCCTACCATGTTTATAAATAGAATTTCAAAAGATGTTTTAGTTGTTCAAATTTATATATATGATATTAATTTTTGATCTTATAAAAATTCCTTATGTATTGATTATTCAAAAATGATGTAAAATAAATTTGAAATAAGTTTAATGGCTGAATTTTAATTCCTTCTTGGTTTTCATATTTTTTAAAATAAAGAAGGAATTATTTTAAATCAAATTAAATATATAAAATAACTTTTAAAATATTTTTGTTTGGATAGAACTAAGAGTAGAGACACTTCTATGATTACTAAATGTAAGTTAGATCTTTATAAATCTAGTAAATCAATAGATCAAACCAAATAAAGAGGTATGATTGGAAGTCTTCTTTACTTAACTGATAGCCGACCAAAAATTATTTTTATTGTGTGTATGTCTTCTCATTTTCAAGAAAACCCAAAAGAGTCACACTTAGTTTCTGTAAAAATGTTTTTTAAATACCTCAAGTATACTACTAATTTAGGGTTTTTATATCAAATAGGATAATCATTTGATTTATTTAGTCATTCAGAAGATGATTTTTGTGGTTTCAGGTTAGATAGAAAAAGAACATCTAGATCATATCATATTTTTGGAAAATATTCAGTTTTTTGGTGTAGTAAGAAATTATATTCCAATGCAATATCTATTAGTAATGCTGAATACATAGCTATAGGTAGATGTTGTGCAAATATTTTGTGAATGAAACACACTTTACTAGACTATGGATATCAATTCTGACATGTCCCTATAAATTGTGATAAAAAAGTTCTATAAACATTTCTAAGAAACTTGTAGCTCACTCTAGAATAAAACATATTGATGTAAGACATCACTTTTTCAATGAATATTTTCAAAAGAGTGATATAACTCTTGAATACATTGTTACAGAACATCTGCTTTTGGATATTTTCACTAATCCTTTGAATTCTGAAAAAATGAACTACATCAAACATGAATTATGCATGATTAATTTCTATTAAATTAAATTTTCTAGGACTCACCGTTGAGTTTTACCAACTATTTAGTGTTATCAACCATTGGTTTTACTCACTGTTGAATTTTACTCAAAGTTATATTTTACCTAACATTGTTTTTTACCTACTGTTGGGAAAATTTTTCATTTTTCAATTTTCTTGTGTTTGTTTTTAATATAATTATAATTTCTTTACATGGTATTAATTTTTTAATTCACTCAAATTTTTATTCAGTTTAATTTATTTTAATCCCTAAAATCCATAAATGATATAAAATTAGACATTCGTATAAATTTCAATGCACACCTTTCCTCAAGCCTTTCTCTCAACCTTATCATGGCCCTTTCTCTCCCAACCACCAACCATCCATAACTTTTGTCTGAACTGACCAAGATGATATTAGTGGTTAGGATGAATAGGGCTATTAAATATTATCTCGATGAGTCACATACTATAAATAAACCAAAAGGGGAGTAAATTCATTATTATATTGAGCCAGTGAATCCAAATATTGAGAAGATATTTGTAATACCAAATAATGAAGTTCAAGATGAATGGTTAATTTTGACCAAGTCTTTTGTGCTTGAAGTTTTGAAAAACTAGGGATGGTTGGAATGGTTCTCTTTTAATGAGTGACCCTTTTATCCTAGGTTAGTGCACCAGTTCTACCAGTTTTTTAAGTACATTTTTGAAGAATAAGAAGATTAGGTGATAAGTAGAGTAAAGGATAGTAAATATTTGTTCTACTAAAAGTAATGTGAAAGTTGTTTAAATGTTCCTCATGAGGGTGTCTTGAATGATTATCAAGGGACTATTAAAAATTATTGTGATACTTTTTTTATGAATTTAATTTAAAAGAGTTAATGGGAGATGGAATTGTGAGAAGGATGGTTGTTATAGATCTTGATAAGGAATTACATTTTCTCTTCAAGTTTATCTAGAATATTCTTTTCCCAAATAAGGGTGACTTTTCTACTAGGAGGTATCAAGATCTGTATTTTTTGTGTCTCATGAAATGAGGATAAAAGATTAATTTTTACAGATACCAGATAATTCACATGATGGAAATTTGAAATCTATCTTCAAGGTCAAATTATTTAATTTACCCCATGTTTATCTCAGCCATGATGGAGGTAAAGGGATTATTTGAGGAAGGATAAGAAATGTTAGTGAGTTGTGGAGGTTTTTTATCACAAGGGTGATATGTAAAAGGATGAATATTAGATGAAACCCCTGTTACAAGTAGTGGGTTGATGATAGTGAAAGTATTTATGATGAATTCAATTTGTTTTGATCATCCATCTACACTAAAGGATCTTTTGAACCCGATATTGGATCCAGATGAAGTGGTTGAATATTATAATGAGGAAGAAGAATTTATTGCCTCAGGTGATAAAGAGAAAGTGTTTCTTGTGGATGACGGAAGTGATCCAGACCTGCCCAAAAGTTCTCATGATATATCATATGGTGCTCCTAGTTATTTTAAGACACTCTCTGTCAGAGAATATCTTTTGAAATAAGGTAATGAAGAGGGAACTGAGGCTTCGGGTGGGTAGAAATTCAATATTTCTTTCAAATCCTATGAGAAATATGGAAATCGTGAAGATGAAGGTGAATATGATGATTATGATGAAACTTGTGACAGAGATAATGATGAAAATGATAGATATTATGACACTGATGGTCCCAGTGGTAGAATTTGTGATGAGGGTGTGGAAATAACTTAGTAACTTTTCCCTTATCTAGGAGTATCATTCTCTAGATCATAACAGAGACCATGCCTTACTTAAGATGTGGAATTGGCTGCTAGAGAAGAAAAGGAAGCATTAGTTGCGGGGGAGGAATCCTTAAGTCTAGATAGTCATCTGGTTGATCATGTTATTTTAGATCTGGTTGTGTCTCTAGTTGATATCTAGAGGGTTATTGAGCATACATATGTGGATCATTCAATTGCTGAGTAGATGGAAGTTGTTGTTGAGAAATATAATGATGTGCAGAGATTTGTTGAGCAGTTGAGTGTGGTTCCTACCATTGGTGATCCTTCGGTTATTATCACTTATACTAATAAATCTTATGATATTCCCTCTATCAGGTTAATGGACCCTTATCTTGTATACTAGAATTAGTATCATGGATATGTTATATTAGGCCTACATTACTCATATTAGGATGAGAATGGTAGTTCACTAAGGCATGGTGGATGTTATAGGGGTGAAGGGATGGATCCTAAGGGATCTTTATTGTATTATATTAATGTTTCTAGTGATTTTAAAAGGTTTTATTTTGATATAATTGTACCAACCATTTCCCCTACTCATTTTCATGCACCTATTTTTCCTTTCATTCCAATTGATGTGGTCACCAAGGATGATCTTGAATCCTTCATAGAAAATATTCTTTTTTATTTTGGTACTTTGTTAAAAGAAAAACATCCTTTTATTTCCAAGATAAATGAGAAGGATGTAATGAATTTTTTGGGGATTATGATTCAGAATATCCAGCCCAATATGAAGTTTCACATTCATGAAGTGGAAGTGCAATATTGAAGGTTGAAAATCCGATGCAAGATATGAGGTCCATAGTGGATTAAATGAGGTCTTATTTCATGGATTCCATCACTAGATTTCTATAGAGGATATAGAATATTAATTATATGGCTTCTTCATCTAGTTATCCTCCTCCAACTCTTATTTATGTTGAGACAGATATATCTATTATAAGATAATATCTATGAGCTAATTCAAGTGATGTTTTTGACCTACCTCAAGATATTTTGAGAAAAATCAAACATAACAGTGATCATGTTCATATAATGGTCAGGGATTATATGAAGTACATGAATTCTAACTAAGAAAAAACCACAAAAGCTATCAAGTATTATTTATCTTGAGTTTACACTAAGCATGAGATGAATGCTCATTTCAAGTTTCTTGTTGGGAATCTTAGGATGAATCTGGTGTCTCGAAATTTTAAAGAGAAATTTAATCAATAAAAGGTGATGACTCTAGTGTTAAAGATTTTTATGGAATAGAAAAATGATTTCTTCAGTGATATAGAAAGGGGAGTAATAATAATCATGGACTTAATTAATCTCATGAATCTCATTCCATATGTGTATAGAACTGCAGTGGTGGCTCAAAAAGCCATACCAGTTACATCTCATCTAACCCATCCATATTAAGCTCCAAATTACTTCAGACCAGGTGTCACTAGAGATCCACATGCACCCTTTCTAGTTCATTTTCAACATTTCATATTATCCCCTAGAGAAGCAGTATAACACCTCATTCCAATCATCATCAAAGAGACTCATTATCTTACAAATGTTCCTATAGTCATTCCTACTATAACTTTAGGCTCTCTTGCTCAGCCTTCAGCTTCTAATAAAGGTAAGGGAAAAGCCCCAATTATACCTTCACCCTAATTTGAGAATCATTGAAGTTTAACTTTTATCTTTGATAGGGATATTTTATATCACTTTGTTTTTCCTATTTTGTCAAAACTTAATGGAAATTGTCTAGTAATTCATATTTTTTTCCCTTGAATATTCTCTATTCTTCTTACTTTTTTCTAATTTAAAAAGGGGTATAATAGTTTATGGTATTTATTTTATTTTCTAGTAATGTTTTGTTGATTCCTTTCTCTATTTCCTATCTAACTACATTTGATATCATTGTTTTTACTTTACCTTTTGAGAGTATGGTATATAAAAATCCATGATTTTTATCATCAAAAAGGGGGAGATTGTGGGTACCCTTATATTAATGATCACAAAATCATGTTTATTATGTCATTAATTATTTTTACATTTTATGGTAGAATTTTACAATGTATGGAAGATTGGAGAAATTTTGAAAAAGTATTGGAATAAATCAACATTGAAGATGATTCACTACGAGAAAAACTCACTATTGTAATAAAAAATTGACATGTTTTTAGAAACACACACCACTAGATGTGAATATCTGTTAAGGATGAGAAATTTGTATAAGTGTTGAAAACACCTAACATTGGAGATAACCTAGTAAAATTTGAAAAATTATGGAATAGACCTACTGTTAGAAATGAGTCACTTCCAAGATGAAAAATTGGAAAATTGTTGGAACAATCTAACACTAGAGGATGGATCACCGTCAGATCTTATCACCTTCAAATTTCTCTAATTATTGAGATGAACTATCGTTAGATTCAAATTTTGGAAAAGTACTTGAATGACCTACCACTGAGATGATTCATCATTGAACAAAACCTATCGTCATCATAATTCACCACTGTCATGTATCACATCTACTTATGTCATTATTAGGATGAATCTCTCCTAGAGATTTTCACATCATCGAAAGGAGTCACCGTCATTATGTTTCATTATTTTGAATTTACTACATATAATTGATATTTTATCAAATTTAATGTGATTGATTATTTTAATTTATATTTATTAACCACTTGTATAGAACATTAAATAGCATGTCAAAACTCAATATATTAAGTAGATCCTGATGATTTTTGTTCAAATAGATACGTCTATATATTACTGATAAAAAAATAAGATGACTCCCTTGTCCGGATAACACTGATACACTTGTACATTCAAAAAATATGATAAATAGATATATACATAGATAAAAAAAATAACAAATAGATATTACATGATGCATCTTATGTGCACATGACTGTGAGAAATTAGAGCATCAAAATCACTAATATCCTCTCATACAATTAGAAAAAAAGCATTCACAACACTCTGTTCTAATATGATTTAAAAAACATGACTCTTGCATCATTTCAAGATACATTTAAGGATTCACAATATATAGAAGAATATCAGATAGAGAAACAAAATCTTTCTACTTATTTTTTATATTTTATTTATATCTATTTTCATTACATCATGAGAATTGTTTGTATAATCTGTATTTAACACAAACATTGTCTCGAATGTTTTATTTGGAATATACTTGATATCTTCTTAAACACTATTTCCTATTATTTTCCAACAGTGTTGTGGAAGAGGTCCCTCTGTGGCCTATGTTTATTCTATTCCCATGGTTTTTGTGGAATAGGTCCTTGTAGAACTTAGACATCTTTGTTTTTGTATACCCGATCCAAGTTATGAATCAAATATTATATTATATAATATTTTTTACAATAGGTGATTTACAAGTGGATAAAATTAAGTCTCATCTTGAGACTAAACCACTTGTATTTATTTTGTTGTGTTTTTTGTTTTTTTAATTACTAATCGTTAAAATGAATCTATTTTTAAAATATAAAAAAAACTTATACTTTGATAGTTAGTCTTAATTAGTTTTTATATAAGGTTTTGGTTTAGTAAATCGATTTCAAAAGTTAAAATAGTTTTCACAATTGTTTTAACTAAGACTTCATCAATATTTGATAAATCTTTGAAAAGATCAAAACTAATATAAATATTTTATTTTGATTAACTGGGAAATTTTAATTAAGTTTGGGGTTTTATATAAACCTATTTTAGACAAAAAAATTATTGTGTCCTCAATTCACCCCCCCCCCCATCTTGAGATACACACTCTGACCAACAATAAATATAACATATTAGGGTTTTTTGAAAGGTTTATATTCAAATTCTAACTTTTTCTTGATGTCTTAAAAATCATATTGAATGAATAGTTTCAAAAATGGAATTAATGATATTTTATGACAAATAATATTTTATTAAATTATTTGAAAATTATAAAAAAAGCATTAAAGGTTGACTATAGGATCATAAATGGATAAAAACTTAATTCCCCTACCATTTATGTGAAAAATTTTACCCTATAAGTAAAATTATAACCATTTAATACTAGAATATTCATTACTGTGGTTAAGGTTAAAAATAGTTAATAAAAGGGTTAAACCAAAAGATAAGGTTTAAAATATCACTTAAACCAATAAAAATTTTATTGGTTGTAGGTATTTGAACCATATACTATCATAAATTCTAAATTATGGACACATGGTGCATCTTGGACATGAAACTTAGTTTATCATATTTACATATTTTAATTAATTCCAAGTGTGTCATCTCCCCCACTTATAAAGGACACCAAATATCTCTCATATTTACACCACTTTTATCCATATATATCAAAAAACCTGCCAAATTCCATCTAAAACATATTTTTCCCCATTTTAGTGGTTTTTTTCTTCCAAAAAACCAATCCTAGGGTCCTTAAGAGGATATCTAACGGAGTTCATTCAAAGAATAGGTAATCGCATTAACTGATAACTTTATCTTTACTTATTATTTTACCACATCTAATTATATGGTATTTATCAAAAAATTATAAATTAAGTATTATAAACATACAAAAAATATTATTATTATTATGAAACCACCATTATCAACCCTTTTTCCATCAAATGGGAAGCCAAATTATTGCTTGTGGGTACGTGCGGACTGCAACCTCCACATAGCAATACAATTAATTTTCCATAACCATATCTCATGTATGTTTATTATTATGGTTTTAATTTTTATATATTATATTTATGACAAAATAATTCTTAAGTTATTATAACTTCATATCTATCTCCTTACTTTCCCATCCATTGAAAAATGATAACATCTCTCTTGTGTATGTATAGACTAACACCTCCACAAAGATAAGTGATTAGTTTTTTCATTTATGAATTACAGTGATGGTAATAAGGATAAATTTAATAAATATATATATATATATTATATAATATTTATTCAATAAATTTTAATTATTATTTACCTTTCTTTCATTTCATCCTTCAAAAACTGAAAATAACGTTCATGTGTACTACAGCCGACTATCACCATAAATGGTGTAATTCATTTCTTCATCTATGACTTTTCTAGATGATTATATATATGTATAATGAATATATATGATATTTATATCATTATTAAAAAGAATTAGATTATGTAACCGTGATAAAAGTATAAGGACCAAAACTACCGAACTAAAATATACATGAAAAATGAACAAGTTTTCACTTTGAAAAGTTATTTTAATGAATAATTGTTAATAAAGATGTGATAAAAGGTTATAAGAAAATGATATATGGTATGATATATATTATTATGTTTATATAATGTATTTATTATAAAGAAATATTTATTATACTAGAGTTTCAAACACATATGAAGGACGTCGGACCCGAGGTAAAGGTTTATTTCACAATCTCATCATTATTCAGGATTATCTATGTCTCGAAATCCATTAGGGGAATTATTTTATCCTTTATATTAAAACCAATATATTTTATTCTCTAATATTTATTTCCAAAAATTATATTTGTTACTTTCATTTTTCTTTTTTAAGTACTCAAGAGACAAAAAGTACATTTTTAAGGAAAACTGACATTGTTTTCTATTCGGTAAAGAATATTTTTATTCCATATCCATATTTTCATTAAAAAGTTTTCAATAATATTTTTACTATTATAATATGATTGTTTAAATTAATTTTTAACCATTTTTACTTTCTATAAAATGATTCCAAAGGAATATTCTTTTCATTTTCCTAAAGAGGTACTTTTTGAATTTTTGTAAAAAATGTGAAAGGAATCATTGTTTTAACATACTCAGCGTGAATAGAATTTCTTAATTCCATGAATACTAAATGATTTAATGCTTCCTATACAAGTTCCCATTATTTTTTTTAAATAAAATATTTTTGTAATGGTAAAACATATATTGGACGAAAATAAAGATTATATTATTTTATTACATCACTATTGGGTCATTACGATGTCATAAAACACATTATATATTTAAAGGGTAATTAATTTTTACTGAAAAATTTGACTGTCTCAGAAAATTATGAAAATTTAACTACTGGATAATTTCAACATCCTGATCCCAAAAATAACATTTATCTTTTCTAAATAATTTTCTAAATATGTTAATTTTCACTTTTAAAATAAAACCGACATTTATCAAAAATTCACGGGTTTTGACAAAAATGGATTTCAAACCTTAATAAAAATTAAAATTGCATTCATAAAATTATAAGATCATTTATATTTAATAAAAATTAATTTAATAATAATATTTTATTAAAATGTTATTTAATTCAAAAATCCCTTAATTTAATAAAATAGAATTCTTAATTAAATAATAACTAAAAACATTATTTGTACAATAAAAACTATTTACAATGTATCAATAATGACAAGAAAATATATTCATTATTATATACAAAATAATGTACATGAACATAGTACTATTTATTTGTTACATAACCCCTTAAAACAGCCGCATAATACCTAAGGGTAAGGTGTGCGATGGTGACAGACTCTTGGGGTGGCTCGGATAACATTGCTCGAGTGGTAATATTTATCAACTTCCACTTTTCCTGTAGACGATCCCGTTCGAGCTTGACATGATGAATCTCAGATTGGGATTGGTCAAGAGCGAAGCCCAAGGATGCCACCTCTTTTCCAAGCTCTGACAAATGGGCTTCATATGGGTAAATTCTACTGGATAAGGCCATCGCTTCCTTTGTCTGAGTAAATTTGGATTTGTTAAAGCCCTATATTTATACTAATCATGTGATCACTGTTCAATGGATATATTAGAAATGGTAAAAATTCTTAACATAAAACCAAAGAATTTAACATTTTATATAAACATAAAAAGACATTTAATTAGATCAATAAGGATTTCCATTAATGAAACTTTGGGTCGTTATAATATTTCCCCCTTAAGAAATTTCACCCTCGAAATTTTCCTTTTCCCACACTAAAACAGTTGTGGGTAACTCAGCTTCATCATTTCCTCTGATTCCCAAGTCACTTCTTCAAACTTGTGGTTTCTCCATAACACCTTGAAGAGGGTCATTGTCTTATTTCGTAGAACTTTTTCTCTATGATCTATGATCTTCACTGGTTTCTCCTCATAAGAAAGATCATCTTCCAATTGTACCACCTCAGAAGAGAGTACATGTGAAGGGTACGGTATGTACTTATTTAAGAGGGATACATGAAAGACATCATGTACTTTGGCCATGGTAGGTGGAAGTGCTAGTCGATAGGCCACAGCCCTGACACGATCAATAATCTCGAAGGGGTCGATGTACCTTGGACATAACTTCCCTTTATTTCCAAAACTCATGACCATCTTCCACGGAGATATGCAAAGAAAAACCATGTCTCCAACTTTAAACTCAAGGTCTCATCGACGATTATCTGCATAACTATTCTGTCGAATTTGGGCTGCCTTGATATGTTGCCAAATGGTTCTCACCTTATCCACCATTTCCTCGACCATTTTTGGTCCAAGAAGCTTACGTTCACCAACCTCATCCCAACATGTAATTGTTCTGCACCTTTTCCCATACAGGGCTTCATATGGTGCCATTTGGATGTTCGAGTGGAAACTGTTATTATAAGAGAACTCAACCAGAGGAAGATGTTGATCCCATCCTCCTTTAAAGTCTATTGAGCATGCTCTCAACATATCCTCAGGTGTTTGGATAGTCCGCTCAGATTGGCCATCAGTTTGAGGATGATAGGCCGTACTGAAGTTCAGTTCAGTATTCAGAGCATGTTCAAGACTCTTCCAAAACTTAGAGTTGAATCTTGGATCTCGGTCAGACACAATAGATAGTGGTACTCCATGCAACCTTACCACTTTCCTGATATATATCTGTGCCAGTTGATCCAATGAGAAATCCTCCCGAATAGCAATGAAGTGTGCAGTCTTTGTAAGACGATCCACAACAACCAATATTGCATTGTTGCCTTTGGATGTCCTCAGAAGTCCGGTGACAAAGTCCATGGTGATGTTCTCCCATTTCTATTCTGGTATGGGAAATGGTTACATCATCCCCTTATACTTATGCCTCTCTGCCTTCACTTTCTAGCACACCAGGCACTTTGATGTATATTCAGCGATCTCCTTCTTCATATTATCCCACCAAAAGTTTTCTCGGAGATCTCGATACATCTTTGTGCTCCCTTGGTGAATAGAGAAATTTGAACTATGTGCATCATCCAAAAGTTCCTTCTTCAGTTCCGGACTTGATGGAACACATAGCCTTTTCCCAAACCGCACAATTCCTTCTTCATTAACATTAAACTATGAGGATTTCCCTTTTTCGATAGCTTCCACTTTTTCTTGAATTCCCACATCATCCTTTTGATCATCCTTTAACCTTTACAAAATATATGGTTGAGCAATCATTTGTGAAAGTATTGATGATGTTCCCTTCACTATGATTCCCATGTCCATCTTCATCAAGTCTAAGAAGATTGGATCCTTCTCAATTCTCATCATTAATAGAATCGTTGGGTCCTTTCTACTTAGGGAATCTTCCACCTTGTTCACTTTCCTAGGGTGGTAATGTATTGAACAGTCATAATCCTTGATGAGCTCTATCCATCTTCTCTGGTGCATATTAATCTCTTTCTGTGTGAATATATATTTAAAACTCTTGGGGTCAGTATATATCTCACATTTCTCCCCATAGAGAAAATGCCGCCAGATTATCAAGGAAAAGATCACCACTGCCAACTCCAGATCATGCATTGGATAGTTTCGCTCATGTATTTTCAACTGCCTTGAGGAATAGGATATCACTTTATCATTCTGCATCAGCACACAACCTAAGCCCTTCTTCGAAGCATCACTAAATACCACAACAAGTTCCCCACTTGTGGGTAAAGTGAGCATAGGCGTAGTGATAAGCCTCCTTTTCAACTCCTTGAATATTTCTTCACATTCATCACTCCAAGAAAACTTTAATCCATTTCAAGTTAGCTTGGTAAGAGGGTTGGACAATCGTGAGAAATTTCCCACAAATTGTCGATAATATCCGGCTAACCCCAAGAAGCTACGGATATCCGTTACCGATGTTGGCCTCGGCCATCCCTCAATTGCATCTGTTTTGGAGGGATCCACAGATATCCCATTGCTTGTGATTATATGGCCCAATAATGGGACCTCCTTCAACCATAACTCACACTTTTTGTACTTTTCATAGAGCTTCTCCTTGCGCAAAGTCTCTAGTACAGTTCTTAAATGCTCCTCATGATCCTCCTTGGTTTTGGAGTATATTATAATATCATCTATAAAGACTACCACAAATTTGTCGAGGTAATCTCTAAAGACTCTATTCATTAAGTCCATGAAGATTTATGGATCATTAGTGAGTCCGAAAGGCATTACTATGAATTCATAGTGCTTGTATCTTGTACGAAAAGCAGTCTTGGGGACATATTACTTCTTCACCCTTACTTGATAATATCCCAATCGAAAATCTACCTTGGAGAAGTATTGTGTTCCACACAGCTGATCGAACAAGTCATCAATTCATGGGAGAGGATACATGTTATTCATCGTGATTTTATTAAGTTCACAATAATTGATGCGAAGCTGCATTGACCCATCCTTCTTCTTGACGAAGAGGACTGGTGCACCCCATGGTGAAGCACTTGGGCGTATAAACCCTTTATCCATATTCTCCTGTAGTTGTTTCTTCAGCTCTTCAAGCTCTACAATAGCCATTCTATATAGAGTCTTGGATATTGGTAAATCCCCGGGTATAAGTTCAATTGAGAATTCAACATCTCTTCTAGGAGGAAGACCAGGCAGTTCCTCGGGAAACACTTCAGCGAATTCCCTCACAATAGGCATTTCTTCAAGGATGGTTTCTTCCTTGGACTCAATCATCTGAGCCAGATATGCATGCTCATAAGGCAGTAATATCCATGCTTGAGATGATGGAGCTAAAGGAGATTCATCTTCCTCCTTACACTTGTAAAGAATTGGGGGTCGATTCTCCATATGGAGTGTGATTTCCCTCTCCCGACAATTTATGTTGGATCTATATAAGGAAAGCCAATCCATGCCAAGAATTGCATCAAATTCCACCAGATGGAGTATGATGAGGTTCACCAAAAAATTCAATCCACAGATTATAACAGGGGTGGACTTATATTCATGGGATCCAATTATTTCCCCATTTTCCGTACTCACCGACATCTTCATTTCCATGATTTTTTGTGGTGCTGGGATTGTTCTACTAAACTTTCTAGATGTAAAAGAATGCGTATAACCTGAATCAAAAAGTATGTTCTCTATTCTTGAATGAATAACTAGAGTACATGTCACCACTTCATTGTCGGGGTTCACTTCAGTAGAAGTGATAGAAAAATCTCTTCCTTGTTGCCTTGGAGGTTGTTGGTTGCCTCTGAAAACCCTTGGATTAGGGAACTGATTTGAAAAATGTCCCAGTTCTTTTCATTTGTAGCATTTAACAACGTGTTGAGGTTCGAACAGAGTGTTCCTCTCCTCTATCGTAGCTGTGGGCCTTTCTTGCCGACAGTTAATAGCTAGGTACCTTCTCTTCCACACCTAAAGCATTTCCTCATCCCCTTAAGGCAATTTCTAGGGTTCTTCTTTCCTTACTTTTGGCGAGTGGGGTGTTGGATCTTCTTAGCACCATTGGATTTATCCATCGGACCACCAGCATTGAATTCCACCTTACGCTTCTTGTCCCCATGATACCCCTGTGATTCCCCGATCTCCATTTCGACTTTGAGGGCACATCGGACAATTTCCTCATAGCTATCGAAGTCACGGATTGCTAATGATTTCCGTAGTCGAGGATTCAACCCACCAAAGAAGTGGTCAACTTTGCATTCGGGGGTAATGACAAAGCCGGAAGCGTATCGTGCAAGCCTTGTCAAGTTTTCCTCGTACGCTCCAATAGATTCTTTGTATTTTTTCTTGAGGGAAAGGAATTCCCTTTCCATCTTAAGCCGGAGGGTGTGCGGAAAATATTTATCGAAAAACATCTTCCGTAAATCCTTCCATTCCAACGCCTCGATCTCCTCCTCAGGCTTCGTATTTTTTATCAACGTCCACCATTGATCAGCTCCACCCTCCATGTGATAAGCCGCCCGGAGAACCTTCTCTTGTTCATAACATTGAAGGATGGAGAATATATTTTCAATGGATTTGATCCATTGTTTAGCGATCGTGGGATCGGATGATCCACTAAAAGTAAGAGGCATTTGTCTCATGAAGCTCTTGATAGCAACTTGTTCTTTCTTAGGGGGTTTGAACGTTCCTCTTGACCCATGTTTCTATTCAAAACTTGAGTTAGCTGAGAGAGAAGCATGACAAAGTTCGTGATTCCCGCTCCCATTGGATTGGGCATCTCATTAGTACAGTCATCACACTGATCTTCACAACGATTGTTAGCCCGAGTCCTCCTATTACCGTCCATTGGCTGGAATAAAAGGAATGTTATGGGTAACACATAAAGGGTAATCCAAAGACAAAATTTGATGACTTATAAAAAAAAATTAATTTCCTTAACTCATGAGTTTATAGGCTTTAATCTAGGCTTTTCATGATCTACTTTCTAACATATATTCTTAGGGGCATTTTTTTAATTCCCTTAATAACGGTCCATACTAAGATTGTGAATTTACCAAAGCATATCCCCCGAGAGTGTCGTAACCAAGAGTGCAGCAAGCCCCGTTTTCGTGCACCAGTTCCCGTTCGAGTCTAGCTCAAAGTGGTGTTTTCGGGTTCTACCCCTAGGATACATCTATGCTAGAGCCGCCTCTACCTGCTCGTATCCAAACAGGGATTTATTTGATTGATAAACCACTTACTCAGTACTTACCAAAACTTAGGTATGTTTTTATAATACTTAGTCTTGTCTCTAAGGCTTTACTAGGGTTTTCTAATCCTAATCCCAAAAATAACTAAACATATCCTTTGATACAAACTATGACAACCCTGCTTTTTATTACAACTTAAACATGATTTATTATATAAAACTTCACTTGATACAACAAAGAAGATCGAGAGGATTAGTGTCTTTGGGGATTAGGATCATTACATAAAAACTTTAAACATGAAATATAACATCCTTATTGAAAACTTCCTTTACATGACCACTACATTCCCTTGAACTTAGCATTTCATGGGATAACCTGAGGACATGAATAAAAAAAAGGGTGAGCTATAAAGCCTAGTAAGGGAGTACACATGGAATAACATGAGGATTACAATACATGTTAGGAAATATGCATATCAATATAGAATAATAGAATCATGAACATAAAGTCATGATAAAGCATGATAATCATAACATTGAAATGTGGCAACAACACTTAACATAGAATTAGCATGAGCCTGGCTCATTGCACATAGAGCATGAGTAAATCCTCATTGCACATGAAGCATGAGTAAACCCTAGTTGAACTTGAATTAGAATGATTCAACACTCATTTCACATGACGTATCATGATACTATACTTTACCCAATGCATTGGAGCGCTGTAAGGGTGCACCCTTCTTAAACATTTCATTTCATGCATAAGTGTGCCACATGGATCATAAAACATGGATTCATAAAACATAATCATTTATTCCACAGTAAAGGAAAGTGGAATTCATACATGAAACTTTATAATAAATAAGTAAATGTGCATAAAGGTGAATACCATTGATGGAGAAATGGGCATGGTATTCACTATGCAATGGCATTGGCTTAGAAAATCGGGGCGATTTCGGCAGCGTAACGACGTGACATAAGAATTTATAAAAAAAAATTGATGAGAGAGAAAGGGGTTACTCATAATATTTACATGTAATGGACAGTAAGGAGGTTATATAGATACATGTCCCAACAATTGTAATGGAATTTAGATTCATGATACAAAATTATTGCTTGAATGTAAATGAGGAGAGAGAAGATCCTTTCGAAATTTCGGAATAGTAACGGGTGTACATGGGAGGAATTTAATGAGAGATAAAGGGGTATCCCATAATTAAAACATAAATTGGGTAGTATGAGGGAGGTGTGAAACCATACCCCAACATTCATAATTGAAATTAAAAGTGCAAAACAACTTAAAGAAAATTAGACAAAAAGAGAAAGGAAGAAAAAACCCTTACTTGGAAGTGTGCTTCCAAAGGCTAGAGAGAGGCTTGTGAGAGGCTTATTAGGAGCTTGGGGCACCTTGGGAGGATTATATAGAGAGTAGGGCAGAGGTTGGACGAAATCCAAAGGCTTTGAGTGAGGAGGAAGTGGGATCTTGGGTGGGTTTATATAGGAAAGGTGAGAGAATTCTTTATTATTTAGGTTTGGGTCCCCTTACATAAAATTAATCCAAATCACAAACCATCCAATGGTTTTTGCCCATGGTTTTTGGAAAAGGGAAGAGGAAAACAATATTTTATAAGGCCAAATTCCGAACTTCTTAAAATAATAGGGTTGCTTATGTGGAGGTGAGTCATACTCCCATGGAAATTAATTTAAAAAGACAAGGTGTTTAATAAGTCTTGAGGGGTTCATTAATGCTTTGAAAAGTAATCCAAACAAACCAAAAATCACATTATTTTATTGGTAAAACATATATTGGCCGAAAATAAAGATTATTGTATTTTATTACATCACTATTGGGTCATTATGATGTCATAAAACACATTATATATTTAAAGGGTAATTAATTTTTACTCAAAAATTTGACTGTCTCAGAAAATTATGAAAATTTCACTGTTGGATAATTTCGACATCCTGATACCAAAAATAAAATTTATTTTATCTAAATAATTTTCTAAATATGTTAATTTTCACTTTTAAAATAAAACCGACATTTATCTAAAATTCACGGGTTTTGAAAAAAATGGATTTCAAACCTTAATTAAAATTACAATTGCATTCATAAAATTATAAGATCATTTATATTTAATAAAAATTAATTTAATAATAATATTTTATTAAAATATTATTTAATTCAAAAATCCATTAATTTAATAAAATATAATTCTTAATTTAATAATAACTAAAAACATTATTTGTACTCTAAAAACTATTTATAATGTATCAATAATGACAGGAAAGTATATTCATTATTATATACAAAATAATGTACATGTACATAGTACTATTTATTTGTTACATAACCCCTTAAAACAGCCACATAAGACCTAAGGGTAAGGTGTGCGATTGTGACAGACACTTGGGGTGGCTCAGATAACATTGCTCGAGTGGTAATCTCAATCAACTTCCACTTTTCCCGTAGACGGTCCCATTTGAGATTGACATGATGAAGCTCAGCTTGGGTTTGGTCAAGAGAGAAGCCCAAGGATGCCACCTCTTTTCCGAGCTTCGACAAATGGGATTCATATGGGGAAATTCTACTGGATGAGGTCATCGCTTCCTTTGTCTGAGTAAATTTGGATTTGTTAAAGCCCTATATTTATACTAATCATGTGATCACTGTTCAACAGCTATATTAGCAACGGTCAAAATTCTTAACATAAAACCAAATAAGTTGACATTTTATATAAACACAAATAGAAATTTAATTAGATAAATAAGGATTTCCATTAATGAAACTTTGGGTTTTTATAGTATATTATTACATGATTATCCTTATGTGAACTATATCCTTACTTGAACTATATTCTTATGTGAAATGTACACTTATATGATAGTTTGTGCTTACGAATATCCTTACATGGATATATAAGACTCATATGTGGAAAATATCCACACATACAATGAATATTACATAAATTTCACATTATTAATTTTCAATATTTTAACATTATATCTATGAGTGGTAAATTTTACATTCCATATTTATAAATTAAAAAATCACTTTTAAACTTAAAGGTTGTGTGCTATGATTTATTTAGAAATTTCAATGATTAAATATTGATTACATGGATTATTATTTATTAAATTTATTATTTATTTATTTATTATTTTGTTAAGATTTATTGTGCATGCTATTTTTATTTTTTTGGTTTTTTGTTTCATAGAGTATCAAAAACACTTAAAAAGAAAAGACGCCTTAATTTTATTTTTTCTCATTTATGAATGAAATACTCAAAAATTATATGCGAAATTAGTGATATAGGAACATTAATAACTCTAAAGTAGTTTGTTATCATAGAGATAAAATTGTATTTGGTACTTTGGGAAATAAAATCTACACCTTGTAATATTTTGAAGATTTTATGAATGTGTGGAATTTTTCAATGTTGTTATACATGAAGAAAGTTTTTTTATAGATTTTGATTGAACTAGTGATATATTGAATTATTGGGGATTTTTGAACTATATTGTTTGATGTACTTTTAAAATTGCATACTGCTATAATTTGGCATGGAAATATGCTTCATATAGAACATGTATGTTAAAGTGATTTATGCTACCTCGACACTCAGTCCCTCATTGTTTAAGTATGGTTTCTATTGTATTGTATTATTGTTATCTTTTGTGTATGTGTGTGTGTTTTTATGATTTTTCATTTAAAAATGGGACCTTAGTGTCGGGTTTTAGCACCCATAAATGGTACATCTTTGGTTGTGCCTCCAGGGAGAAAAAGGTAGTTCATGGGTTGTGCCTCAAGGTAGAAAAAGGTATGAACAATTTAGGTTATTCATACAAGTATAAAAATGGGTTATTTGGTTTGTTACTCCAGGTGTGAAAAAATAGCTTCAATAGGTTTTGAGTCGCCTTCAAAAGTCAATTCACTTATATATTGTGTGTTGTACTCTCATGTTGAGAGTGTGAAGATTATACATAACATCAATTTCATCTAAACTACTATAAAAAATACTTGTAATCTATTTTATTTTTATTTTTATTTCTTTTACTCTGTTAAATATTTAAAATTTTATAAAGAGGTTAATTCACTTGTTTTTGACCATTTATCCATATAAATATCTTGTACAAATATGAATATTGGTGTTAAAATATGAAAATTATAACATCTGGAATTAAAGACTTGTTTAAATTTTTGAATGACATACATCTTACTGACTACATTAATGAATTTATAAACACTAGGGATTACTAACACCTCATCATCATTTTAATTAACAAAAAACCAAAGTAAATTAAAATTGATAGGATTTAAATTATACAATCCCATATTTCAGCAACCAACAACAAAAAATAACATTCTCCCATAGAGACATATTTGAATTTTTCTATATTTTTATCAAATCCAATACTAACATTCCCCTCATTAAAAGCAGGTTTTATAAAAAAAATTAGAATGTCCCATGTTAAAGACCCCAAATAACATAATTGTTTAAGGTAAAAATTCATTACTCACACTGAAATATCATCACTATAAATAAAAAATAATTGGAATATATATTTTCTAAATATAAAAACAACACAAATTTAATGATATAAGGAAGAATATTTTGGATTATTTTATTTCAAAATGTTTAAAAAACAATCAAAATGATGTTTCTTGAATTTTAAAAGAAATTTTAGAAAATTTAACATTGATTACTTTAAATTTCACACTTTTTGTATAGAATTATAATTATCCAAATTTTTTTAATTCCTCCAATGAAACTAAGGATTAAAAATTACAATAGTATTTCATAACATTCATATTTACAATCACATAGATTCAACTATTTATACTTGAATTATTAGTGGTAAATTATAGAATAATAATATTTAATTGTTGATTATTTGTGTTAAAATATCAAAGATCGATGTAAAAAATAGAAATTATGTCATCTGAGATAATGACGTGGTTTAGATATTGGAACGTTATACATGTTTCTCACAGCATCAATGAATCTAAAAATATTGGTGATTAACCACACCCAATAATCATTATATTTATTGAAAAAATATAATAAAATAAAATTAATGGGATTTAAATTGTATAATAACATATTTTTACCAATAAAAACAATAAAAATGAATCTCCCCTAGAATTTTTGTTACTTTTTCTAGATTTACATCAAAGCCTTCACTAATATGCCCGGTCTTAAAAACAAATTTATAAAACAATTATCTTTACCATATTAAATACTCCACCAAGAACAAATTTTTTAGACAAAAAAACATTACTTGCATCAGATAATCATCACAATTAAAGAAAATGCACTAGAAACTAAAATTAAAATGATTTTAATAATAGTATCCCATATTTTATCCACTTCAAAGAAAAAATTATCACCATATCATAGCTTCCATATCAGCATGGATTGGGATTTATACAATTTTTTATGTTTGTATAACTTATTATAACGACAAAAATGACACATATTCTTATTTTGAAATTTAGATACATAATATTCCAAGATGGTCAACCAGGAGGATGGGAAGGCTTCGGTGGATGAAAAAATGTTTAATTTATACAATCAATATATGTCGATTCATTCAACTATAGAATATAAATATTTTTAAATATATTCATAACTATAAAATAAATCTTTTCTTGGGTGATAACGAGTAATAATTTTCCAAAAAATTATATAATTTTCCATGTACTTTTATTTTATTTTCAAAATCATGAGCATAAGGGATGAAACTCATTTACCATGTTTGAGAGGTGTATTCATAGTACATAGTTGTACACTTATATCCATGTTTTTTTCCAAAATATGATCCTATTATGTTTATATTATTTTTTTATCATAGTTTCATCCCTTAACACATTGGACCTTATCTTTTTATCAGTATTGGGACCAACTCAATTTCTTCACCTTTTCATGTCTTGCATAGTGGAAAAAACTATTAATCAATTTCTCAAAAATATTGTTAATCAAAACATAAATATTATGTCTCAAATTTGTGAAAATTAATGAACTAAATAATTCGAATAAATTAGTTTTGATATTCTCCAATCAATGGTTTGCAAATCATGGCATTTACCACCTATCAATTTTAGCATAATTTTTATCCAATATTGTTAATTTTGGACAACATTTTCCCAATTTATTTATAGAAACATCAAAATCATAGTTAAAATTACAATAATCAAGGTAATATAATAATTTAAATTCATATTCCTTGGTTACTCTTCTCATTACCAAATAAACTTTTGTAATTTCATAGATAAAATTTTATTTCACATGATGGTAACAATATGTTTGACTATATCCCATAAATATTGTTTTAAAAGCTCTTATTATCACATTGTGTTAGTTATATACAATAACCAATTGGATATAATCTTTAATTTCATTTATTTTGTTTAAAAACCATATCCATTCATCATATGTTTCACCACCAATAATTGATTATTCCAATAGGAATAGGTTATTATTTGTGTTATATTTTGATACTACTAACATTGTACCTTTATAAAGACCACTAAGGTGGCACCCATCCACATACAAATAAGTAAAATCATATAATAAGAAACTATATATAAAACATCCATATTCAATTAATAATCTTTAAAATCTAACATTTTCCGAAGCTACCCAGTTGGTTGTTTTTTTAGATCTATTTTTATTATCCTATTACAAATCCAATGAGTTAATATATATTATTTCTCTTGAACCCCATATATTTCATGAACTCCTTTTTATTTGGATATTAGAACTTAACGGTATGTTAGGGATATACCATAATCTTTATACAAGTCAATTTTAATATTATTGGTTTATTTTTTAACTTTCTATGTAAACTCATCCCAAATGATAGATGAAATTAATTATGCCCTTGGTTTTTGAGAAACTATTATTCTATCTTGAGCTAAGTGCATGTGATCATTTTGAAAAGTTTTTACACAAATAAATTGAGTTTAATTCCCCAATCCATATGTTGTTAGGTTCGCTATGAAACTCCTAACTTTATATTTCATAGTAATATTTTTAGAACTATTGGTCCCATTTGAAAATGAAAGAACAGGTGAATTGAGTTTCCAATAAAATTTCTATTTAAAAAAATTAAAAATTAAATCCTCAAATTTGATAAAATATCCCTGTTAAAAAATAATAGAAATATGTAGTTTGATCATTGGAAAAGGATCTCAAAATCTTGATCATAGATCAGTTAAAATAATTTAGAAAATTAATTAACTATTGAAATTAATATACTCATATCAAAAAAAGTATATAAAACACTAGTTTAAGTATCTATCGGAGTATAGTTTTATTTAATAAACTAAAAATATGAACTAATTTGATTTTAATATAAACCAAACAAAACATATAGAGATAACTATGGAAATTTAACAAGGGGTTCGATCTCAAGTAGATACTTAATCCCCTCCACTTGGAAATCTCCTTCTTCTAAGTAGTTTATTATTAAATAAATTCATCCTCAACCTGGATCTAGTTTTATAGACAATAGAACTCAATAATTTCTAGGCACTGAGCCTCTTCTATAGTTATATGTGGGATAAAATAAGATACCAGGTCACACCAGACCTCTTCCACAGTTGTCAGTTGGAATAAAAATAAATTATTTGAGAGTGTATCAAGTACTCTCTAGTGTAATACAAAATAATATATTTTAAAAAATAAACAAATAAAAATAAAACACATCTCAAATGTAAAGAATAAGCACAAAAAGATAAAGAGATATTAGATAAGAAATTATATGCAGCTTGATTAGAATATCTTTAGTTTTCTGGACTCCTTTAATTTTCTTTAGAAGAATCATGGACAAGTTTCATAGTGATTTTATACAAACAGGGTGATGTGGAGTCTTCTCTGTAGCATAGGTCTACATGTTGGATCATATTTTTTTCTATATAAGAGAATATATCCCGTCCAGATTTTTATTCAATCGATTGTATTTTCTTCTTAAAGACATATTCATTATAAGTATCCAATAGAGAACAATCAATGAAATATTAAATTCAATTATTATTCATTTAATGCTTCAAAAAATTGTTATTATTGATTTTAAATTCTCTACTACTAATTTAGATAAGGAAATTTTTCTTCACATAAAACATGGTTAGTTGGCATGAAAACTTTAAACAGTTAGTTGGAATTTTTAGTTGATTTTGAAAGGTCTCCTGGTCGGTTCATTCCTTAATGTGGTAAGTTCATTTGAACTTTAAGTAGGCATTTATCTTCATGTGGTTACTACAATAATAGAACTAGTCATTATATTAATTTATGAAAATTTTACATGCCTTGTAATGATAAAATATTTTCTTCATGTGCTAGGTAGTTTCCATTATGCGGCCACTTCACTGATTCTCATGGTTTGTTCTTTTATACTCTTGGTAAGTTCATCTCTTTCTCATGGTAGGTTTATTGTACATGTGGTAACATGATTCTTAACACATGGTAAGATCAACCCCAATTCACAATAGGTTTTTTATTGTGAAAAAAACATGAACTTCATTAGTAACATTATAAACATGATTTTGGATCATTCAACTGAGGAGGTGTTGGTATAAGGAAAAAATATACCCCTTTTTGACTATCAAAAATCATGACATTTAAATTGAAGTGAATTTAATATAAAAAAAAGTATATTTGTAGAGGATTTAATTAACCTATTTAGAAAGTCCATGAAATAATTCAATGTTTTCTAATGATGTAGATTGATTTTAATTTATCACTACTCATTATTCCCCATTTTGGGATTATCCAAAAGTGAGGAAAAAGAAAAGTACAAGAAATTATTTAAAAAATAAATGAAAATAAAATAGTATATCTCATTAATATATCAAAAAATATTATGAAAGGATTACAAAGAGTCCATATTATAGATCATAATTTGAATCTGAATTTGGGACATCTCTAACATTTGTAGGAAGGATATGGTCCTTTACTTTGGAAGTAGAGGCATGGGAATAGGTGGTCTGAGGAGTAGATTAGGAGGTGGACACACCAAATACTACACATATAGAAATAGTTCTTAGTTACTAAAATAATTTTCTAGTAGATAATCCAAAATTATTGATGGTAGAATAGATATTGGTTGGATCTAGGGATAAAAAATGAAGGATAAGCAAGCACAACTATTTGAAATGTGTAGAGATAGGGTTCCATTAATCGAGTAAACTCACTAACATATCATGTAACATTCTCTGAACCTGAATGAAATCATATTTATTCTCTATAAAAACTTCCAAAACTATATTCATGTCCTTGAGTTGTTCAACTTGTGAATTAAAAAGATTATATCAAGGGAGACATCTTGAGATCCAGGGAAAGGGTTCTAAATATACCCTTTAAAATATACTTAGTAAAGATGTGGCTTGGATAATAATCAACACCCTTCTTGATTACTTCTCTATATTTACCATATTGTTTCAAATATTATCTTACAATTTCCAAATTCATGGAATCATGGGTTTTAAACCCATTAAACATAGATTCTTGGGTCTTCTTAAACTCATCAAACTTGATTTTAAACATATCTCTTATTATTTTTATAATATTTTAATTATCAAATATTGGATGAGTAGAAAGAGAATGAGGAAGAATAGAAGTAGGTTGAATCACAACATTCACAAAACTTTGGTCTAACTAAATCATCATATCAGATAGATTGTTTTTGAGATAACCAACCTAATATCTCAAATATACAATCTCATTCTTCATCATTTAAATTATAAAATTAAATATTTTCTGAATACATTACAATACAATTGTAATAGAATCATAAATTTTGTATCTTCTAACTTGTTTAAAGGAGTTTTCAAAATTAACAAAAAAACATGAACATGTCCACCATATCTGATTTAAGCACATACAAGTCGTCCTTATTGACATATGAAGTTAAATGGATAGAGTTAGATGGATCATAAAATTGTATCCTACCATCTAACTCAATAACAACATTCACTGATTCAACTATATAAACCTAAATATCAACTCTAACATTAGAATGTGCTTCTTCTTCATGAAAAACAGGAGCACCATACTCAACATCTAAACCATGACCACTACCTTGATCAGTTTCTTCACCTTCTTTGGTTAAAGTATGAACAAAGATATCATGGGGATTCTGTTCAACTGATGGTCTATTAGGATATACCTCAAGTCTCTCTTTAGTATCTATAGTAGAAATAAGATATCTCACCTGTGTGTTGTGTGCATAAGGGATGGAAGGCCCACCATTTCTAGGTGAGATACCCCCATCATCATCATAATTAATAAAATATATCCCTAAAATAAGATATCCAAGAGAATTTTCCCCCTTATATGGTGCATCTGGAATAGGTTTTCTAGGACTACATCCAATAATGGGTGATCTATCTGAACTACTTTCATTATAATTATCAAAATTATCCAACACTTTCCTATAACAACTCATAAAAACCTCTATGTTGTCTAGATCCTCATAAATAATCTAAAATTAATTTGATGGAAAGGGTAAGGGATATCTAGGATATCCAAAAGACATGGTAGGATATTATTTCCTTCTTTCATCATGATCATCTCTTGCTTATTCATCCAAATATACCATTTCATCTTCTTCCTATGATTCTTTCTCACTAAAAACCACATCATCATCTAAAAAAACTATCTCACCAATTTCAAAACATATATAACAAAGATCCCTAGTTTAAATTAGGTACTTCACATGATCAAATTTTTCATAAATCTTTTCTAGTTTATCCACACATTCATTTTTTCATGGGTTCCAATTTACCTTTATCTGCTTAGAAATTTTCGGTGGAAAGAATAGACCACTTGATGAGGTAATTCTTTCCTCCCCTTAAGGAACTAAGTCTTTGTACTTTAAGAAGGCTAAAATAAGCATCCAAGGAGGTAAATAACTAAATTTAAAATTATTCTTAAATAATTCAACCATATATCTCATAACATATCTACGTAGGTTTATTTGAACACAATTCATAATCAAAAATTAAAAAAAAACCCTATTTCCCTAAGATACTAGTGTCTCCTTTCCATAGAAAAATTAGATGTTTGATAAACATAAATATATGTAAACATTCACCACCCAACTCAATATCCAGATTTATTCAAGGTGTTCTATTTCTAATGACTTCATCTAAAGCATTATGAAACTCAAAGTGTATATGATTAATAGGATATAAGCTCTGGTAGTCTCCAAAATCTCCTTTGTGAGGTAATCCCAAACACTTTTCCCATCACCTCAAGGATAACTCTAAAACTTCACCATTTATCCTCAATTTAGCTGTATCATTTTTCTATACAGGGAATAACTAAAGGTGCACATAAAATTCTCTAATGAGATTCAGATATAAAGGCTTATTATTCTCTTTAAACCAAGCACCCCACACATATTCCTAAATCACATTCCAGAATGGTGATTTTCCGGATTTCAAACATTGTACATCGATTTCCTTTTCTAAAGATATGGGACAATCAACTAGTTGAGGATTATTTAGCTTTATTGTCATGCTTGAGCAAGATTTCTATTTCTTCAACTTCTTTGAAGGAGGAGAATGAATAGGAAAAGTAGTTTCCAACAACCATTTCATCCTTGGAATTTTTTGTTCAATTTGATTTCATAATTATTTAATATAGGAGACAAAATAGAGAGTTTCGGGTTGGAGAGACTGGGAGGATCGAGTCAGGAGAAATTGATTCACTCAAAAGATTTCAAAAGGATAGATAAGATCCAATGGGAAATATAGGTTATGATTCAAATTCAAATTTGAATCTTATTTAAATAATTTAGGGAGTAAAATAATAATAAGCATAAATAAAATCCCTCCAAACTATTTTCATGAAAAAATCTAAGTAAGCAAACATAGTATGTCTACTAACCAAGGACCTCTGAGCATTAATGTATGGTAGGCATATTGAACGTGACCTTGCGGAAGGTATGCTAACTGAATGAATGAAATTTTCATGGTATGAATTTTAACCATGTGATTTAATACTCATGGTATGTATGGTGCCCGCGTGAGTGATTTATCATGGTAGGCATACAAACCACATGAACAAAAAATCATGGTTGGCATACTGACTATGTGAACTTCACTTCACAAATACATCCAGAAAAATCCAAAAAAAACAATGTTAAACAGTTTAATATAGGAATTAACAAATAAATCTATATTAAAAGAATTATAAATAATTTATCATTACCAATTCATGTCTATGTAATTTGATTCATTCAGTATTCAAGGGTTTTGTAAATGTATCAGCACGATGATGTTCAGTACCAATGAAATCAAGAGTTAATTAACCTTTTTTAAAATTATCTCTCAAAAATTGATGACTTTTATCAATGTGATTTGTTTTATAATTTGATATAGGATTATTAGAAATATTTATCACACTAGTATTATTACTATTTATTGGTACATATCAGAATTGGTGCCCATAGTATAGTAATGTATGTTTCATATATAGAATTTGTGCACAAAAAATTCTTCTATTTATGTACTCAACTTCAATAGTTTATAATGAAATGTAATTTTGTTTCTTACTACACTATAAAACAATATGCCTTTCCAAAAAGTGACATGTTCTAGAATTGATTTTTATATCTGACTTACAACCACCAAAATCTACATTTTAATAACTAACTAAATCAAATTCTTATCCTTTGGAGTAAAATAGTCCTAAGTTAGTTCTATTTTGAAGGTGTTTAAAAATTATTTCCATAGAAAATAAATGTTCCTATTTTTTATTTTATTGAAAATGAGCACACATAAACACACTAAGCATTACATCAGGTTATCTAGTAGTTTAGTATATTCAAATTCAAATCATACCTCTATAAGTGGTTTGATCAACCATTTTTCAAGTTTCAACAAGATCCAGTTTACACCTAGTACTTATGGTAGTATCACTACCTTTAGTCTTATCCATACAAAAACATTTTAAAATATCTTTAGTTTACTTACTTTGATTTAAATTAATTCCACCTTTATTTTGAGAAATAAGAAAATTAAGAAAGAATTTAAGTCCACCCATAAAACTCATTTAGAATTAAATTTTCATAATTTTTAAAAACTTAGTACACAAATAATTTCTTAAAGATTCAAAAATATTATCATCAACATAAATTTGTACCACGAAAAAATATTTTTAATTTATTTTAATAAAAAAAATTAGGGTCACTATACCTTCATTAAAACCTTTTGAAATCAAAAATGAGTTGATCGTATCATACCATGCACTAGGAGAATTTTTTAAACCATATAAATATTTTTTTAATATCGAAACATTATTTGGAAAGTGATGATTTTTAAATCTTGGGGTGTTTCAACAAAACCATCCTAAACTATATATCTATTTAATAATTCACTCTTTACATCCTTTTAATATAGTTTGAAATCAAATGTACTATAAATGTAATAAATATCATGATGGCATTAATTTGGAATACTGGGGAAACGGTTTTCTCATATTAAATAATTTATTCTTGACTATATCCTTATAAAATCAATCTATCTTTATTTCTAATTATTTTTACTCTCTCATCAACTTTGTTTCTAAATAACCATTTTGTGCCAATAGTTAGGTATTCCTTGATTCTTTCAACTAGTTCATATACTTTATTTATTTGAAAATGATTTACCTCTTTTTTTCATTCCCATTATATAGAATTCATCATTAATTGAATCATTGTTGTTCTATGGTTCATGTTGTGATAAGAAATATTGATTCTCAACCTAATTTCTGAGAGAAGATCTAGTCTAAGTCTCATTATCTACATCACCTACAATAGCATCTAAGGGATGATATTTATAAGTCTCTATATATCTAGGAATAGAAGTGTTTTACAGCTCATTCTCATCTATAGGTTTTATTTTAGTATTCTTTTTAGAACTGGGAGTGTTCTTTATTAGAGTTATGGTCGAATTGATGTCCAAAATTTATATTTTATCCTCTAGATTTTTTAAAAGGGTCTTGGGATCATGTGGATCTATCCCATAAAACATGAAATGTATAGATTATTCAAAAATATTGGTCCCTTTATTAAATATAATGTATGATTTACTAGATATAGAATATCCAAGAAAGATTCAATCATCACTCTTGGAAGAAAATTTATCCAAATCCTATTTTTTATTAAGTATAAATACTTTACAACCAAAAACTTGAAATTAATTAACTTTTAATTTTCTACCATTATATAATTTATAAAGGGTCTTATTTAAAATTTATTTGATTAAAACCCTATTAATTATATAGCAAGTTGTATGTATAGACTCTGACCAAAAATAAACAAGTAAATCATACTCATTTATCATGTTTCGAGCAATTTATTGAAGGGTTCTATTTATTCTTTATGTAACACCATTATATTTTGGGGTCCTAGGAGAAGAAAAATTATGGTTATAGCCATGTTGTGATCATAATGATTCAAACTCTTTATTTTAAAACTCACGGCCATAATCACTTCTTATGGTCTTTATTATATGTTCACTAATACTTTTTATGGATCTAGAATATTTATAAAAACTGGAAAGTGCTTCACTTTTATGTTAAAGGAAAAGCACCCATGTATATCTTGAGTAATCATCCAATATCTCATAATCGTGATATATTCCTACTAAAATAGAAAGTTTAAAAGGTTCAAAAAATACAATGAACTAACTCCAATGGTTGAGAAATTGACCCTTATTTCTTTGGTTTGAAAGAAATTTTTTGTCGCTTCCCCTTCTGATAGGGATCACAGAATTAGCCTGTTGGTAATTTTATCTTGGGTAGATCCTTAACTAATAATTTCCTAGTTGTATTTCTAAGTGAGTGAATATTTAAATATCCTATTCTCCAATACCAAATCCATGATTCTTTGTGTAAGGAACTTAAACAAGAAATATTCTGAGGAAAAAATGTTTCAATCTACAGTATAAACATTTTCATTTCTCAACGCATTAAAAACTAATGCAAGTTTAGAATCAAAAACTTTGGAAACATTATTTTTAAAAATAACATGAAAAACACCATTGAATAGTTTTGAAATGATAATAATTTCATAATTTAATATATTAAAAAAACTATAGAAATTAAAATTGTACTAGATTATTCTATTTGTCCAAGCCTAATAATTTTCCATTTAGCATTGTCTCCAAAAGTGACATATCCACCACCAACCATTGAAAAGGTTCTTGAAACATTTGTATTTTCCAGTCATATCTCTCGAGTATCCATGGTATAGATACCATAAGTTCTTATTAATACTATCCAAGTAGATTTTATACAAAATAAATTTAATCGAGAAATTATTTTGGTACACATATTTTCTTGGGTCCAGTAATGTTTGTAATAAATTCATTAAGAATCTATAATTTTCTTATTAGTTTCCTATAATAAGACCTTAAACGTTTATAAATAAATCATTTATTGGGTCTAGTGTGGTAATAACTGTTAATAGAACTAGTAGAACTTGAACTTGGAAAAAATATATTCTTATAGATTTTCCTTTATCCAGGTTGGTAACATATTCCAGTAATATACTTAGGAGTAGTCTATTTACTAAGAATTTGGGGAAAAAATTTCTTCCATTTGTAAATCTCTTAAGATCTCTCTTTATTTACTCATTATATAATTTCAACTCATTATTTTCCTTAATTAGCTGAGATTTTTTTTCCTTCTCTACTGTAAGATCAGTTTTAAAGTGAACAAACATAGCATGTAACTTCTTTAAACTTTTATATTTGACTTTTAATTCATTAAATGTGTCTTCCATCATATTAAAATATTAAAATAATTCATCACTGAACATATTATCATCATTTTTTCAGTCTCATAAGTAATAAAAATATTTATATGATATTCATTGAAAACATTTATTAACTCACACATGTTTTTCATAAAACACATATTATCTTTTTTTATTTCACTCTACTCTGCTTGAGTCTGAATCACTTGAGTTATCCTAAGAGGCACTTTAAGTTCCTTTTATATAATTTTTGTATTTATTAACTTTTTCCTCATATTTATTTATATATTTCAAATTGACAAAGTCTTATTTGATGTTTACTTTCCTTTTACATTCATAGTATATTATTTCATTGTTTAAATAATCATTATTTCATTATTTTATCCAATTACCTATATTATCATATTAAATGTTATAGTTTGATTTCTTCAAGAACATTTTCTAATAATGAAATTTTTTTAAATTTTTATCTAAATGTTACATTTCTTTATCACTGCCTGATGGCGATTCCTCATCTCCTGAACTTTCATCTCTGAACTTCTCCTTTTGTTAAGAGTCAGAAGCCCTAGAGTCTACTGACTTGCTTTTTGGTTCATCCAATTCCTCTTTTTCCACTTGAAATTATTCTTCATATATCATTAGATTTATAATTTTATCTTTTAAAGGTAGTTTTCTAATGTCTCAATACTCTCTTCTGGACATAGATGTTCTTATGCATTTATCGGGTAAGTATCTGAGAATTTTCATAACTTGAGCCTTTTTATTAATTGTCTTTATGATTGCATGCATCATGTTAACAATCTCATTGCACATGAGATACATGTTAGAAATGTATTAATCAAGATTCATCTTTAAAGTATAATATTTAATATTATAATTATTTAAGTATGTTTCTTTAACATTAGATGTTCCTCCATGAGAAACAACTAGAGCATCCCAAATCTCAAAAGCAGTAGCACAGGAAGATATTCTATTAAATTCATTTTCACCTAAATCATTGTACAAAGCATTCATATCTTTACAGTTACAATCATATGCTACTTTAGTGGCATCACTCCAAGAAAAAATATCATCTTTATATTTTTCAAAATTATATTCAATGATAGCCCCAATATCAAAACCCATACTTTCTAAATGAATTTTCATCTTCATTTCTCATTGAGCATTATTTGTTCCATTAAAATAAGTAATACAATTAGTGTTTGTTCCTTATTGTCTATGATTATCTATAAAGAACTAAATTTATATAAAATATAAATTTATGATCTTTAAATAAAACTATATCATATTAAAATGATATTTTTAAAGCGCTTTGATGTGAAATTTTGGTCCTAGTGGAAAACTCAAGAGGGAATAAATTAAGTTTCCAATGAAATTTCTATTTAAAAAAATTTAAAACCTAAATCAATAAATTAGATAAAATCTTTTAGTTAATAAAAATAGTATCAATATATAATTTGATCTTTGAAAAAGGTTCTAAAAATCTTGATCGGATCTCAGTTTAAATGCTTTGGGAAATACTTTAACTTTTGAAACTAATCTACTCATATCAAATAAAGAATATAAAACACCATCTTGAGTTAAATATCATAATACAATTTTTTTAATAAAATACAAACTGGATCTAATATTATTTGAATATAAATAAAATAAAACTGATAGAGAGCACAACATAAATTTAACAAGGGGTTTGGTCTCAAGAATTGACTTAATCTCCTCCACTTGTAAATCACATATTCCCAAGTAGTTTATTATTAAATAAACTGATCCAAAACATGGAACTTGTTTTACATATAACAACACACATGGTTTTCTATGCATATATCATATTCCATAGTTATACAGGGTATAAAACAAGATACCATGTCACACATGACCTCTTCCATGGTTTTTTTTTGGAATACAAATGAAATATTTGTGAGTATATTAATTATTATCCAATTTAATACAGGAGAACGTGTTTTTAAAAATATAGAAAAAAAACATAGCTTGAATGTAAATCATAAACTGAAAAAGATCAAGACATATGACATAGGAAATGAGATGCATTTTTTTCTGAATAACTTTGATTTTCTAGAGTTCTTGAATTTTTCTTTGAAATAAGATCAGACAAGTTTCTTAGTGAGTTCAGAAAAATAGAGTGTCATAGAGTCCTCTCTATAGAAAAGGTTCATGTGTAGGATCCTCTATTATTCTCTATAAGATCATGTATCCCCTCCATATTTTTCATTAAATGTTAATTTTTTCTTATTAAAGATATATTCATCAAAATTATCCATTTGAGAACAATCAATGCAATATTAAATGAATTTATGCTTCATTTAATGCTTAAAAAACTAGCCATTGGAGATTTAAAATTATCCACTGCTAAGTTATACATAAAAAATTTTCTTCACTTAAAATACAGTTAGTTGGAATTGAATATTGACACAATAAATTGACGGGGTAATGTTTAATGGTCAGTTCATTCCTTCCTATGGTTAGTTAATTTAATCTTACGATAGTAATTTCTCTTCATGTGTCTACCAAAATAATAGACATCGTCAGTATATTACTTAATTAAAATTTTATATATCATGTTAGGGTAACTTTTTTTCTTCATGTGGTAGGTAGTTTCATGTTAGTGGTTACTTCACCAATTCACACAGTAAAATCACTTGTACACTTGGTAAGTAAATCTCTATCTCACAGTAAGTTGATTTTACATGTGGTAAGGTGATTCTCAACACATGGTAAGATCAATCCCAATTCACAATAGGTTCATTACTTTGACATAAAACAAGGAATTCATTAATAAAATTATAAACATGATTTGGTATCATTAAACTAATGAGGTGTTAGTCTAAGGAAACAAGGACTATTCCTTATAAATTCATCTTTAAAACTATCTATAACACTATACATGAAGTTATTTTCACTTAATCATTTTTTTAAAGGAAAAATTTTATCCAACATCCACTAAAAATTCATTCCACTTCCTATCAACTAACTCTAGCATCAAAAAAAGAATGCTATTAATTTTTCAAGGTAACATTTGAACATAACTATCATATTATAACCATCTTTTTAGGTCCCACTAACTACTTAAACTCAAGAATTCAAATATAAAATATCAATTCATCAAGAACATATAGAAAGTATATTAATAAAAACAATTTCTATATATCATTACCTTTGATCAACATCCACAATAAATTGTAAGCATTCATCTAAATGTGAAATAATTTAAGCATTAGAAAAATATTCATTGAATGTGAATGATTTATGATCTTTCCTGACATCTATAAGGATTAAAATATATCATTTTCAATATTTATTTTTCAGTTTAACTATAATAATGATATATCATACTTCATAATTTATGATTCCAATATTGTTATTTAACCGAATGAAATTATTTATTTTATCACTCTACCCACTAATTTTCTTACATAATAATGCATTTTCCCTTGTGAACTGCTGGAAAGGACTCTATCAGAATGAAAATAATAGAAAATTTCTTTTTGAAAATAATTTTTCATCATTTAGTATCAATAAACCTTTAATATTAATAAATATAAAATATTAAAACTAATTCATAGTTTATATTCACATATTAATAGTATATTTTTCTCTAAAAAATAATTAAAACTATAAATATATTTATTTTAGTGGGAATTAATAAAAAAAATTAGATATTAACAAAAATAATAAATAATAGATAATTCAAAAGTATGGTTGATTGACTAGGTGTGGATGAATAACAAATTCAAAATAAATAAACAAGACTAGGGGAAAATGAAGATTTACCTAGTAATCCAGATCTATCTATGAAAGATCCATGAACTCCATAGTCTATATAGTATATGTTCACTAAGATATATATGGGTTGGAGTATGAAGGAACCTTTGGGTGTTGGTGTGAAATCTAAAGTTGGGAAGTGTGGATTATAGGGATAAGGTTTGTGCAAAGAAACCAGTACAAATTATGGGACATGGGGCATGATGTGGGTCGGGGAGAGAATGGGAAATTTTTTTCACGGGTGTGAACAATGGGACATGGGTCATGGGGTGGATGGGGGAAAGGATATGTATTATGGTCACTTAATGTATAAAATACTTGTATATATAAATAAAAAGTGTTCCTTCACTGGTTTTCTAATTTTATATTCATAAACTAGAATTAAGGTGTTATTTTGGTTTTAAAATGGTATTCTCCCTTTCCCATTCATACGCACAATTTTCTTTCTTCACCCATTTCTATAAAATTTTTACCCTCTCCCCTGATATCCCACCCACTATTTCCCTTGTTTTTAATTATTACCAACCCATCCCATTTCTTTATTTTCCACCTATGAGAAGAATTATTACTCTACCTATGTTTATTTTATTGCCAACCCATATTTATTATTTTACCCCAAGTTCATTTGATTTCCTCACAACCTCAACTCCTCAAACAAAAGGATAAATAATAATGGTGCTACTAGCTTTGTTAAAGAAAATCATAGACTTCTCTTAAGAAGAATCCAATAATTTAATCATTCAATCATCCCTCAACTAACTTTACATAATAGTGAGAAATTATTAGGTCTTTTCAACATTAAGAAAAAAATTACTAGAAATTTACGGATTTTATGGCTAGCATATCTCATCCTTAGAGAAATTTTTCTATCATTTTGTCTGTGCTTCGGTGGAGTTGAAATAAAACTCTTATGGTATTGTGTTTGTTAATATAAATCATGGCACCCTTTTAAATCAAGAATGGGATCCTATATTTAAACCCTTAAATGTGAGGAACTCGATCACCCAAGTCTAGATTCAAATCAGAGGTCTGAGATAGTTTTTTTTTCTTCAATAAATCCTCTAGGACATTTCTTGTGTGGTTAGAGTCCCAAATTAGATAGATAAGAAAACAAAAATAGTCAAATATGGTCACTTATGTTGATTTTTAGTAGAGTTTACCATAGTTATCCTCTTATTTGATTTGTCATCTTATCCACTGATGATCACCACTTTTATTTGGAGAGTAAATAAGAGAATATACCTAACTTTTATAAAATTTTCATCAATATTAGTCACAATGTGTATCACTACTACATAAGGATAAAATGTGCTAAATGTGGTATCAATGACCATACCTGTGAAAATTATATAATGTGATTAAATAAACATGTTGATGATGTAGGTATTTATTAGAATATCTTTAATTTATAAAGACAATTTAAATTAGATCTTAGTGGTGATTCATGGGATTATAAATGAGCCCCACATAGAGATTTTTGACCTCATGAAGGATCTCATAATCTAGATTTTACCTTTACAGATCAGTAAGAAGGTGATCAAAATGATCATATTCAAATTAAGGCTGAAGATTATTGGAACCAAGGGATGGGTAGCATACGATGGGCCTTATTCACAATAATCCCTTTCAAAATTATAGTGACATGAATCATTGTTTTGTTTGTGATAATGATGGATTCACAATCTCTATTGATTATGGTAGTGATCCTAAGATGGATAAAGCTAAATTTTAGTAATATTTGTACCTAAATTATCATTAAATGAGAGGCAAGATGATTTTGGAGGTTATCTCTCCTATCCAACATAATTAGAGTAGAAAGAAAAAAGGGGAAGGAACTCTAGTTCCCTGTCCTCTAGAAAACCAAAACCTTTTTATATTGATCCTAGAATTTTCTCAAAACATCCTACTAAAGGAAATTAGACTTCCTCTGGGAAGAAACAATCTACTATAAAGCTTATAAACAGAAATCTTGTGAGTCTCCCAACTGGAAAGGTTGGTTTAACTCATGTGAACTCTCCAATTTATCTTTTGGATCGTGTTGCGAATGTAAAGGTGTAATAGACCTCACATATAGTTGTTTTTATGGTTTCCCCTAATGGTAACAAGGTGGTTTATAGATCCTTATTGTACATGAAATATATATCATCTAGCGGAAAGGATATTGTAAAAGATGCATCTCATCTTTAGAAGTTGGATCAGTAGGTTACCTCATCTACCATAGGGGCAGTGACCCCAATGAGTAATAACACTACATGTTAGTAGGCAGTGAGGCATATACCCAATAATACAAATATATATTCTTCTTTATTAGGGAAAAAATGGTAGAAATACTTAGGTTATCCTACTAAGGGTATATGGTAGATTCATATTTCCACCTTAATGATTTTGACATGGTTTACTCGCTAGATACTTGGCTACTAGAATAGAGTAATGGCTCTAAGGTTGTTGTGACAAAGTAGGACTCACTTCCTTTCATGGATGCTTCTAAAATATGTTATATGGATCATGATAACACTTGATAAATGGAAAAAACCTAGAGAGTAAGATTTTATCCCTATGGTCAAGTTAATAGAAGGAATCAACACAATATGAGCCTTAATTATTAGGCTGAGATCATAGATAAACTTAAACATTGAAATTTGTAACGTCTTTGTTTTGTTTTATGTTTGTTCAGATGCATTGGTATATCTCTTGTTTAGTCATTTTGGGTTTCCCTTTAAGTTTTGTTTGAGATTGAGGACAGTTTTTCTTTTTCTGAACATATTCTCTTATGTTCTTGTTTTTCTTTAATAAAGGTATGTTGACTCCATCTTGTTTCGATTAATATAATGCATTATATTTATATGATTCATTATATTTATATAATGCATTATATTTATATAATTAATTGTATTTATATAATGAATTATATTTATATAATTAATTATATTTATATAATGTATTTATAAACACATTTTTATATCTATATATATTTGTATACATATATATCCACACACACATGTAAATAAATAGATAGATATAATTTATTTTAATAAATTTATATAATGTATCTATATATTATATTTAAATACATTTAAAAAATGTATATTTATTTATATTTATATAACATGGGTAATAATATATTTATATCAATATATTTATAGAATGTATTGTATTTATATAATGTATTTAAAATATATTTTTAAAGTAAAATCATAAACACATTTGTAAGTATCTATATGATGTATTTGTAAATATATTTATATAATTTATTTATAAATACATTTATGTGTATTTACATATTAATTTATATATATTATTTTCATATTTATTTATATATTTATATAAGTACTTATATATATTTTAATCAAAAATATAGTAAGATATGTAAATATTAATGGTTTATATATATATATATATATTGATTATATATATATATATATATTATATGTATATATTTTTATATATGTTTATATAATGTTATTATAAATAATATTATACAATATTTTATGTTATTATACATTTACATATATACAATTATTATTTACTATGTCAAATTTGAAAAAAAAATTATATAACGAATCTATAAAATATAATGTGTTAATTATAAATGCATATATAAAATGTATTTATACAATGACTAAATGAAAAAAAACCACACACACATAAATATATATATATATATATCTATGTGTGTATGTGTATTTGAATATTTACATATAAACATACATATATATAATATATTTACTTATTATTATTGAATTTGATTTTTTTTAATCTGGGGGTTAAAAAATCACCGCTAATATATGCAATTATAATTGGTTTATAACCCTTGTAAACTTTTTTAGGTTTTTAAATAAATAAATTATATATTTAGTGATGGATTCAGACATCTGCTGCTAAATATATAATTTAATTATTAAAAAAATTATAAAAATTTTAGCAAGGTTTATAAACCCCTACTAATATAAGTGATTAGAAGGGGTTATAAACCAATGATAATCACTTATATTAGCAGTGATTTATAACCCCTATATTTTTTTACTTTTTTTTAATAAATTTATTATTTATTTAGTGGAAGTTTCGTGAGAACTATCACTAAATTAATATTTAGAATTGATTAAGTAAAACGACCACTAAACTACTAGTAAAAATAATTTAAATGGGGTTGTGTATAACCCTTTCGAAAAAAACCACGAAAATGAAATTTTATTTTAGTTGGAATAGTATTTGTTCATTTAAAAGTTGATTTTAGAAATTCGATCACAAGACATTCGAGTTTAGAGTATATGGGTTGAATTTTATCTCTTGATTGTTCAATTTAGAAGATAATGAATATATTATTTATTTATTCACATGTTTAGTGAATATGGTAAAAATTTATATTTATTGAAGTTACGTGAATATTATTAATGAATATTTATTCCCAAGTCTAGTGAATATAATATTTTATGGGAGGATATAGATCGATTTTAATGATATGATGAAAATGATATATTTTATTTAATATTATTTAAATAAATATTTATTACTTTATTTAGGAAATGATATTAAAATTAAAATATTCCATGTGATATATTATTATTATTTTTATATTTTACATGGATAATAAAATATAATAAATAAGATGATAAGGGTCATCATGTAATTATATTTATTTAACCCTAAGTATATATTCCTAAATATATCATTTTTCATGAAAAGATGTGTTGACATAATAAAGAGAACATATATGTTGTTTTAGTCCAATAATTCCTTATTTTAATGATCTCAATTATATTTTCTTATATTTCTAATGAATTATGTGTTTTGTGGTAGTGAAGTATTTTTTTTGGGAAAAAATGTCAAATTTGGATAAGTGTAGAAGATATTGGACATTATGCGAAGAAAACACATGGAGAAAACATACCTACTTCATGAAGTTATCATGGTAGCTAGATAAAATTCATCTAGGTGTTGGAGCTACTGTAAGAAGGAGTGGATCACCTGCACGTTAAGCCAAGCGGCTGAATAACCATTGAAGTGGCCATGAAGGAATCTCTCTAAGTGCCAGAGTAGCTGCATGTTGAAGTGTATCGATTTCATAATGGAATAGATCAACTGCATGAATACATTGAGGTATCGTGAGAAGGATTCCAATCAACCATTATAGTCATAAAAAATATTGTAAAGTTTTGAAGAAACCATATGAAGGAATTGAATTAATCACATGTTGTAGAATCAAGTGATCGTGCATCAAAGGATGAAATGGTCATAAGAATAAATCCAGTCGACCACTTGACTAGATTGAGCTACACCAAGCTTACACAAGGGTGAATTTATCACAATATGATCCTCCATTAACCATGAGTGAAAAAGCTACCATGTATAAAGTTCAAAATCCCAACAACTAGTATTATCATTTAATGAGACTTTTCATAGCAGTTAAGATCTATCGGTCATAGAATGATCATTCCTAAATTGATAATTTTTTGAGAAGTATCTTCAAATACAAGTAATACTTCCTCATTTTAAGCATGTGAAGTGGTGTGGTGATGGTGCTTTACTCTATATTTTTCATTCACCAGTGATACTCTTATTTTTGGATGAAATTTTAAAAACTCTGAAGAATGATTAACTAACTACATCTTTCATTCTACAACTTATTGGATAATTAGACAAGAATTGGAACCTTATTAATCAACTGAAATTCAATAATAGATTGAGAAGCATCAATCCTCACTTTATTTCTTCACTATCTATCTTTTATTTACATTTACAGTCATGCTTATTTTTATTTTCTATTTAATTAACACTTCTCATGAATTTTATTTATGATTTCTCATATACTAATTCTTACCTTTTCATTACATTGGTTATCTCATGTAAAACTATGGAAGATTATTTGTATAGATTTCATTGTCATGTTTGTCGTTGTTTTGTAAAACCATAATCCAGGTTCTTGATATATTAATTAGGTTTTAATTAATGTTCTTGTAAGTGGCATTTTTTTCAGGTGGAAAGGACTAAACACTTGCTTGAAGATAACCACTTGTTTAATTATGCTATGTGTTCTATTTTAATTTACCTTCTGGTTTTTAACTTCCCTCAAAAATCATTTCATAACAATTGATTTTTATCAAGAAATTTTCATACTAATTTTAATAAAATATATTTTAATAATTTATATTTAGAATTGATATGTATATATATATATATATATTGTTTCACATAAGTATAGTATTTTCAAAGATAAAATAATTTCAATTTTTTAACTGGAATTTTATTAAGCCTTTGAGAAATTGTATTAATGTATCAAATTATTTATACCTACATTATTTATAAATTGTTTCAGTATTTTAAATTAAGGTGATTTAAATTTTTAAATTTTCAAAAACATAAATTTCAATATTGTAAGATCAATTAAACCCCTATTGATAATTCCTCTTGGACAAACATTTGGAATAAGAGTTTGAAATCATTTATTTTCAAGCTCTCTATTTTTAATATAACTATTTTATTTTGACCTTGATTAAGTCTTAGTGGAATGATCTTTAATTTAGGTTTATTTACTCTGTAATTATGTATCTTAGACTTTAATGTCATGCTACGATTTTACCTCCTTATTTTAATGGAACCAACAATTCTCAATGGAAAATCGAAATGAAAATCTATTTATAAAGTGTGGGATTGGATATTTGGGAAACTATAGAGGATAAATATTAAAAACTCAAGAATTATATAAAGGAATGGGATGCTACAACTAAATTTGTTTACTATTTTAACTATAAATCTTTTAATTCTCTATTTTTTTATATGATAACATGAGTTTAATAGAATATTTTCTTGTTCTACTGATTTTATAATTTGGGAAACATTAGTTGATTCTCATGAAGGAAATTACAATCTTAAATAAGTGACAATAAATAAATATACCATGAAGTATGTTTATTTCAAGATAAAACTCAATGAGTCGATCTATCAAATGTATTGTAGATTTAATGAGACCATTAACACTGTGAAGTCTCTTCAATAGCTACTGGATGACAAAAAAATTGTTTAGAATACTATGATTCTTACCTGACAGCTGGAGAAGAACTTTTGTGTCTATTAGATAATTTCTGAACCATAGGAAGATTTTAGTTGAAAAACTTATTGGAAAGATGATGATATATGAAGATAAATTCAAGGAAAGAAATGAAGATGTTGAAATTGAGAAGAATATTGTAGCCTTTAAAACATTAGAGTCTACATCCAAAGATATAATCAAGTATGATTCAAGTGGATATGAATATAAAACTAAATGTTATGGGTAAATGTCTAATCTATTCAAAAGATTCAAGAAATATATTAAAAGTAGAAGTTTTTTCAAAAGTCTAATTATAAAGTAAAGTATGAAAAAATTAGAAATTAGAAAATGTATTTGAATAAAAATGAATTCTCAAGTGAAATTTCATGTTATTAATGTAAGATGAAAAGTCATATTAAAAATAATTATCCTAAGATGAAGTATAAGAATAATTAAAATGATAAATAAAATAAATTGAAGAAAGAAATCAAGGAAACCTAGATTTAATCTGAGGACAACTACAATGACTCGTATACTAATAAAAATGATGCATGTGAAAAAGAAAATTTGTGTTTTATGTACATTTTATCTTAGGTACAAAATAATACCATTACATATAAATTTTATAGTGATGATCATATAGATGATACTAAAATGTATAATGAAAAAATTTTGAATATCGGTTTATGATATAATACACAATGAATCAAATTAGAGATAAATATAAGAATTTGAAAAATTATTATACTTTATCTACTAATACTAATAATTGACTTTCTATTGAAAAGTAAAATAATTCTATCCTTTAAAAATAAAATAAATATTTGATATTGAAAAAGGAGCAATTGAGAAAATATTTATATCAATTTAAAATTGTGGAAAATATGTTTAATATGATTTTGGGAAGTTACAAACCTCACAAACTTAATACTAGAATTTCATATACATCTAAAAAATAAAGGAAGGTATATAAAAAATATTTTTTTCTATGTTTAAAGAATATGACCATAATCTGTTAAACTAAAGGAACTTCTATCAATGAAAATATTTTTAATTATTTTGGACTAAATAAGACCCTTTAGTCTAAATAAATTAATTTTTCAGTGAATAATACTTTAAAACAAATTTGGATTCATAAGGCTTTAATTTTCAAACATTTTGGACCTAATAAAATCTAGGTACCAAAATCATTTTTTATTTTATTTTTTAAAGGTAAAGTGTGTAAATAGATCTAGAAAAAGTTTATTATTTCTAGAAATTGGATTATATAGACACATGACTAGAGACTAATCAGACATCAATAGTTTAATAAAAGTGTTTGGAGGACATTCCACTTTTAGTGAAAATGGGAAAGGTAAAATAATTGGCCTTGGAAAAAATGGAAAGTTTGAAACTATTATTATTTCTAAAATTTTATTTATTTATGCATTGAAATATATTTTTATTAGTATATTTAAATTGTGTGATAATGGATATCATGTTTAATTTTAGAATAATTCTTGTAAGATTTATGATTTCAATCATGTATTAGTGTCTACTACATTAAGAAATGATAATGTTTATATTATTAATTTAGATTCATTATTTTCCCAAATCCTTCATGTGTAAGTTCTTTTAATAGATAATTGTAGTTGTGGAATATGATACTTGTACAATTTAATATAAAATCACTTAGGAATCTAACAAGTTATGGATTATTTAAGTAATTATACAAACTTTAATTTCCAAAACAAAAAATGTGCAATCCCTATCAAAAGGGAAAGCGATGAAAAATTTATTTCAAACCAAATAAAGAGGTGTTAACCTCCCGACCACTAAAATTTGTTCACCTGGATTTCTTTGGACCTTATAGAGTTTCTAGTATATGTGGAAAACACTATGCCTATAGTGTTGTAAATGACTATTCAAGATACACATGGGTATTCTTCCTATCTCACAAAAGTGAACCTCCATCTCATTTTTCTAAATATAAAAAATCTATAGAAAACCTTAGTGGACTGACCATAAAGACCATGAGAAGTGATCATGTCCATGAATTTTAGAATCATTAATTTGAATCTTTATATTCACAATATGGCTATAATCATAATTTCTCTTCAGCTATAAAACCTCAACAAAATGGGTTTGTTTAAAGAATAAATGATACTCTTCAAGGAATTGTTCAGACTATACTTATTGAATATGACTTACCTAACTATCTTTAGGATGAATCTATGAGCACAAATTTTTATGTTATTAATAGATTTATGATTAGAACAAACCTAAATAAGACTCCTTATTAATTATTAAATAGTATAAAACGGATGTTGATTTACTTTAGAGTCTTTCAATGTAAATTATTTATTATAAATACTAAATATAGTCTAGAAAAAATTGAACCAAAGAGTTATGAAGGAATGTTTCTAGGTTATATAACCACCAGTAAATCATATTGAAATTTTAAAAAGAAATCAATGATTCTGGAAGAATATGTACATGTAATTTTTAATGAGGCATATCCACATGAGCCTAAACCTACTATAAAAAATCTTGAGGATGATACGTCAAATATGAATATCAATAATACCTCTAAGACCTCTGATCATACTACTGATTTATTTGATAAATATATCAGTATATACTATCTTGACCAACTTTACCTTGAAGAAAACATGGAATAACCATGTACTTTTATTCCTAGAACTGTTAGGAACCATAGATGTCATCCTTTAGATTTTCTAGTTGGTGATCTTGATAGAGGAACTCAAACCCAAGCCTCTATTAGAAATCAAGTTTAATGTAAAACATTCTTGTCTCAATTTTAACCAAATAACATTAATAAATAAATTACTGATAAAAATTAGGTGATATCTATTCACAAAATAATTGAATCAATTTGAAAGAAATAAATTCTATAAACTAGTTGAGAGACCTAAAGACTTCCTAACTATTGGAAATAAATGAGTGTATAAATAAAGTTGATGATTAAAGAATTATAGTTAGAAACAATGATAGATTGGTTGAAAAAGTTTAAATCCAAGTATAAGGTATTGATTATGAAGAGACATTTTCACCAATATCTAAGCTTGAAGTTTTTAGAAATTTTCTTGTATATGGAGTTCATTATCCTTTCAAGCTATATCAAATGGATGTAAATAGTGAATTCTTAAATGTATATAATATTAAGGATGTTTTTTATAAAACCCCTTATATTTTCAATCCCTCATTTATAAAATCAATTTTTCAATATTTCCAAACCACTCAATGGTTTAAAATAGGCCCATAGATCATGGTATGATAGGATTAGCTTGTTTATTATTTTAGAATAATTTTCTAAAGGAATAGATGAACCAAGTTTATATGTCAAAATAAATTCAAAATATGTTTTAGTTGTACAGATTTTTATTGATGAAAATGTTTTTGGTTCATCTAAAAATTCTTTGTGTGTTGAATTTTCTATGCCTGTTGAAAATGAATTTGAAATGAGTTTGATGGGTGAATTAAAATTCAACCTTGGATTTTAAATTTTTCAAAACAAAGATGGAATTATTTTAAACCAAAGTAAAAAAAACAAAATATATTTTCAAACCTATTGGTTGGGATAGTACAAAAGGAAGTGATATTGGAATAAATAAAATATGTACACTGGATTTGGATGAAACTGGGAATTTATTTGATGAAACTACTTACAGAGGTATAATTAAGAGTTTACTATACTTAACTTTTAGTTATCCAGATATACTATTTATTTTGTGTATGTGTGAATTCTTTCATGAAAATACAAAAGAATATAATTTAAATGTTATTTAAATAATTTTCAAATATCTCAAAAATAGCACCAATTTTGGATTATATTACTTGAGAGGAAATGCATTTGAACTGGTTACTTATTCTAATGGAGAATTTGGTGGTTATAAGTTTTGTAGAAAAAATACCTCTAGAACATGTCCAACAGCCCGAAGGCCTTAAAATATTTATTATTATATGATAAATCCCCCTTTTAAAGGATGTAGGGGGTTGAAACCTGAGTAGACATCATTGAAATTGGAAAATTACACTCAAAGGATAGAAAGAGTAAAACCAGAATGACATCAAAGTACTGATCCTCCCAGCATTTGATCATGATATAACTCTCCATAATTGCAAGGATGTTTGGCAAGCAATTGTCTTGTGTCAAAGCACAGGCTCAATCCGATGGTTGACGTTATACCCTCTCAAACAACCAAATCCAGAAAACTCTACAAAGATGAACTTCTAACTCTGGAACTACCTCTGGAGTCTGTTTCTTGAAGTCATGTCTTGTATCACAAACTTACCACCTTCAAAAAACAAACCATCCAAACATATAACAACCACCATTCCAAACCATCGAAACAACCATTTTTGATACATCACTGCGGAATTAGAACAACGAAATGGGTAGAGCCAATACAAACTCTCTTGAAGCAATCACCGCTGGAACGGAAGCCAGACAAACCCTGAAATGACCACAAGGCACCCATCGAACACATCCACATCAACCTGAAAAGGAGGAAAAATCAAAGAGAATAAAGCCAGATCTTCATCACCTAGGACTAGAAGATCCAACAGCATGTCGATGGATCATCTCCATTTAGGGGAGTAGAGAACATCAGAGCTAGAAACGCTGCTCTGGGCTGGAGCTGGCTAGATCAAAGCCACGGAAGGACCCACACTGGCTTCTGAAACAGGTGAGCCACAAAAGGCCAAAGGTACTATCGGAAAATAAGTGCTCCTCCAGCCACAACACCACCACAAGAACATCGATAACGCATCAAAAAAAACAAACTGAAATAAACCAATCCTCCCCCTCCAATTCACATGGAGCAGGCGCCGAGACACACTGGAACACACTAGAATCCGGAAGCCAGCCGAGACCAGGTACAGAGACCGGAATCCATCTCCAACCACATAAATGTACGCCGCAACAAATCCAACCGAAGCTGAATCACACCTTCATGATGCTAAGCTAAGATCCAACCGCCGAAATCTGATGCTGAGATCCAGACCGTTAAATCCCACTGAACCGAGATCCAACCCACGAGAACAAACAGTGGACCAGAAGCAGTAGCGAACCACTCTGACGCCGAGTCAAGTTCTAGAACATGTCACTTTTTTAGAAAGTATCTTATTTATTTATGTAGTAAAAATAATATTTTTTTTCATTTTCTACAACTGAACCGGAGTACATAGTTACATAAGGTTTTTGTACACAAATTTTGTGGATGAAAAAAATTATTAGATGATCATTATCAAATTTTAAATTTCCCAATAAATTCTAAAAATAAAATTGTGATAGAATTTTCTAATAATCCTATATCTCATTATAGGAATAATCTCTTTGACATAATATATAACGTTTTGATAGACCGATATCAATAAGGGGATGTCACTATTGAGTTCATAGGTACAGAGCATCAACTAGTTGTTATTTTCAAAAAACCTCTGAACATTAAAAGATTGAATTATATCATACATTATTTAGGTATGATTAATTAATATTAATTTTTATTTTCATACTTCATAATTAATCTAGAAGTTATTCTATTTTTAAAGGTCCCAACTCTCCATAAGGATTAAGTGGTTTTAAGGACAAGTCATGTGGTAGGACAATCTTTCTTGCAATGGGGAGATACCATATTGTCATATGTTTTCATGAATATTTACCCATGTGGTGGATAAATATACCATATTTTCTCAATATTCCATAAAGAGTTTCTCATACGATAGGTCAAGCTACTATATTGTCTCTAGATTTCGTAGGGATTATGATTATTCAAGCTACTATAAGACTATTCACATAGTCACTCAAGCTATCATGAATATCTAATTAAATTTTAATATAAATATATATGTGTCTTTTTAATTACTATTTAAATCCTTGTATGATTTTAAATATTCCTATATCACAAATTAAATCATTTTTCACTCTCAAAACCATAAATCCTTTAGATTTTGAATCACAATCTCTCAATATTGTTCCTTTAACTGATCTATAGCCTCTATAACTTTGAATATCAATGGAATATGGTAAATATGAAGATATATTCCACATTTTCATCTCTTGTAGGTTCATTTTATTTTAATAGAATGAAATCTTCATCCAAAAAACCAGTCAAACCTATCAAGTCTCATATTTCTACTCGATTGTTCATGCATGAAAATGAAGAAAATGTCAAATGGTTAAGAATAACTAAGACTTTAGTTTGGAAATATATTTATAATAAATGTTGGGATTTTTAGTTTAATGAAAACAAAAATTCATTTTACCCAAGTTTAGTAAATAGGTTCTATTAAAATATGGAACTGCAGATGGGTGATAAGAAGGATGTCATTAGGACATCTATAAATGTATGAATTTTGGTTATTTCTTCAAATCTATGAGCCATGTGTTTAAAGATTACATATAAATTTAATTATTATGACTTATATAGTTATTATTTTATGGGTCATTCAACTTTAAAATATAAAATAGCACTGATAGATCTTACCAATGATGAAACCCCTTGAAGATGTACTGTAGTAGAGGTTTATAGTGAATGTTAGATTTTGTTAAAGTTTATCTAAAATTTAATCTTCTCAATGAAATTAGAATTCATTATCCTAAGGAATAAAGATATATTATTTCTATACATAATGAAGACTATGAAACATATTATCCTATCTAAGTATCTTATGAGGCATATGGAATAATTGTTTAAGGCTTCTTCCAAGTTTAATTTTCTACCATATTCTAAATTTATTTTATCTATTTTGGATTTAAAAAGACTTGTTCCTCAAGTGGAGTAAAATACAATAGCCTCTATTGTATTTTTTTGGAATAAAATTTTTTGTAAGAGTATAAGGATAAATTAAAATCCATTGAGGACAATATGGGTTACTAATAAAGACAAGTTTTATGTGAAGTTCAATCTAGTAATGAATCTTATGAGACCCGAGCAAAAATGTGACCTAGGCATAGTAAAAGACAATGTAGTAAAATATTAATGTAATGAAGAATTATCATATGAAAATGTGGTTGTTAACCAAAATGTTGAAGTTACAGGAGCTTATGAAGAAGAAATAGATTATCATGATTTAGTTGATACAAAGATTTCTCCTCAGATTGTTTCTTTTGGATCTATTGAACCTCATTTATCTATAAATTTTGAAGAAACAGATGTAGATGATGATGACAATGATGATGATACTAAATTTTATAATGATCTTATTGATGTTTTTTCTGAATTTGAGGATGGTAATTATAGTGAAAATGATGAAAGTGGAGATGATCAGCAGATGATGTTTTTATGAGATCTCCACACTTTTGTCTAAAGAATGGAATTAAATTACAGTGATTGTAATTACTCCAAGGACCATTTAAATAAAAGAATATTCTTATGAGGAAAATATAGTTTAATAGATAATGATCACCATAATGGCAGTAGTCCACCTAGACATGACAGACCTTCCACTTAATCTATATCCAAATATCCTGATGGATCTCTTAATTGATCACATTGATCTTGAAAAAAAATGTTAAGCCTTAATCTCCCAAACTAGTGTTATGAGAAAGTGATATCAATCCATCACTTCAAGAAGTTTTGGATAATGTGTTTGAACCTATTCCTATGAAATATGTTGAAGAACCCAATGAAAGTTGTGAATTATAACCAGTTGAATATGGTGAAGTAAAATTTATCAAATCTAGTGTCTCGGAATAATTTTAAAGGGAAATAGTTTTTTAAATTAAATAAAATGATGAAGCTCATAGGTTGTATCCTATTATATAGATAGTCCCTATTTTGGAAGAAGTGGATGAAAGGTATGAACCTCATAAACCAGATATATCCACTCCTACTTCCCCTACATATTCATTTGTTTTCAAAGATGATTTAGCATAGTTCAAATATGGTTTGAGGAATAAACTTAAAAAAATAATTCTAATATTTGGATAGTCAGTTGTAATTACAATAGAATATGAAATATACAAAGTAGTTTCTCTTATTGTATCTAACATTCAACCTAATATGTTTTTGAATATAGATTATATGAATCAAGAGATTCATATTTTGAGAGTAAAAGTGGGATCTTTTCATGAATACTTAAAGGACATGTTGTTAAATATTGATCATAGTTACTTGAATGCCTTCAGATAATCCTCCTCTCTATTATACCTAATCCTCCTCCTATTACACCTCATACTACTCCAAATTGTGTTGTCATGGAAGGAAATCTCTTTTGACAGCTTTTTATATATTAAATGCAAGTATTTTTGGATTATTTCTCTAATATTAGAGAAATTAAACTCTCTATTTTTCATACTCATGATACTAAAACCATTGAGGTAGTCAGAAGTGATGCTTGCCGATTTAGAGGAGACATGGAACTAATTAAAAGATAAATTGATCATTATTTGAGTATAATATTCACCAAGATTGGTTTAAGAACATAATTTAGGACACTTTCTAGAGACTATTGGATGCCTCCTTTGAATCAATCTTTCAAAGTGAATGGTGAAAGATTAAAGGTTAGAACATATCTTTTATATATTTTCAGGAGGGACAAGAGTAAATTCTTTCAATTATATAGCATGGATTCTTATCCCTAAATTATTTCAAAAATATTATGGAGCCCAACTTCTACATTCCTTACACTGTGATTTTTGTCCCTTCATATCTTCTTATACCTTTAGTGAAATCAACCTGTACAAGAACCTTATAGATTGAGGAGCATTAAACATCACAAAATTTTTTCACTCTCACTATTTTCTTTAAATTTATAGGCATACTTGTTTTTATTTTGCAATTACTGGCCAATTATCCTAAATTTTTTTGAGGAGAACTATGATACTCTTCCTTAACTTTTCTTTACATCTGTTTTCCCATGTATAATTGTGGAAGAGGATTTGTATAGTCTGCAATGTCCTATATAAAGTTATTTTGTAAAAACTTAATCTTGGTTGTGGATCTATTTATTAGATTTTAATAAATGTGTATGGTAGTGTCTTATTATCAAGTAGATAGGATTAATCTATAGATTGGAGTTATCCACTTATTTAATTCTATTATGTGTATTATTTTTATTTATCTTTTCATTTTTAACTTCACTCAAAAATAATTCTATAAATTTTTATGTTCATTGAGTATTTTTTTTAAATAATTTTATCAAAATATATTATAATAGTTTACATTTACAATCGATATATATATTGTGTTTTATATAAGTAAATTATTTTCAAAATTAAAATAATTTTAGTTCTTTTTATTAGGCTTCTATTTATCCTTTGAGAAAGTATTTTAAAGTTTCAAATTATATATAACTACTATATTTGTAAATTGGGTTGGTATTTCAGATTTAGGGGATTAAAATTTATTATTTTCAAAAATATAAATTTTAATATTGGAATCTCAATTCACCCCTATTGATAATTACTCTCATACCAAAAATAGATAATTCTCTTGAGACTTAGAGATATATTATTATTTTTCTCCGTTGATTAAGAATCTAGAGACAGAATATAAGAACCTTGTTATGTTTGAAGTTTAATGACATAAATAACTTGATTCTTTCACACTAGCACATAGGGTTTCAAAACATTTTTTACAGATTCATTGAGTGAATGTGGATATATCTCGATGAATCATCTATCAGATTCTCTATCATAGTGAAAAACGAATAAGAGTGGCAGTGTAAATTTTATCAATAAGATTATCAAGGATGAGGTAATTCTATATTTAAATTAATTATAAAATAAATTTTCAAGATCCTATATATGATATTCTACGGTACGTTTTTATAGTTCTTAATCATTGATGTTGATGAAATCTCAAAAGTTAGTTTCCACCCATTTCATCTCTCTCTCTCTTGTATGTTTTTATTATCATGAACACTCTCTATTTTATCTAATTTTTTTATTTGAGTGAATTTTAGAATCCTTAAATTGACATTAATTCATGAAATTAATGGAATAAATTTAGTTTTCAACATCCATTAAAAGGTAACTTGTATTCAATTTTAAATGCAAGGACCAATCTATTTTTATACTTAAATATCCTAGAATCAATTTGGAATACCTTTCGAAGATTTTTTAATGAAGCAAGGAGGGTTGTTATGGTATTTGAGCATCATCAGGCATCATCGTCTAGCTGGTATAGGGAACCAACTAGTCAATTCCTTGATGATATAATCCCTAGTGATAGTAAGACCCACCATCTAGCTAGTGGAGTCCCGCCATCTCACCGGTAGCATTTTCAGAAGCACGGAGTCGTCCAGGTATTCCACCATCTACCTAGTGGAGGCTATTGGGTATCTAGTGACATCAGAACTATAGTCCAGGATTGCATTCATGATAGTCAATAAATCTCCCACTCAGTCATTTATGACTTAACTTGACCTTGGTATACTCCAACACCCTATAAGGATATAAATATAGGATATAGGAGTCTTGGATGTCTATACTCAACAATCATTAAACCTATTCAACAACCCTCCATTGGAATCATGACACCTAACCTTTAGATCTATCCAAACCATTTTCACAATGATCCAGCCTTATTTAACAATCTAAAAGGATCTCATATTTCTACTTATATATCTCTTATAAAATGTTTTATCATTATATATGGATAATAGAGTGAAATTATAATATATTTTCTCCAATAAAATCATCTCTCCTTAACCCATATTCTATATTTGGTTCTTGAATTTCCATTAAAACCAAGGGATATTGTTTCTTTTATTTCCATTAAAATCAATAGAAGTTGGTTCTTGGGTTTCTGTTAGAAACAAAGGAAGGTCTAATAATACATATATTTCAAATTGAGGGGTATATATGTTGGGTCACCTCATGTGCTATTATCAAACTCCTTAAAAAATTGTGTTTGTCTTCTCTTTACATTAATGATTTGCATCATCCTTTCATCGATATGCATAAAATGGATAAATTTTATGTTTTGAATATCTATTGTTATTAATCACTTAATTAACTTTGTATTAATCTTTTATATAGATCAAATTTATCACTTTATCATTTCATTATATCTTAATTGTTTTATTTTAAAATTGCAGGGTTTTTTTGTCGCTTTAATTTTTTTAAAGGTAATTCACCACCAACCCCTCTTTTAATTTATAATCCCAAAAAATAGTATCAAATGAGGAATTTGTTTTTATTTAAAAAATCCTAGTTTTAAAAAAACTATTTTTTAAAATATCTATTGATTTAAAAGTACAAGTTTACGAGGGAATCTGCCTCTTATACTCATGCTACTTTTTTTATGATACAAATTATTCTTATTGGAAATATTTCATGTCTATGTTTCTTAGTAGAATTATTTATCTTTTATGGATAATGGTTAGGCATGAATATATTCTTACTAAAGATCCAAAATATAAATGGACTCCTCAAGATATTTCTTCTTTTGAACTTATTGGAAAATCCATGAACACTCTCCATTGTGGGATTGACCATAATGAATTTAATCACATATCTTCTTGAAAACATGTCCATGAAGTCTATAAATTGCTAAAATTAACACATTAAGTCATGAAAAAATTTAAATATACTATATTAATCTTGTATTTATAATACTTTGAAATATTTTCTTGTCATCCTAATGAATCCATTACTAGTATGTTTATAAGGTTTATAGATATTTGTAGAGGTAGAAAGTCTATAGGTAATGATTTGTCTACATAAACTCTCTTGAAGAAAATATTATAGGTTTTACCTAGTAAATGAGATCTTAAAGTGATGGATATATAATAAATTAAAGACATCAAAAATATAGTGGCCAAATACCTCATCAGATCGATCAAGGATTACAAAATATCCATGAAATGCGAAGCGACAAAGGAACAAATGGAAACCAAGGAAACTAAAAAGAACCAAGATTTTAAAGAAATAAAAGATTATGATTCTTCTATAAGTGACATCGATGACGAAAGTAAAATTAATAAAATTTTAAAACAATTAGAAAAAATTTAAAGAAGATGAAATCATCTCGACATAAAAAAAGGAAGTTCAAATTAAATCACTGGTTATGAATTACTATGAATTAAATAAAAAGGTTTATATTAGACCAAAATGTATGATATATAAAGAAAGTTAAAAGAGAATACGAGAGGTAATAAATCTCTTAAAATTTTGATTTGGAGTTATTCATCCTCCTCAAGTGACTCAATTCCTAAATTCCTCAAGGAACATCTCAAGGATGGTGATATGGTTAGTTCTCAGATTTCTCACTCTCATTCTCAATCCTCTTCTTCTTATTCTTCTTCTTCATTAAGTACCCTATTATATGAATACCTAAAATTTGATCATGATCAACACAATAATGTTTTTCATGAATGTGATTCTTTATAAAAAGATATCAAAAAAATACATACAAGTTCTTGATGAGAAAAATCAACTTGTTAATGAAAAATATCTTTTAAAAAAGAAAAATATGACTTGGTTTTAAGATTAAAAAAACAACCATATAATGAATTTTTCAAATATGAAATCAAGGATCTCAAAATCTCTCTTTCTAAATTCACATAATTTAAAAAAAAAACTTAAATTGGTCCTTAGACCTATATGTGTTAAAATATTTAATCATGTTTTTGGTTTTTCTAATAATTATAATTATTTGAAAAAGACTAATTTTGTGGAAGGTGTTTCACAATGTAAATTTTGAAAATATTGTCCAAAATTTGGACATTAAATTTATGAATGAAATTATAAAAATTAGAGATATATAAGACCTTAATATATCCATATTTCCTCTATTATTATTCAAAAATAAAAAAAAATTGGTTCCCAAATATTTTTTATCCAACCTTAGTGTTTTCAAAATTGTTTCAGCTACAAATATTTTATTATCTAACAATGGAGGACCCTTAAGAGTACCAAAAGGAACTTTCTTTTGAAGTTTTTTCATGGTTATTCCACTAAGAATCATTGACAAGTCTTATGGTAAATAATCAATGAAAGATGACTAGAACCTCTGGAAACAATTGATCATCTCTTATCATCTTGAGATCATTGTTAAATTCTCCAATTGAGGGGGATCTTATATTTTTCTATTTTGAATAATGTTATGGGATGATCATCATGGAAAAGGTTTTTTGATCGTTTTATATTTTAATTATTTCTTGACCTTATCCAAGATCTCTTTTCTCTCTATCTAATTTCTATGTTTTATTATTCCTAAAGGGGGGATAAATTTTCCATGTTCCTTTTCTTTTGTAAAATTAATTTTCTATTCTTATTTTCAAAATCAATCTTTTCATTTATCTTTTTCCTTTTTAAATTTTGTTTTCAAAATTATTTTTCAAAAACTTTTTAAAAGTATTTATATTCACACTTATCTTTACCTTTTAATTTAATATGATTCAATATTTATAGTTTCATATTTCATCAATCTCATGCACTTTACTTTATCTAATTATTTTATTTATTTTACTTTCCTTTTAGTCTTCTCTTTTACCTTACTAGTTTTATTTTTGATAATCACAATGTGGGGGATACTTTTGGGTCAAATGGGGATATTTTTTTATTGGTTCAAAAATAAATAAATTATTTGTATCGCAAAGGGGGGGTTCTCAATTATTTAGGGATAAACATTTGGTTTATCTCATAAGTATGTTGAATATGTTAAATTATAATATCTTAAATTACTTTTATTAATTGTTTGACTCTTTATTTACATTTAATATATCTTTTTATGTTAAGTTTTTATGATCATAAAAAATGGAGAGATTTATCTACCTCTATCACCCAGGTGTTTTCATGATCACAAACACTCTCTCTTTTATCTAGTGTTTTCATTTAAGTGGATTTCAAACTCTTTAAAATGAATTTAAGTCATGAAATTAATGGACTAAATGGAGTTTTAAAATTTTATTAAATAGAAACGTGTTTAGTATGTTAATTTCTTGGAAAAATATATTTTCATACATCAAGACCATGGAATAGAGTTAGAAGGGCATTTTAAGATCATTAAAGGAATCAAGGAGGGTTGTGACAGTGTTTGAGAAATAACAAGAAACACTAGCTCACTAGTGTATGGAACCAGCCATCTAGTGCCATGATGAAAGAATCACTGGTGATCTGAATACCCCTTGTATAGATGGTGGAGTCCTGCTAGTTGGTTAGTGGTAGTTCCAAAAGTGTAGAGTCCTCTAGGAAGTCCACCAATTTCCCAATGAAGGCTATTGGATATCCAGTGAAATAAGGAATGTAGTTTGATATTAAATTAATGATGGTAAAAAAACATCCTACCTATCTATTTATGATATGGATCAACCTTATTCTACTTTTATTCCCTATAATTCTATAATAGAGGATAAGGGAGGCTTGGATATTCACCTTGAACAATTATCAAACTTGTGAAACAACTCTCTGCTCAAATCAAGATGTCAAATATATAGTGGTCTCTAAGACATCCTTAAAAAGATCCAACCTTATTTTCCAAATATAAAAGTCTCTCACCTTTGTTCTTATCTCACTCTTCAAAAAAAATATCCTTTTAGAGGGATAATAGAGTAAAATTATAATGTATTTGTGCTAAGAAAATAATCTCTTATCAACCCATCTTCTATCTTTGGTTTTTAGGCTTCCATTAAAACCAAGGGAAGTTGGTTCCCGGGATTCTGTTAAAATCAAGGTAAGTTGGTTCTTTGGTTTATTTTAAAATCAAGAGAAGGTCTGATAAGATATATCTCTTGAATAGATGTGTGGATGTATAGGGTAACCTTATTCACTGTTGTCAAACTCTTTATCAAATTGTGTCTGTATTCTCTTTACTTTTACACTTTGCATCATTCGTTCATCGATATGTATAAAGTGGATAAATTTGATATGTTCACTATCTGTTATGATTAATAACTTAATTGAATTTGATATCAATCTTAAATATGGATAAAATTTATTGCTTTATCGTTTTTTCATATTGTAATGATTTTATTTTCAAATTTATGATTGTTTTTATCACTTTAATTTTTAAAAGTAAATTCACCCCCACCCCCACCCCTCCTCCCTTGATCTAGAAATTTCTACTCTGACCAACACAGCCAACACTTCTAATGTACCCCAAAACCTTTAGATTTAGTGTTCTCTATAATCATAGATGAACTCATATGATTCTCACATAAGGATATGGTGTATCAAATATACAATACATAACAGAAATAAAAGGCCTGAAAATGTTTACAATGTCAGGAATACACCAATATCCTAGTACATATCAAAAATGTATGATTGAAACTGTTAACACCTACAGATCTCCACTGTCATCATCATACTCCACCTCCAAGATCTCTATGTATGAACCAGTCACCACCAAAATAGATTACCAGTGTCCTAAGTGTACCATTAATCCAAGTTCTAAAACTTACTCCTCTCCCTCTCTATCACTTTTATGAAAATGAAAATAGGAAGTGGAATGTTGAAATTAAGTACTGAGGGGCACTAGTCAATGCACACACTGATTGTACCCAGGTGAAGGTATGGGTCATGAAGTCATGTGACTAGTAGAATGGAAAATTAGATAATCATATGAACATGTGGGTGATAGATCATAAAAGGAAGTCATGATAATTTAGGCCAGCTAGAAAAAATTGGAGGATTTTAGGGACATTTGAGATCATAGGATTCAACATCAAGCCCATGAATCATATCAAAGGTAACATTATAAGAAAAGAAACATGCCCATAAAACAAAATGGGAGGTACTAGAATATATAAGATGGAAATAAAAAAGGACTAAGGACAATCATGAAGTATGAAAGTGGGCCCCATGACATGAGTTCAGGGGAAAAAACTATTATAGATCACTCTTTGGTCGGGGCTCAAAATATTCTTTGTTAGTGCTAAAAACACTAATAGGCTAAACACCCTTAAAATCTCACAACCTTTATCAATTTTTTTTTAAATTCTAATAATGGGTGACTTTATTAGTACTTTTTTAGCACTGATAAAAGTGGGAAAATATTTTTTAAAATTCATCATTTAGGGTGGGGGCCTCGAAATCCCCTTCTATCAGCGCTCCAGTCCACCTTCGTAAGCGTTATGTGCCCTCACCCCCACACACCTCCCCCTACTTTATATGTTCTCCCTCAACACCTTGAAACCCTTTATCAGTACTTTACACACCTTATATCAGTGCTTTCATTCCATCTTTAGTCCTTCTTGTGCCTAGATTCGAACCAACGGCCACTACCTTCATTGCCCAACGCATTTATCACTACTCTATCTAGATTTCATCAATATTTTAAGATATATCAATTTATATTTATATATATATATATAATTATTTTTTATTTATATATTTATCCATATAATTATATAGATTTATATGATTATTTTTAAATACATATTTAAAATTTGTTTATATATATAAATATAATTTTATATTTACATATAAATTTTTTATAATTTATTTACAAATATTTATTATAAATACTTTTATATAATATATTTCTATAATATATTTAAATAAATTTATCTTATATATATTTATATAAATTTATATTATGTATTTAATGATAATGATGAATTTTTACAAATACATGTATATGATGTATTTACACAATATTGATGCACATATATGCATGTATACATGCATTTATTTACACACACACATACATATATTTATATTTCCCACACACACACATATTTATATTTCACACACACACAGATATGAAAATATTTATATTTATATTTATACTCGCATTCATATCTATTTATATATTTATCTATACGATTTATATCAGTATATTTTATAATATATATTTTTAGTTTTAATTATATATATAATTATAAATAATTATAAAACAATATTAAAAATGAATATATATTGTATTTGTATAAATATATATTTATTGTTATATAAATCATATTTAAGAATATATAAATATGTATATATATAATATATATGCAAGGTACCCTTTATGTGTGTGTATTTATTTACATATATTAGAATACACACATAAATATATATTTGTTTATAAAGACACACATATTTATATATAAACCTTATATATACACTTGTATAGGTGTGTATATATATATATTAATGCATTTTTATAGGTTAAATAAACTAGATATTTTTTATTTTAAAGAAAATGAATTATAAATATTTATTTCTATATGGTTTATATATCTAAAAATACATTTTTATGAAAATATGTTTAAATATTTATTTATATAATTTATTTATTATAGATATATATATATGTGTGTGTGTGTGTGTGTGTGTGTGTGTGAAAGTATGTATAAATTTAATTATAAATAAAAGTAAAATATAAAAAATGATAAAATTTGAACATCATAATATCCACTTAAAAGTAATCACTAGTAATAAACTTAGTCTCTACTAAAAAAAGACAAGAAGACCCCCTTAAATAAGGTTAAAATTCTATAGCGCATTAAAAAATCAAGGTATTCCAAAAAAAACTCAATTTTGGAGGAACTCCAGTCCTTTTTTTGACCCCAAAAAATTGATGACACAAGTCTACCCACTAATTATGTCATAAATATTTTAGCAATCTTCGATTGGAAATGTGGTAGAGCCAAAACAAACACCCGGATCAAAATTTATGATCATTTAAAATTCGAGTCATTTTTTCAACTTATCTGGGATCATTCATTAATTTATTGAATTTTTATTTCATCCAATTATTATTAAATGACTATTAATAAATAATAATTAGTAATTTATTAATTAATATAATTTTTTAATTTTTTTATAAGCTTTTTTTTACTAAATATCATATATATTAAGTGTAAATGCATATTTAGTCTTATAGAAATCATATTTTGAAAAATATATTATATTATATCAATATAAATATATTTATTTATTAATATATGATTTTTAATGATATATAACTTTTTTTAAGAAATATACCTTTTAACGGTGTTAAAATAGCACCGATAAAGGTCACACTTTTTCAAAGATAAAAAAATATGATAAAAGTGACATTTATGGGCACTAAAAAAGAAATCACAAATGTGTGCTTTTATCGGTGATTTTTTAAGTGATGATAAAGGTATCTTCTATAAAAAAAATTATGGAATTATTAGTAGTTTTGTTACTATTTTTGGTGGTTTAAACCATTTTTATATTGTTTAGTGGTGGTTATTTAAACCATCTTATTTTTCATGATCAAAAATCATTTAGCGGTAGTTTTTATAGTTTAGCTGTAACGTCCCGGTTCCGGAAGCCACCCAGAGGTGCCCCGTACCCGGTTGGTCACATGGCCTCAAGCGCATTTCCCCGAACGCCAGAGGCTGCCAACTAGCAGCAAAGGTATTGGGTATGATAATGGGGAAACTATGCCCTCATTGGCAGAGTACACAGCAGAAGTACACAAATACATACAATATCGAAAGCAGTAAATATCCAACAACAGTAAACATTGGAAGACTGATAAATAACAACTAAATCAAAACATATAAATTATTTATGATGCATATGTGTCTAGGAAAGCAGCCAAACAATTCACAATACTGAATATAGTACTAAACCCAAGTACAAAAAAAATAGATAAACAACTCCTCAGTATCGCAAGCCTCGACTTGGTCCCATGCTCTCCAGCTCCAATGCAATCAAGAACCTGAAGTAGAATGGTGCGTGCCCTTGTCTATACCTACAACAATATAATCTGTTTGGGCCCAAAAGCATGACCCAAATAGGGTGTGGACAAAATCCCAGTAGGAAATCACCCGAAGATCTGTTCCTAATAGTCAGTGAATATATGGCAATTAAAAGTACAGAAATCAGTAAATAGGAAAGTACTCAGTAGAAAACAATCCACGGTTTCTAGCATATAATTTACAAACAAGTAACCATTCACTCAAGAAAGTAGAAAAAATAGGTAACCCTATGGGTAGTTCTCACAGCCTAAGCCTTATGGTTCAACCTACATGTACTAGCAGCCCTCTGGGAGGCACACACATTCTCACCCCTCTGGTTCAGCTAAAGAATAGACTCTTTGAAGTATCACTCACCGTCAATTCCCCTTATAGTCTCGTATCGTACTAAAGGCGCTCTGGGGAAGCACTCAACATATCATTCCCCCTGTGGCCGACGTCGAGTAACTACAGACACTCTGAGGAAGAACTAAATGTCAATTCCCCCTGTGGTCTTGCATCGTATTATAAACAGACTTTGGAGAAGCCCTTACATCCATTCTTCTTATGGTCTATTACAATGGGTTCTCACAGCCCTGTGTAAAGTCAGCAAGTATTGCATTGCATAACAGCCAAGGTAACCTCAAGAACTACATGGCTAGCATTCTACAGAATCTTAGCATGTCAGAAAAGAACACTCCATCCTACAATACTAGGAATGGGAAAACAACAACAGTCAAAAGGGTAAACTAGACCCAACAGTCTAGACAGGAAAGAACATGCATGGAAACACTTCCAAAGCCTAACAATTAGCCCAAAACACAATCAAAATCCTCTACTCTAGCATACAATCAAATAAACCAATCAAAGGGGCTAAAACGGTAAACACGCAATACCCCGTTCAAGGGTATTGGTGGAATTTTCACAAAATATTCAAATAATTTCTACAAAAAGGAACAAACCACCTACCTTGATGTTATGATATCGATATACTTGAACCAAGGGGGTTGAATATCCTTAGATTTTCAAGATCTACAAAAACGTCTAAAATTTTTAACCCACAATAACTTGGAAAAGAGAAGTAATTGGGAAACAAGGTTCTAGCAGAAGAGAGAACTCGTCGATGTGGTTCCAATTCAATCAACGAAGTTCAATTCGGAGGAAGGACAATCGCTCAGGGGTTCATCAAAGATCCACAGCTGTTCGAGAGATCTCGGGAGAAGAACACCTAAAAGGAGGTGTTTCTGGAAATTAGACGCGACCCCCGGTGTGTTTAATGACAGAAAACAAAATACATGGCGTGTACTTTTGGAGTACAGGGCGTGTACTTACTATTTTCATACTCCGCTTTAGGTTGCCTCCATGTCACCCCACACGACCATGTGTGTGGACCTTACATGGTCAACACACGGCCTCACGCGGCAACGAAGTACACGGTGTATACTCATAAAGTACACGGCGTGTACTTCAAAAATTTCCAGAAACTCCTATTTTCTCAAAAACTCCATAAAGAAAAAAACATTCTTAAAAAGAAGGTTCAGGTTCTTAAAAACTTCTCCCCTTAAATAAATTTGTCCCCAAATTTCCCTAGCGAGGCAGAGAAGAAGAAACCTCGAACAGCTCTGGCCACTATGATCGTACATCGGCCTCCCTCTCCCAAGTCTCGTCCTGTACTCACCCATGCTGCTATACCTCCCATACCATAGGAACATACCAGTCACAGAGAACCTACATACTGCGATCGAAAATCCAGATAGGATGCTCCCCAAATGATTCATCCACATCAAACTCAACCTCCTCGGGTTGAAGGACATGAGACGAGTCTGAAAAGTAACGTCGGAGCTGAGAAACATGGAAGATGTCATACATATCTCGATCCCTCTAAGGTAACTGCAACTGATAAGCAACCGACCCAACTCTCTCCAACACCTCAAATAGCCCGATGTACCTCGGTGAAAGCTTACCCGGTCTCTAAATCCTCTTGTGTCCCAACCTCGGTGTGACACGTAAGAAAACCTGATCCCTGACCTTGAACTCCAGAGGTCATCTCTGTTGATCAGCATAAGACTTCTGCCGAGAATTTGCAGTAGACATCCTCTTCCGGATCAACTCTATCTACTATGTGGTCCCCTAAACAAGATGAGGTCCCAACAAAGCTGCCTCTCCTACCTCCAGCCAACATAAAGGTGATCGGCATGGCCTACTGTACAAAGCCTCATATGGTTCCATCTGAATAGTTGCATGAAAACTATTATTGTAGGAAAACTCCACAAGAGGTATATGCTTCTCGCAAGAACCTCCAAAGTCCAGAATGCAAGCTCGGAGCGTATCCTCAAGCACCTGAATCGTACGCTCGGACTAGCCATATGTCTGAGGATGGTAGGTTGTACTCAGAAGCACCTGCGTACCCAAATCTTTCTGTAGCCCCTGCCTGACCCAAGAGGTAAAACATGCATCCCTGTCTGAAACTATGGATTTTGGAACTCCATGAAGATGCACAATCTCACAGATGTACAACCATCCCAGCATGTCAACACTAAAGGTCTCTTTGATCGGAAAGAAGTGTGAAACCTTCGTGATTCTGTCAATGACAACCCATACTGCATCGTTCCCTCAAGGAGACCTCGACAACCCCATAATGAAATCCATCGCGACGTTGTTTCACTTCCACTCAAGAATGGGTAGCTGCTGTAAAATCCTTGTTTTTCGTTGATGCTCTACTTTCACCTGCTGACAAGTGGAACATCTCATGACTAAACCAGCAACATCCCTCTTCATACCTGGCCACCAATACTGGCAGTGTAGATCATGATACATCTTGGTGACACTAGGATGGACTGCCCAAACAGATGAATGAAAGTCCTACATCAGCTCTTCGTGTATGTCTGCGGTCACCCATACGCATCCCTGGAAACACAATATCTCATCCTCTGCTACTATCCATCCTGGAATAGGGTCCTCTCTGGACATACTTTCCCATAGGACTAGTCCTTAAGAATCTGATAGCTGCCTCATTCGTACTCGATCAAGAAGTGTAGAGGTAACATATATAGAAGATAGAAAAGTCTACCCCTGTCTTTCGTGCACCTCCAAATGCATCTCAGAGAATAGATCCATAAGCTGCCACTCACTACTGACCTCCTGAACTTCCTGTAACTGATTCCTCCTACTCAACGCATCATCCACAGCGTTGCCTTTCCCAGGCGTATAGGCAAGCTCAAAGTCGAAGGATTGTAGGTACTCAACCCACTTCCGCTGTCTCAAATTCAGATCACGCTGAGTGAAGATGTACCTGAGACTCTTTTGGTCGGTGAAAACCACAAAGTGCTCTCCTAGAAGATAATGTCTCCAACAGCGTAAGGCATGAACAATAGCTTCCAACTCCAGACCGTGCATCAGGTAGTTCCTCTCATGTGGCCTCAACTACCGAGACCCGTATTCAACAACTCCATCTCCGTGCATTATCACAGCTCCCAGCCCGCTACCTGATGCATCATAATAGACAATGTAGCTCTTTACTGTCTCTCGCAAGACTAGAATCAGTGCTCATTTCAACCTTCCTTTCAACTCCTGAAAGGCTGACTCACACGAATCTGACCATAAGAACTTCGCACCCTTCTTGGTCAAACTCTTCAGCGGTGCTGCTAAGAGTGAAAAGTCTTATATAAAGAGTCTATAGTATCCATCCATCCCCAGAAAACTCCACACCTCAAAGACGTTCTTTGGATTCTCCCAAGAAACTACTTCCCTAACTTTCTCTAGGTCCACTGATACTCCTGTCTCTGAGATAACATGACCCAAGAAGTGAATCTGATCCATCCAAAAGTTTCATTTCGAGAGCTTAGCATATAACTGATGCTCCCTCAGTGTACTTAGAACGATCTCAAGATGGGTAACATGGTTGTGTCGAGTGTGAGAGTACACCAAGATATCATCCATGAAGACCACCACGAAAGAGACCTAGTATGGATGGAACACTCGGTTCATCAGTGCCATGAAAACTGCAGGTGCATTCGTGAGACCGAACGGCATAACCATATACTCATATAGACCATACCTGCTCTGGAAAGCTATAAGAGGTATATCAGATGGTCTAACATGCAACTGATGATAACCGGACCTAAAATGGATCTTCAAGAACACCCAGTCTCCTCAAAGCTGATCCAAGAGGTCATCAATCCTAGGCAAGGGATATCGGTTCTTGACCATCAACTGGTTCAACTTCGAATAATCCACACAAATCCTGAGGGTACCGTCTTCCTTCTTCGCAAACAGAACAGGAGAACCCCAAGGATAAGTACTGGGTTGGATGAAACCATTTTCCTGCAACTCCTCCAACTGCTTCTTGAGCTCCTGCAACTCAGGTGTAGCCATCCTATAAGGAGGAATAGATATTGGTTCTGCTCCTGGAACAGGCTCAATAGAAAAGTATAACTCATGCTTCAGAGGAAAACCCGAAAATTACTATAGAAAGACATCTATGAAATGATCCATCACTGGAAGAAAGTCATACTTTGAAGTCCCCTGGTCATCCAGATAAAGACTAGCAATTTGGGCTGTAACTGCTCCCAACCCATGATGCTCTGGACCTGCTCTTCTCTCCTGGACATCCCACTTTCCCTTATGAAGAAAAGATCCACCCTCTAGTGATATGACACTCACCCTGCGGTGATAGTAATCGATGACTTCCTGGAAGGGGACTAACCAGACCATTACAATAATGAAATCATAGCTCGTCATCTCTAGGACATAGAGGTCCCATAAGAAGTGACACCCCACAACCTCAAGAGGGAACTCTCTAAACTGACGTACACTAATCGCTCTAGTCCCCAACGGTGTGTCTAGTGTCAATATATCAGCAGAAGAAAAGATTCAGAGCCCAAGGATCTCCACAACAGCAATAGAGATAAAGCTATGGGAAGCCCTGTATCGAAAAGAGCAAAAGATAAAACTAAGGCTACTAAGATCGTACCTCGAACTGTAGAGGGTCTGGGATCTTGCTCCTGATGGGTCTGCTCCACTACAAAAGACTGACCTGTACCACGGTCCTGTGAGCCTACCTGACCGCTCTAAGATGGTCCACCCTACTTTCACTGAAAGACCGGTGACTGACCACCATGGCCTTGACCTCCCCCTCGGCCCGAATGGCCGGAATAACTCCAGTTCCCAGACTGGTGAGAAACTGGTGGAGTTGCTCCTGAATGAGGAGTCATGGATGAACCCCTATCACTAGCTGCTGGTGAGAAAACCTAACAGAAGCACTGAAGGTGACCCATCTTGCCGTAAGATCAGCACTTCACTAGGTCTCTCTAGAATTGCGGCCTCATATTCCCAACCCTTCTACATTGGTATCATACCACCTGGCTACCTGAAGATGTGTCTCGCTGCCTTAGATCACCACATGTAGACTCCCTACAGCACTTCCTGCTATCATCTGGTGAGGCACTAACTCTGGAAGTGGAACCTCCCCAGCTCTTAGCTCTGGAATCTCTCATATTGTGCTCTGCAATCAGTGTCTGGTTGACGATGGAAGCGATGGAAGTCATCCTGAAGATATTCACCTATGAGCGGATCTCTCGTTTGAGACCATCCTCAAACTTCCTTACCAAGAACAACCCATCTCTTCCCTGGAGGGGTGTGAAATGATGAACCTAGATGAAACGAGAGTAATACTCCATGATAGAAAGAGTACCCTACTCTAGGCTCATGAACTCTCGGGCTCGTTCGTCCCTCAGGGTCTCCGGATAGAAGTAGTTGTAAAAGATACGTTGAAACTCCTACCATGCCATAACCTGCTGATGACCTGCCTGTGAGATCACATCCCACCACCTATTGGTGGAGTCTCATAGCATGTAGGTAGAGAGCTTGACCCGCCTTTCTAGAGGTGTCTCCAGATGCTCAAAGATCATCATCATGGCTTCTAGCCATGACTCTGCAGCCTGAGGTCCTCCTTCCCCTGAGAAGGTAGGAGTATGTTGCTACTGGAAAACCCGCATCATGTCTGTCATAGTCGAGGCAGGAGGCGGAGCTCCCTGGAAGTTCTACATCATTCTAATAAAGCCTTACCTAAATTGCGCATCAGCACCTATAACCAGTATCACTACTGGTGCCAAGGCTGGAATAACAAGAGGATCTGTGGGAAGTCCTTGACCAGCCATATACGGTGTCTGATCACCGTCTGGCTACTGGCGTGCAACTGGAGGACGTCGCGGTGCCATGACTCTGCAACATCAAATGCACACCTTAGATCAACATTATCAAGGACTAAAAACTAGGATCGTAATAAGGGAATAGGGGAAAGAAATCATTCAAAATTTACAAAACATGACTACACGGTGTGTATAAAGACTACACGGCGTGTTCCCTTAAGTCATTTACATGGGCGTGTACTTTTTCCAAAATTGGTCATGTTACACGCCAAACACACGGCGTGTTATCCTAACACATGGCGTTTACCTGAATCCTCTTCCACTGCCCGAGTCCTTCTACACGGTTAAGCCACACGACTCTCCTAAGACAAAACTACATGGCGTGTTCAAGGTCGACACGGTGTGTACTCAACAAGCTTCACCGGCCCATGTTGTTAGTGACACAGCATGTGTACCCGGTTACAGTACACGGCATGTTCCAGACGGACATGGCTTGTACACCGAAGTCCCAACCGACTTGTGTAGTTAGTTACACGACCGGCTACACGGTTCACTCAACACGGAGTGCTCTATGTGCACATGTCATGTACGTGAAGGATTTCCCCGACTCGTGTTGTTCGTGACACGGATGGGTACCTAGGTTACACAGCACGGCGTGCACAACCGGTACAAGGCGTGCTCCCATGAGATTTTCCCTATCCCGTGTCTCTGCCCACACGGCCCGTGACACGGTTAGATAATACACAGCATGTACATAAAGTACACGACATGTACTTAAGAAAAATTGTTTCTTCCCGAACAGAAGAACACATGGTGTGTAGTCAAAACTACACGGTGTGTATTCTGGTTTTTTTCTAGACAGTAAACCTCAAAAAATACTTCGGATCCCAGAAAACACTGAAACGAACACTGAAAGTTCCAAATTCCAATCCGTGAGGGCCTATACTTCCCACAAATCAAAGTTTGGCATCTTTAAAAAGTTACAAACAAGGTAAGAAAGAAATGATTCACCAAATTATGGTCCATGAGGGCCCATAACTCTTCAAGAACTAAATTTTGGCATCCATCTAAGAAAATCACTATACAAACAAATTCCCTACCAAACAGCAGGGATTCTATCAAAGAATCTATCACAACAGCATGCATAATCTACACAACGTCTATCACAACAACATGAAATCACTAATGCATCCTAGATGACATGGAAAGAATGCATGACATGTGATTTCTAGCAAGTTCCTACATGATTCATGAGATGGAATACCTTTATCTCATCGGGTTGTGAAAGAAATAGAACTGTAATAACAACAATGGTAACAGCACAAAACAGGTGAATCACTCAAGGTGAAATAAAATCAACTGTAATAATTGAAAAACTAGTAAAATTGTAATAAACGAGGTAGTATGGATTTTCATTGTACACAGGTTAGCTACTCCCAGGAACAGCGTATTACCAAGTACCTATTCCGTCTTATCCCTATATATAGGCTCCAAACAGTAAGTCAAGAAAAAATAATTACTATGATACCACTTTGTAACATCTCGGTCCTAGAATCCGCCTAGAGGTGCCTCGCACCCAGTTGGTCACATGTCCTCAAGCACATTTCCCTGAATTCCATAGGCTTCCAACTAGCAGCGAGGGCCTTGGGTGTGATAATGTGGAAACTATGCCCTCATTGGTATAGTACACAGTGGAAGTACACAAATACATACAATAACGGAAGAAGTAAATATCCAACAACAGTAAACAGTGGAAGACTGATAAATAACAACTGGAGAAAAATATATAAATGATTTATGATGCATATGTGTCTAGGAAAGAATCCAAACAAGTCAAAATGTTGAATACAATACTAAACTCAAGTACAAAAGGAAAACAGATAAACAACTCCTCAGCATCGCAAGCCTCAGCTTTGTTTGGGGGTGATATGCAGTTGAAGTTTTATGTAAAACCCCATTCTTTTTCAAAAGAGATTCCATTGTTCTATTACAAAAATGGGTTCCTAAGTCACTGATCAAGGCACGAGGCATGCCAAATCGGTGGAAGATGTGTGTCTTTAGGAACTCACTAACAGTTTGTTAATCATCCTTTCTAGTGGGTTTGGCCTTGACCCACCTAGAAACATAATCAACCGCAACAAGGATGTATGAGAATCCATTGGAAGGGGAAAATGGTACCATGAAATCGATACCCCAAACATCAAAGATCTCACATAAAATTAAAGGCTTTTGGGGAATTTCATTTCTCTTGTAAATTGTGCCAAACTTCTGGTAAGTGGGACATGATTGAAAAAACTCATGTGAGTCCTTGAAGAGTGAAGGCCAGAAGAATCCAGATTCTAGGACCCTTCAGGAGGTCATTTGTGGTCTAAAGTGTCCACCACCAGGTATTGAGTGACAGAATTATAATATGGACGAATGTTCAATTTCATCGACACATCTTTTTATTTCCATGTCATCCCCAGTTTTCCAAAGTTTATTTTCTTCCCAAAAATAGTATTTTGAATCACTTTTCAATTTCATTTTTTTATTTTGAAAAATTTTCAGGAAAAACACCAGAAACAAAGTAATTTACAATTGGGGCACACCATGGTATTTTTTGAGTGGGATATGAAAGGTGCTCAGTGGGGAATTCAGGATCGATGATTTCAAAATGAGAAGAATTAGAAATTCTACTCTCAAGTGATCTGCCACAGGGTTTTCTTTTCCTAGTCTATCTTTGATTTCAAGGTCAAACTCTTGGAGAATTAGGATCCATATTATTAGCATTGGTTTGGAATCACTTTTCTTGAGTAAGAACTTTATAGCAGAATGGTCTGTGAAGATGATGATTTTATCACCTAAGATATAGGGACAGAATTTATCTAAGGTAAAAACCACTACTAAAAGTTTCTTTTAAGTGACAGTGTAGTGATATTGAGTTTCATCCAATGTTTTTGAGGAATAACAGATTACATGAGGAATATTTTCTCTTCTTTGACCAAGAACAGCCCCAAAAGCTTTATCAGAAGCATCACACATCAACTTAAAGGGTAAGGACCAATCTGTGGGTTGGATTATCGGGGCAGATGTTAGAGAAGTTTTGAGTTCAACAAATGATCTCTTGAAAACCTCATCGAAATGGAAAGTGAAATCATTTTCGAGCAACCGAGTTAGTGGAAGGGAAATCCTATTGAAGTTATGGATGAATAGCCGATAGAACCCGACATTACTAGGGAATGAGCGGATGTCTCGAATATAAGTGGGTTTAGTAAGTGATTGGATCACTTCAATTTTGGCAGGGTCAACTTCAATGCCATCTATTGAAACTATGTGCCCTAGAACAATCCCATTTGCAACCATGAAGTGACATCTTTCAAAATTTAACACAAGGTTCCACTTGACGCACTTTTGGAGGACTAGAGAGAGTGAATTCAAACAAGATTCAAATGACTCACCATAAATAGTGATGTCATCCATGAAGACTTCCATGCAGTCTTCAATGAATTCAGAAAAGATACTCATCATACACCTCTAGAATGTTTCAGGAGCATTTCAAAGGCCAAAAGGCATTCTTCTATATTCATATGTTTCAAAGGGGCATGTGAAAGTAGTCTTTTCTTGGTCTTGAGGTTCGATTGGGATTTGGAAGTATCTGTTGTATCCATCAAAAAAGCAATAGTGTTAATTTCCGGCTAATTGTTCCAGTATTTGATCAAGGAATGGAAGAGGGTAGTGATCTTTTCTTCTTTCAACATTCAATTTCATATAGTCGATTCACACACGCCATTTGTTCTTCACTCGAGTTGTGACTACCTCTCTATGTTCATTTGTGACAACAGTTATCCCATCCTTATTAGGTACAACTTGAATTGGACTAACCCATTCACAATCAGAAATTGGGTAGATAATACCATCTTGAAGAATCCAGGTGATCTCTTCCATAGCTATATCAAGTATGAGTGGATTGAGTCTTCTTTGTGGTTGTCTAATTGGTTTGGATGACTCCTCAAGATGGATGTGATGCATGAAAAGGGTGGGGTTTATTCCTGGTATGTCATTTAGGGTCCAACCTATGGCCTTTTTTTCTTCTAACACCTGAAAAATTTTGGACTCATCTGTTTCGGTAAGTGAAGAAGAGATAATGACAGGATAAGAGTGATCATGGAAAAGGAATGCATATTTTAGGTGTTCGGGTAGAGGTTTTAGATCAGTCTCATCTTTCATTTTTGGGTTAGAAAACTCAGGAATGGAGGAAGGGACTTCAGTTGCTTCATATTAATTCTCCTTTATATTGTCCAAGGTGGAGCAGTAGAGATCAGAATTGATGTGGGATTCAATAGAGTTTTCAAGATCCTCCATATTGATAGAGTCTATGAATGAAAGGTCCACATCAACTTCACCATTTATGACTTTCTTAATCATAGTGCATATTTCACAAGATCCGTTGTCATTAGAACATGAAGAACACGGTGGATTGGGGTTCGATTGACTCTTAGAAGTGTCTTCAGAATCATGGATTGAGAATGCAGATTGATCCTCAGATAGGTATCACATGGCTTGGAAAATGTTGAACTTGACCAGTTGGTCACCGAATTCCATGGATAAGATGCCTGAATTGACATCAATATTTGTTCTCATGGTCATGAGGAATGGTCTTCCTATAATTAGGGGAGATCGAGAAGAGTTAGTCTCACCTTCCATGTCAAGGACATAGAAATCAGCCGGGAAGATAAGATCACTGGCTCGGACAAGGACATCCTCAATTATTCCCTCACGACTGGTTGTGCTTCAATTGGACAATTGAATGATGACACCTGTTGGATGTAAGGGACCTAGACCAAGGTTGGAGAATATGGATTTGGGCATGAAATTAATTGAGGTTCCTAGGCCTATGAGTGAATCATAAAAGTTGGAACATCCAATTTGGCATGGAACCGTAAAGGTCCCTAGATCTTTTCACTTAATGGGTATGGACTCTTGGGTTGAAACATTTTCAAAGGTCCTAAGTTTCATCTTGTGGGTACACAACTCCTTGAAAAACTTGGCATACATAGGAATTTGTTTTATGGAATCTAAGAGCAGAATGTTGACTTCAACACGACTAAACATGTTTCAGGATCGGGTTTAAAGGACTTCTTTGGCTTAAAAATGGATTGAGTAAAAGGAATTGGGTTCCTAAGTGGAATTGAAGGAGGTGAGGGAATGGATTCAGGTTCCTTTTCAATTTTCTTTTTCTTTTCATTTTCTTGGCCAACATTTAAATGTGGTTTATATGACTTATCTTGAGGTATAACAATTTTATTTCCTGATCTAAGTGAAATTACACTTACATTACCCTTGGGGTTGGGTAATGGTTGAGCTGGAAGTTAGGAACAATTAGATGGTTGCTACTGACTAAGGTGGGATGCAAGTTAACCAATTTGGGTTTTAATGTTCTTGAGGCTGGAATGGGTGAAGGAGGCAAGATCTTCAACTACACTTTCCCATGGTTGTTTGAAAGAAGAGTCTTGTCCTGGATTGGGATTACCTAGATTTTGGCTCTTGGGAAATCGATTGTATTGGTTTTGGAATTGGGAAGGCTCACTAGGATAATGGAATCCAGGTGGAGGATTGTTCCTTTGAGGTTGAGGAATAAGAGGATAAGGTTGTTGGAAATTACCAACACCTTGACCATATTAAAACTGGTTTGGGTTTTGAGGAGGGAATTGAGGGGATGAGAGATGGGATTACCATACCTATGGCCTTGGTTATAGGAAGAAGAGAAGGTCTCAAAGTGAGGTTGGTTGAAGTTTCTAACAAACTGACCTGATAGTTTAGGTTTGGTGTTCCGCTGAGTATATGTTGCATTGAGATCCATTGGTTCAAATGAATTAGATTGATCCTCTTGAAGTTGTGGACATGTGTCAGTTGGATGAGATGAAGAGTTGCAGATTCCACAGTTTTTGATAGGTCTAGGAAACATTGATTGCGAAGAAGATGAGGTTGGGGATTTGGTAGCCACATCTAGTTGTCGTACAAGACCTGTAAGTTCACTCATCCACTCGGTCAACTTATTCAGCTCAATTGATTTATTATCTTTGGCTTGTTTTACATGATCATGTTCTTGAGTATAGAATTATTGTGTGTTTTTGGCCATGTTACTAATGTGATCTCTTGCAGCTGTAGAAGTTTTATCAACAAGATCACCGCCACTTGCGGCATCAATGAGAGTTCTCTCCATAGCCAATAACCCCTCATAGAAGTATTGGATCAAGATTTGGTCAAGAATTTGTTGATGTGGGTAGGTTGCAATATGATTTTTGAACCTCTCCCAGTACTCAAGGAGTGATTCACTTGGGAACTGACAGATACCACTTATTTCCTTTCGGATAGAAGCAGTATGAGAAGCAGGAAAGAATTTCTCTAAGAAAAGTCGCTTTATGTCATTCCATGTGGTTATGGAACTAGGAGGGAGGTATTAAATCCATGACTTTCCAGTTTCATCTAGGAAGAAATTGAATGCTAGAAGTTTGTTTTGTTCCTCAGAAACCCCTTGAGGCTTCATGGTAGAGCACACTACTTGAAACTCTTTAAGGTGGAGATGTGGATCTGCACTGCCTAGCCTGTAGAAATGAGGAAGAAGATGAATCAAACCCGATTTGAGTTCAAATTCAGCCTCTATGTTTGGATATTGAATACCAAGAGGTTGGTAATTCATATGAGGGTCATAAATTTCTTTAAGAGTTTTTTCCCTAGGATTTCCCATATCTAATTCAATTGGTTGGACAAGGACTGGTTCTTGAATTATTTGATTATCTCTTATATTCCTCCTAAGTTGGTGAAGTGTTCGCTCAATTTCAGGGTCAAACAAATCCAGGGGATTGGTTGGGAGGATAAGGGGAATTCAAAAAGACTTATAATAAAGATGAAGACAGTTTTTATATGTTTTTTTCAGTTTTTTATTTTTATGAGAAGACGGGTTTTTCTTTGTGTTTTTTTAAAAAAAATCAAATTTTTTTTTTTATTTTTTTTAAAATAGCCAGAAACTAATGACTACTTAAAGCACCATCCCCAGAAATGGTTCCATTTGAAAGACATGGCCAATTTTCGCCTATCGACTGGTCAAGGTTCCGGTGCTCTGCTAATGTGTATAGCAGCACTCTGGCGAATCCTTGGCGATGATACTTTGTAATAGTCGTTTATTTTTAGTTGATTGTATTTTGATTAGGGGGGTTTGTTTTTAGAAATTAATTGAAATGATTGATTGACTATAATTGATTTAAAAAATAGATAAATATTGGGGTGAGTTCATCATTAGGGAGTTAAGCTTGTGATATCCTTGAGCTTTGCTTTATATTGCATTTAAATTAACACTCACTTCACAAGATAATGTTGATTGGAATTCCTAAGTATTAAGGCTTTAATCCAAGACTTAACCTAACTTAGAGTTTTAATCATTACCATTAATTGTTTATGGTAGTGTATTTATGGTTCCAATAATCCATGTAAACCACATGTTAAACAAAATATGTCATTAATCCATGACATGTTAATTCCAACATACACAATGTTAAATTAATGAATACTCATCGATAAAATACTCTCAATCACTTAACATCCCTAAATTTTGACTCACCCCAATGAGAGATTTACTCATCTATTTGGTTGTTTAATAATATGGTTATATATATTATGATTATAAATTAAGAATAGAAGAAAAATAAAGGGATAAGAAAAGAGTGGTGCGTCGAACACACACACACGAACAATGATGAGAATTAAAAAACAGACTATCGATTGAATGAAGAAGAAAAATAAGGGAAGGGTATTCAACTGTATTTAAACTATTTTAAGAACATTAATATTAATCTATAGAAGTTGGATGATAATAAGATATATTTAATAAGAAACTTGCATTAAAACAGAATTACAAAACACAAACTTACAAGACTAAAAACGAAGAACAACACAAAAGTGAAAGGAAGAAAAGTTTGGAGGAAGGGTATCTCAAGTGAATAATTGAGTATGGAAGTTCCTCTGAAGAATTTAGAAAGGATTTTTTCGTGCTAATTGGTGCTCCTCTCTTCTGAAATTCCAACCTCTTTAAAGGAGAGGAGGGGGATGCATTTATAGCCCAAGGATGTGGACTGTTTTCATTCCCAATATGTCCCTCCACTTACATCACCAAGTTTTCTATTCAGACAGCCGAATCTCGAGATATCTACTTCTTAAAAGTTGTATATAATAAAGTTTTCCGACCTATCTCAAAATTTGGAGTCATTTGGACTTATGGATCCAAAGTTATGGTTGGCTGATTAAATAAATTTAATATGTCCATTTCAATCCAATCTTTTTGAAGTCTAAAATGTGAAAGGGGTTTTGAATAGGAATATTCCTTCAAAGATTAATTATTTCTTCAACAAATTCTGCCTCTATATATACTATTTCACACTGAAAAATCTCAGCTCTATTTGATGATTACATCATGAGCTATGTCATGAATAGTGTCCAGATTTTAATTCCCGGCCAGAATGGTGGGCTGGACTTCAAAGCTTCATTTGGGCCCCTTGTTCTTGGAGTTGGGACCTGAAATTTTTATAAATTATTCTTTTGGATAATCAAGAACAAATGGTATAGTTTCGTAAACTTTTCATTTGATATTTAGACCAATAACTCAATCATCATGGCTGGTCCAGTTTCTTCACAAATTCGTTGGGTCATTTTGTGTGGTCCATGTGATCCTTCAAATGGCATAATTGGACCATGATCCCTTCTAATGAAATGTTGTATATTGAATTAGGAATCCTAAAAAACAATAAACACACAATTTTTATCATTATGGGGAGAGTTATAATTAAAATAGTAAACTGACTCAATTGGACTACTTCTAAAAATGCTCAAAAATTATACTTAGTATTAAAACATTAATATTTCACACAAATTATGCACATTTCATATAAAATCAGTAAATGGGGTATATAAGAAGTCATGAAAATATTAATAACATAAAATCCCCCAAACATAGTCTTGTGCATGTCCTCATGTGCAAAAAATATAAAAACATAACAAAATCATTTTCACTCACCAACAGATATTAAAATCTTGTTTTCTCCAATCAGGGGAGGTTTAGACTATTTCACTCATCCATTTTGAATTCTACCAAAATTTGTTACAGAAACAATGTTCCAAAACTAATTCATTTTTTCATGCTCAAATTTATAAATGGAAAATGTGGACACTCAAAACTCACACCTCTCAATATGATAAAATTCATTTGTGGAGGTTCACTCTTTCACCAACCAAAAGTGAAAATCTTAGAGTTTGAAAGAGCTCTCAGATTCCAATACCTATCCAAAGTTAACAAGAATAAAGATATCTTTTTAAGGGGTTTTTCTATGGCTATGGGATGGTATGAATATAATGTTCAAGAGAGAGAATAAGAGTGGTAAAACACCAACATAGAAAAATCAATGCACATTTTTTTAAATAAAACATGGAAGGAAATGAAAACACATATTTTACAAGGGAATGATTGTGTGAAGAAAGACACAATAGAGGAAGAAAATTATAAGGGGATGAGAATATGAAATATTTACAAACCACAAAACTTCTCCCAATGACATAAGAATATAATGCAAGTGTTCTTTTTTTCTTTTTTTTTCCTTTTTTTCAAAAGTTGAACTTGGAAAAGATCTCACACTCATATCCCAACCCATGATTGATCTCCTCACGAAACTAATTGTAATAGTTATAATAAGATAAAATTTTGATGAAGAGTGATTTTTGACCTACCCAAGAAGCAACCCAATCAAATTTTTTTTTTTGATTTTTTTTATTTTTTATTTTTTTTTTTGATTTTTTTTTTTTTTTGATTTTTTTTTTGATTTTTTTTTTTTGAAAACTTGTTAATAACATTTACAAAATTACATAAATGAAGGTAAATTAAATTCCCCAAAACAAACTGAATGAAAACCTCTCTCCCATACTGAAATGGATTCTTGCCCTCGAGCATATAATAACATGGTGAAATCAACAAAGGGAACCCATAATGAAATCCATCCCCCCCCCACACTTAAATTTCAAAAAATTATGCAATTAAAATCCATGTTGATATTGGGTGGGAAAAGTTATTGGTCTTATAATGTGTCTATCAAAGAAAATATTTTCATAGGCTCGAAGGGGCTTTTAAATGGAGGATTAATTTAAGGGAAAATGGGAAGCTATTTGGCTTTTGTGATTCTCATGTGGTTCATAAAATGCCTCTATCATATTAATGCACACTAAAGTAGTAAATTCCGCTTGAAGGTCCAGAAACTCAAGACTCACAAATGGGGGTGGAAATCCACATTTTGAAAAGATGGTCATAGGTAGCCCTAGCATGAAATTAAATGTTGGTTCTCATGGTTGGGGAAAATCATTTTCCAAATCAATAACTAATAATTAAAAATGTATTATTCTTGACACCAAATTCTTTATCCAAATATATGATTAAAACACAAAACCTTTCATATGAAACCATGTCTTTGGACTCCCCAAAATGGTTGGACAAAATTTGAAAATTGAAGGTGAGTAAGTATGACTCTTTGGGGGTTTATTTTACTTTTTTTTTATTTTTTTAGTTTTTTTTAGTGTTCTTTAAAATACACACCCACAAAAAAGAGAAATAGAAAAAGAAAGGGTTTGATGAAGAAAGTGGTAAAAAAATGAAATAGAGAGGAAGAAGAAGAAAGAGTGAGAGAGAGGAAGAGATAGAGAGAGTTAAATTGAAAGAGGTGCACCCTGGTTTGGATTTGGTGGGTCGCCATCTCCATCTAGTGGTGGGTCAACTACAGAAGTTGGGGATCCAGTGGAAGTCAATGGTGATCCAAGATTGTGCGTCCTCTCATTGTGATGCTTTAACTGATGTCCATTAATCGTGAATGTTTTTTTGGAATAGGGGTCTTGGACTTTCACTACACCAAATGGGTAAACATTAATAATAACAAAAGGACCTTCCCAATGAGAATTAAACTTACCTGGGTGAAGTTGAAATCAAGAATTGAAGAGAATTACCTTTTCACCTTCATGAAATACCTTTCTCAGGATGTGTTTACCATGTAGTGCCTTGGATTTTTCTTTGTAAAGATTATAATTCTCATAAGAATCAAGTCGAAGCTCCTCCATTTTAGCCAATTGCAACAATCTTTCTTCACCAGATTTATCAAGATCAAAATTACAAGTTTTCACTACCCAAAAATACTTATGTAGGATTTCAACTGGTAGACGAAATGCTTTACCAAAAACTATCCTAAAAGGAGACACCCCAATGGGTGTTTTATAGGAAGTTTGATAAGCCCAAAGTGCTTCACCAAGTATTTTAGGCCAGTCTTTTCGGGTGGGTTTTACAAATATCTCAAGAACTCTTTTCACTTATCTATTATAAATTTCATCCATTCCATTTGTTTGGGGTGATATGCAGTTTAAGTTTTATGTAAAACCCCATTATTTTTCAAAATAGATTCCATGGTTCTATTACAAAAATGGGTTCCTAAGCCACTGATAAAGGCACAAGGCGTGCCAAATCTATGGAAGATGTGTGCTTTAGGAACTCACTAACAGTATTTGAATCATCCTTTTTAGTGGGTTTGGCCTTGACCCACCTAGAAACATAATCAATCGCAAGAAGGATGTATGAGAATCCATTGGAAGGGGGAAATGGTCCAATGAAATTGATACCCCAAACATCGAAGATCTCACAAAAAATTAAAGGCTTTTGGGGAATTTCATTTCTCTTGGAAATTGTGCCAAACTTCTGGCAAGTGGGACATGATTGACAGAACTCATGTGAGTCCTTGAAGAGTGAAGGCCAGAAGAATCTAGATTCTAGGACCTTTTGGGAGGTCATCTTTGTTCCAAAGTGGCCACCACCAGGCATTGAGTGACAGAATTCTAATATGGAAAAAAGTTCATTTTCATCGAGACATCTCTTTATTACCATGTCAACCCCATTTTTTTCAAAGTTTATTTTCTTCCCAAAGATAGTATTTTGAATCACTTTTCAACTTCATTTTTTTCTTTTGAAAAAATTTCAGGAAAAACACCAGAACCCAAGTAATTTACAATTGGGGAATACCATGGTATTTTTTGAGTGAGAGATGAAAGGTACTCAGTGGGGAATTTAGGATCGATGATTTCAGAATGAAAATAATTAGAAATTATACTCAAGTGATCTTTCACAAGGTTTTCTTTTCCTGTTCTATCTTTGATTTCAAGGTCAAACTCTTGGAGCATTAGGATCCATCTTGTTATCCTCGGTTTGGAATCATTTTCTTGAGTAAAAACTTTATAGAAGAATGGTCTGTGAAGATGATGATTTTGGCACCTAAGAGGTAGGTTCGAAATTTATATAAGGCAAAAACCACTGGTAAAAGTTCCATTTTAGTGATAGTGTAGTGATATTGAGTTTCATCCAATGTTTTTGAGGCATAATAGATGAAATGAGGAATATTTTCTCTTCTTTGACCAAGAACAGCCCCAACGGCTCTATCAGAAGCATCACACATCAACTCAAAGGCTAAGGACTAGTCTGGGGGTTGGATTATTGGGGCAGATGTTAGAGCAGTTTTGAGTTCAACGCAGGCTCTCTTGTAAACCTCATCAAAATGGAAAGTGACATCATTTTGGAGCAACCGGGTGAGTGGAAGGGAAATACTACTGAAGTTAAGGATGAATCGCCGATATAAATTGGCATGACCAAGGAATGAATGGATGTCTCAAATAGAAGTTGGTTCAGAAAGTGATTAGATCACTTCAATTTTGGCAGCATCAACTTCAATACCATCTTTTGAAACTATGTTCCCTAGAACAATCCCATTTGAAACCATGAAGTGACATTTTTCAAAATTTAACACAAGGTTTCACTTGACACACTTTTGGAGGACTAGAGAGAGTGAATTCAAACAAGATTCAAATGACTCGCCAAAAATGGTGAAGTCATTCATGAATACTTCCATGCAGTGTTCAATGAATTCAGAAAATATACTCATCAAAAACCTCTAGAATGTTGCCGGATAATTTCAAAGGACAAAAGGAATTTATCTATATGAATATGTTCGAAATGGTCAAGTGAAAGTAGTCTTTTCTTGGTCCTGAGGTGCGATTGGGATTTGGAAGTAGCCAGCGTATCCATCAAGAAAGCAATAGTGTGACTTTCCGGCTAATTGTTCCAGCATTTGATCAAGTAATGGAAGAGGGTAGTGATCTTTTCTTGTTTCAACATTCAATTTCTTATAGTCGATTCACACACGCCATTTGTTCTTCACTCGAGTTCTGACAACCTCTCCATGTTCATTTGTGACAACATTTATCCCACCCTTCTTTGGTACAACTTGAATTGGAGTAACCCATTCACTATCAGAAATTGGGTAGATAATACCGGCATGAAGAAGCTTGGTGATCTCTTCCCTAACTACCTCAAGTATGAGTGGGTTGAGTCTTCTTTGTGGTTTCCTAATTGGTTTGGATGACTCCTCAAGATGGATGTGATGAATGAAAAGGGCAGGGTTGATTCCTGGTATGTAATCTAGGGTCTAACCTATGGCCTTTTTGTTATATTCTAACACTTGAAAAAGTTTGGACTCCTCAGTTTCGGTATGTGAAGAAGAGATAATGACAGGATAAGAGTGATCATGGAAAAGTAATGCATATTTTAGGTGTTTAGGTAGAGGTTTTAGATCAGTCTCATCTTTCATTTGTGGGTTATAAAACTCAAGAATGGAGGAAGGGACTTCAGTTTCTTCAGATTCATTCTCCTTAATAATGTCCAAGGTGGAGCAGTAGAGATCAGAATTGATGTTAGATTCAATAGAGTTTTCAAGATCCTATAGATTTATAGAGTCTATGAAGGAAAGGTCCACATCAACTTCACTATTTTTGACTTTTTTTAATCATGATTCATATTTCACAAGATCCTTTGTCATTAGAACATGAAGAACACGGTGGATTGGGATTCGATTGACTCTTAGAAGTGTCCTCAGAAGCATTGATTGAGAATGCAGAGTGATCCTCAGATGGGTATCACATGGCTTGGGAAATGTTGAACTTGACCAGTTGGTCACCGAATTCCATGGATAAGATGCCTGAATGGACATCAATCTTGGTTCTCACAGTCATGAGGAATGGTCTTCCTAGTATTAGGGGAGATTAATAAGAGTTCGTCTCACCTTCCATGTCAAGGACATAGAAATCAGCAAGGAAGATAAGATCATTGACTCGGACAAGGAAATCATCAATTATTCCCTCAGTACTGGTTGTGCTTTGATTATCCAATTTAATTACAACACCTGTTGGATGTAAGGGACCTAGACCAAGGTTAGAGAATATGGATTTGGGCATGACATTAATTGAGACTCTTAGGTTTATGAGTGCATCATCAAAGTTGGAACTTCCAATTTGGCATGGAACTGTAAAGGTCCCTGGATCTTTTCACTTAATGGATATGGACTCTTGGGTTGAAACATTTTCGAAGGTCCTAAGTTGCCTCTTGTGGGTACACAACTCCTTGAGAAACTTGGCATACTTAGGAATTTGTTTTATGGCATCTAAGTGGGTAATGTTGACTTAAACACGTCTAAACATGTCGAGCATTTCAGGATCGGGTTCAAAGGACTTCTTTGGCTTAGAAATGGATTGAGGAAAAGGAATTAGGTTTCAAATTTGAATTGAATGAGGTGAGATAATGGTTTTAGGTTATTGTTCAAGTTTATTTTTCTTTTCATTTTTTAGGTCAACATTTAAAGGTGATTTATATGAATAATCTTGAGGTATGGCAATTTTCTTTCCTGATCTAAGTGAAATTTCACTTACATTACCTTTTTGGTTGGGTAATGATTGATCTGGAAGTTGGGAAGAATTGGGTGGTTGCTGCTAACTAAGTTGGGATGCAAGTTGACCGATTTGGGTTTCAATGTTCTTGAGGCTAGAACGGGTGAAAGAGGCAAGATCTTCCACTGCACTTTCCCATGGTTGCTTGGAAGAAGAGGCTTTTCCTAGATTCGGATTACCTAGATTTTGGTTCTTGGGAAATCGATTGTATTGGTTTTGGAATTGGGAAGGCTCGCTAGGATAATGGAATCTAGGGGGAGGAATTTTCCTTTGAGGTTGAGGAATAAAAGGATAAGGTTGTTGGAAATTACCAACACCTTGACCACATTGAAACTGGTTTGGGTTTTGAGGAGGGAATTGAGGGGGATGGAAGATGGGATTACCCTACCTTTATCCTTGGTTATAGGAAGAAGAGAAGGGCTCAGAGTGAGGTTGGTTGAAGTTTCTAACAAACTGACCTAATAGTTGAGGGTTGGTGTTCTGCTGAGTATATGTTTCATTGAGCTCCATTGGTCTAGATGAATCAGATTGATCCTCTTGAAGTTGTGGACATGTGTCAGTTGGATGAGATGAAGAGTTGCAGATTACATAGTTTTTGACAGGTCTAGGAAACATTGATTGCGGATAAGATGAGGTTGGGGATTTGGTAGCCACAGCTAGTTGTCGCACAAGACCTGTAAGTTCACTCATCCACTCGGTCATCTTGTTCAGCTCAATTGATTGATTATCTTGGGCTTGTTTGAATTGACCATGTTCTCAAGTATAGAATTTTTGTGTGTTTGCAGCAATGTTACTTATGAGATCTCTTGCAGCTTTAGGAATTTTATCAACAAGAACACCACCACTTGCGGCATCAATGATAGTTCTCTCCATATCTAATAGCCCCTCATAGAAGTATTGGATCAATATTTGGTCAGGAATTTGGTGATGTGGGCAGGTTGCAAAAATATTTTTGAACCTCTCCCAGTACTCATGGAGTGATTCACTTGGGAACTGATGGATACCACTTATTTCCTTTTGGATAGAAGCAGTGCGAGAAGTAGGAAAAAATTCCTCTAAGAAAAGTCACTTCTTGTCATTACATGTGGTTATGGAACCATGAGGGAGGTAGTAAATCCATGACTTGGCAGTGTCAGCTAGGGATAAAGGGAATGCTCAGAGTTTGATTTTTTCCTCAGAAAACCCTTGAGGCTTCATGGTAGAGCACACTACTTGAAACTCTTTAAGGTGGAGATGTGGATCCTCACCGGCTAGACTGTGGAAATGAGGAAGAAGATGAATCAAACCCAATTTGAGTTCAAAGTCAGCCTCTATGTTTGGATATTGAATACCAAGAGGTTGGTAATTCATATCAGGGGAATCAAATTCTTTAAGTGTTTTTCCCTAGGATTGGACATATCTAATTCAATTGGTTGGACAAGGACTGGTTCTTGAATGATTTGATTATCTCTTATGTTCCTCCTAAGTAGGCGAAGTGTTCGCTCAATTTCAAGTTCAAAAAAATATGAGGGATTTTTTGGGAGGATATGGGGCATTCAGAAAGATTTGGAAGAAAGATGAAGATGGTTTTTTTGTGTTTTTTTTTCAGTTTATGATTTTTATGAGAAGAGGGGGTATAATTTGTGTTTTTTTTCAAAAAACAAAATTCAAATTTTGTTTTTTTTTTGTTTTTTTTACAATAACTAGAAACTAATGACTACTTAAAGTACCATCCCAAGAAATGGTTCCATTTTAAATTCATGGCCGATTTTTTCCTATCAACCAGTCAAGGTTCTAGTGCTCTGCTAATGTTTTTAGTAGCACTCAGGTTGAATCCACTGCGATGATACTTTGTAATAGTCATTTGTATTTAGTTGATTGTATTTTGATTAGGGGGGTTTGTTTGTAGAGCTTAATTGAAATGATTGATTGACTATAATTGATTTAACAAATTGATAAATATTGGGGTGATTTCATCATTAGGGAGTTAAACTTTTGATATCCTTGAGCTTTTCTTTATATTGCATTTAAATTAACACCCACTTCAAAAGATAATGTTGATTGGAATTCCTAAGTGTTAAGGCTTTAATCCAAGACTTAACTTAACATAGGGATCTAATAATTACCATTACTTATTTAGGGTAGTATATTTATGGTTCCAAAAATCCATGGAAACCACATGTTAAACAAAATATGTCATTAATCCATGATATGTTATGTCCAATATACACAATGTTAAATTAACGAATACTCATCAAGAAAATACTCTCAATCACTTAACATCCCTAAATTTTGACTCACCCCAATGAGAGATTTACTCATCCATTTGGGTGTCTAATAATCTGGTTATAATGATTATGATTATAAATTAATAATAGAAGAAAAATAATGGGATCAGAAAAGAGTAGTTTGTCGAACACACACACAGGAACAATGATGAGAATTAAAAAAATGACTTCTGATTGAATGAGGAAGAAAAAGAAGGTAATGGGATTCAACTGTATTTAAACTATTTTACAAACAATAATATTAATCTATATAATTTGGATTATAATAAGAGATATTGAAGAAGAAACTTTCATTAAAACAGAATTACAAAACACAAACTTACAAGATTACAAACGAAGAACAACACAAAAGTGAAAGGAAGCAAATAGAGGAGGAAAGGTATCTCAAGTGAAAACTTGAGTATGGTAGGTCCTACCAAGACTTTTTAAAGGCTTTTTTCGTGCTAATTGGTGATCCTCTTTTCTGAAATGCCAACCCCTTTGAAGGAGAGGAGGGGGATGCATTTATAGCCCAAGGAAGTGGATTGTTTTCATTCCCAATCTGTCCATCCACTTTCATCGCCAAGTTGGCTATTCATACATCCGAATATCGAGATATCTTATTATCAAAAGTTGTATATAATAAAGTTTTCCGACCTCTCTCAAAATTTGGAGTCATTTGAAATGATGGAGCCAAAGTTATGGTCGTTTTATTAAACAAATTTAATCTGTTCATTTCAATCCAATCTTTTTGAAGTCCAAAATTTGAAAGGGTTTTTGAATAGGAATATGCCTTCAAAGCCGAATTATTTCTTCAAAAAAGTAGTCTTAATATATCTCCTCTTTCACACTGAAAAATATCAGCTATATTTGATGATTACATCATGAGATATGTCATGAATAGTGTCCGGATTTTAATTCTCAGACAGAATGGTGGGATAGAATTAAAAGCTTCATTTGGGCCTCTTTTTCATGGATTTGGGCCCTGAAATTTTTATCCATAATTATTTTGGATAATCAAGAACATATGATACAGTTTCATAAAATTTTGGCTTTGGGATTTTGACCAGTAACTCAATCATCATGGATGGTCCAGTTTCTTCACAAATTCGTTGGGTCATCTTGTGTTGTCCATGTGATCCTTAAAATGGCAGAATTGGACAATGATCTCTTATAATGAAATATTGTATATTGAATTATGAATCCTCCAAAATAATAACCACACAATTTGGATCATTAGGGGGTAGTTATAAATAAAATAGTAAACTGACTCAATTGGACTACTTCTAAAAATGCTCAAAAATTATACTTAGTGTTAAAACATTAATATTTCACACAAATTATGCACATTTCATATAAAATAAGAAAAGGGGGTATATAATAAGTCATGAAAATATTAATAACATAAACTCCCCCACATTTAGTCTTGTGAATGTCCTCATGTGCAACAAATATAAAAACAAAACAAAATCATTTTCGGTCACCAACATATATTAAAATTTTGTTTTCTCCAATCAGGGGAGGTTTAGACTATTTCACTCATAAATTTTGAATTACACTACAAGTTGTTACAGAAACAATGTTCCAAAACTAATTCATTTTTTCATGCTCAAATTTAGAAATGGAAAATGTGGACACTAAAAACTCACACCTCTCCGGATGATAAAATTCATTTGTGGAGGTTCACTCTTTCACCAACCAAAAGTGAAAATCTTAGAGTTTGAAAGAGCTCTCAGCTTCCAATCCCTATCCAAAGTGCACAAGAATGAAGAGGTCTTTTTAAGGGGGTTTTTTGTGGCTATGGGATGGTAGGAATATAATGTCCAAGAGATATAATAAGAGGGGTAAAACACCAACATAGAAAAAGCGATGCACATTTTTTTGAAATAAAACATGGAAGGAAATGAAAACACATATTTTACAAGGGAATGATTGTGTGAAGAAAGACACAATAGAGGATGAAAATTTTAATGGGATGAGAGGATTAAATATTTAAAAACCACAAAAGTTCTCCTAATGACATAAGAATATAATGCAAGTTTTCTTTTTTTTCTTTTTTGTTTCTTTTTTTTGAAAGTCGAACTTGGAAAAGATATCACACTCATATCCCAACCCATGATTGATCTCCTCACTACACTAATTTTAATAGTTATAACAAGATCAAAGGTTGATGAATATTGATTTTTGACCTACCCAAGAAACAACCCAATCATTTTTTTTTTGATTTTTTTGGGACACTTGTCAATAAAATTTACAAAATTACATAAATGAAAGTACATTACATTCCCCAAAACACATAGAATGACAACCTCTCCCCCACACTAAAATGGATTCTTGCCCTCAAGCATATAATAACATGGTGAAATAAATAAAGGGTACCCATAATGAAATCCATACCCACCACACTTAAATTTCAAAAAATTATGCAATGAAAATACATGTTGATATTGGGTGGGAAAAGGTATTGGGCTTGTAATGTGGCTATCAAAGAAAAGTTTTTCATAGGCTCGAATGGGATTTCTAAAGGAGGATTAATTTAAGGGAAATGGGAGGATATTTGGCTATTGTGATTCTAATGTGTTTCATAAAATTCCTTTATCATATTAATGCACACTAAAGTAGGAAATTCAGCTCGAAGTTCCACAAACTCAAGACTCACAAATGGGGGTGAAAACACACATTTTGAAAAGATGGTCATAGGTATCCCTGGCATGAAATTAAATGTTGGTTCTTATATTTAGGGAAAATAATTTTCCAAATCAATAACTAATCATTACAAATGTATTATTCTTGATATCTCTTGCAGCTACAGGAGTTTTATCAATAAGATCACCGCCACTTGCGGCATCAATGAGACTTTTATCCATAGCCAATAACCCCTCATAGAAGTATTAGATCAAGAGTTGGTCAGGAATTTGATGATGTGGGTAGGTTGCAACAAGATTTTTGAACCTCTCCTAGTACTCAGGGAGTGGTTCACTTGGGAACTGACAGATACCACTTATTTCCTTTCAGATAGAAGCAGTATGAAAAGCAGGAAAGAATTTCTCTAAGAAAAGTTGATTTATGTCATTCCATGTGGTTATGGAACTAGGAGGGAGGTAGTAAAGCCATGAATTGGTTGTGTCATCTAGGTAGAAAGGGAATACTCGGAGTTTTATTTTTTCCTAAGAAACCCCTTGAGGCTTCATGGTAGAGCACACTACTTGAAACTCTTTAAGGTGGAGATGTGGATCCTCACCGGCTAGCCCATGGAAATGAGGAAGAAGATGAATCAAACCCGATTTGAGTTCAAAATCAGCCTCTATGTTTGGATATTGAATACCAAGAGGTTTATAATTCATATTAGGGGCAGAAAGTTATTTAAGTGTTTGTTCCATAGGATTGGCCATATCTAATTCAATTAGTTGGACAAGGACTGGTTCTTGACTTATTTGTTTATCTCTTATATTCCTCCTATGTTGGCGAAGTTTTCTCTCAATTTTAGGGTCAAACAAATCCAAGGGATTGTTTGAGAGTCTACAGGGCATTCAGAATGATTTGGAAGAAAGATGTAGACATTTTTTTTGTGTTTTTTTCAGTTTAAGATTTTTATGAGAAGACGGGTTTTTCTTTGTGTTTTTTTTCAAATTTTTTTCATTTTTTTTTTTTGCTTTTTTTTTACAATAACCAAGAAACTAATGACTACTTAAAGCACCATCCCTGGAAACGGCTCCATTTGAAATGCACGGTCGATTGTCGCATATCGATCAGTCAAGGTTCCGGTGCTCTGCTAATGTGTATAGCAGCACTCGAGTCGAATCCTCGGCGATGATACTTTGTAATAGTCATTTATTTTTAGTAGACTGTATTTTGATTAGGGGGTTTGTTGCAGAGATTAATTGAAATGATTGATTGAATATAATTGATTTAACAAATTGATAAATATTGGGGTGAGTTCATCATTAGGGATTTAATCATGTGATATCCTTGAGCTTTTCTTTATATTTCATTTAAATTAACACCCACTTCACAAGATAACGTTGATTGGAATTCCTAAGTATTAAGGCTTTAATTGAATCCTTAACTTAGCTTAGGGTTTTAATCATTACCATTACATTTTTATGGTAGTGTATTTATGGTTCCAATAATCCATGGAAACCACTTGTTAAACAAAATATGTCATTAATCCATGACATGTTAAGTCCAACATACACAATGTTAAATTAACGAATACTCATCGAGAAAATACTCTCAGTCACTTAACATCCCTAAATTTTGACTCACCCAAATGAGAGATTTACTCATCCATTTGGGTGTTTAATAATCTAGTTATAATTATTATGATGATAAATCAATAATATAAGAAAAATAAAGGGATAAGAAAAGAGTGGTGCATCGAACGCACACACATGAACAATGATGAGAATTAAAAAAAATAGACTTTTGATTGAATGAGGAAGAAAAAGAAGGGAAGGGTATTTAACTGTATTTAAACTATTTTAAGAACTTTAATATTAATCTATAGAATTTGGATGATAATAAGAGATATTTAGGAATAAACTTTCCTTAAAATAGAATTACAAAACACAAACTTACAAGATTACAAATGAAGAACAACACAAAAGTGAAAGGAAGCAAAGAGAGAAGGAAGGGTATATGAAGTTAAAACTTGAGTATGGAAGGTCCTTCCAAGGATTTGGAAATTCTTTGGTCATTCCAATTGGTGATCCTCTCTTCTTAAATGCCAACCCCTTTGAAGGAGAGTAGGGGGTGTATTTATAGCCCAAGGAAGTTGATTGTTTTCATTCTCAATATGTCCCTCCACTTGAATCTCCAAGTTGGCTATACAGACAGCTGACTCTCGAGATATCTCATTCTTCAAAGTTTTAGATAATAAAGTTTTCCTAACTCTCTCAAAATTGGGGGTCATTTGGCCCTATGGTGCCAAAGTTATGGTCGGTTTATTAAACAAATTTAATCTGTCTATTTCAATCCAATATTTTTGAAGTCCAAAATGTGAATTTTTTTTTGAATTGGAATATATCTTCAAATCCTAATGATTTCTTCAAGAAACTCAGCCGACTATATCTCCTCATTCAGATTGAAAAATCTCAACTCTATTGGATGATTACATCATGATATATGTCACGAATTGTGTCCTGGTTTTAATTCCCATCCAGAATGGTGGGATAGAATTCAAAGCTTCATTTGGTCCCATTGTTCTTGGATTTGGGTCCTGAAATTTGTATCCATGATTCTTTTGGATAATCAAGAACATATGGTATATTTTCATAAAATTTGGGTGTCGGTATTTAGACCAGTAACTCAATCGTCATGGCTGGTCCAGTTTCTTCACAAATTCGTTGGGTCATCTTGTGTGGTCCATGTGATCCTTCAAATGGAATAATTTCCCCATGATCCATTATAATGAAATGTTTTATATTGAATTAGGAATCCTACGAAGTAGGAACCAGAAAATCTGGTTCATTAGGGGGATAGTTATAAATAAAATAGTAAACTAACTCAATTGGACTACTTTTAAAAAAGCTCAAAAATTATACTTAGTATTAAAACATTAATATTTCACAAAAAATATGCACATTTCTTATAAAATCAGTAAAGGGGGTATATAATAAGTCATGAAAATATTAATAACATCAGAAGGAAATAAAAGGGGATAAAATGGTAAATACACAATACCCCGTTCAAAGGTATTGGTGGAATTTTCACAAAATATTCAATGACTTTCTACAGAAAGGCACAAACCACCTACCTTGATGTTTGGAGATCGATATACTTGAACCACGGGGATTGAATCGCCTTATATCATTGAAGATCTAAAAAAAATTCTAAAATGTTAAACCCACGATAACCTGAAAAAGAGAAGGAATTAGGAAATGAGGTTCCAACAGAAGAGAGAACTCACCGATGCAGTTCCAACGCAATCGACGGAGTTTGATTCAGAGGACAGACGATCACTCGGGGGTTCGCCAAAGATATGTGGCTATTTAGGATCTCTCAGATGAATAACACCTAAAAGTAGGTGTTTTGGCGATTAGACGCGACCCCGGTGCGTTTAATGAAAAAAAACAAAATACACGGCGTGTACTTTTGGAGTACACGGCGTGTACTTACTGTTTTTGTACTCTGCTTTAGGCGGCCTCCACATCAACCCACACTACCATGTTTGTGGACCTTACATGGCCAACACATGGCCTCGTGCAGCAATGAAGTACATGGCATTTACTCATAAAGTACACGGCGTGTACTTCAAAAATTTCCAGAAACTCCTCTTTTCTCAAAAACTCCAAAAAAAGGAAAACAAACCTGATAAGAAGGTTTGGGTTCTTACATTAGTGGGGATTATTAAATGTTTTATTTTTAGGTACTTATTGATTATTATTTATTCATTTGGTGGAAGTTTTTTTTGGAATAAAAATGTGGGGTAATTAACATAACCAATGATAAATAATATAATGGTGGTTTACCTTCCTAGATAAAAAATATAATTGAAACTGACTTATCCACAACTAAAATAATTAGAGGAAGTTATGTTTAACAGATGTTATTAGAAACCATCACTAAAAAAATCAAATAATTATAAAAAATATATATATTTAATAAAAAATAATATGCATATAAAAACCCAGTCATACAATAAACTAAACCTTAAATATATAATAAACTCATCATACATCTATACATCCATACATTCACACCTTCACATTCATAAATAACGAACCATTGATCAACCAAAATATTGGTTATCATATATATATAAATAAAATATGTATGGAATCCAAAAAACCATGATCAATACATGTATCCCATCACCTCCCCCACGTCCAACTACCTCCAAAGTTAGAGTCATCATACATGATACTGGCCACGTTATTTCATCAACTGAAACAAAAAAAGTTAGAAATTAGAACTAAACATAATAAATAAAAATTAAATTATAATCATTGGTAATATTTATCCATATCACAACAAATATGATCCATCACAACTACCTTCTAAAGAGTTTTTTGGATCGGAATGATTAGCCTCCTTCTGACTTCCAGTATCTTTCACCTATAATACAAACCATAACATTTAAGGAACGAAATACAATACATAATATGCATAGAATATATTTGAAAATATTCAATTTACATTTCTTGTTTTTTTAATAAAAGATATGATATTAATTTTAACAAAAAACCAATAATATTTCATGAAGAACACTTTGAAAACATAAACATACCAATTTAATATATGATTCAACACTTGGAACTCAAAAGGGAAAAGTATATAAAAATCTAATAAATTTTTAAATTGACGTGTGGCGTGATTGAAATTAATCAATAAAAAATAAAATTAATTTGATATGGAAGCATTTATTATATTTCAAAAATAATTCAATAGTGGTTTTATCATGATTTCACGTCAATATGAAGTTATTTTCTATGGTTATAACCGCCATATGAATGTTTTTGTGCTTTAAAACACTAAAAACACATTTATGGAAATCCAATGAAATGTAATTCATATTGATGTGACATTAGTTAATATATTTAAAAAATAAATATGTGATCATTTTCTTATTATTTCACAGCTATCTAATACTATTTTATTGGTTTTAACCCCCTCGCACACATTTTTAATGACTTCGATATCTTTTGAAACTGCTTACAGAGTCATTCCGATCACACTGCATGCCATATGGATATTTATAATACTCGTACATATCCAAAATAATTAAATGGTGTTTTCCCACGATTTCACATCAATATGGTGTTATTTTCTATGCTTTGACCCTTACATGCATGTTTTAGTGTTTTAAGACATGAAAAAATGCATTTATGAGCATCTCGGGAAAATTGTAACTCAAATTGATTTGGATTTAGTTCCTATATTTCAAAAATTAATCAAATATAATTATCCTATGATTTTATATCAATTTTATTATGTTTTATTAGTTTTTAACCCCTTACTCACATTTTGAAAGATTATGTTGTCTTTTAAAACTGCTAATTGAGTCATTCTGAGCACACCACACACCATATGGTTGTGTTGTCAACTCATACTTGTCATAAATAATTAAACCACATTTTTTACATGATTTTATGTCAATATAAGGTTGTTTTCAATGTTTTTAACTATTACATGTGAGTTTTAGTGTTTTAAAACACTAAAAACATGTTTATAGGAATCTAAGGTAAATTGTATCTCGTATAGAAATGGTGTCAGTTCCTACATTTCAAAAATCAATCTACAACAATTTTTATAGTATTTCATGGTCATTCACTATTTTTTTCTTAGTTTTAACCCTCTAATTCATGTTTTTAAGGACTTTTGTATCTTTTAAAACTGCTTATTTAGTCATTCCTAGCACACCACACATCAGATGGATGTGTTGTGTAATAACCTGACTTTTCATGAAGGTACGGCTAATTTTTTTTAGTTTAAATATTTTTTTAATCTTGGTAGACATGAACTATGGCCTAATGAATGCTCTGGGAGAATCTGGGGCTTTTTCAGAGCCCGAATCTCCAAGAAATAGGAAAATAGGGTAGGCTACATGATTAACACACTATTAGTAATAACCATGCGATCCACCTTTGATCAGTAGGGGCTTCATGGTTTTACAGCAACCATGCGACTAGAGGCACACGATAGTGTTAGATTTCAAACCTTCTTAACATAAAATTTTTCACATTTTGTTCATGTTTAGGGAAATTGTGTGCCTTAACTGTGTGGATTTCCTTCTTTTATAGTGAGGTGAGCACGGTTTGGGCCAACTGTGCGGCCAAACCATGCACCCCCAGTTTTGAATGAAAAAATACTATTTTTCCAATAATGAAACTTAAAACCCTATTTCTTTTTTTCTTTACTCCCATTCCATTAAATGTCTCTCCTCATCTTCTCCCTTAAACCATCTTCAAGCCTATTCTAGGTTCTTTAATATCTACTAAATCTAGACTCCAAATTAAATTTCTTTGATCATGTTGTATCCACATTGATAAGATTTATAATCCACTTTCTTCCTTTAAAGGTTGATCATTGTATCCGTTTCTCTATTTAGGTGAAATCTCATTTGTCCTATTTTTAGGGTTTTCAACCATTCTTCATTTTTTTCCTAATCTACTTCGAATCTGAGGCCGTTATAGGATGAGGAGTTGTCATCGGCCCTAAGGTAGGTGTTATAGTTGTTTTCCATAAAAAGAGAGTTGTTTTTATTGTTGAACTATTCTTCCACACGCTGGACTCTATCATGTGTTTCATTGAAATGATTTCCTTGATTTTAAATTTATATTTGTGTGTTTTTATACTCCAAAGGATCATTGTTTAGTATTTAGAGGATGTTCATCCCAATTATGGACACCCCTTGGTTGTGTCGGATTGAAATTCCCCTTTATCTTTAATTGATTAAATGACTAGAAAATCTCCTAAGTGTTCATATTAGGTTATAGATGGAATTTTCACTACTATATAAGTGTTTATTTAACCAAAGAAACTCATAAGTTCTTGTCTTGTCTTATAAATGGAATTTCCATTGTATTTAATTGCCTAATTGATTATGGAACCCTCTAAGTTCTTCATTGAACCATGAAAATTGAATTTCCATGTTTAATTAATTAAATGGACTGATTATATTTAATGGATTTCAATATGATGGTTTTCTTTCCTTAAATGAATTTAATGGACGAATGAAATGGGTGGCAATACCATGCCTCTTGTTATATTTTTATTAAATGTGACTTGTGATGCCCTTGGTTAAAATTGGGCTTGATGAATATAATTTAGGATAAGTTGATGCCTCATGGATATTATTATTATTATTATTACTCTAATGATATTGGTCATGGAATGATGGTTAAGGGACTTTTGGGAATGGTATTTCACTCTCCTTTACATTGGGTGTTAAGAATGACACCTCACACCATTGACACTATTTGTATATTGGGCTTGACGCACCACGTCCCCTGCTTCAAGTGTTGACATGGTGACTCACCCAATATATCTAGTGACCACCATGAATTCTTTCATTCATCATGAGACAAAGGGCTTATACCCTTGAAATAACTTATAGGCTCATTTAGACTGGTTATGGATACCTGAGTTACACACCAGTCCAGCCAACACCTAGTATCTAGGTATATAACTACTTACATCCTCACATATCCAGTTCATATAGGTGGATATAGTATATAACTATACTATGTAAATATTATTACTATATATATAGTTACTGATTAGACTATCATTCCATCCGGAGCCAAATTAGGTAGATCTTCCAGGTTTCCTATAGGAACCTAAGTTGGCAGGTGATTATTTATTCAGAATTGTTTAGTATTCCTTATACCTCAACACTATTTAGGTATGTACACTGTTTGGATTACATCTAGTTACTTTTGTTGGTGTCCTACTAGGATTTTATCTCGTACCCAACTCAATCTGCCTTTGGTACCCAGGTAGATTACTTGTCTGCAGGTATGAATAAGGGCAAGCACCCTACTAAAAATATTTTTTATGCTTTACTTATGTTGGGGAATGGGAGAAGAGGACCGAGCATATGCTTGAGATGCTAGTGGAGTAGTCTTTTGTCCTTTTTGGAGTTTTTTTATAGTATGTTCTATATTCTTGTCCGATATTCCCCTTTTATATATTATAATTACATGAAATCGTATATCTAACTCAGACTTTCTAGATTTTGTTATTATTCAGTTGCATAGTTATTTAAGATTATGTGGTTATTTATTATATTTATTGTATTTTCTTCCACTATGGTGGGTTACTAGTCTATTCATTATAGTTTCTACTTATATTATGCTTCTATTATTGTCTATTATTTCATATATCCACTATTCCACTCTGATATTAGGGTATTGTCTCCCCACTGTGCTACCCTTACACCCTCGCTTCTAGTCGGCAACCTGTGGCGTGCGAGGAGGAGTACTTGAGGCCATGTGACCCACCGGATCGGGGCACAAGTTATGTGGATCATGGGTCTGGATGTTATATTTTTTCTCACACATGTAAAAAATAATTTAACAGTGGTTTTATAATGATTTAAAACCAATATGAGGTCATTCACAATGGTTTTGACCATTACATGCATGTTTTAGTACTTTCAAACAAAAAAAGTTCATTTACAAGCATCATAGGAAAACCATAACTCAGATGATGTGGCCTTAGTTCATAAATTTCAAAAATCAATCAATGGTTATTTTACTACGATTTCATGGCCATTCGATGTCATTTTCTTAGTTTGAACAACTTTGGTATCTTTTAAAACTACTTATTGAGTCATTCTAGGAACACCACACATCATATGGACATGTTTTATTATTGCACATGTCAAGAATAATTAAACCACATTTTTTCCAAGATTTTACATCAATCAGAGTTCATTTTTTATGTTTATAACCATCACACAAATGTTTTAGTGTTTTAAAACACTAAAAATTCATTTACAGGCATCCCAGGAAAATCATAAATCGGATTGAAGTGGATTCAATTCATACATTTCAAAAAAAATCAATCAAATGTCATTTTCCTATTATTACAATGTCATACAATAATTTTTTCTTGGTTTTGAACCCCTAACACTTGTTTTTATAGAATTTGGTATCTTTTAAAACTATTTATTGAATCATTTTGAGTATAATTCGCATTGAATGGACATTTATTCTACTCATACTCATCAAAAATAATTCAACCACAGTTTTCCATGATTTTACATCAATATGTAGTCATTTTCTATGGTTTTGATCATTACACATAAGTTTTAGAGTTTTAAAACACTAAAAACACATTTACAAACATCCCAGGATACTCGTAACTCAGATTGATATGGCGTTGGTTCCTATATTTTAAAAATTAATAAAAGGTAATTTTTTATGATTTAATGTCCATATGGAATCATTTTCTTTGTTTAGACCCCCTGATGTATGTTTTTAAAGACTTTGGTATGTTTTAAACCTACTTATCGAGTCATTCCAAGAACACCACACATCAAATGGATGTGTTTTATAACTGTACACATCAAGAATAATTCAAAGGTGGTTTTCCAAATATGTCACATCAATTCGAGGTCATTTTCTATGGTTTTGACAATTAAACACATGTTTTAGTGTTCTAAAACACTAAAAACATGTTTACAGACATCCCAAGAAAATCATAACATCGATTGATCTGGTGTTAGTTACTGTATTTTAAAAATAAATATACTGTCATTTTACTATGATTTCGCATCCATCTAGTTCCATTTTCTTGGTTTTGACCAAATGAAAAACCTTTTTAAAGGCTTCAATATCTTTTAAAACTACTTATTGATTCATTCTGAGAAAACCACATGTTGTATGGATGTGTTTTCTACTAATACACAAAAAAAATAATTCAACCATAGTTTTCACATGATTTCACATCAATATGATGTATTTTACTGTAGTTTTTACCGTTACATGCAGGTTTTAGTGTTTCAAAACACTAAAAATGAGTTTACAGACATTTAAGACAACCCGTTACTCAGATTAATGTGGAATCAATTCCTACATTTCACAAATCAATCAATGGTAATTTTAAAATGATTTCATGATCATCCAAAACTATTTGGATGGTTTTAACCCCTTAACACATGTTTTTAAAGACTTTGGTATCTTTTAAAACTACCTATATTGATTCATTTTAAGCACACTGCACATCGGATGGATTTTTTCTCTTCTCATACACATCAAAAATAATTCAACCATATGTTTCTCATGATTTCTCATTAATATAAGGTCATTTTATATGTTTTTGATAGTTACACATACATTTTAGTGTTTTAAAACACTAAAAATTCATTTACGGGCATCCAAGGAAAACTATAAATTGGATTGATGTGGTGTTGATTCATACATATCAAAAATCAATTGATGATTCTTTTCATATGATTTAATATCAATAATGTCATTCACTTTGTATTGACCCCTTGAAGCGTGTTTTTAAAGACTTGGTATCCTTAAAAACTACTTATCAAGTCATAACGAGAACATCGCACATCAAATGGACATGTTCTCTACTCATATATGTCAAAAATAATTCAAACATAGTTGTACCATAATTTAACATAAATCTGAGATAATTTTCTATGGTTTTGATTGTTACATGCATGTTTTAGTGTTTTAAAACACTAAAAATGCATTTATGGGCATCCTAAGAAAACCATAACTCAAATTGATGTGTCATGTATTCCTATATTTAAAAAATAAATAGAAAGTTATTTTTCTATGATTTCATGGACATCTGACTCTGTTTCTTTCTTTTGACCCCCTGGCGCATGTTTTTAAAGACTTTGTTATCTTTTAAAACTGCTTATTGAGCCATCTCAAGCACACTGCATATCATATGGATGTATTTACTACTCATTCATGTCAAAAATATATCAAAAGTGGTTTTTCCATGATTCCACATCAATATGTGGTCTTTTACTGTGGTAGGACCATTACACATAGGTTTTCATATTTTAAAACACTAATAATGTGTTTACAGGCATCCTGGAAAAATCATACCTCATATTTATGTGGAGTTACTTCCAATATTTTAGAAATAAATCAAAATTCATTATCCTATGATTTCACGACCATATGATGCTGTTTTCTTGGATTTGGACCCCTGACACACATTTTTAAAGACTGTGAAATCTTTCAAAACTGGTTATAGAGTCATTCCGAGCACACCTCATGTCAGATGGATGTGTTTTCTACTCTTAAATTTCAAAAATAATTTAATGGTGGTTGTTCCTTTATTTCATATAAATATGAGATAATTTCTTTTGGTTTTTACTGTTACATGAACTTTTCAATGTTTTAAAACACTAAAAACCTATTTATAGGCATGCTAGGAAAACCTTTACTAGAATTAATATAGTTTTGGTTCATACATTTCAAAAAATCAATCAAATATTATTGTTAAATGATTTCATGGCCATCTAATGTTGTTTTCTTAGTTGTAACCCCTTGATTCATGTTTTTTAAGGATTTGATATCTATTAGAACTGCCTATTGGGTCATTCTAATCACAACTCACATTAGATGGAAGTTTTTTTAGCTCGTACACATCAAAAATAATCCAATAGTGGTTTCCCAATGGTTTTGAACATTATATGAATGTTTTATTATTTTAAAACACTAAATATGTATTTTAGGGCATCCTGGGAAAACCGTAACTCAAATTGAGGTGGTGTCAGTTCCTATATTTTATAAACCAATATATGGTCATTATCTTATTATTTAACATCCATATGTCACTTTTTTTGGTTTTGACCCCTTGACATGTGTTTTTAAAAACATTGATATCTTTTAAAAAATTATTGAGTCATGGATTGAGATTAGAATTTACCTCTGCAGAATGAACTATAAGACTGGGAATTTCCCCAGGGAAAATTCCCATTCTCCTTTTAAATACAAATTTACCATTTTCAACCACCATGGATCTTGTTTTTTCCTATAAGATTCATTTTCTTTCATTTTTTCTTTCAACCTTGAAATTTATTTTTATGGTTCTCGGTCAAAGGAACTGCTCTAATCCTCACTGGGTGTAGAAGTAAATGATGAAGATTACCTACCATATAAATCTGATAGAGTAGGCCTAGAACCCATCCCCTATATATTCTAGGGATTCTCCTTCCTTATAAGATTTCAACTTCATCATTATATTAAATTGATGATGATTGTGAAGGTTTCACACCCCTTGCTTATTGAATTTTAACCTGGTAATACAATAATATTAATAATGATTTTTTAAATTATCTGAACTTCATAATATTATCTAATTAATAAAAATTTATTACTATTTAATGTAATTTCATTATAATGTTTTTATAGTATTGAAATAACATTAAATAGTAATTAATATTACTTACTCGAATATCTCAAGTGGGTTTATTTACAAAATTTCCATTAGGTTTCCTATGAAATTTAAACCACATCTCTATTTGACAAACTAGATGGCCTAATTCATTATCCTTTATATAAAATATATATATAAAAGTTAGAAAAAAACCTTTAGTTGTAATAAAATAATATAAATAATAATGGATAAAATACAACCAATATTATTATTTTTATAGAAAATATTTGTGAACCAGCGATATAAGGAATTAATTTCTGTTTGTAATTTACTATGTTTTTTTAGATAATTCCTAAAAACAATAGAAATGTTAATAAAAATTATAATTTTATTATATTTATGTAATTAAGATACTATAAAATATTCACTTACCTTATGAGATTCATCTCTGTTAATATTGATAAATGTATTTCAATGGCCAGGAGACATGCCTTCAGAAACATTCTCATACATTTGTCAAGAGATCAAATATGTATCATTAAACTCTTTCCATAATATCCATTTAAATACTCTACATTTCTTGCCCAAATTTTTTAGGGCCCATGGGCGTGAAAAAGATTCAATGACATCAAAATTAAAAAATATATAGTAATAAAAAACATGACACTTTATAAGTATATTAATAATATTACACATTTCTTTTAAAGTAGTTATCGATAAATATTAAATTAACATTACAATTACTTGGTTATCAAACACCTCATTTTTCCAAGCTATGGGAATATGGATCCAAGGTTTATAATTAATTGGAAATATCATAGTCTTGTAATAAAACTATCTAAGAATCCGTCCATAGATTCCAACAGCATCACTAGTAAGCACCCCAAACTCATCAAATGGAATGAAAATTTTTAAGTCTTTTAAGTCCCATGAATCTGTTGTGTTCATATTTATATCTCTTCTCTTTATATATTTATCTATTTGAAAAATTAAGTAAAAATTAATTAAATATATAGTTTTTTATATAATGATATATATACCATTAATGGTAACGTTCCAATATCCCCTTGATGGAGGGGGAACAACTGTTATGTCACCGTAGTTACATTAAATGGTGGGATACTAACATCATCTGAGAAAGCTTCTATCTCACTAATTCTTTAGGATAGTGAAATCACTCAGATCTACTAATGTATATAGTAGTTGTGGTGTTCTCTAAGATGTTGATCATCTAGGATCTTGAAATTTTTTTATTCTCGACATTCCTATAATTCAAATGTTTTATTATATATTCAATGTATAAAAAAAAAATTAGTAAATTTTTTTTACAAGAAAAAAAATAGAACAATGTAAATATGTATGAAACACTTATAAATGAGAAATTGTAATATATTTTAATTACTAATTTATACATTCAATTGTATTCATCTTTATTTTTTTCATTGTTATCAACCTCCAATGCAATGATCTGTTCCTTTTTACCCTATCTCGCAGGTTTTATTATTTCAATATTGTTAGGTAAAAACTGTTGAATGTTTTTTGGTTGATGAGGTTCACTGTCACAAAGTACCAATTGACATTCATCGCCCATATCATATAAGTCTCTCTTTTAAAAGATTATAAAAACACTCAAACCTTTATGAATTTTTTCATTCACATTATAAACTATACTTTATTTTGAATCCAAGATCAATGGATCATGATCTACACACTTATCAGTATGGATCAAGTGAGATAAATTTAAAGAAGTTAAATGTAATGAATATTTCATTATACCCCTATGAATGTTGACCCACTTTCATTTGAATAATACAATTAAAAATTGGCCATTATAGTTTAATTTGATTGTATCAATCATTTTTTCATAGTATCCCACCTCTACAAGTGTACATACACAACTATTTTGAGTTTTGAATCCTTATTCATGATAAATTATACAAAACTTGAAGCCATTAATATTTTACTCATAGAATCTCTAAGACTTCCCTAGAGGACATTGAGCCAAAAACATCAAATCATTGCAGATTTTATCTTTACTCTCAATATTTATTATCTAAAGGTTTTAATTTTGACACAAACAAAATAACTACACCTTAATAATATGAATATGAGTATATACTTACACAATAGGAAAACCATTCGACAATCTCTTTATTTACAACTTCTTTTTAATTCCAACTCATTTATAGATTTATCCCTTAGTTATATCTTTGTTTTCAATCTCAATTATTCAATAAATGGATCTAAAATAAGATTATTGAGTATAACATTTATATGCACATATATTAACTCTAATATAATCAATGTAAAATTTGACCCATTTCTAACTAGTCTTCCAATAATTGGAAATACCGGGGACTGGTTTTTAGAATGATAATTAGTTGATATGTCTTCAACACATCCAACATGATTGAATCAAGACTCAATATAATCCAAATACCTAGAATATAATTTCAATCACTCTTTGACTATGTAATCTTTAGAAATAGATCCTTATAGTTGAGCTTTATTATTCATATAGGATTTAAAATGACCTAAGTAACTAATGAAAAAATAAGAAACATATTAAAAAATATTGCAAAATGAGTTGATAAAATTGAATTCATTAATGAAAATAAAAAAATATACTTTAACGTACCTCTAAATTGGATACATCCATCCATAGTGTACCAGTCCACCAAGTTTATCTTCTTTAACCAAATGAATCATGACTATAAAAAATGAAGTGTAAAACAACATCTCTAAATTAAAATTTTCAAAAAAATACTTTATTAAAGTTTATCAATCTCGGATGGATTTATATTTTTTCCATAAAGATCTCTGAAGAAGGTATACAACTCAAACAGAACTGAAATTAATTTTTTAGGTAATGTATTATGTAATGCCAAAAAGAATTGATACTCCATCAGAATATTTTATTCATTACTTTTCAATCCATGTAACTTTTTATGTTTTACATCAAACATGTGAAATTTTACTTGAATGTCCATCTGAAACTTTTATATTATTTAAATTTTTACGGAATATGTTTCTATTATGATTTTTGTAACGACCCAAAGTTTTCATTGGAAATTTACTTCTTATAATTATGTTATATAATCACATGAAATCACATCATAATGAACTAATAAGTTCTATTTGACTTCTAAACATGATTTTTTTTCTTCTGTGTTTTGAATTTCAAAAATCTGACATGCACGGTTGTGATCAGTAAGTTATTTGGAGTCTAATATGACCAAATTAATTTTTAGTGAATAGTAACATACCCTTATGAATATTAATGTTACCCTTATGAATAGTGACATACCCTAATGAATATTAATCTTACCTATGGTATTATATAAATAAGATTCAAGTGGAAGTACGATAAACCTATATCTAGGAATATGAAAATAAATGTTTTAAAATCTGTTTTTTCAAGTAAATTTGGATTTTAATTAAATATTAGATTAATAATATTTAGAAAATTATTTTTGAAAAATGGATTTAATTTTTTGATTCTACACATCGAAAAATGGTTAGGGTGAAATTTTTGGATTTTTCTGAAATACTTGAATTTTGTGAATAGTAAATACATTAATTTACCGTATAAATACATTATAATTTAAATCCACTATTCCTAATGTCATAAGTGATGTAATAACCCAAATATCAAACTCACATGAATTTATTACTATTCCAGGTCATGTAATACTCACTATTTTTTTCTAGTGAAGAAATAATAAATTAATGATTATAATATTACGAAAACCCTCCTCTACTCCACTATAAATACCACCCATCCTTACCTCTTCTCTTCACTCCTCTCAAGCCTTGTTACTTGCCAATATTCTTCCCAAATATATTCCCAATCTACTTCCCCATGTTCAAAATCCCCTAGTCTCTTCAAAATACCAAATCCTCTCCCCTTAAGAGGATCTCAAAGGAGATAAACTCAACAGGTAAATTTCTCTTTCCAATTGTTTTATTTCTTTTAAGTTCTTTTCTTTTCTTGTTTCTTTCCTCACCTAACTTCACCCAAATGGTATGATAACTCCAGTAACATAAATTTACTATAATTATATTATTATAATTTGATAATTCATTATCTTCTCTCCTTTTATCATGTTTAATTTAAAAGAAATGAAAACACCATTTGTGATGTGTTAATTTAGCACAATCAAGGACGGCGGGTTATCAATTTCCATTACCGTCTTCAAATCTGGTCATGAAACTATTTTCATTTTTGAAATAGACCACAATATATGTATTATTACTCATATATGATTTTTTAATCCTTTTTTACAAATTCTTTTGGTTTATAAAACAAAATGTGTTCTTTGTGGTAAAAAACAGCCAATTAACCCAAAAGGATATCACTAAAGTTTTATATAATGACTCAACTTCACGTTAAGTAACCAAATTATATTTTCAGCCATGTAACCTTATGTATTTTCAGTAATAAAATATAACTTCAATTATGGACAAACACCTTCACCATACATGTTTATCCGAAACATGAACTGATCATTAAAACCAAGCAAGCAAAAAGACCCGAACAATGAAATTGAGCCTCTTAACCAATAAAAATGGTTATAAATAATCTTAAAAAGGTTATAATAAATATTTTAAATATATAATAGGTTCTGGAATTATTAATTAACGAACCTAATTTTACTATTCAGGTAATTGATATCAAGTGCAAAACACCAACGGACTTAAGGTAAGTGATCTTCTCCATTTCACTTTAATTCAAGAATATCCTCTTTGTTATGCCATTTTATGTGTAATAACTAATGATGGGGTATGATTTATAACCACAAACATACTACCCTAATGATTTATAAGTTATTATAAACCCCTTTATCTCTCATTAATATCTCTTAAGTACACATGATACCATGCCGACAATCCATAAGGAATTCTACCCGAACCACCTTTATTCCTTCGGGTTGCTCTATATTTCTTTTTATCCAAATGATGTTGTCTTTTCTTTTTATGTAAAACTTATACATGAAGTTTATATGATTAAAAATCATGTTTCAATATCCATCATTCATTCTCTTTTTGGGATATACATGCTTTTAAGTGATTCCCTCCTCGATACTTCCTAATAAGCAAACTCGTTTTAAGAGAACTTCCCAAAAAGAATTTACCCAATTTCAAGTTCACTATATCCTCTATTTTAAGAAACAATTATCTTTTTAAAATCAGTATTTTTATTATGAAAACCTTCTTGGTTCACTTCTTTTTTTATATAAAATAATGTTCCCTTTTTTATTTTGAAATCTCTATAGTATTTTCCTTAAAGCCGCACAAAAAAGTTTTAATTCTAAAATTTCTAAAATACATTTCTTACATGTTGTCACTTCTTTTTGAAATAAATTACCATGATATATGACTATTTTACCTTATTAATGTCCATGTATGTTCTAATTCCGTTCTTCATGGACACTTTCATGATACGCTCTTTAGTTATGCTTTGTGTCATGATTGTGGTACCCAATTCTTTCCATGGGTAACCCTTATGTTTATGTAAGATTGATTATGTATGATTATTTATGTAGAAAACATATTCATGAAATGTAATATGGGTGCACCCAGATATCTATCTAATTCATTGGTTAAATTTGAGTCTAATGAGACGTTATGTGTGACAGTTTTGGCGGTTAGCCTTGGCTTGTGATACTATGTGCAACGGTCTTGGTGGTTAGCCTTGGCTTGTGCTACTATGGGAAACAATTTTGGAAGTTAGCCTTGACTCATAATAAATTCATGTTTTATTTTTCTTCCAAATTTATATGATTCCATGTTTAAATGGTCCCATTTTCATATGTTATGATATGTTTCATGCCTTTTTATATCATGTCATGCCTTCTATACCATGTGTTAATGCTTTGTTATTATGGTTATTCCCTTACTAGGATTTTAGCTCATCCTTTTTTTCAGGTTATCTATATGTTATCCTATGAAGATGTATAATCACAATGGAATATAGGATCTCAGTATGGAGTTTAAATAAAAATTTGTTTTTATAATGTTTGAGTATGTACCTAGTCTTCCAAGACACTAGACTTTGTGATCCTTGGCTTGTACTCTGATGTATAATTATTCTTAAAATCATGTAATGTTATATGTAAAAGGCTAGGGTCTCTATAGTTGGTATCAGAACATGGTCTAGTTATTTTTGGATATTAGGAATAGAAAAACATAGTGAGAACCTTAAGGATGAGATGGAGTATAAGAAAACATCCCTAAATTTTGGTTAGTATAGAGTAAGTGGTTTATCAAGAAAATACATCTCAGTATGGATACAAAGTAGTTGAGGTGGCTCTGGCACAGATGTACCTAGGAGTGAAAACTACAACAAGGAGTTTTGGGCTTGACCTGGGGTATCCTGGTACACGAAAATAGGCCTTGTTGCACTCTTGGTTTGACACTCCTGGGGGATATGCTTTGGTAAATTCATGATCTTAGTACAAACCATTATTAAGGGAATAAAAAAATATATAATAATATAAGTTAATAAATAGATCGAGGATAACCTAGATTTAAACCTAAGGAATCAAAAGTTAGGATATAATTCTCATTTACAAGTTTATCCTTTTATGTTTGAAAGTTTCCTTTTTATGTTCAATAACTAAGTATTAAAGTCCTCTAATTTTACGTTCATTTTCTTAGTAAATGGAGGTAAATAGACAAACACATTCCAAAAATCAATGTGATGATTTCCCTAATGATGTGCCTGATATGATGGGTGCCCAAAACTTAATAATAGTACTTTCTCGGGTGGTTCAAGTTATGAATAATAACTTGAATCATGTGGAATACCCTCCTCCTTCAATTAAAGAAAAAGTGTCCATATAATCCTTCATGCAGAAAAGGCATTCCATGTTTAGCAGATCTTATGATCCCCTCCTCATAGAATAGTGGATTAACTAAATTTAAAATATATTCTTCATACTCTAATGCTCGGAAGAAGAGAAATTTGTACTAGCGGTCTATCGTTTTGATGGGGAAGCTGATCAGTGGTGGACACTGATCAAGAATAAAAAGTCCCAAGAGGAAATTGATTCCACGTATTGGGAGAAATTCAAGAGGATGTTTTTCAATAAATATTTTTCTCAAACCCTCCATCTCGATATGGAAATAGAGTTCCTTAGACTCAAGCAGAAGGAAGATGAGTCCATCAGGGCATATGAAGAAATATTTACAAGGCTTGAAAGGTACACCTATGGTTTTGTCATGAACACCAAAATCAATGTGGATCGCTTCTTTAACAGGCTATAGCTGAGTCTACAGAAGGTATTGTAGATTAGATACTTTGATAGTTATGAGGATATTGTTTGGTGTACCCTCAATGTTGAAATAAAGATTGGATACTCTCAATTGTGTCTTGGGACCAGCGACAAGAAGTGAAAAATGGAGAACAACATGGGTGGTTCAACAAACAAATACCATGCTGGAAAGAATCCTGAATATCTCACTTGTAAGGGAAGAAGCATCCTGGTAACTATCTAAAGGGAACCAAAAATTTCTTTAAATGTGGAAAGTTGGGACATCTTTCCAAGAATTGCCAAAGGGATATGAAAAATCCCTCTAAGGTGGAAGAAGAAAGGAACGTTCAGATCAACGCTCTACCAGTGGTTCAGTGTTACAAATGCAAGGAGCATGGGAATTATGAAAACAATTTCCCAAATCCAAGGGTTTTCAGAGGCAATTAACAAAAACCTCCAAAGTAACAAGGAAGGGCTTATTCTATCACTACTGCTGAGGTGGATTCAAAAAATTATGTGGTGAAAGGTACGCTAGTTATTCATTTAAGAATAGTGGACGTAAAATTTAATTCTCATTATATGCATTCTTTAACATCTTTTAAGTTTATTAGAAATATTCAAAAACCACCTAAAATTTTGGAGGATAAGTTATCTATGAGAACAGAGAATGAGAAAATTATTATTTACATGTTTTATAACTCCTCCTCAGTTAATTTTTGTGGACTGAACCTCCCATAAAATCTTTTCATACTTCCTTTATTGGATTTCAATTCTATCTTGGGCATGGATTGGATATCTTTATACAAAGCCAACATCAAATGTCAGGAAAGGGAGATCACTCTTTACATCTTGAATCATCCTCCAATTGTTTACAAGTGTAAAGTGGAAGATGAATATTCTTTAGAATCATCATCTCAAGTTTGGATATTTCTCCCTTATGAGCAAGAATATCTAGCCCAAATGATAATGATAAATGAGGGAATCATGCTTGAAGACATGTCCATCATGAGGGGTTATACTGATGTATTCTCTGAGGAGTTGTATGGTCTTCCTCCTGACTGAGAGTTTGAGTTCTCAATTGAACTTATTCCTAGATATATACCTATATAAAATACACATTATATAATGTCCACCATAGAGCTGGAAGAGATGAAGAAGTAGTTACAGGATGAACTGGTGAAGGGTTTTATATGCCCTAGTGCTTCACCATGGGGTGTGTCAGTCCTCTTCATCAAGAAGAAGGATGGATCAATGCACCTTTGAATTGATTATTGTGAGCTCAATAAAATTGTTATAAAGAACAATTATCCCCTTCCTCGAATAGATGAACTATTCAATCAGCTTTGTGGGGTCTGTTATTTCTCTAAGGTGTACCTTCAGTCAGGATATCACCAACTAAATGTGAGGAAGGAAGATATTCCTAGGACTGCCTTTTGAATGCGGTATGGACACTATGAGTTTATAGTGATTTCATTTAGACTCACTAATGCTTCATAAATTTTCATGGATTTAATGAATAGTGTCTTTAGAGATTACCTCGACAAATTTGTGGTAGTCTTTATTGACGATATTCTGATATACTCCAAAAGAAAGGAGGAACACAAGGAGAATTTGAATACTATGTTAAAGACTTTGCGAAGGGAGAATCTGTATGAAAAGTACAGTGAATGTGAGTTCTGGATGGAGGAAGTATCATTCTTGGGGAATGTTATCACTAGTAAAGGGATATCTGTGGACCCTTCCAAGACAAAGGAAATCGAAGAGTGGCCTAAGAAAACATTTATAATGGGGATTTGCAGCCTTCTAGTTATAGCCAGGTATTATCGATGATTTGTGAATAACTTTTCATGATTATCAAACCCAATGACCAAGCTAACACAGAAGAAAGTAAATTGTGTTTGGACTTAGGGATGTGAAGACTATTTCAAGGAGTTGAAAAAGAGGCCTATCACTGCGCCAGTACTCACACTCCCAACAAGTGTAGAACTCTTTGTGGTGTATAATTATGATTTAAAGATGGTATTAGGATATGTGCTTATGAAAAATGATAAACCGATAGCTTATGCCTCAAGGCAGCTGAAAATCCATGAGAAAAACTATCATACACATGATTTGGAGTTGGCGGCAGTGATCTTTGCATTAAAAATCTAGCGGCATTGTCTATATAGGGAGAAGTGTGGGATATATACTGACCACAAGAGTCTCAAATATATATTCACATAAAAAGAGCTTAATATTTTCCAATCAATATGGATAGAACTCATCAAGGATTATGACTGATCAATCCACTACCATCCCGGTAAGGAAAATAAGGTATAGGATGCTCTAAGTAGAAAGGATCCTCTGTCTTTATCAATAATGAGAATTGAAAAGGATCTGATCTTCTTCAATTTTCATAGGATGGAAATAGGAATCATTAAGAGAGGAACATCATCAATCCTTTCTCAAATGATTGTTCAACCATCCCTCATGGAGAAAATAAAGGATTATCAAAGAAAATATGTGGAAATTCTGAAAAGGGTGGAATCTATCAGAAATGGGAAGTCCTTGGAGTTTAAGATTGGTGAGGAAGGAGTTGTAATATTTGGATCATGATTATGTGTACCATCCAATCCAGAGATAAAGAAGGATATTTTGAATAATGCACATAGCTCGACCTTCTCTATTCACCCAGGGAGCACAAAGATGTATCTATATCTCTAAGAAAACATTTGGTGGGACAATATGAAAAGGGATATTGCTGAATATACATCAAAGTTCCTAGTATGTCAACAAGTGAAGGCTAAGAAGAAAAATTATAAGGGGATGATGCAACCACTACTCATACCAACATAGAAGTGGGAAAAAAATGCCATGGAATTTTTCACTGGACTTCCAAGGACATCCTGAGGAAAAAATGCTATATGGGTTATTATGGATCATCTTACGAAGACAGCTCACTTTATCATAATTCAAGAGGACTTCTCATTGGATCAACTTTCACAGATATACATCAAATAAGTTGTAAGGCTGCATGGAGTACCACTATCTATTGTATCTGATCGATATCATAGATTCACCTATAAGTTCTAGAAAAGTCTCCAACATGCTCTAATCATTTAAATGATCTTCAATACGACCTATCATCCCCAAATTAATGGCCAATCTGAGAAAACTATTCATACACTATAAGATATGTTGAGAGAATGTTCTATGGACTTCAAATGAGGATGGGACCAACATCTTCCACTGGTTTAATTCTCTTACAACAACATTTTCTACTCGAGAATCTAAATGGAACCATATTAAGCCCTTTATGGAAAAAAGTGTAGAACACCGGTGTGTTGGGATGAAGTCAGTGAGCGTAAGCTTCTAGGACATGAAATGGTCAAAGAAATAGTGTAGAAGGTGAAAACCATTCAGCAGTATATCAAGGCAGCCCAAAGTCGACAGAAGAGTTATGAATACAATCATCAATAAGATCTTGAGTACAAAATTGGAGACATGGTATTTCTATGCATATCTTTGTGGAATAAGGTCATGAGGTTTGTAAATAAAGGGAAGTTAATTCCCAAGTACATCGAACCCTTCAAGATTCCTAATCATGTCGAGGTTGTGGCCTATAGAATAGCACTTCCACCTACCATGGCCAATCTACATGATGCCTTCCATGTATCCCTCTTAAGTAAATACATACCATATCATTCACATGTACTCTCTTCAGAAGTGGTACAGTTGGAGGATGATATTTCTTACAAAGAGTATCTAGTGATGATCATGGATCGTAGAAATAAAGTTTTGTGTAACAAGACTACTCACCTAGTCAAAGTATTGTGACAGAACCATAAGTATGAAGAGACAACATGGAAACTGGAGGAGGCAATGAAGGAAAAAAGTACCCACACCTGTTTATGTATTAGAATGTAAAATGAAATTTTGAGGGAGAAATTTCTTAAGGGGGGAGAATGTAACAACCTAAAGTTTTCAATGGAAATTTACTTCTTATATTATGGTCAAATAATCACATGAAATCACAACATAGTGAACTACTAAGTGCTATGTGACCTCTAAACATAAGTTTTTCACTTCTGTGTTTTGAATTTCAAAAATATGACATACATGGTTGCGATCAGTAAGTCATTTGGAGTCTAATATGACCAACTTAATTTTTCGTGAATAGTAATATACCCTTGTGAATATTAATGTTACCCTTATGAATAATAACATACCCTAATGAATATTAACCTTGCCTATGATAGTATATAAATAATATTCAAGTGGATGTACGATATACCTATATCCAGGAATAAGAAAATAAATGTTTTCAAATCTATTTTTTCAAGTAAATTATGATTTTAATTAAATATTAAATTAATCATATTTAAAAAATTATTTTTAAAAAATGGATTTCATTTTTGGATTCTACATTTCGAAAAATGGTAAGGGTGAATTTTTGGGATTTTTTTGAAATACTTGAATTTTTTGTGAATAGTAAAATACATTAATTTACCGTATAAATACATTATAATTTAAATCCACTATTACTGACATCATAAGTGATGTAAGAAACAAAATCTATAAATCACATGCATTTATTACTATTCTAGATCATGGAATACTCAATATTTCTTTTCTTATGAAGAAATAATAAATGAATGATTATAATATTATGAAAACCCTCCTCCTCTCCACTATAAATACAACCCATCCTTACCACTTCTCTTAAATCCTCTCAATCCTTGTTACTTGCCAATATTATGCCCAAATATCTTCCCAAGATCTTTCCCCACGTCCAAAATCTCCTAGTCTCTTCAAAATACCAAATTTTCTCCCCTTAAGAGGCTCTCAAAGGAGATAAACTCAAGAGGTAAATTTCTCTTTCCAATTCTTTTATTTCTTTTAAGTTATTTTCTTTTCTTGTTTCTTTTGTCACATCACTTCACCCAAATGGTATGATAACTCCAGTAACATACATGTACTTTAATCATATTATTCTAATGGTATAATTCATTATCTTCTCTCCTTTCCCCATGTTTTATTTAAAAGAAATGAAAACACTGTTTGAGATGTGTTAATTTAGCTCAATCAAGGACGACGGGTTATCAATTTCCATTACCATCTTCAAATCTGGTCATGAAACCATTTTCATAGTTTAACCAGACCATAATATATTTATTATGACTCATATATGGTTATATAATCCTTTTTTACACATGGTTTTGGTTTATAAAACAAAATGTGTTCTTTGTGGTCAAAAAACAGACAATTAACCCAAAAGGATGTCACCAAAATTTTATATAATGATTAAACTTCACTTTAAGTAACCAAATTAAGTTTTAAACCAAGTAACCTTCTGGATGTTCAATAATAAAATATAACTTCAATTCTAGACAACCACCTTCATCGTACATGTTTATCCGAACATTAACTAATCATTAAAACCAAGCAAGCAAACAAACCCGAACAATGAAATTGAACCTCTTAACCGATAAAAATGGTTATAAATGAACTTAAAAAGGTTATAATAATTATTTTTCACATATAATAGGTTATATAATTATTAATTAATTAACCTATTTGACTATTCAGGTCATTGATATCTAGTGGAGAACACCAACGGACTTAAGGTAAGGGATCTTCTCCATTACACTTTTCTTCAAGAATGTCTTCTATGCTATTCCATTTTATCTGTAATACCTAATTATGGGGTATGATTTACCACCTCCCCCATACTTCCCTAATTATTTATAAGTGATTCTAAACTTCTTTCTCTCTCATGAATCTCTCTTAAGTACACTTGATACCATGCCGATAATCCGTAAGGAATTATACCTGAACTGCCTTTATTCCTTCGGGTTGCTTTATCTTTCTTTTTATCCAAATAAAGTTGTATTTTATTTTTATGTACAACTTATAAATTATGTTTATATTCTTCAAACTCATTTTTCAAGATTCATCCCTCATTCTATTTTGTGTATATACATTCTTTTAAGTGATTCTCTCCTCGATACTTCCCAATAAGCAAACTCGTTTTAAGGGAACTTCCCAAATTTTTTATCCAATTTCAAGTGCACTATATCATATATTTTAATCCACTGTTATCTTTGTAAAATAATTCTTTTTATTATTAAAACATTATTTGTTCACTTCTGTTATTATATAAAATATTGTTCCATTTTCTATTTTGAAAGCTCTATAGTATTTTCTTTAAAACCGCACAAAAATGTTTTAATGATAAAATTTCTCAAATACATTTATTACATGTTTTCAATTATATTTGACATCACTTACCATGATATATGCCTATTTTACCTTATGAACATCCATGTATGTTCTAATTCCTTTCTTCATGGACACTTTCATGATACACCCTTTGGTTATGCTTTATGTCATGATTATAGTACCCAATTCTTTACATGGGTAACCCTTATGTTTATGTAAAATTGATTGTGTATGATTATTTATATGGAAAACATATTTAGGAAATATAAGATGGGTGCACCCAGATAGTGCTCTAATGCATTGGGTAAATTTGAGTCTCATGATCTGTTATGTGCGACGGTCTTGGCGGTTAGCCTTGGCATGTGCTACTATATGCAATGTTCTTGGATGATAGCCTTGGATTGTGCTACTATGGGAAACGGTCTTGAAGATTATCCTTGACTCATACTAAATTCATGTTTTATGTTTCTTCCACATTTCTATGATTCCATGTTTAAATGATCCCATGTTCATATGTTATGATACGTTACATGCCTTTTTATATCATGTCATTCCTTCTATCCCATGTGTTAATGCTTTGTTCTTATGGTTATTCCATTACTGGGCTTTAACTCATCCCTTTGTTCATGTTATCCTCAGGTTATCCTATGCAGATGTATGATCACAATGGAAGATAGGAGCTCATTGGGGAGTTTAAATAAAATTTTGTTTTTATATTGTTTGATTATGTACCTAGTCTTCCAAGACACTAGACTTTACGATCCTTGGCTTGTACTCTGATGTATAATTATGCTTAAAATAATGTAATGTTATATATAAAAGGCTAGGGTCTCTATAATTTTTCTTTGTAGAAATATCCTAAAGATAATTCCCATTCTCATTTTCCCACAAACCACACTTTATATTTAATGATTCCAAATCCTTATGATAATTAAGGTGATCCATCGATATACCCTGCTCATTAAGTAATGTAAAAATTATATTGTTACAAAAATTCTTCTCAATATGCATTATGTCAAGATTATGACATGTCGAATTAACCACCCAATAAGGAATTTTGAAAAATATAATCATTTTCTTCAACTATTATATTCTATATTCTTTGAATATTATACTCCATACCCTTTTCCCTTATTCTTTAAACTAATTACATTTTATGAATTCTATAGTGACATTCAATAATTTTCCCAATATTTCTAAATCAGATAACAACTTTAGTGTCTTTCTCAATTAAATATCACAATTTAATAATGTCTTGTTAAACCTGGATTTATAGGAATCCTCTATCAATCAATGATTACCCATAAAACACAATTTTCTACTATGAGTTAATAGATGAGTTTCAAAATCAAAATTAAAAACTAGAAAATCAAAACTAGGATGAATGTTCCACCCGGATAAGTTTCCTAGTCTAGGAAAGTCAATAAGAGTGCACATTAAAGTAGTATGAATTTTAAATAGTTTTCTCATTAATGAATCATATTCTTCCACTCCATAATCCCATTTTCTTTTAATTATTTTATTATAGGTTGAAGGTAAACATCAATTTCATTTTTAGGAATTTTTTTCTATGAATAATTATATGGATCTGACCTTAAAAAATACATATTCAAGTATTTTTAGACTAGAATTTACATTATTTTACCAAATATATTTTCAGGTTTAGAGTTTTATATAATTAGGTCATTACTCATACATAAAAAATAATATTTTTAAAAGTGTACACTAATAATTCATATCTAAATTTCCTACAATATAATACTTTTATAAAGAAACCATTTTTATTTTCAAGACACATATTCACAATTTTAATCTTGATGTATTACTTGACCTTAATCATCCTTAAAACCATATGAAAAACATTTTAAAAATGTGTTATGAGAATAAAAAAATAGTAAGGGTCATAAAATAAAAGAAATAAACTCATTGGTTAATGAATACTTATAAAAAACTTCTTTTAAAAGTAATCTTTGAGATCAAAGTAATCATTTTCCTACCCAATAAATCACCTTATCTACCAAAATATTTTCATAAAATATCATAAGAAAACTTAAAAGAAAAAAATAAAAATCATAAATGTTCTTTTGAAAACATGAAAAACTCATGAAAACTTTTTCACAAAGTTATACTTTTCACCATTAAAAAGTTGTAAATACCTTATTTTAAAATAAAAGATCATTTATTACCTTTTTTGGAAATCATAGGATTTCCAAAAAAAATCATAGTAAGAATATATAAAACATATTGGTATCTTGATACATCACTTTATATATCATTCCTACAAATGGAATAATCATATGATCGACTTTCAAACTTAATTAATTGGACGACTATCACAGACCCACCAATAATTGGTTTATAAGGTAATCACTCATCCTTAGTTTATAACGTAACCACCCATCCTTGGTTCATAATATAACCACCATTCATTGGGTTATAGTGGGACCATTCATCATTATAAATAATTTCTAAGAACCATAACATAACCATAACACATAAAAGATTTCAATTTTCAACATTACACTCATAAAATATTCTTTTCACCTATAAGAAAATAGTTCTAAATATTAAAATATCCATCCCATTTAAAAACTAATTTTCTATACCAAAATAACCATAAAAAAGGAAATATGGTTTTTATTTAAAAAAATGAAATATTTTAAATTAATCTAAAAATAAAATAATGGTAATGGTGGAAGGAAAAATATTTTTCACCATATATGTTAAAATAGAACATTTCTTTTGTCTTTTTGTTGAAAAATTCTGTACAAAACACGTAAAAAGATTCCTTTTGAAAACCATTGAAAGAAAGTCAAAAGAGACATATAATTTCATTTATAATTCTTTTATATCCATATAAATGACCCCATAAAATAAATTCAATAACATGGATATGGAATAAAAATACATAGAAAATAAATCTTTAAAACATTTTAAAACAAAGTTTTTAAAGTAGTGTCCCTTACGTAAAACCTAAAAAATATTCCTTCTTTTATTAAAACATTTTAAATAAATTAAAATATGGTAAAAATTAAATTTATCATCCATTGAAACATAAATAATAATTTTATATAAAAATTTAGAAGAACGTATAATAAAAATATTTAGAAATTAAATCTTTAAAACTTTTTAAAATGAGGTTTTATGTAAAAAATTCCCTTACCATGACTTTAATTAATCATGTATATTATTTATCTTACTGAATAACAAAATTATCTTAATTATTTACTTTTTTAAGAAAATTTTTCAAGTTTATTATTCCTTTTATTTCACTTATTACCATGTTATATACAATTACCTAATCAATTAAATTTATATTAGATGTTTTGATGATCTTTTTCTTATATGTACAAAATGACATCGGTAGGTTGACTATGGTGAAAGAGGACATTATTTAAAAATATAAAAAATAATAACAATGAAAAAATTAAAAAAATTATGCATAAATAATACATTTAAAACCAATTATGAATGGTGGTTATGAAAAATTAACTACATTACGATCATTGAGATGGTAGGTTGTATATACGCATGAGTAACGTTTCCATTTTTCAATAATCATATTGAAAAGAATGTAAGTAATATTTTATATTTAAATAATAATAATATCATAAATAATATATTATTTATTTAAATATACTTATATATATCATCTATATGATTTGGTGATGAAAAAGGGATCACAATGCTTTGTGGAGGTGGTAGTCCACATGTACGCATGAACAATGTTATCATTTTCCAGTGTAATAAATAAAATGATATATTATATTTTTATATTGATAAATATTTCATTTATATAATAATTCTTTCATTTATATCACATATATTCATTAAATTTATCATTATTACCTTCCATGTAAAGTGTTAATGAAAAACAAATTTTATCGCTTCATGAGCTAGTAATCTATCGTACACACAAGCGATGTTATTGTATCCCCCACATAATGAAAATTATTAAGATATATGTGATATCATAATTAAATTAGTATAATTATATTAAAAATATCATATATATATATATATATATACTCTAAATCCATTATTATAATAATCCATTAGAGGCGGTGATGAAAAATGATTTACATCGGTTCGTGAGGCGGTAGTCCGCCGTAAAAACAAATGATGGTTTCCTTTCCCATTTAATGGAAGAGGATATGGATTTAGGATATTAAATTAACATAATAACATATAAATATATGGGTGATACTTATGTTATTAAATCATTATAATTTAATAATATTTTAAATAGGTTTAAGGAGAAATAAAATAAAAACACTCATTTAAGCATGATGCATATTCTTTGGACAACCTCCTTAGGTTATAACTAAAAGCCTTGTTAGGATGGATTTATGATAAATACGTGGTATCTAGGTCATGGGGATGGAATTAAAGAATTTATTTTATTATTTATTGGATTAACAAAAATACTTTAATGGTTTGAAAAAGAGATAAGAGTCTGTGGCTTTCTATAAGCGGGGGAGAGGACACACTTGGATTTTATGAAAAGTAAAGTTATACCCACATTTTCTTCATGAAAAAAGGATCCAAAATGAAATATTATAGAGAATTATATGAGATAATATCAAAATATTTCAATAAAATATAATCTATAAAAAAATCGGTTATTTTAACCCTTATCGTTTTTGTTTAACCCCCCCCCCCCCTGGTAAACTCGTTTTTACCCTAACTGCAGTAAATGATTTTTACTGTTTTCACTGTTAATTAAGAAAAAAAATATTTGATCTTATTATATAATATATATTATGATAATTAAAAATATTCAATCCATTTTACCAAATTTAATTCACCTAATTGTAATAATTTAATTTAAAATTAAACCCGCAAACGCGACAAAAAGCGGTTTTTCGGGAGATGTATTTTTCAAGCATAAGATGATTTTATATTAACTCAATGACTAGTAATAATAATTATAAGAAATTAAATTAATATTTATATATATATATAATATATACATTTCATTTAAATCATTACCCATTATGGGTCATTTTAATTAATTAAATTGTATAAACATTATGCACATTAAAACAGTTTTAAAAAAACCCATTTTAAAACCTAAAAATAAACTTATACTAAAATACGTTATAAAGATAGATAAAATGTAATTAAGTGGATTAAATATAAATAAATAATACGTATATTACTTTAAATCAAATTCAAATCATAATGGGACTTTAAAATTACTTAATTTATTGAAAAAAAATGACAGTTTTACAAAAATCAATATTTTTCACTTTTCATTGAAAAATTAATATTTTCCAAAAAATATCAAAATTTTACCCTAAGTTAATTTGTATATGATGAGTTAAAAAATTAAGTTATTTTTATCAATTAAATTTTCTAAAAAATTTAAAAATAATTATAATATTTTCTCAAAAAAACAATAAAAAACTTTTTTAAAGAAAACATATTTTTGATGAATAAAATCTAATTACTAAAAATTGGGTGATTATTTAATAAGAATGTATAAATAAAATTATATTGAGTATAAAAATTATATATATTTTTTTTAAATTAGTTAATCATATTCATACCCCCTTAATTTAACAGCTAGTTCATAACAATCATATATTTCACAGTTCATTTAAGTTCGGTGTTGCATGTCATATACACTATCAAACATAATGTTATTTTTTAAAAATATTAGTGTAATGTTCTGAAATAGGATCCACTAAACGGTGCCTCGAGCTGGAAGGTCGCATGGTCAGAACATTATAAAGTGGTATCATAGCTTTATTTTCTATCTTTACTATTTTTAGACAATAGGCAGGAGGTTTAGAAGGTATTGGAATTTGGTGATGGGATGTTCTTGGGAGTAGCTAACCCACAAACAGAAAAAATTAAAATTTTCTTGAATGGAACATATTTTTCTAGATCTTTCCTATTATAGTTTATTATATTTCACCATTGTGTGATTCACTCAGTGTTCGATGTTCTTTATGATTATGGATTTTACTATTTTCCTATGAGATGAGGGTATTCCATCTCATGCATCATTTTATGCACCTGTTAGAATTCACATGGCATGAATTTTTTCATGACATATTGGATACATTTCTTGAGTGCCTGAAATTTATGATGTGTGCCTTGAATTATATAAAATGATACTTGATAAATGGTTTGTGTGTGGAATTGAGAAATATGATTGGTACTTAGAGTGTCTTTCATAACCTCAAAAGTGTTTTCCTACTTAGGAAATAGAAGACACCTTAAGCAGTTTACTATGGAATAATGATTCATGGCCCATTAGTCACATGGACTAGAACATGTTATGGTTTGGATTAATAGGATTCTAACCTTCGGTTCATGAGGTGTATGGGACCTTATAAATCATAAGTAGTGGCCCATTTGGTTCAACCATTCAAATAGAAATGTAAATAAATGTGAATTTAAATGAAATTGAAATTTTGAAACAGAGAACTTGACCTATATCTAAATTTAGAGTGGGTAGTAGGAAGTGTGTAATGTCTTGGTTCCGGAATCCACCTAAAGGTGCCCCATACCCGGTTGGTCACATGGCCTCAAGTGCATTTCCCCAAATGCCAGAGGCTGTCGACTAGCAGCGAGGACCTTTGGTGTGATATTGGGGAAACTATGTCCTCATTGGCAGAGTAACACAGCGGAAAAAAATAGATATACAATAGAAGAAGCAGTAAAAATGCCAAAAAATAGTAAACAAGTAGAAGACAGAATTAAGAAACAACAGAATCACATATATATAAATGATGCATGATAAATATGTCTATTAAAGTATCCAAACAAGTCACAATGATGGAAATTCAGAAATAATACAAGTACAAAATAAAACAGGTAAACTTCAGCAGCATCGCAAGCATCAGCTTGGTCTCGTGCTCTCCATCTCCACAGCAGTCAAATACCTGAAGTAGAAGGGTGATTTACCTTATCTATACCTGCAGCAATATAATATATTTGGGCCCAAAAGCATGGCCCAAGCAGGTTGTGAGACTAAATCCCAGTAGGCAACCACCCAAAGATCTATGCCTAACAGTCAGTGAATATATATGAAAGGAAAATAGGAAAAGAAGCAGTAAATAAGGAAGTACATGAAGGTAACCAATTTCACAATTTCAAAGCATTAAATTCCACATAGAAATTAAGCATCTAACCAAAGCAGGTAACCCTCTAGGAAGTACTCACATTCTAACCCCTCAAGTTCAACAAAACAACACAAGCAACCCTCTGGGAAGTACTCCCAGTCTAACCCCTCTGGTTCAGCTTAAGCATAGACTCTCTAAGGAAGCACTCACTGTCAATTCATCCTATAGTCCCATATCGGTAACTAAAATGTGCTCTGGGAAAGTACTTACATCTCATTCCCCCAGTGGTGGAACTACAGACACTCTGAGGAAGCATTTTCATCAATTCCCCCTATGGTCTCGCATCGTAACAATAAAAACAGACCCTCTGGAAAATCCCTCATGTCCATTATTCCTATTGTCTATTACAGCAGGTTCTCACAGCCCTGTGTAAGTCAAATGTGCACAGAAATACATGTCATCCAAATTAAACATCAAGAACTACTTGGCTAAATAGTCTACAGCATAACAGCAAGTCAGATAAACAAATCACTCCATCCTACGGTATTAGGCATGGGGAAAAACAAGGCAACCTAATAGGCTAAGTAGGAACAAACGGTCATAAAACAAAACATGCATGGGAAAACACTTCCAAAGCATATTAATTGACCCTATTCACATTTAATTAACCTATATTAAAGCATAAAAGCATAGTAGGCAATTAACAGGGATAAAACCGTAAACACACAATAGCTCGTTCAAGGGTATTGGGCAATGTTTCACATATAACTCAAAGACTATCTATGGAATGGCACAAACCACCTACCTCAGTGTTGTACAATCTTTATATGTGAATCTCAAGCCTTGAATCACCCAAGAACACCATAGATCTACAAAAACGCTAAAAACACTCAACCAAGGATAACATGATAAAGAGGAGGAATCAAGAAATGAAACTCTAGAAGAAGGAATAGATTACCATGGTGAACCCAACGCAATCGACAGTGGTCGATTGGGAGAACAGATGCTTGATCGGGGGATCAGGGAATAATCACGGCTATATGAATGCTCTCGGATGAACTAGGTTGAGAAGGAGGTGTTTCTATCTATTAGACACGACCCCGGTCCGTTTAATGAAAAAGAGAAAGTATGTGACGTGTAATTTTGAATTACACTGCGTGTACTTGACCTTATCAAGCCCCACTTTAGGTGGCCTCCAGGTCACCACACACGGTCGTGTGCATGGTCGCTACATGGCCATCACACGGCTACTCGCGATAACTGAGTACAAGTCGTGTACATATAAAGTACATGGCATGTACTTCAAAAATTTCCAAAAACTCCTCTTTTCCTTCAAAACCCCAAAAAAAGGAGAACATGCCTGAAAAGAAGATCCGGGTTCTTAAAAACTTCCCCCCTTAAAGATATTAGTCCCCGAATTTCCCTAGCAAGGTGGCGTAGAAGAAGAATCCCCGAATATATCCATCCATGGCAATCGTACCTCGGCCTCCCTCTCCCAAGTCTCATCTTATACTTTCTCGTGTTGCCATAGCACTCGTACTAGAATAATAGACCGTCCACAGAGAACCTTCGTACTTCGATCAACAACCCGGATAGGATGCTCCTCGAATGAGGAGTCCACCTCTAACTCAACCTCCTCGGATTGAAAAACATGAGATGGGTCCTAGAAGTAACATCGAAGCTAAGAAACATGGAAGACATCATGCATAGCCCGGTACCTATGATACCACTTTGTAACGTCCCAGTTCCGGAAGCCACCCAGATGTGCCCCGTACTTTGTTGGTCACATGGCCTCAAGCACATTTCCCCGAATTCCAGAGGCTACCAACTAGTAACGAGGGACTTGGGTGTGATATTGGGGAAACTATTCCCTTATTGGCAGAGTAACACAGTGGAAATAAATAAATATACAATAACAGAAGTAGTAAAAATGCCAAACAACAGTAAACAAGCGAAATACTAAAGGGAACTTTCCCTTATCTATACCTACACCAATATAATTTGTTTGGGCCTAAAAGCATGGCCCAAATATGGTGTGAGACTAAATCTCAGTAGGAAACCACTCAAAGATATTTGCCTAATAGTCAGTAAATATATATGGTAGTCAAATAGAAAAAGAAGAAGTAAACAAGGAAGTACATGAAGGTAACCAATTCCACAGTTTCAAAGCATTTAGTTCCACATAGCAAGTAAGAAACTAATCAAAGCAGGTAATCCTCTAGTAAGTACTCACAGTCTAGCCCCTCTGGTTTAACTAAACAATACAAGAAACCCTATGGGAATTACTCCCAGTCTAACCCTTCTGGTTCAGCTTAAGAATAGACTCTCTAAGGAAGCACTCGCCATCAATTTCTTTTATAGTCTCATATCGGTATCTAAAAGGCGCTCTGGGAAAGCACTTACATCTCATTCACCCTATGACCCACGTCAAGGAACTACATACACTCTGAGGAAGCACTTATGTCAATTCCCCCTGTGGTCACGCATCATAACAGTAAAAACATTCCCTCTGGAGAAGCCCTCACATTCATTCTCCCTATGGTCTACTACACCAGGTTCTCACGGCCCTGTGTAAGTCAAACGTGCATAGAAATACATATCGGCCAAAGTAAACCTCAATAACTACTTGGATAAAAATTATACAGCATAACAACATGTCAGATAAACAAATCACTCCATCCTACAGTACTAGGCATGGGGAAAAACAAGGTAGCCTAACTGGCTAAGCAGGACCAAATGGTCATAAAACAAAACATGCATGGGTAAACACTTCCAAAGCATAGAAATTGATCCTATTCATATTCAATTAACCTCTATTAAAGCATACAATCATAGAAGTCAATTAACAAGGCTAAAACCATAAACACACAATACCCTGTTCAAGGGTATTGGGCAATTTTGCACATATAACTCAAGTACTATCTACAGAAAGACACAAACCACCTACCTCAGCGTTGTAGGATCATTATACTTGAACCTCAATCCTTTAATCACCCAAGAACACCGTAGATCTACAAAAACAATAAAAACGCTCAACTGAGGATAACTTAATAAAGAGGATGAATCAGGAAACAAAGCTTTGGAAGAAGGTAGTGATTACCTTGGTGATCCCAACACAATTGACGATGGTCAATTTGGAGAACGGATGCTCGATCATGGGATCGGGAAAGAATCGTGGTTGTAAAGATGCTCAAAGACAAACTAGTTTGAGAATAAGGTGTTTCTGTCCATTAGACGTGACCTCGGTCCATTTAATGAAAAAAGAGAAAGTAAACAGCATGTACTTTTGAAGTACACAGTGTGTACTTGCCCTTATCGAGCCCCGATTTAGGAATCCTCCAGGTCACCACACACGGTCATGTGCATGGCCGCTACATGACCAGTACACGGCTACTCACGGTAACCGAGTACATTGTGTGTACTTATAAAATACACGGCTTGTACTTTAAAAATTTCCAGAAACTCCTCTTTTCATAAAAAACTCTAGAAAAAGGAAAACATACCAAAAAAGAAGATCTGGTTTCTTACAAAGTGTCTCTAGTTCCTTTTCATGTTAGTTCATATTACCCAGTCATGGATTTAGTAGTAGTTTGAGGGGTGTTCTTTGTTTATAAGAAGGCTTTAACCTGTTCTCTTCTTTTTATCTGTGATCTTTTCATATCATGATTTTCTAAGTCATGTGTTTGGAATTGTAGAGACATTACACCATAATGACCTCCAATCCTACACTAGGAGGGTGGAAATGACCATGATCGGGAGGTGGTGGGACCTGGGATACCAATATAACCTCTTGTATTAACAATTGTGCAACCAAACGTTATACTAGATATGGGTGTTGAGGCACAGTTCCATGAGAATTTTATGCTCTTTATATAGACCATTCATGGATCCCCATAGCCTACCTCATCTATGGAAGAGCTGATGCATGTGTTCCAATTGTAGCATCCTCCCACATTTTTAAGGGATGGAAGTCCATAAGTTGTTGAGATGTGGATTGATACAACCTTGTCGAATTTTGAGCATCTGGAGAAACCTCCTGATTGGAGAGTGAATCTCATGAAATATATGATTTGGGTATCACATAAACACTAGTGGGTTGTTTTGAACCAAATTTATATGCTCTGACATATGTTTTAAAAGGATTTCCAATCCAAGTTTAAAATTAATTATTTTCCGATAGCCTAAGAGTATAAAGGGACAATAATTTTTTGTGTATGGATCAGGGTGATATGACAGTTGTGGAGTATTCAGTAGGCTTTATAGATCTTCAGTGTTTTCACTGATTTGTATTACTAATGAGCCATTGATGGAGAGATGCTTTGAGGAAGGTCTCATACATTCCTTTTGATCATAGGACAATGTGTTTCAGTTGAATATTATTAATGAGATTGTGAATTAGGTGCTTACCACTAAGAGAAAATTGAGGGAAGTTAAGGGAATAGAGAAAGGTAGTTTATCCTCTTGACCCAATGGTTCTAGTTTTAGTGGCAGGAAGCTTCTTTCTTAGTCTTCTCATGAGGTAAGTACTAACCAAGATATTAGTGTTGGTAGTTCTATCTTCTATCATTATTGTGGGAGACGAGGATATATACAGAATTGATGCAATATATACCCAGTCGAGTGCCAAGATTATGGTGTCATGGTCCATGTATAGTGTTTCTATAGGACCTTCCCTCCAGCAGTTAGTGGAAGTGGATTGACTCTGAGTCCCAGTTCAAGAGTAGGATCCATTGCTCCACATCAGGCTGAGATCTAGATTAGTGTCAGTCATTTAGGATGAAGTGGTGGTCATGGCTGAGGTATCTAGGTTCCAGTTGTACCTAGATAGTAGATTAGGCCTAATCTAGGTAGTGTGGTTGTTTAATAGGGTTGTGGTTCAAGCCATATTTATTTTGTATAGCCTAACCTTGAGAAGAAGAGCATCAGGATGTATACAGTGAGATGTATGATCATAGTATCCTCTACTATAGTATCTACTCTTTTTGATATAGGTGTGTCTTATAGTTTCATATTTTTACCTATTTTGGAGAATCTTGGACTTATTATTTTTTTTTATAATGGTTTTATGACACTTGATACTCTGTTGGGGATCATAACGGAGGGTGTATGTCAATGTAGGGAGTTCCCCCTTTAGATAGGTGAGTGTCACTTCGTATGGAATCTTTTTTTCCTTAAGATGACCAGGTTTGATGCCATACTCAGGATTGACTGATTAGTTTCTTATCAATACCATGTCAATTTCTATCACCATAGGGTGACTTTCACATCACCATAGGGTGGAGTTTTTATTCACAAGGGTGAATAGGATGTATAGGCGAGCTAAACTAGACCAAAAAACCTTGGGTTATGCGGGATGACATCCTAGATTGCTAGTTTTTATATAGATGATCAGGGAATGAATCAGGAATAATTCCCTCCAGTGGTTGATCATTTTAGGGATTTTTTCCTAAATAAATTTTCTATTTAACCACTTGATATAGAGGTGGATTTTTTTTATCGAGCTAGTTCCAAGAGCTGCACCAGTATCTATTCCTCCTTATAGGATGGCTACTATGGAGTTGCAGGATCGCAAGAGGTAGCTATAGGAATTAGAGGCCAAGGGGTTTATATGACTTGGTACTTCTATGTGGGGTTCATCGGTACTTTTTGAGAAAAATGTGAATGGTACCCCCAGGCTATGTGTAGATTACCGAAAATTGAACCAATTTATGGTTAATAATTAGTATCCCTTATCACAGATAGATGATCTCTTCAACTAGATCTGAGGGGCTCGAGTTTTATTGAATATTAATTGGAGGATAGGTTATCACCAGGTATGTGTTCAGCCTATATACATACCTCATATAGCTTTCATAGCAATTATAGTCTATATGAGTATCTATTTATGTTTTTAAGTCTCATAAATGTGCTAGCAGTTTTCATAGCACTGATGAACTAAGTTTTTCATTATTATCTGGATTCTTTTGTAGTGGAATTTATGGATAATATCTTGGTGTATTCTCACAATCGATATGACCATGCCAAACATATTGGGATAATTTTGGATACACTAACAAAGCATCAGTTATATTCTAAGATCTCAAATTTCCACTTATGTAGGGATAAGATTCACTTCCTAGGTCATATTATCTAATATATAAGAGTATCAATTAACCTAGAAAAGGTGAGATTTTTAGTTTCCTAAAATAATACCAAGAACTTATTTGATATATATAGTTTCTTAGGGCTAGATGGTTATTACAATCATTTCATGTATGACTTATCATACTTAGAATCACCTCTTTTGGGATTGACTAAGAAAAGTGTTAAGTTTTTATGGTAAGATACCTCTGAGACAACCTTTTAGGAGCTAAAAGTGAGACTAACTTCAGCATCGGTCCTTCTTCTTCTTGGGATAGGAGTGAGCTACATTGTGTATTATGATGCATTGGGTATCAAGCTAGGAGTAGTTTTGATGCAGAAGGAGTGATTTGTGGTATATGAGTCTTGTCAATTCAGGCCACATGAGAGGAACTACCTAATGAATGATCTTGACTTACCCACTATTTTTTATGGATTGTGTTGTTAGAGGCACTATCTACTTGGAGAGTGTTTTATGGGGTAAACAGACCAAAAAATCCTCAAGTATATATTTATATAGTGTGACTTGAATTTGAGGTAGTGAATCTGGGTTGAGTACCTATATTCTTTTGAATTGGATCATGATTATAGGCCCATAAGGGGAAATACAGTTTCTAATGAACTGAGTAGGAGGACTCAGATACAGGAAATTCATGAGGCCGGTAGAAATCGGTAGCTTATGGACCTATTTTCAGAGATGCACTTTGAGGTTTAGGATGTTCAATAGAAGGCATTTCTCTCATACTTAGCAGTGACTTCCACTCTTCTGAATAGAGTGAGGATGAGACAGTGATCTGATGTTGAGGGCTTAGTCCTATGAGAGAGTGTGGAAGGTGAGGACACACCTCCTAGTTGGACTGTAGGAGAGGATGAATTTTTTAATATTCATGGTTTTTTTTGGGTTCCAACATACATACATAAGGAGATGTTATGGTAGTTTCATACCTCGTCTTGGTTAGTACATCCTAGCATTACCAAGATATACCAAAACTTGTTTCAATATTAGTGGTTGGGGGTGAACTGAGAGGTAATTAGTTTTGTCACGATGTGTTCCACCTATAAACAGATGAATATGGAATACTAGCAACCAGTTGGTATTTTACAACAGTTACCTATAGCTGAGTGGAAATGGGATGATATTTGCAATGTATTTCATGATCGGGTTACCAAGGTCACCCCGAGGTAGTGATGTTCTATTGGTTGTTAAATACAATCTCATGAATGTTACCCATTTACTGCCTATTCGGGAGACCTTCTCAGTGTATTAGCTTGGGATTTTGTATATCTATGAGACTGCACGCCTTCACAGGGTTCCTCAGACCATGGAATTATATAGGGATTCCTGTTTTACGTCTCATTTTTGGAAGATCTTGTAAAGGTTATTGGGTAAATAGGTGCTTTTGAGAATAGTATACCACCCTCAAACTGATGGCCACTCAGAGCGCATAATTAAAGTGCTTAAGGATGTTCTTAGAGCATGTGTCCTTGATTTTGGGGGCTCTTGGAGGAGATATATACCCCTAGTTGAATTTTCCTAAAATAATAGATATCAGGATACTATACATATGGAACCTTATCAGGCCTTGTATGGTATGTCATTCTGATCACCTATATATTGATTAGAGGTAAGGGAGATAGATTTACTCAGACCTTTTATCATTCAAAAAACTTAGGAAAAGATCAAATATATTATGAAGTGAATGAATATTTCACAATCTAGACAGAAATCTTACATTGATCATCATCGATGACCTCTAGATTTCAAGGTTGGGGATTGGGTATTTTTTCATATCTTGTCGAGTCTAGGACATAGATGGATTAAGAGACAAGGTAAGTTTTCAGTATGATATGTCGGGTCGTTCGAGATTATAAAGAGATTCGGTTCAATATCCTATTAGTTTTAGTTAAATAATTGGTATTGATACATTCAAGATGCCTTCTATGTATCTTATCTAAGTTGTCATCACTCAAACCTATATCACACTATACAGCCAGATGAGGTGGAGTTGCAATTCGATGTGTCCTTCAAGGAGAATCATATTCATCTTGTTAAAAATATCATGAAGGTTCTCCAAAGTCAGCCAGTTCCTATATTATGGGTGTTATATAAGCACATATATTTACAGGATGAGACTTGGGAGAAGAATTATGATGTATGTGCACAATGGACAGAGTTATTATTAGGTGATTCTTAACCACCCTTGGAAGGTCAATTCACGGATGAATCTATTTAAGGGGAGAATATTATAAGATCCCAGGTTTTCTTATGATGTATGGATCTTTTAAATTTCAATTTAACTCCTTAGTTTTGACCAAATGTGAGTTCCTAATGAGTTCCCTGGAGTTTCGGGGGTGTCTGGGTCTTGTTCGATGCCCAAAGGATGAGTTTTTTGGAAAAGGAAATTGGCTTCACAATTACTAGAAACTGTGTGACCCAGAACACATAGTTTGAGTAAATTGTGTGGTGATGGATAGATGGAAACAACAGGCTCCATGGTTTTAGGAAACCATACAGCCAGGGACACATACCCATGTGGGACCTCTATAATTTTTAACAGATATATTTTGAACGGTTTTCTCAAAGTTAGTAAAACTCTGCACATGAATCATGAAGGGAATACCTTAAGGCAGTGAAGGGAACATAGTTGGAAAACATTTTTTCCAACTATGGAGTCAAACTGTGCAGCCCAATTAAAATGTAGGAAATTTCCATTTTTTCTTAAAAATTTATTAAAACCTAAATCTATTTTTTTTTCTCATTCCAATAGATATCCTCCGTAGTTTTTAATAGATCATTTAAATACAAATCCTAGTAATTGGTTTGGATTCATCATCTTCACTTAGATTCAAGAATCATTTATCTCATTGGATCTACACTAGTAAGTTATTTGACCATCTTGTTTTGTTCTTTGTTTTTCTTCATATTGATGAAGTTATTTAAGTGTAAGCTAATATGCCCTATTTTTTTATTTTTATCCATTCTTCATTTTTCTTTTGATCTAGACCAAATCAGAGTTCGATACTAGATGAATATTCTACCACATGTATATAGTAGGTGCTCTATACCTTTACCTCAAGGCATGGTGTTTTATATGCATTGTTGTTGTTGTGTTATATGTTGAACTTTCTGGTCATGTCCCTAAAATCAATTGAATGCTTTGATTAAATAATTTGGAACCTGTTAGGTTTCTCTTTTAGTAACTTTGTAATCATGGGAGGTTGTTACCTCCAACCTAGGCTACACATGGGGTGTGTCTTGTATCTGCCCTATTTTGTACCACCCCACTAGGTGTGTGTGATCTAGCTACTTGTTTTTTGAGCCTTAATAAATTGAATGTGAAATGAATGAATGATTAGGAGAAGATTATGCCTACTTTCCATGTGATGACATGATATAGATTGATTTAACTATTTAAATAGAAAATGTGGAAATGGTTTAGAAGAACTCATGGCTTGTGGATGATAAATTAAATGAGATAATGAATTGTAAATGGTATTGGATGCCTTGGACGTGCTCCTTGGACCCTAATTCCATAGGATTCCATGTACATTTCTACTCTATGGGTCATGATTATGTTAGTGGATGCCTGGGAAAATATTACTCCATTGATCCCGATTCTATAGGATGCCACAAGCCTTAATACCCCATTAATCTAGCTTTCTTGGACTGGCATTGCAAATGCTCTATTGAAAACATCCTTGGACTCCACACAAGTATTTATCGAGTTTCCATAGAGATGATCTTGGGACTCGATGAGGATGTATTGGTCTTCTATACCTTGGATCCATCCCATCATGGTATGACACTTGATTACATGGAATAGGTTGATGTTGAGTTTATACAATTGATTACATGGAATAGGTTTATTTGGATATTATACACTTGATTACATGGATTTTCCATTGTGGATATTTTTTTATGCTTACAGATATCCTTGGTATGGGTATCAAGTTACAGTTGTTAAACTATATAGTTATCACACCTATTTATTTATGATTTATAGCTTCCCATGTTTATGGGAGCTTGACTATTGTTTATAGGGATCCATGTCTGGCTAGACAGGATCACATTTTACTTTCATTCCTGTTATACCTATGATATATATTGCACACTAATTTTTTTATATTACATATACTGGAATTATTTTAGACATCATTGGTGGTAGCCTACTTAGTGTTATCTCAAACCCTGTTTAGGCTGTTTTTGGGTACCTGGAAAAACAATATGGAAACAGGTAGATACTGGAGAAAGAACCCATTTTATAATACTTGATATGATCATTTATTAGGATCTAGGGAGAACATTAGTGATTTAGGATTGTGATTATATTTGGAGATAATTGGTTTGGTATTTTTGTACTTTTGATACATGTATTTTATTAATTTCCTACTACCATGTATTGCCTGTCGTTTTTTATAGATACATGACATGATCATCATATTATACATGATACTAATTTTTGGTTTATTTATTATTAATTTATTATAAATGATTTATCTTCTGTCAGTGATTTATATCATTCATCTTCTATTAACATATATGATTACTACCAATATGATACACTCTGGCATTAGGGAATAGTCTGCCCACAGGCACACCCTAGAACCTCTATACTAGTCAGCATCCTTGGTGTATGAGGAGGTGTGCTTGAGGCCATGTGATCCACTAGATTAGGGCATAGTTTAGTAGATCTTAGGCCTATATGTTACACTTGAAGAGTTACATTATCCCCCAAATTAATAAATTTCATCCTCATAATATAAACACGATCATAGTAAACAAGTGTTTGACATTTCAAAATACCCTTTTTGAAATCCCACATCTTAAAAAGGGTTAATAAAACTTCCACTTTAAAATAGATAGAGAGAAGTATGAAGGTCATCTTGAATAATGCATTACTATGTTTCTATGTAGTAAAAAAATAGTGTGAATTGAAGATATGTGTAACTCTCTGACCCTAGTCACCCAGAGTCAGTGCATTATTACATAACATTGGAATGATCACAAGGGATCAAATCCCGAAAGACCAATCATTTTAGTATCCTTGGAATTATTAGATACAAACTTAAGTTTCACATTACATTATGAAATTAAAAAACAACATTATATCTCCTTTGAACACACACATATCCCATATCTTATCCTTGTAGGTCAATCATAATATACGTCTTTACATCCTGGGGAAAATAAAACATAAGAAACGGTTGAGCTCAGATGCTCAGTAAGGATAACAATATAGAGGAAAATTTTATAAATAAGCATAAACATTGAAGGCAATGTATAAGACTAAAACACAAGCCTTTTAAAATTAAACTTCATCATAATATGGAAAATATAAATCAAATAATTCCATTTAATTATTCACAAGGATATTCTACTAGTCAAATAATCACATTTAATATCAATATCTAATTTTATAATTATGTAATGCATAATGTCGGACATCATAACCACACAGTCAAGGCCTCATTTCAAGACTCCAAATAAGATTTTTTCAAGTCCTTGTGCCAGGACACTAGTTTGTCTCATGAGACCTACCGATTCATCTAGGAGCTATAGCGGGCTCCACCCATCACTTACTAAGTCCAATGCATTCCTCATATGAAAAGAGTGAAACATAACATAAACATTCATATTAAAACTAACATGTGAAATATTAATACTTTAACCATAAACCATGAATCGTATAAAAATATCACATCCATAGTCAGACATATCATAACTCATTCAATATAATATAGAATATTGTATTATAATAAATCAACCTTAATCAAGAATAATATCCAGTAAAGGATGTTGACATAGTTTAAAATGATCAGTAAAACTATTTGAGAGAAATATATATTTTTTTCAATCATTTAAAAGTCAAAAATTTATAAAGTAAGTTATTTAAAATAGATTTTTGAATCAAAGTGTCCCATACCACTTTTAAACTTTTGAAAAGAATTAACATTTTAAAACATTCATGTCTATATAAATAAATCCTTAAAACTATTTTGAAAACATGGAAATTAATGAGAATGGTTTTGAACAATAAATATTTAAAACATTTTAAAATAATTTTTTAGTTAAATATTCCCTTAAAAATAATCCTTTTGAGAATCCTTTTATGAAACATGGACATGGATGATAAATATTTCTGAGTACATACTTACACAAAAACAATTTCGGATAATAATGAGATTGAGGAATTAACCATTACCTTGTACTTTTCCTTAGTCGAGAGTACCTTAAACTCCTGTATAATAGTTAAATCATTGTTATTAAATTATTCAATAACCACATACATAAATATGATATCATATATGATCTTCTAATATTTCTTTGTTAATAATATTTCAAAAGTATCATTGTTTCGAGTGTTAACTGATTTGTTTTCATTTATATGTTTTATTACATAAGTCATGTTTGTTGTGGATAATATATATTTGATTCATATACAAAATGATATTAAGTTCTTAAACATTATTTTAAATCATAAATTGAAAATTATTTTTGAATGGTTACGATGGGGAATGAATCTCATCGCGTTTGTGGAGACGGCAATCCGTATGTACGCACGAGCGACAATATCATTCTATTGATAGTAAAATCGTATGTAATTGGATGGTATATTACATATAAATAATAATTAAAATGTTATATTTATTATTTACATCAATTATACTCATTATTATACTCATCTAAATAATAAAGTGTCGAATAACAAACTACACCATTACGTGGAGACGGTAAGCCGTACGTACGCATGTATGGTGGCTTTGTCATTCATAAGATGGATAGAATAATGAATATGGTTGTACCATATTTATAATAACATCAAATTATGTTTAATTTACTAGAGTTATTATTTTTTGATGGAAAAAACAATTAATGAGGAAGTGGAAGAAGAAAAGAACTTTGAAAGAGGTAATGAAATTATTACCTCTTCTTCGTGTGCTTCCTTTTTTATTTGATCAAAAGGGATCCTTAGGTTGGCTTTATGATAAAATTAAGGCCTCTAGGTTTAATTGAGGGTATTTGGGAGTATATTTGAGTAGGTTTTGGCCGATCCAAATGGTTTTGGAGGTGTGATTTTGAGAGAAGGGGAAGTACCCTTTTATAAGATATGTGAGGGTCACTTTAGGAAAAGCTTGAAATATTATTTTATTATAAAATAATTTTCGGTTTATAATGGCTCCAAATGGATTTATTTCGTGTATAAGGTGTGTATGGGTATAAATCTTCTCAAAAAATAGGTTTTAGACAAGTTTAGGTCACCATATTAACCTTATATTTTAGATTTAACTCTTAGTTAAAGAGTTTAACTTTTGCAATGCCTTCCTATATTTTTATAATACATAGAAAATAAACTTAAAATAAAATTCCAAGAGAACCTCAAGTGGTTAATTAATGAAATATATATAATTATATAAGTCCTTTTTCCAAACCTTATATTTTTAGTAATATTATATCATTTAATAATATAGTATTTTTTTTTAAAACTCATTTATGTCGATTTTGACACTATTTAGTATTTGGCTTTTTGTGAAAGTCAAAAAAACTTGATTACTTCAAAAAAATACATTAAATAAATCCTAACATGTCATATTAATCTATAAAATTCGTGGAATGCATCATAAGTCTCAATTTACATTTATTGTTATATTTATAATGTCAATTATTTTAATCTTTCATTAATAAGGTAATTACTGCATCATCATTATGTCATAAATAAATTTAATTATATAATGTTTAAAAATTATAAATAAAATAAAATTATTTAGGAAATATTTTTATCTTTATAATGAATATTTATTGTAAAATTTATATTTGGTATAACCCTTTATTAAAAATGTTTTAGTTATTAAATTTTGAATTTAACACTTTTAACTCTTCTTTAAATAAAATAATATTAAATGTCATAATCTAACCCAAGTGGATCAAAGAGGATCATATTTTATTCCTAAGGTTGATTTTGGTCGAAATACACTTATCCATTAGAAATAGGACATGTGTTAGGATAATTATAATGTCATTTTTACCTTTAATTACCCTATTTACTTTTAACAGTGGTAAATAAATTCCAAAAGTTACTATTCATCAAAAAAATTATTTTTATCTTATTGAACCACATTTTATTTTTTGATTTCAACCATGTCTCTTGGATTTTTGAAATTTAATTCATAGAAGCAGTAAAATTATGTTTTATGCAAATTTGCTAACGTGCCTAGAAGGTGGGTAAAAGGCGTTGAAAAGTTAAATAAAATTTTATACATCTAATCTTATTATAAAATGACTCCAATGAATTACATTAAACTAATATAGGTATTACATATCAATTTTAACTTAAAATAAATTTAAATAAAATAAATAAAAAGTCAGTTTTAAAATAATAAGATAGTGTTTTACACTATTCATCAAAAATTGAAAGTTTTCAGAAAAATACCAAAAGTTCACCCTAAGATAATTTTTGATATTTTGAATCCAAAAATGGAGTCTATTTTACCAAATTCAATTTTTAGGAGTGTCTAATATTAATTTTATTATTTTTCACAAAAGTACATAAAAAGTAGTTCTTTTAAGAAAATAGTTTTTCTAAATATATAACTATTTTAACTTAACATATACATTTCATTATAAATATGTTTTATTTATGGGAAAAAATTATAAATAACAATAAAAATTTATTTTTTACTATTCATATCACAATATTTAATTGATAAATAAATATATTGTTTAAATAATTATAATATTAATGTGTTGTTTCGCAGAAACTCGATCTTGCGTATAACGCAAGCCAAGTCGGTGTTGCGTGCAGTATAAGTTATTGACTTAATTTAAAGATATAAAATACTATGAAATATTGGGGTGTTACATTCTCCCCTCCTTCAATAAATTGCATCCTCGTAATTTGAAATTGTTCTTCGAAAATAAAATGTTAAAAATAGAAAATACCTTTGTGGAAAACCTACATCAGAAATAGGGTTAATTAAATTTAGTCTTAATAAGAGGGAAAGGGAAATAAAAAATTCACCACCAAATTAAGATTTTGAATAGGATAACATTGGTGGAATTTTGAGACACATAATTGGATGAAAAACTTAAATATTTATAGGGAGTGATTGGGGTCATCAATCACAAACAAGTGAAAAATAAATAGAAAATTGAGGGCCTAAAATCCATAAATCTATGATGAGTTAAAATATCATTGGTTCATCAAAACATAAGGTATTAGGATAACAAATTTTTTTAAGATCCTTTCCCTAAATTTTAAGAATTAATTTCTTCATAGAATAAGAAAAAAATACTTGACAAGTAGAGTTCCATCCTTTAACAAATTTCTACCACAAACTCATCTTTCACTCTAAAAGATATTAGAAATAAAAATATTATATTTATCCTAATAATATAGGGTTTCAAAAAAATAAAATTACAATTCATCTATCAGATCATTTTAAAAAAACTACATTATATAAACCAGGACATCACGTTGGCCAGTGGTAGGTGATGCACCCTTGTCACCCTTCAGTTGTAGGTTCAAGTCTCATGGCCCTGTCAGACATGACAGGTTTTTGTCCGACCTTCAGGTTGTCCTTTTTATAAAAATCCAAAAATAATCTTAAAAAATATTAACCTTAAACAATAGTATCCAATGTCCAACTTAATCTATTCCAATCTTTAGAATTATCCAAAATACTTGTGTCCAAACTCATAGTCCAAAAAAATTATAAGGAAGGTCAACATAACATAATGAAGATCTCTTTTTTCCACATAATAACATGTGATTGCCTTCATCATGTATTCTATTAAAACATGGTAACACCCTAAATTACCATAAAACCTTATTTATTACATTCCTTCTCTCTTATTCTTTATATAATACTAGATATATTCCTTATATCAAAAAATTTTGAATACTCCAACAATGATGGAATAAGAAAACCATTAATCAGTTCCAAGGTATTCAAGAATATCCAATATAATTTATCCAAATCAATCATCTCTTATTTCAAAATCACTACCTCAGTATCAGGCCCATAACCTTGTATTTTCCAAAAAGTTTAACTTGTTGTTGAGTCACATTTCTTAGTACCATATAATCTAAAATCCTCAATCAAATAGTACTATAGTACAATCCTTATTTATTTCCATAATTAATATAACCAGTACATCGTTGATACAACACTCAAATGACATAATTCATTCATAAAAATATAAGAACACCAATTATTCATCTTCATCTTCGGTAGTATCATAACTTGATTATTATCCAATAGCATCATATGAGGTATACTCTAATGATTGGTACATTGATTCAAGTAGTGTTCCAACTCCTTGAAGACGAATCATTGTACATTTGAAACCTTTTTCTTACCCTTGAAATCACATAATCGGTGTCCTTTTTCTCCATACTTATAACAAACTCTCATTCCCTTAAATCATTTACCATGGTGATTCTTTCCACAGTTATCACATATGGGAAAATCCTTCTTTTCCTTTTTCCCTTTATCTATCTTTCTCTCTACCATCCTTTTCTTCTTTCACTTCCCTTAAAATCCATAGGACTCAAATAATTCTTTACTTATATTATTCACACATGATACTATTTTTTCATATGATGAGAATACATGTTAGACTATTTCCCTTCTAAATGTTGGCTTAATACCATGAAATATATGATCCTTCTTACTCTTTAGATCATGCGTATTGATGGAGTTCCCATTCCTTCTTCTAGGCACCATTTATAAACAATGGCATATACTAGATTAGTTTATGAATCACAATACATAATTACAAACTAGTAAAATACCTAACATAAATTGAACAGTTTATGCATATAATCCATAATCTAAAAAAAATTATCTTTGAGGAAGTATTTACTCATAAATCATTCATAATGGTATGTAAAGAAAATGTGAAATATCCTAAGCATATCCCCTAGGATTTTCATAACCAAGAGTGAAGCAAGGCCCGTTGTCGTGTACTAGGGTACCTTGGGTCAAGCCTAAAACTCCTTGTTAGAGTTTTCACTCCTAGGTACATCTGTTCCAGAGCCACCTCTACTTGCTTGTATCCAGATAGGGATTTATTTCTTAGAAAACTCAAAAAATCTCTATATTACCAAAATTCTAGGAAGTTCGTATATATTAATCCTCAAATTTTATCTTAGGTTAATGTTCTATAATCAAAGTTTTTCTAAATCTAGTTTCCAAGAATTTTACTAAACTTCCTCTAATACCAACTGTAACACCATGGCCCTAGCCACCTAGAGTTAGTGAATTATTACATAATATTGGCATGATCGCAAGGGATCAAATAATAAAAGACAGATCAGTTTAGTAGCATTAGAAGTACTAGATACATACATAAGTTTTACATTACATTATGAAATAAAAAAACATTGTGTATCCTTTGAACACACTCATATCCCATATCCTATCACTACAGGTCAATCATAATATACTTCTTCACATCTTGGGGGGAAATAAAACATAAGAAAGGGGTGATCTCAGATGCTCAGTGAGGATAACAATATATCAAAATCTTTCATAAATAAGTATAAACATTGAAGGCAATGTATAAGACTAAAGCAAAAGCATTTTAAATTAAACTTCATCATAATATGGCAAAGATAAATCAAATAATGTCATTTACTTATTCAAATGGATATTATACTAGTCGAATAATCACATGTAATATCAATAGCTAATTTCATAATGATGGAATGAATAATATCGGACATCATAACCACATAGTCAAGGCCTTGTGCCAAGAATACAAATAATATTTTCTCAAGGCCTTGTTCTAAGACACTATTTTGTCTCATGAGACCTACCGATGCATTGAGGAGCTATAGCGGGCTCTACCCATCACTTACTAAGTCCAATGCATTCCTCATATGAAAAGGGTGAAACATAACATAAACATTTATATTAAAACTAGCATAAGAAATATTAATACTTTAACCATAAACCATGAATGGTATAAAAATATCACATTCATATTCAAACATATCATAACTCATTAAATACAATATAGAAGATTGTATTATAATAAATCAACATCAATCAAGAATAATATCCAGTAAAGAATGTTGACATAGTTGAAAATGATCAATGAAACTCTTTGAGAGAAATATCTCTTTTTTAAATCATTTAAAAGTCACACATTTATAAAGGAATTAATTTAAAAGAGATTTTTGAATCAAAGTTTCCCATACCACTTTGAAACTTTCAAAAGGAATTAATATTTTAAAATATTCATGTCCATATAAATAAATCCTTAAAACCATTTTGAAAACATGGACATTAATGGGAAATGTTTCAAAGAATAAATATTTAAAACATTTAAAATGATGTTTTAGTTAAATAGTCCCTTAAAAAGAATCCTTTTGAAAATTCTTTTATGAAACATGGACATGGATGACAAATATGTCCCAGTACATACTTACACATAAACAATCTTAGATAATAATGAGATTGAGGAATTAACCCTTACCTTGTAATTTTCCTTAGTTGAGGGTATGTTAACCTCTTGTATAATAGTTAAATCATTTTTATTAAATTATACAAGAACCAAATACATAAATGTGATATCATATATGATCTTATAATATTTTTTTGTTAATAATATTTCAGAAGTACCATTGTTTTGAGTGTTAACTGATTCGTTTTCCTTTATATGTTTTGTTACATAAGTCATGTTTGTTATGGATAGGATGTATTTGATTCATATCCAGAATTATATTAAGTTCCTAAACATTATATTCAATTATAAAATTAAAATTATTCTTGAATGGTTACGATGGGGAATGAATCTCATCACGTTCATGGAGACGGTAATCCGTACATACGCACGAGCGACAATACCATTCTATTGATGGTGAAATCATTTGTAATTGGATGGTATATTACGTATACAGAATCATTAGAATGTTAGATTTATTATATACATAAATTATACTTATTATTATGCTCATCCAAATAATTAAGTGTTGAATAAAAAACTACACCACGACGTGGAGATGGTAAGTCGTATGTACGCACGTATGGTGACTTTGTCATTCATAGGATGGATAGAATAATAAATATGGTTATAACATATTTATAATAACATCACAGTATGTAGAAGGTACTAGATTTATTATTTTGGTATGGAAACAACAAAGAAAGAGGAAGTTGAAGAAGAAAAGAACATTGAAAGAGGTGATAAAATTATTACCTCTTCTTCGGGTGCTTCCTTTTTACTTTGATCAAAAGGGCTCCTTAGGTTGGGTTTCTGATCAAATTAATGCCTCTATGTTGAATTGAGGGTAGTTGGTAGGATATTTGAGAAGGGTTTGGCTGAGCCAAATGGTTTTGGAGGTGTGATTTTGAGAGAAGGGTAAGTACCCTTTATAAGAGAGGTGGGGGTCACTTTAGGAAAATATTGAAATATTATTTTATTATAAAATCATTTTCGGTTTATAATGGATCTAAATGGATTTATTTCGAGGATAATGTGGGTATGGGTCTAAATAATTACTAATAATTAAATAGATCATTGATCACAAGAAAGTGAACGATCGTGAGAAATTTAACAACCAAAATATCATGAACCAAAGAGGTGAAAAAAAGATCATCAATTCATTAGAAATAATGGTAATAGGACAATATTTATGTTTCATGATCCCTTTCTAAGATTTTAGGAATTATTTACCATCTAGAGTAAGAACATATGTAAAATATAATTACTTAACAATTATAATTTCATCCTTTAATCAATTTCTATTACAATCTCATCTTTTCTCCAAATGATGAGAATTCAAGATAAATTTTTCATGCTTAATGTGATAAAATAAACTTATAAATGATCACATAATACAAAAAATTATAACCATATATTCCTCCTACCTTTAGACATTAACCAATACCAAAATAGTAATCATAAGAAAAAATAATTCCCCAAAAGAATAAACCTTCATACATCATTAATCTTTACACACCTAAATATCAACTCTGATCATTTGATAAATAACTAACTTCAAAATTCTTAAAAATATTCCCAAAAAAGTTTGAAACCCAAAAAATTGAAGTATTTTATCATATATTCTTTTGAGATTAATTTAACATTTATCTCCAATCACATTAGTCACTCATAAAGTCATATACCCAAAAATGTGTCTTCCCTAATCATATTATCACACCCTAACCCTGGTTTTATTTTATTTCATTTTTATTTATTTATTTCTTGGTGTTTGATCCTTTGGTTGAGGTTTAGGTTGAGTTTTAGGTGATAATTTTTTAGTTTTATAGGCTTTGAGTTGTTTTGGCCCTATGCACGGTTAGTGTGCATAGTTTGGGGAGAAATCGTGTGGTCAATGAAGTTGGAGTATTTTTTCAGTTCATTTTCATCATGCATGGTTTTTCTTGTATGGTATGTGAATAGTTTAAACAAAACCATGTGAGGTAAAGGAGTAATTGTGTGGCCTATTGGTGGTGACTAAGGTAAGGCGCACAATTAGTAGAAACTATGTGGAAAGAATATGATGGGTTCTGTCATTTTGAAAGAACTAGTTTACATGGTTGGCACATGGTTTCCCAAACTATGTGGTAATCCCATGAGGGTGACCCTTCTTTCTAGTGGGGTGTGAATGGTTGGCACACGATTTGGTAAACTATGCATCCAAACCATGTGAATTACCTAGATTCTTAAAAACTTGAAATTTCAAGTTTTCCCCCTCTTATGTTTTAACCCCATTTCAACCCCCCTCTCATGTTTCTTGTTTTTTGAACATGAAGGGGGCCCCAAAACCTCCTCCACTGGCTTTCCTTCCTCCATTGATTATCCTTCAAGGTTTCTAGGAGTGATCTTCTTGATTTTTGGTTGTTTTCATCCTATTCTCCTCTCTCTCTCTTATTTTTTGGTTCTCTCTTGGTTGGGTTTTATCTTAGATAAATAATTTGGTAAGGATTAGCTAATATGGTTTGATTATTTTAATGTTAAGGTGGTTGATTTGTCTCTTGGTATTAGTTCTTCCTTCTCCAAAATTTTAACTACATTCACACGTCGTTGAGGTAGGTGTCTCCATCTATTTCCTTTCAGGAACATTCTATTTGATTCTTTAACCTTCTTAATTAGATTTTAAAAGTGTTATTAATGTTGTTGATGTTCTAGTTTGATATATTGTGGTGTTTTCATGTTGTAAAATTGATGAAAATTGGTTTTTAAGTGATTTTTATAATTATGCCTATATGACTATGAATGCAAGGTGTTTGATGAAATTCTAATTAACCTTTTAAAAATTAATTAGAGTACTTATGGGTTGTGTTTGGTCTTGGTTGGGTTTTGGTAATTTGTTTTTCCTGTGAATTGAGATTTTTTTGTGGGTTTGGTGATTTTATATAGTTTTTTACCTATGTTTGAACTCTTGTGATATGATGTGACACTATTAGTGATTCTTGATTGGACCCACAGACCTCTTTATGGTTATCCATTATTATACCAGTGAATTTGGTAATATCTATATATATATAAGATGCACATATATATAGGAACACACATATGAATGGTGACTTTATATATAAGTCCATATTGAAATCCATGGCTTTCAAAACACCTTGTCCCATTTCCTTTTTCTCCTCCACTCCATCTCTCAATTGGTTTTATAAAACTCGCAATGTTTCCTTAATAGCTACTTGATTTCCAATGAATTAAAAACTTATTTTAAAATGTGTTTTATAAATCATGGACCATTTGGCACCTTGAGTTGTAAATTGGTGACTAAATAACATAGAAGTATATTTATAATTTTCTAATAAAAAAAGTATTTTCACCTATTTTTTGAATTGGTTTTGGGTTTATAAATTTTAAGGATTGGTTGGTGCCTTGTGATGTTTTGGAAACTAGTTTTAAATTCATATGACATATAGGCCTGTTTGGTTCTTTAAAAGGTTCTATATATGATGGACACCCATATGGTTTTCCTTCCGATGAGAGATATTTTTCATAGTTTGTGTCAGGGATTGGGAAGACATGCATGGTGGCATCTGTGAGTTATGTTTAATTCCATGAATTTGATAACCTCTACATTATCCTTTATACTATTATCATTGGATTCATGGACATAATCTAGAGGTTTGAGTGATGATTACTTTCTAGTCACAGTTAGGTGGATTATAACTCCCTAGAAAGAGGATAATTAAGGTGGGCATTGTTATATGTGAGGCTAGTTTAGAGCATCCAGGTTGTTTATTGATTATGGAGGTGCACCATATTCTATTCGGTGGTTCTAAACTGAGTACATCTAAGGATTTATTCTAGGTATGTTTAGGAAACGCCCATTATTACATATTAATATATTCTTATTTCATATTTCATCATTTTGGTTACTTGTTCTATTAGTATTAGTTTTCTTTCACTTGTGTTGTTTCCTTTATCTTTGGAATTATTTTTTATACCATGTTTTTTATTCTTAGTCTTGTTCTTCCCTTTCTTATACACTTCCTTTGGTTTTTTCTTTCTACTTGTTCTTGGCATTAGAACTGATTTTTTGAAAATAGATATGTGTTTTTATTTTTCAATGATAAAACCTTATTTTCATTAAATGTATTACAAACTAGTGTATATGTACTATTTCAAAAAAGTATATGTATGGATTCTGTGATGCCTACCTACTGAGATATTTTTTACTCACACCCTACTTGTGTCACTCAGTGTCAGTAGACCCAATATATTTTTCAAGTTTATATTTTTTTAGGTTTTCCTATAGAGAAGGCCGGTCTTATGGATTTTTGTGACCAAGAGGTCACAGGGTGATTTTTCAGTTCTGATCGGTTTCATTTTTTATTTTATTTTCCTTACTTGTTCAGCTGTAATTGTAACTGGATCTATTTATGTATTTATTTTCATTAAATGATTTATGGATTATCCTTTTTATGTTGCTTACTCTATCTTACTTAATTTATAATTGTTTCTTTTGGGATAAATTGTTCCAAAGTGTATGATCTTTGATGAACGACACTAGTTTCCAGGCTGGGCAGATCAGGAATGCCTCTTGGACCTTATTGTGGATCAACCTAGCTGACTACTTCGGGGTTGGACTAGGTTGGTTCATGAAAAAATGGTATTAGAGTAGCACCCCTTTGTAATTTTGGGTGTCAGGTATTTTGGAGATAGGATTGTTAGGAATCATGAGGTAGGTATAGGAATAGCATCATAAACTCTTACTTGTCCTAAGCTTCAAGTTACTAGGGGCTATCTGAGGCTTGAGTCTTTTATTTTGAATTCTAGTTTTATTCTTTTGGTTTTTTTTGGTTTGTGTGGTTAGGGAATGAAAATGGAAGTGATATGGTGTTATAAAATGGTTTTACATGGATTAAAAACCCATGTGGATCTCAAGTACACTGTTCAAGATATATCCTGTGTTTGTTGCTTTCTCGGGGCATGGTTTGCTAAACCATGTTGTCAGTTATGCATGGTCACTATTTTTCTATTTCATTTGTTTTGCTGTGAGTTATGTTTGGTTTTATTTTAGTTGGTATGATTGGATTTTGAATGAAAAATGGTATTTGGAAAAAAGGTTTTCAAAGGGAAAATGATTTCAAGACATTTTTTTATTTTAAAAGTGGTATTTCATGTTCAGGTTGGACTTGAAAATGAGTTTTGGTATTTTGGGAAAGTGGCCTTGGAATAATGTGATTTTGAATTTTGGAATGGAGATAGTGGTTTTTGAAAGATGATTTTGGTTTTCTTTTGATGTTTTGATTTATGTGCTTGGTGTTTTTGTTTGTAGTGTTCCTTATTGGTTGAATTTTGGGTTGATGTTGATTTGGTTTTGTGTTTATTGTTTTATTTATATCATGACACCTAGAAGGGTCCCAAAGGATTCTAGTAAGTCTCTTCTAGTTCTTGACCCTTCCCAGACTCCTAGTAGGGTAGTAGTATTAGGATCTTCTCCATTGTTTCTTGTTTTCCATAGTGATCGAGGTCTGTTAGAGGCTTTGGAGTGTCCAAAAGAAGTCAAATATTTTTTAAGATCTTTGGGAACTCTTGAGGCCATGAGGATTCAAGCTTTTCTGGGTTCATTTGATGGAACGGGTTTGGATCAGTTTAAGGTGAATGATCCATCATCATTTAAAGTTGGGATGTCTTGGGATGTCTTTAAGACCACTTTTATCCAATGTTTCATACCTGAAGTGGTGAATGTGAAGGAATTGGTAGAGCTCTTGGTTGTTCAGCACGGTCAATAGATAGTGAAGGCCTATGTTTATCACTTCAAAGAATTGGTTTCTTTTCCTCTATATATAGAAACAAAGGATCATCTAGCTGAGTTGGTTCTTGGAGCACAATCTATAGTAGTTGGAAATGTAATTTCTATTAGAATTCATGAGGGTTACCCATCTGGTAAAGAGGGTGTACCAGAGGAACCCATTCCTAAAGAGTCTTTCTTTCCAGTTCTTTTTTCTCATTCGGAATACCACTTGATCATGTAATTATAGTGTGGTCAGTTCGGGCATTTAAAGTCATCATGTCTTAATCCTATAAAGGAATTTTGTTGATGTGTTCATTTGGTTCATCTAGAGAAGTTTTTCATGTCATGTCTCTGGAAGAGGATGTATTGTTCAGAGGCTTCTAGCTCTTAAATATGGGGTAGTTAATGCTTCAAGACACAAAGATACCATCCATAGGCCCGAGAGTGAATCTATTCGTGTAATAAGAGATTGCTTGGTGTGGTGGTATTTTTCATCCTATCTTTTGTCCCTAATGGTGTATGGGGAAGTTTAATTTTCCCTGTTGTAGTTTTGTTGGTTTTTGAAAGTCCCTTTTTGTTGTGAAAGGCTTGGTGGCCTCTTTTTCTTGTATTTTTGTGGTTGCGATATGCATTATGAAACTTGTGTGGTTCGGTTTTGGTTTTGGGTTCTTCTAATTTTGGAGATGTTTGTGTCTTTTGGAAATGATGAATCATGGTTTTTCTTGATGTTTCATTTGATCTTCTTTCATTGGGTCTCCCATGTGTTGTGAGTTCTGATGGTAGTTTTGTTTTTCTAATCAGTTTCTAAATGGTTAGGAGTCCCTCTTTTTCTATGTGGTTTTCCTTATTGTGGTTTTCTATAAATTTAGTTGGGATTGAATTGTTGAATGGAAAAGTTTTCACTGATAATCATGGTTTTTTTTTGACTTCATTAAGTTTTGAGTTCTAGTTTCGTTCCTCATTCGATCGGGTGACTTTCTGAGGGTAGAATGTTTTTTTGTGGGGAGAATTTTCACACCCCAACCCCAGTTTTCTTTTATTTCATTTATTTTTATTTATTTTATAGTGTTCGGTCCTTTGGTTGAGGTTTAGGTTGAGTTCCCAATGATAATTTTTCAGTTTTAGAGGTTTTGGGTTGCTTTTGGACCAGTGCACGGTTAGTGTTCATGGTTTGGGGAGAAACTGTGCAGCTGGTGAAGAAAAAGGGTGTTTGTAGTTCATTTTGTTCTTTCACATTTTTTCTTGCATGCTCTATTTATGGTTTGAACCAAACCATGTGATGAAAAAAAGAAATTGTGCAGCCTATTGGTGGTGTCTGAGGTAAGGCACTCGACTTGTACATGGTTAGTAGAAACTATACGGTAAGCGTGTGAGGTGTTATATAATTTTGAAAAAATTAATTTTCACGGTTGGCACATGATTTCCCAAATCGTGCATCCAACTCATTTGGGTGACCCTTCTTTCCAATGGGGTGTGCATGGTTGTCACATAGTTTGGTAAATTGTGCGGCCAAACCGTACAACATACCTAGATTCTTAAAAAATTGAAATTTCATGTTTCTTCCTCTTATGTTTTAATCCCATTTTGGCCCCCTCCCCTCTTTCTCATTTTTGGTGCATGAAGGGGCCTCCCAAACCCTCCTCCCTTAGCTCTCCTTCCTCCATTGATGCTCATCCAAGGTTTCTTTGTGAGTTCTTCTTGATTTTTAGGTGTTTTCCTTCTATCCTCTTCCCCTTCTCTTATTTATTGGTTCTCTCTGGTTGGGTTCCCTCTTTTCCAAGCCCCGAGGTAAAGATTGGCTGATATGGGTTGATTCTTTTGATGTTATGGTGTGCGATTTGTATCTTGGGCTTAGTTATTATTTCTCTTGGAGTTTCATTGAATTCGCGCGTCGTTGAGGTATGTGTCTTCATCCATTTTCTTTTCTGAAAAATTCCATTTCATGCTTGAGCCTTCTTAAATAAAGTTTAATATAGTTATTCATGTTTGTAATGTGCTAGTTTGATTTATTATAGTGTTTTCATGTTGAAAAATTTATTGAAAATTGGTTTTAAAGGGATTTATATAATTATGCCTATATTTATATTCATGAAGGTGTTTTATAAAATGCTAATTAGCCTTTTTAAAATGAATTTGAGTACTTGGGGGTTTTTTTTGGGCAAGTTTGGGTTTTTTCAATTTGGTTTTCTTGTGAATTGGGCTTTGTGTGTGGTTTTGGTTTTTTCTATGGTTAGTTAACTATGTGTAAACTCTTGTGATATGATGTGGAGCTCTTTGTGATTATTTATTAGACCCATGGACCTCTTTATGGTTATCTGTTATGATGTTGGTGAATGCGGTCATATCTATATGTTCTCGGGGTGCACATATAGTTAAGCGTGTGCATATGAATGGTGACTCCATAAAGAACACCATAATTAAATCCTCAGTTTTCAATACACCCTTCTCTCATTTCCTTTCTCTCATCCAATCCATATCTCAATTAATTTTCAAAAACCCCCAATGTTTCTATAATGGCTACTTGATTTTCAATGAACTCAAAAGTGGTTTTCAAATATTTTTTCCAAATCATGGCTTGTTTGGCACCTTGACGTGTAATTTGGTAACAAAATAATATAGAAGGATCGTTTGGCACCTTGAGGTGTAATTTGGTAAAAAATAACATAGAAGGACTATTTAGCATCTTCTAGGAATAAATTGTGTCTTCACCTTGGTTTTGGAATTACTTCTTGATTTAGAAATGCTAAGGCCCTGCTGGTACCTTATGATATTTTGGAAATTGGTTTTAAATTCATATGATATGTGGGCCCAATTGGCACTTTGGAAGATTATATGTATGATGGGTACGTCTATGGTTTTCCTTCGGATGATAGGTCTTTCACATAGTTGGTGTGAGGGATTGGGAAAGGCATTCATAGTGGCATCTATGAGTTATGTTTAATCCCATTTATGTGATGACCTCCTCATTATCCATTATACTATTATTATAGGATTCCTAGAAATTATCTAGAGGGTATAGTTATGTTTTATTTCTATTCCTGATTAGATAGATTATAACCCCTTGGAAAGAGGATAATCCAAGTGGGAATTTCCACTGGTGAGGCTAGTTTAGAGAATCCATGTTGGTCATTGACTATGGAGGTGCACTGCACGCTCGCGCGCCATTGGGCATGGGAGAAAAACTAAAATTTATAACCTAATTACTACATAGAACAGTTTAAAGATACAGTCGAACCACAGGGAGGCCTAATGTTGTGTTTGGAGATCTAAAAAAATAAACTAAACAAAAACACACACAAAAAAAACAAAAATAGTTGGTGGCAGTGAATTAGAGTGAGTGAAAATTAGTGTGTGAGGAAGTGAAGGTGAACTGGTGAGTGCAATAGGGGTAGACAGAACAGTAAGGGAAATTGTGGTGAAAACAGCCAATAGATGAGTAGCGGCAGAAGGTCTACTAGCCGATTCGAAATTTGTTAGCCATGTTCATGCACTGAAATTTAAGTAATAAGGATCTGACTTAAAGTAACTGGCCAGATTTGTCATCTCATCTGTTTGTGATTAAATAACCCTTATAGTCCTTCGACTGTAAGAGTCATTCCATCTAATAGTGATAAAAAGTCCAATGTCATTGGCTCAACTTGTCAGTTGAGTTCAGTGTGTCTGTCTCATTCAAGTATAACTCACTTGTTAGTGAGCTCCTCAAATTTAAACAGTTTTCATTAAGGTTCAAACATGATCGGTTTTCACTCAACCTTGTTGTTTTGAAAATAAATTTGTTCTTCAAACAGTGAGAGAGACATTCTAGAAAATAAGGAACTGCATGAATAAGAATTAACAAATTGAATCATCCAGTTTATCCCCCCTCCCCCGAAAAAGTTTAGCCAGACATAATGGTTGTCTTCGAAATAGAATTAAAATCAAAGAAGTTCATGTTGAAATGGGTTGTAGAAAAACAGAGCACAAGAAACATAAAAAGTCTGTCTCCCTACTTGATCTCTTAAAAGTTCAAGTTCCTGCTGCTTGATGGTGGATGCAATGTTGGAATGCGCTCGATGTCCCGCCTTGGGAATCGAGGTGTGAAATGCTCTGATTTGCTACTCAGAATCTGCTAGCCTCCATGTTGTTGTGTGTTCCTTTTGCTCTACTCCCGCCAATCTGGATTGATCAACCCCTACCTTAACTAATGATATTTTTCTCATGATCAATGCTAATGACCCAATCGAAGTCTCTAGAATCTTGCCCGAGGTATTCCTTGGTCTCCATGTGGAACTTTCACAGTTCCACCTCTCACGCGCTGGTCACCGGAGGAGTTGCTTCTAACTGAATAAATGAGCGCGTATGCAGCGAGATGCAACCCTCCCTATGCAAAAAACACATGTGAGACATTGGGAAAAAATGAAACAATTAAATAAGTATTATATATTATATTACTGATTAGAATTAATGAAAACACTTATTAATATATATATATATATATATTTATATTTATATTTATAATATCTAAAATTATTACTAATATATTTTTTAATAACTATTATGTTTTTTCAATATTTACTTATTATAAAACAAAAATAATAAATATTATATATATATATATGAATATATTTATTAAATGTTATGTATATTATATATTGTATTATATATATTATGATGTTATTATAAAAATTATTTTAATATTATAATTATAATATAATAAAGAAAATGAAAAGAATGAAATGAGGGGGTGGTTCGACGCAGGGGTAGAAGGGGTCGGTGATGGGGTTCAGGGAGAGAGGGAGACGAGAGCCGAGGTGGCTCAAAAGCTGGGGTTCAGGTGAAGCAGATGGAGGAGAATGGAGCGCGACAAAAGCAGAGGTCTTCTGGCGAGCTCGGCCAGCGGCAGGGGAAACGTGGATAGGGCAAGGGCATACCGGTGAGGAAATTGTGAGTGAGAAAGTGAGGCCAGGGGTTCGAATGGAATGGGAGGTGAGGCCACGGCGAGGGGTGACAGTGGTGCGGGCTTGTAGCGCAATGCGAGCGGTGGCCCGGAAAAAGGATGCAGCAGTAGTGTGATGCGGATTCAGCTGAAGGCTAAATCCAGATCTGGAATTTGAGGGTTTAGGTTTGAATTCTTCTGTTTCGATTGAAATTTGTGTTACACTGGTTTTTATGCGGTTTTCAACTTGTTTTTGGGTGAATTTGGTTGCTGTTTTGAATGGTTTGTGTTGCAGGAGTGGTTGTTGTGGTGGTGCTGCGAGAAGTTGATGGAGCATGAGGATGCGGTTGATGGCAGGGGCTAGTGCTGGAGATTGGTGGCTGCAGCACCGTGATTAAAGCGGTGAGACAGTGGAGTGTGAAACTAGCAATGGAACCGGTGGCATAAAAGTTGTTCTAGGAAGATGGAAACGGTGGCACAGAAGTGGAATGGTGGGATGTTCCACCTTGAGTACTGTTCACGGTTGTTGTGAGACAGCAAGGAGTGAAGCGATGTGAGGGGAAACTGGTAGCACCGTGAGTGATTCTCACGGTCTCACCGTGAACGATACAGTGGCAGTGAGGGGTGAAAATGGTGGCACCATGATTAGGTGCCACCAGGACACCTGCAAAATAAACAGAATAGATTAAATAAATTAATAATTTAATAAAAATAAAAAAATAGATTAATAAATTAATTAATTAAATTAAATAGAATAGAATTAAAAAATAAATAAATAAAACAAAGTTACATAATAAAATTAATTATGCTTTATTTAAAAGAATTAATTTATTTGGATTAAAATTTATAAACAAATTAATCAAGTTATAACATTTAAAGTCACTAACTTAAATTAATTAACCAATTAATTAAAGAATTAATTAACTAAAGAACTCATTAAATTGACGAATGAAATTTTTAATTGAATAATATTATAATTTTAAAACTAATTAATTTCTTAAAATAATTAAAAACTAAAATGAGTTATTTATGTACAAATTACCAATAAATAATTAATTAATTAAACTAATAAACTAACTGGAATGAAAAATTGTAAAAATAAAAGAATAAATAAATAAAATTAAAATTCACAGGAATAATTTAATTTAAGAGTTATTTAAAAAGGCAATAATGAGTACTAAAAAACACATGATTTAAACTAAAATTGATTATTTTACACAGCAAAGTACAAAATTACAACAAATATCAATTATTTAACCAAAAAAAACATTTTGGTATAAAAAAGTTAGTAAAACTACAAAAAGGGATGTGGAAGAGGGTGTTTAAAATGAGCCACATCAAACTCCCCCACACTTAAAACTTTATTTGTTATCAAACAATTACATGCCTTTGACTTTAAAACAGAAAGATGATTTGTGAGTTTCAGTTCAAAAAGAGTGCATGATTAAACATTGGTACCCAGAGGAGCAGGACCAAACCATGGGTCAGACTATCCAAAAGTGTTCAAAAATGATGTCCTTTCAAGCTTCAAAAACTCACTGGAAGTCAAAATCCTCACAAATTCATACACTTTCAAGTATGTCATGCCTCCTATGTGCACTCATTAACTATCCTACTTCAATTTCCAATTCAAGTACTGATTCAAGGAGTGTTGGCAGGTTAGATGAAGTTGAAATTAAAACTTAACCAAGGGAACCTTCCATTATCACCTTCCCCCAGGTTCCATAAATTTTGTCACTTTACTAATTCAACTCAAATGAAAATTAACCAAGTCAATTTATCCATTCTTCGTCTGGGTTCAAAATTCCCCTCACCTTAATGAGTTCATTTTTCATAAGGGCACTTTATTTCTATTTTTTCCAGCCATATTCCATGTGCAAAGAACTATGCATAGCACTTATTAAGATTGAAATTGGATTTATTTATTCACAGAAACTCACCCAATGAACCTTTTCTCATATATTCACCATGGGATCCCATTAGCCCATTTTACTCCAGTTACAAATGACTTAATTAATAATCAATCGAGTTGACTTCCTAAAATGATTGAATATTTTTTAATAAAAATGTGAGTCCCCTAGGTTCCATTAAGAATACCAATTTACCCTCATTCATGATCCATATTCCATAAAACCTGTCCTTTCACACTCCCATCCTCAGTTCCTAAACAGAAAGGTTCATAGAGAAAGTGAACAATTCCACTCAGCAATCACTCATGCTTAACAGTTTCTGAATAAATGTCACTCTCATCATCCAGCAAATAGTTATCCACTAAATAGGACATAATTGAATTACTAGTGAACCTCCAATGACCATCATGTAATGAATGGATTTGAAAAAAAAAATTGAACAATTTTTTGAAAAGAAATTAACCGTTTTTTTAAACAAACTCAGGTTCAAGAAGAGGGAATTTGAAATGACACTAAAATGACCCCTCTAAGTTTTTAGCTAAGGTATTAAATATTTTTTTGAGCTCATCATTAGTCCTATCACTAAAGTCTCCTCCAGAAGACTGATCCACCAAGGTTTGGTGGTAAGGGGTGAGACTATTGTAGAAGGTGTCCATGAGGAATTGGGGTGTACATTGATGGTTTGGACACTTCTTAAGCAAACCTCTAAACCTATCATAGGATTCATGAAATATTTCTCCTTAAACTTAAATGAATCTAGTTATTTTATTCCAAATTTCAGATTTCAACCTCCTAGGATAGAATTTCATTATGAAAGTATTATAAACATCATCCCAAGTGACAAAGATTTCTTCTTCTAACTGTTGAAACCAAGACCTAGCATTTCCCTTGATGTAGAAGGGGAACACTCTCAGTTTAAGCTCTTCTTAAGTGATACCCCTAAGTGTTAGCTACTGGACACTATAGTAGAAGGCTCTAATAAAGTCAAGAGAGTCTTCACTAGGCATTCCATTGAAGGTAGGTAGCTGACAAAGCATGGATTTCTTGATTTCATAATTTCTAGAGATAGGAGAGAGTCTAATGCGTGAAGGGTTACTAGACACTAAATGAAGAAATAACTCTCTCAAACTGTGCATCTCATCTATCTCATTCTCAGGTGGGTTCATCATTCTAGGTTGGTTCAAATTCTCAGGAAGTGGGTTGTTCATGTTTTCATTTCTATTATCTTCTATTTTGACCTTGTCTTGGTTCTTTTTAACTTCTTTGAGGTGTTTATCAATTTCAGGATTACCAGGTACTAAGTATTCAGACTTAGACCTGGTTTACATGAAAAAGGATTACACTTTTTTTTAATGTCAATTTTCCTTTTGTATATTTTTTTAGTGTTTTTTTTTTATTTTTTTTATATGTGAATTTTTGTTTTGTTTCTTTATATATCACCTAGCCTCCCTAGAAACAGAGCTAAAATTTTCATGCTCGTGCGTCGTTGGGAATGGTCAAAAAACTAAAATTTATAACCTACTTACTACTTAGAATAGTGTAAAGATAGGGTAGAACCACAGGGAGGCATAATGTTGTGTTTGGCGATCTAAAAAAATAAACTAAACAAAAACACACACAAAAACAAACAAAAACAGTTGGTGGTGGTGAAGTGGAGTGAGTGAAAATTAGTGTGTGAGAAAGTGAAGGTAAACTGGTGAGTGCAAGGGCGTAGACAGAATAGCAAGGGAAATTGTGGTGAAAACAGCCAATAGATGAGTAGGGGGAGAAGGTCCATTGGCCGATTCTAAATTTATTAGCCTCGTTGATGCACTGAAGTTTAAGGAATAAGGATCTGACTTAAAGTAACTGGCCAGATTTTTCATCTGGTTAGTTTGTGATGAAATAACTCTTATAGTCCTTCGACTGTAAGAGTCATTCCATCCAATGGTGATAAAAAGTTAGATGTCACTAGCTCAACTTGTTAGTTGAGTTCAGTGTGTCTGTCTCATTTGAGTATAACTCACTTGTTAGTGAGCTCCTCAAATTTAAATAGTTTTCATTAAGGTTCAAACAAGATCGTTTTTCACTCAACCTTGTTGTTTTGAAAATAAATCTGTTCCACAAACAGTGAGAGAGACATTCCAGAAAATAAAGAATCTCAAGAATCAGAATTAACAAATCTAATCAGCCATCTTATACCCCCTCCTCTGAAGGAGTTTAGCCGTACATAATGTATGGCTTCGAAATAGAATTAAAATCAAAGAATTTCATGTTGAAATGAGTTGCAGAAAAATAGAACACAAAAAACATAAAGAAGTCTGTCTCCCTGCTTGATCTCCTGATAGTTCTAGTTCATGCTGCTTGATGGTGGATGCAATGATGGAATGTGCTTGATGTCCCGCCCTGGGAATCGAGGTGTGAAATGATCTGATCTACTACTCGGAATCTTCTTGCCTCTGTGTTACTATGTATTCCTTCTGCTCTACTCCTGCCAATCAGGATTGATAACCCCCTTGCCTTGACTGATGATCTTGTGCCTGTGATCAATGCTAATGACCCAATCGAAGTCTCTGGAATCTTGCCTGAGGTGTTCCCTGATCTCCACATGGAACTTTCACAGTTCCACCTCTCCCGTGCTGGTCACTGGAGCAGTTACTCCTAACTGAATGAATGAGCACGTTCGGGGTGATATGCAACCCTCCATCTGCAAAAAACACACGTGAGCTGTTGGAAAAAAAATGAAACAATTAAATAAGTATTATATATTATATTACTGCTTAAAATTAATGAAAGCACTTATTAATATATATATATTTATATTTATAATATCTAAAATTATTACTAATATATTTTTTAATAACTATTATATTTATTTAATATTTACTTATTATAAAACAAAAACAATTAATATTATATATATATATATATATGAACCTATTTATTAAATGTTATTTATATTATATATTGTATTATATATATTATGATGTTATTATAATAATTAGTTTAATATTATAATTATAATATAATAAAGAAAATGAAAAAAATGAAATGTGGGGTGGTTCGATGCAGGGGTAGAAGGGGTCGGCGATGGGGTTTAGGGAGAGAGGGAGATGAGAGCCGAGGCGGCTCAGGAGATGGGTTTCATGTGAGGTGGATAGAGGAGAATGGAGCACAGTGGAAGCGGAGGTCTTCAGGTGATCTCGGCCAGCGGTGGGGGCAATGCGGACAGGGCAAGGGCGTATCGGTGCGGAGATTGCGGGTGAGAAAGTGAGGCTAGGGGTTCGAACATAATGGGAGGTGAGGCTGCAATGAGGGGTGGCGGTGGTGCGGGATTTTAGCGCGATGAGAGCGATGTCCTAGATAGAGGATGCAGCAGCGGTGTGATGTGGCTTCGGCCAAAGGCTCGGTCCAGATTTGGAATTTGAGGGTTTAGGTTTGAATTCTTCTATTTAGATTGAAATTTGTGTTACGCTGGTGTTTTATGCAGTTTTCAATTTGTTTTTGGGTGAATTTGGTTGGTGTTGTGAATGTTTTATGTTGCTGGAGTGGTTTTTGTGGTGGTGCTGCGAGATGTGGATGGAGGATGAGGGTGCAATTGATGGAAGCGATTGGTGCTGGAGATTGGTGGTTGTGGCACCATGATTAAAGTGGTGAGACAGTGGAGTGAAAAACCCGTAATGGAACCGGTGGCATAAAAGTGGTTCCAGGAAGATAGAAATGGTGGCACAGAAGTGGAACCATGGGATGTGCCACCGTGAGTACTATTCACAGTTGTTGTGAGACATCAAGGAGTGAAGAGGTGTGAGGGGAAATTGGTGGCACCGTGAGTGATGCTCACAGTCTCACCGTGAACAATACGGTGGCAGGGAGGGGTGAAAACAGTGGAACTGTGACTGGGTTCCACTGGGACACCTGCAAAATAAACAGAACAGATTAAATAAATTAATAATTTAATAAAACTAAAAAATATATTAATTAGTTAATCAATTAAATTAAATAGAATATAATTAAAAATTAAATAAATAAAACAAAGTTACATAATAAAATCAATTATGATTTATTTAAAAGAATTAATTTATTTGGATTAAAATTTATAAACAAATTAATCAAATTATAACATTTAAAGTCACTAACTTAAATTAATTAACCAATTAATTAAAGAATTAATTAACTAAAGAACTCATTAAATTGACGAATATAATTATTAATTGAATAATATTAAAATGTTAAAACTAATTAAATTCTTAAAATAATTAAAAACTGAAATGAGTTATTTATTTACAAATTACCAATAAATAATTAATTAATTAAACTAATAAACTAACTAGAATGAAAAATTGTAAAAAAAAATAAATAAATCAAAGTCAAATTCATAGGAATAGTTTAATTTAAGAATTATTTAAAAAGACAATAATGAGTACTAAAAACACATGATTTAAACTAAAATTGATTATTTTACACAGCAAAGTACAACATCACAACAATTATCAATTATTTAACAAAAAACAACATTTTTGTATAAAAAAGTCAATAAAACTACAAAAAAAGGATGTGGAAAAGTGTGTTAAAAATGAGCCACATCATGCACTATATATTGATAGGTGGGATTGAACTGAGTACATCGAGGGATTTTTTCTAGGGATGTTTAGGAAATACTCATTATTACATATTTATATGTTACAGTTTCATATTGCATCGTTTTGGATACTTGTTCAATTAGTTTTTGTTTTCTTGAACTTGTGTTGTTTCCTTTATCTTTGGATTTATGTCTTTATGTCCTTCTATTTGTTATTTTTATTGTTCTTTCCTTTCTTGTGCACTTCATTTGGGTTTTTATTTCTATTTTATCTTGTATTTTATACTAGTTTTTTTAAAAAGAAATATGTGTTTTTATTTTCTAATGATAAAGCCTTATTTTTTGTTAAATGTATTTTAAACCTGTGTATATGGACTATTTTGGGAAAGTACATGTATGGATTATGTGGTGCTTACCTACTAAGATATTTTTTTCTAAAACCCTACTTGTACCACTGGGCGTTAGTATACCAGATCTATTTTTCAAGTTCTTCTTTGTTTAGGTTTTCTAGTGGAGCGGGCTAGTATTATGGATGGAGGTGACCAAGAGGTTACAGGGTGATCATTTTGATTCCAGTTGGTTTCATTTTTTCTTTTAGTTTCCTTACTTGTTCTACTTCCATTATATTTGGATATGTTTATGTATTTATTTTTGTCTAGGTATTTATATATTATCCTTTTTATGTTTAATACTCTGTCTTGCTTCATTTATAAATATTTATTATGGGCTAAATCATTCCCAAGTGTATGATCTTTGATGCCCAACACTATTTTCCATCCTGAGTGGATCAGGAACGCCTCTCGATCCTTGTCACAGATTATACCAGGTGACTAAATAGGGGTTCTCCTAGGTTGGTATGTGACACATATAATCTCTAAAATGTGATTAATCATTTTTGTAAATAAATTGTATCACTATAAAGCCACATTAAAATAATATATGCTTCCAAAACATAATTCGACCTTTATTCCTAAAATAAAATCCCATAATTTTTGGTCTACCTTAATCATATATGGTTCCCAAAATCATGACCTTCTCCCAAAATGACATTAATAACCTAATCACTGAATCACTTTTCAGTCCCATGGTTATCCATATGATAAAACATTTGTTCCTAAAAACAACTTAATCATTATCATTCATTTCATTTAAGTAAAATAATGATTTCATACTAACTAGGACATAAAATAGTCCAGTGGTAGGCACTACCCCCTTGTCACCCTTCGGTTGTGGGTTTAAGACCCATGACCTTACCAGATGTGACAGTTTGTCACTCGGCCTATGGTTTTTCCTTTTTCTAAAACCATAAAATTTTTATAAATTTCCCAAAAATTTGAAAAATGTAATTTAAAATAATCTTAAAAATAAAATATCATATAAACCCTAAATTTATCAATACCTTTAAACTTTTTTCCACAAAATGAAAAGAGCATTTTCCCTCAAATAATGTTTTCACGTGTAAAATTTAAGGGTTACATGTACCTCAAAACTCAATAAATGTATCCAAAAATTATCATCATTTTCGCTACACCATATGTTTCTAGATTTTGAAAACATTCTATAGAATAATCTTTTATAGGTTCATTATTTTAAGATTTATATCATATTAATATATCATTGATAAACACATCCTTCATTCAAATTCCTTCTTAAACCTTTAACTGTGATTTTTATCTTACTCCTTAATATTTTATTTAAATAAATCAAGGATATAAAGTTTGACCATATGATTCATCAATATCAACTCAATCATGTTTCATACTAAGAACATAATAAAATAAGTCATACCTTAAATCCAAACATCATGGTTTTCTTCTATACTGTTGATATCCCCATTATCTTTCATTATAAAGTCCATATTTCGAGAAAATAAGTTTTCAAGTCATTGGTGGAATTTACCTTTCTAAAAGAAATGTATTAATTGATATTTTGAGATAAAAAGAAATATATTCTATGATCCATGTAAATTTTAGAGAAATTAAAAAAAATGGATAGATCAAACAATTTCTTACAAGTGATTTGGATGTTTAAAAATCTTTCAAAATCATTTGAGTGAGATTTTTTCATAATAGTTATGATTAAATCATATAAAAGGGATAATAAGGTTGTGTGATATCATTTTCCTTCCATATTGATAAATTGATTTTAATCTATAGATAATAACATCATTAAAACATGAAACAAATTATTTCATGTTAAAATGAAAATTGTTCTTGTGAGTAAATACAGTAGCAATAGAAGTTCTATAATACTTAATCCTTCAAATCCTTGAGAATCAAGTTGAATATCCTTATAAATCCATTATCCAAAACTATCATTAATCACCTCAAAATACATTACTTAAAAAATCAAAAGGGGTGTCTAAGACTTTGAACTTACAATCAATATTAAACTTATAAACCCAAGATGAAATCCATAACTCTTAAGTTAACCTTACATAAAAAATCCTAATCTTATATGTTATCTAAACCCTACTCTTATATTAACTGTAATGACCTAACCTTAAACATTACATATTATATTGTCTTTAGACTATAATTCACTTTCTTTTCCAAAATATCTGTTTAGTTTTAGAGTTTTAAATAATTAGGTAATAACTCGTATATAAAAAACCATATTTACAAAGTGTACACTTATAATTAATATCCATATTTCCCACAATATAAAACTTTTATAAAGAAACAATTTTTTTTCATGAAACATCTTCATAATTTTAATCTTGATGTCTTTATTTTCCTTAATCATCCTTATAACCCTATGAAAAACATTTTCAAAAAGTGGGATGAGCATAAAAATATTAGTAAGAGAAATAAATGGAAATAAAGAAACTTATTATTCCATGAATACTTATAAAAAAATTTCCTTTTCAAAGTAATCTTTGTGATAAAAAAACATTTTTTTACCTGCTAAATCACCTTCTCTACCCAAATATTTTCATACAACATTTCATAAGAAAACATAAAGGAAAAAAAATAAAACTTGTGATGTTTTTTTAAAAACATGGTAAACTCATGAATAATTTTTCAAAAATTTATACTTTTCAACCTTTATAATAATTAAATACTTTATTTTGAAATATAATATCATTTCATGCCTTTTTTAAAGTCATAGGATTACCATAAAAACTCATAGCAGACATAGATAAAACATATTAGTATTTTGGGACGTCACTTTCTATATTAATATTATAAATGGAATAACTATAAGGTCACCTTTTACACCCAATGCATTAGAGGAATATCATGGACCCACCCATCCTTGGTTTATAACATAACCACCTATCTTTGGTTTATAACGTACCCACATTCCCTTGGTTCATAATGTAACCACCCATAATTAGTGTATAATGGAACCACTTGCCATCATAAATAATCTCTAAGAACTATAACATATTCATAACACATAAAAGCTTGAAATTTTTAATATTTCACTCATAAATATTCTTTTCACCTATAAGAAAACATTTATAGATATTAAAATATTCATCCCATTTAAAAACTTGTTTTCAATAAAAAATACACAGAAAAAGGGAAAGAGGATTTTTCATTAAAGAAAACATGAAATATTGTAAAGGAAACTAAAAATAAAATAATGGTTATGACAGAAGGAAAATTCATTGTCATTGTATACATTAAAATATATCATTCCTTTTATCTTCTTGTCAAAAAATTCCATACAAAACACGTAAAAATATTCCTTTTGAAAACCTTTTAGAGAAAGTCAAAAGAGACATAAAATTTCATTTATAATTATTTTATATCTATATAAGTAAACCCATAAAATAATTTCAATAATATCTATATGGAATAAAAATACACCGAAAATTAATCTTTAAAACATTTTAAAACAATATTCTTAAAGTAAATCTTTCCTTACATAAAACTTTAAAAATATTACTTATTTTTAAAAAACATTTTAAAGAAAGAAAAATATGGTCAAAATTTAACTTTATTGTCCTTTTAATCATAAATAATAATTTTATTGAAAATTTTATAATAACATAGAAGAAAAATATTTATAAATTAAATCATCAAAAAAATTAAAATGAGGTTTTAAGTAAATTGGTCCCTTACATAGAGTATAATTCATCACATAGGTTCTTTTTCTTCCTGAATAATAAACTTATGTTAATTATTTACATTCTTAATAACCATTTCCAAGTTTATTATTCCTTTTATTTTACTTATTCCCATTTTATATACAATTACTTGATCAATTAATTTTATGTTGGATGTTTTGATGATATGTGGTTTATATGTCCAAAATGACTTCGGTAGGTTGACTATGGTCAAAGAGTTCATTATTTAAATATCTCCAAAATAATAATCATTAAATAATTATAATTTTTACACATCAATAATACTTTCAAAACTAATCATGAAATATGGTTATTAAAAATGGACTATGTTATGATCATAGAGACGGTGGGTTATACGTACGCATGTGTAACATTTCCATTTTTCAACGATCACTATAGAAAGAAGGTAACTGATATTTTATAATTAAATAATTATCATAATATAATTATTTATTTAATTATACTTATATATATCATCCATGTTATTTTGTGATGAAAAACTAATCACATCGCTTTGTGGAGGCGATAGTCCACACGTACGCACGAACGACATTATCATTTTTCAGTGTAAGAAAGAAAATGATATATTATATTTTCATAATGATAAATATTTCATGAATATCATAATTATTTCATGTATATGACATATATTAATTAAATTTATCCTTATTATCTTCCATGTAAAGCATTAGTGAAAAATGAATCACATCGCTTTGCGAGGCGGTAGCATGTCGTACACACGAGTGACGTTATCGTATCCCCCATAGAATGGAAAGTAAGAAGTTTTGTGTGATATAATAATTAATAAAGTATAATTATGTTAAAAATATCATATATATACTTTAAATTTATCATTATTTCAATATGTGAGTGGCGATAATGAAAAACAAATTACATCAGTTAGCGGGATGGTAGTCTGTCGTACACACGAATGATGGTTTTGTTTCCCATTTGATGGAAGAGGAGATGGATTTAGTTTATGAAATTAAAATAATAAAATATAATTATATAGGAGATAATTATGTAACTATATCATTATTATTTATTAATATTTTAAGGATGCGGAAGAAAAAATAAAATAAAAATACTCATTTAAGCATGATACCTCTTCTCCAAACAACATCCTTAGGTTAGCACCAAAATCCTTATTTGGATGGACTTTTTATCAAACTAGGGTATTTAGGTCTAGGGGAGGTAAATAATTATTTTTTATGGGATTTATTTGTTGAAATAAAAGTTTTTGATGGTGTGAATATGAGATAAGATGGGGTGGCCTTTTATAAATGGGGGAGAGGACACACTTGGAATTTTTGAAAAGAAAACGTTATACCCACATTTTTCTCATTCAAAAAGGCTCCAAAAATGATCATATTTGAGACTTATATTATATAAGTTCAAAATATGGTCATAAAATATAATTTATATTTATTTCATTTTAACCCTCATCTTTTTATTTTAACCCCTGGTAAACTTTTTTTTACCTTAAACACAGTAAAAGATTTTTGATGTTTTTACTATTCATTAAAACAAGGAAAATTAATTTGAAATTATTGTATAGTATAAATTATTATGATTAAAAATATTAAATCCATTTTAATAAATTAATTTCACATATGTGGCAGAATTTAATTTAAAATTAAACTTATTGATTCTTCGAAAAAATAGTTTTTCAAGAGAAATATATTTCAAATGTATAAGATGATTTTATATTAACTTTGTAAATAGTGATGATTATTAAATTAATTTAAATTAATATTTATAGATTTAAAATATATAAATTTGATTTAAATCATTAATCATTTGTTTTTTTTAATTAATTAAATTGGAGAAAGATTATGCACTTTAAAACAGTTTTTAGAAGAAAAAATCTTATTTTTAAACGTAAAAAAACATATACTAAAATCTAGTATAAAGATGATTTAAATGTAAATAAAAATTATGTTACTTGAAATCAAATTCAAATCATAATGTTACTTTTAAATTACTTAATTTATTGAAAATAAATGATGGTTTTACAAAAATCGGTATTTTTCACTATTCACTGAAAAATTAATATTTTCTAAAAAATTCTAAAATTTTAACCTAAGTTAATTTTGATATAATTATTTCAAAAATGGAGTTATTTTTATCAAATAAATTTTCTAATAGTTCAAAAAATTAATTATAATATTTTTTCATAAAAAGCAATAAAAATAATTTTTGAAGAAAAAGAATTTTTGATGAAAAAAATGTTATTACTAAAAATAGAGTAACTATTTACTAAGAATTTATCAATAAAATTATAATTAGTAGAACATTTATATATATTTTTCATGAATTATTTAATCCTATTCATACCCTCAAATTTAATGACTAGGTTATAACAGTCATATATTTCACGAGTCATTTAAGCTCGATGTTGCGTGTTGTATAAGTTATAGAACATAATATTCTTATTTTAAAATCTCATGGTGTTATAATAATAATATAAATAATGAAAGAAGTATTATTCATACACATAAATGGAGATTTATTATAGGGTATCAGAACAACTACCCATATGCTATAATTAGTACTTAAATTACTAAAAGGGTTAAAACCATCAGAAGACAATATTAAACATATATTTCTGGGATCCATAGAAAAATCAGGATATAATGAATCAAACACCTTACATTATGTTGAATTTATTTTGTCTCATCAATCCATCATATTTACTATCCTCAGCATGCCACTTCATGTCGTATGCAGTCTTGGATTACATGAATAATCTTTACAAGTGTGGTTTCAGAGGAATGAAATGCAATACCTTTGTGGGAGTTTTATTGTTCTACTTATTCTGAGTGTTGCATTGATTTTTACTCTCATTATTACTCATTGAATTCCATCTACATGTTTGACGTCAATTTCATTCTACTTTATCATACTCTTCTCCTCAATAAACCATGCAATCATCAGGGAATGCATGTATCTTTGTATGATCAGGTCCAAGTTTGTTGATGATTTTTTTCATTTCATAGAATTGATGGGTTTTGTATGATCATCATATGATCATATGCCGTAGAAGAAAACCCAACATAGGAAAATATTTTTTTGAGAATCAATGCTTAAATAAATTGTATAAAAAGTGTACAAGGAAATTACCAATGATGGCAGTCTTCTTCGTCTTGCTCGGTGAAGGAGAATGTTTGATAAATATCATGAAGCAGTGAAAAAAAAAGCACTCGTCCTCCAAGGGGGCACACTGACCAATGGGTCTGTGATCATATCATAAGGATTCCTGAATGATAAAGGGTTACTAGTTCCTTTGTCTCATACAATGAACATCATTATGGGAGGAAGAGAGAAATGAGAGGCTTTCTCGCTATTTCTTATCTACAGTCGGAGGCATTGCATCTCTTTATATAACCATCCATGATGTGTTTCATTAAATGAAAATGCATCAGCCATATTAATGTATCCATCTACATTTATTCCCATAATTCATTTAATCATATTCAATGAGTTTTTAATCCAATTAATCTATTCATAACGGATTGTAACAAATAATAAAACCATTCAAGAGAAATACATATATATAAAATATATATATTTATTATCACATGTATTTAATACATGCATTATAATACATGCATAAAATTCATGTAATTAAATATATAATTTATATAATATCATATTATATATATATATATATTATTATTATTATTTTATATCTAACAATCTTCTAATTGCACTAAAATCCCATAAGGACCTTAGGCATAACTTCACAACTCTTTGTGAATCCGTCCAAACTCTTTTGAATATGGTTTTTCATCAAACTCTCTACATTTTGAATAAACACTTTGTCCAAAATTTTATCCTTATCCAAGGGCCTAATTATGTGAACCTTTGGACCTTAGCAGCAATGATAACAGCTATGAAATCTATATTTCATATATATAAGCAAAGATCATCCTCTAGCAAAGCATTAATGTTACTCACGCTGCTAAGGGGTTTGGTGTGATCTGCATCAAACATACTCATATATCTATATGAAAATATACACCATAAGATGTATCATTTACACCATATGTATCTTATATAATCCTTTTTTTCATGACATTGAGTGACCACTATACATGGAACATGTTAGTCTAGTATAGGACTCTCGTCATTTTCTTGATTCTATGAAAAAACTGACCAAGTGGATAAATAAATCACATTTCATTAACCCATTTAATAAGCACATCACATGTCACTTATCCATTTATTTGAACACACCATATGTGAAACAACTAAGAATGTCCATTCATTTCTTTAGTTTAATTCAATTAAGGTCTAGATGACTTTTCTTGTCATAAAAGTGGATAAATCCCATCTTGGTTACACTCCAACTAACAACATGATCAGCAACATACCCATCACCCCATATTAGTTATGTTCATATGTTGACTTGCATAAGTAGGTCATAAAATTATGAAGTTTCTCATGATAGGTATCTCACCAAATTTAGGTAATAAGGATTGACAATAAGCATACATCCCTAAGTATATCTACGATCGTATGACCTTCCATGAGATATACTTTAGTGGATCAGTCCAAGTAAAAAGTCTCTACTTATTACCTCAAGAATCTATTCTTTAATATCTCATATACAACCCTTTATAATATATATAAGAATCTATTAAATCTAAATTTTACATATCATCACAACCAATTAAACTCCATGATGACCATCGGTTAGGGAAAACTCAAAGTTTTTACTTTGAGGGGATATTTATCATTCAACCAGTCATTTAAAATAAATCATAGGGAAAATGGATGAATGATAAATACATATTGCCTTTATTATAATAATATGATACATTTACCATCATTACATCTTGTCATGAACCAAACCAGGACAACATCTGATCCGGCGCCTGACCCAGTCTATGGCATGGAGCAAAGGGCATTCCCTATCCCCACAGGCTAGAAACTAGTGTCTGGTTATCAATAATGCGCCTTGGGAATAATTTTACCCAATCAAATAAACATAAAGAACCAATATAAAGAAACCCAAACTGAAAAATATATAACTAAACATGACATCATCAATTTCAGAATCAAGGTCTTACGATTTCAACCAAAGATCAAAATACTACAAGAGAAAGGAAAACACCAAATGACCTAAGAATCTCCATATGACAATAGAAGCCTCACCCTCAAGCCACTACCAAGAGAGGAACTCTAGAAACATGAACCACCAAAACAAAGTACCTTTCCATTACCTACCAACATTAAGGTCTATATACTCCCAAGGGTGTACGTAGGGTGTGATCCAAAACCTAATAGGATGCCACCCAAAGAAAAATATTCCATTCTAAAACATTAGAAGGAAATTTAACATTCTCATTTGTTTAAAACCCTTTGAAACATCTCTAAGAAAATCATTTTAAAGAAAAACCCTTTTTAGCACAACACTTTTAAGGAAAAAACTCTTAAATGAAAACTTTTATTAAGATAAACTTGCCTCAAATTTAAATTCACTCAAGGTCCATCACATGTCGATGGATGGAACCACATCACATAAATCTCAAGAGAGCACCAAGACACAAGAGATCCCTATAGTTTCTAGATAATAGTGGGACCCTAGAGACATCGTATCTCAGTGTAAAGTGGTATAGTAACCACTAAAATCCACATTCTCATGAACGATCCATTAGAGAGAAGAAACATAAAAAATTCTAGTGGTCACCAATCATCATAAATATTTAGTTAGTGTTGTCGTCGCCAATCCTGCTAAGTGAAACTAGACCAAATCCACTTCTGAATCCCTAGAATACTAGTCCTAGTCCACCCACCTAGTCACCTAGGATTACCTTTATGCTCAATTCTCAATCCATATGTCACAAAGACCACAAAAATTCACACACACATTCCAACCAATGTAAATGCACATGTTAAACCACCATTTCCACACCAAACCCCTCTTTTAAAAATAAAAACACATCAAAACTTTCAAAAACATGTTTTTCGCCACTTTCAAAATTTATTAAACATGCTACATAATTTGTAAATCACACTCAACATTCACAAAAAGGGTTCACACTTGAAAAACACCCATTTTTTCTTATAAAAACCCTTTTTAATCCAAATTCCCATCCAATCCATTTCAAAAATGGGTTTCTCATCATCTAAACATTTTATCAAACACATTAAAGGCATAAAATAAAAGGGCACATATGAAACACACATGGAAAAAAGCTCATTTTCTCTAAAAATTCACTTTTCAGTAACAAATCACCTTGAATCTTTTCAAAAACATTTTTTTAACCTCATATATAATCCATAGAACATAAATAAGAAAAAAAACATATTAAATTCACCAAATAATGTTGAAGCATGGAACCACCTACCTCACATGATGAAACTTTTAGAAATTAGTGTGAAACCATAACTGCACCACCACAAGACCCTAGCAATCCAAGATCTGACCAAAAACATCAATATTGAACCCTATTAGGCAATAACAAACCCTAAATAAACCACCCTACCCACTAGAGAAATGAAACCCTAAGGAGGAAGGAGAGAAACCCTAGAATAGAGGAGGAAAACAAGAGAGGAGGAGACTTACTTGAGATATATTGATTAATATAAACCAAAATTACCACCAAAATAAGCCCAAGGGAGAGGAGGAGGAGGAGGAGGAGGATTTCCTGGGGCTGGATAGGCTATGAGGGTCGATAAAAGGGAGAAATTGGGGTTAAAATCCTGGAGATAGAAAAAGAGGGAGAAGGTTTTTAATGAGCTAGATAGGCCACCCGGTTAGTCCACACAGTTTTTTAAACCATGCGGCGATCGTGAACCCATATCTACTGAGGAGGTACCTACCACATGGTTACCTAGGCTGAGGCACATGATCTGACTTATCATGCACTGGTCATACTATAGCTTCTGCCTCAACCAGCCACCTACCACATGGTTACCTGGGTAGGGTGTACGGTTTCCACTAACCGTGCGCCACACACTATCCACCCAAAAACCTATATTTATCATCAAAATTCAAGGGGAAACTCACAGAAAAGCATGATACTATGAATAAATAAAGAAATAACCTCAAAAATCCAAACCCATCACACCCGGTTCCCAAGAAAATAACCAAGAACCAAACCCGAACCTGAAAAAAGGGTGAAATCAAAAACCCAGATGTGACAATTCTCCCCATTATAACGCTTATTGTCTTTATGAATCCACAATAAGGCCTAATCTGAAAACAAAAACTGATACTCTTCCATGGATCAAAGAGATTCCCACTAACGTCAAATGAGAAGAATGAAAGAACACTACAGATAGGAAAGAGCTCTACAAGTTGAACTTGGGAGACCAAAATGGACTCCCCACTATATGCCTTACACCCCCAAAAGATGAAACATATCCAGTTGATCAGTCAAAGAAAATTAACTCTCACAACGCATAACACAACCTCTCAAGCCAGAACACCTTAGACATTTTTTAATGAAACTCACACCACTTACATGAAATGAGAAAATGAATTCAAACCACATATTGATGAATATATCCATAACCTTAGTTCAATAAAACTATTGGGTGTGCTCTAATTCCAATGTTTACTCAATGAAGTAACTTGAAATTAGATAGCTTCGAACAAGACCACCCACTACCAAACCAACACCAGAAACAAAGTCAGGGTACCAACACAGGGAGGGCCGAATGGACTCCCCTCCATAAGAAATAGTCTAATGATTATTTACTCTAGAGGAACCTCAATGAGATCCATAATGTTTATCCCCTCCATAAGAACCAACCCACATATACCGACGTGGGAAACCCAACATAGACCCAACCCCCACTGTAAGGGGTATGAATAAAGAAACTCTAAACCAAATAGAAAACACTACATGGTTCATTACTCCTACGGGACACTATCATCCTTAGATAGGCCCAAAAAACCAAGACCAATTCATGCGGTTGGACATTCAAGGACCATCAAATAGAGACTCACATCCAATAAGGAACAACCATTGGGATTTTAAAAAGACAAGACGGCCACACTTCCTTATAACCAAGGAGGAACTCTTCCACCAATGTAGGTTGTAGCATGGAAATGAGGTCCCCATGCCTCTTTCCACTAGATGGGACTATTAACAAGAAATAACTACACAGGAGGATTAAACTATCTCCATATCCTATACTAAAGAAGGATGTTAGAACAAGGTTCTTTATACCCCTGGGGGTTCTTGACTATGCATCATCTTCACTCTAAGGATTATGGATGGAGCCCTGATGCTTGAATCATCTCCTTCCTTGCAGTCAGGCATTGAAGACTCCCGATTGAAACTCTTATTTTTGATTCCACAAGCATCCATACCGCAACCTAGGTAGGCCTAACAAAACACAACACTCAGTGAGACCTAATTCACCCTGACATAATGCTTTACCATGAAAAATACTTAGAGGATGCACACACATTTTATTTTTCCACCTTGAATGAGAGATAAATGGGAAAAGAACACTCAGAAGACACTTACACCTAAAATAGAGAAATTCAAAATTCCCTAAAAGGAAACACACTTATGTTAAAGCAAAAGTTCTCGTAATATTACACAACATCCAAACATGACCACTACAACTGATAATAACACTACAATGAGATGGATATTAAATTGAATTTCGAACAGAATACTACTCCGGAAAATGGGAAGGGGTACCTTTGAAGATGTGGAATTAGCTCCTTAACAACTCCTGGAAACACCCTGGTAGAACTGGTGCTAGTGATTTAAGATTCCATAGGCATGATAGGTTTTCAGAGTGTTCGAACACAACATCCCCTTTAACCTAGACCTACCACACTAATGGAATAACAAGATCTCATGCCCAAAATAAACTACTGAAAGACCTAGAGGTCTTTCTTACATCATGGCTAGCATCTACAGCTTCAGGATTCTTTCCACTCTCCTTACTGGAACTTCCTTTACCACTTCCAAGTAGGACCTTCAGGCATAAAGGTGTCAAAATTCACCTTCTATGACTCAGGTAACTCAATAAACTAAGGTTTCATTCAATTCCTTCTGCATCTACTCTTCCATTATGAGAGGGTCTACTTAACCAAAAAAGAATAGGTGGATTCAATTCTTGAAGATCAAGAAGAAAGTCCTTACTTTGATCAACTAGAGGGTTTATCGACAAGAAATCACCCACGACCGCACTCTGATTATGCACCGATTCTTTATGGGGGAATACACTATCCAAAAAGGGAAACTGAGGATCTAAACAAACTAGACCATTATCCAAATTTTACAAAAAACAAACACCAAACACATAGAGGGAACCAACCCAAAGGCTTCCCGAGACATTTTTCAAAAGAACCCACTAACTATTATTTTAAAGATGACTCACCAACAAAAATACAAACTTGAAAATACCCTTATACACAAAGGACTATCGAACTAAAAATAAATTGCAAACAACATTCCCAAAATACAAAAAGTCACAGCAAAACATCACCAGTTATCATCACACCACATTTTTCTTTAAAATAATTTTTTAGAATAAAATAGGATTTGTGGGTTGCACATTTACCAGAGGTATCTCCTGGAGTCTCACATGTGAATATTATCGTGCCAAACCAAGCAATCATCCACTTCCCGTACATACCCTATGCATGTGGTCACCCTTGAGAATACCAAAGATCAAAAAAAAACTTTTCCACTTTCCAAAAAAAAACATTCAACCCACACTCCCATGTTCTTAACTTAATTCCCATTTCAAAAATTCAGAATACTTTTCAAAGATTCATTAACAACCCAATCAAAAACCATTTTCAAACTCTCACTTTAATCCCAAGACATATCATCTCATTCAAAACCATTTTTCAAATACTAATTTATCCCATTCAAAACACCTTGCAACAGTTTGGTAAATCCCATTTAAAATAGATTTCTGAAAACCCACCTTGAAATAGTTCATGTTTTTACAAACATTAAATTTCAATAATTCACATATTTGGATTATAGATATCCAACCTTGATAAAATCATTCTTGCTTTACCAAAAAAATATTTCACAAAAATTCAATTTTCTAAATATTCCTTCAGATAAATTCTAAATATTTATTTTCCACCTTCCCAAAACCAAACCATTTCCACTTTAAAATCTAGTTTTCACAATTCCAAAATGGGGGTTCTTAAAACAACCTTCAAAACCCAAGAAGACACAAAAAAATTCAAGAAGAAACTAGTGTCGATGGATGACTTGGACATATGGTTTGTGGCCATACGCCAATCACACCACCATCACATAGAGTGTTCTAGGATAATGTTCCTAGATCCACATGGATTTCCAGGACTAGTGAGGAAATTGAGACCATTGACCCAACTCTCATTTCATTTCCCAACCATCAATGAACTGCAAGAACCAAATGACCCAAACAAAACCCGACTTCCCAGGGCCACTCAAGTCCCATCACGAGGTGTGCTGGCCAAGAACCTTACTCATAACCAGAACATCGATTCCTAATAAACCTAACTCTGATCTACCCAGAATATTCCCCAAGTAACATGACTCAAAAGAGTGTAACCTGCCTCTAATACCTTTTTTTCACGAACCAAACTGGGACACCATCTGACCCATTGCCTGACTTGGTCTGTGTCAAATCCTGAAGGGCGTTCTCTATCCCCACAAGCTAGAAACTAGTGCCCGGGTATTAATAACACACCTTGGGAATGATTTTACCTGATCACATAAACATAAACAACCCAAAATTATAAAGAAACCCAAAATGAAAAATATAGAACCAAACATGACATCACCAATTTTCAGAATCAAGGTTTTATAATTTCAACCAAGGACCAAAATACTACAAGATAAAGGAAAACACCAAATGACCAAAGAATCTCCATATGAAAAGAGATGCCTCACCCTCAATCCACAACCATTAGAGGAACTCTAGCAACGTGAACCACTAACACAACGCACCTTACCAATACCCACCAACATCAAGGTCTACATACACCCAAGGGTATATATAAGGTGTGACCCAAACCTCAGTAGGATGTCACCCAATTAAAAATATTTCATGCTAAAACATTTTAAGACAATTTAACATGCTCAATTTTATAAAAGTTTTTCAAACATCTCCAAGAAAATCATTTTAAAGAAAAACCCTTTTTAGCACAACACTTTTAAGGAAAACACTCTTAAAGGAAAAATTTTATTAAGATAAACTTTCCTCAAAATGAAATGAACTCAAGGTCCATCACATGCTGACGGATGGCACTACATCACATAAATCTCAAGAGAGCACCAAGCCAGGGGAGATCCCTATAGGCGCTAGCTAAGAGTGGGACCCTAGAGACATTTTATCTCGATGTAAAGTGGTATAGTAACCACAAAAATCCACATTCTCATGCATGATCCACTAGAGAGGAAAAAGATCCAAAATTATAGTGGTCTCCAATCATCATCAATATTTAGTTAGTGTTTTTATTGTCAATCCTGCTACGTGAAACCGGGATGAAGTCACTTCTGAATCATTAGCATACTAGTCCTAGTCTTCCCACCTAGTAACCTAGGATTCCCTTTGTTCTCAATTCTCAACCCATATGTCAGAAAGACCACAACAATTCACACGCACATTTTAACTAATGTAAACACACATGTTAAACCACCATTTCCACACCAAAAAACTTTTTAAAAATCAATACATTCTAAAACTATTTCAAAAACATGTTTCACACCACTTGCACAATTTACTGAACATTCTACATAATTTGTAAAGCACACTCGACATTCACAACAAGGGTTTACACTTGAAAACACCCAATTTTCTTTAGAAAAAAAACCTTTTAATCCATATGCACATCCAATCCATTTCAAAATGGGTTTCGCATCATCTACACATTTTATCAAACACATTCAAGACATAAAAAAGGGCACATATGAAACACACATGGAACATAGCTCATTTTCTCTAAAAATTCACTTTTCAATACCAAATCACTTTGAATATTTTCAAAAAAACTTTTCACACCTCATATATAATCCATAGAACATAAATAAGAAACAAAGAAAATATATTAAATTCAAAAAACAATGTTTAAGAATGGAACCACCCACCACACATGAATAAACTTCCAGAAATCATTGTGAAACCGCAACCGCACCACCACAAGACCCTAACAAGGAAATATCCAACCAAAAAATAAATATTGAACCCTATTAATCAAGAAAAAAACCCTAAATCAACCACCTTATCCACTGGAGAAACGAAACCCCAAGGAGGAAGGAGAGAAACCCTAGAATAGATGAGTAAAACAAGAGAGGATGAGACTTACTTGAGAGATCTTGAGGAATATGAGCCAAAACCACCACCAAAATGAGACCAATGGAGAGAAGGAGAAGGAGTTGGCATGACTAGAACTAGGGAGTCCATGAGGGTTTAGAAAATGTGAAAATTAGGGTTAAAATCAGGGAGAGAGAAAAGGAGGGAAAACGTTTTTAATGAGTTGGACAAGCCACACGGTTTGTCAAACTGTGCGATGACTGTACACCCATATATACCGAGGAGGTTCCTACCACATGGTTACCTAGACTGAGGTGCATAGTCTGACTTACCATGCACTGGTCGTGTGGTAGCTTCTACCTCAACCAACCACCTATCACACGGTTACCTGGGCAGGGCGTATGGTTTTTACTAACCGTGCGTTAATTGTGCACCACACATTTTCCACCCAAAAACATAAATTTCTCTTTAAAATTAAAGGGGAAACTCACATAAATTTTCTAGACTAAGAATAACCAAAGTAATGACCTCAAAAATTCAAACTCATCACACCTGGTTCCTAAGAAAATAACCGAGAACCAAACCCGAACCGGAATAAGGATGAAATCAAAAACCTGAGTGTAAAAAATCCAATATCTTATATAAATATAACATGAAATTCATGTGGTTTCTATAATAATGGATTCATTTTCTAAAAATTAAATCCATATTTAATTTTTTCACAACCCTGTGTGACCATATGATAAAATACTCCAACTAACCACTTAGTGAGTGACATTTATGAAGAAAACGTTTTTGGATAATGGTGAGACATAGGAATCATATTCCTTTAGGTCAACTATTTGAACTTATATTCAAACTCCTTAACTTCATAAAATAAAAGTTTATAATGTTATATTCTATTGTATACTTAGAACTTTCTCTAATTATATCATCATCATCTTTGGAACCTTTTCCATTAATCTTTTTCGTTAAAATATTTTGTAAATAATGTAACTATTTACATTATCACTTTACCAGAACATCCTAAACTCTTTTAGGATAAAGTGATATCAACTTTTTTATAGTAACTAATGTAACTATTTACTTTTTTATTTACATTCGTGCCCTAAACTCTTTTAGGGTAAATTGATAATACAGTAACTAATGTAACTATTTACATTTTTCTTTACCACTATATGCTAAACTCATTGAAGATATAAAGTGTAATACTTTGAGTATTTAATGGAATAGTGAAGCTCACTTGTTATGTTAACTAAATTTAACTCCTTACATTTTTCTTTACCATTATATCCTTAACTCTTTTAGGATATTAATTGAATTTCACTTTCTTGTAGTAATTAGTGTAACTATTTACATTTTTCATTAATTTCATATCCTAAAACTTATTTTTAGGATATCAAGTGCAATTAACTTTCTTATGATAACTAAATATAACACTTTATACTTATTTATCATCATATATCCTAAATTTTTTAGGAAATTTAGTGAATAATCATTATAATCTTAGACTGGTATAATCCTTTAGTTAATAGTAATATTCACTTTCTCATAGTAACTAAATGTAACTATTTACATTTTTCTTTACTATCACATATCCTAACTCTTTAAGATATAAATTAATTAATCACTTAAAATAAATGTGGTACAAGATTTTATATGTTAACTTTTAACTTTTCTAAGTTTATATATACTCCCACTAGTCTCTTAGACACTATATTCATTCCACAATATATTTCTAAGAAAACACAAACTACTATTTGTTTTATGAAATAACATTTATTTACTTTTAGTAGGAATATTAAACAAATAAATTATTATTTATATATCATATATTGTATTGTATGTGATTGTAACCTTTCATTTTGAAAAGAAAAATTTATTAAAATATCTCACCGATAATAGATGGGAACAAATTCCCACAAATTTTAACAAATAGGTGGATAAACACTTTTATCTTGGATAAAAAAAATTATTCAAATATTCTTCTCAAAACATGTTATAACAATTGATGAATCCTAAACCATGTGTATTCAACTAATCATCTCAAAAAATTTCATAATGAATCTTTGTTATTGAACATATTCTCTTATCACATGAGATAAATGATATGAATAAACGCATCTTTTACTTAGATTCATTTGAGTTTGATAAAATCCTTTATAATAAAATCCTTGATGTAGTAACTATTTTGCTTCATCTCTTGAATGAAAACAACAAGCTCTTTCAATTCTTCCTTTTGATTTTGAATTCTTTTATAGTTACAACACTTTTTAAAATATGCATTCGATATCACACACCTTTAAAAATGAAAGAATTAATTTCTATAACCCTTGTACCTGAAATATACATTCCATAGAGTTCCTTAAACCCCTTCAGGTATTCTAGATAATCCCGTCATATGTAATCATTTATCCTTCCTAATAATATCCTTGGGTTTTAAATAACCTAAGCTTGATTCTTGAAGAAATATTATTGTACTTTCCAACTAACTTTCTTCTTCTAATTTGAACCTTTACCCATTCATACTATCAACACAATACATGAATCTAAACATCATATGTCTAATTCATTAATTATCAACACTTTGAGAATATTGGGTAAATTTTTCTTGAATTCATTCAATTTTTCCAAACATTTCCATAAATGAAAATAGTATGAATTCCCTAAAAAAACAATCTATTTTAGTCTACCCTTTAAACCATGTTATAGAATTAAACTAATCATAAACCATGTGTAAAAACAGTTATCTCATTTTATTTAAACAACCATTGTTTACAAGCTCTTCTTAAGGGCTAAATGAGATATTATACACATATTATGATGAGTTTATCCTAATCTTGAAGCTTCTAAGTTATCAATATAACAACTCCTTTTCTCCATTACTTGAAAATAAAATTAAAGCTTGAATTATTTTCATCTTTCGAACCTTTTTTATATTTACAACACTTTGTAAAACATACGGTTGATTTTATATATCTATCAGAACAATATAATTGATTTCTATAACCAATAAAACTCAATGGAAACTTTAATTCTCACCAAGTCATTAACATATATTCAATAATATTTAATATCATTTTACATACCCAATCATATTGATTATATGAGACTAAAATAATTGATATACCCATTCATATTGAGTATATGTATGGAGACTAAGATTCCTTTGGTTATTTAGCATCTAATGCCTTTGAAAACTTAAATGAATCAATTTATGATTCCATAAGAATATAGATTCACTTGTTGAACAATTTAAATAGTTAGTTGCTAAGGAATTGTTCTAACACATAGAATATTTCACTTGCTCAAGAAAATTTCTTAAGCTTCTGGTCTTATGAGTTAATTACTTTAAGCTCCTCATTTCAAGGATTAATATAAAGTTTAGTTTGATGATGATGAATCATTTATCTATAAAATAACTTTTAATCAAATGTAAATCATGTATTATATCTTTTCATTAAAGGTTTTAAATGAAATTACCCACACTAAAATTGATGATAACCCCATATATCATATCCATTTAGTGAGTCAGGATCCATATTTCACCAAGTTTCAAGTCACTTTAGCGTTTATCCCATTACATAGCTATTTAGGTAGGGCTTCACCCCAATCTCAACAGTTGTGAATCTTGTATAGTTGAGTAGATAACCCTTTATCCAAATCCATCACATGGATTCACTCAACTCTATTCCTCTAGTAACGTAATCCTATTGGGGTCTCTCGTCTAGTGTAACCCAAAGAAAACTCTAAAAAAATCTACCAATGGACAATCCAGGTGCACCCATCTTTAGAATGACCCACCCACAGAATAATCTAGAGTCACTCATTACTTGTTTTCCTTACACAAGATAAACCAATGACACCCAAATTTAGCATGACCTTCCCGGTTTGATGATTGAGGTCTTGAAAAGTGTCTCTTTGGAAGGAATCTCACACTTAGTATTTGTGGGGATTTTCTTTTTAAGGACTTTCCAATTTAATATACATCATATGCATATTAAATTCATAACTATTACATCCTATGTAATAATTATCATCTCATGTTTTATTCCCCTTCTGTGTATGCAAGCTTCTAATGATTTAGTTTTGGAATCCTTATTCTAATCACCAAATTAATGTGTTCACGCCACATTAATGTGTAACTCTTTACACAACCCATAAGTTTGTGTTAATCACACAAAAATAGAAGTTAAGTATATTTATACATATCCAAATGCATCATATGCATAAGGTATATAAACACTTCATGTAAAGGCATAGAGTTATATGAGATTGAAAAACTCCACATGAGTAACCCCGAAGAGACAAATCGCCAACCCCATTCACTTTCCTTATCAAGGAAAGCCTCTAGGAAATTATGTGGTCTTACCCCAAGTCCCTCTACCTGGGGAGACTTTACTCAAGAGAGAATTTAATTTATGAAAACTCTAACATCTAATATGCACAAAATATTGCCAACAACTATTCTCAAGCTCATAACTAAAATTACAAACCATGGTCAAGGTGGATGAAAACTAAATATTAAGATATCAACCTCGACATGATATGTAAGGCTCCATCCTAGAAGCAATTTATCATATAAACTTTTATATACAAATATTCATAATATAAAAAATTTATAACTATGAATAAAATAGGAAATAACCTTTAAATAAATGAACAATTAAAATTTTTATACATGATATTAACATTTATGAACTATTCATTAATAAATACTAATTATAAACATTTTTATAAATTAGCCAGAATTTAAACATTTTATATTCTAATTAATATGAACCCTTTCACATTTTATATTAAATGAAATTTATATGATATTTCATGAATTATAATATTTTATAATGCAATGTCTATTGTATAAACATTTTTATATGATCTAAATATCATATATATTAGAATTTATAAACTCTTTATAAATCGTCTTTTATGATTTCTAAATTAACCATTTATTTCTAGATCATAAATCATGCCATTTAATTTGTCAAAAGGTATTTAAAAATAATCATCATCAATTAACCATAAACATTTTATAGTTAATTAATTTATAAAGCATTTTTATAAATTTATATAAATATTTCAAAATAACTTTTCCATTATTTATAAACAATTTATAAATAATATAATTCAATTCAAAATTGAATTCTCTTGATTAAAATAAATACTTTATTTATTTTCATAAACAAGAGTAATATATATGAACATTTCATATTTATTTCCAGGCTTGAAAAATCTCATTTTACTTTTAAAATTTATTTTTCATAAATTAATAAAATTGTTGATTTGTTAAAGAATTTTATCCCTTTAATACCACTAATGACTATTGTATGATCATCATATGATCATATGCAGTGGAAGACAACCCAAACATAGTGGATCTATCTTTGAGAATTAACGCATAGATAAACTGTATAAATAGCGTACCAGGAAATCGGCAATGGTAGCAATCTTCTTCTTCTTGCTCGGCGAAGGAGAATGTTTGATGGAGATCATGAAATAAGGAACAAAAGAACTTTGTCTCTGAGGGGGTATACTGACCAATGCATCTGCGATCATATTGCGAGGATACCTGAATGCTGAAGGGGTGCTAGCACTTTTGTCTCATACGATGAACATCATTTTGGGAGGAAGAGAGAAATGAGTGGTTTGCTCGCTATTGCTTCTCTAGAAAAGGAGGGGTGCATCCCTTTATATAGTCATCCATGATGTGTTTCATTAAATGAAAATGTGTCGCCCATATTAATCTATCCATATACATTTATTCCCATAATTCATTGAATCATATTCAATGAATGGTCAAACCAATTAATCCGTTCAGAATGGATTGTAACTGATAATAAAATTGTTCATGAGAAATAAATATATATCAAATATATTTATTTATTATCGTATGTATTTAATACATGCATTATACATGCATCGAATGCATGTAATTAAATATACACTTTATATAATATCATATTATATATATATAGTGCATATCTAATAAGAATGATGTAGAGATCTTAGTTCCATTAAATGCACCATGAAGCAACTTTAAAATCATGGACACTTCTTTATCGATAATTCTAAGAAAACGCTTGATATGATACAACTTAAGTAGAAAAGACAACTTTGAATATTTGACACACCCTTCATACAATTTTTGTTTTTCGTCTTCAATTAATTCATAAAACTCATTTTTTGTCACTAAAGTTCTGAGCAAGACAAACCTACTCAAGATCAATTGAAGGTTCTGTTGATCTACCAAAATATTGGACATTGTATCATGCAAAGCCAAACACGTCATTTATCAAGTTTCGAATTGAATTTTCCTCTGGCAAGTCACTTTTTGTTTCATTGACAGGATAGTCATTTTTTTGAATTTTCATAACATTTGATTCGTCATGTCAAATCCAACATACATTTTGAGCAAGAAACTATTTTAATATCAATTGCTCACATACTTAGTTCCTATTCAAGCATTGCTTGAATTTACAATTAGGACACATATATTTTATTCTACCATCCATTGATCCTTTTGTAATTGCTTAATCTATTTTTTTTTCAAACTCTTGGCATACCGAGGTGTGTTTCGAGGTAAATTAATCCAACTTTTATCCATAGGTTCTGGATTGTCACTCTTCTTTGTATACATTCAAATATAAAGATATAAATGTTTATTCAAACAAGTACAATCAATTTTTAACATCACTCAACTTCGTCATTGACCAGGGTAGAGTTTTGATTCAACAGAACCCAAAATCAATATAAAAATGATTCAATTTGACCTGGAAAACTTAAACACAAATGAATAAACATTACGTCTCACAATATCAAGGTTAGATGTCATGGAAAAAGGTCATTGAGGCGAAGACAGTTGGGGTCGTCATTGTGGGAAGAAGGGTCGTCGGGGGGGGGGGGGGAGCACTGTGATCAGAGTCGGTGGGAGCAGGGGATTGGGGCTACGGGGATTAAGGGTGGGGTGATTAGGGTTTTTAAAAAGATTTCGTAGTGGTTTTAACAAAACTGCCGCTAAATCAAAAAATATAAAAAAAATAGTAGTTATATCAATATGTTGCTATATTTAAAATAATAATTAATAAACTTTGTTTAGTGGCAATTTTTAGAACCACCGCTAAGACCTTTTTTTTAGAAGTGATCGTTTATCAGTGATTTTAGGTAGTAGTGATAAAGAGTAACACTTAATATCTGATGTTTTGTTATAGTGAAGGGTCAACTACATGGGTGAGATCAGATAGTTTAGTAGATTGGGGTAGGCATAGACAAATTCCCATGCCGAGGAACAACAAAACCCTAAAACCATGACCTGACAGAAGCAAAATCCAATGAAAGCAAAACAAGCCCAACAAACAAATATAAAGCTTAATAAAAAAACACAATGAGTCTGCATGGCTCATGCTTATGAAGAATAATCATGGCAATAATACAACATAAAAAAATCAATTTTATTTGAAAACTAACAAAATGGGAATTCAAAAAAATAAACTCAAATCAAATATAAATAATTTAATGTGAAAGGGTGTTTGAAACCAAATTTTACAGATCCATTTGTCACGTGAAGGCGGCTAAGAACCAATGAAATGACAACTTTAACCTCATATTTGTAATTTGAATATGAACTTCCCGTGAATTGAACGCAACATAGATGGTATTTTGAAGAAATGTTTATCACAGTTCAACTTTCCTGATGATAGATTGACGTTCATTTTCCTCCGACTGTGATACAAGAATATTGAGACGTCAAAAGTGGCTGTCAAATCATGGAGTCCTACCCTCCAAAATTCAAGCCACCGAGAGGGGTAAAGAGAGGACTTCTCTTTTCACACAAACAAATTCCTGAAAATTTCAAAGTAAAACTATTCATTTGTCTATCTATATCCGCGCGCACGTGGAACTGGGGAAAATAAAGGTGAAAAGCACGAAGAGAAAGGGACTCCGATGGATTAGTTCATGGGAGAGAGGTCGCCGTGGGGGCGAGAGAACCAGAGGGAGCTCAGGGCGCGGAGGCGGTGGAAGTACTCGGCTGTCGCCAGGAGACATCTGGCCGATTGCCGCGTCGTCAACAGGTGTTGCAGTCTGTGAACCGTCTGCCGCCTCAGATTATCCGCCTGAAACCAATTCACAACCAGTTTTCTTATTTTACAACACTTGTAAGAGTGTAGAAGTATCGTTTAGGTTGGATGGGTACCTGTCGGACGAAGCCTTCAAGGGCGGAGAGCTTGTTCATGGCGACGGCCATCTGGCTCATGTAGCTTGTCATGTTGGGGTGGCAGCCAAGAGCGTCGGAGGCAATGGTGTCGGAGACGGACCGGTGGAGCGCCGCCTGCCCCTGCGACAGCGCTTCCTCCGCCTCCTGCGTCGACTGCCGCAGCCCGCACAACGCCAGCAGCTGCGGCTCCGACAGCGACATCACTTGGCTCAATACAATCTGTCAAATACCTCACTAAGCCTACGTGCAAGGGGAAAACTTGTATACGGAGGGGTTGGCAGGCCGACCTTGAGGAGGTCGGAGGGCCGGAAGCCGCCCATCCACATGAAGCAGCGCTCGGCGGGAGTCTTCCAGAGGCCGGAGACGAGGTGGAAGACGTCGGACTTGAGGGCCACGCTCTTGAGGCTCATCAGCTCGTCGAAGTGCGCCAGGCAATGGGCCACGAACTGCCGGAGGTCGGTCTCCGGGAGATGCTCCTGCACCGCCAGCCGCAGCTCGCACATCAGCCGCTGGTGTTCCTCCAGCCACCTCGCGTACTCCATGTCGAACGCCGCCGACTCTGACACTCAATCCGTATGCCTCAAGCAATGACCAATGCATTATTTTCAACCACGTAAAGAGAAAAACCGTCGTTACCGGAGCTTATGTGGGTGAAGCCGTCTCCCCCGCCAAAAAACACTCCCCGTTGCATGCAGAACACCCAACATCGCGGATTTTAATTCCAACCCAAGAATAAGCAGTGCTTAAAATTTATATTATGGATTGGAATTAGATTACTAACTTGCGCTCTGGTTCGCTGGAGCTCCAGCTCCAGTTGCGTGAGCCTTATCCTACTGCACTCCAGCTGCTCAACATAAGCCTGAAGATTACCCAAGAGTAATCCCGATCAGCCCAATACCATTACTGAATAATAAGACTAAAAAACGCCGGACGAATCTGAAAGGGGGTAGGTGGAAGAAGAACACAACAAAGATGTTTAATTACGTGACGCTTTGGTCATAGCTAATTTATTGGGTCGCGGCGATAGAATATAATATAGAGATCGAAACCGGACAGTCCCAGAACCTTTTTCCGGAGCCTGCTTTTTCTTGCCGCCTCTCTATTCTGCACAAGTCTTCTCAAAATCTGTATTGGATCACGAACATCGTACGTCGAACAAACAACAATGGCAGTTTAAGTATTGTATATGAAGAACAGACTGGAGAAACCAGACCTTGGGGTCCGGTGTTTTGGGTGTATCTTGCTCCGAGCTCGACGTCGCACAGTTTCCCCCGTTCCCTATACGCTACAATAACGAATCTAAATTTTAAGACACGGTATTCTTTGGGAAAACATGTTGATATATGTTTAACAGAATGTACCTTGTGAGCTTTACTGTGACGGGTAGGAGGCGACGGCTCCGATGATCTCTTAGAACCCGCCATGGCCGGAGCTCCGACCGCGTTGGTCGGAGTGGTCGGGTCGACGACGCGCATGGGTTCAGCTGGGAAGATGTTCAGTGTGGGAGGCTTCATTCCACAGCTCTCTGTGAATAAAAGACTCATGGAGTCATTAGAGAAAGGAGAGGGCGGTGGGTCTTCGGCCATCCAGTTGGGGTTCTCTGTCATATCTAAACAGAAAGTGAAAGAAACAGAAGCGAAAAGGGGGAGAGGCATAAGAAATCGATTCCCTCCTGGTACACTTTTGCTGAAAAGGTTTGTTTTATAATGCGATTTACTTGATCTGGTCAAAGCAGACCGTCAAGCTTTTCGCATGACACTCGTGACCTAAAACAATAAAGGAAAAAGCTTTGAATATTGTCTGGGTGTAAATCACAATAGAATTGGTCGAGTGCTTCGTTTAAGAAAAACTCATTAGGGTCTGGTAACTTACGCTGTTGATGATCTTGTCTGGAATGATCGGCAGTGAATCCATCCTGGGCGCCATCAAGAAACAGAAAAAGTGCTCTATCCAATTCACCCAAATCATAAGCCCCCGGATATTTGCTTCTACTGACACCAAACGAAAACCCGTAAAAAGTAAACCCGAACTCCATTCATTAAATAACCAGGAAGACGTGAATAGCTAATTACAAGAGACTCCCAGGCGTATTGAAGGCCAGGGAGGAAGACGAGGAGAGCGGCGAGGCGCGAGGCATGTGGTGTGGAGGATGGTCATGGTGGCCCTGGTGATGATAATGATGATGAAATTGAGGAAGTGGGACATGGAAGGAGGAGTAGGTGGTATCAGCGAGAGCAGAAGAATGGTTAGCCATGGCCAAAGGTACGCCCACCGGCAGCTGCTGCTGCTGCGTCTCCCTGTCAGCTTCCTGTGTCGTGGAAAACACCTTTTTCTGAGCACTGGACATCATCACCATTCCATCAGCTTCAGCTGTTCGGAGAGGCTGGGAGAAGGTGGGGAGGGAGAGGGGAGGAGAGAGGGTATAAGGGGCCCGTATTCTGGAGTCAGTTGGAGATGGGGATGGAAAAGCTCGAACAAAAAAGTATATAAAATTAAGGGAGAGAGGAAGGAGTAGGAAAGGGATTGAATGCTATCGGTAGATAGGACAAAATCCTTTTTCCATCCGTCTTGTTCCCATGGTGTTTCTCTTCCTAAACCGGAATAACAAGCGGTGGTTCCATTTTGTAAATAGGGCTGTTTACAACAGGACTGAAACAAACTGGACTATTTTGTGGATGACCAAAAAATTTCTGATACAGCTCGCTTAACTCGGTATGAAAACGTTGATTTTATTTCATGAAATATAAAAAGGAAATTAAATCCATTAGATAAAAAAATTAAAATGATGACTCGGGAGATGCCTGAATCAAAATCCATCAAACCAATTGATATATGAACCCTTCTTCTCAAGTAAAAATTATAATTATAATGTGTTTACTTTTGAAGTAGGCGATCAAAATAATCCACTTTCAAAGTTATATTACAACAAATTCAACTAAAAATGAATAATATCAATTATTAAGTTTCAGAAATATCTAAAAATGCATTTTATAAAATAATTATATCAATTACAAACATATTAAAAATATTAAAACATAATAAAAAATGAACAAATATTAATAATATGAATTAAAAACATATTAAAAATATTAAGACTTGATAAATAAAAATTTATAAATATATATTAAAAATGAATAAATTCAAAACATATTAAAATTTAAAAAAACTCAAAATGAATAAATAATATTAAATGGAAGAATATTTAAAATGAATAAATTTCAAAAAAATTATAAAAAATGAATTCATAATATTAATTACATGAATTTTAAAAAAATAATAAATAATAAATAATAAAATAAAAACAAGTAAATACGAAAATTGCCTTTAATTACTAAAGATTTAAAAGAAATTACTAATTAAAAAGGAATACATAATAATCACATAAAGATTGAAATGAATAAATATTAAAATAAAAAAGAATAAATACAAAAAATGAATAAATATTAATTATATAAATTACAAACATATTAAAAATACTACATATAAATGTCTAAATAGTAGTATTTTGTATAAATGTTTTTCAAAATGTATAATTAATTATAAAAATATAAAATTAAAGTAATAATTTAAATGTTTATATTTAAATAGAATTATAATTGCTAATATATAGATATATTATTATTAAATAATTATATAGATGTATATATAGTATTGATTGAATATAAAAAATATAATTAATTATTAACTATATTTAAAATTTTTAATTTTAATTAAAAATGTTTTTATTTACATGAAAGTATAAATGTGTTTTTATGTGTGTGTGTGATGTAAAGGTGAACCAACAAATACCTGCATGTATCCATCTATACACATACACATACACATGCATACACGTACATATACATATATGCACATACACAAAAACATACGTACAAATGCACATACATACACATATACATGCACACACACACACACACACGTGCACGTACATGCACACACAGATGCACACATGTATCTACACATTGATACACATCCATACACATATATACACATTCATACACATACATACACATTCATACACATACATACGTGTGTATATACACATACACATACATACATATGCATGCACATACAAGTATATACACATACATACACATATATACACATTCATGCACTCTCACACACACACACGTATGTACACATTTATACACATCCATACACATATACAAATTCATACACATACATACATATTCATAAACTTACATACACATACACATACATATACATATACATACATACACATGCACATACACATATATACACATTCATACACATTCATACACATACATACACATTCATACACTTACATTGACACACACACATGTATATACACATGCATACACACATGCATGCTCATATATACACGTACAAACACATACACATACAAACATACATGCATATACATATATACATACATAAACATATATATATATATATATATACACACATATACATAACATACACATATAAATAAATAAATATATACATACATTCATTCATACATATATATATATATATATATATTTATATACATACATGTATATTGACCTGCACCCCATTATTTTCAACTTTTTTTTGTCACACCACGATCTTTTCAATCCATATCAAGGGTTCACATCACAACACCAACAATTATATATATATATATATACACACACATTTACATACATTATATATAAATATTCTTAAATGGATATATGTTCATTGATATATTTATATAATTATTCAAATGAAATTTTAATATTAAATTCACATATATAGATTTTGAAAATAAGATTAATAAAAAAAATTATTTTAATATGAATTATATTTTTAAATATACATTTTATATGTATATTTTTATTTTTATATATTTATATATTTATTTAGATATAATCATATATATATATATATATATATTAGGTGTTTGAGGGTGTAATTACATTAAACACACACACAAGCTGGAAAGACAAGTCATAGTCCTCCCAAAGGATAGCTCACTCATCAAACCTTATTTATTTAGTACATGACCCGAAGGTGTAATGCCCCGGTTTTGGGTGCCACCTAGAGGTACTCTGTACCCGGTTGGTCACATGGCCTCACGCACATTTCCCCAAATGCCAAAGACTACCGACTAGCAGCGAGGGCCTTGGGTGTGATTGTGGGGAAACTATGCCCTCATTAGCAGAGTAATGCAGCGGAGAGAAACATATAACAATAACGGAAGCAGTAATAACATGCCATAAGTAAACAGCGGAAGACTGGAAGTAATAAACAACTAGAGCACGTATATAAATGATGCATGATACATATATCTAGGAAAACAGCCAAACAAGTCAAATGTTGGAATACAGTAATAAACCAAAGTACAAAGAAAAAAATAAACTCCAGCATCATCGCAAGCCTCAGCTTAGTTTCATGCTCTCTAGCTCCACAACAATCAAGTACCTGAAGTAGAAGGGCGTTTTCCCTTATCTATACCTGCAACCATATAATATGTTTGGGCCAAAAAGCATGACCCAAACAGGGTGTGAGACGAATCACAGTAGGCAACCACCCAAAGATCTGTGCCCAATAGTCTGTGAATATATATGGCAAACAATAAGCAAAATGAAGCAGTAAACATGGAAGTACTCAAAAGTAAACAAACATATAGTTTCAATTGCATTCATTTTCATATATCAAGTAAGCAGCTAATCAAATACAAGTAACCCTCTAGAAAGTACTCATAGCCTAACCCTTATGGTTCAACCAATCAAACACAAGCAACCCTCTGAGAAGTACTCACAATCTAACCCCTCTGGTTCGGCTTTAGCAAAGACTCTATGAGGAAGCACTCACCGTCAATTCCTCATATGGTCTCATATCGGTAACTATACACACTCTGAGGAAGCACTCAATGTCCAATTCCCCATGTGGTCTCGCAACATGGAACTACAGACACTCTAAGGGAGCACTTACATCCATCCCCCCTATGGTCTCGCAATGTAAAAGTAAACAGATACTCTGGAAAAGCCTTCAGCGTCCATTCTCCCTATAGTCTACTACACCAGGTTTCCACAACCCTGTGTAAGTCAATCGTGCAAAATGATGTTCAACAACCAAAGTTAACCTTAATAACTACTTGGCTAACAGCTTTCAAGAACTACTTGGCTAAACAACTACAAGCATATAACAACATCAGATAGTATCACTCCATCCTAACAACACTAGGCATGGAAAACAAGCAGCCTAACCAACAAAGCTAGACCAAACGATCAATATTAGTACAAACATGGGCAACACATCCATAACATAGAAAATAACCCTATTAACAATAAAAAAACCTCTACTCAAGCACACAAGGCATAACAGACATTAACCGGGCTAAGATCCCTAAACACGCAATACCCCGTTCTAGGGTATTGGGCACTTTTTCATATAATATTCAAAGACTAACTACGGAAAGGCACAAACCACCTACCTCAACGTTGTACGATCGATATAGTTGAATCCCAGCCTTTGAATTGATCTAGAACACCGTAGATCTACAAAAACGTCTAAAACGCTCAACCAAGAATATCTTAGGAGAGAGGAGAAATCAAGAGATGAGGCTCTAGAAGAAAGAAGAACTCACCGTGACAATTCCAACGCAATCGACGATAGTTGATTTAGAGAACGGACAGTGGGTCGGGGGCTCGAAGAAGAATCGCCGACCTCAGTCGCTCCTGGATGAGACAAACCGAGAAGAAGGCATTTCTGCCAATTAGACACGACCCCGGTCTGATTTAACAAATAAAAAGAAAAGTACACGGTGTGTATATGCCTTTGCCAGGCCCTGCTTTAGGCGGTCTCCAGGTCACCCCACACGACCATGTACTCAGCCGTTACGCGGCCAGTACACGGTCACCCGCGACAACCGGTCACACGACGTGTACTCCAAAGTACACGGTGTGTACTCCTTAAATTTCCAGATTCTACTGTTTTTCTCAAAAACACCAAAAAAGAAAACTCATACCTGAAAAGAAGGACTGAGTTCTTACAAACTTCCCCCCTTAAAGAAATATGTCCCCAAATTTCCCTAAAAAGGTGGTGTAGAAGAAGAATCCTCGAACAGCTCTAGCCACTGTGATTGCACATCAGCCTCCCTCTCCCAAGTCTCTACCTATACTCGCCTGTGTTGTCATAGCACGCATACCAGAGGAACAAACTGGCCACAGAGAACCTTCACGTTGCGATCAACAATCCAGATAGGATGCTCCTCGAATGAGGTGTCCACCTCAAGCTCAACCTCCTCAGGTTGGAAAATATGAGACAGGTCTAAGAAGTAATGTCGTAGCTGAGAAACATGGAAGACATCATGCATAGCCCGGTACCTCTGAGGTAACTACAACTTATAGGCAACTAGCTCGACTCTCTCCAAAACCTCAAACGGTCCAACATATCTCGGCGAAAGCTTGCCCTGTCTCCTAACACTACTGGAAATAAGCCCATTTGCGACGGGTCAGTTGCGACGGGATCCCGTCGCAAAAGCCTATTTGCGACGGGGGTCCGTCGCAAATGACCCGTTGCGGTAAATGGCGTCGCAACTAACACTATTTGCGACAGGCCCGTCACAAATGTTATTTGCGACGGGCCAGGAATACCGTCGCGAAAGAGTTAATTTTTTTTAAAAAAAAAGAAATCAGTAATTGCGACGGGAATATTTGCCCATCGCAATAGGAAATTTAAAAAAATTTAAAAAAAATTTAATTGCGACGGGATACCGTCCCGTCGCAAATATGTATAAAAAAAATTTAAATTATTAATTAAAAAAAATTTAATTAATATTATAATAGTAATAAAAATATGAAAATTATCAACATTTGCAAAAAGAAATATAAAAAAATAATAAAATACTAAGAGTAATATTATTATTAATAAAATAAACAAACATTAAAATAAATACCAATAATAAATAATAAAGTATTAAAAATAAATAGAAATTAAATAATACAATACTGACACCAGTATAAGAGAGACATGAACTCTGAATAGAAAAAATGTCATATTTTAAATTTACAAACTTTATAACATCTAAACAATAACTAATCTGCAGGAGGAGGGGGAGGGGGGGATCTGCTGGTGGAGGAAACTCCATCCCTAAGGCATGAGTGAGTCGACACATGTACTCCATCTGCTCATGCTGCTGCTGCTGCCACCGACTCATCTACTCCTCGTACACCTGCTGCTGTCGTCGGCACTCTTCCTCATGCTGCTGCTGCTGCCGACACATCTCCTCCTGCTCCTTTTTGAGACTCTCTATCAACTCAGTCTGAGATCTCAATTGATCCTCATACTGTGTAGCGGAAGAAGATGCACGAGCTCCTCTCGAGCTGAACGCCGACATTACAGCACTGCCATAATAATCTCCGGGAGTCAGTCGAGAGCCGATACCAACTACCCGACCCTTCTCGAAGGCATATTGGGTCGCCTGCATCCATGCCGCCTCATCAAACTGATGGCCACTGGTCTGATCTGATGCCTCGGTCTGACCCTCATGTCGGGTCTGTGACGCTGCGGTCTCATATGACTCCTGTAGTTGCAATTTAAAATTAAAATTGTGAATATATTATATGCAGTTAATTTTTAAACTTGAAAACAAATAATACTGACCACGATGTGACGCTGGCGATCACCTCTGAGCTCCCCAGTAGCTGGATCACTGTACATCCTCTGATATACGTCGTACTCCGTAATATTGGGGTGCTCGATAGCCAATAAGAATATAAAATAAATTGTTAATATTTAAAGTTATATAAAATATTTATAAAAAATGTACATACCAAATGTTGTCTATGAGTACTGAAAGTACAACTCCCAGCTCGATGAGTCACCTCCTGTCTCCCCCGATTCTGCCTCCCCACCGATGATCTCCTCTGAAAGCCACCACTCAACCAGTGTGCACATAATCCATCCCATACGTGGGATGAAATTTACTCTGGTCGGTGTGCTCTACATGACTCGTCAAAATCTGACACTCCTGCTTTCTTCATGGCAGCTCTTCTTAAATTGTGCAAAAACTGACGAAAGCAATCACGCATGGCCACCTCCCATGCCTCGTGGATGACGTCACGCATGGTATCCTCGATCGGATACTATAAACCCTACAAATAATTCAAAATATCAAGTTATAAATGAAATAAATTTCAAAATAAAAATTATTTATTTACGTACATACCAACCAATGACCGAACATGGCCTGCTGCACATCAACAAGAATATGCTCCCATGTCGTCCATGGCTGAGAAAAATAGTTGCGCAAAATAGCGCTGCCCTGTCCGACTGCTATATGCGGAAAACTGTAAAAACAATAATCAAACATTTATTATGTAAATAGATTAATAAAATCTTAGTAAAATGCACAGGTTATCACACCTCCGGGTGCGTGGATCGAACCCAAGACGTGGACGTCGCTCGGGGATGGGGTCAGGAATCATCAGTCGTGCAAGACCGTGCCCCCTCCGCGTACTCCCTGAAGCGCCTTCAGGCTGAGGGTCAGGTGCCAGCAACTCGTCCGCATCGAAAGATAGTTTAGCATCCGCCAACTCACGAAATGTGTCCTTGTCCATCTGAAACAGAAAACGAATGTTGTTAGAAAATAATTGATAATAATTATTATATATACATATATATTAGTTATGATTATATATAACTACCATTGAATTATATCAATGTTCAGCTTCATCATCATCTTCATATCTGTCAATGTCATCTTCATATTCCTCCTCAATATCATCGATATCCATTTGAGTTCCAGTTGCTTCATCTCTTACCATTTCAAATTCATTTATGACGTCATTACCATCATCATCATCATCACTGACTCTTAATTGAGGGGTGTCATCATCGATACTCATGTCTCTTTGTAACAAAGATTGATTTTGAGTACTCTCTTGAAAAACTTCAATTCCTTGCACTTCAGTGAAAGCACATTCAGTTTGACTAAACTGATTGTCTCGAATTTTCATTTTTATTATGCTCCACCAATCAGTCAAGTCTCTTGACGTAGCATAGTACTTTGCATAATAAACTTGATGTGCCTGTTGAGCCAGTAAGAATGGTTCATTTACTGCAAGAACACTTTTACATTTAATATCGATGATTCCATGAGTCGGATGAACACACACGCCTCTCTCAGTATCCAACCACCAACATTTGAACATCATTATGTATTGGTGTCCTAGATAACAGAGTTCAATGATTTCATCAAGTATGCCATAAAAGTCAACTTCATTTTCTCTATGATGAGATCCTCTTAAGAAAACTCCACTGTTCATTGTTTTTTTTGATTCCCCATATGCATGTGTATGAAATCGAAAACCATTCACCACATATGCATTATAAGATTTCACCATTTTGGATGGTGGGTTACTCAATATACAAAGTCGTTTGTCAATTTTATCAGCATGTCGAGACACTTGAAAATTAGTGAAATAATTATCAATATAGTAAACTATAAATTGAAGGAGATGTTAAAGTATGAAAAATTTATGTTACCAGTATTTGAAACCACTGAGAATTTTTTTTTGTCTGCGTTCTTCGAGAGCAGCTGCTGTAATTTGTGGAAGTTGTTTCTTGATATGATTATCATACAATCTATAAAAAAAAGTTATTTATTGAAACATAAATATTAGAATAAGTAATAGAAGCACTTACAGTACAAATGATGTCATCTCTTCACAGTTGAGCAGAATATACGTATGAGCTCTGTGATGTTCATCATCTGAAAGCCATCGTTCATGAACTCCACCAAAACCAAGCTCTGACTGGTTAAAAACAGATAATTGATTGTCGATTTCATCAATATTCCTCTCGTTCCGTCTCATGCGGTTGTGTTTTGAAGGATACTCAGATTCAAAATAGTGGGAGCAGAAAAAAGATATCTCCTCCTGCAAATAAGCTTCAGCAATAGATCCTTCAACAGATGCTTTGTTACGTACTTTTTTTTTTCAATTTCTGCATGCATCTTTCGAATGGGTACATCCATAGAAACTGTATCGGACCTCCACATTTTGCTTCATATGGAAAATGTAATATCAAATGTTCCATTGAGTCGAAGAAAGACGACGAGAATATTTTTTCCAGTTTACATATAATTACAACAACATCTTCTTCAAGTTTTCATAGAGCATCGTAATCTGTTGTCGCCGCACAAATGTCCTGAAAAAAATATGATACGTCTGTTATGGAATCCCATATCACAGAATTCAACAGACCTCTTAATCCAATGGGTAGAAGTCTTTCCATTATAACATGACAATCATGACTTTTTAATTCGGTAATATGACCATTATTTACACATCTACCCAAATTGGAAGCACATCTATCTGGAAGTCTCAAATCTGCAATCCATTTAAAAAATAATAAGCGGATTTCTTTGGAAAATTTATAAGCTGATTTTGGTTTCATTAACCTTTCTATTCTGACATTCTCAAACAGTTCGAGTTCTGGACGCCTGTAAATTTGAGCAAGATCTAATCGTGCATTTACATTATCTTTGCTCTTTCCTGGTGTATCCAAAACTGTATGAAACAAATTATCAAAATAGTTCTTCTCAATATGCATGACATCCAACATGTGGCGGACCAGCAAATCAGACCAATATGGCAAATCCCAAAATATGCTACGTTTTAGCCAATTGTGTTCTTTCCCAAAACCAGAAATTTTCTGTTGGTTTATTGTGGGTCCAAATGTGATGGGAGGTAATGAATATACAACTGATTTTAACTCCATACCTGATAGAATTTTTGGAGGTCCATCCCTTTCAACTGTGCCTTTTCTAAAATGAGATCTGTTTCTGCGAAAAGGATGATCAGTTGGAAGAAATCTGCGATGACAGTCAAAATAGCAAGGTTTTTTTCTATGGACGAGCATAAATGCCTTGTTCTCTCCCATACAGTAAGGACATGATTTTGGCCCATGTGTACTCCAGCCAGATAACATGCCATAAGCCGGGAAGTCACTGATTGTCCACATCAATGCTGCTCTTAGTATGGAATTCTGTTTCGCAGCAACATCATAAGTACTGACACCAGTACTCCACAATATATTTAATTCATCAATCAATGGTTTCAAATAAACATCAATATTCTTCTTCGGATGTTCTGAGATTAGTAAGGTCAAAAAGATATAGGGTTCCTTCATCAACATCCATGGAGGTAAATTGTATGGAGTTAAAAAGAAAGGACAACATGAATACTAACTACCATAAGATCCGAATGGACAGAAACCATCAGTGGAAAGACCCAGTCGCACATTTCGAGCTTCTAAAGCAAAGGATGGATGCACTCTATCAAAATGTTTCCATGAATCACCATCGGCCGGATGATTCAAGATTTTACCGGTTGAAATATTCATTTTGTGTCATGACATCATTGTCGCTGTATTCTTAGACATGAATAAACGCTGAAGTCTGGATGTAAGAAGAAAAATATATCAACTGTTTTACAGGAATCAAGCCATACTTCCCATGTTGAGCTTCTTTATACCTCGATTTCCCACAAGTGGGACAACTATCCAACGAATCATTTTCCCCAAAATATAAAATGCAATCATTTGAACATGCATGAATCTTCTGACAACTAAGTCCTAAATTCTGAACCAGCCTCTTACTCTCATAGTAATTTGCAGGAAAAACATTTCCTTCGGGTAATAGTGTTTTAACCAAAGAAAAAATTTGATCAAAACATGTGTTTGACATTCCATTATCTGATTTGATAGCCATAAATTTTGCAACTGCTTCTAATTTGCTTATCTTGCAACCAGGATATAACGCATCCTCGGCAGACCTCAACAACTCATAAAATTCAGAGTGTGTCAACTCAGGAGTTGAATCAATATCATCTTGAGTTTCTGTATGTTGAATAGATGGACCTGCGATATCATGTACTAAATTTTGAAACCGGGATGGATCCGGAATCAAGTTAGTATCACCTTCTGTAGAACTACGTTCACCATGTTGATACCAAAAAACATAATCCGTTTGAAAACCAAAACACAAGAGATGTACCCTAACTTTTTCAAACGTGTCAAATGTTCTCAGTGCACATTTTTTACTAGGACATTTTATTGTGCCTTCTGAAACAAATTCTGGATTTGATGCCGCAAATGCTAAAAAAGTCTCCACACCCTCTATATATACTGGATTTAAACCAGAACCATTTGTCTTTCTACGTTGATTTATCCATATGCGGTCATCTAATAATGACTGTTGATGACCTCGTTGTTCCATATTTTTATATAAAACATAAAAGCATTACTGGTTTTGAATAATTTGTTAGAAAAAAACTCAAGCAAGGATAATTATAGAGTTTACATCAGACACGACTGATGCAAACTTTTTATTGGGATAGACCTAAAAATTGACCCTTTAAGAATTGAACATGTTAAGAATAAAGAAAAACTTGTTACAAATATTGATAATTTTAATATTTTATAATTATTTTATTATTTTAATAATACTAATATTATTTTTTCATAAATATTAATTATATAATAATAACATTATTACATTATTAGTATTTTTTATTATTAATATTAAAATAATATAATTTTCTATATTATGTTACAATTCTCTTTTCATCTGTGTGTTTAACATTCTGTCTCCACATGTAATATTTGCAGTCACTTTCACCTCTCTATTGGTGAGTAGGTTGATAATTTTGAAAAAAATGCAAATATTACATGTGGAGAAAGAAGTTTTCTTAAAACCAATATAGAGATGAAAATATAATTGAGAAAGATAATGATCACGCTAGTTTTTTCCAATTAGCTAATTATTACTAATTATTACTAATTATTGGTAATTATTCTTAATTATTACTAATTATTCCTAATTATTGGTAATTATTCCTAATTATTGGCAATTATTCCTAATTATTGGTAATTATTCCTAATTATTGGTAATTATTCTTAATTATTACTAATTATTCCTAATTATTGGTAATTATTCCTAATTATTGGTAATTATTCCTAATTATTGGTAATTATTCCTAATTATTGGTAATTATTCTTAATTATTACTAATTATTCCTAATTATTAGTAATTATTCCTAATTATTGGTAATTATTCCTAATTATTGGTAAATATTGACAATTATTGGCAATTATTGACAATTATTGGAAACTATTGGCAATTATTGGTAAATATTGGTAAATATTGGTAATTATTACTAATTATTACTAATTATTGTTAATTATTACTAATTATTACTAATTATTGGTAATTATTACTAATTATTACTATTTATTGTTAATTATTACTAATTATTGTTAATTATTACTAATTATTGGTAATTATTATTAATTATTACTAATTATTGTTAATTATTACTAATTATGGGTAATTATTACTAATTATTGGTAATTATTCCTAATTATTGGTAATTATTCCTAATTATTGGTAATTATTCCTAATTATTGGTAATTATTCCTAATTATTGGTAATTATTCATAATTATTGATAATTATTCCTAATTATTGGTAATTATTCCTAATTATTACTAATTATTCCTAATAATTACTAATTATTCCTAATTATTGGTAAATATTGGTAATTATTGGTAAATATTGGTAAATATTGGTTATTATTGGTAATTATTACTAATTATTGGTAATTATTGGTAATTATTACTAATTATTGGTAATTATTGGTAATTATTACTAATTATTGGTAATTATTGGTAATTATTCCTAATTATTGTTAATTATTCCTAATTATTGGTAATTATTAGTAATTATTACTAATTATTGGTAATTATTGGTAATTATTATTAATTATTACTAATTATTCCTAATTATTGGTAATTATTCCTAATTATTGGTAATTATTGGTAATTATTTTTAATTATTCCTAATTATTCCTTATTATTGGTAATTATTCCTAATTTTTGGTAATTATTCCTAATTATTGGTAATTATTCCTAATTATTGGCAATTATTCCTAATTATTACTAATTATTCCAAATTATTGGTAATTATTCCTAATTATTGGTAAATATTGACAATTATTGGTAATTATTGGTAAATATTGGTAAATATTGGTAATTATTGGTAATTATTACTAATTATTGGTAATTATTGTTAATTATTACTAATTATTGGTAATTATTGTTAATTATTACTAATTATTGGTAATTATTGGTAATTATTCCTAATTATTGATAATTATTCCTAATTATTGGTAATTATTACTAATTATTGGTAATTATTGGTAATTATTGGTAATTATTACTAATTATTCCTAATTATTGGTAATTATTCCTAATTATTGGCAATTATTGGTAATTATTATTAATTATTACTAATTATTCCTAATTATTGGTAATTATTCCTAATTATTGGTAACTATTCCTAATTATTGGTAATTATTGGTAATTATTGGTAATTATTGGTAATTATTGGTAATTATTGGTAATTATTCCTAATTATTGGTAATTATTGGTAATTATTGGTAATTATTATTAATTATTGGTAATTATTGGTAATTATTATTAATTATTGGTAATTATTCCTAATTATTGGTAATTATTCCTAATTATTGGTAATTATTCCTAATTATTGGTAATTATTCCTAATTATTGGTAATTATTCCTAATTATTGGTAAATATTGACAATTATTGGCAATTATTGGTAAATATTGGTAAATATTGGTAATTATTGGAAAATATTGACAATTATTGGCAATTATTGGTAAATATTGGTAAATATTGGTAAATATTGATAATTATTACTAATTATTACTAATTATTACTAATTATTGGTAATTATTGTTAATTATTACTAATTATTGGTAATTATTGGTAATTATTTTTAATTATTATTAATTATTACTAATTATTACTAATTAATATTACTTATTACTAATTATTGTTAATTTTTTCCAATTATTACTATTTTTTTTGAATTATTCCAATTATTACAAATTACATTCATTAACTACTAATTACATTCATTAACTACTAATTACATTCATTAACTACTAATTACATTCATTAACTACTAATTACATTCATTAATTACTAATTACTATCTTTAATTAAAATTAAAGTTATTAATTACTAATTACAGTCACTTAATTATTAAATATTGTTAATTACTAATAATTAAATCTAACAAATCAAATTTAATACCTTAATACAACATAATTATATCTAATAAGAAATAATAAAAACTAATGTAAAAATATAAAACAAAAACATTAAATAAATATTAAATTAAAATTCAGAAAAAAACCTTAAACTGGTTTTCGAGCTTTCGATTTGTTGTACTTTTAAGATGATCCCCGCAACCTCCTTGAAATCGACTTGCAAAACAAAATTCACTCAACACATATAAACTAGTAAAAAAGTAGTTCAGATTCAGAAAACTTGTCAAGGCTGGCTGTATTTATAGGTTAGATTATTTGCGACGGGGTTTATTGCGACGGTATTCCCGTCGCAATTGGTATTATTTGCGACGGTCCCGTCGCAAATAACCCCGACCACATTTATTATGGGCGGCAATAAAAGGGGTTATTTGCGACGGGACCGTCGCAAATAACCCCTACCGCCAGGTTATTAGCGACGGGAACCCCTTCTCGTCGCTAATAACCTGTTACCGCCGCCGGTTATTTGCGAAGGGAAGAGGATCTCGTCGCAAATATCTTTCGTGCGATTTGACGCGCATTCGTGTCAAACCAGTTGCGACAGGTGAGAATATCCCGTCGCAAATAACCCGTCGCTAATACCACTTTTTCCCGTAGTGTAAACCTCTTGTGTCCCAACCTTAGTATGACATATAGAAAAACATGATCTTCGACCTCGAACTATAGAGGTCATCTCCTTCAATCAACATAAGACTTCTGCTGTGACTATACAGTAGCCATCCTCTTCTGAATCAACTCTATCTACTCTGTGGTCTCCTGGTCAAGACGAGGTCCCAACATAGGTGCCTCTCCTACCTCCAACCAACATAGGGGTGATCGGCATGGCCAACTGTACAAATCCTCGAAAGGTTCTATCTGGATAGTTTCTTGAAAACTATTATTATAGGCAAACTCAACAAGAGGTATGTGCTTCTCCCAAGAACCTCCAAAATCTAGGACACATGCTCGAAGCATGTCCTCTAACACCTGAATCGTACACTCGGACTGACCATCTGTCTGAGGATGGTAAGCCGTACTCAGAAGTACCTGTGTACCCAAAACCCTTTGTAGTCCCTGCTAGACCTGAGAAGTAAAATGTGCATCCCTGTCTGAAACAATGAAGTGTGGAACTACATGAAGACATACAATCTCTCAGATGTACAGCCTTCCCAGCTCATCTACACTGAAGGTCTCCTTGATTGGAAATAAGTGAGCAACCTTCGTGAGTCTTTTAATGACAACCCAAACTGCATTATTCCCTCGAGGTGACCTTGGTAAACCTATCATGAAGTCCATCGCAACATCATTCCACTTCCACTCAGGAATGAGTAACTGCTGCAAAATCCCTACTTGTTCCTGATGCTCCGCCTTCACCTGCTGACAAGTGGAACACCTCATGAAAAACCCAACAACATCTCGCTTCATACCTGAACACCAATACTGATGGTGTAGATCATGATACATCTTGGTGACACCAGGATGAATTGCCCAAACTGAGGAATGAAAGTCCTACATCAGCTCCTCACGCATGTCTGCTAACACCCATACACGCTCATGAAAGCACAAGATCTCATCCTCGCCCATGGTCCATCCAAAAATAGGGTCCCCTCCCGACACACTCTCCCATAAGACTAGGCCTTCAACATATGATAACTGCCTTATTCACACTCTATCAAGTAGAGTAGAGGTAATAGCTAGAGAAGAAAGAAACGTCTGCCCCTGTTTGTCATGCACCTCCAAATGCATCTCAAAGAACAAAACCATAAACTGCCACTCACTGCTACCCTCTTGAACTGCCTGTATTTGATTCCTCCAGCTCAATGCATCATCCACTACATTGCCTTTCCCAGGCATATAGGCAAGCTCAAAGTCAAAGGACTGAAGGTACTCATTTCTGTTTTCTTTCATTTTGACCTTGTCTTTGTTCTTTTTATCTTCCTTGAGGTGCTTATCAATTTCAGGATTACCAGGTACTAAGTATTCAGACTTAGACCTGGTTTACATGCAGTAGGTTCACACTTTTTTTAATGTCAATTTTCCTTTTGTAGTTTTTTTTGTTTTTTTTTGTTATTTTTTTATATGTGAATTTTTGTTTTATTTTTTTTATATCACACCTAGCCTCCTCGGCAACAATGCTAAAATTTGCACACTCGTGCGTCGTTGGGCATGAGCGAAAAACTAAAATTTATAACCTACTTACTACTTAGAACAATGGCAAGATAGGGTCGAACCACATGGAAGCCTAATGTTTTTTTTACAATCTAAAAAAATAAACTAAACTAAAACACACACAAAAACAAACAAAAACAGTTGATGGCAGTGAAGTGGAGTGAGTGAAAATTAGTGTGTGAGGAAGTGAAGGTGAACTGGTGAGTGGAAGGGGGTAAACAGAACAAGGGAAATTGTGGTGAAAACATCCAATAGATGAGTAGGGGGAGAAGGTCCACTGGACGATTCGAAATTGATTAGCCTCATTCATGCACTGAAGTTTAAGGAATAAGGATCTAACTTAAAGTAACTAGCAAAATTTGTCGTTTGGTTAGTTTGTGATGAAATAACCCTTACAGTCCTTTGACTGTAAGAGTCATTCCATCCAATGGTGATAAAAATTCAGATGTCCATGGCTCAACTTGTCAGTTGAGTTTAGTGTGTCTATCTCATTCGAGAATAACTCACTTGTCAATGAGATCCTCAAATTTAAACAGATTTCATTAAGGTTCAAACAATATCGGTTTTCATTCAACCTTGTTGTTTTGAAAATAAATCTATTCCGCAAACAGTGAGAGAGACATTCCAGAAAATAAGGCAGTGCGTGAATCAGAATTAAAAAATCTAATCAGCCAGCTTATCCCCCCTTCCCCAAATACGTTTAGCCGGATATAATGTCTCTCTTCAAAATAGAATTAAAATCAAAGAAGTTCATGTGGAAATGAGTTGCAGAAAAACAGAGCATAAGAAACAGAAAGAAATATGTCTCCCTGCTTGATCTCCCGAAAGTTCTAGTTCCTGCTGCTTGATGGTGGATGCAATTCTGGAATGCGCTCGATGTCCCGCCCTAGGAATCGAGGTGTGAAATGCTCTGATCTGCTGGTCGGAATCTGCTAGCCTTCGTGTTACTATGTATTCCTTCTGCTCAACTCCCGCAAATCTGGATTGATAACCCCCTTGCCTTGACCGATGATCTCGTGCTCGTGATCAATGCTAATGACCCAATCGAAGTCTCTGGAATCTTGACCAAGGTTTTCCCTGGTCTCCACATGGAACTTTCACAGTTCCACCTCTCTCGTGCTGGTCATCGGAGCAGTTTCTCCTAACTGAATGAATGAGCACATGTGCGGCGAGATGCAACCCTCCCTCTGCAAAAAACACACGTGAGCTGTTGGAAAAAAATGAAACAATTAAATAAGTATTATGTATTATATTACTGCTTAAAATTAATGAAAACACTTATTAATATATATATATATATATATATATAATATCTAAAATTATTACTAATATATTTTTTAACATTTAATTACTATAAAAAAAAAACAATTAATATTATATATATATATATGAATCTGTTTATTAAATGTTATGTATATTATATATTGTATTATATATATTGTGATGTTATTATAATAATTAGTTTAATATTATAATTATAATATAATAAATAAAATGAAAAGAATGAAATGGGGGGTGGTTCAACGCAGGGGTAGAAGGGGTCGGTGATGGGGTTTAGGGAGAGAGGGAGACAATAGTCGAGGCGGATTGGGAGCTGGGGTTTAGGTGAGGCAGATGGAGGAGAATGTAGTGCAGTGGAAGCGGAGGTCTTCAGGCAAGCTCAGCCAGTGGCGGGGGAAATGCGGACAGGGCAAGGGTGTACCGGTGCAGATATTGTGGGTGAGAAAGTGACGTCAGGGGTTCAAACGGAATGGGAGGTGAGGCCGCGGTGAGGGGTGGTGGTGGTGCGGGCTTGCGGCGTGATGTGAGCGGTGGCCCAGACAAAGGATGCAGAAGCGGTGTGATGTGGCTTCGGCTGAAGGATCAGTCCAAATCTGGAATTTGAGGGTTTAGGTTTGAATTCTTCTGTTTTGATTGAAATTTGTGTTACAATGGTGTTTTATGTAATTTTCAATTTGTTTTTGGGTAAATTTGGTTGCTGCTGTGAATGGTTTGTGTTGATGGATTGGTTGTTGTGGTGGTGCTGCAAGAAGTGGATAGAGGATGAGGGTGCGGTTGATGGAAGGGACTGGTGCTAGATATTGGTGGTTGTGGCACCGTGATTAAAGTGGTGAGATAGTGGAGTGTGAAACTAGCAATAGAACTGGTGGCATAAAAGTGGTTTCAGGAAGATGGCAATGGTGGCAAAGAAGTGGAACGGTTGGATGTGCCACCGTGAGTACTGTTCACAGTTGTTGTGAGACATCAAGGAGTGAAGAGGTGTGAGGGGAAACCGGTGGAACCGTGAGTGATGCTCACAGTCTCACCGTGAATGATATGGTGGCAGTGAGGGGTGAAAACGGTGGCACCATGATTGGGTGCCACCGGGACACCTGCAAAATAAACAGAACAGATTAAATAAATTAATAATTTAATAAAACTAAAAAATAGATTAATCAATTAAATTAAATAGAATATAATTAAAAATTAAAAAAATAAAACAAAGTTACATAATAAAATTAATTATGATTTATTTAAAAGAATTAATTTATTTGGATTAAAAATTATAAACAAATTAATCAAATTATAACATTTAAAGTCACTAACTTAAATTAATTAACCAATTAATTAAAGAATAAATTAACTAAATAACTCATTAAATTGACGAATAAAATTATTAATTGAAAAATATTAAAATGTTAAAACTAATTAAATTCTTAAAAGAATTAAAAACTAAAATGAGTTATTTATTTACAAATTACCAATAAGGAATTAATTAATTAAACTAATAAACTAACTGGAATAAAAAATTGTAAAAATAAAAGAATAAATAAATAAAATTCAAATTCATAAGAATAATTTAATTTAAGAATTATTTAAAAATAAAATAATGAGTTCTAAAAACACATGATTTAGACTAAAATTGATTATTTTACACAGCAAAGTAAAAAATCACAACAATTATCAATTATTTAACAAAAAACAACATTTTGGTATAAAAAAGTCAATAAAACTACAAAAAGGGATGTGGAAAAGGGTGTTAAAAATGATCCACATCATGCACCATATACCGATAGGTGGGTCCAAACTGAGTACATCAAGGGAATTTTTCTAGGGATGTTTAGTAAATACTCATTATTACATATCTATATGTTAAAGTTTCATATTGCATCATTTTGGATACTTGTTCTATTAGTATCTGTTTTCTTGCACTTGTGTTGTTTCCTTTATCTCTGGATTTATTTTTTATGTCCTTCTATTTGTTATTATTATTGTTCATTCCTTTCTTGTACACTTCATTTGGGTTTTTCTTTCTATTTTCTCTTGTATTTTATACTAGTTTTTTTGAAAATAAATATGTGTTTTTCTTTTCTAATGATAAAGCCTTATTTTTTGTTAAATGTATTTTAAACCTATGTATATGGACTATTTTGGTAAAGTACATGTATGGATTATGTGGTGCTTACCTAATGAGATATTTTTTTCTAAAAGCCTACTTGTACCACTGGGCGTTAGTATACTAGAGCTATTTTTCAAGTTCTTCTTTCTTTAGGTTTTCTAGTGCAGCAGGCTAGTATTATGGATGGAGGTGACCAAGAGGTTATAGGGTGATCATTTTGATTCCAGTTGGTTTCATTTTTTCTTTTAGTTTCCTTCCTTGTTCTATTTCCATTGTATTTGGATATGTTTATGTATTTATTTTTGTCTAGGTATTATATATTCTCCTTTTTATGTTTCATACTCTGTCTTGCTTCATTTATAACTATTTATTATGGGCTAAATCATTCAAAAGTGTATGATCTTTGATGCCTGACACTATTTTCCATTCTGAGTGGATCAGGAACGCCTCTCGTGCCTTGTCACAGATTTGACCAGGTGACCAAATAGGGGTTCTCCCAGGTTGGTATGTGACACATATAATATCTAAAATGTGATTAATCATTTCCATAAATAAATTGTATCACTATAAAGCCACATTAAAATCATATATGCTTCCAAAAGATAATTCAACCTTTATTCTTCAAATAAAATCCCATAATGTTTTGTCTACATTAATCATATATGGTTCCCTAAATCATGAAATTCTCCCAAAATAACATTAATAACCTAATCACTAAATCACTTTTCAATCCCATGGTTATCCATATGATAAAACATATGTTCCTAAAATCAACTTAATCATTATCATTCATATCATTTAAGTAAAATAATGATTTCATACTAACCAGGACATAAAATAGGCCAGTGGTAGGCACTACCCCCTTGTCACCCTTCGGTTGTGGGTTTAAGACCCACGACCTTACCAGATGTGACAGTTTGTCACCCGACCTATGGTTTTTCCTATTTTTAAAACAATAAAATTCTTATAAATTTTCCAAAAATTTGACAAATGTCATTTAAAATAATCTTAACAATCAAATATCATATAAAACCTAAATTTTTCAATACCTTTAACCTTTGTTACACAAAATTAAAAGAGAATTTTCCCTCAAATAACGTTTTCACGTGTAAAATTTAAGGGTTACATGTAACTCAAAACTCAATAAATGTCTCCAAAAAATATCACCATTTTCACTACACCATATATTTCTAGATTTTGAAAACATACTATAGAATAATCCTTTGTAGGTTCATTATTTTAATATTTATATCATATCAATATATCATTGATAAACACATCCTTCATTCAAATTCCATCTTAAACATTTAACTGTGATTTTAATCTCACTCCTTAATATTTTATTTCAATAAATCAAGGATATAAAGTTTGACCTTATGGTTCATCAATATCAACTCAATCATGTTTCAAAATGAGAACATAATAAAATAAGTCATACCTTAAATCCAAACATCAAGGTTTTCTTCTATACTATTGATATCCCCATTATCTTTCATCATGAAGTCCATATTTCGAGAAAATAAGTAGTCAAGTCATTGGTGGAATATCCCTTTATAAAATATATGGATTAATTGATATACATACATGTATATTGACCCCACCCCATTATTTTCAACATTTTTTTGTCACACCATGATCTTTTCGATCCATATCAAGGGTTCACATCACAACACCAACAATTACACACACACACACACACATTTACATACACTATATATAAATATTCTTAAATGGATATATGTTCATTGATATATTTATATAATTATTCAAATGAAATTGTAATATTAAATTCACATATATAGATTTTGAAAATAAGATTAATAAAAAAATTATTTTAATATGAATTATATTTTTAAATATACATTTTATATGTATATTTATATTTTTATATATTTATATATTTATTTAGATATAATCATATATATATATATATATATATTAGGTGTTTGAGGGTGCAATTACATTAAACACACACACAAGCTGGAAAGGAAAGTAATAGTCCTCTCAAAGGATAGCTCACTCATCAAACCTTATTTATTTAGTACATGACCCGAAGGTGTAACGCCCCGGTTTTGGGTGCCACCTAGAGGTACTCTGTACCCGGTTGGTCACATGGCCTCACGCACATTTCCCAAAATGCCAAAGACTACCGACTAGCAGCGAGGGCCTTGGGTGTGATTGTGGGGAAACTATGCCCTCATTAGCAGAGTAATGCAGCAGAGAGAAACATATAACAATAACGGAAGTAGTAATAACATTCCATAAGTAAACAACAGAAGACTGGAAGTAATAAACAACTAGAGCACGCATATAAATAATGCATGATACATATATATTGGACAACAACCTAACAAGTCAAATGTTGGAATATAGTAATAAACCAAAGTACAAAGAAAACAAATAAACTCCAGCTGCATCGCAAGCCTAAGCTTAGTTTCATGCTCTCTATCTCCACAACAATCAAGTACCTGAAGTAGAAGGGCGTTTTCCCTTATCTATATCTGCAACCATATAATATGTTTGGGCCAAAATGCATGACCCAAACAGGGTGTGAGACGAATCACAGTAGGCAACCACCTGAAGATCTATTCCCAATAGTCAGTGAATATATATGGCAAAAAATAAGCAAAATGAAGCAGTAAACATGGAAGTACTCAAAAGTAAACAAACCTATAGTTTCAATTGCATTCATTTTCATATATCAAGTAAGCAACTAATCAAATACAAGTAACCCTCTAGAAAGTAATCATAGCCTAACCCCTATGGTTCAACCAATCAAACACAAGAAACCCTTTGAGAAGTACTCATAATCTAACCCCTCTGGTTCGGCTTTAGAAAAGACTCTATGAGGAAGCACTCACCGTCAATTCCACCTATGGTCTTGTATCGGTAACTATAGACACTCTGAGGAAGAACTCAATGTCCAATTCCCCACGTGGTCTCACAACATGGAACTACATACACTCTAAGGGAGAACTTACGTCCATCCCCCCTATGGTCTCGCAATGTAAAAGTAAACAGATACTCTTGAAAAGCCTTCAACGTCCATTCTCCCTATGGTCTACTACACCAGGTTTCCACATCCCTATGTAAGTCAATCGTGAAAAATGATGTTCAACAGCCAGAGTTAACCTTAAGAACTACTTGGATAACAACTTTCAAGAACTACTTGGCTAAACAACTACAAGCATATAACAACATCAGATAGTATCACTCCATCCTAACAACAATAGGCATGGAAAATAAGCAGCCTAACCAGCAAAGCTAGACCAAACGGTCAATATTAGTACAAAAATGGGCAACACATCCATAGCATGGAAAATAAACCTATTAACAATCAAAAAACCTCTGCTCAGGCACACAAGTCATAACAGACATTAACAGGGCTAAGATCCCTAAACACGCAATACCCCGTTCTAGGGTATTGGGAACTTTTGAATATAATATTCAAAGACTAACTACGGAAAGGAACAAACCACCTACATTAACGTTGTACGATCAATATAGTTGAATCCCAGCCTTTGAATCAATATATAACACAGTAGATCTACAAAAACATCTAAAATTATCAACCAAGAATATCTTAGGAGAGAGGAGAAATCGAGAGATGAGGCTCTAGAAGAAAGAAGAACTCACCGTGGCAATTCCAACACAATCTACGTCAGTTGATTTAGAGAACAGACGGTGGGTCGGGGGCTCAAAGAAGAATCACCAGATTCAGTCACTCCTAGACGAGACAAACCAAGAAGAAGGCGTTTCTGCCAATTAGACATGACCCCGGTCTGATTTAACAAATAAAAAGAAAAGTACAAGACATGTCTTTTAAAAGTACACGGTGTGTATATGCCTTTACCAGGACCTACTTTAGGCGGTCTCTAGGTCACCCCACATGGCCATGTACTTGGCCGTTACTTGGCCAGTACACGGTCACCCACCACAACCAGTTACACGACGTGTACTCCAAAGTACACAGTGTGTACTCCTTAAATTTCCAGAATCTACTATTTTTCTCAAAAACACAAAAAAAGAAAACTCATACCTGAAAATAAGGACTGATTTCTTACAAACTTCCCCCCTTAAAGAAATCCGTCCCCAAATTTCCCTAAAAAGGTGGTGTAGAAGAAGAATCCTCGAACAGCTCTAGACACTGTGATTTCACATCAGCCTCCCTCTCCCAAGTCTCATCTTGTACTCACCCGTGTTGTCATAACACCCATACCAGAGGAACAAACTGGCCACATAGAACCTTCACGTTGTGATCAAAAATCCAGATAGGATTCTCCTCGAATGAGGTGTCCACCCCAAACTCAACCTCCTCAGGTTGGAAAAAATGAGATAGTTTTAAGAAGTAATGTCGTAGCTGAGAAACGTGGAAGACATCATGAATAGCCCGATACCTCTGAGGTAACTACAACTTATAGGCAACCAGCCTAACTTACTCCAAAACCTCAAACGGTCCAACATATCTCGGCGAAAGCTTGCCCTGTCTCCTAAACCTCTTGTGTCCCCACCTTAGTCTGACACATAGAAAAGCATGATCTTCAACCTCAAACTATAGAGGTCATCTCCTTCAATCAACATAAGACTTCTGCTGTGACTATACAGTAGCCATCCTCTTCTGAATCAACTCTATCTACTCTGTGGTCTCCTAGACAAGACGAGGTCCCAGCATAGGTGCCTCTCCTACCTCCAACCAATATAGGGGTGATCGGCATGGCCTACCGTACAAAGCCTCGCAAGGTTCTATCTGGATAGTTTCTTGAAAACTATTATTATAGGAAAACTCAACAAGAGGTATGTGCTTCTCCCAAGAACCTCCAAAATCTAGGACACATGCTCGAAGCATGTCCTCTAACACCTGAATCGTACACTCAGACTGGCCATCTGTCTGGGGATGGTAAGCCGTACTCAGAAGTACCTGTGTACCCAAAACCCTTTGTAGTCCCTGCCAAACGTGAGAAGTAAAATGTGCATCCCTTTCTGAAACAATGGAGTGTGGAACTACATGAAGACATACAATCTCTTAGATGTACAACCTTCTCAGCTCATCTACACTGAAGGTCTTCTTGATTGGAAATAAGTGAGAAACCTTCGTGAGTCTTTCAATGACAACCCAAAATGCATCATTCCCTCGAGGTGATCTTGGTAAACCTATCACGAAGTCCATCACAACATCATTCCACTTCCACTCAAGAATGAGTAACTACTGCAAAATCCCTACTGGTTGCTGATGCTCCGCCTTCACCTGCTGACAAGTGGAACACCTCATGAAAAACCCAACAACATCTCTCTTCATACCTGAACACCAATACTGATGGTGTAGATCATGATACATCTTGGTGACACCAGGATGAACTGCCCAAACTGAGGAATGAAAGTCCTACATCAGCTCCTCACGTATGTCTGCTAACACCCATACACGCTCATGAAAGCACAAGATCTCATCCTCACCCATGGTTCATCCAAAAATAGGGTCCCCTCCCGACACACTCCCATAGGACTAGGACTTCAACATATGATAGATGCCTTATTCACACTCGATCAAGTAGAGTAGAGGTAATATCTAGAGAAGAAAGAAACATCTGCCCTAGTTTGTCATGAACCTCCAAATGCATGTCAAAGAACAAAGCCATAAACTGCCACTCACTGCTAACCTCTTGAACTGCCTGTATTTGATTCCTCTAGCTCAATGCATCATCCACTACATTGCCTTTCCCAGGCATATAGGCAAGCTACAAGTCAAAGGACTGAAGGTACTCAACCCTCCTTCATTGTCTCAAATTCAAATCACGCTGGGTAAAAATGTACTTGAGATTTTTGTGGTCAGTGAAAATCACAAAATGCTCTCCCAAAAGATAATGTATCCAACAACGTAGAGCATGAACAACTGCAGCCAAATCCAGATCGTGCGTCGGGTAATTCCTCTCATGTGGCCTCAACTACTAAGACCCGTACGCAACGACTCCTTCCCTCTGTATAAGCACTACTACCAGCCCGATACCTAATGCTTCATAGTAAACTATATAACTCTTTCCCAACTCTGGAAAAACTAGTATGGGTACTGAAGTCAACCTCCCTTTCAGCTCTTGAAAAGCTGACTTGCAAGAATATGACCAAAAGTACTTCACAACGTTCTTAGCCAGGCCCGTTAGTGGAGCTGATAAGCGCGAAAGGTCCTGTATAAAACATCTGTAGTATCCAGCCATCCCTAGAAAACTTTGTACCTCAAAGATGTTCTTCAGATTCTCTCAGGAAACTACTGCTCTCACTTTCTCTGGGTCTACTGATACTCCTTTCTTTGAGATAACATGACCCAAGAAGTGAATCTAGTCCATCCAAAAGTGTCATCTTGAGAGCTTATCATATAAATAGTGCTCTCTCAGTGTACTCAAAATGATCTCAAGATGTGTGACATGGTCATGTTGAGTGTGAGAGTACACCAAGATATCATCTAAGAAAACTAACACAAAAGAATCCAAGTATGGATGGAACACTCGGTTCATCAATTCCATGAAAACTACATGTTCATTCATTAGACCGAACGACATAACCATATACTCGTATAGACCATACCTATTCAGAAAGGCTGTAAGAGGTATATCAGATGGTCTAACATGCAACTAATGGTAACCGGATATCAAGTTAATCTTTAAGAACACCCAAGCTCCTCAAAGCTGATTAAAGAGACAATAAATCCTCCAAAAGGGATATCAGTTCGTGACCATCAAATGGTTCAACTTCCAATAATACACACAAAGTCTGAGGGTACCATCTTCCTTCTTCACAAACAGGACAAACAAACCCCAAGGAGAAGTATTGGGTCAGATGAAAAACTTTGCCTACAACTCCTCTAACTACTTCTTGAGCTCATGTAACTCTGGTGTAGCCATCCTATCAGGAGGAATGGACACCAGTGCCGCTCCTGGAACAAGATCAATAGAAAATTCTTCCACTCTCTATGGAGAAAAACCTGAAAAGTCCTCTGGAAATAAATCCCTGAAATGATTGACCGTTGGAGGAAAGTGTAACTGTGAAGTCCCCTGGTCATCCAGATATAGACTAGAAATATGGGTTGTAACTCCTCCCAACCCATGATGCTCATGTCCTTCTTTGCTCACTTGGACATTCCATTCTCCCTTGTGTAATAGAAAATTTCCCTTTGGTGAAGTAAAACTCACCTTACGATGATAGAAGTCGACAACATCCTGGTAGGGAACCAACTGGTCCATCTTGAGAATGACATCATTATAAGAACCTGGCCTTATTACATTACATAATCTTAATTTTTGACAAGAAATCACTTCCTTTTACATTGAGTATCTTTTCAAGTTTAGAGATTTAGAGAATCGGGACATAATACATTCATAACCTTACACATTGTTACAGATTGGATACCATAAAAACAATTTCAATTTTTTTAAAATATAAAAAATTGAAGCTTAAAACATGATTTCTTTGACAATTATTAAAACATTTAACTTGGCTTCCTTCTTTGTCTTACACATCCTTATGACTTGTGAAAATCATTTAAAAAAAACTTGGGATGAGCACAAAAAGATCAGTAAGGGATGTAAAAGAAGGAAAGATCACATTAGTCCATGAATACTTGTAATGTATGAAAACATTTTCAAAAGACATGCTTGTCACCCATATATACTTACTTTGTGAAACATGAGATTTACACAAGATCCAAACAAAATATGAGAACATAAATATATTCATAAAGGTATATTGGGGTGTCACGACCCGTCCTTGGGGCCCGTGCCGTGACTACCCCAAGCTCGCCTTCCATAGGCCAGGGGCTGGCGACTAGCACCAAGGCGTAAATCCTGGTAAAAAGGGAAGGCATTGCCTTGTAAAGTAAACAAGTACCACAGGGTAAGCAAGCGGAAAAGTAAACACTAAGTAAAAATAGAGCACAAATGAAAGTGCGGAAAAGTAAAAGGGGCCGGAAATACAAGCCCAACTGTAAAGTACAACTCGAAAGGGAAAACAACAACTGAAAAGTAAATCCGCTACACCGAGCTGTCCACTGGAGATCCCACCTGAAGGGTGGGTACAGATAGCTCCACTGCTCCTCGGGTCCCGCCGTCTGCTCAGAGTACGTCCCGCCCAGTGGTCCACCTACAAGTACCGTCCTGCTCTGCACGCCTCAACCACGATCAACGTTGTCCGTCATCTGCAACCAACACAACGTAGTGCGGGCATAGCCCGTGCAGGGGTGAGTATAAGCTACTCAGTAGGGACCCCGAGACCCCCGAAGGTCTCCCAAAATCCACATAGGATAAACCACAAAGGAAAGATACAATCACGAAGTAACAACCGACACTGCTTAGGTATATGCCCATACATATACCTAAGTCATCAATTCCAATACGCTCCAACCTCCGAGCCCAAGTACAACTCAGTCCACACAGGAAAGTATACGTATTCCACACAGGAAAGCAAAACGTAGTCCACACAGGATAGCACAACACAATCCATACAGGAAAGCAACAGGATTCAGCTCACACAGGTATACTTCTTCGAAAGACGATAGAGATGATCACTGATCCATCTAAGTCGTCAGACCCACAAAGGATCGATAGGTACAAACCCCCACAAAGACCCACAAAGGATCGGACCCACACAGGATCTGTAGGCGCTGGTTCACACAGGACCGCTGAGCGCTGACCCACACAGGATCGGACCCACACAGGATTGGTAGCACTGATCCACACAGGATTGCTGAGTGCTGTAGTCGTCGTCGTCGAATCCACTGAGGATCTCTGCACAGCCGTCGTCGCAGTCACAGTAGCAGTCGCAGCCAGCTCTAGGGTTCCCGCACACAGCAAGCTCGTTCGGGAGGGTCCGCTCCACAAGCCGAGAGGCTGATACATCAACTGTCACACAGTCCAGAGTTGATGTATCGAAAAGTTCCGTATCGTCAACAGGAACTCAACGCAACAGACGACGCATCAATCGGATGCCCGGTCTGAGAGTTATTGGCTTTTTCGTACCAGGGGCCCGGTTGTTTTTTAAGGCAAAACCAACCCGACCGTACTCCACCTGCGTCCAAACCTCGGGCGAATTATTCCAAAAGATCCGTCTCACTAAGAGGAACTCAACAAAGCTGACGGTACGTCAATCAGACGTCCGTAGCTCAAGATATGAGCGTTTCCGCTCCGAGGGCCCGGTTGGTTTTGTGTACGAACCAACCCGGCCGAACTAAAAGTAATCCTAAACCTTGAGTGCGATATACCAAAACGACCGTCTCGATCCAAGGATCGCATCGTCGTTGACAGCGCGTCGTTTGGAGGTCCGTAGCCCGAGTTATGGGCATTTGAACCTAAACAGCTCGGTATCGGGGGTGTCGGGCCCGGGCCGACCCGGCCCGAGACACCCCGGCTGGCCCGAACCGGGTCGACCCGCCCCGGACAGGGTCGGCCCGGTCCGGCCCGGCGCGGCCTGGCGGACCGGCCAGGCGCCGGTCCGGCTCAAGGCAGCACGGTGGGCGCGCTGCCAGCTCGGCCTTCGGCCGAGCTGATTGAGAAACGGGGGGGCGCCTGCCCCCCTTTGTGAAACCGCGGCCCCCCCCTCATTATGGGGGGCCGTTATGTGTTGGCCGGGGGAATTTAATTCCCCCGGCTTCCCCATTTCCATCCGGCCCAACCTGGCCAACCGGCTCCTCCTCAACGGGACCGGCAAGGGCCGGTCCCCTTCCGGCTTCCGACACCGGCGGCCCGGCTGGCCGGCGGTCACCTTGTTCCGCCGCGGCCCGGAACCGGCCGCGGCCTATTCCATCCGGCGCGGTGCGACGACACCGCTCCCCTCCACCACGGCCCCGCTCCGGCCGCGGCGCCTTCGACTTCCTTCGACGCGACGCGACGGCGTCGCGTTCTTGGATTTCTTTCCACGGCGCGACGCGACGACGCCGCACAATACTTGCCGTAGGATACCCCCATGGTGCGACGGCACCACGCCATCTCGTTCCACCCGTAAGAAACAATCATGAACAAAGGAGGGAGGTTCGGCCGTGTTTGTGCGGTCCGACCCCCTCTTGTTAAATGATAGCATTTATTTGATTATCCACGAAGTTCGACATGCTAGAATCAAGAACGGAATAATTAAATAAATAGAAAAATTCCCCTACCTCGGTTTCAAGAGCGGAGCACGCCAACAAGCCGCGGAAGACAAGCGTCGCGGATGTCGGACGTCGCAATAATCGAACGTCGATTCCGTCGACATCAAGGTGCGTCCGAAGAGGTATCGTCGCTGGAGAAGCTTCGTAAGCTGACGAAGAAAGTCCGAGGAGGAAGCGGCGTCTCCTTTCGTTGACACGGGAAGAAGATCGTAAGAAGCGACGTCGTCGATCTTCGGAAACACACTGGCTGTGAAGAAGAGAAGAGACAACACGTCTTTCTCTTCTTATGGTGACGACGTTCTTCGTCGGAGCCTAAGTGTTCTTCGTGTTCTTCATCGTGGTTGAAGAAGATGAAGAATGCTTCCCAAATTCTCTCAAGGTGGCAAGAGAAAAATAACCAAAATAAAATAAGCTTAAGCCTTATTTTATTTACACAACTTCACCTCTTTGAATTTCAAAAGTTTGAAAAACAATAACTCATCTCAATTAAAACTCAAGTTGTCAAAATTAAATTGAGTGGAGTTATTGGGAGTTTAAAGGGGAGTTGAGGAGTTAGGGTTCGTGTGGGCCCCACCACACTTAATCCTATCAAGGGAGGTTAAGTGGATGTGGGTCCCACCTCTAACTCCCTTTGGGAGGATAAAACCAACATGGTTTAAAATAAATTGTGTTTCCACAATTTATTTAACTTCATTTAAATTCCCCCAAAACTAACTCTCAACCCGCATAAAACGCAACCTCGGAAAACGTATCCTTAAGCGAATATCGGCGCTGCGAGTTCATCGGTTCCCTCAGAATTCGATTCCGGGCACCGGTTCAAAAGTTAGAAATTCCTGCTCATTCGTTCACTGAACGTACCCAAGCCAAACTTCAGAAATTAATTCCGGGCACACCGGGCCTCGGAATCAGGTGCCTTCAGAAACCGCGCTCTTGTAAAATTCTAAAGAAAATTAAGAAAAAATTTCCCTTGAATTTTACGGGTCTTTACATTACTCCCACCTCAGGGATTTACGTCCCCGTAAAGATACATCAAAACTAGGGAAACAAATGAGGGTACTAAGCACGCATCTGAGCCTCCCGCTCCTAAGTGCTCTCCTGGAGATTCCCGTGCTGCCATATGATGCTCACAAGAGGAATCGACCGTCCACGTAGGACCCACTCCTGTCGATCCTCGATCTCCACCGGGACCTCCGTAAAAGTCGCCCCATCGTCAACATCAAGCTCCCCATGGTCAATGATGTGTGTCGGGTCGTGCACGTATCTCCTCAGTTGAGACACGTGGAAGACGTCGTGCACCCGGTGCAACTGAGGTGGTAGAGCCAGGCGATAAGCCACCTCGCCAATCCTGCTGAGGAACTAGAAGGGTCCGATGAAGCGTGGATATAACTTGCCACCTCGGCCAAATCTCCGTATACCACGTCGAGGTGAGACCCGCAAGAAGACGCGGTCGCCATCCTCGAACTCTAGTGGCCTCTGTCTCCTATCATCGTATGACTTCTACCGGCTTTGAGCTGTCCTCATCCGCTCCTGGATGACCTGGACCTTTTCTGTCGTGGCCTGGACCATCTTCAGTCCCACAAGTGCTGACTCCCCAGGGTCTGTCCAGCACAAAAGAGATCTACAAGGTCGGCCGTACAACGCCTCGTACGGTTCCATCCCGATGGTGGAGTGGTAGCTGTTGTTGTACGCAAACTCCACCAAGGGTAGGTGGTCCTCCCAGCTACGACCAAAGTCGAGGACACATGCGCGAAGCATGTTTTCGAGAGTCTGAATGGTCCTCTCCGTCTGACCATCCGTCTGAGGGTGAAAGGCTGTGCTCAGATGTAGCTGCGTCCCGAACGCCTCCTGCAATCCCTTCCAAATCCTGGAAGTAAAGCGAGCATCTCGATCAGAGACAATAGATTATGGAACACCGTGAAGCTGTAAAATCTCCTGAACGTAGAGAAGTCCCAAGCTCTCCACTGAGCCCTGCTCTCTGATGGGTAATAAGTGAGCCGACTTGGTGAGTCGGTCGACAATCACCCAGATGGAGTCGTGACCTCTGGAAGTGCATGGAATTCCAGTCACGAAGTCCATAGATATGTCGTTCCACTTCCACTCCAGGACCTCCAAGGGCTGTACCAAGCCTGCTGGTACCTGGTGCTCTGCCTTCACCTGCTGGAAGGTGAGGCATCGAGAAACGAACTCTGCCACAACCTTCTTCATGCCCAGCCACCAGTGCTGTCGTCTGAGATCCTGGTACATCTTCGCCACTCCAGGATGTACCGCCAAAGGAGAAGTGTGAAACTCTCTTAGCACCTCCTCTCGCAAAGCAACTGGTACCATGGTACATCCTCTGAAAAGGATGTCGTGCTCTGCTCAAAAGGAGAAACCATCAGGTGATTGTTCTGAGGATATTTGTGCACGCCGTGTCTCACAGTCAGCGTCCCCACGCTGTGCCTCTCTGACCTGCTGTAGAAGAGGAGGTGTGACTGTGAGAGACTGAAGGAAGGCTGCTCCATCTCTATCCACGAAGGATATCTGCAAAGAGGCTAACTACTCCGTCGCCTCCTCAAGTAGCTGAATGCCCGTCCTTCTGCTAAGGGCATCGGCTACTAAGTTCCCCTTCCTAGGAGTATAGACTATCTCAAAGTCATAGTCCTGGAGAAACTCGAGCCATCGTCGCTGTCTCAGGTTCAGGTACTTCTGCGAGAAGATATACCTGAGACTCTGATGATCAGAAAAGACTGTAAAGCGCTCGCCCATCAGATAGTGTCTCCATGTCTTCAGAGCGAAGACCACTGCTGCTAACTCCAGGTCATGGGTAGCGTAGTTCTGCTCATGCGGCCTCAACTGACGTGATCTATAGGTGATAACTGCCCGCTCCTACATCAGAACACATCCGAGTCCGGTCCCTGATGCATCGCAGTAAACTACGTATCCAACTCCCTCCTCAGGAAACCTCAAGATAGGTGCACTGGTCAATCTCTGTCTCAGCTCCTGGAAGCTCTGCTGATATCTGTCTGACCACACGAAGGGTTTACCCTTCTTTTTCAAAGCTGTGAGTGGTGCCGCAACCCTAGATAAGTCTGGCATGAATCTCCGGTAGTATCCAGCTAGTCCCAAGAAACTCCGCACCTCCGTCACGCTCCCGGGTGGCTCCCAAGCTAACACTGCCTCGATCTTCGCAGGATCCACTGCAACTCCCGCCTTAGAGATGACGTGCCCCAAGAAGTGGACCTCACATATCCAGAACTGGCACTTCGAGAGCTTACCATAAAGCCGGTTCTCTCGGAGTGTGTCTAGTACAATCCGCAAGTGGTAGGCGTGCTCCTCCTCAGTCGACGAGTATATCAAAATGTCGTCGATGAAGACCACGACAAATCGATCGAGGTATGGCTGAAAGATTCTATTCATGAGGGCCATGAACACTGCTGGAGAATTGGTTACACCAAAAGGCATAACCAAAAACTCATAGTGGCCATACCGACATCTGAAGGCCGTCTTCTGCACGTCCTCGTCTCTAACTCTGAGCTGATGATAGCCTGACCTGAGGTCGATCTTCGAGAACCACCGTGCTCCCTTGAGATGATCAAAGAGGTCATCAATCCTCGGTAGCGGATACTTGTTCCTCACTTTCACCTGGTTCAGGCGACGATAATCGACACACAGTCGCAAGCTCCCGTCCGCCTTCTTGGAGAACAATATCGGGGAAGCCCAGGGTGAAACACTGGGTCGGATGAACCCCTTTCCTTGCAAGTCCTCCAACTGTACCCGTAGCTCTCGAAGCTCAGCGGGGGCCATCCAATATGATGGAGTCGATATCGGAGATGTCCCAGGGTACAGGTCAATATAAAATTCTACCTCTCTACGAGGAGGTAACCCTGGAACGTCGTCGGGAAAAACATCCACAAACTGATCCACCACTGTAGGAAAACCAGGACTCCGCACGTCAACTGCTCCTAGAATGAGGCTAGCCAACTGATGAGTGATGGGCTGTCCTCTCCTTCGCGGAAGTCCATCCTGTACTGCAAAGGCTCCCTTATCGCCGGTGAAGGTGAACCTGCTCCCGTCGGTGCGTACACATCGCACCTTGCGCCTAAAACAGTCAATCTGTGCATGGACTGTAGATAACCAATCCATTCCCAAGATGACGTCGTAAGGCCTCGATGCTGCTATAAGAAGATCCCAGCCGAAGCTCTCACCTCCTAGAGTAAGCTCACACTACCGGCACCAGTGCGTAATCGTCGAGTCTGCTCCCGTAGGAGTCTCTAGCCGTAAGGATCGAGCCAACGGATCTGTCGGAATCTCCGAACTCCGAACAAGGGCAGCGGCTATGAAAGAGTGACTCGCTCCTGTGTCTATAAGTACTGCAACAAGGGTGGAATAGACACAGATAGTACCTCAAATCATCTCGGGCGCGCCGTGGTCGTAGGCCTCTACTGCCTGGAGCTGTACCTGTCTCTGCCCGCCAGCTCCCTATGGTCGGGGTGGACCTCCTGGTGGTGGTGGTGGTAGAGTCTCAAAGCGTCGCCCACCACCTGCTGCTCGACCAGCTCCTCTGCCTCGTCCGCCTCCTCCCTGCGGACCACCACGGTTGACCCTATGCCTCTGCCTCGGTGGTCCCTCAACCGTCTGCTTCTCCTCGGCACGACGGGTCGGGCAGTCACGAGCCATGTGGCCCTACCCGCCACACGAGTAGCACTGTCTGCCTCTCGAAAGACTGGCTCCGCGCTGTGTGCCCCGCACAGCTGAGCCAGTGTCCTGAGGTCGTCCGCCTGAGGGTCTAGTCTGCCTGGACCCCTGAGTCATCCGTCGACTGCCTGCTGCAGAAGACTCTGCTACGTGCCGCCCTGCGGTGGGTCTCGGCACTGGTGTAGACTCAGCAAGAAAGCTCTCGATCAAAAGGGCCCGCTCCAGTACTCCCGTCTGAGTCGGTATTCTGAGGGAGATCAGCGATGCCCTGATCTCGTGTCTCAAACCCTGATCGAAGGTCCGGGCCCAGAAGAATGGGTCCCGTACCATGTCGGTCGAGTAGCGCGAGAGATCGGTAAATCTCGCCGAGTACTGTGCGACCGTCATGCTGCCCTACCGCAGCTGAAGAAGCTCCTGAATGCGCACCACACGGAGGGTGGCTAGGACGAACTCCGAGAGAAAGAGGCTCTCAAAGTCCGTCCAAAGTAGAGATGCCTCATCGTGCACCTGGAGCATCAAGCTCCACCATCGTCCTGCTGCTGCGTGCAGTAGGCTCGCCGCGAGGATCACCATGAGGTCTGCTGGTGTCCTCACTAGCCTGAAAACTCGTACGACTGCCTCCAGCCAGTCCTCGGCTGCCTGGGGGTCTGTCTCTCCACGAAACCTGGGCGGTCGCTGACGCTGAAACTCATGCAGTGCGCTGAGGTGACGTGCATCATCAGCGGATGGTGGTGGAAGTATCGGTGGCTCGGCGGGTAGTGCTACCGCCGGTGCCACTGCTGACAAAGGGCCCTGCACCGAGGCCTCGTCGCTCGGTGGGCTGTCGTCACGCTCGAATCTCGGAACCCTAGCTGGCTGCCGTTGTGGGGCCATCCTGAAAAGGAAACAGGTGCGCCACGGTCAGAACAGTATACCTGGTGAGCTGATACAAAGTAATCACAAAGAAAACGTGAAACACACACACGCAATCAATGCTTTTGTGCATTAAGTCGGAAATCAGAAGTTAGGGTCCTAGTGTAAGGATACGTCGGCCGCCGCACCAACACTGGACTCCTTGGACTGATAACCACACTCAATACACTAAACATTATTGCTTCACATAGAAAAGATCAGAGTTCGCGGTAGAACCGAACTCCTCTGATACCAATTTGTCACGACCCGTCCTCGGGGCCCGTGCCGTGACTACCCTAAGCCCACCTTCCATAGGCCAGGGGCTGGCGACTAGCACCAAGGCGTAAATCCCGGTAAAAAGGGAAGGTATTTCCTTGTAAAGTAAACAAGTACCACAGAGTAAGCAAGAGGAAAAGTAAACACTAAGTAAAAACAGAGTACAACTGAAAGTGTGGAAAAGTAAAAGGGGCCGGAAATACAATCCCAACTATAAAGTACAACTCGAAAGGGAAAAAACAACTGAAAAGTAAAGCCGCTACACCGAGCTGTCCACTGGAGATCCCACCTGAAGGGTGGGTACAGATAGCTCCACTGCTCCTCGGGTCCCGCCGTCCGCTCCGAGTACGTCCCGCCCAGTGGTCCACCTCCAGGTACCGTCCTGCTCTGCACGCCTCAACCACGATCAACGCTGTCCGTCGTCTGCAACCAACACAACGTAGTGCGGGCATAGCCTGTGCAGGGGTGAGTATAAGCTACTCAGTAGGGACCCCGAGACCCCCGAAGGTCTCCCAAAATCCACATAGGATAAAACACAAAGGAAAGATACAATCACGAAGTAACGACCACCACTGCTTAGGTATATGCCCATACATATACCTAAGTCATCAATTCCAATATGCTCCAACCTCCGAGCCCAAGTACAACTCAGTCCACACAGGAAAGTATACGTATTCCACACAGGAAAGCAAAACGTAGTCCACACAGGATAGCACAACACAATCCACACAGGAAAGCAACAGGATTCAGCTCACACAGGTATACTTCTTCGAAAGATGATAGAGATGATCAATGATCCATCTAAGTCGTCAGACCCACAAAGGATCGATAGGTACTAACCCCCGCAAAGACCCACACAGGATCGGACCCACACAGGATCTGTAGGCGCTGGTTCACACAGGACCGCTGAGCGCTGACCCACACAGGATCGGACCCACACAGGATCGGTAGCACTGATACACACAGGATTGCTGAGTGCTTTAGTCGTCGTCGTCGAATCCACTGAGGATCTCTGCACAGCCGTCGTCGCAGTCACAATAGCAGTCGTAGCCAGCTCTAGGGTTCCCGCACACAGCAAGCTCGTTCGGGAGGGTCCGCTCCACGAGCCGAGAGGCTGATACATCAACTGTCACACAGTCCAGAGTTGATGTATCCAAAAGTTCTGTATCGTCAACAGGAACTCAACGCAACAGACGGCGCGTCAATCGGACGCCCGGTCTGAGAGTTATTGGCTTTTTCGTACCAGGGGCCCGGTTGGTTTTTAAGGAAAAACCAACCCGACCGTACTCCACCTGCGTCCAAACCTCGGGAGGAGTATGCCAAAAGATCCTTCTCACTAAGAGGAACTCAACAAAGCTGACGGCACATCAATCGGACGTCCGTAGCTCAAGATATGAGCGTTTCCGCTCCGAGGGCCCGATTGGTTTCGTGTACGAACCAACCCGGACGAACTCAAAGTAATCCGAAACCTTGAGTGCGATATATTTAAACGACCGTCTCGATCCAAGGATCGCATCGCCGCTGACGGCGCGTCGTTTGGAGGTCCGTAGCCCGAGTTATGGGCATTTGAACCTAAACAGCTCGCTATCGGGGGTTTCGGGCCCGGGCCGACCCGGCCCGAGACCCCCCCGACTGGCCCGAACCAGGTCGACCCGACCCGGACAGGGTCGGCCCGGCCCGGCACAGCCCGGCGCGGCTGGGCGCGGCCCGGCCCGGCTCAAGGCAGCACGCTGGGCGCGCTGCCAGCTCGGCCTTCGGCCGAGCTGATTGAGAAACGGGGGGGGGGGGGGGGGGGGCGCCTGCCCCCCTTTGTGAAACCGCGGCCCCCCTCATTATGGGGGGCCGTTATGTGCTGGACGGGGGAATTTAATTCCCCCGAATTCCCCATTTCCGGCCGGCCCCACCTGACCGGCCGGCTCCTCCTCAATGGGACCGGCAAGGGCCGGTCCCCTTCCGGCTTCCGACACCGGCGGCCCGGCTGGCCGCCGGTCACCTTGTTTCGCCGCGGCCCGGAACCGGCCGCGGCCTATGCCGTCCGGCGCGGTGCGACGACACCGCTCCCCTCCGCCGCGGCCCCGCTCCGGCCGCGGCGCCTTCGACTTCCTTCGACGCGACGCGACGGCGTCGCGTTCTTGGATTTCTTTCCACGACGCGGCGTGACGACGCCACGCAATACTTGCCGTAGGATACCCGCGTGGTGCGATGACACCACGCCATCTCGTTCCACCCGTAAGAAACAATCATGAACAAAGGAGGGGGGTTCGGCCGTGTTTGTGCGGTCCGACCCCCTCTTGTTAAATGATAGCATTTATTTGATTATCCACAAAGTTCAACATGCTAGAATCAAGAACGGAATAATTAAATAAATAACAAAATTCCCCTACCTCGGTTTCAAGAGCGGAGCACGCCAACAAGCCGCGAAAGACAAGCGTCGCGGAGGTCGGGCGTCGTGGTAATCGAACGTCGATTCCGTTGACATCAAGGTGCGTCCGAAGAGGTATCGTCGCTGGAGAAGCTTCGTAAGCTGACGAAGAAAGTTCGAGGAGGAAGCGACATTTCCTTTCGTTGACACGGGAAGAAGATCTAAAGAAGCGGCGTCGTCGATCTTCGGAAACACACCGGCTGCAAAGAAGAGAATAAACAACACGTCTTTCTCTTCTTATGGTGACGACGTTCTTCGTCGGAGCCTAAGTGTTCTTCGTGTTCTTCGTCGTGGTTGAAGAAGATGAAGAATGCTTCCCAAATTCTCTCAAGGTGGCAAGAGAAAACTAACCAAAATAAAATAAGCTTAAGCCTTATTTTATTTACACAACTTCACCTCTTTGAATTTCAAATGTTTGAAAAACAATAACTCATCTCAATTAAAACTCAAGTTGTCAAAATTAAATTGAGTGGAGTTATTGGGAGTTTAAAGGGGAGTTGAGGAGTTAGGGTTCGTGTGGGCCCCACCACACTTAATCCTCTCAAGGGAGGTTAAGTGGATGTGGGTCCCACCTCTAACTCCCTTTGGGAGGATAAAACCAACATGGTTTAAAATAAATTGTGTTTCCACAATTTATTTAACTTCATTTAAATTCCCCCGAAACTAACTCTCAACCCGCATAAAACACAACCTCGGAAAAGATCTCCTTAAGCGAATATCGGCGCTGCAAGTTCATCGGTGCCCTCAGAATTCGATTCCGGGCACCGGTTCAAAAGTTAGAAATTCCCGCTCGTTCGTTCACTGAACGTACCCGAGCCAAACTTCAGAAATTAATTCCGGGCACACCGGGCCTCAGAATCATGTGCCGTCAGAAACCGTGCTCTTGTAAAATTCTAAAGAAAATTAAGAAAAAATTTCCCTTGAATTTTATGGGTCTTTACATGGGTTATTACTTACATAATCTTGTAACCCTCTTAACTATCTTATAATTTGTAACCCTCATGGGTACCTTACAATTTGTGTAACCATCGCAATTACACTTGGCGTAACCATACGGATGAACTCCAACTTACACATACCCAATACATTGGAGGGAAATATAGGTCCCACCATTAATCATAAATAATGCCTAAGAACCAGAACATAATCATACATCATGAATAATTACATAAAAACATTTCTTTTAAATTTTGTAAAATAGAATTTTAAAAGAGGATTTTAAAAGAAAAGTCCCTTATAAATATCATATAATTGAAGTGAGTCTTAATAGAGTAGATGGAATATGTATATACTCTATAAATAAACATAATTCAACATCGTATAATCAAAATTCATCACACAAAAAATTTAAATACCACATAAATAATGAAGAATAAGGGTAACCCAAAGGATGGAAATCAGGTTAAGAATTCTCTTACCTCGGGTTTATCTTACTTACAACTCATTTAAACCTCATGTATAATAGTTAAAAGAGTGTTATTAATATATTAACTAATCATATACATCTTTATAATACTTTATATGATCATTTAATTACATCATTTCACCCTTTAATTGTTAGCATTTTGTTCCTTGCACTGTTTTGGGTGAGTTCTTTACATGATTTTCATGATCGGTTCATGATGGATTGTTCTTTCGATTAGAAGTGAAACACCAGAATTGGAATGGATTAGTATTTAAATATTTCTAGAACCATAACTTATACCATTTATCGTTTTTAATTATTACTTGATGATGATTCATAAGTTAAAACATTAATGATGTTCGTTTAGATCATTTTAGCAGTTCTTTGATAATAACGACCTCATTTTGTTTTATAAATTAAAACCATGTGTGCAAAAGAATTATAGAAACATAAATGAGACATAATACATATATTATAACATGGTTCAACCATAAAAATGGTTTCATGATCATCCTTGAAATAATTAATGTATATTGAAATCACATCATCCACAATGTCGGTAATTCGACAAATCATAGACAATGTTTTTATTCCTTGAATAAGTGGGAGAGGAGAAGAATAATGATGATGAATTTGACATGAACATGAGAAAATCCAGAATATACATGATTTATGGATATTTCATTCCTCTTGGGTAAGAGGAGATGAGGAAATAATAAAAAAAGAAAGGAACTCAAAATAAAAGAATAGTTGAGAAATCTCTTATAAAAATTCAGCAACCTAACGTCTATGCAACAGGGTTTTAGAAAATATTAAAATGAGAGGGGACAAGGGTCACCCATACAAAAATGAATCATAATAAAAAATAGAGCAATAATAAGATGAAAATAAGAACATGGTATGGATTCTTCAATTCTATACCACATAAAAGAGAACTTGAATGAACAAAGAAAGAAGTTGAGAATTCTCTTACCTTGTAGAGTAACTCCCAAAACTTGAAGGTTGTGACCTTGGGGGCTTGAGGAAACCTTGGGAGGACTACTAGGGAGGTAAGGATGCCAGATATTCATTGAGGAAGAATTGGAAATGGATTTAATGAATGAATGAGTTGGTATTTATAGCAAAAGTGAGGGAATATTTTAATAATTTCCTAGGGACACCTCATTAGTGGTATTTACAAAACCATGGGCTTGCCCATGGTATTTTCCCATGGTATTATTCACTTGGGAAACCCCAAATATTATTTAACTGTACAAAATTATACCAGATTTTTTACATCATTATTACATCATTAGTGATGTCATTAACACACCGAAACTCAAAACTGTATTTTTACTATTCACCAAAAAATCAACTGTTTTAGAAAAATCTCAAAAATTCACCCTAACCATTTTTCGACGTGTAGAATTAAAAAATGAAATAAATTTTTTGAAAATAATTTTCTATATATTATTAATTTAAATTTTAAATAAATCAAAAATTAATAATTTAAAAACTATAACTGATTTTATATCACATTGAAAAATTAACCAAGATGTCATTATCTTAAAGAATTAATAAAATAAAATAATAACACAATTTAATATTCATTAGGGTAATATTACTATTCATATTACTATTCATAAGGGTATGTTACTATTCACCAAAAAAACAAGTTGGTTCAATTAGACTCCAAATGACATACTAAACACAATTGTAGATGACCGTTTTTCGAAATTCAAAACATAGAAATGAGAAAATTATTTTTAAAGGCTAGTTATAAATATCTACTTAAAACAATGTTTCATGCATTTCCATTTATTTTTAGAAAACATTGGGGTGTTACATTATCCCCACTTTCTGAAAATTGCATCCTCGCAATTTTATTTACTTATTAAACAAGTGAGGGTACATTTCTCTTATAGCATTTTCAGACTCCCATGTTGCTTCTTCTACCATGTGGTTTCTCCAAAAAACCTTTACCTGGTGGATTACCTTATTTTTCAATACCTATTTCCTTTGATCAAGGATCTGAACTGGTTTCTCTTCATAATAAAGGTTCTCTTCAAGCTAAACTGATTTTGGGATCAAGACATGTGATGAATCTAACACATACTTCCTCAACATCGAAACATGAAAAACATTGTGTACCTGAGACAAACTCAGAGGCAAATCTACTCAGTATGCAACTGTTCCAACTTTCTCTAGGATTTAAAATGGACCGATGAACCACAGACTTTGCTTCCCTTTCTTACCGAAATGCATCACACTTTTACAAGAAGAGATTTTAATAAAAACATGGTCACCTAACTCGAAAGAGAAGTCTTTCCTTATATCATCTGCATAACTTTTTTGCCTACTCTGACCCATCCTCATGTGTTGCTGGATCATATTCACTTTTCAACCACTTCTTCTACTAATTCTGGCCCCATCAAATTTCTTCCACTGAATTCATCCTAAAACACTGAAGTCCGACACCGCTTCCCATACAGTGCCTCAAAAGGTGCCATCTATATATTAGAATGAAAAATGTTATTATAAGAAAACTCAACTAAAGAAATATGTTGATCCCAACTTCCCTGGTAGTCCATTGAACAAGCTCGAAGCATATACTCCAAAGTCTGAATCATTCGTTCTGACTGCCCATCTGATTGATAATGAAAATCTGTATTGAAATTTAATTCTATCCCCAATGACTTCTGAAGTCCCTTCCAAAAGTTAGAAGTGAACCTGAGATCCCGACCAGATACAATGGAAAGAGGAACTCCATGTATCCTGACAATCTCTTTGAGGTACAATCGAGAAAGATGATCCAAAGACATTGTATCTCGAATAGAAAGAAAATGTGCAGATTTTTTCAGCTGATCAACAATAACCCAAATCGCATTATTACTTAGAGAAGTATTTGGTAGTCCCACCAAAAATTCCATGGATACATTCTCCTATTTCCACTTTGGCACTGGAAAAGGCTGAAGCATCTCCTTCGATAACTGCCACTCTGCCTTAACCTGTTGACATGTCAATCATTTCACAGTAAAATTAGTAACATGTCTTTTCATTCCATCCCACCAATAATACTTCCGAAGGTCTCTATACATCTTAGTACAACTAGGATGAACTGAAAATAGAGAACTATGAGCTTCACACAACAAGTATTTCTTCATCTGGGAATGACAAGGCACACACAACCTTTTTCCAAATCTTAAAACACAATCTTTATCAAGATTAAATTCTAGAAATCTATCCATTTTAACTAATTCTACCTTTTTCTATAGCACATAGTCTTCCTTCTGCACTTTCTTAATTCTATCTGATAATGATGACTACACTAAAACTTGAGACAAAACAGATGTATTACCTGCACCAATAACTTCTAATTCAAAATTCATCAAATCATTAATCCAGGGATCATTTTCTAAATGCAACATGGTTAATGATGCATGATGTTTTCAACTCAAGGCATCCACCACTTTGTTTGCTTATCCTGGATGGTAATTGATCGTGCAATCATAATCCTTTATCAATTCAAGACATCTTCTATGCCTCATGTTTAATTCCTTATGAGTGAATATATACTTCAGACTTTTATGGTTAGAATATATTTTACATTTGGCTCCATATAAATGATTCCTCCAAATTTTAAAATCAAAAACCATAGCTTCCAATTACAAATCATGTGTGGGATAATTTAAATCATGAGGTTTAAGTTTTCTTGAAGCATAAGAAATTATCTGATCATTCTGCATCAAAACAAAACCAAGTCCCTTCAAAGAAGCATAACTGTAGATAACAAACTCACCATTTAGCGAAGGTAAGGCCAAAACTAGAGCATTCACCAATCTCTTCTTCAGTTCCTGAAAACAAACATCAAATTATTCTGTCCAAATAAATTTAACCCCTTTTCGTGTTAACTTAGTTATTAGGCTAGATAACCGTGCAAAGTTCTTAACAAACTGTTAGTAATAACCCGCTAAACCAAGAAAAATACGAATCTCTATAACATTTGTGGGTCTTGGCCATTCATCAACCACTTTTGTTTTGGAAGGATCAACTGTTATTATATACTTATTTACAATGTGGCCAAGAAAATAAATCTGTTGCAACAAAAAATCAAACTTTCTGAATTTTCCATATAGTTTCTTTTCTTTTAAGGTTTGTAAAACAACCCTTAGATGTTTTTCATACTCTTATTTATTTTTAGAAAATAAAAGAATGTCATTAATAAACACAACTACAAAATTATCCAATAACTCATGAAATACTCTATTCATAAGATTCATTAATACAACAGGTGAATTAGTTAACCAAAATGGCATAACAAAAAATTCATAATGGCCATATCTAGTATGACAGGTTTTTTTCGCGATGTCATCTTCCTTCACCTTCAGTTGATGGTATCCGGATCTCAAGTCAATATTGGAAAAGTACTGAGCTCCCTAAAGCTGATCAAACAAGTTATCAATATGTGGAAAATGATACTTTTTTTAACAGTGATGTTATTCAAAGCTCTATAATCAATGCAATGTCTCATGGAACCATCTTTCTTTTTAACAAAAAAAATAGGATCACCCCATGGTGAAGTTCTAGGATGAATAAAGCCTTTATTAAGAAAATCCTACAACTGATTTTTAAATTCAAGAAGTTCTATTTAATCCATACAATAAGGGGGTTTTGAAATTGGCTTAACATCAGGAATTAAGTCAATTGTGAATTCAAATTCCCGATTAGGTATGACACCAGGTAACTCATCAGGAAAAACATCAAGGTATTCATTTAACACTGGCACATCATTAATCTGAATAGTTCCCTTGTTTTCAACAATATGAGAAAGATAACTTTCATTTACATATTTCAATAGTTTCTCATCTTCCTGATATGTTATCAATTGTATGGGTTCTTTATTTTATACAAACTGAAACTCTTTCTGAAAAACAACTTATTTATCTCTATATTCAATCTTTGCATGATAAATAGAAATCCAATCCATTCCCATAATAACATCAAACTCGACTAAGAGTAAAACAACAAAGTTTTCAAGTAAGTATTTCCACAAACCATAATAAAAAGATTATTATAATTCCTCTTTTCTATAATATTATCTCCTAGTGTTTTAACAACAAGTTACGGTCTCATTTCTTGAGGTGATATTTCCAATTTACCAGAAAATTTCTCAGAAATGAAGGAATGTGTAGACCCCATATCGAACAAAGCTTTAGAAAAATCTGAGTAAACGAATAGAGTACCTGATACCACTTCATTGGATGGACCAAAATCTATTGAAGTAGTCTCAAAGGATCTCACTAAACCTTTATACTTATAGTCTGACTTCTTTTCATCATTTAGATCTCTCTTTGGGCAGACATTTGCATAATGACCCATCACACCACATTCAAAACACTTAACAGTTTTCTTATCAGGATTAGTATTAGGATCATTTTCATTACAATTTCAGACCATATGTCCAAACTTACCACATTTAAAACACTTCCTGGTTTTTCTAATACATTCCCCAGGGTTCTTCTTACCACACTTTTCACAAACTAGAAACTGGATTTTCTTACCATCAAATTTCTTTTATTGATTCTTACGCATCAATTTCCATATAGACCTCTTCTTCTCCTTGTTTCCAAAATTAAAGTGATCATTATCAAACTCCATCTCTACCCTCTCATCACATTAGAAAAGTTTTTCATAACATTTTAATTCATAGGAGGCCAATTCCCTTTGATACCTTGGCTTCAGTCTTGAGTAAAAGCGGTTGATTTTTATATCAAGATCCAGAATAAGATTTGGAGCATACCTCTCCAGTCGGGTGAAGTTCTCTTCATACACAGCCACTGAATCTTCCTCCTTTTGATTCAATTCAAAGAATTTCTTCTACATCCTAAGTCACACCACCTTAGGAAAATATTTTTCAAGGAAAAGACTTTTAAATTCATCCCATTCTAAGGCATGAATATTCTTTCTATCCTTGATATTATTTACCATTGAACACCACTGATTAGCTTCACCTTAAAAATGATAAATGGAAAGACTTACCTTTTTATTATATGAATATCCCATAACATCAAATATCTTTTCAAGGGATTTAATCCATCCTTCATCCACTACTGGGTCAGAAGATCCATTGAAAGTAGGAGGGTGTTGTATCATAAAATGTTCCACTATTTTCATGTTCTGTTGTAATATATCTGGTTGTTCTCTTACATGGATTCCAAAACCATTTATTTCTTGCATTAGATGATCCATTACTATCACAAACTACTCGGTTTCAATCCTTACCATTCTGGGTTGTAGATTCAGAAGGATGTCGTTCTGTCGGTGCCTTTCTTATTCAGCTTCCCTATTTATTCTGCGAACAACCATTTAGAAGAAGCAACATTTTAATATTTAAATTATATAACATTTCAAATTAATAATAGAGTAAAAATTATTTATGGTATTATTTTAACATCATCCTAACCCCTAAAGTTATCTAAACCATCCTCTGATACCAACTATAAGGACCCGAACTTATTACATTACATAATCGTGATTTTTGACAAGAAATCACTTCCTTTTACATTGAGGATCTTTTCAAGTTTAAAGATTTATAGAATTGGGACATAATACATTCATAACCTTACACATTGTTATAGAGTGGATAACATAAAAACAATTTCCATTTTTTTTCAAAATATAAAACATTAAAGCTTAAAACATGATTTCTTTGAAAATTCTTAAAACATTTAACTTGGATTCCTTATTTGTCTTAAACATCATTATGACCTATGAAAATAATTTTAAAAAAACTTGGTATGATCAATAAAAGCTCAGTAAGGGATGTAAAAGAAGGAAAGATCACATTAGTCCATGAATACTTGTAACGTATGAAAACATTTTCAAGAGACATGATTGTCACCCATATATACTTAATTTGTGAAACATGAGATTTACACAAGATCCACAAAAAATATGATAACATAAATATAATTATAAAGGTATCTTGGGGTATTACTTACATAATCTTGTGACCCTCTTAACTACCTTATAATTTGTAACCCTCACGACTACCTTACAATTTGTGTAACCATCGCAGTTACACTTGGAGTAACCATACGGCTGGAATCCAAATTACACATAACCAATGAATTGGAGGGAAATATAGGTCCCACCAATTATCATAAACAATGTCCAAGAACCATAACATAATCATACATCATGGATAATTATATAAAAACATTTATTTTGAATTTTGTAAAATAGAATTTTAAAAGAGGATTTCAAAAGAAAAGTCCCTTATAAATATCATATAATTGAAGTGAGACTTAATAGAGTGGATGGAATATCTATATACTCTATAAATACACATAATTAAACATAGAATAATTATAATTTTTCACACAAACAATTTAAATACCACATAAATAATGAAGAATAATGTTAACCCAAAGGATGAAAATCGGGTTAAGAATTCCCTTACCTTGGGTTTGTCTTACTTCCAACTCATTTAAAACTCCTGTATTATAGTTAAAAAAGTGTTATTAATATATTAAAGAATCATATAAATCTTTATAATACCTTATATTATCATTTAATTACATCATTTAACCCTTTAATTATTAGTATTTTGTTCCTTGCACTATTTTTGGGTGAGTTCTTTACATGATTTTCATGATCGGTTCATAATGGATTGTTCTTGTCAATTGGAAGTGAAACGCCAGAATTGGAATGGAGTCATACTTACATATTTCCAGAACCATAACTAATACCATTTATCATTTTTAATTCTTACATGACGATGATTCATAAGTTAAACCATTAATGATGTTCGTTTAGATCATTTTAGCGGTTCTTTGATAATAATGACCTCATTTTGTTTTATAAATTAAAACCATGTGTAAAAAATAATTCTAGAACCATGAATGAGAAATAATACACATATTATAACCTGGTTCAACCATAAAAATGGTTTCATGACCATCCTTGAAATAATTAATGTAAATTGAAATCACATCGTCCACGATGTTGGTAATTCGACACATCACGGACAATGTTTTTAATCCTTGAATAAGTGGGAGAGGAGAAGAATAATGATGATTAATTTTCCACAAACATGAGAAAATAAAGAATATACATTATTTATGGATATTTCATGCCTCTTGGATAAGATTATATGAGTAAATAATAATAAAATAAAGGAACAAAAAATAAAAGAATAGTTGAGAAATCCCTTAAAAAAATTTGGCAGCCTAACGACTATACAACAGGGTTTTAGAAAACATTAAAATGATAGGGGAAAAGGGTCACCCATATTGAAATGAATAATAATAAAAAATAGATAAATAATAAGATGAAAATAAGAACATGGTATGGATTCTTGAATTCTATACCACATAAAAGAGAACTTTAATGGAAAAATAAAGAAGTTGATAATTCTATTACCTTGTAGAGTAACTCCCAAAACTTAAAAGTTGGGACCTTGGGGGATTGAGGAAACCTTAGGAGGAATAATAGGGAGGTAATGAGGCCAGATATTTGTTGAGAAAGAATTGGGAAGGAATTTAATGAAGGAATGGGATGGTATTTATAGAAAAAGTGAGGGAATATTTTAATAATTTCCAAGGGACACCTCATTAAGGGTATTTACAAAACCATGGGCTTACCGATGGTATTTTCCCATGGTATTAGCCACTTGGTACACCTCGCATCTTATTTAACTATAAAAAAGTCGACCAGATTTATTACATCATTAATGATGTCATTAACACACTGAAACTCAAAACCGTATTTTTACTATTCACCCAAAAATCAACTATTTTAGAAAAATCCCAAAAATTTACCCTAACCATTTTTCAATGTGTATAATTAAATAATTAAATCCATTTTTTGAAAATAATTTTCTAAATATTATTAATTTAATTTTTATATAAAATCATACTTAATTCAAAAATTAATAATTTAAAAACTATAACTACTTTTATATCACATTGAAAAATTAACTAAGATGTCATTATCTTAAAGACTTAATAAAATAAAATAGTAACACAATTTACTATTCATTAGGATCATATTACTATTCATATTACTATTAATAAGGGTATGTTACTATTCATAAAAAAATAAGTTGGTTCAATTAAACTCCAAATGACATACTGAACACAATTGTAGATGACCGATTTTTGAAATTCAAAACATAGAAGTGGGAAAATTATTTATAAAGGATAGTTATAAATATCTACTTAAAACTATGTTTCAAGAATTTCCATTTATTTTTAGAAAACCTTGGGGTGTTACAATCATAGCCTGTCATCTCTAGGACAAAGAGGTCCTATAATAAGTGACACCCACCAAACTTAAGAGGGCACTCCTTGCACTAACGCACACTAGTCGTTCTTATCCCCAACGGAGTATCCAACATTAAGAAATTAGTAGGAGTAAAGATATAGAGTCCAAGTCTCTCCACAAGAAAAAAAGATATAAAACTATGGGAATCCCCTATATCAAAAAGTGGAGAAGATAAAACTAAGAAAACTAGGATCTTATCTCAAACTGAAGAGGGTCCGGGATCCTACTCCTATTGGGTCTGCTCCACTGCAAAAGTCTAGCCTGTACCACGACCCTGTGACCCTGCCTGATCACCTTGAGCTGATCCACCCTGTTTTCGGTGAAATCCCACCGACTGGCTACCATGGCCGCGACCTCCACCTCGGCCTGAGTGGCCGGAAGAACTCTAGTTCCTAGACTGATGAGAAACTGGTGGTCCTTCTCTTGAATGAGGAGTCATAGAAGAACCTCTATCACCAGCTTCTAGTGAAAAGAATTGACAGAAACCCTGAAGATGACCCATCTTATCGCAAGATCGGCACTCCAGTGGGTCTCTCGGGCAATGTGGCCTCATATTCCCACTCTCCCTACACTAGTAGCACACCACCTGGATACTAGAAGAAATATTACACATCCTTGGATCCCTGCATGTAGACTCCCTGCAGTGCTTACTACTGTTAGTAGGAGGGTTAACAACTCTGGATGCCGAGCCTCCCTGGCTCACAACTCCAGAATCCCTCAGATTTCACTATGTGATCAGCGTTTGGTTAACTATAGAGGTGATGGAAGTCAACCTGATGATGTTCAAATAAGATCAAATGTGATTCCTCGGACGATCCTCAAACTTACTTGCCATAAATAACTCATCACCTCCTAGAATGGGCATGAAGCACTGCAGCTCTATGAAGAGAGAAGAGTACTCCATGACTGAGAGAGTACCCTATTCCAAAATCATGAACTGTCGGGCTCGATCAGACCTCAAAGTCTCTGGGTAGAAATAATCATAAAAGGTATGTTGGAACTTGTCCAACTCCATAGACGGTTGGAGTCCCGCCTGTGAGATCACATCCCACCATCACTTGGCAGAATCCCGAAGCATATACATAGTGAGCTTCACGCTCCTCTCTGGAGGCATCTACAGATACTCAAAGATTGAAAGCATGACCACTAACCATGAATCTACAGCCTAAGGTCCTTCTTTCCTTGAGAAGGTGGGAGGATGATGCTGCTGAAAGACCCACGTCAACTCTTCTATAGACGGGGTAGGATGAGATACTCCTAGAAAGATCTTCATGAACCTCATGAAGCTTTCTCAGAACTATGCATCAACACCTGTATCCAGAATAATGGCTGGTGCCAAGACAGGCATAATGGGAGGATCTGCTGGCAGTTCCTGATCTTCCATGTTTGGTGTCTGATCACTGCCCTGTAATTGGCGTAAAATTGAAGGACGTCTCGATGGCATGACTCTACAAGGTCTAATGCACACCTTAGATCAAGATTATCAAGGACAAAAACTTATAAGTTCAAGAAAGTAATAGGATAAAGAAAGCATTCAATATTTCTAAAAGGTGGATACCTGACGTGTATGTCCCCTACACGGCATGTTCCTTCAAGCCTTCACATGGATATATATTCCTGCCAAACCTGGTCGTGTAACACCCCATACACATGGTGTGTTCTCCCAAGACATGGTGTGTAATTGATTCATGTTACCCTGCCTGAGTTCTTCTACATGACTAACCCACATAGTTCTCCTAGAGCAAGACTACACGGCGTGTTTGTTTCAGACATGGTGTGTACTAGAAAGAACTTCACTGACCTGTGTTGTTAGTCACACGTCTGGTTACACGGCTGACTCTACACAATGTGTTTTTTCCAGACATGACGTGTACTAACTACCCATAATACACTTGTGTCGTTGGTCACACGGCTGGACACATGGTCTAAACACACTATGTGTACATCCGGTACACAGCATGTTCTACCAATGATTTCCCAACCCCGTGTTTCTGCCCACATAGCCAATGACATGGTTAGATACTACACAACGTGTACATACAGTACACGGTGTGTACTTAAGAAAAACAGTTCCTTCCCGAACAGAAGGACACATGGCATGTATTAATCATTACATGCCGTGTATTTTGGGTTTTTCCAGACAGTAAGCCTTAGAAACTACTCTGGAACCCAGAAAACACTAAAATGAACATTAAAGTGCCAAATTCTGATCTGTAGTGGCCCATACTCCCCGAAAATCAAATCTTGGAATCTTATACATGTCATATACAAGAATAACAGTGCAATGGTCCACCAAATTCCGACCCATGAGGTCCCATAACACCTCAAGAACCAAAGTTTGGCATTCATTAAAATGAAACATTACACAATCCAATACCCTATCAAATAGCAGGTATTTTATCAAGGTATCTATCACAACAACATGAATATCTAGAACAACATCTATCACAACAACATGAAATTGCTAATGCACCCTAATTGTAATGACAAAAATGCATGACATGTGATCTGTAGCAAGTTCCTATATGATGCATGAGATGGAATACCCTCATCTCATCAGATTTCAATAGAAATATAACCTCAATATGATCACCAATAACATCACAAAACATGTGAATCACCCAACAGTGAAATAAAATCAACTATAATAATTGAAAAACCAGAAAAAATTACAATAATCGAGGTAAATTTGTTTTTCCCTATACAAGGGTTAGCTACTCCTAGGTACAAATTATTACTAATTACCTATTCCATCCTATCCCTAACTATAGGCTCCAAATAGTAAGTCAAGAAGAAAATAATTCCTCTGATACCACTTTGTAACATCCTTGTTCTAGGTACCACCCAGAGGTGCCCCAGACCCGATTGGTCACATGGCATCAAGTGCATTTCCCCAAAAGCCAGAGGATGCCGACTAGCAGCGAGGGACTTGGGTGTGATAGTGGAAAAACTATGCCATCATTATTAGAGTAATGCAGCAGAAAGAAACAGATAAAATATCAGAAGTAGTAATTACATGCAATAAGTAAACATCAGAAGACTGGAAGTAATAAACAACTGGAGCACATATATAAATGATGCATGATACATATGTGTAGGAAAGTATCCAAACAAGTCACAATGCTAGAATATAGTACTAAACCAAAGTACAAATAAAACAAATAAACTCTATCAGTATTGTAAGCCTCATCTTGGTCCCATGCACTCCATCTCTACAGTAGTCAAGTACCTGAAGTAGAAGGGCGCTTGACCTTTTCTATATTTGTAACCATATAATCTGTTTAGGCCCAAAAGCATGACCCAAACAGGGTGTGAGACGAATCCCATTAGGAAACCAACCAAAGATCTATGACCAATTTTCAGTGAATATATATGGTAGGCAATAAGAAAAATAAAGCAGTAAACATGGAAGTACTCAAAAGTAAACAAACCTACAGTTTCAATTGCATTCATTTTCATATATCAAGTAAGAAACTAATTAAATACAAGTAACCCTCTGGGAAGTACTCACAGCCTAACCAATCTGGTTCAACCAATCAAACACAAGGAACCCTCTGGGAAGTATGCACAGTCTAACCCCTCTGGTTCAGCTTTAGCAAAGACTCTCTGAGCAAGCACTCTCCGTCAATTCCCCCCATGGTCTAATATCGGTAACTATAAACACTTTGAGGAAGCACTCAATGTAGAATTACCCCTGTGGTCTCACAACGTGGAACTATAGACACTCTGAGGGAGAGTTTATGTCCACCCCCTGTTGTCTCACAATGTAAAAGTAAATAGAAACTCTGGAGAATCCGTCAGCGTCCATTCTCCCTATGGTCTACTACACCAGGTTCCCATAACCCTATGTAAGTCAATCATGCACAACGATGTTCAATAGCCAGATTAAACCTTAAGAACTACTTGGATAAAATATTTCAAGAACTACTTGTCTAAACAACTATAAGAATATAACAACATCAGATAATATCACTCCATCCTAACAACACTAGGCATGGAAAACAAGTAGCCTAACTGGAAAAGCTAGGCCAAATGGTTAATATTAGTAAAAACATGGGCAACACATCCATAGCATGAAAAATAACCCTATTAACATTCAAACAACCTCTACTTAGGCATACAAGGCATAACATACATTAACATGTCTAAGATCCCGAAACACGCAATACCCCGTTCTAGGGTATTGGGAACTTTTTCACATAATATTTAAAGACTAGATACAGAAAGGCACAAACCACCTAACTCAATGTTGTACGATTGATATAGTTGAATTCCAGCCTTTGAATCAACCCAGAACTCCATAGATCTACAAAAAAATCTAAAACGCTCAACTAAGAAAATATCACGAGAGAGGAGAAATCATGATATTTGGCTCTAGAAGAAGGAAGAAATCACCATGGTGATTCCAACGCAATAAATGATGATTGATTCAGAGAACCAATGGCAGGTCTGGGGCTCGGAGAAGAATATTTGGCTTCAGTCGCTCCTGGAAGAGACAAACCAAGAAGAAGGCATTTCTGCCAATTAGACGCGACCCCAATCCGATTTAAAAAATAAAAAGAAAAGTACATGGAATGTCTTTAAAAATTACATGGCATGTATATGACTTTACCGGGACCTGATTTAGGCGGTCTCTAGGTCACCCCACACGGCCATGTACTCGGCTGTTACATAGCCAGTACACGGTCACCCACGACAACCGGTTACATGGCGTGTACTCCAAAGTACACGGTGTGTACTACTTAAATTTCCAAATTCTCATGTTTTTCTCAAAAACACCAGAAAAGAAAACTCATACCTAAAAAAAAGGTTTGGGTTCTTAAAAACTCCCCCCCTTAAAAAAATTCATCCCTAAATTTTCCTAAGACATCAGTGTAGAAGAAGAATCCTCGAACAGCTCTGGCCACTGTGATCACACATCGACCTCCCTCTCCCAAGTCTTGTCCTGTACTCACCCGTGCTGCCATAGTACCCGTACGAGAAGAATAAACCGGCCATAGAGAAACTTCACTATGTGATCAACAATCTGGATATGATGCTCCCTGAACGAGGTGTCCACCTCCAACTCAACCGCCTCAGGTTGGAAAACATGATACAGGTCTGAGAAGTAATGCCATATCTGAGAAATGTGGAAGAAATCATGCATAGACCAGTACCTCTAAGGTAACTGCAACTGATAGGAAACTAGACCGACTCTCTCCAAAACCTCAAATTATCCAACATATCTTAGCGAAATCTTGCCTTATCTCCTAAACCTATTATGTACCAACCTCAGTGTGACACATATAAAAACCTGATCTCTGACCTCTAACTCTTGAGGTCATCTCCTTTAAACAGAATAAGACTTATACTATGACTGTGCAGTAGTCATCCTCTTCTAAATCAACTCTATCTGCTCTGTGGTCTCCTGGACAAGATGAGGACCCAACATAGCTGCCTCTCCTACCTCCAGCAAACATAAGGGTCATTGGCATGGCCAACCATACAAATCCTCGTAAGGTTCCATCTGAATAGTTTCTTGAAAACTATTATTGAAAGAAAAATCAACAAGAGGTATGTTCTTCTCCCAAGAACCTCCAAAATGTTGGAAAAATGCTCAAAGAATTTCCTCTAGCACCTGAATCGTACACTCGAATTGGCTATTTGTCTGGGGATAGTAAGCCGTACTCAAAAGTACCTATGTACCCAAATCCCTTTGTAGTCCCTGCCAGACCTGAGAAGTAAAACACGCATCTCTGTCTGAAATAATGGAGTGTGGAACCCCATTTAGACGTAAAATCTCTCAGATGTACAGCCTTCCCAGATCATCTACACTGAAGGTCTCCTTGATCGGCAAGAAGTGAGAAAACTTCGTGAGTCTGTCAATGACAACCCAAACTACATCATTCCATCAAGGCAACCTCGGTAAACCTGTCATGAAGTCCATCGCGACATCATTCCACTTCCAATCAACCTTGCTGGTCACTGATGCTTTGCCTTCACATGATGATAGGTGGAACACCTCATGACAAACCCAACAAAATCTCTCTTCATACCTAGTCACCAATAATGATGGTGTAGATCATGATATATCTTGGTGACACCAGGATGAACTACCAAAACCGAGGAATAAAAGTCACACATCTGATCCTGGCATATGTCTGCTAACACCATACACACCCATGAAATCATAAGATCTCATCCTCGGCCATGGTCCATCTAGGAATAGGGTCCTCTCCTAACACACTCTCCTATAGGGCTAGGCCTTCATCATCTGATAGCTTCCTCATTCACACTCAATCAAGTAGAGTAGAGGTAACAACTACTGAAGAAAGAAATGTCTACCCATGTCTGTCGTGAACCTACAAATGAATCTCAGAGAGCAGATAAATAAGCTTCCACTCACTACTGGACTCCTAAAATGCCTGTATTTGATTCCTCCTTCTTAATGCATCAGCTACTACATTGCCTTTCTCAGTATTATAGGTAAGCTCAAAGTCAAAGGACTGGAGGTACTCAACCCACCTTTGCTATCTCAAATTTAGATCACACTGGGTAAAGATGTACTTAAGACTTTTGTGGTTAGTGAAAACCAAAAAATGATATCCCAATAGATAATGTATCCAATAGCCTAGAGCATGAACAACTGCAGCCAAATCGAGATCATGTGTCAGGTAGTTCCTCTCATGTGGCCTCAACTGCCAAGACCCGTACGGAAAAACTCCTTCCACCTATATAAGCACTGCTCCCAACCCGATACCTAATGAATTATAGTAAACTATATAACTCTTTCCCTGCTCAGGAAAAACTAGTATCGGTGCTGAATTCAGCCTCCCATTCAGCTCTTGAAAGGCTGACTCGCAAGAATATGACCAAAAGTACTTCACACCCTTCTTACTCTGGCTTGTTATTGGTGCTGCTAAGTGCGAAAAGTCCTATATGAAACATCAGTATTATCCAACCATCCCTATAAAACTATGTACCTCATATAAGTTCTTTAGATTCTCTCAGGAAACTACTGCTCTCACTTTCTCTAGGTCTTCTGATACTTTTGTCTCTGAGATAACATGACCCAAGAAGTGAATCTGGTCCATCCAAAAGTGACATTTTGAGAGCTTAGCATATAATTGGTGCTCTCTCAGTGTACTCAAAATGATCTCAAGATGTAAGGCATGGTCATGTTGAGCGTGATATTACACCAAGATATCATCTATGAAAACTACCACGAAAGAATCCAAGTATGGATGGAACACTCGGTTCATTAGTTCCATGAAAAATAAAGGTGCGTTCGTGAGACCGAACGACATAAACACATACTAGTATAGACCATACCTACTCCGAAAGGCTATAAGAGGTATATCAGATGGTGTAATGCACAACTGATGGTAACCAGATCTCAAGTTAATCTTAGAGAACACCTGGGCTCCTCGAAGCTGATCAAAGAGATCATCAATCCTCGGAAAGGGATATCGTTTCTTGACCATCAACTGGTTCAACTTACGATAATCCACAAAAAGTCTGAGGGTACCATCCATCTTCTTCACAAACAGGAAAGGCGAACCCCAAGGAGAAGTACTGGGTCAGATGAAACCCTTTTCCTGCAACTCCTCTAACTGCTTCTTGAGCTCATATAACTCTAGTGTAGCCATCCTATAAGGACGAATGGACACTGGTGGCAATCCTGGAACAAGATTAATATAAAATTCTACCCATATCTCTAAAGGAAAACCCAAAAATTCCTCTAGAAAAAAATCCCTGAAAGGATCGACCACTGGAGGAAAGTCCAACTGTGAAGTCCCCTGTTCATCCAGATATAGACTAGAAATATGGGATGTAACTCCTCGTAGCCTATGATGCTCGAGTTTTTCTCTCCTCGCTTGGACATTACATTTTCCCTTGTTTAAGAACAAACCACCCTATGGTGAATTAAAACCTACCCTACAATGATAACAATCGACAACAGCCTGGTAGGGAACTAACCAGTCCATTCCAAGAATAAAATCATAGTATGTAATCTCTAAGACACAGAGGTACCATAAGAATTGACACCCACCAACCTCAAGAGGGCACTCATTGCACTGACGTAGACTAGTATTTCTTGTCCCCAACAGAGTATCCAGAATTAAGACATCAGCAAAAGTAAAGATACAGATCCCAAGGCTCTATGAAACAACAAAAAATATGAAACTATGGGAATCCCTTGATCGAAAAGTGCAGAAACTAAAACTGAGGCAAATAGGATTGTACCTCGAACTGAAGAGGGTCCGGGATCCTACTCCTATTGGGTCTGATCCACTACAAAAGTCTATCCTGTACTGTAGCCTTGCGACCCTACCTGACCACCCTGATCTGATCCACCCTGTTGTCACTAAAAGCCTACTGACTAGCTACCACGACTGCGACCTCCATCTCGGCCCGAGCAGCCAGACGAACTCCAGTTCCCAGACTAATGAGAAACTGGTGGTCCTGCTCATGAATGAGGAGTCATAGAAGAACCTCTGTCACCAGCTGCTGGTGAGAAGAACTGATATAAACACTAAAGATGACCCATCTTTCCACATGATCTGCACTCCACTAGGTCTCTTGGGAAATGTGGCCTAGTATTACCTATCTTACCACATTGTTATCACACCACTTGGCTACCAGAAGAAATATTCCGCTTCCTCGGATCCTTGTGCATAGACTCTACATAGTGCTTCCTACTATCAGTAGGAGGGGTACCAACTCCGGATGCTGAGCCGCCCAAGATCATATCTCTAGAATCCCTCATATTTCACTCTGTGATTAGTGCCTGGTTGACGGCAGAGGTGATAGAAGTCAACATGAATATGTTAACATGATATCAGATGTCATTCCTAAGACCATCCTCAAAATTCCTTGACAAAAATAACCCATCACCACCTGGAATGGGTGAGAAGCGCTGCAGCTCTATGAAGCTAGAAGAGTACTCCATGATTGAGAGAGTACCTTGTTCTAGACTCACGATCTCTTAAGCTCGATCGGCCCTCAAATTCTCTAGGCAGAAATAATCATAGAAGGTATTATGGAACTCGTCCCACTCCATAACCTACTGGAATCCCTCCCATGAGATCCCATCCCACTATCTCTTAGCAGAATCATGGAGCATATATGTAGAGAGCTTCACCCTCATCTATGGAGGAATATCAAAATGATCAAAGATTGAAATCATGGCCTCTAACCATGACTCTGTAGCCTGAGGTCCTCCATCCCCTGAGAAGGTGGGAGGATGCTACTACTGAAAGACCCACGTCAACTCTGTCATAGACAGGGTAGGACGCGGTACTCCTCAGAAGGTTTGCATGAACCTCATGAAGCCTTCTCAGAACTGTGCATTATCACATATATCTGGAATAACAGTTGGTGCGAAGACAAGAACAACAGGAGGATTAGCTGGAAGTTCCTGATCTGCCATGTCTGGTGTCTGATCACTGCCCTATAATTAGTGTACAACTAGAGTACGTCTTGATGGCATGACTCTGCAAGGTCAAACACACACATTAGATTAAGATTATCAAGGACTAAAACTTATAAGTGAAAGAAAGGAATAGGATAAAGAAAGCATTTAATATTTCTAAAATGTGGATACACAGTGTTTATGTCCCCTACACAGAGTGTTCCTTCAAGCATTCACATAGGTGTGTACTCCTTCCAAACCTAGTTGTGTAACACCCCATACACACGACGTGTTCTCCCAAGACACAGTGTGTAATTGATTTGTGTTCCCCTGCCCAAGTTCTTCTACATGACTAACCCACATGGTTCTCCTAGAAAAAGACTACACGACGTGTTTGTTTTAGACCTAGCGTGTACTAGAAAGAACTTCAACGACCCGTGTTGTCAGTCACATAGCTGGTTACATGGAGGACTCTACACAGCATGTTTGTTCCAGACACAACATGTACTAACTACTCATAATCCACCCTGTCATTGGTCACATGGCTGGACACATGGTCTAAACACATGACATGTACATCCGGTACACAACGTGTTCTTCCAAGGATTTCCCAACCCCATGTTTCTTCCCACACATCTAGTGAAACAGTTAGATACTACATAGAGTGTACATATAGTACACGACATGTACTTAAGAAAAATAGTTCCTTCCCAAACAGAAGGATACATGGCGTGTATTAATCATTATATACCTTGTATTCTAGGTTTTTCCGGATAGTAAGCATTGGAAACTACTCCGGAACCCAGAAAAAAACTAAAACAAACATTAAAGTGCCAAATTCTGATCCATGGGGGTCCATACTCCCTGTGAATCAAATCTTGTCATCTTATACATGTCATATACAAGCATAACAGTGCAATGATCCACAAAATTCTGACCCATGAGGTCCCATAACACCTCAAGAACCAAATTTTGATGTTCTTTGAAACAAAACATTACAAAATCAAATACCCTATCAAATATTAGGTATTTTATCAAGGTATCTATCACAACATCATTCATATATAGCACAACATCTATCACAAAAACATGAAATTGCTAATGCACCCTAATTGGAATAATAAAAATGCATGACATGTGTTCTATAACAAGTGCCTATATGATTCATTAGATGGAATTACCTCATCTCATCATGTTGCAATAGAAATAGAACCTCAATATGATCAAAAATAATAGCACAAAACATGTGAATCACCCAATGAAAAAATCAAATCAACTATAATAATTGGAAAACCATAAAAAATTACAATAATCAAGGTAAATTAGTTTTTCCCTGTAAACGGGTTAGCTACTGTTGGGCACAACTTATTACCAATTACATATTCTCTCATATCCCTGACTATAGGCTCCAAATAGTAAGTCAAGAATAAAATATTTCCTCTAATACCACTTTTCAACATCCCGGTTCTGCATGCCACCCAGAGGTGCCCCATACCCGGTTAGTCACATGGCCTCAAGCGCATTTCCCCAAATGCCAGAGGATTCTAACTAGAAGTGAGGGACTTGGGTGTGATAGTTGGGAAACTATTCCCTCATTTGTAGAGTAATGTAGTGGAAAGAAACATATAACAATAGCGGAAGCAGTAATAACATGCAATAAGTAAACAACAGAACACCGGAAGTAATAAACAACTGGAGAACATATATAAATGATGCATGATACATATGTCTAGGAAAGCATCCAAACAAGTAATAATGCTGGAATAAAGTACTAAACCAAAGTAAAAATAAATCAAATAAACTTCAGTAGCTTCGCAAGCATCATCTTGGTCCCATGCTCTCCAGCTCCACAACAGTCAAGTACCTAAAGTAGAAGGGCGCTTGCCCATATCTATACCTGCAACCATATAATCTGTTTGGGACCAAAAGCATGACCCAAATAAGGATTGAGATGAATCCCAAAAGTCAACCACCCAAATATCTATGCCCTACATTTAGTGAATATATATGGAATACAATAAGAAAAATGAAGCAGTAAACATGGAAGTACTCAAAATTAAACAAACCTACAGTTTCAATTGCATTCATTTTCATATATCAAGTAACTAGATAATCAAATACAAGTAACTATATGGGAAGTAATCACAGCCTAACCTCTCTGGTTCAACCAATAAAACACAAGAAACCCTATGGGAAGTACTCATAGTCTAACCCCTCTAGTTCATCTTTAGAAAAGACTATCTGAGGAAGCACTCACCGTCAATTCCCCCTATGGCCTCGTATCGGTAACTATAAAAACTATGAGGAAGCACTCAACGTCCAATTACCCCTGTGGTCTCACAATGTGGAACTACAAACACTATGAGGGAGCACTTATGTCCATCGCCCCTATAGTCTTGCAACATAAAAGTAAACATATACTCTGGAGAATCCCTCAACATCCATTCTCCCTATGGTCTACTACACCAGGTTCCCATAGCCCTGTGTAAGTCAATAGTACACAAAGATGTTTAATAGACAGAGTAAACCTTAATAACTACTTGGCTAATAGCTTTCAAAAATGACTTGGATAAATAACTACAAGAATATAACAACATCAGATAGTATCACTCCATCCTAACAACACTAGGCATGGAAAACAAGTAGCCTAACTAGAAAAGCTAGACCAAACAGTGAATATCAGTACAAACATGGGCAATAAATCCATAGCATGGAAAATAACCCTATTAAAAATAAAACAACCTCTACTCAGAAACATAAGGCATAACAGGAATTAATAGGGCTATGATGCCTAAACACGCAATACCCCATTCTAGGGTATTGGGCACTTTTGCATATAATATTCAAAGACTAACTACGGAAAGGCACAAACCACCTACCACGAAATTTTATGATCGATATAGTTGAATCCCAGCCATTAAATCAACCTATAACACCATAGATCTACAAAAATGTCTAAAACGCTCAACCAAGAATATCTCACGAGAGAGGAGAAATCAAGAGATGAGGCTCTAGAAGAAGGAAGAACTCACCATGGTGATTCCAACGTAATCAACGGTGGTTGATTCTGATAATGGATGACAGGTCGGGGGATCAGAGAAGAATAATCTACTTCGGTCACTCCTAGATGAGACGAACTGATAAAGAAGGTGTTTTTTCCAATTAGATGCGACCCCAGTCCGATTTTACAAATAAAAAGAAAAGTACACAATGTGTCTTTTAAAAGTACACAGTGTGTATATGCCTTTACCGGTCCCTGCTTTAGGCGGTCTCTAGGTCACTCCACACAGCTATGTACTCAACCGTTACATGGCCAGTACACAGTCACCCACGACAATTGGTTACATGGCATGTACTCCAAAGTACACGGTGTGTACTCCTTAAATTTCTAGATTCTCCTTTTTTTCTCAAAAATGCCAGAAAAGAAAACTCATACCTGAAAATAAGGTCTAGGTTCTTACAGAAGGCCTAGTGAAAATGGAACCCTATTACATGGACCAAATGGCCACTAATTGGCTAGAAGGCCCAGTGCAACATGTCTGCATCATACTGCCTGTGTCACTTGGCCAACATCATGCCTGTGTCACCACTTTCATGCTTCATGTGTCCTAATTGCGTCACCACCACCCTATGAAAATTCGCTTCCACATGAATTTAAACTCATGTATGATGCAGGATTACAAGGAGATTTTACCACTTGGATAAGCCCCCAACTGAAAAATGAGTTATTGGGTAACAAGGTATAGGTGGGCGCCACACCACGCCTGTCCTGAGCCCAACCCACCACCTATGCACCGCTCGCCCCCAACTTAATATATGTATATTGTAAATATATTTATATATTTATTTATATAATTCATACGATATTTTATAACATACATACATACATACATACATACATACATACATACATACATACATACATACATACATACATACATACATACATACATACATACATACATACATACATACATACATACATACATACATACATACATACATACATACATATATACATATATTATATGTGTGCATTTGTGTATATATATGTGTGTGCGTGTGTATGTATATATATATATTATATGTGTACATTTGTGTATGTATATATATATCTGTGTGTGTGTGTGTGTGTATATATGTATACATGTGTATATATATATATATTATATGTGTGCATTTGTGTATGTATGTGTGTGTGTGTGTGCGTGTGTGCGCGCGCGCGCGCGCGCGCGCGTGTGTGTATGAGCATGTGTTCCAATATAAAAAAATGTATATAAACATACACTCACATAATAATAATTATAAATGTATATTGTAAATAAAATTAATATTATTTTTTATTTATTTTTATTCACTTTTTATTATTTATTTATCAGTGCTAGTTAGAGCATTTATAAAAGCTTGTTTTATCTGTGCTATAAAGATAAGCGTTGGTAAATGTGAATTTATCAGCACTTTTATAACACTGATAAAGGGAAAACTTAATAAGGGCTGATAGAAGACACATTTATGAGTGCATATCTTTTTAACATTGACAAATTTCACTTTTATCAATGCATTTTGGTTAGTGTTGATAAAACAATTTCCCTCTTAAAATAACCCTAACAGATCGTGCTGCTCCTCATGACGTTCAAGATTTTGAGGAACCAAAGCTTTTTCATATCCATAAACAAAGATTTTTCTGGAAAAATCGACTCTCAAAACTGAAGGTATGATATTGATAACTTGTTTTTCAGGATTTCTCAACCAATCTTTCATTTGTTTTTTAATTTGTTTTGTGTTTATCTTCCCCCGTTTTTCTAGAGGAATTCTTCCCTTACGTGTTCATCTATAATCAGTTTTTTGTGTGCTGTTCTTCCCTATTGGTTTGAACAAATCAACAATTTCAGGGTGCTTTCCATGTCAGATACAGAATATTAAAAATTTTTGAAACCTTTTTTCACTACTTATATCTATCTATAACCTATTTTTTGCATTGTTTTAGGAATCGTGTACCAATACCCAATAATTTTTTTTGTTTTTCATTTTTATTTCAATATCCACTATGTAAATCCTTGCTTAGGATTGAGCTTGAAGATTTTATCAAGTTACTCATATTTTTGAGAAATACCCAAACTTTAATCCTTCTCTAACATGAAACTAATACTTAACTTCATTATTACATAAAACAATATAAAAAATGGTTAGAAATAAAAATTAATGAACATAATATATGTATTATAAAAAATATAATTTAAGTCTATTAATATTTATAATAATAAATACTACATGTTATGTGTATATTAATATATTAAAATCACTAAAATTAAATTACTAAAATAACACTATTCTAATAATTAAATGCTAATATAAATAATAATAATCCTAAAATATTAATTATTTATACATGGTTCATAAATAACACTATCCTTTTCCTTGGTCCTTGAGATTGTTGGGTTGAATTTGAGTCCTTTTTTGTGCTTTGATTGTATTTTCAATGTGATGAAGTGCTTTAGAGAAATGACATGAAATTTTGAAAGGAATTATCCTTGCACTATAAAATTCTCAGATTGATGATTTTTTACATTGAAAATCATAAAAAAAAGTTTACAAAAATCCATAATCTTAACACTATTAGAAATAAATTCAAATTTTAAAATTTTACCTTTTTATTAATTTAAAAAATGAAAACAAATATGGGTCAAAATTTTCGGAACTAACTAAATAAAATCCTATTTAAAAACATTATAAACAAATTATCATGTCATCTGTAAAATAATTCCATTGATTTTTTTCAAAGATATTTGTATTGAATCACATTCAATGCTTAATTTAGAAGTCTTTAGCTCAGTTTTCCACTCATGTGTCATGTAATAGGAGATTGTAAAGACTATACCTAATCCAGATATGAAATTTACTTCAATTTCTACTCTTTTAGAAAAATTATATCTCCTTTTTTTCTTTGATAGAATCATTAGTATTCCTTAAGGTGATTACTAGGATTAGAAATTTTATACAATGTATTATAAAACATATGCCTTCTATTTATTTTTTTAAATACTATTTATATGTATATATTTTAATTTATAATTATATTTTTTAAAATTATATTTTATATAATTTATAGATGTAAAAAATGATACATTATATGAATACCTTCTGTGTATTTTTCTTTGTAAAATAAGAATATTAATGAACTAAATAGGATGAATATGAATAGAAAATGGATGGATTCTCATTGTATGACAAAAGAGTATGGGGATAAGGTTTAAGATTTCACCAGGTTTGTAATAAAATGTGCATATGGCCCTTCTCAAATCATTTTTCCATGTTTACGTTGTTGTTATTCATGATAATTTTTTCCAAAGGAGTTGAAAGAACACTTGATCTGTCATGGAATAGATCAAAGTTATAAATGTTGGACTAAACATGATGAAGAACTGAATTTTTCTAGAGGTTGAGATAAAAATATGGTTTATGAATCATCTTCTAAGATAAAAAGTGTAAAAAATGATGGAGATAATATTTAGGAAATGATAATGAAAATTGATTATGACCTTTTTGATTGTACAAAGTTTTTTGAAAAGTTAAAAGAGTTTTCCAAAGACAAAATTATATTCTGGTTGCACTAAATATACAACATTTTTAGCCATAATAAAGCTATATAATTTAAAATTTGGTAGTGGATGGAGTGACAACAGCTTTTGATAACTACTTGTTATCTTTAATGATATGCTATTGGAAGATAATGAGCTTCCTTGCTGAACATATGACACTATATGAATGATATGTATAATGGATATGATCTATGAATTAATACATGTCTCTCCAAATGACTGTATATTATTCCACAAGGACCATGAATCAACTAAAAAAATACCTATGTGTGGTGCGACTTGATACAAGAAAGTTGAATCAAGTCCTTAAAAATTATTATGATACCTTACAATCATTACAAGGTTTAGAGACCTATATGAAAGTGAGGAGATTTCATGAAAATTGATGCGAAATTTAGATAATATAATTCAATATTAAAAACTTCATTGCCCAGTAGTATTTCCTTAGTGAAAGAAAATTATTCTTGAGTATCCTGATTTTGGAAACAAGATAAGAAAACTCTTTCTTGCATTATCTAAATATGGAATGAATCCTTTTGGTGTATAAAGTATCACTCACAGTACATGGTCAGTTATGTTGGTAAATTATAGCATGCCACTATGGTTACACATAAAGCAAAAATACATTATGTTATCTCTACTTATATTAGGAACAAAACAACTGGGTGATGATACTTTTATTTATTTTCCTCCATTGATTGAATATCTAAAATTAATGTGGTATTTAAGTGTTACATTGTATGATGCTCATAGAAATGTAGATTTTATGTTGAGAGCAATGTTTTATGGGATTATAAATGAATTTCCTGCTTATGGAATTTTTTAAGGATATAACATTAAATGAATTATATGGTTTCTAATTTTCACATAAACTACACACTCAGTTAGGATAAAACATTCCTTGAAGACCATGTTTCTAAGATATCTCAAATTTTTACACCGACAACATAAATATTGATCCTAGAAAACATCATTCAATGGGAATTCAAAAAATGGTACACCACAGTCTCCACTAACAAGTGATCAACATTTTGAGAAATTAAATGATATTTTCACAATTTTTGGTAAACCTTTTTGAAAAAACTTACAAAAACAAGTTGAAAAAAGGGATCAGTGTTTCTTTAACTACCATACTACAATTATTTTTATGTTAGAAATTTTCTTGATGCCATGCATGTAGAATGAAATTCATGTGATAGTTTCATTGACATGTTACTAAATGTACTTGAAAAAACAAAACATGGTATTAAGGATAAGTTGGACATGATTGACATGGGGATATAGTAAGTGTTGGCACTAGAGAAGGGAAAAAAGAGTAATTTTCTTCTTCTAGAGGCTTAAACTCTTCCCTGATAAGATAAATTTTAGTTTTTTAACTTGTTGAATAGTGTACAGGTTCTATAGGGATATTAATAAAATATCAATAAAATTGTGTCGATGGGTAATTTAATGTTAAAGGTCATAAAATCACATGACTATCATGTTTTGATGCAATATTTAGTGTCTATGAATTTTCATTGCATTCTACCTAAAATTTTCAAACACACATTAACCATGTTTTTCTTCTTTTTTAAAGATATATGTAGTAAAGTTATAGACACAATGAAGTTTCCATCTATGTAAAATGAAATTTATATCATATTAAGTGAGTTGGAGATGTTCTTCACACCATCATTCTTTTATATAATGGTTCACTTGATAGTTAACTTGGTTATAGAGATTTTACTATGTGTTCATATACATTATTTATGACTGTACCTCATTGAATGATATGTGAATATTTTTAAAGGGTATGTACAAAATTGAAGTTGATCAAAATGTTGTATTGCAGAGTGATATATTGTCAAGGAATCCATTAGATTATGTATCAACTACTTTTCCAATGTGGATAGAATTGGTCTCCCAAAATCTCATCATAGTGGATGCCTTATGGGTGAAAGAATTTCTAGAAGAGATATTGTTGCAATTACCATGAAAGAACAAGAACATTCTTAACTTTAAGTTTTATATAATGATATAGACGCCATTCGATATGTCTAAACCAAAAAACTAATTCTTAGGAATTTGAATCCATCAAAGGCCGAATGCTAGATATTAAATACACATAATAAACATTTTATAGGATGGTTTCAAGACTATATTTTCAAGGAGTTTTTTCAAAATCTGAATTCAAATTTAGAACAAATTTCCTGGTGAACCATAGGTCCAAGTGTAAATATATTATATTATAATAGTTGTGGAATTAATGATTATATATTTTATACAAAGAAACAGGATGAACATAGTATGATGAAAAATATCGGAGTTACTCTTATGTTGGAATAGATAAATGTATATGGTATCAAGGATTGAAATACAATTTAAACAAATATTTTATACTTTGGAATCATCGAAAAAATATGGAATTTTGATTATACGACATTCTAAGTGCTAATTTTTTGATTCAAATAGGTTGATAACATGAGTGTAGTTAAAATTGATAAATTGTGATTTGTTAGAGTGAATTTCAGTAAGGTAGGGTATAAATAAGAGCCACTCATAATGAAATCATAGTAAGTATAAGTATTTTAGGTCCAAATCTTTCAAATAGAAATTTTTTAATTTTTTTTTATTAACGACTAAAACTATTATAAGGTCAAATGAAAGTTCTATTGAGGATGACACTTTCATTAGGAAGTATTAATCATTTTATGGTGGTCTAGATATAGATGATGACTTATACATCATAGGAGACCATAATGAGAGGATTTAGATGCTCTATAGAGGGACCAAATCCCTTCAATAGTTAAATAAAAAAATAGTCCAATTATATGGAATTTTTTTTAATATACAATGTGTTCCCTCATAATATTATGTCTTCAATACTATATTTACATAATCTAGATTAAATATTTAACTACTTATATAGATAATGTATTATCCACATGTTGATTCTACCAATACAAAGGAAAACATATTGAATAAGTTGAAATAGAGGAAATTTTAGAAGGTGATCAACATATGGTTGAAAAAAGATAGGAGTATCATAGTGAAATAATATTAACAAAAATTATTAAGGTTAGAAGTAAAGGCCAAAAAATTGAGGTTGGGTGGAATGCACACAGCCAGCCTGTTGACCCAAACAAGTCCATTTTCATTAGTTATATTAGGGTCACTACCCGAATGCATGTGCCAATTGATGTAGATATGTGGCATGGTGTTATAGCTACATCGAAGACAATAATTTTGGAATACATTAAGCTAACATTATGATATAATTTCTATATTTTATTGAAAAATAAAATAATGAAACGTTGATTTACTCTTCATTATCCCTTATAGATTACATTTTTATTATATGACTGTTGAATGAAATTTATATTAATGGTCACTATAAAGTTTTATAGATCCTTTTAGACACATATTACGAAGAAAAACCTCAGGGATTCTCAAGGGAAAGTAAACCCCCACCCACTAGATATATATTCACACATGATAAACCAAAAACATGGAATGCTTTCATTGGTCATCATGAGGAGGAATAATTTTAGTTACATTGCAATTGATAACATTTTATTTGAAATTATGTGTATTAATCACTTTGATTTAGAATTATTAAATTATTAAATAGAAAATGAGAGCTAAAAGTATGAAGCGTGCATCAAAACCAACATAACTCTACTTTAATGCTGAGATGGGGTATGCTTCACTTGAAAAAAATGTTATTTATTTTAAATCTAAAGTAATAATTTTATATGATATGTAACAAAAATATAATTATGTTGCATTGCTTATATACAGATTAATGAATTATAATCTAAGGCCACTTCCATCCCATATCATTTGTTGTAAAAGAAATATCATATAAATAAAAAGGGAAAATAGTATATGAAAACACAATAAAAGTATGAGAATCATGTGTAAGCATGACATCATTGATTTTTTTTTCTTCTTGGAATAATTATCACACGAAAAAAACTACTTATTTTTCTATATTTTTATTGAGCCTGGATGGATTATGCAAGAACACTGAGGGGGGGGGGGGGTGAATTAGTGTACCCAAATTTTATTTAGTTTCACTTTATTTTATATTACCCCCTCTTACTCTGAAACCTCTATAACGACATGAACTTTTAGAAATTAAATTCCCCTTTATATGATAAAATTCCTTATTAAGAAATGAATTTATAGAAAACACATGAACTACTTTGGTTATTTTGAACAGTTATATGGTATGAAAAATTTAAAATACCATTAAGCATCATAAGATTTGATAATATAGCCATTTAACAGTGATCATATGACTATTATAAATAAAAGGTTATGATAAAGTCCAATTGACACTAGCAGAAGGAGTGATGACCTCAACTAGTAAGATCGTACCATATGAAACCCATTTATTAGAGCTTCTAAGGTAGATAACATCACTAGGATTTTTCCTTGACCAATCCCAAGTTGATATTAAACAAAAAAATTATGAACAAAACTTTTTATAGGAGAAGTTAAAACTCATAGTGATCATGACCCAAACTATGTACACTGAACCACCCCATGAAAATCTCACCATCGCACACCTTACCCCTAGGGAATTCACTATTGTAATAAAGGAAAACACATGTTGACCCTAACAATATTAATTAGTATATTTTTCTTTTCAATAAATTAATGATTATATTTATCCTTTTTAATATTACTTTTTAAATGATTAAATAACGATTTTGATAAAAAAATAGATTTTGATACGATGAAACATAAATTATATTTTTGTAAATATATAGTTTCAATCAAGACACTCCTCTTGAAGAATTAAATAATTTTTGAAATAAATTATATTTTAATAAAATATTATTATTAAATAATTATTAATAATATATAAATGATAATATAATTTTATAAAGTCAAAAATAATTTTTAGAAGGTCCAGAAAACTATTATTGTAAAAAAACCCATATTTCTCAATAAATGTGGAATTTTTATTTAAAACTGTAAATTACCATAATTAGAAGATTATTTGAATAAAATGAATATTATTTTTGAAATATAAATGTAAAAATTATACAATTGTGAATTTTTCATAATTTTCGAAGATAGTCAAATTTTTGGGTAAAAATTAAATATGGTATAAATATACTGTATATATTATAACATCATAACGACCCAAAATTCATGTAATATATTCCATCAAAGGTAACCATGAAAAAATATATACATCCCATTTAAAATAATTTGTTTTTGAGGTCATTTGATTAATTTTATAAATACTTAATGAATCCTCCAAAATATATAATATATTTTAAGGTTTTAAAATAAATTCTTTATAAAAATGACTCACTTCCACATCAAAAAAGGGTATTATTTTTATGATATAATTTCTTAAACATGTAAAATAATTCAAACAACTCCATTTTTTAGAAATCACGGGAAAAACCATGGGATGGTTTGTGGGTTTGATTAATTTATCTTATAGATTCAAAAACCAATATTTCGAAACACTACTGGAATATGGGGTTATACTCATGGATATATACCTATGGTTTACAGAAACCATGGTTATAGATTGGCTGGACTCTACCTATACCCACAGTTTATGTAAAACATGGGTATAAGTAGATTATCTCAATGGTTTTAAAAAAACCATTGGGATAGGTTCCCCAATATTTCTCTCGGCCACCCCTCCCCCTTTCACTTGAGACATATCTCCCTTCTTTAGTAGAGATCCACTCACATGAGTGACCACTCGACTCTCCTACTCTATCCTTCTCTCCTAATATATCATTTTTTATTCCTATCTTTTTTGACATCAGATTTGTGAGTTCTGAATCCTTCTTCTATTCTCTTGACTATTGTTTTCATTTTTATCTATGTTTAAAAACCGAATCAAGATATAGTTAGGTCATGTTTTTTTTAGATTATTTAAAATAAGGTTCTTTGTGGGTGATGTTTTATTTTTGGGATTTTGGTATAATTATTGTAATTTGGATGATCCTTTAGTATTTCATTGTTGTATATTTAAGATCTAGTTGATGGTTATATTATGGGAAGTTATGAGTCTTAGTTTTGGGTTTCCTCACTGGTTGTAATTATGGTTTAATGATTGTAATTCTTCCTCTATTTCTAGAATTTTTTTATCTATGCATGTGATTCTACTGGATCATGTTGGAATCAGTTCTATCACCGTGTTTTTAAAATTATAGTATAATAGAGATCAAATATTGTCTATTAAATTCCTAAAGGTACTATTTTAATTATAATTTATCCATTTTGAAAACTATACTAGGGATTATTATGAATTTAACTTAAATTTAAGATTTTTTTGGTATAATATTTTATGTATTTAGATATTTTTAGTGTCAGGAATCATATTTTAATTAATACCAGGGGTTACTGTTGTTTTTTATTATCCTTGAGTTATGTGATTTAATTATTGAAATTTAATTTTTTATATCATGAACTATGGTTAAACTATTTATTATATTTTTAACCCAAAAAGAAATAATTTTATGATGATGAACATGATTATACTATTATAAGTAAATCCATAATATTATTTCATTTATAAAGGATGGTTCTTCAGGAATCCACTGTTGTATTTATAGTACCTATCAAATTTTTTTCTTAAAATTAATTATTATGATTTAGACATGAATGAATGATAAAATATTCTTCTAAATAAAGAAATATTTAGATTTCAAATGTTTAAGAATTTTAAAACCTTTATTATGTACAAATATTTATAGAAGCCTTTGGTAAATGTCATGAAATAATTATATAATTTAGAATGGAAATATTGGTGGATCATATTCATTTTATGAAACATGGTTTTCATTGATAAAATATTTATATAATAATTTAGTTCTTTAAGAAAATTTTAATGGTATAAACCTTAGTTTCACCTATTTTGATTAACTATTGAGTATAACTTAGTTTTTTAGTTAAGAATGCTTCCTTATTTCATTTATCACGTATTTATTAACTAGCCATTTATTTACATTACATTCTAAATGAATTAAAAACCATCTAACCATACTTTACCTCAATTAAGAGGTTTCATAAATGGTGAAGTAATGGATGAGTTTCCTAAAGTTGGATGGAATGGATTAATTATTTATTCATGATGGATCTTCTCCAAATTAAATACTTCTTAAATAGAAATAAAAAATCATGTAAAATCTATTTTCCTTGTGTTTGAACAATATATGTAATGTTAACCCTAAATAAACTCCTTTAATGACTAAATCTTATCCTTAATTATGTTTCCAAATGATAAGACCGCTCTGGATAAGAAATATATATTTTTCTGCAAGTATTCCTTAGTTGTTATTTATTCCAATACATGCACCTTGTTTGGATTTCTATAAGTAAGCCTTGGGTTTTCTTATGATTTGAATTGTTCTTTATCTGGATGGATATTAGTATTATATAATTATCACTTTCATCATTCATTGTATTCAATTCAGTTTCTAATTAGTGTTCTTTAATTTTCTCTACACTATACTTTTAATTTGTCTTTGAATTTGGATATCATTCTGGTTTTTTATTTGTAGGAATCACTTATAGAATATTCTATTTATCTTATTATTTATTTTTATAGCTACTAGAATTATTTGGTTAATTTCATATTAAAATTGCTTGAAATGATTTTTTTAATTATGATTTACATTTTTGATTAGATCATAACTTTTTTCCTATGTAATAGAATGTATAAAATCTAGATGTATCATATTAATCAGTTTTAAACCGAGTTTCAAAAGAAATTGGATTTTTTTATATTTTTCTTTTGAAAATACTTCATATGGAGGTCTTATACAATGTATAGGTTATAATTGTGTTGGAAGACCACAATTAAGTTAAGAATAAGTTAGATACCATATTAAAAAGGTAAATTTCAAACAAACTATTATGTTTGGGATCACAATGGAGAGATAAGTAAGTCTTTTACTGCTTATAAATGGAAAGATAGTAGTGGAATGGTGAATCTGATATCTTATCAGTTTACATTTATGAATCTTCATGATAGAGATAGTATTCTAGTTAAATAATACAACGATCTAAACAAACCTAAGGGAAAAAATTAAAATTATGATGTTAATAGAGTGAAACTATTAATGGATAATTCTAGAATTACTATATATTAGGAATGTAATAAAATGAAAAATTTGGAATTTTAATATGGTTATATACTAGAAAAAACATGAATGTAATTTCTAATACCTCCACTGATTATATTATTACCTTTTTTAAGGACTTTCCTCTTGATGGTGAAAATATCCCCTCAAATCATTATAAGTCTTGGAAGTTAATTAAGCATCTCAAATTTCTACTAATAAAATTCAGGCTTATCCAAAAGATTGTAGTTTATTTTGGGAGAAAACAAAAAACCTTAATGACTATAAAGAATGTGGTTATCTCAATTGAAGGAAAATACATATGAAACCCCATCTCGTGTGCCACAAAAATTCATGTGACACTTTCCATTGATTCCCATGCTTCAAAATCTATTCATGCTTGCAAAAATCTCAACTAATATGTGATGGAATGATACTGAGAGAATTAAAGGTAATGATGAGTAGGTTGAGCCTACATATGGATTGTCATGGAGACTATATAATTCATAACATATTTATTTTGCAGCTAAGGTTCATAATGTTAGGTTGGTTATATCCTATGATGGTTTTAATCCATTTGGTCAGATACTTAATGGTCAAAACATGTGGCCAGTTTTTATTCACATTTATAATCTTCCTCTTTGAATATATATAAAAAAACCTTTCAATTTCTTGAGTATACTAATATCTATAATTTATGATCCTGGAAATGATATAGACATCTATTTTCAACATTTAATACGAGAGTTTAATCACCTTTAGGATATGTGTGTGTGCATATTCAATGCTTCTTCAAAAAATGTATTTCAGATACGTGCATCACTTCTATGAACTATAAATGATTTCCCTACTTATGAAATGATGTATGGTTGGAGCATGAAGGTAAAACTATAATGTACTATTTATATAAAGAATACATGATCGATAAGGCTTAAATATCGTCATAGTTTTAGTTTCATGGGGTATCAACGACTTATGCCAATGGATCATCAATACAGGAAGAATCACCAAAGGTTTGATAATACTATTGACACTGAAAATCCACCTCAATGTATGTTAAGAACTTATGTGCTTAATGAATTGAAATATTTCAGTTTTTTATTAGGGAAAGGTCAAATTAAATAAAAAAAGAAGAAGAATTTTGAAATTGAAGACACCAACAATTGTAAAAAGAAATGTTTCTTTTTTGAGTTTCTATATTGGTCTAACAATTTGTTACATCATTTTTTGGACATAATGAACATTGAGAAAAATATATGGGAAATGTTTCTTTCAATTATTATAAATATCAAGGGGAATACCAAATATGAATTTTGATCTTGCTGGGACTTGTTGGATTGGGGTATTCGACCAGAACATCATCCCGTGTCTATTGGTGAAAACAAAGGGAGAGTTTCTTTTGCTTCTTATGTGATTACACCTTTAGAAAAAAATAAATTTATGTAATTATTGTAGAATATCAAGGTTATTGATGTATATTCTAGTAATATATCTAAATGAGTTAATAAAAGGGATTTGAAACTAAAATTCCTAAAAACTCATGATTATCACATCCTTATTCATGAATTGATTCCAATAGAAATATGAAATTTACTATCTAATAATGTAAGTGTGAAAGTGATTCTCTTATTCCAGTTTTTAGATACCTTTGTACTAAAATGTTATCCATGTATTTCTTAATAAAAAGGAAGCAAGTGGTTCTATTAATTTTGTGTGAGTTGGAAAAATTTTCCTCCATTATTTTCACTTTAATGCTTAATTTAAAAATTAATCTTCCAACTAAAAAACTTATGTGGGGACCTATTTATTTTCAATGGATGTATTATACTAAAATAAATATGTGCATAATGAAATATTATGTCTTAAATAATAATCACCCTGAAGGTTCCATTGTGAGAGGTTACCTGGATCTAGAATGTACAGATTTTTGTTCAATTTATTTTTTTTGATGTGAGTACAAGAAATAACCAACCAATGAGAAATAAATATGATAAGTATGTAGAAATTGATCCCTTATTTCCATATCTTACCCAAACATGAGGAATTACTAGGTCATATACATTGGCTACATTGAGCCTTGAAGAATAGGATGTGGTACATCACATAGTCTTGTTTAACAGTGGTTTGTTCAATGAAAATATTAAGGAAGTAATTTTAATATTTACATTTTATCTCATGCTATGTCATTTTACATATACCTTAAAATTTTACTATCCTTTTATGCAGGGAATATAAAAAATATTATAAGTAGAGTTCAATGATCTTTTACTTTGAGAAGGAGAGAGGATTTTCATAGCAAAGAGTTTCTTGTTTGGTTTAAATCAAAGGCATGAACATTAATTTAATTAACTTAAAATATAGATATTTATTTAATTATATTATTCATATATATTTCAAGTATTTAGTTTTCCTATTGAGTCCATCTCTCAATAATTAAGAGCGTTTCCTTTTGGTCCCAATTCTTTGGTTTGTGAATGAAAATATTTAATAATTAATGGTTATAAATTTGTTACAAATGATCGAGTGGTGAAAATGAGAACACAACATGATGGTGTTATGTTAAATTTAGAAACTAAATATTATACCAATTTATCATATAGTAGGCCTTGAAATGAAAATGTGTATTATTATAGACTTGTTGAGAAAATCTTGTTATTGGATTACTACTATCTTGACGGAGTCACTATGATAAAATGTAAATGGTTTGCTTTAGTGATGTGACATGGTATATTTATTTATGAGTGTGGATTCATAGATATTAACATGAATCAATTACTGGATACCAATGAACTATATATTTTTGGCATCAATGAAAAAAAAACTATTTTATGTGAAAGATCACATGAGACAAGATTATGTTTCATTATTGAAGTAATCCCAAGAAATATTTTTCATGATGGAGGGGATGAAATTGACAACATTGAAACCCCCATTGGTGATGATCAAAATATTGTATTTGATGACTCAAATTGTCCCATTGTGATAATTTATGTTGAACCTAAAGTAGGGGTGAGGAATATATAGAAGAAACCATATATGTTCACAGTTCATTCGGTTTACCTTGAAGTGAGTTTCTTAGGCTGGTACTACTATAATTAATTTGATTTAGTTTTAGTTTAGAATGATATGTTTTTTTAGTATTGTTTTTTTCATTGAATTTAATTATATTTATTTCAATTTAGAAAACTAGGTTTAAAATGAGTCTTTATAAAATCTAAAACTTGGTTTTGAATTATAGTTTCTAAAACATGTTATGAAATTTTTTATGAATTCTTTGACTTCTAAGTTGTATGTAAATTTTTTAAAAACTATTTTTAAAAAATGTACATTTCATTATTATGTAGATTATGAAAGATACTGAATAAGTTTAAAGTAAGTGATTATTTGATAATGATCAATGGATATGTGAGCTTGAGTTGCCTCCTTTGGTTCCCTCAGTGAGTATAATAATTGTAATATTTTACTTCTAAATTACATTCAATGTCATGTTATCATTCTTTATCAAATTTTTTAAGGATATACATCTCAACTAGAGTCAACTTCTTGTCATCCTACTAGTATGGGTCAGATCGGGAGTGCTCCTAGTGATAGACGGATAACCCTTCATACCCATTCACACTCTGATTTTCTAGTGGACACCCCATCTACCACACCTTTCCATCATCCACTTGAGCCTACAGGAATGTTCCCATCCTTGCCTCCATCATCATGTCATTTATTCTCTTCTTCCAACACCATGTATATTATAGCAACCCATATTTTCACGAAGGTATGTCTTGTTTGTTTTTTAATTTAAAACCCTAGTTTAATCTTGTTAAATGTGTACTATGAACTAAGAAAGTTCCCAGGAGAATCTAGGGATCATTCAAAGCCTGTAGTTCTAGAAAATGGTCAAAATAACTGGGTCACAAGTTTAGTAAAAACTATGCCACCCAGCCCACATGGTCTCTCCTAATCATGTAGGGCGAAATAGAAGTGCAGTATGAGCCATAAGGTTTGTCTGAAACTGTTAGACTTCAAGAGCAAACCTTTTAAAACACCTATAGTTTTTGATAGTGGTATTTTGCATAGTTTTCACATGGTTTGGGAAACCATGTCGGGAAATTCCTTAAGTAGTGGATGTAACATGGTTTGCGCATGGTTTGGAAAAACCTTGCACCCCTTATTTTGAGGGTGAAATTACATTTTTATCCCTCATTTAACTTTTAAACATATTTATCTTTATCTAGTTAATTCTCTATAATATGTTCTTGGTTTTATCCCCCCATGGATCAAATCTCCTTTAACTTAGGCATGGATATAACTCTTCGATCCAGAGTCCGATTCAAGATCCATTGAAGGCATTGGATTCCTTATAGAAATATTTGGAATCCTCTTCCTTCCTATATATGTTTATCTTTGAATCCATAAAGTTATTTAGGTGCAAGCTTGTTTTCCTTATTTTCAGGGCATTGGACCATTTATTTGATCTTCCAACCTACTCCGAATCTGAGGCCGATATCAATCTAGGAGTCATCAATGACCTTGAGGTAGGTGGTCTCATCATTTCCCCATGAGTTTTGATGTTTCATAGGTATGCCGTTGTGCCACACATCATCTTTTTCCAAGAATCCCCTTTTTATTGAGTTTTTCATATCAAATTGATCATCACACCTAGATACACTTCCTTTGATATCTGTTTAGTAGTTTAGAGGATGGTTACCTCATTTGTGGACAACCCTTGGGTGTGCCGAGTTAGATTTCCCCTTAGGGATAAATGTGTAAATTTTCGTATCGTCTCATAGGTGTTCAGATTAGTTTTAAAATGAAATTTTCCTCATTATATGAATGATTAATGGAACCCAAGGCACTCTAGGTCTTTGGACCAATCAACATTTGTAATTTCCTATGTAGGAAATTTCCTTTTAACCATGGAACCTTTCTAAATGACCCCTTGATCTTATTAAATTGAAATTCCATGTTAAATGAATTAAATGTATTAGATTATAGGGGATGTATTGTACATGATGGTTTCCCTTAATTGAATTAAAATGGTTTAAATCAAATGACTTATGAAGGGTGGTAAGGCCACACCATTATTTTTCTTTACCAATTGCTTAAATGAATTGTTATTCCTTATTTATATATAAGGGATTTATGAACATGACACATGAGATGTTATGAATCATGTATTATATTTTAAATATTAATATTCCTTTATACAAGTTTTGATACAATGGTAAGGGATCTATTGAACATAACAGTATCATAATCCCTTATATCTGGTGTTCAGCATGATGTCTCACACCACTGGCACTATTTGGATGGTGGGGATGATGCACCACATCCCATGTTCGAGTGTTGACATGATGGAACACTCAACATCTCGAGTGATGAGCATGACGTCTCCCACTCACCATGAGATGTAGGGAATGTACCTTATTTATTAAGATTATAGTCTCATTAGACTAGTCTTGGATATATGAGTTATTCCTTGATCCAACCAATAACTAGTATTCCAGGTATATGGCCACTTACATCCATACATACATAGTTTATATAGGTGGATGAAATATACAACAATTATATATATATATATATGATTACTATATATATGGTTACAAATAAAAAACGATTTCTAACCATGATATGAATCAGGTAGAGATGCTAGGTGTCCTTTAGGAACCTTATAGATCTATTGTTTATTAATTTAGCTTTTGTTAATTAATTACCATTAGCTTCCCACTGTTTAGATATGAGCACTGCTTGGATTACTTATAGACACTATTGGTGATGACTTGCTGAGATTTTTATCTCACACCCTACTTGGGCTGCCTTTGGTACCTGAGAAGATTATATGATAGTAGGTAAAGATAAGGGAAAGTGCCTTTTTATAGGTTATTGATATGATTTACTTTTAGATGGAGCATAGGAGAAGAGGACCGAGCCTTCACTCGAGATTCTAGTGGAGTAGTTTTTTTCCTTTTTGTAGTTTTTAAATAGAATGATCATATATGATTATAACCTATTCCTTTTTTTGTATCAACATGCCATGAATCCATGTATATGACACCACCTATTGGCTTTTGATTATTATTCAGTTGTTCAAGTATCTATTTATGCATCCACAACTTATTATTTTTATGTTTGTTTATATCTACTTCTCCTATTGGATGTTTATTGTTGCTATCCATTGTGCCACTATGATAAGAGGGTATAGTCTCCCCACCATTCCAAATTTAAACCCTTTCTACTAGTCAGTAGCCTCTGGCATACAAGGAGGCATTATTGAGGCCATGTGACCCACCATCTCAGGCCATGGTTTAAGTGGACCCTGGGTTTGGATGTTACAAATTGGTATCAAAGCCTATTTTTATTTGTCTAACTATTTTGGTATTATATAAGAGACTAGAAGTTAAATAAATTCAGAAATGACCTTATTCCTGGACGTAGCTAACCCATGTATGGGAGAAACCCCAATTACCTAGGATGGGAAATTATAGTTATTGATTATTCCTGTTTTGGTTGATATGACTTAACTATTGGGTGATAAAATTGTTTTATGGTTTTATTATTATTGATATTATTAAAATGAAATTTCTTTACCCTGACTCAATGAAATGAGGGTTGTTCATTACATGTATCATTATAGTCACAATAAGACTAATATTTCATGCATTTTCCATGTCATGATTATTTTAAGCATGCATTTTATTATTGCATATTGTTAGTGCCTTGAATATGTATTGAATTGTGATAACACTTATTGAAGGGATTAGAAAACATAATTGATACTTAATGTTCTTGTCTTAAACTAACAGTGTTTTACTGAGTATGTTAAAGAAGAAACCTTAATTATTCAATTATGGCATGTTGAGCCCTGGACCGTTGGTCGCATGGGATGGAACATGTTATGGCGTGGGTTAAGTGGATTCCATATTTTGGCCCATAAAGAGTATGAGCGCTGATAGATCGGAAGTGGTGATTCACATAATTCAACCTTTTTAAAGTGATTTAAATATTTGAATGATCACAAATCTAAAACAAAAATGACTTATAAAGTGAAAATAAAAATCTAATATATATATAACATAGAGACTTAGATCTGAACCTGACCTTAGTAGTGGGTAGTGGGGTATCTCTTATTTCTTATGGCTATCATGGTCTCTTATACCATCTAGAATTAGATTTTGAAGTAGGTAGAAAGGCGTTTTAATTTCTATAGGAAGGATTTATACATATCCTTGTTTTATATCTACAATCATTTAAGTTACATAAATATTTCCCGAGGCATGAATTTGGAATTGTAGTATCATGCTGCCAGAACATCCTCTAGTTGTGTGCCATGAAGGTAGCGATGACCATGATCCTGAGGTGGTGGGACTTGATACGATAGTGAATCCTCCTGTAGTGACACTTGTGGAACCTCTTTTGATTCCTAATATGGGAACATATGCCCATTTTTGAGAGGGATTTATGTGTGTGTTACAGTTGATGTAAGGTTTTGTTAAACCTACCCCAAGTATGGCAGGGTTGACTCAAGAGTTCTAGAAATAGCATCCTCCCACCTTTTCAAGGGATGGCAGACCTCATACTGCTGAGTCTTGGATCGAAGTTATCTTATCTATATTTTAGCATCTAAAGATGCCTCTAGAGTGGAAATTAAAACTAGCTACCTATATTATACATAATTATTCCAAGTGATGGTGGGATGTCATCACCTAGAAATATTGAAATAGAGACATTATCTGGGAAGACTTCTAGATGTTCTTCTATGAATATTTATTTCTCCAAACTCCGAGGGATGACAGAGCTAGAGAATTCATGAACCTATAGTAGGTAAGTATGTCTATTATGGAATACTCTGATCATTTCATAGAGCTACAACTGTTAACTCATACTCTAGCTGCTGATGATCTTATGAACACCAAAATATTCAAGGATAGGCTAGTTTGCACCATCTGGTCACAGGTCAATGTATTCAAGTTAACTAATATTTCTCAAATAGTCAACCAATCCCTTATTATAGAATGAAATTTGAGGGAAGATTATGGTGAAAGTTAGAGAAATTCGACACCTAGATCTATTAGTGATTCTTATTATAAAAAATGATATGTTTTGAGGCTAGTAATAGAGGTAGAAACTAGTAGGCTCCTCATGTTTTTAGCTGTTTAATATGTCACTAGTATAGGAAGACAAGAAACAAGAAGCCTCAATGCTCAAGAAATCTAGTAGAATGCAAAGGCTGGAGCAGAATGTTCCATATTCATCACTTCTACAAAACCTTTCCATTATTTCCTGGTGAGCGGGGATCTAAACCTACTTCATGATCAGGAGTAGGGTTAATAGGATCATGACAGATAGGTAGCTGGAATACCACCAGCTGATTAGGTTGAGGTGGCAGTCGAGGCAGAGGTAATCAGACTCATGATTCACAGTGCTAGAAGAGCGGGCTTGTTTAGGAAAGTCAGGAAGTGACTCAAGGTCATAGTATGGGCTAGTTACATGCAGTCTAGCCTATGTTAGTGGAGTAGAGTTCCATAACTTATAGCGCACAAGGTAATATTCTAATAGACTCCACTTTATTTTTTTTCTTTATTTGATACATGAGAATCTCACTCATTCATATATGAGGTAATTATTGAGATTCTGGACCTCACGATCGAGAAATTTTATGGAGTTATGATAATAGATACACTATTACATATCCGGTGAGAGGGTGTTCTCCTTTTTAAGGAATTTCCTCTTGAGATAGGAAAGTACCTTTTTCATGTGGAATATTTTCATCCTTGACATAAAAGGCTTTGATGTAATCATCAGGATGGATTGGTTAGTTCCCTATTGACCCCACATTAATTGATATCATCAGAGGGTGATGTTTATATTTCTAGAGGGTGGTAGGTATGTGCATATGGGATAATGGGATGCCAGTTTGACAAGAGATAGACCCAAGCAATAGAGGATGGGTAGCATGGAATCTTAGATCGCCAGTATTTTCTTAGATGATCAAGGGTTATGACCCACTATTTTCCCTCCTATAGTGGATCATTTTAGGGACATTTTTCTTAAATAATTCTCTAGTCTACCTCTGGTGTGAGAGGTAGAATTTATTGTTGATATTGTGCCAGGAGCAGCACCATTGAACATTCCTCCTTATAGGATAACACCTAAGGAGCTTCTAGAGATCAAGAAGCTATTGGAAGATCTGGAGTCTAAAGGCTTTATACACACCAACACTTCTTATTGGGGTTAACCTATCCTTTTTTCCAAGAAGGAAGATACAGTACCACAAAAATGGGTTTCCGCAGCGCCACCTTTTAACAACCCTAAAAAAGCACTGATAAAGGGGGTGACTTTATCAGGGCTAAAAAAAAGCGCTGATGAAGGGAACTTTTAACAGCACTAAAAAAAGTGCTGTTAAAAGTGACCCTTTATCAGCGTTGATAAAGGAACCCCCTTTATCATCACTTTTTTAGCACTGTTAAAGGGTCCCCTTTATCAACGCTTTTTTAGTAGCGCTGATGGGGGGGGGGCTTTATCAACGATTTTTCCTAGCGCTGATAAAGTGTATATTTAAAAAAATTATATTTCATAAAAAATAATAAATTGATATATAAGTATATTTATATTGATATAAATATAATATATATTTTTTAAATATGTTTTAGATAACTATAAATAAACATTTTCACATAATATGTAAGATATGTAGTGAAAATGGCTTATAAAATATCTTAAAAAATTATTAATTAATAATTTACTAATTATCATCAACTAATAATCATTTAATAACAAATTAAAAACTCAAAAAATCAATAAAATTAATAAAAGATCTACAATAAGTTGAAAATGTAACTCAAACTTCAAACGACCATAACATTGGTCGTGGGTGTCCGTTTGAGCTCTATAACATATCAAATCAAAGCCTGCGATGAGCTATACACGTTGTGACCCAACAGAACCTTCTATTACACTTTTCAAGGAAAAAAAATCCTAGAAGGCCTCCAAAACTGTGTTTTTAGTCCAGATGCCCAAATTTTTTAACATTCGATGGAATTTATGCCACATTTAAGGAGGTCTTTTTTCCCCTTTTTAGTGGGGAATGAATTTATTTCAATGGATTACATTCATATTCATATTATGGATTTGAAATTTTATTATTTTCATAATTTATTGTTATTTATAATCAAATATATAACAATATATATATATTTTTTATATATTCACAAATAAAAATTTAATTTTATAAATAAATAATTAAACATATTTACATATAAAATATATTTCCCAATATATAAGCCTTATCTAAATTAGAAACTAATATCCATTTTATTTAAAATAAAAATATATGAATATTTATATACCTATATAATGTGTACGTGTGTGTATATATATATATATTTGTGTGCGTCTATATTAAAAAATTGATATATTATCTATATATTCTAAACATATGTATATACATATTAATATATAATATTTGTAAATATATAATTATGTATAATTATACATACAGATATAAATAATATATATATATATATGCGTGTGTGTGTGTGTATGTTGTATATATGTGTTTATTTATTTATAAACACACATAAAAATTATATTTTATAAATGCATTCAAAAATGATCTTATAAATATATATTAATTTATGAATAGATATGTTAATATATAAATATAACTATATATATATATTAATATAAGGATATATATATATATATATATTAATATTAATATACGAATATATATATATATATATTAATATACAAATATATATATTAATATAACTCAATATATATATATATATATATATTAATATAACTAAATATATATATTAATATAAATATATATATATATTAATACATATATATACATATATATTAATAACCTAGTTAATATAACTAAATATATATATAAATAAATAAATATATTAATAAATGAAGAGTAAAGCAATATGGTGGAGTGGTAAAGGATTAAGCGCGTAGGCAACATGTACTGAGTTCGAATCCCAGGGGAGGCAGGTCACGCGCGCAGATGGGGAATAATGCCTAGCACTGTTAAAGGGGATATGGGCGCTGTTAAAGGCTGATGGGGTGGCTGGGGAGTGCGGGCTACGGTGGGGGGTGGGGTGCTGTTGAGGGGGGCTTCAAGTGCTGTTGAAGCCCTTCCCCCGATACGTAGAAAATAGTTTTATCTATTTTTTATATTTTTTTAACTTTTAGCAGCGCTTTTTAAAAGCGATGATAAAAGGGGTCCTTTAACAGCACTAAAAAAAGCACTGATAAAGGACCCATTTATCAATGCTTCTTTTAGCACTGATAAAAGGCCCCTTTTATGAGCATTTTTAGCGCTCATAAAAGGGTCCTTTATCAGAACTTTTCTGAGCACTAATAAAAGGGACCTCTCCTTTATCTTCGCCTCAATTAATAGTGATTTTTTGTGCTATTAATTCCCTTTTCTAGTGATGATAAAGGGAATATTTGCAGTAGTGATAGTAACCTTAGGCTTTGTGTGGATTACCATTATTTGAACCAACTAACGGTAAATAATCGGTATCCACTGCCTAGAATAGACGACCTATTTGATCAAATTATAGGAGAGAGAGTTTTTTCAAAGATATATTGAGGTAGGGCTATAATCAGGTGCATGTTGGGTCATCGGACATACCCCAAACAACTTTCAGGTGTAGGTATTGTCTATATGAGTACTTGATTATGCTGTTTGGACTCACAAACATGCATGTTATTTTTATGGATATAATGAATCTAGTTTTCCACCCATATCTAAATTCATTCATGGTAGTCTTTGTTGATGATATATAAGTGTATTAACGCTCCAGAGATGACCATGCCAACCATCTTGAGATCATATTGAATACACTGAGACAACATCAGCTCTATTCTAAGATCAGAAAATGACACTTTTGGATCGACAAAGTCCACTTCTTGGGTCATATTATCTTAGATTTAGAATTTTTAATAAACCCATAGAAAGTGAGAGATGTAGTTTTCTGGTAAAATACCAAGAACATATTTTAAATTTGGAGTTTCTTGGGGTTAAATGGATATTACAAATGCTTCATTTAGGAATTCTCATTCCTTACAACAACACTTATGGGATTGAAAAATAAGGGTGTGAAATTTTTATGGTCAAAAGATTGTGGAGAATCCTTTTAGTAGTTCAAGGTTCATTTGACTTCAGCACTGATACTAATTCTTTCAGATCCATGAAGAAGCTATACAGTCTACTATGGTGTATTAGGTATCGGGATAAGGGTTGTTATGATGTAAGACAAGTGAGTCATTGTGTATGAGTCTCGTTAGTTGAGGCCTCATGAGTGGAATTACCCGATGCATGACCTCGAGCTAGCTATTGTAGTTCATGCTCTACGCTATTGGAGACACTATCTACTTGGAAATCCTTTTGTGGTATTCTCAGATCACAAAATACTCATGTGCATATTTAGATAGCAAGATCTGAATCTCAAATAGTACATATGGGTTGAGTACTTATAGTCATTTGATTTAAAGCTTACCTATATACCTGGTAAGGGAAATACATGATCCCTTTCTATGAACCATAAGACTCAGACATAGTCATTTCTGGAGGCCAATAGAGAGTGGAAACTCATGACCTTCTTCTCATAGATTCACATTGAGATTCATGAGGACCATGGCCAGACTATCCTCTCAGCCTTAGCAGTGACTTCTAATATTCTAAAATATGTAATAATGAGGAAACTATCTGATCCTAAAGGACTCATCCTAAGGGAAATAATTTCAAATGATGATACATATTTAGGTTAGACCATGGATGGGGATGATATCTTACTATTCCATGGGCATGTATGGGTCCCAACAGACACCATAGAAGAGATGATATGGGAATTACATGCCTCAGCATGGGTAGTTCATCCCATTATCACCAAAATGTTTCAGGATCTATAGTGCTAGTATTAGTGTCTGGGTATGAAATAATAGATTTATCACTTCATCACTCATTATTCCACCTTTCAGTAGGTGAAGGTAGAAAATCAGCGACCAGTAGGGCTTTTATAGCCATTTTTTTCTTGAGTTGAAATGGGATGATATTTCAATGGATTTTGCGACTAGTTTAACTAGACCACCTCATGTAAATGATGTAGTGTAGGTTTTCATTGATCATTTTGATGAAGGTTGAACACTTCTCACCTATACGACATGCCTTATCAGTAGATGATCTAAGAGGGATACATGTTAGGGAGGTTGTACATCTTCATGGATCTTCTCATTCTATCGTTTCTAACATTGACGCTCACTTTACATCATGATTATAGAAAGGGTTACAGAAGTCCTTGGGTACATAGGCGATTCTGAGCATGACCTATCACCCATATGTTGATGAATAGAATTATCATATGATTTAGGTGCTAGGGGAAATTTTCCATGCATGTTTCCTTAACTTTGGGGGTTCCTATAAGAAACATATTCCCCTCATTGAGTTCGCTTATAATAATAGATTTCAAGATACCATTGAGTTGGATACTTATGAATCCTTATATAGAAGGCCTTTACATTCACCTATATGATGGATAGAGGCTGGGGAGGCAGTTATGCTTGGACCAAATCACATAAAGGAGACTATAGAGTTGGTCCAGCTGATCAAAATGTGCATGATGATAGCTTAGTATAGACACCAGTTGTATGAGAACAGACACAAAATACCTCTTGAGTTCAAGTTTAAAGACTGGGTTTTCTTGCCAGTCTTACCCAGGTTGAGCCATAAACGTATTTAGAATTACGGTAATCTCTCATGGAGGTTTGTTAGAACCTTCAAGGTTGTGTAATAGATTGGACCAATGGATTAATAGTTGGAACTTTTTCAGAGATACCAGTCTATGCATGATGTATTTCATGTATCTCAGCTTCGCTGATACTATCCAAACTCATCACATGTATTTTAGCCTAATGAGGTTTTGTTGGAGGTGAATTCTAACTTCAAGGAGTACCCAGTTTGTATTATTGATCGGAGCATAAAGACACTATGAGTCAAGTTTGTTCCTTTGGTATGGGTGCTATAGAATCACAACCAAGTATAGGGTGAGTCCCAGGAATGAGAAGATAATATATGAGTTTGGTGGCCATAAATATTCATTGATGATACCACTTTACCCTTATAATTCTAACTTGGGGATGAGTTTCTTTAAAGAGGGGATGTTGCAATGACCCATATTTTTCAAGAAGGTATGAATCATTTGTTTTTTAATTTAAAATATTAGTTTAATCTTGGTAAATTTTTACTATAGCCTAAGAAAGGTCCTAGGAGCATCTGAGGCTCATTTGATGCCTAGAGTTTCAGAAAATGTCCAAAATAATTGGGCCACAAGGTTAGTAGAAACTATGCTACCCAACCTGCGTAGTCACTCCTAATCGTGTGGGGAAAAACAGAAGTATAGTATGAGCATTATGGACATGTGAACCACATGCAGTTTTTTACAGTGGTATTTTACATTGTTTGGGAAATTGTGCACCATAACTGTGTGGGTAAATTCCTTAAGCAGTGACTGTAGCATGATTTATGCACAGTTTGGCCAAACCGTGCATCCAAATCATGTTCCCATTATTTTGAGAGTGAAATTAAATTTTCTACCTCATTTAAATTTTAAAACTATTTAAATTTTCCCCCTTCATTATACAATGGTTGTTCTTGGTTTTCTCCTCCCATGGATCAAATCTTCTTCTACTTAGGTATTAAGATAACTCTCTGATCTAGTGTTCAGTTAAAAATTTGTTGAAATAATTGGATTAATTATGGCGAGATCTCGAATCCTCTCCCTTCTTATCTATGTTTATCTTCAAATACATCACACTATTTAGGTGAAAGCTTGTTTTCCCTATTTTTAGGTCATTGGACCGTTTCTTATATCACTTCCAACCTACTTCGAATCTAAGTCTAATATTGAGTATGGATTCATCTATGACCATGAGGTAGGTGGTCTCATTGTTTTCCCCTTGAGTTTTGTTGTTTCGTAGCTATGTCGTTGTGCCACACATCAAATTTTTCCGAGAATCCTCTTTTTATTAAGTTATTCATATCAAATTGATCATTTCACCTAGATACACTTCCTTTGATATCTATTTAGTAGTTTAGAGGATGGTTACCTCATTTGTGGACACCCTTAGGGTTTTCCATGTTGGATTTCCCCTTATAGCTAAATGTGTATTTGTCGGATCACCCCAGAAGTGTTAAAATTAGTTTTAAAATGAAATTGGCCTCATTATATTAATGATTAATGGAACCCAAGGAACCTCCTAAGTGTTTGGCCCAATCCACACTTGTAATTTCCCATGTAGGCAATTTCCTTTTGACCATGAAACCTTTCTATATGACCCCTTGAGCTTATTAAATTTAAATTCCATGTTAAATTAATTAAATGGATTTGATTATAGGGGATGGATTGTACATGATGGTTTCCATTCCTTAAATGAATAAAATGGTTTAAATCAAATGACTTATAAAGGGTTGAAAGGCCACACCATTGTTATGATTTACTAATTACTTAAATGAACCATTATTCCATATTTAAATATAAGGGATTGAAGAACATGATACATGAGAAGTTATGCCTCATGTATTATATTGTAAATATAAAGACACATTTATATAGACTATGATATGATGGTAAGGGATCTGTTGAACATGAAGGTATCACACTCCTTTACATCGGGTGTTGAGCATGATGTCTCACACCACTAACATAATTTGGATAGTGGGAATGATGCACCACACCCCCCGTTCAAGTGTTGACATGAAGATACACTCACCATATCGAGTGATGATAATGACATATTCCACTCATTATGAGATATAGGTAATTTACCCTATTGCTTGAGCTTATAGGCTCATTATACTGGTCATGGATGTTTGAGTTATGCCCTGGTCCATCCAGTTACTAGTATTCTAGGTATATAGCCACTACATCCACACGTAATTAGTTCATATAGGTGGATTCAATATAAAACTATTATATATATATATATATATTATTAATATATATATATATGGTTATAGATCAGACACACTTTCCATACATGAGCCGAAGCAGGTAGAGCTGCCAGGTGTCCTTTAGGAACTTGTGCGAGATGTTGTTTATTTATTTAGCTTTATTAATTAATTACTATTACTTAGGAACTGTTTAGTTACAAGAACTACTTGGATTACTTCTAAACACCATTGGTGGTGGAATAATGAGTTTTTTATCTCACACACCACATGGTATTTCTTTGGAACTCAAGAAGAATATATGACTGTAGGTATAGATAAGGACAAAGGCCCTGTTATAGGTTGTTGTTGTGCTTTTCTTTTAGATATAGACCATAAGAGTAGAGGGATGAGATTTTTCTTCAGATTATAGTGGAGTGATTTTTTCAATTTTTTAGTCTTTGTATAACATGATTATATATTCTTGTCCCCTATTCCATTTTTGTATCAACACTCCATGAAACTTTTTATATGACACTTCCTAGTGGATTTTGATTATTATTCAGTTGTTCAACTATCAATTTATGCTTCTATAGTCTATTATTATTATGTTTGGTTATATCTTATTCCTTTGTTGGATTTCTATTATTGATACCCAATATTACAATCTAATAAGATGGTATGGTCTCCTCACCATAGAACCTTTACACCCTTACTACTAGTTGACATCCTTTGGCATATGGGGAGGTGCACTTGAGGCCATGTGACACACTCACTCGGGGAATGGTTTAAGTGGACCCCGGGTTATAATGTTAAATCCATGTGACCTCTAAGGATGTTCCCAAATTTAGAATATACATATCATATGATGTATTCAAATCCTTTATATCCTTACCCTACCATGTCTACGCCGCCTCCATTTCCTACTATCCATCCAGGATCTGATGATTTTGTTCCTTCATCTTCCAATCCAGTGCATACTGATGACCCGATGCATGAATTGGAATAGGCACATCAATCAGAGGCTACCATTATATGAAAACCCATGGATCCATCAGATATTAATGATCATCACGCATCATGTTTTTTTATTATAATTATGTCAAATTATATCACATCATTTTTTTCCTATTATAGTGTGAATTAATTCTTTTTTTTACTTTGATCTTATTTAGTGGGATTTTTTAATAGGTGACATGGGTGCACCTATATTCATGATGCCCGGAATCACCAATAAAAAATAATGATGTATTATAATGAAGACAATTAGATGATAGAAAAAAATATTAGGTAGTGTAGAAGTTTTATGGGAACTTTAACCATGTACAATGATATCATTGTAGTGAAACCAATCTCATGGAGGCATATTGTTAATGAAATCAAGGAAAAATCATGGGTGGATATATGGGTAAGAAAAATTATTAAATTTATACCTATGTTATTGTTGTATTTATATAAATTAACATGTTCATGCATCATAAGTTTAACTTTCCCAACAATGAATCTGCTAAGGTCGCACATTTGATGGATCTTGGGGAGTTTTGGTGATCATATAAGAATGAGTTATATGCTAGTTGGAAGAGTAGAGCCAGTTTTGATTTAGAGGGTGTACCAATATTCCTTGACTTTCCAACAAAAAAATATTAAGAAATGATCACATATTGGATGAGTAAGAGTCTAAGGTATTCCTAATCTTTAATGGTTTTCATAGGAAATTTAATTCTTATCAATTGTATTAATTTTTTTAGGAAGTTTTGGGGAAAAAAATATTCAATGACATATTTTCACACTTTGGGCACACTATATTTCCCGATCATGCAAGGCACTAGGTACTTCAATATTAATAGAAATAATATCTATATTTATATGTTTACATAGTTATATTTTTATTGCTAAATTTAAGTTTTCTTGTCATTAATCCTTTTAATATAAGGATGGAAATTCCCATTTTAAATTGGACAAATGACCAAATGAAAAAATGACCAAATGTAACAGAAGACAAATAGCCAAACAACCATTTGGTCCTTTGGCCGTTTGGCCATTTGGCCAAATGGTCAAATGGTCAAATGGAAAATCATCCAAATAGACAAGTAACCAAATAACCAAATGAAAAAATGAAAAAATGACCAAATACCCAAATGGATAAACGACCAAGTGGTTGTCCAAATGGACAAATGGCCAAATGGATAAATGACCAAATGGACAAATGGACAAATGAAAAAATGGATAAATGACCAAATGGACAGGTAGCCAATTTTCCTAGTAGCCAGTTGGACAAGTGGAAAATTGGACTAGTGGATAATTAAAAAAGTGGAAAAATGGAAAATTAAAAAAAATGGACAAGTGGAAAAATGAAAAAATGTCCAAACAACCAAATGTCCAAATGGCCAAATGAAAAAAATGGAAAAATGGAAAAAAGACCAAATGGAAAAAATGGGAAAATGAAAAAACATAAAAATGGAAAAACAGCAAAAGGGACAAAATTTCATGACCCAAACCTAACCGGGACTCAAGACATAACCACCAGAAGCCCGAATCCATAGGACAAGGGGTGGAAACAAGCATCGAAATGGATAACCTAAATAGGAGGTATTTGCCTAATATACATGTACAAACACACCCGAACATATCAATATAGATGTGTATATGGATAATAATAAAAGATACAACTACTAGAAAGTAAACCAAGAATGAAAAAACTACAGGGTGTACAAGAGTACGATAATGAAAACTTAAAAGTAAAGAGATAAAATACATTCCCAACCAGAAATATGACCTAACCTAACAAAACTGTAATGTAAACTACTAAGAGAGACCAACTCATGATCTCCAAGATACAACTACCATATACAGTTAAATAAAACCAATACCCCTAAGCTCATATGAATTAACCAATGAACAATCTGTTATCTACATAAGAAAAGAAATGTGTGGGAAAATCCCATGCAGGGGTGAGTATATACATACCACATATGATGCCCTAAAATTTGAAGGGAGAGTAGTAAGAGACACAATAAGAATTAAAAGACACTTGGTGGTAAATAGGATGTATCTCAACCCAAATCAAGAGAAAAAATAACCTCTTCCAAGGACAAGGGGATCAACATGGTGTGTATATGGACTACACTTTGAGTCTTTTACACCCATATCAGGAGAGAAACCTCATCCAACCATGAGAAGATAAGCACAGAAAGCACGTAGAATACCCAGTACATCTTTAAAACCCATAGAAAAAGAGTAACCAAATCCAAAGGTATAAATACATATGTATATATATACACATATTCTTAAAAAAATAAGGCCGAATGATAGAGTAAGGGGATCTCTATCTCATAGCCCAACCTAGGGAAAGAGTCACCAATAATTCTGGAATTCCAAAAACGTTGCCCAAAATCTCACATGTCTTCCCAATAGAAAAAATCCAAGTCAAGCCACACCTCATCACTACGACACACATTTGAGGGTCCATAATCTATATGTAGAGGACCAATGTTCTGGTACAATAGGAGGGTACCACTTAGTGGATAGATAGATGACCCATACCCAAATCTGACAGGATGGTTCCACTCTAATGGTCGATGGAGGACCCATGAGTTTCCTAGAAGGAGGGTTCCACTATAATGGTAGAGGAACTATGCCTAGCCCAGCTGGAGGGTTCCACTCTAGAAGTCAATATAGGACCCATAACCCATGCTAACAGGAGGGTTCCACTCTAATGGAAGAATACCCATGCCTATCCAAGATAGAGGGTTACACTCTAGGAGTCGATAGAGGACCCATGACCTATGCCAATATGAGGGTTCTACTCTAATCATTGAGGACCTATTCCCAACCCAACTGGAGGGTTCCACTCAGAATGCCTCTGGTGATCCTGCATGATCATTCCCATCATCGAGCATCACCTAAACAAGATCCATACTCAGAAACATTTCACATAATATCCCAAAATCCATAACCTATGGAACAACCATGTTCTACATGGAAAAACACCCAAGATAGCATAATTGCAGGACAAAATATAAGTCCAAACAAAGGAGATATGAGAGTTTGAAGTTTCTAAAAAAAACTAGAGGGTACGTGGCATGTGAGGGGACTGACATGGTGTGTGGTCCCACTCCATCACCTGGTCATGTCCCTTGAGGTACACATCTTTCCAACTATGTAGGAATATATGGCATTTAGGGGATATACACGACATTCCCATTCCACTTGGGGTCCTGCCCATGTACTTGTTCATGTCCATATATCAAAGCCATGTCCCTGTATCCAATCCATTTCCATGTAATTTTGTATACATCATGCTTATTCACATGGGGTTCTACCCATGTCTCTAGCCATGTCCTTGTACTCAGGAACGTGACTTGTTCCGGGCTGTGTGCTCCTGCACGAGGTCCTGCCCATATACTTTGACACATGGATCATAAACCTAGGGAAGTGGTACACAACATGTAGGATGGATATAGGTCATTCCATCCTTATAAATTTCTAAAACCATACCCACCACAACCTATGGACCAATATGTCGTGTGTTATTTAAACTACATGGCGTGTAGTCGAGAGTCTTCCAGAATCTCATATCCACATTCCACACTCCAAATTTTAGTTTTTCACTTTTAATCCAGCCTCTTATCCTCCAAAAAATGGTGGATCTAGCCATGTATTTTTGTTTATGGCCATCCGGTGACTGGAAAATGGTACCTGTTGGTCTTTAGAGGTTTGTCACATGTCCTTCATGCCTCCAATTCTTCCATTGTTGATGATTTGAAATCTGATCATCAAAACATTATCACATAACCTATAATCCATTAGTAAACACCCTTGGTTTATTGATCCATTACTCACATGCAGATTTGGCATGATTTCGAGGGTCTGATCGGGCTCAGTACCACCCAGAAAAGTAAAATCAAGACCATGAGGTCCAATCGGTGAAGAAATGTGAAGAAATTGTAGGAGGAAGGCACAAAAACAGATGTTTATAGATTTTTTCTAATTGTTATTAGACAATGATAAATAACTAGGATATTCAGGGTTGAAAAACCAATGAACAATCAATTAAAATGGTACACGGGTGCATGAAAAGTTCATCAATTGGAACATACCATAGAAAGGATTATTTTTCTCAATAAATTTAATAAAAAGGGGTGTAATCCATAGTTTTATGAGTCCTACATAGATATTAGATCATTCATCATCAAAAAAAATTACCACCAATGATTTGAGGAATTCATTGTGCTTGTTGTGTATCTATCTTCCCTGATTCAGAGTTTCTTCATCGTCTGTTATGATCTGCCAAACGAAAAAGGAAAGAGAAGCTCTAGAATCCTCTGACGGTTTATGCAACTTACGCTAGAGGATTCTCCATAGTGGTGATCTTTTAGAAATTTTAGTTAGGTCAAAATAATATACTTTTAATTTAATTTAATTAATTAACCACCTGAATACACCGTCAACACGTGAGATATCCTAATGCCCTGCGTCGACCTATTTTATTTCATGCCTAGGGTAAAAATCATGTTTCAATATCAACGATAGTCTCAGATTTCTAATTTGAGATTATTTTTAAGATTTATCCCATTATCTTTAAGAAACTATGTGTGTGAAATATAAAATATATTTAATATTTTTATAAAATTAATTCTGGGCGCTTCAAGCCTCGGAATCACATGCCGTCTTAGTTCCAAACTCCCAAAATATATGTAGAAATATTTCAAAGTCTTACAGGAAAAAAAAGTATATACATCATTATATCCTTCAAAAATTTCATCCTTGAAAAGAAAAACTAAATAAAAAATTCAGGATTCTAAGCCCACATCTAGCTCTCCCGCTCCCAGGATCTCTCCTACACATTCCTGTGCTACTACATCATGTGAATCAAGATAATGGACCATCCACCCAGGGACCTATTCTATCAATTATAAATATCTATTGAGTGATCTAAAAATGTGGTTCCATACTTGATGTCCAGATCTCCCCAGTCGATAATGTATGTAGGGTCATGCACACATCTCCTCGGCTATGACGCGTGGAATATGTCGTGCACTAAATATATTTGTGGGGGAAAGGTGAGGCAGTAAAAAAACTCAATAACCCTCTGTAATATCTCGAATGTCCTGATGAACCACAGAGAAAACCTGCCTCCCTGACCAAACCTCTATAATCCACATAATGGGGAGAATGTGAGGAAAATACGGTCTCCCTGCTGAAACTCTAAGGGACTATGACAGTGAGCTATGTAAGATTTTTTTTCTGCTCTAGGTCATCCTCATCCACTCATGGATGAACTGGACCTTCTCTGTCATCACCTGTACTATTTTTGGACACATAATTGATTTCTAGAAAATCTATTTCCAGTAAAATGGTAACCTATAGGGTCTCCTTAACATGGAATTAAATGGTGCCATGCTAATATTATAGTTGTAGCTGTTGTTGTATGCAAACTCTACTATGGAAAAGTGATCCTCCCAACTCTGGACAAAGTCTAACATGCAATCCCTAAGAATATCCTCAAATAACTAGATAGTGCACTTGGTCTTCCTATCATTCCGGGGGTGAAACGTTGTAATCATCCTCATTTGAGTCCTGAATGCTTCCTAGAGGCCTCTCCACAATCGTGAAGTGAACTATGCATCATGATTGGAGACAATTGTCGAGGGTACACCTTAAAGGATAATAATCTCCCATACATAAAACTGCCCCAAACTCTCCACCAAAATCTACTCCCTGATAGAAATTAAGTGTATTGACTTCATGATTTAGTCAACTATCACCCAGATGGCATCATGAACCTTTGCTGTCCGCGTAATCCCTTTCACAAAGTTATTGGATATGCTATCCCACTTCCACTCGAGGATCTCAAGGCACTACAACAAGCCTTACAAAATATGGTGCTCAGTCTTCACCTTCTGATAGTTTATATACCAGAGATAAACTTGGAAATGATCCATCTCATGTCAGACCACCAAAACTATGGATGGAGGTCTCTATACATATTCCCCTCATCAAGATGTAAAATCAAAGGGTAAGTGTGGAACTCTCACATCACCTCCTTTCATATTATGACTGGAAACACCATCTATCCTTGGAAGATGATGACATGATTCCCTCCTTCAAAATATTTATATGGTTAATCCCTTGTAGATATCTAGTCACAAATATCTCACAATTTATGTCTCCTAGTTGGGACTATCTCACATGCTTGATAAGCGGATGTGTCATCATCATTGACTAAAAAAAATATATCCTCCTACTCCACCAGGGTTAGTTGTAAGGAAGCCAACTGCTTTGAATCCTCCTGCACTAAGAGATCTCGGTACATCCTACTAAGGTAATATTCTATAACATTTTCCTTCCCAAGAGTATAAAATATCTTGAAGTTATAGTCCTTCAGGAACTCCAACCATCACCACTATCTTAGGATCAAGTCTCTCTGTGAGAAGATATACCTGAGACTCTGATGGTCTAAGTAAAACCCAAAACACTCCCCCAAAAGGTAGTTCCTTCACATCCTCAGGGAAAATACTACCATTTATAGCTCTAGGTTGTGAGTCATGTAGTTTATCTCATGGGATCACAACTTCCTTGACCCATATTTGATAACTACCTGCCGCAACATCAACATGCTGCTGGGCCCATATCCAGAGGCATCATAATACACTATGAATTCCATGTCTTCTTATGGTAGTCTCAACATCAAATCACTCCTTATCCTTAGTCTAAAATCCTTGAAGTCCCTCTGTCACTGCTCAATCCAGGTAAAATGTTTCCCTTTCTACATCGAAGTGGTCAAAGGGGATAAAATCTTGGAGAGGCTTTCCAAAAACCTCATATAGTACCCTGCCAAACCATGAAAGCTACGCACCTCCGACACACTCATGGGTGGATCCCAATTAGGTACTAAATAGATCTTTACTGGGTCCATAGTTAACCATGATCAGAAATGACATGCCTCAAGAAGTGAAATTCATGAATCTAGAACTAGAACTTTGTGAGATTACCATAATGTTGATGCTTCCAAAGTAAATCTAAAACTATCCTCAAGTTATCTACATGCTCCTCCTACGATACAATGTAAATGATTATGTCATCAATGAAGACAACCACAAATGGTCTAAGTATGGCTGGAAGATTGGGTTAATCAAAGCCATCAATATGGTGGGAGCATTTGTCACACCAAAGGGCATCACTTAGGACTCATAGTGTCTGTAGCGACCTCAGAATTCAATTTTTGGAATACCAGCCTTGTGAACCCTCAAATGGTGGTAGTTAGACCAGAGATTGATCTTTGAGAACTATATAATTCCTCAAAACTGGTTAAAGAGGTATTTAATTCTCATGAAGGGGTAATTTTTCTTTATCATGGCTTGGATCAGGCGATGATAATCCATGAAAATCTGTAAGCTCTTGTCCGCCTTTTTTAAGAAAAACACTGGAGCTGCCTAGGGGGACACATTGGTCCTGATGAAACCCTTCTCTAGAAGGTACTAAAACTATAATTGCATATCCCAGAGCTTGGTAAGGGCCATTTTATATAACTCATAAGACAAAAGAGTAGTCCTAATATGTAAGTTGATGAAAAACTCCACCTCCCACCTTGGAGGTAGTCCCAGAATTTCCTTAGGGAATACGCCCATATAATACTCCAAAATCGAAGGAATCGAGATGTATAAAGAGCCTATTCCACAAAGATCTACACTTTCCAACTGATGTGTTATGGGATGTATCCTATTTCTCACAGAACTCACTCATCCTGCTAATATATATCTCTCACCCATAAAGGTGAATCTCATCCCATCAGCATGAAGACATATGGATCATCTGCGGTGATATTCAATCTAGGATCACACCATGGAAAACCAATACATAACTAATATGACATCATAGGGTTCCATCATGATTAACAAAAGTTCAAACATGAACCTATCTCCACCAAGAGATAGCTTGCACTACTGGTAGATAAAAGATACCAAAGAATCATTCCCAACAGGAACCTCAAGATGAAGTTTCTGGGCTAGCGCCTCAACTGGGAGCTCCATCTCTTGCACCGGGAGTATAAAGATGATGTAATGACAAGAACCTATGTCTATTAATACTAAAAAAAGAGTATAAAACACAAAAATAGTACCTATGATCATCTTGTTCACAATGGGTTCATAATCCTCTAGAGCTTACAGCTGTCCGCGACTTCCACCATCAACTCCCTGAGTCTGACATGGGCCACCTAGTGTTGGTCGTGGAAGGATCACATATCATCATACACCACCCACACATCCTCCTCCTCTACTAGATCTTCCTCCCTGGTGACCACCCTTCCCTCACCTGGGAGAATCATGATCATCACACTGTCTCTTCCATGGAGTTCAGTTAGATATATGTCTATTTTACTCAGTGCTTCTAGTCAAGAAGTCATGAACTATGTGATCTCACCTATCACAAGAAAAGCATCGACCCTCTCTAGGAAACCCTGGTGGTCTGCACTATCCCTGTGCTGCATGACCACATGTCTGAGTATGATAAAATTAGGATCTCCTATGCCAATATCACGTCGACTGGTTCTTGCTAGCTGATGAAGATGACTCAGATCTTTGACACCCACTGCCATCTCCAGCTACCTTGAATTCTTATGATAGAAATATCTCTGTCACTAGTGCCCGCTTCAACACCCCGATATAGGTGGAAATTCATAAGGGAACCACACTAAAAAAAAATTCTCTATGGAGTCCCGTCCAAAAATTCCATGCTTGTAAGTATCCATTACGTATCATGTCAAGGGAGTATCGTGAAAGGTATAAAACTCACATCATACTCATCCACTATTATCCCTCCCTGATGCAGTTATAGAAGCTCTTGAATCCAAACTAAGCACAAATAGGAGAGATAATACTCCTCATGGGACATATGGTGAAAGTAATTCCATGAGAGTGTTAAATAATCATGAATCAAGATTAAAATACTCCACCAGCACCGAATTGCTATGTGGAAAAAGGCTATCTTCTAGTGTAACCACCTGACATGTCGATATCCAGATGAGCTTGAAAACAAGAGCCAGTGACTCTATAAAATCCTTTGATTCCTAGGGATTTGGGTCACTAAAGAACAACTAATTGTCACTTATCAAACATTAAAAGGTTTTGTTCTTTGATAATGTGTATAGAAGTACTTGGGTCGAATCCTTGGTGATTGTACAAATTTTAGAGTCAATTTTTTTTTGTTTTTTTTGTGTTTCTAATGGGGAAGGGGTTTGTTTGCAGAGATTAATTAAATTAATTAATGGATGATATTTGATTTTAAAATTTGATAAATATTGGGTTGAGTTCATTATTAGGGATTTAAGCTTATGTAATCCTTGAGCTTTTCTTTATATTTCATTAAATTAACACCCTCTTCACAAGATTATTTTGATCAAAATTCACAAGTATTGGGGATTTAGTCCAAGACTTAACTTAACTATGGTTCTAATACTAATAAATATTGTTTATGGTAGTGTATTTATGTTTAAAATAATCCATGTAATCCACAAGTTAAACAAAACATGTCATTAATCCATGATATTTTATGTTTAACATACAAAATGTTAACCTAAATAATATTCATTGAGCAAAAGATCTCAATCACTTAACATCCCCAAATTATGAATCACCCCAATGAAATATTTAATCATCCATTTGGGTGGTTAATAATATATTTGTAATTTTTATGGTGATGAGTTAAATATATAAGAAAAATTAAGGTACATGATAATATTAGTGCTCCAATAATTCATATAAACGATGAATATAATTAAACATGGACTTTTTATTGAATGATAAAGTGAAAGAATGGAATGATTTTCAACTTGATTTTATTTTTTTAAGAAATTTAATATTTAACAACATATTAAATACTATAATTAGAAATTATGATGAAGAAACATGATTTAATATTTAATTTAAATGAAAACAAACTTACATGATTACAATTGAAAACAAACGCAAATGAACATAAAAATAAAAGTGGAGGAGAGGTATATCTTATTGAAACAAGATCAAGGAAAGTCCTCCAAGGAACTTGAAAATTATCTATTCATTACAAATATCATACTTATGTTATGAAATTCAAACCCCTTTCATGTTGAAGAGTGGGATGAATTTATAGCCCAAGGTGGTGGATTGCTTTCCTTCCAAATATTCCCCTCAAGTTGGATTGCCAATTTGTCCATTCATACAGTTGAATCTAGATACATCTTCTTCTTCAAAGTTGTATATATTGATGTTTACTATCAAGCCTAATAGTTTTTCATCCATTGTACCTTTTTACCCAAATTTGATGTCAATTTTACTAAACAATGTTATTCTTTTCATTTTTATATTATGTTTTCCTTGGTATAAATATGAATGAATTTTATGCCATGAATATACTCTAAAATACAAACAATTTATTATAAAATTCCATCTGTATATATCTTGATTTTCACACCACAAAATCATAGTATAATTAGATAATTGTATTGGGAAAATAGTTAAGAATGGTGGGATGTTTTTAATTATCTGAAAGTGTGGTGGACTGGAGTTCAAAGCATTAGTTGGGACACTTTTTGGTGGATTTGGGACTTCAAATTTTTATCTATGATTTTTTGGATATTTATGAATATTTTAAATAGTTTAATAAAATTTGGGCTTTTGGATTGAGGCCATAAATTTTAACTTCATGGATGGTCAAATTTTCTTTGACATATTCTTTGGGCCTTCTTGTGTAGTCTATATAGCCTTTAAAATAGAAAAAATATAGTTGAAAGATTTTTTGGAAATTTAATCAGAAACCCTAAAAAATAAGAATCACACAATTTCGATAAGTAGGCTGAGATTTCTAATTAAAATAGTAAACTGACTCAAATCTGGATTAATATAAATAATTCTAAAAAATTATGTTTAATATTAAAATATGAGTATTTCACACCAATTATGAAATTTTCATTGAAAATAAGTAAATGGAGTAAATAAAAAGTTATGAATAAAGGAATAACATCAACTTCCCCACACTTAGGCTTGTTCATGTCCTCATGTACAAAAAATATGAAAACATAACTAAATCATTTTCAATTTACAAAAAATATTAAAATTTTGTTTTCAAAAATTTGGGGGGTATATACTAGTTCAATAATTCATAAATAATTAAACCAAAAATTGTTTCAGTAATAATTTTTTAAAAAAAATTCATTTTTCATACTCAAAATTAGAAATGGAAAATGTGGGCACTCAGAACTTACTCCTCTCATGATGATAAAAATTTATTTCTGGAGTTTCAATCATTCACCAACCAAAAGTGAAAATCATAGAGTTTGAAAGAGTTATCATATTAAATTCCCTATTATAAAGTGAAAAATAATAAAGATACATTTAAAATTATTTTTAATGGCTATGGGATGGTAGGAAAATAATGTCAAAAAAATAGGAAAAAAGGGGGTAAAACACCAAAATGGAAAAAGTAATGCACAACATTTTAAAATGAAACATGGATGGAAATGGGAACACATATATACAGGGGAAATAATTTGTGAAGGAATAAAAGATAGTGGGAAAATTGTAAGGGGATTAAATGATGAAATATGCCCAAGAACACAAAAATTCCCACAACAACACAAGAAAAGATGATGTAAGTGTTCTTTATTTTCTTTTTCTGTATATTTTTTTGAAAGTTGAGATTGAAATTAATATGATAATTATCTCCCAAACCATGTTTTATCTACTAATGACACACATTATAATAGTTATAAAAATATTAATGGTTGATGAAGAGTGATTTTTGATCTGCTCAAGACATAACCCATTTTTTTTTCATTTTTTTCATTTTTTATTCATTTTTTAACACTTTTTAGTATAATCTGTAAAATATGTCATAAAGATATATATATCTCCCAAGATAAATAAATTACAACCTATACCCCACACCTAAATGGATAATTTCCCTTAAACATATGATAACATGATTAAAATCAAGGAAATAACATCAAAAATGAAATCCATTTCCCCCATACTTAAATTTCAAAATATTATGCAATGTAAATCCTTATAGATATTGGATGAGACAAGGTTTTGGGCTTGAAATGTGTCTATAAAAAGAGATATTCATAAGCTCTAAGGGTCTATCAAAAGGAGGATCAATTTAAGGTTAATGGGAGGCTATTTGGCTATTGTGGTTCTCATGTGGTTCAAAAAATGCCTCTATCATATTAATGTACACTAAAGTTGGAAATTCAGATTGAAGGTATATAAAATCAAGAAACATAATTGAAGATTAAAAACACATATTTTATAAAGATGTCCATAGGTGGCCTTGGAATGAAATATGAAGTTGTTCTGCACGGTTAAGGAGGAATCTTTTTCCAATTCAAAAATTTATTATTCTTTACACAAAATTATTTATCCAAATTTATGATGGAAATGCAAAATTTTTGGGATAAAAAATTAATTGGAATCCCCACAAAGGTTGGAAAGTTTTTCCAAATTTAATGGTGGTTAATTATTACCCTTTTGTTTTATATATTTTTTTAGTTTTTAAGTTTTTTTTGTGTTTTTAAAATACACACCCACTAAAAATAGAAAGAGAAAAAAAGGGTTTGATGAAAAGAGTGGTTAAAAAAGTGATAATGAGAGAGGTAAGATAAGTGATAGATAGAGATACAGTGTTAAAGGGAAATAGGTCCCCTGGTTAAAATTTAGTGGGTTTCCATCTCCATCTAGTGGTGGGTCGGTGGAAGTCAATGTGGTTTCTAGGGTGTGTGTCCTCTCATGGTCATGCTTTAATATTTGGCCATTAATTGTGAATTTCATTTCAAAGAAGGGTCTTATAATTGCACTAAACCAAATGGAAAAACATTAATAATAATAGAAGGACATTCCCAATGAGAATTAAGATTACCTGGGTGAATCCTAAATTGAGAGTTGAAGAGAATTACCTTTTCACCTTCATGGAATACCTTTCACAAGATGTGTTTTTCATATAGTGCCTTATTCTTTTATTTGTAGAGATTGGAATTATAATAAGAATATAAAAGAATCTCCTCTAGTTCATCCAACTATAATAATCTCCCTTCACTATATTTTTCACAATCAAATTTACAAGTTTTAATAGCCCAAAATGACTTATGTTGGATTTCAACTAGTAAATTAAATGATTTACCAAAAACTAGCCTAAATGGAGACATCCAAAGGGGTGTTTTATAGGTAGTTAGATAATCCCAAAAGGCTTCACCAAGTGTTTCAGGATAGTATTTTCTAGCAAGCATTACAATTATATCAAGCACACTTTTCACTTCTCTGTTAGAATGTTTATCCATGCCATTTATTTGTGGGTGATATATAGTTGGAGTTTTATGTACAAACCCATTTTTTTTCAAAAATGATTCCATGGTAAAATTATAGAAATCAGTTCCTAATTCACTTATAAAGGCACATGGTGTTCCAAATAAATGGAAAATGTGGGTTTTTTGGAACTCTCTAACAGTATTTGTATCATCCTTCCTAGTGGATTTGGCCTCAACCCACCTAGAAACATAATCGACCAAAATAACAATGTATGAAAATCCATTGGAAGGGATAATGGTCCCATGAAATCTATGCCCCAAATATCAAATATCTCAAAAAATATTAATGAATTTTGGGGAATTTTATTTATTTTGGAAATTGAGCCAAACTTTTGGAAAGTGGGACATTATTGAAAAAACTCATGTGATTCATGGCCAGAAGAATCCAGAGTCAAGAAACTTTTGTGAGGTCCTTTGTGGTCCAAAATTTCCATCATCAGGCATTGAGTGACCGAATTATAGGATGCAATAATGTTCATATTCATCAACACATCTCCTAATTACCATGTTAGACCCATTTTTCCAAAGTCTATTATCTTCAAAAACATATAATTTTGAATCAATTTTCAACTTCATTTTTTGTTCTTTTGAAAATTTTTCCAGAAAAACACCAGCAACCAAGTAATTTATAATTGGGGAATACCATGGTATATTTGTAGTGAGAGATGATAGGTTTTTAGTTATAAATTCAAGATCAATTATTTTAGAATGAGAATAATTAGAAATTTTACTCAGGTGATTATCCACATGGTTTTCTTTTCTAGGTCTATCTTTAATCACAATGTCAAACTCTTGGAGCATTAGGATACATTTTATTAGCCTTGGCTTGGAATCAATTTTCTCGAGTAAGAAATTTAAAGCTGAATGGTCTGTAAAGATGATGATTTTGGAACCTAATTGATAGGATCAGAATTTATCCAATAAAAAGACACATCTAAAAGTTCCTTTTCAGTCACTGTGTAGTGAGATTGAGTTTCATCCAGTTTTTTGAGACATAATAGTTGACATTAGGAATTTTTTCTATTATTTGAACAAGAATGGCCCCAATGGCCCTATCAGAAGCATCACACATCAACTCAATGGGTAAGAACCAATATGGGGGTTTGATTATCGATGCCTATGTAATAAAAACTTTTATTTCAATGAAGTATCTCTTTCAAGCCTCATCAAAATGAAATGTTAAATAATTTTGGAGTAGCTGAGTGAGTGGGGGGGGGGATCCTACTGAAGTTATGGAAGAATTAATGAAATAAGCAAGCATTACTAAGGAATGAATGGATGTTTCGAACTGATGTGGTTTCAATAAATTATTTTATCACCTCAATTTTGGTAGGATCAACTTGAATACCCTCTCGTGAAATTATGTTCCCTAAAATAACCCCATTAGTAACCATGAAGTAACATTTTTCAAAATTCAGTACAAGGTTACATTTGGAATACTTTTGTAGGACCAGAGATAGTGAATTAAAGTAGGATTCAAATGACTCACCATAAATGGTAAAGTTATCCATGAAGACTGCCATGCAATGATCAATGAATTTAGAAAATATACTCATCATACACCTCTAGAATGTTTTAGGATAATTGAAAAGGAAAAACGCATTCTCATATATGTATATGTTTAAAAAGGGTAAGTGAATGTAGTCTTTTCTTGGTCCTTAGGCACTATTGGGATTTTGAAGTAGCTGATGTATCCATCAATAAAGAAATAAAGTGAATTTTCAGCTAATTGTTCAAGAATTTGATCAAGGAAAGGAAGAGGGTAGAAATATTTTTGAGTTTTATCATTCAATTTTTGATAATTGATGCACACACACCATTTGTTTTTCACTCGGGTTGTGACCACCTCCCCATGTTCATTTGTGAAAACAATTATCCCATACCTATTATGTAACACTTGAATAAGAATAAACCATGCACTATTATAAATTAGGTAGATAATATTAGCTTGTAGAAGCTTGGTAATCTCTTCCCTAACTACCTCAAGTATGAGGGGATTGAGTCTTCTTTATGGTTGTCTGAATGGTTTGGATAATTCCTCAAGATGTATTTGATGAATGAAAAGGGTAGGGTTGATTCTTGGTATTCAATATAGGGTCCAACCTAGGGAAACTTTATTTTAATCTAACACATGAACAAGTTTAGACTCCTAGATTTTAAAAAGTGAAGTAGAGATAATGGAGGGATACGATTGATCATGGAAAAGGAATGCATATTTCAAGTGCACAGGAAGGGGTTTCAGATCAGTTTCGTCCTTTATTTGTGGGATAGACAAAATAGTAACATAGTATGGGATTTTATTTGGTTTTGGTTCATTTTCCTTAATCCTTTAAAATGTGGAACAATAGAGATCTAATTTGATATGGGATTTAACAGAGTTTTCAAGATCCTCTAGATTGATGGAGTCTATGAATGAAAGGCCAACATCAACTTCCCCATTTATGTCTCGGTTAATCATGGTAAAAATTTCACAAGATCCTATCTCATTAGAACATGATTAACATGATGGAATGGGGTTAAATTTACTCTCATAAGTTTACTCAGGATCATGGATTAATAATATTGAGTAATCCTTTGATGGGTATCACATGGATTGAAAGATATTGAACATGACCAATTGGTCTCCAAATTCCATGGACATGATTACCACATGGACTTCAATCTTATTTCTATATTTTAGGAGGAATGTAATTCCTATAATTAGGTGAGATCATGAAGAGGTCATATCACCTTCTATGTCAAGGACATAGAAATCATCTAAGAAGATAATATCATCAACTCAGACAAGGTCATCCTCAATTATTCCCTATGGTCTAACTATTATTTGATTGGATAACTAGATTAAAACACCCATTGGGTGCAAGGGACCTATACCAAGGTTGGAGAAGATGGATTTGGGCGTGACATTTATCGAGAATCCTGGGTCTATGAGTGCATCATCAAAGTTGGAACTCCCTATTTGGCATAGAACTGTAAAGGTACCTTGATCTTTGCACTTCATGGGTATGGACTAATGGGTTGAAACATTATCAATGATCCTAATCTATCTCTTATGGTTGCACATTTACTTAAGAAAATTGTCATTCATAGGGATTTGTTTGATGGAATCTAAGAGGTTAATTTTTAATTCAACACATCTAAACATGTCGATCATTTAAGGATCAAGTTCAAATGAATTCCTTGTCTTATAGATGGATTGAGGAAAAGGAATTGGGTTCCTTAGAGGAATAGAAGGAGGTGAGGGAATGTATTCAAGTTATTTTTTTGTATTTTTATTCTTTTCATTTTCAAGATCAATATTAAAAGGTTTATTTGATTATTCACCATGGGGCATGGAAATTTTCTTTCTAGATTGAAGTGAAATTGAACTTACATTACCCTTGAGGTTAGGCAATAGTTTATCTAGGAGTTGGGAAGAATTGTATTATTTTTTCTGGTTGAGGTGGGATGCAAGTTGACCAATTTGGGTCTTAATGTTTTTAAGGCTAGAATAGGCGAATTAGGAAAGATCATCTACAACACTTTCCCATGGATGCTTAAAATAAGAGGCATGTACCTCATTGATATTACCTTGATTTGGGTTCTTGGGAAAGTTCTTGTATTAGGTTGCGAATTAGTAAGGCTCATTAGGATAGTGTAATTCCGGAGGAGAAAGAGGAGGATTGATCCTTTGAGGTTGAGCAAAAAAAGGATAAGGTTAATAAAATATAACACCACCTTGACCATATTGGAATTGGTTTGGATTTTGAGGATGGAACTGAGGGGGATGAGAAATGGGATTACTATACCTTAATCCTAGGTTATAGGTAGAAGAGAAGGGATTAGAGTAGGGTTGGGTGGATTTTCTAATAAACTAACATAATAGTTGAGGTTTTGTGTTCAGTTGAGCATATACTACATTGAGCTCTATTATACTAGAATAATTAGATGGATCATCTTAATAATGTGGACATGTGTCAGTTGGATGAGATGGTTAGATGTAGAATTTATATTTTTTTATAGGTCTAGGGAACATAGATTATAGAGAATATGATGTTTTTGATTCAGCAACCACTGCTAATTGTCATACAAGGCCTGTAAGTTCACTCATCCTATGAGTCATCTTTTTAGACTATATGGATTGATTCTCTTGTAATTTTTTTAACCTGGGCATGCGATTGAGTATAGAATTTCTGCGTGTTTACAACCATGTTGATTATGAGATCTCATGTATCTGCAGGAGTTTTTTCAACAATATCACCCCCACTTGTTGTATCAATGAGTGTTCTCTCCATATCCAATAACCCCTCATAGAATAATTGGATCAAGAGTTGGTTAGGGATTTGGTGGTGTGGGTAGGTTTCCATAATCTTTTTGAATCTCTAATAGAACTCATGGAGTGATTAAATGGGGAATTGATGTATACCACTTATTTCCTTTTGGATAGAAGCAGTTTGAGAAGTAGGGAATAATTTCTCTAAGTAGAGTCTCTTCATGTCATTCCATGTGGTTAATGGAACTAGGAGAGAGGTAGTAGATTCATTACTTGGAAAAGTCATCTATGGAAAAAGGAAATTCTCAAAGTTTAATTTTTTTCTTCAGAAACCCCTTGAGGATTAGTTGTAGAGCACGCCACTTGAAACTCTTTAAGATGAAGATGTGGATTCTTACTAGATACCCCGTGGAAATAAGGTAGAAGATGAATCAAACCTGATTTGAGTTCAAAATCAACCTCAATATTTGGATATTTAATACCAAGGGTTTGGTAATTTATATCAAGGGCAATGAGTTATTTTAAGTTTTTTCCCTAGGATTGGCTATATCTAGATAAATTGGATGGGCAATGAATGGGTTTTGATTGATTTCATTATCCCTAATATTTCTCCTAAGTCAGTGAAGTGTTTTCTCAATTTATAAGTTAAAAAAATTAGATGGATTGTTTGGGAGGCTATAAGGCATTCATAGAAATTTTTGAAATGATGAGGATGTGGTTTTTTCCTTCGTGTTTTTTTTTCAGTTTATGATTTTTATTTGAATGTGGTTTTTCCTTTGTGTTTTTTTCTAGAATTTGTTTTTGTTTTTTTTCTGTTTTTATTTTTTTTCAAAAATAAAATACTAATGACTATAAGATACCCCATCCTCTAAAATGGTGACATTTAAAGTGTGGTATATTTGAATGTTAAAATGTATGGTGCTCTGATAATGTGTATAGTGACACTTGAGTCAAATCCTCGGTGATGGTATAAATTTTAGAGTCGATTGTTTCTGTTTTGCTTGTCTTTATAATGGGGGGGGGGGGGTTGTTTATAGAGCTTAATTAAATTGATTGATGGATAATATTTGATTTAACAATTTGATAAATATTGGGGTGAATTAATTATTGTGTATTTAAACTTATTATATCCTTGATCTTTGCTTTATATTTCATTGAATTAGCACTCACTTCATAAGATGATTTTGATCATAATTCCCAAGTATTGAGGAATTAATCTAATCCTTAACTTAAATAGGGTTCTAATCTCAATAAATGCTTGTTTATGTTATTTTATTTATGTTTCCAATAATCCATGGAATCCACATGTTAAAAAAAACATGTCATTAATCCATGACATTTTAATTTTAACATACAAAATGTTAACCAAAATAATATTCATTGAGAAAAAGCTATCAATCAATCAAAATCTCCAAATTATGACTCCCATAAATTCTATATTTACTCATCCATTTGGGTTGTTAATAATCTAGTCATAATTTTTATGGTGATGAGTTAAAAAGATAATAAAAATAAAGGACAAGATAAGATTAGTGTACCGAACACACACCCAAATGGCGAAGATAATTAACCACGAACATTTGATTGAATGAGAAAGTGAAATAAGGGAATGATTTTAAACTTGATTTAAAATATTTTATGAACTTTAATATTAAAAAACATTGGGAGGATGATAATTAGAAATTATGATGGAGAAACATGATTTGATATTTAATTAAAATGAAAACAAATTTACTCAATTACAATTGAAAAAAAACACAAATGGATATGAAAATAAAAGTAGTGGAGAGGTATCTATTGTTGAAAAAAGATAAATTCATGTCCCAACAGGACATTATAAAGTTTATAATAATTCCAAATATCCTCCTTAAGTGATGAAATTCCAACCCCTTGTAAGGAGAAGAGGGGGATGCATTTATAGTCCAAGGTGGTGGACTGTTTTCATTCCAAATATTCCCTTCAAGTTGTATCTCCAATCTGGTCATCCATATAGATGAATATCAAGATATATTATCCTTATAATTTATAGTTATTGATTTTTAATTTCAATCCTAAAAAATTGGTGGCTATTGTACTTTTTATCCAAATTTATTTCTATTATACAAATTTTTTTTATTCTGTCCATTTTTTTATCAAAATTTTCCTTAGTCTAAATATGAATGCCTTTTAGGCCATGTAGATACTCTAAAATACGAACCATTTCTTATAAAAATTATTCAACATATATATTTTATTTCAAACCACAAAATCTTAGCTCAATTGGACAATTGGATGGGATAAAAGTCGAGAATGGTGGGATGTTTTTAATTCCTAGATAAAATGGTGGTATGGACTTCAAAGCATCAACTGGGCCCATTTTTTATGGAGTTGGGACTTAAAATTTTTATTTATTATTATTGTATATATTCAAAAATATATTAAAGAGTTTCATCAAATTTAGGATTCTCAATTGATCTTAAAAATTCTATCTTCATGGAAAGTCGAGTTTTTTTGACAGATTCTTTGGCTTTTTTTGTGTGGTCTATATGACCCTTAAAATGGACAAATTTTCCCAATATTAAGTTGAATGATTTGTAGTAAATTTAATTAGGAACCCTAAAAACCAAGAATAACACAATTTGGATAAGTAGGGTGAGATTTATAATTAAAATAGTAAAATGAATCAAATTTGGATTAATATAAATAATTCTAAAGAATTATATTTAATATTGAAAGATGAGTATTTCACAAAAATTATTCACTTTTCATTTAAAATAAGTAAAGGGGGTAAATAAAAATTTATGAATAAATGAATAACATCATCCCCATGGGACCTCAGTAGCCTTTGGTGCTGGAACTTGTGGAGTGCGCTAAGACTACACACATCCTCAACATACTCTACTGGGATGATCTACTACTCAATAGGTGGTGGTGCTGCTACCTGCCCACTTGGAGGAAGTAGCTCATGGGATGGAACCTGAACTGAGGCCTCATCACTCATCAAATTTTCTTCATGACCCAAAGCTAGTATCCTGGCTGGCTATCATCATGAAGTCATCCTGAAAGTTATCAACATGTACCAGAGTCATATTAGAATATATATATATGTATTTATATATATATATATATAAAATGGGGATCCTACTTAAGAATTACATACAAGGATTTAATCCTATATGATGCATGCACCATTGATCCCTTCAAACAATGTCTCAATATGCTAATTCAACAAGTAGGTAGTCAAGGTCTTGGTGAATGGATACGTCGACCACCCATACCATCACTGTACCCCCTATATAAAGACCCAAAAATTCCACATATATATTTTTTAAATTATTTGAGATTATTACGAGTCAGAGAAAATTGACGGCACGTGATTCCGAGGCCTGGAGTGCCCAGAATGATCCGTCGAAAAAGTGTTAAACTTAAAATAGCGTGCGTGAATAGTTTTCCTGAAAAAGTAGAATAAATCTTAAATGGGTACTTGAATCAGGAATCTGAGGACACCTTTGTGTTCAAGATGGTGGGTTTACCCTAGGCATGCCTTAATTTTAGTCGGCACATGCCTCTAGTGAGAAAACCCAAAAATGGCATAACTGTAAATAAAATAATTAAATAAAATTATTTTATTTTTCAAATGGTTATAACTCACGAATGGTGACTCAGATTTAAAATACGAGACCACCAATGAACTCGTGAGGGTATGATTTCCCTAGGTAGATCCTAACTTTGGCCGGTATGGGCCAATAATGGCAGTTAGTTTTTGGCTAGAAATAAAATAATTAAGTAACAATTATTTTATTGTTAAATTCTATAAGTACTAAAAGGTAACTTGGATTGGAAATATGAGAGTACCGTTGATCTTGTGAGGGCGTTCTTTCCTTAGATAGAGCCTAACCTCGATCGGTGTAGATCGAGGGTGACTGTTAATATTTTCTAAATTTTTTTAATGGTACGTTCAGTAAAAGTACGGGCAGTGATTTCTATCTTTTGAACCAGTGCACGAAATTTAAATATGAGGGAACTGTTGAACTCAAAACACCGATATTTTCTTAAGGGAGGCTTAACTTAGACCACAGTAGGTTGGGTGACAAAGATAGTTTTACATAATTTTAAAGAATAATAAAATAACAAAAAAATATTGTTTTAATTTTTCTACCAACTATTGAGCGGCAGTGGAGGGACCGTTGAGTTGTCAATCCATTTAATGGATAAACACTTATGTTTTGTAACCACATTATTGAGAATTAAAAGGTTCATTAATTAAGACTCATTAATGAACCACATTAATCAATCAATGCATTATTTACACTTCCCCTCTATTTAAATGAGGCTCAGGATTGGGTTTTTGACACGGAAGTGAGGAACCTCTGATGAAGTACCATGACATATTCCACAAAAAAATAATGGAGGCTTGGATGAAAATGATGGAGGAATCGATCTGGTATCGACGAACGTCGACGACTTTATCATGTGTGGATTCTTCTTCCACAACCACGACACCAACTCTAAATCTGAGGTAGGGGTTGTTTATATTTAAACTCAAGAGAATTTTTTTCTTTACCATATTCTTGAAAATCATGATGAATGTAGATCAACCAAAATGAGTTTATCCGTGATTCTTATGAATTTTGTAGGTGGTTTTTGCGGATCTTTGAACGGGTTTAAATTTATCTATGTGAGGTATTTATTTAATACCCGCTTAATATGATGCTAATGCAGAGGGAATGGGCCAAATGAACAAAGTCCAGACCCTCCACCACTTCAGTTTTTGTCGCGTTTTTCATGGGAAATGTTTGAACTCAACGACAACTTAAATTTGGGGGCCACGCAGTGAAAAAAAAATCTTGGGAGGGTCGTAGGCACAAACAGAAGGGAAAATGGAACACCGAAGCTCACCCGGTGGCCAATGGAAGTTCTACCGGCATGAAATGGGTGACCAGCACCGACGGGCGACGGTGGTGGCTGACATTAGCCGACCACAATGGAAGCAGACGGTGTGCCATCATGCGCTGCGGAGGGAATCCGCAAAGGCCGAACCTCAATTGTCCACATTGGTAGAAGGCGGCGCGCTGTCGCATCCTGTGAAATAGAGCCGTGTCTTTAGATCCACGATGAAGGGGACCCACGCCTCATAGGTCCCACTAATAGGGGGCAATGCCACGTGGTGCCACCTTTTGAAATTGTAATGGACAAAAGTCCATTCGAGAAGGGGGAGCGACCCCGTGTGGGCTGCGCCCAGCCAAGGCAGGGCACACCCAGCCGAGGTGGGATAGTCTAGTCCACAGACCAACCCCCTTGGGACAACCTAGCAGGTTCGGGCCGGGCTGGGTCGGGCTGACCCGAACTGGGTCGTGTCGGCCCAGGATGGGCAGGACCGGACCCGAACCCTTTTCAACCCAAATACGCTTAAAAGGACATATCTTAAGAACCAGAAGTCCATTTGAAAAATTGTATGCGGCACTAGAATCCTTAGAATGAGACGGTAATTTTGAGATACTCCACCTGAGTTTTGGATAAAGTTAGAGTATGGCCGGGTTGGATCGATCCCGAATCCAACTGGGCCCTCGACACTAAAATGCCTATAACTCACAGACCGAGCGTCCGATTGACGCATCGTCTATCTCGTTGGAACCCTTATGACATGGAAGTCCTTTGGGTTACTCCCTTTTGGAACATTGTGGAAGTTGAGGCATGACCGATATCTTGAGGATCAGTTTCTATAGAACTCAACCACACCGAGTGTGGGGAACCTTGTGGCTGGCTGTCATTTTCATAGCTACCCTATGTGGATCAACATCATAGCGACCCTATGTGGATCAGCATCATAGAGAATCTATTTGGATCATAATTATATCAACCTTGTGTGGATGATAAGTATAGTGACCTTGTGTGGATCAGCATTATAACTACCCTGTGTGGATCAACATTATAGAGACCCTATGTGGATCAACATGATATTGACCCTATGTAGATCAACATTATAGGGACCCTGTGTGGATCAACATCATAACGACCCTCTGTGGATCAGCATCATAGGGACCCTATGTGGATCAACATCATAGCGACCCTGTGTGGATGAGCATTATAACGACCCTGTGTGGATAAAAATTATAGTGACCCTATGTGGATCAACATTATATAAACCCTATGTGGATCATCATTCTATTGAACCTATGTGGATCAGTAGTGTGCGACCCGATGAGGACCAGTATTAGAGCAGCCGATCATGGATCAGTGACATACGACCCAGTTTGGATCAACAATGGAACAACTCCTTTGTGGATCAGTTTTGGAAACTTCTTAATGGAATAAAATGATATAGATAAAGATTAATCATCATTATTCTTGAAATATGAGTTGTATACTTGGTTTGAGCTAAGGATTTTTCTTTGTGCTTTGTGATTGAGATCATGATTTTTGGTTTTTCCTTTGTGGAATTTAGCGAGATCTTAGGGGGTCTCAGGGTCCCTAATGGGTATTGTTATACTCACTCCTGCACAGGCTTCACCCACACCTTATTGTTTCTTATGTAGAGGACTAGAAACTTTTACCGAGTCTTGAGGATCCAGGACTTAATGGTGTACAGAGGTGACTGGTTGGCATAGAGAGTTGCAGTGACAAGCTGTACCTACCATTCAAATAGGATCCTTGACGGATGACCTCAGGAGCTGTTTTCCCTTTTTGCTGTATTTTCATTTCAGTTGGGCTTTTATTCTAGCCCCCTTTACTTTAGTACTTACTTTTAAACTCTGTGGTGGGTTTTAGTTGTGGTTGCACCTTTTTTCTTCCTTTGTGTTTCACTTGTGTGCAGTGCACCCTATCTGTGTGTGTATAGGTTTTCATTAAATGCCTTCACATTTTAGGGAAATTACTTTTCGGTTCTAGTTGCCAACCCCTAGCCAATGACAAGTGGGCTTGGGGTAGTCATGGAATAGGTGCCGAGGGACAGGTCATGCCAAAGTAGTATTAAAGGGTTCAGTTCTACTAGAAGAACTAAGAGTCTATGTTTTCAATGGAGCAATAGTGTTAAGTGTCTTGAGTTCGAGTTTCAGTTTGGGGATTCTAGTATTGGTGCGGTAGACAAAGAATCCGTACACCAGGACCATGAATTCTGATTTTCGACTCGGTAAACAAAAACACTAGTTGCGTGTGTTTTGAAAATGTTGTTTATTTTTTGATCTCTTTGAGTCAACTCACCAGGTATAACTTATTAACCATTGTTTATCTTGATTCTATTTCAAGATTCCTCCATGAAAATAGCCGGCCATGATTCCAATGTGTGACCATGATGATGGTCTATAGTGTGATGAGGCTTTAATACAAGGACCATTGCCCAATATGGTACCTTTGAGCATTTTCCTAGTGATACCACTACCCATTGGTCAGCAGTTACTACCGGTGCTATCAGTAGAGGACACATATAGGATCAGTTCCTTACACGAGTTTCAGTAACAGATACCCCTTAGGTTCTAAGGTGAGCCCGAATCACAGGCGGCTAAGGACTGACTTGAAGTAGTGACTGAGTTTCCATATATCCAGGTCACCATTAGATCAGATGGTGGACCTAGCAGTGAGAATTCTATGTGGCTTAGTAAGGCGATGGCAGGGTTTAGATTACCCTGATCTTATGATGAGGTGACTTTTCTGTGGACAGAGCTTGAGAACCTTCCCAAGATAAAGGGTATCCTACCATAAAAAGCTAAGGGGTATGTGTTCCCTAGAGATTCTATAGCTTCGGCGGGACAACATGTCAGTAGCTAATTATTCGTCAAGGCGTACTGACCATTCCTGGTACTCTATGAATACGATATGAACAATTCTTTAGGGATTGGAACTATGAGTGATATGTTTTTAGGGACATCCGAGCTGGCACTACTCCTTTGTGCATTTCTACTAATGTTAGGGTGCTAGAGAGAACCTTTTTGGTTGAATGTTCTTTGGATGAGTAGATACAACTAGGGAATGTTAGCAGTGGGAAACTAGGAAACTGATGCCAGTATCAGAGATTTGGGCATGTAGAACGTTTTAGGAAGAGAGAGTGATAGAGATAGATGAATATGTAGGGTAATAGATGTGGAAGAGGATATAGGAGAGTATCATGAGGTGGTATACATTTCGACATGTTACAACCACCACCCCAATATGGTCCCCACCAGGCTCAGGGAGCTGGAGGACAGGGGAAGGGAGTAGCTGCATGTAGTAAAGGAGTGTGACCAAAGGGCTACATGAATGATTTGAGGTACGATATGTGTCTAATAATAGCTTCCGTATGAATAGACTAAGGTACTAATCATTCCTTGTTATGAATCTTGTTCGAAACCTAGAGTTTCCAATTAAACCGTTGACTTGACCCTTAATTCTGGAGATAACTATGGGAGGAGACTCGATAATCACACTTATGCTGATGGTGTGATCTTAATCTTGAGGAGAGAGTTTCTATTGGAACCTCTTGGTGGTAGCGTTGAGGCCTTACGACGTTAGTTTGGGTATGGAATGGTCATCCGCAGATCACGCTCAGATTGACTGTTTTAGGAAAAAAGGTTGTAGTATGTCTATAACATTGAAATGGGGTTTTTATTGGTCAGTGAAAAAGGAAACCTAGGTAGCATGGGATAAAATCATTCATAGAAGGGAGAAACTGATCACTCTTGAGTCAGCCAGCCTTACCCTCATGGTAGTAGGTGTTTTGGGTTTTTAGTTTCCAATAGTAGTGGCAGAGTCTGGGAACACCATTTAAAAGGATGTTTCTAGGATTACCTCCCCGTAGGGAGAGATAATTCTATAGTGTCTTGTACCCAAGGATGACACCAATATCTATAACTTCATATCGGATGGCTATCGCAGAGCTCTGGGAGCAGAGAGTATAGTTGGAAGAACGATTTATGGTCTACTACGATCACAAGAGTCTCAGGAATATCTTCTCACAGAAGGACTTGAACCTGAGACAACAGTGATGGATGGAGTTCTTCTAGTAATATGAATTGAGATAGTCTACACTCATGGGAAGATAAACGTAGTAGCAGACACACTCAACAGGAGGTCGGGTCTACACCTGTTGAGTGAGGTAACAAATAAATTAGCCGCATTGCAGTTATCCTTCATTGATAGTGATTGAGTGGCTTACCTCCGGTCTATGAGAGTAACTCCCCCAATTCTTCAGCGATTCAGGGAGGAAAAACTTGGGGACATTGACTACGAGGCCCGACGTGCTCAAATATCCTCATGATATGTTCTTGATGGATTTTTTGAAGGTGGGGAGCATGCCATCCTCTTCAGAGGACGCACAATGGTACTAGTGATGCTACGAGAGGAGGTGTTGAGGGAGTTCCACACATCCCTTTGACAGTACATCCTGGAGTGGAAAAGATGTACTAGGACCTTTAGTGTCAGTACTGGTGGCTAGGGATGAAGAAAGTTGTGGCAGAGTTCATTTCACGATGCCTCACTTGTCAGTAAGTGAAGGCCAAGCATCAGGTACCAGCGGGCTTAGCTCAGCCACTTGAGGTACCAAAGTGGAAATGGGATGGTATATACATAGAATTAGTGATGGGGATACCACGTAAGTATATGGGCCAAGATTCCATCCGGGTGATCGTTGAACGATTCACCTAGTCAGCCCACTTCCTACCTATCCAAGAGCAGGGATCAGTAGAGAGCTTGTGATGTCTCTACATACAGAAGATTGTATGTCTTCACAGGGTTCCATCAACAATCATCTTATATCACGACACACATTTTTCTTCCCTCTTATGGAAGGGATTATATGAGGCATTCAAGACTTAGCTACACTTGAGCACTACCTTTCATCCTCAGACAGATGGTCAGATAGAGCGTACCATACAGATAGTCGAGGACATGCTTCGTGCTTGTGTCCTTGATTTTGGACGTAGTTGGGAGGACCACCTTCCACTAGTGGAGTTTTCTTACAACAACATTTATCACTCCACCATCATCATGGCTATGTTTGAGGCCCTGTATGGGCGACCTTGTAGATCAACACTATGTTGGACAAACCTAGGGGAGTTAGTTATTATGGGTCTAGAGTTGGTAAAGGCCACCATGGAGAAGGTGTAGATCATCCAGGATAGGATGAAGACTGATCAGAGCCGGCATAAGTCTTATTCTGATAAGAGACATAGAACCTTTGAGTTTTAGGAGGGAGACCATGTATTCCTATGGGTCTCACCCTAATGAGGATTACAGAGGTTTGGATGGGGTGACAAGCTATCTATAAGGTTCATCATAACTTTCTATATCCTTAGTAGAGTAGGTGAGGTGGTATACCATCTAGATATCCCCCCACAGATGCACTGGGTGCATAATGTTTTCCATGATTCACAGCTGAGGAGGTACGTGCAAGATCCATCACATGTTATTGACTTGGGTGAAATGGACATCGATGATGGGGAGACGTTTGTAGAGTTCCCAGTAGATATAGAGGATTGATAGGAGCAGGTCCTTTGTGGGCAGTCGATTCCTCTCGTGTGAGTTTGTTGGAAGCATGAGAATCTCTAGGAGAGCACATGAGAGTGGGAGGCTCAGATATGTGCTTAGTACCCCCATTTGTTCCCCTAGTTTTGTTATAGATTTCAGAAAAGAAAAGCCTTAAGGTGGGGAGAATGTAAAGACCCAAAAATTACATATATATATTTTAAATTATTTGGGATTATTAAGAGTCTAAGAAAATTGACGGCACGTGATTTCGAGGCCTGGAGTGCCAGAAATGATCTGCCAAAAAAGTGTTGAGCTTAAAATAGTGCATGTGGGATGTTTTCCTAAAAAAGTGAAATAACTATTAAATTGGTGCCCAAATCAGAAATATGAGGGAACCATTTCATTCATGATGGCGGGTTTACCCTAGGCGTGACTTAATTTTAGTTGTATTAGGCCTCATGTGAGAAAAACCAAAAATGGCATAGCCATAAATAAAATAAAATAATAAAATAATTTTATTTTTCAAATGCTTATAACTTAAGAACAGTGACTCAGATTAAAAATATGATACCACCACTGAACTCATGAGGGTATGATTTCCTTAGGTAGATCCTAACTTTTTTCCGGTGTAGGCCAATCATGGAAATTAGTTTTTGACCTCAAATAAAATAATTAAGTAACAATTATTTTATTATTAAATTCTATAACTCCTAAACGGTAACTTGGTTTGGAAATCCGAGAGTACCGTTGAGATCATGAGAGCGTGTTTTTCTTAGGTAGAGTCTAACCTCAAACGATGAAGTTCAAGGGTGAATATTAATATTTTTTGAACTTTTTTAAAGGTACATTCAGTAAATGTGCGGGTGACGATTTCTATCTTTCGAACCAGTGCTCGAAATTGAAATCCAAGGACACTGTTGAACTTGCAGCGTTAAGATTATCTTAAAGGAGGATTAACATTGACCGTAGTAGGTTGGGTGAAAAATATAGTTTTATGGAATTTTGAAGAATAATAAAATAACATAAAAATGTTATTTTAATTTTTCTACCAACTGTTGAGCGGTGGTGGAGGGACCGTTGAGTTGTCAAGCCATTTAATGTCAAAACTCTTCTGTTTTGTAACCATGCCATTGAGAGTTAATAGGTTCATTAATTAAGATTCATTAATGGACCACATTAATCAATCGATGCATTATTCACCCTTCCCCTATATTTAAACGAGGGTTGAGCTTGGGTTATTAACACGAAAGTGAGGAACCTCTGATGAAGTACCGTGGCGTCTTCCACCAACGAATAACGAAGGATTGGATGACAACATTGGAGGAATTAATCTGGGATCGACGAACACCAGTGACTTCATCATGTGTGTATTCTTATTCCTCAACTGTGATGTATCCTCTGAATCAAAGGTATGGGTTGTTTATGTTTAAACTCAAGTGAATTTGTTTCTTCCCCTCATTCTTGAAAATCATGATGAACGCAGATCAACCAAAATGAGTTGATCTGTGATTCGTATGAATTTTTCAGGTGGTTGTTGTGGAGATTTTAATGGGTTTAAATTTATCTATGAGATGTATTTATTTAATACCCACTTGATATAACGCTATTATGGAGGGAGCGGGGCGACCATACAAGGCCCAGACCCTCCGTTGCTTCATTTTTTTGTGTGTTCTTCGTGGGTGAAGTTTGAACTCGATGACAACATGAATCCGGGGGCCACATAGTGACGGTAGCATTCTGGGAGGCCCGTAGGAACAAACATAAGGGAAAAAGGACTACTAAATCTCACTCGGTGGCCCATGGAAGTTCTTCTGGCATGACATGAGAGACCGATGCTGGCGAGTTATGGCAGCGGCCTGTATCAGCTGGCCATAGTAGAAGCAGGAAGCACGTCGTCATTCGCCGTGGAGGGAAGCCGCAACGGTAGTAGGGGGCGACCGTCCCTCGTCCGACCGCGTTGATGGAAGGCTACATTCCATCACGTGCTGTGGAAGGGATTCATGACTTCAGAGCCGTGACGAAGGGGACCCGCACCCCATGGGTCCCGCCGACAGTGGGCGACGCCACGTGGCACCGCCGTTTGAAATCTGAACGTACAAAAGTCCATTCGAGAAGGGGGAGAGACCCAGTGCGGGTCACGCCCATACATGGTCGGCCGCACCCAGCCGAGGCGGCCCAGGCTGGTCCGAAGCCCAGTGGGTCTGTCTGTGGCCCAGCGGGCTGAGCCCACAGCCTAGCCCACTCGGGCCGACCTAGCAGGTTCAGGCTGGGATGGGTCAGACCCAAACCGGGTCTGGTCGACCCGAACCAGGTCTGGTCGACCTGAACTCAGTTGGGTCGGCCCAAATGGGGTCCGGTCGGCCCAGAACAGTTGGTTCGGCCCAAGACAGGCGGGGCGGGTTGGTCCGACCAGGTCGGACTGGACCTGGACCCTTTTCGGCCCAGATTCTCTTAAAAGGCCGTATCTTACAAACAAAACGTCCGTTTGACAAACCGTCTGTGGCACTGGAATCCTTGGAATGAGATTGTCATTTTTAGATAATCCACCTGAGTTTTGGAGAAATATGGAGTAAAAATGGGTTGGATCAAACCTGAATCTAACCAAGACCTCGACACTAAAATGGCTATAACTCACAGACCGAGCGTCCGATTGACTCTCCATATATCTCATTGGAACCCTTACGACATGGTGGTTATTTGGGTTACTCCTTTGTGGAACTTAGTGGAAGTTGAGGCACGATTGATATCTTGAGGAGCAGTTTCTACAAAACTCAAGCGCACTGAGTGCGGGAAATCCTGTGGCTGGATTTCATTTTCATAGCGACCCTGTGTGGATCAACCTCAAAGCGACCCTATGTGGATCTAAATATTAGAAACCCTGTGTGTATTAGCATTATAGAGACCCTATTTGGATCATCATTATAGATAACCTGTGTGGATCAGCATTTTAGCAACCCTGTGTGGATCAACATGATAGAGACCCTGTGTGGTTCAACATGATAGCGACCCTATGTGGATTAGCATCATAGTGACCCTATATGAATCAACATCATAGAGACCCTGTGTGGATGAACATTATAGCGACCCTATGTGGATCAACATTATAGAAACCTTGTGTGGATCAACATTATAACGAACCTATGTGGATCAACATTCTAGCTACCCTATGTCGATCAGTAGTGCGCGACCCGACGGGGACCAGCCTAGAGCGGCCTGTCGTGGATCAGCGACATACGACCCAGTGTGGATCGAAAATTGATAACTCCTTCATGGATCATTTGTGGAAACTTCCTAATAGAATAAAATGATATAGATTAAGACTAATCATAATTATTACTAAACTTTGAGTTGTATACTTGGTTTGAGTTGATACTTTTTCTTTGTTCTTTGTGATTGAGATCATGCGTTTTGGTTTTTCCTTTGTGGAATTCTGAGAGACCTTCAGGGGTATTGGGGTCCCTACTGGGTATTTTTATACTCACCCCTACATGGGATTCACCCTCATATTGTTGTATCTTTTGCAGACAATGGGAAACTTTGACCGAGTCTCGAGGAGTCTAGACTTTATGGTGTATAGAGGTGACCAGTTAGTGTGGAGAGCTGTAGTGATGAGTTGTACCTACCCTTCAGGTAGTATGCTTGGAAGATGACCTCAAGATATTTTATCCATTTTTGCTATATTTCCATTTCAGTTGGGCTTGTATTCTGGTCCCCATTACTTCAGTACTTACTTTTACACTTTGTGGTGGTTTTTAGTTGTGGTTGTACTTTTATTCATCCGTTGTGTTTCAGTTGTGAGTAGTGTACCCTATTTGTGTGTGTACAGGTTTTGAGGCAACACCTTCCCATTTTAGGGAAATGCCTTTCCGATGCTAGTCGCTAACCCCTGGCCAATGAAAGGCAGGCTTGGGGTAGTCACGACATGGGCCCCAGGGGATGGGTTGTGACACCCTAGATTAAGAGCCACACTCAAGAAACTTTGACACTATTGCACTAATCGCAACCAAATCCTCATAAATAGAATAATCCAAACAAAGTCTCAAGGAATGAACAACTCTGATACCAATCTGGCACGAACCAAACTAAACCGTGGCTCAAGCTGCAACTACCCTAAGCCTACCTCTATAGTCTAAGGGGTGGAGTAAAGCACTGAAAGACATATCCTGAATGAGAGACCTTTTCCTAATGTACCTGTATTCACACACCCGACCATATCAATTCAAAATTCCAAGGGAATAATAATAAAATATACAATAACTAGAAATAAAAACAAGATTGAAAAACCACTAGTGTATACAAGAGTATGACAATAAAAACTAAAAACTAAATGGAAAAAATATACACCCAATTATAAAGATGTCCCAACCTGAAAAAACTAAAAATTAAACTATTGAGAGAGCCAAACTCTTAATCTCTAATCCATGACCACCCTACGTAGTCCAAAACACCCAATATCCCTAATCTCCTTTGAATTCACTATCGAACTGTCCATCATCTGCATAAGACATGACACGTGTGGGCAAAGCCCAATAAAGGGTGAGTGTATACATACCACGTAGGACTCCCTGAACGCTGATGGGGGAGAATTAAGAGATACAAAAAGAATAAAAAGTCTATAGGTAGTAAATAAAATGCATATAAAACCAAATAAAGAGAAAGAGTGACATAGTCCAAGCACAGGGGGATCAAAATGGTGTGCAGATGGACTACACATCGAGTCTTTTCCAACCATAGAAGGAGAGTGACCTCATACAACCATGAGAATATAAACAAAAAAAGCACATAACATACTCCATGTGTCTTTTCAACCCATTTAAGGAGAGTAAACAAATACAAAGGAATGGATAAAGATGTTTATATATATATACTCAGCAAAAGAAGCCAAAATGAGAGATTAAGGGGATCTACATCTCACAACCCATCCTAGTAAAAGAGTCACCAACAATTCTATAAGTCCAAAAATGATAAATATTATCTCATGTTTGTTCCCAGCCAAAAATATACAAGTCAAGCCACACCTCTTCACCATGCTGCACAGTCGAGGGGCCACAATCTTTAGGCCGAAGAATCATTCCCTGGTATGACAAGAGGGTTCCACTAAGTGGATAAATAGAGGACCCATACCCTATTCTGATAAGATATTTCCAATCTAATAGTAGATAGAGGACTCATGCCCTACCCAACATGAGGGTTCCACTCTAATGGTATATGACCCATGACTAGCCCAGTTAGAGGGTTCCACTATAGAAGTTGATAGAGGACCCATGCTCTACTCCAAAAGGAGTATTCCAACCTAATGGTATAGGAACCATGCCCATCCCAGATAGAGGGTTCCACTCTAGGATTTTATAGAGGGCCCATTACCTATGACAACAAGAGGGTTCCACTCAAGTCATCGAGGACCCTTTCCTATCATATTTGGAGGGTTCCACTTGGAATGCTTATGGTGATCCTTTATGATCACTACCATCTTTGAGCGTCGCCTAAACAAGATCCATGCTTACAATAATCTCACATCATACCCTAAAATCCACAAATGAGGGTACCGTCATGTTCTATGTGGGAAAACACTTAATATTTTCTACTCTAGGGCCAAAATTCATGTCCAAACAAATGAGATCTAAGAGTTTGAAGTTTTCTCAAAAAGAACCAAGGGGTACATGATATGTGAGGAGACCCACATAGTGTGTGGTCCCACTCTATCACCTGGACATGTCCCTAAAGGTACATAGCTCACCAACTTTTTAGGCATACACAGTGTGTAGGGGATATACACAGAGTTCCCATACCACTCGAGGTCCCACTCATGTGCTTGGACTTGTCCGTTTATACAAGATGTATATTTGTATCCATGTTGTGTCTGTGTACTTCGGTACATGGTGTTCCTATTCACATGGGGTTCCACCCATGTCTCTGTCCATGTTCATATACTCATGAAAATGGCATGTTCTTATCCATATACTCTTGCATGGGGTCCTACCTGTGTGCTCCACCACATGGATCATCAACCCATGGAAGTGGTCCACAACATTTTGGATGGATACACACCATTACATCCTTATAAATATCTAAAACCCTAGTAGTCACAACATAGGGCCTGAAATGATGTGTGTTCTTTAAGGTGTGTAGTTGGGATTTTTCTAGAATCTCATATCTACATTCCATGCTCTAAATATGAGTTCTACGCATTGAATCCAAGCTCATATCCTCTAAAAAATGCAGGATCTAGCCATGGGTCATTGTTTCTGGATATTTGGTGGCCGAAAAAAGGTACCCGCTGGTCTTTAGAGGTTCGTCGCACATCCTCACGCCTATGGTTATTCTTCCATATATGATTTGAAAGACGATAATCAAAATGATATCCCACAACCTGTAATCCATTCTAAAACACCCCTGGTTTATCGATACATTCCTCTCATGCAGATTCATTGTGATTTCAGGGGTCTGATTGGGCTTGGTACCACCCAAAGAAGTCAAAATGAGACCGTGGGGTCCAATCGATGTAGAAAAATAAATAAATTATGGGTGGAAGGCACAAGAACAAATGTTTATTGATCGTTTTCAAGATTTCTTGTCCAATGATCAAGAATGGGGATATTTGAGGTTATAAAACCAAAGAATAATCAATTAAACTGATACACGAGTGTATGCAAAGTTTAGAAATTGGCACAGACCATAGAAAAAACAATTTTCTTAGTCAATTTAATCAAAAAGGACACAATCCTTATTTCTATGAGTCCAATATTGATATTGGATCATATTCCATCAAATAACATTCTTTCCAATGATTGAAGGAAGTCATTGAATTTACTACATCCCAATATTCCCCTATTCAGAGTTTCTTCATCATTCATTATGATATGCCAACAGAAGGAGGAAGGAGAAGCTCTAAAATCCTCCCAGGGTTTATACGGCTAGCCCTAGATGATTTCACATATCAATGATATTATATATTTTTTAGTTAGGTCAAAATAATAAATTAATTAAATTAATTAACTAACCAAATACACCACCAATTAGCGAGATATCTAAACACCCTACACCGACCTATTTTAGGTCACGCCTAGGGTAAAAATTCTATTTTGATCTCAATCATGGTATCAAAATTCTGATTCATGCTTCCATTTAAGAGTTATACCATTTTATTTAAGAAACTATGTGTATACAATATAAAATATATCTAATGTTTTTATAAAATTAATTCCGGGCACACCGGGCCTCATAATTTCACGTCATCTCAGTTCCTAGAACCAAAAAATATATGTATAAATATTTCAAAGTCTTATAAGGAAAAAACTGAGTCTCTAAACAAACAACCAGAAACCCAAAGGGACAATTGGACAATTAGATAATTGTCCAAATTGTCAAATGCCTAAATGACCAAATGATCAAAATTACCAAGTAATCAAATAACCAAATGGACAAATGACCAATTGGCCAATTGGCCAAATGAAAAAATTACCAAACAACCTAACCAAAAAATGAACCTAATAACCAAATGGAAAAAATGAACAAATATCCAAATGAATAAATTATCAAAATTATCAAGTTACCAAATAACAAAATGGACAAATTTACAAATGGAAAATTAGATGATTAACCAAATAAAAAAATGACCAAATTACCAAACAACCTAACCAAAAAATGAACCTAATAACCAAATGGCCAAATGGACAAATTCCAAATTACCAAAAAAATGAACCTAATGACCAAATGATCAAAATTACCAAGTGTCTGAAGAAATAAAATAAAATAATACAAATATAATTGGACTAAAATCAACATTAAATAAAAATATATATCATACCCATGTAAGGAATTCTAATTAGTATGTATTTTTTATGTTATTCCACTAGTATTAAATTTATAATTAAATGTATATTTAGATGTCGCTTCATTTTATGGATTTATTCAACAACTATAATTTTAATTCATTCTAGGTTTATCACTTTCATATTATTCAATTATATAGTATTATACTAGTCATTGTCATTTTTATCAAGTGACATTATTCATCAAAGGCCTAGTGCCTTGAGAAAAATTATTTTTCATGAGTAGAAAGATAAAGGATTGAAGTGATGTAAATGCACAAACCCAAGAAAAGATTGTATGTTTTTTATTGATATTTAAAATTTTGATATGTAATTAATAATTAATTATATTGTTTATATTTTCAATAGTATGACCTATAGGCCCTAAATGAGAAAGAAGATGAAAAATTCAGGTGAAATGATCATTTGAGATAGGTATTAGGTGAGGAGAACCAGGGGAGAGTTTGATGTCAACCTTGTAAAAACATCATCCGTACTAGGTATTGGCCCTAATCAGGCACCTATCAAGCCTCTCACACCATTGACATGCAAAACATTCACGAAGAAGTATCCATGTCCAAAAAATAGCTATACAGGAGCATGATAGAGGAAAACAGGTCACCGAACACTTCCTAAAATCCATGTTAGTTATATGCACACCACTTCCATCATATGCTAATTCTGTTTTTGATTCATGTATGGAATCAGTGAAATTTTTATATAATGCCCATAGTGATGTAAATAAGGGTCCTTATGGTGGTCAAGCCAATGGTACTGCTAGTGGTGGTGGAGGTGGTGGTGATGATGATGATGATGGTGCTCTAGATGATTCTGTTAGTGAAGGTAGTGATGAGGATATTGCTGATTATGATAAGGATGAGGATGTTGGTGATGGGGGAGATATTGATCCCCTATATTTTTTAGTTAGTAGTAAAGAGGCATGTGGATGTTTTTTAATGAGTTGAATTGATTGGTTGCATGGATTTATATGTATGTTATAGTATTGTAAATGGTTTAAAAATTATTACAAGCAGTTGGTTGAATTATAAATATACAATATATGTGTTGCATTGAATTTGTACTATGGTTATTATTTTTTATAGGTTTAGGATGGACTTGAAGGGATGATTCTACCATTTGGTATAGGTATCTATACCCATGGTTCAATGAATCGTGGGTATATGGAATCTGGTGCGACAAACTATACCCACGATTATCCTAACTATGGGTATAAATATATATATCCACAATTTAACTAAAATCATGGGTATGATGAAATATCCTAGGATATACCCACAATTTCCATAGAAACTGTGGGTATAGTCTATACCCATGGTTTTATGGGCTATACCCATGGTTTAGAACTGTGGGTATAGGCTATGTTTCTAGTAGTGACATTAATACAGAACTCTCCTCTATTTTTCTATATAAACCCAAACAACCTCCCATTTCTCTTCACTCAAAACCCTTGGATCACGACATTACTATTTGAATACCTCTCCGAATCCATCACAAGGTGATACATGATCTCAATAAGATCCTCCCAATCTTTTATAATCAGCCTCTCAATGTAAGGGATCCTATCCTTCTTCTCTTTATTAAATAACCTTGTTTTTGTTATACCTTTTAATTTTCTATCGTTAATGTTAAAATATGTTCTTACACATCCCTACTACCATCATTATGATTTAAAAGTGATGAGATAACCCCTATTATCTAATTAAATAATTCTATGAATCTTTATGCACCCCCATTATACTACTGAAATTATCCTACTATTTACCATGCCAATCATTTTTTGGAGTGAAAATCCATACCATTTACACTCAATGGTATTAAATTAGATGCACATATCATTAATTGATTGGGAACTTCCATGTATGTATCTCAAACTCTATAATTTTGGGATTAAAAGTGATGAAATATATCCTTATGTTTTATGATCTATGCGGCACACTTATGCATGTACATGATATGGAAGTAACAGGTGGGCCCAATGTTATATAGCCCTCCAATGAATTGGGTATTGTTTTAGACTCATGATACACCATTTATGGGATTAAGGAGTAAACCTAATCCATTATGGTAAATTTTCTACCATGTTATGATGTCTTGGTGATTAACCTTAACCTATTTTTTATGATGTCATGTTTAATATCACCTCCACATTCTCATGTCACCTTTATGCTATCATGTTATATCACACTTAATTGTTAAAGATTATGATTCTCATATATCTTATGTTAACTTTATATTCATATTGTATAAAAAAATACTATTTTTCCTTTTTTATGCTTTTTATATTACCTTTAATGTTTTTTTGGTTACCCATTTCTTATTTACATCCCCTAGTTATCTAGTATAGTTTTAGAAGAATGATGGAATTTTAAGTGCATGCTAAGGTAGTTTTAAATAATATTGTTTTATTAATGTTTCAAGTTGAAGTGTTATGGACCTAATTTCCCAAATACACTCGGATCCATTATATTCTTGGATTTTATTATGTGTACCTTTATGTAATAAATCATGAAATAAAGTTTCATAAACTGATGGTTGTTATAGTTGGTATTAGAGGAAAGTATAGTTATTTTTGGTATTAGGATTAGAAAACTACATAGAAAGACATAGAGATAATACTAAACATAAAAAAACATCCCTAAATTTTGGTAAAGTATAGAGTATCTAGTTTCCAAGAAAATAAATCCCTTTCTTGATACTAAAAGTGGATGTGGCTCTTGCAAAAAGAGTCCCAGGGATAATAACTCCAAAAAGGGCGCATTGAGATGAAATTGATCATCACTTGGTGAATGAAAATAGGCCTTTCTATGCAAATGGTTTGAAACTCCCAAGGGATATGCTTTGGTAAAATCATATGTTCCTTACAAACCATTATTAAGGGAATAAAAATTCCCATAATATTTTATATTAGTAAATAGATCATGACTAAATTATATTAAATCCTAGAAATTCATAGTTTAAGGAATATATTTCATTTATGAGTTACCCTTTTAAAGTTTATGGTTTCCTATTTATGTAATTACTAGTTTAAAAATACTCATCCCTAATGTACCCTTTATTCTAGTCAGTGGTTGGGAATAGGAATAACTGAGTCAACAACCAATGTAAAGAACAATATAATGATTTCCAAAATAAAATTCCCAACCTGATGGGAGAAGGAGATGAAACATTCATGATAATAATTTTTCAATTGCTACACATTTTGAACTTAAAATAAATATGGAGAAATGAACATATCCCCCATAATAAATAAAATGTTTTAATTGAGACCTTTATGAGGAAAAGGCCTCTAAATTTAAATTTATCTTCTAATCCCTTAATCACATATCAATGGATAAAATTCATATAAAATATATTATCCATCCTTAAATACTCTAAGAAAATAAGGTCTTATTTATCATATGGCGGGAGAAGCTAATAAATGGTGAACATTTTTTAAAAAATATGAAGCCCTAAGAGGATATTTAAGCAGTGGAGTGGAAAGAATTCCAGAAAACGATTTTCAAAAAATATCTTCCTCATACCCTTAGGCTTAAAATGGATAGGGACATCCTTAGACTCAATCAAAGAGATGCTGAATCCATCGGGGTGTTTGAGGAATAATTTAAAATACTTTCACGATATGCCTTATACTTTTTCATTACCCACTAAAGTAAATATGTCTACTTATTTGGTAAGATGAAGCTGAGTCTATGAAAAGACTTGGAAATTCAGGGAACTGATAGCTATGAAGAAATTTTTTGATGTTCCATAAAATTTGAAATGGTTATCATATAATCTCAATATTTACACTGGGATAAGAATATGAAAATAGAGTTCCATTTTGAGGGTATGATTGAGAAATATAATGGTGGAAAGAAATCCCAACATCCCACTTGTCAAAAGTTTGGGAAGAAGTATCTTTGAAATTACCTAAAGGGGATGAAGAAATGATTTAAGTGTTGGAAGGAAGGGAACCTACCTAGAGATTGTCAATGAGAGAGACCCACCAATGTGATGGAATAAAGAAATTATCCAATAAACCACCAACCAACAATAAAGTATTTTAATTTCAAGGAACATGATAATTATGCATTCCAATCCCCTAAGTTAAGGGTTTTCGGAGACAATCAATGCCAACAAACTCCAAGGTAGTAAGGGCGAGATTATTCCATCATAAATGATGAGGTGGATCCTAACATTTAAGTGGTGAAAATAATTATAAATATTCATTCAATTATAAAAAACATACATTTTGATTTTGGTTCTATGTATTATTTCATATCATGTAAGTTTAGTAGAACTATTCAAACACCACCACAAATCATATAAGTAAAGCTATCGATGAAAATGGAAAATTGGAAAATTATTGAATTACATGTATATAACTCTTCCCCTATCAATGTTTGTGGTATGAACTTCCCAAAAAGGTTATGATACTACCTTTAATGGAATTCTTGGTATGTATTGGATTTCCTTACATAGAGCCAACAAAAATTGTTGAGAGAAGGAAATCACTCTTCGTATCATGAATTGTACTTCAATTCTATACAAGTGAAATGATGATGATGAATATTATTTAGTATAATCATCTCTTGGATGTATATTATTGAAATATGATCAAGAATATCTAGCTCAAATTATTGATAATAAAGAAAAGATCATTCTTAAAGACATGACCATTGTGAGAGAATATGCTGATGTGTTTTCTAAAGAATTATCTAGTCTTTCTCTTAGTTGATAGGTTTAATTTTCAATAGAGCTTATATATGGATATTTACCAATATCCTAGAATTCATATATAATGGATTTTGTTTAATTATTAGAGATAAATAATCAAATATAAAAGAATAAATATAAAGGGTTCATAATCCCAAGTGCTTCACCTCCGGGTGCACTGGTCCTCTTTTTCTAGAAGAACGATTGGTCAATGTACCTCTACATTGATTATCATGATCTTAACAAGATCAAAATAATTAAAAAGTATCCTCTTATATGGATTTATTACTTGTTTGATCATCTATATGGATCCTAGTATTTCACTAAGGTGGATCTTCGGTCAGGATACTATCATGTAAAGGTGAAGAAGGAGGATATCCCCAGGTCTTCTTTTAGTACAAGGAACAAGCACTGTGAGTTCATAGATATGACATTTGGACTCACTAATTCTTCAACAATACTCATGGAATTGATGAATAGAGTCTTTATAGATTACATCGATAAATTTTTGGTAGTATTTGTACATGATATTATTATCTTCTCTAAAAGAAAGGAGGAACTTGAGGAGCATTTGGATACTGTAATGAAGACCTTATTGAAAGAAAAAAATGCATGTAAAGTTAATTAAATGAAAATTTTGGTTGGAATGAGTAAAATTACAAGGTAATGTTATCAAAATCAAAGGGATTTTGTGGACCCTTAAAAAACAAAGGAAATTGAAGGATATCCCAGAAAAATATTTGTGGCTGATATCCATAGATTCCTTGGATTATCTAGGTACTATCTTCGATTTGTGAGAAACATCTCATGATTTGGAATCCCATTAACCAAGATAAATTGGAAGGGGGTAAAGTTTGTCTAAAATAAATAATGTGAGGAATTTTTTAAAGCATTGAATAAAAGTATCATCATTAAACTTTTTCTCACATTACCTACTAGTGGGGATGGATTTGTGATCTATAGAGATGTATACAAAAAGGTATTAGGTTGTTCACTCATGAAAGATGATAAAATGATAGAATATGACTCATTCCAACTAAATATCTAGGAGCATAACTACCCAAATCAGGATCTAGAATTGATTGTAGTGATCTTTATATTGAATATTTAAAGAAACTATATCTACAGGGAGAAGTGTGACATATATACGGATCATAAAAGCCTCAAGTATATATTCACACAAAAGAAGATTAATACGATCTAGTGAAGGTGGTTAGATTTAATCAAGAATTTTGATTGTTAAATCCATTACCATCTTGGGAAGGCGAAATTTTTTTCACATACTCTAAGTATAAAGGATCTTGAAACCCTATCCATGTTGAGGATTGTGAGGGATCCAATATTCTTAGACATGAATAGGATGAACATGAGAATAATAAAAGTATTCACATACCACCTTGCTAAAATATATACCCAACCATCCATTCTTGAGAGGATAAAGGAGTCTCATAAAATGATGAGGTGATATAGAAGAAGGTATAAAATATTATAGAGTTTATCTTCGATGAAGATGGAGTTATAAGGTTTGGAAATCAGATTTAAGTCCCATAGAAACTATAACTAAAGAGAGAAATTCTAGATAATGCACATAGATTATCCTTATCAATTCATCTGGGAATAAGAAAGATATATAGAGATTTTTAGAAATATTTTTGGTGGGGTAACATGAATAGAGAGATTTTGGAGTTTGTATCTTGATGCTTGGAATTCAAATAAGTCAAGGTAGAACAAGAAAGTATAAGAGAATCATGCAACTATTTCTGGTACCAGTACAAAAATGGGAAATAATGACCATGGATTTTATCATAGGAATCCCTAGGACACCTAAAGAAAATAATTTCATCTGCGTGGTAGTCAATATCCTTAAAAAGTCAACACATTTATTTACTATCAAGGAAGATTTCTCTCTTTACCAACTCTCTAAGATATACATAAGGTAAGTGGTAAGACTACATAGAGTTACAATATCTATTGTATATGATCAAGATCTGAGGTTTATCTAAAGATTTTGGAGAAGAATTTATCAATTTTTGGATACAAAACTAAGCTTCAACACTACTTTTCTCCATTATATGGATGGTCAGTCTGAAAGGATCATTCAAACATTAGAAGATATGATGACATCATGTTCAATGAATTTACAATTATTTTCGGATCAAAACATTTACCTAGTGGAGTTCTCATATAACAATAATTTTTATTATAGAATTAAAATATAACTTTATGAGAATTTTTATGGGAATAGGTTTCAAGCTCCAATACGCTAAGATGAAGTCAGAGAGAAGAATCTGATGGGATCTAATCGTATCCAAGAGATAAAATAGAAGGTTCAAAGCATTAAACATCCTATGAAATTCACACAAATTCCATAAAAAATATATGAATACAACCATTGATGAGAGATTGAGTTTGAGGTTTGAGATAAAGTGTTCCATCACATATTTCAATAGAATAAATTCATGAGGTTTGGGAAGAATGGGAATATTAGTCCAAGATACATCATCCCTTTTGAGATCCTTGATCGAATCGAAGCATTTTCCTATTAACTAGAACTCTCACATAACCTATTTCCAGTACATTATGTGTTCCATGTATCCCTATTGGGGAAGTACATACTAGATTTTTTTTCTTCCCTTACATATCCTGACTTGTATCCATATGCAAGTACTCAATTACCCTTACCTAAACTTTTTTTACCTTTATGCATGGGCATGTACCTCTACACAACACATAATAATTCATGGATACCCTTAAAAAAATCCCTATTTACCTTTACATAATCTTCCATACCCTTATGTAGGTTATATTTACCTTTAATTATCTTTAGTTATCTATGACATACCATTACACAAGTTATGTAAATAAAAATTTACCTTTACATAGGTAGCCAATTTAATTCAAATTAATACATGGAATTCTCAAAATTAATTAGGTATATGGGAATCATTATCAAACTTATTCAAATATTATTCATCCAATCACATATCTTTCAAATAAAAATACTCATGCAATAATATTTATATTTTTTGGAAAACTCCTCAGGAAATAATATTTATTTCTAATGGTATTCTCTTCAAAAAAAATTTATAATATTCTAAGTATATTTGATAGGCATGGAACAAATTATTTGGATATATTCTCCTTAAACAATATTATTCAATATATTGGCTTTAACATATTAAAATTAATTTTAAATTGAATACAACTACCACAAAGTGGACTCAGAAATACTCCTCTTTATATTTTCCGGTCAATACCCATATAGAAATTATTTGTCAATATGTGATATAACTTCTCTCCCTCTTTCTTATGAACCTTTCATTTCACTTTTCTCTATATATATTTATAAGAAATATTATTTATTTAGGAAAATTGGTATCAATTCATACTTATAAAAGTGACATTAACCAATCCACTCTAAGTCTACTTAAGCTATTCTAAGTGTATAAAACAAGAGGGTTTGATCTAGAAAACAAATTTATCCATTATTAAATTTAATTATATCAAATTAAATGAGAACTAAAAATATTCTTCACATACTATGTAACTATACTCTAGGATGTGAAAAATTATAGATACAAATTGATACATAGAAAGTGCATAAATTTGATATGTCTAATGTGCATAAATTCAACATTTTCTCTATCAGTTGTGATTAATCACTTAATTAAATTTTATATTAATCATTAATATGGATAAAATTTATTTATTTATAGTTTCATCACATCATAATAATTTTATTTTGAAATTTAATTTTTTTCATCACTTTATTTTTTTAAAAGGAAATTCAACCTTATAATTTATACTTCTACTAACATTTTTTATAAAATGGGATCTTTGTTTTTATTTAAAAAATCATAGGTTTTCCAAAAAGAAATTAAAAATATATATTAATTTCAAATTAAATTTTTTAATGGAATCCATGAATTATACTCATGCTCTTTTCTTTGATGACACAAATTATTTTTATTGGAAAAAGTTATTTTCACCATATTTGGTAAACCTTTTTGAAAAACCTTACAAAAAATTAATAGTTTTTTGTAAAATGTTTTCAATAATTTTTCTTAAGATGTATTGGATTAGAAATCATAGTTTACAAGAATAAATAGTTCTTTGACAAATTGAAATATATATGTATATGATGATAATTATGATAATTGTAGTGTTAGTTTCTTCTTCACATGATCTTTTCCTTGATAATTTCTTTTTCATAGCTGCATGTAACTGAAAATAATTTATTCTTTCTTTTAAATTGGTTAAAATGAAAAATAAATTATATTCCCATTAATTCCAGATATTATTTTCTGTATAATATCTCATAATTATTATTCATAAATATGACATGAATCATGATCCATATATCATAATTATATTTGATGGGTGATCATATTTGTTTCATTATCACTCCATAACTATTAATTTAAATACCCTAATGACTCGAGTATTCTTCCTCCTGATTCTTCATGTATTTTTTAATAACCATAGAATTATCTCTCATAACTTCTTCTTTTATTTTCATGTGGCATAATTCATGGAAGATCCTTCTTAATGTTCATGAACCCATGCATTAATATCCCATGCATGTAATGAATATTATATTTCTTCAATGAAAACCAATTTAATGCCACTATCTATGTTTATCTCATTCATCTTTCATGTATTCATGTAGCACTGTATGCATGATCTATTATTTCAATCACACCCCATTCATAAATGAAGCTCAATAACCATAAAAGTTTCTGATCGATAATAGGTGGATATGGTATCAAAAGATTATGTAAATATCATATACATGGTAGGTTAGTTTATAATGTGAAAATTCTTCTTCTATGCCAAGGTCACATTAGGTCCTCCTACCTCTGGAGCTCATAATAACACCTCTTACCATTATAGATCATAGTATTATCTCTAACACTAATGGTATCACCCTAATACTAGTGGTAGAACCCTAATATGGGGCGGTATCACCCCAACACTGATGGTAGAACCCCAAAAATATTAGTGGAACCTTCTAACGGTAACAAAACTTCTTTAATATCTAACAGTATCATGCCTTATTCATTGTATCATGATGTATTCTTTTGTAATGTATCCACTTTTTTCTTCTTCTTACCCTTACATGACCCATGGGACTCACCAGTACCCTTTTACAAATCAAGTGGGATACCCTTACATGGGTATAGGAAATGTCATATTACCCTTATGCAATTGTGCTTACCCTTATACAACTCCATTGGGTTACTATTACATGGGTATATGAAATTGATGCTTTCCCTTATGCAACTCTAGTGGGTTACCCTTACATAAGTTTCTATGTAACCTTACACAAGGCATGTGATCCTTAAAAAACCATCCTTTACCCTTATGCTATTGTGTTGGCTACCCTTATGTGAGGGATTACCTTTATGAAAGCTTCTCAATTTCATAGATACCCTTACATAGCTACCTTTACGCTTGTTTCTTACCATTACACAAGCCTCAAGATTTGTTTTCTACACTTACACATCCTGACCAATACCCTTACACAAGTACCCAATTACCCTTATATAAACATAAGTTATCTATATTCATGGGCATGAACCTTTACTCAAAAAATAATAATTCACATATACCCTTACACAAATCCAAATTCACCTTTACGAAAGCTTATATACCCTTACACATTTTATATTTACCTTTATGTATCTTTAGGCATCTATGACATACCTTTAAAATGGTAATGTAAAATCCAATTTACCTTTACATAGGTAGACAATATAACTCATAATTATCTAGGGTATTCCCAAAATTAATTAGGAATATGGTAATCCTTCTCAAACCTCGTCAAACATTCTTCGTTTAATCACACAACTTTTAAATAAAACTCATCATGAAATAATATTTATATTGCATGGAAAACTCCTGATGTAATAATATTTATATTTCTTGGACCTCTCTTCAAAAAAACTTCATAATATTTAAAGAATATTTGATAGGAATGGGAAGAATTCTTGGGATCTCTTCTCCTTCAATAAGCTTCTTCAATATATTGGTTTCAACATATTAACATTAATTTGACAATAAATATAACTACAAAAAATTAGACTCAATAATCTCCCCTTTTATTTATTAGTCAATACCCATATAGAAATAATCTATCAATATATGATATACCTTTTCTCTCTTTCTTTATTAACCTTTAATTTCACTCCCCCTATTGACAAGAAATATAATTTTTTAGGAAAAGTGGTATCAATTCATGATTATAAAATTTCCATTAACCAATCCACTATAAGTCTACTTGAGCCATGTTTTGTGTTGTAAACAAGAAGGTTTAATATAGACAAAAAAGCTCCCCCTTATAAAATTTAATGATACCAAATTAAATGATAACACACATTATTCATCAAGTAATTTCAAAAATATATTCCTGGATGATAAAAATGATAGAAAAAAATTTAAATACAAAAAAAATCATCCTAAAACTCCCGAAACCACTTTAACAAACAGATTAAAAACATTTAAGTACCAATAAAAGGATTTTATAACAAACTTGGTACTTCTTCATCCTTAAATTTATCATGACATTGATAGAAATTTTTTTTATACATCTTTGATTTAGGATATGATTTTCTTTATTAATAATTATAGATAAATAATACATACCTCTTCAATGGAATATTTAAGCAATCAACTTTGATAATGTTCAGATTTTTATAATACAATTGTTTTTCTAACTTCTTATTCAGTTGTCTCCCACTTAGGGGAAATAATATTCAATACCCTCATAATGGTTAATCTATTCAAGAATTAATTTCATGATGTTAATTTATAGAGAATAAACCAAAAATTTCTCTTTTTTGTGGGTATCCAAATTTTAAAACATCCACATCTTCACTTTCTTACTGTCCAATGCTGACAAAACTCACTACTTCTTAGGTTCTTCCCCTTGAGAAATCATTTCACCTAAAATTAACTAAATTATAATAAAAAATAAAATCCCAAAATATTAAGGGAATAATGTGGGTTTTATTTCTCTGCAATTTGAATAGAAAGGTTGATATTTTATCAATAATGTTGCTCCATTTTCCACTATTTATTCTTGAAAATAAAATCTTTAGTTCTAATTTATATTTAAGAATAGTGGATATCATCACACCTTTTACTTATTTTTGTGATATGGTTATTTTTTATTTATCCATAAAATAATATGAATATCCTAATTCAATATTTATTCTATTTAGGGATTCTTATTGTGATGAAAATGTGGTAAAAAATCCCCTTTCATTATGTATAGATTTACTACATCTATAAGACATAACATTTTTAACACAAGTTTGTTAGTTTTTGATAACCTCTCATGAAATTCATATTATTCATATGGAATTTTCAATTTAACTTTTTTCCTTAGCCTTTGTTTATGCTTATTCCAAATTTATTTTTCTCTCCAAATCTTCTAGACAAACCATATGAATTTATTTGGGTACGCTGGTGGATTTCTTAGAGTATCCACATTTATTATCATGAGAATTATTCACATCATAATTTTTAGATGTGAAACTCCTAGTATTTTGGTACTTTTTTTGAATCTTACTTAAATTCAACTTGTTTTCCAGGGATCTTCTAGTTTTCTTCTTAGGCTTATTAGGAGAATAATGTTTTTCATGATTTATTACACTTTTTCCCCAAGCCTAAAACTTATTTATTCACAAACTTCTATATAATTATCTACTTATTTACTTATAATACATGATAATATGATAATTCACTACTATTTTTACCACAAAATCTACCAACATCATAAAAATATTCAAGTGGATTAAAATTGTTTGATGTTGAAAAATTATTATTATTATATGAATGCTACTTCTTCTTAGTTGGATTCATCCACCTTGATATAGGATTATATTATTCTTTATAACTTATAGTATTGTACAAAAAATAAAAATCATAATTCCCAAATATTTTATAGAACCAACATTAACCCATAAACCATGATCTTTTTTTATCTTCTATATACTTTCTATAATCTTTATCATACTATTTTTGGGTCTTTTTTACCACATATTTCTATCTTCTTGGGGAAATAGATTACCAAATTATTATTTCCACCATGTACATGATGGTATGATATTCTTCTTTCCTCATCCATATTTTTACATAATTTTTATATATACATTCAATTTTTATAGAAACAAATTTAGAAAAATAATTACATTGAGACATGGATGGTACTAATTTCTTCACAATTGTTTGAGAGAGATAATCAGGTGATGTAATCATCTTATTTTCATATTATGGTGGTCTTTAGTTATAATAATCCTCTAAATAATAACATGTGGCAACAAAAACGTACTTATTTTATTTTAAAGTCTCAACATGAGCGTTTTAAATTTTGGCTACTTTGATTTTCCAATTCAAGACATATCGTATTGCAAGAATTATTTTGATCTTTAATAAATTCCATTTTATCTTTACAAACCTTACTTTTCTTTTAAACATACAATTTATAAAATGAAACCTTTTCTTATTATAGGTATTCAAGCTCCTTGATCCTCTTGGATTTGATATCTAATTGAGAATCATTGACATAAACACTATTTTTTTAGATTTTCTTATAATGCATGGATATTCTTATCAAACTCTTTAGTGGACTCATACTTTTCTTTTATTGTGTTCAACCAATATTCTTAAAATTTGTAGCATATAACCATAATCTTATCAAGATCATCTTCTTTGACAGTAACTTGTTTTGAGAAATTCATGCAAGCAAGGCATTTTTCTCATAATGACTTCTTTAAGTTATTTATCTCACCTTCAATTTGAGTGATCTCTTACTACATGATATCTATAGTTACACAAATAATAGAGTCTAATTCCTTGGGAACATAATGATTCAAACCCTTTAATGCTTTAATAGATAAATATATTGACATATGATCACACTCACTTGAGGTAGAAATATTATCTATATTATTTATGGTACATGAAACCATAATATCTTCTACTTATAATACATATCTTTATTCCTTTCTTAGATCACTTGAAACTTATTCATCTTCTAATAAGAGGGATAAATTCTTCAACTTATTCTTCTCTTTATTTTTTCTATTCATTAAAGCCTTTGTAGAAACTGAATTCATATCTAAAATATAAAGATATTAACCAAAAATAAAATTATTTATAATCCATGTAAAAAAACATAAATATTGAAAACATAAATCTAATCAGAGGCAGATCTGGCACTGATACCACTTACTGACCCTAGGTGGATCATGTAGGGACACTGAGAGGGAGGGGGGGGGGTGAATCAGTGTACCCAAATTTTACCAAGTTAATATTTTTTTAAAATTACCCATTCTTACTCATGAACCTCTACCTCAGTTAAGAGGAACATATCTAACACACACTCTCAATAATCACATACACATATAATGTTGATAATGAAAGAAACAAAACAATAAAGATTTTACATGGTTCAGTTTCAATGAGAAAGCCTACTCCTTGCTATGATCAAACAATGGTTGTTTCATAGATTTTATTATCATTAAAATTATAGTGATTATAATTTCTATTAAATTTACATAGAAGTTTTAGGAAGGGATAATCAACTTCCCTGATATGGTGCTTTTTTATAGTAGTACTATGAGTTCTTGAATGAAATTTTTTATACTAGAACTACCAGTTCTTCAATGGAATCATTTATACTTGAACCACTATTTCTTTAGAGATTCCTTTTAGCAATTTTTTTAAAATTTATTCTATTCATATCAAATTTGTCGTCACATCAAATTGATTAAAATATTATTCCTTAAATAAAAAATATTTGACAACCAAAGTAAAATCAAAGATAATGCATTCTTTTTTATCCAAATTTTTCAACTCACTATCAAAATAATCATTTACTATTAAATGAAAATACTCCACATTGTCTTCTTCTTCAATTTTCAAATCTCAGGTAGATATTATAACTTTATTATAGAATTTCTCAACTTTGACCCCTTCTTTATTTGATACAAGAATATATTAGGCTTTAGAAAATTATCTCATATAAGCACTAGAGTTCTATCTATTCTCTTATCTACTCTTTCTTATTCAGTGTAAAACAGACTACACCGGATCTCCTTCTAATTCTTTGAATCTTTAGGATGTCTGTGAATGAGTATAGTTGGGTCTCACTTTTATTATGTTATACCAACAAATATTTCCTTGGGAATCTCTCTCAGATCAATAATAACAAATCACAATAACAAATAATTCTTTAAAAACCAATAATATATAGATATATAATAATAATTATAATAACTATAGTGTTAGTTTCTTATTAACATGATCTTTTCCTCCAAAATTTATTCTTCATAATTTAATATAACTAAAAATTAGTTATTCATTATTTTAATTCAGTTATAATGAAAAATGAATTATCTTCTCTTTAATTTTGGACACTATTTTTTGTATAATATCCATGAATTATTCTTCATAACTGTGACATGAATCACAATACAAAGAGTTTGATTATCTTCATTAAAGGACTGATTTAGTTTCATTATCATATTTATCTTCCATAACTCATTATCTAAATTCCCTAATGACCTAAGTATTCTTCTTTCCAATTCTTCACATGGTTTGTAATAACCATGGTATTATCTCACATATCTTCTTCATTTATTTTCACATGGAATTTTTAAAGGAAGATCCTTTGTCTTGTTCATGACTGTATACATGAATATACCATGAATGAAATGAATGTTCAATTCCTTTGATGGAAGTAATTAGATTCCACTACCTTTTAAATCTCATTCATATTTCATGCATACACATATAACTATATGCAAGATATATTATTTTGATCACACCTGATACATAAATGTATCTCAATACCATCCAAGTTTCTACTCAAGAATAGGTGGATATGGAAACATGATATTCTATAAATCTCATATACATGAAAGATTTTCCTATCATGAAAAGATTCATCTTCAACTTAAAGGTAATTGTATCCCATCCTTCCATTAGAGTTCACAGAGGAACCTAATACCATTATATCTCATGGTAGTGTCTCCAACACTAATAGTAGAACCCCAATATTGGTGGTAGAACCCCAACACCTATGGTAGCACCCCAATATGGGTGGTATAACCTTATACCAATACCATAACATCTTTACTATTTAACGGTATCATATATTATTCCTTGCATTGTGATGTGTTCTTTTGAAAAGTATCCCCCCATTTTTATTCTTACCCTTATACAAGCTATGAGCCTCACTGGTACCCTTATAAAACTATAGTTGGTTATCCTTACATGGGTATTGGAAATTCAAGCTTACCCTTATGCAAGTGCGCTCACCCTTATACAACTCTAATGGGTTACTCTTACATTGTTATTGGAAATGTTATCTTACCCTTACCCAACTCCAACAAGTTACTCTAACACGAGCTACTATGTAACGTTATAAAAGGAATGTGACCCTTATGAAACTGTCCTTTACCCTTACACTAGTATTTTTGGATACCCTTACATGAGTAGTAAATTTTACACAATCTTCTAGATTTACTGTCCAACCTTACACAACTACCTTTACAGTAACTACTTACACTTACACAAGATTCCATATTTGTTTACTACCATTACACAACCTAACCTACACTCTTACACAAGTACCCAATTACCAATACATAAAATCTAGTTACCTTTATGCATGGGTATGTACCTTTACACAACACATAATAATTCATGGCTATCATTATGTAGCTCCATATTTACATTTACGCAAGCTTCTATACCATTACGCAAGTTAAATTTTAACTTTATATAGTTGTTGGAATATGTGACTTACCTTTATATAGGTAATGTAAATGCCAATTTAGATTTACAAAAGTATCCAATATAACTCAAAATAATCTAGGTACTTGTAACAAACCCAACTCTAGTAACCCATAACTGGTGTCTAATTTATTAATTTGACATAGACACAAGGATTATAATCATAAAGTATCGATCAATTTTTTAGTCTTGGAGAACTAGGTACATACATGATACTCATTTTAAATTAGGAATAAAATATAAAAATAATAAAATCAATCATTCGAAATCCCTAAAATCTCATTTAAATATTTATCCTTCATAAACAGGGGGAAAGAAACAAAATAAGTGTGAGATCAAATAACCAGTATGGTTTATGTATAAAAGAATCTATCATGAGTAAATAAGGCATAATCAATATGGAAAGGTATATAACTAGAAACACATTCCATTTAATGAATAAATTGAGAATAAACTGAATCCATTAATAATATCAATTTTGTAATCTCATGAATAATAATAACTGAATTCTCAATGAAGGGAATGATTAATATTGGATTCCATGATCTTAGACATCATTGAATCTATACCATTGAGGCCTTGTACCAAGACAGTTTCAAATTATGGGTAGGCATACACCAAAAAATAATTTAATTATAGCTTATTAATTTTTATAATGATACCTATCAATGCATTGAGTGGCTATATAATTTTGGGCTCCACCCATCACTGTATTTTCAATGCATTCTCCATATATCGAATGATTGATTTAATTCATAAACAATATGACTTGTCAAAAAATATCTATATTGAGTAAAAAATTCAGATTTATAAATAATTCCCTCATTAATCAAATAATTTCAAATCATAACACCATATGTATAATTGGTATATGGTTCATTCAATAATTATATCCATAATATAAATAATATAGATATTTAAAAGAAATGTAATATTTAATGATCACAAGTAACTAAATGTTTCAAAGGAAGGTAAAATTACAACATATCCCCAATGGTTGATAATTAACATAAAGGATTGTTTTCATTGATGAATAAAAATATCATTAATTTTTTTAATGAAAATATTATTTTCACTATAAATTTACTTTTAAAAATTAAATATTTCACAAATATTAAGGAAAAATTTTTATTTGAAAATAACCTTACAAAATTGTAAATTATGATTTAAAAAATTGAATGGTCATGATGGTTGGATTTTCTTTCATTCTATATAAGTTAATGGAAAATATTCCTTTCATAATTTGATAACTAAAGTACCTCATTTAGAAAATGAAAAAAAGATTCATTTTTATCCATTTTGTAAAAAAATAAAACCATGGTTAAAAATTTATTTTGATAAATAATTTTAGAATGTTAATTTTTGTTTGAATTTTTTTTAAATAAAATATGGACATGGAAGAACCATATATATTCTCAAAATATAAATAAGACTAGTTTTTATTTTAAACAATTCTTTCTTTGATTCAAATTCCAAAGAGAGGAATAATTAGATGAAAATATGGAATATCTTAAAAAACATAAACTTGAAATGAAATATTATCATCATGGATAAATATATATTTATGTTAAATACCTAAAAGGGGTATTATATACACCAATAAAAATAAATTGGTGTATAATACCAAATATGTCTCAATGGGGTGGACATTGAGATGAAATCCCTTACCTCAAGTATGACTTGTCACGTAAAGGCTCTAACTTCATGTATAATAAATTTAAATTTACTATAATTATATAATAGAACCATATTAATATCTATTATATCATATATGACCCATTTATAACATTTTATCACCCATTTGTTAATAATCATTTATCATTATCATTGTTTCATGTGTTAACTTCATTGTTTTTGAAGTATGTTTTGATTCAATAATTGTAGTAATTGTACTTTTATTATGATTAAATAATATATATAACGTTACTAATGGTATAAATATCATATATATTAAATATATATATATATTTAGAGTCATTCATAAAATATAGAGATAGAAAAAAATTAATTACACTGTTCATGGAGACGGTAGGTCGTACGTATGCATGAATGCTGTTTTCACTTATTGAAGGATAGAATGAATGAAAATTAAATAGTAATTAATTATTAAAAAATAATTATTATATCAGATATATCATATATATTTATTAAATATATCTTTATTACTATCCATTTAAAAATTAAATGAAAAATAGACCACATCACTTTGTGAAGGTGGTAATCAACACGTACACCTAAGCAATGTTATTGTTTTCCAACATATTGGAAGCTAAGAATGTATATAGGAAATTATGGTTATAGAATAATATTTTTTAATAAATATCATATAAATTAATTAGTTTCGTCTTTATAACCATCCAATTTAAATGGTGATGAAAAATGAATTACACTGCTAGGTGGAGGCAGTAAGCTCTATGTACACACGAGCGATGTTTTTACTTTTCATAGGATGGAAAAGAGATGGAATATGGTTGTAAAATAATCAAAATAAAATCTCAGTATGTTTATGATAATGAATTTATTATCTTTGGAATGTTAAAAATATTTAAGATGTAGTAGAAGAAGAAACATAATTGAAGGAATCGGTAAATACGATTACCACTTCTTCAGTAGACACCCTTTAGATCTCCTCTTAAGGGACCTAGAGTAGGTACTTTGGAATTAATAGAAATTTTATAACTTATATATGGATGTTTTTTTAATATAAGTGGGAGGGGTTTGGTTGATCTAGATAGCTCAAAGTGGTGTGATTAAGTGAAGGAAGGGGTGCCCTTTTATAATTGAGGGGAGGGGCACTCTTGGAATTTCTTAAATTATTAAATTAATATAAATTATTTTTTATACCCAAATTGATAAAAATTGATAAAATTAGAATATAATATGACTATGAGTATAAAAAAGATCATAAAATAATTTTTTATAAGTTTTGGTTATGCTTTTACCCTTATATTTTAGTTTTAAACCTCGTTAACCCTTTTGACAATTACCATAATATTAAAGTTTTCATCACTTTAAGTGTTATGATGTTACTATAAAATGAAAAAAGACCAATAAATGAACCGTGGTTGATGTTTAAAATCATATAAAATTTATTAAGATTAATCTAATATTTTTATAAATTTTAAATCATTTAATAAAATATTTTTATTATAAAATATCATTAATTTCATTTTAACACTTTTCATTTAATTTGACTTTAAATACATAAAGAAAAAGGTTTAATTAGAATATAAGTATTTAAAACCTTAAAAAATGTAATATGGATCAATAAAATTTTAGGAACACATTAACTCCTTCAAATAAACTTATTTTTAGAGTTTTCAAAATCAATTTATTGATTTTTTACTACTTTCATGTGCATTGTATTAGTGTTGAATAAGCTTTTAAGACAATTATTTTTTCAATAAAAATTAAATAAAATTACCATGATAAAAAAAGTATTTTTATTTCATATTAATATTTATTATAGATAATATCCTCTATTTATACCTATGTAAAAATTTATAGATAATAAAATAAAGAGAATGACATTTTTGACTTTTCTTTATATAAAATAATATAAAGAGTCAAAATCATGGATAAATGAAAAAATTCCATAAATAAGACTTTTTTATGATTATATATGATATATAATCATTAATTTAAATTAATTCAAGTGCCAATATCATTATTCAGTCCTTATCATTTTATTTTTAATCTTAATTATAGATTTACCCTTTACCATGGTAACAAAGTCACTAATGTTAATATTCATACCATCCTAAAATTAAATGGAAATATTTAAAAAATTTGTAACTAATTATTCAAAATATGAAATCCATTTTTTAATATTCAATTTTCATAAGTGGAAGAAATTACTTTTAATATAAATGCGTAAAACACAATGAAAAAAAGTTTTAGAAAAATGTGTTTAAGCCAAAAATGTACTTATTCCAAAATCAGGTATAATGATGATTCAAATGAATTATATTATATTATATATATATAAATAATTATTATTTTAATTTTATTTAAAATTTAAATAATAATAATAATTTTTAATGAATAGAAAATTACAGTTTTACAAAAATCGGTATTTTTCACCATTCTCTAAAAAATCAACCTTTTAAGAAAAATACCAAAATTTCTCCCAAAGATAAATTTGATATAATAATTTATAAAATGATATAATTTTTTTCAAATATAATTTCTAAAATTTCAATAAATAAATTATAATTATTTTATCACAAAATAGTACTAAAAACCATTTTTGAAGAAAATGTGTTTTGGAAGAATAAAAGGGATTTAATAAAAATTGAGTTTTTATTTAAAAAGAATATATATATATAGTATTAAATTTATATATATTTCATAAATTAGTTAATACAATTCATACCCACCAATTTAATGTCTAGTTTATAATAATCATATTTAAATAATAATATTTCAGGGTTCGTTTCTGATTGGTGTTACGTGTTGTATACGTTATAAAAATTAGCGGTCTTATTTTTTAATTATTAGGGTGTTACCTTATACCGCCTTAAATAAATTTATTCCTCTCAATTTTAAACTGAACTTGGTAATCAATGGTTTTAAATTTTAGGACCTATGTTGTAAAAAGGGTTAATAAAACATCCTCTTGAAAAGAGGGGAAGGGAAGTATGAAAGTCACCATAAAACTAGGTTTCCAAATAGGATAACATCAACGGGATGTGAAAATATGGACATGAAATATAAAACTAATATACAAGGAAAAATATATCGTGATATAGAACATGGCCATGATAAAGTTAACCATAAAAAAAACATAAATCTTTTATGGGTTAAAAGACTATTGATTTATCAGTAAGAAAATTAAAATAATAACATTTTTAATTTCAAGGTCCCTTTCCTAAAGTCTAGATATTATTTTACTATCCAGATAAATAACCTTAGAAAATAAACTTATTTGAATTAATTTCATTTTATAAGCACCATTACATCCTTTAGTTATGCTTCAATCAATTTCCACTTCATCTTTTATGGTAGAAAATGGATATTCGAGTTGAATGTTTTATGCCTGAAGAGGTTTTAATGAATCATAATATCCCTAAGTAATTCCTTCAGACTTTAAATATTTAATAAAATTAAAATAATTATCAAAGGTTATCTAATATGATAAATCATAGTTTAACCTTAAACAATGATATAAAAAGTTGAACTTAATCCATTCCACAAGTATTTAACCTTAAACCTCCTCCAAAATATTACCGATCATATTCAAAACCAAAAAATTTGATCAAACATTTATCCCAAGGAAACATAAATCAGTTTATAATGTCATATTATGAACATGTGAATACCTTGATCATATATACTAATAATCCTAATTACCCTTAACTTTATCATTATTCCATATATCCCATAAATGCAAAAATGTAGTAAACTCCATCATAAATTAATTTTTCATCAAATCACTAACTATTTTAATGGTCACCAATACCACCCCATTAACCTTTTCAATGTTAATATTATCTAAACATTATTAAATCAACATCATAAACACATTAAGGGTTATATTTACCAAATTAATGTATTCTATAAAATATACCCTTTCCACTAAATCAGTTTTATTTGTTATTGATACCATTCAACATATACTTTCAAATACTTAAAGAAAAACTATTAGAGTACAATACTTATATGTTTCACGATTCATATAATTATAATATATTTAATAAAACACTTATAAATCATAATTATTGAATCAAAATACACAAGCTCTTTAATCATTCCACTTCTATAGTATTAATAAAATAAGATTGACCTTGATCCCTTTTATTCTTCTATGGTATATCCCCTTGACACTTGGTGCATTCATTTTAAAATTTCTACATATATTTATCGTTAAAAAACTGAAAATTATAAGTTTGTTTATTACCCTTTCATTCACTCACCTGATGTAGTTTATCTCTAAACTTGAAGAAAAATCCCATTCCCTTAAAACAAGTGCCATGGTTTTTCTTTCCCCAATTATCACATGTGGGAAAATACTTCTTTCTCTTCTTCCCTTTATCCATTTTTTTCTCTTTCATCCTCTTCTTCTCTTAATTTACTTCAGTTCTATTAGGCTTGGAGAATTATTTCTCTATATGGATAGCAAATTATACTATATACTCATACAATGTGAATGTTTGAGAGACTATTACCCTTAAAATTATCCTCTTTAGCCCATCAAATAAATATTCAATATCACTCTTTGGATTATGTACATTGTCCACATCATGCCTTGCTAATTGTGTAATGTTGTATTTATACATATCAATATTTTCCTCTTCCCTTTTTCTCCGACTCAATAATTATCTCTCCATATATTCTCATTGTTTATGAGGAAAATATTTTTTACAAGAAAATTTACTTAAAATCCTTCCATTCCATGATCACTATTTCTTTTAAATCCTTAGTGTTTTTAATCAATGACCACCATTGATCTGAATACCCTAAGATATTATAAAATTTAATGAAAACATTATCCTTATAATTAATTCCCAAATAGTGAAATATCTTATCTAATGAACTTATCCATTTCTTAGCTATGAATTGACTTGTAAACCCATTGAATGATAGATGTTACTGACGCATGAACTGGTCTAACATTGTTACACCACATTATAGATCAAAATTACACTCTATTCAAGAAATGTTATTCATCATAACATGAGTAATATTCCCTAATATATCCATGATATGATTAGTTATAATTCTAGTTGTATTTAATTTCTTTGTAGGGAAATATCTACATTTTATATGGTTGTGGATTCTTTTTCCACCAGTAGGTTCCATAAAAAAGTAATGGCACACACCGAGTTAGCACATAATAATGATGAATATTAATCCATAAAATAAAAATCCCTATAATGGTAAAAGTTTTAAAACATTATGAGGTATTATCATAATTATCATGTTATTTATGTTTATTTAAAATCTAGTTCCCATGGTTTCTCATAAACTTCAACATATACGAAATATAACAACCCCAACTCCAACAACAAAGAGTTTATGTCTACTTTATTATATTGGCCTAGATAAAATGAGTCTAATCCTAAATAATTGATTAGTTTAGTAGTCTTGGATAACCATATAAATACATGATACACATTTTACATTGGGAACAAAATATAAAAATAGAAAAGTAAAATTTCGACATCCTTAAAATCTCATTCAAATATTTCTCATTCATAACCAGGGAAAAGGAAACAAAATAAGGGTGATCTCAAATGATCAGTAAAGTTTATGTATATATGAATCTATCTTGAGTAAATAAGGCATAATCAATATAGAAAGGTAAATAATTATAAGCACATTACATTAAATCAGTAACTTGATCACAAATCGAATCCATAGATAATATCAATGAAGTAATCTCATAGATAATAATAACTGAATTCTCAATGAAGAGAATGCTTAATATTGGATTCCATTATCTCAAAAATCATGGTATCTATACCATAGAGGCCTTGTGATAAGATAGTTTAAAACTATGGGTAGGCATAAAAAAATTAATTTAATGTTTGCTTACTAATTTGTCACCTGAGACCCATTGATTAATTGAGGGAAATATAATTTTAGGCCCCACACATCACTACATAACCAATGTATTCCTCATATATTGAATTATCGATTTAATTAATGAACAATATGAATTATTAGAAAATATCTATATTGAGTAAATAATACATATTTATCAATAATTCCCTACTCAATCAAATACTTTCAAAGTATAAAACTATATGTAAAAATGATATAATATTTAGGTAATAATCATATCCATGATACAAATAATATGGACTTTTAAAATAAATTTAATATCCAATTATCACAAGTAATTTAATGTTACAAAGGATGGTATCATTATAATATATCCATTTTGGTGAATAATTAAAATAATTTTTTTTGTTATTTATGAATAAAACTACCATAAAAATATAATTAAAAATATATTTGGGGAAAATATCCTTTTCACTTAGAAATTCACTTTTAAAAAATAAAAATTTCAAAAATATTAAGAAAACATTTTTCATTAAAAATAACCTTGTAAAATTAAAAGTGATATTTAATACATTGAATAGTCATTATTATGGTAAATTTCATTCATTTCATATAATTTAAAAGAGAACATTCCTTTCACACTTTTTTTTTAATAAAAGTGCTTTATTTGGAAAAAAATAGAAAGATTCATTTGTATACATTTTGTTAAATAAAATAAAAAAATGGGTAAAAATGTCTTTTCATAAATAATTTTAAAATTTTAAAATAACTTTTAAAATAATTTTAAAAAAATATATACATAGAATAAAAATTTATCTCATCAAAAGAGAAATAATATCTGTTTTTATTTTAAACATTTCTTTGCTTGATTCGAGTTCCAAATAGAGGAAAAGTTGGAATAAAATATGGAAACTATTTAAAAGACTAAAATTTAAATGAAATTTAATCATAATTATTAAATATATATTCATTTTAAATACCTAAAAGGGGCAGTTCATACACCACATAAAAATAAACAATTGCATAATACCAGATATGTATCAATAGAGTGGAAATTAAGATGAAATCCCTTACCTCTGGTGTAGCTTGTCTTGTTGTTTCTCTAACCATATTTATAATAAAATTAAATTTATTGTACTTAAATAAAATATCCATATTAATATATATGACATCATATATGATCAATTTATAACATTTTATCACCCATTTTTTAATAATCTACATTATTATCATTGTTTGGGGTGTTGACTGCTTTGTTTTTCAAGTTTGTTTTGTTTCAGTAGTTTTGGTAATTGTAATATTATTTTGGTTCCATAATCTCATAAATTTTATTAATGGTATAAATATATTATATTCAGTATATATATAATTAGATTCATCCATAAAATATAGAGATATAAAAAAATTAATTACATCTTTCATGGAGACAGTAGGTAGTACGTACGCATGAACGTTGTTTTCACTTTTCGAAGGATGGAAAAAATAATGGTATATAATAATTAATATTTATCGAATATTTATTATATAATATATATAATATATATTCATTAAATATATACTCATTACCATCCATTTTAAATGTAAATAAAAATGGATCACATTACTTTGTAGAGGTTGTATTCCACACGTACGCACGAGAAACATTGTCATTTTGCAATGTATTGGAAGGTAAGATGGTATATATGATATTATATTTAAAGAATAATATTTATATAATAAATGTCATATATATTCATTATTTCAATATTTATAACCATCCATGTGAAATGACGAAGAAAAAATTATTACACCGCTACGTGGAGATGATAAGTTGTACATACGCACGAGCAATGTTTTCTCTTCTTGTATGACAGAAAAGAGATGAAATATGGTTGAAAAATAATCATATTAACATATAATTATATTTTTTATATTTTATTTATTATATTATGATGTTTACAACACTTTAATAGGAATTATAAGAAGAAATAGACTTGAAGGACATGGTAAAGATGATTACCACTTCTTCGGTTGACTTCCTTTAGATCTCTTCTTAAGAGACATAGGGTTTGTATTTTGGAATAAAAAAACCTTTATAAATTAAATAATGATATTTAAAATAGAATTGGTTAGGTTTTATTCACGATATATGGCTCAAAGTGATGCGAAAAAGTGAAGGAACGGGTTCCCTTTTATAATTGAGGGTAGGGGCACTCTTTGAATTTCTTAAAGTATTAAATTAACATAAGTTATTTTTGAATAAAAAATGGATCCAAATTAATATAAATATAATAAAATTTGATTATAAGTTTAAATAATCTCATAAAATAAAATTTATAAAAGTTTTGGGTATGTTTGTACCCTCATCTTTTAGTTTTAATCCCTATTAACCCTTTTCACAATTACCGTAATATTAACATTTTATACCCATTAAGTGTTAATAATGTTACTATAAAATGAAAAAATACCCATAAATAGAACATGTTTGATGTTTAAAACCATATAAAATTAGTTTAGATGAATCTAATAATTTTATAAATTTTAAATCATTTAAGAAAATATTATTTATTGTAAAATATCATTAATGTCATTTTTAACACTAACCATTTAATTTGAATTTAAATACATAAATACATAAGGTTAAATTGAATATAGTACTTTAAAATATTAAGTATATGTCGTATATATCTATATTTTTTTGAAATATTAACTCATTCAAATAATAATATTTTTAGACTTTTCAAAATCATTTTATTGATTTTTGTTCTACTTTCAAAAGTGATGCACGCCTATCATACGGTGTGGCAAAAGCAAATTTATTTTCATAATGCAGCAGAGTGGCTGACTAGGGTCATCTCACTTTAGGAGCATTGCAGTCAGTTTAATCATTAATTCTAGTTCACATATTCTAATTATTTTTTGATTTTAATTAATTATTGAAAATTATTTTTATGGGTTTTGGAAAAAATGCAATTAAAATAATGAAATGAAAAGTTTAAATATAAATATAGATACAGATGCATATAAAATGAAATTAATGAAGAAATGTCTTGGTCCTAGGGTTTTATAACAAGGATTCATTCATCATTTTTTTTAAATTCAATTTGATAATTCATATAGATAAACCTCATTAATAAATTACTTTCCATTGATTTATTGAGTGTGTGATTTTAGCATACGTCTGACACACCAAACCACACCTCCTCCAATAGTCAAAAAGGGAAACACCTCAACCAAGAATGTTATTCCTACAGGACCCAACTCCACCATATATCGTTTCAACTCTTATGGAATCCCCAACTCCACCATATAGAGGTATTTCCTAAGAGAGGGGATGGAAAATGAATTAATCAAGGAAAATAAATGGATTTGGAAATAGTGTCGTGATGGACGACCGCCGCACCCATGAAATACCCCTGCATCCACCACAAATAGATTTAAAAAATTTTGAATTGAAGTTAAATAATGAAGAACACCATGAAAACCTCCCCCAGGTCTAAGCATCGAGTTATTCACTTTCCATGGGGAAGTGCATAGAGATCATGATGGAAATATGGAAGAGAGAGAATGAGATTGAGATTGGAACATAAAATGGGTGGAAGAAAAAAGGGAAACACTTTAATATAAAAAATATTAATGAATTAAATAAGAAAATAAAACTAAAATAAAACTAAAAAAAAAAATATAAATGGACCTTTCCCCCTATCATTGGTGCCCTCGATGGTTTGGGGATGAGAAGAAATGATTTGAGAGTTTGGAGCTCCTCTCCTTTTATAGTTAGAATTTGTCCTCCACAAGTTGTCAAGTTTTTGACCCATTAATTGGCCATTTCATAAAATTAACCCTTCATGAACATTGTTTAGAAATGTGTTGGAAGTTCACCCTCCAAAGTTCATCTCATTTGGCTACCATTCGTATGAGTTATTATTTTTTAATTGGAGGTTTATTTTTCTAGATGAAGGTTCTAAGAATCTTCCTCCAAAAGTATAAAATCTAATGGCACCCTTAATGACTTCAAAACTCCTTAATTTTTTTTAGAGGCGATCCTATATGTCTTATTTCTATCCTAGGTTGAATCATATTCATTGAAGGTGTGTAGGTCGAGATGTGGTTCCATTACTTTGGTAGGTTCCATGCTGTCCGCCCAAAAAAAATGTTCAAATTCATTAATTTTTAAGGCATCTAGATGGAAGAATCATCCCCTAGTCCAAAAGAGAAAGTTTAAGGAAATAAAATAAAGATTATAAAAAAATAGAATAAATCAATTTGTAATTATATTTTTCAACAAATGACTAAACTACACTTGACTTAAAAATCTGTCAAAAATCAAGAATTAAACACCTTTCACCATTTATCTCATTTTCATTCTATAATTCAAATTTCCCATTATTTTAATAAAAAATTTAAATACATGGGTTTTATATTTTAAAAAAATAAAAAATTCATTATTATTGGATTAAAAATATGCACATAAATTTGCTCTGTCAAATACCCCCACACTTAAACCATGCTTGCCCTCAAAAATAAAATCTCAAAATGGAATTCAAAGGACACCAATGTTTCCAATATTTAAATTCCAAAGTAATAAAAAAATTCAATGTCAAATAAAATTTTCAAAAATCCACATAAAATATCAATTTAATTTCCCAATTTTTAAAGAAACTATTAATTCATATATTTTACTTTTCCCCTTTGAAAAATGATGGGGATTCTTCTTTTATTCATTCAAGCTTCTCAATTCATTATTGTTAAACACGAAAAACCATTATTTACATCCCATTTGAATTTTGACTCTCATCTCTCATGATATAATTCAATTAGAGTTACACTCATATCATGAGAACATGCACCTCATCCATAAGCTTGTACAAGAACTACTTTATCTACTTTTTAATGACAAAAGGCACATAAAATCAGGAGGAATTTTCAATAATGGTTCAAATAACTGTGAGTAAATTTCCCATAAAAAAAAATTGAATTTGAATACATCATATAAAATGATTTTTTTATAAATAAAACAAAGAAAAAATATTAAAAAAAATTCGAATTTAGAAAAAATGATCGAAGTAACTATTTAGATCCTCAGAAACGGAACCAGTTTTGACGCACACCTGTCATAGGGAGTGGAAAAAGCAACTTTATTTTCCTAATATAGCATAATGGATGACCAGATCCGTCTCAAATGAGGAGTGTTGTAGTTGGTTTAATCATTGATTCTATTTTACCAATTATAATTCTTTTTGGGTTTTAATTAATTATTGAAAATTATTTTTATGGGTTTTGGAAAACATGCAATTAAAATAATGAAATGAAAACTTTAATTCTAAATGTAGATGGAGATAAAGACAGAATAAAATTATGTAAAAAATTTCTTGGTCCGAGGGTTGGATAACATGGATTCATTAATCATTTTATTTGTTGTTTAAATTTTATTTGATAATTAATTTAGTGAAACGTCATTAATGAATTTCTTTATCTTTATTTATTGAGTGTGTGATTTTATCATGCATCTGACACACCAAACCACACCTCCTCCAATAGTTAAATAGGGTAACACCTCAACCGATAATGTTATTCCTATAGGACCCGGCTCCACCACATTTCATTTCAACTCTTATGGAAACCCCAACTCCATCGTATGAAGGGTTTTCCTAAGAGAGGAGAGGGAAAATGAATTAATAAAGGAAAAGAAATGGATTTGGAAATAATGTCATGGTGGACGACCACTGCACTCGTGAAATACCACCGCATCCACCACAAATAGATTTAAAACATTTTGAATTGAAGCGAAATAATTAAGAACATCCTAAAAACCTCCATCGAGTCCAAGCATCAAGTTAGTCACTTTCCATGACGAAGTTCATATAGATCACAATGGAAAGATGGAAGAGAGAGAATGAGATTGAGATTGGAAGAGAAAATGGGTGGAAGAATAAAGGGAAACACTTAAATATAAAAAATATGAATGCATTACATGAGAAAATAAAACTAAAATAAAAATAAAATAAAAAAATAAAAATATCTAAATGGCCCTTGTCATCCTCTCCTTAGTGCCCCGGATGGTGTGGGGTTGCGAATGAATGACTTGAGAGGTAGGAGCTCCTATTCTTTTATAGAAAGAATATGTTCTCCACAAGTTGTTGCATTTTTGACCCATTAATTTTAAGATTAACACATATAACCCTTAATTAATGTTTTTCATAAATTTGTTAGATGTTCACCCTCCAAATTTCAGCTCATTTGGCCACTGTTTGTATGAGTTATGATTTTTTCATTGGAGGTTTCTTTTTCGGGATAAAGGTTCTAGGAATCTTCCACAAAAAGTATAATATCCAATGGAACCCTTAATGAATTCAAAACTCCTTTCACTCAAATTGGAATTATATTTTCTAGGAAATGACTAAACTACCCTTTATATAAAAATCTGTCAAAAATCTAGAATTAAGCACCTTTCACCATTTAGCTCATTTTTATTCTATAATCCAAATTGCCCATTATTTTAACAAAACATTTAAATACATGGGTTTTATCATTTAAAAAAATCAAAAATTAATTATTATTGGATTAAAAATATGCATATAAATTTTCTCTATCAAATACCCCCACAATTAAACCATGATTTCCCTCAAGCATAAAATTTCAACATGGAATTCAGAGGACACCAGTGTTACCAATATTCAAATTCCTAAGTAATAAAATACAAAAATTTTCAATTTCAAATTAAAATTTCAAAAATACACATAAAATATCAATTAAATTTCCCAATTTTTAAAGAAATAATTAATTCATATATTTTACTTTTCCCCTTTAAAAAATTATGGGACTTCTTCTTTCATTCATTAAAGATTATCAATTCATTATTATTAAACATTCCACATCATGATTTACCTCACCTTTTAATTTTTACTCTCATCTCTCATAATAAAATTCAATTAGAGTTATTCTCATATCATGAGAACATTCACCTTATCTATAATCTTGTAAAAGAATTACTCTCTCCACTTTATAAAGACAAATGGAACATACAATCATGAGGGATTTTCAATAAAGGTTCAAATAACTCTGAGTCTTAAGGTTGGTAGGATTTGATGTTTTAAAAATTAAGTCTCAAGGAATTGGTTATATCTTAAGTATAATATATGATATCAAAAAGTATAATGAAATTATCTTCATCAAATTAGTAATACCCACTTCCCCTAAAACTAAAAGTAAGGTCATGATCAAAGTAAATCATAATGAATTATTAATGCACCCTCTTGATTTTTTATTTAAAATTTGTATTTTATTTTTATTTTTTTAAAAGTTATGATTAGATTAAACCTCACTCCCATAAACTAACCACATACGATTAGAAGATCATTTGTCTGGAAAATAGTGATTTTTGGTTCTCCGAAATCATAACAAATTTTCCTCTTTTTATTGGATATTTTTTTTTTCATTTTTTAATTCAAGTGGGGAAAACAATGGATTATAATGAATGATTCCACAACATTTTACAATTCCCACAAAACACCCCCACACCTTTTTATTACAATGTATAACATCCCTTACACCATGATTTCCTTCACCCCCACACTTCATCTTTAAAATATCATGAAAATACCAATAGTAGTGTAGAAATGGATAAAAATAGATTGAAACATGGCTCAATTCTATAAAGTTTATTCATGGTATCTATTGGATAAAATAAGGATTGGTGTAAAGGTGGCATTTATGGATAAGGGATTTAAAAAAAACGCCTCAAACATTTAAATATGTTTTTTTCATAGTCATAGATTTGACAAGTTGAAATGAATGTTTTGGTCAGCCACATGTCCCAAGATCACTCAAGAAATATGCTCAAGAATAAGTAGGAAGTAATTGTTCTAGAAATCCCCTCGGGAATGATACATATGATATTAGAAAATCACTCAAGGCATGATTAATAACAAAAAATGAATTCACATGAATTTCATAAATTTAAAGTATGAAAAATTGTAGGGAAATTTCATTTACATAAATAAATTAATTCCCTTAAATCATGAGTCATCATTTAAATATCCCTGCTTTACTTTAAACATTAATTTTTTCATTTTACTCATTCAATATCATTAAAATTGAAATCTAAAACATGGAATCACAGGATTTTTAAGAAACTCATGTCTCATAGATAAGTCAAGTAAATCAATAATTCATGTGTGGACATGAAATTTTATCTTTAAAGCTCAAAACATGTTTTGGAAAAAAATGTAAGGACTTTAAAGCTTAAAAATTAAAAGTAAACTCCCTTTTGAAATAAGGATTAGGTCCTCTTCCTTTATTTAAGGCTTCCTTTTCCCATATATGAACCTATAAAAGAAAATTACTCACTTAAGAACAAGGATAATGTCATTAAAACTCAAAAAGATAAGGAATAGTGGGCCACATGATAGACTAATCTAAAAAAAGAATTTGAAATATAAAAATAATGTAGAGATAAATCTTGGTATGATCACTCAAGTGGGCCCTGAATTTTTACTACCTCAAGAGGGAAGTACCAGTTGTTATCCAAAATCAGAGGGTGGATCAAGCTTCTTTAATTTGAACCACCACATGTGGCTTTTCACAGGTTGCAGTTATTTGTTCTTGCTGAGAAGAACTCCATATATCAAGTACACTAGATCCTCCCCCTTCGCAATATGGTACAAATTTCATGGTGGGGGTATGATGAAGTATGGAGCCTCTTCATCCTATGTTGATACTTGTGAAACCATCTTATCTTTCAGTACTGGATTCATGGGGGCTTCAGCCACATGTCCAATTTCTTCATGCTCAGCAACATGGATCTCTTCATGAAGGGGCTACTCCAGTAGATGTTCAATGTATTCTGAGAGATCCATGTGTTCCTCAACATGTTAATATTTTTCCACATCATCCTCCATGTCATAATAAGAGTCTTCTAATTCTGAAAATTCAAAACCTTTGGGAGTTGTAATCAAATAAAATTCAATAAAATTAAAAGAGTGTGAGTTCAAGATTGTATCATCACCTTGATTTGGTTCAACTTGAATATTTTCTTCGGTGGAGAGTGCATCTTGGAGTTTATTATCACTGGATAGAGGTAGGTAGTAAATATCCTCAATCTTGACTTCAAATTCCACCACTTGGGTGGTGTATTATTTCAGTGGAACTGGCTCTTCTTCTTTTCAAGGCTTAGGGAGATCAACCAGTTCCTTACCTTCATTCTATAATTCATCAAGTTCTTGTTGATCTCCCATATGTGTCTCAACATGAAATTCATCCTCCATTTCATCTATCTTAGTTAGAATTAGTTGAGTGAGGAAGAATGTGTCTTTAGTTACCTCCAAATTTACCTCATTTGGTTCTTCAATGATGAGAGGTAAAAAGTTTTCCACCACAACCTCAGTTTCTTTTTCTGGTTCAGGGTCGGGTTGCTCTATCAATTCAGGAACATAGTCCAATGATCCTTACATTTTCCTCCCCAAGTCATTTAGAGTATTTTTCATCTTATCCACCTGGTCATTTAGATCTTTATAATCCACTTCTGGTTCTTGATATTGCACCTGTGAGTAATATTTCGATGAAAAAAAAATTGAATTTGAATACATCATGGAAAAGGAATTGTTTTTAGATTTTTTTCTAGATAAAACAAAGAAAAAATATTTACAAAAATGTTAATTTAGAAAAAATGATCGAATTAACTGTTTATCTCCCCAACAAAAATGAAAGTTTTGATGCACGCTTGTCGTAGGGCATGGTAAAAGAAAATATATTTTCCTAATACAGCATTATGGCTGACCATGGTCGTCTCACTTGAGGATCATTGTAGTAAGTTTAATCACTAATTATAGTTCACATAATCTAATTATTTTTGGTTTTTAATTAATTATTGAAAATTTTTTTTTATGGGTTTTGTAAAACATGCAATTAAAATAATGGAATGAAAACTTTAAATATAAATGTAGATGTAGATGTAGAAAGAATGAAATTAATGAAGAAATGCCTTTGTCCTACGATTTTATAACATGGATAAATTCATCATTTTATTTTTTTTTAAATTCTATTTGATAATTCATTTAGTAAAACCTCATTAATGAATTACTTTCCCTTTATTTATTGAGTTTGTGATTTTATCACATGCCCGACACACCAAACCACACCTCCTCCAATAGTCAAATAGGGTAACACCTCAACTGAGAATGTTATTCCTAGAGGACCAGGCTCCACCTTATGTCGTTTCAACTCTTATGGCAACCCCAAATCCACCGTATGATGTTTTTTCCTATGACATGAGAGGGAATATGAATTAATCAAGGAAAATAAATGGATTTGGAAATAGTGTCATGGTGGACAACCACCGCACCCGTGCAATACCCCCACATCCACCACAAATTGATTTAAAACACTTTTAATTGAAGATAAATAGTGAAGAAAACCATGAAAACCTAACCCAGGTCCAAGAATTGTGTTAGTCACTTTCCATGGTGAAGTAAATATATATCACTATAGAAATACAGAAGAGAAAGAATGAGATTAAGATTGGAAGAGAAAAGGGGTGGAAGAAGAAAGGGAAACACTTCAATATAAAAAATTTGAATTAATTAAATGGGAAAATAAAAATAAAAATAAAATAAAAATAAAATAAATAAATAAATAAAATCTAAATTTCCCTTGTCCCCCTCTCTTTGGGTCTCTAGATGGTGTGGGGATAGGAAATAATGATTTGAGATATAAGAGATCCTCTCCTTTTATAGGAAGAATCTTTACTCCAAAAGTTGTCGCATTTTTGACCCATTAATTGTCCGATTAGTGCATAGTCCCCTAAATTAAAGTTGTTCATAAATGTGTTTCACATTCACCCTCAAAATTTCAGCTTATTTAGACAATGGTTGTATGAGTTATTATTTTTTCATTGGAGGTTTATTTTTAAGGATGAAGGTTCCAAGAAGGTTCCACCAAAAGTATAACATACAATGACACCATTAATAACTTTAAAACTTCTGAAAATTATTTTTAGAGGCGCTCCTATGTGTCATAATTCTATCCCAAGTAGAATCACCTTCATTGATGGTGTTTAGGCCTAGATGTGGTTCCGTTACTATGGCGGGGTCCACGATGTCTGCCCAAAAAAATCTTCAACCTCATTGTTTTTTAGGGTATCTAAATTGTATAATCATCCCCTAGTCTAGAATAAAAAGTTGAATAAAATAAAATAGGTATTATAAAAAAAATCACTAAATTTGGAATTATATTTTTCCAGAAATGACTAAAATACCCTTAATGTAAAAATCTGTCAAAAAATATAGAGTTAAGCACCTTTCACCATTTAACTCATTTTCATTCTATAATCCAAATTGCTCATTATTTTAATAAAAAATTTAAATACATGGTTTTTATAATTAAAAAAACCAATAATTCATTATTATTAGATTAAAAATATGCATATTAATTTACTCTGTCAAAAAGCATTGTGTCAATGTTGCATAAGATTTTAAGGTAATTATTTATTCACAAAAAATTAAAAATAAATAACCATAATGAAAAAATTATTTATATTTTAAATTAAAATTTATAACAAAACATATCCTTTTTTATCCCTATTTAAAAAATATAAAGATAATTAAACTAGGAGAATGACATTTTTGACTTTTCTCTATATAAAATAATATAAAGGGTCAAAATCATGGAAAAATGGAAAACGACCATATATTAGACTTTTTAATGATTATATAAGAGATATAATATTAAAATAAAATTAATTCAAGTGTTAGGGTCATTATTTATTCCTTATTATTTTATTTTTAACCTTAATTACATGATTTATCTTGAACTATAGAAACAAAATTACTAAAGTTACTATTTATAATGACTAGAAATAATAGGGAGTTATTTACCAAATTTGTAACTCATGAATAAAAATATAGAATCCATTTTTCAACATTAAATTTACATTATTGGCAGAAATTACTTTTAATATAAATGCGTAAAATGCAATAAAAAACAGTTTTTAGAGAAATGTGTTTTTAAGCCCAAAAATGTACTTAAAAAAAATTAAGTATAATGATGATTAATATTAAGTTAATTAAATTATATCTAAATAAAAAATAATTATGTTACTTTGATAAAAAATTCAAATCACAATGTGAATTTTAATGAAAAGAAAATGATTTTTTACAAAAATCATTGTTTTTCACTATTCATCAAAAAATTAATATTTTCAAAGAAATATTAAAATTTAACCCAAATATAATATTTATATGAAAATTTCAAAAATTATACCCTTTTTATCAAATAATTTTTCTAAAATTTCAAGAAATTAATTATAATTATTTTCAAACAAAAAGCAATAAAAACCATTTTTAAAGAAAACATTTTTTTGAAGAATAAAATGAATTTAATAAAAATTGAGTGTTTATTTACGAAAAATTAATAAATATATTTATTTTGATTATAATATTTATATATATTTAATAAATTATTTAATACTATTCACACTTACCAATTCAATGGCTAGGTTATAATGGTCATATTTGAATAATAATATTTTGTAGTTTGTTTCAGCTCAGTGTTGCATGCTGTATATCCTATCAAACATTGTGTTCTTATTTTAAATTCTTATGGTATTACAAGACTTCTCATAATTAATTAGGAATATGGGAATCCTTTTAAAATCTCTTCAGAAGTTCTTCATGAAATCACATATCCTTCAAATAAAAATCCTCATGCAATAGTATTTATATTACATGGAAAACTCCTCATGAAATAATATTTATATTGCATAGACTTATCTTAAAAAACCTCATAATATTCCAAGAATATTTTATAGGAATGGAAAAACTTTATGTGATGTCTTTTATTTCAATAATATTATTCAACATATTAACTTCAACATACTAAAAATTCTTTGACAATAAATACAACTACTATAAAGTGGAATCAACAATTTGTTATTCAGATTAAAAATAATAATAATCATCAGTTGTACCCAATGAAAGACTCATTTTAGTGACATTGAAGGAACTAGAAAAATATGTCTATGTCAGAGGAGAAAATTTTGTAGTGTCACCTGAAACATATTTTGGGAAAGTAAATACATAAGGGGGATGTAGATAATATAATAAAAGACATGTAGACAAAAATAGATACTCTAAAAGAAAAAGTTATTCAGTAGTCAAATTTTTTAGATAAGTTTATATGAAGGGATGAAGGAGAAGAAACTTCACACCAACAACCACTACATGAAAATAAAAACCCTAGATTCAAGGATATCAATTCTACTCAAAGACCTGCCTTACCTGAGGTAATTGATTTCTATTTCGGATAAATGTATATAAAACAACTACTAATACTTTTCATGTATAAATATTTTGTAGGATGAAATTGATTATGATTTATATCTACCAACAACCAACAAGAAAATTATTGAGAGGGGGTGCAATGTATAATATCCAAGTATATACTCTACACAACAAACAAATTACAAAATATTATATGATATTATTGATTCGTGTACCAAATGATCTGAACATTGAGATACCTATTCCCCTTGATGATCTGAATGTTCACATGGTAAGAATTTATATTGGTACTTTCATAGATTTCATGTTTAATATTATAAAGATACATGATGAAAATAAGGTTTTTCCTTTCCAATTTATTTTACATGAAAAACAATTAACAATTAATGAAAAAAGGTCTAATCTAAGGTATGTTATTAAAAATGGAGAAACAGAAGAGGAAATATAAATTTTATTTAAGAAAATCTATAAGATAAACCAATAAATAAATAAAACCTTATGTGAATACCTTTACCCCACCAATTCCACTACTAGATTTATTAAAAAACAATTCATGAAAATATGATGGTAAATGATCAAAATATGATCTACATTGAATTTTGAGAAAAAATTTATAAAGAGTATATTCTAGACATGATTTTTCTTGAGAATGCAAATTAAATTCTCAAGAATAAATGGTTGGGAGCCTCAGTTGTGAATGAATACATAAGGTACATTTTTATAATATGTTTGTCTGATAATTGACCTACTATGTTAATTATAGTTAAATAATATTCATATTTTGTATAATAATATATATCACTACTATATAAATAGAAAACCATGGGAAGAAAAACTTGGAATAATAGGTCCATAGATCAATTCTAAAGAATAATTTCAAATAGAAGTAGATGAAATTATAAACAATGAAGAGATAGTAGCTATAAATTTTGAAAATAAACTAATAGATAAATGGATATTCTTAATAGATAAAATGTAGGGGTAAAACTCTATAATCTAATTATATAAAATTTATAGTAATTTGTTTCATTATTTATTCATTTTTGTTTTTTAGGTATCATTGAATGCTCATTATGATCAAATTGGATACTTTGAAGATTTATTTTTTGGAATCAAAGCACAAGTTTCCAAAAAATAGACCACACATGATGTCCCTTATTAATTTTTAATACACTACATTCAATATTTTATAAATATAAATTAAAATATAAATTTTATATTATGTATTAAGAAGAATTTTATCATAATAGGGTGATATTTACTTATCATCAAAAACATGTTATAAGGACAACTAATGCCCACAAGGATCCTATAAATTACTTAAAGTGGATATGTATTGGGTATATATAATAATATTTCACTATAGAAAAAATATATCAAAATAGATTACTTATTTTTCTCAATGTTTTCACGGTGTCTGAAACAAAGTAATGACAATGATTGTGGTTATTCAATTTTCAAATTTGTGAAAGATATTTTATCTAATCAACAAACTAGAATCCCCACAGTTGTATTTATGAAGGTAATTAAAATTTCATTTAGAATATTTACTAATATATTTTTATCTATATTTTTCTAGTACTACTACGACCATAGATAATCTTTTTATTTAAAAGAGGAAGTATATTTGTTTAGAAAGGACTAGGAATCCCACATGGGGAAATTTTTTTTATAGACATAATAAAGAGGTGATTTCCTATCACCTTGGTAATTTTATTTTTATTTTGAATAGATAATTAATAGATGGTTTATCTACTAATTATTTAGTTAATTTTGTTATCATTTTGTATACCACTTATTTAGTTAATTTTATTATCATTTTTATCTACTAATTATTTAGTTAATTTCCATAGAGATAATTTATAGATGATTTCTTACTATGTTTTTTCCAAGAATTTTATACCAATGAAGAGCATAAAAGAACACCATATAGAGTCAAAGGTATTTCTTTAAGGGTAAAATAATTTATATAGAGAATAATCCCAAACTCTAAAGGGAAAATTATTGACTGACATAAAGTGGAATTATAAAGAGAAATTATATTATCATTCAAAAATAACTATAAAATATGTATTGAGGCATTTTTTACTCTTCATTGGTATAAAATTACTAGATAAAAATAAATTCTTGATGAAGAATTCAACAAGAATGAGGCACTGAGGTACTATTTAATGTTCTATCCATGCAATTGTTTATTCTAAATTTGATTCTTTTTATGTTCAGTAGTGATTCAATGCATTCCCTTTTAGGTTTAATACCTTTTAATAATATACTGGTGAGATAAATTTTTTGTTTTACTAATTGAAAATAAATTATCTTAATTTACTACAATAAGTGATTTGGGCCTGAAACTATAACTTGTATACATTTCATCTTAATCCCTTTGGGGTACTTGTATACATTTCTTCCTACTCCCTTTATGATTCTAGAAAACTTATTTAGGCTATCCATTCCCATCAATGTAAAATATAAGTTTAAAAGGTGTGTTATATAATAAAAACATAGTAAACTCACTTGGATTATATTTATATTTTATGAAAAACATCAATAATTCATTTGTGATGTGTAGGAATTAATCATTCATCAATCCAAAAATGGTGTGGCTGGTATGATTAAAAGTTGGTGTTTTCATTAAAAAATGTAATTTAATTGGAAAACATGTGTTATATACTCAAAACCATCCAATCATGTTTGGATTGTAATGTATTGGATTTATAAAACCCTTAATTTGTTTTTTCTTGAGGATTAAAGGATTTGAGAGGGTTTATAGAGTTTTTTAATCTTTAATTTATAAGTTTGTTCATACAGTTTCTTGGTTGTTCATGTGGTCAATCTTTTAGTTCTTGCAATCAATACTTTGGTCATGTGTTCAATCCTTTTGTTTTTTTAGTTAATAATTTTGTTTTTGTAGCCAATCCTTTTGTTCTTACAGTTGATCCTTTGGTCATATGATCAATCCTTTTTTTCTTTCAGTCGACTCTTTAGGCATGTGGTCAATCCTTTTGTTATTTTGGTTAATCATTTAGCCATGTATTCAATAATTTTGTTCCTATAGTTAATCATTTGGTCACACAGTCAATCATTTTATTCTTTCTCTCCATCCTTTAGTTATATGGTCAACCCATATGGTCATTTTTCTTTATCTAATGATCAATAGTTTGTTTTTTAGTTGATCTATGTGGTGTGCTTGATCCATGAGGTCGATGGTTTGTTCATTCAGTGGATTTGAACAGTTAATTTATTTCTTTATTTTCTCAATCCAAGTGTCCTCTTTACACAGTTGATCCTCATGACCAGTCATCACTTTATACCTAAACATTCCAATTTTTCCTGAATGATGTAAAAGCCCCCTTTTAACAAAAAAAAAGAAAATAAAGAAAATAAACCTTAAATCATGGGTTTTAAATCAAGATATATTTAATGTATTTTATATATTCGCATTATTTAATGTTAGGGTCTTTAAAATAGTTAGGGAATGAGAATTAAATATAAATAAAATTAATGATGAATTAAAAAGGAAAGATTGACTTTGTTTTTGGAAATACTCAAGAAAATATTATTTATGAATTTATTAAATGAAAATTTATTTCAATCATTAATTTTTATTTCTTTATCATGATTCCGGATGATCCAAAACATTTTCTCTTAGATTCCCGTAACACTATGAAAATTTTCAATTTCTTCCTATGAGTTGCTAGCCTACGTGAAACCCCCTATTCTCTATTCTTGGTGCAACATGACTTGAAATTATTTGGAGGTTGGGGATTCTATTCTTCCATTTTAATTTGGTGAAATATGTGATCTAACCATTCTTTATTTTCTTTGGATGAATCGATGAAATTAACCATAAGGAAGATAATAATCTAGAAATCACATGTGGAATAATTATTACAAATTTTCAAATTTTTAAAGGAGGAAGAAGATGAAATCACATATCGCTCATAATGAATGATTTTTTATTTTTATTATAGATATTATTTAAGAGAGATATATAAAATAATACCATGTAATGAATATATTGTTCCAAATTCTGGTAAATCACATGCTTTGAAATATAATTAATATTAATATTATTAATTTTTAATGTTGGAAATTTTATTATATCACATAATGATATATTATCTATTTATTATTTTATGATATGGATTATTTTTACAATTCAATAAATTTGAGATTTTAAATAAGATATTATCACTTGTCATAAATAATTAATATTTCATGATATGGTAATTAAAAAAATTGTTTGGATTTTGTGATTATAAGAGTTTTTACATTATTCTTGATGGTTCCTATTAATATTTTATATATAGTATGAAATATTCTTTGTGGTATTTTATTGTTATTATTTAGAATGATTTAATGGATTGAAATGTAGAAATAACATAAAGCCAGTAATATTAAGTGAATAATAGAAGATGAATGATAATTTATTTATTTTTATTAATGAGAATTATAGCTTTATGGAAATAATTCTTGAAGTATGTTTATGTAGATTCCTAGATATTGTAAACTACTTCCTATATGTTTCTTGATTCAAAAAAACTATTCATAATAAACTGGTTAATTCAAGGTAGGATTAAAATGTTTTTTGGTAAATCCAATTGTTTGGGGGATTAATGGGAACATTCATTTTCCCAGGAGGCATTACTACCTGGATTCCATGGAATTAGTTTCATTTGTTTGTTTACTAAAAATGCCTTTATTTTTTATGTTCATACTCTAGGATAATTATACCCTTGATGTGTTTGATGATAAATTGATATTATTTGGGATATTTGATGAGAAGTGTTTGAGAGGACTGGGGTTGTAGTGAAGGTTGATCTACATGATGGTGGGATGAATAATTCTATTAGCAATGGTGTGGGAATGAGAATGAGGTAATCAAGATGAGTTCAGGTTGAGGATTTATCATTAAAACATATTATTTCCTAATTATTTTAAATGGTTATATGATTGAATATAGTATAATATATTTTCAACTTCTTGAAATAGTTTTAATCTATGCATGGAATGTGTATCTTTGTTACTGTAGATTAGGATAAGTCTTAGAGTACCTAAAATTTATGAAATGATAAATGAATTATTAAGTAAATGGGGATGGTTCATGGTGATTATAGATGATGATGACATACTTGAGAATATAAATATAAAAAATATAGTTCCAATGAAACATTTTTTTTGATACATAGTTCCAATGACACCTGTCTTAGAAGATTAAAGTATTAATCTTAGAAATAAATACATAATAATAATTATTAATGGAATATTTATAATAAATATTAAACTTTGATGTGTGTATGTATGTATGTATGAGACCTATACCTTAGCAATAGAAGCTGGGTTTCTTGTATGATGATAATTAAAGTGTTTTTAAGACTTAGTAATTTTTCTTAGTATGGTCATGTTTGATATTTTTTTTGATTTCATACACTTCGCCACCTGCACTAGTAAAGAATCTAGTACCCAAATGTTTTGATGGTGTTTTCTCCAACATCCAAGATAGTGATGGAATGTAAGACTGTCTTTTCACTCTCTTCCACTCTCTCTTTGATTATAGTTTTGTGTAGGCATATTTTGTGTAATGACCCAACCCCAGTTTCCCAGAGTTGGTGCCTTAATTTATTACATTGTCATGATTACAAGAAATTCTTATCCAGAAGGAATGAATAATTTAGTAGATTTGGAAAACTAGATACATACATAAGTTTAACATTAAAAATTGAAAGGAAAAACAATATAGAAATTTCTTTGACAACATCCATAACTCATAGTTTATACTTGAATGCCATTCATAATATTCCTCTTCATGTCTTGGGAAAATGAAATATAAGAGAGGGGTGAGCTCAAATGCTCAGTAAGGGTAAGAAATACAACAAGATATATCATAATCATAAACATTAGGCATGGTGAATAACTAAAAAGACATGCCTTTAAAAGTAAACTTGAACACATTATAGAAAGAATAAGAGGAAAAAAATAATGACATAATAAAGTGTAATCATGGGTATTCAACTAGTAATGTAACATCCTAGTTCTGGGTGCCGCCCAAAGGTGCACCGTACCTAGTTGGTCACATGGCCTCAAGCACATTTCCCCAAATGCTAGAGGCTACCGACTAGCAGCGAGGGACTTGAGTGTGATAGTAGAGAAAATATGCCTTCCCTGGAAGAGTATGCACAATGAATAAAAAAATAAATAGTAGTGGAAGAAATAATACCATACAAAAAATAAACAGTGAAATACTGAAAGTGAATAAACAACTGGAGCACATATTTAAATGATGCATGTCACATATGTCTAGGAAAATAGACAAACAAGTCACAATGTTGAAAATACAGTACAAAACCAAAGTACAAAGAAAACAAATATACTCCAGCAACATCGCAAGCCTCAGCTTGGTCCCATGCTCTCCATCTCCAAATTAATCAAGCACCTGATGATGAAGGGTTCTTCCCCTTATCTTTACATGAAACCATATAATCTGTTTGGGTCTAAAATCATGACCAAAACAGGGTGTGAGATGAATCCCAGTAGGAAAATTCCACAAGATCTGTGCCTAACTATTAGTGAGTATATATAGAAGGTAATAATGAAAATGTAGCAAAGAAACTTGGAGTAAAAAAAAGTAACCAAATATTACAGTTTCCATTTACATTAATTAGCATTTAATGTTCGACATTTAATCAAGTATCACAACATGTATCTTAGAAGTCTACCTAAAAGGACAAAATCCAAGATTGTCCTTTGTCTTGGAAGGTGTGTCAAAAACATTCAATATTTGCATTAACCCTCTTGGTAGCTCACAAAGTTTGAACCCTCTAGCCAAATAATGTGCTAAATAGGCAAAGGCACTCTAAGGAATCACTCACTGTCAATTACCCCTATAGTCTTTCCACAATAACTATAAACTCTCTAGGGAAGCACTCAACATCAATTCCCCCTATAGTCTCAGAATGTAAACTATAGACACTCCGAGGGGGAACTCACCATCAATCCCCTTGGTGGTCTCATAACGTGAAATATAACAGACACTCTAAGGAAGCACTCAACGTCAATTCCCCCTGCAGTCTAACTACACTAGGTTCTCAAAGCCCTATGAAAATAAATTGTGCATAAATTATATAAATCAGCCCAACATAATCTCAACTACTACATGGATAAACAATTCTAATTCATATCACCAGCATTTAACAAGCAGAAAAAGGAAATCAGTTCCATCATATCAATCAAGGCAAGGAAACAAGGGATACCTCATAGGCAACCTTAACCAAAAAAACCTAATCATTAAAACAAAGAAAATCACCCATGGGGTGTTACTTAAACATAAAATTCTATATAATTTCACATCAATCAACCTGTAATCCAATAATCAATATAAGGCAGATAAAATAGGGTTCAATTTCCTTAACCCGAAATACCCGAAACATGGGTAATCAGATCTTTGGCATATAAAACTCAAATAAAAACAATTAAAGGAAATAAAACACCTACCTTGATGTTTTAATATTGTTATAGTTGAACCTCAGACTTTAAATCGACCTATAATTTCATAGATCTACAAAAATTTAAAAAACGTTCAACCTTGAATAACTCGAGAGAGAGAAGAAATCAAGAGGAGAGGCTCTAGATGAAGGAAAGACTCACCGGTGGGATTCCAACACTCCCACCAGAGATTGAATCGGATAAAGGAAGAAGGATTGGTGGCTCGGAGAAAAATTGGCCATACGTTGCTCTCCTATTAGAGACATGGGATGAAGATGACTTTTTTGGGGATTAGACGTGACCCCAGTCCGATTTATCAAATAAAAGAAAAATTACACAGTGTATTAATTTAATGTACTTTACATTTACATGCCGTAACTGGACCCTGCTTTAGGTGGTCTTTAGTTCACCTCACACAAACATGTCTCAGACGTTACATGACTAGCACACGGCTACCCACAACAACCTGGTACACCGCGTGTACTCCCAAGTACATGGTGTGTACTTCTAAAATTTCCAAAAACACCCCATTTTCTCCAAAACACCCGAAATCAAGATCCATAACTGAAATGAAGATCTGGGTTCTTAAAAAATTGCCACCTTAAAGAAATTCATCCCTAAATTTCTCTGACAAAGTGGCGAAGAAGGATCATCAGACAACTCTGGACACTACGATCGCACATCGATCTCCCTCTCCCAAGTCTTGTCCTACACTCGGCCGTGAAGCCACAACACCTTTACCAGAAGAACAAACTGGCCACAGAGAACCTTCTCACTATGATCAAAAATACATATTAGAAGATACTAGAATGATGCATCCACCTCCAACTCAACCTCATTGGGTTGAAAAACATGAGATGAGTATAAGAAGTAATGATGTAGATGAGAAACGTGGAAGACGTCGTGCATAGCCTGATATCTCTAAGGTAACTACAACTGATAGTCAACCGGCCCAACTATCTCCAAAATATCAAACGACCCAATTTATCTTGGTGAAAGATTCCCCTGTCTCCTAATCTTCCTGTATCCCAAACTCAATGTGACACGTAGGAAAACCTGATCTCCAACCTCGAAATCTAGAGGTCATCTCCGTCGATCAACATAAGACTTCTTCCATGACTGTGCAGTAGCCATCCTCTTCCGAATCAACTCCACCTTCTCCATGGTCTCCTAGACAAGACGAGGTCCCAACATAGCTTCCTCTCCTACCTCCATCCAACATAGGGGTGATCAGCATGACCTACCATACAAATCCACATAAGGTTTTATCTGAATAGTTTTTTCAAAACTATTATTGTAGGAAAACTCCACTAGAGGTATTTTCTTCTCCCAAGAACCTCTAAAATATTGTATACAAGCTCAAAGCATGTCCTCCAGCATCTGAATCGTGTGCTCTAACTGTACGTCTATATAGGGATGGTAAACCGTACTGAGAAGTGCTTGTGTACCCAAAGACTTATGTAGTCCCTTCTAGAAATGGGAAGTAAATAGGGCGTCTCTGTCTGAGATGATGTATCATGGGATCCCATGCAACCGTACAATCTCTCAGATGTAAAACTTTCCAAGCTCATCAAAACTGAAGGTATATTTGATCAGTAAATAGTGTGAAACATTCATGACCTGGTTGATAGCAATCCAAACCACATCATTCGCTCGAGGCGATCTCGGTAGACCTATCACGAAATCCATCATGACATCATTTTACTTCCACTCAAGAATGAGTAACTGCTGTAAAATCCCCGCTGGTCACTGATTCTACACCTTCACCTACTGATATGTAGAACATATCATCACTAAACCAGAAACATCCCTTTTTTATACCTGGCCACCAATACTGATAGTGTAGATCTCGATACATCTTGGTGACACCAGGATGAACTGCCCAAACTAAGTAATTAAAATCCTGCATCAGCTCCTCATGTATGTATACTAACACCAATACACATCCATGAAAACTTAAGATCTCATCCTTTCCTATGGTCCATCCAAGAGTAGGGTCCTCTCTTGACACACTCTTCCGTAGGACAAGGCTTTCAGAATATGATAACTGCCTCATTCGCACCCAATCTAGGAGAGTAGTGGTAACAATTAGAGAAGAAAGAAACGTCTGACCCTGTCTGTTGTGCACCACCAAATTCATTTTAGAGAACAGATCTAGGAGATGCCACTCATTTCTAGAACCCTGAACTTCCTGTATATGATCCCTCATACTCAACACATCAGCCACTACGTTGCCTTTCCTAGACGTATAGGAAAGCTCAAAGTCAAAAGACTGAAAGTACTCAATCCATCTTCGCTGTCTCAAATTCAGATAATGCTGAGTAAAGATATACTTTATACTTCTGTGGTTAGTGAAAACCAAAAAATCCTCTCCCAAAATATAATGTTTCCAATAGTGCAAGGAATGAACAACTGCAGCCAACTCAAGATCGTGTGTTGGGTAATTACTCTCATGTGGTCTCAACTACTGAGACCCGTATGCAACGAATCCTTCCCCCTGCATAAGTATTGCACCCTGCCTGATACCTGATGCATTATAGTAAATAGTATAGCTATTTTCAGGCTCTGGTAAGATTAGTATCAGTGTTTAAGTCAATATCCCTTTCATTTCCTAAAAGGCCGAATCACAGGAATCTGTCTACAAGTATTTTGCACCCTTCTTAGTCAAGTCCGTCAGTGGTTCTTCTAAGCATGAAAAATCCTATATAAAGAACCTATAATAACCATCCATCCCCATAAAAATCCTTACCTAAAATATTTTCTTCGGATTCTCCCAGGAAACTACTACTCTCAATTTCTCTAGGTCTACTGATACTCTTGTCTCTGAAATAACATGACCCAAGAAGTGAATCTGGTTCATCAAAAAGTGGATTTTTTAGAGCTTAGCATATAACTGATGCTCTCTTAGTGTACTTAAAACAATCTCAGGATGGATAGCATGGTCTTTTAGAGTGTGAGGGTGTACCAAGATATCATCCAAGAAGACAACCACAAAATAACCCAAGTAATGATGGAACACTTGGTTCATCAATGCCATGAAAACTACTGGCGCATTCATGAGACTGAATGACATAACCAAGTAATTGTATAGACCATACCTAATCTGAAAGGTTTTAAGAAGTATATCTGATTGTATAACATTAAAATGATGATAACTAGATCTGAAGTCAATCTTCGAGAACACTCGGGCTCCTCAAAGCTGATCAAAGAGATCATTAATCCTCAGTAAGGGATATTTGTTCTTGACCGCCTACTGTTTCTACTTCCGATAATCCATGAAAAGTTTGACGGTACCATCTTCCTTCTTCGAAAAAATGATTGGAGAACCTCAAGGAGAAGTACTGGGTCAGATGAAAGCCTTTTTTCTACAACTCTTGTAACAACTTCTTGAGATCCTGGAACTCTGGTGTAGCCATCCTATAAGGAGGAATGGACACTAGTGCTGCCCCTGGCACAAGATCAATAGAAAAGTATAACTATCATTCCTGGAGTAAACATAAAAAGTCATTTGGAAAAACATCTAAAAAATGATTGAACACTGGAGGAAATTCCTTCTAGGAAGTCCCATGGTCATCAAGATACAGACTAGAAATCTGGGTTGTAACACCTCTCAACCCATGATGCTCGGGTCCATCTCTTCTCTCATAGACATCCCATTTTCCCTTATAAAGAAACAATCTGCCCTTTGGTGAAGTGAAACTCACCCTACAATGATAGAAATCAAAAACATCATGGAAGGGAACTAACCAGTCCATTATGAGAATGACGTTAGAGCCCATCATCTCTAAGACATAAAGGTCAAATAAGAAGTGACACCCACCAACCTTAAAAGGTAACTCCTTGCACTGACGTACACTAGCCATTCTAACCCCCAATGTAATTTCCAACATCATGATATTAGTAGAAGTGAAGTTATAGAGCCCAAGGATCTCCAAAAAAGGCACATATATAAAGATATCGGAAACCCCTGTATCAAAAAAAGTAGAAGATAAAAATAAGGTAACCAAAATTTTACCTCTAACTATAGAGGGTCCGACATCCTGCTCCTACTGGATCTGCTCATGCATGAAAGCCTAACCTGTGTTGTGTCCTTATGAAGCTATTTGAGATCCCTGAGCTGATCCATCCTACAACTATCGAAAAACCTATGTCTGGCCACTATGGCTGTGGCCACCACCTTATCCTGAATGGCCTGAAGAAATCCAACCCCCAGTCTAATGTGGGACTGGTGGTCCTACTCCAGTATGAGGAGTCGAAAAAGATCCTCCCTCATTAGCTACTGGAAGGAGGGCGTTGTAGAAACACTGTAGATGCCCCATCTTTCCACAAGATTGGCACTCAAATGGGTCTCTTGGGCACTAATTTTTCTTATGTCCACCCTTCCCGCAATGGTAGCACACCACCTATCTACCTAAAGGAAAATCCCGCCTACTCGGATCTCCATGTGTAGACTCCCTACAATGCTTCCTACTATCAGTCAGAAGAGTACCAACTCTAGATGTTGAACCGCCCTATACCACAGCACCAGAATCCCTTAGGTTGCACTTGGTGATCAGTGCCTGGTTGACTATTAAAGATATGGAAGTGAAACTGAGGATGTTCACCTGAGATCGGATGTCCCGCCTGAGACCATCCTCAAACTTCCTTGCCAAAAATAACTCATCACCCCCAGAATGAGTGTGAAGCACTACAAATCTATGAATCTAGATGAATACTCCATGATTGAGAGAGTACCCTACTCTAAACTCATGAACTCTTAGGCTCAGTCGACCCTCAAGGTATTTGGATAGAAGTAGTCATAGAAGGTCCACTGGAACTCATACCAATACATTACTTGCTGGGGTCCCGCCTTTGATATCACATCACATCATCTCATGGAATAATACTGAAGCATGTAAGAAGAAAGCTTCACCCTACTCTCTGGGGGATTCTCGAGATGCTCAAAGATAGACATCATGGCTTCTAACCATGACTCTACAGCCCGAGGTCCTCCATCACTTGAAAAAGTGGGAGAATGCTGCTGCTGAAAAACCCATGTAAACTCTGCCATAGATGGGGCATGATGTGGTGCTCCCTTGAAAGTTTAAATCATCCTCATGAAGCCTTCTTGGAACTGTGCATCAGCATCTGTGTCTGGTATAATCTCTGGTTCCAAGATTGGAACAACTTGATGATTATATGGTAGTCTCTGATGCACCATTTTGGTGTCTGATCATTTCCCTATATCTAGCGTACAACCAGAGGAAATCTTAGTGTAATGACTCTAAAAGGTCAAGAACACACCTCATTTCATGATTAATAAGAAATTAAACTTATAAGTGAAATAAAGGAACAAGAGAAAGAAGACATTCATGTTTTTCAAAATAGGGTTACACAGTATGTATACCCTCTACATAACGTGTTCTCTTAGGTCTCAACATGGGCATGTACTTCTTTCAAAACTGGTCGTGTAACACCCCTACACATGGCATGTTCTCTTGGAGACATGACATGTACTTGAATAATTTCCCCCTTCCCAAGTTCTTCTACACGGTTAAACACAAGGTTCTTTCCTGGGTAACACTACATGGCGTGTTAACCCTAAACACAATATGTACTACCTAAGCCTTAACCACCCATGTCTTTAGTCACATGGTCGGAGATACGATCGACTTCCACATGGAATGTTCAATATGGACACGATGTGTACTACCTGGAATTCATGCACCAGTGTCGTTAGTCATATTGCTGGATACATGGCCTCTAAAGTACGAAGTATACTCCTAATACAAGGCATGTTCTACCAAACAGTTACCAACCCGTGTCTCTACTCACACAATCAGTCACACAGTTTAAGACTACACAACATGTGCGTATAGTACATAATATGTACTTAATAAAAGTAGTTTCTTCCAGAACAGAAGAACACATGGCATGTGTTCATAACACCAAACAACGTGTTGTCTAGGTTTATGGATAGTAGGCCTCTGAAACTTCTCCAGAACCCTTAAAAACATAATATTTTTGTCCAAGGGATGACAAATTCTGACCCATGAGAGACCATACTCCCAAAAATCAAAGTTTGGAATCCTTATTCACACCATAATAGACAAAATTAAATTAAAGTTTGTACATTATCCAAAAAATTCCAATCCAAGAGGGCCCATAACACCTCAGGGACCAATTCTTGGCATCCATTCAAATGAAACTTTAAATTTTTCAATACCATGTCAAATTTATAGGTATTATATCATAACATATATCACAACAACATTCATACCTAGCACAACATCAATCACAAAAATATGCAATTAGTGATGCACCCTGAATGGGATGACAAAATGCATGACATGTGATCTCTAAAAAGTGCCAATATGATTCATGAGATGGAATATCCTCATCTCATCAGGTTGAAACAGAAATAAAACCTCAATGATATGAATCATAATATCAAAAATCATGTGAATCACCCAATTGTGAAATCAAATCAACTGTAACAATTGAAAAACTAGAAAAATTGTAATAATCAAGATAAATTGGATTTTCCCTATACACATGTTAGTTACTCCCAGACACAACTTATTACCAACTACCTATTCCTTCCTATCCAGGTCTATAGGCTGCAAATAGCAAGACAATGTAGAAAAGAACCTCCTATGATACCACTTTGTAACATATTGGTTCTGAGTTCTACCCGAAGGTGCCCCGTACCCGGTTGGTCACATGGTCTCAAGGGAATTTCCCGAAATGCCAGAGGCTGTCGACTATCAGTGAGGGCCTTGGGTGTGATAGCGGGGAAAATATTCCTTCATTGGTAGAGTATGTACAACAAAATAACAAAAATAAATAGTATTAAAATCAATAATACCATACAAAAAAGTAAAAAGTGGAATAATGAAAGTGAATAAATAACTGAAGCACATATATAGATGATGCATGTCACACATGTCTAGGAAAACAACCAAACAATTTACGATGCTGAAAATAAAGTACTAAACAGAAGTACAAAGAAAACAAATAAACTCCAGCAGCATCGTAAGACTTATCTTAGTCCCATGTTCTCCAGATATATAGCAATCAAGCACTTGATGACGAAGGGTGCTTTCCCTTATCTATACCTGCAACCATATAATTTGTTTGGTTCCAAAATCATGACCCAAACATTGTGTGAAATGAATCCTAGTAGGAAACCACCACAAGATCTCTGCCTAACTATCAACGAGTATATATAGTAGGTAATAATGAAAATGCAGCAAATAAACTAAGAGTACACAAACGTAACCAAATATTAGAGTTTCCATTTAAATTCATTAGCATTTAATGTTCAACATTTAATCTTGTATCATAATAGGTATCTCAGAAGACTACCTAACATAACCGAATCCAAGATTGTGCTTTGGCTTGGAGGACAGGTCATAAACATTCAATTTTTACATTAACCCTCTGGGTAGCTCATATAGTCTAACCCCTCTGGCCAAATAATGCAATAAATAGGGAAAAAAAACTATGAGGAAGCACTCACCATCAATTACCACTATGGTCTTTCCACAATAACTATAGAATCTCTGAGAAAGAACTCAACATCAATTCCCCATGTGGTCTTGTAACGTAAACTATAGAAACTCTAAGGGATAAATCATCGTCAATACCCCCTGTGGTCTAATAGCATGAAATATAATAGACACTCTGAGGAAGCACTCAATGTCAAGTCCCCCTATGGTCTAACTACACCAGGTTATGACAACCCTGTGAAAATAAATCATGCATAAATGATATTAAGAAACCCAAATTAATCTCAACTACTACATTGATAAACAATTCCAATGCATATCACCAGCATTTAACAAACAGAAAAATGCAATCAGTTCCATTCTATCCAGGAAGGCATGGAAATAAAGTCTGCCTCATAGGTAACCTGGACCAAACGACCCTAATCATTAAAACAAGGAAAATCACCCATGGGGTTTTCCTTAAACATGAAATTTCATATAATATCACATCAATAAACCCGTAATCCAATAATAAATCTAAAGCAGATAAAATAGGGTTTAATTTCTTTAACCTGAAATACCCGAAACATGGGTAATCAGAACTTTTGCATATAAAACTCAAAGAGAAACAACGAAAAGGAAAAAAACCACCTACCTTGACATTGTAAGTTCAATTTAGTTAAAAATCATCCTTTTAATTGACATATAATGTCATAGATCTATAAAAATGTCAAAATTTTCAATCTTGAATAACTCGAGAGAGAGAAGAAATCAGGAGGAGAGGCTCTAGAAGAAGGAGGGACTCACTAGTGGGATTTCTACTCACCGATCAGAGATCGAATCGGAGAATGGATGAAAGATCGGTGGCTCAGAGAATAATCATCCATATGTTACTCTCTTGTTCGAGACATGGGAATAAGAAGACATTTTTGGGGATTAGATGCCACCCTGGTCTGATTTATCAAATAAAAGAAAAAGTACATGGTGTGTCCATTTAATGTACATGCCGTGTGCATGCCTCAACTGGCCCCTGCTTTAGGCAGTCTCCAGGTCACCTCACATGGAAATTTCTTGGAAATTACACGGCCAGTACATGACTACCCGCAAAACCTGGTACACGGTGTGTACTCCCAAGTACACGATGTGTACTTCTAAAATTTCTAGCTACATGTGCGGGCAAAGCCCGTGTAGGGGTGAGTATAAACATACTCAGTAGGCACCCCAAAAACTTAAAACAAAAGAGAGAAAATGAAAGGCAATAGTCCGCTCATCCTAGCCAGAGGGAACCCAGATGAGAGAGGAAATCCATATCGTGACCATCCTCGGCTAAACATCACTAGTCAGCTCAGCTCAGGTGTATGCCCATACATACACCTTGAACAACCAGATATACTCAGTTCACGCACCAAGCCACAAGGGGTACCGAACTCATCACTAGAAACTTTCCACAACCAGGATAACATGCTCCATGATCATTGTCATCCCAGATGACACTCGTCCGAGAGATACACTCCATCGGGTTTCACACAAACATCTCAGACGCTCACCCGTGAGATCATGCTCGTCGAATAGCGTCACTGAGGAAACCTCATTGAAACAGCTAGAACAAAAAACTCCTCGGATAGGGGACCTCTCCTAGGGTCTGCTAGGGGATACCAGAACCCACATCGGTAGACAAAGATCTCATAGATAGGGGATCACTCACAGGGTCCACTGGGGGATACCATAACCCGATTTGGCATTCGTAGATCTCACAGATAGGTGATCACTCCCAGGATCCACTGGGGGATACCACAACCCGATCTGGCATTCGACGGAAACACGTCACTCGGATTGAGTATCGTCACCCACGAAAAGGTGGTCACGATGATACCATAACCCTATCTGGTACATCTCGCGCTATAGGGGATCGAATTGATGATGCCAAAACCCTACCGAAACCACGCGATGAGTAGGGGACCACATAACCAACGATACCACAACCCTACTATAAACCTCATGCTGAGTAAGAGATCATATACCCAATGATGCCACAACCCTACTGAAAACCTCATGCTGAGCAGGGGATCGTATATCCAACGATGCCACAACCCTACTGAGCACGACTCACTGTGTAGGGGATCATATCCCGATGATGCCACCACCCTACAGGGTTGACCATCTAGATAGGGGATCGTCGCCCAAGGATATGCGGTCACAGTGATACCAAGAACCCGATCTAGGGAAAAGATGCTAGAGGATCCCGCTCCGGGCCCACCAGAGAGATACCACAACTCTAACAAATTAAACATCCCATCGAGAGGATCAAAAACCTATACAAAGGTTGTGATGCCGCACGAACCCTCATAGGAACGAACCAAGGGAGTACCCTCAACCACTGCCGGTACAAATGTCTCTAACCTGAGCGACCGACCACAATGACACACTGCACACCTCCTAGGCCAATATCAAGGCCACCATCACGATCCACATGGAAAAACATGCAGGATAGGCTGTTTACTCACCCAAAACGGACAACCAGTGAAAAATGAACTATTCACTATAGCTAGCCCGTGCGGGGCCCACACAAATATCCCAAAACTCCTCAAGAGGATCATACCACGACAATCCCCTCGGAAAAACACACGGAATCGACTACTCGTTCACCCAAAACGGCCACCCGGTGAAAAAGGTACTATTCACCGGAGCCAGCCCGGGTGGGGCCCATGACAAGATCCCGATACTCATCGAGCGGATCACACTGTTGCGATCCCCTCAAAAAAACACATAGGATTGACTACTCAAACGTCGCAAACGGACACCCAGCGGGAGAGTTGCATTTCTCTGAAAACGCCAAAAACCCGGCCTCATGGGGCCCGCTCCCCATTCTCTGGCCCAACACCCAAAAACTATCTCAAAAAGTCCTCTGTACCAGAAGGGTATCAACACCACTGACAACACGTCATTTGGACACTCCGAGTAGAAGTTACAATGGCCCGAAGTCATAAAATAATAAAATATTATTATTTTATACGATGTTTCTAACCCTCGGGCCACGATCTCGAACCTTTAAACCCTCTAACCCACACTGTAGGGTTCAACTCGTCCCTAAGGTCACACTGCCGTAGACAACATGCAAATCTGACTCCCGGATAGCGAGAAACGGGGGTTTAAAAACCCCCGTGTAACACAAAAAGACCGGACCGACCCGCGCCGGCTGGCCCGGCCGCCGCCGCTGCCGGACCGCCGCGGCCGACGGCCCTCCGCCGCACTGCGGCCTTCTCCACCGCCCTGGGCAGCCGGCCGCCGCGAGTCCGCCGATGCCGGTGGACCTGCTGCGGACCGCCGGGGGCATCCCGATGGTCCGTTTTGCGATCCGAAAGTACCAACGCGTCTCTCGGGATGCGATCTTCCCTGCTACGACATCAAAATGAAGCAATTCACAACAAAAACAATATTGAGGGATTCAAACTCAAACCGCCTACCTTACGGGCAAAACACCGAAGCTTCGGGTGCAAAACGACGCCATCGACGCCCTGAAGCTCGATCCGCTGAGGATCGGCGCAGAAAACAGACGATTCCAGCTCGAATCGGTGAAGAACAGAGGTAGGGAGGAGGGGAGTTCGTCGTTGCTTGTAGGTGGTGAGGGAGGAGAGAGATAGGTTTTTTTTCCTTTTTTTATTTAAAAACCTTCATTTAAATCCACGCCCCTAAACAGACCTCCCGACGCGGAGGAAATTAGGTCACCCCTAGGGTAAACGCGCCATTCTGAACACAAAGGAAGACTCAGATTTGTGATCTGAGACTCCGTTCAGAAGTTATTTGAGCCGACACTCATAAATAAACTTGTTCATTTATTTACGAAAACACCCCTGGTGGCATTTCTCACCGCAGGCCCGTGCCCACAAAGTTTACACCTCACCTAGGGTAAAAGGCATGTTACAGACACAACCGTGCCCTCATATTCCCGATCTGAGCTACCGTTTAGGAGATATCACACCCCCTCCAAGTGCATAGTATAAAAAAATACTTAATATTTTTATAAAATTTATTCTGGGAACACCGGGCCTCAGAATCGCACGTCGTCTTTGCTCCTAGCTCTTGAATTATTCATAGAAATATTCCAAAGTATTTCAGGGACAAAAACTCAAGTCGCTTCATCCTACCCCCTTAGAACTTTTCATCCCTAAAAATCCATAAGCACATGGAGAGTGAATGGACTCTCAACTGGGTCCCTCACGCCAGCGAGTTCTCCAACAAACACCCATGCCCGAATACATAAGTCAGAGGGAATCATCCACCACACCTCAACACTATCCTCTTTGGGCAACACAAACTCGCCCAAACAGTTTTTATCACGTCATAAAAATGCATCTCAGTGGGGGAAGGATCCCTCTTCCTCACGCATTTGAGGCACGCCGAACAAAACCCTCACATAGGGTCTTACCAACGCCCTGAACAAAACTCGAGCAAGCAATAGAAAAGGAATAGTACTGCTAAACAATGTCTATCAAACTACTGCATAAAGTATAAAGGACACAAGGCATACCTCTATCCATCCACAGAGCCTCTGGGTCAACAGCCTTCAAGGCATGAAGCTGTCCTCATCCTCTGCCACTAGCTCCCTGAGCTTGGCGTGGACCACCTGGGGGTGGGGGTGGTGGAAACTGGTACCGCCTACCACCTCCTCCTGGTGCACCCGCTCCGCCGCCACGTCCGCCGCCCTATGGACCTCCTTGCTCAAGATGCTGCCTCTGCCAAGGCGGTCCATCGAACGACTCCCTCTCAGCAGCACATCGGGTCGGACAATCCCTAGTAAGATGTCCCTGACCATCGCAAGCGTAACACCGCCTCTCCTACGGCTGACCAAAACTGGCCTGCGAGCCCTATGACCCCTGAGCCTCAGATCCGCCATCCTGGGGTCGCCTCCTGAAACGACGCCCATGCCCAGTCCCCTGCGTCTACCATCAGCTACCAGATGCCAACATCTCTGCTCTTTCATGCCCAACACTAACAGGCATGATCTACTCTTAAAACTCCCATTTTTCTCAAAAAACACCCGAAATAAAGCTCCATACCTGAAATGAAGATCCAGGTTCTTATAAGTTGAATAACCTCATGGACTTTCAATTACTAGTTTCACAATTATGGAATGCATAATTCCTGACATCATAACCATACCGTCAAGGCCTCATGAAAAGACCATAAATAACCATTTTTTTAAGGCCTCATGCCAAGACCGTAGTTTGTCACATGAGACCTACCAATGAATTGAAGGGCTATAGTAGCCCCCAACCATCAATTACCAAGTCCAATTAATTCCTCATATGAATAGGGATAAACATAAACAACATATACATTCATATTGAATCTAAAATATGGAATGTAGATAACTTTCCCCGAACATTAAGCATAAAAACTAACCATTCGGTGTAAATTAGTGAATGATTTTAAGAAAGAACATCCATAATTAAACTAATAAAAAACTATTAAATTAAATATGGTAGATAATATCATAAAATATCAATCCAAATAATATATAATAATCAATAATAGTGTTGAAACATATGAATATACACTTATAAAATCATCGATTAATTCTTGAGATAAATACTCTTTTACATTGAAAAGAAGAGTTATTTTGTAAAAAACTTTGTATAAACCAGAAGTTAAGTAATATAGTAATATCATAATAAAATGAGTTATTTTATAAAGATAATTATTGATAAATACAGATTATAGAGTACCCTTGAAAATAAGTAATATTTTTAGAAATTCCCTTGAATCGGGCTTGTATTGCGGGAAGAATTTTTGGAAGATCCTTTTAAAACATATAACTCCCCATAAATGAAAGTTGTATTATGGTTGGTATAAATATGTAGAACATTAACCCAGAATTTATGATGATACATATGAATAAATAAGAATTTAATTTAGGTAAGTAGATAATAAGAGTAACTCGAATCAAAATGGAGGTTTGGGTAGAAAACCCTTATCTTAAGTTTGATGACCTTCTTCACTTGATCTTGGTGTCCTAGATTACCAAATTAAATTCATTAGTAAATATTTCTAGAACCTATTATTTATATAATTATTTATTATATTCTTATTAATTTCATTCATGGATTTCATGATGGGTTTAGGAGGTTCATTTTTTTTGTTGGGGAGTGTTTTCTTCCTTGGAATTTATGACTAGTTTACTAATATACTTGTAAGGATTAACATATAAAATTTGAATGGTTTTACAAAATAGAATTTCTATTTTATTTTTTAAAATACATAATATTAGATGGTTATAAAATTCATTTGGTTTTTGGGAGTGAAGATGAATCATTATATAAAACATTAATGACAATTGTTTGGGTTTATTGGTGGTTTTTGATCACAACAAACTCCTTTTGATTTATAAATCAATATCATGTGTAAAAAAAACGATTAAAAGACATTAAATAAGTTATAATACATATATTATAGTCTGGTTCAACAATAGAATTGATTTCATGACTAGAATCGAAGATGGTAATAGATATTGAAAACCTGCCGTCCTTGAATGTGATAAATTAACACATCTCAGATGGTGTTTTCATTTCTAGTATAAAAGAAGGGGGAGAGATGATGATGAATTATTATATTATAATAACAAAATGATAGTACATGTAAGGTACTATAATTATCATAAAATTTGGATGAATGGAGGTGAGTAAATAAAAAGAAAATAAAGGAACTCAACATAAGAGAAATGAAAAATGGAATTGACCTCTTGAAGTTATCTTCCTTGAGAACCTCTTTAGGGGAGAGATTTTGGTCTTTTTATGAGAACAAGGGTTGATAAAAGTGGGGGAGGATCTTGGGAGGATATTTGATCATAATTTATATTATTCACAAGGCTTGAGAAGATTCAAGAATAGAGGGAGTGATGGGGGATTTTATAGTGGAGGAGAGGGGTGATTTTTGAATATCTTATTCATTATTTTATTATTTCCCTCAAAACAACCAATAATGTTGATTCATTTGACCCCTAATAGTAATAAGTTCATGTGAGTTCAAAAAAAGTGTTTTAACATCATCCATGATACTAGGAATAATGAATTTAACAGGTAATGTATATATATGGTAGATTTCCGTATTTTACTATTCATAAAAAATTGAGTATTTCAAAAAAATCCCAAATATTCACCCAACCCATTTTTTGATGTGTAGAATTAAAAAATGAACTCCATTTTTGTAAAATAATTTTATAAATATTATTAATTTAATTTTTAAATAAAATCTTAATTTATTCAAAGAATAACAATTTCAATGATATAATTCGTTTTATATCACCTTGAAAAATTAATCAAGATTTAATAATCTTATAACCTTAAAACAATAAAATAATAATTTAATTACTATTCATAAGGTTAATATTACTATTCATATTACTATTCTTAAGGGTATTTTATTATTTACTAAAAATTAAGTTTTCCTTATCAAACTCTAAATATCTTACTGAATGCAACCGTGTATGTAATGTTTTTGAAATTGAAATCACCGAGGTGGAAAAATTATGTTTACTGGCTAGGTTATAACAAAGTAGTGTTTTACAGAGGCTTAGTGTTTCATGAATTCAATATTAAATTTATTTATAAATATTTGGGGTGTTACATTCTCCCCAAATTACAAAAATTTCATCCTCAAAATTCATATAATGTTATATTATAAAAATATTTGGGTAGGTATTCATCATAAGTTCCTCAGTCTCCCATGTTTCCTCTTAAATCATATGATTTTTAAAAATTTTCTTTACCAGTTGAGTAATATGATTCTTCAACACTTGTTCCTTAGTGTCTAGAATCTGGATAGGCTCTTCATAGTAAGATATGTCTGGTTCCAATTATATAAATTCAGAAGCGAGGACATGCATTGGGTCAGGCATATACTTTCTCAACAGTGTGATGTGTAACGCATTGTGTACTTTAGACAGGCTAGGAAGCATAGCCAAACAATATTCAATAATTCCAATTATCTATAGTATTTAAAAATGTCCAATGTACATAGGGATTAGTTTCCCTTTCTTCCCAAATATTATAACACCCTTCTATGGAGATACTTTTAAAAAAACTTGATCTCCCACTTGAAAGCCCAAATCCTTCCTTCGATTATCAGCATATCTCTTTTGTATGCTTTGAGCTACTTTGATATGGGCTTGAATAGTCTTTACCTTTGCTGTTGTTTCCTCCACAAGCTCTGGGCCCACAAGATTCCTTTCACCGACTTTGTCCCATCATGTTGGTGTATGACATCTCTTTCCGTACGATGCTTTATATGATGCCATTTAAATGCTAGAATGAAAAATATTATTTTAGTAAAACTCCAAAAAAGGTAAATACTGATCCCACATACCATTAAAATCAAGTGAGAATGATCTCAACATGTCTTCTAAAGTTTTGATCATCCTTTCTGATTTCCCATCAGTTTGATGGTGATAAGTAGTACTCGAATGAAGCTCAGTATCCCAAGATTTCTGAATTTTTTTCCTAAATTTCTATGTAAATAGAGGATCACAATCAGACACTATTGAAATAGGTTCTCCATGAAGTCTTACAACATCATTTATATAGAGCCGTGAAAGGCGCTCCAGTGGAAAATCCTCCCTTATAGCGAGGAAATGTGCATATTTTGTATGTTGATCCACAATTACCCATATTGCATCATTACTTATTAATGTTTTGGAAAATCCAGTGAGAAACTCCATAGTGATGTCATTCCTTTTCCATGTAGGAATAGATAGATGTTGCATGAATCCTCTAGCATGTTTTAATTTGACCTTCAATTGTTTACAGACTCAATATCTTGATACATAATCAGCAATTTCCCACTTCATGTTGTCCCACTAGAAATATTCCTTCAAATATCTATACATTTCAGTACTACCAGGGTGAATAGAGAAATTCAATCTATTTTCATCATCCAATAACTCCCTTTTCAACTTGGGTATAGAGGGAATACATATCCTCTTCCCAAATTTCATAATTTTATCTTCACACACAAAGTCAGCCAACTTCCCATCTTTCACATCATTAATTTTCTTTTGAATATTCTCTTCATCAGGTTGAGAACTTTTAATTCTTTCCAATAAGGATGGTTGGGAAACCAATTGAAAAAGTAATTATGTTTTACCTTATTTGATAGTTACCATTTCTATCCATAATAGATCCATTAATACAAGATCCCTTTCTATCCTCATTTTGTTTAAAACTCCATGATCCTTCCTGCTCAATACATCAGCTACCTTATTTTACTCTCCTAGGTGGTAGTGTATAGAATAATCATAATCTTTTAGTATCTCAAGCCATATCCTTTGCCTCATATTATGTTATTTCTAAGAGAAGATATATTTCAAACTCTTGTGATCCATATATATCTCACATCTTTCACCATAGAGATAGTGTCTCTATATTTTTAGAGCAAAATTCACAACAGCTAACTCAAGATCAAGAGTAGGATAGTTTTGTTCATGATTTTTTAACTACCTTGATGTATAGGCAATAACTCTACCATTATGCATAAGGACACCACCAAGTACTTTCTTTAGTTCATCACTATAGATCACAAACCCATCATTCCCTGATGGTAATGTTAGGATCAAATCATTATTTGAAACATCCTCACCTTATTTTTTCCATATGAACTTAACCCCTTTATGAGTAAACTTGATTGATGGGTTGGATAAACAGGTGAAGTTATGAATGAAATGCCAATAATAACCTACTAAACCAATAAAACTATGTACCTTAGTTATGTTCGTTGGAGTAGTACATTCATGAATAGAATTTTTATTCACAAGATCAATGGATTTTCTATCCTTAAAAAGAATATGGACTATAAAATAAATGTATTGAAGCCAAAATTCACACTTTTTAAACTTCACATATAATTCATTTCTTATAAGAGTCTTCAAAATAATGCGCAAGTGATTTTCATGATCTTTTTAGATTTTGGATTATACCAAGATATCATCAATAAATACCATAATAAAATCATCAAGATATTCCTTGAAAACCCGATTCATTAGATCCATGAAGACATAGGGTGAATTAGTTAGTTCAAAAGGAATTACTGTAAACTCGTAATGCCCATACCTGGTTTGAAATGCTATATTTGGAACATCTTCCTTACTCACACGCAACTGATGATATACATATCTAAGGTCAATATTTGAAAAATATCGGGCTCCATGAAGTTGATCAAATAAATCATCAATGTAAGTTAGGATATACTTGTTCTTTATTTTTATAGAATTGATCTCCTTGTAGTCATTGTACAACCTCATAGACCCATCTTTCTTCTTAAAAAAAAGAATAGGGGCTCTTCATGGGGAGAAAATAGGGAGAATAAATCCTTTATCACTCAATTACTATAGTTTTTTATTAAGTTCTACTAATTACAAAATGTTTATTCTATAAGGATTCTTGGATATAGTCCTTAAACTAGGAATTAAATCAATAGAGAACTCAACTTCTTAATCTGGAGGATGTCTAGGAAAATCCTCTGGAAAAAAATAAATATATTCATTCACAATAGGTACATAATCAATATGAACATTTCTTTCCTCAGTCATAGATACCGAGTTTTCATCTTCCATAATAATTTCATTAAGTAGAGCTATTGGGGGTGGATCTAGATAAGAATCATATAGTGATGTTTCTGATCTAATGATAAGGGATTCTACACCGTTCTCAAATATTGTAACCTTATTCTTCTTAAAATATATTTTCTCATCATGATTCAAAATCCAATACATAACAAGGATTATATCAAAGTCAATCATGGGTATGATGATCAAATATGTAGATAAAGTACGTTCATATGCTATAATGGGGACCACCTAACACATCTTTGTTGCAACGATACTTCCCTTAGGAGTTTTGCATGAAAAATAATTTATTAAATAAAATTTTAAATATCTAATTTTCTTGGAAAACTCGGAAAGATACGAAAGAATGTGATGATCTAGAATCAAATAAATCACTGGATAAGTTTGAGGAAATAATTAATGTAAGTTCCACCACATCATTAGGGACTTCAATGTTAGCAGTTGTGATCGCATAAGATTTTCCTTGATCCCTTTTCCTTTTTGGGGAATGTTTGATTGATTCATATGAAAATCATTTTCATAATATACCCTATCATTGTAATTTTATCATTAAACATTAGTAGCTTCTTTCTTAACCTTAAAATCATTGGATAAGTGGCCTTTTTATCCACACTTTTTACAAACACCCATACCCTTTTAGAAAGTACCAGAGTGTCTCTTCCCACAATTATCACAGGGTGGAAGGTCAACTCTTCCCTTATTCCCCATTTAATAATTTCATTTTTCAAAGTTTTCAGCAGCCCTCTTCTTCTCTTGGTTTCCCATAAAATCATAAGACTTAAAAAATTCCTTTTCCATATTGATAGCACATGAGACTATATCCGCATATGATGAGAAAATTTGGGAGACTAGAGACCTTTAGATGAATGGTTTTAAACCATAAAAGAATCGATCAATATTTATCCTTGGATTACATATATTGTCGGTGACATGTCTTTCTAACCTTGTGAAGTTATATTCATACTTTACAACATTCTCATCCTCTTTTGCCTCAAATTCATAAAATGCCTTTCCATATCTACTTTCTATTCACGAGGGAAGTATTTTTCTAATAATATTTCCTTAAAACACCTCCATTCCATTTCCTATATTTATTCTTCCTCATTTGTGTTTTTAATTAAATACTACCACTAATCCATATCTCCCAGTAGATGATAAACGACCATGGAAACCTTCTCTCTTTTGTCACATCCCAAAGTGAGAAATATCTTATCTAATGAACTTATCCACTCCTCTGCTATGAAAGTGTTTTTAGTACCAATAAATGATGGTGGTTTTTATCTCATAAAGTAGTCTAACATATCTCCTCCATGTTGTGGATCGAGATTCTCCATATGGGTAAGGTTATTGTTCATAACCTGAGTCAACTATCCCAGTATAGTTATAATTTTCTCAGCACTAGTTGTAGAACCAAATCCAAAATAATTATATTTAATGAGAGGGAAATACCTACATGGGATATGTGCATACATGAAGTTTCCATTCCTTCAACTAGGCACAATTTTTATATAATGGAATACACTAGATTAGGTTATGAATCATAATGTATAATATCAACGTATAAAAATACTTAACATAAATTGAAATAGTACACATATATAATCTCATAATCATTAACATGGTTTCTTTGAGAACAAATTTACATTTAAATCCTTCATAATGGTTTGTGAAGAAAATGTGAATTATCCTATGAATATCCCCAGGGAGTGACAAACCAGATTCACAATAAGGCCTGTTTTCGTGTACCAAGATACCCCAGATCAAGCCTGAAACTCCCTGTTAGAGTTGTTACTTCTAGTTACATCTATTCTAGAACCATGTCAACTTATAGTATCCATAAATGGATATATTTTCTAGAAATATCACATAATATATTTCTTAAAAAAATTCTAAGACGTTCTTGTCTATTTATCTTCAAAGTATATATTAGGGTTTTGTTCCCTAATCTACATTTTCTAAATATAGTTTCCAAGTTTTCTACTAAACTTCCTCAGATACCAACTATAACGATCCAAACCTAGTTTCCTGGATCCAGTGCCTTAATTAATTATATTATCATGATTACAAGAAATTCATATCTCAAAGGAATGAATAGTTTACTAGATTTGGAAAACCAGATACATACATAAGTTCAACATTACAACTTGAAAAGAAAAACAATACATAAATTCATTTCACAACATCCATAACTCTTATGTTATCCTTACATGTCATTCATAATATACCTCTTCATGTCTTGTGAAAATGAAACATAAGAGAGGGGTGAGCTCAAATTCTTATTAAGGGTAAGCAATAAAGTGGAAGATATCATAAACACAAACATTAGGCATGGGGAATAACTAAAAACACATGCCTTTAAAAATAAACTTGAACCCATTATGAAAGGAATAAGAACTGAATAAATAATTCAATAAAAAATAGTAATCATGGGTATTCTAATAGTATAATAACCTCATGAACATTATATTACTAGTTTCATAACGAGGGAATGCATAATTCCAGACATCATAACCATACCATCAAGGCCACATGCTAAGACTATAAATAACAAATTTTAAGGCCTTGTGCCAGGACTGTAGTTTGTCTCATGAGACCTATTGATACATTGAGGGGATATAGAGGCCCCCAACCATAACTTACTAATTCCAATTAATTACTCTTATTAACAAGGATAAATAAAAAAAACATATAATCATATTGAAACTAACATATGAAATGTAAATAACTTTACCTGAACATTCAGCATAAACACTAACCATTCAGAGTAAATTGGTGAAGGGTTTTAAGATAGATTATCCAGATTAAAACTAATCATAAAACATTAAATTAAATATGGTATATGATATCATAAAATATTAATCCCAATAATACATAAGAATCAACAAGAGTGTTGAAACATATGAAGATACCCTTATAAAATCATCGAGTAATTCTTGAGATAAATAATCTTTTACTTTGAAAATAAGAGTTATTTTGGAAAAAAATTTTTATGAAACCATAAGTGAAGTACGATAGTATTTTTATAATAAAATTATTGATTTTATAAAGATAATTTTTTATAAAAAAATACTATAGAGTACCCTTGAAAATAGGTAAGATTTTGAGAAATTCCCTTGAATCAGGCTTGTATTTCGAAAAGAATTTTTGAAAGATCCCTTTAAAACATATGAATCCCCATAAATAAAAGTAAGATTATGGTTTGTACACATATATATAAAATTCACACATAATTTATGAGGTTACATATGAATAAATAATAATTTAATTTAGGTAAGTAGAGAATAAGAGTAACCCGAATGAAAATGGAGGTTCGGGTAGAAAACCCTTATCTTAAGTTTGATGGTGTTCTTAACTTGATCTTAGTGTCATGAATAACCAAAATAAATTAATTAATTAATATTTATAATAACTATTATTTATTTTATTTATTTATTATATCCTTATTAAGTTCATTCATAGATTTCATGATGGGTTTAAGAGGTCTGATTTAATTGTCTGGGAGTGTTTTCTTCCTTGGAATCCATGACCAGTTTACTTATATACTTGAAAGGATTAACATGTAAAATGAGAATGGTTTTCCAAAATAGAATTGTTTTTTTTCAAAATCCATAAAATTACATGGTTATAAAATTAATTTGGTTATTGTGAGTGAAGATGAATCATTATATAAATCTTTAATGACAATTGTTCAGGTTAATTGGTGGTTTTTGGTCACAATGAACTAATTTTGGTTTATAAATTAATATAATGTATAGAAAAAGATTAAAAAACAATACATAAGTTATAATACACATATTATTGTCTGGTTAAACCAAAAAAATAGTTTCCTGACTAGAATTAAATACAGTAAAAGAAATTGAAAATCCGTCATCCTTGAATGTGATAAATTACCACATATCAGATGGTGTTTTCATTTATGGTATAAAAGAAGGGGAAAGAAGACATTATGATGAATTTTCTCATTATCATAACAAAATTTGAGTACATTTAAGGTACTAGAGTTATCATAACATTTAGATGGAATTAGGCGAGGAAAGAAAAAGAAAAGAAAAGAACTCAAAATAAAAGAAATGAAAAGAGGAATTTACCTCTTCAAGTTATCTTCATTGAGATTCTCTTTAGGGGAGAGGTTTTGGTATTTTCATGAGACAAATGGATGATGGGAGTGGGTAAGGAGATTGGAAAGATATTTGATCAGAATTTTGACAAGTCACAAGGATTTAGAAGGGTGAAGAGAAGAGGGAGTGAGGGGAGATTTTATAGTGGAGGAGAGGGTTGATTTTTGAATATCTTATTCATTATTTTTTTATTTCCCTCAAGAAAACCAATATTGTTGATTTATGTGACCCATAATAGTAATAAGTTCACGTGAGTTCGAACTAAGTGTGGTTACATCATCCATTATTCTAGGAATAGTGAATTTAACTGATAATGCATATATACGATAAATTACCGCATTTTATTATTCATAAAAAATGTGAGTATTTCAGAAAAATTCACCCAGACCATTTTTTGACATGTAGAATTCAAAAATTAACTCCATTTTTTGAAAATAATTTTCTAAATATGATGAATTTAATTTTTTAATAAAATCATAATTTATTCAAAAAATAACAATTTTAAATCTATAATTTGTTTCATATCACCTTGAAAAATTAATCAAGATCTCATTATCTTATAACTATAAGACAATAAAATAATAATATGATTTACTATTCATAAGTTTCATATTACTATTCATATTACTATTCATAAGGGTATGTTACTATTCACCAAAAATTATGTTTTCCTTATTAGACTCTGAATATCATACCGAGCACAACCATGTATGTAAGTTTTTCAAAATTAAAATCACATAGGTGAAAAAATTATGTTTACTAGATAGGTTATAAAAAATTAGTGTTTTTTAGAGACTCAGTGTTTCATGCATTCAATTTTAAATTTATTTATAAATCCTTGGGGTGTTACATTCCGGGCTATAATGGATTAATATAAAGGTTGATTTACTACATGGGATATGATGACTATTATTTTTACTATTCATTTATTCAAGGGATATACTGACTTAATTTATAACATATTCTTGTATCTGGTTATGGTTGGTTTCACTTCCCATGAGTTCACATGTATGAGTGTTGATAGATTAAGGTATAATATATTTATGTGGGATATAGTGGATTCAAAACATACACTTGGTTACTCTTGGGGATAATGATGATCAGGTGCTAGGATACATAAGATATAGAATGGTTGTGATACAATTTCATGATACGTAGGAAGACTTATGAAATGAATGATAATATGATTTCAGTCAGTGATGAATGAGAGTGAAAAACTAGTGAGAGAGTAAAAGTATGGTACTTTAATATATATATATATATATATATATATATATGGTTCAAATATAATTATTTTCTTCAATTATTTACTTGATGAGTGATATATTGTGAGGATGGGGAATTATTTTTACCTATTCAAATGATGTGTTAGATTCATTTGTTTATTCACTAGGATTTAGCATGTTTCTTTCACATTTTTCAGGAGAGATTTTTGGGAGGATCATTGACTGCATTGTCATGAAACATTAAATTGAATATGATTTTAAAGTTTATTTATATTATATGGAATAACCTAGGTCATATCTAAATGAGTATTTATAGGTTTAGAGTATGTGTTTTCAATAAAAAGTACTAAAGGTGGGGGGGGGGGGGGTTGAAACAAGTTTTAAGAAAATAACTTAACTTAAAGAGTTAATAGTCTACAATACAAGCAGATCTTGAAAAATATGAGATAAAGGGGTCATTGGGATTTCACTACACACATTTCAAGTTCATTGTTCTTATAGATTCATTTAGGTTTGGAGTAATTCTTTGGTTGAAATTAATTAGAATCCCGATTAATTCCTAAGCCTTTATTTCATTGCTTGAAGAACCAAACCTTGACATAAAATTTTTATTTCCAAGGTCCAGAACTTATCATGGAATAAGATCTTCCAAAGTAGATTAAAATCTCAAGAAAGTGGGTAATAAAATGATTCTTGTGTTTACTAATCTGAACAACACTAGTCAAGAACTCAAAACCTCATACTGATCGGTTAGAGATTAAGAGTATAACATTCATATGCATAAAATAAGAATTAAAAATGAAATCATGTAACATACATGGAATTAAATGTTTTATAACCAAAATTATACCATAATAGAAGCCAACATATGTGTTGGAACTCCATTGACATGTCTGTAGCTCCCTCACAACGAACACCCACCGTTTAGCCTGACATCGAGAGGAGGAGGAAAGTCAGGTGGAACTGTTTCTTCATACTTTATCCCTATATGAGGATTAGGGACTACAGAACTTACAGGATGAATAAATGAAAACTCTGGAACTCCAAATTGGCAGCAATTCACTCCTTGGTCAAACTTATAAATGAGGTTCACAAGGTATCATTTTATAAGTAAAGTGGAAGGTAGTTTTGAGCACAATTTTTTTAGAACAAATTGTCCCATGGTTTTCGACATCCAAACAGTCTTGTATCACTTTGGTAAAAACTAAAATGTTGTTTCCATATCTATTTAATATCTCCACCAAATGTTTGGATGCATTTGGACACTTATAGATTGAGATATTGATAGAACATAATACACCACTTTTGACTTCATGCAGATTCGATGGCTTGAACAGATCAGTCTAAAAGGGAAACTAAATGGACAAATGAGACTTGAGTTTCTTTATATGAAATTCACCCCATTGAATTTAGGACAAAACCAAAAAATATCTACCCATTTTAATTCATGTTTTAGTAGCAGTATTCGGTTGATTCCATTGGTGTGCTTGTATCCTGCGTAGTTTGACGAATTGTTCTTGAACTTCGTCATGGGCCCTCCAAATCACCTCCACCTTCAATGAAATTATAAAAAAAAGAAACATTTCCCTTTTTAATAGTTATAAAAACAAAATAATTAAATCAAAAATTAATTTAAATTTGTTATTATTTTTATAATTTTCAATAAAAAACTAGTTTAGTACAATGGTGTATGGGTGAAAATGAAATAGTGAATCGCTGTACGATCACACCCCCACACCAAAACGTTTTCACTCCTAGGAAAAGTCATATTTACAAAAAATTATAAATGTATATATTTTCAACTTCATAAATATTTAGAAATTTTATCAAATCAAAAATCACACTGAGGATTTATTCTTAGTGATCATGGAAAAAGCCGTCTCAAAAATTTCATAAGAATGAAATTACAAGAGATTCATGATACCAATCAAATAAAGTAATTCAAATGTTAATCATGTCACTAATTATCCAAATGTGTATGTGAAAACCATTTCATGCTATTCTTTCCACTTTCTATCAATTAAATATAAGTTATTTTAAAATTTTTCTACTTACATGATCCTTTCCACTGAATCTGCCCTACATCCTTTTCAAAAAATTTCAAGACCCACTCACTTAAGCATTACCAGAAGTCAATCCATATTATCCGGACCTAGATATCCCCATATGTTGTACATTTCATCACTCTCCTCATTTATTATTATTTTGAAAAAGTTTTACTTGAAATAAATCTCACAATCTTCTTTCAACCCTTGTTTGATCTCTTTACGACACTAATTGTAATAGTTATAACAAGATCAAAAGTTGAGGAAAGGTGGTTTTTGACCTGCCCAATATACAATTTTTCTGATGGTGTACAACAATTGGATAATAGGTACACACGAATAGTTCAATCTAGTATAGTAAAAAAATAGATCAGATAAGGAATGAACGTATAGAAAAATAATTTTGGAAATCAGGGAAAAATTAACCTAACATATATTTACCTTATATTAAGTAAGATATTTTCACACTTCATGGTTGGGTGAAAATGTGTGTGGAGAAATTAAGTGACATAATTTTCTCTTAAACTACTCACACAAAGGGTAGCATTCTTATCAAAGGTTTAAAAATGATAAAACTATTTATATCATCAACAAAGAACCAAATTTCAAAAGAAATTCACACAACAATATTGAATTCTTGTTGAAATGCACATTTCATTATTTTTTTTGAATGTTAAAACAATATTATATAGGGAAGTTACTCATGAATTTTTAATAAATTACATGATTAAGTTGGAATAATTTTCCATGATAAAGTGGGTAGAAAAAAGTAACATTTTGACATAAAAGTGTGGGGGAAAATGGGGGGGGTGACAATACTATACAACAAGAAAAAAGAGAAAAATAAATAATGGCGATGAAAATTCCTAAGTAACCCTAGAATATACCTATCCCTCACACCTAAAGTGTGCAATTTACTCATTGTAATAAAATAGAATGCAGGAAGGAAGGATAAATCATGGTGGGTGTCATTCATAGACTGCTTCTTGAACTTGGAGTTCCTCCATCGGGGACTCTGAAATGGATTAATGGAAGATATTCAGATACTTCACATTGAAAATGAATGTTTTCTTGGTTTCTTCATTTTGAACCTAAAAAAAAAACAAATGGAGAGACATTAGTAATGATGTATGGTCCAAACTAGCCAGAAGGAAGCTTACCTGGATGCAAGTTCCGCCTTGCATTTTAGAGGAGGACCTTATGCCAAATGTGGAACTGACAATGAAGGATGAGATGGTCGTGGAAAGACTTGGTTCACTACTTATAAATCCTAGAGTTATCATATGAATCTCTGCACATTTCCTCTAGCTCCGGAATTTGGAGCTTCTTTTTCCCACCTCTATGTGAGAGATTCATATTACATTGTTTGATAGACCAATATGCATGGTGATATACCTCTACTGGTAGGCGATAGGCCTTTCCAAACACTATAATAGATGGTTAAATTTTGATCAGGGTTTTAAAAGGTTTATTTTATTACCAATGTGCATCATCTAAGTGTAAACTCTAATCTTTCATAATGGGTTGTACTGTTTTTTCCAAGATTCACTTAACTACCCAATTTGAGATTTGTACTTGTCAGTTAGTTTGGGGGTGATATGCAGTGGAGAAATTATGAACAACCCCATACTAATGGAGCAATTTTTTCATGTTATGATTAAAAAAATGAACCCTAATCACTGATGATGAATCTAGGAAACCCAAACCTATTGAAAATTTGAGACGTCAAAAAATCAAAAACCACTCGAGAGTCATCAGTCTATGTGTCTTTTTCTTCTACCCATTCTGAAAGATATTCAATATCTAACAATATGTAAACAAAACCAAATTAATTTTGATAAGGTCCCATGAAATAAATGGACCATGTATCAAATATCTCAAGAAATAACATGGGTTGTTGGGGGAATATCATTTCTCTTTTAGATATTCCCAGTGAATTGACATCTTTTGCATGACTTAAAATATTTATGAGAATCCCTAAAAAATATAGTCCAAGAAAGTTCAGAGTCAAGGACCTTTCAAGATGTACATTGAGAGACAAAGTTCCCCCATAGTCCAAAGTGTAGAAGAACCTAAAGAAATAATGAAACCCATGGAAATGGACACACCTTCGAACAACCTGATCACTAAAAATTATCGACAGGTTTGGATCATCCCAAATATTCCATCACGACTCATGCCTAGTTATTTTGGATTGTGAATTGATAAAATCTTTGGGGACCCTAGATACTACCAAAAAGTTCACAATGTACCCATACCAAGGGGTAAGTTCAAATACATCACAAAGGTTCTCATGAAGAAATAATTCTCCAATGGAGAGGGATGAGTCAACATGGTGGTTCAATGGTGGGGAATTCCTGATAATGTGGTTATCTACCACATTTTCCTCTCCTATCTCATCATGAATCTCAAGGTAAAACTCATGGAGGAGGATATTCCACCGAATGAGGTAGGGATTAGATTCAGGTTTTATTAAGAGAAAATGAAGGGAAACATGATCATAAAGCACAATTATTTTCTTCCCAATAAGTTTTGAAAGGATTTTTTTCAAGGAAAACACAATATAAAGGAATTATTTTTCGGTGGTGGTGTAGTTTTCTGAGGCATGGTCAAGGGTACATGAGGTATACATAATGACATGAAGAGACTTATCAACCCTTTGTAATAAAACTGACCCAACTGAAAAGTTAGAGGCATCAAACATAATTTTGAAGGAAAGATCCCATTGTGGTGGTTGGATGATGGGAGTGATGTGAGACTCCTTTTTAGTGAATTTAAAGCATCCTCACAATTTTTATCAAAAAAATTCTGAATCCTTTTGAAAAAATGAGACATGAGAATTGTGATCTTTTTTAAAGTCTTTAATGAATCAGTGGTAAAAACTAGCATAACCCAAGAAATATCACACCTCACAAACATATTTTTGATATGGAAGGGTTAAAATTAATGAATTTTTGATTTATACACTTGAATTACTTCATTTGAAATAACATGCCCAAGAACTATCCCCCCGCTCAACCATAAAATGGCATTTCTCATAATTTAATATGAGATCTTTTTTAATGCAATGGTGAAGGAAATAACCTAGGTGTGCCAAAAAACTATGAAAGGAAGTTCCATAAACTATGAAATCATCCATAAAAACTTCCATAAAATTCTCAAGGTACATAGAAAAAATACTCAAAATACATCGATCAAAAGTACCATGATAATTACATTGACCAAAGGCAACCTTTTGTATGAAAATATTCTGAATGGATAGATAAATGTTGTCTTTTATTGATCCTAAGGGGATATATAGATTTGGAAATAACCTGAATAGCCATTAAAGAAACAATAATGGGACTTAACTACCAATATTTCTAATATTTGGTCAATAAAAGGTAGTGGAAAGTGGTCCTTTCTTGTGGATTGATTCTTTTGATGGTAGTCAACACAGACTCACCAACTATTTTGCACACGTATTGGAACCAATTCATTTATTTCATTTGAAACAACCTTTCTTCCTTTTTTAGGTATACTTTTCACTAGGATGACCCATTTACTATTAGATATAGGATAAATGATCCCGTTTGCAAGTAATTTACTAACTTCCAATTTTACCACTTTAAGGAGAGTGGGATTTAACTGACATTTATCTTTTCTTAAAGGCTTATCCTCATCACATACAAGCATATGGTGCATAAAAATAGTTTGGGTAATCCTGAGAATATCATCCAATGTCCATCCTATTGCCATTTTTCACTCTCTAAAAAGGTCGAGTAGTTTTTATTCAATCTATGGTGAGAGTTTATTAGAAATAATTATTTTTAATTGGTCAATAATCTCAATATAGGTATATTTTAAATTAGATGGAATTGGTTTCAGTTAAAACATTGGTGGTTTTAGGATTTCTAGAGGGGATTTGGGGGGTGTGATGTCCATGAAACTATCTATCTGCTCATTTTTATTCTCTAAGGAAAGAGAATCTATGGAAATAATATTTTTAGAATCATCGATGGTCATGGGTACCTCAAAATGAAAACAATCATCAATTAAAGCACACAATTTATATTTTTATAGACCCACACAACACTCAAAACATGAATCAAAAATTAAATCATCCAATGGTTAAGAAGAAAAATTTGAATTATAGAATGATTTGAGGAGAGAATTTTGTGTGTGTGTGTCTGTGTCATTAGAGAGAACTTCCATTGAATAGATAGGAAAAATGGAGTTCCCTTCAATAGGGTGTTTCATAGGATCAAGGATTTTAGAACCCGCATTTTCTCCACCGAACTCCACGGAAAACATACCATTACAAATATTGATGATCATATTTGATGTATTGAGGAATGGCCTCCCAAGTATGAGAGGGTCGTATCTTCCATCTCTAGAATGTAGTAGTCGGTGGGGAAGATGACATTATTCACTTTTATGAGGATTTCCTCGACCGCTGTTGATGGGTGTGTTGTGCTTCGGTTGGCAAGTTGCACTATGAAGCCGATCGATTAAAGCTCTCAAACGAGCAGAGAAGTGCACACATATTAAGAAATTACATTAATTGAAGAAACTAAATATATCATAAAATTTGAAAAGAATATATCCCCTATGGTGAAAGGTAACATGAAAGTTCTTAGATCCTTGAATTTGGTTTGCATTGCTGGTTGAATCAAGGCCAAGAAATTCCATCCCAGGCTGACTCTCCCATTCCCCTTTAGCATTCATCTAGGGGTGACATGTTATTTAATAAATTTGGAATAACGAGGAATCTATTTAACTACATCCAATAAAGGAATGTCAACTTGAAACTTATTAAATGTTTCCATTATTTCTTTATCAATCTAATTATAATTTTTTTCTTAGATTTATGGAGTCTTTGAGGGAATGAAAGAGGAATGGATTGTTCATGGGAATCCTCAATGATAATTTGATTACCTTTTTTTATTGTTTTTCTTTTCTTGAAACATTTGAGGGTTGGGAAAGAGAGTTTTCAAGTGGGGGAAATACCTATTGGTTAGAATCATTGGATGAATAAACTTCTTTACCACTACGAAGTGTGATTGAACAAACATTAGCTTTGTCTTTTGGATTAGCAACATGTTCAGGTAATAGTTGTCTAGAACCTTATATCTTAATCTCACTGATGGTATTTTCAAATTATACCACTTGAGTTCATAGGTCTTGAATGACCAATTATGTTGTCTCTTGGAACTTGATATTATTGATAGCCATTTATTTCATCTAGTATTCTAGGATATGATATGATTTTATAGGGGTTTATTATAAAGGACTTTGTGGTGGTTGGGGATTTCTGGGTGGCAGTGGGTGACTACTCTACCTCTATTGGTTCCATTATTGTTGATATTGGTTTGAATACCCCCTTGACTATAGGCTTGGTTGTCTTTCCACCCAGGTTTGGTTGGATAGTAAGGTTTTTTCCTAAAGGGTTGGTTAAAGGGGCCACCTAAAAATATATCCTCACAACTCTCAGAAGTTTCTCTTAGTTGGGGGCATTGTTCAGAATAGTGGGTGTCAGAAGAACATATACCACAATGGATGGGATGAGGATATTGGGATTTCCCTTGGGAAAGTGAAAGTTATCAAAGAAGGGTTCTTACCTCTTTAAACTTCATGTCCACCTTCTTCTCAAATTCAGTACTCTACACCTCATGAAAACCTCAAATGGGTATACTTGACCTTTAATCAAATTGTTTTGTATTTTTAACCATGTTCCCAATTAAGGTTCGTGCATAATTTGGGGTGTTATCAACTAACACACCACCTACAACATCATCAATCATATTTCTAACAATAGAAATTAAAACATCATAAAAATACCGAATTAAAAGTTAGTAACTTATTTGGTAGTGTGGGAAACTTGAAAAATCCTTTTAAATATTTCCTAGTATTCCTAAATAGTTTCCCCTTGATATTTTCTTATAACCCATATTTCTTTTCTTATTGTTGAAGTTTGAGAGGCTGGGAAATATTTTTCAAGAAAAAGTCTTTTTCATGTCCGCACAACCTCTAATTGGGGAATTAACATAATATAGTGAATCCTTGTAAGTGTATTATAATGAAAATTGGAATACCCTAATATTTACTAGTTCATAATCCACATTATCAGGTTTTAATGTAGAATATAGATTATGAAATTATTTTAAATTCTTATGTGGATCTTCTCCCACGAGTCCATGGAATCTTGGTTACAAGTGAATTAAACTAGATTTTAGTTTGAAATTGGATTCCTTGCCTTGTATTTGAATGTAAGTGGTTTGAATATCAATATAAGGTGAGGTTAGTTCTTTTAGTGTTATATTATTTTTATCCATGTTATTAAAGTTTATTTTTGTTTTAATGTTGGTTCCATAAGAAGAAGATGAAGGATCAAGAAGTGTGTCAATGTTTTCTGTGTTATCCTTTAATGGATTGTTTGGCGATTCTTCATGTCGATGACGTAAGATCCTATCAGGTTCTTGTTTAAATGGAAGTAGTTCCTCTAATGAAGATGAGGTAATGCAAAAGTCCTAAAAAGTATTATTTTAGCGCTAAAATTTAAAAAATTGAAGATAATAAGAAAATAAATAATACTTACAAAATACACAATAATTTTATAAAAAACACACACTACAAAAATTGCTCTCTGGAAATGATGCCAAAAGTTGACCACATTTTCATGAAATGTCAAATTGATTATGATTTTTAGGTTGATTTATAGTATAGGGTAGACCCTAGGGAATATATCAAGAAGAATTGATAGGTTTAGAGTATGTTTTTTTAAATAAAAAGTACTATAATGGGAGGTGATTTTGAAAACATTTCTAAGAAAATAACTTAACATAAAGATTTTAATAGTTGAAAAACCAAGTGGATTTTGAAAAATATGAGATTAATGGGTCATTTTTGTTTCACTACACACATTTAATTTTCATTTTTCTTATAGATTCATTTAGTTTTGGAGTAATTATTTGGTTGAAATTAATTGGAATCCCGATTAATTCTTAAGCCTTTATTTCATTACTTGAAGAACCAAACATTGACATAACAATATTATCACCTAGGTCTAGAAATTATACATGGAATAAGAGCTTAAAAATCATATTATAATATCATGAAAGTGGGTAAGAAAATTATTCTTTTGTTTTACAATCGGGATAACACAAGGCACGCACTCAAAACCTCACACAGATCGGTTAGAAATTTAGAGCATAACATTTACATACATAAAAACAAGAATTCAAAATGAAATCACATAATATAAATGGAATTAATTTTTTAACACCCAAATTAATCCAATTTAGAATATAATAGATGTGCCCAAACTCCCTTGACATGTGTGTATCACCCTCACAATGAACACCCACCATTCCGCCCGACATCGAGAGGAGGAGAAAAGTCCGATGGTACTCATTCTTCATCCTTGATCCCTCTATAAGGATAGAGGACTCCCGGAATTATAGGATGAAGAGAGGAATCCTATGGAACTCAAAATTGGAAGAACTTCACTACTTGGTCAAACTTACAAATGAGGTTCCCAAGTTATCATTTTATAGGAAAAGTCGAAGGTAGTTTTCGGCACATAGATTTATTAAAACAACATGGTACATAGTTTTAGACATCCATACAGTCTTCCCTCGATTTGGAAAAAACTAAAAAGTTGTTTGAAAAACTATTTAATATCTACACCAAGAGTTTGAACTCATTTAGAAATCTACATCTTGAGATATTGATAGAATACAATACAACTTTTTTTGAATTAGTGTAGATTTGGTGTCTTGGATAGATCAGTCTGGATGGGCCACTATATGGCAGAATGAGACTTGAGTTTTTTTTTCATATGAAATGTATAACCATAAATTTAGGACCAAAACACAAAATATCAGCCCATTGGGATTCACATTTAAGTATAAGTGTTTAGTTGAGTCCACTGGTGTGCTTGGATTCTACGTAGTTTGGCCCATTTTTCTTGAACTTCGTCATGGGCCATCCAAATCACCTCCACCTTGAATGCAATTATAAAAATAAAATAAAATTTCACTTTTTAAAAGTGATAAACAAAAAATAATTGAATCAAACATGAAGTTAAATTTGTTATTATTTTAATTATTTTCAATACAAAAATAGTTTATTATAGTGGTGTAAGGGTGAAAATAAAAGAGTGAATTGTTATGATATCACACCCACACACCTAAACAATTTCATTCCTCAGAAAAGTCATATTTCTAAAATTATTCAAGTAGATATTTCCAACTTCATAAATATTTAATATTCAATGAAAATTTAATTATTGATTGAACTGTGATAAAATCAAAAATGACATCGAGGAGTTATTCTTAGTGATCATCGAAAAGACGTCTCAAAATTTTTATTATAATGAAATTAAATGAGTTTCATGATACCAGTTGAAGAATATAATTAAAAAGTTAATCATGTCACTAATTCTCCATGTGTGTGTGTGACAACCATTTCATTCTATTATGTCCACTTTATATTGATTAAATATAGGTTGTTTTAAAAATCATCCACTTACATGATCCTTTCCAGTAAACATACCGTACATCCTTTGTAATCAAATTTCAAGACCAACTCACTTAAGCATTACCAAAAGTAACCATAAGCTCTCAACCTGGATATAACCACATGTTGTACATTTCATCACTCCCCTCTTTTTTTTCTTCAAAATTTTCACTTGGAACAAATATCACACTCTTCTCTCAACCCTTGTTAGATCTCATCATGACACTAATTGTAATAGTTATAACAAGATCAAAAGTTTAGGAAGGGTGGTTTTTAACCTGCCCAACATACAACCGTTTTTTTGAGGGTGTACAATTGTCAGATAATAGGTACACATGCATAGGTCAATCTGGTACAGTAATGAGATAGATCAGATAAGGAACAAATATATGAAAAAATTATTTTGGAAAGTAGAGAAAAACTAAGCTAACTTATATTTACCTTATATTAAGTAAGATATTTTCACACTTTAGGGTTGGGTGAAAAGGCGTGTGGAGAAATTAAGGGACATAATTTTCTCTTAAACTAATCACAAAGGGTACCATTATTCTCAATGGTTTAAAAATTATACAACCATTTATATCATCGAAAAAGAACCAAATTTCAAAATAAATTCACTCCACATTATTGAATTCTTACTGAAATGCATATTTCATCGAAATTTTTTTGAATGTAAAAACAATATGAAATATGGAAATTCTTTATGATTTTTAAATAACTTCCATGATTAAGTGGGAATCATTTTACATGATAAAGTTGGAATAAAAAAAATTAACATGTTGGCACAAATGTGAGGGAGGAATCTAGGGGGGAAAGTGACAATACTATAAAGCATGAAAAAAGAGAAAAAGAAAGAAAGATGATGAAAATTCTGAACTAACCTTGGAATATACCCATCCCCACACACCTAAAGTGTGCACTACAATTACTATAATAAAATATAATGTGGGAAGGAAGGATAAAACTTGGTGGATGTCATTCATAGACTGCTTCTTGAACTTGGAGTTCCTCTATCGAGGACTCCAGAATGGCTTTTTGGAAGCGCTTTAGATACTTCCCATTAACAGTGAAGGTTTTCTTGGTTTCTTCATTTTGAACCTGAACAACACCAAATTGAGAGACATTAGTAATAGTGTATCATCCAAACCATATGAAAAGAAGATTACCTGGATGAAAATTCTTCCTTGAATTGTAGAGGATTAATTTTTTCTAAATGTGGAACTGAAGATGAAGGATGAGGAAGTTATGAGAAGCCTTAGTTTACTCCTTAGAAATCCTAGAGTTCTCATATGAATATATACACATTTCCTCCAGCTCCTGAATCTGCTACTTCTTTTTCTCACCCACATCTGAGAGATTCATATTACATTATTTGATAACCCAATATGCATGGTGATCTACCTCCATTGGGAGGTGACATGAATTTACTAAAACAATCCTATATGGTGACATTTCGATTAGGGATTTAAAAGCTGTAAAATATTACCAAAGTACATCATCCAAACGTAAAATCCAATCTTTCATATTGGTTTGTACAATTTTTTCCAAGATTCATTTAACTACCTATTTTGATAATTTTTCTTGTCTGATAGTTTTGGGGTGATATATAGTGGATAATTTATGAACAAAACCAAACTTATGGAGTAATTTTTTCATGATATGATTGAAAAAATGTAAACCTTGATCACTAATGAGACATGGGTTTTTTTTTTCATATAAAATTTAGCTTATTAAATTTAGGAACAAAACAAAAAAGATCATCCCATTTGGATTCATGTTTTTGTAGAAGTGTTTTGTGGAGTCCACTGGTGTGCTTGGATCCTATGTAGTTTAGCCCATTTTTCTTGAACTACATCATGGGCCCTCCAAATCACCTCCACCTTTAAAGAAATTATAAAAACAAGTGACATTTAACTGTTTAACAGTGATAAACACAAAATAATTGAATCAAACATGAATTTCAATTTGTTGTTATTTTTATTATTTTAAATACAAAACAAGCTTAACACAACGATGTAAGGGTGAAAATGAAATAGTGAATTGTTGTGCGATCACACCCCCACACCTAAAAAATTTCACTCTTGGGAAAATTAATATTTCCAAAAATTATGCAAGTATTTATTTACAACTTCTTAAATATTTAATATTCAATGAAAATTTAATTTTTGATAGAAATGTGATCAATGAAAAAATGACACTGATGAGTTATTATTTGTGATCATAGAAAAAGAAATCTCAAAAATTGTATCAGAATGAAAATCCATGAGTTACATGATACCAATCAAAGAAAATAATTCAAAAGTTAATAATTTCACTAATTCTCCATGTGTGTGTGTGATAAACATTTCATGCTATTATTTCCACTTTCTATCGAGTAAATATAGGTTGTTTTAAAAATTATCTTCTTACATGATCCTTTCCACCAAACCTACCATACATATGTTGCAATAAAATTTCAATACCAACTCACTTAAGCATTCCAAAACGTGAAACCATAATCTCCCGACCTAGATACCCCTATATGTTGCACATTTCATCACTCCCATCATTTTTTTTCAAAAGTTGAACTTGGAAAAAATCTCACACTCTTCTCTCAACCCTTGTTTGGTCTCATCACAACACTAATTGTAATAGTTATAACAAGATCAAAAGTTTAGGAAGGGTGGTTTTGACATGACCAATATACAAAACTTTTTTTGAGGGTGGAAAATAATCAGATAATAGGTACACAAGCATAGGTCATTCTGGTACAGTAATGAAATAGATCAGATAAGGAACAAATGTATGGAAAAATAATTTTGGAAAGTAGAGAAAAATTAACCCAACTTATATTTAGCTTATATTAAGTAAGATATTTTCACACATCATGGTTGGGTACAAAGGTGTGTTAGGAAATTAAGGGGCATAATTTTCCCTTAAACTAATCACAAAGGGTACCATTCTTCTCAAATGTTTTAAAATGATACAACCATTTATATCATCGTCAAATAACCTAATTTGAAAATAAAGTCACTCTACAGTATTTAATTCTAACCAAAATTCCCATTTCATCAAAAAAATATGAATATAAGAACAATATAAAATATGGAAATTCCTCATGAATTTTCAATAACTTCTAGAATTAAGTGGTAATCATTTTCAATGATAAAGTGGACAAAAAAATTAACATTTGAGCACAAAAGCGATGGGGGAAATGAGGGGGGGGGGGTGAAAATACAATAAAGCATGAAAAAAATAGAAAAAGAAATTAAGATAATGAAAAATCCTAACTAACCTAGGAATATACCCATCCCCCCACACCTAAAGTGTGAACTGCCCTTACTATAATAAAATAGAATGTTGGAAGGAAGGATTAAACCTAGTGGGATTCATTCATATATTGCTTCTTGAACATGGTGTACCTCTATCGGGGACTCCAGAATGGATTTTTGGAAGCACTTCAACTGCTTTCCATTAACAGTGAAGGTTTTCTTGGTTTCTTCATTTTGAACTTGAACAACACCAAAGGGAGATACATTTGTAATACTGCATCGTCCAAACCATACGAAAAGAAACTTACTTGGATGAAACTTCTACCTTTCATTGTATAGGAGTAACTTCTGCCAAATGTGGAACTGAAGATGAAGGATGAGGAGGTTGGGGGAAGACTTGGTTCACTCCTTACAAATCATAGAGTTCTTATATGAATCTATACACATTTCCTCTAGCTCCTGAATCTGCAACTTTCTTTTCTCACCTGCATAAGAGAGATTCATATTACATTGTTGGATAGCCCAATATGAATGGTGATCTACCTCCACTGGGAGGTGACATGCCTTTCAAAAAAAAATCCAATATGGTGACATTCTGATCAGTATTTTAAAAGCTGTACAGTATGCCCAAAGCACATCATCCAAGCATAAACTTCAATATTTCATATTGTGTTGTAAATTTTTTTCCCAGATTCCCTTAACTACCTATTTTGAGATTTCTTCTTGTTCAATAGTTTTGGGGTGATATATAGTGGATAATTTAAGAACCAAACCATACTTATGGAGTAATTTTTTCATTTTAGTATTGCAAAAATGTGAACCATGATCAGTAATGATGAATCTAGGAAATCCAAACCTACTAAAAATTTGGTACCTCAAAAAATCAAAAACCACTCGAGAGTCATCAGTCTATATGGATTTTTCTTCCAACCATTTTGGAAGATATTCAATAGAAAATAATATGTAAACAAAACTAAATGATTTTGGAAAATGTCCCATGAATTCAATTCCCCATGCATCAAAGATCTCAAAAAATAACATGGGGTTTTCGGGGTATTTAATTCCTCTTTGATATATTCCCTATGAATTGAAATATTTTCCATGACTTAAAAAATTGATGATAATACCTAAACAATGAAGGATAATAAAGTTCAGTGTTAAGAACCATTCAAGATATACATTGAGAGCTAAAGTGTCCCCCACAGTCCAAAGTGTAGAAAAACCTAAGGACAGAATAAAACTCATGGTCAAGGACACACCTTCGAATAACCTAATCACTAAAAATTCTCCAATGGTATAGATCATCCCAAATATACCATCATGACTCATTCTTGAGTATTTGGGATTTTGAAGTGCTAAAATATATGGGGACCCTAGATGATACCAAAAAGTTCACAATGTTTTCATAATAAGGGGTAAGTTTGACTACATCACAAAGGCTCTCACAAGGAAATAATTCTCCAATAGGCAGGGATGCATCAACATGGTGGTCCAATGGTGGGGAAATACTACTAATGTGGTCTGCTACAAAAATTTTCCACCCCTCTCTTATCATGATTCTCAAGGTCATACTCCGAGAGGAGGAGCATCTACCAAATGAGGTAGGGATTATCTTCAGGTTTTTTTGAGAGAAAAATTAGGGCAATATGATCAAAAAACATAATTATTTTTGACCTAAAATGATATGAACGAAAATTTTCCAAAGAAAGAAAATTATAAAGGAGTTTTTTTGAGTGGTTGTGTAGTTTTCCTTGGAAGGTTCAAGGGTATGTGAGGGATACACAATGACATGAGGAGACTTCTCAACCCTTTGTGATAAAACTTCCCTAACTTAAAAGTTAGAGGAATCAAATATAATATTGAATGGGGGATCCCATATTGGTGGTTAAATGATGGGAGGTGATGTGAGAATCCTTTATAGTGAATTGAAATAATCCTCACAAGTTTTATAAAAAAATTCAGAATACTTTTTCTATAATCGAGACATGGGAAGTATGATCTTACTAAAGTATTTAATGAATCGACAGTAAAAAATAGCATGAACGAAGAAAGATCGCACCTCACAAACAAATTTTGGATATGAAATTGTTGAAATTAATTAAATTCTTGAATTATCCACTTGAATTAATTCATTTGAAATAACAGTCCCAAGAACTATCTCCCAGCTCAACCATGAAATGGAATTTCTCATAGTTTAATACGAGATATTTTTTAATGCAACCACGGAGGACTGAACCTAAGTGTTCTAAACCATCATCAAATTAAGTTCCATAAATAGTTAAATAATCCATAAAAACTTCCAAACTATTTTCAAGGTACTTAGAAAAAATACTCAACATTCATCACTAAAAAGTACTGGAATTATTACATAGATCAAAAGGCATCCTTCTCTATGAAAATATACTTAATGGATTGGTAAATGTAGTCTCTTATTAATCCTCAGAGGATATATGGATTTGTAAATAACCCAAATATCCATAAAGTAAACAATAATGGGACTTACCATCCAATATTTCTAACATTTTGTCTATGAAAGGTAGATAAAGGTGGTCCGTTCTTGTGGATTTAATTAGTCTATAGTAGTCAATACATACTCGCCAACTATTTTGCACACATGTTGGAACCAATTCATTATTTTCATTTGAAAAAACCGTTATTCTAATTTTTTATGCATAATTTGAACTGGTCTAACCCATTTACTCTCAGATATAGGATAAATGATCCCATAAGCAAGTAATTTACTAACTTCCAATTTTACCACTTCAAGGAGAGTGGGATTTAACCATCATTTATATTGCCTTACAGTCTTAGCCTCATCATATACAAGTATATGGTTCATACAAATAGATGGGATAATCCTAGGAATATCATCCAATGTCCATACTTTAACTTTTTTTACACTCTCTCAAAAGGTAGAGTAGTTTTAATTTCTTTAATGGTGAGAGATTATTAGCAATAATGACGGTCAATTAGTCAATACCCTCAATATAAGAATATTTTAAATTATATGGAAGTGGTTTTAGTTCTAACATTGATGGTTTTTGGATTGACAGAAGATATTTAGGGGGAGTGAGGTCCATGAAACTATCTATGTGATCATTTTTATTCTCTAAGGAAAGATAATATATGGAATTGGGATTTATCAAATCATCGATGGTCACAGGTACCTCAAAATGAACACAATCATCAATTAAATCCCAAAATTAACATTTTTATGGACCCACACAACACTCAAAACATGAATGAAAAATCAAATCATCCAATGGTGAAGAAGAATAAAATGAATTAGAGCATGGGTAGAGGAGAGAATTTTGTGTGTGTGTGTCATTAGAGATAACTTCCATTAAATAAATAGGAAGAGCGGAGTTCTCTTCAATAGGGTGTTTCATAGGATCAAGGATTTTAAAACTCATATTTTCTCCACCGAACTCCATATACAACAAACCACTATGAACATTGATGATCATATTTGATGTCTTGAGGAATGTCCTCCCAAGTATGAGTGGGGAATGAACATGGGTTCAAGTATCTTCCAACTCAAGAATGTAGAAGTCATTGGGGAAGATAAGATTCTTTACTTTTATGAGGATTTCCTCGACCATTGTTGATGGGTGTGTTGTGCTCCAGTTGGAAAGTTTCACTATAAATCTTGTATGGTGAAGCTCCCCAACGAGAAAAGAAATGTACATAGAGTACAACATTACATTAATTGAAGCACCTAAATATAGAATAATGTCTGAAAAGAATGTATCCCCTATAGTGAAAGGTATCGTGAAAGTTTCTGTATCCTTGCATTTGGTTGTCATTGCTTATTGAATCAAGGCCAGGACATTCCTTTCCAGGGTGACTCTCTCATCCCCCTTTAGCCTTTATCTATGAGTTTAAAGTTCTTTAATAAATTTGGCATAACGGTGAATTTGTTTAACTTCATCCAATAAATGAATGTTAACTTGAAACATTTTAAATGTATCCATTATTTCTTTATCGATATCATTATCAAAAAAATTCGTAGATTTAGGGTGTCTTTGAGGGAAAGGAAGAGGAATGGATTGTTCATGGGAATCATCAATGATAATTTGATTAAATTTTTTTCTTGTTTTTCTTTAGTTGAAGCATATTAGGGTTGGGAAAGAGAGTTTTCAAGAGGGGGAAATACCCATTGGTTAGAATCATTGTATGAAGAAACTTCTTTACCACTGTGAAGTGTGATGGAACAAACATTACCTTTTCCTTTTGGATTAGCAATAGTCTGGGATAATAGTTTTCCAGAACCTTACACATTAATCTCAGTGATGGTATTTTCAATTTGTCCCACTTGTGTTCATAGGTATTTAATGCTGATTGTGCGGTCTGTTGGAACTGGATAATATTGGTAGCCATTAATTACATCATGTATTCTAGGATAGGCACATCTTTTAGAGGGTTTTATTTGAAAGGCCTTTGTGGTGGTTGAGGATTTCTAGATGGTGGTGGGTGACTACTCTGTCCCTATTGGTTCCATTGTTTTTGATATTGGTTTGAATACCCCATTTCCTATAGGCTTGGTTGTATTTCAACCCAGGGTTGTGTGGATAATAAGGTTCTTGCCTAAAGGGTTGGTTATAAGGGCTACATGGAAATATCACCTCATAACTCTCATAAGTTTGTTTTAGTGTTATATTATTTTGTCCATGTTATGAAAGTTTATTTTAGTTTTGATATTGGTTCCAGAAGAAGAAGAATAAGGATCAATAAGTGTGTCGATGTTTTGTGTGTCCTCCTTCAATGGGTTGTTTGGGGATTCTTTATGTCAATGATGTAAGATCCTCTCCAGTTCTTGTTTGAATGGATGTAGTTCCTCCAATGAAGATGAATTCATGCACAAGGCCTACGAAAGGATTATTTTAGAACTCAAATTTAAAAAAAGTGAAGAAGAAAATAAAAGAAAAAATACATACAAAATACACATTACTTTTATAAAAAAACACACTAAAAACAAAATCGTTCCCTAACAATGATGTCAAAATTTGACCACATTTGCATGGAACATCAAATTTATTATGATTTTGAGGTTGATTTATAGTAAAGGGTAGACTGTAGGGAACCTCTCAAGGAGAATTGATAGGTTTAGAGTAATCATTTTTAATTAAATGTACTAAAAAGGGGTGTGATTTTGAAAACATTTCTTAGAAAATAACTTAACATAAAGATTTTAATAGTTGAAAAACCAAGAGTATTTTGAACAATATCAGATGATGGGGTCATTTTTATTCAATACAAGAATTTCATTTTCATTTTTATTATAGATTAATTTAGGTTTGGAGTAATTATTTGGTTGAAATTAATTGGAATCCTGATTAATTCCTAAGCCTTTATTTCATTGGTTGAAGAACTAAACATTGACATAACAATCATATCACCATGGTCTAGAACTTATGCATGGAATAAAAGATTCTAAATCAGATTTAAATATTAATAAATTGGTTAATAAAATGATTCTTGTGTTTTCCAATCGGAACAACACAAGTCATGCACTCAAAACCTCACACTGATCAGTTAGAAATTAAGAGCATAACATTAATATACATAAAAATCAAAATTCAAAATGAAATCACCTAAGATAATTATAATGAATTTTTTGACACCCAAATTACAAAAATAATGAATCTAATAGATTCACCATAACTCCCTTGACATGAGTGTAGCTCCCTCACAACGAACACACACTATTTATCCCGACATCAAGAGGAGGAAAGTCAGGTGGTACTCCTTCATCCTTGATACCTTTATGAGGATAGGGGCCTACAATACTTATAAGATGAAGAGAGGACTCATCTTGAACTCCAAATTGGAATCACTTTACTCCTTGGTTGAACTTACAAATGAGGTGTCCAAGGTATCATTTTATAGGCAAAGTGGAAGGTAGTTTTGGGCACACAGATTTATTAAAACAACATGAACCATAGTTTTAGACATCCATAAAATCTTATATAGATTTTGAAAAACTAAAAAGTAATTTGAAAACATATTTAATATATCCACCGAAATTTTGGATTCATTTGGACATCTACATCTCGAAATATTGATAGAACAGAGTACACCACTTTTGACTTCATGCAGATTTGGTATCTTGGACAGATTAGTCTGGATGGGCCACCAGATGGAAGAATGTGACTGGGATTTTTTGCATTTGAAATTTATCCCATTAAATTTAAGACCAAAACACAAAATATCATCCCATTTAGATTCACGTTTTAGTATAAGTGTTTGGTTGAGTCCACTGGTGTGCTTGGATCCTGCGTAGTTTAGACCATTTTTTGTGAACTTCGTCATGGGCCCTCCAAATCACCTCATCCTTCAATGAAATTATAAAAACATGTAAAAATTTCCTTTCTAACAGTGATAAAAACAAAATAATTGAATCAAACATGAAGTTCAATTTGTTATTATTTTTTATTTTCAATATAAAACTATTTTAGCACAGTGGTGTATGGATGAAAATGAAAGAGTGAATTGTGGTGCGATCACACCCCCAAACCTAAATAATTTCACTCCTGGTAAAAGTCATATTTCTAAAAATTATTCAAGTATATATTTCCAACTTCTTAAATATTTAATATTCTATGAAAATTTTATTTTTTATAGAAATGTGATCGAAGAAAAAATAAAACCGAGGAGTTATTATTAGTGATCATGGAAAAAGAAATCTCAAAAATTATTTCAGATTGAAATTCCATGAGTTTTATGATACCAATCAAAGAAAAATAATTAAAAAGTTAATCATGTCACTAATTCTCCATGTGTGTGTGTGTTAACCATTTTATGCTATTATTTCCACTTTTTATCAAGTAAATATATGTTGTTTTAAAAATTATCTACTTACATGATCCTTTCCACGGAGCCTACCCTAAATACTTTGAAATAAAATTTCAAGACCAACTCACTTAAGAATTTACAAAGAAAAACTATAAGCTACTGACCTAGATATCCCCATATGTTGGAAATTTTATCACTCCCCTCAATTTTTTCAAAAGTTTCAATTTTAACAAATCTCACACTCTTCTCTCAACCCTTGTTTGATCTCCTCACGACATTAATTGTAATCTTTATAACAAAATAAAAATTTGAGGAAGGGTAGTTTTTGACCTTCCCAAGATACAACTATTTTTTTGAGGGTGTACAATAGTCAGATAATAGGTACACATGCATAGGTAAATCTGGTAACGTAATAAAATAGATCGGATAAGGAAGAAATGTATAGAAAAATCATTTGGGAAAGTTGTGAAAAATTAACCTAACTTATATTTACCTTATATTAAGTAAGTTATTTTCACACTTCATGGTTGGGTGAGAAGGTGTGTGGAGAAATTAAGGGACATAATTTTCCCTTAAACTAATAAAAAAGGGTACCATTCTTTTCAAAGGTTTAAAAATGATACAACCCTTTATATCATCGACAAAGAACCTAATTTCCAAATAAAGTCACTCAAAGTTATTGAATTCTTACTGAAATGCATATTTAATCAATTTTTTTGAATGTAAAAACAATATAAAATATGGAAATTCCTCATGAATTTTCGATAACTTCTATGATTAAGTGGGAATCATTTTCCATGATAATGTGGGAATAAAGAAATTAAAATTTCAACACAAAAGTGAGGGGGGAAATGAGGTGGGGGGGGGGAGTGACAATAATATAAATCATGAAAAAAGAGAAAAATAAAGAAAAATGATTAAAATTCCTAGATAACCTAGGAATATAACCATTCCACCACACATAAAGTATGAAATTTCCTTACTATAATAAAATAGAATGTGGAAACTAAGGATAAAACCTGGTGGGTGTCATTCATAGACTACTTATTGAACTTGGAGTTCCTCTATCAGGGACTCCAGAATGGATTTTTGGAAGTGCTTCAGCTGATTCCCATTAACAGTGAAGGTTTCCTTGGTTTCTTCATTTTGAAACTAAACAACAAAAAATGGAAAGACATTAGTAATAGTGTATTTTCCAAACTATACAAAAGGAAGCTTACCTGGATGCAGCTTCATCCTTGTATTATAGAGGTGGAACTTCTGCCAAATGTGGATCTGAAGATGAATGATGAGGCATTTGTTGGAAGCCTTGGTTCACTCCTTACAAATCCTAGAGTTCTCATATGAATCTATACACATTTCCTCTAGCTCCTGAATCTACAACTTCCTTTTCTCACCTGCACATGAGAGATTCATATTACATTGTCTAATAGCCCAATATGCATGGTGATCTACCTCCACTGGGAGGTGACATGGATTTACAAACAAAATCCTATATGGTGAAATTCTGATCAGGGTTTTAAAAGTTGTACAGTATGCCCAAAGTGTATAATCCCAGTGTAAACTCGAATCTTTCATATTGTGTTGTACAATTTTTTCCAAGATTCCCTTAAATAACTGTTTTGAGATTTTTTCTTGTTCGATAGTTTTTGGGTGATATATAGTGGATAATTTATGAACAAAACCATACTTATGAGGTAATTGTTTCATGATACAATTGTAAAAATGTGAACCCTGATCACTAATGATGAATCTAGGCAAGCTAAACCTACTAAAAATTCGGGACCTCAAAAAATTAAAAACCACTCGAGATTCATCAGTATATGTGGATTTTACTTCCACCCATTTTGAAAGATATTAAACAGGCCATAATATCTAAAAAAAACCAAATGAATTTGGAAAAGGTCCCATGAATTCAATTCCCCATGCATCAAAGATCTTAAGAAATAACATGGGTTGTTTGGGGTATTTCATTCCTCTTTGATATATTCCCTGTGAATTGACATCTTTTCCATGACTTACAAAATTGATGAGAATACCTAAACAATATAGGACAATACATTTTAGAGTTAAAGACATATGAAGCTGTATATTGGGAGCCAAATTGGCCCCCACAGGGCAAAGTCTGGAAAACTTTAAGGACAAAATGAAACTCATGACCAAGGACACACCTTAAAACAACCTAATCACTAAAAATTATTAAAAGGTATGAATCATCCCAAATATACCATCATGACTCATGCCTAAGTATTTGGGATTATGAAATGCTAAAATATATGGGGACCCTAGATGCTACCAATAAGTTCACAATGTTTTCATACAAAGGGGTAATTTTGATTACATCACAAAGGCTTTCATGAGGAAAGAATTCTCTAATAGGCAGGGATGTGTCAATATGGTGGTCCAATGGTGGGGAAATCCTCCTAATGCGGGCAGCTACAACATTTTCCACTCCTTTCTTATCTTGAATCTAATGGTCATACTCCAAGAGGAGGATCATCCAACGAATGAGGTATGACTTAGATTCAATTTTTTTAAGAGAAAACGAAGGGCTGTATGATAAAAAAACAGAATTATTTTTGACCCAATAAGATATGAACAAAATTTTTCCCAGGAAAGCACAATATAAAGGAGTTATTTTTAAGTGGTGGTGTAGTTTTCCTGGGAAGGTTCTAGGGTATGTGAGGTATACACAATGACATGACGAGACTTCTAAACCCTCTGTGATAAAAATTCCCCAACTAAAAAGTTATAGACATCACACATATATTTGAAGGGGAGATCCCATCTTGGTGGTTGGATGATGGGAGGTGATTTTGATACCCTTTATTAGTGAATTGAATTAATACTTGCAATTTTTATAAAAAAAATTCAGAATCTTTTTTCTATAATCAATACATGGTAAGTGTGATCTTACTAAAGTATTTAGTGAATCGATAGTAAAAACCAGCATGAATAAAGAAAGATCGAACCTCAATAACACATTTCGGATATTGAAGGGTTGAAATTAATTAAATTTTTGATTTATCCACTTGAATTCATTTATTTGAGATAACATTCCCAAGAACTATCCCCCGCTCAACCATGAAATGGAATTTTTCTTTTTTTAATACAAGATCTTTTTTAATGAAACAGTTGAAAAAATAACCTAGGTGTTCTAAAACATCATTAAAGGAAGTTTCATAAACTGTGAAATAACCCATAAAAACATCCAAACAAATATCAAGGTACTTAGAAAAAATAATCAACATTCATCACTAAAAAGTACTAGGAGTATTACATAGACTAAAAGGAATCCTTCTCAATGAAAATATGATGAATGGATAGGTATATTCTGTCTTTTTTTAATCCTCATAGGATATATGGATTGGGAAATAACCCGAATAGACATCAAGGAAACAATAATGGGACTTACCATCCAATATTTCTAACATTTGGTCAATGAAAGGTAGAGAAAAGTGGTCCTTTCACATGGCTTGATTTAGTCAATGGTAGTTAATACATACTCGCCAACTATTTTGCACACATGTTGGAACTAATTCATTATTTTCATTTGAGAAAACTATTATTATAGTTTTTTATGCATAATTCACACTGGTATAACCCATTTTCTACCAGATATAGGATAAATGATCCCAAAATCAGGTAATTTACTACCTTCCAATTTTACCACTTCAAGGAGAGTGGGATTTAACCATCATTTATCTTGCCTTACAAGCTTATCCTCATCATATACAAGCATATGGTGCTTAAAAATAGATGGGATAATCCTGGGAATATCATCCATTGTCCTTCCTTTCACCTTTTCACACCCTCTCAAAAGGCTGAGTAGTTTTGATTCCTACTATGGTGTGAAATTATTAACAATAATGCTGGTCAACTAGCCAATACCCTCAATATAGTCATATTTTAAATTATATGGAAGTGGGTTTACTTCTATCATCGGTGGGTTTTGGATTGACGGATGAGATTTAGGGGGAGTGAGGTCCATGAAACTATCTATCTGCTCATTTTTATTCTATAAGGAAAGAGAATCTATGGAAATGAGATTTAAATAATCATAGATGGTCATGGGTACCTCATAATGAACACACTCATCAATTAAAGCACACAATTTACATTTTTTTGGACCCACACAACACTCAAAACATGAATCAAAAATCAAATCAACCAATATTAAGGAAGAAGAAAATGAATTAGAGCAAGGTTCGAGGATAGAACTTTGTGTGTGCGTGTCATTAGAGAGAACTTCCATTGAATAGAAATGAAGAGTGGAGTGCTCTTCAATAGGGTGTTTCATAGGATATAGGAATTTAAAACTCACCTTTTCTTTACCAAACTCCATGGACAACATACCATTATGAACATTGATGATCATATTTGATGTCTTGAGGAATGGCCTCACAAGTATGAGAGGGGAATGTACATGGGTTGAAGTATATTATATCTCAAGAATGTAGAATTTATTGGGGAATATGAGATTCCTCACTTTTATGAGGATGTCTTCGACCACTACTGATTGGTGTGTTGTGATCCAATTGGAAAGTTTCACTATGAATCATGTAGGTTGAAACTCTCTAACATGCAAAGAAGTGTACATAGAGTAAGGAATTACATTAATTAAATAATTGTTATATCGCATAACATCTGAAATGAATGAATCCCCTATGGAGAAAGGTATCATGAATATTCCTGGATCCTTGCATTTGGTTTGAATTGCTGGTTAAATCAAGGCCGAGACATTCCTTCCTAGGATGAATCTCACATTCCCCTTTAGCCTTCTTCTATGGGTGAAAAGTTCTTTAATATATTTGGCATAATGAGGAATCTGTTTAACTGCATCCAATAAAGGAATGCTAACTTGAAACTTTGTAAATGTTCTATTTTTTTATCAATCTCATTATCAAATTTTTTCCTTTATTTAGGTATTCTTTGAGGTAAAGGAAGAGGAATGGATTGTTCCTGGGAATCCTCAATGAAAATTTGATTACCATTTTTTTATTTTTATTTATTTGCAACATTTTAGGGTTGGGAAAGAGAGTTTTCAAGAAGGGGAAATACCTGTTGGTTAGAATCATTGGATGAAGAAAAATCTTTACAAGTATGAAGTGTGATTGAACAAACATTACCTTTGACTTTTGGATTAGCAATAGGATGGGATAGTAGTTTTCTATAACCTTGCATTTTAATGTCACCGATGGTATTTTCCAATTGTCCCACTTGATTCATAGGTCTTGAATGGACGATTGTGTGGTTTTTTGGAACTAGATATTATTGGAATCCATTTGTTTCATCATGTATTCTGGGATTGCCTCAACTTTTAGAGGGGTTTATTGGAAATGCCTTTGTGGTGGTTGAGGATTTATGGGTGGTGGTGGGTGACTAATCTTCCCCTATTGGTTACATTATTGCTGAGATTGGTTTGAATACCCCTTTAATATAGGCTTTTTTGTCTTTCCACACAGGGTTAGATAGATAATATGTTTCTTGCCTAAATGGTTGGTTATAAGGGCAGCCTGGAAATATCGCCTCACAACTCTCAGATGTTACCCTTGGTTGGGGGAATTGGTCAGAATAGTGTGTGTCAAAAGAACATATACCATAATATATGGGAAGAGGATATTGGGATTTACCTTGGGAAAGATAAAGTTTTCAAAGAAGGGCACTTACTTCTTCAAAATTTTTGTCCACCTTCTTCTCAAATTTAGTACTCTTCACCTCATGGACACCTCTAATGGGTACACTAGACCTTGGACCAATTTTTTTTTTATTTTCACCATGTTCTCAATTAAGGTTCTAGAACAAACTGGGGTATTTTCAACCAGTGAACCATCTATAGCATCATCAATCATATTTCGAACAATAGAAATTAAAACATCATAATAATACTGAATTAAAAGTTGGTATTTAGTAGTGTGGGAAACTTTAACAAATAATTTTAAATATTTCCTAGTATTCATGAAGCATTTCCCCTGATATTATCTTATACCCCATATTTATTTTCTAATTGTTGCAGTTCGAGAGGCTGGGAAATATTTTTCAAGAAAAGGCGTTTCATGTCCACCTAACCTCAAATTGGGGAATTAAGATAATATATCCAATCTTTGGTAGTGACTTATAAGGAAAATTGGAATGGAATAATCATTATTTATTATTCATCCACTTTAGCAGGTTTGAATTTAGAACAGACAATATGAAATTATTTTAAGTGCTTATGTGGATCCTCTCTCGTTAGTCCATAAAATCCTAGTAATAAGTAAATTAAACCAGATTTTAGTTCAAAATTGGGTGGATCGGCTTATATTTGAATGTAAGTGGGTTGGATATCAACATAAGGTGAGGTTAGTTCTTTTAGCGTTCTATTATTTTTATCTATGTAATGAAAGTTTATTTCAGTTTTGATGTTGGTTTCAGAAGAAGAAGAGGAAGGATCAAGAAGTGTGTCGATGTTTTGTGTGTCCTCCTTCAATGGATTGTTTGGTGATTCTTCATGATGATGACGTATGATCCTCTCCAGTTCTTATTTGAATGGAATTAGTTCCTCCAATTAATATGACGTCATGCACAAGGCATACAAAAAAATTATTTTAGAACTCAAATTAAAAAAAATAAATAAAGAAAATAAAATAACAAATACTTACAAAATACACAATAATTTTATAAAAAACATACTAAAAACAAAATCACTCCCCAAAAATGATGCCAAAATTTGACCACATTTTCATGACACGTTAAATTTATTATGATTTTGAGGGTTATTTATAGTATAGTATATACCCTAGGGAATCTGTCATGGTGAATTTATAGGTATAGAGTATGATTTTTTAATAAAAAGAACTAAAAAGGGAGGTGATTTTGAAAACATTTCTAAGAAAATAACTTAACATAAAGATTTTAATATATGAAAAACCAAGTGGATTTTGAAAGATTTCAGATGAAAGGGTCATTGGTATTTCATTACACACATTTTATTTTCATTTTTCTTATATATTCATTTAGGTTTGGATTAATTCTTTAGTTGAAATTAATTGGAATCCCAATTAATTCCTAAGCCTTTATCTCATTGCTTGAAGAACCAAACATTGGAATAACAATCGTATCACCAAATTTTAGAACTTATGAATATAATAATAGATTCTAAATTAGATTTAAATCTCAAGAAAGTGGGTAATAAAATTATTCTTGTGTTATCTAATCTAAACAACACAATTCATGCACTCAAAACCTCACACTGATTGGTTAGAAATTAAGAGCATAACATTCACATACATAAAAAAAGAATTCAAAATAAAATCACGTAAGATAAATAGAATGAAATTTTTAACACCCTTATTAATACAATCTAGAATCTAATTTATGTTCTAGAAATCCCTTTACATGTGTGTAGCTCCCTCAAAATGAACACCCACCGTTTAGCCCGACATTGATAGGAGGAGGAAATTAGGGTGGTACTCCTTCTTCATCCTTGACCCCTATATGAGGACAGGGCCTCCATAATATAAAGGATGAAGATAGGAATATCTGGAACTCCAAATTGGCTGCACTTCACTCCTTTGTCGAACTTACCATTGAGGTTCCCAAGGTATCATTTTATAGGCAATGCAGAAGGTAGTTTTGGGCGCACATATTTATTAAAACAACATGGCCCCTAGATTTAGACATCCATACAGTTTTATCTCAATTTAAAAAAAAACTAAAAAGTTTCTTTCCAACATCTTGAATATCTCCACCAAAAGTTTGGATTCATTTAGACATCTACATCTTGATATTTTAACAGAACACAGTACACTACTTTTGACTTCGTGCAGATTTGATGTCTTGGACAGATCAGTCTGGATGGTCCACGAGATACTAGAATGAGACTTGGGTTTTTTTCATACAAAATGTAGCCCATAAAATTTAGGCCCAAAACACAAAATATCATCCCATTTGGATTCACATTTTAGTAGAAGTGTTCGGTTGAGTCCACCAGTGTGCTTGGATCCTGCATTGTTTGGCCCGTTTTTCTTGAACTTCGCCTTGGGCCCTCCAAATCACCTTCAACTTCAATGAGATTATAAAAACAAGTAACATATCACTTTTTAACTCTGATAAATAAAAAATAATTTAATCAAACATGAACTTCAATTTTTTGTTATTCTTATTATTTTTAACAAAAAAATAGTTTATCATAGTGGTGTAAGGGTGAAAAAGAATGAGTGAATTGTGGTGCGATCACACCCCGACAACTAAATAATTTCACTCTTGGGAAAAATAATATTTTCAAATATTATTCAAGTATATATTTTTAACTTCATAAATATTTAATATTCAATGAAAATTTAATTATTGATAGAAATGTGATCAAAGAAAAAATGACACCAAGGAGTTATTCTTAGTGATCATGAAAAAAGACATCTCAAAAATTATATCAGAATCAATTCCATGAGTTGCATGATACCAATCGAAGAAAATAATTCAAAAGTTAATCATGTCACTAATTCTACATGTGTGTGTGTGACAACCATTTCATGCTATTATCTCCACTTTCTATCGAGTAAATATAGGTTGTTTTAAAAATTATCTACTACATGATCCTTTCCACTGAACCTAACCAACATCCTTTGCAATCAAATTTTAAGACCAAATCACATAAGGATTTCCAAAAGTAAAACCATATGATCCCAAACTAGATATCCCTATATGTTGTACATTTCATCACTCCCCTCATTTTTTTTCAAAAGTTTCACTTAGAAAAAATCTCACACTCTTCTCTCTACCCTTGTTTGATCTCCTCACGACACTAATTGTAATAGTTATAACAAGATAAAAAGTTGAGGAAGTGTGGTTTTTGAACTACCTAAAATAAAACTCTTTTTTTGAGGATGTACAATAGTCAAACAATAGGTACACATGCATCAGTCAATCTGGTATAATAATGAAATAGATCAGATAAGGAACGAATGTATGGAAAACTCATTTTGGAAAGTAGAGAAAAATTAACCTAACTTATATTTAATTTATATTAAGTACGATATTTTCACACTTCATGGTTGGGTATAAAGGTGTGTGGGAAAATTAAGGGACATAATTTTACCTTAAATTAATCACAAAGGGTACCATTCTTTTGAAAGGTTTAAAAATTAAACAACCATTTATATCATCGACAAAGAACTAAACTTCAATAGAAATTCACTATATAGTATTGAATTCTTATTGAAATGCACATTTCATAAAATATTTTTTGAATGTAAAAAAAATATGAAATATGGAAATTCCTCATGAATTTTCAATTAATTCCATGATTAAGAGGGAATCATTTTCCATGATAATGTGGGCATAAACAAATTAACATTTTGTACCAAAAGTGAGGGGGGAAAAGGGGGGGTGGGGCAAGTGAAAATACTATAAAGTATGAAAAAAGGTGAAAAAGAAAGAAAGATGTTGAAAATTCCAAACTAACATAGGAATATACCCACCCCCACACCTAAAGTGTGCATTTTCCTTACTATATTAAAATAGAATGTGGGAAGGAAGGATAAAACCTGGTGGGTGTCATTCATAGATTGCTTCTTAAACTTGGAGTTCCTCTATCGGGGACTCCAAAATGGATTTTTGGAAGTGATTCAGCTGCTTCCCATTGACAATGAAGGTTTTCTTGGTTTCTTAATTTTTAACCTGAACAACACCAAATGGAGAGACATTGGTAACAGTGTATTTTCCAAACCAAATGGAAGGACACTTACTTGGATATAAATTTAGCCTTGAATTTTAGAGGAGGAACTTTTTCCAAATGCAGAACTGATGATGAGGGACTAGGTAGTTTTGGAAGTCCTTGGTTCACTCCTTACAAATTCTAGAGTTATCATATGAATCTCTACAAATTTCATCCATCTCTAGAATCTGCAACTTTCTTTTTCTCACCTGCATTTGATAGATTCATATTACATTGTTTGATATCCCAATATGCATGGTGATCTTCCTCCACTGGGAGGTGAAATACCTTTTGAAACACAATCTTATATGGTGACATTCCAATTATGGTTTTAAAATCTATAAAGTATTCCCAAAGTGCATAATCCAAGCGTAAACTCCAATCTTTCATATTGGGTGGTACAGTTTTTTCCAAGATTCCTTTGACTACATGTTTTGAGATTTCTACTTGTATGATAGTTTTGTGGTGATATATAATGGATAATTTATGAACAAAACCATACTTATGTAGTAATTTTTTCATGTTACAATTGAAAAAATGTGAACCTTGATCACTAATGATGAATCTTGGAAAGCTAAACCTACTGAAAATTTTGGACCTCAAAAAATCAAAAACCACTCGATAGTATTCCACACATTTTGAAAGATATTGAATAGCCAATAATATGTAAACAAAACCAAGTGAAATTCTAAAAGCTCCCATGAAGTAAATTCCCAATGCATCAAAGATCTCAAGAAATAACATGGGTTGTTGGGGGTATTTCATTACTCTTTGATATATTCCATGTGAATTGAAATCTTTTTAATGACTTTCAAAATTGATGAGAATACATAAATAATGTAGGATAATAATTTTCAGAGTTAAAGACCTTTCAATATGTACATTGAGAGCCAAAGTGGACCCCACATGCCAAAGTGTGGAAGAACCTATGGACAAAATGAAACTCATGGTTAGGGACACACCTTTGAACAACCCAATCACTACAAATTATCCAAAGGTATATATCATCCAAAATATACCATCATGAATCATTCCTAATTCTTTGGGATAGTGAAGTGCTAAAATATATGGGGACCCTAGATGCTACCAAAAATTTAACAATGTTTTCATACCAAGGGGTATGTTCGACTACATCACAAAGGCTCTCACAAGGAAATAATTCTCCAATAGGTATGGAAGAGTCAAAATGGTGGACCAATGGTGGGGAAATACAGATAATGTAGTTAGATACAACATTTTACACTCCTCTATTATCATGAATCTCATGGTCATACTCTGAGAGGAAGATCATCCACTGAACGAGGTAATGCTTAGCTTCAGATTATTTAAGAGAAAACGAAGGGTGGTATGATCAGAAAATAGAATTATTTTTGACCTAATAAGATATGAAGGAAATAGTTCCAAGGAAAGAACAATAGAAAGTATTTCTTATTAATTGGCGGTGTATTTTTCCTAGGAAGGATCAATGGAATGCGAGGCATACACAATGACATGGGGAGACTTCTGAACCCACTGTGATAAAACTACCCAACTGAAAAGTTAGAGGCATCACACATAAGTTTGAAGGGGAGATCCAATATTGGTGGTTGGATGATGGGAGGTTATTTGAGAATCCTTTTTATTGAATTGATAGAATCCTCAAATTTTTTATCAAAAAAAATTCAGAATCCTTTTTCTATTATCGAGACATGCGAAGTATGATTCTACTAAAGTATTTAATGAATCGGTGATAAAAACCAGCATGAACCAAGAAAGATCACACCACACGTACACATTTTTGATATGTAAGGGTTGAAATTAATTAATTTTTTGATTTATACACTTGAATTATTTCATTTGAAATAACATTCCCAAGAACTATCACCTCGCTCAACCATGAAATGTAATTTCTCATAGTTTAATACAAGATATTTTTCAATGCAACATCAGAGGATAGAACCAAGGAATTCTAAACCATCATCAAAGGAAGTTCCATAAATAGTGAAATCTTACATAATAACTTCAATACAATTCTCAAGGTACTCAAGAAAAAAACTCAACATTCATCACTAAAAAGTACTAGGAGTATTACATAGACTAAAAGGCATCCTTCTCTTCGAAAATATGCCGAATAGATAAGTAAATGTAGCCTTTTATTGATCCTTAGAGGATATATTGATTTGGAAATAACCATAATAGCGATTAAGGAAACAATAAGGGGAATTACCATCCAATATTTCTAACATTTGGTCAATGAAAGGTAGAGAAAAGTGGTCCTTTAGCATGGATTGATTTATTCGATGGTAGTCAATGCATACTCACCAACTATTTTGCACAAATGTTGGAACCAATTCATTATTTTCATCTGAAAAAACCATTATTATAGTTTTTAGGCATAATTTACACTCTTCTAACCCATTTACTCTCAGATATAGGATAAATGATCCTAGAAGAAATTAATTTACTAACTTACAATTTTACCAATTCAAGGAGAGTGAGATTTAACCAGAATTTATCTTGCATTACAGTCTTAGTCTCATCCTATAAAAGTATATGGTGCATAAAAATAGATGGGATAATCCTGGGAATACTATCCAATGTCTATCCTTTAACATTTTTATACTGTCTCAAAATGTTGAATAGTTTTGATTCCTACTATAGTGAGAAATTATTAGCAATAATGACGGTCAATTAGTTAATACCCTCAAGATAAGAATATTTTAAATTATATGGAAGTGGTTTTAGTTATATCATAGGTGGTTATTGGATTGACGGAGGAGATTTATGGGGAATTAATTCCCTGAAACTATCTATCAGCTCATTTTTATTCTCTAAGGAAAGAGAATCTATAGAAATAATATTTACAAAATCATCGATGGTCATAGGTACCTTATAATGAACACAATCATCAATTAAAGTAAAAAATTTACATTTTCATGGACCCACACAATACTCAAAATAAGAATCAAAAATCAAATCATCTATTGGTGAATAAGAATAAAATGAATTAGAGCAAGGGTCAAAGAGAGAATTTTGTGTGTGTGTGTCATTAGAGAGAACTTCCATTGGATAGATAGGAAGAGTAGAGTGCTCTTCAATAGGGTGTTTCATAGGATCAAGGATTTTAAAACTCACCTTTTCTCTACCGAACTCCATGGAAAACATACCATTATAAACATTTATGATCATATTTGATTTCTAGGAGAATGTCCTCACAAGTATGAGAGGGGAATGTACATGGGTTCAAGTATCTTCTATCTCAATAATAGATAAGTCAGTGGGGAAGATGAGATTATTCACTTTTATAAGGATGTCCTCGACCACTGTTAAGGGGGGTGTTATGCTCTGGTTGGCAAGTTTCACTATAAAGCCTGTCAGTTGCAGCTCTCCATAGAGCAGAGAAGTGTACGTAGAGTAAGGAATTGCATTAATTAATGTTCTTAAATATAGAACAGTATCTGAGAAGAACTTATCCCCTATGGTGAAAGATATCCTGAAAGTTATTGGATCCTTGCATTTGGTTGGAATTTTTAGTTGAATCAAGGTCGAGACATTCCTTCCAAAGATGAATTTCTCATTCCCCTTTTTCCTACATTTGTGGGTGGAAAGTTATTTCATAAATTTGGCATAATGAAGAATATGTTTAGCTACATCCAATAAAGTAATGTTAACTTCAAACTTTCTAAATGTATCCATTATTTCTTTATCAATATCATTATCAAAATTTTTCTTATATTTAGGGAGTATTTGAGGGAAAGGAAGAAGAATGGATTCTTCATGGGAATCCTAAATGAAAAATTGATTACCCTTTTTTTCTTGTTTTTCATTACTTGAAACATTTGAGGGTTAGGAAAGAGTGTTTTCAAGAGGTGGAAATACCTATTGGTTAGAATAATTGGACGAAGAAACTTATTTACCACTACGAAGTATGATTCAAAAAACATTACATTTGTCTTTTAGATTACCAACAAGATGGGATAATAGTTGTCCAGAACCTTACATCTTAATCTCACCAATGGTATTTTATAATTGTCCCACTTGAGTCTATAGGCCTTGAATGGCCAATTTTATGGTCTGCTGGAACTGGATATTATTGGAATCCATTTGTTTCATAATTTATTCTAGGATAGACTCAGATTTTAGAGGGGTTTATTCGAAAGGCCTTTGTGGTGGTTGAAGATTTATGGGTGGTGGTGGGTGACTACTCTGCCCCTATTGGTTCTATTATTATTGATATTGGTTTGAATACTCCCTTTTCTATAGGCTTGGTTGTCTTTCCACCCAGGGTTGGATAGACATTATGGTTCTTGCCTAAAGGGTTGGTTATAGGGGAAACCTGGAAAAATCACCTCACAACTCTCAAAAGTTTCTCTCAGTTGGGGGAATTGGTCAAAATAGTGGGTGTCAGAAGATCATATACCACAATGGATGGGAAGAGGATATTTGGATTTCCCTTGGGAAATATAAAGTTATCAAATAAGGGTACTTACCTCTTCAAACTTCTTTTCCACCTTCTTCTCAAATTCAGTTCTCTCCACCTCATGGACACTTCAAATGGGTACCCTGGTCCCTGAACCAAATTGTTGTGTATTTTTCACCATGTTCTCAATTAAGGTTATTGAACCAATTGGGGTATTATAAACTAGTGCACCACCTAAATCATCATCAATCATATTTTTTATAATAGAAATTAAAACATCATAAAAATACTGAATTAAAAGTTAGTCACTTTTTTGGTAGTGTGGGAAACTTGAACAAAGCCTTTTAAATATTTCCTAGTTTTCATGAATTTTTTCCCTTGAGATTGTATTATACCCCATATTTCTAATCTTTTTGTTGTAGTTCAAGAGGACATGAAATATTTTTCAAGAAAAATACGTTTCATGTCTACCCAACCTCTAATTAGATAATTAACATAATATAGCCAATCCTTGGCAGTGTCTTATAATGAAAATAAGAATGCCCTAATCTGTAATTTTTCTTCATCCACATTAGAAGATTTTAATGAAGAGCATATATTATGAAATTATTTTACGTGATTATGTGGACCTTCTCCCATGAGTCCATGTAATCTTGGAAATAAGTGAATTAAACTAGATTTTAGTTCGAAATTGGGTGCCTCACCTTGTATTTGAATGTAAGTGGGTTGGATATCAACATAAGGAAAGGATAGTTCTTTTAGTGTTATATTATTTTTAGCCATTTTATACAAGTTTATTTCAGTTTTTATGTTGGTTCTAGAGGATGAAGTGAAAGTATCAAGAAGTGTGTTGATGTTTTGTGTGTCCTCCTTCAGTGGATTGTTTGGTGAATTTTCATGTAGATGATGTAAGATCCTCTACGGTTCTTGTTTAAATGGAAGTAATTCCTTCGATGAAGATGATTTCATGCACAAGGAATACAAAAGGACTATTTTATAACTCAATTTTAAAAAAATAATGAAAATAAAATAAAAAATACTTATAAAATACCCAATAATTTTATAAATAAAACACACTAAAAACAAAATCGCTCCCTAGAAAGGATGACAATATTTGACCACATTTTCAGGGCACATCAAATTTATTATGATTTTGAGGTTGATTTATAGTAAAGGGTAGACCATATGGAATCTCTCAAGGAGCATTGATATGTTTAGAGTATGCATTTTTAATGAAATTTAATAAAAATGGGTGTGATTTTGAAAACATTTCTAAGAAAACAACTTAACATAAAGATTTTATTAGTTGAAAAACCAAGTTTATTTTAAAAAATATGAGATGATGGGGTTATTTTTTATTCACAAAAAAATTTCATTATAATTGTTCTTATAGATTAATTTAAGTTTGGAGTAATTATTTGGTTGAAATTAATTAGAATCCCAATTAATTCCTATGCCTTTATTTCATTTCTTGAAGAACCAATCATTGAAATAAAAATCATATTGCCAAGGTCTAGAACTTATTCATGGATTAATAGCTTCTAAATCAAACTGAAATATTATGAAAGTGGGTAAGAAAAGGATTCTTGTGTTTTCCAATTGAAACAACACAAGTTAGGCACCCAAAACCTCACACCGATAGGTTAGAAATTAAGAGCATAACATTCATATACATAAAACTAAGAATTCAAAATGAAATAACCTAAGATAAATAGAATGAATTTTTTAACACCCAAATTACTCCAATAAATAATCCAATATATGCACCATAACTCCCTTGAAATGTGTGTATCTCCCTCAGAATTAACACCCACTATTTATCCAGACTTTGAGAGGAGGAGGAAAGTCGAGTGGTACTATTTCTTCATCCTTGATACCTTTATAAGGATAAGGGCCTACATAACTTATAATATAAAGAGAGGAATCCTCTAGAACTCCAAAATTGGAAGCACTTCACTCCTTGGTCTAACTTACAAATGAGGTGTCCAAGGTATCATTTTATTGGCAAAGTGGTAGGTAGTTTTGGGCACACAGATTTATTAAAACAACATGGACCATAGTTTTAGACATCCATACAGTCTTATATCAATTTGGAAAAACTAAAAAGTAATTTTAAAACCTCTTTAATATTTCCACTAAAATTTTGGATTCATTTAGACATATACATCTCGAGATGTTGATAGAACAAAGTACACCACTTTTTACTTTGTGCATATTTGGTGTCTTGGACAGATCAGTCTGGATGGGCCACCAGATGGAAGAATGAGACTTAGTTTTTTTTCATATGAAAATTATCCCATTAAATTTAGGACCAAAACAAAAAATATAATCTCATTTGGATTCACGTTTTCATATAATTGTTTGGTTGAGTCCACTGGTGTGCTTGGATCCTGCGTAGTTTGGACCATTTTTCATGAACTTCTTCATGGGCCATCCAAATCACCTCCTCTTTCAATGAAATTAAAAAAACAAGTAAAATTTCCCTTTTTAACAGTGATAAACACAAAATAATTTAATCATACATGAAGTTCAATTTGTTATTATTTTTTATTTTCAATATAAAACTATTTTAGCATAGTGGTGTATGGGTGAAAATGAAAGATTGAATTGCGATGCGATCACACCCCCCAACCTAAACAATTTCACTCCTAGGAAAAGTCATATTTCCAAAAATTATGCAAGTAGATATTTAAAACTTCAAAATTATTTAATATTCACTGAAAATTTAATTCTTGATAGAAATTCCATCAAAGAAAAAATGAAACCGAGGAGTTATTCTTAGTGATCATGAAAAAAGACATCTCAAAAATTGTATCAGAATTAAATTCCCTGATTGTCATGATAAAAATCAAAGAAAATAATTCAGAAGTTAATCATTTCATTAATTCTTCATGTGTGTGTGTTACAAACATTTCATGCTATTCTTTCCACTTTCTATCGAGTAAATATATGTTGTTTTAAAAATTATCTACTTACATGATCCTTTCCACCGAACCTAACCTATATCCTATGCAATAAAATTTCAAGACCAACTCACTTAATCACTCCAAAAAGTAAAACCATAATCTTCCAACCTAGATATCCTCATATGTTGTACATTTCATCACTCCCCTAATTTTTTTTCAAAAGTTTCACTTGGAAAAAATCTCACACTCTTGTCTCAAACCCTGTTTGATATCCTCACAAAAATAATTTTAATAGTTATAACAAGATCAAAAGTTGATTAAGGGAGGTTTTTGAATTGCCCAATATACAACCTTTTTTTAGGGTGTACAATAGTCAGATTATAGGTACACATGCATACATAAATCTGGTATAATAATGATATAGATCAGATAAGGAATGAAAGTATGGAAAAATAATTTTGGAAAGTAGATAAAAATTATCCTAACTTATATTTACCTTATATTAAGTAAGATATTTTTACACGTCATGGTTGGGTGAAAAGGTGTGTAGAGGAATTAAGGGACATAATTTTCTCTTAAAATAATCACAATGGGTACCATTATTCTCAAAGTTTTAAAAATTATACAACCATTTATATCATCGACAAGGAACTAAATTTCAAAATAATGTCACTCCACATTATTGAATTCTTATTTAAATGCACATTTCATCAAATTTTTGTTGAATACAAAAAAAATATGAAATATGGAAATTCCTCATGAATTTTAAATAACTTCCAGGATTAAGTGGGAATAATTTTCCATGATAAAGTGGGAATAAAAAAATTAACATTTCGGCACAAAAGTGAGGTGGGAAACAAGGGGGGGGGGAGTGAAAATACTATAAAGCATGAAAAAGAAGAGAAAAAAAAATAAAGGTGATGAAAATTCCTAACTAACCTAGGAATATAGCCATCCCCCACACCTAAAGTGTGAACTATCCTTACTATAATAAATTAGATTTTGAGAATGAAGGATAAAACCTAGTGGGTTTCATTCATAGAATACTTCTTGAACTTGGAGTTCCTCTATTGGGGACTCCAGATTGAATTTTTGGAAGAGCTTCAGCTGCTTCCCATTGACAGTGAATGTTTTCTTGATTTCTTCATTTTGAACCTGAACAAAACCAAATGGAGAGACATTAGTAATAGTTTATCATCCAAACCATTCAGAAGGAAGCTTAACTGGATGCAACTTAAGCCTTTCATTGTAGATGAGGAACTTCTACCAAATATGGATCTGATGATGAAGAATGAGGTGGTTGTGGAAAGCCTTGGTTCACTCCTTACAAATCCTAGAGTTCTGATATGAATCTCCACACATTTCATCTAACTTGTGAATCTGAAACATCTTTTTCTCACCTTCATCTGAGAGATTTATATTACATTATTTGATTTCCCAATATTCATGGTGATCTACCTCCTCAGGGACATGACATTCCTTTCTAAACACAATCTTATATGGTGACATTCTGATTAGGGTTTTAAAATCTGTACAGTATGCCCAAAGTGCATCATCCAAGCGTAAACTCCAATCTTTCATACTAGGTTATAATTTTTTTTCCAAGATTCCCTTATCTACCTATTTTGAGATTTTTAATTTTTTTGATAGTTTTGGGGTGATATATAGTGGATAATTTATAAAAAAGCATACTTATAGAGTAATTTTTTCATGTTAAGATTTAAAAAATGTGAACCCTGATAACTAGTGATGAATCTAGGCAAGCCAAACCAACTGAAAATTTGGGACCTCAAAAAATCAAAAACCACTTGAGTGTCTTCCACACATTTTGAAAGATATTAAATATCTAATGTTATGTAAACAAAACCATATGAATTTGGAAAAGGTCCCATGAATTTAATACCCCATGCATCAAAGATATCAAGAAATAACATGGGTTGTTGGGGGTATTTCATTCATCTTTGATATATTCCCTATGAATTGAAATATTTTGCATGAATTACAAAATTGAAGAGAATAACTAAACAATGTAGGAAAATAATGTTCAGAGTTAAGGACCTTTCAAGATGTACATTGAGAGCCAAAGTGGCCCCATAGGCGAAAGTGTGGAAGAACCAAAGGATAGAATTAAACTCATGGTTAGGGACACACCTTCAAACAACCCAATAACTAAAAGTTCTAAAAAGTTATGGATCATCCAAAATATACCATCATGAATCATGACTAAGTATTTGGGATTGTGAAGTGCTAAAATATATGGGGACTCTAGATTCTACTAAAAAGTTCACAATGTTTTCATACCAAGGGGAAAGTTTGACTACATCACAAAGGCTCTCTTGAGGAAAGAATTCACCAATAGGTAGGGATGCATCAACATGGTGGGACAATGGTGGGTAAATCCTACTAATGTGGTCAGCTACAACATTTTCCACTCCTCTCTTATGATGAATCTCAAGGTAATACTCTAAGAGGAGGAACATCCACCGAATGAGGTAGGGCTTAGCTTCAGGTTTTTAAATAGAAAACGAAGGGCAATATGATCAGAAAATAGAATTATTTTTGACCTAATAAGATATGAACGAAATTGTTCAAAGGAAATCACAATAGAAGTAGTTATTATTAATTGGTGGTGTAGTTTTCCTGGTATGGTTCAATGGTATGTGTGGTATACACAATGACATGGGAGACTTCTCAACCCTTTGTGGTAAAACTGCCCCAACTGAAAAGCTTGTGGCATTACACAAAAGTTTGAAGGGAAGATCCCTTCTTTGTGGTTGGATGATGGGAGGTGATGTGAGAATCTTTTTTAGTAAATTTAAAAAATCCTCACATTTTTTATCAAAAAAAATTCAGAATCATTTTTACATAATCGAGACATGGAAAGTATGATCTTACTAAAGTATATAATGAATCGGCGATAAAAACCAATATGAACCAAGAAAGATCGCACCTCATGAACACATTTTGGATTTGGAACGGTTGAAATTAATTAAATTTTTGATTTATACACTTTAATTCCTTCATTTAAAATAACATTCCCCAGAACTATCACCCCACCCAACCATGTAATGTAATTTATCATAGTTTTATATGAGATCTTTTTCAACAAAACTTCGAAGGACAGAACCAAGGTGTTTTAAACCTTCATCAAAGGAAGTTCCATAATCTATCAAATAATCCATTATAACTTCCATACAATCTCAATGTACTCAGAAAAAATACTGAACATTCATCGCTAAAAAGTACTTGGAGTATTACATAGAACAAAAGGCATCCTTATCTATGAAAATATACTGAATGGATAGGTAAATGTTGTCTTTTATTGATCGTCAGAGGATATATAGATTTGGAAATATCATGAATAGACATCAAGGAAAAAATAATGGGACTTACCATCCAATATTTCTAGCATTTGTTCAATGAAAGGTAGAGAAAAGTGGTCCTTTCGAGTGGTTTGATTTAGTTGATGGTAGTCAATACATACTCACAAACTATTTTTTCCACATGTAGGAAAAAATTCATTATTTTCATTTGAAAAAACCATTATTCTATTTTTAGGCATAATTTTCATCGGTCTAACCCATTTACTATCAGATATAGGATAAATGATCCTATAAGCAAGTAATTTACTAACTTCCAATTTTACCACTTCAAAGAGAGTGGGATTTAACTAACATTTATCTTTCCTTACATGCTTAGCCTCATCATATACAGGTATATAGTTCATACAAATAGATGGGGTACTCTTGGGAATATCATCCAATTTACATACTTTTACCTTCTTAAAATCTCTCAAAAGGTTGAGTAGTTTTTATTCCTACCATGGTGAGAGATTATTAGTAATAATGATGGTCAATTATTCAATACCCTCAATATAGGAAAATTTTAAATTATATGGAAGTTGATTTAGTTCCAAAATCAGTGGTTTTTGGAATGACGAATGAGATTCGGTGGGAGTGAGGTCCATGAAACTATCTATTTTCTCATGTTTATTATCTAAGGATAGAGAATCTATGGAAATGAGATTTACAGAATCATCGATGGTCCTGAGTACCTCAGGATGAACACACTGATCAATCAAAGTACAAAATTTAAATTTTTCTCCACCCGAAAAACACTCAAAACATGAATCAAAACTCAAATTATACAATGGTGATGAAGAGAAAAATTAATTAGATCATGGGTCGAGAATATAATTTTGTGTGTGTGTGTCATTAGAGAGAACTTCCATAGAATAGACAGGAAAAGTGGAGTGATCTTCAATAAGGTGTTTCACAGCATCAAGGATGTTAAAAATCACATTTTTTCCACCAAACTCCATTGGCAACACACCATTATGAACATTGACAATCATATTTGTTGTATTAAATAATTGACTCCCAAGTATGAGATGGGAATTTACTTAGGTTAAAGTATCTTCCATCTCAATAATATAGAAGTCTATGGGGAAGATGAGATTATTCACTTTTATGGGGACGTCCTCAACCACTCTTGAAGGGTGTGTTGTACTTCAGTTGGAAAGTTTCAATATGATGCCTATTGGTTGAAGCTCTCTAAACTGTATAGAAGTTTACATAGAGTAAGGAATTAAATTAATTGAAGCACCTAAATCTTTCATGGCATCTGAAAATAATGTCTCCACTATGGTTCATGGTATCATTTAAGTTCATAGATCCTTGGATTTGGATGGAATTTCTAGTTTAATCGAGGCTGAGACATTCCTTCTTAGGTTGACTCTCTCATTCCCCTTATACCTTCATCTATGGGTGAAAATTTCTTTATGAAATTTGTCATAATGAGGAATATGTTTAGATCCATCCAATAAAGAAATGTTAACTTGAAGCTTTTTAAATGTATCAATTATTTCTTTATCAATCTCATTATCAAATTTTTTCTTCGATTTATGGAATGTTTTATGGAAAGGAAGAGGAATGGATTGTTCATGGGAATCCTCAATGATAATTTGATTAAAATTTTTGCCTTGTTTTCATTTTATTTAAACATTTAAGGGTTGGGAAATAGATTTTTCAAGAGGGGGCATACCTGTTGGTTAGAATCATTGGATGAAGAAACTTCTTTACCACTATGAAGTGTGATTGAACAAACATTACAATTGTATTTTGGATTTTCAACAGGCTGTGATGGTAGTTGTCCAGAACCTTGAATCTTAATCTCACTAATGGTATTTTACAATTTTCCCACTTGAGTTTGTAGGTCTTGAATGTCTGATTTTGTGGTCTTTTGGAACTAGAGATTATTGAAATCCATTTTTTTCATTCTATCTTCTAGGTTAGGATCAGCTTTTGGATGGGGTTATTGGAATGGCCTTTGGGGTGGTTGAGAATTTCTTGGTGGTGGTGGGTGACTACTATACCTCTATTGGTTCCATTTTTGTTGAGGTGGGTTTGAATACCCCCTTTCCTATAGGCTTGGTTTTATTTCCATCTAGGATTGGATTGATAGTAAGGTTATTTCCTGAAGGGTTGGTTATAGGAGAGGCCTAGAATAATTCCTGACAACTCTCAAAAGTTTAAATCTATTGGGGGTATCAGTTAGAATAGTGGGTATCATAAGAACATATACCACAATTGATGGGAGGAATATTTTGGGATTTACTTTGGTAAAGAGAATGTTTTTGAATAAGGTTACTTACCTCTTAATACTTTTTTCCCACCTTCCTCTCAAATTCAGTACTCTTCACCTCATAGACACATTGAATGTGTACACTAGACGTTGAACCGAATTATTGTGTATGTTTCTCCATGTTCTCAATTAAGGTTCCTGTAGAAATTAGGTTCTTATCATCTATCACACCACCTCCAGTATCATCAATCATATTTCGATCAATAGGAATTAAACCTTCATAAAAATACTAAATTAAAATTTGATCACTTATTTGGTTGTGTGGGAAACTTGAACAAAGTCTTTTATATCTTTCCTAGTATTCATGTAGAATTTACCCTAGTGATTGTCTTATAAAACACATATATTTTCTTATTGTTGCAGTTTGAGAGGCAGAGAAATATTTTTCAAGAAAAAGGCACTACATGTCTGCCCGACCTGTAATTGGGGAATTGTCATAATATTGCCAATCCATTGTAGTGTCTTCTAATGAAAATGGAAATTCCCTAATATTTACTTGTTATTCATTCACATTATCAGGTTTTAATGTAGAACACACAATATTAAATTATTTTAATTGCTTATGTGGATATTCTCCAGCGAGTCCATGGAATCTTGGTAATAAGTTAATTAAACCATATTATAGTTTGAAATTGGGTGCCTCACCTTGTATTTAAATGTAAGTGGGTTGGATATCAACATAAGGTGAGGTTAGCTCCTTTAGTGTTCTATTATTTTAAGCCAGAATATTCATTTTATTTTAGTTTTGATGTTAGTTCCATAAGAAGAAGAGGAGGGATCAATATGTGTATCGATGTTTTGTATGTTCTCCTTTAATGGATTGTTTGGTGCTTATTCGTGTCGATGACATAAGATCATCTTAGGTTCTTGTAAAAATGTAAGTAGTTACTCCAATTAAGATTAATTAATGGAAAATACCTGTAAAATTATTATTTTATAACTCATATTAAAAAAAATTAAGGAATAAAAAAACAAATACTTATAAAATACACATTACTTTTATAAAAAAACACTATAAAAACAAAATCGCTCCCTGAAAAATACACCAAAATTTGACCGCATTGTCATGAAACATCATATTGATTATGTTTTTAAGGTTTATTTATAGTATAGTATAGAACCTAGGTCATATCTCAAAGATCACTGATAGGTTTATAGTATCCATTTTTAATAAAAAGTACTAAAAATGGTGGTGATTTTTGGAAATAGTTTTAAGAAAATAACTTAACTTTAAAAGTTTAATAGTTGAAAAACAAAATTGATTTTGAAAAAATATGAGATTAAGGGGTAATTTTAATTTCAATAAAAACATTTCATGTTCATTTTTCTCATAGATTCATTTAGGTTTGGAGTAATTCTTTGGTAGATTTTCATTGGAATCCTGATAAATTCCTAAGCCTTTATTTCAGTGCTTGGAGAACCAGACCTTGACAAAAAAATATTATTTTCAAGGTCCAAAACTTATGAATGAAATAATATCTTCCAAAAAAGATTTAAATCTCAAGAAATTGGGTAAGAAAATTATTTTTGTGTTGTCCAATCAGAACAACACAAGTCACACACTCAAAACCTCACACCGACCGATTAGAAATAAAGAGCATAACATTCACATGTATAAAAACCGGAATTAAAAATGAAATCATGTAAGATACATTGAATGAAATGTTTTAACACCCAAATTACTCCAAACTAGTATTTAATTTATGGGCCATAACTCACTTTACATGTGTGCAACTCCCTCACAACGAACACCCACTACTTAGCCAGATATTGAGAGGAGGAGGAAAGTTGGATGGAACTCCTCCTTTATCCTTAATACCCCTATAAGGATCAGGGCCTTAAAAACATATAGGATGAATTGAGGACTTCTATGGAACCCCAAATTGGTAGCACTTCACTCCTTGGTCTAACTTACAAATGAGTCGCCTGAGGTATCATTTTATAGGAAAAGTGGAAGGTGGTTTTGGGCACACAAATTTATTAAAATAACTTGGTCCATGGTTTTAGATATCCAAATGGTATTATATTTATTTGAAAAAACTAATTTTTTTTCAAACACCTATTTAATATCTCCAATGAATGTTTTTCTACATTTAGACACCTACAACTTGAGATATTGATAGAACATAGTACACCACTTTTGACTTCGAGAAAATTCTGTGTCATGGACAAATATGCCCAGACGGGCCAACAGATGGAAGAATGAGACCTAGGATTCTTCATATGAAATGTATCCTATTAAATTTAGGACATTCAAACTAAATATCATCCCATTTTTCACTTTTTAGTATAAGTGTTTGGTTAAGTCCACTGATGTGCTTGGATCCTACACAGTTTAACCCATTTTTATTGAACTTCATCATGGGACCTCCAAATCACCTCCACCTTTAATGAAATTATAAAAAAAGTAACATTTACATATTTAAAAGTGATAAAAACAAAATAATTGAATAATAAATTAAGTTATTTTCAATACAAAACTAGTTTATCATAGTGGTTTAAGGTTGAAAATGAAAGAGTAAATCACGTTGTGATTATATAACCACTCCTAAACATTTGTATTATAGGGAAAAGTAATCTTTTCAAAAATTATTCATGTAGATATTTCAAAATTCATAAATATTTTTTTAATGAAAATTTAATTCCTGATATAAATGTGATAAAGAAAAAATCACACTAATGAGTTATTCTTTGTAATCATGGAAAAAGACATCTCAAAAATTGTATCAGAATGAAATTCCTAGAGATTCATGATACTAATAGAAGAAATTAATTCAAAAGTTTATCATGTCACTAATTCTACACATGTGTGTGACATCCATTTCTGCTATTCTTTCAACTTTCTATCAAGTAAATATTAGTTATTTTAGAAATTTTCTACTTACGTGGTCCTTTCCACCGAACATGCCCTATATCCTTTGTAATAAAATTTCATGACCTAGACAATTATGCATTACCAGAAGTAAAAACTTAAGTTCCCTACCTATATATCCCCATATATTTTACATTTCATCACTACCCTAAATTTTTTTCAAAAGTTTCACTTGGAACAAATCTCACACTCTTCTATCAACCCTTGTTTCATCTCCTCACAACACTAATTGTAATAGTTATAATAAGATAAAAACTCAAGGAAGGGTGGTTTTTGACCTACCCAATATATAACCCTTTTTTAGGGCATAAAATATTCCGATAACTAGTACACATGCATTGGTCAATCTTGTATAGTGATTAAATAAATTGGATAAGGAACAAATGTATGGAAAAATCATTTTGGAATGTAGAGAAAAAATAACCCAACTTATATTTACCTTATATTAAGTAAGTCATTTTCACACTTCATGGTTGGGTGCAAAGGTGTGTAGAGAAATTAAGTGACATAATTTTCCCTTAAACAACTCGCACAAAGGACACCATTCTCCTAAATGGTTTCAAATTTATACAACCATTTATATCATTGAAAAAGAACCAAATTTCAAAATAAAGTCACATCACATTATTGAATTCTTACTAAGATGAAAATTTTATCAATTTTTTTGAATGTTAAAATAATATGAAATATGAAAATTCCTCATGAATTTTCATTAACTTCCATGATTAAGAAGGAATCATTTTCCATGATAAAATGGGCATAAAAAATTAACATTTTTGTACAAAAGTGAAGAGGTAAATGAGGGGGAGAGGGAGTGAAAATAATATAAAGTATGTGAAAAAGAGAAAAATAAAGAAATATGATGAAAATTCCTAACTATACCAGGAATATACCCATCCCTCCACACCTAAAGTGCACAATTTTCTCATTATAATAAAATATAATGTGGGAAAGAAGGATTAAAACTAGTGGGTGTCATTAATAGACTACTTATTGAACTTGGAGGTCCTCCATCAGGGACTCCGAAATGGCTTCGTGGAAGTGATTCAGCCACTTCCCATTAATAGTGATGGTTTTCTTGGTTTCTTCATTTTGAACCTGAACAACACCAAATGTAGAGACATTAGTAACAATGTATATTGCAAACCATACAGAATGAATCTTACCTACATTAAACTTTATCATTACATTGTAGAGGAGAACCTTCTACCAAATGTGGAACTTACGATGAAGGGTGGGATGGTCATGGAAATCCTTGGTTCACTCCTTATAAATACAAGAGTTCTTATATGAATCGTTACACATTTCCTTCATCTCCTAAATCTGCAACTTTCTTTTCTCACCTGCATCTGAGAGATTCATATTACATTGTTTGATATCCCAATAAGCATGGTGATCTACATCCACTATGAGGTTACATGACATTACAAACAAAATACTATATGGTGACATTGTGATTGGGGTTTTAAAAGTCATAAGGTATGACCAAAGTGCATCATCCAAGTGTAAATTCCAATCTTTCCTATTGGGTTGTATTATTTTTTCCAAAATTCCATTAACTTCCCAGTTTGATATTTTTTCTTTTCCATTTGTTTGGGGGTGATATATAGTGGAGATTTTATGAACAAAACCATACTTATGGAGAAATGTTTTCATGCTATGATTGAAAAAATGTGAAACCTAATCACTGATGATGAATCTAGGAAAGACAAACCTACCAAAAATTTGAGACCTCAAAAAATACGCAACCACTTGAGAGTTATCATTCCATGTGGCTTTTCTTCCACCCATTTTGAAAGATAGTAAAAATCCAATAATATGTAAAAAAACCAAATGAATTTGAAAAATATCCCATGAAGTCAATGCCCTATGCATTAAAGATCTCAAGAAATAACATGGGTTGTTGGGGCATTTCATTCCACCTTTTGATATTCCCTATGAATTGACATCTTTTTCATGACTTAAAAAATCGATGAGAATTGCCAAAAAATTTATACCAAAAAATTTTAGAGTCAATGAACTTTAGAGCTGTACGTTGAGAGCCAAAGTGGACCCCATAGGCCAAAATGTGGCAGAACATAAGGACAGAATGAAACTCATGGTGAGTGACACACCTTAAAACAACATAATCACTAAAATTATCCATAGGTATGGATCATCCAAAATGTACCATCATGACTCATGCCTAAGTCTTTAGTATTGTGAAGTGCTAAAATATATGGGGACCCTAGATGATACCAAAATGTTTACAATATGCACATACCAAGTGGTAAGTTTGACTACATCTCAAAGGTTCTCATGTGGAAATAATTCTACAATGGGGAAGGATGAGTCAATGTGGTGGTCCAATGGTGGGGAAATCCGGTTAATGTGGTCAGCTACAACATTTTACACTACCCTCTTATAACAAATCTCAAGGTAAAACTCATGGAAGAGGAGAATCCACCGAATGAGGTGGGTTGTAGCTTTAGGATCTTTATGAGAAAATGAAGTGCAACATGATCAGAAAACAAAATTATTTTTGACCCAATAAGATTTGAACATAATTTTTCCAAGTAAATCACAATAGAAATGAGTTCTTTTTTAGTTGTGGTGTAGTTTTCTAGGTTAGGGTCAAGGATACCTGAGGCATACACAATGACATGAGGAGACTTATCAACCCTTTTTGATAAAAATTCTGCAACTAAAACATTAGAGGCCTCACACATAAATTCGAAGGGGAGATCCCATCCTGGTGGTTAAATGATGGGAGGTGTTATAAGAGTCCTTTATAATGAATTGAAATCAACCTCACAATTTTTATAAAAAAAAATCAGAATTCTTTTGAAACAATCGAGAAATGGGAAGTGAAATCTTACTAAAGTCATTAATGAGTCAATGGTAAAAACTAGCATGAACCAAGAAAGATCGCACCTTGTGAACACATTTTGAATATGGAAGGGTTGAAAAGTTTTAGTTCCAAAAGGGGCCTAGGTACCCTAGGAGGGGGGTGAATATGAGTATGGATATTCTATTTCAAAATTCTTCCAACACCACTGGATGTTGACCTCAATATTATAAGGGTCACTTTTTTTGTGCTTATGTGTTGATATTGATCATATTATTCCCTTATTTATCTGATGATGATGATTCTTTGAATGTAATTAAGGAAAGAAAACACACATGCACACATATTTTTACTTGGTCCACCCTCACTGGGCTACGTCCAAAGAGCATACAATGATGATGGGGTATTGTACCAAATCCACTAAAACTCACTGCTAATAATGTTTGAGTTAAATCACTTATATACCAAGGCACGCCACCTTTACAAATTTTAGGGTGATCTAACTTCCTTTCCAAGGATCAATCTCTATTTCTTTCTCTATGGATCACTGTCGATAGAAAGGATAACCTTCTTCCTCTTCCTTCGCTCACTGCACTGGAAGGGATCCACTCACAATTTATAGACTTGTAGGTCCTTTCATTATCTCGAATGAATGCATCCTTCATTGTATTTAGATGCTCTGTTGAAGTCCAAATTTCATCCAATAATGAATAAACCTTTTCCACTGATCACTAAAAAACAACCTCTGGAAATATCTTTGCAAATCTCCCTAATTCACAAAGCTCATAATTTCATAAATCTCAAATAAGCCTTCGTGAAGTCCCTACTTCTTTGAAAGGTAAACATATTTTCAGAGCTCATTAATTAACAGAGCTCAAGCCTTTGAAAATATTAGGCCATCATAGAGCTCAATCCATCAAAAAGAGACTTTCTTCTTGAGGCTCACTGAGCCAACGTGGAACACGCCTCTTTTGTGAAGTTAGATTAGCCGCCATGAATATCCTTTATTTCGAGAAGCACATTTCCTCTGTGAACCTCCTTTTCTATTAAAGAGTTACTAATTTTTCTAGAAAAAAATCTCTTCTCTTATCAAGGGGGTTGAAGCCTATTTATAGTCGATTCCACTGACTCAAGAACCTTCTCTGCAAAGTCAGCACAACAGTAGCTCAAATTGAATATCTTTGAAATTTCTTCCAAAATTCTCTCTATATCATGAAGCACTATGAAAATTTTCAGATCGCAGATCTCATAGTAATCATGAATCATTTCTCCAGTTCCTTTATGCCACCCCTGCAATGCTCCCTCGCAATGATATTCACCTCTGCTATTTGCGAAGATCTTCGTAATCACATATCTCACCATCAACATTCTTCATGTCTTTGTGAAATATAATTCATGAATCCATTATTCATTAAATTCATTCATTTTCCATATTTTTATGATATCTTCAAGGAAATACACTTTTTCAATGCTCAACGAACTCCAAATTTTGGACCCCAAATATTTGGAAAACACTAGAAAAAGATGCCACCTTGTATCTTTTATTTTATACTGCCTCCAGATCATCCATTCCTCTGTCATGGTTCTCTTTCAACATGGATTGTCAATGAAATATCTGGAAATAAAAAATTCACCATGAAAACCTACTTTTTTAACAAATACAATGAACCCAAAAATGATTCAATGTTACCTTGAGGGATTTTCCCCAACAATCTCCCCCTTTGGGTTTGTTGACAACTCTTCTCATAATAATTCTCTACACTTTGATACCTCCCTAAAGCACCTTGCAGCATCTTCCATCATTTTCCTCTTGTAATTTAGATAGCAACAAAAGATTCACTCACCACATAATCTAAGCCCACACGAGAAATTCTCATTGTGAGAAACAAGAGTAGTTTGAAAAGTTCATCAATGAATCACTTAATTACTGACACCAATTTTTGGTACCGTTACAACACCACTCTTCTAATTTCATCACAAATCTCAGCTATCATGATATCTAATCTTTGATCGATCAATTCATGTATCATCAAGTTTAAATCTCTCCCCTATCTCATTTATCCCCTATCTAAATTCTCCACCTATCATCTTCTCCCAATGTCTTTGAATAAGACATTTTCTCCTATAACAAGCCACACTTTCTTCCCCATAAACAGACACATTTTCTCCCCATTTTTCAACAAACCCAAAGGTCACTTCTTTGTGGTATGTAACAAGGTGAGAACACATATTAGTATATCAGGATAAAACAAATCATACATAGAAGAGAGGGGTCCCAAATCCACAATTTTTAAAGTTTGGGGAGTCGACTGGTCTCCCATAGCCAGTGGATGTCTCTCAAAAGCTTCCTTGGATAAGGCCTTTGTCAAAATATCTGTAACTTATAGATATGTAGGCACATACTCCAACTTCACTAGACCTTTCTACACCTTCTCCTTGATAAAATGATATTTGATATCAATGTGATTTTTCCTTGAGTTATGGACATGATTTTTGATGAGATTTATAGAAATTGATTTGTTGAACTGAATTCTGATTGGAGACTTCATTTTAACTCCCATATCATCAAGATGTTTGTTCATCCATAATAACAGTGTTTATTCTTGAGTGTCCCCAATATACTCAGCTTCCTTAGTTCTCAATGAAAAGAAATATTTATTCATTATTATCCAAGAAATACACAATCCACTAATATAGAAATCACCTCCTAATGTTGATTTCCTATCAACCGCTGAATCGACCTAATCTATATATATATCCCAAAATCTATGGCTGAGATTTGTCATCATACTTCAAACTGAAATCCACTATTCCTTTGATATAAAAAATTATTCTTTTCACTTCAATCATGTGGATTTCCTTGAGATTGATTTGATATCATTCTTCTTCTCATGTGAAAAAACAATATCAGGTCATGTTACTATGAGGTACAATAGACTCCCAATAATCTGGCTATATTCAGTGATATTAAATGCCTTTCCATCATCATCTTTTAAAAATTTCATCTGGGTAACCACGAGAGTCTTCAAATCCTTGTAATTTTTCATTCCAAAGGTTATCAACACCTCTCTAGAATATTTAGATTGAGAAATGAATGTTCTATTCTTTCCTTGTGATCTCCCATATATGATTCTTCTCAATTTGTTCATGATCTTCATTCATAGGTTGAACCCAGTATTCATCTTTAGATAATTCCTCTTACTCATCATCATTACCTTCATATAAATAAAATTTTTACACATTTACTCTCCCTGATTTTCTCACATTCTCATTGCTACCATAAGGAAGTTATTCACTATTCTTTTAGAGATTCTGTTCATTCTATATCATAGTGATATCATTTCTTTCAACTAATTTTTCATCCTCATGTTGAAACATTGTTTCCATTCTGTCACACCATATTAGTATCTTGAAAATAGTTAGCTGATACCATATTATTAGAGAAAAATATATAATTATGAAATACAATATTTTTTCTGCTCCCCCCCAATCAGGCTTTTAGATGTCAGATAGCATAAAATTTCATCCTTTATATCCTATTGAGATCTTGCATCTAATTAAGAGATAGAGATATCCCCATTTTTTGTGAAACTCTTCCTATTTTTGAGACCAATGTTTTTACCCAAAATCATTCTCCTTCTATAGCATCACTTGTTCTCATGTTGTACTTTGCAATGAGACACCAACCAAACCTATATTCCTACTGAGTTAAACTCATTGTAGGAAACAAGATATAAAGTTAATAACACAATTACTGTCTATTGTGATCAATTGCTTCCATCTATCTCATGAAACTGTATAACATCAAATCCTTTCTTGGAATTCTTCTAGATTCCTTCTTTAGCTATGGAAACTGATCTGAATCATTTGAAATTATAGATCACATCACATCACTACTTTGAATCTTTTGATTCCACTTCTCCTTGGATAGTATCTCCCCATGAACCTAAAACACATGAACATAATTTAATTGGATATATACACATAGGAAAAGGGGATCTTCTAAAATCCTCAAGAATAGTATTTTGGTTGATCTTGATGGGTCAAACCTTTGATTATTTGTTGCCAAGTATCACATTATTTCCTTTCCTACTCTAACTACCTAACCAACTTCAACTATTCTAGCCGTACCAATAGGCATTATTTACCCACATTCTGAGTCTTCTTTTGATATTCTGATTTTGGATGCTTGGCCTTTTTCAAAATTTGTTAATTAATCCCATTAGTAGAAATTTCCTTCTTTGATACTCCACCAATATGCCATTTTTCATGATTCTTTATCAGAGCAAGAATTTCTCCACTAAGAATATACTCTTGATTCTCCTTCCATTGATGAGCTCTTTCTATTTCCTTAAATTCCTTATATGTGGCATGACATGAAAATTTTATAGGACATTATTTAGTTGTATTTCTTTTATCAGTTATTCAAGTCACACCACCTTTTCTTGTTGGGGTTGAGTCTTCCACTGAATTTATATTCTTCTTAATTACACTGGGGAAATCTCCTCCCTTTTTCTTCTAGTATTGTCTATATCTATTCTATGGAAGTTTCTATAAGTTTAACAAAGGAGTTGATTGATACACCTTTCATTGAGATCCTTGTGATTACCTTGATATTGTAAACCTATTTTTCATATTACAATGTTATCTTCTAGTATTGGATTTTTCATTGTACACTACTTATGCTGGGGACCTCCTTATGGGTTCCCTTTCCTTCCCTAATTTCTTCTTGCTGCAATGTCTTGCCAAATTCCCATGATTATAACATATAAAACATCTCCCATTAAATACATACATCATGTAATTATTTATTAGATGAGATGTTGATGCATCTTTAGTTTTTTCCCTTGACATTGAGCTCCTGGGATTCTTGAAACATACTCATATTATGTCATATTATTCCACAATATAAGCACTTCATGGATAATTTTTTCTGAGTGACTCTTCTTTCAGATTTCTTATTATGCTTCTTCTTATTCTCAGATTTAGAAAAATTTATATCTTCATAGCATGGGATGTATTCCCGAGCCTCTGAAAAAAATCTTGATATATGAATATGAATCTCACAGAAATATCACACAATACAATTACTTCTTTTAAAATAATTTTTACATATGTCTTTAGAAACTGCAAGACTTTTTCTATTTCTTGAACTATTCACGGCTCTCTTTGTATCATGAATGGGTGGGGATTCATAAAATACAATGTTGTTTTACCCAGGTTTTATGGACTCTGAAATGAGAAAATATGTTCTTATTTATCTTCATAAATAGATTATTATATGTTCATTTCATCATCACCTACTGAAGGATAATCAAATAGAAAGTGCAAGACATCCTTCATTTTAGGATTTAATCTAATGTTGGATTTATCCACTTCATTCTTTACTGATTCTAGCTCTTCTTCCAAATGTTGAATCTTCATATACCTTGATTAAATTTGGACATCATTTTCTCCCTTGAGATTCTTCCCTCTACTCATCTCATCTTCCAATTCACATTTTAGCTTATCCACCACGTTACTTTTCTCCTTTATTTTAAATTTTTATTGAGCAAGAGAATTAGAACAACATTTATTCCCTTGTTTTAGACTTTAATTCTTCTGAACTTGTTCAGAAAACTGTGTAGCAAGATTATCATTTATGGATTTCAGATTCCAAACTTCATATGACTTCTGATTCTATTTATTTTTATAAGCCTTTTTTTTTTCTTTCTTTCTATCCATCTTTTGTAGCTATTTTCCTTGACAATCATTCTTCTCCCTCAAATCAGTAGCCACGTCAACAAGGATTTGATTTAATCCTCTTAGATTGTTAGCCTCAATTTCCAATGCTTGGATCTATATATCTTTATATTTAATTTCTTCATCCAGTTTCTTATCCAATTACTTTGTTTCAGAGACAACTTCCACTTTTCACCTTCTGAGAGTTTCTTCATCACTAGTAGTTCCAACATCACTTGGAATATCAGGTTCTTTTCTCATTCTTTCAGCATCATTAAATGAGTATGTTTTTTCACTGTATGATTTATCCAAATAATTTTTCTGTTCACTAATTGATTCGTTCAACTGAATCACACTCTTTCAATAGACACTCTCACTCTAAGGAATACCACCAGAATTTTGCTTCTTATTTTAAGTTCTTCCCTTTTCCATGGAATACCAATATAAGAGAAGATTGAATCTTTAACTTCAAAATTCAGTTGAAAGAAGTCAGAGCAAACAAGTTTCATAAAATAAACCTATCCCTCTTCTACCAATTGTTAGTACCAAAATGGGCCTAGATACCCTGGGGGGGGGAGGGTGGGGTGGGGTGGATCAGGGTATGGATATTCTATTTCAAAATTCTTCCAGACCCACTGGATCTTGTCTTAAATATTATAAGGGTCACTTTTTTTCACTTATTTGTTGATGTTGATCTTATTATTCCCTTATTTATATGATGATGCTGATGATTTGAATGTAATTTAGGAATGAAAATGCACATGCACAACAATTTTTACTTGGTTCACCCTCATTGGGCTATGTCCAAGGAGCATACAACAATGATGTTCCACTGTACCAAATCCACTAAATATCACTACCAATAATGTTCTGGATAGATCCCTTCTATGCCCAGGAACACTTCCTTTACAATGTTTAGGTCCATATCACTACTTTTCCAAGGGTCACTTCCTATTTATTTCTCTCTGGCTCACCGCCAATATAAAGGATAACCTTTTTCCTCTTCCTTCACTCACTGCACTGGATGGGATCCACTCATAGTTTATGGACTTGTAGGTCCTTTCATTATCTCTAATGAATGTATCCTTTACTATATTTAGACGATCTGTTGATGTCAAAATTTCATCCACTAATGAATACCCCTTTTCCCCTGATCACTTGGAGACAACCTTTGTGTATTCCTTTGCAAATATCCCTACTTCACAAATCTCCCAATTTCATAAAGCTCAAACAAGCCTTTACGAAGTACCTACTTTTTCTCAAAGAGCACACCTTCATAGAGCTCACTACTTTTCAAAGATCATGCCTTTGTAGAGTTTAGGCCATCACAGGCATCAAGCCATCACAAAGTGACTTCCTTCACAAAGATGCCTGAGCCAACATGGAACACACTTCTTTCGTAGAGATATATTATCCACCGTGAAGATCCTTCCTTTCAAGAAGGACACTGTCTTTGTGAATCTCCTTTTCAATTCTAGTGCTGCAACTTTTTCTTGAAAACAACTCTCTTATCTTCTCAATGGGATGAAAGCATATTTATAGGTGATTCCACTAAATCGAGAACCTTATTCCCAAAGTCCTCACTACATCATCTCAATTCGCAAAGCTCAAAAATTTCTACTGAAATTATATCTATATCACAAAGCACCACATTAATTTTAAGACTGCAAAGCTCATCATAATCATGAATCATTTCGTCAGTTCCTTTACTCCAACACCGCAATTCTCCCTCATAATTCTCTTCACCTCTACTATTTGCAAAGCTTCTTGTAATCACAGAGCTCACTGAAACATTCTTCATGTCTTTTCTAAATACAATTCATGAAGCCCATATTAGAAAAATCCATTCCTTTTCCATGTTTTGATGAGATATTCAAGGAAATCCACTTTTCACAATGCACACCAAACTCCAAATTTTGGACCCTAAATTTTTTGAAAACATTGGAAATTGACACCACCTTGTATTTGTCTTTTTTACCACCTCCGGATCATGAATTACTTTTTCATGGTTCTTTGTCAACAAGGATTTTCAAAAAAATCAATGGAATGTGACAATTCACCATGAAAACCTTATTTTGAACAAACACAATCAACCCAAAAAAACTGCAATGTTACTTTAAGGGTCTTTTTTCCCAACAAAATTATTTCAATTTTTGATTTATCCACTTGAATTCCTTTCTTTGAAACAAAATTCCCAAGAAATATCCCCATGTTCAACCATGAAATGGTATTTCTCATAATTTAATACGAGATCATTTTCAACGCAATGACGTAGGACAATACCTAGTTTTTCCAAATAGTCATCGAAGGAAGTACCATAAACTATGAAATCATCCATAAAAACATCCATACAATTCTCAAGATACTCAGAAAACATACTCAACATACATCGCTGAAAAGTACTAGGAGCATTACATAGACCAACATGCATCCTTCTACATGAAAATGTGCAGAATATATAGGTAAATTTTGTATTTTATTGATCCTCTAGGGATATATGGATTTGAAAATAACCAGAATAGCCATCAAGGAAGAAATAATGGGACTTACCAGCCAAATTTTCTTATATCTGGTCAATGAAAGGTAGAGGAAAGTGGTCCTTTTGCGTGTCTTGATTTAGTCGATGGTAGTCAATACATAATCGCCAACTATTTTTCACATGTGTTGGAATCAATTCATTTCTTTCATTTTACAAAACTGTAATTCCAATTTTTTCAGTCACAATTGGAACTCAGCTAACCCATTTACTATCAGACATAGTGTAAATAATCTCAATAGTAAGCAATTTTCTAACATCCAATTTTTCCACTTCAAGGAGAGTGGGGTTTAACTGGTGTTTATCTTTCCTTACAGTCTTAGCATCATCATATACTAGTATATGGTGCATAAAATAGATGTGCTAATCTTGAGAATATCATCCAATGTTCATCCTATCACCTTTTTACAATCTCTCAAAAGGTCGAGCAGTTTTGATTCTTACTTTGGTGAGAGGTTATAAGCAATAATGATGATCAATTAGTCAATAACCTAAAGATATCCATATTTTAAATTAGATTCAATTGGTTTTAGTTCTTATACTGGTAGTTTTTAGATTGAAAGAAAGGATTTTGGGGGAGTGAGGTCCATGGAACTGTCTATATGCTCATGTATATTCTCTAAGGAAAGAGAATTTATGGAAATGAGATTTGAAGAATCATTGATGGTCATGGGTTCCCTAGAATGAACACACTAGTCAATTAAAACAAAAAATTAATAATTTTTTGGACCAACACAACACTCAAAACATGAATCCAAACTCAAATAATCCAATGGTGAAGAAGAGGAAAATAAATTAGAGCATGGGTCGAGGAGATAATTTTGGTCATGTGTGTTGTTCAAGATAAATTCCATCGAATAGATAGGAAGAGTTGAGTGCTCTTTAATAGGGTGATTCATAGCATCAAGGTTGTTAAAACTCACCCTTTCTCCACCGAACTCCATAGACATGGTAGCATTATAAACATTGATGATCGTTTTTGCTGTCACGAAGAATGTGCCAAGTATGAGGGTGTCATGTCCTTGGGTTCATGTATCTTACATCTCAAGAATGTAAATTTTGGTGGGGAATATGAGAATCTTTACTTTTACGGGGACGTCCTCGACCCCTTTTGATGGGTGTGTTGTACTATGTTTGTCAAGTTTCACTATGATTCTTGTCTGTTGAAGTGCCCCAACCTATAGATATGTGTATATAGAGTAAGGAATTACATTAATTGAAGTGCCTAAATCTAGCATAGCATCTTAAAATAATGTCTCATATATGGTTCATGGTATCGTTAAAGTTCCTGGATCCTTGCATTTGGTTGGCATTTTTGGTTGAATTAAGGCCAAGACATTCCTTCCTAGGTTGACTCTCTCATTCCCCTTCAACCTTCATCTATGGGTGAAATGTTCTTTAAAAAATTTGGCATAACGAGGAATATGTTTACCTAAATGAAATAAAATATTGTTAACTTGAACCTTTTTAAATGTATCCATTATTTATTTATCAATCTCATTATCAAAATATTTATTAGATTTAGGGAGTATTTGATGGAAAGGAAGAGGAATGGATTGTTCATGGGAATCCTCAATGATAATTTGATTACCCTTTTTGTCTTGTTTTTCTTTACATAAAACATTTGAGGGTTGGGAAAGAGAGTTTTCAAGAATGGGAAATACCTATTGGTTAGAATCATTAGATGAAGAATCTTCTTTACTAATAAAAAGTGCGATAGAATGGACATTACCTTTGTATTTTAAATTAGCAATAGGCTGAGATGATAGTTTTCCAGAACCTCGTATCTTAATCTCACCGATGGTTTTTTCCAATTGTCCCACTTGAGTTCATAGGTCTTGATTGGCTGATTGTGTGTTCTGTTTGACCTAGAGATTATTGGCAGCCATTTGTTTCATCTTGTCTTCTAGGATAGGCTCAGATTTTGAAGGGGGTTATTAGAAAGGAATTTGGGGTGGTTTAGGATTTCTGGGTGGTGGTGGGTGAAAAATCTTCCCCCGTTGGTTCCTTTTTTTGAGGGTTGTTGGAATACACCATTTCCTATAGGCTTAGTCATCATTCCACCTTGGATTTTATGGATAGTAAGGTTCTTTCCTAAAGGGTTTGTTATAGGGGTGGCCTAGAAATATCACCTCACAAATCTCAAAAGTTTCTCTCAGTTTAGGGAATTGGTTAGAATAGTGGGTTTTATAAGAATATATAACACAATGGATGGGAGAAGGAGATTTGAATTTCCCTTAGGAAATAGCAAGTTATCGAAGAAGGGTAATTACCTATTCAAACCTTTTATCCATCTTCTTCTCAAATTCAGTACAATTCACCTCATAGACACCATGAATGGGTATACTAGACCTTGAACCAAATTATTGTGTATTTTATTCCATGTTCTCAATAAGGTTTCTTATTGAAATTGGGGTTTTATCAACCAGATCTCCACTTGCATCAACATCAATCATATTTCAATCAATAGGAGTTAAACCTTCATTAAAATACCAAATTAAAAGCTGATCACTTATTTGGTGGAGTAGGAAACTTGAAAAAAGCCTTTTAAATATTTAAAATTATTAATGAAGCATTTCACCATGATATTATCTTATGCCACAAATTTCTTTTCTTATTGTTTCAATTCAAGAGTCCGGGAAATATTTTTCTAGAAAATTGTGTTTCATGTCAGCCCAACCTCTAATTGGGGAATTAAAATAATATAGCTAATCCTTTATAGTGTCTTATAATGAAAATGGGATTTCTCTAAGATTTACTTGTTTTTAATACACATTAGAAGTTTTTAATTTTGAACAAATAGTATGAAATTATTTTCTGTGCTTATGTGGATCTTCTCCAACGAGTCTATGGAATCTTGATAATAAGTGAATTAAACCAAATTTTAATTTGAAATTGGGTCCCCTTGCATGTATTTGAATGTAAGTGGGTTGGATATAAACATTAGGTGAGTTTATTTGTTTTATTATTTTATTATTTTCATCCATGTAATGCATTTTATTTTAGGTTTGATATTGGTTCCAAAAGAAGAATAGGAAGGATCAAAAAGTGTGTTGATGTTTTGTGTGTCATCCTTCAATTGATTTTTTGGTTCTTCTTCGTGTTGGTGACCTAAGATCCTCTCTAGTTATTGTTCAAATGAAATTAGTTTCTCCAAAGAATATTTCATCTAGAACAAGGATATAAGAAGTATAATTTCAGAACTCCACATTGAAAAAATTAAGGAAGAAAATACAAGAACAAAAAATTACAAAATACACAATAATTTAATCAAAAACACACACTTAAAACAAAATCTCTCCAAGGAAATGACACCAAAATTTGAATATTTTGTCATGACACATAAAATTGATTAATATTTTAATGTTTATTTATAGTATATGGAAGACCATAGTTCATCTCTCAAGGATCATTGATAGGTTTAGAGTTATCTTTTTTTAATAAAAAGTACTAAAAATGAGGGTGATTTAGAAAACTGTTTTAAGAAAATTACTTAACTTAAAGAGTTTAATAGTTGAACAACCAAGTGTATTTTTGAAACATATGAGATTAAGGGGTAATTGCGATTTCACTACACACATTTAAATTTCATTTATATTATAGATTCATTTAGGTTTGGAGTAATTCTTGGATTGAAATTAATTGGAATCCCGATTAATTCCTACACTTTTATTTCAATACTTGAAGAACCGAACATTAACATTAAAATCATATTTAAAAGGTGTAGAAATTATTAATGGAATAATATTTTCAAAATCAGATTGAAATCTCAAGAAATATGGTAATTAAAGGATTATTTTGTTGTGCAATTAGAACAACACAAGTCACGCACTCAAAACCTCACACTGATTAGTTAGAAATTAAGAGCATAACATTCACATGAATAAAAACATGCATTAAAAATGAAATAATGTAAGATAAATTGAATGAAATGTTTTAACACAAAAATATATCCAAACCAGAAGCTAATATATGAACATGAAGTCTCTTGATGTGTGTGTAGCTCCCTCACAACGAACACCCACTATTTAGCCTGACATCGAGAGGTGGAGGAATTTTGGGTGGATCTCCTTCTTCATATATGATCCCTTATGAGGATAGGGGCATAAAGAAAATATAGGTTATAGATAGGGCTCCTCTATATCTTCAAATTTTCACCACTTAATTCCTTGGTCTAACTTACAATTGAGGTGCCCAAGGTATCATTTTATAGGCAAAGTGGAAGGGGGTTTTGGGAACACAGATTTCTTAAGACAACTTTTCCCACAGTTTTTGACATCCAAATAGTCTTATGTCACTTTGGAATAAAGAAAAAAGTTGTTTCCCATCCTATCGAATATCTACAACAAATTTTTGGTTGCATTTAGAGACCTACAGCTTGAAATTTTGAAAGAACACAACACACAACTTTTTACTTCATGCAGATTCGGTGGCTTGGACAGATCAGTCCGGATGGGCCACCAGATGGCCGAATGAGACTTGGGTTTCTTTATATGAAATGCAGAAAATTTCATTTCAGACAATTTAACAAATTATCATCCCATTTGGATACACATTTCAGTAGTAGTTTTTGGTTGATCCCACTGGTGTGCTTGGATCATACGCAGTTGGGCCCATTTTTCTTAAACTTCGTCATGGGCCCTCTAAATAAACTCTACATTCAATTAAATTATAAAAACAAGTAAAATTGAAAATTTTAATAGTGATAAAGAAAAACAAATTTAGTCAAATTTGAAGTGATTTTTTTATTTTTTTTATAATTTTATATACAAATTTAGTTTAGCATAGTGGTGTAAAAGTAAAAAATGAAACAATGAATTATGGTATGATCAATTATACTGAGTATACATGTTATGATCACCCAATATATAGAAATAGTTTTTCACGTCTATAAGAGCTAGTTGGTTATTGGGTTGAGCGTTACTAGGTTGAGGATTAATTAAAGATCTGTTGATACTTAGTAGTCTCTACCGAGGATCTACTGTTTGTACTTTTTAGTTGTTTTTTCAACTTATATTTTATTCCTTAAATCTATATTAAGGTTAATTTCTATCATGCGTGTGACTTATGTACATTCGTTAATAGTCTTTAACTCGTGACATTTTGGTGGTAGGATTTAACGGTCATTTTCTCCCTTTCTTCATTATTGATAGACACAAGCCTATCATGGGGTGTGGGAAAAGTAGTTATTTCTACTAGGTTAAAATTTATTATAGTGGTAAACCCAGGTTGTATCCATTAATGAGTCCAAAAAATCAACTATCACTTTTTTTTTGAGTTAGAGAATGTGGGTATTTTTGAAAATAGTTGTTTTTGAAAAAAAAGAAATAAATGAAGAAATATATTGAAAATAGTGATATGAGAAGGGTAAGTAGGTCATGATTGGTTTTTCGATTGTAAAAATTTTATAATATCAAATTTATTAAACAATTTACCTTAGTAATTGATAACTGACCAAATCTATGATCCATTCCTCTTTGAAAATTTGTTAAATAGTTTGGGAGAGGATATTATTTATTGAAATATTTGTTTAGTCCAGTCTACTTACTATGTTAAAGTGAGTTGTAGAAAATAAACCTAATTTACTTAGGAAACTCCTGACCAAGTATTATTCTTAATAAAAAATCCAGAATGTCAACTACCCTTTCCACAAATACTGAAAATACCTAAGTACACCACCAATAAGACTTGGTCTACTCCATTGCATATAGACCAAAACATAATAGAGGGGGATGATGAATCATTAACCAAAGTAATAAATTCTAGAAAAAATTAAAACCATACACAATATCATATTATAATAATAAATCCTATAGATTATTGAAGCCAGTTAATAAGGAAAATAAAAATTTTATTCATTAATATGTGAAGAATAAACCATCACAAAAAAATCCATTTCCCTAGTCACTTAGAAGTATACCAATACATATGAAGAGTAACCAAGAAGAAATTATTGAATAAGAGTAGCAAGTATACTAGTGTTGGGGATGAATCTAGAGAGACTCCACACTCTCAGACTGAGTCTAGACCGAATGGTGAGAGCTAGATTCTCCTAGGAATCCTCAGGATATTAAATCATTTTGATCCTTTGATGTGCCTATATAATAGGGGAACACTACTTCAAAGGAGGGAAATGTGCTTGTGTAGGAACTAAATATCCAGCATACACGGTCTTAATCTTCATCTCATGTGTATATTTCTCCCTTAAGATATGAAAGTGGCACTGAATATGGGAACATATTAGGGGCTGTTGAAGGCATGGATAAGGAAAATAAGGGGGTGATCTAGAGAAATCCTCTTAAGAGGAGGAGCATAGATAACCCATGGTGCAAGATCTACATGGACATGTGACTATTGATACTCAACTTCTAAATATAGATTGTGACCTTGCTCATGTAGGGACTCAAATCTTGGGGGGGGGGGTTAAATAAGTAATTAAAGATGAATAATATTGGATGAAATTGGGAAAACATCAAGGATGATGCTACATAACCAAATAAATCTTACAAGAATGCTACTATTAAGGGAAAGATGTATGACGATGAAGGTTTTTCATAGATTCTTATAAATAAGTCAAGGACAAGGAGATATTACTCTTATATCATCCCACCATGGGAACTAGGATGTAACCTCTTTTAGGTGGGAGGAATTAGTAGGGAAGCTACTTCAACTCTTTGGAAGATGATTCAAACTAGGATAGGGACTATGATTATTACAATGGTATGAATTATGATATTTGAGGTATTTATCTTCTTTAATGATGTCATTTTATGTTCTTTTTGACCCCATTCCTTTCTCAGCATTCCTACATTCCATTTTTTAATAAAAGTGGTTTAACCCAATTTTTTTTGATATTCCTTGGGAACATGTAAGAGAATTTATTATTTTGTTACTAAAGTGATTCATTTTGATGAAGATACAATTCATTTTTCCTTCACTTTGACATATGAATTAGATAAATTAATTACCAAATTATTATATAAAATTTAATGTGCATGTGGGTCTCCAAGTCCTATTTCATTTAAAAAACAAATCACTTCATTTGGTGTTTTTTAGTTTGAGTTATTCTAGATATATTGAGGCTTTGTAAAATCTATCAGATAAAAAAGTTTCCAATTTTCATAAATTATTAAGTCCATATATGGTTTAATTAATCCCTTATTCCAATTGAATAAATAGAATCCCAATACACATACCATTCTATAATTTTTTTTTTAAATTTGGTCCAGTATAGAAAATGTAATGCATTATATACCAAATTTATAAAAAAAATTAAAATTCTAAAATGAATCAATTTCCATGATAATACCAAAATTTCACAAAAAACACAAAAAATAATATAAATATCCTCAAATAAAAAATTGGTGGGAAATAAATAATTGAAATAAACATAAAAATATTGAAAATATAAGTTCTATCTACCCCTCACTTAACACTTGAAATCCTAGAAATATAAACATGAAAATCATATTAAAGAAAATTTAAAATCAGATACCTATGAGAACCAACAATTTAACACCAAGAAACAAAAAATTATCACACCTCCTCAAAAATAATTATTTCAAGTACTCTATTTAGTCTATTCAATTCATTTTCACTTCATTTCTCCTTCAATTCACATAAAACACTAACATCTCATGAATTTTCAGTCATCATGAACATATGAAATTTTAACTAAGATTTTATTATACAAACACATACAAGGGTCACCATGGGATTGATAAATTCATAAATCTACACCTAATGTGAGTTAATGACTTATAATTTTCATAAGGTATTTTCCATAGTTGTTTAGAGGTTAAGGGTTGGGGGGTTTTAGATTTCAAAAATTTTGAGTTAGAATAAGGGTGGTTGGATATTTTAGAATAAAAAATGCATGAATCAAATTTTCACTAAATAATGGGTTTCCTAATCACTACCATCACCAAATAATATAAAATAATCATGAAAAAATCAATGACATATCATTCCATTCATAATTTTAGTAGAAAAAAAATATCTACTTAACTTCCCTCATTGGTTTCCTTTTTTTTGACATTTAAAATTTTTCTTTAATTGGTGCTGATGACAATGAGGAATTATTTTTAGTTATAAATAGTTGGTGTGACTTCCATCATAACATTACAATGATAATATATAAATTTATCTTAAAAAATTTTGTTTTTTTGATTTTTTGAGCATCTTCACCTCAGAATTTGTTTTTCATAATTTTTTAATGATTTTCTAAAAAAACCATCAGACGATTCCCCATTTTAGCTTTAAAATAAATATTTTGGAATTTTATTCTATACCTAAATAATCAATAAATGAAGTTTCACACTACAATACAATATCATCCCACTCTTAAGTTTAAATTGATCAGGAAATTTTTACTTTTAGAGTAGGTTGGATAGGGAATAGTGGATTGTAATGTGGCTAACTAAATAGGATTTTAATGGATACTAAGAGATACATGGATTAAATATAAAAGAGATCAAAAATAAAAAATATTTTCTTGACAAAGGGACATTTAAAATAAAAAAATTTCTTCAATAATTTAAAACAAAAGTACCTAAAACCCTCTAGTTTAAACAAAAATAATTCCAATCTAGTTAAACAAACATGGTTTTGTTTTCTTAAGAAATTTTTTGAATGTAAAGAACATATTAAAAAAAATTAAATGGATCATAGGAAGGTGATTTTTAAATTTGGATAGTGAAATGAGGCATGGGATTCAAATTCTAGTGGTATTTTTATGAAATTATCAATTTTTTAAACTTAAAACAAAGTCCTTTTCAACATTCATTTAAGTTTTATTTCTTGGGATAAATTGGTTCACACATTAAATTGAGTTTCAAAACTAGAAAAGATAATAATTTGAGCTTAAAAGTTTCCAAAAATACCAAAAATTAAAAGGAAACAATTTTTTTTTGAAAACATCAAAAAGAAAATTAAACAATAGAAAATTTTAAATCCTAAAATACAAAGGTTCCCTTCCCCACACTTAAATGATGCAGAATCCCGAATTAATTCAAGTGGGTTTAACTTGTAATAAGATTTTTAAGTTAATCATAAGAATAAATTATGTGTTAGGGTGAGATAAAACCTGATGGATTTTATTGATAAATAGTTTGGAGGTGTGTCATATCCTCCACTAGTTCTCATAGAAATTTATCATATTATTTATTTAGCCTGTGTTAATTAATAGTGAATGGTTCCCCCTCTCATTCCTTAATTACATATTCATAATACAAAAGATAAACATATGTAATTTTAAATGGACCATCCTATCTAGAATAAATTTTACTTGACATCATCATGAGCATGGAGTTAGACGACAACACCGTTTTTCTAAGATGGATGTCTTTTGGTTTGATCACCTCATCACGAGCCACCATTTTTCTCTCTTTATAAATTATATAATTTCCAAAAATCCGCTCTTTGAATTTTTTAAATCTCTTTCATATATAATATCCTCTCTTTCTAAGCTCTGTCAAAGTTTAAATTCATCACTCTTACATCCATGTATTCCTTGTGATCCAATTATAAAAGAAGGTGAATTCCCCCCCTAATTAAGCCTTTATGGAATCATTCCTATAAGGATTTTAAAGGCTTTTCTAATAACCCCATAAGAAGTCTTACAATTTTTTTCTATATTCCTTCATATTTAGTATAAGAGTATTTTTAATAATTCATTTGATTTCCTTGTTGGACACTTAAGCATGGATATTAGATTGTGAATGATAGGGTGTTGATGTTTTATGATACAACCCATACTTTCTCAAATAAGTCTCATTTAACCTATTATAAGAATGAGTCCCTTGATCACGGATTATGGATTTAGGAAATCTAAACGTACACAATATGTTAGACAAAAAAAAATCACAAATAACATGAGTATCACCATATTTGGTGTCTTCTTCTTCCACTCATTTTGAAACATAATCCACTATAAGAAATATATAAGAGCATAAAAATTACATTGGGTAAGGTCCTATATAATATATTCCCTAGACTTCAAAAATATAATTAAAAATTAAGTTTCTTTTGGGGAATTTCTTGTATATTTAAAATATTTCCAAAAAACTGATATTTTCCACATATTTTTTCAAATTCATGTGAATATTTGAATTGAGTGGGTCAATAAATTCCAGATTATAATAATTTTTTTACTATAAATTGAGGTATAAAATGAATTCCAAAATATAGGGTGTGACAAAACTTAAAAATAGATTCACTTTCACTTTCAGGAAATCATTTCCTTTTCACTTGATCATTACAAACTTTCAAATGAAATGGATATTCTAAAATGTAAAATCTGGATTTACCTTTTATTTTTATAATTTTATCGATATTTTAGTGATCTTGGACATTATTTTCTAGCAAATAATTTTTCAAGTTAGTATACCATGGTCCTTCACATTTAATTACATAGAGTTTTTTGGACTAGAATGAGGACGGGTAATGGTTTTTGGACTAGAATCTAAACTGCAACTATTTTAAGAAGTCTACTCAAGTGATCGATTACTTGATTCTTAGATCCCTTGTTATATTTTATTTATAAGTTTAACTCCTATTGTAGTAGCATCTATATCACAAGACTTTTCTTGGAATTATCATTCTTTATTAAATATCTCAAGGCTGTATGATCAGAAAAAAACATTATCTCTAAGAAAATATGATTTGAATCAATATAGAGTAAATACAACTACCAAAAATTATTTTATATGGTTTCATAGTTTAATTGAGAAGAAAATAGGGTTATTTAAGAAAAGGAAATGAATTATTGAAAATACTCATTTATTTTAGAAAAGATGAACCCAACTTCTTGGTTAGAAGAATCATAAAGTTTCTCGAATGCCTGTTCCTGATTTAGTGGAGTTATTATTGGTGGGATTATTAATATTCTCTTCAACTCATCAATGGTTATCCTACACTTATATTTAAAATAAAAATTACCATATTTCAAAATTAATATAGATACATGTATATAAATTTTACAAAAATATTTGATAAACCTCTTATGGAATCCTATATTTCCTAAAAAGGATCTTACATGTTGAACACAAGTTGGGTAAGGCAAGGAATTCATCACATCAATTTTTGATTTATAAACATAAATTCCTTTTTTTCTGAAATGACATACCCAAGGACTATTAATATCTCTACCATGAAATGAAACTTTTCTAAATTTAAAACAATATTCTTTTCAATGACTGTTTTCAAGACTTGCGCTAAATTTTCAAACGACAGTTAATTTTTTTCTAAAGACTATGAAATCAATAAATAATACATCAAATAATTCCACAATGTGATTAGAAAATATACATACCATGAACCTATAAAATGTACAAACAATATCACATAATTGATATGGAATCCTCCTATAAGAAAAGGTTCTGAAGGGACAAGTAGAGGTGGTATTCTCTTAGAAATCCAGAGTAATGGGTACTTGGAAATAACCTGAAAATACATCTAGAAATAATAAAAAATTCTTAATTACAATATATATAATATCTATTCAGTGAAGAGGATATGAAAATAGTATTTTCTGTGAATTTATTTAATTTCCTTTAGTCTATATATAATCTGTAGTTCATAATTCTAATAGGTATAAATTCATTATTTTCATTTCTCATAATGGTTAAGCTAGTTTTCCTAGGAACTACATGGATGGGGCTGAGCCATTATGAATCTAAAATGGGATATAATATCCCTTTTTAAAATATTTTTTCTATTTAATTATTTAATACTTCTATCAAGGTGGGATTCAATGTCCTTTGGGGATACCTAATATGTTTGGAATATACCTCAAGAATAATTTTATGTGAATATATTATTGGGTTTATTCCTTTGATATCACCTAAGAACCACCCTATTTCTTGGAAAATATTTCTCAAATATTCACTCAATGTATTTTTTTATAGTATAGAAATTTTTATCAATTATTGATGGTAATTTATCTCCTTTTATGCAGTGTATATTCAAACAAATGAAAAGTGGGTTTAATTCCATATTTGGGTGCTGTTTAAGAGATGAAATTAGATTGAGGTTACCTACTCCTAAATCTTGAATTTAATTTACACATGGAAACATATAATATTTTTATTTATGTTATAAATCATAAAATTATTTAAAAAATTCACAAGTTACATCTTTTTCCAATTCAAAAAAAAAATTCTAGAATTTCCATAATTTTAGACAACCTCTCATTTCATGGTTTAAAAAAACCTAATTACCTAAGGATAAAAATTCAGGATAAATATATGAATCATTAATGGTTTTAACCTCTTTATAGTGTGAAATTTTAAAAAGTTAGGTTAAATTAAAAGGGTGCCTCATAGAGTAAAAAATATTGAAGAGGATAGTATTATATAAAAACTATGTTATGAGTGTTCCTTCATTAACATTGATGATGATATTGGAATTACTTAAGAATGGTCACCCCAAAATGATGGGTAAGTGTTATGGGATCATATTTTACTTCATAAATATAACATATAATTCATATGGGAATAAAAAACATGGGATTTAAGAATGACATCTTCCAAAACTCCTACTCAGAAATCTATGGATCTCTTTGTGAGATGCACTACCATTATTAACAGATTTAAGACTTCCTTATACAAAAAAGTATATATCGAGTGATGAAACACTTTAATTTAAGCACCAAGATCACATAAATCACTATAGGTATTTAAAGATCCTATGGTGAAAGGAATAGAGAATGTCCTTATATCTTGACATTTGTTCAGAAACTGTAGTGTAATAAGGTCCAAGGAACTTCTTCCAAATATGATCCTATAATTCCATTGAAGTCTCCACTTAATATTCCAATAAGACTTTAAAAATTTGACATACATGAGAATTTCTTTGAGAACCTATAGGAGGGGTATTAATTTACACTTTTTGTACAGTTTTCATAATCTATTTTTGAAGTTCTTCCTTCTATATTTTATTTTATTGTATAATCCATGATAGAAATAGTAGGGGAAAATATTTATTTCACCTTTATTTTCTTTTCAAAGGAGTTTCTTTTCCCTTACTCCATCCCATCCATATCCTCTTCCAATTTCTTTTCTTTATATTAGGGAATCTAACCAAAAGTTTTATAATTCCCAGCTTTATTCCTCTAGTTTGAATGAACATGGTTCAGGTTTAGAGTTGATTAGTGTTTGAATATCCATGAATATTATTTTTTTGTGATCATATTTACAACCACATTAAATAAAGGTATTTTTTTGGAAATTTTCTGATATTTTTGGACATTTATTCTAGAATCTTTTTTATCATTTTCATTTTGGACCAAAGTTATTCCATAATTGTACTTTGTTGTTTCTGAATAGGGGGTGGTGTGATAGTGGGTGACTAGTCATATGTTCTCTTTTTTGGTAAAGGGGGGTTATTGTTGTTAGAAAATAGTTTGGTTATAAGATTTATTTTTTTGAAATAGTGGTGGGTTGTGGAATTACTGATTGAATGAGGGTTAGGTTGGGTACCGATTTTGGTAGGGGTTCTATCCTTATTCCACGGATTGGAAAATCCATAATGAACTTTTTTAGGATCTCTCCTTTATTGGTTTTGTTATAATTTCCTTGGATAAGATAATTCCACACAACTTTCCTTGCCCAACACCACAACACACTGGTCAATGAAATAGCTAGGTGATGAACGTAAACTACATACCTTAGTTGGTGCTTGTTGTTTAGTTTCTTGTTTCAAGTCCATCAGTCTCACCAAAATGGTAAAATATTAGTGTTTAGTTTCTAATAAATATTATTTATTATAAGTTATTATCTAATTTATTCCTCTTTTACTAGTACCTTTTTTGATGAATTTCTATGAGTTTTTGAGAAATATTCTCAACTAGGACCTTGTCTTATATTGGTTAATTTTCAAAAAATATCCTCTATACGATGAATCAAATAGGTTTTTGTCATTTAAAAGTTGTTATTGGTAAAAGAAAGCAAGTAGGTTTTTATCCTTGATTATTTTATGTAGGCATCTGGCACATAACTTCTTGAACCTTTCTCAATACTCATAGATGGTCTCTCAAAATGATTCTCTGATGGTATAAATATATTTTTTGATGGTTGTGCTCCTGGTAGTTATGAATAATATTTGCATGAAGCATCTATTTAAGTCATTATAGTCATTCAATTTACCTAATTTTAGGCTATACATATATTCTTTAGTATCTCCTTCACGTGAAATGAGAAATTCATTCCACTTTACAAATACTTTAGCTACTCCTCATGGTATAAAAGTGGAACATACATATGAGAAATCTTTAATATATTTGTTTGGGTATTCTCCTGTAAATAAATATAATTTTTGAAGCAATTGTATCATGTAAATTTTCATCTTAAAGTGATTTTTTAATTCTGTAATATCATGTTTATTGTTTTATAAAAGAATTATAGTTCACAACAGTCTCTTAGGTTATGGTTCAGATTTCTAGCCATGATGAAAGGGTCAAATTAAACAATTGAGGATTCACTAGAGTCTTCGAGAGATATTTCCTCAAATTTATATTGTAAATTAATATTTATAATTCAATTCAGTAAGGTTATTTTAATTTTAGGATCTATTTGGCATGGATTAATGTTTGTGGTTCCATTCAAGAAATTTAATAATTTGGTTATTGACACTGCCTCCTTAAAAATGATGTAAATCTTTGACAAGATCCTATCATGGGGTATGAAAAAATAAATTATTAATCATGTCTTAAATTTATTTATAGTGGTAACCCTAGATTCTTTATAGAGACGAGTGAAAAAAAATATTTCACTTTTCTTTCAAATTAGATAAATGAGTGTTTTTGAAATTGTTTTATTCTAAAAATAAAATAATGAAATGATGAAAGAGATTGAAAATAGTGAAATGAGAAGGGTGACCTGATTAGTATTGGGTTTCCAATTGAAATAATTTTGTAGTATTGAATTTATTTAACTCTTCACATTATTTACTAATATATGATAGGATTCATGATCACTTCCCTTCTCACCCTTAGTTAAATAGTGTGGATGTAGATATTAATTATTAAAATATATTCTTCGTTTGGACTCCTTCTCATATGTTAGATAATGGTAGAAAATACCCCCAATTTACTTAGGAAATGCCCTATCAAGTATTGTTCTTCCTAAACAATCAAGAGTGTCCACTATCCCTTCCAAATGTACTGACATCTCCAAGTACTTCACTACTAATCCCTATTCTATTATATCACATATTGACCATAACATGATGTATGAATATGATAGATCATTATACAAAGAAATAAACAGTAGAAAAATACTAAAACCAAACATAATTACATATGATAATAAGAACTTATAAGGTGTATTAAAGTTACTTAATAAGATAAAGTGAATTTTTATACATTAAGATGTGAATAATCATCCCTAAAAAAAGTAAAACTTCACCTCCATTATCAATCAAAAGTTTACCCCCCATATGAAGGGTAACTAAGAAGAATTGGGAAGAAAAAGGAATTACAAAAACTAAAGAAATAGAGAATAAAAATCATTAGAATTTCAATATGTGAATTCTATATCATATCTTATCTCTCCTATTATCCCTCTCCTAAATGAAGGTGGAGACACATAATTATAATAAAGAGATGAGAAACATTTCCATCAAGAATGATTACTTTGAAATATTTCTCACTGTTGGCCTAGTATATGGATGAATCTAAGTAAGAGGGATTCTTAAAACTTGTTCCATTATGTTTTTTTAATTTTACCTCAAATTAACATCTTTTTAGGGACATGTATCAAGAAGTTATTATTTTATTAATAAAGATCAATTTTTTTGGACAAGGAGATTGTTTAGTTTCCTCTACTTTTACGCACACATAAACTGTCTTAATGATTGAATTATTCCATGAAATTTAATGTTTATTTGAGTCTTGGAGTCCTCATTCATTTTAAACTAGAATCAACTCATTTTAAGCCTTGAATCATGAGTTATAACTCATTTATTTAGGGATGTTCAAATCCATCTTCCAAAAAGGTTTCCAATATTTCCAAATTATTTGGGCCTTATATAATTTTAATTAGCTCTAGGTACAGTTGAAAAAATTATACAAAAATAGACATATGAGCCTAAAAATGTATTTTTTTAAAATTTAGAAGAGTATAGAAAATATTATGACCAAAATATGAAAATGATAAAAAATAGTTAAAATTCAAAAATTAAGAAATTTTCACAATAATACCCAATATTCACCCAAAATACAAAAAATGATATAATTAAGCATAAAATAAAAAATTAGTGGGTAATAAATAATTAATATACATATGAAAAATATTGAAAAAATAAATTCTATGACCTCACCAGGAGGGGTACCATTGGAGGAAGGTGGTTGTGATTGAGTGGGATCGAATTTTAGGGCTAATAGATAATATTGAGTTTAGAGTTATACATTGGTGAGAATGAATGGGATAATAGGGAAAAAATAGAATATTGGATAAGTATGTGCTATAAAAAAGTGAGATGAGTTAGGACATAAGATTTAGGAACCCCTTTGATCTGATGTAAGGACCATAAAGTTCACTAGACATACTCAGTGATGTGATAATTTTTTTAGGGTATAGACCTAGGTAAAGATTAGGTATCATGATTATCTTTTCCTGTATTTGAATTGGGTATAAATTGGGAATTATGTAAACATGAATTAATTAATTGTCCTTAAATATTCTTTTTCCCAAGTTTAGGAGTTATTGGTGTTTTTTGTTTTATGGATTTGGATCTAGGTTGTTGTACCTTTCAAGTTTATCTCAAAGATGTTTAGTAGGGTATTCCATATGATTTCTATAGATTGGTGTTTGACGAAGGTGAAACTTAGTGGATTAAACTTCGAGAGTTTTAGAGTTAGGGTTTGTAGAAGTATGAGAGTTACATTTCTATAATATACCATATCCATTGTTTAAGTATCATTTATTATTTTTATTGATCACTATTTATTGGGTTTTCTTATGTGTCTCTTTTTAGAGTTTTTTGAAATTTTTAGATGTTATATAGGAGGATGTGCCATGGATGAGAGGTTATGTGGCGTGGAGAGGCCGACTGCAGTGTGGATGATCCATCTACAATGCTGGGATTTTTTTCCTTTTTTAATTTTGGAATGGATTTAGTGTGTGTGTTGTGGGGTGGGGGGAATCTACAACGTATATCTCCAAGATTATTTTTTATGCCACATTAATTTTGGGAACAACTACAATGTGGATGGATGGCTATAGTGTTGAGTGTTTTTGTAAGAACCTAAATTACATTAACCTCAAGTTAGTGTCTACTTTATTACATTAACATAGATACAAGGGTTTTATTCTTGAAGGACTAATCAGTTTATTATTCTTCTAGATCCTAATACATATATGATACCCATTTTATACATGGAATAAAATATAAAACAAATTAATAGAAAACATTCTACATCCTTGAACTCATTCAAGGAATTATTCTTAACATCCTGGGGAAGGAAACAAAATTATAGTGATCTCATATGATCATTAAGGGTTACATATAGTGGAATCTATCATGAGTAAATAATACATAATCAATATTAAAAGGTAAATAACTGAAAATGCATGTCATTTTATCAATAACTTGAGAAGGAAATGCATCCATAGATAATATCACTGAAATAATATCACGGAAATTAATAACTATATTCTCAATAAAGTAAATGATTAATATGGGATTCCATTATCTCAAATATCATGATATCTATACCATTAAGACCTTGGATCAGGATGCTTTAATCGATGGGTATATATACACCAAAAACATATTTAATTTGGACAACTAATTTATCTCATTAGACCCATCGACGAATCGAGGGATATATAATTAAGAGCGCTAACCATATATACATTTCCAATGAATTAATCATATATTGAGTGATCAATTTAATTTATGAACAATATTAATTATCAATAAATTTCCTTATATAATAATGAATATGGAATATCAATATTTTTCCCGGTCAATCAAATAACTTCAACGTAAAAAACCATATATAGAAATGTTATACAGTTTAGGGAATAATCATATATACGACACAAAGAATATGGATATTTAAGATAATTTCAATTTATAATTATCACAATAATGTGAATGTTTTATGATAAAGTTGACAAACAAAAAATTAATAAGAGATAAGAGATGTCCATAGATTCATTGGAAATATAGGTTTTAAAATAAAATCATTTCCTTTTGAAAATTAAATAAAATAGAAGTGAAATATTGAAATACATTTTTATTTTAGAGTTTTGTTTTTAAAACTATTTAAAATGTGTATAATAAGATAAATATCATAAATTGTTTACATCACTAGGAATGTCTATTAACAAAATATACGTTAAAAAACATTCCTTATGAATTTTTGTAAAGAAAGTCAAAATAAAAACCATTAAAAAACATTATAAAGGTTACATTAATGCATTTTAATCGTAAATGATAACTTAAAATTACCTTAATAAATAATTTGAGTAATAAAAATGACTTTTGTAACACAATTTTGAAAAAAATGGGCAAGGAAAAAAATATATCCGATTAAAAGATAAATAAAATTGGTTTCTATTTATACATTTAATTTATTGATTCAAGTTCTAAATAGAGGAAATATGTGGATAAAATATGATAAATCCTTAAATATATATAGGATAAGAAACTATATTTATTTTATTAAGGATATATTATAATATTCCTTCAACAAAACTTAAGGCAATCTCAAAAAATAAGATTGTAAAATAAATCATTACCCATTTGGTAAAATTTAAATTGCAACCCCTTGATAAAATTTAACTTAATTTAAACATTAATTATTATTAATGAATAGGTATTCATGTTAAAGATATCAAAATAGAAGTATATATACCACATAAATTCAAATAGGTGAATAATACCAAATATGATTCAATTGAGTGGAAATTGAGATTGAATTCCCTCACCTCACAGATCCCTTTAGTTGAACATACTTTAACCTATGTTATATTTTTTTAAAATATAATTAATTTATAAAAAAACATATTCATATTTATAATATCACTTATGATCCTATTATAAAATATTATCACCCATTTGTTAATAATATTTCTTTATTACCATTGTTTCAGGTGTTGACTACTTAATTTTCTCATGAACGTTTTATCATGTAAGTTCTAGTTATTGTGAAAAGTATATAGTTACAATATCTCTTTAATTATATAAAAGTTATAAATATAATATATTTTTAACTATATACATTTTTATAATCATTCTAGAAATTTGGACATAGAAAATGAACCACATTGCTCCGTGGAGATGGTAGACCGTATGTACACATGAGCGATTTTATCATTTACTCAATATGAAAAAGGTTAATGAAGTATATGATATATTAAATTTAAAGAATAAATATTATTTAATAATTATCATATATACTCATTGGTTTTATCATTATTACTATTCATGTGAGTTTGTGAAGGAAAACAAATTATATTAGTTTGTGAGGCGGTTGTCCGCAGTACACACAAGTGATGGTTTTGTTTCCTTTTTTATAGAGAATAGTACGGATAAATATTATTCCATAAAAATAATAATATCTCATTATATAGTAGATAATTGTGTTTTTATATTGTAATTATTAATGCATAATTGAAGGATATAAAATAAATAGTAAAAGGAAAGAGCTTTATAAAGATAATTGCATTCTCTTAGAAAATTTCCTTTGAATATCTTATTAATGAACTTAGGGTTGGTATTTTTGGAATAAAAGTATACCTATAACATAGATAAAGATGTTGGGGAGCGATGTTTGTAGGGGTTTTGTGAGATAAATGTCTTATGACTTGTGAATAAGTGAGGGGGTAGGGGGAGGCACACTTCTATAATTGAGGTGAGCGGAACACTTGTAAATTTTTAAAGTTTTACAATAATATCAGTCACATTCTTAAAATAATGGAGCCAAAATGACTCATATTATAATTTTACATGGTTATCATAAGAAATAAAGACAACCTATGTGGTATAATCATGTTTTTAGGAAATTTTAACACTTATATTTATAGATTAACCCCCGATAAACCCGTTTTGACCTTAGCCATAATAATTAATTTTTACTATTTAAATATTCATTATGACAAAAAAATTAATTTTAAATATAAAATAATATTAAACATGATGATTAAAAATATGGAATAAATTTTGTAAAATTCAATTCATATAATTATTACAATTTAATTAAAAAATAAACCCAAAAACATGTCAAAAAAATAGTTTTTCAAGAAATGAATTTTTCAAACATAAGATGATATTAAATTAACTATATGATTATTAATAAAAATTAAATGGATTTAAATTAATAAATTTATATTTATAATTTATAAATTTAATGTAAATCAATAATAAATAAAAATTATTCTAATTAATTAAAATGGAAAAACATTATGCATATAGAATTTTTTTTATGAAAAATATCCTTTTTTGCCTACAAATGATCTTATCATTTTTATTATCAAATTGATTGTAAATAAATTTTTAATTCTACATAATATAAAGAATTATAATAAATAAAAGTATTAATATTTAAATACTACATTTTAAATCATTCATAAAGATTATTTCTAATGGAAAATTTGAAAAACTGATTCTAGGATTATATTGACAAACATCAAAATCGATATTCATCCTTTCAAATTAATTTTTTTTTCATAAAATATTATAATGGGAATTTTATTATAGTTTTATTAGAATATAATGTTCACATACTATAATTTAATCTTATTTGTTACAATTTTTTTGCCTCTACTATTTCTATCAAGGATGCTGTGTGGAGGGGGGATGTGGCGTGGAGGCGTGTTGGGTGCATCTACCATTTTTATGGTAGATACAATATAGTTTTTGGTCTTCACAATAGATATACAGAAGTTAAATATTATCTAGTTTAGGTATACACCATGTATCCTCGATCAAGTTGGACTGGGGGTTGATGTGGCATATCCTCTTCCACGACACCATGGTCTAACTCATTTTTAGTATTTTTACATCACGCTGTGGTATGCTATATTGTGACATTTTTTTTCTAGACTATAAAATCTAGAACCCCATTTATGATTCCAAATTTATCCGATTACACTCTCACTTACCCCCGTGGATTTTGGAGGATCTCAATAGAGGATTTTGGACCCTTTAAACTATTTCCTCTTGGATTGAATTATATGTGGATGCGATTGATCTCCATATGGTATGTGTATCTCTCATTGAATTGAAATACCTATATTTTATATTTTACCATTTTTTCAAGAGTATTGAATCATCATTTTGTTGATGTATTGGATCCTTTTTTATGGATTGATATTTTAGGTATTTCCTCTCTGATCTCCCTTGACTTAAACTCTCAATTGGGGGTTCTTAATAAGGGTGTTTGATTGATCCTATGATTAAAGGTAAGTAGTTTCACAAGGTTTCTCCCCACAATTGAAACCTTGATTTTTTCTCTAGAATTGAATTGTATTATAAATTGTTTTTTAAACCATGAATTTTAATTATATTTAGGATTGATTTCAAAGGAATCTATTTGTGAATTAAAACCTATTTTTGATGGCATTGGAAATTTGTTGTGAATTTGGGAAATGATGGATTGAAATGATTTGATGTTGATTCTTGATAAAAATGGATTTAAATTAAATATTATTTTGAAAGTAATGATTTAATGGAAACATATTATTTGGTTTGGAAATTTAAAAGGCATGTTGAAAATTTCAATTAGGCATTTGAACTTTGAATAATTAATTGAATTAAAATATTTTCATGATTGGTTTAATGAAGAACATGAGAGCTTAAGTAGTTAGTGGGTTATTTGGACAATAACAATTGGAATATCACTCCCTAATAATGGATTTATTTTATTAAATCTAACTAAACTAATTTCTACATGATTTTCTAAGATAAGATTTTTATTGATTTTATTCCAATGGCTGAAGATATAGGGACATGAGAACACACTTGAGCTATGTTGATTGAATTATTAGTGTGAGGATATTATAACCAAAAACTAAATAACCTCAGGGATTATGAGCATGTTTCTTTTTATGATTTGATTATTACATGTTTGTGATTTTAGAACAATTTTATTCATGCCCTTGATTTATGAAAATTTTCATTTAATAATATTTTTGATATATCTTCTATATAATTTATTTGAAAGATTTTTTAAATGGTAAATGTGAAAATTATTCTCATAATTTTTTTTATTTAAATTTTTATCATAAATGGTTTATTTTTATTGGAAATACTTATGTAATATTTGGTGAAATCATATCGAAATACTTTTCTCACTCCCTACCTTTTCCTTTGGGCATTCGTAGATCTTGTTATGCTAGGTTCAAGAAAAGGGAAAGAGCCACTTGGAGGTGGCGAGTGTTCTTGATTCGTGGGATATTTGTTTTTTTGGGTTACCGTTGGAGCCATGGTCCAATCGTTACATGAGGATTGTGAAAATTTTTCCTCAAGTATATTATGTTTTCCTTTAGATGATGTATTCCTTTGGGATTTATGTTTTCTTTCTTGTGGTACTTTTCTCCTTGAGGAGTGTTTTTCATCCTGATTGTGTATTGATTTATCTTCTAATGTTCTATATTAATTATTTATAGTTGTGTAAAAATAATTCCCTTTGAGTTATTATTGATTCTAGGTGTTAGTTTCCAGCCCATGGGGATTGAGAATTCCCTTCAGTTCTTATCAAGAATGACTCATGTATTGGTGTACCAAGGTATTTAGGATGTTTCAAGACAAAATGGAATCAAATGTAGGTTGTAAATATTTCCATGATGCCTATATGTTGTTTTAGGATGTCTTTTTAGATATAAGGTAGGATTATAGGGAGTTAAGGGGTAGTTTTTTGTGAGTTCCTTGCTAGATCTCATCATAGAGAGCCTTAAGTCACTATGGGTGTTGGGGAAAAGTGTCCTTGATGAATAAATTTATCTGATTTTATTATTTTCCCAAACATGATCTATTTTTTTAAATGAAAAAAGTTTTAATCATATTGAAATATTTAGTATTACTACATCTCTTGATTAAGTTGATGATATGAGTATCCTTACCAATATTTTGTGTTTCTGGTTAATATTTTTGTGTTTATGGTTAATATTTTTACTACATATCTTGATTAAGTTGATGATATTTAGTATTACTACATCTACGATCGACGCACCGTCAGATGCGTTGGGATCCTTGGATCGAGACGGTTGTTTTGGTATATTAGACTCGATGTTTCAGTGAAGTATGGGTACGACCGGGTTGGTTCGAACCCAAAACCAACTGGGTCTTTGGAGCAGAAACACTTATAAATTGAGATCCGGATGTCTGATTGATGTGTCGTTGACTTAGTTGGATTCATTTTGGTGAGAAAGATCTTTTTTTATACTTATCCTGAGGTTTGGACGCTGTTGGAGTATGGTCGGGTTGGATTGTACCCAAAATCCAATCAGGCCCCTGGAACGGAAAAGCTGATAACTTTCAGACTGGATGACCGTTTGGAGAACCGTCAGCGGTGTTGGTAATCATGTTGAGAAATGGTCCCTATGAGTATACCCTATGAGACTTCAGGGTACATTTGATATATGTTCGGGTTGGTCATACAAGAAACCAACCGAGCCCCCCCGGGACGAAAAGGATAATAACACATAGACCATGCATCTGATTGATGCGCCGTCTGTTGTGTTTAGATTCCTATGATGTGGCAGACCCTTGGGATAATTTTTCCTGGGACTTTGTAATACTTGGAGTATAGAACAGTAGATTTTGGATCAGACCCTCCTGGTGACGAGCGAGCAGAGTGCAGAGACCTAGTAGCTGGCTGAGACTTGACTACTGCTGATCGATAGACTCGGAGTGATTCGGATAGCCCAGTGGGGAGAGATTGGTTGTAGCGGTAGACCCACGGTAGAGGAGCTTTTGGTTGTAGTGGTAGACCCACGGTACTCGACAGAAGGAGTACCTCTGTAGTCTTTGAGGGGGTGCACTTGGTTGTAGCGGCAGACCCATGGTGGGAAGCGCTTGGTTGTAGCAGCAGACCCACAATACTCGACAGGTGGAGTACTTCAGTAGTCCAAGGTTTGTGGGAAGCGCTTGGTTGTAGTGGCAGACCCACTGTACTCAACATAGGAGGAGTTCTCCAGCAGCTGTGGTTTCGACATCATGAATAAAATCCTGGTTTGAGCTGAGTCGTTGACCTTTGTTATTTCCTCATGATTGAGATGGGTTAATTGATAACTTAGGTATATGTATGGTCATATACCTATGTAGTGGTTATCCATTGATTTCATATATGTGTGATACCTCTTGTTTGAGATGGGTTACTTGATAACTTAGGTATAAGTATGGGATTATACCTAAGTAAGGGTTATCTGTTTATTTCATGCTTTGTGGTTATCCTTGTTGGATTTAGTGAGACCATGAGGGTCTTGGGGTCCCTACTAAGTATCGTTATACTGACCCCTGCACGGGCTATGCACGCACCTCGTTGTGTTGGATACAGACGACAGACAGCGCAGACGGAGGCCGAGTGTTCGAGGACTGGACGGTACCCGGAGGTGGGCCTCACGACGAGTCAGTATCCGGAGGTGGACTTCATGACGAGATGGTACTCGGAGGAGGTTGACGGGAGAGAGCATTGAGGAGGCTATCTGTACCTACCCTTCAGGTAGGATCCGTAGTGGACGATCTAGGAGCTGCACTATCCGTACGTACCCTTCAGGTAGGATTCGAGGTGGACGAACCAGGAGAAACTTCTATTCTTCCTGCTGCTTGTCTTTTCTGTTGTACTTTCATTCAGTTTTAGTTGTACTTTTTAGTTGGGTTTGTATTCTGGACCATTTACTTTTCATCACTTTCTTTTGTACTCAGTGTTTGCTTTCGCTTGTACTCTATTGTGTTGTTTACTTTTATAAAGGCAATGCATTCCCTTTTTATTGGGATTTACGCCTTTGGTGCTAGTTGCCAGCCCCTGGCCTATGGAAGGCGGGCTTGGGGTTGTCACGACACGGACCCCGAGGACGGGTCCTGAAAATCAAGGAAATATAATCGTGACTGAATATGAAATGATATTTACTGAAATTGACCATATTTTCCTAAGGTAGTGACTAATAAGAAGATAAAGGCTCAAAGGTCCTTGATGGATCATTGATATGATGTCAGATATTAGTTTTTTATGATGAATCTTACTTCACATACTAACATGATGGATAAAGTGTTAATGGATAATCTTGAACTGGATGGTAAGTTAGGGTTGAAGGGAGTTTCTCTTTCTCCCATTAGAAGTTCTATTAGTGCTTTTAAAGAAAATAGAAAGTTTGATGAGTCTCAAAGTGGATATCTATAGAAGGAATCATCTATAACTTATTTGGTATTTAGAAGGGGTCATATTGAATTTCTTTTAATTTTTCAAGGTTGTGAATTCAAAGTGAGTTTATATTGAGGCACCAAAGATTTGTTGTTTGAGCAATTTATCTGGCCACCTACAAAAGTTTTGTTATATCTTTTCTTTCATATGCAGTTTAAAAATCACATTAACACTTAAAATAAATATATTTCAATCATATTATTCAATAACTAAGGGGCTCTATACATAAGAATATGAAACAACAATACATCACAAAGTGGAAGATTCTCTAAAGCAAGTTGATGTGGGTCCAACAAAAGTGATAAGTACCATCAAAATAGAATCTTCTTTAGTGATTTTTTATTTGATACAAGCGAATCTCATTTTTTCGTATCGAATCAATTTTTTATACTTTTTAATACTTATTATATGATTATTTATTATGTGATTTATATTACTACACCCCTTGGAACAAAGAGATATAAGGGTCTTTTATGGCCTTCTTGTACTTTCTATTTATCAAAGATCGAGTTCACATGGGATTTTCTAGTTCTTGGCATGAAACCTCTTGAAGTCATTCTCCAAATGGATTGGATGACTGCCCATAAATCCTAGATTGAATTGTATCTTTTTCAGGTATCCTTTACTACCCTCAATGGGATATGATTTGTTTTCCATGGAGAATGTCACCCTTGATCGAGTAGAGTCATACCTCCTCTTATAGAGCTAGGTAGAGTGATATAGATGTATTTTGATCTAGAGGAAGAATATTAGAGTGGTGATCTTCCTTTAGTAGTCATCATGTTTCCTAACATTTTTTCATATGAATTTTCTAGTTTTACGCTAGTAAGGGAATAAAAATTCTCTATTGACTTGGAACCAGGAACCCAACCCATCTCAATTCCTTCTTACCGTATTGAACTATCTAAATAGATAGCGTTAAAAACCCAGCTGGATGATTTTTTGGATAAATTCTTTATATGCCTCAGGGTGTCACCTTGGGAAACACCTATTCATTTCCTAAAAAATATAATGAAACAATTATTATTTTTGTTTATTATCAAAATATCAATCAAGTTATGGAAAATAAAAAGTATATGTTTCCATATATAGATGATATGCATGATCTTTTGAAAGGGGAGAATCGGTTCTCAAAGAGATATATTTAGTCTGGTAATGACTAGTTGAGAATCAATGAATTTGACATCTCAAAAGCTTCCTTTAGGAGTAGGTATGGCCATTATAAATACAGTTTTATGCCTTTTATCTAACCAAGGATATTTTAGTTTTTATGGAATTGATGAAAAGGATATCCCATGAGTATCTTGATTTATTCTTTGTGTTATTTTTAGATGATATATTGGTTTACTATAAGATTTAGTAGGACCATGGACATCCTTTTAGAGTAGTTATAGAAAATTTGAGAGATCATTGACATTAGGACAAGCTATTGAAATATAATTTATAGATTCAGGAAGTAAAGTTATTAGGACACGTGGTCATGGAACATGGTATTCTAGTAGATCTTGAGAAGGTGATGGATGTTTTAACATTGGAACAACTATGAAATGTCTTTAGTATTCATAGCTTATTGATCTTAGTGGAGTTTTATCATTGATTTTTATAAGATTTCTCAATGCTGACTTCTCCATTGACATCTCTCAATTGGAAGAGAGAAAAGTAATTATGGGATTCTAAATGTCAAAATTCTTTTGATGAGTTTAAATATCTTTTGATTTCTATGCCAGTGTTGACTCTCCCATGGGTTGGGTAGGACTATGTGGTCTTTTGTGATGTATCAAGTTCATGTTTGGGATATGTTCTCATACAGGGTGATCATGTGGTAAACTATGGTTCCCAAAATCTTAAGATATATGAGAGGAACTATCTTACCAATGATCTTGAACTTGCAGTTATGATACATGATATTAAGAGTTTGTGATATTACATTTTTAGAGAAAGGTTTACCATTTATTATGATCAAAAGAGTTTGAATTATATCCCCTCATAAAAAGATTAAAACTTTGATAGAGTTGTTAGGTAGAGTACCTGGTGTCTTTTTATTTTCAAATTTCCTTCACCCTTGGAAAGGGGAATGCCATTTCAATTACTATGAGTAGGATGTTTCTAACCCAGGACATGAAATAATAAATAAAAGAGTGGAATTTTATGGCTATATTTTCTCACATTCACTTGGTATTTTAGGAGGATGATACAAAGGTTGTGTTGACATGTTTCCACTTGACGTCCACTCTTATTGAGATGACTCTTCAAGAGAAGCAGTTTAATAATGAATTACATGGATTTAAGTAGTCTCTTTATGGCGAGGATACCATTAGTGAGTGGTAACTCTCTTCTAAGGGAATCCTATGATTCCAGAGCTGGTATGTTACATCATTTCCCAAGAGAAGTGTTGTGGTGAGGGATTTCCATAATTCCCTATAGATAGTGCACCCAGGAACCATGGATATGTTTTATGATATATAGTTATGATTCCAGTGGCCATGTATGAGATGGTGCATTGCTGAAATTGTTTCTCATTTTTATATTTACCAACAGGTTATGGAAAATAACGATAAACATTCAGGTTTGCTTCATCCCCTTCCAAGTACAACTTGTAACTGGGATGAGATTTATATGAATTTTATGGTTGTGTTTCCTCATACCCCTTGAGTGAATAATGTGATATGGGTAGTAATCGATCAACTTCCCAAATTGTATAACCTTTTTACTATTCATGATCCAACTAAATTTAAGGATTTAGAGAAGTATTTATGTGCAAGTGATGTTTATATTTCATGGAGTTCCATCTATTATATTTTATGGTGGGGAATTCTAGTTTACTTCTCATTTTCTGAGAGGCCTTTATGAGGCTATTTTTTCCCATGTTAGTTTGATAAAGACAAATCATCTGTAGATGAATGGCTAGATAGAACTATTTATATATATCATCTAATACATTCTTTGTTCTTGAGTTATCAACTTTTGTAGAGCCTAGGTTAGCCACTTGGGACTAGCTATGTTTTTTATAACAACAGTTACCAGTATTCTATAAATATGGAACCCTTTGAGGACTTGTATGGACACCAATTTAAATACTCATTTTGTTGGTCAGAGATTGGTGAAACTTCCTTGATTGGACCATGTTTGGTCCAAGAGAAAAATGAATAACATTTGGGTTATTCATTATATAATGGTAATGTCATAAAGCAAGTATATACCATATATTGATTTTCATAGATTCCCTTTGGATTTTTCCGTTAGTGACCAGGTGTTTTTGAGAGTTTCAACTCAATTAGTTCACTGACATCTTCGAATAGGGAAGGATTTCACCAAGATATGTGGGAACATTTGAGGTTGTTATGAATATTGGAAATGCATCTTATTGATTGGATTTTCCACCCTAGTTGATTTTGATTCATAACATGTATCATATATCCTAATTTAAAAATAATCTCTCTCACCCATATCATGTTTTGAGATGGGAGGACCTTGACATGGAACTTGATTTATTCGTGACTGAGCACCAAATTTAAATTATTGATTCTGAGAGAAAGGTTCGTAATTGGAATTCAATACCTTTGGTTTGAGTGCTATGGTGACACAATTCTAATTCATGTGAGACATGGGATCATGAGGCACTGGTGAGAGAGAAATGACCTCATCTCTTTGATAAATAGTATTCTTGATCGTATTTTTGGAGTTATAAAGCATTTATGGTGGAGAGATTGTAACATCATATTACAAGATTTTAGGTATCTTTAATTTATTTTACTAACCACCTTTTATTTTTTGTTTTTTCATGTATCTTTTTAGAGTTTTTTTAAAATTTTTATATGTTTTATATGAGGGTGATCGAAGAGGTTCTATAGTATGAATATGATGGCTATGGCATGGATGATATGACTACATCTTAAGTAATTTTGATGCATTTTCCAATTATGGCATGGTTATGGAGTGGGGGGGGGGTGGATATGGTGTGGAGCCATGGGATTATTATTTTTTAATTCCAAAACCATTTAAAGCATAGCTATGACATGGAAGAATGGATTCAATATGGAGAGTTATGAAACCTCTTCTATTTATGTCATAGCTGTGGCATGGTTAGGAGATTCATCATGGAGAAATTTTGGGCACCTCTTCCATTTTGAGGGTATCTATAGCATGGTGTGTGGGATTCCCCATTTCCATAACCCAGTTAAATAGGATTTGGATGAGGTATACACCCTGGATCTAAGATCAAGCTGGACTTAGTGTGGCTATGGAATATCCTCTCACACTACACCATGGTTTAACTCTTTTTTCATAATTTTTTCCTCGTGGTGTGGTAGGCTACTACATGGTATTTTTTTTTTCCAAAATATGAAATACTGAACCCCCATTAATTATTCCAACTTCCACCCATTTGAATCTCACTCAAACCCTCTGATTTTAGAGGCTCCGAAGAGAGGACTTTGGACCCTTTAACCCACTTCTTCTCATACCAAAGTATCAGTGGATGTGATTGACCTCTCTTTGGTAACAGTGTCTCACCCTGAATTGGAGTACCACAATTTTCTCTTCTATCATGTTTTAGAGAGTTGTGAATCCTCATGTTTTTGATGTATTGGAACCTTGTTTTTATGGATTGTGATTTTAGGGATTTATTATTTGATCTCACATTCCTTTAACTCTCTATTGAAGGTTCCCAATACATGTGTTTGATTGATCTTGTGATTAAAGTTAAGTGGTTCTATAAATATTTTCCCCAAAATTGAAACCTAGATTTATTTCTCAAATTGAAATGTATTTTCATTTTTTTCTAAACATTGAATTTTGATTATTTTGATGATAGATTTAAAAGGAATGGATTTTTTAATTAAATATTATTTCAAAAGGATTTGGAAATGTATTTTGATCTTGAGAAAATATGGATTTAAATTAATAGATATTGATCCTTGATAATAATGGTTTTAAATTAAATATTATTATGAATGGCATGATTTGATGAAAACCTATAATTGGTTTTGAAATTGAAAAGGCACGATGAAACTTGAAATTGGGCATTTGAACAGTGAATGATGAATTGAATTGAAATATACTAATGATTAATTTATTGAAGCACATGTGAGCCTTATTAGTTTGTGGGTGACTAGAAAAAACATGCTAGGAATCTAAATCCCTATAGATGGATTGACGATGTCAACTCTAACTAAACCATGTTCTACAGGATTTCCCCAGATGGGGTGTTTATTGAGTATATCCCAATAACCTGAGCCTTAGGTACATGTGATCAAACTTGTTCCATGTTGATTGAATAAGTAGTCTGAGGATCCTATATCAAAGAACTAACAAGTCTTAAGGCATATGAGCATGTATTTTTGGATTTGATTATTATATGATATGATTTTAGAACTATTTTATTTGTGCCCTTGATTTATGAAAATGTTAATTAAAGTATTTTTATTATATATCTTCCAACTACTTGATTTGAACGCATGTTTTTACTGATAAATGTGAAATTGATTTCCATGCCTTGTTTATTTAAAATTTAAGAACAAATTTTTATGTTTATTGGAACTTCTGGTGGAATATTTGGTGAAATACTACTTGGATATTTTATCACACCCTACCTTTTCCTTTATAAATTTGTTGATATTTTTATTATAGGTCTAGGAAAATGGAATGTTCCACATGGAGGTGGTGAGTGTGCTTGATTCATGGGACTTGGAGTGATGGTGGTGATCAGTGGAGCATTGATCTACTCATTACATAGGGATTGTTATAAATTGTCTTGATGAATATTATATCATCTTTTGGATGATGTATCACATTGGGATTTATGTATGATTGATTTTGGTACTTTTCTCCTTGATGATTTCTTATCATAGATATCGTGTATTGATTTATCTTATGTTGTTATATCTTGATTATTTTTAATCATGGGAAAATTGTGTGCTTTGACTTCTTATTGATGTCAGGTTCTAGTCACTAGCCCGTGGGGATGAAGAACTACCTTCAAGTCATGTTAATACTAGATTATGTATTATTTTACTAGGGTATTTAGGCTAGTTTGTGATAGTTTAATATTGAGAGATAGAGGATTGTCTAGGGAAGGTAGAGATAGCCTTTAGCTGGATTCATGATTAGAAGGAGCACTAGGTTTTTTTTTGTGATGATGTTTCATGGGTTGTCATGGAAGTGGTAGATTTTGTTCCTTGGGGATCATGAGGAGTAGGATATTTTGTGTGAGAAGTTATTAGATCAGTTCAAGGATGAGTTTTATTCTTTGACTGCTAAGGAGGAATTTTGAAAGTATATCCTTACCCTTCTATAGGGGAGTTCTTGTGTGAAATATTTTAGTATTTGATATAATGACCTCTTAAATTATGCTTCAAAACTTTTTTCAAATGTGGAGGCTAGAGAGAGACATTTTGTGAAGGCTTTACATCAAAATATCCACAACGATATCACCCCATTTATATTGAAGTCATATCCTAAGGTAATATATTGGAAGAAGGTCATTGAGAGGATGTTGGACATGATTGGATCTTTTTAGGATGTGATTTACCATGATTTTCCATGAATTATATATATAACTAAAAGTTCCATGTTTCCTAGTCAGAAGAAGTTTTTTCTGTCAAAAGAGAACATGTTTTAACCTTCTTCACCTCATTTTTTTGGGGTTTGTAGTTTTTTAATACTACTACTAAGTTATGCATGGTTATTTTCATTATAGTGATTTTGGAAGTCAGAATTGAGAGTGTTCTAACTTCCTTGATATTCAATGGGTGGTTGGTGTCCCATTTCAGGCTTCACTATTTCAATAGTATCAGTTTAGGAACCAGAAACAACAAGAAAATATAGAATATGATTAACAGAGAGAGGATAGGATAGGTATAATACAACCCCATGACTCCCAACATCATTAGGGATAGTGAGTAAATAATGTTCATGGAGGTGGTTTCCATCAGGTCCCTAGAAGCCATGGAGATAGACGTGGTCAGATACACACCTTAGATTTTCTAACACTAGGTGATTCAGACATCATTCAAGGTACTATATTAATGTTTTATTCTTGAGTTTATGACTTGATTTAGTATCTACACACTCATTTGTTTCACCCACTCAATTCCATTATTTGGAACTTGAGGTGGAGGTGATTCCTGTTCCCTTGGTGTTGACTATGCTAGTTAGAGGTCAAGATAGATTGTGTGATGTGTATAGAGAATGTGAGTCAGTTCTACAGTATAACCACTCTTATGGAGTCTTCCTATGTTTAAAGATACATTTATATGACATTATAATCATCATGGATTGGTTTTATTCATTTTAGGGAATCATGGATTACTTTTTAAGGTGTATCATATTCTATGATGCTAATGGAGACCAAAAATTGTTTATTGGAAAGAAAGACCATCAGATGGTTTGAAGGTGTGTTGATTCCTTATCTTCCTTGATGGATGGGATAATTGTGCATTTTATGGATGATCATCCCATTTCATTTCTTAGGGTGGAAGAAGAGTATCCTTATATCTTCCCTGAAGTGGGTGTGACACTAACCCCTTGATAAGAGATCATGTTTTGGATATAATTTAAATTAGGTGTCACTGATATATTGATGTATCAGTATTGGATAGACCCTTCTGAGTTGTGGTTGTTGTATATTCATATTTATGATCTTCTTTATATAAGATTCATTTGGACTAGTGTTTTACCTTTGGTATTTCCAATTATGTTTACGAAGGAATACAACGGTCTATGTTTTTTATTGATTATCTCCATTTGAATAAGGTGATAGTGAAGAACTACCATCATATCCCATGGATTAGTTATTTATTTGATTAGTTTAAGGAAGATAGATAGTTCTTGAAGATTGGTTTTTGGTTTGAATATCATCAGATGTGAGTAAAGGATGGGGATATCCCAAAGAAGACTTTTAGATATTGTCAAGGGAATTATGAGTTCATTAAGATGTTATTAAGAGTTATAGAAACTCCATCAATGATAATTGGAATGATGAATGTAGTGTATCATTAGTTTCTAGAACGATTAATAGTGGTATTTATCAATTAAATCCTTGTGTTCTTTGAGTTAGAGGAGGATCACACATAGCATCTGTGAAATGTATTAGGAGTTCTTTAGTTTTATCAGATGTTTAGGAAGCTATCTAAGTGTGAGTACTATGCATGTGAGGTCTATTTATTGGGTCATGTATTATCTATGTGTGTATTATCTATATATCCTTATACGATTAAGGTATTTGTTTCTTGTATAACCCCCAAGAATCATATATAGGTTCCTAATTTTCTGGGTCTCCCTAAATATTATATAAATTTTCTTCCCAACATCTCTTGGATTGAAACTCCTATGAAAAAAAATTACTAGGAAGTATTAGGTGTTCATGTGGATTGACCAGTTCCAGGATTATTTTGAGTACATGAAGTAACATCTATACAATTATCTAGTTCTTTATTTTCTAGAGGAGGGTGTTTCCTTTATGGTTTATTGTGATGTTTCATGTCTTGGGTTCTATTGTGTGTTATGCAGTAAAGAGAGGTTATCTCCTATAGGTCTCAAAATTTATTACCTCATGAATTTAATTATTCAACCAATGTTCTTGAGATTTATATAGTAGTTTTCACTTCGATGTTGTGGTGGAATTGTATCATTAGTGAGTGCTTTAAGGTCTTCATATATCAGAAGAGTCTCTAGTATGTCTTTTCCTAGTGTGACATCAATTTATAACAATGAAAATGTATATATTTCCTAAAATATTATAATTCAAAGAGTTCTATTAAAAATATTAATTGGATTTTTTTGGAAGATTCCTTGAGTAGTAAGCTGTGATATGGTGTTGTAATTGAGTTTTGAGACTCCTATAGAGTGATGTTATAGTTGGATGTAATGCTCCTTGACATGGGAGTGGTTTGTGGAAGAGGATGTCTTTATCTAATGATATTACAATCATATTTGGTATATTAGGTGGAGGAGTCCTAGCTGGGGGATTCTACGGTATAGGTTTGGCTTGATTGGGTTGTTTGTGGCGTTGCTACTGAGAGATAATAAGATGAAACAGATCATCAGTTGTTGTTTTAGAGAAATTTTTTATTCCTTTAGAAATACAAGATGTGTTCCTATGTGAGTTAAAAGTTATCCCTTAGTGAAACATCTTATTGTGTAAAATATGTACCATACTATGAGTAACTAGTTTTGGTGGTCTGGTATGAAGCACTTAATTACACTTTTTGTCTCTCAGTGTTTATATTTATATAAGGTTAAGGTTGAGAAAGGTGTTATTGGGGGTTTTATTCAGACACTTGGTGTTATTTAGGGGAAGTGGGATGAAATGTCAATATAATTCACCACCAATTTACCTAGATATCTGGGAGTTTATGATGTTATATACATAATCGTAGACTTTTTGATGAAGCTATCTCCCTTTTTTGTGCTTAAAGATTCAATCATAGTGGATGTTTTATTGAGGTATAATTTGGAGGAGTATATGAGGATTCATGGGGTTATGAATATGATTATATTTGACCATGATCCTTGATTTACCTCTAGGGTTTATAGAGGTCTCTAGCATGATTTTATCTCCCAGTTATTCCTTAGCATTACTTTTCATCCACAAATGTAAGGTTGGACAAAACAGACTTTCCAAACATTAAAGGACATGTTTTGTGTGTGCATTATTGATTTTTGAGGTTTTTGGATGACTATCCTACCCTTGGTGGAGTTTTATTAAAATAAAATTTATTATTCTATTATTGGTATAGAAAAATTAGAAGAGCTATATAGTCAACCTTGTAGATATTTATTGTGCTAGACCGAGGATAGAGAGTCAAATTCCTGATCATTGAAGTTGGTTAAAATTATTATAGAGAAGGTGAAGGTGATAAAATAGTTAATGAAGGTGGAGAAGGATATTTATAAGTCATATTTTGATCATATGAGGAGTCTTTAGGAGTTTAAAGTCAGATATTATGTGTTTTTGAAGGTTTCTCTCCATTTTGGGGTCTGAAGGTTCAGTTATGTGTGTAATATTTATCCTACATTCTTTGGAACTTTTTAGGTGTTGGAACATATTAGTGTTTAGGTTTATTGGTTAGAACTACCCCTATATATGTTTTAAATTTATGACATCTTATAAGTATCATAACTTCAATGATATCTTCATAATGATTCCCACATCATTGATTGGGGTGATCTAGATATTAAAAGTGGTGTGAAACTTGATAAAAAACCTATTAATATCCAATACCATCAAAAGAAGGTGATGCATAGGAATTAAATTCCTTTGGTTTATTCCCTATGGTGGTATAGAGTCTAGGAGTAGAGAACTTATGATTGAGAGTAGATGATGCATGCTCGATATCCCTAGCTTTTCAACAGTTGATATTTCTTATCAAGATTAGTTGTTTTCCTCCTTATACTAAAATGATGTATTTGAACTTATGTAATTTTATGATATCATTTATATTCGTTAATTTAATTCTTGTTTATAGACTTTCCATTACATGAGTGGCATCTCCCTTGGGAGGTTGTTTTGAGGTTGGTTGTTGATGTTGTGTAGTTATTCATTTTGTTCCCTTGGTGGGATGAGAATTTTCTTGATATAGAGAGATATTTTAGAGTAATCTTGTGAGGTGGTTGTTGAGATCCATTTCTATTACTTTCAGGTTAGTTTTAAATTCTTAATGATGATAATTGTTTTAGAGATATCCTTTTTTAGTTCTTGAATTTCTAAAACTCTTCCTTTGTGTTTTCCCAAATCATGGAGTTGTGACCGGGTGCCTAGGGTAATTTCCCTATTTAATATATATATTTGTTCATGTGGTCACTTATTTGGTTTTGTAGTTGATCCTTTTTTCCTTTTAGTCAATATTTTGGTTATGAAGTTGATCCTTTTGTTTATGTAGTTAATCCTTTTTTTCTTATAATCAATTTTTTTTTCTTGTGGTCAATGTTTTGTTTGTGTGGTCAATCCTTTTGTTCTTACGGTTGATTATTTAGTAATGTGATTGATCATTCTATTCTTGTGTTTGATCCTTTAGTCATGTGATCGATCTTTTTATTTCCTTTTAAACGATCCTTTGGTCATGTAATTAATCATATTTTTCAGTTGACACTCTGGTCTTATAGTTGATACATATAATCACTTGTCTACTTCACATGGTTGATCTTTTTTTTCTAGTTGATTCATATCATCGATGGAATATATATGTAGTCGATCTTCATAGTCGAGTTCATCTTTTGTGCAGTCTGTCCATGTGGTTACTTCACAAAATAAAACCATAAATTTGTGTTTTCTTCATAGAAGATCTATTTCCTCCTTCTCCTCCTCGATTTTGAGTTGACCCTTGTTTGGGTAAAATCTAGTGGGATTGAGATGCTTTTGGAATCTTTAATGTGAGTTTAGTAACCTTTCTAGCCAAAATAAGTGTCACCATGATGTATCACCCATGGATATGTTTTTGTAATGCCTATTATTTTCCATCTATTATTTTTGGATATTATATGTATTATTTTCTAGACCAAGCACTGATATGGTGTGTGATTATTAGGACTTGTGTTCCTAGATAAAATATTTAAAATATATTAAATAAAAGACATTCCCATTTTTCATGAAAAAGAGGAATAACTCTTAAATGGGGGTCCATATCAGAAATCTGAGGGAACCATTGAGTTCAGAACATGAGTTCTACCTTAGGCGCGACATAAATTTTGTCAGAATGAGGTGTTTGTAAAAATTTTTCATGAGATAAAATGAAAAAAATAAATCAATATTTTTTTTTAAGTTTTTATGTATAGATGTGCTTCTAATTTGAATTAACTATTATAGGTTTTGTATCAGGCTTGGAACTAAACCCTAGAGACCTAGAGTTTCACAACCCGTACCAATGGGGCCCATAATGCGACTCCCCAATCCCGCCTCCCATAGGCTAGGGGATTGTGACCAGCACTGAGTAGGCATATAACTAACATGGGAGGTATTTACTATGTACCTATATGGACACACACATATCCAAGCCCACAAAATGATGAAATGTAAAAACAACTAAGAAACCAATGCATGCATACCACTATATCCCACAACAAGAGTACAACAAGAAGTAAACTAAAGTAAAATAGGGCCAAATACAAGCCCACCACTAAAAGTTTTTAACACATGTCCAACATGAATGTAAAGGTACTAGGACTACTATCTTAAAGCCACAGGAACACACCTAGGTCTATCTCATCTCACTATGAACCGTCTGGTCCTGGTCTTCCTAGGGCTATGTTAAAAGATCGATTGTCTTCTCGAGACACAACACGTGTGGGGAAAGTCCGTGCATGGGTGAGTATAACAATACTCAGTAGGACACTTTGAAACAACAATGAAATATAAAAAAGGAAATTAAATTCATCTCTACATTGGTATATGTTTACAGAATATATAATACGAATATACAGATATACTGAAACCAAGACACATGTTCTAGAGGTAATTCAAAACCACTGCAATCCAGCACTAGGAATTTTCTCTAAGATTCCACGAAGCACTCATCAGGGAGAACACACTCCAGAGTCTGATAGCACTTATGGCATCTATTTGAGAGTTAATACTCATCAAGTATCACCATGAGAAAGATACAATGATAGATATGAAGAGAATATGAAACAAAAGATTAAGATCATAGCTAGGGACATGGGGTGATACCAATAACTCAATCTAGATTAACCAGCTAAGTTGAGGATCAACATCAAGTAGGATTGATCGCACTAATACCAAGGAATCAACCTTGGGAATGAAGATGAACAGGGGACCCTACTCTAGGACTCTTGGGGGATTCCAAAAATTCTATATAGAAAGTTATGTTGAAGGGATTGTAGTCATAAGAGTAGGAAACGATCCGTACCTACCTTCAAGGAAAAGATAAAGGGGATGAAACCTAATGAAGATTATCCAAGATATGGAGGAAAAGAAGCTCAAGAAAAGAATTAAGGTGTACACGACATGTAGTTGGGTCATACACTGTATCCCTTGACCCTCAATACTGCTCATGTAGAATGGTCCATGTTGTTAAACTATGTCATATAGAAGAGGGGGTACATGACATGTATAAGGTGTCACACACTATGTACTTTCATCCAAGGTCCACCCATGTACTTCGTCTATGTGCTAGTACAAGGCATTAGCCCATGTATCCTTGCATGTGTACCAGTACATGGGGTAGTCCGTGTAACTAGTTCATGCCATGCCATGTGGGGGGAGTACACACCATTTAGGAAACCCGTGTACTCCACCCCATGTCCTCATACTTACCATTTATAGGATGCATTTCCCAATGATGAAAACACCTCATGTAGCTAGGACTACACACCATGTGTATCAGGTTTTCAAGAAACCCGTCTTCTTTCTCCGCACGCCTCGACTAATTATCCAGATCACATTTGGGTGGTCTGTTCACCCTGAAACTTCAGATCTAGGGTTGTTACCCCATTGTAACACCAAATCGATGGGTTTAATGCCTTAAATAGTTTTAGAGATATGATTTCATTCATCCCCACACAACTCACTTTAAGAATGGATGCTCCCAAATCACTTTGATCCATCCTCTTCCATTGCTGTCACACCTCTGTTGCCTCGTAACAAGTCCATATATACAACCTCAGATCATTTCCCCAGAAACCACATGCTCAATGATTGATCTGTCGATCAGGTGTCGAACTATGAAGCAAGGGTCACCCATGATGAATCAGAAATAGGGTGAAAAATCTCAATGAGTAATCCTGAAGAACTAACCTTGTCTATTGTCTATTCCATCCATGATCCATTCCTATAAGAATGACAAAAAAATCAAAAACAATATTCACAAGAATTATCACCCATAAAACCCTATAGAATAATCCCATCCCACAAATATAATTGATCTACATGCTAATCCGTTCATTTATTAGTGTGTGCTCTTCATATAAATATATAACGGAGAAAATAAAATCAAAATAATGCATCCAACCTTGATTCAGATCGCTCTCTAATGAAGAAAAATCACTACATCATTTCCTTTGTCGAGCTCCATCAAGATCGGTGTTTGTCAATCGCTGATTTGAAGTTCCTTAATCTCTTGTTCAAGATAATTATAAGAATATGTATCTCTAGGGTCTCTATATGATTCCAAGTTTATAAGACTAACCCAAGATCTCTGAAAAATGGTTTATTTTTTAAAAAAACTTACTGTTTAGTTGCTGCATCAATGAAATAAAATAAAATAAACTTTTCTTATTTTCTTTTATTTTATTTGAAATTCCCTTGATGTATTTCCACAATAGACCCACACTAACCAATGTTAGGTCATTCCTAGGGTAAAGATTCTATTTTTAATACAACAGTTCTCTCAGATGTCTAATCTAGGAACCCCAAAGGTGCTGTCGTGGGCGCTTTCAAATGATGTTCAGTTTCAGGTTACTTAGGTGCAGCAGAGTGGCTGACCAAGGTCGTCTCTCAAAGGAGGAAGAAAATTATGAAAACTTTTTAAAGGTATTCTAAAAATAAAATAAAATAAAATAAAAACAATACTTGTAATTATCTAGGGTTTTTTTATCATTTATAAAACAAGACGAAGTTTGCTGGAAGAAGTTTGATTTTTTTTGTTTTTATTTTTGAAATGAAGTTCGATTAAAAATACACAACAAGAAGATTTTTTAAGACAATATTTAAAAAGTGTAATTGATATAACTCTACCTCTTCACTCAATTATTTATCATTATCATTTAAATTAACATTCACTTAATTATGATCCCATAATTTGTTAAATCCCAGACCCTACAAGAATTAACTTTACCACAAAGATGAATTGAATTTAACCCTAGGCTAACTTCAGAACATGCAATTGCAGCTCCCTACTTTGATTGATGTTCTAAGGTTAGCTTATGGTTAGGGGTAAATTAAGGCACATTTACATTATAAATAATGATGATGAATTGTTTTTATGGAATATATTTGAACTCTACAAACTTATCCTATGTGGTCTTGTATTACCGATTATGTTTACACTCTCACAATTTAAACAAAACCATGACCTCACGTGTTTTTGTGTTAATTGTTCAATTGATTTCATAGTTTATTATAATTTAAGAACACAATTCCCGGAACATATTATGTGAATTACAATAGCTTAATGATTCAAAATAATTAAATGAAGAGGGTAGAAGATAGATCGATCACTAGAAAGCTACTCTTCCATGGGTGGTGTGGTCATCGTGGATACATTTTTGAATGAGAAAAGGATTGAAAGCGTAGAACCCAATCTTGTCTCCACGCTTGATTCCAACCCAATTAGGAAGATTAAGAGAAGAATAAATTTGAACAAAACATAAGAAAAGAGAAGATATAAAAGAAGAACAAATAAGTTTATTACACAAATGAAAACATTACAATATGATGAAGAGAAGAAGGCTTCGATGAGGGGATCCTTGCTTCAAGAGCTACCCCTCTTTCAATGGTTGGGGAATTTGGGTGAAACCAATTCTCCTCTACCTAAAATCTATTAATTGAAGTCCCAACCCCTAAAAACAAGAAAATCACTAATTTATAGAGTGGAGTGGAGGTTAGGTTTAAAGAGGTTTCAAGTGTGAATGGGGGATCTCGACCAAAAATAATTTTACCACTTCAGTGAATTGAATTTAAAAAATTAGAGTAAATAGTTGACATCAGTATGTAAAATGTGGTTCAATAAGATGAAAATAATTTTTGTTCAAGAGTAACTTTTGACTTTTATTTACCATATTTAAAAATAATATGGTAATTAAAGGTAAAAATGATATTATAATTATCCTATCAGATGTCCTAATTCTTTTGGATAAGTGTATTTCGACCAAAACCAACATTAAGAATAAAATATGATAATTTTGGTCCACTAGGATTATATTAGAACATTTATTAATATTTTATTTAAAGAAGAGTTAAAAGTGTTAAATTCAAACTTTAATAACAATTTTTTTAATATAGGGTTATACATATGATAAATTCAACTATAAATATTCATTAGAAAGATAAAACTATTTTCTAAATAATGGTATTTTATCTATAAGTTTTAGATATTAAATACTTAAATTGCCTTATGACACAATGATGATTCAGTAATTACTTTATCAATAAAAGATTAAAACAATAGATACTATAAATATAAAAATAAATGTAAATCGAGGATTTTTATGGATGACATGAATTTTCAAGGCTCATATGACATGTTAGGGTTGATTAATTTTTTTTTTAAGTCAAATGTTTTTATGATTTTAACAATAAAAAATACCAAATTCTATAAAAATTAACATAAATGAGTTTTTAAAACAAATATTATATTATTAATTGATATATTATTTCTAAAGATCTAAGGTTCGGCCAAAGGATTTAGATAAGGTTACATATATCAATAGTGAACCTCTTTGGGTTATATTGGTTTTTTATAGTACATTTATTAACCATTTATTATAACAATACAAGAGGACATGGTAAAAGTTAAACTATTTAACTAAGAGTAAAATAAAGATAGGGTTAATATGGTGACCTAAACTTGTATAAAACATATTGGTTGAGAGGATTTCGACCCATCCCCACCTTATCTTTGAAATAAATCAATTTGGAGCCATTAGAAATAGAAAATGATTTTATAATAAAATAAAATTTCAAACTTTTCCTAAAGTGACCCTCATCTATCTTATAAAAGGGTACTCCCCCTTCTCTCAAAATAACATCTCCAAATCTAGTTGTCTCTGCCAAAACCAACCCAAATATCCTCCCAAATTCCCTCAATTAAAACTGGGTGCCTTCCCTTGAGAAGAAATCCAACCAAAGTAGCCTTTTTTTTCAAATAAAAAGGAAACACCAAAAGAAGAGGTAATTATTTTATCACCTCTTTCAAAGTTCTTTTCTTCTTCCACTTTATCTTTATTTGTTATTTCCATAACAAAATAATAACTCCAAAAACTTCTACATACTATGATGTTATTATTAATATGGTACAACCATACTCATTATTCTATCCATCCTATGAATGATAATGTCCCCATGCGTGCATACGTATGACTTACCGTCTCCATGTCGTGGTGTAATTTGTTATTCAACATTGTATTATATGGATGGATATAATTATGAGTAATATGTATATAAATAATGAAAATAACATGGTAATTTTTATTGAAAATTAATATAACATCCAATTACACACCTTTTAATCATCAAGGAAATGATATCGTCGCTCGTGGGTACGTACAGCTTGCGGTCTCCACAACGCGATGAGATTCATTTCCACGTTCACCATTCAAGGATGATTATAAAAATATATATTAATAATAAGTATGTAATATATTAAATAATAATTCTATTGGATATATATATATATATGTATATATATATGTGTATATATACACATGTATGTATGTACTTACATATAACTTATTCACTTACTTCCGTTCAATACGATATGAAAATGGAAACAACGTTTATGCGTACGTATGACCTACCGTCTCCATAAATGGTGTTTTCCATTTCATATATCTATATATTATACATATTTATATTCTAAATATATATTATATATAAATCATGTTTTATATTCTGGAATTATTTAAAGCATGATCTAAATCATATGATCATGAAGAAAAAGTTAAAATATGTACGATAAAGAAAGTGATTATTACCTGAAATGTTAATTTAACATGAAATCATTATTAAATGCGTAGTATAAAGTCATAAAGGAATCATATATGATATAATAAATATGAATATGGTTCTGTTATAATTTAATAACATTCTATGGTCATTATAAAGGAAGTTAAACGTTCCCTCGACCAATGGAAAGGGCAAGGTAAGGGTTAATTACTCAATCTCATTTTTATCCGAGATTGGTTATGTGTAAGTATTTTCTAGGATATATTTATTATTTTTGTCAATGTTTCATTAAATAATTTTATTAGTTATTATTTTAATGGAATCTTTAACTGAACCATCATTTTAAATGTTTTAAATATTTATTCTTCTAAATCTTTCTTATTAATGTCCATATTTTCAAAATGGTTTTATGGATTTATTTATACGGACATGACTGTTTTAAAATGTTAATTCCATTCAAAAGTTTCAATGTGGTATGGGAAAATTTTATTCAAAAATCTCTTTTAAATGAATTCATTTATAAATTTGTTACTTTTAAATGATTTCACAAATAAGGATATTTATCTCAAAAAGTTTTACTGATCTTTTTCAACTAAGTCAACATCTTGTTCTGGATATTATTCTTGATTAAGGTTGATTTATTATAAGACAATATTACATATTGTATTGAATGAGTTATGATATGTTTGAATATGGATGTTCTATTTTTATACAATTCATGGTTTATGGTTAAAGTATTTACATTTCGTATGCTAGTTTTAATATGAATGTTTATGTTATCTTTCAAAATTTTCATATAAGGAATGCAGTGGACTAAGTAAGTGACGAGTGGAGCTCGATATAGATTTTCGATGTATCGGTAGGTCTCATGAGACAAATTAGTTTCTTAGAATAAGGCATTGAAAAAAAAATTTATTTGTAGTCTTGGCATGAGGCCTTGAATATGTGGTAATGATGTCCGGTGTTAGGAATTCCCTCATTATGAAATTAATTATTACATGTGATTATTCGACTAGTAGAATATCCATGTTCATTTTATTGTGTAATGATTGATTTATTTTTTCTATATTATGTTCATGTTTATGTTTAAAAGTATAATGTTTATATTACACATCTTACCTTAAAGTTTATAGCTTTTTCCAAACTATTTACCCTTACTGAGCATCTAATCTCACCCCTTTCTTATGTTTTGTTTTCCTAGGATTCCAAAAAGTGTATTATGTTTGATATGAAGGGTTAATATAGAGGAATAATGGAATTATCAATGGATTATTTATGTTTTTTTTATATTTGAATTTGTAATGTAACATTCTTGTATGTAATCTATTTTCCAATACAACTAAACTGATCGGTCCTCCGGGACATGATTTCTTTTAATCATGGAAATGTATTAAAATAATGCGCTGGCTCCGAGATTCTAGGGTTGGGGAATTATAGTTGATATCAAAGGGTGTTTAGTAGAAACCCTGGAGATTGGATTTAAAGAAACTATTATTAGATAAAATTAACATAAGATATACTTTGATGATTATAATAGAAGAACTTTCTATAATTTTGGTAATATAGAGATTTTGTGAGTTTTCCAAGAAATACATCCCTGTCTAGATACTGTTAGATAGAGGCAGATCTGGCACAAATATACCTGGGAGTGAAAACTCTGATAAAGAGTTTTAGGTTGGTCCCAGGGATCCTGTCACACAACAACGGACCTTGCTGTACTCTTGGTTACGACACTCTCAGGGGATATGCTTTGAATAATTCAGATTTTCTTTACAAGCCATTATGAAGTATTTAGGAGTAAATACCTTCTCAAAGGAAACATTTTTTTTATGATTATATATTATATTCATAATATTTTCAAATTACATTAGGTATTTTACAAGTTTTGAATTATGCATTGCGATTCAAAACCAACCTAGTGTATTCCATTGTTTATAAATGGATCCTAGTAGAAAGAATGAGAACTCTAGAAATATGCATGATCCAAATAGTGAGAAGGATCATATATTTATTGTTATTAAGCCAATAATTTTAAGTAAAATAGATTCCCACATATTCTCATTATATGAAGAAATAATATCATGTGTTAATAAGACAAGTAAATAATTCTCTGAGTCCTATGGCTCTGAAGGGAAGCAAGAGAAGAAAAGGATGGTAGAGAGAAAGATGGATAAAGGGAAGAGGGGAAAAAAGGATTTTATCATATGTGATAACTATGGAAAGAATAAACTTGGTAAATTCTTGAAGGGAATGATAGTTTTTTATAAGGGTTGAGAAAAAGGACACCATGTATGTGATTGCAAGGGTAAGAAAAAGGCTTTAAATATACAATGTTTCATCTGCAAGGAGTTGGGAAACTATGAGAATTAATGTCCAAATCATCAGAGTATGACCTAAATATTTCTATTAGATAATAATCAAGTTAAGATACTACCATAGATGAAGAGGAATGAATAGTGTTTTAATGTTTTTATTAAATAAGAATTTCACTTGAGTGTTGTATCAATAATGTACTAGTTATATGAATTATGGAAACAAATAAGGATTGTACTGCAGTACTATTTCACTGAGGATTTGAGATTATATGGTTCTAAGGAAAGTGACTCAATAAAAAGTTTATATTTCTGAAAAATACATGGTTGAAGGAAAGATAAACCTTAATATGGTTCTGATACTGACTTAGTTATTTTGGAATAAGATATGATTGATTTGGATAAATTATATTCGATATTCTTGACTACTTTGAAACTAATTAATTGTTTGTTTTTTCCATTATTGTGGGAGTTTACAACATTTTTTTATATAAGGAGTATGTCCAATATTCTATAAGTAATAAGGGTGAATGAATGTAATCAATAATGTTTTATGATATTTCAGGGTGTTACCGTGTTTTAAAAGAATACAAGATGAAGGTATTCACATGTTATTACATGAAAAAAATATTTTCACTGTGTTTACCATCCTTACAAATTTTGGACTGTGAGTTTTGGATAGAAGTATTTTGGATAAGTCTAATGGTTAGAATGGATTAATTTTGACATTGGATACGATTTTTATGGTTAAAGCATTTTTTAAGATTATTTTTTGATTGTTATAAAAAGGACAACCTAGAGGTCGGGTGATAACCTGTCACATTCGGCAAGGCAGCGAGAGTTGAACCTACAACCGAAGGGTGACAAGGGTGCATCACCTACCACTAGACTACGTGATGTACTAGTTTGTATAATTTAGTTTATTTAAAATTTAATGAAATATGAATTATAAATTCATTTTTTGGAAGCCTATACGATTAGGATAAATATAATATTTTTGAGTTCTATTATCATTTGGAGTGAAAGATGAGTTTGTGGTAGAAATTAGTTAACAGACAGAACTATACTGTTCAAGTATTTTTTTTCACTTATTGTATGTATAAATTAATTCTTAACCTTTAGGGAAAGGTTATTACAACGAAAAATGTGTTACCGAAATACCCTATGTTTTGTTGAACAGATGATATTTTAAATCATTAAATGTTTATGGCTTTGAGGCCCTCAATTTTCCATTCACTTCTTTGTGATTGATGAACTCAATCACTCCCTATAAATATTGATGTTTTCCTCCAACTATAATTGGCACCAATGATCTCCTATTAGAAATCCTAATTTGGTGGTGATTTTTTCATTTCCCTTTCCCTCTTCTTAAGACTAAATTTTATTAACCCTATTTTCGATGTGAGTTTTCCTCAATGGTATTTTATATTTTTTTAACCTTTTATTTTATAATAACAATTTCAAATTGTGAGGATGCAACTTATTAAATGAGGGAATAATTTAATACCCCAAGCTTCTATAGTGCATTTCTCTTTGAATAATAAAATAGCGTGCGATGTACGCAACACCGACTTCAAGCACACCACGAACTATGAAACAAGCTGTTTAAAAATAGGTTATGAATATTAATAACCAAATTTCTAATTATATATATTTCCCATATAATTTTAACATTCATCGTTTTTGTTTCTTAGACATTATATAAGGACAAATTCAATTTTTAGATAAAAGAAGTATTTGTAAAAAATGAAGATTTTCCGCCTTTTAGGGGAGAACACTTTTTAAATACAATACTTGACACTTTTATATATTCAATTTTATGAAATTAAATTCTTCTTTAGAATCAGGACATAAAAATTTAGTTTGGATAAATATTTAGTGTTATTCTGATAACTTTCATATTTTGATTAATAGTGAAAGATACTAAATTTTAATTGAAAACAACTCTTTAATTCAAATAATTTATAGTGGTAAATTATAAATTTGAATGGTTTTGAAGTATAATTAGATTTTATTTTTATCATTTAATAAAATTTAGGACATTATAATTAATTTCACATTTAAATTTGACAAAAACACATGTCAATATTTTGATAGTTTTTTACTTTTGAAAAACCCTCTTTTTGGTTTTGACAACGGGGATTAATTTTAAATTAATTAATGAAACTTCTATGTTTTAAATTTGGTAAAATATAATTCATTTTTGAATTCATAATATCAAAATTATCTTAGGGTGAATTTTTGGTATTTTTCAGAAAACATTCAATTTCTGATGAATTGTGTAAAACACTGCGTTATTGTTTAAAACCGACTTTTTATTTAAATAATTATCTATTTTATTTTAATTTATTTTTTATAAAAATAGATATAAATACCTATATAAGTTCAATTCAATTAATTTGAGTCATTTTATAACTAAATTAGATGTATAAAATTTTATTAAACTTTTCAACATCTTTTATCCACCTTCTAGGCACATTTGCAAAATTACGTAAAATGTAATTTTACCGCTTATGTGAATTGAATTTAAAAAATCCTAGAGACTTGGATGACATGATTAAGTAATTATGGTTCAATGAGATGAAAATATTGTTTTTTGTGAATAGTAATTTTGACTTTTATTTATCACAATTAAAAGTAAATTGGGCAATTAATGGTAAATATGATATTATAATTATTTTAATACATGTACTAATTCTATTGGATAAGTTTATTTTGACCAAAAACAACCTTAGGAATTAAATATGATCCTTTTTGTCCACTTGGATTAGATTAGGACATTTATTATTATTTTATTTAAAGAAGAGTTTAAAGTGTTAAATTAGAAGTTTAATAAATAAAATATTTTTAATATAGGGTTATACATAAGATAAATTCGACTATAAATATTCATTATAAAGATAATAATTTTTCCTACATAATGGTATTAGATATATAATTTTTATATATTAAATAATTAAATTTATTTATGTCACAATGATTATGCTGTAATTACTTTATCAATGAAGGATTAAAATAATTGATATTATAAATATAAAAATAAATGTAAACTGAGGCTTTTGATGCCATAAAAAAATTATCTACGTTAATATGACATGTTAGGGTTTATTAAATAAATTTATTTTATGTCATAAAGTTTTTATTATTTTAACAAAAACAAAATACCAAACAGTTTCAAAATTGACATAAATGAGTTTTTTTTAAAATATTATATTATTTATTGATATAATATTTTAAAAAATATATGTTTCATCCAAAAGACTTAGATAAGGTTAGATATGTCAATAATGAACCACTTGGGTTTCACTTGGTTTTTTATAGTAAGTTTATTTACTATTTATTAAAATAATACAAGAGGACATGGTAAAAGTTAAAAGAATTTAACTAAGAGTTAAATATAAAAGATAGGGTTAATATGCTGACCTAAACTGGTCCAAAACCTACTGGTTGATAGGATTTAGACCCATACCCACCTTATCTTAAAAATAAATCAATTTGGAGCCATTAAAAACCGAAAATTATTTTATAATAAATTAATATTTCAAACATTTCCTAAAGTGACCCTCACCTCTCTTATAAAAGGGTACTTCCCCTTTTCTCAAAATCACTTCTCCAAATTCATTTAGATCAGCCAAACCATGCCCAAATATCCTCCCAACTACCATAAATTCAACCTATATGTCTTCCATTGATCATAAATCCAGCCTAAGTAGCCCTTTTTTTCAAATAAAAAGGAAACACCCAAAGAAGAGGTAATTATTTTATCACCTCTTTTAAAGTTCTTTTCTTTTTCACCTTTTTCTTTCTTTGTTATTTCCACACCAAAATAAAAACTCTAGTACCTTCAACATGCTGTGATTTTATTATAAATATGGTACAACAATAATCATTATTCTATCCATCCTATGAATTATAATTTCCCCATACGTGCGTACGTACGACTTACCATCTCCATGCCGTGGTGTAATTTGTTATTTCACATTGTGTTATATGGATGGATATAATTATGTGTAATATGTATATAAATAATGAAAATAACATTATAATTTCTCTTTAAAATTAATATATCATCGAATTACACACATTTTAATCATTAAGGAAATGATATCACCACTTGTGTTTATGTACGACTTACTGTCTCCACGACGCAATGAGATTCATTTCCACATTCAACACTCAACGATGATTATAAAAATATATATTATTAATAAGTATATAATATATGACACAATAATTCTTCTAGATATATGTATTTATATATATGTCTATGTATGTATGTACTTACATATATATTATTCACTTACTTCCTTTCAGTACGATATGAAAACGGAAACAACATTTATGCGTACGTACGACCTACCATCTCCATAAATAGTGTTTTACATTTCATATATCTATCTATTAAACATATTTATATTCTAAATAAATATTATATATAAATCATTTTTTATATTCTGTAAGTATTTAAATCATGATATAAATGATACGATCAATAATAAAAAGCTAAAACACGTACGATAAAGAAATCAATTATTACCTGAAATGTTAATTTAACATGGAAATCATTATTAAATGGGCAGTATAAAGTCATAAATGAATCATTTATGATATAATAAATATGAATGTGGTTTTGGAATAATTTAATAACATAATATGGTCATTATATAGGAGGTTAAACGTACCATCGACCAAAGGAAAGTGCAAGGTAAGGGTTAATTCCTCTATCACATTATTATCTGAGATTGTTTATGTGTAAATATTTTCTGGGACATATTTATTATTCATGTCCATGTTTTATAACATAATTTTCAAAATTATTCTTTTAAGGGACTCTTTAACTAAAACACTATTTTAAATGTTTTAAATATTTATTCTTCTAAATCTTTCTCAATAATGTTCATGTTTTCAAAATGGTTTTAAGGATTTTTTATAAGGATATGATTGTTTTAAATTGTTAATTCCTTTCAAAAGTTTCTAAGTGGAATGGGAAACTTTGATTAAAAAGTATATTTTAAATTAATTCCTTTATAAATGTGTTACTTTTAAATTATTTTACAAAAATGGTTATTTCTCTCAAAAAGTTTTACTAATCTTTTTCGACTATGTCAACATCCATTACTGCATATTATTCTTAATTGGGGTTGATTTATTACAATGAATTATTCCATATTGTATTGAATGAGTTATGATATTTTTGACTGTGGGTGTACTATTTTTATACCATTCATGGTTTATGGTTAAAGTATTGACATTTTTTATGCTAGTTTTAATACGAATGTTTATGTTATGTTTCAATATTTTCATATAATGAATGTAGTGGACTAAGTAAGTGATGGGTGGAGCCCTCTATAGCTTCTCAGTGCATCAGTAGGTCTCATGAGACGAATTAGTGTCTTGGTACAAGGCCTCGACAAAAATTTCTTTATAGTCTTGGAACGAGGCCTTGACTATTTGGTAATGATGTATGGCGTTAGGCATTCCCCCATTATGAAATTAATTATTACATGTGATAATTCAACTAGTAGAATATACATGTGAATGTTTATATGGTAATGTTTGATTTATTTTCTCCATATTGTGTTCAAGTTTATTTAAAAAAGGCTTTTATTTTTATTTACACATCTTTCCTTAAAAGTTTATAGCTTTTGCTAAATTATTTACCCTTACTGAGCATCTGAGCTTAACCCTTTCTTATGTTTTGTTTTCCCAAGATTCCAAGAAGTGTATTATGTTTGATATATAGGGTTAAGCTTGGGGAATAATGGAGTTCTCAATAGATTATTTATGTTGTGGTTTATGTTTGAATTTGTAATGTAACTTTCTTGTATGTAATCTATTTTCCAAGACTACTAAACTGATCAGTCCTTCAGGACTTGATTTCCTGTAATCATGCCAATTTATTAAAATAATGCACCATATCTAGGATTCTAGGGTCAGGTAATTAGAGTCAGTATCAAAGGAAGTTTAGTACAAACCTTGGAAACTAGATTTAGAAAATATCTGATTAGAGAACATTACCCTAAGATATAATTTGAGGATTAGTATTGAAGAAATTCCATGAATTTTGAAAATATAGAGATTTTGTGAGTTTTCCAAGCAATACATCCCTGTCTGGATACCAGTAGGTAGAGGCGGATCTGGCATAGATGTACCTAGGAGTGAAAACTCTAACAAGGAGTTTTGGGTTTGACCTGGGGTATCCAAGAACATGACAACGAGCCTTGTAACACTCTTGGTTATGACACTCCAAGGGGATATGCTTAGGATAATTCACATTTTCTTTAAAATACATTATGAAGGATTTAAAAGTAAATACTTCCACAAAGAAAACAATTTTTTATGACTATAGATTATATGAATAATCTTTTAAATTTATGTTAGGTATTTTAAGAGTCTATAATTTTGCATTGCGATTCATAAACTAACGTACTGTATGCCATTGTTTAGAAATGATGCCCAGTAGAAGGAATGAGAACTCCAAAAATATGCATGATCCAAAATGTAAGAAGGATCATATATTTCATTGTATTAATCCAAAATTTAGAAGGGAAATATTCTCCTACATATTCTCATCATATAAAGAAATAATATCATGTGTTAATAAGATAAGTAAAAATTTTCTGAGTCCTATGGATTTGAAGGGAAGAAAGAGAAGAAAAGGATGGTGGAGAGAAAGATGGATAAATGGAATAGGGGAAAGAAGTATTTTCCCATCTATGATAACTGTGGAAATAATCACCATGGTAAATTATTTAAGGGAATGTGAGATTGTTATACATTTGGAGAAAAAGGACAATAATTACGTGATTGAAAGGGTAAGAAAAATGTTTTAAATGTACAATGTTTCATCTACAAGGAGTTGGGACACTACGTGAATCAATGTACAAATCATCAGAGTATTCTCCATATGATGCTATTAGATAATAATCATGTTATGATACTACCACAGATGAAGAGGAATGACTAGTGTTCTTATGTTTTTATTAAACAATTATTTCATTTGAGTGTTGTATCAACGATGTACTAGTTATATGAATTATGGAAATAAATAAGGATTGTATAGTAGTACTATTTCATTGAGGATTTGAGATTTTATGGTTCTAAGGAAAGTGACCCAATAACAGGTTAATTTTTTTTGAAAAATACATGGTTGAAGGAAATATAAACAATAATATGGTTCTGATATTGAGGTAGTGATTTTGGAATAATATATGATTGATTTGGATAAATTATATTCGATATTCTTGACTACTTTGAAACTAATTAATTGTTTGTTTATTCTATTATTGTTGGAGTTTACAAAATTTTTGACTATAAAGAGTATATATAAAATTCTATAATAAATAAGAGAGAATGAATGTAATCAATAAGGTTTTATGGTAATTTAGGGCATTACCCTATTTTAAAAGAATACAAGATGAAGGTATTCACATGTTATTACGTGGAAACAAAGATTTTCATTGTGTTTACCATCCTTATAAATTTTGGACTATGAGTTTGGAAAGAATTATTTTGGATTAGTCTAATGGTTATAATGGATTATGTTTGACATTGGATACTATTTTTAAGGTTAAATCATTTCTTAAGATTATTTTTGTATTGTTATAAAAAAGACAACCCGAAGGTCGGGTGACAACCCGTCTCGTTTGGCAAGGCCGTGATACTTTAACCCGTAACAGAAGGGTAACAAGGGTGAATCACCTACCACCGGCCTACGTGATTTCCTAGTTTTTATAATGTAGTTTTTTAAATGTTATGATATATGAATTATAAATTCATTTTTTTGGAACCTTATACAATTAGGATAAATAGAATATTTCAGAGTTCTATTATCTTTTGGAGTGAAAGATGATTTTATGGTAGAAATTAGTTAACAAATGGAACTCTACTTGTTAAGTATTATTTTTTTACTTATTATATGAAGAAATTAATTTATAACCTTTATGGAAATAATATTAAAACAAAAAATGTGTTACCCTAATACCATATGTTTTGTTGAACTGATGATATTTTAAATCATCATAGATTTATGGCTCTAAGGCCATCAATTTTCCATTCACTTGTTTGTGATTGATAACCTCAATAACTCATTATAAATATTTATCTTTTCCCTGTAACTATAATTTCCACCAATGATCTTCTATTTTAAATCCTAATTTGGTGGTAACTTTTTCATTTCCATTTCCCTTTTCTTAAGACTAAATTTTATTAACCCTATTTCCGATGTGAGTTTTCCACAAAGGTATTTTCTATTTTATAACCCTTTATTTTCAAAGAACAATTTCAAATTGTGAGGACACAATTTTTTGAAGGAGGGAAGAATTTAACACCCAATGCTTCCACGTTACGTTTCTCTTTGAATAATACAATATCTTGCGATGTACGCAACACCGAGTTCAAGCGCCCCACAACCTATAAAACTAGCTATTTAAAATGCGGTTATGAATAGTAATAACAAAAATTTTAATTTTATATATATCCCATAAAATTTTAACATTCATCTTTTGTGTTTATTAGACATTATATAAGGACCAATTCAATTTTTCAAATAAAAGGAGTATTTTTCAAAAATATAGTTTTTCCTCCTTGTAATGGAGAACCCTTTTTAAATACAATATTTGACACTTTTATATATTCAATTTGATGAAATTAAATTCTTCTTTAGAATCAGGACATAAAAGTTTAGTTTGGATAAATTTTTAGGGTTTTTCTGATAACTTTTATATTTTGATCAATAGTGAAAGATACTAAATTTTAATTTAAAACATATATTTTAATGAAAAATAATTTATAGTGTTAAATTATACATTTTAATGATTTTAAGTGTAATTAGATTATATTTTTATCATTTAATACAATGTAGGTCATTATAAGTAATTTCAAATTTAAATTTTAAATAAACACATATCAATCTTTTGATAGTTTTTACTTTTTAAAACCCACTTTTTGGTTTTGCAAACAGGGATTAATTTTCAATTAATTAATGAAACTTGTATGTTTTGAATTTGGTAAAATTGAATTCATTTTTGAATTCGGAATATAAAAATTATCTTAGGGTGAAGTTTTGGTATTTTTCTGAAAACATTCAATTTTTGATGAATAGTGCAAAACTCGGCGTTATTGTTTAAAATCGACTTTTTATTTAAATAATTATTTATTATATTTAAATTTATTTTAATTAAAAAAATATATATAATACCTATATAAGTTCAATGTAATATATTGGAGTCATATTATAACAAAATTAGATGTATAAAATTTTATTGAATTTTTAACGTCTTTTACCCACCTTCTAGGCACATTTTCTAATTTACCTAAAACATAATTTTAACACTTCTGTGAATTGAATTTCAAAAATTTTAAAGACACAGTTGAAATCATAAAGTAAAATTTGTTTTAACAAGATGAAAATATTTTTTTGGTCAATAGCAACTTTTGACTTTTATTTACCACGGTAAAAAGTAAATAGGGTAATTAAATGTAAAAATGATATTATAATTATCCTAACACATGTAATAATTCTATTGGATAAGTGTATTTAGACCCAAAACAAACTTGTGAATAAAATATGATCATTTTGGTCCACTTGGATTAGATTTGGACATTTATTATTATTTTATTTAAAGAAGAGTAAAAAGTGTAAAAATTCAAAGTTAAATAACTAAACCATTTTTAATATAAGATTATACATATGATAAATTATACCATAAATATTCATTAGGAAGCTATAAATATTTCCTACATAATAATATGTTATTTATAATTTTTATAGATTAAGTAATTAAATTTATTTATGACACAATGAAGATACAATAATTACTTTATCAATAAAGGATTAAAATAATTGATATTTTAAATATAAACATAAATGTAAAATGAGGATTTTTATGCCCTAAACGAATTTTATAGGTTAATATGACATATTAGGGTTGATTAAATAAATTAATTTTTAAGTGATAAAGTTTTTATGACTTTAACAAAAACAAAATACCAAATAGTGTCAAAATTGACATAAATGAGTTTTTAAAATAAATATTATATTATTAATTGATATAATATTTTTAAAAATCTAAGGTTTGCCAAAGGACTTAGATAAGGTTATATATATCAATAATTAACCACTTGGGGTTCTCTTGGATTTTTATAGCAGGTTTATTAACCATTTATTATAATAATACAAGAGGACATGGTAAAAGTTAAACTATTTAACTAAGAGTTAAATCTAAAAGATAGGGTTAATATGGTGACCTAAAATTGTCAAAAAACTATTGGTTTAAGGTATTTAGACTCATCCCCAACTTATCTTCGAAATAAATCAATTTGGAACCATTAGAAACCGATTTTTTTTTAAAATAAAATAATATTTCAAACTTTTCCTAAAGTGACCCTCACCTCTCTTATAAAAGGGTACTTCCACTTCTCTCAAAATAACATCACAAAATCCATTTGGCTCGTCCAAACCCTTCCCAAATCTCTTCCCAACTTCCCTCAATTCAAACTAGAGGCCTTATATTTATTATAAAGCCAACATAAGTAGCCCTTTTGTTCAAATCAAAAGGAAACACACAAAAAAGAGGTAATTATTTTATCACATCTTTCAAAGTTCTTTTATAATTCCACATTCTCTTTATTTGTTATTTCCATACCAAAATAATAAATCCATCACCTTATACATACTGTGATGTTATTATAAAAATCTTACAACCATACTCATTATTCTATCCATCCTATGAAGGATAATGTCACCATGTGTGCGTACGTACGACTTATCATCTCCACACCCTGGTGTAATTTGTTATTCAACACTATGTTATATGGATGGATATAATGATGTGTAATATGAATATAAATAATGAAAATAAAATTATAATTTCTCTATAAAATTAATATACCATCCAATTCCACACCTTTGAATCAATACAGAAATGATATTGCCGCTCATGTGTACGTACGACTTACCGTCTCCATGATGCGATGCGATTCATTTCCACATTCACCATTCAACGATGATTATAAAAATATATATTATAAATAATTATATAATATATTACATAATAATTATACTATATATATATACATATATGTATGTATGTATTTCTGTATGTATGTGGTTACATATATCTTATTCACTTACTTCCGTTCAATACGATATGAAAACAGAAACAAAGTTTATGCGTACGTACGACCTACCATCTCCATCAATGGTGTTTTCCATTTCATATATCTATATATTATACATATTTATATTCTAAATATATATTATATATAAATCATGTTTTATATTCTGGAAGTATTTAAATCATGATCTAAATGATACAATCAAGAATAAAAAGTTGAAACACGTACGATAAAGAAAATGATTATTACCCAAAATGTTAATTTAACATGGAAATAATTATTATATGGGTAGTATAAAGTCATAAATGAATCATGTATGATATAATAAATATTAATATGGGTTTTTTATAATTTAATAACACACTATGGTCATTATACAAAAGGTTAAATGTACCCTCGACCAAAGTAATGTGCAAGGTAAGGGTTAATTCCTCAATCTCATTATTATCCGAGATTGTTTATGTGTAAGTATTTTCTAGGAAATATTTATTATCCATGTCCATGTTTCATAAAAGAATTTACAAAATTATTCTTTTGAGGTAATATTTAACTAAAACATCATTTTAATTGTTTCAAATATTTATTCTTCTAAATATTTCTCATTAATGTCCATGTTTTCAAAATGGTTTTAAGGATTTATTTATTTGGAAATGATTGTTTCAAAATGTTAATTCCTTTTGGAATGTTTCATAGTGTTATGGGAGACTTTGATTAAAAAATCTATTTTAAATGAATTCCTTTATAAATGTGTTACTTTTAAATGATTTCACAAAAAGGGATATTTCTCCCAAAAATTTTTACAGATCATTTTCAACTATGTCAACATCCTTCACTGGATATTAATATTTATTGAGGTTGATTTATTATATTAAAATAATCCATATTGTATTTAATGTGTTATAATATATTTGATTGTTGATGTGCTATTTTTATACCATTCTTGGTTTATGGTTAAAGTATTGAAATTTTGTACGCTTGTTTTAATACAAATGTTTATGTTATGTGTCAACATTTTCATATCAGGAATGAAGTGGACTATGTAAGTGAGGGGTGGAGCCCACTATAGCTCCTCAATTCATTAGTAGGTCTCATGAGACAAATTAGTGGCTTGGCACAAGGCCTTGAAAAAACTTTTCTTTGTAGTCTTGGCACGAGGCCTTGATTATGTGGTAATGATGTCCGACATTTGGAATTCCCTCATTATAAAATTAATTATTACATGTGATTATTCGACTAGTAGAATATCCATGTGAATGTTCATATGGTAATGTTTGATTTATCTTCCCCATATTATGTTCAAGTTCATGTTTAAAAGGTTGATGTTTTTATACACATCTTTCCTTAAAAGTTTATAGCTTCCGATAAATTATTTACTCTACTAAGCATCTGAGATCACCCCTTTCATAAATTTTATTTTCCTAGGATTCCAAGAAGTGTATTATGTTTGATATGTAGGGTTAATCTAGAGGAATAATCGAATTCTCAATATATTATTTATGTTTTGTTTTACGTTTGAATGTGTAATGTAACGTTTTTGTATGTAATATATTTTCCAATACTACTAAATTGATCGGTCATTTGGGACTAGATTTCATGTAATAATTACAATGTATTAAAATAATGCACTGGCTCTGGGCTTCTGGGGTCGGGGCGTTACAAAACTTACCCGAAGAGACGCATCGTGATTGCAACAAAGATCGTACATTGAAAAAATCGATCTGGGAGGAAAGGTGTCTTCAAAAAAATGTATAGGAGAGGCTCTCGGTCGAGCGTAAAGGAGTCTAGAAAGAAAATATTGAGGAAAACTTCGAAGAACATGTTTTAAAACTCGATATAGGATGTTACATGACATGTAACCCAAGTTTACTAAATGTAACTTCCACATCCCACATACTCTGAAAAACCCATCACCTTCGATTAAAAATACATTATATAAATCATAAACGACATGAAACCAAGACTCACAATGTGTAAACCTTCATAGCATGATCCCTCTCACTAATTGTACCCAAAAACCATTATATGACGTGTAAGCCAGTTACATGATGTGAAAACCCCATTCTTCTTGTATAAAAAACTGGTTAAAGTTGAAAATACAACAAATTTATGACTTCACCATTATAAGAATCCTCCCAATTCTTTCTCTGCATTATACTGACAATGAAAAAGGGGATAACACAATAAGGTTAAAGGCATACCAGATGGATTAGTAACGGGAAGTTACATGACTTTTATCTGAGGATGGACCCGATATTTTTCCCATCACGTCAGATGGATCCTTTAGAGTTTTATGTCCCGAGGGTCCAGTTTGAGGAATTGAAGAATAAAGGATTTGTGAGACCTAGTGTTTCCCCCTACGAAGCTCTAGTGTTGTTATCTAAGAAGGATGAAGGGTGCTTGAGGTTATATGTGGATTACCAGTTCTTGAACTAGGTGACCATGAAGAATAGGATTACACTACTGACGAGCAATAACATCTTAGATTATTGGAGAGGGGTGTTTTGGTTCTAGAAGATTGAATTCATATTATCCTATCACTATTTATGAATACAGGATAAGGATATTCCAAAGAAAACATTCAGATGTCTCTATGGTCACTATAAGTAGTTGGTGATGTCGTTCGGTATCATGAATTCACAAGAAGTGTTAATGGGACTCATGAACTAGATATTCTCACTCTTATTAGACCGAATAATGTTGGCCTTCATTGAGGAAATAATAGTGCACTTGAAATCAATGGAGGAGCATGTGATACACTTTAGGATGGTCTTGGACACACTCTGATAGAACCATCTTTATAGAAAACTCTTGAAGTTTCAATTTTGGATTTGATAGGTCCACATCCTTGTACACATCATCTCAGAGGCAGGAGTACCATTGGACCTAGTGAAGTTTGAGGTAGTGCTTTCATTAGATCCCCCCAAGAGTCTTAATAAGGTGTGGAGTTTCATTAGGTTGGAAGGGTAATATTAGAGTTTTGTAACTGATATCTCCAAAGTGGAAGCACCCTTTTTATCTTTTACTGAGAAGGGGAATCCTTCCATGTGGATGGAGAGTTTCCAGTAGTGATTTTAGGAGTTGAGGCATTGGTTTATGAGTGATCCTATCTTGATATTTCTATAGGAGGGTGTCGAGTATGTATTTTTATGTGATGCATCTAGGACCGGACTTTGTTGTGTTATGATGTAGAGGCATGCAATTATTTCATGTGGTTCACATTATTTGAGACCACATGAGAATAACTACATGACCCAAGATCTTGAGCTTACAATGGTAGTATGTTCACTGAATATGAGACAACAGTACTTGATGAGGATTCAATTTATCATTTATTATGACTAAAATAGCCTCAAGTATATATTCTCTCATAAGGATCTTAACTTGAGATAGTGGCGATGGATAGAGTTCCTCTAGGACTATCACTACAAGATTTACAATACTACTAGGAAGGGGAACCTAGTGGCAGATGCTCTCAGTAGGAGATCTTGTTCTTAGTTAGTGGATGAGGAATTAGAATATTTAGCCTCATTACAGTTGTCCTGAGTGGACATGGATGTTAATTTATATCAATAGTTAATGGTTGTTAGCTCACTGCTATTACAACATGTCAGGGATGATTAGTGTGGAGATGCCGACTGAGAGACCATAAATACTCAGATATCTACCAAACATACTCTTGATAGATATTATGAATGTGGGGATTATGACATAATTTTAATAGGATGGATGATGGTACCTTTTATGTTGTGGTAGGAGGTGATGCAGGAGTTTCATAAATCCCCTTTAGTTTTACATTCAGGTGAGGAAAACATGCACCAGGACCTCTGAAATCAGTTTTGGCGACCAGGAGGTAATAAGGGAGTTACAAAATTTTTCTCATGATACCTCACTTATCAGCATGTGAAAAGTGATCACCAGTTTCCAATGGGTTCAGCTCAACCCATTTAGGTGAAAATATGGAATTAGGATGGGATATCCATGGACTTCATGATGGGGTTACCACATATGTTGAGGTGAAACAATTCCATCTAGGTGATCATAGACCAACTCACCTAGTTGAACCACTTTATAGCTATTCAAGATTAGAGTTCAGTAGAGGGATTGAGATTCCTATACATACCAAAGATAGTCTGACTCCATGGATTTACCTCGATGATAATTTTAGACCATGATACTTGCTTCATGTCATGATTATGGAGAGGATTGAAGGAGGCCTTTGGGACTCAGTTACCCTTGAGCATAATGTTTCACCCCCAGACTGATTGCTAGATAGATCAGACCATTCAGGCATCGAAGGACATGCTCCAAGATTACGTGTTGGTCTTTGGCCATAGTTGGGAGGATCACCGACCTTTGGTAGAGTTGCTGTATAAAAATGGATACCATTAAACCATTGGTATGGAACCATTATAGGCTTTATATGAGAAACCCTATAGGTCATCACTTTTTAGACTAATCTAGGTGAGTCAACAGTCATGGGCCTGGAGTTAGTGTGATATACTATAGAGAAGTCTTAGATCATCCAAGAGTGGATGAGGACTACATAGAGCCATCAAAAGTCTTATGTATATTGATGATAGAGACCTCTGGAGTTTGAGGAAGGCCACTATGTGTTCCTATGGGTCTCACGTTGATGTGTATTATGGAGATTTTTTCAAGGTGTAAAATTATATTTAAGATTCATTTGTATCTTATATATACTATGGAGAGTTGGCATGGTAGCATATAAATTAGCTCTACTACCACAATTGGACTGGGTACAGATTGTTTTCCATGTGTCACCACTATCAAGGTATGTGCATAACCCCCTGCATGTTATATATTGGGGTGACTAGACATTGAGGTTAGAGATTCCATTGCTAATAACCGGTAGAGGTTGATGATCAAAAGGAGAGGATACTTCATGGGTGATCCATTCCCCAAGTACATGTATGGTGGAAACGAAATGGGAGTGGTAGAACTTGATGCGAGCCCAATACCCCCATCTTTTAATAAGTTTTTTCTCTTTTCTGGATGAAAATCCCTAAGGTTGGTAGAATTTAAATTCTTTTATTTTATGTGTATTATTTTTTGATATTATGTAGATTATTTTCAAGACTAGGAAATGAGACGACATGTGATTCTGAGTCCTAGTGTCTCCGGAATAAATGGTTGATATTTATTAAATATATAAAATAACACCCATACACAGTTATACTAAAAATTTGAAATAACTCCCAAATGGGGGCCCAAATCATAAATTTGAGGGAACTATTTAGTTTAGAACTTAGGTTTTACCTTAGGCGCAACATAACCTTTTTTGGTGCGAGGCATTTTTGAAAAATTATGCACGGGAAAAAATGAATAAAATACGTAAATAAATAAATAATTTTTTTTTTGATGCAATGACCTACTTCCTTCTTGAATGAACGATTATAGATTTTGTCTCAGGGTTGGACTCTAAAACCTAGAGACTTGGAGACTGTTATAGGAGATCATTCTTGGTGAACAAAGATGGATCGAGATCAGATAATGAATCATTGCGACAATTGAGGTTGTGGATCTTATCAATGATGACAACAGAAAACTGTTCTTTGTTAATGATCAATCCAAAATCTAATTAGGATGTTGATTTTTTCTTTCAATCCCATTTCTTAATCCCCGATAAATGAAAATCAATTCAAAGAATAGAATTGATACATGCATCATTAATAGATTCAAATTGATGTAATTATATTTTTGTTCATTTTGTTTCTTCTGTTTATTCCACTTAGATTGTGTTTTTCCATGACAATAGATTGAGTCCAAACAAATAAAGGTCGAGGTTTGTTCTTCTTGTTTATTGGCTTTTGGATTTCTTCTGAAATTCATCAAATTTTCATCATAGGAATTTATTTTGGCCCGTGGTTTGATTAATTCCCAGTATTTTATTGTTGAAAGACCGTTTTTTGGCACAACATATTGATAACATGAGTATGGTTCATGATTGATGGTGTGATCAATGTTAGAAGATGGTGGTGGATGATTGGGGGATGATTAAAAAATAATTTCAGTATTCGTTCAACCTGGTTTCGATGAGGCAGCTATAGATGGTTTGATGTGGAATTTTTTGAGTGAATTTGTAGGGAGAAATAATGATCTCCAGTGACTAGAGGCTTAGAAGACCCGTGATCTATAGGTTCGGGAAAGGGAGGAAACTCCGGTGATGTGTAAGATGTTGTGGAAGGGGATTTGATGGATCTAGAAAATCCTGCTCCACACGGTGTGTATTTCAGGATTATACACTGTGTGGCCCCCCCTGAATTTAGTGTTAATGTTTCAGATACAGTTAAATATCACATTCCATATAACATTGTCACACACCATGTGACCCTTTCGTGATGGCTCGAAGAGTAATTTGGAAAGTAAACTTGCATGATTAGAAGTACATGGACAGTGGCATGTCATGCACTTGGACATGGACACAACTAGGTGCAAAAAGTTTGGTACATGGGCACAAATAGAGATACATAGACATATTAAGATGACACGAGCAGGTTCCAGGGTACCTCTTCACACCATTTTCCACACTCACATTCCATGCATGTTGAGGTTTAAATGCTATGTGAGGATTTTCCACATGGTCCAACTTGGGGATAGCTGGACACATCATATACCCCTTGTACACACTGGGTACCCCATTTATGGGATTTTTTTATCATTTTGTTTTTTATTCTAGACTAGTCTTGGTTGAGTGTTCTCCCTTAGTTCATTCCCTTGAGGGTATAGTGTGATATTACATCCACATCATAGGATTGTGATCCCCTCTAGAAGACGAGTCTTAGATAGAGTTTGTGGTGTCCCTCTGAGAGACTAAAGAGTGATCCTATACCATCTTTATTCTCTAGGTGGGGTTTGTGGAATTGACATGACATCCTTGTCTAGGTAATTGATACTCCATCTAGAAGGTTGTATCAGTAGGATTTGTGGGGTCATTGTTAGATGATCCCCTATGTAGTGGGTTTATCTAGATTGTGTATGGGGTGTCCCAGAGTGGTTCTAGGTGTGACCCACTATCTGAGTATCAAGGTCTTCTGAGGCTAGTGTGATTTCTTGGATAGAGCCTAGTTATCTTGACCTCTTTATTGAGTTTCTCTGGTGATTTGATGGTTCATGGAGTGTATTCTCTCAAAATGAGCAATGCTTTGAGTAGAATCTTGTTTCTAGAAGTTTTTTATGATCTCTTGGTGGCACAATGTACTTCTTAAGTATATCTGGGTGTTTTCTATTATACATTAATTATTATTTCTTATATTGAGTTAACTATACTTGGTGCTTCATGTTTAGTGTTTTTGAGGTATCCAACTGAGTATTGTTATACTCACCCCTGTATGGGCTCTATCCACACATTTCATTTGTTATATAGATGAAAAACCTTTTGATAGTGTCCCAAGAGGATGTAGAACAAGTGGAGCGTAGGTTGATCTAGATAGACTGAGGTGTTTTTTTGGTAGTTTTCATTTGATCATATTCCTCACCCTTAGATAAGGTTGGACTCTTTACATGTTTAGGTTGGGATTGTATTTGGATCCTTTTTTTATTTCAATACTTTATTGTTATAATATGGTTGTTGGATTATAGAAGTATATATGCATTTATTTTTGTTTTTTTACATTTAAGAATTGTGTGGGCTTCGAGATGTGTGTGTACATGTAATTTAGGATAATGCCTCATATTTGTGGGATATTCCTACTCAACATTATTTTTCAGCCCTCGGCCTATTGGAGGCGGGCTTGGGGTAGTCATGGGTCAAACCCCAGTGGGTTGGGTTGTGGGAGTTGTAGTGGTGCTACATATTTCGAGACACACCATAGTGTAAAACATTTCACTGTTGAGAACCCAATCGAGGGGGGTTATGCTGTATCCATCACCATGGTGGACAGTTTGAGGAGGCTGCATTGTGGTGAATTTGACCATGTTGTAGGGCATCTTCCATATTGGTTTTAGAAAACTAGTGCATCTATATCTACAATGTGGGTCTTCAAGATTTAAACCTCTTAAATAAGCTATTTCTTCCTTGATTCATGAAATTAATTTTGGAATTTATATGGGCCTTTATTTCAGTTTTATTAGGTATTAACAAGGGTTTTTTCACACAGAATGAACCCCTGTAATTACATTATCTTATCCTCCATTGTTTGGCATAATTATAGAGTTTATAATCACTATAGAGATGACTTCACACCACAGCACTTGACCTATTCCATAGGGGTTAGGTTTTGAGTGTAGTTCTAGGTATTAGTTCTCCTTATTACACTATGGAGGTTGAATTCTTGGTTTTTATACACCGTAGTGCCTCACTCTTCCCCATAGTGGTTTGTTCCCATACTATAGATATTCACCTTAGATTATGGTGGTTCCTCCGAGCGGATCTCTACACTATGGAGACCATACCTACACCATGGTACTTTTCTTCCAGTGAACCCCTGAACCATAGTGTACCATACCATTTTGTGGTGTTTGTTTCTAGCACACCTCCATGCCACAACACCATTCTTATTCTATAGGGCTTACTAAATTTCCATAGTTCCTTTTCCTCCTTCTAAATTAACTTGATGATTCTCCCTATGATTGACCTTGGGTGTCTTTGGAATGAGATCATGTTATGATAATTTTGGGAATATAGTCTGGGTGATAAAACCATTAACGAGTCTTGAAATCAATGTTGATAACTTGAGTTTGAATGCCCTGAAATTTTATGCATGTATTATAAGGGTTATTGACATGATTTTTGGTGTGTGTGTGTAGTCCTGAGAAACCTATGTCTGATACTTTATCACACAAGGTACGTTTGTGTGTACACTTGACATGTTCTTGTGTTTATTTTTTATATATTGTGATGATTATTATTATATTTTTTAATATGCGATGTTTGATATTTCATTTTAATCTTGTATCGAATGTGATTTTATTCTATTTTCTATAAATGAGAAAATTAGTTTGGCCTATTTTTTCAGAATGTGAGACGTGACACATACTTACGGATATAAACTCAAGAGGGATGTGCTAGACCTTAGGTTGACATGTACTTAGACTTTTCCAATCAGTGATATGTGTCACATGCTTATGGATATCAATTCAAGAGTGATGTTATAGACTTTGGTTGGCATGTGATATTTGAATCCGGCTTGGGGATATCCATATGATAGGTACGTGATAAACATTGGGTTGGAACATATTTGGGATATCCTATCTAGTAGAATGTATCACATTCTTTGGGATATCCCTCAAGGAGGATATGTCAGGCTAGATTCTGATATTCTATGGTCCTGGTGCCAAAGTAGGTATGTTTCTCCTAGTATAGTGTTGAAGTTGGTAGAGAGGATTTCCAAGGAACTGATATGTATTTTATTTATTTATTTTTCATATTATTGTTTATATATGTACCTTGTTTATGATTAGGTATTTCACATGTATATTTTAGGAATTAATATTAAGGTTCATTGGTATTGTCCTACCAAGTCTGGTACTCACATCGTACTCACACATTTTAGTGTGATTATAGATTTCATTATGAGGGATATGGTGAAGGGAAAGGTCCCTATGGTAGAAGGTTAAGAAATATAAGTAGGATTATTCTGACATTACTAGATAGAGATTAAGTGGGACTTCAGTTGTATTTATTTAATGGATTTACCTCATACCTTGGATCCAAGTTTAGTTTTTTATTTATTGTAAGACATGCATTCCATCTTTTAGTTAATATGTGTCACATTTATTATTTATTATATTGTTGGTAGAAGTATTTTTTATTTTTATATGATACTGATTTTACATTCTTCCCACTAATGGGCTTAGTCCATAAATGCTTTTTGGTAGCCTCTTGCATATGGGGAGGTGCACATGAGGTCATGTGGAACTTCGGCTTAGAAACAGTGGTTCAAGTTGGGATGTTACAAAATGGTATTAGAGAACCATGATTCTATAACTTTTATTTTATATTTTTCTTGATTTGGGATAGGATAGAAAGGAGTTAGGATGGATGGGACTCGGGTAGGGGAAAAATGTTGGTGTCTGATTAGCACTTCATAATGGACCTCTCAGTTTCCATAAAGTGGTTATTTTATACTGTTTTATGTTACCATCAATTAAATTCACCTTGGGTGTTGTACATGGGGTTGATAAATGATTGATTATTATATGATTCAAGGAATCCATTTTTGAAATTAATAGGGGACTTCATTTCCATTTTTAGGAGGTATTAAAAAGGGTTTTCAATATAAAATGAACCCCTAAAAGTACCCTATCTTCTCCCCCTTTATTGAACATTGTGCTAGAGTTCAGAATCACAATAAAGACAACTCCATGTTATAGAAATATCCCTATTCCACAAAAGTTTGATTTTTAGTATAGTTATATGCAAAAATTATCTCTCTTTCATTATGGAGGTTGATTTCCAAATTCATTCTACACCGTTGTTCCACGATCTTCCCTATAGTGGTTTATTCCCAAGTCACTACTATTCACCCTACACTGTGGTGTATACTCTTGGTACACCTCTACCCCGTGGTGACCAGACTTACACCATGGTTATTTTCTTCTAGTACACCCCCATGCTGTAGTGTATCATTCTATGTTATGGTGTCTATTTCTAGTAAACCTCTACAATTAATTACCTTTATTGTACAATATATCATCCTAAATTTCTATAGATCCTTATTCTTCCTTATAAAAGAGTTTGGAGATACTTTAATTAATTGACCTCATGGTTCCTTTTCATGTGATCATATTTCAATTACTTTGCAAACATGGTGCATATGAAAACACAGTCGATGAGACTTTACATTGACATTCATTACACGATGTAGTAAGTCCATAAATTTTCTGAATGTATTATATGGGTTACTGAAATGATTATGGGCATATGTGTGTATCCTATAGAAACCATTGTATTATTCTTGATCACATGAGGTGTGTGTGTAGCCCTGAAATATGTTTGTTTTTTTCATATTAATTGTGATGACTATTATTCTTGGTAGTTTTATGTGATGTTTGATTTGTCATTTTCATCCTGCATCATATGTGTTTTTCTCTATTTATTTCAGTTGAGTGAGAAAGTTTGGACTATTTGGTCATCATTTGAGATGTGACACATGCTTGGGGATATCCAATAGGGAGGGATTGGATAGAATTTAGGTTGGAATGTACGTTGAATATTCTAATCTGTAGGACATGTCATGTTCATGGGGATATCCATTCTAGAGGTATGTGCAAGGATTTAGTTATCATTTGAGATTTGACACATGTTTAGGGATATCCACTAAAGTGGGATGTGAAATAATTTGGGTATACATGTACATGAATTACCCCTACAGGAGGAATGTGTCACATGCTTGGGGCTATCCATTGAGGAGGATATATCAGGGTGGTTACCGATATTTTATTGGCATCATACCAAACCGGGTACCATTCTATTGACATAGTACCAAAGCAGGTAGTGTCGGTCCCCAAAGACCCTCCATATGTTTGTTTATTTTTGTGATAATTTTGTTAACATATGTACTTTTTTAGGATAATGACATGAAATTATATATTTTATGCACTCATATTAAGGGTTTTTGGTGGGGGTCTTACTGAGTCTTATAATCACACCCTACCTAGTTATTTTAGTGCACTTATAGATTTCATGACTAGGGATCCAGTAAAAGGAAAGGGTGCTCAGGTTGATAGTTGAGCAAGTGGAGGAGGATACTGATGTTGTTGGATGGAGTTAGAGGAGGATACCATCTACTAAATTTATTTACTACCTTTACCCAATACTTTGAATCCTTGTTTTGATTTTTTTTTATTATAAGACATGTATGTCAAATTTGAGTTTCCACATTTTACTATAATTATTTATTATATTATTTTTATTTATTATTTGTCCTATGAAACTATACTGAGGGTATAGTCTTGCCACTAACAAACATATACCCTCGTTGTTAGTATCTAGCCTCTTTCATACTATTAGGTGCACATGAGGTCATGTGGCACCCCAAATCAGACTTAGTGGTTGGGGTTGGGATGCTACACACATAGTCAATCCTCATGTACATTCATCATATTATGTGAAAAAATTCATCTTTTTTCCCAAAATGACATAAACCCCATTTTTAATGAAAATAAGGAAATAAATGAAAATAAATAATAAATCATGGGTTTTAAATCTAGATACAATTATTGTGGTTTATATCTTTTAATTCCTAATTTTTTGGGTCTTTAAATGAGTCGTGTAATGGGAATTGAATATAATAAAAAGTAAATTTGAATTAAAATTGAATGTTTGACTACATTTTCAAAAATAATTTGAAGAACCGTATTTTTAAATTAATTAAATGATAAATTCATTACTTCATTCATTTTGCTTAATTTTTATTTAGTTTTGATGATCCATATACTTTTTTTTCTAATGTCTTGAAACTATCTATAATCATTGTATATCTACTTATGAGATTCCATCCTACAGAAAACCCCCACTCCTCTATTCCCATTGGAACACCACTTGAAATTATTTCTTGGTATAGGATTCAAATATTATCTTTTAATTTTTTTCAATATTTGATTTAAAATTCTTTTGTTTATTTGGATTAATCGATATAATTAAAATTAATTAATAATACGGAAATTTCATGAGGAATAATTATTTAGTAATCGAGAAATTAATAAAGGATGAAGAAAAGGAAATCACATGATGTTAATAATTAATAATGGTTTATTGTTATTCTAGAAATTATCTAATAGGGAGATAAATAACAATAGTATTTAGTGAATATATTATTCCAAATTCTGGTAAATTTCATGTAGTGGAATATGATTTATATTGTTCTTATTAATTTCAAATAAAGAAAAGTGAAAGATATCACATGCTACTATATTATATATTTATTATTTTATGATTGTGATTATTTTTATAATTTGGGATATTAGATATTTAGAAAAATAGATTATAAATTTTTGTAGATAATAAATATTTCATGATATAAGAATTAAAAAAATGGTTGGGCTCTTGGGATCAAGCGAGTTTTTATATTATTATTGATGTTTCTTGTTGATATTTAATAGATATTTTGCTCTCTTCTTGTTTATGTTTTGTTGTTATTATTTATCATGGGTTAGTTTCTTGAAATGGATAAATAATGTAAATATGATAATATTAAGTAAATAATAGAAGATGAATTCTAATTTACTTATAGTTTTTATGAGAATTGTAAAGTTATGTAAATATTTATTGAAGAATGTTTATATTAATTCATAGCTATTGTTAGCTTCTACTTATAGGTTTCTTGATGTGGAAAACCAATGCATAATAAAAATGTTAATTTAAGAAATAATTAAAACATTATTTTTTAAATACAATTGTTGGGGATGAAAAACCATTATTTTTTTGCAGGATGCTTGACTAACTTGATGTACTGACCATATTTTCCTTTATTTATGTGATTAAAATACAATTATTTACTTTTGTTCATGCTCTAGGATAATTAAAAGCTTGATGTGTTTGTCGATAACCTAATATGATTAGGGATATTAAAAAATAAATGGGATGGATGCCCAAGGAAGCAGTTATAATTGATGTTAATGATGGCGATATAGGTTATGATTTGTGAAATAGTGTGGGAATTACATTAGGGTGGTTAGGAATAGTTCAGAGTAGGGATTACTCATTAACTCATAATATTTGTTAATGATTTTAAATGGTCAGATGGTTGGATATTATCTGATCAGTTTCCAACTACTTGAATCAATTTGGTTCTCTACATATTTATTTTCATTATCATGGTATCTTAGGATAATTTATAGAGTACCCATAATTAATGGAAAATGAATTAATAAATTAATGAGGATGGTTCAAGGTGATCAAATATGATGATGGTGTACATGATAAAATAAATCAAAAAAATGTAGTTCTAATGAAACATGTCCTAGAAGATTAAAGTATAAATCATGGAAATAAAATAAAAATATTAATTATTAATGGCTAATTAATAATTAATATTTAAATTTGATGCTTGTATGCTTGTATAAAATGTAAACTTTATAAGTGGAGGTTGAGTGTCTTGTGTGATGATAACTAGAAATGTGTATAACGATTGGTAGTTTCCCTTAGTGTGGTTTCATGTGGTATATTTTATATTTTATTATTTCATATGCTTCATGATCCACAATGGTTAGGAAAATGACATTCAAATGTTTTGGGGGGTATTTTTTAAAATATACAGAATGGAAAGGGAATGAATGGATGACTTCCCTCTCTCCCCATGTCTCCTTTTGGATGTAGTTATGTGTAGGAATATCCTAAGCTATAATGGATTACATTATAGGGTACATTACTACTTTGGATGTGATGGATCTTAGTTTTACTATACATTTATGTGTGGGATGTAACAACTTGAGGTATAGAATATACTTGTATTTTTTCATGGTGGCATGATATAATGCATTTACATGGGATTTAGTGGCTTTTAGGAACACACTTCATTATTAGTGGGGATGATTATGATGGGGTGAAGGGATGCACATGATTCCGAATGGTTGGGATATGATTACATAAGAAGTGGGATCACTTATGGAAGGGATCAACATGGGGTGTGAGATGTTGGGGCGTAAGAGAGACAAAATAATGGGGAATAGAATGTGGGATACCTTTATAAATAAATAAATAAATAAATAAATATATAGATATATATATATATATATTATTTTGATATATAATGATTTAATTTAATGTGTTACATAGTGAGTGAGCCATTGTGAGGATGGTAAATTGGTTTTACCTATTTAGGTGATGAGTTTGTTTCCTTTGTTTTTTCACTCAGCTTTAGTATACTTCTTTCACATTTTTTATTAGAGGTTTCAGATACGATCTGATATGTGTATTTAAAGAATATTTTTTAAAGTGTTTTAATATATTGATTTTTGTATTTAAATTATTAATATTGAAAATCTTTGAATGATTTGAATTGGTTTAGGTTTTATGGTAGGGAATGATGGATATTTGAGAAATGAATGAAAATAGGTTCACTCACGGTGCGACACAAGATTTTTGATTCCAAAGGAGAGCCAGAAATACTGGAGCAACATGATTACACATCGTGTAATGTCATTACACATCATGACTTCATCTAAGAGGAAGGTTGCCACCAGAAGAATTCATGATGACAATACTCATTCTGAAGGCTAATTACACATCATGAATCCCTTGTTCACATTGTGAAAGGAGTTAAACATCCAAATTTATGAATGATAATTGCATGAGATTCATGAATTGCAAAGGTGAACACAGGTTAGTGTTACATGAGGTGTAATCAAATTAAACATTGTGAAACCTATCAGGTAGAACCAATTTTAAACCTATAAATAGAGGGCTTACCTGGTGTTGTAAAGATAATTCTAAACGGAGCTTTATAAGGGACACTTTTTGGACACACGTCTAACTACTTTTACACTTTCTTTAGGATTTTTATTTATTTATTTTTTTCTCCCATGCGTGGTTAGAATGAGAAGGGGATTTATTTTTTCTTTGTTGTGTGTGATGAATGGGTATTTAATGAGTAAGGTATTTTATATTTGATTTCAATTTATGTTGGGATTTCATATTGATTCTTCATTTATAAATTATTCTTGATTCTTCTTTCATGAACATTGTGAGAGGGATTAGGGATTTGGTTAAATTTCATTCATTATTTGAGCATGACCATTGGATGATTAGATTGAATACATTTGTTTAATATATGATATAGGGTTACTACTTCGACCATGACCATTGGGTTTGTCCTTTCCATATGTTTTGGGTTACCCATTCATTGCAATCTAAAGTAACTGATCATGATAAAAGTAGATCTTTAAATAGATAGTGTTTATCATTCCCATTGGACTCTCTTGGACCTGATTTCAACACCTACATAATTTCTAATTAATTATTCCTACCTTTTCATCCCATGGAAATAGAATCATTACATCCCGACACCCATTTTATATTTTCATCTCCCAATTTCTCCACCAAATCCAATTAATTTTAGTTTAGATTTATTTTCTAAAATTCAAAATTAGTTTAGGTTTATTTTAATTAATTAATATTTTTTCCAACCCTATATTTGTGGGTTCAAAGTCAGACTTTCTTATAATATACTACGTTGTAGTTTAGTGGTTTGTTTGTTTCATGTTTTAAATTTCTAAATTCGATAACCTGATGAGAATTAATGATGCCCATGGGGATATCAGAATCCTACTGAGTATGCATGTTATGATCACCCTATGTATATATAAACTATTTTTAGGCCTATAATAGCTATTTAGTGATCAAGCTATGAGTTTCTACTTGATAATTTATTTAAGAGGGTTCTTAGTGGTGAACGCTGATTATATAATTTTGGTTATTTTTAGTTTTCTCTATTTTTTATGACATTACATGTATTTTGATTTCTTATTTAGTTATTAATATTATTTGTTAATGGTTTCTCATATTATCTATTAGTCCTTAATTCTATTTTGAGGTAAATTCCCTTCATGCGAGTGACTTATATACCCCCAAATTTTAGTCCCCAAAATATGGCCTATTAGAGGTGAGATTTGGGAGTTATTATCTTCTTTTTTCCACTATCGACTTAAGAGGGGTTCCTTTGGATGGAAGGATTTGTGACACAAATTGAAATTATTTATTATAAAAATGATCTATAATTAATTTTGTGATGTTTAGGTTTCAATTACACATCAATATCATGCATGGTGTATATGGTATAACTGAAAGTATGTGTATTTATTTAAAATTGAAATTTTGGATCCAAAAAAATGTCACACACTCAAAACCAAGAAAACACTCACTGATTATTTTTATGATTTATAAAAAATATCAATAAATAATTTTTTAGTGTATTATTTAACTGCACATCAATCTGACACATGGTGTGGCCAGTATGATTGAAAGTGTGTGTTTTCATTTAAAAGTTATATTTTAGTTCGAAACACACATCATATTCTCAAAACTAAAAAAAATATTTTATTTTATTGATAATTTAGGAAAATTAACCATGATTCATTTTTAATGTCTAGGATTCAACTTTACATCAATCCAATACGTAGTGTGTTCGATATGACTTAAACTGTGTGTCTTCAGTGTAAAAGTAACATTTTAGAACACAACACACATCACAAAGTCAAAAATGAGAAAAAATGATTATATTTTTCTTGATAATTTAGGAAAATAGTAAATGATTCATTTGAGATGTGTATAAATTAACCTAATATTAACTCAACACATGGTCTATCTGTATTGACTTAGAGTCCATGCTTTTAGTTTTAATGTGACATTTTAGTCTAAAACATACATCACATAATGGAAACTAAGAAAATGAACTTTGATTATTTTGATACATTACAAATATATTTTTTATTCATTTTTAATGCATGGGAATTAACCTCAAGTAAATTTGATACAAGTTGTGTTAAGTAAAATAGGTAGTGTGAATTTTCATTTTAAAATGACATTTTAGTTAAAAATGTGCATCACATACTCAAAACTGTGTAAAAAAAACTCACGTTATCTTGATAAAACGTGCTCATATTTTCTTGATATATTATTAAAATTATCTAAAATTAATTTTTGACATATTTGAATCAATTGAATATCAATATGACACATAGTGTGACCAGTATAAATGAAATTTCATGTTTTCATTTGAAATTAATATTTGAGAATAAAACAATTTCTACATTCTCTAAAATGAAGAAATGTGCTTGATTTTATTTATACTTTATAAAAAAGATCAATAATTTATTTGTGATGTATATGATTTATCCACACATCAATCCAATACATAGTGTGGATGATATGATTGAATGTTTTTTTCACATGAAAGTGTCATTTTAATTCCGAACATGTCTCAAATACATAAAAGTTAGAATATTTTTAATTGTATTTATACTTTTAGAAAAATTTTATGTATTCATTTTTAATGTTTAGGAATCAAAAACATATCTATCTAACACACAGTGCATTTTATATGACTCAAGGTGTGTGTTTTCGGACTAAAAGCAACATTTTATCTCACAAAGGGTGTCACATTCTAACAGCTAAGAAAAAAAAAGATTTTATTAACATGATACTTTATGAAAGTTATTATTGATTAATTTATGATGTTTATGAATTAACTACACATAAATCTGACCCATTGTGTGGATATATTGAATGAAAGTTCATTTTATTAGTTTAAATGTGAAATGTTCGTCTAAAACATGAATCACATACTCAAAACCAATTTTTTTTGTCCTTATACTTTAGGAAAATTATATGTGATTAATTTGTGATGTGTAAGAATTAACCTAAATTTATTGTTATACATAGTGTGTAATGTATAATCTAAAGTACATGTTTTCATTTAAAAGTGATATTTTAGTTCAAAACATGAGTCATATAATAAAAACTGAGAAAATATTATTAGGCCAACATGATATATTTGGAAAAAAATTATAATTCATTTTTATCATGTATTAAATAAATGCACTTCAATTTGATACACGATGTGACAGATATGATTGAGAGTGAATGTTTTCATTTAAAAGTTATATTTTAGCTCCAAACATGTATTACAAACTCAAAACTCAGAAAACATACTCACATTATTTTGATGCATTATTAAAATGATCTATAATTAATTTTTATGGGTTGGAATCAACCATACATCAATATGGTACACATTTGGAACGGTATTACTGAAAACAAATGATTTCATTTAAAATTAATATTTTAGATCAAAACGCACATCACAAATTGAAAATAGAGAAAACATTTATGATTGACTTGATACTTCAGAAAAATATCTTTAATTAATTTTCTAAAGTGTATTATTTAACTAAACATCAATCGGACATGTGGTGTGACTAGAATGATTAAAAGTGTGTGTTATTCTTTTAAAAGTGACTTTTTAGTTTAAAACACACATCACATACTCAAAAATAAGAAAATGAACCTGTATTGTCTTGATACATTTTGAAAATAATCCATAACTCTTTTTTGATGGGTATGAATCTAATATATATCAATCTAATACACAGTGTGTTTGATATGACTCAAAGTGAATGTTTTCAGTATAAAAGTAACATTTTATCTCACAATGCTTATCACATAATCAAAACAAAGAAAAAACACTCTAATTGTCTCAATACTTTAGGATAATTACCTTTGATTAATTTTTAATGTATAAGAATTAACCTTACAATAATATGACACATAGTGTGGCCAGATTGACTGAATGTGCATGTTTTTTGTTTTAAGGTGACATTTTAGTTGAAAATGTGTGTTATATAATCAAAACTATGAATATGCACTCATATTTTCATGATAATTTTGGAAATATATGATTAATTCATTTATGATTTGTAGGAAATAACCCTAAGTCAATTTTTTTCATGGTGTGGTAGGTATGACTAATAGTTCATGTTTTCATTTAAAAATGAAATTTTTGTTCAAAACATGCATCAAATACTCAAAAATAATAAAACACACTTTGATTGTCTTGACATTTTAGGGGAAATATCAATAATTAAATTGTGATGTGTAGTAATGAACCAAACATTATTTTTAAACACAATGTAGTAGGTATAATTTAAATATCGTGTTTTAATTTAAAAGTGACATTTTAGTTCAAAATGCATGTCACATACTCAAAACTGAGAAAACATGCTCTGATTTTCATGATACTTTAAAATAATGATCAAATTTTCATTTTTAACATGTAGGAAGTGGATTCTTATCATTCTAATTGAAATTTAAATTGAATTATATAACATTTCAATCATAATTTGTTTTTATTTTTTATATACTTTTACTAAAATAAACATTGTTTTTATTATATGAGCACACTTCTTTTATCTGTGATAGGTTAGATCGTTAGATAAGTCCAACTACTGGAGTTGTTTTTGTATTGGTTTTAATTATTTTTAATTTTAATTAAATTTTACATTAATATAATTATATTTTATTGAAATTTTGTAATGCAATATTTTTAATAGAATCATAATGCAATGAACGTTTAATTTTTTTTATGTTTAATGTAATATTTATAGTGAAATTTAATTTAATTTTTCAATTTTTTATCAACTACTTTGGAGTATTGTAGATATAGCAGATATCATTTTACAACCGATGAGAAGGGTTTTTACCAGCGCTGATAAAGTAACCTTTTATTAGTGATAATTATCATGATGATAAAGTCCCCATTTATAAGCACTAAAAGGCATAATGATAAATGCATCATTTATTAAATTTTTTAGCATTGATAAAATATGACTTTATCAATGTTTTTTATCACTGAAAAAATCTTATACCTTTTAAAAGTGCCCACAACATCATTTCTTTTAGAACTGAGGAAAGAAACTACTGGTTTTGATAAAAGAATATTTTGTAGTAGTTTTAATATATGACGTCTCTTACTAAATTGAAATAATATATTAAAAAATAACCCTTGAATTTATTTATTTTCCTTTCATCATACACCCCATATTTTACTCCCAAACAAATGATTTTCTGCATTATTCTTTCCATCACATCTATTACTCCAACATTGCTCCACCCCTTGTCTGCATCGCTCCTCACGCTACAAAAAATTCATGAAGAAATAGATTTTTTATGAGCATTGGGAAAGACCTACAATTATCAATTATTTTACTTAAAGAGCTAAGAAATACATTATATCTTATAATCTAACCAATAATTTTATTCTTCTTTACTCTTGCGACATTACACATTGTTTCTACCTGAACAGTTATTAGGCTACATTAATCATCATTTTCATCCAAAAATAATTCTCTAAGCAATGGTATATAGATTCAATACTATGTATTCTATTATATTAGGTGATGGAATCTATCAATGATAAAACAATGTAGTGATAAATGGATTTCCTTTATCAGTGCTAAATAAAAGTTCTGATAAAGGTCACTCTCCATAATATATTTTTTATACAAATATTTATTATTTATTAAATATGATTTATATAATAATAAATAGACATTAATATAAATAATATTTATATATCTTTTATTATTTTATAATTTTTTTATAATTATATATATAATTATTATTACATATATATTTTATAAAATATTATTTACTCTATATAAATATATATATAAATACATTGAATATAGTTTTTATTTAAATTTATTACATATTTATATTCATATATATAATTTATAATATACAAAAATATTTATAATATATGAATATTTATAATTTTATGTGTTCTAGTTTTCATATATCTATCTCTATATATGTAATACTCTGAGATATTAAAAGAATACTATGTTCGATAGTGTACAAGACACGTAATACTGTGATTTAACAATCGTGAAATAATATTATTAAAGTATGACCATTGTAACATATCCATTGAATTAGCAGGTATTAATAAGAGTAACCATATTATGAAATATATTTAAAAATTTCATACTCAATACAAATTCATTGAGTAATGCTTAGAGAATAAGATCTTAATTTTATGTAAAGTCATAATACGCTTCAAAATATATTTTTTCTTCAAAAATGATTTTTATTGATTTTTATAAGAAAATATTATAAATAATTTACACCAATTTTTTTAGATTTAATTTTTAATATCACCATATTAAAATTATTTTAGGATGAAATTTTCATATTTTTCTAAAAAGATTGATTTTTCCATAAATAGTGAAAAATATAGATTTTATAGAAAACTGTATTTTATTTTCAAGTAATTACAATGTCCTATTTTTTGAATTGATTTTAAAATTTAATTAATTAATATGGATTAAACATAATCCAATTATTTTTATTTAAATCAACATTATTATTAACTTTGATATAAAAACATTTATAAACAAAAAATGAATTTTTCTAGAAAATGTTTTTCATTATGTCTTACAGGTTTATTTTAAAAATAATTCACATGACATATAGGAATTGAGATTGATAAAATGGATTCCTTATCAGGAATAAATAGGCTATAATTTGGTAATTTTGTGGATTTTATTTCTGGTCATTATGAATAATAACCTTGGTAGAAATTTTATCACCATGGTAATGGCAAAACAAGTGAAATGAGATTAAAATTATGATATAAGACATTAAAATCACTCAGACACTTTACCTTATTTAACATCATTACTTTTTTTCGATAATAATCATCCAAAATTCTAAAATCTAGCAATTTATTACCACTTTCTTTGATAATGGCCTTAACATTATTTCAAGGAAATAATAAATACAAAATGTCACTATCTTTATTTTAATATCTATAATATTTTTTCAATGGGATAAAAGGGGTTACTTTTAAATATAAATGGTGATCTGAATTATGAAGTATTTTTTATACCATGTTAATTTATTTTTAATTTTTGGTGATGGAATAAATACCTTGAGTTCTTATGGAATGTCGATAGAGTGCTTGTTCATGTAATAAAAAAATCAAGTTAATTATTTTAAAAACATTAAATGTAATAAAATTTGGATAAATAATTATTTTACATTATTTTATAAAAAAATAACATATTATTGATTTTTTAGAAGTTTATATTTGAAATAAATTATTATATTGATTCCTTTAAAGTCAAACAATATTAATAGTCTTGAAAATGACGATAATAGTATCTCATGATAAATAATATTTTATTAAATAATTTAAAATTAATAAAAATATTATATTTGGACAAGTTAATAGGATATTTTCTATAATATTATCCATTATCTAGTTATGGTTCACTTTTCTATTTATATAAACTTTCTTGATCCCTAATGATTAAAAAACCTTGATATGAGAGTAATCATAAAAAGGGTTAACAAGAGGTTAAAACTAAGATATAATGGTTAAAAACCCACCTAATCTTCTATAAATTTTATTTTATGATAGTATTTTTACTAATAATTATCATATATTAAAAATATATTTATTTTTGGTACATTAACATGAAAATTAATTTATATTAATTTAATACTTTAAGTAATCCCAAGGGCTCCCCTCCCCAAATTTATAAAAGGTAAACACTCATACCATTTTACTCACAATTTTTTTCTTTTTATATAAACAAATATATACCTAAATAACTTCTTAACATATCTACCCACTTCCTAGAGGTTTTGGTATCACCAAAATACCAACCTCGAAGTTTTAATGTGTAAGTTGAAGTTGGTCTTCTAAAGAGGAAGTATAACTCAAAATCAAGTTCTTTCATTTCATTTCGTCCTCTTCCTCATTTAATTCTATGATAAAAATTATAATATAGTAAACTAATTATCTTTTATATATATTTATATGTTATTATGTTTCAAGAACAACCTATATTTATCTGTTTCCCCATCAAATGGGAAATGAAACTATTGTTCATGGGTACATAAAAACTACCCCCTCATGAACTGATGTAATTTGTTTTCCATAATGGTATTTAATGTATGGTTATAATGAATTATTTAATGTATAAATATTATATTCATGACATAATTATAATTATATAAAGTTAAGATATCATTTATCCTTTTACCCTTATATGTGACGGGAAAAAAACATCATTCACGCATACATATGAACTACCATATCCACATCAAGATGTAATTTGTTTTTAAATAGTAAATATTATGGATAATAATAAATATAAAATCTATAATTTTTATGAATTTTTTATTAAGTCAAATTTATTTAATAACTTGTGTTACACACAACCCTAAGTTTTAATAATCCATGAAAAACTATGAATATTATTATTTAAACACTACTCGTATTACCTTCTTATTAAACTTGGAACAATGAATAGGAGTAATTTTTTTAATAAATAAATAAATAAATATATATATATATATAATGGTTTTATATAAGTAAAACATATTGATAAAAAAGTACTTAATTTTTGGTAAAGTCTTCATATTCTTCGAAAATACTATTTTTTCAATTTTTTTTTCGTTTTTTGAATAAAAATAAAATTAATTTTTGACACATTAAGAAAATAAATTTGATAAAATAAAATTAATTTGTGAAATCATCATATCAAAATTATGTTAGAGTTATTGTTTGGGATTTTTCTAAAAATCTTATTCTGTCGATAAATAGTGAAAAATACTGTTTTTTATTGAAAAATTCTTTTTGGTTTACAGAATTTAAAAGGTTTATGTTTATTTTAATATTGTTTGAAAAGTAAAATTTATTTAATTATATATTTATTAATAAAATTTAAGTCATTTTAATCAATTTAAGACTAAATTTTGATATTAAAACTTTCTCTACTTGTGAAAATTTTACCCAATGAAAACCCACTTTCTCATTGCATCTTTTGGTTTAATATTAAATTAAATTCTTCCAATTCTATGAGTTAAATTTTAAATAATGGTTTAAATATTTATAATAATCCTAATTTTTATTATATAATAATTTTAACTTAATTTTTGACCATAATGAATAGTAAAAATAGTAAAACTTATTTACTACGGTTAAGGTAAAATTGGGTTTTATTCGTGGTTAAACTAAAAAGAGAAGAGTTAAAAATGACCTAAAAAACTATCAAAAACCCATTTTATGGATATATTTTGACGTTATCATATATAAGGCTTTATAATGGTCTATTTTGGAAGACGTTTAGTTTGTGGAAAACATGGGCACCCCATTTTCTTTTCAATAATTACAAGTGTTCCACTCACCTCACTTATAAAAGGCTCCCCATTCTCCTCTTCTATTCACAATAAAAGAACTCTTTGGTTCAACAAAGACCAAACTAAATATATTCCTTACATACCTTCTTAAATCATAGAGGAATTAGTTTTTCTATAAATACTTCCTAGTAAGGATATTGGTACAAACCAACAGATGTTGTCAGAAGAAGAGGCAATGTCCCTAACTGAGGGTTTTATTTTATTTATTCCTCCACCTACTTAAATTATTATTATACCATGATGATATAATTTTCATAGTATTTTGAAAATTATAATATTTTTTTATGTTGTGGTAATAACCTACAACCATCTCTACTTCCATCAAATGGGATATGAAATCATCATTAATGTGTATTTTGGACTACCACCTCATGAACCAATGTTATTCATTTTCCATCACCACCTTTCATGACTAGATATAACTAAATATTAAATGTTTATATATGATATATATGATATTTTTATACCTCTATAATTATTATATAACATATAACGTCTTACTTTCCATTATGTGGGAATATGATAGCGTCGCTCGTGTGTACGACAAACTTCCACCTCACGAAGAGATGTGATTAATTTATGATTTACCTAAAAGGTAATAAATATGGTTTTAATTATAATATATAATATATATAAAATAAAAATTATTCTATAATTTTAATATATTACTTTCCTTTCCTTATTTCAACCAGTTGAGAAAATTGAAACAACGTTCATGCTTACGTACGACCTCCCGTCTCCTTGAACCGTGTATTTGATTTTAAATCTATAATTTATATAGATTACTCTAAGTCCATATATAATGAATATATATTATATTTATATAGTGGATAAAATTATATATATTATGTAACCATGATCAATGTAAGAGGACCAAAAATAAAAAAAATCAAAACATACAAAAAAATCAAATTAGTTATTGCCCGAAACATGAATTTAACATTGAATTTTTGATAAATGGGTAATAAAAGGAAAAAAGTAAATCATATATGATATGATATAAATAATTATTTTTTAATATATTTATAATAATCTTATATTTTTTAAACAGAAGTTTTTAACATATATAATGTGGGCGAGACTTTAGGTATGGGTTTTTTATCTGAAATTGCCTAGTTTGGGAGATAAATTATATAATGAACCAATCTTATTATATGAGGTGTATAAACTACCACTTTGACCTGTTACATCATGAATATAATTATTTTAATTATGTTAAAAGTTTAATTTTATGTTATTCTTTAACGGGGCCTATGATTCAAAAGATACTAAAGTATTAAGGGTTTGATGATACAATCTTGTCATTTATTTGAATTGTTTATGATTATGTTTCCAATGATAAATTAATATTATCTAGTTTTAGGATACTCATGAATTTTATTATCCTAGGGTTATTTCATTAGAATACATGTTTTCCCTTCATTTTGTTCTCTTTATGCACTCAATATTTCAAAATAATGTTTTTAAGAAAAATTGTCTTAAATTCTGCCTTCTGTCGAAATAAAGTTTTTATTGAAAAAGAATGTTTTAAAAAAAAATTTAAAAATTGTTTTTAACATTACAAAAATTATTTAATAAAAAAATTCTTACACAGGTTTTACTTTTTTAAAATTTTAAATGAATCTTTATGTAATTTTCCAAACATGGCATGTTTTTCTTTCATTGAAAATGTGAAACAAATATTCTTTTAACATGTTTGACATGCATGAAATTTACTAAAATAATCAAAATTATTTAATTTTAAGATTAATTTAACATTTTTAAATTTTATTTTCAAATAAAAGTATTTCCAAAATATTTTATGATTTTTTAATTTTTTAAAAAACTGATTTTCAAAGAATGGATATTTCCCTCAAGAAACGTTCCTAGTGGTTTCTCTTTAAAAAAAATTTTCCATAAAAAATGAAATCCTTTTATGTTAATTATTCTTTACTGGTGATATGATCCAAGGATTACATTCTTATTATTTATTTGAATGTTTTATGTTTATGCTGATAAGATGTTTTTGAAACTCGTTTATCTTCCATGGGTTATACCATTCAAAAATGATTACGAATCCCACTTCCTTTTCTATGGGTTATTCTTTGATGAAATGATGAAATTATTATGAATATTGTTTCTTTTCTATAAGTTATGCTGTTATGAAATTTTTATGAAATAATTTTCTTTTAATGTGTTCTGATATGGTTAATTTTTTTACAATCTTGGGTCACACATATGTATGATTTCTGTAACGCCCCGACCCCAGCTACCCAGAGTCGGTGCATTACTTCGTAACATTGGCATGATCACAAAAGATCAAGTCTCAAAAGACCGATTAGTTTAGTAGTATTGGAAACACTAGATACATTCATAAGTCTTACATTACATCATAAAGTGAAAAACTACAATAACAAAGTCTTCATAGTCCACACTCATATCCTCTTCTGACTATCCCTGCGGGTCATTCATAAAATACTTTTTCACATCCTGGAAAATATTAAAACATTGGAATGGGTGAGCTCAGATGCTCAGTAAGGATAACAATATAGCAGAAGCTTTCATAAATAAACATTAACATTTAAGGCAATGTATAACTAAAACAAAAGCCTTTTTAAACTTTAACTTCAACATAATATGGAAAAAATAAAATTAAATAATGCCATTTACTTACTCACATGGATATTCTACTAGTCGAATAATCTCATGAAATATAAATAACCACTTTCATAATGATGGAATGCATAATGCAAGACTATCATAACCACGTAGCCAAGGCCTCGTGCCAAGACCACAAATAATATTTTGTCAAGGCCTCGTGCCAAGACACTAGTTTGTCTCATGAGACCTACTGATGCATCGAGGGGCTATAGCGGGCTCCACCCGTCACTTATTAAGTCCAATGCATTCCTCATATGAATAGGTTTAAACATATCATAAACCATAATATAATCGTATCACATAAAACATGCATAATGGAAACATAACATTTCCACATTTCAATCACAAGATATCAATAAAACACATTGATATAATAAAAACACTTTCAAAACCATTTTCAATACCAAAATAAAAGAAAATTAAAATGTGATATTTATTTTTCATTTAAAAAAAGTTATGGCTTGTGGAGGAAGCCGAAACCCAAATAATGGCCATGGCGACGGAGAAGTCGTTGTCTCCTCATACGTACGACAAGAAAAACATTCCTTTTTTTCGTTTAGTAAAACACTTCGTATAAAAATATTCCTTTTGAATAAACGTAAAAGTCAAAGGGATTTATACACCGTATAAAAGAAATTTGTGTATAAAACAAAATATGACTCAATGAAAGGAGATTGAGACGAAGTCCTTACAAAGATCATTTTTAAAATAAAATAGATCTATTATTTTTATTAACTATAGGTACACATAATGAAAGTAAAAATACAAAATAAGACATAATAATATCATGACATAATTTGAAAGTAGGAGATTAACCCAAAGAATGGAAGTTGGGTTAAGAAATTCCCTTACCTTGTGTCCAACATGATTTGACCGTTCTTTAACCTCATGAATAATAAACTAGAGTTAATATCTACTTTATTAAGAACCATTTTCAATTTCATTATCCTTTTTATATCACTTATTACAATGTTATGAACATTATGTAATTATTTAAGTTAATAACGGTCGTTTTGTCGATCTTTGGTACTTGAGTCAACAATAAACTTCTTATAATTACAAGTTGTTTATGTGGTAGAATATCCATTATATCAAGAATTATATTAATGATTTAGATGTCATATATATCATATATATCCAGTATATACATTCATTCATAATATTACGTAACATTTAGGGGTAAGAAATGAAATGCACCGTTCATGGAGACGGTAAGCCGTACGTACGCATGAACACTACTTTCATTTCTATTTCGTATTTAATGGAATTAAATCATAATTATATAAAGGTATAATATAGTTCCAGCATAATATCATATATAATATCATTTACTCCATCCTTTATTCATTCCACATATGGCATTAACGATTCACATCACTTTGAGGGGGCGGTAGTCCGCACTTCCTAAAATGAAATTATCGCGTTTACCCATAATGAAAATCATAAAGTATGCCATAAATGATAAATAAAGAAGAATAAGGAAAAAATAAACATATTATATATCATACATAAAAATAGTGTCATCAAAATGGCCACCATTAGAGGTGTTAAAAGAATATTGAACAATCATCGTTTCGTGGGGCAGTATTTCGCCACCCACAGAAACAGTATGTTCTTTAACTATTAGATGAAAGTGTGTGTAAGTGTAAACCAAATACTTATCATAAAAAAATCCTAGTATATTGTAGATACTGGTGTTGTTACAAAAGAAAGGAATAAAAAGAGTTTAAGGGGTTGGAGAATAAAAATAAAACAAAACAACATTAGAGAAGACATTACCTTAAAATCGGGTAACTCTTTTTGATTTGAGCCAAAGGCTTACTTGGGAAGACTTCTGCCCAAGGTGAGGATTCTAGGAGTAAGGGAGGGAAGTTTGGAGAGTATTTGGGCAGAGTTTGGCCGAGAAAAATGGCTTGAAAGTGTGAATGATGTGGTTGAGGTGGGGGCCTTTTATAAGAGGAGAGGAGGGGCACTCTTGGAAAGTAAGGAAATGTTACATTATTATACAATGATTTTTGGATTCCAAAGGTCTCACACTTATATAATTCGAGGATATGGTGATAAGGGTTCGAAATCTACTCATCCAATAGGTTTTTGACAAGTTTAAGCCTTGGATTTTACATTATCTTTTCATTTTATTTAAATCGTTAATTATTGAGGTAATCACTGCATCATCATGGTGTCATAAATAATTTAATTTATTTAATGTCCAAAAATTATAAAACAAATACTATGATGTAGGAAATATTTTTAGCTTTCCAATTACTATTTATATTCAAAAATATGACTTGTATAACCCCATGTAAAAATTGTTTTAGTAAAACATTTCATGTTTGTGTTATTTTTTACTTTAACATTAAATAAAAGGTATTTAAGTCATTTTCCAACCAAAGTGGCTCCATGGGGTCCCCAAGTTGACCCATGGATTTTCTTGGTCGCCCATGGAACATCCAATGAGGTTAGGACATGTGTCAAGATCATCTCATATTATTAAAACATTATTTTTACCTTAAACTACACTATTTACCTCTAATCGCGATTAAGAACTTAAAAGTTACTATTCACCATAAAATTATTTTAATCTCATTGAACCACATTTTACTTCTTAATGACAACCATGTATGTTGGATTTTTGAAATTCAGAACACAGAAGTGGTAAAATTTCATTTAAACGAAAAATCAGTTTTTATAAGTACCACTTAGTGGTTTCACTATTCATCAAAAATTGAAGTTTTTCAGAACAATACCAAAATTTCACCTAAGCTATAATTGATATTCCAAATTAAAAAATGATGTCTATTTTAAAAAATTCCAAACATATATGTTGTATTAATTAATTTTATAATTAATTCCCACTGTCACAACAAATAGCGTGTTTTTTAGAAACAATATATATCAAAAGATTGACAATTGTTTATGTCCAATTTCAAAGTGAAATTAATTCTAATGACCACCATTGGATATAATGGTAAAAATATATTCTAATTATAGTTTAAAACCACTAAATAGTATAATTTATCACAATAAATTATTTTGATTAAAAAATTTGTTTTATGTATTTTTCACTATTCATAAAAAATTGGAAGTTCTCAGAAAGTTACAAAAACTTCAACATAGGCTAATTTCGATATTATGAATACAAAAATGAAGTCCATTTTGAAATATAAAATTTCTATAAATTTAAAAAATGGTTATTACTATACATAACGACTACTTTGATTAGTCACAGAGTGTTAGAATTCGAAGTTGCGTACAACACACGCTACTGTATTATTGAATGAGAAGCGTATCGTGGAAGCTCGGGATGTTACATTCTCCCCTACTTCAATAAATTGCTTCATCACAATTTGAAATTTTTCTTTGAAAATAAAATGTTGAAAATAGAAAATACCTTTGTGGAAAACCCACATCGGAAATAAGGTTATTAAAAATATAACATGAAAAGAAAGAAAGAGAAGTACAAAGGTCACTCGAGATAGACCATTCTAGGATTATATGAAAATATGGATATGGAGGAGAAACAAACCATCAAGGTCTGATGGAGAGTTGTAGAAATCAGGATTAGGAGAAAGTTAACCATAAGAAAATCACAAACTTGTGATTGGTTAAGTAGTCATTGAATCCCTAGTTGGAAAAGTTAACCGACAATGTTTTTGTTTTAAGTTACCTTTTATAAAGTTTTGGAATTTATTTAGGAGATTTACTAAGAATGTAAGGGAATATACATACTTGTTATGTAGACTTTCATTCTTTAATAAATTTTTACCACAAACCCATCTTTCACTCTAAAAGGTAATAGAACTCAAAAATATTCTATTTATCCTAATTGTATAAGGTTCCAAATATTAACACATACCATTTAGATTAGTAAAACTATTTTGTAATAACCAGGGACTTCCTGTAGGCTAGTGGTAGGTAATAAAGGCTTGTTGCACTATGGTTGTGGGTTCGATTCCTGCAGCTTTGTCCGACGCAATGGGTTATGCCCCACCCTGCAGTTTGTCCTTTTCCTAAAACTATAGTATTATAATATTCCAAAAATAATCTTCAGAAATGTTTTAACCTTAAACAATACTATCCAAAGATCAACTTAATCCATTCCAACCTTTATAGTTATCCAAAATACCTCAGTCCAGACTTTCTCTAAGGGGTCCTTAAATTCCAAAATCAATTTTCACATTAGATTACCTAAACAAAGTAAAGTTTCTATTATTGTCACATAAAAAAATATGATTACCTTCATCATATTAAAACCTTAATGAAATCAACATGTACTGCATTACAATCCTTATATTATTCTAATAACCAGAATATAATCCATGAGTCCAAAAGCACCAATACATTAATTATTCCGCTTGAAATGTAGTCACATCATAATATTGGCCTTGATCCCTTGGCCTTTTTTGAGGTAAGTTTCCCTGACGCTTAGGACATTCATTTGCATAATGACCCATTTCCCTACAATTGTAGCATTCAACATTGATATCCTCTTTCTTTCCCTTACAATCACAAGCCTGGTGACCTTTTTCTCTACATTTGTAACAAACTCCCATTCCTTTTAGGCAAGTACCAGGGTGATTCTTCCCACAATTATCACATAATGGAAAATCCTTCTTTCCCTTTTTCCATTTATCTATCTCCTGTTCCACCGTTCTCTTCTTATCTTGCTTTACTTTATTGTCATAAGACTTAGAGAATTCCTTTTCTGTCTTGATAGAACACGAGACTATATCCTTGTATGTTGAGAAAGATTGTGATACTAAAGCTCGACGGAGAAATGGTTTCAACCCATCAAAGAAACAATCAATCTTACTTCTCGGGTTATGTATATAATCTTCTGCATGCCTCGCTAACCTTGTAAACTTAGCCTCATACTTTGCGACATTCTCATCCTCCTTTTGTCTCAGACTCAGAAATTGCCTTTCCATATCTGATCGATGGTCATGTGGAAAGTATTTTTCTAAGAAAATCTCTTTTAACTCCCTCCATTCCATATTCGATACGTCATCATCTTCTTTTGTGTTTTGAATCAATGACCACCATTGATCAGCATCTCTAGTGAGGCAGTAAACTTCCATGATAACCTTTTCCCTTTCACTACTCCCCAAGGCGTGGAATATTTTCTCTAAGGAGTTTATCCATTGCTCAACTACTAATGTATTTTTACCCCCATTAAATGTTGGTGGTTGTTGCCTCATGAAGCGGTCTAACATTGATCCTCCACGTTGCGGATCAGGGTGCTCCATACGAGTAAGGTTATTATTCATAACCTAAGTGAGTTGTCCCAGAATGGTAATAAGTTGATCAGCACCAGTTGTATCTCCAGATCCACAATAATTATCTTGAGCAGGAGGGAAATCCCTACACGGAGTGCGTGCATTGATACAGTTTCCATTCCTTCCACTAGGCGCCATTTCTAAACAATGGCATAAACTAGATTAGTTTATGAATCAAAATACATAATTCCATACTTGTAAAACACTTAACACTAATTGAACTATTTATGGATATAATCCATAATCATAAAAAAAGTTATCTTTGAAGAAGTCTATACTCATAACCCTTCATAGTGGGTTGTAAAGAAAATGAGAATTATCCTAAGCATATCCCCTGGGAGTGTCGTAACCAAGAGTGAAGCAAGGCCCATTGTCGTGCACCAGTTCCCGTTCGAGTCTATCTCAAAGCGGTGTTTTCGGGTTTTACCCCTAGGTACATCTGTTCCAGAGCCGCCTCTACCTGCTCGTATCCAGACAGGGATGTATTGCTCGGAAAACTCACAAAATCTCTATAATACCAAAATTCTAGGAAGTTATTCTATACTAATCCTCAAAGTCTATCTTTAGGCTATGTGATCTAATCAGAGTTGATCTAAATCTAGATTCCAAGGTTAGTATTAAACTGCCTCTGATACCAACGGTAACGCCCCGACCCCAGCTACCCAGAGTCGGTGCATTACTTCGTAACATTGGCATGATCACAAAAGATCAAGTCTCGAAAGACCGATTAGTTTAGTAGCCTTGGAAACACTAGATACATTCACAAGTCTTACATTACATCATAACATGAAAAACTACAATAACAAAGTCTTCATAGTCCACACTCATATCTTCTTCTGACTATCCCTACGGGTCATTCATAAAATACTTCTTCACATCCTGGAAAATATTAAAACATTGGAAGGGGTGAGCTCAGATGATCAGTAAGGATAACAATATAGCGGAAGCTTTCATAAATAAACATTAACATTTAAGGCAATGTATAACTAAAGAAAAAGCCTTTTTAAACTTGAACTTCAACATAATATGGAAAACATAAAATTAAATAATGCCATTTACTTACTCACATGGATATTCTACTAGTCGAATAATCTCATGCAATATCAATAACCACTTTCATAATGATGGAATGCATAATGCCAGACTATCATAACCACTTAGCCAAGGCCTCGTGCCAAGACCACAAATAAGATTTTGTCAAGGCGTCATGCCAAGACACTATTTTGTCTCATGAGACCTACCGATGCATCGAGGAGCTATAGAGGGCTCCACCCATCACTTATTAAGTCCAATTCATTCCTCATATGAATAGGTTTAAAAATATCATAAACCATAACATAATCGTATCACATAAAACATGCATAAAGGAAATATAGCATTTCCACATTTCAATCACAAGATATCAATAAAACACATTGATATAATAAAAAAACTTTCAAAACCATTTTCAATACCAAAATAAAAGAAAATTAAAACTTGATATTTATTTTTCATTTAAAAAACGTTATGGCTTGTGGAGGAAGCCGAAACCCAAATAATGACCATAGCGGCGGAGAATTAATTGTCGCCGCATACGTACGACAAGAAAAACATTCCTTTTTTTCGTTTAGTAAAACACTTCGTATAAAAATATTCCTATTGAATAAATGTAAAAGTCAAAAGGATTTATACACTGTATAAAAGAAATTTGTGTATAAAACAAAATATGCCTCAATGAAAGGAGATTGAGACGAAGTCCTTACAAAGATAATTTTTAAAATAAAATAGATCTATTATGTGTATTCACTATAGGTACAAATAAAGAAAGTAAAAATACAAAATAAGACATAATAATATCATGACATAATTTGAAAGTAGGAGATTAACCCAAAGAATGGAAGTTGGGTTAAGAAATTCCCTTACCTTGTGTCCGACTTGATTCGACCGTTCTTTAACCTCCTGAATAATAAACTAGAGTTAATATCTACTTTATTGAGAACCATTTTCAATTTAATTATCCTTTTTATATCACTTATTACAATGTTATGAACATTATGTAATTATTTAAGTTAATAACGGTCGTTTTGTCGATCTTTGGTACTTGAGTCAACAATAAACTTCTTATAATTACAAGTTGTTTATGTGGTAGAATATCCATTATCTCCCGAATTATATTCATAATTTAGATGTCATATATATCATATATATCCAGTATATACATTCATTCATAATATTACGTAACATTTAGGGGTAAGAAATGAAATGCACCGTTCATGGAGATGGTAAGCCGTACGTACGCATGAACGCTACTTTCATTTCTATTTCGTATTTAATGGAATAAAATCATAATTATATAAAGGTATAATATATTTCCAGTATAATATCATATATAATATCATTTACTCCATCCTTTATACATTCCACATATGGCATTAACGATTCACATCACTTTGAGGGGGCGGTAGTCCGCACTTCCTAAAATGAAATTATTGCGTTTACCCATAATGGAAATCATAAAGTATGCCATAAATGAGAAATACAGAAGAATAAGGAAAAAATAAACATATTATATATCATATATAAAAATAGTGTCATAAAAATGGCCACCATTAGAGGTGTTAAAATAATATTGAACAATCATCGTTTCGTGAGGCAGTATTTCGCCACCCACAGAAACAGTATGTTCTTTAACTATTAGAAGAAAGTGTGTGTAAGTGTAAACCAAATCCTTATCATAACAACATCCTATTATATTTTAGATACTTACAAAATAAATGAATAAAAAGAGTTTAAGGGGTTGGAGAAGAAAAATAAAACAAAACAACATTAGAGAAGACATTACCTTAAAATCGGGTAACTGTTTTTTATTTGAGCCAAAGGCTTCCTTGGGAAGACTTGTGCCCAAGGTGAGGCTTCTAGGAGTAAGGTATGGAAGTTTTTAGAGTATTTGGGTATAGGTTGGCCGAGCCAAATGGCTTGAAAGTGTGAATGATGTGGTAGAGGTGGGGGCCTTTTATAAGAGGATAGGAGGGGCACTCTTGGAAAGTAAGGAAATGTTACATTATTATACAATTCTTTTCGTATTCCAAAGGTCCCACACTTATATAATTCGAGGATAAGGTGTTAAGGGTTCTAAATATACTCATCAAATAGGTTTTTTTCAAGTTTAAGCCTTGGATTTTACATTATCTTTTCATTTTATTCAAATCGTTAATTATTGAGGTAATCACTCCATCATCATGGTGTCATAAATAATTTAATTTATTTAATTATAAAAAATTATAAAAAAATACTATGATGTAGGAAATATTTTTAGGTTTCCAATTACTATTTATAGTCAAAAATATTACTTGTATAACCCCATGTAAAAATTGTTTTAGTAAAATATTTCATGTTTGTGTCATTTTTTACTTTAACATTAAATAAAAGGTATTTATGTCATTTTCCAACTAAAGTGGCTCCATGGGGTCCCCAAGTTGACCCATGGATTTTATTGGTCATCCATGACACATCCAATGAGGTTATGACATGTTTCAAGATCATCTCATATTATTAAAACATTATTTTTACCTTAAACTATACTAATTACCTCTAATCGCGATTAAGAACTTAAAAGTTACAATTCACCAAAAAATTATTTTAATCTCATTGAACCACATTTTACTTCTTAATGACAACCATGTATGTTGGATTTTTTAAATTAATAAAACAGAAGTGGTAAAATATCATTTAAACAAAAAATCCGTTTTTATAAGTACCACTTAGTGGTTTCACTATTCATCAAAAATTGAAGTTTTTCAGAACAATTCCAAAATTTCAGCCTAAGATATAATTGATATTCCGAATTCAAAAATTATGTCTATTTTAAAAAATTCCAAAAATATATGTTGCATTAATTAATTTTATAATTAATTCCCACTGTCACAACAAATAGCGTGTTTTTTAGAAACAATATATATCAAAAGATTGACAATTGTTTATGTCCAATTTCAAAGTGAAATTAATTCTAATGACCACCATTGGATATAATGGTAAAAATATATTATAATTATAATTTAAAACCACTAAATAGTATAATTTATCACAATAAATTATTTTTATTAAAAAAGTTGTTTTAAGTATTTTTCACTATTCATAAAAAATTGGAAGTTCTCAGAAAGTTACAAAAAATTCAACATAGGCTAATTTCGATATTACGAATACAAAAATGAAGTCCATTTTGAAATATAAAATTTCTATAAATTTAAAAAGTGGGTATTACTATTCATATCGGCTACTTTGATTAGTCGCGGAGTGTTAGAATTCGAAGTTGCGTACAACACACGCTACTGTATTATTGAATGAGGAGAGTATCGTGGAAGCTCGGGGTGTTACAATTTCATTGTGTGATGGGTGAGACTTATATCTCCCTCCAATGCATTGGGTAGAGATTGATATATCATGAGATAAGTAGGACTATAATGGGGATTCAATCCGGTTTATTGTGGGACTCTATCCACAATGATAGTCTTAATATTAAACCTTGAATACTATGATGGCTTGGGGAGTGAACCAATTCCACTATGATAGTCTTGGAAATAAGCCTTGAACTTCTACGGAGATGATTTTATATACTTATGTTTATATAAAAAATCTATGTCTTATTCCAATATTATGTTCATATGGTTCATGTTCTTTGAGTCCTTTATAATTAACCTCTTATGAACTACAATTATTTATTCGATGAAACAAGTTTTTGATCTATTATACGTCAGGTATGGTTTTCAAATGTTATTCTCATGTTATCATACCCTTATACTCTTGATATTTTGATATCTCCATTTTTACCCTTACTGAGCATTTGAGCTCACCCTTTCTTATGTTTATTTTCCACTAGTTATGATGAATGGTATCATGTATAATATGTATAAGAATGGTGCTTGTTATGATGAATATTTTGGGAGATGATTTAGCTCATTTATGGACTAGTTCTTTAGGTTTCCATGTTTCCAAAAGCACTATACCTTTACTATCCTCAGGAATGTGATTGATTAATGTAATTAATATTCATATAGGAAGAGTTAATATCTATATATGATAACTTTAGGTCATTAAAGTTGGTATTTGAGGATTGGTTATGTTATAATTTAGAAATTAGGATGAGAAAACATTAGTGAGATCCCTAAGGATATGTATAATGATGAGTCGAAGTATAGAAAAATGTACTAGAATTTTGGTAAAGGATAGATCTCGTAGTTTCAAAGAAATTACATTCATACATTGATAATACAAGTGGATGTAGCTATATCATAGAGGTACCTAGGGGTAATAACTCTAAAATGGATCACTGAGCCAGACTCGATCATCAATAGGCGTACACCAATGGGCCTTACTACACACTAGGTTTGACAATATCATGGGATATGATTTGGAGATTCAAAAACTCTTCATGAACCATAAAAAAAGATTTAAATAAATGGTTACTATGAATGATATTCTATAAACCTAAGGTGTAATTGATTAAAAATAAGGTGTTTTGATTTAGACATCCTATAAGTAATATTTCATGAATATGTGGTTCTCAGGTATGGTTATTATTTCTTATACTATACTATTTGGTTTCAGTAAATGGATGGAACCCAAATGAACCATGTTAATGATGAGTGTGATGGAAAATGTAAGGATTATCCTCTTGAGAATCCAAAAATTATGTGATCTATGATGAAAAATATCATTACTATGATCACACAAATTTCTCAATCCATGAATCATGCTGAAATTACAAATGAGATAATGATAGAACAACATTCTGTTGATTCCTTCAGGAAGTAACATACACCTTTATTTTGTGGTTCTTCTAATCCTCTAGTTTATGAGAAAAGGATCAGTACCATTTAAGAGATATTTCCATTATCCAATGTCCAGAACATGAAACATCCATTTTTTCTATCTATCATTTTGAAGGTTAAGAAAATCAATGGTGGACTATCATCAAGAATATATGGGTTCATGATGAAATTGACACTATGGAGTGGGATGGGATTAAGAGATCATTTTTAAATATGTAATTCCCTTTTATTCTTAATACAAAAAATGGATAATTAATTCATTGAGCTAAAGAAAAAGGATGGTGAATCCACTATTACATTTGATGAAAATTTTACAAGACATGCATGGTATGATTCTGGCATTTCATCCAGCCTTAAATTAAGGTTGATCAATTCTTTAGTGTCTTAAAACTAAGTCTCCGAAAGACATTAGTTATAATGGACTTCAGAATATATGAAGAAATCGTTCGATGTGATTTGAAGGTGGAAATAGATATCAGAGTTACCAATTAATCTCATGGTTTTGAAAATAAAAGTAAGATGAAGTTCAAAGGAAACTACAAAAACCAGGGAGAGAAGCAGATGAAATTTCCTTTATGCCTGAAGTGTGAACAAAAACATGGAGGAAATTTTATTAAGGGGAATCTTAAATATTTTCGGTGAGGTAGGTAAGGCCATCATGCAATGAAATTATGAAGTTATTAGAAGAAGTTAGCTAATGGTACAAATATAGAGAAACCTTCATAGAATGAAGCATCCACACTCCATAGTTTCAAATGAAAGGAGTATGGGAATTATGAAAACCAATGACCAAATATGAAGGTTAATGATGATGATCGATGTCAAGAACCACTTAAGATAAGAGATAAAGGTAAATATCAGGTGATCACTATTACTAATGAGGTGTGTGATAATGATGTGGTGAAAGGTACACTTACCATCCACTCTAGAACAACTTCTATCTTATTTGACTATGGATCTAACCATTATTTCATATCTGAAGAATTTTCTATGGGAATAAAGATTTCACCCAAATGATTAGATAACAAATTAGTAGTGAAAAACCCAAACGGTTCAATGATCACATCTCAAGTATATAATTACTTTATGGTTGAAGTTTGTGATAATGTGTTTCATGTAAATATTTTCATTCTTATTATAGTTGAATTTGATGTTATCTTAAGAATGTATTGAATTTATATTTATATATATCACATTAATTTCTAAGGAAAGGATGTCACATTTGATATTCCATACCGACCTATGATTATTTATCACCACAATGATAAATATGAACTTTCAATCGAAATAACATCCATTGTATGGGTATTGATTCATATTAAAGAGGGGGAATTTATCTCTGATGGTTGTGGAGAAACTCTACATCAATGATATTCCTATTGTCTGGGAGTTATTGGTATCTTTATAGAAGAGTTTCCTAGCCTTCCACCAGAATTTGATGTTGAGTTCTATATATAACTCATACTTGGTACCATGCATAATTCAAAGACTCCATATATAATGGCCTCGATAGATTTGCAGGAATTGAAAATGAAACTCAAGTCAAACCTTTAAAATGGAATCATTTATAAAAGTGTGTCACCTTGGGGTGCACCTATTATTCTTGTTAAAAATAAAAATGGATTGATGTGACTCTCCACTGACTATAATGACATAAACGAGATCATTAATAAGAAAAAGTATCATATACCATATATTTATAAACTATTTGGCCAACTATGTAGAGCTGATAACTTTTCCAAAATTGAATTTCATTCTATATATCATCAATTGAGGTTAATAAGGAGAATATAACGAATAAAACATTCCATATAAGGTATAGAAACTATAAATATATAGTGATTCTATTCAGACTTAGTAATTCCTCTGCTATCTGCATGGATTTAATGAATAAAGTCTTTATAGATTACCTTGACCAGTTTATGATTATATTTATAGATGATATTATTATCAATTAAAATAGTAAGTAATAACATGAATATCACTTGATAATTTTACGAAAGACCCTAAGGAAGGAGAAACTATTTTAAAAATTTAAAAATTGTGAATTTTAGATGATAAAGGTTTCATTTTTGGGTCATATAATCTCTATAGAGGGTATATCTATATATCCATCAAAGGTAGAGGTTATTGAATGTTGGACCAGATCAAACATAGTGACTGAGATCCATAATTGTTTTTGGTTTAGAATGATATTATAAATTATTTGTGGAGAATTTATCCCAAATATCTAATCCAATCACTAAGTTAACTAATAAGGGAGCCTAGTTCCTTTAGAAAAATGAATGTGAGGAAAAATTCAAGGAGATAAAAAGGATATTTTTTAACACAAATATGATTAAATTACCCCACTATTAATAAGGGTTTATAATCTATAGTGGTTCATCCAAGAAAGTATTGGTATGTGTTATTATGAAAAATGATATGGTTATAGTTTATGCCTCATGAAAATTAAAGGTTTACCAGAAAAAATTCTCAAATTATTATTTGTATTTAGCTGCGATAATATTTTTATTAAAGACATGGAGACATTATATTTATAGAGAAAAGTGTGATATATATATGAATAAAAAAAATTTAAAATATATATTCACCTAAAAGGATTTGAATATTATCTATAGAATATGGTTATATCCAATTAATGATTATGAATTATCAATACATTACCACCCTGGGAAAGTGATCGAGATGACCTATTATTTGAGTAAAAAGGATCATGATAGCTTATATATGATGAGGATAAAATAATATATACTATTTATATATTTGAAAATGATGGATCTAGAAATCCTAAATTAATGGGAGAAATATTTTATTTGTCAATTTAATGTTCTACCATCATTGAAAGTAATGATTTAAGAGGTGTAGAAGGAATATGTAGAGCAACAGAATAAGGTTAGCAATTTTCCAGAGTTTAACCTTGATCACGATGGAATGATAAGGTTCAATAACTATTTATATATTCCATCCATACAAAATTTAAATAATGATTTACTAGGGTAATATCATTGTTCTTCAATCCCTATTCCTCTTAGAAGTATAGAGATGTATAAATATTTGAATGAGTATTTATAGTGGGATGGAATGAAGATAAATATAATAGAGTTTGTATCTTGGTGCTTGGTATATTAGAAATTTTAGGCTGAGAGATAAAAATCTAAGGGGATTTGACGTCTATTACCCATACCATAATGGATATAGGAAAACATCATCATGGAGTTTGTCATCAGACTCCCCAAAATGTATAAATGGCATAATACTATATCGATTGTAGTCAATCACATTACAAAGTTATAATACTTAATATATATCAGATAATATTTATATCTTTGTAATATTTACACGATATACATTAATTATGTGGTAAGGTTGCATGGAGTACAAGATTAAATTGTATCTGATCAAGATCCAAGGTTTACCTTGATGTTCTGGTGAAGTCTTCAGCAATCTCTTGATATAGAGTTGAGTTTCATCATTGTATATCATACATTGACATATAGTCATTTTGAGAGAACAATTGATAAACTAGATAATATAATGATATCCGGTTCCTTATATTTTAAAGTTGTTTGGGACCATCACATTCCTCTTGTTGAGTTTTATACAAGAATAACTTTCACTCAATCATTCAGATGGATACTTATGAATCTGTATATAGAAAAAAGTGTTGAGCCTTAACATGCTAGAATGAAGTTGTAAAATAAATCTATTTAGACCTAAAATAGATGATGAAATGGTAGAGAAGGTTATATACATTCAACAACACATAATGGTAGTATAAATTTAGATAAAAATTTATATTAAAAATCACCGATGATATTTGAAATTTAAAGTTTGTGATAAGGTGTTTCTAATAATTTATCCATGGAATAAGGTAATGATATTTGGAATAAAGGGTAAACTAATCCCTAGGTATATTATTCCATTTGAAATTATTGATCATATTGGGATTGTACTCTGTTGGTTATAACTTCAACCAAACCTCTCTCAAGTTCACGATGGGTTCCATGAATCTCTCCTAAAGAAGTACATACATGACCTTTCACATGTACTGAACTCAGATTCTATACTGATATAGAAAGATATTTCTTATGAGGATAAACTATTGGAGATTTTGGATCTTATATAGAAATTTTTGAAAAATAATAAAACTCACATAGTCAATTTTTTTGTGGTGAAACCACGAGTTTTACAAAAACTATGTTGGGACTTGAGGAAATGATGATGTAGGATTATCCTCATTTGTTTGTATCAGAGTGAAAAATTTCATGGTAAAAATTCATTTTAAGGGGGGGGGGGGATGTAACACCTTTAGTTTTTATGAATTATTTTATTTGAATAAAATAAATTTGTATGATTTCTTACATTACACATAACAACGAGTTTTAACAAACTGTGAAAAAATATTAATATTATTATTTAAACATGACCGTTATTACCTATAAATTAAACCTGTAGGTATTAATAAGAATAATTTTTAAAATATTTTGTATAATTATTTAATATAAATAAAACATATTGATAAGAAATACTTAATTTTTATAAAAGTCTTCAAATGTTTTGAAAATACCATTTTCCCAAAAAAATGTTTTTTATTTAATTTTATAAACAATAATAAATTAATTTTTTGACAGTTTTAGAAAATTAATTTTATAAAATAAACATTATTTTTGAAATTATAATATCAAAATTATATTGGGGTGAATTTTTGGAATTTTTCTGAAAAGAACAAGATTTTGATGAATAGTGAAAATTATTGTTTTTATTGAGAAATGCCAGTTCGTTTATAGAATTTATAAGGTTATTTTTTGTTTTAATATGGTTTTAAAAGATAAATTACTTTAATTAAATATATTTATTAATCTAATTTAGTTCATTTTAATCAATTTAATATTGAATGTTGATATTAATACTCCATCTACTTGTGAAAATTGTTTCTTTTGAAAACCCACTTTCTCATCACATCTGTAGGTTTAATTTTAAATTAAGTTCTTAAAATTATTTGCATTGAATTTTTAAAAATGGGTTAAATATTTTTAGTTACCATAATTTATATTATCTAATTGGTTAACCGAATTTATGACCACAATGAATAGTAAAAACAATAAAAATTATTTAATGCAGTTTAGCTAAAAATGTGTTTACTAAGGGTTAAACTAAAAATATAAGGATTAAAATTGAACCAAAACTTCTCAAAAACCCATTTTATATCCATATTTATATCTTATTATTTATAATTACCAATAATGGTTCATTTCTGGGCATTATTCATACAAAATATGTGGGTGCACCTTTTTCTTTTCAAAACTCTCAAGCGTGCACTCACCGCACTTTTAAAAGGCCACCCCTTCTCCACTCCTCTTAACACTTACAAAACCATTTTTTTTGGAAAATAACTACCCATTTATATTAATTAATTCCCTACTATAATCATATAATCATTATTTTGGTTATAAATTCAACCTCTGAAGGCATTTTTTTCAAACCAAAAGAAGTTGTCAGAAGTATAGGTAATATCCCTAATTGAGTGTTTTATTTATTACACCAACCCCCTCATTAAATTATTAATAAAAAATATGGTATAATAACCCTAGTATATTCTATATACATATATTTTTTATGATAATTTAATTACACACAACCATCTACACTTTCATCAAATAGGATATGAAATCACTATTCATGTGTACAACAGACTACCGCCTTGCGAACCGATGTTATTCATTTTCCATATCCACCTATCAAAGATGCATATAATGATGGATAAAATTTTATATATTATATATATGATATAATTATACCTATTTAATTATTATTTCACATGTACCTTCTTACATTCCATTCTGTGGGAGTACGATAACGTCGCTCGTGTGTATGGAGGACTACCGCCTCACAATGTGATTCATTCATACTTTATATGGAATTAAATAAGGATTATTTTAATGAAAATATGTTATATATATGAAATATTTTTTTAAAATTTTAATATATTATTTACCTATTTTTCTTTAAATCGTTCAAGAAAATGAAAACAACATCCATGTATACATATGACCCACCATTTCTATGAATGATGTATTTCATTTTCTTTCTCTAATATTTATGCACATATGTGGATACATATATAATGAATATATATGATATTTATATAATGGTTAAAATTATTTAGATGATGTAACCATGATCAAATTCATAGGAGAAAAAATTTAAAATGAAAATACATATGAAAAAAAGCAGTAATTAGCCAGAATGTTATTTTAACATGGAAATGTTTATAAAAAGGTAATTAAATGTCCTAAGGTGAATAAAATATGGTATGTTATATGTAATTATGGTTATATAATTTATTTATAATAATCTTATATTTATTATAAATTATGTTTTAATGTGTAAGAATTAATTTGAGACTTAATGTAAGGGATTTTGTCTCAAATTGCCTACTTTAGGACATAAGTTATATTATGCACCTATATTCTTATATGAGGTGAATAAACTGAAAGTTTTTCATGTTATATCATTAATATAATTATTTTAGTGGTATTAAAAGTTTAATTTGATGTTATTATTTAATGGGACATATGATTCAAACAATACCCAAGTGATAAGGGTTTTATGATACGATCTCATCATTTATCGGGATTGTTTATGATTATGTTTTCAATTATAATGTTTTATGATATATCACTAATGATAATAATTAATTTTATTCTCAAATGGTTATTTTACAATAATACATTTCCCATTAATTTTACACTCTTTATTTACTCAAGAGTTCAAAAGAATGTTTTTAAGAAAAATAATCTTTATTTCTCTCTTCGATCAAAATGCCATTTTTCTTCCAAAACCATGTATTCTATACATGTTTTAAAAAATGTTATTAAAAATATACAAAATAATTATTAAATAAAATCTTACCCATGTTTTAAATTTTAATAAATGTTTTTGGATTAATCTTCATTTATTTTTCCCAATAAGACCCATTTGGATTTTACTAAAAATTTGAAAGGAATATTTGTTCTAATGTGTAAGAAATGAATGAAGTTTATAAAAATCATGGTCATTATTTTAATTAAAGTTTAATTTTTAATTTATAAAGGTTATTTTATAATAAAATTATTTCTACAATATTTTAGGAATTTTTAATTTTTAAAAAACTGATTTTAAATGAATGAATATTTTCCTCAAGAAACATTCCTAGTGGGTTTTCTTTCAAATTTATTTTACATAAAAGATAAAATACTTTTATGTTACTTATTATTTATTGGGGATATGATCCAAGGATACCATTATTATTCTTTGCCTTAATGGTTTATTTTTTTGATGAAATGTTGTTTATAAAAACCATTACTCTTCCACATGTTATTCCATGATAAAATGCTTATGAAACTCACTTATTTTCCCATAGGTTATGACTTGATGAAATGATGAAATGATTATAAAACCTATTTTTTTTCTTAGGCTATGTTATGATGAAATATTTATGAAGCCTTTTCCTTTCCATGGGATCTGATATGATGAATGTTTTATGATCTTTTGGTTCATGTATGTGTGATTTTAATTATGTTAAATATGGTACATATATCTCCCTCCAATGAATTGTGTAATGATTGATATATCATGACATAAAATAGACCTGAAAAGGGAGTGAACAAAGTTCAGTAAGGGACTTTGTTCACTTTGGTAGTCTTTGGGGTAAACAAAAACTACTACGGTGGTTTGGGGGAGTGAACCCGTTCCACAATGATAGTATTTTCAATGAGGATTGAACTACTAAGGAAATTATTTTCTATATTTACGTGTATGTCACAAATATATGTATTATGCATATTTTATGTTCTCATGGTTCATGTTGTTTGATTCCATTATGATTCATGTCTTATGAAATTTCAAGATTTATTCCATGACAGAGGTTTATGTTATATGATATGAATGGTATGGTTTTAAAATTTTATTATCACATTCTCATACCCTTATACTCATCGTATGTTGATATATCCATTGTTTACCCTTACTTTTCATCAGATATCACCCTTTCTTATATTTATTTTCCTAATGTTATGATGAAAGGTATTATGGATGATATTTATAAGAAGGGTTATAGTTATGAATAACATAGTGGGAGATGATATAGGTCACTTATGGAAAAATTGTTTAAGTGTCCGCGTTTCAAAGGCACTATACCTTTATGATCCTCCGGCCTGTGTTTGTGTAATGTACTGAATATTCATATGATAATATGTAATATCTATGTTTCATAAGTTTTAATAATCACAATAATTATGGATATAAGTGAATAAATATGATAAATATTATACAAATATCATTCTAAAATAGTAAATACAATATATTTCTTTTTTTTTCTTTACCATCCAATGAAATGTAAAATCATCACCCATGTGTACGTGCAGATTACAACCTCATGAACCGATATATTTCATTTGACATCCAAGATTCCCATAATGGAGTATAAATTTGGATTTATAATAATAATAAGATATTTATGAAATAATTATCCTTATATTAAGATTAAATCTAATTTAGTTTCTTTGTTTTACATTCATTGAAAAAATCGAAACATTTCTCTTGTGTATATGCAAAATACCACCTCCACAAAAATGATGTATTTCATTTTACATAACCAATTTTGATATATTATTACTAAAGTGTATTTAATGAATAAATTGGATAACTATTTCGTGATTCTTATTCTAGATATTATGGCACAATGACACCATTAACGATGATCAACCTACAAAATTTATTTTTAAATTATTAACTGAATATCCTTAAAGCACATGATATGGACTTAACCGTTTAACTAATTAATTAAGTCATTAAAATATATGAGGTAAATGGTTTAATAATAAGGCAATAAACCTATAAAATGTTATTAAACAAGAAAATAATTAATAAAATTTTATTATACGAGATTTAAAAAATATACATATCATTTTAGCACTTGTGGTTAGGGGTTTCATAACTCAATTTCCTTTCATTAGGTGATAACACTTCTTCATAGACTTTATTATTCCATTATTATGAGTGAATTTATCTCTAAATAATTTTATGTATTATTTAAAATTGTTTTATGTGGATTTAAAATTTTTCTAATAATCACTACATGGATTAATTATGACTTTAAATGCAATAATCTTTTCAAGGGTTTTCTTTGTCTCAATTTCATTTTTCAGAGACATGTTTCAGGTCACGCACCATGATTTCTATATATGGTGCATTTACTACCCCATGAATTAATTTTGACATATTAATTAATTTAATTAATTATATTTAAATATACATATAATATGGTTTCTTTCAATCACTCATTATTTGAATGTTACCAAAGGAGTAAAGGATTTCTGTTACAATCACATTTCTTTTTGGGATTATTTATATTCAAGGTTCATATGGGAGAAATTATAAGATCTTAATTTATTGAATCACATATATATATATTCAAATTCTATAATTATATTTTATGTTTTCATGATTTTCTTTCATTTTAATTTCATTGATACTTAGGATGTTCAAAAGAACTTCTTTTTTGGAAAAACTGACCCCATTTCTCTTTTTAGTCAAGAAGCTTTTCACTTCTATACCCATGATCTCTAAAATAATTTTCTTAATGAAATTTTTTTTAATATTTTTTAAATTAATTTTTGAACTATATTTTAATTTAATTATAAATTATTAAAAGGAATATTTTCCTTTTCATTTTCCAAACATGGTACTTTCTGTTTATACTCGAAATGTGAAATGGATATTTGTTTTATCATTTACCAAATGAATTGATTTTACCACCATCATATCTATTAATTTCTTGGATGTTTTCTCTAAATGTATAAATATTTATTTTTAAGGAAATAATTTTTTAATAATTTTTTTATTTTTTATTAAAAAATTATAAAAAAGCATATTTGCATCATTTTCAAATAATTGTATCAAATGTTATTTAAAATGTATTTTTTATCTGTGACAATATCCTTTATTATTTTTCTATACTATAATGGGATATGTTACAATAATACCATCCTTATTATTTCTCTATATGTATAATTATTATTTTAATTATCTTTTAATGGAATTTATTTGTTTTACACAAGTTAATCTAGAAAAAAGGAATAATGGTTGTTTTCATGGGTGTTATATTGAACAATATAGGATTCTAAATGTTTTATTCATCCTATGGTACTTGGAAATATGTATGGATGATTTATAAGTGGTTATATTATAAACAAATTATGGGGGGTTATGATATAAAACAAGTATGGGTGATTACTTTTTAATACATGGATGAGTGGGTTTGTTTTGGCCCTCTAATGCATTGGGTAAAAGGATAGTTTTAACAGATTATAAGTCACTCCCAATAGATTAAATAGACAAATATTGTAAGATAATACTAATATATATTGAAGTTATCCTATTTTTGGTGATTCCATGAATAGTTTTTGATGTTACAAGATAACTAAATTGTTTTTCAATGCTTACAATGGGTTATAATGTTTCCTTTGATCAAGGATTATATTCACATGGATCATTATTGTTAACTCAAATAAATATTGTATTTGTTAATGTTTATATTCCTTATATTAGTATTTTCACATGTTTTTATGGTTATGAATTCTATTATATTATTCACTTGCACTTGAATAAGTTCTCATACCCAAGTGTTCATTTTATGACAATTGAATATAATAAATTATTAATGCCTATGTTTACCCTTACTAATCATTTGAGATTACCCTCCTTATGTTTATTTTTCCTTGGTTATATAACAATATATATTATATATGATATATATAGAAGGGATTCATGTGGTTGATGATGAAAATATAATATGGAATAAGAAAATTTGGTTATACTGGAAAAAAATTCTCACTTAAAGGCACAGGTAATGTTATGTAAGTGTTTTTCATAATTCTATGAAACAATAACCCTAAAATATCATTGGGAATTTCAGTTATTTATTTTTAATTTTTTATGTTTTAATGGTTATGGAAAACATTTTGGGTCACGTTAAATGGTTTAAAATCAAAAAATGTAAAGATTTTATTTTTGGCACCAGATTCAGGTGTACAGGTTCTAGACTATTATAGTTGGTATCAGAATAGGGTTTAGATAACTTTAGAGATTATGATCTTTTAATGTGATGTTAACTTAAGTTTTATGGATAAAATCATGGGTTTATAAGTTTATGTTTTATAAAAAAGTTGAAATTTAAAAACACCCCTTTTAGGTTTTAAGTTATTCAATTATATGGTTATTAATGAAATTTTGGAAGATATTTTATTGTTATAGTTATATACAACCCTTAGGTTTAACATGAAGGATTATTTTAGAATAATGCCATTATATTCATGAGTATGTAAGATTAAAGTCATGAGTAAAACCTTGAGGTTAAAACATTATTCAATGTTTAATTTATTAAGATTAATTGGGATAAAAATTAATTCATATATGAAATAATATAAGTTGAACCTTTTGTGTTATTGTGGAAATTATGGAGTTAAATGTATTATTTTTTTATATAAAAGTTTATTAATTTTGGGTATTATATTTCCATGTTCTACCCATTTTGGTTTTAGTAAATATAGTAGGAATATTTGTTTTTATCCTTTTCTATATCCTATCATCCCCAAAAAGTTTATGAATTAGGTAAAATAAAGATTCATCATGGATACTCATCACTTGGAATATAGGACGAGATACTGGTAGAAATTTCATAGAATTAAAAACTAGTTTATGAAGTTGGGTTTACACATATTATTAAAATTAGATAAGTATATTTTACAATATTCATGGTCTGGATAATAAAAAACATCCCACATAAATTAAAAATTTCATCTTTTTACAATCATTTTTAATGAATTTAGTGCCTTCTTTCTCACTTATTAGTTCATGATTTTAAGGCCATTTACTTTATCATGATCAAATTATATATAACTTACCATCATTATTTAGACAATAATTTTCTTCTTTATATCCATATTTTCACTTCCTACTAATGTTATCTTATTTGGAAACTTACTTATGTGTTATTCCAGATGAGCTTCATATTCCCCTTCCCCCATTTAAATGGGAAGATTTATAATTCCATTTTATGATATGGGTTTTCAACAAAAGGATTAAAAAATATTAAACCATTGAATTACCATGCATGAGATGAAATTTTGAGGATTCGATTTAATTAAGGTGATTGAATGTAATGCATAGATATTTTGAAAGTATATTATGTTCAATAGTCTACAGAACACACATCGCCGATGTTTAATTACCATGAAATATTATTATTTAAATATAAAATTATAACCCAAATGTTGAAATAGAGGTTATGAATAGGAGTAAAAAAATTATGAACTGTATATAAATTATCCACTCAATAAAAATTTATTGATCAATTCTTATGAAATAAGCACTCTATTTTTAGAAATGTTGTTTTATGCTTTAAAAATATGATTTCTTCAAAAATGGTTTTTATTAATTTTTGTGAGTGAATATTATAATTAATTTATACCACTTTTATAAAATGTATTATATAGAAAATAATTTATTTTTAAAATAATCATATCAAAATTATATTAGGGGGAAATTTTGGGATTTTTTCTAAAAAAATTTATTTTTTAGTAAAGAGTGAAAAATAATTATTTTATAGAAAAATGTATTTCTTTTTCATGTTTTTATAAATTAACATTTTTTAATGTTGGGTTTAAAAATTAATTAATTATTTTTTATTAAAAAAAATACAATTAATGTCACTAGAATAAATATTTTATTATTTTTTTATAAGAAAATATTTTTATACTTAAAATGAATTTTTCTAGAAAACAGTTTTTCATCATGTTATGAGGGATTATTTTAAAAGTAATTTATTTCAATTATAGGAACTGGATTTGATATTTTTTTCTATATTTGGAATATATAGGTTTAAATTTAGTAAATAGGTCTAAGCTTTGCAAATAGGTTCCTTTATTTTTTTGTTATATTGAATAGTAACCTTGGTAAAAATGTTGTCACCATAGTAAGGGTAAAATGGGTAAAAAAAGATTAAAACCATGGGTAAAGATGTTAAATCCACCAAAAAGTTTTTTATATTTCATTTATGATTTGGTTTCAACCATAATATTCCAAAATTAAATAAAATTTCAATTTATTTCCACTTTCCTTGGATAATGACCTTATTATGTTTTTAAGAATAGAATAAATAAAAAATATCACTCTCTTTGTTTTAATATATCTAATAATTTTTCATAGGGATAAAAAGAGGCTATATTTGGTTCTAAATGGTTATTTTAAATATGAATAATTTTTTATCATGCTAATTTATTTTTAATTTTTAGTTAACTAATATTTATATTAATTACTCACGGGATGACGACACATTGTTTGGTCAAGGAAAAGAAAATTCAAGTAAATTATTTTTTAAAACAATAAACATAATACAATTTAAATAAATTATAGTGTTAAATGAATTTTTTAATTAAATACAAAATGTTAATATGTGTTAAAAGTTTATATTTGAGTTCCATTACTATCTTGAAGTGTTTAAATTCAAACAATGTGAATTTTACTAAAAATAACATTAATATTATCTTATATTAAAAAATATTTTATTAAATGATAGAAAATTCATTAAAAAAATTATATTTGAAAAATTTAATGTTATATGGTCTAAAATATCATCCATTTTCCACTTATAAGTCACTTTTATTTTTATAATAACTTTCCTTGAACCCTAAGGAAACTGCTAGAAATATGAGCTATAGGAATTCCCATATCCCAACAGTTTCATAGAACCGTTTGGATATGAATATTTAGAGAGGGGTTTTAAAATGGTTTCATAAATCCAATTGGATAGGTCTACCTATCCCAATGGTTTTCTTAAACCATTGGGATAGGGTTCATTGGATACTGAGTCTCCAAACAGTTTTAAAAAACCATTGGTATAACCCCTATATCTGAACTGTTTTTAAAACCATTGGATTAAAAACTCCCAAATACATAGTCATGAGACTCTTTCCTCCATAATAAATATGTCTACATTTTTTCCTAAAAGAGAGGCCTCTTTTCTTCCCAGCCTACGAATGGATCTTCCCAATCTATGATACATCCTTGATTCAATCCATTTCTTTTTTTACACTTCAAGTCAATATGTTTTAACTAAGTTATATATTCTCCCTCCATTTATTTTTGATTTTTTTGATTCGGTTTCATGACAATATTATTTTTTACCCACTGTGTAATACGATTCCCTTATGAACACAAGCCATATATTATTTTAGGTTGTGATTTTGTGGTGTTTTTTCTTATTTATGGAATAATTTTTATTAATATTGAAGACATCAATATGATCATAAGTTATTTTATCCTTGATTTATTTTAAATTTAAGGTTTATTAACATGATTTTGTTGGTTAATTTTATTATTTAACTACTTTGGGTTTTATTTAAAATGTTATATCCCTTAGAGGTATATTTTTTTAGAAATTTTAACTTCTTAAAAATGAATTATAGTTTTTTAAAATTATGTTTACCCTTCACATGAATGTTTTAAAATGTAAAAAATGTTTTAATGGGGGATTTAAATAAGAAAATTATAATTCAGGAATGATTGAAATTTAAAATGGTTTGGTTGTATGTTTTTTTTCATTGAATAGTTATAATTGGTGTAAATTGTTTTCTCAAAGACAAAAAACATTATATATTTATGATAACTTTTATAATGTGTTTTGACATGAAACCATTATTATATAAGATATATTAATTTTTTTATGGTTTGTGAACATGAATTTAATTTTTTTTGTAGGAATTCAAAACAAGGGGAGGAATTTTCATTAATATAATTGTTACTAAATATGTTACAAAACTTATACTAAATGAATTATTTTAGTTATAAAATTTTTTAAATGGGTTACCATGTTATTTTATGGACTAATATGTTTTAAATCATTGTATTTTATGATATCTAGATTTTATCTATCTTATATGATTTGTTTAAATACATTTCCTTCTAGTTTCATTTAAAATACAGGAATACACATATTTTTAATTATATAATTGAACTTTTAAGATGTTTCATTTTAAATATAATAATTTTGGCTATATTTATATGAATAAACACAAAAATAAAGACATTTTCACCTCTTTTTCTTTTTAAATAAAATGGATCATGAATTTCCTAATTGGTTTTAACTTATTCTAATTAGGAACATAAGTTTTGGTCTTCTAATGTATATATTTAATGTTGTAGTTTCAAAGAGTGGTTTGTTGGCCAAACCATTCTTAGTTTCGAAAAGATTAATCTCTTTCATTTTAATAGACATGTTTTATATTTCATGGAATTCTAGTTTCTATATGTATAGAGAATGATTAGTATATTAACTATGGTTAATGATTTCTAGAGTATAATTCCATTATAATGTATCAAACATGGTTACCACTTTGTTGATGATTATATTTAGAGTAAGGGAATGTATTTTTTCATAGTGGGAAAACCCCACCTATTTTTGAATTTTTGATGAATGATTTAATGATTTTATCTTGTGACTCACTAAATAAACTAAATTGAAATGAATCGATCATACTCTAAGAAACTTAAATTGTACTAAACTGACCTAACTAGTATTGAAAATAAATGAACTAAACCTATCGGCCCTTTAGACACTGAAAACCAACCAAACTAACAAATATAATCTATATCATAACCGAACCGACTTGACCGAACCAACTAAATTGAATTGAAATGGATTGATTTGACCCAAGTCAACTTTAATTGACCTAAAAGACACTAAAATGGATCAAACTAAACTAAAATAAAAATAATTGGACTAAATTGAACCTAACTAAAATAAATTCTCTAGTAATGATAAAAAATGAACTATGTCAAACAATATTTAATAAAACCCTAATAGGAATGCACTGACCCAATCCAAATAAAAACAAAACCCAACTAATATCATAGTATTATTTTTATATATTAATTCAATATCATGGTTTTATATTTATATTATTTTTATATATATATATATAGGTTTTTAATGTTTTTTATTACGATTATCATATAGAGTGGTGTGTCAGTTTTGGTTTCATATAAAGGGAAAAAATCTCAATTAAATAAATATATTTTTTTGATTAAACTACAATATTATTTAATTAATTTTATGAAATTACTTATAAAGTTTTTTACATAATGGATATAAGTTTGATGTATGAAACCGATGAGATTTAAAGATATTTTTAAGAGAAGTTGGAGAGATTTTTAGATTGTTCATTTGAGAATGATTCAGATAGTGGTCACATAAACTACCACTGTTACAATTTTATTGGAAGACATTGGTTGGGACATGAATTAGTTATATACCTTATAACCAAAAATAGATTTCAAACAAACTATAATGTGTGGTTTTAAAATGGGTATAAAATGGGATCTCAAAATGTTGATGATTCAAATGAGAAGACCAGATTGGGGAATTTGTTTTATGACTGGTTTCCATTTATTCATCATCATTATAAGGAAAGTTTTCTGACCCAAGAATAATTTGATATGATAACACATGTTGATGATGTTGAATGGGTAAAAAAATTGAATGACTATTCCACGACACCAGTATATAGGTAATGTGGTAGAATGAAAAAGATGGATTTTTTAATCTGATTGTTTCAAGGGAAAACCATATATGGGATTTAAAATATTATCATCGATTAAATTATTACCTTCTTGAAATATTTTCATCTATATGATATTTATATTCCCTAAAACCACTATATGGCCTGAATTTTAGTTGAAGAACTTGGATGTTTAAAAAAAATACATGATTTCTTGAAAGATTTTATCTTTTTTTGGGAGAAAATTGATGAATGAAATGATTTTATAAGATGTGGAATATCCCGATGGAATCAAAAAGGTGATGGATCACCATCCAGTGTGCCAAAAAAGTAATGGGGAACTTTCCATTGTTCCATAGACTCCATAATCCTTTTATTCTAGATGAAATAGGAATAAAAATGCAATGATATGATACTGAGATAAAGAAGAATAATGATGACTTGGTTCACCCTATAGATTGATTTTCATGGTAGAGATTTAATTCTCAAAATCCTGATTTTTTAGCTAACGTGCTTAATGTGAGGCTGGGTCTTTCAGGTGATGGTTTTAATCTGTCTGGGAATATTTTTACTTCACAAAACACAAGGCTGATTTTCATACACATTTATAACCTTTCCCCATTGTTGTGTAGGAAAATACCTTTCACTTTTATGATTATACTCATTTCTATCCCTTTTAATCCTAGAATTAATATATACCTATACATGAAACCTTTAATAAAAGAGTTGAAACTTCTTTGGGATGTGGGTATTCTCACATATGATGCATGTTCGGAAGAAATATTTTAGTTGTGTGCTATGCTTATGTGGACGATCAATGATTTTCCTACTTATGCAACGATGTATGGATGCAGCACGACTTGAAAACTATCAGGTCTTGTTTTTATGAAGAATAAAAGATCTAAAAGGCTGAAATATCATCTTAGTTTCATTTTTATGGTACATCAATGATCCTTTCCAATGGACCATCCATATAGAAATAATCGGTGAATATTTAACAATACAATGAAGGCTGATGATCAACCTCAATGCATGTCTAAAACTTATGTGCTTAATGAATTAAAAAATTTTAGTTTTTCATTTGGGAAGGGTGAAATGAAATCTATAAAGAGGAAGAATGTTTCTGTTGAAAACTATTACAATTGTAAGAAGAGGGGTATCTTTTTTGAGTTTTGTTATTGTTAAACCAATTTGTTACGTCATTTCCTAGTCATAATGCACATTGAAAAGAATATTAGTGAAATATTTCTTTCAATTCATATAAATATCAAGGGAAAAAAAGATAATTTACATTATCAGTGTGACTTGGTGGATTGGGGTATTAGAACAGAATTTCATCTTGTGTGTATCAGTGAAAATAAATGGAAAGTTCCATGTGCTTATTGTGGTATAACACCTGTAGAAAAAAATAAACATATAGAAGTGATAGAGACTATTAATGTTCTTGATGGATATTCAAGGAATAAATAAAAATGGTTCAATATAAGATATTTGAAGCTGAAATCATTGGAGACTCATGATTATCACGTCCTTATGTATGATTTGATTATAAAAGAAATCTATCATATTTTGTCCAATAATATAATGGTGATAGTTATTCATTAGTTCAATTTGATTAGATATATTTTTTCTAAGATGTTGTTTAAGTCTTTCTTTTAAAAAATGTTGGTAGAGGAACCATTAATTTTATGTGTATTTGAGAAAATATTTCTTCCATCTTTTTTCATATGCATGCTGCATCTGACTGACTATCTTCCAATTTAAATAATTCTCAGAGGACCTATTCATTTTCATTGGATGTATCCATAAGAAATAAATATGTACACATTGGATTATTTTTTCTAGAATAGGAATCATCCCAAAGGTATATTATGAATGGTTACTTGGCTCAAGAGTGTATGGATTTATGCTCAATGTATTTGTCTGATCTTACTATGAGAATGAATATACCAATGAGAAATAAAGAACAATAATATGAGAATATTTGTAACACCCCGGGATTTTATTCTTTTTAATTTCATTAATTTCTTGTGTTGTACGCTACACCAAAAGGAGATTTCAAAACATTCATCCTTGACTTGCCTTTCATTACACGCAATCACGACCTTCTTTGATAGCGTGTGTAGTACGCAATACCGAGTTTCACTAAACAACGATATGCTATTAAAATATTATTAAAACTAGCCATTATGAATAGTAATAACCACTTTTTGAAATTTTTTAAATTTTATTTTTCAAAATGGACTTCATTTTTGGATTCGGAATATCGAAATTAGCTTAGGGTGAAATTTTTGTAATTTTTGGATAACTTTCATATTTTGATGAATAGTGGAAATTACTAAATTTTAATTAAAAAAAACTTTTTTCAATCAAAATAATTAATAGTGATAAATTATTAATTTTAGTGGTTTTAAAGTATATTTATAATATATTTTTACAATTTAATACAATGATGGTAATTGGATGTAATTTCACATTTAAACCAGTTATAAACAAGTTTCAATCTTTTGATAGTTATTATCTCTTAAAAACACGCTATTTGTTTTGAAGACGAGAATTAATTTTTAAATTAGTTAATGCAACTGATATGTTTTGAATTTGGTAAAATATACATCATTTTTGAGTTCATAATATCAAATATAGATTAGGCCTAATTTTTGGTATTTTTCTGAAAACTTTCAATTTTTGATGAATAGTGAAACCACTAAGTGGTAGTTAAAAAAAACTGAATTGTTCATAAAATTTAATTTTACCGCTTTTGTGATTGGAATTTCAAAAATCCGAGAGACACGGTTGATTTCAGTAAGTAAAATGTGGTTCAATGAGATGAAAATAATTTTTGGTGAATAGTAACTTTTTACTTTTTTTTACCACGGTTAAAAGTAAAAAGGGTAATTAAGGGTAGAAATGATATTATTATTACCCTAACACATGTCCTAATTATATTGGACAAGTGTAATTAGACCAAAAACAAACTTAGGAATAAAATATGACCATTTAGGCCCACTTGGATTAGATTAGGACATTTATTATTAATTTATTTAAAGAAGGGTTAAAAGAGTTAAAATCAATGTTTATTTACTAAAACATTTTTAATATGGGGTTATACATAAGATAAATTTTACTATAAATATTCATTAGAAAGCTAAAACGATTTCCTACATAATGGTATTTTATTTGTAATTTTTAGACATTAAATAATTTAATTTATTTATGACACAACGATGATGCAGTAATTATCTTATTAATGAAATATTGACATAATTGATGTTATAAATACCCAAATAAATATAATTTGAGACTTTTAATGAATTCCACTAATTTAATAGGTTAATATGACCTGTTAGTATTGATTTAATTAACTTTGTTCGAACTTATCATTCTGTTATGATTTTCACAAAAATCAACTACTAAATAGTGTCAAAATTGACATAAAATAGTTTTTAAAACAAATATTATATTATTAATTGTTATTTTTTTCCTAAAAATCTAAGGTTCGGCCAAATGACTTAGATACGGTTATATATGTTAATAATAAACATCGTGGGGTTTTTTTGGCTTCTTATAGTAAGTTTATTAACCTTATAGTGTAAGAACACAAGAAGACACGGTAAAAGTAAAATTATTTAACTTAATGTTAAATCTAAATGATAAGGTTAATATAGGAACCTAAACTTGTCTAAATTTTATTGGATGAGAGGAGTTCGACCCATCCCCACCTTAGCCTCGAAATAAATCAATTTGGAGCTATTTAAAACCGAACTTGACTTTATAATAAAATAATATTTTTAGTTTTTCCAGAGGAGCCCCTCTCCTCCCTTATAAAAGGGAACCACCTCCCTCTCTTCCTCACACAACTTTGAGACTTCAAGCTCGGCCAAACCCTGACAAATTCTCTTCTCCACTTCCCTAGAAACATACTAGAGGTTCTGGTCGTCTTCAAATACCCATTTTAGTGCCCTAAAAGGAGGTCTCAAAGAAGCACTTCAAAGAAGAGGTAATGTCCGTTACCAATTCTTTCATCTTTATTTCTTCTTCCACTTCTTCTTCATAGGTTGTTTCATTATGAAGTAATAACATCAGTATCACTCATATACTGATATGTTATTATAAGTATTAAACAACCCTATTTCACCATCTATCCATCCTACAGGAAAAAAAATCACCACGCATGCGTACGTACGGAATACCATCTCCACGCCGTGGTGTAATCTGTTTTCCACCACCACCTTACATGGATGGGTATAATGGTGTAAAGAATAACTATACATAGTTATTAGAACATAATATTGATTCTGATATATTGTATCATCCACTCCAATTCAATTCAATAATTATGGAAACGATATCATCACTCGTGCGTACGTACGGACTACCGTCTCTACGACGCGATGAGATTCATTCTCCATGTTAACCATTTAAGAATGATTATAAAGTATATATAAGAAATAATAATGAAATATATGACATTATAAAGATACTGGATTTATTTATATATGTATGTCATCTACTTAATTCCATTCAACTCAATAAGGAAACGAAAACAGCGTTCATGCGTACGTACGGCCTACCATTTCCATGAACGGTGTATTTATTTCAATTTACTAATTTATTATATATATTATGAATATATATTATATATAAATCATGTTTTATATTCTGGAATTAAGTAATTATGATCTAAGCAATCATATGAATAATTACAAGTCAAAACACGGACGACAAATGAAACAATTTTACCCAAAATGCTCTTTAACATAGAATTTACAAAACAAAGGGTAGTATAAAGTCATAAGTGAACCATATCTGATATCATAACAATGAGTATGATTCTGGAATAAGTCAATGACATTATTTAAATCATTATACAGGAGGTTCGGACACCTACGAAGAAAATCGGACCTAAGGTAAGGGAAATATCACAATCTCACTTTTATCCGAGATTGTTTTTACTTTGGTAATTACTGGGGTGTATTTTATCATCCACATCCATGTTCCCTCAATATGTAATATTATTTCCATCCTTCTAGAATAGTTTATATCCAATTTTACCCTTCAGTTAGTTTTTAGTAAAAGATATGAAAGGAATCTTTTGTCGTTTTTCGTACGTGGTACTTTTTGACTTTTCCGACAAAAGTACAAAGAATGTTTTTTTACTTATACGGCAAGAATGGATTTTTAAAACATTATTTCCAAGAATCTTCCTTTATAAGTTTTCAAGTTTATTTTTAATCAACTTCTTTTAGTTTATAATTGTATGACATGTTAAGAAAAGAAAAGTGTTTTTGAAGTAGAAAGGATATTTTCCTCAAGAATGGAGTTCAAATGTTTTATCAAAATTATTTTCCATCTAAGATAATATAGGGTTCTTTTTTTATCACTATTATTATATTGATTTGATTATGTTTTGAGGAAATTATTTTTATGAAGTCATTTACCTTATATGATTTGTTTTATGATGTCATGATGTTTCAAGAATCCCATTTTTGTTACATGTGTTATGCGATGATGTATGATTTATGATTATGTGGCACACATAATAAAGGATTTATTATAATATTGGTGGGACCTATATATACCTCCAATGCATTGGGTAAAGATTTTATATCTCATGAGATAGACATGGCTGGAATGGTAGGTTATACCGGTTCAGTGAAACAAGACTGAAGCGAGGGTGACTCGGTTCAGAAAGGGACTTTGTCCACTAAGATAGTCTTGGAAATGAGTCTTGACTAATAAGAAATGATTCTCTATAATTATGTGTATATGCCACAATGTTTCATGTTTTAAGTTATGATTATTGGGATTTCATTTCTCTACTATGATTTATCCCATTTTATGAAATTATGCTCTCTTTTGCAGGATAAGATTTCCAAAATGTTTTGTGCTTATGTATATGATGTGATTGATATTTCTTTTGTTTACCCTTACTGAGTATTTGAGCTCACCCTTTTATGTTTTCTTTTCCCCAGGATATAAAGAAAGGTTTTAGGTATAATAAAAAGGAGATCTTTATGGGATATGTTGAAGATCTTTCACCAGGATTAGAGGATTATATTCCGAGTTTCCAAAGACACTAAACTATTACGGTCCTTGTGTGTGTGTTTTTGTTATGTACTAAGTATTCCGCAAATGTAATGTAATGTCAATGTACATCAAGCTTCGGGTCTCTACAGTTTGTATCATAGGAAAGGTTTAGTCAACCTTTGGAAACTAGGATGCGAAAACGTTAGTGAGATCCCTAGAGATATTTCTAAGGTATGTCTAGGGATGTCCCTAAGGTTAAGTATACGTATAGGTTGTAGTATTAGAATTACGCTAATGATCATAGAATTAAACCTAGGATGTTAGATATTGAAGGTACTCCCCCTTTATTATGTTGTTTTCCCTAGCATGATTTTTGCCTCTCACACTATTCTTTTTGGGTTTTAGACGATGGCTGGAACCCGAAGGAATCGTGTTGATCAATGCAATGGACAATGTAATGATTGCCATCCTGAACAAACAAATGTTATGGGAGATGGAGTACAAAATCTTATTGCTATACTTACACAAGCTATGAATCATTCTGGACTTCCGGATGAGAAGAGAAGGGAACAATATTCTATTGAGTCCTTCATGAGGCAACGTCCACCTTCTTTCAATGGGTCTTCTGATCCACTTGTTGCTGAACAATGTATTAGTACCACTGAAGAGATATTTTCTGTTCTTCAATGTTCTGAACATGATAAAGTCATCTTAGCAGTATATCGTTTGGAAGGTGAAGCTGATCAATGGTGGAATATTATCAAGAATATGAGGCCAAGAGATGAAATTGAGTCCATGGAATGGGACGAGTTCAAGAACTTGTTTTTCAGAAAGTACTTCCCTCGTATTCTTCGAACAAAGATGGAAAAGGAGTTTCTTGAGCTGAAGCAGAAGGATGATGAATCTGTTGGTATATACGAAACGAATTTTACAATACTTTCAAGGTATGCATATGGAATTATCATCCAACCTGAAAGTAAAGTTGATCAATTTTTCAGTGGCTTAAAACCAAGTCTTCAAAGGGAATTAGCTATAAGAGACTTCAGTAGCTATGAATAAATTGTGCGTTGTGCTATCAAGGTAGAAATGGAAGTTGGTGTTACATATCCATCTCATGGTTTTGACAAGAAACGAAAGATGGAGTTCAAGGAGAAATCTCATAATAATGTTGAAAAGAAGATGAATGATTCCTTATGCTCAAAGTGTGGAAAGAAGCATGATGGAGATTGTCTTAAAGGGACTAGAAAATGTTTTAAGTGTGGAAAAGAAGGTCATCGAGCAGCTGAGTGTCAAAGTAATGGAAAAAGGGTTTCTAATGATGTGAATAAAGAAAAGACTGCAGAGAACGCACCACCAAAACATCAATGATTCAAGTGCAAGGAAATGGGGCATTATGCTAATAAATGCCCTAATCCAAGGGTTAGTGATGATCAACATGAGAAACCACTTAAGGCAAAGGACAAAGGGAAGTCACATGCGACCACTATTGGCGATGTTGAATATGAAAACAATGTGGTTGAATGATTAAGTGTTTATGTAATGGGATTCCAAAATAATGTTGTATCATAAAGTATTGGAATATTTATGTATTGTTCTAATGTGGTATTCAAAGTGATTGAGATATTTTCGGAAATAAGATGATATGCGCATAATGAAGGGAAAACGAGAAAACGAAATGTTTAACAGTATTCATGAGCTCATGATTGATATAAGGACTAAGTGATATCATGGTTTGAGTATATAGAATTTTGAGGATTTTGGTATGTGAAAAGTGTTAACTTTTAACTGCATTCAAGTTTTCACTATGGTTCAATGGGTATTCAAGAGAATACATGATTAAGGCCTTTGAATGTTTGGAATGTGACCAACAAGACATATCTTATGATATATGGGGATCAACGATGGTATTAAATCTCTGGTAATCGTTTTCACTATGTTATGAGAGTGGACTGAAGTATTATGGATAAGCCTAAAGATTGGAATTGATTATGTTGGACAGAAGTTAGTATTGTTTAAGGATAGAATTTTTTTCGATATTATTGATGGGATGTTATAGTAATATAGTTTTAGAAAAAGGACAACCTGCAGGGCGGGCGACAGCCCATCGCGTCAGACAAGGCTGTGGGAATCGAACCCACAACCGAAGTGCGACTGACCTTTATCGCCTACCACTGGCCTACAGGAAGTCCCTGGTTAGTCGAAACTAGTTTTATTTTATTAATCGGTATGATATATGAAGTATAAGTTCATTTTTGGAACCATATACGATTAACCATAAGATGGACTTATAACTTTTGCTAACCTTTTGTTTGAAAAAGATGGAATGACCCATCATTCTATCACATGATCTACTAACACATCACGAATGACAAATTCAACTTCATTCATTAAGAGATGAAGTGGAAATTGTCCAAAGAACGACAAACGGTGAGACTATACCAAAATCACGAAAGTATTTCTTCTAATTCCAATTTCATCAACTTTAGGGAAATGATCTTGAAAACCAAAAATGTTGTCTTAGTGCTCTTATATCTGATGAATCAGATGGTACCTTAGATCGTCACAAATTTATGGCTTTGTGATTGCTAGCTTTTCCATAGCCATGTTCTCTACCACTCTCCATCAGAACATGATGGTTAGATTTCTCTTCCATATCCATATTTTCACCTATGTGGAAACCCAGTGATTAGTTTATTTGGGTAACCGTTACGTTTCATACTTTTGTTTTTAAATATTGGTTTTGGTATTCCTTTTTATGATGTGGGTTTCGATTAATGCAACTCTTGAATCGTAAACCATTTATAACCCTGACGAATTTCGAGGGAGAAATTCATTTTAAGGGGGGTAGAATGTAACACCCCGAGATTTTATTCTTTTTAAATTCATTAATGTCTTGTGTTGTAAGCTACACCAAAAGGAGCTTGCACAACACGCATCCTTGACTTTCCTTTCATTACACGCAATCACGACCTTCTTTGATAGCGTGTGCAGTACGCAATACCGAGTTTCACTAAACAACGATATGCTATTAAAATATTATTAAAACTATCCGTTATGAATAGTAATAACCACCTTTTGAAATTTTGTAAATTTTATTTTTCAAAATTTACTTCATTTTTGGATTCGGAATATCGAAATTAGCTTAGGGTGAAATTTTGGTAATTTTCGGATAACTTTCATATTTTGATGAATAGTGGAAATTACTAAATTTTAATTAAAAACAACTTTTCAAATCGAAATAATTAATAGTGATAAATTATTAATTTTAGTGGTTTGAAAGTATATTTAGAATATATTTTTACAATTTAATACAATGATGGTCATTGGATGTAATTTCACATTTAAACCAGTTATAAACAAGTTTCAATCTTTTGATAGTTATTATCTCTTAAAAACACGCTATTTGTTTTGACGACGAGAATTAATTTTTAAATTAGTAAATGAAACTGATATGTTTTGAATTTGGTAAAATAGACATCATTTTTGAGTTCATAATATCAAATATAGATTAGGCCTAATTTTTGGTATTTTTCTGAAAACTTTCAATTTTTGATGAATAGTGAAACCACTAAGTGGTAGTTAAAAAAAACTGAATTGTTCATAAAACTTAATTTTACCACTTCTGTGAGTGGAATTTCAAAAATCCGAGAGACATAGTTGATGTCAGTAAGTAAAATTTGGTTCAATGTGATGAAAATATTTTTTGGTGAATAGTAACTTTTTACTTTGTTTTACCACGGTTAAATGTAAATAGGGTAATTAAGGGTAGAAATGATATTTATATTACCCTAACACCTGTCCTAATTCTATTGGACAAGTGTAATTTGACAAAAAACAAACTTAGGAATAAAATATGACCATTTAGGCCCACTTGGATTAGATTAGGACATTTATTCATAATTTATTTAAAGAAGGGTTAAAAGAGTTAAAATCAAAGTTTATTTACTAAAACATTTTTAATATGGGGTTATACATAAAAAAAATTCTAATATAAATATTAATTAGAAATATATAATAATTTCCTACATAATGGTATTTTATTTTTAATTTTTAGACATTAAATAAGTTAATTTATTTATGACACAACGATGATGCAGTAATTATCTTATTAATGAAATATTGCCATAATTGATGTTATAAATACCCAAATAAATAAACTTTTAGAATTTTTATGAATTCCACTAATTTTCTAGGTTAATATGACATGTTATTATTGATTTAATTAACTTTTTTCGTACTTATCATTCTGTTATGATTTTCACAAAAATCAGTTACTAAATAGTGTCAAAATTTCCATAAAATAGTTTTTAAAACAAATATTATATTATTAATTGTTATTTTTTCCTAAAATTCTAAGGTTCGGCCAAATGACTTAAATAAGGCTATATATATTACTAATAAACATCTTGGGGTTCGTTTGGCTTCTTATATTAAGTTTATTAACCTTATAGTGTAAGAACACAAGAAGACACAGTAAAAGTAAAATTATTTAACTTAATGTTAAATCTAAATGATAAGGTTAAAATAGGAACCTAAACTTGTCTAAATTATATTGGATGAGAGTATTTCGACCCATCCCCACCTTAGCCTCGAAGTAAATCAATTTGGAGCTATTTAAAACCGAACTTGACTTTATAATAAAATAATATTTTTAGTTTTTCCAAAGGAGCCCCTCTCCTCCCTTATAAAAGGGCACCTCCTCCCTCTCTTCCTCACACAACATTGAGCCTTCAAGCTCGGCCAACCCCTGCCAAATTATCTTCTCCACTTCCCTAGAAACATACTAGAGGTTCTGGTCTTCTTCAAAGACCCATTTTAGTGCCCTAAAAGGAAGTCTCAAAGAAGCACTTCAAAGAAGAGGTAATGTCTGTTACCGATTCTTTCATCTTTATTTCTTCTTCCACTTTTTCTTCTTAGGTTGTTTCATTATGAAGTAATAAAATCAGTATCACTCATATAATGATATATTATTATAAGTATGAAACAACCCTATTTCACCATCTATCCATCCTACGGAAAAAAAATCACCGCGCGTGCGTACGTACGGAATACCGTCTCCACGCCGTGGTGTAATCTATTTTCCACCACCACCTTACATGGATGGTTATAATGGTGTAAAGAATAAATATACATAGTTATTAGAACATCATATTGATTCTGATATATTGTATCATCCACTCCAATTCAATTCAATAATTATGGAAACGATATCATCGCTCGTGCGTACGTACGGACTACCGTCTCCACGACGCGATGAGATTCATTCTTCATGTTAACCATTTAAGAATGATTATAAAGTATATATAAGAAATAATAATGAAATATATGACATTATAAAGATACTGGATTTATGTATATATGTATGTCATCTACTTAATTCCATTCAACTCAATAAGGAAATGAAAACAGCGTTCATGCATACGTACGGCCTACCGTCTCCATGAACGGTGTATTTCTTTCGATTTACTAATTTATTATATATATTATGAATATATATTATATATAAATCATGTTTTATATTCTGGAATTAAGTAATTATGATCTAAGAAATCATATGAATAATTACAAGTCAAAACACGGACGACAAATGAATCAATTTTACCCAAAATGCTCTTTAACATAGAATTTACAAAAGAAAGGGTAATATAAAGTCATAAGTGAACCATATATGATATCATAACAATGAGTATGATTCTGGAATAATTCAATGACATTATTTAAATCATTATACAGGAGGTTCGGACACCTACGAAGAAAATCGGACCTAAGGTAAGGGAAATATCACAATCTCACTTTTATCCGAGATTGTTTTTACTTTGGTAATTACTGGGGTGTATTTTATCATCCACATCCATGTTCCCTAAATATGTAATATTATTTCTATCCTTCTACAATATTTTATATCCAATTTTACCCTTCGGTGAGTTTTTAGTAAAATATATGAAAGGAATCTTTTGTCGTTTTTCATACGAGGTACTTTTTGACTTTTCCTACAAAAGTACGAAGAATGTTTTTTTACTTATAAGACAAGAATGGATTTTTAAAACATTATTTACAAGAATCTTCCTTTATAAGTTTTCAAGTTTATTTTTAATCAACTTATTTTAGTTTATAATTGTATGACATGTTAAGAAAAGAAAAGTGTTTTTGAAGTAGAAATGATATTTTCCTCAAGAATGGAGTTCAAATGTTTTATCAAAATTATTTTCCATCTAAGATAATATAGGGTTCTGTTTTTATCCCTATTATTACATTGATTTGATTATGTTTTGAGGAAATTATTTTTATGAAGTCATTTACCTTATATGATTTGTTTTATGATGTCATGATGTTTCAAGAATCCCATTTTTGTTACATGTGTTATGCGATGATGTATGATTTATGATTATGTGTCACACATAAGAAAGGATTCATTATAAGATGGGTGGGACCTATATCTCCCTCCAATGCATTGGGTAAAGATTTTATATCTCATGAGATAGACATGGCTGGAATGGTAGGTTATACCGGTTCAGTGAAACATGACTGAAACGAGGGTGACTCGGTTCAGAAAGGGACTTTGTCCACTAAGATAGTCTTGGTAATGAGTCTTGACTAATAAGAAATGATTCTCTATGATTATGTGTGTATGCCACAATGTTTCATGTTTTAAGTTATGATTATTGGGATTTCATTTCACTACTATGATTTATCCCATGTTATGAAATTATGCTCTCTTTTGCAGGATAAGATTTCCAAAATGTTTTGTGCTTATGTATATGATGTGATTGATATTTTTTTTGTTTACCCTTACTGAGCATTTGAGATCACCCTTTTATGTTTTCTTTTCCCCAGGATATAAAGAAAGGTTTTAGGTATAATAAAAAGGAAGATCTTTATGGGAGATGTTGAAGATCTTTCACCAGGATTAGAGGATTATATTCCGAGTTTCCAAAGACACTAAACTATTACGGTCCTTGTGTGTGTGTTTTTGTTATGTACTAAGTATTCCGCAAATGTAATGTAATGTCAATGTACGTCAAGCTTCAGGTCTCTACAATATTGAAACCATTTTTCTATCACTTCATCAAATAGGAGAAATTCTTGGATCATATACATTAACGATATTAAGACTTGAAGAGATAGTGATGTCACATTCCCTAGTTTTTCTCAATTGTGATTTGTTCAATGAATACATAAAGTAAGTAAATTGAACATGTATATCTTATCTCATCTCATGTAATTTTACATATATTTTCACCTATTTCCATTTTTATCTATAGGAAACATACAGAAATGATAAATAGAGAGAAACATTCTTTCTCTTTGAGAAGGAGGGATACTTTTCATAGAAAAGATTTTTATACTTGGTTAAAATCGAAGGAAGAAATATTACTATAATAAATTAATAAAATAAATATTTAATTAATTATAATATTAACTTACATTTCAGGTATGGATTTTTCATTATGACTCTTTATTTGAGGAAATAAGAGATTTGGATTCTTTTCCTAATAATTTTTTTGTGATAATAAATCAATTATGATTAATGGGAACAAATTTATTATCATTGAATGAGAAAAAAACTAAGAACGCAACCTGATCGTGTTATGGTAACATCCACAACTGACTGTTATGCCACTGCATCTGATAATAGACCTTGATTATAAAATTTATTTTATTGTGGAGTCGTTGTAAATAATAATAATAATATATTATTAATCTCATGGTCGAGTCACTATGATGAAATACGAGTGGTTTGATTCGATGATGAGGTAGGGAACATTTATTGTGACTGTGGATTTTGAGTTATTGACATGACTCACACTCTTTCTGGCGATGAACCTTATGTATTTGCATCAATGCTGAAACATGTTCTTTATTTATAAGATCATCATTGACCTGAATTTTGTGTCATTATTGATGTAATTCCTAAACATATTTTTTGGTGATGGTGATGATGGTATTGACACCACCCCTGCTCCCATTGTCCTTGATCCATTTATTAAATTTGATGACTCTAATAGCTTAGTTTTCAGAGTTGATTGTGAACCTGATGTTGTGGTGGTAAATATATTGAATCATTTATCTGTGCTCTCAGTTGTTTTAGTTTAGCCCGACTTGGATTGTTAAGGTTGGTACTATTTAATTTGATTTACTATTGAATAAAAATATTTTGTATTCAACTAGACCTTCATGTGAATTTTAAATATTTATTGGCTATAGTTTTTTTAGTTTCATTTTCTAATATTGAATTGAAATATATTGAATCCTAAAAAACCAAACACAACTAAAAAAATTAAATTAGATAAAAAAGAGGACTTTTATTGGACATATTAAAATTATTGATAGGAAAATAAAAACAACTTAAAATAATGATCTAACCAAAAGAATTAAAAAATTTACTAACCCAAAATATGAACCAAATGACCTAAGACAAATAAAAATGAAAAAAGACCTGATCAATAAACAAAATGGTACCAAATGAACAATGAGAAAAAAAATAGACTTATAACCTTATCAATTGAGAAAAAATGAACTAACTAAACTAAAAATAATAATGGACAAATGAGATAACCAAAATTGAATTGAATCAAATTGAAAATTGAAGAAAACTATATCACAACCATGTTAAACATGAATATTTGAATGTATTGTTTATTTTATTACATGTATTCTATTTTGATATTCTTCCCACTAAATTTAAAATTGTTTTTTTGTTATATCACTATGTATCTTGGATTTTTTTGACGAGTGGTACTCCTTAATTAAGTCATGCCTCAACTTTTTTGGGTTACACATTATTTATTGATTTATAATTAATTTCATATATTTTTTCAAATGTAGGAAATGAAACATTTTGAGGATATCTGAAGAAAAATGATGATGTAAAACAATCACCGAATGACTGATATGGGTATTCTTCAAGTAGTTAATATAGCGAGTATTGTATTTAAAATATATATTAGTTACATATAATGTAATTTGATCAATTTAGATTAATATTTTATGTAGGATTCACCACTTAGGTGCCAGTAATTTGACGAGCAACCTAGTTGTCCCAGTACTCAGGCCAACAATATGGGGGGGGGGGGGGGCTTGTACTAGAGCAAGGAGCTTGAGTCGGTGTACCCAATTGGACAAGTACCTCCCATTGATGTACCATCTACCACACATTCTAATAATATTGTGTTGTTAGGGACACACTTGATATTTAGGCCACCCATGTTTTCACTAGAATTTTCATCTGAGCCTCATCCCCCATCTTTCTCATATCTGACAATGATTCATACTCCTCATCCATAACATGCATTTTTCCAGCAATGCATTCCATCTTATTTTATTTCTACATACATATCTTAGACCTTCTACATTTATTCTTATTTGAATCCTTCTCTATCTGTACAGTGTGATGTTCCTTCAGGGCCTATAGATCCAATAGTGCCCATTTATCAAACTTCTACATATATATTTATAGAACCCTACTAATTTTATAAACCATAATATATTTTCATTATAAGATGTATTGGTATAATATTTGTTTTTATTCTATAATAGATACATATACTGATTGGTAGCTTGGAAATACACACATGCGTGTTGTGTGTACCCACCACACATGTTTGATGGTGGAAAAAACAAAGACAAACAAATGGTTAGAAAAACTAGGTGGGAATATAGGGGTTTTTGGGTAAAATTTACAAATACTCTAACATTATTCACATAATTCCACTCTCTTGGAGAACCCTTCAAAATGAAGTGAAAGTAAATTATTGGGCACTGATATGGGTAAAAAATCTAGTGTATTTAATTTTATATTATTATTGTATTTATATGAATTAGTATTTTGGTGGCATCCTTCTTTTGATTTTCGGGATGGTGAGGGTGTGATGCCAACATGACTCATGGAATTAAGTGAGCTATGAAAAGTATACAAGCATCAGTTTTATATTGAATGACATGCTAGATTCAGCACAGATTTAGAGTCCACACATATCATGGAAGATTGTCTAACATAACATTATCAACAAATGATTACGTCTTGGATGAGTACCTCATTAAAGGTATTAATTAAATTTGAGGGTTTTAAATGAAAATATTCTTGTTTATAATTAGTATTTTTTTTAATATTTGATTTTTAGGGATCATCAAGAAAAAATAAAAGAAAAATTAATACAAAGTAATACCTCCACACATTGGGATGATCTACGACGCCCTAACATGAGAGGAATCAAGTATGAGAATAATTTATGATTTTTCTTTAGGACTTACACTTTATATTATTTCATCCAAAAATCATTAGTTTTATAATGTTTTGGGAGAGTAGTGGAGATCACATATCCACTCAAACCACACTAAATTGAAAAAACCAAACTAAATAGAATGAAATCAAACCATATGTTTTTATTTTTATCTTCACTTAAAATTAATATGTATTTGATTTTAGTTATGAAATTCATTATTATTATCCTATTTTCAATTATGGTTTCCTAAATTCAATTTCATTTCATAAGGAGGTATTGAATATTAAAGGATGCGTGCCTCAATAAAAACTGTTTTTCTCATGTAGAAAGAAAAAAATGGAATTGCAGTTAACGAACCGACACAACAAAAGATTATAAGTTTTAATTTGTTGATTTAAAATTTTAATATATACTTTGTAACATAATAATATATTCATATTAGTAACAAGATGCTTTATAGGCCCTTCATTCCTAATAAACTAACAATTTTCATCCAAATGATCACTTATATTAGGTTTTTGGAGATGAGCACAATGAAAGAGTACACTGAAGACCTAGGAAGAGTATCGTACCAATGGGGTTTTAGACAATTTATAGTACCAATTTTAGTACCACCATGTTGGAAATAGTTAAGGCATAGGTAAAACAAGCTAAAAAAGGTCACACAAGTGGAAGAATAGACTCAAAGGGAAAACACAATTTTTATGAAATTGATGAAAGTTTTTTGTACATCACTTCCACCAGATACCACCATGGATTGTGATGTATATAAGTCATCGATGAATTCATTATATAGTGGAAGAAGTGGTAGTTCTAGCAGTAGTTGAGATGATTTTGTTCCTGGTCTAAGGCTGAGGTAGAAGATGAGGGCGAGGATAAGGTTGAGGATGAGGACTATGATGAGGATGTGGATGAGTATAGGGACAAGGATGAGGATGAGGATGAGGATGATGATGACAATGATGATAGTGACGGTGACGAGGGACATATTGATCTGTTACATTTTTTAATGAAATTTTTAACATTTCATGTTTGATGATTTTCTATGATTGAATATATGTGTGATACTTTGTTTGGTGTTTTATCATTTGATAAATGCATATAATGATTTTTTCTATTATCATTATTTCTATATTGGTTTGTTGGTATTTGAGGATTCTATATTGGTTACATTGTAGGTTCTGTTTTTTGAAAATGTTTTTTTGTTTCATTGTAAGTTGAGGATATTCTATTGGGGTTTTCATTACACTGGGAAATTAGTTGCATTATTTAATGTGTTCTATTTTGATTATTGGTAGTTTTGATTATAGGTGAATTATGTTTTTGATGCTTTGATTATAGGTGAATTATGTTTTGATCTAGTGGTGACCATTGATCAGACTATCACAGTTATATTTATTGAACTGAATAATTTTTTTTACCACAATTTATTTTCATTTCCCTCTAATAGTTGAAGAAGTTACTCATCTACTACACATAATTTCTCTCCTTTGTATAGAATAATTGAGAATAATGTTCATGAATAATTCCTGATAGGTTATTTTTAATATGTTATGAATCTATTTACCACACCCAATTACATTTTCATCCATATGTTTTGTTCTTCATTTTATTCTTTACAGTTGGTAATTTTTTTACTACCAAATTAAGTTCTTAAATCCCTTATTGAGTAGTATGGATGAATATGGTTGTTTGCATATCGATACTCAATACTTTTACAAAATTTACTCTATAAAATGTTACTCTTAAACATATTCATCTTATTGATGATGATTTTTTGGATTATTATGCTGTATGATTGATGTAATATATTATTTCCTATTTATCATTATGTGATTTACCATAATGAAATCTCATATTTCATTATATTTTTATAATTCTATAAAAATAGTTACATCACTTCATAATCATAATACGAAATAATAATATATCATGCAATATGATTTTTATAAAATAACTATAATAGAACAAACTTATTCTTGGGATTTGATAATTCATGTCTATGTATAAATGAATAACCACAACACTAAGTTATTAATGAATTTTTTTTAGGAACTTAAATTGAAAATAAGTGCATAAGAAGTTTGAATGGAAGAATCATAAATACTACTAAGGAAAATATCCACATTGGAAAGGAGATTTTCCTAATTTCCCTTATTTTTTAGTGTTTTTTTTGTTTTTAGGTTGGTATGTGAATGAGTTATCAAAATAATATAGATTCTTTAGCCCATTCATCTATTATGGAATCCAATATACCTTATCCCCCACCACCCAATTTATAGTAATCACTCTTTCTTCTCAGAAGAATATATTTTAGACTTTTATTTCATTACGTATTCGGTTTCCTTCATCTAATTTGTTTTCAATGGGTTTACACCTTACACATTATATTAAAAAATTTCATATAATTTCTTTTAACTAAATTGTTTTTGTTTTCAAAGGATTTTTGATCCATTAAAAAGATCCCTATCATCACTTTGGAGCCCCTAATTAATTTAATTGAAGTGTATAGTCAAAGGGGCATTGAAAACACACATAGACGGGGCCTTATTGATAATTAATTTTTTTTTCAAAAGTGTGATAATTTGGTTTGGGATCTTGTATGTTGTGGTATACCTTGTATGTGAGATTTCTATTAATTAAATAATAGATGTATGGTAGATGAGTGGAAATGGGTTATTCAATATTACTAGGTCTAGATTCAGCCTCTCATTTTAGGATGATTTAGAGGATTACTTATAATAGGGTCCCCGATGACTATTATCTACATTTATTTGGTATCTTTCTCTACTCAGTAAGTGCTTTATGACACTCCAAATAATATTTCACTAGAATATTTCTCTATGAATATTTTTCTAATAGTTTTTGAGATCATATGAAGATGTTCTTAGATCAATAAATCAAATTTCATTTTTTATAGTATAAACTAGTTTAAAATTATAATAAAAAATTGAAAAAAATTGAAAAACATTAAAAAATATTTAGTATTTCATTTGAAAAAAAATTCCTCTCAACTACTCTATCTGATTAAATTATTAGAATTTGATCTATGATATGTAATAGCTGATTTTACTAGATCTTACTTCAATCAATGCTAATCCATTTCTTTCTTGAATATTAAATGTAAATAATGAATGAAATGGATTAAGGCCTCAGATATGGATACAATCTTGCAATTATTTATATTTTATTATTTTTAATAGAATCAATATTCAGTTAAAGAATCCTAAAATTTTACTTCTAAAATTGTCCCCATTTTTATCCATTTACAATCACAGTTATTGATTTTGTTGGAACATTTACAATGTTCCATGAAGATTTTAAGTATCTTAATAATGGGGGATAAGGAATGGAATCTGATAATAGTGGATTGATTCTGAATATCTGTGAATCATTTCACAATACTGAAACTTCTTATCAAATACATGTACCCACAACCAAGTTTTTTCATTGGTTTTCTGTATGATTTTTCTTTTTTCATTATGGCTTTGATACCATAGCTTTAGCCAATGATTTTGATTACATAATGCATCTATTGATGTCAGAACAAGAAAATTGGTATTGGAAAGGGGAAGTTACTATGATATCGTGGTGAATGGGATTTCCCTATACCCCTTGGTGACACCACTGGCATGAGAAAACTATTTCCTGAAGGTATTGTTAATAAATCTGAAGTAGAGATCATGCTGCCCAAATTTGGAGAGATAAAAGATATCTCCATGCCTTTTTTGTACCTTACTATAATGATTATATTGATTTCAAATTACATAACTCTATTATACTTCAATTATTTCATAGAATATGTAGTGTTTATCATGGAGAAATCCAGTTCAATGCATTTTTTATTCCATTATTTCTATGATTCAGTTTTCTGCATTAGTTTTTTTGAATTATGTACATTTTATTTTCTAGGTATTGTAATGTTTTATGGTATTCCTTATATGGTAATCTATGAATTATTTTTCAAATTTTTGAGAATAAGGAGATTCTAATGTTTGGATGTTTGGGGAGGTTGTTGTGGGATTCATCTGTAAATAACCCTATTCCAACGGTTTATAAACTGTTGAAATAGTTTTAAGGGTCATCTATACCAATGGTTATTAATAAACCATTGGTATAAATCTATACTAGTTGTTTTAAAACCGTTGGTATAATTCTAAGGTTCATGGTCTATACAATGGTTGGAAAACTATTGGTAGATATCTATAACAATTATTATCAGTAAACCATTGGTATAGTTAAATTTCTAGTGGCCCATACCAACGGTTGATGAATAACCATTGGTATTGGCCTCTACCCTTTTCCATAACACCAATAAGTTTGGAAAAACCATTGGTATAGGGTATATTAATAGTTTTCCAGCCTATACCAATTCCATTTCTATATCCTATGTTTCCAGCAGTGTGAGTAAAATATTTTGATGTCACAATAATTGTCAAAAGGGTCAATAAGGGGTTAAAACTAAGAGAAAAGGGTTAAAAATGAAATAAAATTATCTAAATTTTATTTTATGATAGTATTTATACTAATAATAATACTATATTCTAAATATATCAACATTTTTCACATTATCATGAAAATAAATTTTTATCAATTTATGAAATTCCCCGGGTGCCCGTCCCTTCAATTATAAAAGGACGCCACCACTCTTCTCTTCATCACAATTATTAAGCCATATAAATCAAAAAAATATTTACCTGAACCACTAAAAAATATCCCTAACCCCATCCTATACTTCTCTTCTATCACCAAAATATGAAACTATAAGTCTTAAGGTGTAATCTGAAGGTGGTTTTCAAAAGGGGAGGTATAAATCAAAATCATGTTCTTTAATTTTATTTCTTCTTTTGACTCATTTTATTATGTACCAAACATTATAATATAATAAAAATGGTATCTTAAATATATTTACATGTTATTATGTTTATGTAACAACTTTTATTCATCTCATTCTCCATCATATGGGAATCAAAACCATCATTCATGCATATGTGAAAACTAACACCTTCTGAATTAATGTAATTTGTTTTCTATTACTGCCTTTCATGGATGGTTATAGTGATATATTTAGTGTATACATGTGATATTAATTATAAAATTATAATTTTTTATTGTTAATATATCATTTATCATTTTACCCTTCCATCTATAGGGAAGCAATAATGTATTTTTTGCATACGTACATACTACTATATCCACATCACAATGCATTTCAATTTTTCAATACCCCCACTTAAGGATAGAAATAATGATGGATATAAATTAAATAATAACATATATATGAAATAAATATAATTATAAAATGGTAAATAATATATTTTACTTATTTCCTTGCCACCTAATGAAATGTAAAAACATTTCTCGTGTGTACGTGCAGACTACCTCCTCATAAACTGATTCATTCTAATACTATTGTGTTGTTAGGGACACACTGGATATTTAGTCCACCCATGTTTTCACTAGCATTTTCATCTGAGCCTCATGCCCCATCTTTCTTGTATCTGACGATGATTCATACTCCTCATCCATAACATGCATTTTTCCAGCAATGCATTCCATCTTCTTTTCTTTCTACATACAGATCTTAAACCTTCTATATTTATTCTTATTTGACTCCTTCTCTATCTGTACAATGTGATGTTCCTTCAGGGCCTATAGATCCAATAGTTCCCATTTATTAGACTGCTACATATATATTTATAGAACCCTAATAATTTTATATACCATAATATATTTTCATTATAAGATGTATTGATATAATATTTGTTTTTATTCTATAATAGCTACATATACTGATTGGTAGCTTGGAAATACACACATACGTGTTGTGTGTACCCACCACACACATTTGATGGTGGAAAAAAAAGACAAACAAATGGTTAGAAAAACTAGGTGGGAATATAGGTGTTTTTGGGCAAAATTTACAAATACTCTAACATTATTCACATCATTCCACTCTCTTGGAGACCCCTTCAAAATGAAGTGAAAGAAAATTATTGGGCACTGATATGGGTAAAAAATCTAGTGTATTTAATTTTATATTATTATTGTATTTATATGAATTAATATTTTGGTGTCATCCTTCTTTTGATTTTCTTGATGGTGAGGGTGTGATGCCAACACGACTCATGGAATTAAGTGAGCTATGAAAAGTATACAAGCATCAGTTTTATATTGAATGACATGCTAGATTAGGCACTGATTTAGAGTCCACACCTATCATGTAAGATTGTATGACATAACATTATCGACAAATGATTAATTCTTGGATGAGTACCTCATTAAAGGTATTAATAAAATTTGAGGGTTTTAAATGAAAATATTCTTGTTTTTAATTAGTATATTATTTTTTAATATTTGATTTTTAGGGATCATCAGGAAAAAATAAAAGAAAAATTGATACAAAGTAATACCTCCACACTTTGGGATGATCTACGACGCCTTAACATGAGAGGAATCTAGTATGATAATAATTTATAATTTTTCTTTAGGACTTAAACATTATATTATTTCATCCAAAAATCATTAGTTTTCTAATGTTTTAGGAGAGTAGTGGAGATCACATATCCACTCAAATCACACTAAATTGAAAAAACCAAACTAAATAGAATGAAATCAAACCATATGTTTTTATTTTTATCTTCACTTAAAATTAATATGTATTTGATTTTAGTTATGAAATTCATTATTATTATCCTATTTTCAATTATGGTTTCCTAAATTCAATTTCATTTCATAAGGAGGTATTGAATATTAAAGGATGCGTGCCTCAATAAAAACTGTTTTTCTCATGTAGAAAGAAAAAAATGGAAGTGTAGTTAACGAACCGACACAACAACAGATTATATGTTTTCATTTATTGATTTAAAATTTTAATATATATTTTGTAACATAATAATATATTTATATTAGTAACAAGATGCTTTAGAGGCCCTTCATTCCAATTAAAATAACAATTTTCATCCAAATGATCACTTATATCAGGTTTTGGGAGATGAGCACAATGAAAGAGTACACTACAGACCTAGGAAGAGTATAGTACCAATGGGGTTTTAGACAATTTATAGTACCAATTTTAGTACCACCATGTTGGAAATGGTTAAGGCATAGGTAAAACAAGCTAAAAAAGGTCACACAGGTGGAAGAATAGTCTGAAAGGGAAAACACAATATTTATGAAATTGATGAAGGTTTTTTGTACATCACTTCCACCAGATAACACCATGGATTGTGATGTATATAAGTCGTAGATTCATTCATTATATAGTGGAACAAGTGGTAGTTCTAGCATTGGTTGAGATGATTTTGTTCCTGGTCTAAGGCTGAGGTAGAAGATGAGGTTGAGGATAAGGTTGAGGATGAGGACTATGATGAGGATTGGGATGAGTACAGGGACAAGGATGATGATGATGATGAGGATGATGATTGAAATGATGATAGTGACGGTGACGAGGGGCATATTGATCCGTTACATTTTTCAATGAAATTTTTAACATTTCATGTTTGATGATTTTCTATGATTGAATATATGTGTGATACTTTTTTTGGTGTTTTATCATTTGTTAAATGCATCAAATGATTTTTTCTATTATCATTATTTCTATATTGGTTTGTTGGTATTTGAGGATTCTCTATTGGTTACATTATAGGTTCTGTTTGTTGAAAATGTTTTTTTTGTTTCATTGTAAGTTTAGGATGTTCTATTAGGGTTTTCATTACACTGGGAAATTAGTTTCATTATTTAATGTGTTCTATTTTGATTATTGGTAGTTTTTATTACAGGTGAATTATTTTTTTGATGCTTTGATTATAGGTGAATTATGTTTTGATCTAGTGGTGACCATTGTTCAGACTATCACAGTTATATTTATTGAACTGAATAATTTTTTTACCACAATTTATTTTCATTTCCCTCTAATAGTTGAAGAATTTACTCATCTACTACACATAATTTCTGTCCTTTGTATAGAATAATTGAGAATAATGTTCATGAATAATTCATGATAGGTTATTTTTAATATGTTACTCATCTATTTACCACACCCAATTACATTTTCATCCATATGTTTTGTTCTTCATTTTATTCTTTACAGTTGGTAATTTTTTTACTACCAAATTAAGTTCTTCAATCCCTTATTGAGTAGTATGGATGAATATAGTTGTTTTCATATCGATACTCAATACTTTTACAAAATTTACTCTATAAAATGTTACTCTATAAAATGTTACTCTTAAACATATTCTTCTTATTGATGATGATTTGTTTGATTATTATGCTATATGATTGATGTAATATATTATTTCCTATTTATCATTATGTGATTTACCATAATGAAATCTCATATTTCATTATATTTTTATAATTCTATAAAAATATTTACATCACTTCATAATCATAATACGAAATAATAATATATCATGAACTATGATTTTTATAAAATAAATATAATATAACAAACTTATTCTTGGGATTTGATAATTCATGTCTATGTATAAATGAATAACCACAACACTAAGTTATTAATGAAATTTTTTTAGGAACTTAAATTGAAAATAGGGGCATAATAAGTTTTAATGGAAGAATCATACATACTACTAAGGAAAATATCCACATTGGAAAGGAGATATTTCTAATTTCCCTTAATTTTAAGTGTTTTTTTTTGTTTTTAGGTTGGTATGTGAATGAGTTATCAAAATAATATAGATGATTTAGCTCATTCATCTATTATGGAATCCAATATACCTTATCCCCCACCACCCAATTTATAGTAATCACTCTTTCTTCTCAGAAGAATGTATTTTAGACTTTTATTTCATTACGTATTCGGTTTCCTTCATCTAATTTGTTTTCAATGGGTTTACACCTTACACATTACATTAAAAAATTCATATAATTTCTTTTAACTAAATTGTTTTTTTTTTCAAAGGCTTTTTGATCCATTAAAAAGATCCCTCTCATCACTTTGGAGCCCCTAATTAGTGTAATTGAAGTGTACAGTCAAAGGGGAATTGCAAACACACATGGACGAGGCCTTATTGATATTTTTTTTCAAAAGAGTGATAATTTGGTTTGGGATCTTGGTTGTTGTGGTATACCTTCTATGTGAGATTTATATTAATTAAATAATAGATGTATGGTATATGAGTGGAAATGGGTTATTCAATATTACTAGGTCTAGATTCAGCCTCTCATTTTAGGATGATTTAGAGGATTACATATAATAGGGTCCCCGATGACTATTATCTACATTCATTTGGTATCTTTCTCTACTCAGTAAGTGCTTTATGACACTCCAAATAATATTTCACTAGAATATTTCCCTATGAATATTTTTCTAATAGTTTGTGAAATCATATGAAGATGTTGTTGGATCAATAAATCAAATTTCATTTTTTTATAGTATAAACTAGTTTAAAATTAAAATAAAAAATTGAAAAAAATTAAAAAATATTTAGTATTTCATTTGAAATTCCTCTCAACTACTCTATCTAATTAAATTACTAGCATTTGATCTATGATATGTAATAGCTGATTTTACTAGATCTGACTTCAATCAGTGCTAATCCATTTTTTCTTGAATATTAAATTTAAATAATGAATTAAATGGATTAAGGCCTCAGATATGGATACACTCTTGAAATTATTTATATTTTATTATTTTTAATAGAATAAATATTCAGTTAAGGAATCCTAAAATTTTACTTCTAAAATTGTCCCCATTTTTATCCATTTACAATCACAGTTATTGATTTTGTTGGAACATTTACAATGTTCCATGAAGATTTGACGTATCTTAATAATGGGGGATAAGGAATGGAATCTGATAATTGTGGATTGATTCTGAATATCTGTGAATCATTTCACAATACTGAAACTTCTTATCAAATACATGTACCCACAACCAAGTTTTTTCATTGGTTTTCTGTATGATTTTTCTTTTTTCATTGTGGATTTGATACCGTAGCTTTAGCCTATGATTTTTATTACATCATGCATCTATTGATGTCAGAACAAGAAAATTGGTATTGGAAAGGGTAAGTTACTATGATATCGTGGTGAATGGGATTTCCCTATACCCCCTTGGTGACACCACTGGCATGAGAAAACTATTTCCTGAAGGTATTGTTAATAAATCTGAAGTAGAGATCATGCTGCCCAAATTTGGAGAGAAAAAAGATATCTCCATGACTTTTTTTGTACCTTACTATAATGATTATATTGATTTCAAATCACATAACTCTATTATACTTCAATTATTTCATAGAATCTGTAGTGTTTATCATGGAGAAATCCAGTTCAATGCATTTTGTATTCCATTATTTCTATGATTCAGTTTTCTGCATTAGTTTTTCTGAATTATATACATTGTATTTTCTAGGTATTGTAATGTTTTATGGTATTCCTTATATGGTATTCTATGAATTATGTTTCAAATTTTTTAGAATAAGGAGATTCTAATGTTTGGAAGTTTGGGGAGGTTGTTGTAGGATTCATCTGTACATAACCCTATTCCAACGGTTTATAAACCGTTGAAATAGTTTTGAGGGTCATCTATACCAATGGTTATTAATAAACCATTAGTATAAATCTATACTAGTTGTTTTAAAACCATTGGTATAATTCTAAGGTTCATGGTCTATACAATGGTTGGAAAACTATTGGTATATATCTATACCAATTATTATCAGTAAACCATTGGTATAGTTAAATTTCTAGTGGCCCATACCAACGGTTGATGAATAACAATTGGTATCGGCCTCTACCCTTTTCTAGAACACCAATAAGTTTGGAAAAACCATTGGTATAGGGTATATTAATAGTTTTCCAGCCTATACCAATTCCATTTCTATAGCCTATGTTTCCAGCAGTGTGAGTAAAATATTTTGATGTCACAATAATTGTCAAAAGGGTCAATAAGGGGTTAAAACTAAGAGAAAAGGGTTAAAAATGACAAAAAATTATCTACATTTTATTTTATGATAGTATTTATACTAATAATAATCCTATATTCTAAATTTATCAACATTTTTCACATTAACATCAAAATAAATTTTTATCAATTTATGAAATTCCACGGGTGCCCGTCCCTTCAATTATAAAAGGACGCCACCACTCTTCTATTCACCACAATTATTAAGCCATATAAATCAAAAAAATATTTACCTGAACCAGTAAAAAATATCCCTAACCCCATCCTATTCTTCTTTTTTATCACCAAAATATGAACCTATAAGTCTTAAGGTGTAATCTGAAGGTGGTTTTCAAAAGGGGAGGTATAAATCAAAATCATGTTCTTTAATTTTATTTCTTCTTTTGACTCATTTAATTATGTACCAAACATTATAATATAATAAAAATGGTATCTTAAATATATTTACATGTTATTATGTTTATGTAACAACTTTTATTCATCTCATTCTCCATCATATGGGAATCAAAACCATCATTCGTGCATATGTGAAAACTAACACCTTCTGAATTGATGTAATTTGTTTTTTATTACTGCCTTTAATGGATGGTTATAATGATATATTTAGTGTATAAATGTGATATTAATTATAAAATTATATTTTTTTATTGTTAATATATCATTTATCATTTTACCCTTCCATATATAGGGAAGCAATAATGTATTTTTTGCATACGTACATACTACTATATTCACATCACAATGCATTTCAATTTTTCAATACCCCCACTTAAGTATAGAAAAAATTATGGATATAAATTAAATAACAACATATATATGAAATAGATATAATTATAAAATGGTAAATAATATATTTTACTTCTTTCCTTGACACCTAATGAAATGTAAAAACATTTCTCGTGTGTACGTGCAGACTACCTCCTCATAAACTGATTTATTTTATTTTTCATCCTCACTTAAAATGTATGGTTATAATGTTTTATTTAAATGAATAATATGAAATTTATGTTATAATTATATTTCAATAAAGTTAAATTCTAATTTAATTTCGTTTTTTTCATCTATTAAAAACTGAAAAATCTCTCATGTATACGTACGGACTACCACCTCCATGAAAGGATGCATTTCATTTTTCATGAACAATTTTGATATATGGTTAATAAGTGTATTTTATGAATAAATATTAAAATATCTCAAGAATATTATTCTATATATTATCGAACAATGATCCCTTTTACCATGGTTGACACACTAATGTCCTTTAGTAATTGTGAACCGAATGCCCTCAAAACACCCGATGTGGACATAACTGATTAAGTAATTAGATATGTAATTGAACTAAATGGTTTAGTTATAATTTAAAATACATGTAAAATGTTATTAAACAATTAAATAATTAATATATTTTATTTATAAAATATTTAAATGAGATACAGAGCAATTTGGTACTTGAGGTAAGGGGTTTCTTAACTCTATTTTATTTTATTGGGTTATAATACTTCTCATTAACTTTTCCTTTCCTTGAATATGTGAGAATTTATCTATAAATTATTTCATTATTTATTTAAAATTATATTATATGGATTTAAATATGTTTAAATAATCAATTCATGGATTAATAATCACTTAAAATGTTATGATCTTTTCAAGGGTTTTCTTTGTCTCAATATTATTTCCTTTAGATATGTTTAATATTGTGCATCATGATTTATTTTCATGGTGTACTTACTTGCCCATGAATGAATGTTTTCATATTAATTCATGTAATTCATGGGATTTATATTATTGTGTCATAATCTTTCTTTTAATGACTTATTATTTGAACGTTACCAAAGCGGTAAAGGATTTATCTTCCAATGTCATTTATTTTTTGGGATTATTTACATTCAATGTTAATTTTGGGAGAATTGGTTGACATTAATTTCTTAAAAAAAATATCTATTCTTATCATATGGTTATATATATGGTTTACTTTATTTCCTTTCATTTTCCCCCCTTTGGAAATTAAGAAGTTCAAAAGAATGTTCTTAATGAAAAACCCACCTTATTTATCATTTTGGTCAAGAATATTTTATCTTCCATGACCATGATAAATAATTTTTTTTAAAGAATGTTCCATTTTATTAATAAATGATTGTTTAATGTCATTAAAATCTATATTTTATGTTATTTAAATTTTTGAAAAGGAATATTTTTGTCATTTTCTAGACAGGGTACTATCAGTTTTTACTGGATGTGTGATAGGGATATTTTTTTAACATTTAAAATATGAATGGATTTTCCCACTATTATAAATATTATTTTTATTTATGTTTAATTTTAAATGTTCCTTGATTTTATTAATGAAAATAATTTTCTAAATATTCTTGTATTTTTTTTAAAAAAATTATCTAAAGAAAAATAAATTTCCCCAATTTTTTATGAAATGTCTTAAATATTATTTGACATGTATTTTTAATATATAGAAAATAATTTATTGTTTTCTTATGATCTAATGGGGATATGATCCAATGAAACCATCCTTATTCTTCTCAATATGTCTCATGATTATTTTAAATATATTTTCTGGTAAACCATTTCTTTCTCATTAGTTAATCTAGATAAAAAGGAATGGTGGTTATTTAAAAGGTTATTATGTTGAAAGGTGAAAGATTATAAATTTTTTATTCATTCTTTGGTAATTGGAAATATATTTGGATAATTTTTGTGTGTTTAAATTATAAAACACGGGTTAGTGGTTATGTTATATACCAAGGATGGTTGGTCACATTATAAACAATGGACAGGTGGGTCTATTATATCCCTCCAATGCAGTGCATAAAGCGACGAAGCTAACTAACTGTAAGTTTCTCTTAATAGATGATAAAGTTAAAGATACTCCTATGGGATATTGGAATTATCCTAATTTTCAAGATTCCATGATGATTGTTTTATGTTTCTAGATACCTACACTATTTTCAATTCCCTAAATTGTTTTTAATGTTTCTATTTATCAAGGATTATTTTCACATGAATCTTGAGTGTTAACTCAAATGACTCTTTTCTTCGTTAAAGTTTATTTAAAATGTATCAAGATTTAGATAAGGACCTGACCCACTGGGTCTCACCTATATGGTTTAAGGATGATCCATCACTACCCCAATACCACCTATAATAGGTCTGGGGCTGGCGAAAAGTGCTGAGAAGGAATAATATAAAATGGGAGGCCTTTTTCATAGTGTACTGACACACACACACCCAACCATCTCAATGAAATAGTATTAATGAATAATAAAAGGTAGCAACATGTAGAGTAATCCATGCATGTTATAACCTATATGGAATACCTTAGACTATGATAGGATAAAAAAGCAAAAACATGAAAAAATGCACATCCAATCAGAAATTAAGTCCCAACCTAAAAAAAATTTGAATAAAGAAAGTTGAGAGAGACAAACTCATGATATCAAGGCTTGACCACTATACACTATCTATATACCTGATTATCACTATGCTCCACCAATTTCACCACACAATTTTTCATCATGTCCATAAGACTCGACATGTATATGTAAATCCCATGGAGAGGTGAGTATAAACATTCATAATATGATTACACAAAAACCGAAAAGGGAGAGTTAGAAAGATATATTAGAGGTCATATCATCCCATAATAAGAGGAAAATGAAATACGTCATAGATATATTCTCATAAATAAATATATATGATTGATAAATGGGATCCCCATCTCTATATCCCAGCCCAAGATTACGAGTCTTCCTAAAACTCAGAGGGTCCATCTTTGATGCCCAACATCTCACTTATATTTCTGAGAAATCCATGTAGAGGACCCACACCTCCCCACTGCTCCATAGCCTGAGGGGTACCAATCTTTAATAGAGGTATCACATATTAGTATGATAAGGGGGTACCAATCAATAGATAGAGGACCCATCCCCTAGCGTGAAAGGAGGGTTCCAATCAGTGAATGAAGGACCCGCAAACTATTGAGATAAGGGGGTTCCACTTAGTGAAGGGAGGACCCACACCCTAGTTTGATAGGGTGTGATACCCAGTAAGTAAAGGACCCAAACACTAATCCATCTGATGGTACCATTTAGTAAATAGATAACTCACTCCACAGTGAGTAAAGGGGTTACAAATCAGTATATAGGGAGGAATATGAGGGATCCATACCCAAGTGCGACATGGGTGTTCGCAACTCCAACATCTCTTAAATGATTATGCCCTTATCATTTTCGTCATTAAGAATCACCTAAAGAATAATCAAGCTCATAACACCTCAAATAATATATCTTATACAATAATAAAGGCCACTATCATGTTCTACATGAAAAAACACTCAATATTGTCAATTCACGTGAGAAAATTCAAGTCACAAAGAAGGTTTTATGAGAGGAAGAAGTTACCAAAAAACTATACACCCTATACCTGGTGTTAAAAATTATGTGAACTCACTTTTCCTATTGGATATGTACTTTCCTACACATGGATTGGTGTCCATACAATATTACCCTTCATGTTTTGGACACTCAGGTCCTACCCATGTGCTCATGGTCTTTCCTGTGTACTTCATACCATACCTGTGTACCTTGTAATGCCTAGGCACAAGACCATGCCCTTGTACTCCCAGAATACATGGTGTATTTTACCTCACGAGGCCTAGGTGTGTGTATATAAAATAAATATTTTCCACCTAGGTGGGGTCACATAGTGTGTGAGAGATACCACATGACATGTGATCCTTATATTCCCCAAAACCCAATCAGCGATAGCTAGGGGAATACACAAAACATGTTCTTGGACTATATTCAATGTAGTCAGGTTTTCCACCGAATCCTAGGGAAGCCTCCTTGTGCTTCATTCTTCTATTTTCGCCACTACTTCTGCTTCCTAACACACCATAAAGTACAGAGGGTCTTTCTTGCCTAATCCTCAACCCAACCCAATCCATCAAAAAATCTCCTAACCTTTTTTCATTCATGAAACTACCACAAATATGAGGGTTTGATCATGTTCAATCCTACACTGACAATGTTTAACCACAACCTCATTGGACAATAGTGAATAAAGTGATGAAAAAATGTGAGAAGAGAACAAAAACAATGTGAATACATCATTGTATGATCATTCTTGGACAATGATCATATAATCAGGGGACCCATGGTGACAATAGGTGAAACAAAAGAATCGTATTAGATAAAAAATATGACCAATTAAATTTAGGGGGTTTATTTGAAGAATAATTAAATTATAGATAAAAATTATATAAAGATCCATGATTTATATTCTTAATAAATAGAGTGGATAAAAAAATTGATGAGTCCTACCTCAATTTACGATCAATTGTTTGTGAATAATGTGTTTCCTAGTGGTGGATATGATCTACTATGTTTGTTGCTTCTTGATTCACCCTGATATAATCACCTTTCATCCTTTGATGGGATCTACCAATGAAGACCAATTAGAGATCCTCTCAATTATCCTAGGGTTTATGAAGAGAACCCTATATAATTGTTATAATTATATATAAATAGGGGAAATTAGGTAACATGTATTTAAAATAAATAAATAAAATTATTTATTTAGTTTAATAAAACATGGTGCCTGTGAATGCCTCAACTAAACGTGTAGCATTAAAAAACCTTTGGTCGTGCATATAGAAAAATCCGTATTGTAGATTCATCCATGGTCTCAGATTCTACATCCAAGGTCCTGAAAAAAATAAAAAAACATAAATATGTGCATTCACAATCTAATAATAAAAATATTTTTAATACATCACTTTTTAGTCTCTATGGGGCCCAGAATATCACACAGACTTAACTAATTGATTTTAAAATATTATTTAATATATTTTAATATTTACAAGTCAAGAAAAATGTCAATAAATTCTCCCCTCTTTCAAGGATTTTATTCCCAAAAATCACAAGCTAACAAAAAAGGCAGGGATATTGAGCCCACTTCGGGGTCTCTCACTCCCAAGAGCTATCCTTCATGCTCTCGTACCACCACAAGACACGAACCAAGGGAATGGTCCATGCTATCCAAACCTAGATCACTACTGGGTAATCCATGATGGTGGATCTATCCTTGATTTCTATATTTTCATAGTCAATAACATACATAAGATCATGCACACATCTCCTAAGCTGTGACACATAAAAGAAGTCATGCATACAATCCAACTGTAGGGGTATGCCTATGCAATAAACTACCTTAGAAACCCTTAGAAGGATCTGAAATGGCATGATGATTGTTGAAGATATCTTTCCTCCTCAATTCAATCTTCAAAAACCTCATAGTAGGGAGACCCTCAATAAAACATGTTCTTTCTACTCAAACTACAACGGACTACAACGTGAATCTTCATAATATTTCTATTGGCTTTGGGATGTACTCATATGCTCATAGATCACCTAAACCTTCTTTGACACCGCCTTTACCATATATAGACCAAAAAAATAAGTCTCTCTAATATTAGACTATCATGAAGGTAACCTAAAAGGACTCCTATATAGGTCCTAAAAAGTTTCTATTCCACTAGTATACTGATAACTATTATTATAAGAAAACTATACCAATGGAATGAGATCATACCAGTTCTTGAAAAAGTCCAAAACATTGGACATTGATATATCCTTCAACATTTGGATAGTCCACATAGCTTTCCAATTCATTTTGGGGTGGAATACTATACTCATCCCCAACTAAGTCCCAAATGCCTCCTTCAAGCCTCTACATAGTTGTGATATAAACCTTGCATCACGGAGGGAGACAATTTTCAAGGGTACCCCATGGACTCAAATGATCTCCCACACATACAACTTCCACAAAATGTTCATTGAACACTACTCTTTGATAGAAAGGAAGTGCAATGACTTGGTAAGTTGGTCAATTATCACCCATATGGCATCATGTAATCTCACTATCCACATAATACCTATCATAAATTCCATGGTTGTTCCATCCCATTTCCACAATAAGGTCTTAATATGATGCATCAAACCTTCCGTAACCTAGTGACCAACTTTTACCTACCAACATGTGGGACATCAAGAGATGGACATAGCTATTATCTACATAATTTCATCCTAAAAAATCACTATTTACGATCATTGTACATCTTTTCCACATCGGGATATCGAACCAAGGGGGAAGTTTTATAATCCCTCATCACCTCTTCTCGCATCCTGACTAGAACCATCGTCTATCCCTAGAAATGGTTATTGTTCTCTACTAATTCAGATAACACCTCTTGTGTATCCCCTAAAGATATATAATCATGAATAAACACATAGTTTATGACTACCAATTGATCCTCCCTCACATGTCGAAGGAGGTGAGGATTCAACACTGTTGACTGAAGAAAAGAGAACCCCAATCCTCTATCATGGGCATCTCCAAATGATCCAACTAATTTGATACGTCCTCCACCAAGTGAAGATATGAATTCTTACCAAGGGAATTATCCACCACATTTTAATACATATAGGAAATAACTACCCTAATGCCATATTCCAATAGGTACTCCAACAAGAACCATTGTGTCAGGTTAAGATCTCTCGGAGTGAAGATGTACTTAAGACATTAGTGGTCTGAGTCTAAAATAAAGTGATATCCAAGAATATAGTGCCTCAAAATATTCAGTGTGAATACTACTACTGCCAACTCTATGTCAAGAGTTTCATAATTTCGTTCATGGATTCTAAACTTCCTCAAACCATATGAAATCTCTTTTTACCTATACATACACAAAAAACCAAGTCTAGCTATATATGTATCATGAAACACTACATACTCAATGCACTCCTCTCACAGTGTCAGCAAAGGAGAACTATTCAACCTTAGCCTCAAATCCTCAAAATCACTTTAACACTAATCATTCTTGGTTAACTACAACCCTTTCCACATTAGGTAAATAAAAGTGTCTACTACTCTAGAAAATTCAGGCATGAATCACTTATAGTACCTTGCCAAGATATGAAAACTCCGCACCTCTAACATGACCTTTGGTGGCTCCTAAGAAACCACTCTATCAATATTGAGCAGATACAAAGCTAAAACCTGCTAAAAAATTCCATTCCATTAAATTTGAACATCATGGATACAAAATTGACACTTTTAGAGATTAAAAAAGAGTTCACCCTCTTCGAATAATTATAAGAAAAATCTAAAATACTCTATGTTCTCCTCTTCTTACATCAAGTAAATGAGTATGTCAACAATGAAGACAACCACTAATCCTTCCATGTATTCCTAAAATATTCTGTTTATCAGAGCCATAAATACTATTGTAGAATTCATCACACCGAACAAAATCACTGGGAACTCATTATTTCTATAGCGACATATGAATTCCATCTTAATAATATCATCATCTTGAACCCTCAAATAGAGTTAGTTGGACATTAGATCAATATTTGAGAACCAAATTGCACCTTGAAATAAGTTAAAGATGTCATCAATCCTTATAAAGGGGTTATTTTTCATTATCGTTACCTAATTCAGGTGATGATAATTGATGCATGCCAATTATAGGTCATGAAAAATAATTTTTATTACCTATGTGTAGTATATTTATTTACCCTAGGTAGTCTCCCAAAGAGTAGTGCACACAAAACAGTTTTTCACTTTTTATTTAAGGTAAAATGTGGTGTTTTTGAGTTTTTTTTTGGTTTTGGAAAATAATAAATGAGATGAAAAATAAATTAATTAAGAAAACAATCTAAAGAAAACTGAGAATCCAATATATTTAAAAACTATGATATGAGATGGGTGTTTGGGTCAAGGTCGATTATCTAATTGCAATTTTATCTTTGATCTTTTTAATTCAATCCTCTTTTTCAATGTTTTTAAGTGAGAGTTCATGATAATTTCCTCTCAATCTTTTGGTCAAATGGTGATGGTGAGAGAAGACCCTACCGAGATCTCAGTTTGGTCTACTCTCCTTCCATATAAAAGAGAGTTGCAATGAATATCCTCAAATAGATTGGGAAATAAACGATCATGTATTATTTATCCAAAACAATCAAGAACACAGACTACCTGTATCGTCGCGACCATAGATTCCTAAAGTCGATGCATTATTTTAATAAATTGTCATGATTACAAGGAATCAAGTCCTCAAAGACTGATCAATTTAGTATTCTTGGAAAATAGATTGCATACATGAACATTACATTACAATTTCTAACATAAAACACACACAAAATCATTTTAGAATGCCATTGTTCCCTTATCTTAACACTGCATCTCAAACATAAAACACTTCTTGGGATCCTGGGAAAATAAAACATAAGAAAGGGGTGAGCTCAGATTCTCAGTAAGGGTAAATAATTTAGCGAAAGCTACAAAGTTTTAAGGAAAGATGTGTAATAAAAACAATATCCTTTTAAACATAAACTTGAACATAATATGGCAAAAATAAATCAAACATTACCATATAAACCTGCACAGGATATTCTAATAGTCAAATAATCACATGTAATAAGTAATTTCAATATGAGGGAATGCCTAACTCAGGACATCATTACCACATAGTCAAGGCCTTGTTCCAAGACTACAAATATATTTTTTGTCCAGGCCTTGTGACAAGATACTAGTTTGTCTCATGAGACCTACTGATGCATCAAGGAGCTATAGTGGTCTCCACCCGTCACTTACTAAGTCCACTCCATTCCTCATATGAAAAGGTTGAAACATAACATAAACATTCATATTAAAACTAGAATATGAAATGTCAATACTTTCTCCATAAACCATGAATGGTATAAAAATAACACATCCACAGTCAAACATATCACAAATCCTTCAATACAATATGGAAGATTTGTATCATAATAAATCAACTTCAAAAAAGTTTAAAATACATCAAAGGATGTTGACATAGAGGAAAATGATTTGTAAAACTCTTTGAGAGGAATATCTCTTTTTCATGAAAACATTTAAAAGTCACAAAATTTAAAAAGGAATAAATTTAAAGAAATTTTTGAATTAAAGTGTCCCATACCACTTTGAAACTTTTCAAAGGAATTAACATTTTAAAAACATCCATGACCATATAAATAAATCCTTAAAAAACGTTTTGAAAACATGTAAATTAAAGAGAACTATTTAGAAGAATAAATATTTAATAAATTTAAAATGATGTTTTAGTAAAAATTACCTTAAAAAGAATCCCTTTGAGAAATCTTTTATGAAACATGAAAATGGATAATAAATATGTCTCAGTAGATACTTATGTAAAAACAACCTCAGATAATAAAGAGATTGTGAAATTAACCCTTACCTTGCACTTTTCTTTAGTCGAGGGTACGCTTAACCTCTAGTATAAAGATAGTATTATGTTATTAAATTATACAAGAAATATATTAATATTTATGATATCATACATTATTCATTTATTACTTTATACTAACCATTTAATAATAATTTCCATGTTAAATTAACATTTTGGGTAATAATCGCTTTCTTTATCGTACGTGTTTTAACTTGTTACTCTTGATTGTATCACTTAGATCAAGATTTAAATACTTCAAGAATAGAAAAAATGATTTATATATCATATATATTTAGAATATAAACATGTATTATATATATATATATGAAATGAAAAACACCGTTTATGGAGACGGTAGTCCGTACCTACGCATAAACACTGTTTCTGTTTTCATATCGTATTGAACAGAAATAAGAGAATAAGTTATATGTAAGTATATATATATATATATATATCCAGTAGCATTATTATGTCATATATTACATACTTATTAGTAATACATATTTTTATAATCGTCGATGAATCGTGAACTTGGAAATGAATCTCATCGCGTCATGGAGACGGTAATCCGTACATGCACTTGAGCGGCAATTCCATTTCCTTAAAGGTATAGAATTGGATGGTATATCATATATAAATAATAATTATCATGTTATATTTATCATTCCCATCAATTAAGCATCATTATTATACGCATCCAAATAATAATGTATTGAATAATAATTACACCACGACGTGGAGACGGTAAGCCGTACGTACGCACGTACGGTGACATGTCATTCAAAGGATGGATAGAATAATGAATATGGATGTACCATAATTATAATAACATCAAATTATATATAAGATATGGGATTTATTATTTTAGAAAGAAAACAACAAAGAAAGAGGAAGTGGAAGAATAAAGGAACAAGAAAGAGGTGATGAGATATTTACCTCTTGTTCGAGTTCTTCCTTTTGATTTGATCAAAAGGGATCCATAAGTTAGATTTATGACTAAATGAAGGCCTATAGAATGATGGGAGGATAGTTTAGAGGATATTTGGGAAGTGGTTTTATGATTCAAATGTCTTTGAAGGTGTGAATTAGAGTGAAGGGGGAGTGCCCTTTTATAAGAGGGGTGAGGGGCACCTTACGAAAAACTTAAAATATTATTTTATAATAAAATCATTTTCGGTTTAGAATGGATCCAAAATGTATTAGTTAAAGGATAATGTGGGTATGGGTCGAAAAAAACTCAACCAATAGGTTTTAGACAGGTTTATGTCCCCATATTAACCTTAACCTTTAGATTTAACTCTTAGTTAAATAGTTTGACATTTACAATGTCTCTTTGTATTTTTATATTATATGGTTAATAAACATACCAAAAAATTCCAATAGAAAACTAATAGGTTCATTAATGTCAAATATATTGTTATATAAGTCTTTTGGATGAACCTTAGATTTTTAGTACTTTTATATCAATTAATAATATAATATTTGTTTTAAAAACTATTTTATGTCAATTTTGACAGTATTTGGTATTTTGTTTTGGAAAAATACATAACAACATTATTAATTTTAATAAAATACATATAATCAACCCTAATATGACATATTAACCTATAAAATCAGTTTAATTCATAAAAATTCTCAAATTACAATTATTTGGATATTTATAATATCAATTATTTTAATCTTTCTTTAATACAGTAATTTCTGCATCATCATTGTGTCATAAATAAATTTAATTATTTATTGTCTAAAAAATTTAAATAAAATACCATTATGTATTAAATATTTTTATCTTTCTAATGAATATTTATTGTCGAATTTATCTTATGTTTAACCCTATATTAGAAATATTTTAGTTATTAAACATTGAATTTAACACTTTTAACTCTTCTTTGAATTAAATAATAATAAATGCCCTAATCTAATAAAAATGGACCAAAGAAGTTCATATTTTATTCCTAAGGTTTTTTTGGGTCTAATTACACTTAACCAATAGAATTAAGACATGTGTTAGGTTAAGAATAATATCATTTTTACCCTTAATTACCCAATTTACTTTTAATCATGGTAAATAAAAGTAAAATGTTAATATTCACCAAAAATTATTTTCATCTTATTGAACAAAATTTTTCCTACTGGTATCAACCGTGTCTCTGGGATTTTTTAAATTCCACTCAAAGAAGCGGTAAAATTACGTTTTATGGGAATTTGCAAATTCTCATAGGAGGTGGGTAAAAGACAGTGCAAAGTTCAATGAAATTTTATATATCTAATATTATTAAAAAATTACTTCAAATAATAAAATTGAAAAAATATAGGTATTATGTATCTATTTTGAGCTAAAATAAATTTAAATAAAATAAATAATTATTTAAATAAAAAGTCGGTTCTAAATAATAACTCAGTGTTTTTCACTATTCATCAAAAATTGAATGTTTTCAGAAAAATACCATAAATTTACCCTAAGATAATTTTTATGTTAAAAATTCAAAAATGAAATCTATTTTACCAAATTAAAAACATATAATTTTCATTTATTAATTTAAAATTAATTCCTGTTGTCAAAACCAAAAGGCGTATTTTTAAGAAACAATAACTATCAAAAGATTAACACTTGTTTATGTCCAATCTCAAAGTGAAATTACTTACAATGACCAGAATTGGATTAAATGGTAAAAATATAATATATTTATACTTAAAAACCATTAAAATGTATAATTTAACACTATAAATTATTTTGATTAAAAAGGTTGTTTTCAGTTAAAATATAGTATTTTTCACTATTCACCCAAATATGAAAGTTATCAGAAAAACACCAAAAATTTATTGAAACTAAATTCTTATTTCCCGATTCTATAGAATAAGTTTATTTTGTCAAATTTAATATATAAAAGTTTCAAATATTGGATTTAAAAAGGGTTCACCATTAAAAGGCGATAAAAGTGCATTTTTTAAAAAATACATATTTTATCTGAAAAAAATGACTTAGTTCTTTAATTATGTCTAAGAAACTCATTATATGGATTCTAAAATTATAAGTATTATATATAGTTCAAAATTTAGTTAATACTATTCATAACCGCTTTTGAACGACTAGTTTGGTAAGTCATGGTGCGCTTGAACTCGGTGTTGCGTGTAGAGCAAGTTTCTGAATTACTTTGAAGAAATAACGTACTATGAAATATTGGGGTTTTACATTCTTCTCTACTTCAATAAATTGCGTCGTAGTAATTTGAAATTTTTCTTCAAAAATAAAAGGTTGAAAATAGAAAATACTTTTGTGGGAATACCCATATTGGAAATTGGATTAATAAAATTTAGTCTTAATAAGAGGAAAAGGGGAATGAAAAAGTCACCACCAAATTATGATCTAAATTTCATGAACATTGGTGGAAATTAGAGACACATAATTGGTGGAAAATGTAAATATTTTTAGGGAGTGATTGAGGTCATCAATCACAAACAACTTTAGAATTGAGGGCCTCAAAATCCATCAATTTATGATGATTTGAAATATCATCGGTTAAAAAAAACATATTGTATTAGGATAATTTTTTTTAGCTTTAATAGATCTTACCTAAAGTTTAAGAAATAATTTATTCATAGAATAAGAGAAGAAAAATATATATATATATATACTTGAAAAGTAGAGTTCCTTTCTTTAACTAATTTCTTCCACAAACTCATCTTTCACTCTAAATTATAATAGAACTTAAAAAAATTATATTTATCCTATTCTAAGAGGGTTCTTAAAAAAATGAATTTATAATTCATCAACCAGACCCATTAAAAAAATAAACTACATTATACAATCGAGGGACTTCACGTAGTCTAGTGGTAGGCTATAAGTACCAATCACACTATGGTTGTGGGTTCGATTCCTGCAGCTTTGTCCGACACAATGGGTTGTCACATGGTCTGCATGTCATCCTTTTTATAAAAATTCAAAAACAACCTTAAAAATAGTATCAAATTTCAAACCTAATCCATTCCAACCTCTAGACTTATCCAAAATACTTATATCCAATCTTACAATCCAAAATTTATAAGGAAGGTAAACACAATGAAGATCCTTTTTGACACCTAATAACATGTGAACACCTTCATCATGTATTCTTTTGAAACACTATAACATCATTAATTTCCATAAAACCTTATTGATTAAATTCATTCTATCTTATTATTTATAGAATACTAGATATACTCCTTCTATATAAAAATTTTGTAAACTCTAACAGTGATGGAATATACAAATCATTAATTAGTTTCATGGAAGTCAAGAATATACAATATAATTTATCCAAATCAACCATCTCTTATTCCAAAATCACTACCTCATTATCAAGACCATATTAAGGAGTATGTTTCCTTCAACCATGTATTTTCCAAAAATTATAGATTACTATTAATTCACTTTTCTTAGAACCATATAATCTCAAATACTCAATAAAATAGTACTGTAGTAAAATCCTTATTTATCTCCATAATTCATATAACCATTATATTGTTGATACAACACTCAAATGAAATAATTCTATAATAACAACATAAGAAAACTAGTCATTCCTCTTCATCTAAGGTAGTATCATAACTTGATTATTATCAATAGAATCATTTGCGGTATACTCTGATGACTGAGAAATTGATTCGTGTAGTGTCCCAACGCCTTGAAGTAGGAGCATTTTACCCTTGAAACCATTTTCTTACCCTTGAAATCATGTACTTGGTGTCTACAGTTATAAAAAACTCCTATTCCCATCAAGAATTTACCAAGGTGCTTATTTCCACATTTATCACATATGGGAAAATCCTTCTTTCCCCTCAACCCTTTATCCATCTTTCTCTGTACCATTATTTTCTTCTCTTGCTTCCCTTCAAAGCCATAGGACTCAGAAAATTCTTTAATTATCTTACTAACACATGATATTATTTCTTCATATGTTAAGAATACATGGGAGACTATTTACCTTCTAAATTTTGGCTTAATACCATGAATGATATGACCCTTCATACTCTTTGGATCATACGTATTACTAGAGTTCTCATTCCTTCTACTGGGCACCATTTCTAAATAGTGGCATACACTAGGTCAGTTTATGAATCGCAATTCATAATTCCAAACATGTAAACTACCTAACGTAAGTTGAAAAGTTTATGGATATAATCCATAATCACAGAAATGTTTTCTTTGAAAAGGTATATACTAATAAACCCTTTATAGTGGTTTGTAATGAAAATGAGAATTATCTTAAGCATATCCCCTGGGAGTGTCGTAACCAAGAGTACAACATGGCCCATTCTCGTGAACCAGTTCCCATTTGAGTCTAGCTCAAAGCAGTGTTTTCGAGTTTTACTCCTAGGTACATCTATGCCAGAACTGCCTCTACCTGCTCGTATCTAGACAAGGATGTATTTCTTGGAAAACTCACAGATTCTCTACAGTAGCAAAAATCTTGGAGGTTCTTCTATATTAATCCTCAAAGCCTATCTTAGGGTAATGTTATATAATAATAGTTCAACTAAATCTACTTCCAAGGTTGTTGTTAAACTTCCTCTCATACCAACTATAACGCCCTAAACCTAGATTTCTAGAGTTGATTCATTATTTTAATACATTGGCATGATTACAAGGAATCAAGTCCCGAAAGACCAATCATTTTAGCAGTCTAGGAAAATAGATTTCATACATGAACATTACATTAGACTTTCTAACATACAACACAAAAGAATCCTTTGATAATGTGATTGTTTCCTTAGCTTAACCCTACATCTCAAACATAAAACACTTCCTGGGATTTTGGGAAAATAAAACATAAGAAAGGGGTGAGCTTAAATGCTTAGTAAGAGAAAATAATTTAGCAGAAGCTAAATACTTTTAAGGAAATATGTGTAATAAAAACAATAGAATTTTAAACATAAAATTTAACATAATATGGAAAAAATAAATCAAACATTACCATATAAACATGCACAGGGATGTTCTACTAGTCAAATAATCATATGTAATAACTAATTTCATAATGAGGGAAAGCGTAACACCAGAAATCATTACCACATAGTCAAGGCCTTGTTCCAAGACTACAAATAAATTTTTTGTCAAGTCCTTGTACCAAGAAACTATATTGTCTAGTGAGACCTACCAATGCGTCGAGGAGCTATAGCGGGCTCCACCCATCACTTACTAAGTCCACTTCATTCCTCATAGAAAAAGGATGAAACCTAACACAAACATTCGTATTAAAATAAGCATACGAAATGTCAATACTTTATCCATAAACCATGAATGGTATAAAAATAACACATCTACATTCAACCATATCTCAAATCCTTCAATACAATATGGAAGATTTGTATCATAATAAATCATCTTTAAACAAGTTTAAAATCCATCAAATGATGTTGACATAGATGAAAATGATTTGTAAAACTCTTTGAGGGAAATATATCTTTTTCATGAAAACATTTATAAGTCACAAAATTTAAAAAGGAATACATTTAGAGAAATTTTTGAATCAATGTGTCCCATACCACTTTGAAACTTTTTAATGTAATTAACATTTTAAAAACATTCATGTCTATATAAATAAATCTTTAAAACCCATTTTGAAAACATGGACATTAATGAGAACGATTTAGAAGAATAAATATTTAAAACATTTTAAATGTTTTTTTAGTAAAAAGTCACTTAAAAATAATACCTTTGAAAACACTTTTATGAAACATGGACATGGATAATAAATATGTCATAGTAGATACTTGTGTAAAAACAACCTCAGATAATAAAGAGATTGTGAAATTAACCCTTACCTTGCACTTTCCTTTAGTCGAGGGTATGTTTAACCTCATGTATGAAGATTGAAGTATGTTATTAAATTATAATAGAACCAGATTAATATTTATGATATCATACATGATTTATTTATTACTTTATACTAACCATTTAATAATAATTTCTATGTTAAATTAACATTTCGGGTAATAATCACTTTCTTTATCGTACGTGTTTTAACTTGTTACTCTTGATTGTGTCACTTAGATCAAGATTTAAATACTTCCAAAATATAAAACATTATTTATATATCATATATATTTAGAATATAAATTTTTATAATATACATATATATGAAATGAAAAACACCGTTTATGGAGACGGTAGTCCGTACGTACGCATAAATGTTGTTTCTGTTTTCATATCGTATTGAATGGAAATAAGTGAATAAGATATATGCAATTAAATAAATAAATACATATATCTCTAGTAGAATTATTATTTCATATATTAAATTCTTATTAGTAATATATATTTTTATAATCGTCGATGAAGGGTGAACTTGGAAATGAATCTCATCGCGTTGTGGAGACGGTAATCCGTACATACGCACGAGCAACAATATAATTTCCTTAAAGGTGTGGAATTGGATGTTATATAATATATAAAGAATCATTATTATGTTATATTTATTATTTTAATCAATTTCACATCATTATTATACCCATCCAAATAATAATGTATTGAATAACAATTACACCACGACGTGGAGACGGTAAGCCGTACGTACGTACGTATGGTGACATGTCATTCAAAGGATGGATAAAATGATGAATACGGTTGTACCATATTTATAATAACATCACAGTATATAGAAGATACTGGATTTATTATTTTAGATTGGAAACAACAATGAAAGAGGAAGTGGAAGAAGAAAGGAATTTGAAAGAGGTGATGAAATATTTACCTCTTCTTCAAGTTATTCCTTTTGATTTGATCAAATGGGATCCACATGTTGGCTTTATGACTAAAGGTATGCCTCTAAGATTAAGGGAGGACAATAGAAAGGGTATTTGGGTAGGGTTTGGCTGAGCCAAATGGATTTTAAGGTGTGAATTAGAGTGAATGAGATATTCCCTTTTATAAGAGGGGTGCGGGGAACCTTAGGAAAAACATAAAATATTATTTTATAATAAAATCATTTTCAGTTCCTAATGGATCTAAATTTTTTTATTTAAAGTATAATGTTGGGATGGGTCGAAAACCACTAAACCAATAGGTTTTAGATATGTTTAGGTCACCATATTAACCTTAACTTTTAGATTTAACTCTTAGCTAAATAGTTTTACATTTACCATGTCTCTTTGTATTTTTATATTATATGGTTAATAAACTTACTATAAAATTCCAATCGAACCCCATTTGGTTAATTAATGTCATATATATTATTATATAAGTCTTTTGGCCGAACCTTAGATTTTTAGGACTATTATATTAATTAATAATATAATATTTGTTTTAAAAACTCTTTTATGTCAATTTTGACACTATTTGGTATTTTGTTTTTGCTAAATTCATAACAGCATTATTAATTTGAAAAAAAATTAATATAATCAACCCTAATATGTCATAATAACTTATAAAATTAGTTTAATTCATAAAAGGTCTCAAATTACATTTATTTTGATATTTATAATATCAACTATTATAATCTTTCATTAATATAGTAATTACTACATCATCATTGTGTCATAAATAAATGTAATTATTTAATGTCTAAAAAATATAAATAAAATAACATTATGTATGAAATATTTTTATATTTCTAATGAATATTTATAGTCTAATTTATATTATGTGTAACCCTATATTAGAAATGTTTTAGTTATTAAACTTTGAATTTAACACTTTTAAGTCTTCTTTGAACTAAATACTAATAAATGTCCTAATCTAATCCAAGTGAACCGAAGAGGTTCATATTTTATTACTAATATTGTTTTGGGTCGAATTAAACTTAAACAAAAGAATTATAACATGTGTTAGTGTAAGAATAATATCATTTTTACCCTTAAGTACCCTATTTACTTTTAACTGTGGTAAATAAAAGTAAAAAGTTACTATTCACTTAAAATTATTTTCATGTTATTGAACCACATTTTTCTTACTGATATCAACCGTGTCTCTCGGATTTTTGAAATTCCACTCAAAGAAGAGGTAAAATTATGTTTTATGTGAATTTGCAAATTTTCCAAGGAGGTGGATAAAAGACAGTGAAAAGTTTAATAAACTTATATATATATATATATATATAATATTATTACAAAATGACTCCAATGAATTAAATTGAACATATATAGGTATTATGTATCTATATTTACCTAAAATAAATTTAAATAAAATAAATAATCATTTAAATAAAAAGTCGGTTTTAAACAATAACTCAGTGTTTTTCACTATTCATTAAAAATTGAATGTTTTCATAAAAATAACAAGAATTTACCCTAAGCTAATTTTGATATTCTGAATTCAAAAATGAAGAATATTTCACAAAATTCAAAACATATATATTTAATTTATTAAGTGAAAATTAATTTTCATTGTCAAAAGCAAAAGAAATATTTTTAAGAAATAATAACTATAAAAAAACTGACACTTGTTTATGTCCAATCTCAAAGTGAAATTACTTACAATGACCAGAATTGGATTAAATGGTAAAAATAAAATATATTTATACTTCCAAACCATTAAAATGAATAATTTGACACTATAAATTATTTTTATTAAAAAAGGTTGTTTCCAGTTAAAATATAGTATTTTTTCACTATTCACCAAAATATGAAAGTTATCAGAAAAACACCCTAAATTTATTGAAACTAAATTCTTATGTCTCGATTCTAAAGAAGAAGTTTATTTTGTCAAATTGAATATATAAAAGTTTCAAATATTGGATTTAAAAACGGTTCACCATTAAAAGGCAGTAATAGTTCATTTTTTTTGAAAAATACATCTTTTATCTGAAAAAAATGAATTAGTTCTTACATTATGTCTAAGAAACTCATTATATGGATTCTAAAATCAAAATGATTTTATATAGTTCAAAATTCAGTTAATAATATTCATAACCGCTTTTTAATGGCTAGTTTGGTACGTCGTGGGGCGTTTGAACTCAGTGTTGCGTGTAGTGAAGGTTATTGAATTAAATTGAAGAAATAATGTACTATGAAATCATGGGGTGTTACACTACCCATTTTACAAGTACTGATGATCATTGAGTATTTCACCACTAATCCCTAGTCTATTCCATCGTATATATACTAGAAATTAGTGGGGAGAGATAATGATAATTTACCAAAGAAAAAATCTATAATGGAATCAGAAATCAAGAAAAATCATACTTAATAATAAAAACAAGTATATAAAATTGATTTTATTTGAAAAATAGAGAAACAAATTTCATTTTATAATGTCCAAGAACCTAAGCATTACAAAATATAAAACCAATCCTTCTCCAATCACTCAAAATTTTTTACCCTACCATGGTAAGGGTAATCGAGATGAATTCGGAATGAGAAGGCATTAAAAATATATGGAAAAGAAAAGAAATAAAAGATATAAAGTAGAAAATTTCTCCTCCTTGGTGCCCCAAAAGGAATGGGATGGAATGGAATTCTTTGGGAGGGAGGATTTCTCCTTCTTTTATCATCCAGAATCGATCATCCAAAAGTTAACAAATTTTTTACTCATTAAATGGAGAATTAATGTGTTTCATACTTCATAAAAGTTTTCCCAAAATATATTTCATATTCATCCTCAAAATTGTAGCATAAGTGGCTACCATACGATGGAGTTATGGTTGTTTTAGTCAGGGAATTTATTCTTCTATGTTAGACTTTACAAATTTCAAACCTCCAGATTATCATGCATAATGACCATAAAATGATATATCCATGAGTAGATACCTTCATAAAAGTCGTTCTAAAATGTATTGATTGTCTATCCATTATATTTAATAGTATTTTGGCTCACCATTCATGAGATATGGACCAAACAAAAATAATAAAAATATTTGTAAGCACTTTTCTAGGCCCATCTTTTGGGAATGTTTTGAGCTTCATATGGTCAATTAAGCTTGTGGTATAGAAGGTTAAAATAAATCCAAGGATTTATGGGATCATAAAAAGAAATAATTTCATTATTTGGATCTGTATAGAAAATTTTATATCCAAAATACAAAAATAATTTAAAATGGTAAAAATCCCAAATGGTCCATGTTTTTGATTAAGCTCAAAATACAACTAAAATCGTAAAAGGTCGAAATTTATATTAAAAAAACAATTGGTGGGATTTAAAAAATTTAAAAATAATGTAAAAATATTTAAAATAGTTTCTCTATCAATTACCCCAAACTTAGCACTTGGACTCCTGGACAAGTAAGCATTAAAATCAAATCAATGAAAATTCAGAACACAAACCCATGATATCTACAAATCCACACCAAGATACAAAAAGATATCATGCCTCATCAAAAAGAATTATTTCATGTTCTTAATTTATATCATTTAAGATATTTTCAATTTATTTTTTACCCCATGCACATAAAAACTCACCTCACATGAATTTTCTCTCATCTCACAAATGTGAATTTTTTACAATGGTTTTCTCATCCAAACTCATGCAAGAGTCACCATAGGAAAAAAAATTCCTACATATCCTCCCAATGCGATTAAAGGACATGTCTTTTATAATGATAAATTTTCCGGGTTGTTTTGTGGCTTCCAGTTAGTAGGACTTAGATGTAAAAAATTTTGAGGCTGAAGGAAGAGGGTTGGCTCTTTTTGAAGAAAAATTGAAAGATTCCAATTTTTACTCAAGTATGGTCTCCTTTTCTTTTCCTTTGTAGAAAATAAGTTCCATCACCCTAACAAAATAGGTAAATTTCATTACTTTCATCATTTCACTACAAAAAAAATTCAATCTTCTCAAACACAGTTTTTCTTAAAATCTCTAGATAGGCACAAATTTCTTTCTCCATTGGAAGCTCCAAAAAGGAACAACTTATTTTATCATGAAAGATCTAGAAAGGAAAAACTTTTAACATAATGGATTATTCAATATAAATAAAATCTATTAAAAATTTAAATTTTCCACCCAAATTATCAAAAAATGAGGTAGCACACCACAAGACAACTTCCCCCACACTTAAGTTCAACTAGATCATGCAATTTCCCTTCAAGGGAAGGTTGGATAGGGAAAATTGGCTTGTAATGTGGATAAAAAATAGTATGTTCTTGTATTTTAAGGGAAACAAGGATTAAATTTACAATTTAGGCCAAATGTAATGTATTTTCTTGAAAAGGGGGATTTAAAACCAAATAAACATCCCAATCATTTAAAACACAAGTACCTCAAACCCTCAAGTTTTGATAGGAATACATCAAATTCTGGTTAAATAAAGTATTGTATGGTTCCCTCATGAAGTGAGGTGAATGTAATGAATATGAAAAAAGGGTTAGAAGCCTCATAGGAAAGTATCTTTAAAATAAAGACAATGAACATAGGTATGGGATTCAAAAATCAAAGTACTTTTCACGAAATTCCCAAAGATTTGAGTTTGAAACAATGTCATTTTTAGCATTCAATAAATCTTAGTTTCATGGAATATATTGGTTAATTCATTTAAATGGTTTTAAAAAATGGGAATAATAATCATTTCAACTCAAAAGTTTTGAAAACACACTAAATTTTAAAAATAAACGCAAAAAAATATGAAAAAACACCCAATGATTTTTTTAGAAAAATAGAAAAAATAAAAAAATTAAAATCCTAAACTAGAAAGGTTACCTCCAAAACAAATAAATGATGAAGTCTCCTCGAGGAATTAAAAGGGATTTAATATAAAAAATATTTTAAAATTAATCAAAACAAGCAATAAATAGTAAAGGAGAGTTACAACTAGATAGATTTTATTAACAACTAGGTTGGAGGAGTATGATCTCTTCCACTGGCTCTGATGGCTGTGTCCTAAGGAATTTCTTTAGCCTATTCCCATTAATAGTGAATGGCTCAAGGTATCCATCATTAACAATATGAAAATCACTAAAATGATATACATGAGTTACTATAAATGGACATTCCCATCTAGAATGAAGTTTACGTGAAATTATCTTAAGTATTGAGTTGAATAACAAAACTTTTTCTCCAAGATAAAAGTCTTTTGATTGGATCAACTTTTCATGGGACACTCGTATTCTATCTTTTTAAATCTTCAAATTTTCAATGTATTCCATTATAATTTCCACCAACTACCAAAACTGAGATATTCTATCCTTCCCAGTTCTTTCATGATCCAAATTCATCTTCCTCATAGCCCAATACTGTCACGACCCGTCCCCTGGGGCCCGTATCGTGACTACCCCGAGCCCGCCTTCCATAGGCCAGGAGCTGGCGACTAGAACCAAAGGCCTAACTCCCTAAAAACTGGGAAGGCATTGCCTTTATAAAATATAAACACACAAAAGAAAAGTACAAGAGGAAGAAAACACTAAGTAAAGCAGTATAAAAAGCGTGCTGAAAGTACAAAGGGGGTGGAAATACAAGCCCAACACAACGATGTGCAGGCATAGACCATGCATGGGCGATTATAACGATACTCAGTAGGGACCTCGATACCCTCTAGGTCTCAAAAAATCCAACAAGGATAAACCACAAAGAATGATCTCAACAGATAACCTTTACTTAGGTATATGCCCATACATATATCTAAGTTATCAAGTAACCCATCTCCATCATGAGGAAATAAAAAAGGTCATTGAATCAGCTCAAACCAAGATTTTCATTATCGAAACCAAAACTACTGGATAAGTCCTCCTCTATTGAGTACAGTGGCCTTGTCACGACTCCGAGGCACTACTCAATAACCTTATACTGCAGATATACTCTTCCTGTCGAGTACCGCGGGTCCACTGCCAAACCAGGAGCTCCTCTGATGTGGGTCTGCCGCCAAACCGGGCACTCCCCCTAATAGCTGTCAGAGGCACTCCTCCTGTCGAGTACCGCGAGTCTTCTGCCAAACCAGGCGCTCCGTCTGCCATGGTTCTATCGCCAAACTGGGTGCTCCATCCACTGGGCTAGTCGAATCACTCCGAGTCGAATCGGTCTAGCAGTCGACAGGTCTACAGCTACCAGGTCTCCGCACTTTGTCTGCTCGTCTCTAGGAGGATCCACTATAACACCCCAATATTTTATGAAAAATATTCATTTTAATTTTATTGATGTCTTATGTTTTATGCTACACCAAAAAGAGATTTCACTACACACATCCCTGACTTGGCTTGCATTACACTCAACTGCGACCTTGCACGATAGCGTGTGTTGTACGCAATACTGAGTTTCACTAAACAATGATATTTTATATAAACTAGTCGTTATGAATAGTAGTACTGACTTTTTAAAATGTTATAAATTTTATCTTTCGAAATGGACTTCATTTTTGGATTCAGAATATCGAAATTAGCCTAGGGTGAATTTTTGATATTTTTCTGAAAACTTTCAATTTTTGATGAGTAGTGAAAACACTGGGTTACTATTTAAAAAACAAATTTTTATTTAAATAATTATTGATTTTATTTAAATTTATTTTAATTCATTGGAGTCATTTTATAATAATTTTAGATATATAAAAATTTTATTAAACATTTCACCGTGTTTTACCCACCTCCTAGGAGAATTTGGAAATTCACATAAAACTTAATTTTACCGCTTCTGTGAGTGGAATTTAGAAAATACGAGAGACATGGTTAATATCAACGACTAAAATGTGGTTCAATGAGATGAAAATAATTTTTGGTGAATAGTAACTTTTTACTTTTATTTACCACAGTTAAAAGTAAATAGGGTAATTAAGGGTAAAATTGATATTATTATTACCCTAACACATGTCTTAATTCTATTGGATAAGTGTAATTCGACCAAAAACAACCTTACTAATAATATATGACCATTTAGGTCCACTTGGATTAGATTAGGACATTTATTATTAATTTATTTAAAGAAGGGTTAAACTTGTTAAAATCAAAGTATAATAACTAAATCATTTTTAACAAAGGGTTATAAATAAGATAAATTCGACTATAAATATTCATTATAAATATAAAAATATTTACTACAAAATGGAATTTTATTTATAATTTTTATACTTTAAATAATTTAATTTATTTATGACATAATTATGATGCAGTAATTATCTGATTAATGAAATATTAACATAATTGATGTTATAAATACCCAAATAAATGTAATTTTAGATTTTTTCTGAATTCCACTAATTTTCTAGGATAATATGACATGTTATTATTGATTTAATTAACTTTTTTAGAATTAATCATGCTGTCATAATTTTCACAAAAATCAATTACCAAATAGTGTCAAAATTGACATAAAATAGTTTTTAAAACAAATATTATATTATTAGTTGTTATTTTATTCATAAAAATCTAAGGTTCGGCCAAATGACTTATATAAGGATATATATATTAATAATGAACCACTTGGGGTTATTTTGGCTTGTTATAGTAAATTTATTAACCTTATAGTATAAGAAAACAAGAAGACACGGTAAAAGTTAAAATATTTAACTTAGAGTTAAATCTAAATGATAAGGATAAAATATAACCTAAACTTGTCTAAAACCTATTGGTTGAAAGTATGTATACCAATAACCACCTTATCTTATAAATAAATCAATTTGGAGCAATTAAAAACCGAGTATGGCTTTATTATAAAATAATATTTTATGTTTTCCTAAGGTGCCCCTCTCCCCCCTTATAAAAAGGGCACCCCATCTCTCTTCTATTCACACCCTTTTGAGCTTTGAAGCTTGGAAAAAACCTGAAAATTCCTCTTATAAACCTCTCTAGTTATATCATAGAGGTTCTGGTATTCTCAAAAGACCAACTCTAGTTCCCTAAGAAGATGTTTAAAGGAGGTGCGTCGAAGAAGAGGTAATCTCTTCTAACGATTATTTTATGTTTCTTTCTTCTTCAACTTATTATTCTTTAGTTGTTTCATTATAAAGTAATAACATCACTATTAGTTATATACTGATATGTTATTAAAAATATTAAAAACCCCATTTCACCTTCTATCCATCCTATGGAAAACGAAATCACCGCGCGTGCGTACGTACATAATACCGTCTCCACACCGTGGTGTAATCTGTTTTTCCACCACCACCTTACTTGGGTGGGTATAATGGTGTAAATAAATAACTATATATTATTATGGTAAATTGATATTGATTCTGAAATATTATACATACACTTAAATACAATTTTATTATCATTGGAAATGATATAATCGCTCGTGCGTACGTACGGACTACCGTCTCCACGACGCGATGAGATTCATTTTCCATGTTAACAATTCAAGAAAGACTATAAAGTATATATAATAAGTAATCATGAAATATAAGAAATAATAATTCTATTGGATATATATATATATATATGTATTTCATCCACTTAATTCCATACAATTCAATAAGGAAATGAAAAACAATGTTCATGTGTACGTACGACCTACCATCTTCATGAACAGTGTATTTCTTTCCATTTATCGATCTATTATATATATGTATATTATGAATATATAATATATATAAATCATGTTTTATATTCTGGAATTAATTAATCATGATTTGAGTAATCATATTAATAATTACAAGTCCAATCATGGATGATAAATGAAACGATTTTACCCTAAACGCTACTTTAAAATGGAATTTACAAAAGAACGGGTAATATAAAGTCATAAGTGAACCATATATGATATCATAATAAAGAATATGATTCTGTAATAATTCAATTAAATTATTTAAATAATTATATAGGATGTTCAGATACGTATGAAGCATATCAGACCTAAGGTAAGGGATAATTATTCCAATCTCATTTTTATCCGAGATTGTTTATTCGTAAGTATTTACTGGGGTTATGTTTATTATCCATGTCCATATGTTCTCAAAATGTTTTCATAAAATGTTTACTTTTCTTCCATGTATGTTTAAAGTAATTTTTACCCTTTTCTACTTTTACCACATCGTATGGAAGGAATCTTTCTTTTGTTTACCATATGAGGCACTTTTTGACTTTTCCGACAAAAGTATGAGAAGAATGTTATTTTTAACATATACGGCATGAACGGATTTTTACGGTTTCATAACGCCTCATTTTCATGAAGCGTACTCAAAAAGATTTTATGACTATTTTAAACAAAGTACTTTTCTTTTGAAAGCGCATGGTATTTTGTGAAAATAAAATGATTTTGAAGAAGAAAGGATATTTTCCTCAAGAATTCATTTCAAATGTTTTATCAAAACCATTTTCTATCTAAGATGACATTATTTCATATGTGTATGTTTCAAGTTTAATGTCTCTATGATTTAAATGGTCTCACTTTTCTTATGATGAAATATCCATTTATTTTATATGGATTATTTGATGATGGGATGATGTTTATGAAGCCCATTTTATTCTTTCGGTTATGATGAATGTTTTAAGTTTATTTTGTGGCACAAGTTAGAATGATTTAATTATGAGATGGGTGGGACCTATATCTCCCTCCAATGCATTGGGTAAAGATTTATATCTCATGAGATAGACATGGCTAGAATGGTAAGTTAAACCGGTTCAGTAATACAGGATGGGAACGAGGAGTGAACTCGATTCAGAAAGGGAATTTTTCCACTAAGATGGTATTGATAGAAATACCTTGGCTACTATGAAAATCATATCATGTGATTAATGGTTGCCACAATCACATATTTTATTCCCATGCTATTTTATAATGATTAATGTTTCTTTATGATCTATTCCTTATGTACTGCCATGTTTTATGTCATTGCCCAAGATTTTTATGTTTAAACATTATGTTCATGTTTTTAAGTTCATATGTATATGATTTGTTCTATTTTATCCATGCTTACCATTACTAAGCATTTGAGCTCACCCTTTATATGTTTTCCTTTCCCCAGGATTTAAAGAAAGGTTTTAAGTAAGAAAACCAAAAGGGGAAGATATTTATGGGAGATGTTGAAGATCTTTCACCATGATTATAATATTACGTTCCGAGTTTCCAAAGACACTAACTATTATGATCCTTTGGTGTTTGTTTTTGTTATGTATTAAGTATTCCACAAAAGTATTGTAATGTCCATGTACGTCAAGCTTTGGGTTTCTACATCCACTCCACGAGCTACAAGTTGATACTCTAAGTGTCACGAATTCTGATGTAGAATTATCTCAAAGGAGCACCATGTCAAAGGGGTATGAATGCAACAGACGACACGTCAATCAGACACCCAGTCTGTGAGTTATCAGCTTTTTTGTTCTAGGGGCCCGGTTGGATTTCAAGTGCAATCCATCTCGTCCATACTTCAAACTCATCCAAACCCTACATGGAGTATTCCAAAAGGACCGCCTCATCAAGAGGAATCGAACGTACTTGACGACACATCAATCAGACGTTCAGTCCTTTAGTTATAAGCGTTTGCGCTCTGAGGGCCTGGTTGGTTTCGGGTTCACACCAACCCAGCTATACCAAAACTTCTCCAAAACCTTGAGTGTAATATACCAAAACACTTGTATCAATCCGAGGAATCCTATGCAACTGAAGGTGTGTCGATCGTAGGTCTATAGCTCAAGTTATGGGCATTTAATCGAAAAAAGTTCTAAAAAGGGGGGTCTGGGTCCGGTCCGACCCGACCCAACCCACCTTGGGTCGGCCCAAACAGGGCGACCCGACCCAAGTCCAAGTCCGGCTCGGTAGGGCGCAGCCCGACCCGAACAGCATGGTCAGGCCCGCGTGGCCTGCCCCGGCTCGGCCAGGGAGCACTGGCTCAGCCATCTGGTGCGGCATTATGCCGCTCCTCTGTATTTACAGAATGGAAAAGCCGTTCCGGTTCCACCCGCCACCGCGGCTCAGCCACGACTGTCTGTTCAGGCGGCATGCCACTACCACCAGACACCGGTGCCGCTGCACCGGCGTGGCGTGCCGCCGCCGCCTTTCGCGGACTGCCAGATGCGCTCCGGTGGTCCGTTTTTCCCACAGTCTACGCCTAAGGTCATCTCGGGGCCCGAACTCCACTGCGAAAGCTCCAATTCGGCATTGCAGTCCCATTTCATCATCGCCCGTCAATCCGCGCAAGATGAACAACCTACAGAGGGTCATCAGCCCATGTTTGTTCAGCCCGCTCCCTCCGCGTTAGGCGTTATCAATTGGCCATAAACAAACACTTTCTTCCATCAATGACAAGGGTATAATTTATTCGAAATAAATTATACAAACACTTTACCTAAAGGTTCATCGTTCGTTGATGATATCGCGAAAAGGCGGACATTGGTTTATTGACGTCGTCGCAAGGGAGGAGATGAAGGTGTCGACGATCGTTGGCATTCATCGCTCCCACAAGGTGCCTTCGAACCCGGATTTAGCGTTGTTCGTCGAAGGCGTTAATCGTTTACGAACGTAGCCCTTCTAAATCTCCAGAGGTTCCCCCACCAAAAATATTTTCTATGAAAATATTAAACAAAAACTTCTCCCACTTTAAATAAATGCCAAGAAATTCAAATTAACTCAAAGAATCAATCCATTAATTAAATGTGTTGGAAAATATTAATGGGAGAGAGGGAGATGGAGAGGCTCATCATATTAAAGATGAGGAGTTGTCAAAAAGAATTAATGAAGGGAAGTTCAAGGGAGTGGGAGGAGTTATAGAGGAGATGAAAGGTTGAGAAATTGTGTGGGATCCACCACAAAAATATCCTCTCATGGGAGGTCATGTGGGTGTGGGCCCCACCACAAACTCCCCTTGGGATAAAATAACCACCCAACTTAAATAAAATTGTGTTCCATAATTTTATTCATTTCATTCTAAAACCCCAAATATTAACTCTCAACCCACATAAAACGCAACTACGGTAAAGGTCCCCTTAAGCGGATATCGGTGCTGTGAGTTTATTAGTTTCCTCGGATTTCAATTCTGAGCACCAGTTCAAAAGATAGAAAAACCCGCACATATGTTTACTGAACATACCCGAAAAAAACTTCATAAACTGATTACGGGCACACCGGGCATCTGAATCAGGTTCTGTCAGAAGCTGCGGACTCATAAAATTCCAAATATATTAAGAAAAAAATTTCCTCGAAATTTCCTGAAATTTACATTACTCCCACCTCAGGGATTTATGTCCCCGTAAAGATACAACACACACTAGGGAAAAAAGGGTACTGAGCACGCATTTGAGACTCTCTCTCCCAAGTGATCTCTTGGAGAATCTCATGATTCCAGTGAATGCACACCAGAGGTATCGACCATCCACGTAGGACCCGCTCCTGTTGATCATCAATCTCCACTCTAACCTCTATGAATGTCACCCCGTCATAGATGTACAGATCCCCGTGGTCGATGATGTGGGTCAGCTCGTTCACGTATCTCCACAACTGAGATATGTGGAAGATGTCTTGCACCCGATGCAACTGAGGTGGAAGGGCTAGGTGGTAAGGCACCTCTCCTACTCTGCTGATGACCGAGAAAGGTATGATGAAACGCAGAGATAACTTTCCACTCCGGCCAAATCTCCGTAGACCTCATCAAGGTGGGACCTATAGGAAAACATGGTCTCCATCCTTGAACTCCTATGGTCTCCATCTCATATCTGTATAGGACTTATGTCTGCTCTGTGCAGTCTTCATCCGCTCCTAGATGATCTTAACCTTCTTTGGTAGCCTCAAGATTGGCGCACTGGTCAACCTGTGCCACAGCTTCTGAAAAGCTCTGCTAGTATCTCTCATTCCACACGAAGGGTTTCCCCTTCTTCTTCAATGCTAAAAGCAGTGCAGCAACTCTGGAAAAGTCTGGAACAAATCTAAGTCTGGCCGAATCATGAGTGATCAACTGCACCCACTTATGCATGATTCCATCCTCTGCTTCCTGGGGTTTCCTTTTCTTCGACCAAAGAAAACCCATCCCAATGTTGTAGGTAAACCAAAACCTTTTTTCTTAATATAGTCAATATGTGTATGAACTGTGGTTGCCCAGTCCATACCCAAACTAACGTCGTAAGGCCTTGACGCTGCCACCAAGTGGTTCCAACCGAAACTCTCGCCACAAGGGTCAGATCACACTGTCGGCATAAGCGTGATCATCGAGTCTCATCCCAAAGCTATCTCCAAATGTGAGGGTCAAGTCAATGGATTAACCAGAAACTCTAGGTCTTGGAAAAGATTCATGGAAGGAAGAAATTATTCGTATCTATGTCTATTGATACGACAACTCCTAGTAGACATAGATCGTACCTCGAACCACTCCTCAAGCCCCTGGTTCACACTTCTTGACCTCATGCAACTATTCTCTTTCCCTGCCCTCCAACTCTCTAAGCCTGGAAAGGACAAAAAAGGTGGGGGATTGTAACATGTTGAAATGTACACCACCTCATGCTGCTCTCCTAGCTCTACTTCCATGTCTGCTACTCTGCAGATTCATCTGTCCTTAACACTTCCTTTTCTTGAAACATTTTACATGCCCAAGTCTCTGAGACTAGTGCTAGTTCCCTGCTTTCCCACTGCTGACATTATATAGCTGTATCCATTCAGCCAAAGAACATTCAACAAAAAAGATTCTCTCTAGTACCCTAGCATAGGTAGGAATGCATAGAGGAAAAGTTTTGGCTCATATTTCATTTAAACACACCTCGCTCTGAGGTCTGAGCTCTAAATCACTGATCGTATCGTAGTCATCAAGTAACATTAAAGATCGGTACGCCTCAATGAGTACTCAGCTACCGATATGTCATCCTGTCAAAGCTGTATAAGCTCTAGAAAACTCTCATCCACCTTCTTAAGCCAGTCCTCAGCTGCCTGTGAGTCGGGCTCACCTCGTAACCTAAGGGGTATCTGATGCTGAAACACATGTAAGGCACTAAGCCTACATGTGTCATCTACCGGTGCCGCCAGTTGAAAGTGCTAACCAACATGTAGTGATATAGCTAGCCCACTACCCGAAGGTACTATCACAGGCATCGGTCGACGTACCGATGCCTCATCACTATGTAGACCAAACTCATGGTCACTCATTGGGAAACGCCGGTAGATAAGATCACCATATGCTCTACTAGTGTCTAAACTAGGTGTAGAACTCTATCAATCGCCTCCATCCAGTCCACTGCTGCCTGGGAATCTGCCTCGCCTCGTAACCTTAGTGGAATCTACTATTGGAACTCATGCAATGCACTCTGTCAGCGTGCACCATCCGCTAGCACGGCTGGTGACATCTGCTTCCCAACGGGTGGTGGTGTTGCTAGTACACAACCCGAATGTGCCAACATAGAAAAGGGGCTCTGCACTGGAGCCTCATCGCTCGGTGGGCTATCATCGGGTACTCTCTCAGAACTACAAATGACTATCTGAGTGGAGGCATCCTGAACAGATGCGACATAGTAAAATAATTAAAACATGGTGAGATGACCTGGTTGAGTTGACTTAAAGAAAACTTTTAAAAACAGGCAGGAAAAAAGTGTTTTTGTGCACTGAGTCGAAAATCAGAAGTCAGGGTCCTGGTGTATGGATACGTCGGCCGCCGCACCAACACTAGACTCCCTAAAATAAGAACCACACTCAGTACCCTTAACAATATTGCTTCACAGAAAAGAGAGATCAGAGTCCTATGTTCTGTGGTATAACTGACTCCTTTGACACCAATTTTTCACGACATGTCCCTCGGGGCCCGTATTATGACTACCCCAAGCCCGCCTTCCATAGGCCAGGGGATGGAGACTAGCACCAGAGGTGTAACTCCCTAAAAAATGTGAAGGAATTCCCTTTATAAAACATAAACACACACTAGTAGAGTATAATCGGAAGAAAACACTAAGTAAAGTAGTATAACAAGCGTGCTGATAGTAAAAAGGGGCTGGAAATACAAGCCCAACACAATGAGGTGCGGGCATAGACCGTGCAAGGGTGCATGTAACGATACTTAGTTGGGAACCCGAGACCCTCTAGGTCTCACAAAATCCAACAAGGATAAACCACAAAGAAAGATCTCAATAGATAACCTTTACTTAGGTATATTCCCACACATATACCTAAGTTATTAACTAACCCATCTCAATCATGAGGAAACACAAAGTTCATTGACTCAGATCAAACCAAGATTTTCATTATCGAAAGCACAACTACTGGAGACATCCTCCTCTATCGATTACAGTGGCCCTTGTGACTGCAAGGCTCTACTCACTGACCTTAGACCACTGAGGTTCTCCTCCTGTCGAGTACAACATGTTTGCTTCCAAACCAGGCGCTCCTCTGTTGTGGGTCTGCCACCAAACCGGGTGCTCTCCCTAATAGCCGTCACAGGTACTCCTCCAGTCGAGTACTGTGGGTCTGCTTCCAAACCAAATGATCCCTCCGCCATGGGTCTGCCACCAAAATGGGCGCTCCGTCCACTGGGCTAGTCGAATCACTCCGAGTTGAATCGGTTAAGAAGTCGTCAGGTCTACAACTACTAGGTCTCTGCACTCTGTCTGATCGTCTCCGGGAGGATCCGCTCCACAAGCTACATGTCGATACTATAAGTGTCACGAAGTATCACATAAAAGTATCTCAAAGGAATACCACGTCAAAGGGGTCTCAACGCAACATGCGACACATCAATCAGATGCCCGGTCTGTGAGTTATCAGCTTTTCCGTTCCAGGGGCCCGGTTGGATTTCTGGTGCAATCCAACCTGGCCATAATACAAACTTATCTGAACCCTGATTGGAGTATTCAAAAAGGACCGTCTCATCAAGAGGAATCCAATGTAGTTGACGTCATGTCAATTGGACTTCCGGTCCTTTAGTTATAAGCGTTTCCGCTCCGAGGGCCCAGTTGGTTTCGGGTTCAAACCAACCCGGCCGAACCCAAACTTCATCAAAACCTTGAGTGTACTATACTGAAACGACCTTCTCGATCTGAGGAATCCTACTCAACTGACGGTGTGCCTATCGGAGATTTGTAGCTCAAGTCATGGGCATTTAACAAAAAATGGTTCCAAAAGGGGGATCTGGGCCCGGTCCGACCCGACCCAACCCACCCTGGGTCGGCCAGAACCGGGTCGACCCGACCGGGGTTCATGTCTGGCCTGGGAAGCCGTGGTCCTGCTCAGCCCGGCCTGGCCGGGGGGGTGGGGGGGGGGGGGGGGGCGCTGGCTCGGCTAGCTGGCGCAACATTAAGCCGTGCCTCTGTATTTCGGAAAATGAAAAACCGTTCCGGTTCCACCCGCCGCTGCAGCTTAGCTGTGACGGTCTGATCCGGCGGCGCGCTGCCTTCTGTAGACTGCCGAACGTGCTTCAGTGGTCTGTTTCACCCACCATCTGCGCCTAAGGTCATCTCGAGACCCGAACTCCACTGCGAAAGCACTAAATCGCCGTTGTGGTCCCGTTTCGTCATCACCTGTCAATCCGTGCACAGACGAACAACCTGTAGTGGGTCGTCGGGCTGTGTTTGTTTGGCCCGCACCCTCTGCGTTAGGCGTTATCAATTTGCAATTAACAAACACTTTCTTTCCTCAACAACAAGGGTATAATTTATTCAAAATAAATTATACAAACACCCTACCTCAAGGTTCACCGTTCGTTAACGATATTGCGAATAGGCGGACGTCAGTTCATTGACATCGTCGTAAGGGAGGAGATGAAGGTGCCAGCGATCGTTGGTGTTCGTTTCTCCCACAAAGTGCCTTCAATCCCATCTTGTGCATCGTTCATTGGAGGCGTTCTTCGTTTAAGTATGTAGCCCTTCTAAATCTCTAGAGGTTCCCCCACCAAAAATATTTGCTATGCAAATATTAAATAAAAACTTCTCCCACTTTAACGAAATTCGAACCAATTCAAATTAATTCAAAGAATCAATCCATTAATTAAATGTGTAGGCAAATATTAGTGGGAGAGAGGGAGTTGGAGAGCCTCCTCTTATTAAAGAGGAGGAGTTTTCAAAAATAATTAATGAAGGGATGTTCAAGGGAGTTGGGAGGAGTTATGGGGGAGGTGAAAGGTTGGGAAATCGTGTGGGATCCACCTCAAAAATATCCTCCCATGGGAGGTTATGTGGGTGTGGGCCCCACCAATAAATCCCCTTGGGAGAAAATAACCACCCAACTTAAATAAAATCATGTACCACAGTTTTATTCATTTTATTCATTTCATTCTAAAACCCCAAATATTAACTCTCAACCCACATAAAACGCAACTATGGTAAAGGTCCCCTTAAGAGGATACCGGCATTGAGAGTTCATAGGTGCCCTCATATTTCAATTCCAAGCACCAGTTTAAAATATAGGAAAACCAGAACGTACGTTTATTGAACGTACCCAAAAAAAACTTCAGAAATTGATTCCGGGAACACCGGGCCTCAGAATCAGTTGTCGTCAGAAACTGAGTACTCATAAGATTCCAAAGAAATTAAGAAAAAAATTATTTGAAATTTCCGGGTCTTTATAAATATTCCTTATTCTCTAATTACATTGATAGGTGACAACATTTTCTATAAATCAGCCTCTTTAGACTCATTCCAATCAGGGTTCTATAGGCTGTCCTATAATCCCATTATGTATCCTCTATCCTTTGTCCCTGATATTTCTTATTTGGATTAAAATCCTTTTCTAAAATTCCTTATATTTTTCTGTTTGACACTTCATCTTTCCCATTAGTCTGTGGGTGATAGGGAGTTTATGCTTAATAATTCCCCCAATACTTATTTAGTAAATCTTTCATTCTCCAATTGAAAAAGTGAGTCCCCTGATCACTAATGACTTATATAGACACTATAAACCTAAAAAATTTGTTATCCATAACAAAATCATGAACAAATTTAGCATCATCAGTCCCGGTGGCTTCTGCCACCACCCATTTGGAAACATAATCCACTGTAAGCAATATATAAGAATTTGAAAATGACGTTGGGAATGTTCATATAAAATCCATCCCCCATACTTTAAAAATCTCACCAAAATTAAGTTTTTGTTTGAGAATTTCTTATCTTTTTGAAATATTTTTTGAAAATAGAAAATTTTTAAATTTTTTTTAAAATTCATGAGCATGTTTAAAAAGGGAGGGATAATAAACTCCAGATTATTAAATCTAAATAGCTATCCTTTGAGGTCCAAAGTGGCCTCCATAAGGTAAAGTGTGAAAAAAAACTCTATGGAAGATTTAACAACACTTTTAGGAAGACATATTCTTATTACATGATCATTGAAAACATTCAAAAGAAATGGATCTTCCCAAATGTATTATCTAGATTCAGATTTTAGTTTTTGAATTTTGAGGGAATTTAAATGAGATGGTACTTGAGATGTTACCAAATAATTGACCATGTTAGGATACCAAGAAAATTATACTTTAATCTAGAACAACTTCTATCCTAAAATTCTATCATTCAATTGGGTTTTATCTATAATTTCAGCTTCAGCAGTGTTTTGTAGTCTACTTAAGTGGTCAACTACATGGTTCTCATCTCCCTTCTTGTCTTTTATTTCCAAGTTGATATCCTATAGTTGTATCATCTACCTCACTAGCCTCAATTTAGCATCATCCTTCTTTATCAAGTACCTCATAGCTGCATGATTTGAAAATATAGTTATTTTATTTCTAAATAGATATGATCTAAATGTTTATAAAGTAATGACCACTACTAAAAAATCTTTTTCCATGGTAGTTTAATTGAATTGTGATTAATCTAATGTTCTTAAGGAATATGAAATGACTTCTGTCCTTCTATTAATTTTTTGTGAAAGGAATACTATAGCTTCTTAGTTGGATGCATCAAAATGTATTTTGAATGGTTATTCCAAATTTAGTGGCTAAATCACAAACAATGTAATCAATCTCCTCTTCAACACATCGAAGGATTTCTTTAATACACCATTGAAATAAAAATCATCATCGTTTTGAAGTAATATAGAAAGTGGGATAGAAATATTACTAAAATCTTTGATAAACCTCTTATATAATCCTATATATCCATAAAATGAGCTAACATGTTTCACAAAAGTCAGGTAAGGTAATGAATTAATCAATTAAAATTTTGATTTATCCACTTAAATTATTTTTTCTGAAATTTAACTCCAAAGGAAAATTTATCTTTCAACCATGAAATTAAACATTTCAAAATTTAAAATAATATTTTTTTCAATCCATATTTCAATATAGTTTCCAAAAATTTTAAATAATGATCAAAAGAATATCTAAAAACTGTGAAATAATATATGAAAAATTCCATGAAATTCTCAGTGTGATCCGAAAATATACTTACCATGCACTAATAAAATGTAACTGTAGTATCACATTATTCAGATGACATCCTTTTATATGAAAAAGTGTCAAAGGGACATGTAATGTGTGTTTTTTCATGATCCTCATGAGGAATGGGTACCTGTAAGTATCTTGAAAATTCATCTAAAAAGAAATAATGAGATCTCCATGCTACTCTTTCTAAAATCTCTTCAATGAATGGTATGAGGAAATAGTCTTTCCAAGTGACTAGATTTAACTTCCTAAAACCAATTCACACTCTCCAGTTATTTTAAATTCTTACCAAGATTTATTCATTCTTTTCATTCCTCATAGTGGTAAGACCATTTTAATTTGTAACTACATGAATTGGGCTAACCCACTCTATGTCTAATATGTGATAGATTATCCCATCCTCTAAAATCTTCTCAATATCCTTCTTCATGACCTCCATTAAAATGGGATTCAGACTCTTTTGGTGATTTCTGATAGGTTTGGAATTTCCATCAAGATGAATACTAGGTGAGCATATTTTTGGGTTTATTCTAGGGATATCACCTATGTTCCACCCTATATCTTGGAAATTATATCTAATAATCTCAATAAAATATTTTTCATGGGTTTTAGATAGATTATTTTTCAATTATCACTAGTAATTTCATTCCCTCCCTAAGGTACATATATTTCAAATCTTCTTTAGAATCTCTAGTATTTTGGATATGCACATGTTAATTAATGGAAATATTATCTCCTAAGTCTAATAATTTATGGAACATACATGATTTTTCAGTGGGTTTAGTACCAAATTCATGGGAGATTGAAAATAGGGAGTGATCATCTGATTGGGCCCTCAATGTTTCTAAAATGCTGAAGTGCATAATGTTATGTACAAATTCCATGGTGAGTGTACCTTTATAGATATTGATGATGGTTTTGGATATCTTCAAGAAAGGTCTCCCAAAAATGATGGGTGAGTGTGATGGGATCCTATATTCTTCTATATTCAGTACATAGAAGGCAGTTGGGAATAAGAGATCTTTGAATTTTAGAAGGACATCTTTTAGAACTTATGTAGGGAAAACTACTGATCTATTTCCAATGTTTGACCTCCAGTATTAGGGGATTCATGTCTCCCATATACAAATAAATCTATATTGAGTGAGAAAATACATTAATTAAAGCACCGATATCATATAAAGTATTTGATAAATTCAAATATCCAGTGGTGCATAGAATGGAAAATGTCCCTGGATCTTGAAATTTGGCTGGAGACTATGGTGTGATAAGGGATGAGACAGTTCTCCACATGTTGATCCTCACAGTTATATGAAGTCTTCTCATTTGGGTGAAATGTTCATTAAAAAATTTCATTTTATAAGGACCCAGCCTTAAAAAATTACATAATCTTGAATTAAATGAATAATTCACTTTGAGGATATTTTCAGGTTTAGATTTTTAGAGAATTAGGCAATAACTATTATATAACAAATCAAAAATAACAAGGTAGACACTTCTACTCCATTTCCATTTTTTTATAAAATAATAACTCTTGAAAAAAAGAGTCAAGTCTAGTACCATGTTTTAGACAACATGAATTTTCCTTGATCCCATCCTTGACCCTATTTATCTATATGTCTTGTGAAAAACATTTTAAAACATGTAATGAGCATAAAAATCTTAGTAAGGGTTATGAAACAAATATAGAAAAAATTCGTTTGTCATTACATACATAACATAAGCTCTTTAACTTACCTCATAAAATCATAATATTTAAAAATCACACATAGAAAACATAAATCATAAAGGTAACTTGTGACATCCATACCATACTTACATTATATCTATCACATCTACGTAGGGAGTTATATTTGAAATACCCATGATAGTATATTCCCTAAACCTCTAAGGAGAAACATTCACATTTACCTATGTCATGTTACCCAAAGCATTGGAGAGATATCTCGGGCTAACCTGCCCTAGGTTTATCACAGAACCAATGATATACGTTATAATGCCCAAGAACCATAACATATTCATAACACATAAAAAGAAATTTAAAGGAATGATAACATTTCCACATTTCAGTCACGAAATATAATTTAAATATATTGGAATAAAAAATACATTATCAAAACCATTTTCAATAAAAAATACATATCAGAGTATATGGTATTTATTTTCCTTCTAAAAATATTATGGCTTGTTAAGGAAGCCAAAAGATCAAATAATACTCGCGGTGGCGGAAAGGTTGTTGTCACCGATTACGTTAAAAAGAAACATTATTTTTTGTTGTTAAGTAAAACAAATCATATAAAAATATTACCTTTGAATTAAATAAAAATTCAAAGGTGTTTATACAGCGTATAAAAGAAATCCATGTATTAAATCAAAATATTCCTCAATGAAAGGAGATTGAGACGAAGTCCCTTACCTCGTGTCCGACTTGACTCGTTCGATCTTTAATCTCATGAATAATAAACTAAAGTTAATTTATAATTTATTAAGAAACTTTTTCAAGTTTATTATTCCTTTTATATCACATATTACTATGTTATAAAAATTATGTAATCATTTAAGTTAATAATAGTCATTTTGTCGATATTTGGTACTTGAGTCAAAAATCAACTTCTTATATTTACAAGTTGTCTATGTGGTAAAAATTAAATTATATCCATAATTATATTAATTATTTAGATATCATATATATCTTATATATCCAGTATATATATGTATTTATAATAGTATATAACCTTTGGTGCTAAGAAATGAAATGCACCGTTCATGGAGATGGTAAGCCGTACGTATGCATGAACGCTACTTTCATTTCTATTTATTATTTTAATGGAATTAACACATAATGATACATAGGTATATTATAATTTCACTATAATATAATATATAATATCATTAATTCCATCCTTTATACGTCCCATATAAGACATTAACGAGCCATATCACTTTGAGGGGGCGGTAGTCTGCACTGCCTAAAATGAAATTATCGCGTTTACCCATATTGGAAACAATAAATGTATGTTAAAAATGAAAAAATATATAATAATAAATAAAATATAGACATAATATTTATAATATATAAATATAGTTCCATTTTAATGGCCACCATGAGAGGCATTAGGAGATAATTGAACAATCATCGTTTCATGAGGGGTTAGTTTTCCATCTACATAAACTGTATGTTCTTTAACCATTAGATGGAGGTGTGTGTAAGTGTATTCAGAATACTTATCATAAAAAAATCCTAGTATATTAATAATACTGATATTTTTATAAAAAAAGGAATAAAAAGAGTTTAAGGGTTTGGAGAAGTAAAATAAAAGAAAATAATTTAAGAGAAACCATTACCTTTAATTCCGTTAACTCCCTTTGGTTTGAACCAAAAAGACTTCTTGAAGTGAATTATGCCTAAGTTAAGGATTATATGAAGAAGAGAGGTATATTTATAGATTATTTGGGAAATGGTTGGACGATCCAAGGGGCTTGAGAAGTATAAGGAATGGGTTATAGGTGAGGAATTTTTATAAGGGGGAGGGGCGGCTCTTAAGGAATGTGTGAAAATATTATTTTATGATATAATGATTTTATGTTTCTAAAGGTAAAATAAATATTGAGGTAGAAGATAAGATGACTTATGGTCTAAATAAAATAATCAAATAAAAGTTGGACACGTTTTGGATATTTTTTTAATCTTTATAATATTATTTATTTAAATCATTTATTAATGACGTACACACTATATCAATATTGTGTCATAAATAATATTATTTATTTGATGTCTAAAAATTATTAAAAAATACCATGATGTAGGAAATATTTTAACATTTCCACATAATATTTATAGTCCAATATATAACTTATATAACACTATGTAAAAATTAATTAACTAAAATACACTTGTTTATGTCATTTTTGCCTTAACATTAAGTTAATTAATATAAAGTGTCATTATCACTCTTAAGTAGCTCCATGAGGTCCCAAAATAGACCCAAGGATTCCCATGGTCTCCCATGACTCATCCAATAATTTTAGAACAAGCGTTAAGGTAATTTGTATTATTATGATAATCTTTTTACCTTGAATTACCTTATTTACATTTAACAGCTATAAATAAAAGTCAATAGTTACTATTCACCAAAAATTATTTTCATCTTATTGAAGAACATTTTACTTAAAAATAAAAACCATGTATGCCATATATTTGAAAATCAATTAAAAGAATTAGTAAAATTTCATTTGAATGAAAAAGTCAGTTTTTAACTTCTACATAGTGGTTTCACTATTCATCAAAAATTGATGTTTTTCAGAAAAATATAAAAAATTCAACCGAAGCTATATTTGATATTAAATATTCAAAAAATGATTTCTATTTTACCAAATTAAGAACATATAAGTTCGATTAATTAATTTAAAATTAATTTCCATTGTCAAAACAAAAAGCGTGTTTTTAAGAAATATTAACTATCAAATGATTGACACTTTTTATGTCCAATTTCAAAGTGAAATTAATTACTTTGTAAAAAATTGGATTAAATGGTAAAAATATAATCTAATTACACTTTAAAACCAATTATAAAGATAATCTAACCATATAAATAAATTATATTAAAAGGCAGTTTTGAATGAAAATACTGTGTTTTCCACTATTTATCAGAAAATGAATTTTATCAAAAAATACCAAAATTTTAACAAAAGTGATTTTTTTGGTCCAAATTATAAATAAGAATTTTATTTGGTAAAATAGAACATATAAAAGTGACCAAAACTAGATTTAAAGAGGTTTCACCATCAAAAGGTGGAAAATTAACCTTTTAATGTAAATTATGTTTTAAATTAGAGTCATTGACATTTTAAGCCTCTAAATTTTATTGTACAAATGTAAAAAAATTTAAAAAACATGTATAATAATATGTTAGTTAGTTCGGTTCCTTTTCTATAATACAATTACTTGGTTTTAACTACCATTTAAAATAATAATATTATATTATTATTGTGCAACATAAGATTTTAGAGAAACTCATTGTTGCGTATCATGTAAGCCATCAAAAATAGCAACCCATTTAATGTAAAGTTAATAATTAATTCACAAAATATTAATTAAAATGAAAATGTATTATTTCATAATTTACCTGGTATATTACACATATACCTTAGATTTTTTTACTACTTCAAGTAAGGGAAATATTGATTTCTATACTTGGAAAGGCGTCTATAATTTATATTTAAAGCATTCTTTCTACAATTTCTTTAATTAAATATTCCTTGATATAAATGGATGGGGTAGGTCTTTCCTCTCCTTTTTTCCTTTTCATTGGTGTTTCTAATATCTTCTTTCTCAGCCTATAATTTTCCTCTTAATATTTATTTTCTTCTTCTTAGTGGATTTTCATAGAATCATTAGAATTTTCAGCTACAATCTCTCTTAGAATAGATTGTTTAGTTTCAAGTTTAAGGTTAGATAGAGGTGTGAGTTTTTTTTCAAATTCTTGTTGTGATTATATTGACATTATCTTTTAGATTTTTAACTTTATGGGAGTGAACCTTCCTTATGTTATTGGTCAAAATATCCAAAAATAGTCTTTGACTAGTTGGATATGTTTTTCACATTTTATTTAATCCCCTCAACATTTGACTTTATCTTTTGGTTCTCAATTGATGGTTGTGTACTAGTGGACAATTTCTCATATGTCTATCCTTGGAATGATGGAAGTTGAAATTATTGTTGTTATTGGAATTAATTTTTATAGGATTGTTGGAATGGAGGGAGTTTATGGTATTACTGTAGAAAAGGAGGTCTATCTTGGGTCTATTAGAACCCATTTTCGGTTTGGATATGGGGTTGAAATGGTTGATTTGGCTAAAATTTACTTTTTTTATATGTTTTACCACCCCTTTCAGTTCGCTACACCTCTGTACACCGATCAGTGTAATGATAATTAGAAGATCACAAACCACAAACACGATTTGGTCCTTGTTTTTCCTTCACTTGGTTCACAACCATTTTTTACAATAACATAGTGAGTTCCCCCATTTAGATCCCAAATCTATTGAATTAGATATTATCCCCTCATGGATTCATCTTGTTACTAACCCTCATATTTAAAATTGTTACAAGTTTTTAGAAATCTTCTCAATTAATACTCTGATATCTGTTGGTGACTTTTCCATCATGGATCCCCCAGATGAGGCATCTAGATATTTTCAATCATTGACTAGAAGTCATTGGTATAAGAACAAAATGAATTGGTGTTCCTACTTTTCTTAATGTGGTTATATGTAACATTGATTATAGAAACACTCATTTTACTCATATATGGTTTATCCAATTGATTTCCATATAACATAAATCTCCTATTGATGGTAGTGCTCCTAAATGCGGGAAAAAAATCTCTGCATGAAACATATTTTTGGTTATTCCCAATCACTGGTATCTTTAGTTTTTATATTTTAAAACAATTCTTTATCCGCTCCTACGAGTGAGAAGGGTAATTCCTTCTACTAAAATTGGACATTGAGAGCTTCACTAAGACTTATTCTTGAACAGATGAAGTTAAATTCTTGGATATGCCAGTTTTGATATTCTCCTATAAGACCTTGAAACATTGGAAGAAAAAGAATCATAGTGACATGTAATTCAAAAAAATTTGGTGTAGTGGGTGCAATGAGTTGGTTATTTCTAGTGGAAAATTGAGGTTCACATTAGTCACATAGGGTTGTGTTGGTATTTCCAACCATGATTTTAGTTTTCGAGTGAAAACATAGAGTTTCACTTGAATCTGATATATTTATTTCATTAAAGATTCATGGTAGGTTTATTTTTCTTAGTTGGGTTTATTTTCTTACAATTTTTTGGATCCAATTCAATTAATAGTTCTTTTGAGTTACGAGTAATTCAATTTTTATTTTTTTATATTGCACTGCCTCCAGAAGAATGATTCCAAGTTTGACGCACACCTATCGTAGAACATGGAAAAACAAATTTTTAAGTAAGTTTAGTATATTTATTAACACTAATTAGTATCCCAAAGATGAGTATACACAAAATAGTTTTCACTTTTTATTTAAGGTAAATTTGGTGTTTCCGAGTTTTTTTTGGTTTTGGAATGAAATGAATGTGATCAGAAAGAAATTAATTAAGAAAATGATTGATTTTTTTTTTATAAATTAAAAATATTTAAAAACTATGATATAAGAAGGGTGATTGGTTTGGGTTCAATTTTTCAATTGCAATTCTATTCTTATTCTATTTAATTCAATCCCCTTTTTCAATGTTTTTTGAAGTGAGATACCATTGTTGTTTTCTCTTACTCCTTTGGTAAAATTTTGATGGCGAGAGAATACCTTACTGAGATATCAATTTTATCTACTCTCCTTACATGTGCAAGATAGTTTTAAAAATATCCTCAGTTGACTTGAGAAATACTCGATAGAGTCTTGTTTATCCTAAACAATCAAGAACACACGCAACCCCTTTTTACGTATTGATGATTGTGGAGAATTTCGCAACTAATCCCTAGTCTATTCCATCATATATAAACTAGAAATTAATGGAGAGAGATACTGATTTTTTACCAAATAAAAAATCAATAATGGAATCAAAAATAGAGAAATATCACAATTGATAATAAATACTACTATAGAAAATTGAAAACATATTTGAAAAAGAGTGAAAGATATTTCATTCAATTATGTCAAAGAACTCAAGCATTACAAAATAGAAAACTGACCCTTCCCCAATCACTCAAAATGTTTACCTCCACCATGGTAAGGTTAATAGATATTAATAGGGAAAGAGGATTCATTACAAATATATGGAACATAAAATAAATAAAATAAATAAATTATAAAATTTCCCCTCATTGTTTCCCCAAAAGGAATGTGTTGTAATGGAATGCTTTGGGAGGGAACAGATCATGTCCTTTTATCACCTAGAATATATCCTACTAAATGTAACACATTTCTTACCAATTAAATGGATGAATCACGTGTTTTATCCTTACTAAAAGATTTTCCAAAACGTCTTTCTCATTCACCCTCAAAATTTAAGCCTAATTGGGAAATATAAAAAGGTGTTATGATTGTTTTAGTCTGAGAATTTAATCTTCCCAGTCAGAATCTACAAATTTCAAACCTCTAGATTATCATGAATTAATGGAAATGAAAAGGGAAGATCCACACATAGATTCCTTCATAAATGTTGCTCCTCATTAACTTTCACATCCACTCTCCAAGTTTTGGAGTATTTAAGCCTACCATTCATGAGATATGTACCCAACATCAAAAATGAAAAGATCCGTAAATAGTTTTCAACACCCAACTTGTGAGTTTGTTTTGAGATTCATAAGGTCGATTAAGCTTTTGGTTCAGAAGGAAGCATAGAATCCTAAAAATGAGGAATTTCATGTGTTATATTAGTAAATAAAATGTTATAGATGAAAAAAAAACAATTTAATAATAAATTAAAAATCCAAAATGGGTCATTTTTAGGATTAAGATCAAAATACCCCTAAAATCATAAAATTGGGAAATTTACCATAATATAACACATTTTTAGGATTGAAAACAATTAAATTTAATGTAAAAGTATTGAAAATATTTTCTATATCAATAAAAAATAAAAACAATTAAGCTATTTGTTTCCTTTTTTTACAAAAGAAAATGGAGATTCCTTGGGGGAGGCCCTGGGTAATCAATTTTATCAATGGTCTTCCAACTACACCCTCATCTCCCCCAGCTCTATAGGGGAATACTATACACCACAATAGGTATCAATGTTGATATAGAATATAGAAGTCAATATCCCATTGTAGGGGTAGTCTTAGAATATCCTCATGGAAGATATCCAAAAATTCCTTCATTACCAAAAGAATCCAGATACCTAAATAGCCCAATGTTACAAGGGATAAACTCTTTAACTGATAGGTGATGGGTTGTAAATTCCTTCCCACAATAACCAATTTCTCTTCCCAGAGATCTCTCTCACCCAGAAAAGAGAATATAATCCCATCAGTCCGAAGGAATATAAATATTCTGTGATAATAGTCAATATGGGATCAAATCATGGAAAACCAATGCATACCAAAAATAAAATCATAATGTTTCTTAGTGATGACTAAGAGTCCCCTATAAGAACCACTAACCAAAGAATCCAGGAGAAAGTCTCCATAAGAAGATCTATCACTCACACCAGGTATATGAATATGATGGAATGACTTATACCAATGTCAACAATAATTGATGAAAGAGTGTAATAAAAACATATCATATCTTTTATTATCTCATGTGTTTCCTGGCCGTATCCCTTCATGTCCTATAATTACTCATGACCCCAACCACTAGCTTTCTAATCCTAACATGGGCCACCTAGTGGTGGAGTTGGTAGAAGCTCAAAGCATCTTCATCTAGTAAATTCTCCACCATTTGAAGCAGCCCATAGTCCTCTTACAATACCATCTCCCTAGGGGACACCCTAGCTCTTCATGGGAGATATTTGATCATAATTATACCTTTATCTTGAAACATATCTCATACCTTCCTTCCCTCCTCATCTCTATGGATCAGAAAAACATGAGCTATGTGACCTAACCCATCACAAGAATAAATTTTCCCCTCTCCAGTCCAACTAAAACGTACGCATGAACCCTGAACTATATGTCCATGTGGCTGAGTCTAGCCATGTGGAGGTGTCCTATCTCGAGACCCTTCAAAATTTCTCCTACTAGCTACTATATATTACTCATACCTATAACTCCCACTTCTAGTTCTAGATATAGGGAATCCCTATGATAGGAATCTATCCGTCACCAAATCCCCCTCTAGAATTCTAGAATAGGTTGGAATGAAGAAGGAGACAACACTAGAATGAATGTATCTACGGGGAACCTACCTAAATTTTGGTGTCCAAAACTATCCATCCCATGCCATGCCAAGGGAGTACCATGTAAGGTCAGTGAACCTCATGTAATACTCAATAACCATCATAGTACCCAACAATAGCTCATGAATCTCCTAGATCCTAAATGATCATAATAATTAAGGGTAACATTCAAGAATAAATATCTACTGTAAGTCAGACCACATGAGCATCTCTACATCATGGATCTTCATGAATAGAATCCACTAGTTCAATGCTACTCCATGGAAAAGACTGATTACTGACATAACTATTTGATCAGTAAAGAACCACATGAGAATAAGGACATGATGAATGACTCAAGACAATATTTCAATGCTTGGGGATTTGGATCTCTACATAACCATAATGATCTCTAATTCTAGAACTTATGTAGTACACTAAGCCTATATGGATCCTCAACCCACATACTGGTTCTATCTTTTACTCAATAGTTGGGGTGATACTCTCTTTCCACCTAGAGGAAAAAACTCATGAGATGACCCCTACACTAAGGCCTCATCAGTCATCTAATTGTCATCATTATCATGAATTGATAACCTGGCTATCAATCTTCATAGAGCCGTCATAAAATTTATGAGCACATAACATGGTTAAATGTTTATATATATATGGGGAGATAATGAGAGAAGAAATTTCAATGGGATCAACCCTATATAATGCATGGACCATTTAATGGGTATGATCCTAAGGGGAACCCTTCTTCTAGGGTTCCTCCATTGCCGCCGCCTCCATCCGCCTCGGGTCAGTTTGACTCCCCCCTTGGCGAGTCCATGGCGGCTGTTTCTTTCATATGTGGTCGTGTCACAACCTCCTGGACTAAACCATCTTTGAATATCATTATTGTCGGCCTACTTCCATCTCACTCCACCTTCACTGGAGTGGTCCTTCATTGGAAGTGCGATGATGGTCCATCGGCCGTGTTATTGCTTCCATGTCTGAGGGTCGCTTCCTCATCTCTTGGGTTTTCATTGGGTGGTCCGTTCTGGTCTCCGCGAGCAGGGATGGAAATGACGTGCTTTGATTTATATTTTGTGGAAGAGTCTAGAGAGCTAGGCGTTCAGGTGGCAGACTACATGGTTATGATTTCTTGAACTCTATTTATTTCTTTTGTTTTTAGGTTTTGATGCTGCATGTGTGTTGGTCGATTCGATGGTTCATGATCTGTTTTGGTTGATTTGGATATTGGAGTGAATATATATGTTTTGATTTGTATTGATTCTAGTAATTGGAGAATATAGGTGAATGAGGAATTAGTTTGGGTTGGTTTGTGATTTTTTGGGACAATTCAAGCCTAATGGCTTCATGTTGGAGGAACAGTCTGGTTGTGTTTTTCAGCGTGTTGGTGATGATTTTTTGATTTCATGGAATGGTTTCTTTGTTGGTAATTTTGAATTGTGGCTCTTCGGTTTGAAGTTCATGGGACATTGCATTCAGTTCATCTACACGAGATTGTCCTAGAAGAGGTTCAAAGTTGGAAGCTTTCAACTGATCATTGCTATCCAGAATTGGAAGTTTGAGAGGGCATGTCATTTTCCATCAGTACTAGGCCCGTACATCCTTGCACGAGACTACTAGCTGAGAAATGATGATATGGTGGAATCTGATCTTAATGTTTTAATTCTAGTGAGAAGCCTATCTTTGAAACCTAAATTGGATAGTTTTTATCCTTGGGACATTGGACTGTGAGGATTGGTTGTTTTTTTATGAATTTGAATTAATTTTGGGTTCCCCCTAAACCCTTAAAAGGGATTATCTTATCTTAATAAAAAGTAATTTTTAGTTAGTCATGTACCATTGATCCCTGCAAACAATGACTCAACATGATGAGTTGATAATTTGGTAGAAAGTGTCTTAGTGTATATATACTCCAGCGTTCACACCAATACTGGGTTACTTGGCCTAAAAGCTACACTTAAGACACTCTGAAATTGTTTCCCTAAGTCCCAACCAATTCCTCATAAGGGATAAACTCCAAAAATTATCCTAATAAATGAACTTCTCTAATACCACTATGTAATGACCAGAACCATCGATTCCCACCAGTTTGATGAAATTCTGAGCCTTCACAACCCCAAGACCACCCCAAATAGGCTATGGGATGACAACATGGAGTGAGAAGGAATAACATAAAATGGGGGGCCTTTGGATAATGTACCTTTACGCATTAACCCAAGTATCTCAATGAAATAATGTAGATTAATAATAAAAGATACTAACATATATAGTAATCCATGAATTATAGAGACACTAGGGAATAAATTATAGTATGACAGGATAAAGCCAAAGTTAAAATGGAAAAAACACATGCCCAACTAGAAATGAAGTCGTAACCTGATAACAACTATAATAAATAAAGTTGAGAGGGCATGATTATTGATCTCCAATCCCAACCACTGTTCATGGTCTAAGCACCCAAGTATCACTTTTCTCCTGTATGTAACCATCAAACAGTATATTTTTTTCATAAGACATGACATGTGAGATCAAATCCTATGCTTGGGTGAGTATTAAAATACCCAGTAGGACACCTCAAAAACAAAAAGGGAGCAATATAAAGACATAATAAAGGTCATATCAATCCATAAAAAGTGGTAAAAAACCCATCATAAATATATGCTCATAAAGAATCCTAGATGAGAGAGAAAGGGGATTTCCATCTCTACATACCATCCCCTAATGATGAGTCTGCCTACTGATCTAAAGGTCTATTTTTGGTTCCCATTATCTCACATGTCTATCTGAGAAATACATGTGGCAGACTCACACCTCACCACTACTCCACATCTCAAGGGGAAAAAATCTCTAATAGAGGCCCTGTTCATTTTTACAATAAAGTGGTTCTACTAAATAGAAAGAGGACCCTATCCCTGGTGTGATAAAGGGTGCCTCCTAGTTAACAGATGACATACTCTCTAGTGTGATAAGGGGTGCCACTTAGTGAATGGTAGATTTATTCCCTAGTATGATAGGGGTTCCACTTAGTAAGCAGAGGACCAACACCTTGGTCTTTTAGGGGAGTACCTCTCAGAAAAAATTAGGACCCACGCCCTAGTGTGTTAGGGGTGAGACTCAGTAGATATAGAGGAATATGGCGGAGTTGATGAAGACTTAATATGGAATAAGAAAAGTTGGGTATAGTGGAAACCAATTATCACTTAAATACAAGAGTAATGCTGTGTAAGAGTTTTTCCTAATTGTATAAAACTGAAAACATTAAATGTTCTTAAGAATATAAGTGATCCAATATTTATTTTCTATGTTGTAATATTTTGGATAGTTAAAGTTGGGTTACATTTATTGGTATCAAATCCAAAAGTGTAAGAATTTTGTTTTCAGAACCAGATCTGGGTATACGTGTTTAGGGAAATTATAATATATATATAATTATATATAAATAAATAAATTAAAATATTAAAATATAAAGATAAACATAAAATTTATATTTAAAAATATAATTAATATTAAACTTAAAAATTATTATCAAAATTATTTTTTAAATTTATAAATAAAAATGGTCAAATTTATATTAATCACTAAAAAATATTTAATAAATTATTTAATTTCATTATTAATGTATATGTAAATATATTATATTAAATTTTTATATTAATACATATGTAAATATATAATTGAATGTTTATTTATTTAATTATATGTAAATAAAATATATATTAATAAATTTAAATATATATATTAATATAATTGTGGGTATTATGACATAAACCCCTAACATAGCTTGAAAATCTTCCGATGCAAAAAAAGAAAAAAAAGAAAAATAATGGGAGATTAATACATGTGTCAATATAAAATATGTGTGTATGTATATATAATCATATGAATATATATATATATATATATATATCTGTTTGTGTGTGTGAGTATTTATATGTGTATTTATGTATTTATATGTGTGTGTATGTATATGCGTATGTATTTGTATGAATATGTATGTATGTATGTCTGTATGTGTGTGTGTATGTATGTATATATGAGTGTGGGTGGGTGTATCTATGTGTATGTGTATGTGTATGCATGTGTATGATTGTGCATGTTTGTTTATGTATGTGTGAATGTGTATGTGTATGTATATGATGAATATTTTATTTTGGGTGAGGAGAATGGATCTATTCTCAGTCACCCCCGTCTACATCCATCTTGGGCCGATAAATAAGATAAAGAATGACCTTTGATGCCTACCTCTAGTAGGCCCCTGATTGGCAACTAACACTGAAGGTATAATACATACGATGAGAGACATTACCCTTATAATGTATGTTAAGGAAACGATATATAAGGAGTAACACTGACCAACACCACAACATAAAAATAATCAAATATCCATATAAAAAAAATACAACAATGCATGTCATGTCATATTGAAAGAATCTCTAAAATAAAACACTAAAAATACTCATATGTAGTAGGTGCAAACAATAACTCCAACTCAAAGCTAGATCGGTCCATTTTGGTAAAAGAACCCCTCCGAAACATCTGGAGTATATATAGGGGTGAGAATTTAGTGCATACTTAATAGAATACTCCTCAAGTAATCTCATGTAATGTGATAAAAGTATATTATTACATTAGTGAGTAAAGAGTAGAATCAACATGCACCTATTAGGTCAACCTCCCATTACCAACCTTACCAGGGATCACTCACCAAGTATTGTATCCAAGTATAATAAGATAATAAGTAGAAGAATATAATCATAGGCTCTCTATAACCAATTCCACAGTCACTACTAAAAAAATATCCTATAAAAACAATTTGTAGCCATTTGTATAGGTCCCAAAACCATTGGTATAGCCTATTCCAACAGTTTGGAGGGACATTGGATGATTTGGCATTATGATAGGTCTATCCGAATGGTTTTCAAAACCATTTGGAAAAGTCTATCCCCACATTTTTCCTATAAATATTGGGATATTTAATCTAAAATAAAATACATAGTGGAGGTTTGAACCCATGAAATCCACCTTATATATCAAAGACCTAACCACTATGCTATAATTACCTTTGTGAATATATTTAGGTAAATATGTATATGTATATATATGCAAATAATTTATATATTGTTTTATTTGATAATATTTGACAAAATAATTGATAATAAATAAGGGTACCTATACCAATGGTAATGAGAAACATTGGGATAGGTACCTGAATTATTAAGACCTATACCAATATATTTTCAAAACCATTAGTATAGGAGTAATAAAAATGGATAACCTTACCCTATCCCAACAATTATCCCAAAACCGTTAGGATAGTTGTTGTAAAAATGATATATCCAAATGGTTATCCCAAAATCATTAGGATATGTGTTTTAAAAAGATATATTCCAACATTTTTACAAAACCATTTGGATAACCTTATCCTATCCCAATACTTTTTCCAAAACCATTGAGAATGGAATAATTATATTGATCTATCCCAATGGTTTTACAAAACCATTAGTATATCCTTATCCTATCCCAAAGGTTATCCAAAAACCATTGGGATAGGTATAATTCTATGGATTTCTCCCTACGGTTTTACAAAACCATTGGGATATCCTTATATTACATGTACTATCCCAGAAGTTATGAAGAAACATTAAGATATGGGCATTTGTATAGGTAGGATTTCCAGTAGTGACTGGTTTTCCATTATCACACCCCAATGTGAAATGTCTTGTGTTCCCATCCCATCCTGACTAATGTGGGTCGGGTCCAAAACCTACTGACCCAAACTCTCACAAGGTCCAGCATCTCATGTAGGAATCCGGGAAAACACATATCAACTCATCATATCATAACCACATCACATCCTCATCCATTCCTATATAACTAGAGTACTAGTCTATCATGAATATAAAAGTCATCAACATCATGTTCTCCTCCTTCCATTCATAATCCTCACCACATAACCGTCATTGCATTATCACTAAATAATTAGGCACACCACATGTCACTCAAACACCTTGAATGATCACACCAACCTCGAGCCATCAAAACCTATCTACTACTAAAGGGAGAGTGTTAAGCGGGGGTAGAAATATGTTTTCCTCACTAACATGGATGTTGGGGAAGACACTTGGAACGCAAACATTTGGTGTTGGTATAAAATAATATAATTGGGCATTGTGAGTTTAGAAATGATAAGAAAAAACATGAAGATATTGTATCACATAGATCCTATCCTAGGTTTTAACACAACCTATCTTAAAACAACTCAATTATTCCACAAATTCCTCACAATTACCCATTCACCCCTACAACAACCTCTATAACCCAAGCTAGCCTGTAACCACACAAAACAACCATAATAACCACATAATGTTCCATTTTTATTCATTTATTCACCCAGTTCAACATTTCCAATCATCAATCAAAATTAGGTTCAATATACATTTGTTTCCTATATTCAAAGATACTACATTATCAACCATCAACAACATTTATTCCCATACATTACTCATTTATTCAGGAATTCATATCTCAATTATAGACTACATCTATTTATTTCCATCAATTCAACTTCTCTACATTTAATTTACACCCAATAGTATCTTATTCCATCTACATACTAATTTCCACATATATAAATTCATCACATACCCTAATACCAAGTATCATTAACAAACTACACAACATATACCAACCACCTCACATTTCTCAACCCACATAGCAGAAATAAACCAGTATATTTATATGAATAAACAATACATGGACCAATATCATCCATGTATTGATTATCTAAACAACCCATTAAATTACCAGTTATAATTATTATTCACTTATATGATTCATTTTTAGTGAAAAAAAAACACATCAACAATTCATGCTCTCAACAAAAAGAAACACAAAACATTGAAGGGGGTCATACTAACAAGAGAAACATAATTATAAGTTCTTTATATCAAGTATATTAAAATATTTGAAAAATATTAAAAAATTATACAATACATTATTTCCATCAATTTCCCACCACTTTTACTATCATATTTATCTTTTTTAATTCATGATATTTTATTTATGCCATTAAAAATAACAACCTTATATGAAATAATGATGAAATATAAATAAAATAATTGAATGATAATTCTATTTTAATAACATATTCCTAATTATTATATCTCTTATGTTAATTTTTACTAATTATAAATCTAATCATGGACATGATAGACTCAAAATGAAAAAAAACTGAAGAAAGTCTTGACTCCCCTACCTTATAAGAACTTAAAAAATGATATAGAAAGATAGTGGATATTAAAATGATTATCAACTTGGAAAAATGAATAATAAACTCAAACTGATATAAAAGTGTCTCAAATATTAAATAGTTAAGTTTAGATCATCCAAGATCCTCTTAAAATGGTATAACTCAAAGGGAAAAGAAACTCTCTGGTTTAATAATGAAAATAACAAATATGGATTCTCTATATTTCTCTCTATATTATATATTTCCATAATACATTCCAAACATTCCTTTTAATTCATATTAATTTTAGTTTTATTTTAATTGTCCACATATGTTCTAATTTAATCTTCAATAATTCAATAAATCAATGATTTAATTTATTATTTTTATAAAAAAGATAAAACCATGAATCTTATATTTCAAAAACATTAAATATCATAAAAAGGGAGTTAAAAAATGGAAGTGGGAAGATAAATAATGTTCCTTAAAAACCTGGTACCCTCAGATGACTTATTTAAACTGTGAAAGGGTAGGTGGGAACTTCACATACACAATTTCCAAGTGATTAACCCAACATGAAACCTTCACTATAACGACCCATACTTTACATACATTTTTAATACTTCAAAAATTGAAGCACACTTATTACAACATATGACAAAACCACAAAGGACCGTATAGGTATAGTGTCTTTAGAAACTGGGAAACATGAACAACTGGTTCATACATCTTCTACAGTGTCTCCCATTTATTTCATCATATCTAGGGTCCCTTTTAGCATATTCTACTTAATATCCATCTTCCTGACCTGGGGAAAAGAAAACATAAAAGGGTGAGCTCAAATGCTCAGCAAGGCAAATAAACGAAATAAAAATCATATCATATCTTTTTGAAAATCATAACCTGCAAAAGAGATCATAATATCTTAACATGGAACAAATCATAGGAGTGAAAATGAGATCCCCATATTCATAACATAAAACTTGAAACTTTGTGGCATGCACACATAATCATGGAAAATCATTTCTTGTTAGTCATGACTCATCGCCAAGACTATCTTAGTGGACAAAGTCCCTTTCTGAACCGAGTTCACTCCTCGTTTCAGTCCTGTATCACTGAACCGAAATAACCTTCCATTCCAGCCATGTTTATCTCATGAGATATAAAATCTTTACCCAATGCATTGGAGGGAGATATAGGTCCCACCCATCTTATAATGAATCCTTTCTTATGTGTGCCACATAATCATAAAACATACATCATCGCATAACACATGTAACAAAAATGGGATTCTTGAAACATCATGACATCATAAATCAATTCATATAAGATAAAGGAATTCATAAAAATAATTCCATCACAACATGATCAAATCAATGTAATAATAGGGATAAAAATATAACCCTTTATTATCTTAGATGGAAAATAATTTTGATAAAACACTTGAACTCCATTCTTGAGGAAAATATCCTTTCTTCTTCAAAAACATTTTTCCTTTCATAACATGTCATAAATCTTTAAAATAAAAGAAGTTGATTAAAAATAAACTTGAAAACTTGTAAAGGAAGCTTCTTTGAAGTAATGTTTTAAAAATCCATTCATGCCGTATAAGTTAAAAAAAACATTCTTCGTACTTTTGTCGGAAAAGTCAAAAAGTACCTCGTACGGAAAAACGACAAAAGATTCCTTTCATATTCTTTACTAAAAACTCAACTAAGGGTAAAATTGGATTAAAACTATTGCAAGTGGATGGAAACAATATTACATATTGAGGGAACATGGATGTGGATGATAAAATACACCCCAGTAATTACTTAAGAATAAACAATCTCGGATAAAATGAGATTGTGATATTTCCCTTACCTTAGGTCCGATTTGCTTTGTTCGTGTCCGAAGCTCCTGTATAATGGTTTAAATAATGTTATTGACTTATTCCAGAATCATAAATATTTATATGAGATCATATATGGTCATATTATTAGCTTCTTGTTAGTATTATTTCATTGTTACTTGTTACTCGGGTCTTTATAACTTTTTGTTCTTATGCGTGTTTTGTCGAATAAATTCTTATTCTTATCTTTAGGATATAGATAATTCATTTCCAGAATGGTATTAGTGTAGTATATACCATATTCATTCATTCAATTAATTTATATAATCATTATTAAATGAAGATCATGTAGAACGAGTCGCATCACATCGTGGAGACGGTATTCCGTACGTACGCACGAGTGATGATATCGTTCCTATGATCGTGGAATTGTATTGGAGTATATATATATATTATTTCAGTATCAATATTACTTCATAATAATCATATATAGTTACTAATTACACCATTATACCCATCCTTGTAAGGTGATGGTGGAAAAATAGATTACACCACGGCGTGGAGACGGTATTCCGTACGTACGCACGCGCGGTGATTTCATTTTTCCGTAGGATGGATAGAAGGTGAATTAGGGTTGTTTCATATTTATAATAACATATCAGTATGTAAGTAATACTGATGTTATTACTTTATCATGAAACAACTAAAGAAGAAGAAGTTGAAGAAGAAAGAAATTGAAAAGATCGGTAATGGATATTACCTCTTCTTTGGAACGCCTCTTTGAATCCTCCACTTAAGGAACTAAGATTGGTCTTTGGAGAAGACCAGGACCTCTATAATTATTCTAGGGAAGTGGAGAGGAGAAAATGGCAGGGGTTGGCCGATATTGAGTGCTCAAATTGGTGTGAGGAGGAGGGGGAGGAGGTGCCCTTTTATAAGGGAGGAGAGGGGCACCTTAGGAATATCTCAAAATATTATTTTATATTAAAGTCAAAATCGGTTTATAATGGTTCCAAAGGGTCTTATTTCGAAGATAAAGTGGGTAAGGGTCGAAATCCTATCAACCAATAGGATTTAGACAAGTTTAGGTTATTATTTTAACCTTATCAATTAGATTTAACTCTAAGTTAAATAATTTAACTTTTACCGTGTCTTTTTGTTTTCTTTCACTATATGGTTAATACACTTACTATAACATGCCAAACGAACCCCAAATTGTTTATTATTAATATATATATCCTTATCTAAGTCATTTGGCCGAACCTTAGATTTTTAGGAATAAAATAACAATTAATAATATAATATTTGATTTAAAAACTATTTTGTGTCAATTTTGACACTATTTGATATATGATTTTTGTGAAAGTCATAAAAGAATTATATGTTCGAACCAAGTTGATTAAATCAACATTAATATATCATAGTAACCTATAAAATTAGTTGAATTCATAAAAAGTCTCAAATTACATTTATTTTGGTGTTTATAACATCAATTATGTCAATATTTCATTAATAAGATAATTACTGCATCATCTTTGTGTCATAAATAAATTACATTATTTGATGTCTAAAAATTACAAATAAACTATCATCATGTAGGAAATCTTTTTAGCTTTCTAATGAATATTTACAATTGAATTTATCTTATGTATAACCCCATATTAAAAATGATTTACTTATTAAACTTTGATTTTAACTATTTTAACCCTTCTTTAAATAAATTAATAATAAATGTCCTAATCTAATCCAAGTGGGCCTAAATGGTCATATTTTATTCCTAAGTTTGTTTTTGGTCGAATTACACTTGTCCAATAGAATTAGGACATGTGTTAGGGTAATATTAATATCATATTTACCCTTAGTTACCCTATTTACTATTAACCGCGGTAAAAGAGGTAAAAAGTTACTATTCACCAAAAAATTATTTTCATCTCATTGAACCACATTTTAGTCCTTGATATTAACCGTGTCTCTCGGATTTTCGAAATTCCATTCACAGAAGCGGTAAAATTAAGTTTTATGCAAAATTCAGTTTTTAACCTACCACTTAGTGGTTTCACTATTCATCAAAAATTGAAAGTTTTCAGAAAAATACCAAAATTTCACCCTAGGCTAATTTCGATATTATGAGTCCAAAAATGAAGTCCATTTTGAAAAATAAAATTTATAAAATTTCAAAAAGTGGTTATTACTATTCATAACGGCTAGTTTTAATAGCATATTGTTGTTTAGTGAAACTCGGTATTGCGTACGATGCAAGCTATCGAGGAAGGTCGCGATTGCATGTAAAGCAAGCCAAGAAAGTGTTGTATAGAAAAAGATTCCTTTGATGATTTATATAACATAAAAGTCCCGGGTGTTACATTCTACCCCCCTTAAAAAGAATTTCGCCCTCGAAATTCGTCACTTTGCAACAAACAGATGAGGATACTTCTCCCTCATCATATCCTCAAGCTCCCATGTAGCTTCTTCAAGTTGGTGGTTTCTCCATAAAACTTTCACCAAGCGAGTGGTCTTGTTTCGTAGGACTTTTTCGCTACGATCCAGAATCTCTATCGGCTGTTCTTCATAAGAAAGATCTTGCTCCAGCGGTACAACTTCTGAGCTGAGTACATGTGAAGGATCTGGTATGTACTTTCTCAGGAGAGATACATGGAACACATCGTGAACTTGAGAGAGATTCGGTGGAAGCGCCAATCGGTAAGCTACCTTCCAAACACGATCCAGTATTTCGAAAGGACCGATATATCTAGGGCTCAACTTCCCCTTCTTTCCAAATCTCATAACCCTCTTCCAGGGAGATATTCGTAAGAACACTTTATCACCCACTTCAAACTCTAGGTCTTTTCTTCGGTTGTCGGCATAGCTTTTCTGTCGACTCTGAGCTGCTCTTATGTGTTGTTGAATAGATCTGACCTTTTCTGCCATTTCATCAACGAGATCAGGTCCTAATAGCTTTCTTTCCCCAACTTCATCCCAGCAAGTTGGAGTCCTGCATTTCTTTCCATAGAGAGCTTCATAAGGAGCCATTTGAATACTGGAGTGAAAGCTATTATTATAAGAAAATTCCACCAAAGGTAGGTGTTGATCCCAACCTCCTTTGAAATCCATAGAGCAAGCTCTCAACATATCTTCTAGGGTTTGAATTGTTCTCTCAGACTGACCGTCTGTCTGGGGATGATAAGCAGTGCTGAAACTCAACTCTGTATCCAGAGTATGCTGAAGACTTCGCCAGAACTTCGAGGTAAATCTCGGATCTCGATCAGATATAATAGAAAGTGGTACTCCATGCAATCTTACCACTTCCTTTACATATATCCTGGAAAGCTGATCTAGAGAGAAATCCTCTCTAATAGGAATGAAGTGTGCAGACTTTGTGAGACGATCAACTATGACCCAGATAGCATTATTGCCTTTGGATGTTTTAGGAAGTCCTGTGACAAAGTCCATAGTGATGTTTTCCCATTTCCATTCGGGTATGGGTAATGGTTGTAACATCCCCTTAGACTTCTGTCTCTCAGCTTTAACTTGTTGACAAACCAAGCATCGAGAGACATATTCAGCAACATCTCTTTTCATGCCATCCCACCAGAAGTACTCTTTCAGGTCCCTATACATCTTCGTGCTTCCAGGATGAATAGAGAATGAAGAACTATGAGCCTCATCCAACAGCTCTTTCTTTAATTCGGGGATGGGAGGAACACAAACCCGATTCCTGAACTTTATTATCCCATCACAATCAAGGTTGAATTCAGGAACATTTCTCACCTTCTTTTGTAACTCGACATCTTCTTTCTGTGCCTCTTTAATCTTCACATGTATAGATGGTTGAACATTCATTTGAGAAAGATAAGATTTTTCCCCTTCCATTATAATTCCAAGATCCATCCTTTGTAAATCCATAAATATTGGATCTTTTGTGATCCTCATCATGGATAAACTAGCATGGTCTTGTCGACTTAATGCATCTGCCACCTTGTTTGCTTTCCCAGGGTGGTAATGGATTGAGCAGTCATAATCCTTAATCAGCTCCAACCATCTTCTTTGACGCATATTCAACTCCTTTTGTGTAAAAATATACTTTAAACTTTTATGATCAGTATAAATATCACACCTTTCACCATAAAGGTAATGCCTCCAAATCTTTAATGCAAAGATTACCGAAGCCAACTCCAAATCATGTGTTGGGTAATTTTGTTCATGGATTTTCAACTGTCGTGAGGCATAAGCTATCACCATATCATTTTGCATAAGAACACACCCCAATCCCTTCTTGGATGCATCACTGTAGATCACAAACCTTTCTCCACTACAAGGCAGTGTGAGCACAGGTGCACTGGATAACCTTCTTTTCAACTCCTTGAAATTCTCTTCACATTCCTCTGTCCAGACAAACTTAACTCCTTTCCGAGTCAACTTGGTGAGTGGATTAGATAATCGTGAAAAATCTTTTACAAAACGTCGATAATATCCAGCCAAACCAAGAAAACTTCGGATCTCAGTTACTGTTGTTGGTCTTGACCATCTTTCGATAACCTCTGTTTTTGCTGGATCCACAGATATCCCCTCTTTTGAGATTATATGACCCAAAAATGCAACTTTTTGAAGCCAAAATTCACACTTGGTAAATTTGGCATAAAGCTTCTCCTTTCTCAGGGTCTTCAATATAATTCTCAAGTGATCTTCATGCTCTTCCTTGCTCTTTGAATAGACAAGAATATCGTCTATAAAGACTACCACAAATTGATCAAGATAGTCTCTAAAGACTCTATTCATTAGATCCATGAAGATAGCAGGGGCATTAGTAAGACCAAATGGCATCACTATAAATTCATAGTGTCCATACCTTGTACGGAAAGCCGTCTTTGGTATATCCTCCCTTTTGACCCTTAATTGATGATACCCTGAACGAAGATCAATCTTGGAAAAGTATTGAGCTCCGCGTAGTTGGTCAAATAAGTCATCAATGCGTGGGAGAGGATATTTGTTCTTGATAGTGATCTTGTTAAGTTCTCGATAATCAATGCAGAGTCTCATTAATCCATCTTTCTTCTTAACAAATAGAACAGGTGCTCCCCAAGGTGACGCACTAGGGCGTATGAATCCCTTATCAAGATTCTCTTGGAGTTGCTTCTTCAATTCCTGCAACTCAATTGGGGCCATTCTATAAGGTGTCTTTGAAATAGGCAAAGCACCCGGTACGAGTTCTATTGAAAACTCAACTTCACGATTTGGTGGAAGACCCGGAAATTCCTCCGGAAAGACATCATCAAACTCCCGTACAATGGGCATATTCTTAATCGTGAGTTTCTCACCAACCATTAGAGATAAATAACCTTCATTTAGTGGGATCAATACCCATAAGATGGAAGAAATTTCCACTGGAAGGTTATGTTCATCCTTGCATTGGTATACGATCGTAGATTGATCTGGAATATGAAATGTGACTTCCCTTCTTTGGCAATTGATATGAGCTCCATGTAGAGAAAGCCAATCCATGCCAAGAATCACATCAAATTCCACTAAAGGAAGGATCACAAGATTTGCAGGAAGCACTTTCCCACAAACTTCGATTGGAGAAGAATTATAAACTTTTGATGCGATTGATGTGCCATTAGGTGTTGTCACAGCTAACTCAACATCTAATTGTTGAGGTAGTACAGTGATACCCTTAGAAAAGTCTTCAGAAATAAAAGAGTGGGTGGATCCAGAATCAAATAAAACATTTGCTACTTTAGAGTGGATGGTAAGTGTACCTTTCACCACATCGTTATCGTACTCCACATCGCTGATAGAAATTGCATGTGACTTTCCTTTGTCTTTAGCTTTAAGAGTTTGTTGACGTCGACCATCATCATCAACCCTTGGATTTGGGCATTGATTGGCATAATGCCCCATCTCCTTGCACTTGAAACATTGAAGTGTTGTAGGTTCATTCTGTGTATCCCTTCCTTTGTTTGCGTCATTAGACATCTTCTTCCCATTATCACGGCATTCAAATGCCCGATGACCTTCCTTTCCACATTTAAAACATTTACTTGTCCCTTTAAGACAACTCCCTCCATGTTTCTTTCCACACTTTGAGCATAAGGAAAATCTCATCTTCTTTTCTGTGTGCTCTTTAGATTTTTCTTTGAATTCCATCTTCCTCTTCTTATCAAACCCATGTGACTGATGGGTTACTCCAATCTCCATCTCGACTTTGAGAGCACATCGAACGATTTCCTCGTAGCTATTGAAGTCTCTTATGGCTAACGCCCTTCGAAGACTTGGTTTTAAGCCACTAAAGAATCGATCGATCTTACTCTCAGGTTGGATAATAATACCAGAAGCGTACCTTGCCAGTCTTGTAAAATTTGCTTCATAGGTACCAACAGATTCATCATCCCTTTGCTTCAGTTCAAGAAACTCTTTCTCCATCTTTGTTCGGAGAATACGAGGGAAGTACTTATTGAAAAATAAGTTCTTGAACTCGTCCCATTCCATAGACTCAATTTCATCCCTTTGCCTCATATTCTTAACAAGATTCCACCATTGATCAGCATCTCCTTCCAAACGATACACTGCTAGGATGACTTTATCATGTTCAGAACATTGAAGAACTGAAAATATCTTTTCAGTAGTACTAATCCATTGTTCAGCAACTAATGGATCAGTAGACCCGCTGAAAGAAGGTGGACGCTGCCTCATGAAGGATTCAACAGAATGTTGCTCCCTCCTTTGCTCGTTTGGAAATCCTGCATGATTCATAGCTTGAGAAAGTTGTGTGAGCATGGCTACAAGATTTTTCATTCCAGCTCCCATATCGTTTGGTTGCTCAGGGGGACAATCATTGCATTGCCCATCGCATTCCGCATTAACACGGTTCCTTCGGGTTCCAGCCATTGACTAAAACCAAGAATAATAGTGTGAGCAACACTAATTATAATAGGAAACCACATAATTCAAGAATAAAATTTTCATGCTTATGGTCTTATCCTAGGTTATTCAAGGCCATTTATAAAACACTAAGATTGTGTTCTATGCTTAGACTTATCCTTAGGGTTCTTACTAAGGCTTTCACATCCTAGTTTCCAAAGGTTGACTATACCTTTCCTCTGATACCAACTATAACGACCCATACTTTACATACATTTTTAATACTTCAAAAATTGAAGCACACTTATTACAACATATGACAAAACCACAAAGGACCGTATAGGTATAGTGTCTTTAGAAACTGGGAAACATAAACAACTGGTTCATAAATCTTCTACAGTGTCTCCCATTTATTTCATCATATCTAGGGTCCCTTTTAGCATATTCTACTTAATATCCATCTTCCTGACCTGGGGAAAAGAAAACATAAAAGGGTGAGCTCAAATGCTCAGCAAGGCAAATAAATGAAATAAAAATCATATCATATCTTTTTGAAAATCATAACCTGCAAAAGAGATCATAATATCTTAACATGGAACAAATCATAGGAGTGAAAATGAGATCCCCATATTCATAACATAAAACTTGAAACTTTGTGGCATGCACACATAATCATGGAAAATCATTTCTTGTTAGTCATGACTCATCGCCAAGACTATCTTAGTGGACAAAGTCCCTTTCTGAACCGAGTTCACTCCTCGTTTCAGTCCTGTATCACTGAACCGAAATAACCTTCCGTTCCAGCCATGTTTATCTCATGAGATATAAAATCTTTACCCAATGCATTGGAGGGAGATATAGGTCCCACCCATCTTATAATGAATCCTTTCTTATGTGTGCCACATAATCATAAAACATACATCATCGCATAACACATGTAACAAAAATGGGATTCTTGAAACATCATGACATCATAAATCAATTCATATAAGATAAAGGAATTCATAAAAATAATTCCATCACAACATGATCAAATCAATGTAATAATAGGGATAAAAATATAACCCTTTATTATCTTAGATGGAAAATAATTTTGATAAAACACTTGAACTCCATTCTTGAGGAAAATATCCTTTCTTCTTCAAAAACATTTTTCCTTTCATAACATGTCATAAATCTTTAAAATAAAAGAAGTTGATTAAAAATAAACTTGAAAACTTGTAAAGGAAGCTTCTTTGAAGTAATGTTTTAAAAATCCATTCATGCCGTATAAGTTAAAAAAAACATTCTTCGTACTTTTGTCGGAAAAGTCAAAAAGTACCTCGTACGGAAAAACGACAAAAGATTCCTTTCATATTCTTTACTAAAAACTCAACTAAGGGTAAAATTGGATTTAAACTATTGCAAGTGGATGGAAACAATATTACATATTGAGGGAACATGGATGTGGATGATAAAATACACCCCAGTAATTACTTACGAATAAACAATCTCGGATAAAATGAGATTGTGATATTTCCCTTACCTTAGGTCCGATTTGCTTTGTTCGTGTCCGAAGCTCCTGTATAATTGTTTAAATAATGTTATTGACTTATTCCAGAATCATACATATTTATATGAGATCATATATGGTCATATTATTAGCTTCTTGTTAGTATTATTTCATTGTTACTTGTTACTCGAGTCTTTATAACTTTTTGTTCTTATGCGTGTTTTGTCGAATAAATTCTTATTCTTATCTTTAGGTTATAGATAATTCATTTCCAGAATGGTATTAGTGTAGTATATACCATATTCATTCATTCAATTAATTTATATAATCATTATTAAATGAAGATCATGTAGAACGAGTCGCATCACATCGTGGAGACGGTATTCCGTACGTACGCACGAGTGATGATATCGTTCCTATGATCGTGGAATTGTATTGGAGTATATATATATATTATTTCAGTATCAATATTACTTCATAATAATCATATATAGTTACTAATTACACCATTATACCCATCCTTGTAAGGTGATGGTGGAAAAATAGATTACACCACGGCGTGGAGACGGTATTCCGTACGTACGCACGCGCGGTGATTTCATTTTTCCGTAGGATGGATAGAAGGTGAATTAGGGTTGTTTCATATTTATAATAACATATCAGTATGTAAGTAATACTGATGTTATTACTTTATCATGAAACAACTAAAGAAGAAGAAGTTGAAGAAGAAAGAAATTGAAAAGATCGGTAATGGATATTACCTCTTCTTTGGAACGCCTCTTTGAATCCTCCACTTAAGGAACTAAGATTGGTCTTTGGAGAAGACCAGGACCTCTATAATTATTCTAGGGAAGTGGAGAGGAGAAAATGGCAGGGGTTGGCCGAGCTTGAGTGCTCAAATTGGTGTGAGGAGGAGGGGGAGGAGGTGCCCTTTTATAAGGGAGGAGAGGGGCACCTTAGGAATATCTCAAAATATTATTTTATATTAAAGTCAAAATCGGTTTATAATGGTTCCAAAGGGTCTTATTTCGAAGATAAAGTGGGGAAGGGTCGAAATCCTATCAACCAATAGGATTTAGACAAGTTTAGGTTATTATTTTAACCTTATCAATTAGATTTAACTCTAAGTTAAATAATTTAACTTTTACCGTGTCTTTTTGTTTTCTTTCACTATATGGTTAATACACTTACTATAACATGCCAAACGAACCCCAAATTGTTTATTATTAATATATATATCCTTATCTAAGTCATTTGGCCGAACCTTAGATTTTTAGGAATAAAATAACAATTAATAATATAATATTTGATTTAAAAACTATTTTGTGTCAATTTTGACACTATTTGATATATGATTTTTGTGAAAGTCATAAAAGAATTATATGTTCGAACCAAGTTGATTAAATCAACATTAATATATCATAGTAACCTATAAAATTAGTTGAATTCATAAAAAGTCTCAAATTACATTTATTTTGGTGTTTATAACATCAATTATGTCAATATTTCATTAATAAGATAATTACTGCATCATCTTTGTGTCATAAATAAATTACATTATTTGATGTCTAAAAATTACAAATAAAATATCATCATGTATGAAATCTTTTTAGCTTTCTAATGAATATTTACAATTGAATTTATCTTATGTATAACCCCATATTAAAAATGATTTACTTATTAAACTTTGATTTTAACTATTTTAACCCTTCTTTAAATAAATTAATAATAAATGTCCTAATCTAATCCAAGTGGGCCTAAATGGTCATATTTTATTCCTAAGTTTGTTTTTGGTCGAATTACACTTGTCCAATAGAATTAGGACATGTGTTAGGGTAATATTAATATCATATTTACCCTTAGTTACCCTATTTACTATTAACCGCGGTAAAAAAGGTAAAAAGTTACTATTCACCAAAAAATTATTTTCATCTCATTGAACCACATTTTAGTCCTTGATATTAACCGTGTCTCTCGGATTTTCGAAATTCCATTCACAGAAGCGGTAAAATTAAGTTTTATGCAAAATTCAGTTTTTAACCTACCACTTAGTGGTTTCACTATTCATCAAAAATTGAAAGTTTTCAGAAAAATACCAAAATTTCACCCTAGGCTAATTTCGATATTATGAGTCCAAAAATGAAGTCCATTTTGAAAAATAAAATTTATAAAATTTCAAAAAGTGGTTATTACTATTCATAACGGCTAGTTTTAATAGCATATTGTTGTTTAGTGAAACTCGGTATTGCGTACGATGCAAGCTATCGAGGAAGGTCGCGATTGCATGTAAAGCAAGCCAAGCAAGTGTTGTATAGAAAAAGATTCCTTTGATGATTTATATAACATAAAAGTCTCGGGTGTTACATTCACATTTCATAAGGGTGACATAAATAACCCTTATACAGCTAGTTTAAAAAACCCAACTGAACATTACATGAGAATTAATGTTGTGAATTCACTATCCCTATGCATTTTTATACCCACATGTGAACCCTCACATGAATTTTATACATGAACAAGGACGACACTCATGCAGATAATGAAAGAAACTAATGAACCATATGTTGCATTACATTACCCTGATACAAATTATAATCTACACTTAACAACCACCATGAACTCCATGATGACATAGTGAAAGGTTCAGAGTTATTTCAACCTACCACATTGAAGACCATGGTATTGATACCCCATTATAACTGTTTACTTAATAGATCTCTCACTTAGCCTCACCACAACCTTGTAGACTAGTATTCCCAACACATTGGGTATTTACCTTATTCTTGTACACAACTGGGTTCCCATATTAAAACAACCTATGAAATAGCCTCCCAAGAAATTTCACTCCTCATGGTGCACCCAACACCTCACAATCACTACAAAATTTTTACCCCTTTTTAAAATTCCTGCAAATACCTAGAAAAGATTAAAGGGAGGAGTCTATAAATCCAAAACATAAAATTATATGCCTATAAAACTTTTCTCATCCTTAGTAGTTGAAACAAAACCTATAAAGTAAAGTGGAAGGGGATCCAAATAACCACCCCATGAGATACCTCTCTGAAACCTCACTATAAACCAAAAACAACTACCATATATAAAGGATGAGGCACTTAAAACACCTGAAAAAAACCACCAGGATCACAATCCTAAGAATAAATATCTCAAATAGGGATGAGATTGACAAGAAGACACAAGGGATAATAAAAGTTCAATGATTAAATTATTTAACACTTCCATAAAACTATTAATGTCACAAAAATTTCAAAAAAGGCCAGTTAACATGTCATAACAACCCTACCCATAAAAAATGTTGATTATATTTTTATCCTTATTTTCTCAAGAATTAAGATTGGAAACCAATAATTTTATCTCCCAAATTCCGATTCATAAGCAACTATTTAAATTTCTAGGTTTAAATGTTTAACCATTTATATAAGGGGACCCTAATGGTAAATCCAAAACCACAACACATAATCTAAAAAAATAAAAGAGACCATTGAAATAAATCATTTCAGCTTGATTCCAAACAAATGTAACCTAAAATAAGTGAAATGATTTTATTTATGGATAAAATCCTAGTTAAACAGCTTTTAGCATGAACATTTAGTGTTCAAAAAACATATTTTCAAGAAAAAACATATCAAAACGTTAAGTTTATCATTAACCAAATAGTACATCATATCACATTATTATTTTATTTAAATTTAATTTGATGAATAATCATGATCATAACCTCATAAATTTCATTTAGGAATTATCTCAAATGAGAATATGTACTCAATTTATCTTTATAGATCATGTTTGACATGATTAAATTCAATATGTTTTAATCTCTGTAACACACAAGAAACATGATTTCAGATATCGAAAATAAATTTTTTAGGTTTTAATTTCATGCTACATGATTTTCATTCTCAACCATGACCCTTTAATAATTTTTACTATTTTTGAGAACATGCTTTTACGGTAAAAAATAGAAGACATGATTTTACTTTGTCACTTAATTTCTACTTTTTTACCATTTAATGAATTATACTTTATCAAAACATATCATAATAAATAATGTTATAAATGTAGTCTATAACATTCATAATTTACCATGATTGAAACAAAATAATAAATAGGTCACATATGTTAGAGTTATTGTATAAAATATTGATTATAAAATTCATTAATGACGCTCAATACATAATTTTTCAATTCAAATCTTAAATCACCAATTACATTTTAGTTACAATATGTAAAAGGAATGCACTATGACTCTTCCACAAGTCACATAAGCTAAAAAACAAAAATTCACAACTTTTTGAATTATCTTTAATTAAATGAAACATACATACATAATGTGATTAATTATAATCATTTTATCTCATCACATGGAAATTGGTTTCATATTAATCAATTTAATAATCCAATTTTTTTTTAAAACATAAGTTAAAAAATAAAATATTCACTACCAATGGAACACTTAATTAATAAAATATTCTAGAATAGTTTTTTAGGAACATTACTATCAAATTTTTTATTAATGAATCACATTAACATATTACTTACATCTATTATTAAATTTCATATTTTAAAACTAACACGGGATATTATTAAAGAAAATTAAGTATCTCATTATTTCATGGTTTGTTAGAAAACATATTATAAATAGTATGAATAAATTTTAAAATATTAATATATTCTAATTATAAGGACTAAATTATATTAATCAACCTTGGAAAAAATAAACAATATAAATATATTCAAAAATAAAATCATAGATTCAATAATGAAAAGGGTTCAAACACCCTATATAATTTTATTCACTTAATGGATGAAAAAAAGGCCCTAAAAATATTATTTTTAAGATATTAAATATCATTACATTAATCATATAAATTTAAAAAATTATATTTAAGAAAAAAACATATTAACTAGTTACTTTTAAATCATTTTATAAATTTATTTAATAGAAACACATAGGGTTTTCTAAAATTACGAGGAATTTTTTTATAAAACACTATAAACTAATTATTTGATCAATTTGAAAATAATTATGACAATTTTTAAAATTAAAAAATATAACTAATTGAAAAAAATCACATCATGGTTTAATGAAAGTCATGAATTTATTACTAATAACCTTAATGAATTATATGATAATTTCAAACAATTTTTTTATGTTAATATCAACATGCATAATTTGTTTTTAAAACAATTATGGGTTAAAGCTAAATTTTATTATGAAATAAAAGACATCTTTCAATATGGATAGAGAGAGACCCATTACATAACCTATTGGCCCAAGGATAAGTGGCCACTGAACATGTCCCAAAGGCCTAATGCGGTGTCATGACTAAATCATCCTGCCTCCATCACCAGGCCCACATCATGCCTACATCACCACATTCCCGCATCATGTATTCATCACAAAATGTTTTATAAATACCCTAAGGGGATATCTAGGATTTGTAACATATATATTTTGATGTAGGATTATGGGGTTTACCACCCAAGAACCAACCACCTGCATGATATGAATAACTTCAAAACTAGGGAATCCAAATTAACAAATAACATGAATTATAAAACATGAGGTTGAAAATAATCTACCTTATTAAGTTTAAATATAAAATAGGTTTATTTAAGAAATATAAATTACCAAAAACACACCCAAGTAGACTTTTTAAAATTTTTAATGTTTCTATTCATCAATTACCACTAGTCAATTTCACTACCATATAGATTTTTATCAACACAATATGATACTCCTTAAACTGTTCAAGCACATATATCAACATATGCATGGATTCCCCAATCATACAAATCAAGGGAACCCATCCATTTATCCATGATATTATCTGATTTGGGTGGAACTTATGTTCTTACATAGTTTTAAAACATGTCATGAAATAATAAATCATTATTATAGAAGTGTCCCCTCTTCATATAGTTGAAACCATAACATACTTTACTAGAACAACACAAATCCACCTGACTGGTAGCATGGTGTTCATTAAAATTCATTTAATGAGGTTCATTTAATTCCCAAGATCACCCTATTTAAGAATAAGATCAAACATATATTATGAATGTACCTTTCCTAGGTCTCTACCCTGTAAGTAATACCATTTCAAATTAATGTTTGGTAGACATAGAGTCCTTTAATTTGACCATAATGGGCCATTAAAATCCAATATCCTATCCATTCTCATTGGTTTATGCCATACTCTAAGAATAAATGATAAAATTTCCCTACAAACTCATGAAATCCTCACAGTGACTAAATCCATTCTCTATCTAATATCTCAATCAACAGCTCTAATACCACTCTTTCATGACCCCCTCTATTGGTACTCCTCCTAGGTCCAAAATAAAGTGAAGGAATGACCCCCTGAGTTTACCTTCAGTTGGACTCAGGTTGTCGACTAACGCCAATGTTATAATACATACAATGTGATGTATTACCCTCATAATGTAAGTTAAGTAAAAGAGATAAGAAGAGAAACACTGACCAACACCACATCATATTAAATAAAATAATATACATACAAATAAATAAAATAAATCATGCTATTTCATGGAGAAATAATCTCTAAAATAAAATTCCAAAAAACTTCCAACCATCAGATCCAAATTGAATCTCTATCTTCAAGCTAGCCTGGTCCAACTTAGTCACCAAAACCACTCTTAAAAACCTAAAATATATATTGGGGTGATAATAACTTGTATACCTAGTAATATACTCCTAAAACCTCTCATATAAATGTTAGAAAAGTATAAAAATGATATAGTGAGTAAAGAGTAGAGCCAACGTTCAACTATTAGGCCGACTACCCACTTACCGGCTCATCCAGGATCAATCCCCATGTATTTCATCCAAGTATAATAAAAAATAATTATAAGTGCATAATAATTGTTTCCTTGAAACAACTTACCCAATGGTTCTTTTCTCTCACATCCCAACATTGAATGTATTATAATCCCATACATTCTTGTAAGATGTCGGTCAGGTCACACCCCTACCAAGCACAACCCTCATAAGATCCAGTATCTCAAATTGGCATTAGGGAAATACAGATATTACTTCATCACTTCATCACCACATTACATCCAAAATATAAACCTTAGAATCAGAGAAGTGGGGTATCATGAACATGAAGGAAATAAACCTCATTACCTCCCACTATCATGCATGAACCCCACAATTTAACCATCATTCCATCATCACTACATCATCATGTAGACCAAGTACCACTCTCACAACAAGCATTATCATACCAACCTCAAGAAATACAAACTAGTCCATTGATAATGGGGGAGTGGGGAAAATGTGGTAGTTTGGAATCCACCATCACCATCCTGAATGTCTAGGAAAACACATGGAACCAAAACATTTTTAATCTATTTTAAAAAATCTACTTAGGTGGGGTGTGTTTAGAAATCACAATAAAATCAATGAATAGATAGTCTCACAAAGATCCCATCATATGGGTTCATAGAACCTATCTTCAAACGACTCATCTATTTCACCATTTCATCTCCACTATATATCCACTATCTTCATTACCAATATATCTCAAACCATTTAATAACAAAAGAAAAACCACAACAAACACCTTCCATTCCATTTTAATTCATTCATTCACCCAGTTCTATATTGCTATTCATCAATCAGAATTAAGTCCATTAGCCATTTTTTTACCCATATTCAAATAAATACCATTATTAGCCATCAACCATATTTATTAACATTTGTAAATCATTTATCCTTGCATTAATATCTTAATTATATCCTAGATCAATTTATTTCCATCCATGCCACTTCTCCATAATTAATTAACAGTCTAAAATATCTTATTCCATCCCAAACCTAATTTCTACATTTATTAATTCATCCCAAACCATGATCCTATGAATCACTAATAAACCAAAGATCACATATAAACCACCTCAAATTTCATATCGCATATAACAATAAGAAACCACTATATTTCCAAATATAACCAAGACATGTCCTATGTCCATCAAGGTCCTGATTATCCAAAAAACCTATTAAATTACCCCTGTAATTATTATTCATTTATGTAAGGTGTTTCAAACAAATAAACCCATCAATAGTTCAATATCTCATCAATAAGTAATACACAAGATTCAAGGGGATCATACTAATTGGTGAAACATTCCATATAATTTCTTCAAATCAAGGACATAAAAATATAATTTAAATATTAAAAATTCAAAAAAATTCTTTATTTATATAAATTTCACACCACTTTTACTATCATAATTCCATTTGTTCATTCATACTGCTTTATTTATTATAGTAGTAGTAGTATAAACACATGAAATAACAGTAAAATATATATAAAATACATGATCAATACTTCTCTTTTAATTCCCATATTTCTAGTTGTCATATATTTTAAATTAATTGACACCAATTACCAATAGAATCATAGTCATTATAGTTATTTAATTAACTCAAAATAAATAGAATAAATTCATGAATCCCCAACCTCATAATATATTTAATAATTATTAAATAAGTTATATTAGATAGAAATTATAATCTTCTAGGAAACATGAAGAAAGAACATAAAATGATTAAAGAAGGCTCATAGATCTTGAATAAAAAAGTTTTGATTGCCCATGTTCAAGAGAAAATTTTGAAATTATATGGGAAAAAAAACTCATTGGTTTTAAAATGAAATTAAAATTTATGAATTCTATCTCATGGATATTTCTAAGACACTTACCAAAATTCTATTCAATTTATATTAGTTTCAGTTTGATTTTATTTAGCCTCGTATGATCCAATTTAATATACAATAATTTATGAAGTCAAATATTCAATTAAATATTTTTATAACATATTTTGAACCATGTATCTTAATTTAATAAAACATTAAATATCATAAAAATGGTGTTTTTAAATGGAATTGAGAATACAATTAAGATTGGAGGACAAAACCCATTAACATAATATAACCTATATACACTATGTAAGGGTAAGGGGGAACTATCCTTACACATATTCCAATAGATGGACCATATGTTAAAGATAAATTTTGTGTAAGGGTAAAATTAATTTCCCTAATACATGTGATTCAAAAAAAACGACTGACCTTTATGTGAGAATTAACCTCATAGACTTCAGTACCCTAACACATCGGATTATGAATAGATGAACTTAACCTAATTTTTTTTGTTGTAATATGGACCAAACTTATATATATAATACAATTATCTAATTACCATTAAATGACTCCACTTTATGCTCCATAAACTTAGATGCTTCACCTACCACCACCATGGCCCCGACCCCGATGTAGTGCAAGGGCCCTAATTATTTCGACCCGTCGTGCTGAAGACCCAAATATATAGACCCCCTAATCAATATTTATTACCTTTCTCACTTGATAAACCTCACCACTATATCGAAAAAAGTTTTTCCTCCTTAAATAAAAAAAATATTTAATAGATGTCCCCACACGCTACGCCAAACTAAAACAAACAGCACAAAATATTTAAGTAAAACATAAATATTAAATATGACCTTTAAAACCAAAAAAATAAATTAGAAGGTATGAATATGATTAAAAAAATATAAATTATGTGTATAATAAATATAAATACTTTTTTAATACAAATTAAATGCAATTATTATAGATAAAACAAGTAAGAAAACAATTCCACGATTAAAAACATGTTTTTTCTGAAATTAGTGTCTTATTTTAATAAATAAGTATATTATTATTATATAATAATAAAATATATTAAATTTATAAATTATATATCACCAATATATTAATTATTAAATTAATTTCAATAATAATATATAATATTTTACATTTTAAAAATCTATTTTCCAATATGAATAGTTTTATGCTATATTTTGAAAATATTTAAATATTATATTCTCAAATTGTATAAGAATAATATTAAAAAATGAACATAACTTTTTTATTAAGAATAATAATATATGTTTAAGATGATTTTTTTTTTATTTTTCTAAAAATTTTTAATTTTAGGTGAGTTGAGCAATATACCATTTTTACTAATATTGAAAATTTTATGTCATTGTTAGTATATTAACATGAATTGTAAATTTATGAATCATTTTTACTAAAAAAACTATGTATTTTATAAATAATTTTATAATTTTAATTTTTTTTAAAATTTATAATCTGATATTGTACATTTTAAAACTTCAGTTATATTTTTTTACAGAAAACCATATTTTTAAATACTATATATTTAGTATTTTAAAATTAATTTTAATTAATTTTAAAAATTTAATAAAAACTAGAATTAAAAAATATAATTTTTAGGTCAAAATTTTATAATAAATACCATTTTATTTTTTCTATAAAGGATAAATTTCCAACGTAAAAATTGTTAAAGTGGTAAAAATACTAATGGTAAAAAAATGAGTAACCTAAGAGGTGAAGGAATAAACATACTAATTTTTTTTAACTAATTGTTTGAGGTGTTCATAGAACTTATATATTATACTATCTACTATTTCTCAAATTTTTATCTACTTTACTTGACAGTTACTTCCCATTATTTTAATTTTTTTCATATTGAAAAAAGTGTCATCCCTTTTCACTTTTATAAGTTGAACTCCACTCTTTAATTACCCTAGAAACCCATTGTGTTCATCGCAAACACTACCCAAACCTCAAATACAAAATCTATGTAACATTAATGAGGTTCTCGTTTTCTTAATATACTGTCTCCCAAAGGTTTAACCCCCTTTGAGAAGAAGATAACCCAAATATGATGTATTGATATCCAACTGTTTCTTCATATTTTATTTTTTCCTTATATACATTTATACTTTGTAAAATTTAATTCCACCATAATAAAATGATAACTTAAGTATAATTTTTATACTAGTACGTTATTATAATTATGGTACATGTATTAACCACCCATTTTTTTCATTAAGAGAAACAAAAATTTGAATCATGCATTTTGCGGATGACCGCCTCAACAAATAAACATGTTTCATCTTCATTCACTTCCATAAATGGATTTTTTAATTTATATTTTTTGAGTATATTATATATATATATGTTCGCTTTTATAAGTAGTATATATCATTTATATGACTCTTTTTGGGGAATAAATAATTAACAATCACTAAAAGTTAATCCCTCAATATAGGTAAATAAAATGAAACAAGTTCATCACTATTTTCATCCTCAAGAACCTTAACTAAAATTTAGATGTAATTAAATTATAACTTTATGTGTATTTATACAAAATAAAGTCTTTTATGTTTAATAGTTTTTAAAATATTTAATTTTGGGATAAAATGAATTATTGGCAACGATTTTATGAACCTAGTTCAAAATAGTCATGATTATTAACACCCGAAGTTAAAAATAGATTAAAAAAATATAATAAATGAAGATAATATTAAATAAGTATGAATTATAAATATATATTCATATGAATAACATTATAAAATAGGTAATTAATATTTTTCTCTTTATGATACTGGAGGTTAAAGTACTTCTGTGTAAATCCAAGGTAAATGTAAGGGACTTGGTTACTCAAACTCCTTTCCTTGAGTTATATAATTTTTTTTGTAACACTAAAATATTTTTTTAATTTGTTTCAAATTAATTTAATCTTTTTGATAATTTGTGTTATATGCAACACAGAGCATAAATAGAACATGACATACTATTAAAATATTATTATTTAATAAGATAGTTGTCACCTTCTGATTGAAATGATAAATATGAATATGATTAAATAAATATTTAAAATATATGGTTTACAAATATATATAAAATTAATTAAAAATTAAAATAATAATTATTTGATATTAAAGGAAATATTTTTCAAAAAAATTATTTTTATGAAAACAAACACGTTTTACCTCAATAAATTAAACAAAACACTTTTGGTAAATTATTTTGAATAAATTCATATATTATAAATTCAATCAAATATTTAACATTAATATTTTATATTTTTCTATATACGAAATAAGGATAAATCTAATTTTATACATAAATTTTTTTTTTCAAAAAATTGGTTTTGTTGGCTTTAGTGCCCTTATTTTAAAAATTATTTTTCACAGTTGTAGAATTTTTTTTTCAAAAAATAATATTTAATTTTTTAAATCATATTTTCAAAATTATCTTATAGTTAATTTTTTATAATTTTCTGATCATTGAATTTTTTAGATGAATAGTTAAAAATAATAGTTTTTATTGAGAATTGGCATTTATTTTAAAGAATTTAGAAACATAAAAAATTATTTTAAGATATTTTTAAAGGAAAAATTAGTTCAATAATATATCTATTAATATAATTTAGGTAATTGTGATCAATTTCATATTTAAAATTTACATAAAAACTTTTTGAACTTTTGAATATTTTCTCTTTGGAAAACCACTTTCTCTTCACATCTACAAGATTTATTTTCAACTAAAAATTTCCATTTATGTGAATGGAATTATGGAAAATGGATTCCTCATTTAGAATAAGGATAATTTATATTATATAATAATTTTGACTTTTTTTGACCATAAGTATTTAAAAATAAAATAAAAAATTATTTACCATGGTTAAGGTAAAAATAGGTTTATCGAGGGTTAAAATAAAAATATAAGTGTTAAAAATGACCCAAAATATGTAGAAAACCCATTTTTTGGATATATGTAGACTTTATCTCTTATAGATTATAGATTTTTACATTTTAGAGCCTTTTGGAATGTGAAAAACATTGGTAAACATGTTTCTTTTAAAAAATTACAATTGTGCCACTCACGTCACGTATAAAAGAACCCCACCTCTCTTCTCATATTCACATTTAAAAAACTCTTTGTTTCATACAATTCATGATGAAATTTACTCCTTAATTCACACATATGATATTAGAAGCCTTGTTTTTTCATTAATTTAATCTAAGAATCCTTTTGGTGTAATCCAAAATAAGTTTTCTGGAAAGAGGAAATATCCCTAACCAGACGTTTTTTATTTATTCGTACACCTAATAAATTTATTATTAAGAAATTATTATATAAAAACAAAAATATCTCAAATATAATATTATATTATTATGTTAATGGAATACCATAAATCATTCTATTATTCCATCAAATGGGTTATGAAATCATCATTTGTTTGTATAGAAGACAATCACCTCATGAATAGATGTTATTAATTTTCCATCACCACCTCTCACAGATGGATATAATGTTGGATCAAATTTTTATATATTATATACATGAAATTATTATACTTTTGAAATTATTATATCACATATAAATTTATACTTTCCATAATTTGGTTATACAGTAACGTCACTTGTGTGTACGACAGACTACTACCTCACGAAGTAAAGTGATTCTTTCATTCCTCACATGGAAGGTAATAAGAATTTATTTAATGATAATATGTGATATATATGACATAGAATTTATTATGAAATTTTTATATATTATTTAACCTTATTTCTTTTAATCTGTTGATAATATGGAAACATTGTTCACGCGTACGTACGTGCTACCATCTCTATAGATGGAATATTTCATTTTCTATCTCCCATTCTTATGGATTATTCTAAAAAAATAAAATTAATATATATGATATTTACATAATGTTTAAATTTCTTATATTATTTAACCTTGATAAATGTATTATTACAAAATATAATAAATAAAAACATACACGAAAAAACAAAGCAATTATTACACAATACATGGCTTTAACATGGAAATGTTAATAAACAGGTAATAAAAGGTTATAATAAAATCATATATATTATGATATATATAATTATGGTTATATAATATAAGTATAATAAACATATATTTATTATAAATAAGGTTAAAACATGTATGATGTATGTCAAGACTTATTGTAAGGGATTTCCCTTTGATGTTTTACTTCTGTGAGACACATGCCATATTCACATCCTATTTGTTTTATGTGAAGTATATAAATACCATGGCTATATTTTATGATTACTATACTAAAAATTAGGGGGACTTATATATGTACATATATATATATGTCCTTTTTTGGATCTCTCTTTTTGGGTTTTATAGTACAAATGTTACTAAAGCGGTAAGGGATTTTTGTCACAATTTTCCTTCTTTGAGAGATATGTTATGTTATGAACCTATATTGTTTTATGATGTGTTTATTCATCACATTTGACATATAATATCATGAATTTATTTATTCTCAAAAAATTATATTTTTCATTTGAATTTATTATTTTAAAATTCCTATAATTCAATGTTTCTAAAGTGGTAAGGGTTTTATGTTACAATCTCATCGTTTATCCGGATTATTCAAGATTATGCTTCCAATGATGAAATATTTTGATCTATCAATCAATAAACTCATTTGTTTTATTCTAATATATTTATTTATAAAGAATAAATGTTTTACCTTAATTTCCCTCTCATTATGCACTCAATAGTTAAAAATAATGATTTTAAGAAAAATTATATCTCTTTCAATCTTCGACCGAAAGCCCATTTTCTTCCAATACCATGTTTTCTAAAAAAATATTCAAAAAGGATTTTTTCATTATAAAAAGTATTTATTAAAGAAATTATTAACCATGTTTAACTTTTTTGTCAATTTTTTTAAAGGAATTTTCATGTTATTTTCCAAACAAGGACATTTTGAATTTTACCAAAAATGTGATAGGAATATTTTTTTTTACATGTACAACATGAATGAAATTTCATGATGTTAGGAACATTATTTTATTTAAATCTTACATTATAATATTCTAAGTTTATTTAGAAATAAATTAATTTTAAAAATGTTTCATGTTTTTAAAAAGAGTTTCTCATAGAATAAATGATATTTTCATCAAGAAATGCATTAAATTCTTTTTAAAGTTTCTTAGATATGTTTTGAAGTTTATATTCAAAGAAAATGTTTTTTAAATTTTTTTAGTTTTTAAACAATATTTATCGAAGAGTAAATTATATTTTCCTCATGAAATATTTTAAATGATTTTTAAATAATACTTTGTAATTTATCAAAGTTATTTTCAAAGTACAGAATTTCCCAATTATTTTAAGGAGTTTTAGTTTTAAAAAGTGATATTCAAAGACAAGATATTTTACTCAAGAAATGTTTTATTTGATTGTTCAAAATAATTTTCCATCTATGATGAAATCATTTTATGATACTTATTAGTTAATAGGAATATGATCTAATGATAAAATTATTATTATATCCCTAGATTGTTTAAGTTTATGATGACAAGATGTTTACCAAAGGTACTCTTATTAAATGAGTTATACCATGATTAAACTATTATTAAACCAACTTATTTGCATGGGTTATACTATGATGAAATAATAAAATGATTATGAAACATTTCTCCCATCTATAGGTTGTGATATAATTAAATGTTTATGAAACCCATTTTATTTTAGGTGTTATGATATGATGAATGTTTTATGATCTTATGGAACACATATGTATATATTAAATTATCATATTGGTGGGACTTATATATTTCTCCAATAAATTGGGTAATGAATTATATCTAATGTGTTTTAAAAGAATCAAATGAGGAGTGATCCCAGTTCAGTAATGTATTTTCCCACTATGATGGTTTTGGGAGTGAACGTTTACTACTATGATAGTTTGGGGAGTGAACCCATTCCACTATGATAGCCTTGTAAGTGCATCTTGACTTCCATGGAAATAATTTTATATGATTATGGGTATGCCAAAATTCTGTGCCATATCCCAATGTTATTCTCTCATGTCTCATGTTATTTGATTTATTTATGATTCATGTATTATGAACTACCAATCCTTATCGATGACTCAAGATTATGATATTTGATATGCATGGTCTGGTTTTCAAAATTTATCATCATGTTCCCATACCCTTATGTTCATGTTATGATTACATATCTCCCTTTTCTACCCTTATCGAGCGTATGAGCTCACCCTTTCTTTTATTTCCTTCGCAAGGTTATGGAGAAATATTTAGGTAGGATATAATAATGTGGAGTACTATATGTGATTATCTTTTTGGGAGATGTTGAAAATATTTCATGAAATATTAATATTTTGTTTCTTGTCTAAAAAAGAAACTAAAATTTTATGATCATTAGGTTTTTATTTGTGTATTGTAATTAATATTCATCTAAAAAGGTGTAATATCTATGTATAAAAATCACGAGTCACTAAATTTGGTATCATAGGATTGGTTTAGTAAACATTTTGAAACTAGGATGTGAAAACTTCATGGATATCCATATGAAAATGTATAAGGATAATTATAAGGATGATACAATGTATAGAAAGATGTCTTAGAATTTTGGAAAATGATAGAGTGAGTGGATTCAAAGAAATTAAATCAATGATTCGATACTATAAGTGGGTTTGGATCTAGAACATAGGTATATAGGGGGTAATAACTCTAAAAAGGGTGCATTGTGTGGGATTGGATCATCACCTGGTGAATAATAATAAGCCTTTCTTCACACATAGTTTGATAGTCATGAGGGATATGATTTGGAAATTCATGAACTCTTGATGATCCATCCATAAATATTTAAATAAGGACTGCAAATGTCCCAGGATAATCCAAATGTGTAATATATTTAAAATAAGGTGTCATGATATAGACATCCTATAAGTGATTTTATATGATTTCATGGTTCCTCACTATGTTTTTTGTTTCTCATACTATGTATTTTTGGTTTTAGTCAATGGAAACAACTAGAAGGAATTTGATTAATATTTTATGTGATAGAAGATGCACTGATGGGCAACCAAATGAGATGAAAACAAAAGTGAAGGTTATTGTGATTATTCCTAATCCGTTATCATGAAATATCAATAACACTTGTACCTTAACCACTCTCATACTCACCAAAGAAGAGAAGGATATATCTTATTGATATTTTTGGTGGTGGATAACATAGAGTAAAGACTATTTAGTTTCCAATATGTCAAGAATATGGGATGAAACACATAAGTGGATGTCTTAGAGGAATGATAAGATTCTTTGAGTGTGGAAAATAAAGACACAAATAAAGTAACTATATAATAAAAAAAATGAATTGTTCAGTTAATGTAATGAATGATGATAATGGTATCTCTAAGATATGAATGATAGTTTAATGTCTTAACTATGGAATGAACTGTCATTATGAAAATTGATATCCTAAGTTTAAAGATCATGTTAAGAATCAGCATGGTGGAATGATTAATGATTATACTACTAATGATGTGGAGACTACAAATTACATGAAAAAGTAATCGAATGTTCTAACCATATCATTCATGTTAAATGTGAAAAGCATTATTTAATTGAGGTTGATGCATATTAATACATGATTCATATTTCATATTTCAAGAAAGATTTATTAATAAATAATAAGATTAATCCTAGTTAATGTTTTGAGAAGGAATTGGGATAATTCAAGTGTTTATGTATTGGAATTAAATAATTATGTAACATGAATAATGAAATATATACTGATTTTTAAGTATAATTTTTCTGTTATGGATTTTCAAAGATCAGTTGAATAGTGCAGATGAAATTAGAATGTTATTTAATGGTAATTTAATATTTTAATTATGCATAGATAACCCTTAATATCTTTCGGATGTTTATAAAATGGTGTTTTGTTTGGATTAGAGGATGATTGATATTAATAAATTAAATTGAACAATATTGATGTCCTTGGAAATAATTAACGATTTGTGAAAAAATTGTTTTATATTATCATTGATAGAGTTTAAAAAATTGTTTTACCTAAGGAATATATTCAATAATATGTGGTTTTATTCAAGGAATGAGAAAGAATGTTCATTTTCATTATGCTTTTATGGTAATTCTAGTTATGGTAATGATTCAAGAAAATATATTTCTATGGTATTCACATATTTGATATGTGACAATAAAGATATATTTTTTTTGTTATTTGGAGGATTAAGGTTAATAAATTCTGTGACCTTTTTTTATAAATTATGAATTTTGTAATTATTATAAGTATAACCATATAGGGAATAGTTTAAGATAAATTTTGGATAAGGGTTTATAGATGAAAGTATTATCTCACCATATGAATATTTACACATAAATTGTGCGAAAAGTTTTGTTTCTGATAATAAATAGAGATAGAATTAATGAATTATCATTATTTTATATATCTTATTTAGTGCTTTAGGAATAGAAAATTTATCTCTTATAGTAAGAGATGAAATATAAATTGATCGAGGCGAACTAAAAGACGATATTATGATTATGAAATAGAATGAAATAAAGTAAGTATATATTCTAATAAAATTTTCCAACATTAGTAAATGGATCATGAAATAAAATTTTGTCCTATTATCATTATTTTTGATGATATCAATTACATTTTCTTACCACATTGGTTTATGGCTTTGTGTTTGTTAACATTCTCCACACCATGTTCTCTATCTCTCTCCATCAGTATTTGGGTGGTAATTTTATCTTATATGTACATGTTTTCACATATCACCTATAATTGTAATATTTTGAAATCTATTTTTTGTTATTTTAGATAACCTTTTCATATCCCTTTCTCTATTTTGAACAGGATGTTTTATTAACCCGTTTTACGATGCTCGTTTCCTAGAATAGAATTTTCCAATGTTAAGCCCTCACTTACCAAGATAATGTTCAAATTGTGAGGATGAAAATTGTTTAATGGATTATAATGTAACACCCTTATATTGATTGAAATATATTTTTTCAAATGAGTTTAATCTTTTTTATATTTTTCATTTCACACAACACCGTGTTAAAAAGAAACATGACATACTATTAAAATGTTATTATTTAATATGCTAGTTATCTCTTAGCTGTTGGAATAGAGGGTATGAATAAGATTAACTAAACTATGGAGATATATGTTTTACACATTTATATAAAATTAATTTTACTGTGTTCAATTAATTATAAATGAAAATAAAAACTTTTTGAAAATAAAGGAAATGTTTTTCTAAAGAGCCATTTTTAGAAAACAAACGCATTTACCTCAAAAACATTTAATTTTTTTGGGAATTATTTTAATTAAATATATATATTATATATCCAATAAAAAAGTTAAAATTCATATTATGTTTTTTCTAGATACAGATAAGAATAAATCCAATTTTAGGGTAAAAACTGTATTTTTCAAAAAAAGCCATTTTGTCGCCTTTTAGACACTTATTATAAAACTAATTTTCAACACATTAAGAATATTTATTTTAAAAAATATAGTTCAATTTTTAAATCATCATGTAAAATTTTTCTTATGGTATATTCTTGATGATTTTATGAAAAGATTAATTTTCTAATTAATAGTGAAAAAATACTAGTTTTTATTGTGAATTATCATGCATTTTAAAGTATAGAAAAACTGTAAATTTAATTTAATATGGGTTAAACAATAAAATTAGTTAAATAATATATATATTAATCCAATTTAGTTTATTATAATAAATTTCATAATTATTTTTTGATATAAAAACCTTTTAAATGTTTGAACATTTTATATTTTGAAAACTACTTTCTCATCAAGTCTGCGAGAATAATTTTATATTAAAATTTTTCAGTTATATGAAATGAATTTTTAAAAAAGGATTAAATATTTTTAATAATTATAATTTACATTATCTAATAAGGTCATCTTATTTTTTTATCATAAGGGAAAATAAAAGCAGAAAAAATTAGTTTCTGTAGTTAAGATAAAAATGGGTTCACCTAGGGGTTATCCTAAACATATAGGGGTTATAAATGACAGAAAAAATGTACAAAAAAATTTTGTTGACATATTTTGACCTGATAACTTCTAGGTTATACAATTTTCCATTTTGGGTCCTTTTGGTGTGTGAAAAATGTGGTCACACCTATCTATTTTTAGAAATTATAAGTGCACTACTCACCTCATTTATAAAAGGACACACCCTCTACTAACATCATCACACTTCAAAAACCATTTTTTTGGATAATACCTACCCATAATTATTTCTTATTTACCTAATATAATCCTATAAAGAATTATTTTAGTTATTAACCCAAACTAATAATCCATTTGGTGCAATCCAAAAGTTTTTTTTGAAAACTGATAACTTCCCTAACGAAGCATTTTATTTAATTTATTACTACAAATCCATAAACACTTATTAAAACATGTTTATATAATAAAAAATTTATCTTAATTACACTTATATATTACTTATTTAAATTCCAAAACCAAAATCCATATTCTCTTCCATCAAATGGGTTATGAAATCATCATTCGTGTGTACGATGGACTAGCAGCTCACGAAATGATGCTATTTTTTCCATAAAAACCTTTCAAGTATAGATATAATTATGGATTAAATGTTAATATATTGTATTTATGATATTATTATAGCTTTTAATTATTATATCACATATAACTTTATACTTTCTATCCCATGGGAATAACATAACATCTCTATTGTGTGCAGAAAACTCCCACATCGTGAAACGATGTGATTCATTCACGCTTTACATGGAAGGAAATAAGGATGGGTTTAATAAAAATATGTGATATAAATGAAATAAAAATGAGTCTATAATTTTAATATATTATTTATCCTTATTTATTTCATTTTAATTAGAAAATGGTTACATTATTCATGCGTACGTACGACCTACCTTCTCCATGAACAATGCATTTCTTTTTCTATATCTAACAGTTATATATTACTCAAAAAAATATATAAAGAATATATATTATATTTTTATAATTATTAAATATTTTAGATTTTGTAACCATGATAAAATAAATAGGACAAAAAATAACAAAAAAAAAAACATTCACGAAAAACAAAGCAATTATTGCCCAAACATGACTTTAACATGTAATTGATAATAAATGGGTAATAAAAGGTCATAAAAAATAATATATGATACGATATATATAATTATTTAATTTAATATATGTATACTATTATAATATTTATTATACATGATGTTCAAACTTTTAAAAATAATTTGAAGACTTATAGTGAGGGATTTCCATCCTATGTTATCCATCCGTGAGACACATGTCATATTCACCACCTATTTATGTGGTATATATACCTACCATGGATTTATTTTATTAATTTTATCATTAAATTTATCTGGATTTACATATACATTATTTATCTATATTTCACGGGGATTACAATTCAAAACTTACCAAATTAGTAAGATATTATTGTCTCAATTTTCCTTATTTGAGGCATATGTTATATTATGAACCCATATTATTTTAGTTGGTGTATGTAAAGTTAATTTGACATTTAATTTCAGGAATTTATTTATTATCCTAATATTCTATGTTTAATTTCAATTTATTTTTATGGGGTTTAAATTTCAAAGTTACCAATATGGTAAGTGTTTTATATTCCAATATCATCTTTTATCAAGATTGTTAATGATTATGCTTCCAACAATTAAATATTATGATCCATATCTCAATAAAATCATGTATTTTATTCTAAACTTGATATTTATGGATAAAAAAATGTTTTACCATCATTTTAATCTCTTTATGTACTCAAGTGTTTAAAATAATGTTTTTTTTTAAAAAACCATCTTTATTTTTTAGTTTGGTCAAAAACTGATTTTCTTCAAAAACCATGTTTTTTGATAAATGTTTCCAAATATATATATATATAAATATGGTTTATTAAATAAATTATTATTGAATTTTTATTTTTTTAGAATTTTTTTTGAAATTAACTTTCATATCATTTTCTAAACAAGGCTCATTTGGCTTTTACCGAAAATGTGAAAGGAATATTTGTTTTAATGTGTACAGAATGACTGAAATTTTCTGACATCACTAACCTTATTTTCATAGAATATTACTTTCTAATATTCCATTATTATTTTTAAATAAAATGATTTTTAAAAAGGTTTATGTTTTAAAAAATGTGTATCAAATTGGAAAGGATACTTTCTCAATAATTGTTTTAAATGATTTTTAAATATCCCTTTATGCGTTTCCATTGTTAGTTTCAAAGATAATTAATTTTAAAATGTTTTATGTTTTATTTTTTTTCAAATTAGAATGTATATTTTCCTCAAGAAAAGTTTTAAATGTTTTGTCTATTTGTTTTCAACATTTATTTTGAAGAAAAATATTTCAAAAATATTTTTTGAATTTTCTATATTGAAAATAATTTTTTTGATAAAACTTATTTTCCTCAGGAAATGTTCCAAGTGATTTTCAAAAATAAATTTCCATATATAATGAAATCCTTTGAAGACAATTATAATTTACTGGGGATATAATCCAATGATACAGTTCTTGTTCATTATCTATATGGTTTATATTTATGATGACAATATATTTAAGGAACTCGTTTCCCTTCCATGGGTTATACCATGATAAAATGATTATGAAAACCACTTATTTTCATTGGCTATACTATTATGAAATGATTAAATGATTGGGAATCATGTCTCTTTTCCCCAGGTTGTGATATAATATAATGTTTATGAAACCCATTTCATTTCGTGGGTTATGATTTGTTGATATTTTTTATGATCTTTTGCCACACAAATGTATGATTTTCAATATTTGTCAAGTGGGACCTATATTTATCTCTAATAAAATGGGTAAATATTTATATCTCATGAGATATAAAAGACTTAAGTGGCGAATGATCCAAGTTCAGTAAGGGAATTTATTTACTATGATGGCATTGGAAGTGATCCTTGACTAATATGATAGTTTGGGGAGTGAAACCATTTCATTATGATAGCCTTGAAAGGGATCCTTAACTACTATGGAAATTATATTCTATGATAATTTTTATGCCAATATTCTATGTATTATGAAAATGTTATTCTTTCATGGATCATATTTATTTATTTCCTTATGATTAATGTCTTATAAAATTATAGTCTTTATGATATTACTCAAGATTTTGATATTTGATATGAATGGTATTTGTTTCAAATGTTATGCTCATTTTATCACAAACTTATTCTCATTTAATGATCACATATCTTCCTTATTTACCATTACTAAGCATTTGAGATCACCCTTTCTTATATTTCTATCCCCATGTTATTAACAAAGGTTTAGATAGGGAATGCCTAATAGGAGTACCATGTGTGTATATTTTGTGGAGATGTTCAAGATCTTTCATGAAATAAAAATACATTTTTCTTATATTTTAAGGTACTAGACTATTATGATACTTAAATGTGTGTTTGTGTAATAAATGAATATTAATCTAAAAAATGTAATATCTATGTATGAAAAGTCATGGTCTCTATAGTTGGTATCATAGGATTGGTTTAGTTAACCTTTATAAACCAAGATGATTAATCATTAGTAAGATCCCTAAGGACATGTTTAAGGATGATGCAATGTATATAAAAATGTCTAGGAATTTTGGTAAATGATATATAGAGTGGTTTACAAACAATTAAATCACATATTGGATACTAGAAGTAGATGTGGCTCTGGAACAGAGGAACCTAGGGGTAATAACTCTAAAAATGGCGCATTGAGATGGACCCAATCATCACCTAGTTCATGAAAATCATCCATACAACAAACCTAGTTTGTCACTCTTGGGGGATATTCATTGAGAATTCATGATCTCTTTGTGAACTATCGTTAAGTATTTATGTAATGACTATTACTTATCACAATATAATTTTTGGTTTTTATTAATGGAATGAACCAAAAGTAATTGGATTTAAATTGAATGTGATAGAAAAAATAGTGATGAGAAACCAAATGGGATGACAAAAGGAGTAATAGATATTGTGAATTTACCTAATGAGTTATCATTATATATTATTAATAACATGAATCATAACTAACTCTTGGACTCACTAAAGAAGATAAAGATATTTTTTATTAAGATTTCAGGTGGTGGAGACTATAGGGGAAGGAAGATTTAGTTTTCTATGTGTTGAGAATGTTGTAAGAATCACCCATGTGAATGTATTAGAGGAATGAGAATATGTTTTGTGCGTGGAAAATAAGGAATAAAGAATGTAATTTTAGAGGAAAAATGAAATGTTTATTTAACACAATGAATTAGAATAATAGTCACCCTAGTATATCATCGACGATTGAATGTATCAAATTTGGAAAGTTTGGGAATTATGAAAATAAATTTCCTAAGAGGAAATATCTTGAATATAATAAAAAATATGGTATGATAAATGGTTAAACTTCGTATGATGAGGATACTAAAAATGAAATGTGAAAGTCCAAGGCCATTCTAACAATATTGTTTTTGTTAAACATGATAAGCATGATAAAATTTTGGTTGATGAATGTTAATACATAATTCATATTTAGTATTATTGGAAAGAGTTTTAAGGAATAAGATGATGAATACTATTTAATGTTTTGTAAAGGAAGTGTGATGATTGATGTGTTTATATATTACTATTAAAGAATTATATTTTATGAATAATGAAATATATATAGATTTTATATTAAATGTTTTTAATTAATGATTTGAAAGAATATGTTGAATAGTGTTGATGACATAGAAAAGTGATTTAATATAAATGTGATATTTAGATTAAGGGAAGATAACACTTAATATTTTTATGATCTTGAAAAATAGTGTTTAGTTTGGATAAAGAGATTATTGATATGAGTAATATTAATTGTATAATATTGATGACCTTGGAAATGATTAGTGATTTGTGGAAAAAGTGTTTTATGTTATCATTGATGGATTTTACAACATTATTGGACTTATGGAATATATATAATAATATGTGGTTTTATTAAAATAATTAGGATGTATATATGTCTTCATTAAGGTCTTACAATAATTTTGGTTATTACCAAGATTCAAGAAAATATATCACTAAGGTATTAAAATATTTGTTATGTGAAAATCAAGATCTAATTTATGATATTTGGGGGATTAATGTTAATAAATTTAGTTACATTCTTTATAAATTTGGAATTTTATAAGGGTAATATGTTTAACTATTTAGGGAGTGGTTTAAGTTTTATTTTGGATGAGGTTTTAGAGATTAATTTATTATTTCACCATATGATGATTTATGAATAACTTGTGATAACCATTTTGTCTTAGATAACAACTAACGATTGAAGGAATGAATTATCATTATTTTTTGGATCTTATTTAGTACTACAATCATAAAAAATTATCTCTTAGAGTAAGAGATAAATTTCTAATTGATTATGGTACAACCAAAGTATGAGATTGTTCTTTTAAAATGAAATAAAATGAAATAAAGTAAGTATAAATTCTCATAAAATTACCCAACATTAATAAAGTTATCTTGTAATTAAATATTCTCCTATTATCATAATTTTTTGATGATATTAATGACCTTTTTTCACCCCTTTGGTCTATGGCTTTATGGTTGTTAGCTTTCTCCTGACCAAGTTCTCTATGACTCTCTAACAGTATTTGATTGTTATTTTACTATTATATGTCCATGTGTTCACTTATAACATATAGTTTCAAATTTGGAAGCGTAGTATGTGTTATTCTAGATGAACATCACATGTACCTTCATTTCATTTCAAGAGGATGTTTGATTAACCTATTATATGATGTGGGTTTCCTGTAATGGGATCACTAAATGTTAAACCCTTGCATACCACCATCAAGTACAAATTATAAGAAATTTTTTTTATTAAGGGGTTAGAATGTAACTATTTCAGGTTTTGTGAAATATATTTTTTTCTAATTAATTTAATCATTTTGATATTCTGTGTTACTTGCAACACCGAGTTTACACAAAATATGACATACTATTAAAATATTATTATAAAAGATGATATTTATCACCTAATTGTTTTAATGGTGGGTATAAATAGTATTAAACAAATTATTAAAAAATATCATTTAAAAATTTATATAAATTTAATTTTTGGGGAAACATTAATTATAAATTTAAATAAAAAATATTTTAAAGTAAATGAAATATTTTTATAAAAAAATATTTTTATGAAAAAAAATATTTTACTTCAATAAATTTAAAAAACACATTTTTTGAATTATTTTAATGATATTTATATAAAATATATTTAATAAAATATTTAACATTCATCTTATGTATTTTCTAGATAATAGATAAGAATAAATCCAATTTTACGCTAAAAGACTGTATTTTTCTAAAAAACAGTTTTGTCGCCTTTTACATAGTAATTTTAAAAATATTTTTTGAAAATTTTAGAAATTGTATTTGAAAAAATATATTTCATTTTTTAAATAATAATTTCAAAATTATCTTATTGTGAATTGTTTATAATTTTCTGAGAATATAAATTTCCTATTGAATAATGAAAAGTACATGTTTCTATTGAGAATAATCATTTCTTTTTAATCATTTAAAAACATAAATTGTTTTTAAGAGGATTTTAAAGGTTAAATTAGTTCAATTATATATCTTTTAATCTAATTGAGATCATTGTATTAAATTTAATTTTTAATTTTAATATAAAAACACTTTAAACTTTTGAACATTTTCTATTTCGAAAACAACTTTCTCATCGAGTATTCATGATTAATTTTAATTTAACTTTTGGGAATTTTGTGAATGGATTTTTTAAAAATTGATTTCATATTTTGTATCAAAATAATATTTATTTAATAATAACTTAAAATTACTTTTTTATTGTAATGAATAGAAAAATAGTAAGAATTATTTACCGTGATTAACGTAAAAATTTGTTTACATGTGGGGGGGGGGGTTGAACTAAAATGATAAGGGTTAAAAATGACACAAAACTTTTCCAATAACGAATTTATGGCCATATTTTGAGATTACCTCATGTAATTTATATAATGGTTCATTTTGGAACCTTTGTTCATAGGAAAAACGTGGGTCACTTTTTTCTTTTATAAATTTACAAATGTGTCACCAACCTCACTTATAAATGGCTGCCTTTCTTCTCTTCTATTTAGACATAAAAACCATTTTTTTATCCAATTACTATTAGAATTTCTTCCTTACTTACTTCTTATAACCCTAGAATCCTTAGTTTGGTCATAAAGTTAACCAAATATTCCTTTTGGTGCAAACCAAAAGAAGTTGTCCGAGAAGTGGTAACATCCCTAACCAAGCGTTTTATTTTATTTTTTCCACCACCTCTTTATTTTATTATTAAAAAATAATTATAAAAAAATTATATTCTATATAATTATATATTATTATTTAAATTTTATAACCTTAATTATTCTTCTCTTCTATCAAATGTGTTAAAGAATCATCATTCAGGTGTACGATGGAATGCCGCCTGATGAACCGATCTTTTTTTTCCATAACCACATTAGATAGATAGATAGAATGAAGTATTGAATGATTATATATAAAATTCATAATATTATTAAAAAAGTTCAATTACTATATCACATAAACCATAATACTTTTCATCCTGTGAGAATATTATAATGTCACTCGTGTGTACGATGAACTGCTGCCTCGCGAAGTGATGTGATTCATTAAAACTTTACAAGGAAGGTAATAAGGATGTGTTTAATGAAAATATTTGATATATATTAAAAAATTATTATTTATTTTTAATATATTTGTAACACCACAAGATTCCACGATACGCTTCTCTTGGAATAATACAATAGTGTGTGTTGTATGCAACTTCGAGTTCTAACACACCACAACCAATCAAACTAGCCGTTATGAATAATAAAACCCAATTTTGAAATTTTATAAATTTTATCTTTAAAAATGGACTTCATTTTTGGATTCAGAATATCGAAATTAGCTTAGGGTGAGTTTTTGGTTTTTTTATGAAAACGTTCATTTTTTGATGAACAGTGAAAAACACTTAGTTATAGTTTAAAACCAAATATTTATTTAAATAATAATTTATATTATTTAAATTTATTTTAGGTCAACGTAGATACATAATACCAATATTAGTTCAATGTAATTCATTGGTGTCATTTTATAATAATTTTAGATATATAAAAATTTTGTTGAACATTTTACCGTCTTTTAACCACCTCCGTGGAGCATTTGAAAATTTACATAAAACATAATTTTATTTATTTTGTGAGTATAATTTCAAAATTCCGAGAGACACGGATGATATCAGTATGTAAAATGTGGTTCAATAAGATGAAAATAATTTTTGGTGAATAGTAACTTTTTTACTTTTATTTACCACGGTTAAAAGTAAATAGGGTAATTAATGGTAAAAATGATATTATTATTTCCCTAAAACATTTCCTAAATCTATTAGGTAAGTGTAATTTGACCAAAAACAACCTTAGGAATGTAATATGATCTTTTAGATCAACTTGGATTAGATTAGGACATTTATTATTATTTAATTCAAAGAAGAGTTAAAATTGGTAAATTCAAAGTTTAATAACTAAACCATTTTATTATAGGGTTACACATAAGATAAATTCAACAGTAAATATTCATTATAAATATAAAAATATTTCCTACATAATGGTATTTTATTTATATTTTTTAGATATTGAATAATTAAATTTATTTATGACACAATGATGATGCAGTAATTACCGTATTAATTAATGATTAAAATAATTGATATTATAAATATCCAAATAAATGTAATTTGAGACTTTTTAGGAATTAAACTAATTTTATAGATTAATATAACATATTAGGGTCAGTTAGATGAAGTTTTTTCCAAGTAATAATGCTGTTTTGAATTTAGCAAAAAAAACACCAAATAGTGTCAAAATTGACATAAAAGAGTTTTTAAAACCAATATTATATTATTAATTGATATTCTATTTCTAAAAAAATAAGGCTCAGCCAAAAAACTTATATAATGATAGGTTTATCATTAATTAACCACTTTGGGTTCACTTGGAAGTATATAGTAAGTTTATTAACCATATAATATAAAAATACAAAGAGACATGGAAAGTGTTAAACTATTTAACTAAGAGTTAAATCTAAAAGATAAGGTTTATATAGTGACAAAAACCTATCTAAAACCTATTGGTTGAGTGGTTTTAGACCCATACCCACCTTAGACTTTACATAATATATTTTGGAGCCATTAGACAGATAAAATGATTTTATTATAAAATAATTTTTCTAGCTTTTCCTAAGGTTCCCCTCACCCCTCTTGTAAAAGGGCACTCCCCCTTCTCTCTAATTCACACCTTCAAAGCCATTGGCTCAGCCAACCCCTGCCATAATACCCTTTAAACTATCCTCCATTTATCCTAGGGTCCTTACTTTAGTCATAAATCCTACCTAAGGATTTTTTTGATCAAATCAAAAGGAAGAACCCGAAGAAGAGGTAAATATTTCATCACCTCTTTCAAGTTCCTTTCTTCTTCCACTTCCTCTTTCTTTGCTGTTTCTATTCTAAAAAAAAACTCCAGTATCTTCAATATAATGTGATGTTATTATAAATATGGTAAAACCATATTCATTATTCTATCCATCCTTTGAATGACATGTCACCACATGTGTGTATGTACGGCTTACCGTCTCCACATTGTGGTGTAATTGTTATTCAATACATTATTATCTGGATGGGTTGAATAAGGAAGTTTAATTGATGTAAATAATAAATATAACATGATAATTATTCTGTATATATGATATACCATCCAATTATATATTATTTTAATATCTAAATAATGATATTGTCGCTCGTGCGTACGTACAGATTACTATCTCCAAGAACGCGATGAGGTTCATTTCCCATCGCATCCATTCAAGAATAATTTTCATTAGATGATTAAAAATAATATTTAAAGACTTAATATCATTATGAATATGAATAATATACATCCTATCCATAACAAACATTAATTATGTATCAAATCATATAAAGTAAAATGAATCAGTTAACACCCGAAACGACGATCATAATAAAATATTACTAACAAATAAATATTAAAAGATCATATATGATATCATATTAATGTATATGATTCTTATATATTTTAATAACAATTATTTCACCATTATACAGGAGGTTAACCTACCCTCGACCAAGTAAAATTACAAGTTAAGAGTTAATTTCACAATCTCTTCATTATATGAGGTTGTTTATATGTAATTATCTACTAGGACCTCTTTATCATCCACATCCATGCTTCATAAAAATGTATTTAATTTTTTTTACTATTTACTAGATAATGGGTTAAAGTAATTTATACCCTTATTTTACCTTATATGTTGTGAAAGTAATCTTTCCATTGTTTTCCAAACAAGATACTTTTTGACTTTTTTGACAAATTTAAGGTAAGAATGTTTTTTAACTTATATCACGGGTGAGGATCTTTTCTTCCTTTATAACATCATCGAATCATCCCTTACAAGATTATAAGAATATTTTCAAAATAAATTTGTTTCTTAAATTATTTCAAAATATAAAGAGATATTTCTCTAAAAAAAGTTTTGATTTCATTTATGTCATCATCCTTTAATAGATTTTATGTTTATTTGAAGTTGATTTATTATGATACAGAACTTCCATATTGTATTGAAGTTTTTTGGATATATTTCAATTTTGATGTGTTATTTTTACACCATTCATGGTTTATGGATAATTTATTGACATTTCATATGCTAGTTTTAATACGAATGTTTATGTTTTGTATAATCCTTTTTATATGAGGAATGCATTGGACTTAGTAAGTGAGGGGTAGAGCCTACTATAACTCCTCAATTCATCGGCAGGTCCCTTGAGACAAACTAGTGTCTTGGCACAAGGACTTTTGCAAATCTTATTTTTATTCTTGGAACAAGGCCTTTCCTATGTGGTTTTGAAATTTTGGTATTATGCATTCCATCATTATGAAAGTGGCTATTGATATTGCATGTCATTCTTCGACTAGTAGAATATCCATGTGAGTATGTAAATGGAATTATTTTGATTTATATTTTCCATATTATGATGAAGTTTATGTTGAAAATGATTTTGTTTTAATTTTATACATTGCCTTAAATGTTTATGCTTATTTATGAAAGTTTTCTCTATATTTATATCCTTACTGAGCATTTTAGATCACCCCTTTCTATGTTTTATTTTTCCTAGGATGTGAAGAAGTATATTATGAACGACCTCCTGGGATAGTTTATGGGATCTTAGTGTTGTCCATGGAAACAATGTTGTTGTAAATTTCCATTTTATAATGTAATGTGAACCCTAAGAATGTATCTAGTACTTCCAAGTCTACTAAAATAATCGGTCTTTCGTGACTTGATCTTTTGTGATGATGCCGATGATATGTAATAATGCACCAAATCTGGGCTTCTGGGGTCGGGGTGTTACAGTTGGTATCAGAGCAAGTTTAGTACAAACCTTGGAATCTAGATTTATGTAAACAATGATAAGAGCACATTACCCTAAGATAGACTTTAAGGATTAGTATAAAAGAACTTGTAGAATTTTGGTATTGTATAGATTTTGTGAGTTTTCCAAGCAATACATCCCTATCTGGATATGAATAGGTAGAGGTGGCTCTAGCACAGATGTACCTAGGGGTAAAAACCGAAACCACCGCTTTGAGCTAGACTCGAATGGGAACTGGTGCACGACAATAGGACTTGTTGCACTCTTGGTTACAACACTCTCAGGGGATATGCTCTGGATAATTCTCATTTTCTTTACAAACCATTATGAAGGGTTTATGAGTATATATTTCCTCAAAGAAAACATTTTATTATTATTATGGATTATATCCATAAACTGTTCAATTTATTTTAAGTGTTTTACAAGTTTGGAATTTTGTATTTCGATTCATAAACTAATCTAGTTTATTCCATATTTTAGAAATGGCACATAGTTGAAGGAATGGAAACCATATCAATGCACGCACTCCATATAGGGATTTCCCTCCCGCTCAAGATAATTATAGTAGAGCTAGTGATACAACTAGAGCTGATCAGCTTATCACAATATTGGGAAAACTCACTCAGGTTATGAATAATAACCTTACCCATATGGAGTACCTTGATCCGTGAAAAATCAATGTTAGATAGCTTCATGAGGAAATAACAACAAACATTCAACGGGGTTACAAATCCACTAGTATTTGAGCAATGGATAAATTCATTAGAGAAAATATTCCACGCCTTGGGGATTAATGAAAGGGAAAATGTTGTCATGGTAGTTTACCGCCTCACTAGAGATGCTGATCAATGGTGGTCATTGATTCAAAATACAAAGGAAGATGACGAAGTATCAAATATAGAATGGAGGGAGTTTAAAGTAATTTTCTTAGAAAAATACATTCCTCATGACCATCAAGCAGATATGGAAAGACACTTTTTGAGTCTAAGGAAAAAAGAGGATGAGACTGTCGCAAAGTATGAAGCTAACATTACAAGGATAATGCGGCATGCTACAGATTATATACGTAACCTAATAAGTAAGATATATCATTTATTTTATTGGTTAAAATCTATTATCCGTCGAGAATTAGTCTCACAATCCTTCTCATCGTACGAAGATATTGTCTCATGTTCTATCAAGACAGAGAATAATTCTCTAAGTCATATGACTTTAAAGAAAAGTAATAGAAGAAGAGATTTGATAAACACTCTAGAAATGAAAATAAGGGGAAGAAGGAAAAATTTGAATATAAATACTATAGTAAATGTGGGAAGAAACACCATGGTACTTTAATGAACAGAGTGGGAGTCTGTTACAAATGTGGTAAAAAATGACACCAATCTCATGATTGTAAGGGGAAGAAAGAGGTTGTCACTATCGAATGCTACGATTGTAGAGAAAGGTGGAATTATGAGAATGAATCTCCTAAGCGTCAGGGGAACTTACCTCAGAAAATACCAAGGGATCAAGGCCAATATTATGCTATTAGTACTACTGAGGTTGAACCTCCAAAAGACATAGTGGTAGGTAATTTAATGGTTTCCTCAAGTTTAGAAAATGCTTTATTTGATTCCAGATCATCACATTATTTCATATCTTCCCAGTTTTCTAAGAAAATTAGATATTTCAAATATGATTTTAAAAGGGAGTTTTCAGTCAAAAATTCAAAGGGATGTATCATTGCAACAAAGTTATGTGAATCAGTCCCCATTAGGCTATATAAATGTTCATTATCTACTAATATCATCATCATACCCATGATTTAATTTTATATAATCCTCAGTATGGATTTTCTTTTGGACCATGATTCCAAAATTTATTGTAAGAAGAAGGAGGTTACTATTTTTGATGATGATGATAAAGAACACCTTATCTTTAGAGAAGAATCATCACCACCTAATTCTTATCTAGATCTACCCCCAATAGCTCAAATAAATTCAATTATTGGGGAGGAATAGAATGAAATAACTATGGGTGAGGAAAATAATGTTCAAATAGAGGATGTACCTATTGTTAAAGAATATGTTGATGTGTTTCCAGACGATTTACCTAGACATCCTCCAGAAAGAGAAATTGAGGTTTCCATTGATTTAATTCACTAATCAAGGCCCATATCAAAGAACCCTTATATAATGGCCACTATGGAATTACACTACTGGAAAGGGAGGTTTTCCCAACGCTTGTACAGTTCTTTTACGAACGATTTAAGGAAACCGTTGGTAAAAGCTGGTTAAATCATATTTTCCCAATGGTTTTTGAAAACTGTTGGGAAAGGTATACTCTATACCAATGGTTTTCTTAAAACGTTGGTATAGAGAGGTTTAAATCATCCTTTACCAATGGTTTTTACAAACCATTGGTAAAATATTACTTCCCGAGTGATTTTTACAAACTATTGGTAAATTTTTTGCCCAAATTCATAGAAGCTTGGGATCCCCCATTCTCCACGACTGCATCCCTAAATAGAAAAGAGAATTGGAATTTTCCTTCACCTATTGCCGAAATCCTTCCATCTTTAAGATTTATTTGTTCTTAACATGTATTATATAAGTGATACTGCATCTAATATTTTAATTTAATGTTTTCATTTTGGTGAAGTGGAGAAGCGGGATTCTATTTACCCTACTGCAGAAATCCTTCGTTCCGATCAATTTTCAAAATTTATTAGTTCTAAAATTCTAATTTATAAGTGATAATTTCATTTTAATGTTCTGCATCTAATGTTTTGGTTTTCTGTTTTGATTTGGGTGTGTATGGATTTTGTTTTCTATTTGATTTGGGTGTGTGTGTTGGGCTTTGATAGTGAATCAAATTTAATTCAAAATGAATTATGTGTTAATATCATCCATAAATTTTCAGTTCTTAGAAGGCTTGGTATTGTTGGGAATTTTGTGTTAATATTATTCATATTCCACATGATTGACATCATGGTAAGAATGTGTGATGATGTTGTTATGATCCGAGAGAAAACTCATACACTCTAGGTTTTTTATAGCGCCATGATTAGTAATGATTGATAATTCTCTTCCTAAGATGACTGTACTAATATAACATTAGGGTCAATTAAATATGGTTCTCACTGTAGGTTGTATATTATGTCTCCTCCTTGGAAAATAATCACTTTTATGATGGTGGGCTGCTTTTAACTAGCCATTCTAGCATGTGTATATGTCCACAACAATGTTAGATAAGTGAAAAGTTTAATTGAGTAATCTTATTATCATTGACATACTTTATTAATCTCAAATTTAAAAATAAATGTTTTGTCTATAATTTATGAAATTAAACCTTTTTACAAGACATGAACAAGCTATTAGTGTATAATCCTAAACATAATCCACCCATGGGGTGCTCTTAACTTGGGTAACTAATTGGGTAATGAAAGGTATGACCATAGAGGTGTCAATAATGATTTATTGAACATGAGTGAATGATATGGGATGCCTATAACACATAATGGGACCTGAGGCATGTGCCTCTATTTGGGATGCCTATAAAGGGGACTTGAAGTATTCTTTTACTAATGGTTGCGTACAGCAATTGGTAAACTCTTCCCTTTACCAATGGTTTGATTTAATGATGAGGCAATGCACCTTTATTTATGATTGTGGATTTCAAGTTATTGACATGAGTCAAAATCTTTCCACTGATGAACCAGATGATTGGGTTGTAGCTCATGAAGCTAGGTCAAATTTTAGAATTTATTGAGCCTCTTGTATAGTACTACTTACTACTAGTTGTAACTATGTTTTTCTTATTGATACATAACATACATTACCATCATTTAGTTTATGATTATGTTATTAGTTGGTAATACTAATTTGGTTATTTTCATTCATTTCCAATATTTTCCCATTGTTATCTATCTTCCAATTTTTAACTGATAATAAAAAAATTGTGAAACCTAGGTAATGAGGGAATAGTCTCCCCCAAACAAAGAAAAGGCTCTCACTATTAGTCAATAAAATTTGGAATTTTGGAAGTTGTGCTTGAGGCTATGTAGCCATCTAGGTTCGGGTCACGAATGAGTGACATCTTGGTTTGGGACATCACAATTCCTAGATAACCTTTTTATAGGTGTTTCTAATCAAATCCATAACTATTACTATTGAAGTTACCTCTCCAAAATCAATTGGGGCATGATTCAATGAATACACCTACACCATTCAGAGTGTGTATCCTAGTACTTACCTTCAAAACACCATAAATCTTCTGTTTGTTTATGTTTTTTTTATCAGAATGGGTTTTCTATATTTTGTTTTTTGGGTTACACATTAGTTATCTATTTCTAATTACTTCCATATTTGTTTTCATTACAGAAAATGACACCCATTGAAGAGATGCGGGAGAAAAATATGACAAAAAAATAATATTCGCATGACACATATGGGCGTTCCTCCACTCATACCTGTTGTGAGTATTTTATTTCAAATATATATTTCAATAACTTGTAATATCATGTGTTTAATTTTGTGTTAAACTTATTTTCAGGATCCACCCCCTAAATGAGAGATATTCGACAAGGAGCTTGATATTGCTCCTAGTATAGAGGCTGGTGGTAGGAGGGGGGGGGGTGTTAGAGTTAGATGATCATCAGGTGGTCTGGGAACAGAGGTCGGTGGTACGAGGGCTCGTGGTGTGAGAGTTAGACGATCCACTGGTCATACCCAATTGGAATATACCCATACCATAGACGTATCTTCTATGCACCATTTTGATTTTAGTGGGTCTTTAGGGACACATGTGATATTTAGGCCTCCGATGTTTACACTACAAGTTGGACAGATGTCTGTGCCATCATCTTTTTCTTCTGGTTCATTATCTTCGAGCTATTATATTCCACCATCTTTGACTCTTGCTCCAACACAGTATGTGGCTGAGGAGTGTACACTGAGGGACACACCACCTGTACATGATATTCCTTCAGCTTATGCACATCCAGTGATACCCATTGATCCGACTACCACATGTATATTTTTATAACTCTAACAAAATTTTATACCAAAATTTATTTTTATTATAACTTTTTATGATATTTTTTTCTTTAATAATAGACTCATCTACTGATATGAGGTAGAGGAGGGGGTGTACTCGCTTGACTACGGTATGGAACCACCAGACACAGTTGATGGTTGAATACAATGATGATGGACAAATGATGGATAAATCTGGGCCAGAATGTCAGGGTTTTTTTGGAAACTCTAGCCAAATACTCCAACATCATTCTGGTCAACCCTCTCTCTTGGAGAAATCTGCCACACGAAGTCAAGGATAATGCGTGGTCACAAATATGGGTAAAAAATCAATTGGTTTTAATGTATTAATTTTTTTGTATTTATATGAATTAATCTATTTGGTGTCCACTTCGGTTGAACTTCCCTCATGGAGAAGTTGCATAAACATCAAATTTAAAGGAGCTAGGAGAGCTTTGGAGAGGTTATAAGAATGAGCTGTATGTTGGCTGGTGTGATAGAGTGGGCACAGAGTTTGAGAGAGTACCTATCGTTGATGACTGTCTAATAGAACAATATCGCCAAATGATTACCTATTGGGTGACTGCCAAATTTAAGGTATTAATCCCATTTGAGGTATTTAAATGACAGTTTTCATATTTTTCATTAACATTATCTTATTTATTATTAAAAATTATTTACGAATATTCTGGAAAGAAAATATTGATTCAAAAAAATACCTCCACACTTTAGGGCGCACTACTATGTCAGATCATGAGAGGCAGCTGGTAGGATATAGTTGTTTATAATTTTTCTTTAGGACTTGGAATTTTTATTGTTTCCTACTTAAATTATGTGATTTATTGAATATTGAATATATTATTATACTTGCACTTTATATTGTTTCAATGTCATTACAGAAGAACAAATTGAATATTGAAGGACGTCTCCCTCGAGCAAAATTATTTTTCTCGAGTAGAAGGAAAAAATATGGAACTGCGGTTAATGAACCGACACAAGAAAATATTGTAAGTTTTAGTTTGTTTATTTCACAATTTGATATATATTTTGAAATTTAATAATCCATTAATATTTTTAACAGGTTGCTTTAGAGACCCTTGATTCCCAGGAGCCTGACAATTTAGGGCCACATAATCATTTATATCAGGTTTTGGGAGATGAGCACTCTGGTCAAGTATGATGCCGACATGGAAAGAATATAGTATCGATGAGGTATTGGTCTTCTCCATGAATCCATTCTAGTACGACCTAGTTGGAACATGTCAAGGAGCATGCAAGACAGTCCGATAAAAGGGTCACAGAGTTGAAAGAACAGGTTCAAACAAGGGAGAAAGAATTTATGAAACTGATCAAACATTTATCTTCATCACTTCCCCCAAAGGCTAGTGTGGCTTGTTAGACATATATGTCTTAGAGGGGTGCATTATGCAATGAACCAGGCATCAGTTATAGTGGGGGTTGAGATGATGACGTTCTTGGTGATGATGCAGATGCTGAAGTGGACGAGGGAGAGGATGAGGATGAGGACGAGGGCGAGGATGGGGCTGAGGGCGATGATGGGGCTGAGGATGAGAATGGGGTCAATAATGAGGATGATGAGGAGGACAGAGATGGCAGTGAGGATGAGGCTGATGATGACAGTGGTGATGGTGATGGTGATCAGGGGTAGATTGATCCATTGCATTTTTGAATTCTGTATAACTCTTTATTTTTGAACGTGGTTTTTCAGTCTGGTATTGATATTTTTTAATTTATCATAACTCTTTATTTTTGACCAAATAAGGAAGACTAATGATGTGATAATGATTTATGGGGCTTCTGGGGGTTGTTCGGAGCCCGGAACCCCAGTCAGCATAAAAAAAGACTATGCCTCACTGTTAGTAAAAAATCTAAGTCCATCACACAAGGTATCTTCCAACCATATAGGGATATATATTAGAAGAAATGTGCATGATTTTCCCTAACCATGCACCAGGGGATTCACATCATGCAGAATGTCTATAGTTTTAGTATAAGATATTATCACTGTTGTTGCACGATTTGCCTAACTGGCATATGGAAAACCAACCAAATACTTTCAGATTGTGTTGATACATTAGTAAAACTATCCATGAGTCCTATGTGACGTGTAAGAGTCAACCCCTCCTCAATCCGAGGCACAATGTGACTGGTATCACTCAAAGTGTCTCTCTTTTGTTTAAAATGGACACCCTTTTAAGTAAAAACAACTAGCATATGGAAAAATGAACAAATGTATTTGGATTGTGTTGATACTTTAGGAAAATGATCCATGGGTCATTTTTGATGTATACGGCTCAACCCCACCTCAATCTGATCGATGGTGTGGCTGGTACCACTCAAATTGTCTCACTTTTATTTGAAATGGATAACATTTTAAGTGAAAACTAAAACTGGCATACAGAAAATGGACCAAACGTATTCATATTCTGTTGATAATTTAGCACAATGATCCATGGGACATTTGTGATGTGTCGGAGTCAACCCCACATCAATATGAGGCATGGTGTGACTGGTACCACTCAAAGTGTCTCACTTTTGTTTGGAGTGAACCAGATTTTAAGTGAAAACAACAACTGACATACGGAAAACCGATCAAACACATTCGGATTGTGTTGATACTTTAGTAAAATGATACATTGGTCATTTGTGATGGGTACGAGTCAACTATGCCTCAATCAGAGGTGTCTTGTGACCGCGATGGCCGAAAACGCACTCCTTGTGTCGTAAATGGCCAAAACATGAATTTAACAGTCAAATTCATACCAGATGACATCAGAATGACTTGAAATCTCACTAAAACACCCTAATTATTATTCAAGAGGTGTAAGAGGAGACGAAATGTCATTCGGACACACAGCTTGCATGGAACGATAGAATATGTTTTTTTAGGTGTTTGGCGTGCTTAAAAAGCGTGCATGGGGTGGTCAAAACCGGCCAAATGACCTCGGAATGCCATGAAATCTGACGAAAATAAATTATGGGTAAATTTTGAAATGGTTGGCTAGACGGAACATCAATCAGAGGTGTTGTGTGACCGTGCTGGCTGAAAATGCACTCCGCGTGTCATAAATGGCCAAAACATGCTTTTAACGATCAAATGCATGCCGAACGACATCACAACGACTTAAAATCACAAGAAAAAACCCTAATTATTATTTTTGAGGTGTAAGAGGAGACGACAAGTCATTCAGATGTGCAGTTTGCGGGGCACGACCAAATATGGGTTTTGTAGATGTTTAGCGCACTTGAAAAGCATGCGTGGGGTGGTCAAAACCAGCTGAACGACCTTGGAATGCCATGAAATCGGATGAAAGCAAAGGGTGGGTGAATTGGGAAATGGTCGGCTAGATGACACCTCAATCGTAGGTGTTGTGTGACAGCGCTGCCCGAAAACACACTCCTCATGTTGTAAATGGCCAAAACATGCATTTTACGGTCAAATGCTTGCCGAACAACATCAGAATGACTTGAAATCACACGAAAACACACTAATTATTATTTGTGAGTTGTACGAGGAGACGAAACATCATTCGGACATGTAGTTTGCACAAAAAGAAGGAATATGTGTTTTTAGGTGTTTGGCGTGCTTGAAAAGCATGCAAGGGTGGTCAAAATCGACCAGAAAAACCTCAGAATCGCATGAAATCGGACGACAACAAAGGATGGGTGAATTTTGAAATTTTAGGCTAGGTGACATGTCAATCGAAGGTGTCTTGGGACCGCGCTTTCTGAAAACGCACTCTACATGTTGTAAATGGCCAAAACATGCGTTTAACGGTCAAATGCATGCCGAACGACATCATAATGACTTGAAATCATATGAAAACAACCAAATTATTATTCTTGAGGTGTAAGAGGAGACAGAATGTCATTAAGATGAATGGTTTGCACGGCACAACTGAATATGTGTTTTTTAGGTTATTGGCGCGCTTGAAAAGCATGCGTGGGGTGGTCAAAACCAGCCAAACAACCTCAGAATTCCATGAAATCGGACAACAACAAAGGGTGGGTGAATTTTCAAATGGTCGGCTAGATGACACATCAATTGGAGGTGTCGTGTGAGTGCGCTGGAACTCTGTGTGTAGTAAGTGGAAAAACCTTGTGTTCAACGAGCAAATGCATGCGGAACGAGATCAGAATGAATTGAAATCACACAAAAAACCCTAATTATTATTTGTGAGGTGTACGAGGAGAATAGACATCATTCGGAGACACGGTTTGCGCGGAACAACTGAATATGTGATTTTTATGTGTTTGGTGCGCTTGAAAATCATGCGTGGGGTCGTCAAAAGCGGCTGAACGACCACAAAATATCATGAAATCGGACAAAAACAAATGGTGGGTGAATTGTGAAATGGTCGGCCAGGAGGCACGTCAATCAGAGGTGTTGTGTGACCGCGCTGGCCGAAAACACACTCCGCATGTCGTAAATGGACAAAACACGCGTTTAACGGTCAAATGAATGCCGAACGACATCGAAATGACTTTAAATCACACGAAAACACCCTAATTATTATTCTTGAGGTGTATACGGAGAAAACGCATCATTCAAACGCGTAGTTTGCGCGGAACAACTAAATATGTGTTTTTTTGGTGTTTGGCGCGCTTGAAATGCATGCGTGGGGTTTTGAAAACCATCCGAACGACATTGGAATGCCCTAAAATCAGACGACAACAAATAGGGGGTGAATTGTGAAATGATCGGCTAGACGACACATCAATCAGAGGTGTCATGTGACCGCAGTGGCCAAAAATGCACTCTCCGTGTCGTAAAAGGCCAAAACATGTGTTTTACGGTCAATTGCATACTGAAATACATCAGAATGGCTTGAAATCACACGAAAACTCACTGATTATCATTTGGAGGTTTACGAGAAGAAAATACATCATTCGGGCGCACCGTTTTCACGGAACGACTGAATATGTGTTTTTAGGTGTTTGGCGCATTTGAAAGGCATGCATGGGGTTGTCAAAACCAGAAGAATGACCCCATAATTCCATGAAATCGAATTACAACAAAGGGTGGGTGAATTGTGAAATGGTCAGCCAGATGGCACATCAATCGGAGGTGTCGTGTGACCGCATTGGTCAAAAACGCACTCCACATGTCGTAAATGGCCAAAACATGCATTTAACGGTCAAATGCATGCCAAACGGCATCAGAATGACTTGAAATCACACAGAAACAACCTAATTATTATTAGTGAGGTGTATGAGGAGACGACACGTCATTCAGATGTGTGATGTCATGGCACGACTGAATATGTGTTTTTTAGGTGTTTGGCGCGCTTGAAAAGCGTGCGTGGGGTGGTCGAAACCGGCCGAATGACCTCGGAATGCCATGAAATCAGATGACAAAAAATGATGGTTGAATTTTGAAATAGTCGACCAGACGACATGTCAATCGGAGGTGTCGTGTGACCGCGGTGGCCAAGAACGCACTCGACGTGTCGTAAATGGACAAAACTTGTGTTTTATGGTCAAATGCATACTGAACGACATCAGAATGACTTGAAATCACATGAAAACACCCTAATTATTAATCGTGAGGCGTACAAGGAGACAACACATCATTCGGATGCGCGGTTTTCACGATGCGGTAGAATATGTGTTTTTAGGTGTTTGGTGTGCTTGAAAAGTGTGTGTGGGGTGGTCAAAACCGGCCGAACGACCTCAGAATTCAATTAAATCGAACAAATAAAAATGGTGGGTGAATTGTGAAATGGTCGGCCGGAAGACATGTCAATTGGAGGTGTCGTGTGACCGCGCTGGCCCAAAACGCACTCTGCATGTCGTAAATGGCCAAAACATGCGTTTAACAGTCAAATGCATGCCGAACGACATCATAATGACTTGAAATCGCATAAAACACCCTAATTATTATTCTTGATGTGTATGAGGAGATATCACATCATTCGGATGCGCAGTTTGCATATCATGGCTGAATATGTGTTTTTAGGTGTTTAGCGTGCTTGAAAAGCGTGCGTGGGGTGGTCAAAACTGGATGAAGGACATCATAATTCCATGAAATCAGATGAAAACAAAGGGTGGGTAAATTTTGAAATGTTCGGCTAGACGGAACATTAATCGGATGTGTCCTGTGACAGCGGTGGCCGAAAAAGCACTCTACATGTCGTAAATGGACAAAACATGTGTTTTATGGTCAAATGCATACCGAACGACATCAGAATGACTTCAAATCACAAAAAAACCCTAATTATTATTCTTGAGGTGTACAAGGTGACGAAACGTCATTTGGATGTGTGGTTTGCGCGACACAGCTGAATATGTTTTTTAGGTGTTTGATGCGCTTGAAAAGCGTTCGTGGTGTGGTCAAAACTGGCCGAACAACCTCAGAATTCCATGAAATCGGACGAAAACAAAGGGTAGGTGAATTTTGAAATGGTTGGCTAGAAGGCATGTCAATTGGATGTGTCCTATGACCGTGATGGCTGAAAACGCACTCCACATTTCGTAAATGGACAAAACACACGTTTAATGGTCAAATGCATGCCGAACGATATCAGAATGACTTGAAATCAAATAAAAACACCATAATTATTATTCATGAGGGGTACGAGGAGATGGTACATCATTCAGATGCATGGTTTTCATGGCACAACTGAATATGTGTTTTTTAGGTGTTTGGTGCGCTTGAAAAGCATGCGTAGGGTGGTCAAAACTGGCTGAACATCCTAAAAATGCCATGAAATCGGGAAACAACAAAGGGTGGGTGAATTGTGAAATGGTCGGCCTGACAACACGTCAATCAGAGGGTTTGTGTGACCACGGTGGCCAAAAACGCACTCCGGACAGCCCCCCTTACCCCCGGATAGCCCCCCGCACCACCCAAATAGCCCCCCACCCCTAACATCCCCCACCCAATGATCCGTGTATCATTTATGACGGTTACGAGTCAACCCCACCTCAATCCGAGGAATGGTGTGACTAGTATCACTCAAAGTGTCTCACTTTAGTTTGAAACAGACTACATTTTAAGTGAAAACAACAACTGACATACGAAAAAACTTAACAAGGCTACATATAGATTCTTGAAATTAAGGGATAACAAATTAAATATGGTCTATTGGACATACGTTATTAGAGGAAAATATTCACATTTCATAGATTTAAACACAATGGGTTATAGTATATATCTAAAAATATGAATTATACTAGGAATGAGTCTCGACATCCCATCATGAACATGCACCAAGACTCATGTTCTATTTCTCAATCACAGGTCTTTCATTCTATACAATAACATAAAAAAATAAATACCATATAGTGATTTCATATGAAACCTATTAACACTCAAGCATACCATATAAAAAATTGTTCAACAAGGCTACACATAGATTCTTGAAAAATAAGTTTCAAAGTTTCATAAAAATACCCCAATGGTGAGGAACACATATGGTGGCACCATATCCCCATGGATCACCTCAATCCCATCCTCAAACAGTGGGTTCTAGAACCAAACCAAATTCCCTTTGGGAACCCAATATCAAATACTTAATTGAATATTTATACCCACTAACCAGGATGGGGATTCATCTCACATCACACCCAGGAGAGAAAATTACAATTAGCCACATACCCCTAATTCTAATTGAAAAGTCTATGAAAAACATGTAGGCTATTCCGGTAACCCATATCATATGTCGATATTGGCTAATGTTTCCCCCTAACACATCGGGAACCATTTATACATGGATAGATAATCATTAGAGGAATATAAAAATCCCGTGTGCTTCCTATAACTCATCCTAGGTCTAAGAACATGACCACTACCATTTTCTATCTTATTGGTATCATGATACTTTCCACTCTACCCAAGTTTTTCTGTTGGTTTTAAGATACTCAACCCAAGACCACGACTAAACATCCTATGTTCTTCCTATAACATGTATGTTTTTTCTCTTGTGTGTATTGGTGTTGTGGTTTGAGTGAGGAATGAATTCAAAATTTTGAATACCCTTATGTGTGTTGGTGTTGTGGTTTGAGTGAGGAATGAATTCAAAATTTGGAATACTCTTATGGGTGTTATTTCATTTCCTATAACATGTAGTATTTTTATCTTATGGGTGTTATTGAATTTGAACTTCTAAATTTCTAAATTTCTAAATTCTGTAATGAATTCTAAATTTTGAATAATTTGGATAGGGATTTTGTATTGGTGTTTTTGCAGGTCTGGAGAGTGGTTGCTGTCTTGTTGCAGGTATGGAGTGGGGAGAGGAGGATGCTGCTGTGGAGCTGAGCAATTTTAAAACAACGGTTTCAAAACCGTTGGTATAGATACTATAATATAACTATACCAACGGTTATAACAAAACTGTTGGTATAGCCTTAAGGATTTCCATATTCCCTCTATACCAATGGTTTCTAACTGTTGGTATAAGTGTAACACACATATACCAATGATTTACACACCGTTGGTATATGTTATACTTTAACACACATATACCAATGGTTTGTAGAAAACCATTGGTATACCTTCTATTTTAACACCTATACCAATGGTTTTCATAGAACCTTTGGTATATGACTATTATCACACCTTACTTTCCCATGGTTGAGGTAACCGTTGGTATACTATATACCAAAAGTTTCTAGGCCTTTACCAACTGTTTACAACCATTGGTAAAGTGTAAAATTCTAGTATTGTTAGTTGAAATAATGAAACAACTAGAGGAATTGATTAATAAAGGATTTATTCTCCCTAGTGTTTCTCCATGGGGAGCCCCTGTCCTTTTTGTTAAGGAGAAAGATGGATCTATGAGGTTTTCCACTGGCTACAAAGATATCAATGCTATAAAAATAATGAACAAGTATCCCCAACCACGCATTGATGATTTATTTGACCGAAATCATGAAGATCAATACTTTTCAAAGATTAACCTTCAATCTAGATATCATCAGTTGTGTGTAAAGAAGGAAGACATTATGAAAACAACATTTCGAACTAGGTACGGGCATTACGAGTTTATAGTAATGCCTTTTGGATTGACTAATACACCCAATATCTTCATGTATCTAATGAATAGAGTTTTCAAGGTATATCTTGATGAGTTTTTAGTGGTATTTATTGATGATATCTTGGTATAATCCAAAATCTACAAATATCATGAAAATAACTTGCGCATTATCCTGAAGACTCATAAAAGACATGAATTATATGGGATGTTTAGAAAGTGTGAATTCTGGCTTCATGAGATTTCTTTTCTTGGCCATATCATCTCTAAGGATGGACTCTCCATTGATCCTTATAAGACAAGAGCAATCTAAGAATGTCCAACACTGACATGTATAACTGAGGTATGAAGTTTTATTTGTTTAGCAGGTTATTATCGGCATTTCGTCAAGAATTTTTCCTTATTGGCTAACCCATTAACCAAGCTCACACGTAAAGGGGTGAAATTTGTTTGGACGAAAGAATGTGAAGAAAGTTTTGAATAACTGAAGATAATAATATTCAATGATCATATGTTGACTCTACCATTGGGGAATGATGGGTTTGTTATTTATAATGACGCTACAAATAAAGGACTTGATTGTGTCATTATGTAGAATGATAGGGTTATTGCCTATGCATCACGACAACTAAAAATTCACGAGCAAAACTATCCAACTCAGGTTCTTGAGTTAGCAGCTATAATCTTTTCTTTGACGATTTGGAGACATTATCTCTATGGTGAAAATGTGAGATTTATACTGATCACAAGAGTTTGAAGTATTTTTTCTCACAAAAAGAACTCAACATGAGGCAAAGGAGATGGATTGATCTACTCAAGGATTATTATTGCATGATACACTACCACCCGGGGAAAGAAAAATAAGGTGGTAGCTGCTTTGATCAGAAAATATCATGGAGTTTTGAACAAGATGAGAGTTGAAAGGTATCTTATTTTTATGGATCTAGTGAATATGGATATGGGAATGACCATGGAAAGTGAAACATTAATTCTTTTTCAAATGGTTTCAAAAACATATTTACTAGAAAGGATAGAAATTTCTCAGGTTGATGATGAAGAGTTTCAAAATAAGTATAAATCTATGAATGATGGGATATTGAGTGACTTCGTATATGAAGATGGAATTTTGAAATTTACGAAGAGACATTGTGTTCTTGATATACCTGATCAAAAAAGAGTATTGTTGGATGATGCTCGTAGTTCCAATTTTTCTATACACCCTGGGAGCACCAAAATGTATTGATATTTGAAGGAACATTTTTGGTACAATAACATGAACAGGGAGATTGCTGATTTTGTTTCAAGATGTATGGTTTTTCAACAAGTGAATGCTGGAAGGAAATAGCCCAGATGAGTCTTTCAACCTCTTCCTATACCTGAGTGGTAATGGGATAATATTATGATGGGCTTTGGAATGGGACTACCAAAGGCTCCTAGAAGGAATGATGCAATATGGGTCATTGTTGATCGTCTTTCCAAGTCAGCAAATTTTCTAGCTATAAGAGAAGAATTTCCACTTGAATGTATAGGAAGACTATATATTAATGAAGTTTTGAGACTTCATGGATTACCCATATCGATTGTTTCTCATCGTGATCCACATTTTACATCACGATTCTAGAAAAGTATTCTAAAAGCTCTGGATACTGAACTTTGTTTGAGCACTGCCTACCACCCCTAAACTGATGGACCATCCGAATAGACTATTCAAACCTTATAAGACATGTTGAGATCAGGCTCACTTGACTTTCAAGGAATATGGGATCAATATTTATCTTTGGTAGAATTTTACTATTATTATAACTTATATTCATGTATTCACATGGCACCATATGAAGAGTTTTATGAAAAGAGATGTTTCACACCAACCTGATGGGATGATGATGGTGAAAGAAAACTTGTAAGCCCAGAACATGTGGAGTAAACAATGAAAAAGGTGAAGGTAATCCAAAACCACATCAAAGCATCTCAAAGTAGGAATAAGATCTATGCCAATAACCGAAGGAAGAATTTGGAATTTTAGGTAGAAGATCATGTTTTCTTGAAGGTATCTCCAAGGAAGGGTGTTATACGTTTCGATAAGAAGGGAAAATCATGTCCCAGGTACATTGGAACTTTTGAAATTGTAGAAATAATTGGGGATATATCTTACCATTTGGCAATGTCACCAAGTCTCTCCAAAGTTCATGATGTGTTCCACGTATCACTGTTGAGAAAATACATGCCTGACCCAATGCACGTACTCACCTATGAGGAATTAGAACTGGAACTCGATCTGTCTTATTACGAAGAGCCTATCAAGATTCTGGATATAAGAGAACAAGTGCTGAGAAACCGGACGACTCGTCTGGTAAAAGTTCTATGGAGAAACCATAAGATGGAAGATGCAACGTGGTAACCCGAGGAAGATATGATGAAGAACCACCCAAGTCTTTTTACGCAGTAATAATCTAGAAATTTCAAGGAAGAAATTATATAAAGGAGGTAATAATGTAATATTCCATGCTTCCGCGGTACTCTTCTCCTTGAATAATACAATAGCATGTGTTGTACGCAACTTCGAGTTCTAACACACCAAAACCAATCAAACTAGCCAAAAATAGTAATACCCACTTTTTAAAATTTTATAATTTTTATCATTCTAAATGGACTTTATTTTTGGATTTGGAAAATCTAAATTAGCTTAGGTTGATTTTTTGGTATTTTTCTGAAAACAATCAATTTTTGATGAATAGTAAAAAACACTAAGTTATAGTTTAAAACCAAATTTTTATTTAAATAACAATTTATTTTATTTAAATTTATTTTAGGTCAAAATAGATACATAATACCTATATATGTTCAATGTAATTCATTGGAGTTAGTTTATAATAATTTTAGATATATAAAATGTTTATTGAATATTTTATCGTCTTTTACCCACCTCCATGGAGAATTTGCAAATTTACATAAAACATAATTTTACCGCTTTTGTGAGTTGAATTTAAAAAATATAAAGGACATGGTTGATATCAGTAAGTAAAATGTGGTTCAATAAGATGAAAATAATTTTTGGTGAATAGTAACATTTTACTTTTATTTACCATAGTTAAAAGTAAATAGGGTAATTAAGGGTAAAAATGATATTATTATTAACCTAAAACAAGTTATAACACTATTTGATAAGTGTAATTAGACCAAAAATAACCTTAGTAATTAAATATTATCCTTTAGGTCCACATGGATTAGATTAGGACATTTATTATTATTTAATTCAAAGAAGAGTTAAAAGTGTTAAATTCAATGTTTAATAAATAATACATTTTTAATATAGGGTTACTCATAAGATAAATTCGTCAATAAATATACATTATAAATAGAAAAATATTTCCTAAATAATGGTATTTTATTTATATTTTTTAGAAATTATATAATTAAATTTATTTATGACACAATGATGATGCAATAATTACCGTATTAATGAAATATTAAGATAATTGATATTATAAATATCCAAATAAATGTAATTTGAGACTTTTTATGAATTAAAATAATTTTATAGGTTAATATGACATATTAGGGTTGGTTTTATTAATTTTTTTCGAAGTAATAACGTTGTTATGAATTTAGAAAAAACAAAACACCAAATAGTTTCAAAATTGACATAAAAGAGTTTTTGAAACAAATATTATATTATTAATTGATATTATGTTCCTAAAAATCTAATCCTCATCCAAAAAACTTATATAATGATAGGTGTATCATTAATTAACCACTTTGGGTTCTCTTGGAAGTATATAGTAGGTTTAATAACCATATAATATAAAAATACAAAGAGACATGGAAAATGTCAAACTATTTAAGTAAGAGTTAAATCTAAAAGATAAGGATAATATAGTGACACAAACATGTATAAAACCATTTGGTTGAGTGTTTTTCGACCCATCCCCACCTTACCCTTTAAATAATTCATTTTGGATCCATTATAACCAAAAAGTATCTTATATAAAAGAATATTTCTAGCTTTTCCTATGGTTCCCCTAACCCCTCTTATAAAAGTGAACTCCCACTTCTATCTAATTAACACCTTCAAAGCCATTTGGCTCAGACAAAACCTACCCAAATACCCTCTCTAATGTCCTCCATTTATCTTATAGGCCTTCCTTTAGTCAGAAAGATAGCCTAAGGAGCCCTTTTTATAAAATAAAAAGGAAGAACCAGAAGAAGAGGTAAATATTTCATCACCTCTTTCAAGTTACTTTCTTCTTCCACTTCCTCTTACTTTGTTGTTTCCATTATAAAAAAATAACTAAAGTATCTTCTATATACTATTATGTTATTAGAAATATGGTACAACCATATTCATTATTCCATCCATCATTTGAATGACATGTCACCATACGTGCGTACGTACGGATTACCGTTTCCACGTCATGGTGTAATTGTTATTCAATACATTATTATTTGGATGGGTATAATAATGATGTGTAATTGAGGTAAATAATATATATAACATGATAATTATTCTTTATATATGATATACCATCCAATTATATATTATTTTAATATTAAAATAATGATATTTTCGCTCATGCGTACGTACGGATTACCGTCTCCACGAACGCGATGAGATTCATTTCCCTTCGTATCCATTCATGAATAATTTTCATTAGATGATTAAAAATAATATTTAAAGACATAATATCATTCTGAATACGAATAATATACATCCTATACATAACAAGCATTACTTACATAATAAAGCATATAAAGGAAAATGAATCAGTTAACACCCGAAAGGACGATAATACCACAATATTATTAACAAAGAAATATTAAAAGATCATATATGATATCATATTAATGTATATGATTATTATATAATTTAATAACAATTATTTCACCATTATACAGGAGTTTAACCTACCCTCGACCAAAGAAATGTACAAGGTAAGGGTTAATTTAACTATCTCTTCATTATCCGACGTTGTTTATACGTAATTATCTACTGGGACCTCTTTATCATCAACATCCATGATTCTTATAAATGTATTTAAAAACATTTTTACTATTTCCTAGAAAATGGGTTAACATAATTTATACCCTTATTTGAAATTTTATGTCTTGAAAGGAATCTTTCCGTCATTTTCCAAACAAGGTACTTTTTGACCTTTTTGAAAAATTGAAGGTAAGAATGTTGTTTTAACTTATATGGTGGGTGCAGCTATTTTCCGCCATTATAACATCGTCAAAGCTTCCCTTATAAACTTATAGGAATATTTTAAAAATAAATTTTTTCCTTAAATGATTTCAATATAGAAAGCGATATTTCTCTAAAAAAGGTTTTGATTTCATCTATGTCAACGTCCCTTGATGGATTTTAAGCTTATTTAAAGTTGATTTATTATGATACAAAACATCCATATTTTATTTAAGGTTTTGTGATATTTTTGAATGTGGATGTGTTATTTTTACACAATTCATGGTTTATGGATAAATTATTGACATTTTGTATGCTATTTTTGATACGAATGTTTATGTTACATTTAAACCTTTTCATATGAGGAATGCATTGGACCTAGTAAGTGATGGGTGGATCCCGCTATAGCTCCTCGATGCAGAGATAGGTTTCATGAGACAAACTAGTGTCTTGGAACAATGACTTTACAAAATCTTATTTGTAGTCTTTTCACAATGCCTTGACTATGTGGTTATGAAAGTCTGGAATAATGCATTCCATCATTATGAATGTGGCTATTGATATTGAATGTGATTATTTGACTAGTTGAATATCCATGGGAGTAAGTAAATAGCATTATTTTGATTTATATTTTCCATATTATGATGAAGTTTATATCTAAAAGGAATTTTTTTTAATTTTATACATTACCTTAAATGTTTAATCTTATTTATGAAAGTTTCCGCTATATTGATATCCTTACTGATCATTTGAGATCATCCCTTTCTATGTTTTATTTTTACCAGGATTCGAAGAAGTATATTATGACTAGCATGTAGGGATAGTCTATGGGATCTCAATTTTGTCCATGGAAAAAATGTAGTTATAATTTTCAATTTTATGATGTAATGTAAACCTGATGAATGTATCTAGTACTTCCAAGGCTACTAAACTAATCGCTCTTTCGAGAATTGATCTTTTTTGATCATTCCAATGATACATAATAATGTACTGACTCTAGGCTTTTGGGGTTGGGGCATTAGAATATTATTTACCCTTATTTCTTTCAATCTATTGGGAAAATAGAAATAATTTTCATGTGTATGTACGAACTACCACCTCCTGGAGGAATGTATTTCATTTTCTATCTCTAAATCTTATTGATTTATCTTAAAAATATATATAAATAATATATATTATATTCATATCAGGTTTAGTTTTTTTGAGATTATGGAACCATGAAAAAATTAATAGGAACTAAAAATCAAAAATAAAAACATACATGAATAACAAAGCAATTAGTGCCTAAAACTTGACTTAAACATGAAATTTTTAATAAACTGGTAAGAAATGGGAATACAAATATCATATATGGTATGATATAAGAAATTAAATTTTTTATAGACATATAATAAACATAGATTTATTATAAATGAGGTTATAATGTGTATGAAGTATGTCCAAACATATGGTAAGGGATTTTTGTCTCACCTTTTCACTTATGTGAGACACATTCCATATTCTCCAACAATTTGTTTTATATAGTGTATAAACTTCCCATGTATTTTTTTTTTTATTATTACTAAAATTATGGATATTTTCATATCAATTTTAGGATATCTCTTTCATAGGGTTTATAATTCAAAAGTTACAAAAGAGGTAAGGTATTTTTTCTCAATTTTCCTTCTTCGAGACATATGATATGTTATTCTCTTATGTTCTTTTATTAGATGCATATAAAACCCATTTTACATGTAATATTATGCATTTATTTATTTTATTTACATTATTAGTTTCATTTAATTTTATTATTTTATGGGTATTATGATTAAAAGTTATTTAAGTGGTGAGGGTTTTATGTTACAATCTCATAGTTTATTAGGATTATTCATGATTGTACTTCTAATGATGAAAAATTATGATCTATATCTCAATAAACTCATGAATTTTATACTCCTTTTTTTAGTTTTGGATAAAAAATATTTACATTTAATTTTTCTCTCTTTATGTACTCAAGAGTTCAGAATAATTCGCTTAAGAAAAATCATATTTATTTATCTCGTTGGTCGAATACCTATTTTCTCCCAAAACCATGTTTTCAAAAAATGTTTTAAAAAATGTTTTTATAATTATAAAAATTATTTATCAAACAAAATTATAATTTTTTTTTATTTTTATACACTTTTTTTAAGGAATCTTCATATCATTTTTAAATGAAAATAATTTTGATTTTATCAAAAAATGTGAATGAAATCTTTGTTTTAACGTGCACGACATGAATGAAATTTCCCAATGTGTTAAAAATTATTTTATTTGAGGACTAATTTATTATCTTCCAAGGTTATTTTAAAATAAAATAATCTTGAATTTGTTTCATGTTCTAAAAATCTTTTTCCAAAGTAGAAATGATATTTTCCTCAAGAAATGTTTTCTCTGGATGGTTTATGTTTATGATGATAAGATTTTTGAGAAACCTATTTCTCTTCCATGGGTTATATCAAGGAAAAACACTTGTGAAACCCTCTTATTTTCAAGGATTATGTTGTGATGAAATTATTAAATGATTATAAGAACTCTAAATTTTCCGTATATTCTGATATGATGAAATGTTTATGAAACGCATTTCATTTCATGCATTATTATATGATGAATGTTTTATGATATTTTGGCATAAATATGTATGTTTTTTATTATTTTATTGGTGGGAAATACATATCCCTCTAACTTATTGGGTAAATATTTATATATCATGAGATATAAATGAGAGAAATAAGGAGTGAACATGGTCCAGTAAGGAACATTTTCCACTATAACGGTCTTGGGAGTGAACCATGACTAATATAACGACATCAGGAGTGAACCCATTCCACTATGATAGACTTGTTAATAATCCTAGATAACCATGGAAGTTATTTTCTATACTCATGTGTTTGCTACAATACTATGTATTATGAAAATGTTAGGATCTTACAGATTATGTTCATTGAATTCTTTATAATTCAAGTTTTATGAACTACTAATCCTTATTCCATGACTCACTACTACAAAAGATGCCTTTAATGGTGATAAAATAAGCCTTTATCATCTCTAAAAATGCAATGACAACTGGGACATGGTTAAAAGCCCAAAACCATTATCAATGTAAAAAAAGTGATGTGAAAGGACCCCTTTAACAGTGATAGAAAATCACTATTTAAAGGGTCATTTAAAATCCATTTTTTATCATTGATAAAAGAAGAACTGTTACAGGGGGTAAAATTATATTTTTTTAGACGTCCATGAGCCTGACCTCTTTATTAGAACTTTCACAACACATTTAATAGAACCCCAACCTTTATAAAGACTTTTCACCCACCAAACCTTTTATCAGCACTTTTAGAATTTCCAACCTCATCTGTGCCCAATTGGATTCGAACCCTACACCTCTCCTTCAAAGTTAGAACACCTTTTCCAATACACCATGTTGTTTTTTGTCTATTTAATGACATTTCTATTTATTTTTATATATATTTACATATATATTTTTATATTTTTATATTTTTATATCTATTTTTAAATAAAACTATAAAATATATGTGTGTGTGTGATATATATACTCATGTTTATTTAAATATATTATATATTATATTCATTTAAATATACTAGTATATAATATAAATATATATCAATTTATTAATACACATATATGTTTATATATAAACATTATAAATATATTTTTTTAATGTAAAAAATGGTTAGATATTGTTTTAAATACATTTTTATAATTTTTATTTATTTACGTATAATAGAATACACATTTTTAAGTAAATGTTTTGATATATGTATTTATATGATGGATTTAATATAATTAAATATAAGAAAAAATGAATATATTTAATTATAAATTAAATTATGTTGTGAAAATTATATAATTTCAAAACCGTAATATCAATATGAATGAAATCCCTTGTAAAAAATTCAATCTCCACCAAAAAGAGTCAATAAGACCCCATTAAATGTGGCTGAAAATCCATCGAATGTTAAAAAATTGGGTTAACCTACCTAAAAACTCAGTTTTGGAGGCCTTATGGGCCTTTTTTGGCATCAAAAATTGTGTGAGTGATCTACCTCTATCACATTGGGAATATAGTTCATCATAGAATTCAATTTGATATGTGGTAGAGCCCAAAAGGACACCCATAACAAAGGTCGTGGTCATTTAATGTTCGAGTTAGTTTTCTTATTATTTTAGATCTTTTATTAATTTGTTTTTTTTATTCAAATTAATATTAAATGACTATTAATCGGTAATAAAAAAAATATTAATTAAAAATATTAATTAATTTATTTTATAATAAATTTTCACTAAATGTCTTATATATTAACTATAAATGCATATTTACCTTATCCAGAACATACTTTAAAAAGTATATATTATATTTACATCAAAATAAATATATTAATATATAAATATATTATTTATAATGAAATATTTATTTGAAGTATACCCTTATCAACATTACTTAAAAAGAAGTGATAAATTGGGTTCTTTATTAGCACTTCTAGAAAAGCACTGATAAAACCCCCTTTATGAGTTCTTATAAAAAAGAGGTGATAAAGGTCCCCCTTTAACAACACCTTTTTAGCACTGAAAAGGGGGTCTTCAACTATGTTTTTAGCTAGTATTGAAAAATATATAGAACTAGACATACCTAGTTTTGTAGTAGTGACTTGAGATTATTATCTTTGATATGTAGGGTATGGTTTTTAAATTTTATATTATTGTTCATATAAACATATGCTCATGTTATTATTACGTATATCCTTTACTTACCCTTAATAAGAATATGAGATCACCATTTATTATATTTCTTCCCCCATGTTATGAAGAAATGTTTCCGTAGGGTATTCCTCAGAGGAGTACCATGTGAGAAGATCTTTGTGGGATACGTTGATGATATTTCATGAAATAAGAATATTTTGTTTCTAGTCTCTGAAGACACTAAAGTATTACTATTCATAGATGTGTGTTGGTGTAAGTTAATGAATATTATTCTAAAAATATGTAATATCTATATATGATTATCTTGGGTCACTATATTTTTCTTCCAATACATTTAATTTTGAATGATGTCACCTTTTTGTTTATAGGGGAAAATATCTTTAGAACCAAATCCATTTTCATAAAATGATTTCTTTTTTACTTTTCCTAAAAACAAATGTGGCGTTTTAAAAAGAGACTTGTAGATTTGAATTTTAAAATGATGAGTACAAAATGTTTTCAAAAAATCATTTTCATGATTTGGTTTTCATTATCTTTGAATAATCTATATTCAATGGAGTTATGTTTCCTGTTTCACACTATATTATATTTTAAATGGATTATTTTGGATAATAAAATTTTTATTTTCAAAATATGTAATTCATGATGTCATTTTATACCATTTGGATGTTTTATGAAATCCATTTCATTAATATGGGTTCATTAATAAACTCATTATTTTTCCTTGAGCCCCTTAATATATGTTTATGATTTGTTTTACGTGGAACACATATGTATGGATGATAACATGTGGGGCCCTATATCACCATCCATTTCATATGTTTATGTTTATATCTCATGAGAGAGCCAGGTGTGGAAATAGTGATTTTTTTCACACATGTATTGTAAAGATGGGTTTCCTCACATTTTTTTCCATAAACATAATGATTTAGTTCACAAAGGTGTGAACATAATGGGTTTCATCAAAAAGGTTTCCCTATAATTATAACTGTTATATATATTAGTGTTTTTTATCATGTTATTAAAATTTTCCACGAAACATTTAATTTCCAGGAAATACCATGTTTTCATGATAAAAAATTATTTTTGAAGTTATTATATACTTTTATATAACGCTGAGAAGTTTTATTATTATTTATATGTTTTTTGAGCCATGCCATAATTTTGTATCCTTCATTAATGATATATTTATGATATCAAGTTTCTATATAATGTTTTTTGTCTATTTTATATAGTCTTATGATCTTTTATTAAGATATTTATGTTTTCCTCATGTTCTATTTCATGTTTATGATATGACACATTATAATATTTTTTCCGTTACCAAGTATGTGATCACACCCCTTTTTTATGTTTCCATATTCTAGGTTATGAAGATTGATTTATCATATGATATTTCTAGAAATAATCTAATGGAGCACAATTATAGAGAAATGTATGAAAGTGTTATAAAATAATATGTTTTTATAGATAATATCAAAGACACTCAATATTTTTGCCCTTGGGTTTTGAAATTATTCGTGAGATGAATTATTTTAATCAAGAGATTAAATTTTTATTAAATTCATATATATATTGGGTCACTGTAGTAGGCATTTGAGTAAGTGTTTAGTTATATTTGGATATTAAAGATGGTATTTTGATAATTAAGGTTATATAAACATAGTGTAAAATACTATAGAATAGTTTAAGTATATGATGATATCATGAAGTATTAGTAAAGTCATGAGTATGTGGATTTCCTAGAAAATTAATCCTTTTCTAGATACTAGAATGTGGATATAAGATTTTCCATAGTTTTACCTAGGGGAAATAACCGTGAAGAGAAAGTATTGGGTATTAAATAAACTAATATATAGTACATGAAAAAGCGATATAACATCACACTTGAATAGACCATCCTAAGGAAATGGTTTTGGCTGATAACATACTCTTCACAATCTATTTCGATGGATTGATTTCTTTATTACTTTATGAGATTAGGTTAAGAAGTTTGCGAAAACACAAACTAAAATTTCACTAGAATAATACTGGTTGAACTATAATAATTATAGACTAACATGATAGTGTCATAGAATATTATTTTTTAATGTAGAATTACTTTCACTGTATTTTCCCTTATGATGTTTATTGTTCATCACTCATAATAAATTCATTTTGTTTTAAGTAATGGTAAGAACTAGAAGGAATAAAGTTAATAATGTGGCATGGAACAATTTAATGGTTTCCGTAACAAATAACCTAGTGTAATGGGATCTTGAGTACAAAACCTCATAGAAATACTCACTCAACTACCTCTGTCTATGAATAATAGCATGAATTTCATTTATCTATTGAACACACCAAGGAGGGGGAATATTATTACTGATTTGTTCATGTGATAATGTCCACCCCTTTTAGTGTATCTTCAAATCCACTTATTTAAAAAAATGGATCAATTTAATCGAAATGATATTTTTCATTATCTAGTACGTAGAACAAGAGAAAGTTGTTTTGGCTATTTACTGATTGGATGGTGAGGCTGACCAATAATAGAATCTTATTAAGAAAACAACGATTAAATAATATATGTACTTAATAGAATGTTAATAGTTTAATAATGTGTTCTTTAAAAAATATTTTCCTTAAAATCATCACAAAAAGAGGAAAGGAAAATTCATAGATTTGAAAATGAAGGTGTAGCAACCCCGACCTCAGTAGCTAGTTCATGCCACCATTACATTAGAATAATATAAAAGGAATAACATCCTAAAAGATTAATAAGTTTAGTAGTTTTGGTAAACTAGATACATACATGAGTCTTACATTACATTTGAATAATTGTTTTTGGATAATATCATCATTTCCTCTAGAATATTCTTTCATATTTTTGATAGTAAACTTTACAGAATACTAGGGAAAGGAAAAAAAATAAGTGTGAGGTCAAATACCTAGTAAGAATAAAATACATTATATGAATTCATGAATTAATAATAATAATCAATATTTAAAGGTAACAACTAAAAAAACATTCCATATAATGAATAAAATGAGAATTAATTGTATAGAGATATAATATCAATGTGAAAATATAATGGATTGTAATAAAATTGGAAAGGTAAATAACTAAACACACATTCCAGTTAAATAGATGGATAAAGAATAATCAATATAGAAAGGTAAATTACTAAGAACAAATGTTATTTAATCAATAAAATGAGATTGAAATGAATCAAGATATAATATCTTAGTGAAAATATCAGGGATAATAATAACTGAATTATTAATGAAGGAATGCATATTTATTGTACATCATGTTTTACGAACATGATACCACTACCATCAAGACCTTTCACAAGACAGTTTAATCAAAATGTAATAAACCATTTAATGTTATATTAATAGATTTGTATCACGATATATACAGATGCATCAAGAGGATATATAGTATCAGGGACCACCTATCACTTCAGGTCCAAATATTTCCTCATATTTCGAACAGTCGATTTAATTCAAGAATCAATGTTCCTTAACATGAAATATCTATATTGGGTAATGGATACAAATTCATAAATATTTCCATAGTAAATAAAATATATTTCTATGTAAAACACATAATTTATAAATGATATATTATTTAAGCAGTAGGAATATCCATGATAAATAATATGGATATTTACGGGAAATTTAATGTCTAATGATAATAGGAAAGTGAATAATTCAAGGGGAAGTTAATTACTTTATAATGAATAAAGGAATTGAATTTGAATACTATCCTTGGTGAAAATATTCATAGAAAATATAGAGGAAAAATAAGGATGGTATCAAAATATACCCATTTGAGTAAAAATATATGGTTTTTTTATTGAAGAATATAAATTCCCAAAAAGATCACTAAAATCACTGTTTAGGAAAATGTTGGTTTCATTTTGAATTTTTTTTGAATTTTTTTTTCTTTTGAAATCAACATTAAAACATAATTTTTTTAAAGTGTGAAAATTACTTGGATATATAATTTTTAAATGGTTAAAAACATTTTTTAGAACATTTTTAGAAAACATGGTTTTGGAATAAAACATATTTTCAACTGCAGAGAGAAATGAAGTCAGATTTTATTAAAAACATTTCATTGATTATTTTAGGTAAAAAATAGAGAAAAATGGTACTAATAATTGAAAATTATCATGAAAGACTAGATGATAATAAAATTAAAGGGTTTATTAAACAATGGTCAATTAATTTCCTTTATTGGAAATTCAATTATAAACAATCCTGATTAGAATGAGGCTGGGAAATAAAACCATAAAATGATCATAACATTGATGTAAAAATTAAATAATTAATATATTATGTTTATCATATAAAAATACTCAAAAAATAAATGGAAATAAAAAAACTGATACTTTAAATTAATCAGACACAAAATCTTATAATATCAAAGAAAATGAAGGAGTAATATAACCCAATAAAAAGAAATTGGGTTATGAAATTCTTTACCACTTGGTAACTTTTAATTAAAATCCCCTTAGATTAAATAATTCAAATTTAAACATAAAATACCATGAATAATAAATTAAACATGATATTACATATAAATGGGGTAGTATATACACCATATAAAATAAATTATGTGTATAACATTATAGTATGCCTCAATGAAATGAAATTGAGATGAAATCCCTTACCTCCCAATTTATTTTGGGTTGAATGTGATATAAATTGATATAAAGTGGATTTAATCTTTTTATTTACTTATTATATAACCATATTAATGTCTATTATGTCATATATTATCCTTTTATATCATATTATTACCCTTTCTTTAATAATATTTCATTATTTTCAATGTTTTAGGTGTTAATTGCCTCGTTTTCCCATGCATGTTTTGTCACGAAAAATACTATTTTTGAACATATTATATAGTTATATTATATCCAAGATAACATCAATGAAATAAATATAATATCAATAATTTAATTATAAACATATTCTATCCATTTTGGTGTGGTATTAAAATGAGAGTCACATCGCTTCGTGAAGGTTGCAGTCCACATGTACACAAATGATTTTATCATATTTACATGAGTGAAACAGAATGAGAGAATGTGATATATATAAATATAAATAAATGAAGATATATATATATATATATTATTACATAATGATAATTATTTTATTTATATCACTTATAATCATTAACATTATCAATATCACTTTCCATGCGAATCATTGGTGAAAGATGAATTGCATCGCTTCACGGGGTGATGATCCGTCTTACACATGAGTGACATTATCGTATCTCCTATGGAATGGAGGGTTAAAAATATATATTGGATATAATGACCCCATATTTATAATTATGGTACATAAATCATATATATAATTTAGATCCATCATAATACCAAACTTTGAGAGGTGGTAATGAAAAAACGAATGACATCGGTTCGAGAGGTGGTAGTCCGCCATACAGACGAATGATGATTCATAACCCATTTATTGGATGTGTGTAGAGTTTTAAATTTTACCCTTAATATAACAACATCTTATTATATGTAATATACCAAGGTAATTATATAATCATGGTATAATAGAAATTGAAGAAGGTGCCAATGGAATTAAAATTGAAACAATCATTGAAGAACATTACCTCTTCTTTGGGTATCCTCATTAGGTTTTCACTAAATACTTACTAAGTTATATTTATTCCCATGATAAGGATTTTAGTATTGGGGGGCGGGGAATGTATGAAGTGATTTGGGTAGAGTTTGGTAGATCCAAAGAGGTTTGAACTTTTGAAGATGGGAGGATATTGAGTTTCCTTTTATAGTTGAGGAGGAGTGACATTATTGTAAATACTCTAAATTATTCACTATTTGAAGGTATCCCTTACATAATATGGATCCATAATTGAATAATAATGTCGGGGAGGAATTATTGGGTTGATAAAACATCCACTGCACTATAACAACACATCATTTTGTGATGGTATGACTAGTTTTTTTCATTATATTGACATTATTTTCTCAAGGAAGACAAGAACTAGAACCTAAGGAAAGTCCCATGAGCTTATGAGGCTTGTTTATAGACCAAATTTATAAAAGTGTGATTTTTTTTAAAAACATTTACCTCAAGACTAGTACTAACCGTATGGGGTAACTATGTAAGGAACCTTTGAGCCGCAGGGGGCTGCATAGTTTTTCTACATTCATGTGACCCAATGCCCACACTCGTGAAAAAGTTGTTGACATTTGGATAGAAAAAAATCATATAGTTATGGTATGTACTTTAAAATTGTGTGAAAAAACAGTATGGGGTCCCTCCTAATATAGTGAGGTGCACACTATTGGCGCATGATTTGGCCAACTTTGCGGCCAAACTGTACATCTCTAATTTTGAAAGTGATATTACCTTTGTACCATTAATGAAACATAAAACCTAATCCTATCTTATTTCCTCTCCCATTTCAAGTGGATGGAAGTCTTATTCTTCTCCCATAATCTACCCCTCAATCTCTCCATGTTAAATTGATAACTCCTATATCCGAACTCTCAATCAAGTGCTGTTGGAACCATTGGATAGCTGTAAAGAAGCTCTTGATTATTATTTATTCCATTCTATATTGGTCTTTATATCCTTTTACCTATTTAGGTGCAATCTCATTCACCCTATTTTTAGGGTGTTGGTCAGTTATCCTTTATTCTTATGATCTAATTTTAATATGAATCCAATATTAGATGATGATTTGTCTAAGGCATTAAAGTAGGAGGTCTAGTTGTTTTCCCTAAAAGATACATTGTTTCTATAGACTTAGCATTGTACTGCACACTGTCCATTGTTGTGCAGTACCTATAAATGAGTTAATTGATTCTAAATAATTGTTCTCATGATAATATACTTAAAAGGATCATTACCAGGTAATTAGAGTATGAAAACATTGATCATAGACACCTCTTTGGTGTATCGGCTTGAATTCACCATTTATATTTAATTGATTAAATGTTAATAAAACTTTATAAGTGTTTTTATTGGATTATAAATTATTTTCGCACTCATATAAATTATTTATTAGAATCCAAATGACCTTTTATGTGCATGAATTATCACGAGATGAAATTTCCATGACTTGGTTAATGAAATGGCTTATTTATAATGAATGATTTTTTTTATGATTGTTTTCTATTCTTAAAATAATTAAATGGAGTAAGTTAATAAATACTAATGGGTGGAAAAGACACACCAATTGATTCAATATTAATGTATTGATTAGGAATTATGCCACTTTTTTACATATTGGGACTGATTATTATTATTATAAGTGGTAAACCCACATGATATTATTGTTATTATGATTATTCCATTGCGATTGGTTATAGAATGATGGTGGTGGGACTTGTCGAGGATAAATTTTCAATCTCTGTTATATTGGGTATTGAACATAATTTATCTCACCATTATACTATTATCTAGTTGAAGATAATGATGTTCCACATTCCTCTATTAGGGGTGTTGGGAATGATGACTCTCCCAACCTATCTTGAGTGATGAGCGTGCCATCTCACAATCATTTTGAGATTTAAGGAATGTACCCTATGCTTGAGCCTATCAACTCATTTAGACAGGTTATGGATGTCTGAGTTACACACTTGTCTAGCCAATACATGGTATCCAAGTATATGCCTAATTACGTCTGCACATACATGGTGCATATTGGTTGATACAAAATATAACTATACGATATATATTATTACATTATATATATATTTACAGATCAGACTTATTACAAACTATGCCACAATATGTAGAGATACTAGTTGTCTTATAAGAACTTTAGTAGGATGGTGTCTATTTGTTCAGCATATTTATTATTCTTTATACCTGCAAAGTATTTTTGTTATGCACACGAGATTTATTATTTCAATATGTTGATGGTGGTGTCCAAATAAGATTTTATCCCACACCCTATTTGGTCCACCTTTGGTACTTGTGTAGATTATATTTCTGTAGGAATGGATAATTGAAAGATCCCTAATATAAATTCTCGATATACTTTACTTATAGTTGGAGAATGGGAGTAGAGGACCGAGCATATGTTCAAGATTATAGGGGAGGAGGGTTTTTTACTTTTCTTGTATTTTTTAGCATATTGTATATTCCTATCCCTTATTCCCCATTTGTATTTTAGCATTTCAAGATATCATCAATTATTTGATCCAGCCTTTTATATTCTATTATTATTATTCATTTTCTCTATTATTTATTCTTATGTAGTTTAGTATTATATCTAGTAATGTCAGGATTTCTACAATGGTGGGCTAATAGTACAATCATTATAGTGTTTGTTTATATATGCTTCCACTTTTTTTTGTTTATATATTATATGTTTGGTTCTACTATTATATTATGGTATAGTCTCCCCACTGTACCACATTTACACAATTACTACTAGTCAGCTGGGTCTGTCATATGGGGAGGCATGCTTGAGGTCAAGTGACCCACTTTCTCAGGGCATGAGTTAAGTGGATCTTGGGTTGGGATGTTTCAATCTGGTATTAGAGATTATTTTAATTTTTCTTACCTTTTGGGTATTAAATAGGAGATTAAGAGATTATGGAATTTGGTAATGAGTCTATTCTTGGGAATATGTAACCCATGCACATGGGAAACCAGCATTACTTAGGATGAGTTATTTCTATTATTGATTATGCTTTTTATAGTTGATACAACCTCACTATCAGGTAATACACTTTTCTGGTGATGTTATTGTCATTGGTATAATTGAAATGATATTTCTATTACTTAGACCAATGAAATGAGGACGTTTCACTACATTAATCGTTATTGAAACAACAATACTTATATTTTCTTCTTTTTTCCAAGCCATGTTTTTATTCAACATACTTTTTATTGTCTCTTATAGTTGGTTCCTGAATATTATATGTCGGATGTGCAGAAATTTCTTGTTGGACTAAGAAAACATAATTGGAACTTAAAGTATCTTCCTTAACCTAAATGTTCTTTCCTACGTAGGTTAAATTAGATACCATGATTAGTAAGTTATGGTGAATTGATCCATGGAACATTGGTGGCATGGGATAGAGCATGTAATTATTAGGATTAAGTGGACACCATATTGAAATTTATATGGAGTATTTACTTTTATAAATTGGGAATGATGATCCATATAATTAAACCCCTTAAAGAGATTTATATAAATAAATGATCCCAAATTTAAAATTCATAGGACTTTTAGAATTAAATGGTTCTCTTAAACATCTGATATGACACCTTGAACCTGAACAGGACATAAAATTGGGTAATTAGGAGTCTCTTACGTTGTTATGGATACATATGGTATTTATTTTTCACTAGGACCTTGCATTAAAAGCATATAGAGAGGTATGATTTGTTCATAGGAAGTATTTACACTTATCTTACTTATCTATGAGATATATTTTGAGTGTTAAATAATTTTATATGGAATTTATTTAGAATTTTAGTATCGTTCCTTGATGAAGTCATTAAGTTGTATGCCTTGAAAGTAGTGAAGAACGTGCATTAGCGGTGGTGGGCCTTGAGCCACTAGTTACCCCTCTTACAATACCACATGTGGAACCTCTTACTGTTCTGGATATGGGAATTGATACGTTGTTCTATGAGGTATTTCTATTCATGATGAAAAACATGCAAGTTGTTTCTCAAACTGCCATGAATATGGAAGAGTTGTCTTGGGAGTTTCATCAATATCATCCTCCCACATTTTTGGGGGATGGTGGAGCACTTGTTGTAGAGTCATTTATAGATTCCCTTCTTTCTATATTTGAGTATCTATATTTTCCTCCAGAGTATTGGTTCAAGATTATAGCTTATATGATACACAATTCTGCCAATAGATAGTGGGATGTTATTACCCAAACATGCCTACATCGACACATGGTCTGGGTACACTTCTAGATGATCTTCAATGATTATTTTTTATGCAGACTGAAAGGGATGATTATGATAGAATGATAATGAACCTATAACAAGTAGCTATATCTATCTTGGAGTATTCTTCTAGCTTTATTGAGTTATAATGGTTCACACTGACTCTATCCTGTGATGATCTTATGACCTCAAATTGATTCAAGGATGGGATGGTATACACCATCTGATGGTAGTTAAACGTTTTTAGGATGAATAAGTTTTCTAAAATAGGTAAGTAGGACTATAATATTGAGAACAATTTGGGGGAAATAATAGTGTAGGACAAGGAGGTTCAGTACCCTTATCAGTCAGTGTTTATTCTAGAATATGTAAACATCACTTTGCAGTTTCTTTTGGGGGTAGTAGACATTAGATAGTTTTTGTTGAAAAATTTATTATTGTACACCAGTGTAAGAAACTATGACATATGAAACCATAGTGTACACATGATCTAGTGGAATGCAGAGTTTGAGGTAGCATAGGGAATATCCAGTGCTTTTTAGGATATATTTGTCAGTGCCTTGTGATCTGGGATCTGTACCAAACCCATGTTTTGGAGTGGGTTTTATATTATCTTTCCAGGAAGGAAGTTGGAAGACCACCAACCACTCAAGCTGAGGTGGTGGTCGAGAAAGAAGTAATAAGACTCAAGATTCTTAATTCTAAAAGATCATACTTGCTTAGGTAATCTTGGTTTTTACTCTAGGCCATAGTACATGCTAGTTATATTTAGTGCATCCTTTTATGGAGGAGCATATCACTAGAACTTATACTCATTGAGGTACTATTCTATTAGCCTCCACTTTAGTTTCATCTTTTTTTATATACCCACGTCAAATTACTTTATATGTGATAAGATTATGGATAGTTTGGGAATCAATATAGAACACTTCAGTAGAATGATTATGATCAACACCCCATTGGGTATCCGATCTTTGAGCATACACCAATATAAGTACTATTCCCATGAGAAAGAAAGATTTATTTTTTATGGAATTTATTAGTCTTTGACATGATAGGTTTTGATGTAATCATTGGGATGGGCTGGTTTGTTTTATATTGAGGTCATATTGACAACTCTCATTGGAGGGTGACATTTACATCACCAATGGATAGTAGGTATACATATAAAGGAGAATGGGATGTTATTTTGATTCGAGAGGGACCCAAAAAACTGAGGATGGGTAATGTGACCGATAATATGGAAATTATTTTTAGGGATGATAAGGTGTTATAAACCATAGTTATCTCTCCAATAGTGGATCATTTTTGGGACATCTTCCCAAAATACTTTTCTGGTATATCTCCAATGTGATAGGTATAATTTACTACTGATATAGAACAAAGAGTAGCATCAATGTCCATTCCTATTTATAGGATGGAAGATATGGAGCTTCTAGAGCACAATAAATAGTTATAGTATTTGAAGGATAAATATTTTATAGGCCCTGACACATGTCCTTGGCATTCACGAGTCCCTATTTCTAAGAAGGAATACAATACCCTCAAGATTTGCATGGATTGCCCTCAATTGAACTAGATAATGGTAAAGAACCGATATCCATACCCATGAATAGATGACCTATTTAACCCACTTTGTGGAGTGAAAGTGTTTTCCATGTCTGATTTGAGGTCGCGCTATCATCAAGTGCATGTGATGTCACCAGATTTACCTCACAAAACTCTCACGAGTAGGCATGGTCTCTATTATTACCTATCCATGCCATTCAGTATCACGAACTCACCTGTAATTTTTATGGCACTGATGAATTATTATTTCCACCCATACTTGTATTCATTCATGGTAGTCTTTGTAGTTTAAATCTTAATGTATTCATGCTCTCAATACAACCATGCCAACCATCTTGAGATCGTGATGAATACACTAGTATTGTTTCAAATTTATGCTAATCTCAATAAATTCCACTTTTGGATCGAGAAAGTTTAGTTCCTCAATTATATAATATCGGATTACAATGTTTTAGTTGACCCAGAGAATGAGAGAGTTATAGTTTCCTTAGAGAAACCCAAGAACTTATCTGATATACAGTTTTTCTTGGGGCTAGCTGGGTATTACAAATTCTTCATCCAAGATTTATCATTCTTCTTAGTGCCACTTATGAGATTGAAATAAAGGGTGTGAAATTTCTATGTTCAGAATCTTGTAAAGTATCTTTTCAAGAGTTGAAGGACCACATGGCTTGAGTGCCGATACTGATTCTTCCAAATCCAAGAATGAGATATACTATTTAATTTTACACATTAAGGATAGGAAATATTTTGATACAGGGAGAGAGATCCATCTTGTACACGTCTCATTAGTTGAGGTTTCACGAGAGGAATTATCTGATTCATGACCTCGATCTAGCTACAGTTGTTCGTGCTCTACACTGTTCGAGACAGTAGTTATATGGAGAGATATTTTCGGTGTTCACTAATAAAAAATCATCAAGTACATATTTAAAAAACATGATATAAATATAGATCATCTTATATGGGTTAATAATTTTAAATCCTTTGATTTATATATTTTTTACATGCCTCGAAAGGGAAATTGTTTAGTCGATGCTCTGAGGTGGTTGGCTCATACACATGCTCTTCCGGAGGCTAGTCCTGATTGGAAAATCATGGATTGGTTTTCAAATATATATGTTGAGGTTTCGGAGGATCATGGGAAGACTATCCTACCATCCATAGAAGTGATCAATACTATTTTGGATATGGTAATAATGAGGAAACTATCTGTTCCTAAGAGCTTTGTCCAAAGGGAAATAATCTTAGATGATGATTTACATTATGGTTGAACCATAGATGACGATGATAACATATGATTTCAAGGGTGTTTATGGGTTCTGGATGATATCAGAGAGGATATGATGTTGAAATTTCAAGCTTTATTATGGTAGTACACACCAATTTCACTAATAAGTATCGAGACTTTTGTCACTAGTATTGGGGGTCTGGTATGAAATTAGAGTTTTCTGGATTTATCACTTGGTGTTCCAATTATCAATAGGGGAAGGGAAAATATCAGTGATCGACATGAATTTTACATCCATTTTCTATTCTTGAGTGGAAATGGTAAAATGTTTCTATTTATTTCATGAATGTTTTACCTAGATCATATCATGGAAACAACACTGTTTTGGTAAAATCTTATCATTTGACGAAGGTTGCACACTTTTCATTTGTTCGAGATACCTTCTTAGTAGATGAGTTAGGGAGGATATATGTCATAGTGGACATACATCTTTATGGAGATACAAGTTATATCATATATTTTATGGATTCTCTCTATATATGTCAGTTACGATAGGGGTTATAATGGTCTTGTGTACATGGGTGCTTCAGACTATTTGAATGATAGAGTATAAGATTCAAGAGTTAGAGGACATGCTTCGTGCATGTTTTCTTGAAATCAAGGGTTCCTAGGAGAAACACATAATCCTTTTTGATTTTGAATAAAATAATATCTTTCAAGGTACCATTTACATGGATCCTTCTGAATCCTTATGTGGTAGGCCTTTCTGTTCACCTTTGGGCTGACTATAGGTAGGGGAGGTTTCTTTAACGGGATCACATCTTCCTCAAAGAGACTATAGAGTAGGTCCTACTTATTAAAATGTGCACGATGATATATTAGTCTAGACATTAATCACATTTCGATCATTTCCAACAACATATTGATTTTGAGGTTATAGATCAGGTTTTCTTATGAGTGTCGCCCATGTTGGGCTATCGATGTATTCACAGGCAGTGTAAGATTTTTCCTCGATTCATTGGACCTTTTATGGTTTTGAAATATATCAGACTAGTGGATTACCAGATAGAACATCCTCAGACATAATGGTCTATGCATGATTTCATTCACATATCTCAGATTCACTAGTATTATTTAGACCCATCACATGTATTCCAACCTAATGAGGTTGAGTTAGAGATGGATTCTTCTTTGGAAGAGTATCTAGTATGTATTGTTGATCAAGGTTTTGTGACACTTTGAGGCTGGTCAGTTACATTTTTATGGGTGCTATGGAAGAAAAAAAGATTATTGGATGAGACCTAGGAATGGGAAGATGATATAAAAGATTATTGGACATATCTTATCTCAAATGTTACCTCTTTACCATAAGAAGGCCAACTTAGGGATGTGTTACTTTAGAGAGGGGAGGTTGTAATGACTCATATTTTCATAAAGGCATGACCTTTTTTTTAAATATTTTTTATTTATTTTCCCTCAGTATACATGTACTATGGCCTAAGGAAGGTCCTAGCAGCTTCCAAGGCTCATTCAGATGTCAAAGTTCCTGAAATAGGGAATACATGGTAGGATGCACGGTTACTGCATGATTAGTACTAACTATGAAGGGTAACCATGCGAGGAACCTTATAGCAGAAGGTGGCCACACTTTTTGTCTGAAACAATGTAACCTAATACACATTCATATGAAAAAATTAAAACATTTGGATAGAGAAAGACCACATGGTTTGTGTATTCTTTAGAAGACCGTGGACATAAACTATGTAGGATCCTTCCTTAGATAGTGAGGTATGCATGGTTGGTGCACTGTGTAGCAAACCATGTGACCAAACCATGTTACTACAATTTAGGGGATCAAATTATCATTTTAATCATAATGGAACTTAAAACCTAATTCCATATTTTCCTCTCCCATTTCTAGTTTATGGACCTCTTCTTCTTCACCAATAAGCTCTCCCTAAAGCTCTCATAGGTAAATAGATAACTCCTATTTTTGGACTCCAAATGATGTTCGGTTGGTAGTGTTTGTTAAATTGAGATAAGGTCTCAATTCGACTTACTTGTTTTATATATATTACTTCATATATATTAATTTATTTAGTTTAAATCTCATTCACCCTATTTTCATGGAATTAACCCATTCTTTATTGTTCATCTAATCTATATAGAATATAAAGACGATATTGGATGAGTAGTCATCTACAACCTTAAGGTTAGTTCTATATTAGTTTTAACAAAAAGTTACATAATTTTTGTTTACCCACCATTGTGCTACACACCGGCCATTTCTGCGCATCTCTTATAAATTAGTTTTTTGATTATAAATAATTGTTCATGTGATAATATACCCTTGAGGATTATTGTTAGATAATTAGGTAATTATATTCTCAATCATAGCCACCCCATAGGTGTGTCTGATTGAATTGACCCTTGATATTTTTTTATTTAAATTAATGGTACACCTTCAATGTGTTTGACATGGATTGTGAATGGTTATCTCACTCATATATATAATTTCTTAGTTTCCAAAGAACCTATTAAGTTCATAGATTATCATGAGATAGAATTTCCATTACTTGGTTAATGAAATGAATTATTTATATTGAACTCCTTACCTCATTATGGTTTACCTCACTTAAAATAATTAAATGGATACATTCAATAAATGATAATGGGTGGAAATTCCATATTAATTGATTCATGCTTAATGTATTGATTATGAATTTTGACCCACTTTTTACACATTGGGCTTGATGATTATTATTCTAAGTGGCGAAAGCACAAGATATTACTATTATTAATATGAAACCATTGGGATTGAATACAAAATGATGGTTAGTTACGTTTTGAGTTGGAAATTTCACTCTCCATTACATTGGGAGTAGAGAATGACATCTCTCACCACTATAATATTATCTGGGTGATGGGAATGAAGTTCAACTTTCCTATATTATGGGAATTGTTCATGATGACTGACCCCACATATATTGAGTGATGTTCAATAAATCTCACACAAATTATGAGATTTAGGGAATGTTCCAACTGCTTGATCTTATCATCTCATTTAGATAGGTTACAAATGCTCGAGTTTCACTCCAATTCAATCATCACCTAGTATGCAGGTATATACCTACTTACGTCTTCACATATATTGTGAATGTATATGGATAAAGTATATAACTATAATATATATATATATATTATCAATATATATATATGGTTATAGATCAAACATATTCCAACCTACACTAAAGTAGGTAGAGCCACCAGTTGTAATATAGGAACCTATTAAGGCTGCTCTTTATTTGTTCAGCATTTTTGATTATTCTTTATACCTTCACACTACTGTTGCTATGTACATAGGATGAATTATTTCTAGAAATAATTGGTGATGGACTAGTAGGATTTTATCACAAACACTACTGATGATACCTATAGTACCCAATTATATGTCTTTAGTTACGCATAAGGGCAAGCACCCTATTATAGATTCTTGATATGATTTACTTATAGTTGGAGCAAGTGGGAAAAGGACCGAGCATGTACTTGAGATTATAGTGGAGAAGTATTTTTCCTTCTTTTTATTTTTATATACCATGTTGTATATGACTGTCCCCTTATCCCATTTTATCTATTTTCAAGCCATGGAATCATCATGTATATGAGTCAGCCTTTTGGATTTTGATATTTTTAATCTTTTTATTATTCATTTGTGCTTCTACAGTTCATTATTATACTGGGTTGTATTATGATTTCCTATATGGAGGGTGACTATTAAATTCATTAAATTTTCTATTTATGAAATCTGTTGTTTTTTTCTGTTTATTTATAATTTTTCTATGCTCCTATAATATGATGGTATAGTCTTATCACTATACCACCATTACGCCATCGCTGCTACTCAGTAGCCTCTAGCATACAAAGAGGTGCATATTAGGGAATGTGAACCACAAGCTTAGGGAACATGTTATGTGGATCTTAGGATGAGACTTTACAAACACACAAATTAACTCCTTTTTATAATGTTATTACATAGTTTTTAGGTTTACCCAATTTTAACCTTTTAGTTCTGACCATGGTAACTTGTATCTTTGTGTTCACATAGGTAATTTATTCATTTAGACTACAATGAAAATTTGTTTTATTATATAATTTAGACTTATTTATTCTAAATGTCAATGTAAATTTATTAAATAAAAATTATATATATGTATAAAATTAATTTTAACATGAATTAATGTAATACACAAAACCTCGTTTTAACCTTAATCACTCTAAGTAATTTTAATTGTTTTCACTAGTAATTAATGTGAAAAATTAATCTAACCTTATTATACAATATAAATTATGATTATTACAAATAAGATATCCAATTTTAAAAATTCCATTCATATTATTGGTAGAATTTAATTTAAAATTGATCTCACACACACGATGTGGGAGCAACTTTTTAAAGTGAAAACGTTCAAAAGTTTACAATGTTTTTATATCTGAATTCAATATAAAAATGATTATGATTATAGAAATTTAATTAATATATATATAATTTATCTAATTTTACTTTAAAAGTAATTAAAAATATAGTTTATCATTATAAATAGTTTAATGGAAAAATGCAATTTTCAATTAAGATTCAGTATTTTTCACTAATCATAAAAAATGAACATTTTCAAAAAAATACCAAAAATTCAACCTAAGGTAATTTTAGTATTAAGATTTAAAAAATGAAGTTCATTTTGATAAATAAACTTCCTTAATGTGGTAAAAATTAATTTTAAATAATTTTATCAAAGCACAACTAATTTTTCTTATGGGAAAACACATTTTTTTAGAAAATATCTATTTTCAGTTTAAATGATTATTATTTTATTTATAATAAATATATAGATAATAAAATTGTGTAAAAGATATGTTTTAATTGGTTAGATAATACTATTCTTACCCTCCATTTCAATGATTAAGAGATAATTTTCTTTTTAAATAACAATATTATAGTATATTTTTGTTTGGTAAAATTCTACCTTGAGTGTAACACAAGCATCTAAAGAAACATTTTTTGCTGTAATAAAAGCTGAAATTAGTGTTTCATGTGATGAAATCTATTTAATAGACCCAATTTACAGAGATATAAAAACATCATAAGGTTTGGTAGTGTTATATTCCCTTTTATGCTTGGGATGGTGTGTTATACAATCTATGAAATATAATGTCCTTATTTTGGAATTTTGGGGTGTTATATTCTCCCCAACATAAATAAAATTCATCCTCGAAAAATAAACATGATCTTGGTAAGCTAGGGTTTGAATTTTGAAAACTCCTTTATTGAAAAACCCATATCATAAAAGGGTTGATAAAATATGCTCTTAATAAGAGAGAAATGGAACTTCCAAGGTCATATGAAATAACAAATGACTAAGAATCTAAGTAGGAGAACTTTGGTGGAAAGTGAATATATAGAAATGGATTAAAATCATAAATAATTATATAGAGTGATTGATGTCATTGATCACAAGAAATATAATAATCAAAGTAATGTTAAGGGCATCAAAACCATAAATCTATTATGATTAAAATGTCCATATTATTCATTGGATATGAATGAAATAAGATAAATTTATTTCAAGATTCTTTTACTATAAATAAAGAATTATTTAATTATCCAAGAATATATGGAAATATACTTATTTGATATGTTTTTATATCATAATAAAAATTTCCTACCTTGGTTATGATTCTCTCAATTCTTAATTCATCCCTTAATAAAAGAGATGAATATCCAAAAATGTTATTTTATGGCTGAAGCACTAAAATTTACTTTTAACGTGCCATATGATCCATTAAATAGTGAAAATGATTTCAGTCTTTCTATAACTATTTTCTAAAACTAATATGTTTAACACAAGTTATATAATATAATAAATTAATATATAATCTTCAAAATTAACACAAATAGTTCATCATTTTTATTTATTTATGAGATTTTTGTCAAAAAACAATGATATATTAATCCGAACATTATATAGCCTAATGGTAGGCCCTAAAACCTTATCTTCCTTTGGTCATGGTTTCAATCCCCACCACTTTTTCAAACATGATGGTTGTCACCAGACATGATGGTTATATTTTTTATAAAACTATATTAATAACAATTTTTATATTTTTCCTATATAATATGACAATCGAAATTGAAATAAAATTAATCATTAAATAAAGTTTTTTACTATGGTTTTTATTATAATTTTTTACAAAGAATAATAAAATAATTTGACCATTATTAAAACCTCATTAATGAATATATTAACCATAATGGTTATCAGTACCTTGAAACTTTTGTATATAAATGGTAAATACAATATTCCTCTAGTAAAGTTTCTATAAAAACATATAATTTCCCTAAATTTTCCCAAATTTTACTTAATCATGATAGAATCTCATCACATAAAACCTAAAAAGAGGTGTTTATGTCCTTGAAAATATGATAAATATTAAACTCATAAACCATGACTGTATCCATAACTATTAATTTAATGAAGGAATATATGATTCTAAAATTTGATACAATCCATATATGTTTGATGATTCATATAACCAAAATACAGTTGAAAAAATACATCTACAATTTAAATCTTGAATCCCAATATGTAAATAATTCAACTATTTTTATCAATAAAGGTTCTTCCTTGGCCAAGGGGTTAACCTTTAGAATAGTGAATTAACTCTGATAATTACCTGATTCTCCACATTTAAGGAATAAAACTATAAATAGATCTTTAGGATGATATTTATTTGCATTCCATTGTACTCCTCATTTTTTCACAGAAATTATTTATATTATGCCCTTCTATTTCACATATATATCATTTTAATATTTCATTTAGATAACTTATTTTCAATCTAATACACATTATGTTTAACCTAGGTCATTCATTGTTATCATATATTCAAATTACTGGTAATGGTTTATAAATTGAATTTGAGTTGTACTAAGAATATCCCCCATGAGTGTCAAACAAAGTATACAATAAGGAATGTTGTCATATACTAGGTAATTCTTGGGTCAATACCAATATGATTTATTTCAGAGTTAATATCCCTAGTTACCACTGTTCTAGAACCATGCCCACTTATAATATTTAGACATGGATGTATTTTTAGTTAAAACCACATAATCTATATCTTCTTAAAACTTTATGTTGTTCGTCTATAATTACACTCAAATTTTATCATTAGGTTATGTTTCTTATACTATGTTATCCAAAATATAGTTACCAAGAATTCAATTAAACATTATCTGATACTAAGTGTAGAGAACCTGCCACCAATAGCTCTAATATTGTGTCTTCTACCATTACATTGGCATAGGATACAAAGAATCACATCCTGAAGGACCGATCTGTTGAATAGTCTTAGTAAACAAGATACATATTTGATTCTTACATTACATTTGAATAAAAAATTACAAAATATTTTTTTTGATAATATCATCATTCCCTCTAGAATATTATTTCATAAATATCATAGTAAACTTAATGGAATCCTATATAAGGGAAAAATAAGGGTGATCTCAAATTCCTTATAAGGGTTAAGTATGGTGGATAAATTCATGAATCAATAAGAATAATCAATATGGAAGGGTAATAACTAAACAAACATTACATATAATCAATAATCTAATAGGTAAGTTCGTCTAGAGATAATATCAATGTGAAAATCTCATTGATAATAATCAATAAATCAAGGTACATAACTAAACACACATGCCATTTATATAATAAGATAAGGAATAATTAATATGGAAAGGTAAATAACTAATAAAATCTGACATGAAATAAAAAAACTAAGAATGAAATGAATCCATGGATAATATGATTGTGAAAATATAATGGATAATAATAACAAAATTCTGAATGAGGGAAATTCTTAATTATTTTATATCATATCTCAGGAACATGATTAATCTATCGTCAAGACCTCTCACAAGATGGTTAATCAATAGGTAAAATCCCATTTAATGTTATATTAACTGATTTGTCTCATATGACCTACCAATGCATCAAGGTTTTATGTAATACCGGGCCACACCCATTACATCTGGTCCAAAGAATTCATCATATATCGAATAATCAATTTAACTCATGAATAAATATACCTTAACATCTAATATCTATATTGATTAAATGATACAAAATATTTCCCCAGTCAATAAAATAAATTTTTAAATAAAACACCATATATAGAAATGAGATACAATTTAGGAAATAAGCATATCCATGATTAATAAAATGTATATTTTTGGAAAATTAAATTTCAAATGATCACAGGAAAGTGAATATTTAAAGGGAATGTTTATGAATACAAAAGGAAATAGGGAAGTGAATTTCAATGATATCCTTGTTCAAAATAATCATAAACTATGAAGAGGGTGAATAAGGATGGTATCAATATATAACCATTGGATTAACAATAAATGGTTTTTGTCATTAATGAAAAGAAATACCCTAAAATGATCTTTTAAAAAAAAATTAGAAAAATATCCTTTTCATTTTGAAACAAAATATTAAAATACTTTTATTTGAAAATATCCTTTAAAAACCCAAAAATTTTATAAATGGTAAAAATTCCATTGATAAATCATTTATAAATGGTTAAAAATATTTTTGATTTTTTTTTATAAAATATGGTTTTGGATGAAAATTGATTTATAACTGAAGAGATAAATAAAGTTGAATTTTATTAAAAATATTTTCTAAATTATTTTGAGCACAAAATATTAGGAAAATGGTTTTAATACTTGATAAAGATCATGAATAACTATATAATAAGAAAATGAAAGGTATTATCAAAAAATTATCAAATAATATATTTCAATGGAAATTCATGTGTAAACAATCCCAATTAGAAAGAGATTTTGAAGTAAACCCTTAAAATGATAATAACATTGAAGTGAGAATTATTTAGTGAATTGATTATGCGATAATTATAAATACAAAAATATATAGTCAAAATTAATTATACACATAATTCTAGAATATCAAGGACAATGAAGGAGAAGTATATCTCATTGAAAAGAAATTTAGTTATAAAATTCTTTACCACTTGGTGACTTTAAATTCAAATCCCCTTTGATAAAACCAATCAAATTAAAACTAAAAATACCATAAATAATGAATTATTAATGATATTACAAGTAAAAGGTGAATTATATACGCCATATAAATGAAATTAGATTCATAATATTACAATATTTCTAAATGAAATGAAATTTAGATTAAATCACTAACCTCACAGTTTTTTTTGAATTTTATGTGATCTAAAATCCTGTATAATTTTTATAATTTTTTTTTGACTTATTAAAAAACCATATTAATATTTATGATATCATATGTGATCATTTAATAATACACCATCACCTGTTTGTTAATAATGTTTCATTATTTTCATTTATTTGGGAGGTCATCGCCTCGTTTTCTCATGAATGATATATTTATTGCACATAATATATTTTTATATAATCTCAATAATAATAATCATGAAATAATTATAATATTAATTCTTAAATTTTACTTATATATAATCCATTTTGGTGTTGTTATGAAAATATATTTATATCACTTCATGAAGACGGTAGTCTACACACACATGAATTATGTTATGATCATTACGTGAGGTAAAACTAAAGAAAGAAAGTGATATATATACTATATTTTCAGAATGATACATATGTCATGAATATAATAAATTTTTCATTTATATCACAAATAATAATTCACTTTATCTTTATTTACTTCCATGGGAAGTGTTAATGAAAGATGAATCAAATCACATCGTGAAGAAGTAGTCCACCGTACACAGAAGAGACGTTGTTGTATCTCATATGGAATGGAAGGTAAATATATATATATGATTAAATTAATTAATAGGAATATTTATGTTATAAACATCATATAAATAGTGTTTCTATCCATCATCATTCCCAACTATGAGAGGTGGTGATATAATAACGAATGACAATAGTTCGCGAGGCTGTAGTCCACCACACCCACAAATAATGATTTCAAAACCCATTTGATGTATGTATGTGGGGTTCTAGTGCATAACCATAACATAAAAACATGTCTATATATGTATCATTCTGTGTTTATTATATAATCATGGTATAATCATAATTTAAGGAGGGTGAGAAGTAATTAAAAAAACGCTCATTTAAGAACAATACCTATTCTTCATGTATTCTACTTAGGTTTACAATAAATCATTACTAATTTGGATTTACGATTAATATAAGGCTTCTATGATTATGGTAATAAATTTTTTAAGAGATGTGGTAAGGTATTGGTTGAAACAAATATGTTTTAATGTTTAAGGAAGGGTGGTGAGTGAGTTCCCTTTTATTGTTAGGGATGGGTGGCATTCATGTAAAAACTCCAAAGTATTCACTATTTTAAGGTCTCCATTACCTAATGTGGATCTAATATTGAATAATAATGTATTTTAAGATTTGTGTGGTCTAGAAACACCTACAAAACATAAAAATGAACACATTTTTATAATTTAATTCCCTAGTAATTAAGTTTACTCAAGTTTTCACTTTTAGTTTTTACCGTAGTAACTTGTATCTTTTTATTTACCTAGGTAATTTATCCATTAAGAATAAAAATAAAATTAGTATTATTATATAAATTACATATAATTATTATAATTATCAATTTATTAAGTGAAAAGTCAATGTGTGTGTAAAATTAATTTTAATAAAAACACATGAAATGTGTAATGACTCATTTTAACCTTAATCACATTAATTACTTTTATGTGTTTCCACTAATAATTATGGTAAAAAATTGATTTTAACTTATTGTGTAATATTTATTATTATTATTCCAAATATGAAAATAATTTATCAAAATTATATTCAATGTTTCCTAATTTAATTTAAAATTAATCCTGCAAACGTGACAAGAAAGATGGTTTTTGAATTGAAAATGATCAAACGTTTACAATATTTTTATATCTAAAATCGATATATAAATTATTCAAATTAATTAAATTGGATTTATTGACATATTATTAAACTAATTGTACATTAAAACCGGTTAAAAATATAATTTTACATTATAAATAATAAAAATTAAATGTTATTTTTCAATTAAAATTCAATACTATCAAATATTCATAAAAAATGAATCTTTTCAGAAAAATCCCAGAAATTCACCATAAGAAATTTTTTTTATTAATATTTTAAAAAATAAGTTTATTTTTTAATATAAATTTTATTAATTTGGTAAAAATTAATTTTAAATTATGCATGTAGAGCGTAGCTAATACGTCTTCTATGAAAATACAGTTTTTCCCAAAAATATTTCTTTTTTATTTTAAATGATTAATATTTTATTTATAATAAATATAAATATAATAAAATTTTGTAAATTACATATTTTCATATGTCATTTAATCCCTTTATGAATCTCCATTCCAATGTCTATGTGATAATTTTCATATTAAATAAAAATAAAAATAATATTATATTGTTCGGTAAAACTGTCCCTTGAGTGTAATGTATGATTCGAAAGAAAATCATTGTAACATGTAATAGAAGCTAAAATAAGTGTTTGTGTGATGAAATATATTGAATATATTGAATTTACTTAAATATAAATATATTATAGGGTCTTTGGGTGTTATATTCCTTTCTATGCTTGGTGTTTCATGTCTTACACTCTATCAAATAGAATGTCCTTATTTTAGAATTAACAGTGTTATAAAAGGTGTACAAATCCTTTGGGGCATAAGAATAAAAATTTTGGAGGATTAAAGATAAAACCTAGTTTCATATATTATCTAGAAAGTAAAATTAATCACTTATTTAATGGATAAAAACCATTCCATCAAAATGACTTGACTATAAGAGACTATGGAAGATATAATGAGATTGTTTTATGTGCTCTAAATATAGAGATTGAATATGGGGTTTCTATGTAATCTATAAAATAAAAAAAAGAATGTATAATAGCAAACTAAACCTAATGGAATGTCATATGGTGTGAATAAATTTCAATCCCCTACTTTCAATTAGTGTTGGAGGAAGCACAAAGGTTATTTTCATAAAAGAGTAGGGGCGTGTTTTATGTGTGGTGAAGTAGGCCACTAAGCCCAAAAATTTTGATATAAAGCTAAGAGTATTATTGAAAAAGTAGAGGACAATACAGTCCCAACTAATGATCTACCCTCATTATAAATATTTATGTGAAATAAGTTTAGACATATTGAAAATCAATTCCCCAACCAATGGCCCAAATAATATAACTGCCTCCAATAGCCTCCCAAATAGAGGAAATAAGGATATGAATTCAAGATCACTACCAATGAGGTATATCATGATAATGAATGGTACCAGGTACATTTAATCCTTATTCTAGATCTATAAGTTCCTTATTTTATTATGGTCATCACATTATTTTATATCAAAGAAGTTTTATTAGAATGTGGAATCACTACCTCAAGAGATGGATATCAAACTATATATAAAAACTCATAGTCCCTCAATGATCATGTATAAGATATATTAATCTTCTCTAATTGAGATTTTTGGGAAGGTAATTCATGAAAATATAATTCTTTTAACCTTATTTGGAGTTGATGAGATTTTTTGTATAGATTTTCTATCCCTATATAGAGCCCCTATCGATTTCTAAGAGAAGGAGACCTCGTTTAATATTATAGATCATCCTATTATCATGTATCAACAAAATGATTATATTCACTTGGTATAAAATTCAGTAATATGGATTCATATTACTAAAAATGGGGGACTGTTGACTCAAATGATTACGATAGAAGTCAACAATGATGACATGACTATTTCATGAGAATATACTGATATATTTTTGGATTAACTATCTATTCTTACCCAAACTGAGAGGTTAAGTTCTCAATTGAAATTATATTTGGATCTATCCAGATCTCAATGAGTCCATATAGAAATAATATGGTTAAATTTTTGTAATTAAAGAAGCAGATAAAGGAGAATTTAGACAGGGGTTTTATTCACCTCAGTTCATCACTATAGGGAGCACCAATTCACTTTTTTCAGAGAAATATGGATTAATAGATCATTAACTTGATTATTGTGATATTAATACGATAATAATTATTAATAAATATTTTTAACCCATATAGAAGACATATTCGATCAACTCAAATTAGATTAATTCTTCTTAAATATTGGCCTTCAATTGGGATATCATCAGTTAAAGTTCAAGATGGATTATATTTGAAAAATATCATTTTTATGTGGTGTAGATGCTATGAGTTTATAATGATTTCATTTATATTTTTTAATTCCCTCACCATCTTCATTGATCTAATTAATAGAGTCTTCATGGACTACCTGGATCTGTTTGTGGTTTTCTTTATAGATGAAATTATTATATTCTAAATGATAAATGAAGAGAATAAATATCATTTTTTGATTGTGTTTATGACCTTATGAAAGAATAAGTTACATTCCATATTTTTATAAAGGGAATTTAAATGATTTTCTTTTTATTTTTGGGTCATGTAATTACCAACAAAGGCATATCTATTGATCATTAAAAAACAAGAAGTTATTGAAATATGGAATAAACCAACTATAATAAATTAGATCCCCATTTTTTTGGGTTATCTGTATACTATAAACTATTTGTGAGAAAATTATCTTGGATGTTGAATCCAATAAAAAAATTAACATGGAAGGAAGTTAGTTTACTTTGTATAGAGGAATGTGATGAAAGTTTTATGGAAATAAATAAGAGATTGGTTACTATATTTGTACTTATGTGACTCTGTAGTGGGAATGAGTATCTAATATAAAATAATTCATAAAATAGGGTATTTGGATGTGTCCTCATAGAAAATCAAAAAGTAATTACACATTCCTTATTAAAATTAAAAATAATTGAGAAAAATTACTCAATGTGTAATTTATAACTAGTGGTAGTGATATTTGAAATGAATATTTAGTGTCATTATCTATAAGAAAAAAAGTGAGATATATATACCGATCATAAGTGTTTGAAATATACACACACACAAATTGAGTTTAATATGATCCAAATGATATGGTTGGAACAAATTAGAGATTATAATAGCCCAATACATTACCACCTTATAAAGGTAAACAAGGTGGCATATGCATTTATTAGGAATAATCATGTTACGCTATCTATGATGAGGGTTGAATATAGAAACCTATAACCTAAACACATATTTTTTCATAATTATTAACATAATTTTATAATAAATTCTAGTGGAGGATCTGAAGGATTTGTGTCTTTCGAATATTAGACATAAAAATACATCACCTTAAATATAAAATCATCTTATTTATTAAAAACTCCATATAGTGATCCTTACTTCTGTAAATCGTAGAAATCTACACTAGATATCCTAGAGAAAATACATAAGTAAAAGGGATATCCAGATGACCTAGTAATGTAATAAACATATAAATATAGCATAATATGAGATTTAAGAGGCATAACATAATATCATAAAGATAACAATAATAAGTATGAAACAGTAGCATAAGTAAATGAAAGAAGAATATTCTAGAATCATGAAATATGTGGAAAACATCATACATGAAATCATATACATGAGTCAAGGGTCAATCTTGATACCATAATCATAAATTGGAAAAATTCCCACAGTGGACTGGGTTCACTCTCTATCCCCATTAACATAATGTACATAGTCCCATAGTGGATTAGGTTCACTTCCTAATCCCATAAATATAATCTCATGAGATATAAAGCGCTACCCAATGCATTGAAGGGATATATAATTCTATCCCCACTAATTATAGAAATTATAATCATACATATTCACAACACATTATGTAAATAAACCCTACATAAACCATAATCACGATCAAACCTATGAGAAATATGTGGGTTACATAATTCCAATTTATTGGATAAATACCAAATAAATCATAAGGATTCACAAGATAAGAAAGAATTAAATAATTTTAAAAGTTCACAATTTAAAAATGGATATATGGATTTATTTGTGTGTTCTAATGTAGAAAACTTTTGAGAAGCATCTAGGAAAATAAATAAAAAAACCACTTAGGTGGTGCTTTATAAAAAAAGAAAATATATTTTTTAAAATAAGGAAATAACATATTATTTTATATAAAACAAAAATTGGGGTCTCCATAATATTATGTTGTTGTTTATAATCTATTCAAGGTTTAAAATAATTTTATTTGGTTGATTCTTTATATGAGATATGAAATTGTAAAACTCTGTTAAATTGGGTTTACAAATAATTTGGAATGTTAATGGGAACTAAAACCATGAATAAATATAGAGCCCATATTAATATGTTGTTAATTAAAGATGTGGATGATATTGAAATCTAATTATTATTTGAACCGATATTAAATATAAAATAAATGTTCTATGATGTTTTCATAATGTTTACAACATCATTAAATATGATTTGAAGACCTTGTAAATGAGAATTTTCTAGAAGTGAAGAAGAATAATGATGTTGAAGTAGATTTAAAAGACATGTAAAATGTATTTACCTTTGAAAATAATATTAATTGAGATATAATATTGAGTGGGTAACATACCTTAATAAGTTAAAGTGGTTTAATTTAAAATAAAATGAATTTGTTAAGAAAAACCAATGATTCACCCCTCTCGTCTTAGTGGTCAATCCAGCCCGAGTCTCTATAAGTTGTATCAGAGTGAAGGTTACCTGTAATGAACTAATAAGTTTTAAATATTGAATCAGATATGGAGTTCAATGAGTTCATTACCCCCATTTCAAGAATATACAAAAAGGGTAAAGTTAAGGATGTAGGTAATATATTGTGGAAATTTGATTCATCCCTATCATCAAATATTAGGGATGAAATCAATCTCTTTTCCTTTTTAGATAAGTAGATGAATAAAAGGAAATTCCAGAAGTTGTTATCTATAATAAATGTAAAATCTGATCCTAGTTTTATTTCTTACTTTATCCATCTTGTGGAGTAATAATGTAATATTTTATACTCTCAGATTAAGAGGAAAAAGAAATGTGATTATGGTGATGTAGAGGTAACAATATCAAATTTTTATTCGAAGGAATTCTCAAGAAATTAAATAGAAGATCAAGGAAGAATCATTCATGAAGTTTACAATTAAATGATAAAATATTTTTCATTTGAAAATAAAATATTGTAAAAGGAAGAAGTTCCAGTAAATCTAATCATAAATAAAATTTTATCTAATATAAAGAATTAAAGTATCTATGAAGAAAGAGATGAAGAGAAATGGAGAAGATAATTCATCTTTTCCATTTGTGTATACAAGAACATTTATAAATTCCCGTTCCCCATAAGATTCCTTAATGGTTGTGAAGGAGGCCCAAAAATATTTTGCTAGAAATTCTGGATAGAATTTAGAAAATAAAATAAGATCATGGTTTTTGGGTAAATGTTGGTGCTGTAACAATTTGGGTATTGGGCATTGATTTTTTGGAATAATGCTTTAAATTCTAAATAAAAAAATAGGCCCACATCAAGGGGGATAAATACAATGAAAAATATGGAACCACATTCATAGACTAAGAAAAGTTTTCAGGTTCAAAAAGATTTTAGGTTCTTAAATATGTCTACGTTGTATTCCATAAAAGTGGTCTCAAAAGTGATAGAGGAACATTTCAACATGTATCAATAAATAATGATAAGATCACATGAGAAAGAAGTAATAACCTTATGAAGAAATCAAAAAATTAAGTTAAATTAAATTACTCCCAATATGTTTTAAGAGAGGTCATACTTAGATACAATAAAAAAAAGATTAGAATAAAATCAAGTCCAAGAAGATAAACATGAGTGCTACATCTAAGTTAAAATATGTGAATAAATTCACTCATGTGAAATTGTGTGGAAACTAAAACATGTTTTCAATATCCCCAATGACATTATTGAAAATTTTAAAGTGAATTTGAAGAAAGATAGAATTTAATAAGAATTAAAATAGAAAGATAGTGCTAAAGGTAAAATAATTATTTCACATGAAGAAGAAAAATTTCAGGATAGGTTATCAATAAACGATAACTAATGTGTTTATGATGTTCTATGTGAGAGGTGAAATAAATTTGTATACAATGCAATAGGATGTTTGACTACATTTACATCAAAAGATGAATCCCTAAATAGAATGAATCTTGCATCATGATATTTATATGATTTTACGGCTAAAGAAACAATAACCATCACACACAATGAAATTATAGTTGTGATAAGATCCATTCTAAAAAATGCTAAAGGCGATTTGAAAATTATATGTAGAAACATGAATACTGGAGAAAGTGGAGAAACTTGGTTGAGAAAACCATCTCAAACATTCTATTCACATTGAGGAACAAGTAAATCCCTCTTTATTACCTATTATTTTATGTGTTATGATCTAACATGTATGGAATTTAAGGATATGTTTTTTTCATCAGGGAGTTCATTAATATCCATGATGATAAAGTTGAGTGCATCCCTTTAGGGGGAGATTTTATAAGATATGGTGTATTCCAATAACACTCTAATCATTTTTTCAATAATTTTATTCATTGAAGGTGAGTTCTTATTTGATGGGAAATTGATACAATGGGGGAGTTTTTATTGTGCTCTTAAAATTTTTGACGTGTCTATTTATGTGAGTGTATGATTTTTCATTTAATTGATAAATATATCCAATATCTTGAAATTGAAATTTTCTAAGCTTGATTTCAAATGAATGGTATTTTATGGGAATCCTAGATATCCATGATTGTATCTCTCTTTTTTTATACACCGGGTTAGACGACATATACTTAGTGTTAATTAACTATGAAGATCTTTTCTAAGAGAACCACGTTAGATCATCCTTCTCTAAGAAGTGATTAATAAATTTTCATATAATAGAGAAGATCATGTCCTGGTAGAATTTTTGAGATGTGGAAAACCCCAACTTATCAATAGAATTTTATTTTTAAAGGGGAGAATATATTGATCCAACATATTGAATTTTGAATATGTGAAGAGATATTGAAAACAAAATAAAAAGGGGGAGATTGTAGAGCCCATGAATAACTTGTTTTCAATTAGCTAATATGTGTATGATATTTATATTTAATTATTGTTTGAACAAATATTGAATGGAAAATTAATATACTATGGAGTTTGAACTATGTTTACAAAAAAAAAAGAATATATAAAGACCATGAAAATGATATTTTATCATAATGTGAAGAATAATAATGGTTTTGAAGAATATTTAAAGGCCATGTAAAATTTATTTACAATATACATGAGTATTGGTTAAATAATAATAATTGAGTAAGGATTGGTATTTTTCTATTCAATACTTATAATATGTATAAGTACATTAGTGGACTTATTAAAAATGGGGCCAACCCATTGGAAATCCCAAAGGTGGAAGATATTTCAGGTGGTCCTTGTATGTTCCCACATAGTGAGCCCATTTATAAGTCCCACTGGAGAGCATACACACATCAAGTGAATGAGAGAACTAGCAATGCCATCGTATGGGGTGACATGATTTTAGAGAGAGATGCCATGAGTTTATTCTAGTGAGGATTCAGGAGCCTGATACATGTTTTTGTTGAGATAAAGAATATCTTTGTAATATATGGAAGTGAAAAAAACCACGGAGCGATGTGGGAAAAGTGATCACATGTTATTATTTCCATGTTTAAAATGTTACTGACAAAACCACAACCACATGATGCTGCTGATCTGAGCCATTCAATCATCATAATCATTCATATTCATCCTCCTACAATAAATGGTGTTTGCAGAACTATAATTATACCATTGATGATCCAAGTATCTAACAACTGAAGGTTCAAAAATCTAATTGATGGGTAGAATGATCTCCCATGATCCTAGGGAGTTCAAATAATTTATTGGTAACTAAATTCATGAACATACACACATGAATTGAGAACCTCAAGCTGTGATGATCACGTAATAAATTCAAAGCATTGGATGAATTGTATTCCAATATTATAACACATGTATGATTGAAAATGGTCTTGTTAACAGCCCTATATTACATCCATAAATATTAGATGAATATATGAAGATGTTACACCAAATGTATTTAAATATCATGTGTGATGAAACTTTAGGTGATCCAAGGGTCATGAATACCTTACATGTTGATGAGCTACACACTATTGGGTATTCTAAAATGAATATACCATGTGATGAAAAAAATGAGAGCTAGAGTATTTAATCACGTGAAGCTACGATATATAGTTACCACTATGAGAAACAAAAAACCCATGAATTCAGGTGTTTATAGTTTAGGTGTAGTATTTATGATAATATTTGATTATTAGAGAAGCCCAAGTATTTATGAATTTAAATATGTACTGAATACATGTTGAGATACTTTATTAAATGGATGAGAATACATACATTCAGTGTGATCCATGGGTTTCAGAAGAAACAAGAAACACCTAAATCCATTGGGAATTTAATGATCGAAGTCACATGCGAATTGAATGACCAAACCCATAGGTATTTATGGAGTATGAATGTGCATGCATGAGGATTTAGTAATATGAAACTATTAGTCACAGGTGAAGAAATAAGTATAAGATAGTCTATTGAGTATTTGAAAAAGATATGATGCATATTGACAGGGGTAATGAGTTCCATGCATGCATGCATGCATGCATGTTTTTTGAGACGTGGGTGATTACTTTTCCATGTGACGAAGAATAAATACTCAATACCTCCATGAGTTAAAGAAATGATTAGTTGAGATAATCCTTATAAAATATATACAAACATCATTCAGGTATTTCAAAATGAGCATAAAATATAATACCCACATTCAATGGGGTATTTAATATGACAAAAATAATACATAAGAACCATTAGGTATTAATATTTTATGGATGAAGAACAAATTTGATTAAAAATTCTGACATTTAAAAGAGGATTTAAATGTGTAATTTTAATCATGAAATTAGTTAATACCACATAAACTATATTATTTGTGTATAAATATGTGTCTGAAGGTGAGGAGACATGTATGTACAATATTTCAATATACTTTTATATCTTGATGAATTCATTTATTGAAGATAGAAATTGTCTGAAGTTGGGAGTATTTTGAAGAATAATATACATGTGTGCCTAAGAATTCAAAGATTTAGGAGAATCCAGATTACACCAAATCTAGAAGGATTCTCAAGACCAGCATTACTGATGTTCTTGACGGAGCACATGAGAAAGTCAGATCCTACAAAATCATAGAGGAAGGTCAGATATAATCCTATAGTAGATAAAGACTTTAATAAAGGTGATGTCCTATGGTTTTTGAAGAGATATTTTAAAGTATTTTTTTTGGATCCAAGACCAGAAGGAGTCTCTTGATTAAAGATAGATAAATAATTCTTTTTAGTGTAACCAATAGAAAACACAGTCTCTTGGTTGGATCCAAAATATGAAGTCATTCAGTTGGAGTTATAACAAATTCTATTCACTTTTTTTATAGTTAATAATTCATTTTGGGTGTTTAATCCACATGGTATGGAGTATGCCATTTATTAATGAACCTTGTAATTTTTTTACTACCGGCTATTATATAACTATTGAACAAGATGAAATATTGTTAGATACTATTAAGTATATCTTTAACCCTAACAAGTTTGAGAGGGTGAATTTTATAAAAAATGAATTCATAAAAAGAACCCACTGGTTGACACCATCCCCCTCACTTGTCAATCCGACCTGGGGATCTTCAAAAACACAAAAAATGGAAATGATCTTTAACTTTGTATATTTGTGAGGTATATATATTAAAAAAATTAAGAATTTAATGTAAATAATATTATGTAAAAGTGAGAAAATAAAGATAACAAGCACCTGATAAGTAATAAGGGTTGTACGAAAGATACCTTAACTTCATGTTTGAAAGAACTCTGTACATGATCTTAACATAAAAAATAATTACATTATTTTTATTAAACAGAAAAACAATAACCTTATTCATATATATGTAATTTTAAAAGTCCCAGTAATTATCTTTCTTAACTTATTTTTGATATAGTTTCTGTTTACATCGGTTACTTGCAGTTAAATTATTTTTTTCATAACACTTTCAGTTTGTTGAAAATGGTCAAGGGTGTTTTAAAATCACTTCATGATATCCATAATTTTGATGGTTTATTTTCTTTACTATTTAACTATAATAAATATATATTTTTCAAAGGTTATCCGATATAAGACCAGAATATAGAAATGTTCCTTCATAATTACATTTATGGAGGTTAAAGTTACCATAACCTTTTAATATTATCATTACATATATATTGACATATATTATCTTTAAATAATAATAATATTTTAAAAAATATAACTTCTATATTTTAATGAAAATTTTAACATCATCTATGTGATGTGTCCATGGAAAACAAAACTTGTCGTTCATGGAGGTAGTGGTCTGCACACAGACATGATGATGTTTGCATTTTTCTAAATGATTTTAGAGAATGGTATAAAATGGAAATTTAATCAATATAATAACAATGAAAAATAATTAGAAATATTATGTTGTAATAAATTCGTGTATATAATTTATTTGAGTGGTACAGAAGAAGAAAAGAGATAGAGAAGTTGGGTGGAGAGCATTATCTCTGCCTTGAAAGTTCTCCGTTGGGTAAGTATTTAAGACTCATTAGCTTGGTATTTTAGTGAGACAAAGTCTTAAAAGTAATGGGTAGGGTTTTTATGAGATAATTGTTTAGGGTTTTGGTTTATATATTTATTTGGAATGGGTGGAGAAATGGGTATGATCTGTTATCCTTTTATAAGTGAATAAAAATGAACTTTTTTAAAATCTCATTATTTATGGATAATATCACTCCATTATTCCTAGAAAAAGGATTCAAAATGGTAAATAATAGTCTTTTTAAAGTTATAATTTCAATGCTACCTTTACCATCCAAAAATATACTTGTTCTCACATTTTTAAGCTACTTTCACATGGTTTAAACAATTTTCCCTTAATTTACCCTTACCATGAAAAGTTATCTTTTAACCTTGGTAAAAAAATTTAATGGAAAAAATTAATATTAAAATTGTAAAAAAAATTAAACATGATTATTTTTTAATATTTTTTTTATAAAATAAAATTTCTTGGATTTATAGAAAATAATTTTATTATTGTCACAAATAACGTATAAAAATATCTTCTTAGAAAAAGATCATTTTACGATTAAAATTTTAGCGTGGGATATATTTATCAATGTTAATGTTTTTTAATAAATAAATTGGTTAATTATGAGAGAGATAAATTTTATGTGGCTTTAAAATAAGTCCAAAAATGACTTTTCCAAAATATTATAAGTAATTTTTTATTAGGATTAATATATCACATTTTTTATAAGGATAAACAACGATTTTATAAATTTTAAACTATATCTTAATTTTTTTAAAAATATGACTTAAATAAATATGTGATTATTAAAATGGTTTTATAAATTTATGTCCTTCTTATATATTGATAAAGTAATAAAATTCACCATGTTAGAACAAACTATATTATTTCACTATTTATTTAAAACTCAATTACTTTATAAAAATAAAAAAATAATCCTAATCTCATTTTAAAATTTTGATTCCAAAAATGGAAGCGATTTTATTATATTCAACTTATATAATTTATAATAGTTAATTTAAAATTTAAAAAAATGTATAATGTACTTAATTTTTTTTTGGAAAATATAATATCAATTCTAAAATGATAAATATGGGTTTTTATATTTAAAACAAATTTTTAAAATTATAAATTCCTTTATAAAATACGTATATATTCTTAGAAAAAGGTATAATGTATTTTCAATATGTACTAAAATAAAAATTATTTCTTAAAATTCATATTATTTTTAAATAAATATTTATTCATTATTTGCCTAAAAATCAATTATTTTATAAAAACCCAATTATTTTTAAATAAATAATATTGAAATTATAAATCCCAAAATATTGTTTATTTTTTAAAATTATATTTCTATAATTTTCTGTTTTAGTTTTTATATAAAGTCTTAAAATATATTTATAAACTATTTTTATACGGAAATAACAATTTGAAATTGTAGTAGTTCCTATTCTTAATTTCGATCAAACACTAATAATTCATGAATTAATCTATAAATATAATTAAAATCTTAATTTTACAATAATATATTTATATTTATTTGATAAAATTTACAACACATAAAAATATAGACTCCTAAACATAATAATGAATTAAGTAAATTTTTAGAAAACAACCTTCATATAAATTAATATATATATTAATATATTTAGTAATTCTATTACATATATTCATAAATAATAATTAAATGGAGGTTTTCATGGTCTAAAAATATCACAATTTTTTGTTATTTTGGTGTTATTTATGGAGTGTGTTTATCAAAAATATTTGGAATCATTAGAAGAAAACATATTTTTAAATCTCGGGTGGTTACATTATCTACTCATTAAATAAATTGTCCCCTCACAATTTTAAGACTCATATGATGTGAGTAATTTCTATATGGATTTCCTTATTTTCCATACTTTTATAGTTGATCATCGGTTGATTTAGGATAAGAAGTGATATTTTCTTATAATCAATTTGATATGATCCCTTTTTAAAAAGATATATTCCATTCTGAATAAAATCCTAATAAGTGAAGAACAAATACATACATAGTTTTTAACCTTCCAAAAAACTTTTTTAATTTTCATATACAAAGTATATAGTAATTACACCACCAAATTTATTTATTTTTATCTCAACACCAAAAAAGTAAAATATTATATGATATAGGATGGTGACACATATAGAGTGAAAAATCACTATTTTCCTTTATAAAAGTCATTTCACAGGCTTTTGCTTATTCCCATGATCTAAGAGGTGTTTAAAGTCAATTATCCATTTGAACCATTAGATTGGTACAATAGGTTCCATAGTGGCCAAAATCATCACATCTAAAACATTGAATCATCTGGAGATCTTTAATAAGAACATCATCTTCCATTATTATATTCTTATTTTTCCCTTGACAACTTATTGCAAGATTACCTCTTTTATTAGAATTAAAGCATCATCCATTCCCCTTAAGGAAATTTCATTAGTACTTATTCCCCTATTTTCGACATGTAGGATGTTTAATATTATTTCCATTTTCATCCTCATCAATCAGGTTTCCACGAGTCTCCATCCATCTATTCTCTAGTGTGTTAATTATTTAAACTATGCTAACATGGTTAATCTTATTTTATGATAGTTGGTTTGTCATAATAACTACATTTATCATTGCATCTCCTAATTCAATGGATTGATCATTTAGACAATCATAGTATTTTTCATAATAGAAATTGTTTACATGGTTCCTTTTAGTTCCATCAATTAATATAACCTAAAGGTGATGAAATTAGTGATTAATAATTATCATCATAAGAGAAGTATGCTAGATAACCAAATTGAAATTTATCCTAGAGATATCTCACTATATAATATCATAATGTTAGCCAATAGTTATTTTGGTTCATGATATATTACTCATTATTTAACCTATATGTTTTATAGTTTATCCTATATGTCTTAGATCAATTTATTTCATCAGTGTCTCATCGAATAAAATTCGTGACTTATCTTAGTTTTCCGTAGGATGGGTTATCTTATACTTCTCAACCTATTCCTTCCATGTAACATGGAAATAAATCCTTCATATATGTTCTTAAAAAGAATACAATTAACCAGATCATATACCCAATTATTTTCTTGCAATGTTTGAAGTTGTGCCTCTTTATCACGCACTAGGTTATGGTTGAGTTGATACCAAATACACAATCTTGAGGTTATCAACCCTTGGTACAACAATGTTAGATATTTCATCCAATTTCACGTATCCATATTGGGATTTAATTGTAAAAAAAACCACTCTATATCCACTTTATGAAAAATTTATGATGTTCTTATTTACATAGTCTTATGCCCAATAATTCTCTATAGGGGTTTCCCTATGTTTCAATAATCCTAATTTCAAAAAATAATTATACCTTCCACTAAAAAAAATAATAGTGACCCAATATTTAAACAAATATTATTTCATAATTACTAATAAAATTTTACAATAAATAAAATCTAAGGATTTAATGTTCTAGTGTATTTATAAGATTAGAAATACATATATACCATTTTAAATATAAAAACATCATAATTATTTACAACTCTATATAATTTTCCAAGATCCCATATATCTTCTAAGAATGCACATGATATATTAGGGAAAATAAATAAGGAAAAGGGTGAGGTAGAAATCCCAATAAAGAAATAAAAATAGAAATAAAATATATCATGAGATTCAAGAGGATTAACATGATATCAAAAATAAAATTATCATAAGAATGAACCTTGACATAAGAAAATTATTGCATAAGATCATGTTATATTTTATTTGTTTTTTTATTTCATTATTGGGAGTTCTACCTCAATAAAAGGATGAGGTAGAATTCCAAAAAAATTAAATAATTATTGAAATAAAATATAATGTGACAGTTAAGAGGATTAACTTGATATCATAAATAAAATGATCATAATCATCAAGAATGGAATAAAAAAATGATAGCATAAGATCATGGAATCATGGAATATGTGTAAAAAAATAAGACATGAAATAATAAAATCAACTAAAAGGTCACTACCAAGAACATCATCATAAAGTGGAAAAATTCCCATTATGAATTTTTCTAAATCCCCATTCTCATAAAGATGGTAGAAAAAGTATCATAGTGGATGAGGTTCACTACCTAATCCCATACATAACATCTCATGATATATAAGGAATTAACCAAATCATTTGAGGGATATATAAGTATAGACCCACCTATAACATAAATTAAATTAAAATATATATATGATACATAAAGGAAAGAAACCATACATAAATCATAATCTTGATTGAACCCAAATGAAAAAAGTGAGTTTCATAATTCTGATTTACGATATAACTGAAGGATAAATCATAAGTATTACTAAGATAATATGGAATTAAAACATTTTTAACTCTTATAATTTAAAAATGGAAATAAGTTTTGAACATGGAGTTCCATTATATAAAATTAATGAGAAATATTAAGGAAATCAATGAATAAAAAAAATCACTTGAGTGATGTTTTATAAAATAAGTAAGGATCATTTTTAAATAAGTAAAGAGAATATTATTTTAAATAAGACCAAAATTTATTTAATTGGGTTATCTATTAAATAAATTTTTTTTTATAATCTATTCAAGGTTTGAAAATATTTTATGGGGGTTATTCTTGACATGAGATAAGAAATTGGAAGGCTCCCTTAAATATAGTTTACTTCTAAGATGGAATTTTAAAGGGAACTAAAAACATGTACACAAACAGAAATAAAAAATAATTTTTAAATAGGTATATATTTGAGGGACATATATGAAAAAATAAAATTATTTTATGAGAATAAGATTATGTAAAAGGGATAAAAAGAAATTGAACATGCATCTACCAAGTAATGAGGGTGGTACGGAAGATACAATACCTTCATGTCTAAAAGAACACTATATTTGCAATTAAAAACCTAAAAAATAAATAAATTTAATTAAAAATATACCCAATAACCTAATTAATCTATATTTAAAAATTTTAAGTCAATTTATTATATTTATTTTTTATTTTTTAATATAGTTTCCATTTACGTCATTTACTCGTGGTAGTTTGGTGAATTTATTCGTATCCCTTTTTGGTTGGTTGACCATGGTCAATGATGTTGTAAAATAATTTCAAGATCTCTATAATTTTTTTGGTTTATGTCATTTATAATTACATTATAAAAATACCTATATAGTTTTAATGATTAAACCAAAATTGACCAAAATAATGAAAAGTGTCTTCACAAGTCCATTTAAGGTGGTTAAGGTTAATGTAACGGTTTATTATTTCTAATACTTATATATTGTAATATATATTATCATTAAATAATACTAATAGTTTCAAAAAAATAATTTTATATAATAGATATTTTTTAATTACCTCCATATGAAGTGGTCATGGAAAAAAACATGTCATTCATGGAGGTAGTAGTCTGCACACATGCCTGACAAAAATTATGTTTTAATCAATGATTTTAGAGGAAGGTATAAAATGGATATTAAATTAGTATAATTACACTGTAGAGTAGTAATGATTCGGGTATTACAATACCATTATGTATAAATGGGGTTTTAGGGGTGTATAAGAAGAAAAGTTCTAGAGAAGTTGGGTTGAGAGTATTACATTCCCCTTGGAAGTTCTCCCTTGGGAAACAAGTTAACAATCCTTAGATTGACCCTTTGGTGTTATCCAGGATAAAAATGCATGGGGATTTTTTTGAGGAGTGACAAGTACATAGTTTTGGTTAAGCTAAGTCTTTTTAATGGGTGGATAAATGGGGAGGAGGTGGTCTCTCATTATAAGAGAAGAAAAGAGAAGTTTTGTAAAAACTCATTGTTTCTCAGTGATATCACTCCATTATTCAAGGAAAAAAGGCTCCAAAATGGAAAATAATGGTGTATAGAATGTAATAATGTATATAATCCCTCAAAAATATAATATCATTCTTTTTATCACATGTTCTATAAACCTCCACATGGTTTAAACCATTTTCCACAAGTTTACCCTTACTGTGGTAACTCTAATTTTTCCCCTCATAACTTATTTTAAGGGAAAAAATTAAAATTGAAATTATTTTATAATTTTAAAATGAATTTTTTAAATATTTAAATAATTTTAATAAATAAAATTTCCATGAATTATAGAAATAAATTTTTATATCAGTGTATATAACACATAAAAACCATTTCTTGGAAAACGTTCATTTTAAGCTTAAAATTTAAGTTTTGGATAAGGCTATAAAAATTTAATTTTTTAAAGACATAAATTGGTATATTATAAAATAAATAAATTTCATGTTTTCTAAAATCATGAATATACCATAATTACCAAAATATTAAAAACAATTTTTTATTAAGATTAAAATAGTAATTTTGATAAGGTTTAATGTAGGTTTTACAAATTTACAAATTTATTATTAAAATTCATAAAAATATTACTCAAATAAATACATAATAAATGAAAAGATTCTATATAAAATGAAATTTCTCACTTATATATTGATAAAGTAATAAAATTCACTAATTTGCCAAAAATTATATCATTCACTATTCATTTAGAAATTAATTATTTTAGAAGTATCCTAAAAAGTAATACACATCTGATTTTAATACGATGTATCCAAAAAATAAATTTATATTTATATTATTCACCTTATATATGTAATTAAAAGTATTTATAAAATACTAATTGTATAATGTATTAAATTATTTTTTTTAAAAAAATATAACTTCATTTTTAAAATGTCAAATATGGGTTTGTAAATTAAAACCAATATATTTAATATTATAATTTAACTTATAAAATGAATATTTTTTCTTACTAAAAACATCAGTGAATTTAAATTTCATAACATTGTACTAATAATGTCAAAAGATCATCTTATTTATAAAAAACAGCATTTTGCATTTTTTGCCTAAAAACCGACTTTTTATAAAAAAACACAAAAATTAATATTTAACTAAAAATTGAATTATAAATAAAAAAATTTGGTTTATTTTTAAAAATTAAATTTTTAATATTTTATAATTTAAATTTTTAATAAAATCATAAAACATGATGATATACTATTTTTATATGAACATAATTTTTGAAATACACTTTATTCTTATTATTCATTTCTATAAAACACTAATAAGGCTATAATTAATCTATAAAAAATATTAAAATAATAATTTAACAATAATTTACATAGTTTTATTTAATAAAAATTACAACTCATAGAAACAATGATTTTTAAATGCAATAATGAATTAAGTAAATTTGTATAAAATAACCTTTATATATATATTAATATATTTCTTAATTCAGTTACATCTAGTCGTATATACTAATTCAATGGATTTTTTTCATAGTATGAACATGTTTTAGAGTCATGTTAGTTTGGTGTTTCGTGTGGAGTGAGCTATCGAACATATTTGACATAATTTGAGGAAAACATATATTAAAATCCATGTTTTTTACATTGAAAGAGACTTGATATTCATGGATTTTTAAAGAATAAAACTTAATATCATAAGGGAAGGTGATAAGTTATATCTTTCCCGTGTAATATTTCAACTATCCATTATCATTGTGACTAATTAATCCTAGAAATATGATATAGATATACCAAAAATGGAAGTGAATATTACGGATATCAAATTTGATAAAGATGGAGCTATATGGTTTGGAACCAATATATATGTCCCATTAAAACCATAAATAAAGAGGGAAATTTTGAATCATCCTCACAAAAATTCTTTATATCTACATCTTGAATATAAAAAGATATATAGAGTTGAAAAGTAATGTTTTTGGCAGGATAGTATGATGATAGATATTGAAGAATAATTATCTCGATACATAGCACGTTAGAAAGTTAAGGATGAATGAAAATGCCTTAGTATATGTTACAACCATTACCCATACTAGTATATAAAAGGGAAAAAATCACCATTTACTTCATCACAGGACTCTCCCAATCATCTAAAGGATATACAGTTTTTTGGTTTATAGTCGATCACCTAATGAAGTTTTCAAATATTACTACCATAAAATAAGATTTCTCCTTGGACCCTCTCACCAGGATTTACATATAAGAATTTATAATGCTACATGGTGTACCACTATCCATTTTATATTATCAATATCTAATGATTACTTCAAGTTTCTTGATAAGTATTTATAAATAACTAGAGACACAAATGAGTTTTAACACTACTTATTATCCTTAGAAAAATGATTTGTAAGAGAGGAAAATTCCAACTCTAACAAATATGGTGAGATCTTTTTCGATGGATTTCCATGGATGTTGGGATCAATACACCCCCCTTGGAGAGTTATCATATAAAAAAAATTCCTATATTATATTTTATATGGAACTATATTATGTTTTATAATAGAATAGATATAGGATTCCATCATGCTTGGATAACGTTGGAGAGAGGAAGTTGGCAGGTCCTAGTATTGTCCAAGAAATTATGTATAAGGTTCAAACCATTCAGTGACATCAAAAGTAAGACAATGTTGATATAATAGTTATCCAGATAATCATCGATGAGATCTTGAGTATGAGGTTAGGGATAAGGAATGCCTTAGAATATTTCCTTTGAAGTATGTTATGATATTTGGAAAGGAAAGTTGATCCCTAGGTTTATCAGTCCATTCAAGATCCTTTATTGTTTCATGGATATTTCTTTACACTTAAAACTCCTACATAACCTCTACAACGTACATGATAGGTTCCACGTGTCTCTCTTGAGGAAGTATGCACTTGAACATTTATATGTAACAAATTAAAAAATCATTCAACTAGAACATGAATCCTCATAAAAGGAACAATTAATGTAAACTTTAGATCGAATATATATTGTGATATGAAACAAGACCACTAACCTGTTATAGTTCTACATATAAATTATAAGTTTGAAAAAGCAGCATGGGAACATGAGGATGTAATGAGGAAAAACTTCCCCAACTTATATTATTCCCTCTAAAAAAATTTTGAGGATGAAATTATTTTTATGGGGGGTAGAATGTGACGACCTGATTTTTTACTACTTAAGTTAAAACATTGTTTGATATATTTAACCACATGGAATGATAAATTAAAATGAAAACCATAGAATATTTAGGTTAAATATAAATATTCTATATGGCCATTAAAACATATCCATTTAATCAGTAGGTATATATAGGATTAACCAAAATATTAAATATGTATATAATAAAAATAAATACCACTTTAAAACTTATTAAGTGAAATTATTATTTATAAAACAACTTTGAAAACCATTTTATGAATAAAAATATATTTAAAAAAATTGGTGTATATTTCAAGAAACTATGTATATTATAATAAATAATATTAAGATTATAATTATAATAGAATAATATATTAATAATAAATTAATTATTGAATTATATGAAAAAATAATAGTGAGTAATTATCATTTTTAAAATCAATTCTCCAATATGAACAATTTTAGGGTAAACTTTTGTATTTTTTTTAATATTTATTTATAATATTTTTGATATATAATCAGAAAAAATGACCACAATTTTTTGATTATAAATATTAATAAAATTTTATGTTTATTTTTGGTGACTTTTTTGAAACATTTTATTTTTAAGTAAATAGTTAACTAGAATGTTTTTCCAAATTATATGGATTTTATGCCCTTATTACTATTTACATATGAATTTTAAACTTATGAATACTTTTTCAAAGAATTAATATGTATTTTATATTTTCATTTATAATTTTAAAAAATTTGGCTTTAATTTATAAATCCATATTTCACATTTTAAAACTCAATTTATAATTTTACAGTTTTTTTCATAAATTATACATTTATTATTTTAATATTATTTTGTAGAAATTTCAAAAATTAAATAAAAGTATTAATTTAAATTTATAATTATTAGAACTAAATTATATAATAGTGAAAATTTTATTTTTGTGCATGAAGGATAAGTTTCTTAGGTAGGAACTAGTTATCATGGTGAAAACCAAAACAACAAAAAATGAGTAACCTAAGAGGGAAAAAGAAAAAAATGAATTTTTTTTTAAATTGAGTGTTTGTGGTGTTAATATACCTTATCTATTATCCTCAATATTATTTCTCAATTTTTGTGCCGCTTTATTTGAGAGTGACATCCCATTATTGATTTTTTTTGGTATTTACATAAGAGAAATATTGTTTCACTTATAAAAGGGGCACTCCTCTCTTCACTTACCCTGGCACAAAAACCACTTCTATTCAGAAATAAATCTAACCCAACATCTCTTACACACTCCTATACACCATAAAGAAGTTATTTTCTTCTCAAAAGACTATCCCTCAAAGGGTTAATCGCATTCACCATGAAAATAACCTAAGGAGTGAGGTATAGATTTCTAAATGTTTCTTCCTCTTTTATTTCCTTATATTCATTTATTATTTCAAAAATTTCATTTAAAAAAACTAAATTTTTATGATAAGTATAATTATTATATGATTATGTTATTATAATTATGTTATAATGATTAACCAACCTCCCCCTTTTTCCATAAATATATATAAAAAACGTGAATCATGCATTGTGCAGACTACCACCTCCACAAATAAACATGTTTAGTTTTCCTTCACATCCAAATATATATGTTTTGTGTTTATATTTTAGAAAAATATATGATATATATAATTAATAGATATCATTAATATAGTTCTTTTTGTATAACATAACAAGTAATGATAAATATAAGTTAATCCATCGACATTAGTAAATAACCTGATACGAGTTCATCATCATTTTTTCTTAATAAGACACAACTAAATTTACCATGTAACGAAATTATAACATCATATTTCATTATAAAAAATAAATTCAACTTCCTTTAACAGTTTTTATAAGATTATATTTTGGAGAAAGAGGAATGTTATCACGGCTTCTACAAACTGAGTTGAAAACGATCAAGATTTTTAACATCTAATGTTGAAGAGAGATTACAAAAATCTAATACATGAATATAAATTTGATTATTGAGTAAGTATAAATGTATATGTATAAGAATAATGTTCTGAAATAGGTAATTAAATTTTTTATCTTTATGATACACGAGGATAAAATACTTATGTGTAAATCAAGTATAATGGTAAGGTACTTAGTAACTCAAACTCCATTCATTGTGATATATAATTTATTATTGAACTTCATAATTCCACAACATATAATTTTGAATGATATTATAATTTTTTTTGGAAAAAAGGGGTTTTAACCGAATATATTCTCATGAAATTTTTCATTTCATTTTTCTTAAAACCAAAGGAGACTTTTTGAAAAGAGACTCATAACTATTACTTTTAAGATGATGACTCAAAACTGTTTTCAGAAATAAATTTTTATGATTTCCTTTTCATCAAATTAAAATTATCTATTTCCAATGGATTTATTTTTCAAGTCTCACACAATATTTTGTTCTACTATGTTATTATTTTGTGTGATCAGGTTTTTAACATCAAATGACTTAATTAATTACATTATTTTATACCATTTTGTTTTTTATTAATTTTTTTTCTTTACATGAAGATTTTTGAAAAGTGAATGATATCCATTGGTATGTTTAAGAAAATAATTTTCCCATGGGTTCATTAATATATAAACATATATATATATATATGATTGGTATTAATTGGAATATATATGTTTGGATGATGATGAATGGGGTCATATGTCACCATATAATGCATTAGTTTATGTTTATATCTCATGAGAGAGCATGGCATAAACATAATGATTTTTTTCACACAAGGGCATGACGAGTTTTCCCACATTTTCAAAAGTGGATATAATGAGTTTGTTCACATTGGCATGAAAGTAATGGTTTTTCTATAAATATTTTCCAATGATTATATTTGTTCCACATTTCAATTTTTTTAACAAGTTATGCCAAATTTTCATGATGTATTTCATTTCCATACTATTCCATGTTTTCATGATTATACATTATTTCTTAAAATATACCACAATTTTATATCATTATAACTTATTTTTTGATTATTGATTTTTATTTTGACCTATTTCCTAATAAATATAATTCCTTAAGGATATTTTTATGATCTTATGTGGCTTTATCATGTTTTATTACTATCATTTATAGTCTTATGATCTTTTATTTAGAATTATATATCTTACACATATTCTCCTTCATGTTTATTATTTGACCCATTATGATTTGTTTTTACCTTAATGAATCTATAAGACAACTTTTTTAGGTTTCTAGCCGCTAGGGTATGGAGATAGTTATATCACATGATATATCCTGATAGAGTCAAGAGGAGCATAATTATAGAGAATTTTTCACAAGTGTTGTAACATAATTCATTTATGTTGTAAATATCCTTGATACTAAACCTTTAGTTCCATGGATTTTTTTAACTATTTTCAAGATGTATCATTTAAATCACGAGGATATATTATGATTTATGACATGTTTATATTGGGTTGTATTAACCATACCATAACATGATGACATTCCAAAATATTTTTTGTGTTTCCCTTTCTTGTTTTATAAATGGGGGTTCCCAAGGTGAAACACCCTCTAAAATAGACTCCCTATCCTTTGAACTCCCCATGGGTCACCCAACACCTCAAAAGAACTCAAAAACACTCAACCCTTCTCATAATTCCTCTTAACATCTTGAAAATATAAAATGGAGTAGTCTTAAAATTTCAGACCATAAAGTCTAAAATGGCCATGAAACTCTCTCACATTTATTTCATCCACTTGAATCCTAGATTTTAATATCCCATTCCTTTACATTGTTGTCTCAATCTTTTTTTCTCATACTTCTCATTGGTTTGTTGGTTTTTACCACTCTTCTATCGATCACAGATTGTTTCCTTCATCTATATTTGGAACATTTCAATTCCCATTTTATGGATTTCAAGAAACAATGAAGTTTCAACCTTGGTCAATATTGACAACGTTCCCCATTTAGAATTCCATTTCACTCCCCATCTTTCTTTTTTCCTCTACAACATATAGGTTATGTGTCTTAGTTTCAAAATTAACAAGTTTTTCTAAGAAAGTTTTGTTTCTGGTTTGGACGAATTTGATCAATGGTGGCCTCAATCTTAGGGACTTTTAGGCAGTGTATCTATTGGTCTTATCATTTTGGGGTTCTAACCATTAAACACTTAGAGGTTCCAGATCATCATTGGAATCGATCATGGAAAAATGTTTCATCAAGATCATGCTTTTATGTTAAGGATTTTAGAGTGAAATTTCACGAGGGATTCATTTATTCTTAAGTTGAGGCACATTGTCTCATTTTTTTGATTCAATTCATGTTGGGGATGATTTTTATTGTCTTCCAAATTCAGTTTTGATCTATATTGGATGATCTATTTATTTTTAATTTACTATTTAGTGTTTCTATGATTTTAGAATATTGGTTCAGCTGTGAAAATCCATCATCATGGGTTTTTGAATGATGCTGTCCTCCATATAGTGAAATGGGTCCTCTTAGATTGTTTATATGTAATTAGGATATAGGTTTTCTTTTTTGGTTGGTTCACTCATTGATGATAAAGTTTCATATATAATGAGATGTTGTTTGTTCTTTAGAGATGGGAATATTGGCGATTCGCTGGTGTGTGTTCTAAAATTGGTGGGATGATGATGAAGACTATAACAAAAACATGACACTTCCTTGGTAGTAATACATCTTCCTTTCATGAAACTAAATATACATATGGTTCTCACAAATGTTGGATGATATATTTGTTTTATCATTGAATTTTGAATATAGATATTTGAAATTTGAAATTTGGTGGTTTGAAATTTGTTTTTCAACTATGAAATTTGGTCTATTATATTGTAACTGGACATGGGATGGAATCAATGTTTGGGTTTGCACTTAAGATAAAGGCGTGGTTTCAAAAATACAAAATATATGGATTTGGATGTATGTGCATGTGTATGAATGTGCATTTATGTGTATTTGTATGTAGGTATACTATGTATGTGTGGGATTATGTATGCGTATTTATATACAATTGTATGAATGTGTATGTATGTACGTGTATGTGTATGCATGTGTTCTTATATTCTTATGTTTTTGTGAATTTATGGTATTTTTTATGTTTGAATGCGTATGTATGTGTATGTTTGTGTATGTGTATGTATGTGTGTGTGCATGTTTTTGTATGTTGTTTCATGTGTATGTATGTTTTCATGTGTATGAATGTGTATGTATGTGTAAATATGTATATGTGTGTGTATGTGGGTATGTATGTGTGTGTGTATGAATATAAATATGCGTATGTCTATATATGTGTCTGTTTAAGTCATGTATGTGTCTATGTGTGTATGTGAAAGTATATGTATGTATGGGAATGTATATATATGTGTATTCATGTGTATGGGTTTTTATTTGTGTGTACGTGCATGAATGGGTTTGTATGTGTGTGTACGTGTATGTGCATGTATGTTTATGCATTTGTATATGTGTTAATATGTTTAAGTATATATGCATGTCTGTATATGTATGCGTATGTGTATATGCATGGGAAGGTATATATGTGTATGTATGTGAATGTATGTGTATGTGTATGCATCTGTATATGTATGTATTTATGTGTATGTGCATGTATATGTGTATGTGTATGTGTATAGCTGGATACACATTGTCATGTATTAGTTCACCTATATATCATACAAAGAAAATATTTATACATTTATTTTAATAATTATATATTTAATTATAATGAATCTTTTTAAATATAGTTATTATTCTATTATATTTTTTGTATACAATGAATACAATATATACATCTATATAATTAACTATCAATAATAATATATCTATATATTAGCAATTGAAAATCTATTTAATTAAAAATATTAACATTATTACTTTTAATTTTATAGCTTTATAATTAATAATATATTATGAAAGACATTTATACATAAGATTACAATTATTAAATTTATTATTATATTTATTACATCATTAATAAATTTATTTATAATTTTTTTAATAAAATATTTATTATAATATTTATATCGAATAAAGATGGGGTCAGACCCCTTTATTATGGAAAAGGCAACATTTTTTAATTTATTCATTTTTAATATTTTTTATTTTTATTATAATGTAATTATATATTTTTTTATTTATTATCAAATCAATAAATTTATTCATAATATTTATTATAATATTAATTTATTTTTTAATAAAACATTTATTATAATATTAACACATTTATTATAATATTAATTTATTTATTATAATATTAGTAACAAATTTATCATAATATTAATAAATTAATTAAAAATTAAAAATATTAAAATTTAATTTTATATAGTTATTAAGTTATTTTAATTTAAAAAGTAATGTTTTATTTCTAATGTTCGCTACTATTTAAAAGAGATAATATTCACACTAATAAATAAAACTTTTATCAGCATTACGAGTGAGCAGTGATAATGAAATGGTTTTAAAATGATAAAGTTAAGACATTATCAGTTCTTACTTTAATGCTGATAAAAGTATTATTTCTCCATATATTTTTTATTTTAGCATTGATGAATGATAATTTTGTGATTGGTTTTTTTGCTAGTGTGGAGAAAACAAATTCTCTCTTTTTAAGAGAATTCTAATTGTCATGCCACTCCTCGTCATTTGAGCTCTCTCAAAAATCAAATATTTTTTCCAACTTTTATGGAATATTTTGGAGGAATCGCCTCCAAAATAGAATTTATAGTATTCAAAACTTAGTTTTAAGGATTTCTCAACCAACCACGCATGAGTTTGTTTGCTATTTTGACTGTTTTCTCCCATCTATAACACAATCCAATTTTTTTTGTTGTTCTTCCTTCACCGATGTTACATGGGTTTTGATGATTTTTGGTTGTTCTCAATATATATATATATATATATATATATTTTCAATATAATTAATTTTATCCCTATTTTTGATCCTCTTAGCTTAATCGTTTCTACATATATACAAACACACACGTATATATACCTATATATAAATGTGTGTTTCATCTATTTTTATATGCAACAATATATTTGTATATATGTTTTTGTTTACTTGTTTGTGTATTTATATATTAATATATTAATATCATTTTATATTATATTCTATATTTATTTTGTTTTTATTTTGTTTTATGCTATATATACAAAAAAATATTCAAATATTTATTATTTCCATTTATATATACCAATCACTAATTTATTTTATATTTATTATTTATTTATATTTATTTATTCCAAACATAAATGTATTTTTAGAATAACACATCATCATTCAACACTAATTCTTCCACAATAAATAATACATCATATTCTAAAAAATACATGATTGTATCGTTTAATTCCTAACATAATTTTATGCTCCATTGTTTTATTTTCAACAAGAAAAATTCATAAAAAATATCCATTTTAATCCACATTAACTAATTCTTGAATCAAAATATAATTAATCAACCATTTCCTAATTTATTATTACATTACCTTATTGGAAATGAAATTTATAGAAAAAAATCATCACTTTAAATAATTATATCTCCATGATAAAACTATCATAAACTCATATATAAATATTTGAGTTCATTAGTTGTATCTAGCCATTATACACATATAGTTACTCTAAATTATATAATCATTAAAATAACTAACTAAAAGTAAAACACTCACAACATCATAACAAATTATTTATGTTCACCAATAATGATTACATCAAATTCAAAAAGTTACATTATCATTATCCTCATTATACTATCACATTGTTCAGGATGTTACCTACTTCACACTAGGTAAACAATACACACCAATAGGGAAAGTATAATTCATTCCAAAACATAAGGTTTTTAATATATAGATATTTTTCATTAAATTATGAAAACTATGATTTTTATCTATTATTTTATATAAATTATTTATGTATGTATTGTAATTTATAATTATAATTTTTAATGTTATAATTTATATAATTTTCATATGTAATAAAGATACATTATATGCCTATCTTTTTATTTATTTATTTTTTTTGGAAAATATAAATATTATTAAACCAAATAGGAAGGATATGAAATGAAAATTGAAGGATGTTAATCGTATAAAAAATTTATATGAGGAGGGGTTTAAAGAGGTTATCAAGTTAGCAAAAAATATTGCATACAACCCTTCTAAAATAATTTTTAGATGTTTACATTGTTATTTCTTAAGATAAATTTTTATGGAAGAGTTATATTAACACTTTATCTTTCATAGAACATGTCAAAATTTTAAATATGGGACCAAATATAGGGAAGACTAGATGTACTTTTAGAATGGTATAACACTAAGGTTTATGTATCATCTAATTTGATTATAAGTTTAAATGAAGATGGAGAAACTGTTGTGGTTTATAGATCATCTGATATAATTGTTAGTGTAAAAGAATATCGATATTGTATCGATCAAGGAAATGAAAATTATGTTTGAAGATACACATCATGGTTTTTGAAAGTCATTTGAGAAGTTTAAGATACATGTTAAGATGCCATTGTATGCTGATTGTACTAAATATACTACATTTTTAGTCCTACTGAATCAATATAATTTGAAAGCTAACAATAAATGGAGAAACACACACTTTACAGAACTATGTGATCTCTTAAATGATATTTCTTTTCCAGAAGATAATGAGATTCCTTGTTGAAAAAATGGAACTAAACACATACTAAGTTCAATGGGTATTATATCTGAAAGAATAAATGCATGTCTAAATGATTATATATTGTCTTGAAAGTCCATGAATCACTTAAAAAGTTCCTAAGTGTGGTGTTGTTTGATACATGAAAGCTGAATCAAGTCCTTCAAAGTTTTATGGTATATTATAAGATCATATTTTTTATGTTTTCAGTCTCTAGGGTATGAATATGTCTGTATCTCGTGTGATATAAAAAAAATTCTAGACAACCATAATTATAGAGAAATTTTTTCTTGTGTTGTAAAATAACACATTTATGTAGCTAATATCCCGGGCATTAGACCATTAGGTCTATGAGTTTTTTTTAACTATTTTAGATATGTATTAATTAAATCATGTGGTAATTGTATAATTTATGTCATGTTTAGATTGGGTCATTATAACCATCCACTCACATGAAAAAATTCCCAAATCTTTGGGGATTTCCCAATTTTTTTTATTGGTGGGTTCTATAGGTAAAAAAACCTCTAAAATAGATTCCATAGCCTTTTTACACCCCTTTTTGAACCCAAATGCTCACAAGAACTCCAAAAAAATCAACCCTTCTCAAAACACATCTACACACACAAAAAAGTTCAAAGGGGGTGCCAAAAAATTTGAAACCTTAAATTTTTAGATATCTATGAAACACTTTTTCATTTCCTTCCTACCCTTGAATCCTTGGATTTCATCTCCCTTTCCATTACTCTCCCTTTTAAATTTTTTTCTAATATTTCTCGTTGGTTTCTATATTTTTCCCCACTCTTCCTTCGATCAAGAATTGTTTTCTTAATGTATATTTGGAACATCTCACTTCCCATTTTTGGGTTTTGAAGAAACAATGAAATTTCAACCTTATTGAAAATTGACTATGTTCTCCCTTTAAAATTTCATTTCACTCCCCTTCGGTTTTTGTTTCCTATTCTTCCTCCAGGTTGTGTATCTTAGCTTTGACATTGAATATTTTTTCTCAGAAAGTTTTGTTTCTGGTTTCATAGAATTCGATCAATGATGGACTCAATACTAGGGCCTTATAAGCAATATAGCTAGTGGATTTATAATTTTTTGTGTTTAATTAATTTTAAACTTTCTAAGTGATATATCATCCTTGGACCGATTAATTAAAAAATGTTTCAAAGAGATCATGCTTTGCATTGAATGATTTTAGGGTGAATGTTCTTGAGGAATTAGATTGTTTCTTAGGTTGAGGTACATTGTTTCATTTTTTTGATGATTCAGTTTTTATTATTGTTGGTTTTTATTGTGTTCCCAATTTAGTTTAGATATGTTTTTGGATATCCTAATTTTTTAAATTTACCAGTGACTTTTTCTATGAAATTTGCATTTTGGTTTAGATGTAAAAATCCCTTAGCATGGGGGTTTCAATGATGTACTCCTACATATGGTGAAATTGGTTTTCATATCTTTTTCATATGTAAATATAATGTAGGTTTTATTTTCTGGTTGGTTCACTCAGTGACGATAAAGCTTCATATATAAAGAGATAGTTTTTTTTCTTTGGCGATGGGAGCCATGATGATTCACTGGTGTGTGGTATGAAATTGGTGGGATGATGATGATGACTATGATGAAAACAAAAATCTTCCTTGGCATCCATGCATATTCCTAGCATGAAATTCAATATAAACATGTTTTCTATAACTATTGGATGATATGGTGGTCATATATTTGAATTTTTAATTTATAAATTTGAAATTTGAAATTTGTATTTTGTGGTTTGAAATTTATTTTTGTGCTATAAGATCTGGTCTATTATGTTGTAACCAGACATGTGTCAGAATCAATGTTAGGGTTTACAATTAATCTGAATTAATTATTTTAAACATATCAAATATATGGATTTAGAGGTAGGTGAATGTGTATGTATGTGTAAGAATGCATGTATGTGTATGTGTATGTATGTACATTTTTGTGTATGTTTATATAGGTATACTGTGTATGTTTATTTTTATGTATGTGTATTTATATAAATATGTATGCATTTGTATGTTTGTTTGTGTATGTCTATGCATGTTTTTTTGTATGTTTAAGTGTATGTGTATGTATGTATTTATGTGCATGTTTTTTGTGTGTATGTATGTGTGTGTGCATGTTTATGTATGTTTCTTCTTATATATGTATGTCTTTAGGTGTATGTATGTGTATATATGTGTCTGTGTATGTGCATGTATGTGTTTATGTGTGTATGTGTATGCATGTTAATGAATGGGTTTATGTGTGCTTGTGTATGATTGTGTATGTGTATGTATGTGCATGATTGGGTATGTATTTGTCTGTACATGTATGTTCATGTATGTTTATGCATGTGTATATATGTTCTTATGTGTAACTATGTATGTGTGTGTGTATATGTATGTGTATAGGTGTATATGTTTGTGTAGGTATGTATGTGTATGCATGTGAGTGTTTCTGCAGGACTATGCAAGTGTATGTGTTTGTATTTATGTTTATGTGTATTTATATGTGTATGTGTATAGATGGATAAACATAGGTATGTGTTAGTTCACCTACATATCATACAAAAAAAATATTTATACATTTATGTAAATAATTATATTTTCAATTATAATGTATTTTTTTAAAATATAGTTATTAATAAATAATATTTTTTATATACAATGAATACAACATATAAATTTATATAATTAATTAGCAATAATAATATACCTATATATCAACAATTTAAAATCTATTTAATTATAAGTATAAAAATTCTGACTTTTAATTTCAAAGTTTTATAGTTAATAATATATCTTGAAAACCTTTATATATAATATTAATATTTTTACATTTATTATTATATTTATCAAAATATTAATAAATTTATTTATAATTTTATTAATAAAACTTTTATTATAATATTAATTGGAAAACAAGCCTGTTTCAAACACCTTCATTTCAAAAAAACTTATTTTTTAATTTATTTATTTTTTAATATTTTTATTTTTTATCAGAAAGTAATTATATATATTTTAATTTATTATAAAATGTATACATTTATTACTAATATTTTTTATAATATTAATATATATATTTTTTAATAAAAGACATATTACAATATTAATACTTTTTTTATAATATGAATACATTAATTAAAAATTTTAATTTTTAATATTAATTTTTATTTAATTATTAAATTATTTTAATTTTTAAATATAATGTTTGATTTCTAATATTCACTACTGTTTACAAGTGCTAATATTAGCACCGATAAATATAACTTTTATTAGCACTGCAAGTGAATTCTAATAAAGAAAATGTTTTAAAAAAGAGAATATTAATCAATTATTAGTGCTAACTTTAGCACTCATAAAAGTATTCTTGAGGTGATTTTTTATATTTTATCACTGATAAATGATAATATTATGAATTTTTTTTCTAGTGTGGATAAAACCCATTTTCTCTTTTTAAAATAACCCCAGTTGTCATGATGCTCCTCCTCATCATTCAAGCTCTCTCGATACTCAAATATTATTGCCAGCTTTTATGGAATACTTCGGATGAATCGACCTCCCAAAATGAAGTTATGGTATTCAAAACATGGTTTTAAGGATTTCTCAACTAACTATGAATGATTATTTCTCTATTTTCATTTTTTTTCTCCCATCTATAACACAATAACATTTTTTCGTTCTTCCATCACCGATCTTTCATGTTTTTTCCAAATTTTTGGTCATACTTTCTATATATATTGGAAATATGATTAATTTGATATATATTTTGGTTGTTCACAACATAATCATTTCTACATATATATATACATAGATATATATATATACACATATTTATAAATTTCTGATTGATTTTTTATATGTATAAATATATGTATGTATATATATATTTTTTAGGCATGTTTGGGTATATATATTAATTCATGTGGTTATATGTATATATATATATATTTATATATTAATATAATTTTATATTATATTCAATATTTATTTATTTATTTATTTTTTGTATTAGATATACCAAAAAACATGATTCAAATATTTATTATTTCTATTTATATTTACCAAACTTAACTTTATTTCATATTTAATATTTATTTTTATTTATATAAACCAAACAAAAATTTATTTTTAAAATAACACATTACTATTCGATACTAATTCATCCTTAAAAATTAATAAATTATCTTCGAAAAAATTCATGAATGCATTGTATAATTCCTAACATGATTTAATGCACCATTATTTTATTTTCAAAAAAAATAATTCTTATAAAAATATTCATTTTAAGACACTTTAATTATTTACTCAATCAAAATATCATTAATCAACCATTTTCAAAATTGTTATCACATTACCTCATTAGAAATGAAATTTCTAGCAAGAAATCATCACTAAAAATCGTTATATTTCCATGCTAAAAACCATCATAAACTCATACATAATACTATTAGTTCATTAGATGCCTTTAGTGTAACACCCCAAGGTTTTCTAAAATTTAATTCAAATGAATGAAGCATTGTATTAGGTAGATATTTATAACTATAATTTAAACATAATTTTGCAGCTTCTCTATTTTGAATTTTGAAAATAGGTCATCTACGATTGCGATCAATAAGTTATTTGGAGTCTGATAGAACCAACTTGTTTTTTGGTGAATAATAACATTCCCTTATGAATAGTAATATGAATCGTAATAGGACCCTTCCATGGTGTCCTCAAGCCCCTAAGGTCCCAACCTTAATGTTTTAGGAGTTACTCTTCAAGGTAAGGGAATCCAAAACACTTCTATCTTTCATGATTTCAATTTATTCTTTTTATTTTTAATTTCTATTTGATTATGTTTGGATATGAAATTAAATATCCCCCTTACTTACCATATTATTTATTAATGATGAGTGACCCCTTTTATTTCATCAATATATTTTATGAAATTTTAAGCGATGTCGTTATGCTGCCAAATTTTTGTAAGGGATTTCTCAATTTTTATTTTATTTTGAGATTCCTTTATTTTATTTTTCATTCCTAACCCCTATCCAAGAGGCATAAATGATCCAGTATCTTACATATTTTTGAGTTTATCATGATTAAGGTTGACTCATCGTTATATTCCTTCTCCTCTTCCACTTAATCATGAAATTAAAACATCGTCCACGATGTGTGGATTTACCGACATCGTGGGCGATGTGATTTCAATTTCTTTTACGTCCATCATTACGTGTCATGAAACCATTTTTATTGTTGAATCATATTATAATCTAATTATCATAACTTTTTATGGATATTGAATCATTTTGTACACAAGTTATTAATTTGTAAAAAAAAATGAGTTCATTACGATCAAAGAATCTCCAAAATGACTTAAAAAATATCAATAATGATTTATCTTTTGAATCATCCTCATATCAGAATTAAAAATGATAAAAGGTATAATTTATGATTCTGGAAACATGTAAATACCATTACATTCCAATTATGGATTTTCACTTCCAATCGACAATAATATCCATCATAAACTAATCATGGAAATAATGTAAAGAGCGTACCCAAAATAATGGAAGGAACAAAATACTAGAAATTAAATGGAGAAATGATGTAGTTAAATGATCATATAATGTATCATAAACCGGAATATGCTTCTATAATATATTAATAACACTCTTTTAACCATTATACTGGAGTCTTAAAAAAATTATGAAGTAAGACATGCCCGAGGAAAGGTACAGAAGAAGTAGACCCTTTCATAGCCTATTTACATTTGCATTTAAAATATAGTCTTTCATCATATACTAATGGTATTTTAAAAGGAACATTGATTGTATGTTTCAACTCAAACATGGTCTGACTATTTTTTAAATATCAAGTTGTGTGAGATGTTTTGAAATTATATTTCATACACGATTATTTTCCAAAACTATTTTTCTATGAACACCCATATGATCTAAGTTGTAAAAGATATATTTGGATAAAGGAAGAAAATGAATTTTAAGGGACTCTAAATCATTTTTTAATTTATGGACCTTCTACTTACATGAGCAAGATGATGATGAAACCAGGTGGACACCATGATCAAGGCACCCTCACTTGATTAATAAGTAAATAAAAATGTGAGGGTGTAATTTCCCAATGGCTGGGATAATGTAACACCCAAAGGTCTTCTAAAAATAAATTGAAATTCATGTAGCTTTGTTTTATGTATATACTTATAACTATCATTTAAACATAATTTTTCAGCTTTTAAGTTTTGAATTTCGAAAAATGGTCATCTACGATTATGATCAATATATTATTTGGAGTCGGATAATACCAACTTGTTTTTTGATGAATAGTAACATACCATTATGAATAGTAATTGGAATATTAATATGACCCTTATGAATATTAAATCATATTATTATTTTATTTTCTTATGGATAACAGATAATGATATGTTGATTAATTTTTCAAGGTGTTAAAAAATGAGTTATAGATTTAAAAATATTATTTTTGAATAAATTATGATTTTATTTAAAAATTAAATTAGTAATATTTAGAAAATTATTTTCAAAAAATGGAGTTCCTTTTTGAATTCTACATGTTGAAAAATGGTAATGGTGATTTTTTGGTATTTTTCTGAAACAATTGAATTTTTAATGAATAGTAAAAATACAGTTTTGAGTTTTTAGTATGTTTAATGACATCATAATGATAGAATAATAAATATAAAATTCATGTCGACTTGTGTATAGTAAAAAATGTTATTATGTGTCCCAAGAGGCAAATACCATGGGAAAATACCATGGGAAATCCCATGGTTTGGAAAATACCACTAATGAGGTGTCCCTTGGAAATTAATAAAATATTCCCTTACTATTGATATAAATAAAAACCCATTACATAATTCTATTAATTCCAAATTCCTCATCAAAGAATCTCTGGTCTTCTTAATTCCCTAGTTGTCCCACCAAGGTTTCCTAAATCCCCCAAGGTCTCAACCTTCATGTTTTAGGAGTTACTTTACACGGTAAGGGAATCCAACACCCTTCCCTTTTTCAAGCTTTCATTTTATGCTATTATTTTTTAATTTCCATTGGATTATGGTGGGATATGACATTACAAATCCCATATACTTCCCATATTATTTAATAATTATGAGATACCCATTTTGTACCATCAAAATATTTTAGGAAATTTTAAGCGATGTCATTAGGCTACCAAATATTTGTAAGGGATTTCTCAACTTTTCTTTTTTCCTTCGTGATTCCTTTATTTTCTTTTTATTTCCTCAACTCCCCTTATAAAAGAGTAATTAATGATCCAGAATCATAAATATTATGTATTTCATCATGTTTATGGAATACTCACCATTATTTTCCTTCTACTATTCCACTTATTCACGAAATTAAAACATCGTCCGTGATGTTTTGATTTACGGACATCATAGGCAATGTGAATTAAATTTATTTTAATTTCTTTATGACTGGCCATGAAAATATATTTCTGGTTTAACTAAAATATAATATATGTATTATATCTTTTATAAGGATTTGGAATCATTTTTTACACAAGTTAATAATATATAAAACAAAATGCTTTCATTACGATCAAAGAATCGCAAAAGGACTTAAAAAATATCAATAATGCTTTAAATTATGAATCATACTCATGTCAGAATTATAATTGATAAAATGTATAATGTATGTTTCTAGAAACATTAAAATACCACTCCATTCCAATACTTTAGTTGTATTTCCAATTGACATGAATATCCCTCATGAACTGATCATGGAAATCATGTAAAGAATGCACTCAAAACAATGGAAGGAATATAATACTAACAAATAAATGGAGAAAGATGTAATGAAATGATCATATATGGTATTATAACCATGAATCTATTTCATTAGGATATTAATAACACTCTTTTAACCATTATATATGTGGTTAAAAACAAGTTTTAATTAAGAAAAACTAGAGGTAATAGAATTTTTAACCCGATTTTCATTCATTGGGTTAACCTTCTACTACATTATTTATATGGTATGAAAATTTATTTTGTGTTGAATTGTTTTTATATTATGTTTATCTATGTTTATATATATTTTATATACATATTCCATCAACTATAATAAGTCTCAATTCAATTTTATGATATTTATATGGTACTTTTTCTTTTAAAAAACCACTTTTAATATTCTGTTTTACGAAATTCAAAAGAAATGTTTTTATAAAATTATTCATTTTGTATGAGTGTGTTATGGTTCATGGGAAATTTTTTATTATGAAGATTTTGACCTGTATATCCCTCCAATTCATTGGGTATATGTAAGTTATAGGTCGACCATATGGTTAGTCCAAGTGTAACTACGATGGTTAAACAAATTGTAAGCCAACCATGAGGGTTAAAAATTATACGGTAACCAAGAGGGTTACAATATTATGTAATTAATGACACAATATAACTATATGGTTCAATTTAAGTTCTTATGTTTTGTAGGGATATTTTGGAAATATCATTTTTCAGAATGTAAGTATATATGGGCGACACGTATGTCTTTTGAAAATAATTTCATACATTACAATTATTCATGGACTAATGTGTTCTATCCATCTTTTTATATCCCTTACTGAGATTTTTGTGCTCATACCAAGTTTTTTAAAAAATTTCACAGGTTATAATGATGTGTAATACAAATAAGTAAGCCAAGTAAAATGTTTGAATAATTTTCAATGAAGTTAAGTTTTATTTGAAAAGATTTATATTTTGGCAGTATGGAATACTATTTTTATGGTACTCACTCTGTATTAATGTGCAATGTTATGAATGTATTATATCTCAATTCATAAAATTTATAAACTTGTAAAGATACTTAATATTTAAGGATTTTATTTCTTAACTAAATTCCAGATTATGTAATGTAATAAGACCGAGTCCTTATATTTCTCCCTTATACCCCTATATTTTCATTAAATGATATATTCATTAAAATAAGTAACTAAAACTTAAACGCTCAAAAAATAATTTCAAATTATTCAATTTAACCAATAATGATTACATCAAATTAAAAAGTTAATTTACTATTGTGTTCATTATACTATCATATTATGCATGAAGTTAACTACTTCACACAAGGCAAACAATACCCACTAAGAGAGAAGAATTAATTATTTCCAAAACACAGGGTTTTTATATATAGTTATTTTTTATTACGTTATAAAAAAGAAGAATTAAATCTATTCATTTATATACATTATATATTTATTCATTATAATATATAAATATAATATTTAATGTAATACTTTATATAGTTTTTTTGATTTAAAAATATATATTATATGCATACCATTTTTTTTTGTAAAATATGAATATTATTGAACCAAATAGGATAGATATGAAATGAAATTGGTTGGATGTCAATCATATGAAAAATTTACATGAGGAAGGGTTTAAAGAGTTCATCATGTTTGTAATAAAGCATGCATATGTCCCATCTCAAACAATTTTCCCATGTTTACATTATTATTGTTTAAGATGAATTTTTCTAGAGGAGTTAGAAGAATAATTGATCTACTATGAAATAGATTACAATTATATAAGTTGGACCAAAAACAGGGAATATTGGATGTAGTTAGATACTAGGATAAAAATAATGTTTATGGATCATCTAATATGATTATATTTATAAATGAATATATAGAAAATGTTTTGGTTTATTGATCATCTGATATGATTGTAAGTGTAAATGATGATGGATATTGAATCAAGGAAATGAAAGTTCCAGTTGATGATAAGGTTCATGATTTTATATATCTATTTGAGAAGATAAAGATCCGAGTAAATATGTCACTGTATGCCTGATATACTAATTATACAACCTTTTTAGTCATACTAAAGGTATATAATTTGGAAGCTGACAACAGATAGAGAAAAAAAGTTTTACATAACTATATTTTCTCTTGATTGATATGTTACCAAAAGATAATAAGATTCCTTATTGAACATATAACACTAAACACATACTATGTTCAATGGGTATGATCTCTGAAAGAATACATGTAGGTAAAAATGATTGTGTATTTTTTTAAAGGACCATGAATCACATAAAAATTCCATAAGTGTGGTGCAGTTCGACACATGAATGTTTAATTAAGTCATTCAAAAGTTTTATGGTACATTATAATCATTCTATGTTTTAGATGCCTCTATACAAGTTAAGAGACTATAAGAAAATTGACGTGGAAAAAATATACGAGAAGTCAAGATGGGAGAATTCATCTCCCAACAAGATCTTATCAGTAGATGGAAATATATCACTAGTATATAGATTTTGGAAACATGTTGAGAAACCTTCATCTTACGCTATATACAGATAGAATGAATCCATTTTCTATAAAAATAAACACTCGTAATACATGGATAATTATTATGGTACATTATAACTTACCATCATGGTTATGCATGAAGTGTAAATACATTATTCTTTCTCTAATTATATCATGACCAAAATAACAGAGTAATAATATTGGTTTTTATTTAGATCCCCTGATCAAAGATATGAAATTATTTTATGATTCATGTTTTATATTATTTGTTTGTTATAAAAATAAACATTCCCCACTGAGATCCATATTATGTGGGAGGATAAATGACTTTTTTACTTATGTATTTTTTTGGATATAGCCTTAATCGAATGTTAAGATGTCCCATTTATGAAGAAGGTATACACTCAATGAAGTAGAAAAATTCATTAAAGGATGTATTTCATGGGAAACACAAATTTTTATCTAAATATCATGAATAAAAATCCTGGATGACATCATTTGATGACAGTTAAAAATAACGTAAAACACCATCTTCACTAATAGGTGATCAACATTTAGATAAAGTAAAATATATTTTCACTATTTTTGGTAAACATTTTTTTGAAAAACATTATAAAAAATGGTTGGAAATAGATCAGTTTTTTTTAATTTCTATATTAGAATTGTTTGTAGGTATGAAATTTTCTTGATTTCATGCATGTAGAAAACAATTTGACATTGGAATTGGAATGTTAATAAATGCACCCTAAAAACAAAGTATTAATTTAAGGCTAGGTTGAACATGATTCATATGGGGACAGGGGAAGAGTCGGCACTGAGGAATGGTAAAAGGTGTATGTTTCTTCCACTAACAACTTATATTGTTTACATGAAATACAAATATCCAAAAGGTAACTTCCTGAATAGTGTAATGGTTCTGGTGAGGTATTAGTCAAATATTACGAATATGGTATAAATGAATGATTTGATGTTAAAAAACAAAAAATAACATGAAAATCATGTTTTGAAGAATGATATAATGTCTTTAGATTTACATTTCACAATGACTATAAATATTTGACACACATTAACATAAATTTTATTCTTTTTCAAAACTATATACACTAAAGTGATATACTTGATGAAGTTTCCTATGGTAAAAAGAAAAATTATTATCATATTAAGTGTATTGGAGAGGTTCATTCCATTATCATTATTCAATATAATGGTTTACTTTATGGTTTACCTGGTTAGAGAGATCTGACAATATGGTCCTGTGCATTATTAATGGGTTTACGCCAATGAATGGTATATTAAAATTTTTAAAGGGTACATCAAAAATATAATCCAAAAAGAATGTTCTACTTCAAACAAATATAATGTTTAGGAACCTATTGAATTCTATACTAATTACATGTCCAATGTGTCTAACATTAGTTTCTTGAAATCTCATCATAATGGTAACTTTGTTGGTGAATGAATTTTCATAAGATATGTTTTCACAATTACCATTAATAAGTAAGAGAAAGATAAAATTTACATTTTACATAATGGTATAGAGGTTGATACATATGTTGAAACCCAAAATATAATTCATAGGTATTTGAATCCATCATGGGATAAAATCTAGATATTTAATACACATAATCAAAACATTATATGATGGTTTTGAGAATATATTTTATAGAGTGGTCTATAAATTTGAATTTAATATTATAATGGCTTTTATAGATATCCATATGAATAATTTTCCATTTATTATATTAAAATGGTAATGTAATTAATGGTTATATATTCTATATAAAATAACATGATGACTATAGTATGATAAAAAATAGTTGAGTTACTCTTATGTATAAAGTGATGGATTTATATGATATAAATGATTTAAATCCAATTTATATGAATATGAATTAATTATGTGTCATAAAAAAATATGGTTGTTGGGTTATACAACATCACACATGTTTATTTTTTTGATTAAAATGTGTTGATAATAAGAGTACATTTAAAATCAACGATTTAGAATTTATAAAACAAATTTTTTAACAAGTATTGAAAAACAAAATTTTATTTCATAGATCCAATAAGAAGAAATTATTCAATTATTATATTATAGACTAAAACAATAGTATAGTTATATGAAAATTCCCCTCAGGATGAACCTTTTATTGGGACATCATAATTATTTCAAAGTGGGCTGAATGTAGATGGGATTTTCATTTTATAGGAGACCATAAGAAGGAAATTTAGATACTCAATAGATGGGATAAAATAATTTTAATGTTTAAAGGAAAAAACAGAGACCAATGAATATGTTAATTTTTTAATATAAAATTTCATTTATTATAATATTATTTGTTGGAAACAACATTTAAAAAATCTAAATTTAATGCTTAACTACTTCAGTAGACAATGAATTCTATATAACCATTGGCTTCTAATCATGAGCTACAACATATTAAAAATGTTGAAACTAAAGAAATGTATGTTATAATGTGAACAATATACAATTGAAAAAATATAGAAACATCCTCATGTGATGTCATAGAAAAAATTATTCTTGTGAGAAGTGAAGTTCTAAAATTAATGGATGGATATAACACATGAAGCTAACTTATTAACCCCAAAAATATTCTTTTCATTAGTTACATTAGCACCATTACTTGAATGCATGTGATGATTAATTTAGAATGTGGGATAGTGTTATGCCTTCTTCGAAGAAAATAACGTGAGAAGACATTAGAGTAGCATTGTGATATACTTTATCTATTTTACTAAAATATAAAATAATGAAATGTTAATTTACTCTTTATTATCCATTTTAAAGAATATTTATATTAGATAATGGCTGAAGAAAATTTGTATTAATGGTTTTCAAAAAATATTATAGAGAGTTTTGAACACCTCTTATGAAGATTATTCTTAAATATGGTAAGTTGAATGTGTACCCACACACACTAACTATATATACACACATGATAAGTCAAGAAACATGGAAGGTTTTCATTATCTATCATAAAGCCAAATCATTTTCGGCACAATGTAATTGGTAATATTTTATTTTACACTATGTGTATTAATCACTTTGATTAAAAATTGTTAATTTATAAAACATAAAATGAGTGTTTAAAATAAGTAGTATGAATTAAAACCACAACACCCATACCATAATGAATGGATAGGGTATACTTCACTTGAAAAAAATTATATATATTTTAAATATAAACTGAAACATTTATGTGATATGAGACTACTACATAATCACGTTTCAATGCTTATATGAAGATTGATGAATAAAAATATAAATCCACATCCATCAAATTTCACGTGTAATAGAGGGAAGATCGTATAAATAAAAAGGGATAAATATTATATGAAAACACAAAAGTATGATTGTCATGTGTATATATGAAAAAATATAAATTTCTTATGATATAAATTATTATAACATTCCAATGACTACTTATTTTAATATATTTTTTTTCTGGGTAAGAAAAAAGAATCATCATTGACTACACCTGATGAATGACTACATTTAATAAATTTGAAGTGGATAGAACTATATAGATGCATAATGAGTCCACGTTTTGGATTGCATCCTTTAGAATATTTTGAGAAAACAATGACACAAGGAGATATGGATAAGAAAATGGAAGGCATTGATGCATAAATAGATACTCTAAGAGAAATTGTTAAATGGTTGTTTGGTTTGATATAATAGTTTATGTGAATGGATCAATAAGAAGAAATGACACACGATCAACCACTACATAGATACCCCCATCTTCAAGGCTATCTATTTCATTCAAAGTATTTCCTTTCCCAAGTTAATCAATTTTATCATAACAATTTCTAAAAAATTTTAATCAAGAAACTATTGATACCTTTAAGTACATAATAGTTCAGAGTGATGGTGATTGTAATTTATATCGATTAGCACTCGCTCATCTTCTTATTATGATGGATTTAATGTTACATATCTATGTAGATATTTTACACAATAAACAACCTTTGAAAAACTAGGTGATAATAAGTATTCATGTACCTCGCGACCTAAGTGCAAAACTACCCGTTCCCCTTGATCATATAGATTTTTACATGATCAAAAATCTCAATGGAACTTTTATAGAATAGTCATTTAATTTCAAAAATATATGTAGTGATAAAAAGGTATTTAAATTCTAATTTATTTTTTTATAAAAAACTTAAATAATAATTGAAAAAAGGTCTAAATTGGGAAATTTAATATAGATGGAGAAAAATAATGGGTAATATAGGGTTGAAACAAATAGCATCAACTAGTAAATAAAAAATAACTTCCAAGAGTAGATTTATCCCACCCATTCAATCAATGAATTTACTAAAATTACATGTTCAAAAAAATAAAACATTCAAAGATCAATTTATGACATATATTGAATTTTAAGAACCAATGTATGGTTAGGCCATTCTGGGTATGACTGTTCTTAATAATGTAAATGAAATTATAACCATGAAAGGGTTGGATCCAATATTTTGAATTTATACTTGATGTATATTTAAATAATTTTTTTCCAATGGTTGATCTAATATGTTAATTATAGTAAAATACTATTAATATTTTATATAGGCATATATATCACTAAAATATAAATGGAAAAATTTGTGCAGAAACTTTTGGGATCATTTTTCCTTATGTCACTTATATAGGAAAAAATTCCTTGGTAGAAAATGAAATTTTATATAAAATCATAGAAATTATCCATATCTCTTGAAAAGAAACCAATTGATGAAAAACATATTCTTAATATATAAAGTACATTTAATTTTTTCATTAATTTTAACTTTTAATTTTTTAGGAATCACTAGATACTTATTTTAATAAATTTTGATACTCTATTTATTTTTTGATCCAAAGAATGACACTACCAGAATTACTGTGGTATTTTTTTTGGTGTTAAAGGAAGTTTTAAGAACCTCAAAATGGTTTCATTTTGGTTTTGAAAAACCTCCCTGAATTGGTGTGTCACTGACTATTTAATGGTGGTATTTTTCATGGATCATTCCTTTTTTAATGAAAATAATTTATATTTAGCTGATGTTTTAAATTTTTATCAATGGTTTTCTATGATTTCATATTTAGTGATCAGTTTTTAAATTAGTGGTGGTTTCTTTTGGAAAATATATTTTGCAGAAATTTTAACCACATATATTTTATTTATGGGTTTTTATGTCACACTAAGAGTCTATAAGATATTAAAACATCTGTGAAATGCGATGACCAATAAAATATTACATTTCATTCCAACCCATCTGAAACTAACACATAATACGTCATGAACCAATACCGGGTCGACCCAAAGCCGGTCACCCGAGTCGGTCTGTGACAAGTCTCGAAGGGCATTCCCAATCCCCACGGGATGACAACCTATGACGAACATCAAAGTATACATGAGGGAGTGATTTAATCCCAAGAGATAAAATCAAGACCAGATAAATAAATAGAATAGACAGAGAATGCAACAAAATGACAACTTAATCTTAAATAATCAATGAGTTGATTGAGATACAAAGTACCACTAAAAAGAACAAAACTGGAAACAAGACCCCACTACAATGATCTCTGTGTGACCCATTGGTCACCTCCAAACACAAGCCCAATACTGCTCCCACATGGGCAGCCACTAAGAAAAATCTTGAACAATAGCTGAACCTGCAACTGAAATGGTAAAGGATATGCATGAGCACAAAAATGATCAGCAGGGATACCAAAAATAAACCACTAAATCCAAGTGTTTCTTTACCCAAAGTTTTCCGATGACATAAGTTTGGAAATACTATTATAAAAATAATGTTTTCCTATTTAAACAAAATAACACCTCTTTCCCACAATGAGAACCAACTCATGCCATATATTATTTCAAAAATAGTTTGTAATTTTATAAATAAAACCAAACATGTGATATGAGGGTTACGAAAAAGGGAGATAGATAAATAATACATACCGAAAGTAAATCAGTGTATTCCAAAAATAAACACGCAATCTGAGCTGAAAATAAACCAGTGTAACAGAAAATAAGCAAGCAATACATGCTTTAACCATGGGTGATCCTGAACATCTCTAGAAAACCCATGGACGCACTCAGTTCGAAACCACCTTCCATTGTGTGGTAAAGCCCCATAGACACTAACCCACAGATCGCCCTCACGACAAAATCAGCAGAAAATCCCACCTGACTTCTCTAACTACCATGGGGCACAAACCCGTCTAATCGGGGTTGGTGAGAAACAGTCACTTGATAATCTATAAGATGCCCAGGAACCCACGATGGTTATAATAATAATATGTATGTAGGTAGGCCCTCACATGCATGACTCATCTCACCGCACTTGCCTCCCTAAATCACTGACGCTTCCTATACATTCACCCATAAAGGGTTATGATAGATAGGAGCTCCTTATATACGTGTTCAATCATTCACATTAAACAAAGTGCCAAACGGGCCGTCACATCATGTTCATATCGAAACCATTAAAAAAACCTTTTTAAGGATTCCAACTGGGCACATACATTTATTAAAAATATCTTGCAAGCACCACTCTTACATTAACAGAGTTAAATGAGCTCTTAATTTCTAAACACACATTCCAACATGTCACAATTATCAAACGTTTTTTTACCCTTTTCCAACCCATACCAAAACATGTTTCAAACAAAATGACCAAACATTAAAGAACACATTATAAACCATGATTTCCAATACACTTGAAGCAATGTTTTACAAAAACTCATTTAAAATACTCATTAGAAACCACTCAAGGGACCTAAATTTATTTTAAAACTAAAATCAATTTAGAAAACTAAATCTCCAAGAAAACTCCAATTACCTTAAAACCCTAACTAACCACCTACTTTATTTATAGAACATAAAATAATCCGTAAAAAATAACATTAAACCCTTCCCAACACATTTTAACATGTTTAGTATGCTATACCAACATCAAAACATACACACCCCAAATCCCCTTTTGAAATAAAACGCACACCATGAAATCATTTTGAAGTATTTCCCCAAAAATCACAACTTACCACAATATTTTAAAGGAACTCCAAATGAAAACCTTGAATTCCTTAGACCATTACAAATGTGTTTTAAAATAATAAATAAGTCATAACACAACCAAGAGAAATTCATTAATAAAAAATTTATTTGCAATATAATTCTGGTGATACAATTCTTAAGGGACCAATTATTTCTTAAATAAACAAAATCAATTCAAAAAGACATTCTAGGTATCATAAAACTATTCAGTTTACAGTAAAACTCATTTAAAACCTATTTTTAACAAATCAAATAAATTCTGAATTGCTATAATAATTTAATCATGGGTTCCATAGAGTTGAAAAACTAGTTTATAAATTTTTTTAACATGGAAAGCATCAAATGAAATTCATTAGGAAAGAAAAACATGGAAACACCTATCAAAACCTCATGCGATTGGAATGAAACTTCCACGGGAGGAAGAACGATGCCTTGCAGACAAAATGCACACCATAAATCCAAGGGAAACCGAAGATACATATTTAACCCAACATTTAGGGTTCGACCAACAATAAAAACCACAAGAAAACTGTAAAATAAGAGTGAGAAGAGGAGAGAAAGGGGAAGAGAACATACCGTTCCAGGGTGAGGAGTAGACGCCAGAAGAAGTGCCAGATGAGAGGAGGCGTTCTTGAGAGTGTAAGGGGAAGAGGGCTGCATGAGGGAAAATCAATGAGAGAGGGTGTAAGGGGAGAGTGTGATGGTGCACGGGAGATAAAAAAAGAATAGAAATAATGGGAGGAGCGGGTATGGGTGAGGGGATAAAAAAGAGACTAAAATGGGGAGAGAGGGGGTTAGCGCATAAAATAAAGACATGGGGGTGTGTGAAGAGTGGTATATAAAAAAATAAAGGAATTATGGGGATAAGGGTGGTGTGTGAGGGGTAATGAAAGGAGGGGATGTGATTGGAGAGAGGTGAGTGGAGTGAGAAGTAAAAAAAGAAGAGAAATAAATGTGGAAAGAGGGTTTCTGTGTGAGGAATAAATGAAATTGGGGAGGTGAGTGGAGAGAGGTAGTTGGTGACTGGTAAAATAAAGAGGGGGGAGTGATTGGAGAGAGGAAATAAAAATAAATAAATAAATGGTGGAAAGAGGTATGAGTGGAGAGTGGGAGTTCATAAGATAAAAAAAATAGAGAGGCATGAGAGAAGGGGGGTGGGGTGTGCGTGGGTGGTCAATGGGGAGAGTGGTGTGAGTTTGAGGCATAGAGAATAAAAGAGAGAGACTAAAACCCCCTAAAAAATTAATTTTTTTTACAACAATAACACATAGTAGAAAAATGTTAATAATAATAGTGATAATAATGATAATAATAATAGTAGTAATAATAATAAGAAGAATAATAATTTAAATAATAATAATAAAAACAAAATTTTAATGACTATTTATAATAGTTTTAAGAAAATTATATAAACATAACAACACAATTAATTTTCATAATGTTAATAATAATAATAATAATAATAATAATAATAATGATAATTCATAATTTTATTCATTTTATTTTAAATAATAAAAAAATAGATAACAACCAAATAATAATTATATTTATATCCATTTTAATGATAATAAGATCATTAACAATTTTAATATAAAAAAACATTTTTATCTACACAACATTGTTATTATTGTTGTATCTTAAACATTTCATTTATCTTATTCTCATAATGTTTTATTATTTTAAGTAGTGTGTAACCGCAGGGATATTCGGGCCAACCACACGGTTACCTCCAACTGTATAGTGCCCGTGCACCGACCCGAAACCCACCAAAAACATCAAATATCAAAAAAAATAATTTAAACATGCACCCATCCCGTACCATGACAAGACTATATGAAGCCATTAAATAATAAAATAAAATAATTTAGAAACAATCAGGGTGTGACATAATATATATATATATCATCCATACAATACAATATAACAAAAATAACAAAACTGTACACCAAATAAATAAATAAATTTTATAAAACATAATATTATATTATAATGTATAAAATGTAATGGTTTATATAATATCAAAAAATTAATTTTTCTAGCTTATATAATCTACAAAAATTTATGTCCCTTAATCTCCATAACTCAGTCATGCTGCTGAAAATTATCTATATCACCGATTAATTCCTTTGAGGCCCGTATTTAATGTTTTTAACAACAGAACAGTAATGAGAATATCCAATGAACACCAAATTAATTATAATTCAAGTGATATATGATTTAATCTTATCTCAATTTCCCTAATGGTAAAATAATGAATCAAATTTAGCCTTGGGAATTCCCAAAAAAATACAATAAGCCACTATATGATGCATGAGACTCATGAATCTATACAAACAATCATAAGTATTTAATATTTAACACTTTAATTAGTTTATCTCAAACTCAAGATCTCAACAAGAAAAAACCCAACCATAAATAGAACCATATATACTATGAGATCCTCTCAAGTAGAGAAGATTTAAAATTACTTTACCTCATTTTGAAATCACTAATTTCTCCCCAAATATGATAATTTCACCATCCCATGGTGGAATTCCATCATATTAAGAGTTAGAATAATAATCTATATCTACATAAACAAATATATATTCAATGAAATTATATATATATATATATATTTTATTTTTACCCCATAATAGAATTTATAATGGTAAATAATAATGAATTTAATAATATTTTTCAATATTTAGTAAACAAAAAGTATTTAATAAAATGCTGAATTTCTGTCTAAATTTATAAAATTTATGGATCCAGATCCCCTCTGAGTGTTTCTATTTCTTTAGGAATTCCTCAGACCATCTTATGAAATATAATAGACAATGAATATATGAAACTTCCCAAAGATAGACATTTTCATGGAATTTCTTCCATAATCTCCACCTGAAATATATCCATCTATTGAGTAATTTTTTCAATGTCTATGGACTTAAAATTTTATTAGGGATGTCAAAATAGAACATCATCAATAGGTAAATACTTAAAATGCATTATTCATTAAAAAAATAAGTAATAATGATTAATTTAATCATATTTAAATACATAATGATGACAATAACTTTATTTGAGAATAAACCCACTCATTTTTTTAGAATAATAATCTAGAGATGTAGAGTGGGTGTTCTCACTAAACCTCTCGCAACACAAAATACCCAAAAAATATCAAAAATATCACTAAAAAAGTTAATGATGTCCCAATTATACTATAAAAAAATTCTACGCAATTACTAATATATATATAAATATATATATATTCTATTATTTTTTGTCCATATTGGTATCAGGTTCCATTGTTGACATTAAATGTATTTTTTCCCTTTCTTCGTATTTTTCATCATCTTATTCAATCTCCCTTTTATGACCAAGATTTTCAATATCCTCATGTATAGAAAATATTGTTTGTTTTTGATTATGGGGTTCCCTCTCACAAATTACTTCACCTTCATCACCCATTTAATACATGTTTCATAGTTTTATATAGACAAAAACACTCCACCTACTATCCAATATATTATTGATAAGATATACATTTTTTGTTGGTAATCCCAAATATTTGGATCATGTTCTTCCCTCTCACTAGTATTAATAAACAGAGGGAATTTGAAATAAGTATATTATAATGAGTCTTTATTTATACCCCTATTAATATTGACCTAATTACATTTAAATAACACAACTATATATTTACTATGATAATTTAAATTGATAATATCTACCAAAATTCCATAGTAAACCTAATATGAAACTATTAATATACTATTGTTTTATGTTTTCAATCCATCCTAAAGAACAATATTATGAAACATGAAACCAACAATATTTTGTGAATTGATTATTCTAGAATACATCAAAGGAACATGATAAGAATAATTCAAATTTTAATATATTTCAACTTGATTATCACCACCCATTAACTAAACAAGTTGATATATACTTTTTTATAGTTTAGATAAATTGTAACATATTCACAATTTTTATTAGATTAAGAACTTATGTGACATGAAATATAAAAAATAATTTTATGGTATCATTTTTTGTTATCTCTATCTTAGTTAAAGTTCAACTCATAAGTCGTATTTTTGTTTATGTTCTTAATTATTTAACATAAGGATCAATAATATTAGTATTGAGTATCATATATCTGTGTGTTTATCTTAATTTCACATCTATCAATGAAAATAAATAGGGTTTTCTAATTGGTCTTTCTAAACTAGGAAACACTAATGACTCATTATTAACTAGAAATTTTCTTGGATAATCATAAAAACATCCCTCTCAATTTGAACTTCTCGATACTGAATCCCAATATATTGAATAGGTTAGACACTCTTCATCATGGTAACCTTCCATAATATTACCTTATAGATGATATTTATTTTACACATAGAACTTCAAATGACCACGATTTCTAATTATTAATGGTAAGAAATTAATAAATAAATATTGTAATTATTGAATAGGTAAATTGGATTTCTTTCAAAAAATAGTATTGAAATGAAATACCTCTCTATGGGATACATCTATCAACAATGCATAGGTCATACATTTTTAGCTTCTTTAAACAAATAGACAATCAAATGAATTATCAAAATGAAATGTAATAGAAGAAGGACCATATAAAAATTGACATATAATCTATAAAATTATTTCAAGATGTTTATAAAAATCAATGGGGATTAATTTATTCTTATAAATCTTCCTAAAGAACAAGAAAAAGACTATTAAAATAGTAGTTATTTTGTCAGGTAACAAATTATGAATTGACAAAGGCATAAACTTATCTATCAATACATTGGAGTCATAAATTCTCAATCCACGTATCTTATAGTGATTCAAATCAATACATCTATAAATATTACTATAATATCCATCAGACACATATATATTTTTTAATCTTCAATGGAATTTCTTTGATTGTTTTTCAATAAAAAATTCAACAGGACATATTAAATTTTTATTTTCCAATATATCCCATTTGATATTCATTATTACTATGTATTTAAAAGCATTTAATTAGCCCTTTTGGTTTCCCTTATAATTAATCAATGTAAAAAAAAAATTTCACCCACATTCCTATTAATGTTCTTAATGTTAATATTATGATGTGACAAATTAAATTCCCAATAAAGAGGTTTAAAAAATTTTCTTGTTTTATTCTATTGTTGTTCTCCAATTGTATTTAACACATTTCTAACACCTTTTCACATTTCATTTAGCTAGAAATATTTTCAAATCATTGTTCTATAATTTGATTACTCTATAAAGCTCTGTGATCTAGATAATAATTTTTGAGGAAGCCTCAAATCTGTTTTTTTCATATAAACCTATCTTAAGAAATAAAAATCTAGGATATGTATCAAGTAAGTGATGATAACACATGGAACACCACTTTCTTCTATAATATGTTTTCCAAGGATAAAAATTAATCCTATAAGATGGACAATCCAAACTAGTGTGTTTGTTCCAACTAGAAAAATTATGTAGTCTAGGAAGTCACTAATTTTCCATGTAAGGGTATTTTGCAGTTTGAAAATTTTCGTGTTATAAGAATCGTATGTTTCTGCACTATCATTCCATATATATTATAACTCATTAATAATAGGATGTTGGTAGAAAAAAATTTCATTTTTAGGAATTTTATTTCTAGTAAAAACCATCAATATGATGAATGAAGTCTGTTGTATACACATTTAGGGAGGTAGATTATTAGGGATCAAAACAACTATCCATATGACTTAATTGCTACTTAATGACCCAAAAGGTTACATCCATCATATTAAAATACCAAGGGAACATTTCTAGGGTCATAAGAAATATCTATATGTAATGAATTGGAAGTATTTAAAGACTTTAAATCTACTGGATGTCTCATAATGTTATATTTATTATTATTAAAAGCATCAAACTTCATATGTTTAGTGGTTTTTGATGAAATAGAAAATCAATGCAACTGTGATTTTAATGGAATGTATTATAAAAAATGTGTTTCATTTTTATTTTTTTGTTTGTTTACAGTAGTACATAGATTCAGGATAATATCCTAATTTGTTAATTTTCATTTAGAAGTACAACAATATTTTCACTTTTCTCTATTTGAATATTATTTCCAATAAAGCATGTAATCATTGGGACACGAGTTCATCATTGTATAATTGAGTCTAATATTAATAATAACATAATTCACCCCATAAAATGATACATAGTTATCATATTTAGAAAATTCACCATAAAATAATTCCAATATCATGGACATTTATCTATTTATAATTCCACATAAATACTTGATGTGGTATACATTAATTATAAAACAGAATTTTAAATATTTGAAACATACTTCATGAAATTATTGATTTTCATCTACATTTTATATGTAAATATCTATTTATTTCTTAGTTGAGTTTTTCCTTGTATTAGTCTTCTCAACATCATCTATTACTATGTTATCATCTTGATCGGGTTGTCCTATAATTTTTGTATTGAACCATAATATTTGAATGATAATTTTTTACATAAAATGCGAGTTATATTATATTATACACAAAAAAACCATATATCATTAATAATGAAGGGAATATAAAGGTAAATGTGACAATCTGGATTCGACCGTTATATGACCATTGGTGAACATGGGTTCGGAAAAAGGATAATTATTGTAGAAAGAAGTAGTGATAGACTCAACCAATTGAGTCATACCGTTTGAAGCCCATTTTTAAAAACCTGAGAGGGAGGTAGTATCAATGCGGTTCTCCCTTGACCAAGCCCAAGATAAGCTTCAACAAGTAAATCTTGAATGAAATTTCATATGAGATAAGTTCAAGTTAGTGGAAATTTCCACTCGAGTGATGTTAGCCAAGCCAACCCATAAATTTATCACCATCGAACACCTTACCCTTAGGTTATACACAACTACTACAATAGCTTAAATTTCATGGACTTAATTTGTAATTCCTTTTTATAAATAAAATTTTTATTACCTAAATTCTATTTTAGGAATAGTTTTTCTTAATACAAATAGGTTTAGTTGAGATGGAATTTGATAAATTGACGTTTTAGATCTAAATCGTACTTTTTTGAAAAGATATATGCAACGTCCAAGATCTAGATGACACTTAATGGTGACCTATACCCGGTTGTCCACATGGCCTCAAGAATATTTTCCCAAACACCACATGCTACAAACTAGAAATGAGGGCTTATGTGTGATAGTGGGGATACTGTGACCTTATTGGCAGAGTGTAACACAAGTGAAATAATAACAATACAATAAAAGAAGAAGTAATAAAATGCAACAAAATTTAACAACAAAAGACTGAAAATATAACAACCAGATGTCATAACATACAAATGATGATGCTGTATGTCACATGTTCTAGGAAAAAATCCAAAATAGGTCGCACTACAGTAATACATAATAAAAGTACCAAACTAAAAAATAGAAAAAATAAACTCAGAAGCATAATTAGCCTCGGATTAGTCTTATTCCATCTTACTCCAAGGCAACATTTCTAGAACCTATAGAAGGGAACTTTCCCTTATTGAAACCTACAACAATATAACATATTTTGGCCCAAAATCATGACCCAAATAGGGTGCGATTCTAAATCAGAGTAGGAACCCACCCATGATCTATGCCAATCTATCAGTGAATATATATAACAAGCAGTGTACAATAGTAAAAGCAGTAAGCTTGGAAGTACTCAAAAGTAACTAGTTCTACAAGCACTGATATCAATTTACAATCATTTTGTGTTCTTTACTAGTTCAATTATATTGAATTATATAACTCTTAGGGTCCTACCAATGCCCATAAACCCCTGTGTTAAAGTAAGCACAACAGATACCTCAAAAGTATATCAAAATATATAAAGTGAAGACAAAATCCAATTATTTTCTTTATCCTGGAAGACACATCATAAGTTATTCCATTTCATTATTCAAATAAAACATGAGTTTGTCGTTGACATTCCTATGTTGGAATTCAAGTATTACACCTAGTATAAAACCATATACTTCATGAAAACCCATGTGTATGATCCTCATAGGAACCCAGTCGCACTCTATGTGTTGGGTGAGTATATGTCAACTAGGCCATCCTTAAATCAAATAAATAACACCCAAGTATCTCCCAAGACATATAAACATTTCTAATTGAACCTGTCATGGTATCCTTTATTCTGTGAATCATTCAACCTTTAAAAATAGTCTCTATGAGATGGAGCACTACATCTATGGCTCTCTTATGACATAACATTAAAATACCCTCTTTGATTCCATTAGTGGAATCCCTCAGTGGGTCTATGATTCACCCAAGGCATATGGTAATCTATTCAAATGAACCTATCTATGGAATTATAATATGAATCCATGGTTCACCAAATTCTATTTAACATTTTAATCATAATAAGTTCAATTAACATTTCATTAGGCATGAAAATGACAAAACCAAATGCATGCAATATATTTTCATGCATGGACCAACCTCATAAGGTTTGGCTTTTCAATTATACCCATGGGCACAATTATTATAACAAGAAACACATGTAAAATAAACTATTACATGGTTTAACATTTATCATCTCAAATGGGCATGTATAATATGACATTTATATCATGTAAAATGAACTATTACACAACTTTAGCATTAAAAAACTCACATCAAAAAATTTATCATAGGATGAAACACTTGTAAATTAAATTATTTCATGGCTTTAATAATAATAACTCACGTGGGAAATTTATATAACAAGAATATTATATAATGTAAACTATAAAAAGGATTAACCATTAATTACATCACATGGAAAAATAATTAATTTAACCAATTTAATTTTAAACCACCCAATAAAAGAAATAAAGGAATGCCTTATATTCATCCAAGGCCAAACTGGCATAAATGATCATCTATGTTAACACACCGATGGGGTGGTCCTTAATCATAGTAAAAAACCCTAAACATGGTTTCAAACACATAATTAATGACGTAATGAAAAATAAGAAATAAAATTAGGAAAAATTCATTCAAAGTAACACCCAAAAAATGGGCATGTGGTGCTCGGGCACATATAATCAACATGACAATTTGTGAAAGGTAAGAGACCACCTACCTCATTCTCATATGAATCACCTCATCCATATTCAACATCTAATTTGTTATATAATGGCCCCGATATAAAAAATAAGAATAAAACCAATGCTTTGATAACTAGGTCATGACAAAAAATCATGAGGAATGACTCGAGGGTAACTGAGAACTCACAGAAGGGATTCCAATGCATCTGACAGTGTTCAAATTAATGGTCAAATAAAGAAATGGGAGGAAATTCTTCCTCTTTCACTATTGTTCGCAATACCTGGGTGAGCCCTTATGTTTGTAGGATAAAACGCGATGCTAATGCCCATTTTAGAAATGAAAAATATAATTACATGGCATGTACTTGAGAATACTTGTTGTATAATTGGCAATTTTTTCCTTCTTCTACTGACATGCCTTACACATCATAAAAAGGCCCTACTGATGAATACTACTTATTTTAATGAGCGAGTCATACCTCAAAGGAAGAACCAGGTTCTTATAATATAAATTCCTATAATAAATTAATTTATGATGAATAATAACTATTTTAATGAAATAATATGATAAAAAACCTTTATTTAAATATAAATGATAATATTTTTTTTAAAATTTCAAGTATCTTAAATTTTACTATGCATTTTTAACCAGCTATTATTTTTAATAAATAAGTATTGTTATATTTAAAAGTTAAAATTATCATACTTATATAATTATTGTGATAATATAAAAATTATTTTTGAAATCAACACATCAAATTTAGGTTAGGGTGAATTTATGATAATTTTATAAAACATTTTGTTTGGTCGGGAATAGTAAAAATACAGTTTTGGGTTTTCAGTATGATTAGTGACTTCAAAATTTTGTCATAATTTTTTAATAATTAATTAAAAAAAATATACAACATAAAGTATGTTATTTTATTAATATCAAGTATTTAAAAAGATTTTAAACTATTTATAAACCTATAATTTACTTTCTAATGTCTGAAATTATAACTAACATTAAAAACATTATGTTTGTAGAAACATTACTTTTCCATGAAAAAATAAGTAATATAAAATGATTATTGACTCTTGTTGATTTAAATTAAACAAACTACGTCCCAAATGTGAGAATATTTGGGAAAAAATATGGGAAAGACCATGGTTTTGAATTTTCCACAACCTAGATTTCCAAGGCCTATATTTGGAAATAAATAAACAATACTCCACTTTTTATATTAATAACCACATATTTATACATTTAAATTAATTAAAAATAGATCCTCAAAAAATATCTGGTATTTTTACTTCCCAATTAGTCCTCCTAATGTGTCCTCAATCCACCATGCTCCTAATGATTATGTTTTAAGAGTAACTCTTCAAGGTATGGGAATTATCCTTCTTTATTTTTCTATGTAAGAACCCCCTTTAATATTTGTATTCAAAATGTTATTGTTACTATATTATATAACCATTTAAATAATACCCCTACTGAACAATTATGTTTTAACAATGTGATACCCTTTTCCCCTCTATTTTTACTCATTTTTAAAACAACATTTTATACCCATTATGTTACCGAATTTACTTCTCAAAATTTCTTTCTTCATCTCAAGATATTTCCATTTTTTTAATCATATGAATGATTAATACTCTTTATTTTAGAAGTGCATTCACTTAAAAGTAAATATTAATTATTTTATTATATAATTGAAATACATGAAACCCGTATTCCTTTTCAATGGTTTGGAAATGACATAACTTTCCTTTTTAAGCACTTTTGATAGGACATGATTTTGATATGAAACAAATTTCTTCTACTCTCCATGGGATACTTGGGAAATGATTTACTATGATCTACTTGGATCAAATTAATTAATGTATATGAATGGTGCACCTTAATAGATCTTTAATGCATTGGGTAAAGAATTTAATCTCTAAAGATGACATGTTTTATGATACCTTAGTGAATAACCATGGAAATGTTTATGACACCTCAGGGACAAATCGTGGTTATATACTTACGAATGTCTCATTTAAATGTTTTTTCCACATAACCATGTTATATATCATGTTCAATTTATTATGATATGTTTATTTTCCATTTCTTCTTCCAAATTTATATTCTTCATGTTTTTAGTGATATTATTCATGAATATATGGAAATTATTTCCCTTACTAGGCCTTATTCTTAGCCATTTCCTTTAACGTATACACCCTAGATACCAGAGGTAGTACATGTACTTTTCATAAACTCATGAATATTCCTTTCAATTTTAATGAAATAATTTTTTATATTTTCATGTATCATGTTTCTGATTTCCAAGAAACTTAATTTTAAGAGATCCCTTATTTTGTACAATATAATGAAAAGATTATGTAATAAAAAGGTAGGATTCCAAAGTTGGAATCGATGAATGGTACAGTTATTAGTGGAAAGTAGTATTTGAAAACTTTAGGAAGATCCTTTGTGATGATTTTAGATATAGGAAAACAACCTGGTATTTAGGTAAAGTATTAAGTAAGTGGTTTCAAGGAAACGAAATCCCATTATGGATACGAAGAAGTGGATGTGGCTCTGGAATAAATTTATCTAGGGGTAAACACTTGAAAACACCACTTTGAGTTAGACTAGAATGGGAACTAGTGCACAACAATGGTACTTGATGAACTCCTCGTTTGACACTCTTGAGGCATATATTTGTTTAATCACTAGCCCTTTATGTACCATTATAATGGATTTATATATAATGTATTTTTTGTAAATAATAACTTATTTAAGCATGATTTTTTAATATATAATTTTCTTTTAGATTTATAATTTTTTTAAAAGAAACATGTTTCTCACTATGGGTTTCTTCCTTTAAAAAATTTAGGGAGACAAAAGGAATCTCTTAAAGGGTGAGTGTAATAGGCCATGTGTTGTCGACCCTCTCATAGAAGCTGGAAGGGAAAGCATCATGAGAATTATGAATCAACTAACTCAAGTTATGAACGATAAATTGAATCAATATGAAAGAATAGATTCAACTCAATGGGAATTGTTTTTATTAGGTCCATAATGAGTCAATGAACACCTTTTTTGTGGATCTACCGACCCATTGATTGCGGAAAAATGGATATGATCTATATAAAAAATGAATTATTTAATCCATTATTCCGAAAAAATAATTTTTCCCTAGATGTTTACCAATTAGAAGGATAAGATGATCGATTTTAGACAATAATTAAAAATTTGAATCTCAGAAGGGTGGTTTATGCTATTGAATAGCAAGAGATCAAGGGATCCTTTTTCAATAAATATTTCAGAAGGACCCCATAACACCTTGAGAGGGGAGGGGTGAACCAGGGTGCTAAATTTTTCTTTTCAAAGTTGTGGATCTTGTTCCCACGTTGGTAGAAACTTGTTAAACCTATCAAAAAAATGAAAATAGTAAGTTGACCTAACACTTTTACTTGGTTCACCACAAAGGGCTATGTCCAAGGAGCATATGCCGACAGGCTGTCGATCGTACCTAATTCCACTATTTTTCATGAGTATTGAATTACAAAGGTTCGGGAACAATAACTATGTCCCAGATTCACTGCCTTTACAAATATTCAGGGATATCCCCCTACATCCCTTGGGTCACTCCTGTTGACTCCCCTTGGCTCACTGCCTTTGGCGAAGTCCCTGTTAGTTTATAGACGTGAGCGTATCTTCAATAGATTTGCGTTGAAGTATTTGAATCTAATTATCATGAAACTCTACTTTCATAGAACATCAGTAAAGATGTACTTGAACAAACTGAACCACTGAACCAGATAATCAGAAACACGCAAACATGATATACTGAAGACTTCGCACAACACCAACCCTTTGCGTGAAATATCTCACTTTTGCGCGAAATACCTAATTTTCAGACAGAAAATATTTCTCTCAACAACCTCCTTTACGCATAGCTTTACGCGCAACACCTTTTTCACGTAGCTTGGGGTTTTCTAAAAAGTTTGGAGTTTTTTTGCACAACATCAGATTTTTCGCGCAATCTTTGTGTTTTTTTGCACAACTCTTGATTTTTTGTGCAATGCCTGTGTTTTTCATGCAGCTACCTTTATGTAAATATTTTAGGCACATCAGGCCTCAGATCTTCTATGAGTCTCCAATCATACAAAATTAGGGGGGTCACCTCTTATTTATAGGCATTTCAGACGCCCACGCGCAAAACACATCTTGGAGTGAAAACGTCTCATTCGGTGCACAATAATTTTCGCACAGGAATCATTTTTCACGCACATGTCCAAATTTTTCGCACAACCTATGCCTTTTCCATTTTTCAACGTTATGATTCCGAAAAACTATTTTTGCGAAAAACCACGCTCCACTATTTCATGCACCAAGCTATTTTTCTGGCACAACCCAGATATTTCATGCACAACCCATATTTTTTGTGCATGTCGTTGTTTTTCTGTGAACGCCGCTGTTTTTCCACGCATTCCGCTTTTTTTGCGCACAACTTCATTATTTCGTGCACCACTTCCTTTTTGCATGCACCTCCTCTTTCCAAAATCCTATGTATTCATTTTCCAATTTTCAGGTCCAAAAATTTGGCAAACACTGGAGAACAACACCACCTTCAATACTGTTGTCTGCTTGAACTGCATGATCTCATTAACTGCACACATTCTGAACTTCCACTGAGGATTGAAAAAAAACACAAACCATACTCCAATTCATGCATAGAATAAAATGACCATGGTTCCAACAATCTCCCCCTTTGGGTTTGTTGGAAATCTGTAAATAAATTCAATAGAGCACCAGCCACATGCAAACCAAAAACGCAAGAATCAACTCAGCCAACACTCTACGTTTACGTGAGCAATGCTCGATGTAGAAAACAAGAGGGGAAGCGTGAATTGGGATCCCGTGTTTTTGAATTCTCAATGACGCCCAAGAAATTATCTTAAATTTTCCCAGAAGCATTACATGACCAATTTATTCTTTCTTATCCTTTCACCAAAATCTCATCATGATACCAAACATGTCCTAAATTTATTTCTTCTCCCCCATTGACAATAAACCCAATGATTCATTTTTTCTCATTGAACATCTCAATACACCCCTTGGATTGTATCTCCCCCATAAAACTGCATCATATCCAGAAAAAGATTAAAATCAGTTAACATAACTCAGGAGAGGGGTATTTCATAACCTCCTTATTCACTAGGAGGTGGCTAAACACTGAGGTTCAACCGATGCTTCTCAAACACAGCCGCAGACAGTGGCTTGGTCAGGATATCAACCACTTGATCATCAGTTCCCACATGATCCATTCTAATATATCCTTTCTCAACTTCTTCATTTATAATGTGATACCTCATTTCAATATGTTTTGTACGAGAATGTTGAATAGGATTCTTCGTAAGATCAATTGCGCTCTTGTTATCATAGTAAATTACCATTGGTCGGTTCACCTCATCACCAAATATCTATCAGCTGCTACTTCATCCATAAATTTTGAGTTCATGCCTTTTTAGCGGACATATACTCAGCTTCAGCAGTTCTATGAGAAGTTCTTTCTTGTTACTTGCTCGACCAGCCAACACATTTCTACCCAATATATAAGGCTCCACCACTGGTAGACTTTCTGTCCACTACATCACTAGTCTAGTCAGCATAAAATAACACTGATAATTCACTATCCCTGCCCGCAAAAAAGCATAACCCAAAGTTATGAGTGCCTTGAATGTACCTCATGATTATTATTACTATCGCCATATGTTCCTCCTTTGGATTACTCTGAAAGAGGGCCACTAGACATGTTTCAAAAAAAATATCTCGTTGTGTCGTTGTTAGGTACAATAATATCCCAATGATCATCCTGTACATGGTGGGATATACAGAGGTCCCATCCTCATGCTTTCCATGTTTGATTCCAAATGCAATTAGAGTTGATATTGGTTTGGATTCATGAATTTTAAACTTCTTCATTAGCTCTCTTTTGTACTTTTCCTGAGAGATGAAATTATAATCCTTCTTTTGAGTCACCTAAATCCCTAAGAAATATGTGAACTCCCCAATCATTAAAATTTCAAATTCTGATTTCATGAGATTGGAAAATTCATCCATTGATTTCTGCCTGCTGCCACCAAATATAATGTCATCGATGTAAACTAGAACCATGAACTGATCTTTCAGAGAATTCTTCACATAGAGATTGTGATATACTCCTCCTCTTTTGAATTTCAGTTTCTTAAGATAAGAATCCATCCATGAATACCATGCTCGTGGTGCTTTCTTCAAACCATATAGAGATTTCTTTAGTTTTCAAACCTTTGTTTCATTAGTACAAAGAAGAAAACCCACTGGTTGTTCAATGTACAATTCTTCTTCGAGTACACCATTCAAGAATGTTGTCTTGACATCCATTTGATATACTTTATATCCTCTTTGGAGTTCTATGGAAAGTAAAAGCCTGATTGACTCCATTTTAGACACTGGAGAAAAGGTTTATTCAACCTCAACACCTTCAATATGAGAGTATCATTTACATACCAGTTGTGAATTGTTTCTAATAACACATCCATGATCATCAAATTTTTTTTTGAAGATCCATTTTGTACCAATCACATTCTGACCTTCGGGTCTCTGGAAAAGATCCCATGTCCGATTATTGTCAATCTGATCTAACTCTTCATTTATGGATTTCACCCATGATTCATCCTTTTCATCTTCTTTAAATGAGGATGGATCCACAACTGACAGAAATTGAGATTGTGTGTTATTCCACATTCTCCTTGTTTGAGTGGGTGCACTCTTGTCCCAAATTATGTTAGAAGGATCAATCTCAGCTCTATTATTTCTCCTATGTGGTTCAGTTGCATTCTCTCCAACCACAGTTTCTTCTTCATATTCATCTTCTGAGTCAACATCATGATGTGACTGCTGAGTGTCTTGTACAACTTCCTCTATTTCTATATTTGTATTTTCTTCACGCTCACTTTCTTCCTCACTTTCTATCACATCAACATACGACGTCCTTAAAGCATTTTTGGGTTTCTCTTAAATTATCTTAACACCACTTCTTTCCAAAATCCTTCCTAATAAATTTTTGAAACACTTGTAGGCTTTTCTGTTCATTGAGTATCTAAGGAAAATTCTTTCATCTCCATTGTCACCATACTTACCTTGATTTCCTTATTTGTTCTTGATGAATCATTTACTTCCAAAAACACAAAAATAGTTCAATGAGGGCTTCCTTCCATGCCACAATTCATATGGTGTCTTGGTCTCAACCATATAAAGTCCTGTTCAATTTTGAATATACACTATAGCTTGAACAACCTCTTTCCAGTAATGTCGTGGAATACGACTCTCAATCAGCATACTTCATGCCATATTGTTCACCTGTCGATTCCTGCGTTCAAAAACTACATTTTTTTGTGGAGTTATCACTGCTGCTACCTCATGTTGTATCCCATGTTTCTCTCGATATTTTTCGAATTCAATGGACATGTATTCCCTTCCATTTTCAGATTGAAGCACTTTAATTGTTCCTCCAGTATCATTCTCGGCGATTCTCCAATATGTTTTCATGCAGTCTAGCACTTTTCATTTCCCGTGAATGACCATTACACATGCCATTCTACTGTAATCATCTATGAGAAGGTCAAAGTACCTTTCTCCATGAGTTATGGAAACATTTATCGGCCCACATACATATGTATGAATTAGATCAAGAAGACGAGAGGCCCTTTTCTTCTTTGGCCGATATGAACTGCAGACCTACTTTCCATGAATGAAAGCATCATAAGACTTTTCACGCTCACGATTCAGGTTGGGAATGTCCATGAAAATATTCAATTTTGATATTTTCTCCATGTCTTGTTGATTGATGTGCCCTAGTCTCCGATTCCAAAATTTTTTTTCTTCTTCAACAGTCATTTAACAAACATTTTATTTACTATCAACCTAATACAAGTTTCCCTCTATTCTGCGTCCCTTCATAAGTGAATTTCCTTTCTTTCCCTTGATAGTGAATCCCTTCTGATTAAATGTAACTATAAGTCCCAAGTTATAGAGTTGACTCACACTTAGTAGATTATGATGCATGCCATCTACATAAATGACTTCAGTCTTTTTTAGCTCTTCATTATCTAATTCAGTACTTCCGCTATCCGGAATCCATGTACTATTTCTTTTTGTTTCTTTGAGGGACACCTCTTCAAGGATGGATTTCTCAATATTCTTCCTTTCTTTCCATGAGACATTGGATTGAGTAAATAGCACTGATGTCCTTTTAATTATCTCATCCGTGTACATTGGTTCTTCATAGTTGAAGTTTTTTTTGATAGGAGAAAACCTATTTGTAAGACCAAAACTATCTTGTTGATGATATTTGACTTGTCTCGAACTCTGGTATGAGGTTTCCATATCCCTTCTTTTCTTGTAATTAATAGCCTTATGACCAATGTTAGAAAAAAGAAAACAATATCCATTGAAATGTTTTATTCTAAAAGAATTAGGATATGAATTTGTTCTCATCCATTGAACTCCCATATCTTCTCCATTCAGATAGCTTCTTTCCTCTTCAAAATAAGACATGGAATGGCCTAAATTTCCTCATAACTGACAGTTAATGAGAGGAAATGTATTCTCACTTCTGTTTATCCACATTCATTCTTTGGTGGGATAAAAGTTTGAGGGCCCCTTTTTCAAGGAGGCTCAAGGATAATATTCTTTTCTTCTTTCAGATTGAATTGGGGTTTTCTATTTCATCACTTCAGATGACTTTTCCGCATCAACCACTTTCATCTTGGCTTTATTTTGGTAACCTTTATTTGTAGCATATGATGACTCTACCTCACAACCAATTCCACTATTTCCCATGCAGGCAGGTCTCTGATCATTTTAAATCTTTTCAACTCCATTAGAGCCATGTTTTTCTCTCTCCAATAGCTCAAAATATGTGAACCTTCCAAACTGTATTATCTTCCTTGATTATTTTTAAATTGACTCTTTTTCATGTTTAATATTAATAATAACAACTTCCTCCTCAAGACGCTCAACAGTCTTGGAATTTTCCTCTAGTCTGGAGGTGAGGTCAATGATGAACTTTTCCTTCTCTTCAATTCTCAACTTCAGATACACTACATCATCATTGATTTCAAGTATTTTAGACTGTACTTTCACTAATTCTTCCTGTTGTTAAATTTCAGCTTCAAGTTGATCAACATATTCAGTTGATTCTTCTACAATTGATTTCTACATATTTTAACTCTTACATTTAATATTAAGCTTACTAACAACATCCTCAAGTTGAATCTTGGGATTGTCACTAGTTGTGAGCTAATTTTCTCCACCCGTATCTTCTGATTTTTCAATAGTGGCCATCATGGAAGCATGGTTCCCAGTTTTAAATTCTGGTTCTTCTTCATCACAGAATTCATTTTCATCTTCTTCCACTTCACAGAAAAAACTCTTCTTTGGTACTTTCTTTCTTGATTTGATGTCTCTCCTTTTGAAAAACCATTTTTGAGACTTCTCAATGTTTTCAGCATCACTAATCTCATCATCGATCTTTCTTAAGCACTATGAGGCAATGTGACCAACTTTTCCACAAAGAAAGCAAGCAAGAGGTAACATCCCTTTGAATTTACCTTTTCATTTCTGGAACTTCTTTTCAATGAGAGAAGGAATTTCTTTTTCTTTATCATCTTCGCCACTACTATCTTTTGAGATTTTCATTTTCTCAATGGATTTGAATGCCATTTCGTTCCTCACTCGAGTCGTAGCATCTTCTAGTTTGACTCTCATTTCATATGCCACCAAACTGCTCAACAGGTCATCCAGTGTAATTTTAGAAAGATATTTTTACACAAGGGATGACACCATTTCATTGTACATGGGTGGAAGTCTTCTAAATATTTTCTTTAAAATATCAATGTCTTTGATTTCTTCACCGAAACCCCGAATAGCTCCAACCACTTTAGTAATTCGATTGAAGAATGAGTCTGCATTCTCATCCGAATGCATCTTCATATCATCAAACCAATTGTGTATGACTTGTAGTTTTGACTCCTTCAATTTTCTATCTCCTTCTTAAATAAATTCAAGTTTATCCCACATGGATTTTGCTAAAGTGAAACTCATCACCTTTAGATAGATCTGATCAGAAACGGCCGCAATGAGAGCATTTTGTGCTTTAGCATCTGCATCATGAATTTTCCTATCTGCGTCAGTCATTGCGAGTCCTATTGGATCAGTGACTTGTATTCATTGAAAAATGCTAAAAAGGACTTCCATTCCAAGAAATCTTAGATGAGATCTCATTATGTTCTTCCACATCTGGAAATTACATCCATCAAAGAGGGGGACTCCTCTAACATTGACTGAATTGTTCAAAACGGTATGTGACAGATCAAACACCAGTGAACCTCCCCCTAATACCACTTGAACGATCCCAGAACACCCTAATAGGGGAGGGGTGAATCAGGGTGTTAAAATTTTCTTTTTAAAGTTGCTGATCTAGTTCCAACGTTGGTATAAACTTGTTAAACCTTTCAAACAAATGAAAGTAGGAAGATGCCACAACACATTTACTTGGTTTAACACAAAGGGCTACGTCCAAGGAGCATACACCGAATGGTTGTGGATCATACCTAATTAAACTATTTTTCATGAGTATTGGATTAAAAAGTTTCAGGAAAAATCACTCTGTCCCAGGCTCACTACCTTTACAAATGTTCAGGGATAGCCCACTACGTCCCTCGGGTCACTCCCGTTGACTCCCCCCTGGCTCAATGCCTTTGTTGAAGTCCCAGTCAGTTTATAAATGCGAGGGTCTATTAAATAGATTTTCGTTGAATTCTTTGTATCTACATAGCACAAGACTCTGCTTGCATTGAAGACCGATAATGATGCACTTAAAAGCACTAAAACACTTAACCAGATAATCAGAAATATGAAAATAGGTTATATTGAAGATTTCGCGCAACACTAACCCTTTGCGCAAAATATCCCACTTTTACGCGAAATACTTAATTTTCGTGCAGAAAATATTTTGCTCAACAACCTCTTTTACACAAATCTTTACGCACAACACCATTTTCTCACAGCTAGGGATTTTCTGCAAAGTTCTAAGTTTTTCGTGCAATCTCATATTTTTCGCGCATTCTCGGCATTTTTCTCGCAACTTTGGATTTTTCACGCAATGCCTGCCTTTTTCGTGCAACTCCCTTTACACAGATATTTTACGTGCATCAGACCTCAGATCTTCTATGAGTCTCTAATCATATGAAATGTGGGGGGTCACCTCTTATTTATAGTCATTTCAGACCCCCGCACGCAAAACCCTTCTTAGTACGAAAACCTCTCATTCTGCGCGAAATACCTTTTGTGTAGGAATCATTTTTCATGCACATCTACAAATTCTTCGCCCAGCCCATGCCTTTTCCATTTTTCAATGTTCTGATTTTGAAACACTATTTGTGTGAAAAACCATGCCCCACTATTTCACGCACCAGTTTGTTTTTCGTGCACAACCATGATATTTCGTGCACATCCCATATTTTTCGCGCACATCACAGTTTTTCCGCGAAAGCCGCTATTTTTCCGTGAAGTATACTATTTTTCGTGCATGCCTGATTTATTTCATCCACCACTTCCTTTTTGAACTGTATGATCACTTTACTGGCACACATTCTGAAATTCCACTAATGATTGACACCAAACACAAACCATACTCCAGTTCTTGCATAGAATAGAACGACCATGGTTCCAACAATTTCCTCCATTCTTTGTGATCAGAAACAGAGAAGGAATTCATTGATTTAAAGAAAAAGGAATATAAATCCATGGGAAGTTATGAAATTATACTTTACAAGACATTCTCATTACACCTGTAGCTTTTTTATGGATCTTAATGAAAATGTTGATAGATTATTTGGTGGACAGAGACCCCAGCTATGTATAAATATAGTCAATCAGAAATTTGATAGCTATGGGGAGATAGTGCAGAGTGCTATAGAGGATTAACTAGAGTTCATATAGATGAAATAGTCACACAAATCGAATGAAAATAAGTGATATTTGGATCTATACTAATGGAGTATCCTTGATCATAGAAGATTAAGAAAGAATGTGAAACTTCTCACATGCAGTAAATGTAGGAAGAAGCATTTGGGGAGCTTATTTCTCAAAAGTGGAAAATGTTACAAGTGTGGAAGATAATTCCATATAGCTCAGAACTGTTATAGTGAGTTGAAGTCTCAAATTATCAACACTAACAAAAAATGGAGGATGGTTTAGGGCCAACTAGAAGTCCAATGCTATTAGTTTTGAAAACATACGAACTTTTCTAATAATAATTAAAATCATAAGGAAATGGAAGGGAATAACCATCAACCCTAGAATCATCCATGGGATCCAGGTGGGGAATATTCTATCACAACAGATATAGAGGATTCATATGATGTGGTTGCAGGTACTCTCATTATCCTCTCAGATCTATCAGGTTTATTGTCTGATTCTGGTTCTACGCATTCCTTAATTTTCTCCATGTGTGAATAGAATATAGAATCAATCCTTGAACTGCAAGAAGTAATATTATTAGTCAAGGCTCCTAGAAGGGTTAATGAAGGAATCAACTATGTATAGAAACTCTAGTATTGGATTTTATGAGCACAATCACAACACAAATCTATTAGTCATTCCCATGATATAATTTGACATTATACTTGGGTTGGACTGGTTATCAAAGTATAATTATAGGATCAACATTAAAAGAATATAAAATATCTATAGTATTGAATGAAAAACCTATTTTTTTTTCAAAGGATAGATATCCCTAGCCGATATTTTTCTTGATGCACCTCCCATAGCCTTCTTTATGGAGATGACCAGTGAATAAGAAGAAGGAAATACAAGTATATGAATAGAAAATTTCCCCATAATTCTAGAATATGTTGATGTATTTCTAGAGTAGTTACCTTGACCTCCCTTAGAAAGAGAGGTTGAGTTCTCCAATGAACTCATACCTAGATCTAAGATGATATCAAAAACCCTCTACAGAATGGAAAATGTGGAGCTAGAGAAAATAATGGAATAAATTCCCGATATTTTTGAGAAGGGGTTTTTCTAACCTAGTGTGTCTCCTTAGGGAGTACCTGTCCTGTTTTTGAATAAGAAGGTTAGGTCAATATAGCTATTCATTTATTATAGAGAACCTAACAAAATCAAAAAAAGAAAAAGTACCATCTTCCAAATATGAATGATTTATTTAAAGAGCTTCATGAGGATTAAATCTTCTCCAATATTGATCATTGATCTCATTATCATTAATTTAGTGTGAAGAAATAAGATAATCAAAAAACTACATTTTGATCAATATATGGACATTAGGTTTTTCTTTTTATGACCTTAGATTGACTAATTCTCTAGATATATTTATGGATTTGATGAATAGATTCTTTAAGGACTACCTTGATAAATTCATGGTTGTTTTTGTTGATGATATTCAGATATATTAAAAAATATTCTAAGAAAATGAGGATAATATAAGGGTTGTATTGAAAAATCTGAGGAAGGAGAGGCTATATAGATGTTACACTAATTGAGAATTTTTGTTACAACAGGTTGATTTCTTGGGGAACATTATAACCAATGAAGGAATCTCAGTTTTCCTTTCCAAGAAAATGGTTGTAGAGGAGTGGAAACATCCTATAAAAGTTATTGAGATTCGTAGATTTCTTGGTTTTGTAGGATATTATAGGTGGTTTGTGATTTTATTTATGAATTTGGATTCCACTGATCAATTTAACATGAAAAGGGGATATATTCATCTAGACAAAGGACTGTGATGAATGTTTCCAATATATGAAGAAGAGATTTGTTACCACACCTATGTAAAATATACCCTATGTTAGAGAATGATTCATTATTTTTATCAATGTGTCTCTAAAAGGGATTGGGTTAATCCTCATGGAAAATTACAAGGTTATTTATTATGCATTTCAACTGTTAAATCCTCAGGAGAAGAATTATCCTACGCATAACCTAGATATAGTCATGGATTGTATTCTCTAAAAATACAGAGGAACAATATTTATGGGGTGAAATGTGATATATACAAAGACCACCAATGTTTTAGGTATATTTTCATGAAAAATGTATAGAACATTAGACAAAGGAGATGGTTGTAACTTCTTAAATAATATGATCATCCAATTCATTATCACCATATTATAGAAAACAAAGTCACTAATGCATTATGTAGGGAAGACACAATTGTGATTTGAATGACGGGGATTAAGGGAGATCCTTCGATCAAATAACTTATAAAACAAGACATGTGAATAGTAAGGGAAGTGATATCATCAACCCTTTCACAAATGATTTCTCAACCATAATTACTAGATAAGATCAAGAAAAATAGAAATGAAGATCCTATGAATCAAAAGAAGATAGATGTTGTGTAGAATGGGAAGTTTCCTAAGTTTAATATTTATCAAGAAGGTGTACTAAAATTTCATACATGGTTTGTGTTCCATATATTCATGAAATAAAGGAGATAATAGATTAATCTCATAGATCTACTTGTTCTACACATCTTGGAATTATGAAAATGTATATGGACCTTCATGATAATAATTTGTGGGATAATATGGAAAAAAAGTTTACTGAATACACTACAAGGTTATTGGTTTGTCAATAGGTGAAAGAGGATCGAAAAATTCCACAAAATTATTAAAAATATTCCCATTCCAACAATGAAGTGGGACAATATGACTATTTTATTTGTTTCAGGTCTCCTGATAAAATCCAAAGGAAACAGTGAGATATGGGTTATATTGGACTGACTCATCTAGACGTCCCTGTTTAAAATCTATTGGGTAGATTTCTCTACTAGGAAACTTTCCCATAGTTATGTAAAAGAATTATTTGAGGTTTCATAGAGTTCACCAAACTATCACTTATAACCATGATTGAAGGTTCACATAATAATTATATAGAAGTCTTCAAATTGATTTGAGTACCGAATTGAATTTTGGTATAGTATATCACCACAAAACTAATGGTTTATATTAAAGGACTATTAAAACACTCAAGAACATACAAAAAATATGATCAATGGAATTTCAAGGTGGATGGGATCAACATCTCCCATAAGTTATGTTCTCAAATATCAATAGTTTCCATCCAAGTATTCAAGTGGAACCCTATGAAGCTATATATGAAAAGAGATGAAAAACTCCAACTTATTGGGATGAAGTTGGAAAAAGAAATCTTCCTGGGCCTGATCTTATGCAATAGATGGCAGAAAAGGTTCACACCATCCAAAAAAACATAAAGGCTGATCATATGCACTAGAAGAGATATGCCGAAAACTTTTTAATGGATTGGGAGTATGATGTCACAAAAACATTTCTCCTTCGAATATCACCTAGGAAGAGGTCCATGTAGTTTGGGATGAAAGAGAAGATTTTACACAAGTACATTGACCCCTATGAAATCCTAGATCACATATAAGTAGTGTCCTATTGGATAGAGCTTACACTAAATATAGCTAATGTTCATAATATATTACATGTATCTATCTTGAGTAATTAAATACCAGAAACTTTACATGTACTAAATATGGATGTGGTATATGTGGAACATGAATTCTCTTATCAGGAGAATATTTTGGAGATCTTGGACCATAGAGACAAGTCTATATTCCACAAGACTACCCACCTCATTAAAGTGTTATAGAGGGACCCTAGATATGAAGAAGAAACATGGTAACTAGAGGAGAAATTATGATAGAAGTACCAACAACTTCTTTCAACTAAGAGAACAATGTTGATGCTTTGGGGATGAAATATATTAATGGGGAAGAATGTAGGGAACTGAAGTTTTTGAATGATAATTATTTCACGTAAATTTGTGTTATATTATATTATACACAGAAACCCATATCTCTTTATAAATTAAGTGAATATAAAGGGAAATGATTCCATTTAGATTCAACCATTATTTGACTATTAATCAAAAATTACCATTGGATTAGATGACCATTGAAAACTATAAGTAATTTTAACATTATTAATAGTGTTTTAAGTAGAAATGAAAAATGATAATTATTTCAGAAATGGGAAGTGATGGCCTTAACCACTAGAGGCATACTACACGAAACCCATTTTTTAGAACTTGGGAGGGAGGTATAATCACTAGGGTTCTCCCTTGACTAACCCAAATCCAAGTTTCAACAAGTGAAGCTTGAATGAAATCACCTTATAGAGATGTTCATGTTGGTAGAAATTACCACTTGGGAGATGTTAGGTGATCCAAAAAATGAATCTATCCCCACATCACACCTTACCATTAGGATATACAGGGGTGTTCTAAGTGTTGATGTGTCCTAACCTTTGTTTTTAATTCCTTTGTTTAAATAAAATTTTTATTACAGCAATTTTGTTTTAAGAATAGTGTGTCTTAATAAAAATAGGTTTAATTGAGATAGAATTTGATGACTTGACTTTTCAGAACCAAATTTTAATTTTATGAATAGATACATATGTTTGTAATAAACTATTTTATTACGACTAATAATTATTTTAATTAAATATTCTAATAAAAAACTTTTATTTAAATAAAAATTATAAAATAATTTTAAAAAATTTTAAGCTTCAGAAATTTTACTATGCATTTTCAACCCTCTATGATTTTTTATAAATAAGGTTTTTATATTTAAAAGATAAAATTATAATATTTATATAATTATTTTTATTAAAAAACCTAAATTTTTAAATCATCATGCTGAATTTAGTTTAGGGTAAATTTATGAAAATTTTCTAAAATGTTTTTATTTTTATTGAATAGTAAAACAATATAAGGCCTAAAATTTGTCATTTTATTAATATCAAGTATTTTTATATATTTTTATCAATTTCCAAAACTATAATTTACTTTCAACATCTAAAATGGAAACATTAACATTAAAAATATTATTTTAGTGGAAACTTTACTACTCCCCCAAAAAATAAGTAATATAAAATTATGATCTACTATTGTGGATAAAAATAAACTAAAATAGGTCCCATATGTCAAAAACCATGGGAGAAAACCATGGTTAAGCCAATTATTTTTCATTTTTCACAACGTATATTTCAAATACCAATATTTGGAAATTAATAAACAAATAAACCAATTTCACAATAAATACCCACCAATTTATCCATTTTCATTCACTAAAAATCCATCCTCCACAAAAATCAGGTCGTTTCTCCACCCAAGGTGTCCTCAAGACACCAAGGTCCCAATCTTCTTGTGTTAGGAGTAATTCTTCAAGGCACGGGAATTATCCTTCTTTACTTTATGATTCAAGAACTACTTTGCACGTATATATTCTAAATATTAAGGTTACTCTATTATATTCTCCTTTATATCATACCCTTACTAAAAAATTATGTTTTATAAGTGGGAGACCCCTTTTACCTCCCCTTTTACCTTATTCTAAAACCACATTTTATACCGGTTATGCTGCCAAATTTACTTCTCAAAATATTTCTCTTCTCTTATAGAAATTTCCTTTTATTATCTTTTTATGAATAAAAAATTCTATTTCCATTACAAAGGTATTCAAATAAATTTACAAATGATTTAAATTATTCTTTTATTAACATACATGAAACCTGTATTCCTTTTTTATGTGTTGAAAATAACATAATATTCATGTTTTTAAACACTTTTGAAAAGCGATGATTTTTATATGAAACCTATTGCTTTTATTCCCCATGAGTTATTTATGAAATGTTTGATTATGATATATTGGTATTATATTAATTAATACATATTATGGTTTCACCTTGATAGTGCTTTAATGGATTGGGTAAAGAATTTAATCTCTTTAGTGGACATGTTTTATGATTCCTTAGTAAATACCCTTTGTAATTTTTATGACTCCTTAGTGAAAAGCATTAGTGATATACTTATGAATGTATCCTTTAAATGTTATAGCCACATAACCATTTTGTAACTCATGTTATTTTTATTCTTATACGTCTCCTTTTCTATTTCTCATGACAGAATGATACTCCTCACATTCTTGTGATCTTCCTCACAAATATATTTATGTTGTTTCCCTTATTGGGCATGAGGCACACTTTTTTCGTTTGATGTTTGTCCTCGGGACATGAGAGGTAGTAAATGTAAGAAGGATTAACTAATGAAGAACCCTTTTAGGTGGATTAAAATAATGTTATATATTTTCATGTATTATGTTTCTGATTTCCAAATAACAAAACTTTCAATGATCCTTTGTATTATACCATGTAATGAAAAGATTATGTAATAAAAAGGAGGTATGTCATAATTTTTAATTCGTTATTAATTTCTAAAACATCAATAAGTGGATCCAATGTTGTATTAATTTTTTGATATTTTTCCCCATTCTTCCAAAAGTAACACTTTTCATGTTTTTAGTTTCATTATCCACCATTGAAGACTTAACTTGTTTATTCTAATTGGAGACATAACATCTCAAATTTTCTATAATTATTGATTCTCCATGAAAAATCAAACCCACATAATGAGGAGGAGGATGTTTCAATATGTAGTGATTAAATACTTCCTTTCTATTCAACCATATTCATAATTTTTATTTAAGACATGGAAAATTAATTCTTCTATCTATAAATTTATATCCAATTTGAAAATCCAAAAACATGTTCAAACGCTTAATATACTAAGATTTTTTCTAAGGTGTGGAAATAAAACATTTATCAATATTTAATTTATTTGAAAAACATTAAAATATATAATAAAAATATATTATTATATATAAAAATAAATTATATTTAAGTGAAAGAAAAATTTTAAAAATTATTGAACATGCATCCCTAAATAATTATATAAATCATGTATGCCGACATGTTAAAAATAGGTTAAATCAATCAATCCATGCCATATTTTTATAAAATTAATTTGGAGAAATGTTTATTAGAATAAAAACTATTTTTTAAATTACAGTATAACATGAATAATAGATATATCAAAGATGTCATAACGATATAATCAATTTAGTAATTGAATAATTCCTAATGAGGCACATTAAAAAAATAGAAAAAATAATGGAACTTAATCCATAAGGACATAATAATTGAAAGTAATGAATAAATAATACATAAAAGAATATAAAATTTATAAATTATATGTGTGTATAATAATTAGGAATAATGTGGATGCAAGGTAAAAGAGGTTGAATACATAATGACACAAAAAATGCATAATATAAATTGTGACCAAAATAACAAATTATTATCTATATCCATTATATTTCATTTAAAAAACCCCTATAATAAATAACATGAATAATATTGATAGAAACATTATATGAAACACCACAAATATAAACAAACTTGGTAGAAAACCAAGAAATTGGCGAGGGGGAGAGGGTATCGATGATGGGGGGTCCAACATCGGGCATTATCGAGCATCTTGGGGAGGGGGAAAGGGTATTAGTGATGGAGAGAGGGTATCAAAGAGGGTGATACAACATAATATGATATCAAGGTAGAGAGGGTATTGGAAAATATGGGGTCCAACATTAGGAGATAGGTTTATTTTAGGATAGGGGAGGGGGAGGTTGATTTTTTAAATAGATAGTGGTAGTTTAAGAAAAACACCACAAAATATTAGTGTTATAAAAGGCTACTAGAAGTTTCACTAGAAAATGTGATGAAAATATTATATTAATATTTACTAATTGTTTTGGATCCTAATGTTTAAAAACCTCTATAATTTACTTTAATTCTTGTAGGTGGATATCCAATAAATCAACCAAACAAGATTCCCTTTAGTAAATTTAATACACTACAATCAATATATTACAAATAAAATTTAAATTATATGTTTTATATTATGTTTTAATTTTTTTTCCTGATTATATGATGTTTAATTTTCATATAGATAATCGTTTGAGGATAATCAATGAGAATACAAAGCCTATGGATTTCAAATAATCGATAAGTGTGAAGGTATATATAATTTTATTTCAGTCTAATAATTTATATTAATACCTATTGATTATTTTTATAAATGTTTTTTGTAGTATTCAAAATAAGTGAACAATGAATTTTTTTGTTATTTCATTTAAAAATTTATGAGTGATTTTTTATTCTATCAATAAACCAGAATCCTTAGAGATATATTTTTTAATATAATTACAATTTCATTTAAAATATTTATAAATCATTTGTTTATTAATATTTAACTATCTATGGTAAATGTATTCAAAAGAATAAGTATATATTTTTTATAAATTAGTGGGTGGGTTACATGGTATCATAATTTTTGTGAACATCATGAAGTGGGGATTTTATTTCATGTTTTTAATCTTTATTATTTCAAAGAGTGAATAACTAGTGTATCTACTAAATATTTTAGACTATGATAATTTAATGATTTTTGAAATGTAGGAACATATGGAACATGAATTAAAATTATGGTTTGGATGCCTAAATTATTCCCCCATTATAATCACACTTCAAGAGTTATTTTGTGCATGTGAAGATTAGTGAAAGATTGCATACAGACTATAGGTTCTTTCTAAAAGAAATAATTTCACATTAAGACTCCCAATTCATATCAACTCATAAAGTGAGATTATTAAGGGAAACTTAATTCTTCCAGAAGGGCCATGAACTCTATAAAGAGACATTCTGGGTTAGTTATACTCACAAAATTTTTAAAGAAAAATTAATTTTCAGTGAAGGATTTGATAAGGATAATGTAATTATGTACTATTTAATGTCAACTCCATAGAATTTATTGTTATTTATTTATTTATTTATGTTAATTTTCAATGTAATTCATTATTATTTTGGTAAATGAAATTTTAATGACATGATAATGACCCAAATTTATGTTTTACTGATAGAAAAGTAAGTTTTTCAATTTAATATGATATGTGATTTAGGAATGAAAATATCACATGTATAAATTTATTCATAACCCCTTTTGGGTACCTGTATACATTTATACTGAATACCTTCAAAACTTCCTAGATCTATTTGAGGAAATCCACTCCCCTTAATATTTTATTTTAGTTCACAATGCATGTTACATAATAAAAAATTATATAACAAGATAAAATTGTTTTTATACTTTTGGAAAAAAAATCCTTGAAACATTTTTTATGGTTATGAATTAATCACACATAAATATGATGCATGTTGTGGATGTTATAGCTGAAAGTTCATGTTTTCATTTAGAACTTATATTTTAGTTTAAACCATTCATCATATTCTAACAAAAAATAAAAAATAAATAAATATTTTTATATTAAGGAAATATTATTCTAGATTAATTTGATATATATTAAAATCAACCACATGTCAATATGAGATATTGTCTGGATAGTATGACTCAAAGTGCTTTTTTTAGTATAAAGGTAACATTTTTTCTCATGTTGTGTCAAAACATTAAAAACAAGATCGTATTTTCATGAATCCTTTCAAAAATGATTTTTTATTAATTTTTTATTTGTATAAGTCAATCACATATCAATATGACACATGTTGTGGTCAGTATCACTCAATGTCTATATTTCTAGTATTAAAGTAACATTTATTCACAAAATTTCCATCAAATTCTAAAAAGAAATAAAATAAATTTCATTTTTATAATAAGTTTTATATAAAATTATTGATTAATTTTTGATGTGTAGTAATTAACTTCAATTCAATCAAACACACAATGTTTATGGTATGACTAAAAGTGCGTGTTTTCATTTAAAAATGAACTTTTATTTCAAAACATGCATTATATACTCAAAACACTGAAAAAAATATCTAATTATTTTGATATTTATAGAAATATATATAATTAATTTGGGATATATAGTAATTCAATCAATTACTATTTGATACACAATGTGGTTAATATGATTAAAAGTGATTGTTTCATTTAAAAGTGAAATTTTAGCTCAAAATGTGTGTCATTAACTCAAAATAAAGAAAATATTTTAAAATTGTCATTAAAAAAATACCAAATTCATATTTATGCATATGAATCGATTACACATCAGTATGACATATGGTGTGGCTGATACGACCAAAAGTGTGTGATTTCATTAAAAAATGATCCTTTTGTTAAAAACTTGCATCATATACTAAAAAACAAGAACACACAATTATATTTTTCTTATATCTAATTAAAAATATTTATAATTCATTTGTGACATATAGAAATTAACTAAATTTCATCCCAAGACATTGTGTGACCAGTATGACTGAATGTGTATGTTATAATTTAATAGTGAAATTTTAGTTCAAAATTTGTGTCACATTCTAAAAACTGAGTAAACATGATCAAACAGTATTTAAATATATAAAAATTATCTATAATTAATTTATGATATATAGGAATTAATGAAATGTAAATATGACAAACAAGGTGGATGGTATGATTCAATGCATGGGTTTTCTTTTAAAATTTTCATTTTACTTCAAACCACATGTTATATATTCAGAACGAATAAAACAAAAATCTAATTTTCATGATAAATTTTGAAAAATATTAATAATTCATTTGTGAAGTATAAGAGTTAAAAAACATCAATCAAAAACAGTCTGTGACTAACATGACTGAATGTCCATGTTTTCATTTGAAAGTGACATTTTAGCTAAAGAGAGGAGTCACATACTAATAACTAAGAAAACATACTCTTATTATTGTGATACTTTATGAAAATTATTTTCCATTCATATTTTACATATAGGAATCATCAAAACAAAAATATAATACAAGTTATGGCATAAAATAATCATTGGGTGTGTTTTCTGTATAAAAGTAACATTTTAGCTCATAACCTGCTTCACATAGTAAAAACAAAGAAAACCAAGTCATATTATCTTGATACTTTTGTAAAAATATCTGTGATTAATTTATGATGTGTATGAATGAAATACATATCAATTAATCCCATGTTGTGTCTTCATTGACTGAAAATGAATGTTTTTAGTTTAAAAGGACATTTTAGTCTAAAATTCATATCACCTACTCAAAAAAGAACAAATGCACTCACATTATCTTGATAGTTTTTGAAAATGAATCTTTATTTATTTTTGATGTGTATAAATATACCTCAAGTGAATCCATTATAATGGTGTAACCCGTAAGAAAAAATGTGTATTTCTATTTATAAAAGAAATTTTAGTTCAAAAAATGTTTCACAAACTCAAAATTTAGTAAACAAAATTTGATAATATTGATATTTTAGGAAAAATATTGATAATTAATTTATGAAATTTAGGAGTTAGTCATATGTCATCCTGATACATAGTGTGACTGTAATGATTAAAATTTCTTTTATCATTTTAAAGTGATATCTTAGTTCATAATGCATATTACATACACAAAACTGAGAAAACATGCTCTGACTATGATGAAAATTTGTAAAAATAACTAGTTTTTCATTAATAAATCATATAAAGTGACCTAATATCACTTTATTTGATATTTATAATAGATAATATAACATTTCAATTGTACAATTTTAATTTTTTTATATAACTATTCTAAAATAAACATTTTTTTATTATAGGAACACAATTCTCTTGTATGAGGTTGGGTTGATCCTTGAATAAGACATACTAAGAGAGTTTTCTTCTTGTCATGGTTGAAATTATTTTTTTTACAATTCAATTATACATCAATATAATTTTATTATAGAAATATTATTTAATGTAATATTTTTAATGGAATGATGCTGAAATGTAAATGTAAATTATTTTTTATGTAATATTTATATTATAGTCTAATTCTTTTATTGGTTAAGCTAGAGTGATACATATATAGCTGAAAGAGTTATAAATTAGGTGAGAAGGTATTTTATCATTTCTAACATTAGCATTGATACAATGACCTTTTATGAGAGCTAATTATAGCACTAATAATGTCTCCCATTATCAGTGATAAATGGTGAACTGATAAATGAATAATTTATGAATGTTTTTAGTGCTAATAAAAGTTATTTCTAGAAATAATAAAAGTGGGTTTGTAGTTATTAAAATTCATTATTTATAGGTATGATGTTTTCATGTAAATTTTGATTTTTATTCTTTATATACACATATTATATGGTTATGTGTGCATGTGGGTATATATATATCCATTATTATATTCTTATATACATAAACACACACACACACACATGTTCATTGTGTTTATTCAAGTGTGTGTTATATTATTTTTATATATATAATTTTACATTAAATTTATTTAAATATATTATATATATAATATTTTTTAATTATTCCATATATTTTAGTGGCTTGAAAACTTTAGTTTCAGAGTTTATGAATTTTAGAAGAATTTTCAAAATTTCATACATGAGGGAAAACATTTAATTTAATAAATTAAACAACCCTAGATTTTTTTTTGTATTTTTAAATCTAAAATTATTTGATTTACCTATAGGAGGATGTTTTTCACGAATTAAATGAGTTTTGGTTTTAGTACATTTGTTAATATAATAATTTAAATTAATTAAATATAGTGTGGGCCACTTTTCAATTTAGGAAGAAAATAATGATATATAGAAAATCTGAGATAATATTAAAATTACATCCACATATTATTTATAGCACCTTGAGATTTTATGACTTTTTTGATTAAAATAAAATTTTTTATGATAACATGCATTACACATAACACTAAATCTTAATGAATTGTGAAAAAATATTAATATTATAATTTAAGAACCACCATTATAACCAAGCTTCTAAACTTAGAGGAATGAATATTATTAACAAAATATTACATATTAATTAAAATCGTTTTATTTAATGATAACATATTGATAATAAAGTACATAATTTTTTGATAAAGCCTTCATATTTTTCAAAAATACTATTTTCTAAAAAAAAATTTAATTCATTTTTGGAAAAATATTTAAATTAATTTTAGAAACTTTTAGAAAAATAATTTTATAAAATAAATATTATTTATTTATTCATCATATCTAAATAATCTTAGGGTGAATTTTGGGGATGTTTCTAAAAATATGACTGTTTCGATGAATTGTAAAAAATATAGGTTTTTATTCAAAATATCATTTTTTTAAATAATTTATAAGGTTCATTTTTAGTATGGTTTTTAAAGTTATATAAGTTATGTTTTATATTTTCTAATCCAATTTAGGTAATTTAAATCATTTTTGATTTGAATTCGGATATTAAAATTTTTTCTACTTATGAGAAGTTTTCCCTCTGAAAACTCTCATTCTCGTCGCATTTGTGGGTTTATTTTTAAATTAAATTATTCCACTTATATGATTTGATTTTTTCAAAATTTATTTCATATTTTTAATCATAATAATTTATATTATCTAATACGGTCATCTTATTTTTTTGTCTATAATGAATTGTAAAAATAGTAAAAATTATTTATCCTTGTAATGCTGAAAAATGTGTTTACCAGGGGATACAATTAAAAGATAAGGGTTAAAAATGACCTAAAACGTGTTCAAAAACCAATGGATTCCCTTATTTAGTCCTTATAATGTATAATAAACAATAATTATCTATTTTTAATCATTTTTCATGTAAAAAATTTGATTACACATTTTTCTTTTTAAAATTTACTATTATTCCACTCACCACCCTTATAATGGCCATCCCTTACGCTCACCTATTCGCAATTAAATAAATTAATCATCCAATACCTATGAAAATATTTTCCTTAATTCCACCCTCTCATCCTACAAGCCTTATTTTGGTCATAAATCCAACCTAGGAAGGCTTTTGGTACAAACCAAAAGAAGTTTTCTAAAGAAGAGGCAACATCCATAATGGTGGAATTTATTTTATTTCCACCTCAACATCCTTAACTTATTATTAAAACAGGATAATAAAATAAATTCAGCATGTTCCATATACTAATATTTTTTAGGTTAATTTCATGAGTTACAACCATTTCTACTTCCGTCAAATGTGATATGAAATCATCATTCGTGTGCACGACAGACTACCGCCTCATGAACTGATGTTATTTGTTTTCCATCACCAAAGATCACATATGGTTCTAATGATGGATAATTTTTTTTATATTATATCACTATAACTAGGTAGTTATTATATCACATATACATTCTTACTTTCCATTTTGTTGGAATATAATGACGTTGCTCATGTGTACGGCAGACTATCGTCTCATGAAGTGATGAGATTTATTCACGCTTAACATAGAAGGTTACAAGGATGGATTTAGAAAAAATATGTTATATATATATCGCCTAAAATTATTCTTGAATATTAATACATTATTTGCCTTTATTTTTTTGAACTTGTTACGAAATTGGAAATAACATTCATGTGTACGTATGACCTACCATCTCTGTGAACGGTGTATTTAATTTTCTATCTCTAAATTTTATGGATTACACTAAATGAATATATATTGAATATGAATGATATTTTTATCTTGGTTTATAGTATAAATATTATGGAATAATGATCAAATTTATAAGACTAAAAATAAAAAAAATCAAAACATAAATGAAAAACAAAGAAATTATAGCTCAAAATGTGACTTTAACATGGATTTGTTAATAAATGGGAAATAAAAGGTCATAAGTAAATAGTATATCTTATTATATATATAATTAGGTTTATTAAATAGATTTATAATAATATTATATTTGTTATACATTATGTCTTAACATGTATAAATTAAGCATAATTAAGGTAAGGGTTTTTTTGTCTCAAATTGCCTTCTTTGGGATATGAGTAATATTATGCACATATCTTCTTCAATGAGTTGTATATAATTCCTCATTGACATGGTATATCAATAATCTTATTCTTTTAATGAAATTAACGGTATAATTTTTTGTAATTCATTAATGGGGAGTATTATTCAAATGATACCAAAGTCTAAGGGATTTTGATACAAGATCATTGTTTAATGGTATTATTTATGATTATATTTCTAATGAAAAATTATTATGATATATCGTCAAAAAGACTCATTAATTTTATTCTATGTCCGTTATTTTATGATAATACATGTTTTCCTTTAATTTTAACCACTTTATGTACTCATGGTACCAACATAATGTTTTTAAGAAAAACCATCTTTATTTATATCTTCGGTTCGAAAACACATTTTTATCTTAAATCCCTGTATGATAAAAATGATATAAAAGAATTATTTTAAAATTATAAAAATTATTTGTTAAATTCATTTTTATCAATTTTTTACTTTTAAACAAAATTAAAGGAATCATCTTGTCATTATCCAATTCAGTCTTGTTTGGATTTTTCCAAAAATGTAAAATGAATCATTATTTTAACATGTACGGCCTAAAGGACTTTTCCAAAAATCATGAAAATTATTTTGATTGAATTTTAATTTATATCTTTCAAGGTTATTTTCAATGAAATTAATTAGAATAATATTTTATGATTTTTTAATTTTATAAAAAAAATTATTTCAAAGAAAATTTAACATCCTCAAGAAATATTCCAAGTGAATTTTCTTTAAAAATAATATTCTATATTAGATAACATATGTTGATTTAAATTTTTCCTTTTTGGGAATATCATCCTAGAATACCATTATTATTCATTATCTGAATTGTTTATGTTTGGTATGAAAATAAGTTTATGAAACTCATTTCTCTTCCATAGTTTATACCATGATATATTTCTTATGAAACCAATTTATTTTTAAATATGATATGATTTGATGAAATAATGAACTGATTATAGAACATATTTATTTTCTACAAGTTATGTTATGATAAATTTTTTATTAAACCCATTTCTTTTCGGGGGATTTGATATAATGAATATTTTATTTTCTTGTTGTATGAATACAAATGATTTTTCTTATGTGATAGGTGAGACCTATATCAACCTCGAATTCATTGGGTAAGGATTGATATATCAAAAGATGAAAAGAAGTGTAATGGGGAGTAAACCAAGTTTAGTAAGGAACTCTATCCACTATGATAGTCTTGGGAGTGAAACTTGACTACTATGATGGTTTTAGGGCTGAACCCATTCCACTATGAAATTCTTGGAAATGATCCTTGAACTACTAGTGAAATGATTTTCAATTCATAAGTGTATGTCATATCGCTATGCCTTATGAAATTGTCTATTCTCGTGGTTCATGTTAGTTGATTCTATTTTGATTTATGTCTTATGAACTACCATGTTTTATTCTTTGAAACAAATTAATTATCTATTAAATGTACGATTTGGGTTTAAAATGTTATTCTCATTCTCTCATACCCTTATACTCATGATATGTTGATACCTACCTTGTTTACCCTTACTGACCTTCTGATCTCACCCATTCTTGTGTTTATTTTCCACAAGTTATGAATAAATGTATTTTTTATGATACTTCAAATAAGGGTACTTGTTGTGAAGAACATAGTGGGAGATGATGTAACATCCTAGACCTAGATCAATCAGAAGTAACCGAACCTAGTCAGTCACATGTCCTCATGCACACTTCCCCATTTGCTAGTGGTTATTGAATAAAAGTGTGGGTTGAAGCTAGTATAATTGGGAGACTATAACATCATGATCAGGGTAAATCAAAGGTATAAAAATGGAATAATGGTTAAAGCGTAATATCAAATAACAAAAAATGATAAATAAAAAAGATAAGATAAATATTCATCAATATCAAGTTCGAATACCATATAAAAAATAATGTAATGTATTGTCTCTAAAAAAAGGTATAAAAAACATGGAATAATACACACATACATATAGGTATTTCAAAATAACCTAAAATACCAAAAGACTCTCTCTAGATAGCATCATGATCACCATCTAGATCCTATGCTCCCCCAGCTCCCATTCTACAATCAACTCAAGCATTGAAAATTGGGCACTATAACTTGTCCCTACTTACATCCATAATGCCTATCTCAGTACCAAAAAGTGGCCCAAATAGGGTGTTAGATATACCCAATAGTTCAACCCAAATGGTGCCTTGAAATATCAATTCAGTTTATATAAAATGAGTAGTGTGAAGATTTAATAATGGTAAATTTGTAATGTAAACTATAAAGGGTCAGCTCTGGATCTGGAAGGACACTAGGCTGACACTACCTACTTCATCCAGTGTTGGTAAAACATTTGAATAAATGTCACTATGACCATATACCTATAAGTGTATATGTATACATGTATATATAATATCTATATATATGGAGACATTTATTGACAAATATATACATATGTTGTGCTAGTCAGAACTCGAGGCATAACTATGACATCATTGTCTAGACACTAGAGTCTCATAAGAATTAAGGGATTCCATTCCCAAGTATGATAGATCATAATGGTCACCATTACCAAGTATAATAGGTATAAGGGACTCCATTCTTGAGTATCACAAGTATATGGGTCATCATTCACATGTTTAATGAGTATAAAGAACTCCATGCCCATATATCATGCGTATTAGGGTTTCCATGCATGATTATCATGAGTATAGGGGCCTATGTTACCAAATATCACAAGTATATAGGATTCCATTCCTGATTATCACAAGTATAAGGGAATCCATTCCCAATTATTACAAGTATAAGGAATACCATTCCCAAGTATCATTAGTATAAGGGACATCATGCCCATGTATCATAATTATTTAGGATTACATGCTTGAGTATCATGAGTAAAAGTAGTAAAACCTAATTTATAATTTATTAACATTCCACTATAACAAGGGTGTAACAATTTTTTATATAAAAATCATGTGATGTGGTCATATAACCCACATTCCATGTGATTCATTGTTGGCATTAAATATAAGAGTTAGTCCAAGACCATATAAAAGATGGTTCGGTCACATGAGCATTTATAATACCAATGGAAAATTCTATAGGTACACCTTAATGGGTGGAAATATCTGATGGGTTTCTATCACAACAAGAATGATGAGAAACTAGGTCATTTATATAAATGCTAACAAATTACAAACTGGTTATGTGTATTTTTAAGGCAACACATGTAAAATTCTTTGAGTGACATCACGAAACATATTATAAATCTACAATACATGAGAGATAAATACTAAAAAACCTATCTTTTGGAGGTAGAAGAGTATTCATACAGTGGAAGCTTATGATTTTTCCTAGAAAAAAATAAATTAGAAAACTTGATAACTACCTTGGAAATAGGATATATGTGCTAACACCAAAATAGGGAAGAAAATGTGGTGATAAACCAAGAAAAGAATGAAGAAGATCAAAGATCTTAACGACATGCTTACAATGTGATTAATGGTTGTTTGATCAGAGTTTGGATGTTTAAGCAACAAATAAATCATTCTTAGGCATGGAAGTGTCTTAACAGGAGGAGAGGCATTGTGTAGTGGAGATGAAAAAGGGGTCTATCAAAAGAAGGGGTTCTGCCACCTTTTTTTTAAATGAACATCATATTAAAGATGTTAATATTTTACACATCTTGTAATGCAAGGGTCCACCCCCTTGGAAAAATCCAATGTACATCGTGAACATGGTCTGGCCAGACCAATTCATGTCATGTATTTTTCCTACATCCAGCCTTCTACATTATGCTCCCTTCTTCCCATATAATGAACAGGCCTAAAGGCATAGTTCCTGGGTGTAATCCAAAATTACACCCTCAATGTGTGTTTAACCAAAATTTAAAGGATCCTTACCTAATATGAAATACTAGGAACTTACAGATGATGTGGATATATAATGAACCAGTAGTTTATGTGTCCATGTTTAGAACAACACTATACCTTTACGATTCTCATGCATATGTTTTTGTAATTTATTGAATATTCATCAAACAATATGTAATATCTATGGATGAGAATTTCAGGTAAATATAGTATTTATAGTGATGTTATATCTAATTTAACACTAACATAATTTGATGATGTGTTCCAGGCCAGACCTAGGCTGACTTTTTCTGGTTTTATTTTAAATAATATTCATCACACCTTAAATACTCATTACTAAAAATTTCTAAAAATAAAACCCATCCTTTTATCAAAACTATAATATAATCATGAATGGGTACACTTTTATCAATGCCTTAAAAATTATTTGATGAAGCTAACCTTTAGAAGCACAAAAAAACATTATTAAAATTTAACACTTTGTTAGAATTTTTCTATGTGCTAATTTAGGTATTTATTTTTTAGTGCTTTTTGAAGTGGTAATAAAGTTGATTCCATTATTAGTATTTTATAGCAATAATAAGAAATGGTTTTATATGAATATATTTGTAAATGTAATTATACATATTTATATATTTAATAATGTGTTATATATATATATAAATTATGAAATATTATTTATATAATATTAAATAAATAAATTAATGTTTATATATAATTAAATTTATTAACATTTTTAATCATTTATACTTTTGTTTATGTTATGTCCCAGACTCGACTAGCCACCCAAATAGTACAAAATGGGTTGGGTGTTACTACATTACGTGCACCTCCCCGAATTCTAAAGGCTTCCAATTATTAGTGAGGGTGTAAACTTGTATAGTGGGGAGGCTATACCCTCTCATAGGTAAGTAAGGTACTAGTCTAAGTATAATATAAAATAAGAGACTCTTCAGACTCAATCCAAACCCGCATAGTGAAATCACAATAAATTGCTGATAAACCAGCAGAAGATATACCAAAATATGTATAGGAGAAGGTAATCAAAACAATATAATGAACACAACTTGTAACTATTACTAAAATAGATAAGTCATGCATCAATATCAAGTTATGATATAAAAGGGGCACCAATGGCTTACCAACAGTAGCTACAATGAACACGGTAAGCATGCTAATATAGTAATTATACTAAACAGAAGTAAAAGTATTGTTAGGTATTTCCTCAAGGTCCATACCAATATCCATGCCAAACAACACTATAATTAAGCTCCTAAGGATGATCCCTTACATTTATGTAAAAAAAGATAGTCTACATGCATCTTAAAGGGACCGTGTATGCTGTGAGACGAATCTCAGTAGGATACCAATGAATGGTGCGTACCAAGTATGAGTGTTTAAGAAGGTAATAAATAAACTATACAATGCACAAATAAACACAAAATCCATTGGTGCTTAGTAGCTACTAGGGTGTATCACCTGTATCGGCCAATGCGAAAATCTCAATCATGGAACCTGAAACTATGTTCCTCTTGACAGCACGTGTCCAATGTACCGACATCCTGAAGGCACACCAATGTAATAGTAACCTGGCACCATGTTCCTTCTAAAACATCGTGTGTCATGTTCTGACATCCCATAGGAATGCCCAAGTAATAGTAACCTCCCACCATGTGCCTCCAAACACCTTGTGTCTCAAGTACCGATGTCCCGTAGGCATGCCCAAACAATATGAAGAATCCATACCATTCACATGGATTCCACAAGAAGAACCTCCAACCATAATCACCTAACCCCAACTATGAGGTCCCTTACCCACCGGAGCTGTCAAAACCACCTCATCAGAGAGACATCTGTGTGCACACGACCCAAAGTCATGGGTGAGAAGTAAACAACAAATATTGAACCTAATCCAACATCATTTTGGACACCTTGTATTCCTAAGAACCTATCGATCAATCTGATGGCCTTGCGATCAATGTAACCCGGGCCACACCCAACCTGATAGTCACACTACCACAATTTGACATCCATGACATCCAATCCCATGGTCAAACCACCAAAATAATCTGGTCTAAGCCCATCCAATGATCAAAATCATTCTGGAATATCTATGACACTCCCAACACAACCCAAAGGTCACAACCTATGTAATATTGAGAATCACATATATATAATAAAAAGAATCAATTTAAATAGGAAAAACAATTTAGGCAGTTGAATTTCACCAGACATGTCCTGTCCTAAACCAGTACTAAGGTCTTGATTGTTATTGATAAACCTAATAATGCTATAATAATTTAAACATGAAAATTTATTCAAAACAATTCAATTATAACTATTTTGGCACCCCTGACCAAAATGCCTTAATTGATTAATGACCTCTAACCCAACCTTCATCAAGAAAAACAAGGTAATGGAATACCCAACAACATCCCATGGGTCTAACAATCAAATCAATGTGTAAAAAAAATATATAATGGGGTCTCACTCAAAAAACCTGATGAAAAGACAAGTTCCATGCCATCCAAATGTCCCCAAATACACAAAACAAGTTATGGACCACCTACCTCGAACTAGTATAATGAGTCTCCTCTGGTATCAACCTCTAATTCAGTTTAAATCAATGTCAATCTACGGAATGAGCATAAAATCTCATACCCCTATAACATGGTTTAGAACAAACATCAAGAAAAAAGGCTCAAGGGGAATCAAGAGCTCACCTATGGGGTTCCAATGAATCAAAAGATGTTTGAATCAGACTTTTGATGAAGAGTCATGAAGGATTTGAAGTTCGGGTAGCCTATTTAGCAGAGGTTCTATCAAGAACCCAAAAAATGAGGCTACTGCCCATTTTAAGAAAATTTTAGAATCTACGCCCCATTTTCTAGGTATACATGCTGTGTATACTATTTAAATATTCCGAAGATGACTATTATTCATCGACATACTTTTTGGCCTTCTGAAATAACAACAAGACATGTACTAGGAAGTACACGATGTGTATTTGGTTTTTCCTGTAATTCTCACTGACTTCCCCACATTCAATGTATATCCATCACACATGGATAGACTACACACCTTGTACTTTGAGTTCATGGCGTGTTCTTGGTTAGAACTCCCTACCTGTCCAACACTCTCACACACTATGTATGGCCTTCACATAGGGCCACAGAACACGGCGTGTACTTGGGAGTAAATAGCTTATAACCCCAAATCTTTCCATTTGTCTAGTTTTTTCTATAACATAACATGTTCTATAAGATTTCACAAAAAATACTAAAGAAAGAAAGAAAAAGATACTTATACCTTAAAATAAGAATCAGGTTCTTACAAACATCCCCCTTACGGAAATTAGTCCCTGATTTTCCCTTCCATGGGTGGTAAAGAATGTTCCATATAACACTGGCCTATAACACAAATCAGGAAATGTTTCACCGACCTTTTTTGAACCCATGGTCCTCTCACGATGCATCATCACCCCTGGATCTCATAAGGTGCTCCTGTGTCACTTCTGACACTCATTCATGTCCCACACCGCATTGGTATCTTCCTCAATGAGGTACTACATCCCATGGATCCTCAAAAGAAAACCTGGTGAAATTATCCTCAAGTAAACTACATCAACGATACATCAATTCCCATGACACGTCATGTAACCTGCATCATCGAGGCCTCGATGCCAATGGCACCTTGAGTAAGCTTCATCTTCGATGCCCTGATTCCCACGAAACCTCAAGTAGTCCGCATACTTGGGGCCCCGATGCCCACATAACCTCATATACATATATATATTTCACACCCAAAATGGATCCAATCCCACTGAACAACATGTGGTCAGTCCGCATAAATCTAATTCACCACATGAATGCAATAAAAACTTGTCTCAATAGGCTGTGCCAAAAAGAAAACAAGTAATCACGACGACGCCTACAGTGTACCTCTCACCTTAATCTGATCACCAGCCTGCTCGGCCCCTAGTAGGTCCACATTGTGCATCTGGCCTAACACATGGTTTCCTGAAGACTGTCCTCCCAGCAGTGTGCACTAGTCATCAGTCACTGACCCCTCAGTTGGGTCCCACTATCTCTTCCATGTCCTCCGCATCCAGCTGAGCTTCGATTACCATCACCTAGTACCAAACCTGATCCAACCCCAGGTACCATAGTATATTCTGGTCCCTGCCTTCCAGCTATTTTAGAAGTCTACCTACATAACTTCTCGAGATTCTCGACCTATCCACATTCCCGACACACCTTTGGAGGCTTGTCACACTCAATTCGGAGATGCCTTGGATGCCCGTACTGAATGAAAGCCACGGTTGAACTACCAAGAGGTTTTCTAGCCGATTCCTTGGCCTACCCGCCTTACTAGAACTTACCTTGACATAATTTCCATCTATATGGACTAACACTTGAAGCCATCACATGACCCAAATAGGACCTATTAGTCATGTTTCCCTTGAATATGAGTACTGATTCACAACCTCTGAGAATGAGGAAAACCTGTATATGTTTACCTACACCTATATAGAATGTCGTTAGCCATCTTCTAATGACCTAACCTTTGAGGTGTCATCTATTTCCATACCATGTGCTATGTGAGACAACTAAGTGAAAGTAGCTGCATAGTCAATGACAGACTTGTCACCCTGGTGATGGATCAAGAACTGCCGAGGTCTCTCTACCCTCAGTGTCTCTTGGAAAAAGTGATCGACAAACCTACCCACAATGTGCTTCTAGGCCATTCCCTAATGTCTACGATTCTGAACTTGAACATCCCTCCAGAACATCACCAGTCCTCTCATCATGTACATTTCTAGCTCAACCCTCCGCCATAGAGGCATCTTGAGATGCTCAAAGATCATATCCAAGCTCTCTATCCACTTATCAGCCACCTGTGGACCACCCTCATCCTGAAAAAGTAGTGGGTGTTGTGACTAGAAATCCCTCATCAGATACTCTATAGATGGCTCTTCTCCTTTCTCAACTTTTTTGATCCCTTGAAAAACTCGTAGCTGGCAAGATCGAAGCTTCTCGTTGAGCCACGACCCAAACACTATCAAACCTGATTGTTTCTCTGCCTTCACTAGATCATGAAGCTAATCTTGTTATTAAGCCTATAAATGCGGCTCATTCTCTCCCTATCCATCTCATGTATGAACCCGATCGTTTTCATGCGACACTGTACCATCACCCGCATGATGTTCCATCAAAACATCTAGGAGGAACGCGCTAAATACCATCAACGGTCAGAGAACTCATACAAATATATAACATTATATTAAACATAGATAGAAAAATCAATAAAAGGAAATGAAAAACCACTAACCTTACTCTTCCCCACCGTAACCATTCCCCCTAGAATTCCAACCTCATGGCCTCCTTACCCACCCTAAACAAATCCAAGTATCAAAATTACCTTGGGCCACACCAATCCTAACAACAGCTGTTTCCTCAAACCGATGACCGAGTCACCTAATCCTGATAGTCACACTACCTCAAACCAACATTTAGGACACCCAATCATGGTGATCAACATCACATCAGTCATAGTACTTTCCTACTTGTATATGATCTAGGACCAAATATCATTCCACAAATAATATTACATAATTGAAAGCATTCCATATTACAATGCAGTAAACAAGAAATTATATCAATAATTTCACCTTTCACATTTCAAAAGAATCTAAAGCATGTAAATTGATATTATTCACATGTTACTATTAATTCACAAAGAATATGTGCATATGTGAAACTAAAATACTCCCATAATGTTCATGTCCAAAATCCAAGGAAACAAACATTTCTATACCGAGCCAAAGTACAATTATTTCTTAATTTATAGTGTCAAGGGTCTCATAACACAATCAATAACATCACATACCAAGTGAGACACCAAGGTTGAAATATATTAAACTATAATCTGTGAAAAAGAAAACCTCAATTCCCTTCCAAGGTAACTTCGTCCGTCCCTCATACCTAGGGCTGTAGGAACCCAAGAACAAGCTAGAAATTTAATTCCAACAACAACCTAATCTTCAATCTACCATAACCCAAATATTAAGACTAGTTTAAATAAAAATGTATTCTTGATCTCATTAGTAGTAAGTCAAAAGATGATACTAAATCCCTATCAAGAACAAAATCTTATCACACAACTTTGTAATGGTCCGAACCGAAACAGCCACCCGAATAGTGATAAATGGGTTGAGTGTTACTACCTTAGGCGTACCTCCTGAAATGCCAAAGGCTTCCAACTAGCAGCGAGGGTGTAAACAGGTATAGTGGGGAGGATATACCCTTTAGGAGGTCAGTAAGTTTCTAGTCCATGTATAATATAAAATAAGAGACTTTTTAGTCTCGAACAAGACCCGCATTACATAAGCACAACCAATAGCAGATAAACCGATGAAAGCAATATAGAAAGAGGTACAACTGAAGGTAAACATAATAGCATGATGAAAACCACTTGTAACTATTTATAAAATAGACAAGTCATGCATCCATACCAGGTTAAGATATAAAAAGGTAACTAATGGATAACCAATAAAAGATACAATGAATAAGGTAAGCATGATGATACAGTAATGAAACTAAAGTGAAGTAAAACTCCAAATAGGAATGACCTCAAGGTCCATACGAGGGTCTATGCCAAATAAAAATACAATCCAACTCCTAAGGCCGATCACTTACCTGTATGTAAAACCATAAAGTCTACACACATCTCGAAGGGCCCATGTAGAGTGTGAGACAAATCACAGTTGGATACCACCAAATGGTGCATACCTAGTATGAGTGTTTATACAGGTAATAATTAAACAAAACGATTCACAAATAAACACAAACTCCCCTGGTGCTCAGTAGCCACTAGGGAGTATCACCTGCTTCAACCAACACTAGAATCTCAATCAAACAACATGGAATGATGTGCCTCCTGACACCTTATGTATCAAGTACCGTCATCTAGAAGGAATTCCCATGTAATTGTAACCTGGAAACATGTCCCCCTTGACACCTCGTTTCTCAAGTACTGACATCTCGTAGGCATGCCAATGTAATTGTATCCTGGAACAATGTGACTCCTAACACCTCGTGTATTAAGCATCCACATCCCAAAGGCACGCCCAAACAATTTGGTGTCACATCCTCTTTCACATGGCTTCCACGAAAAGAACCCAGAAATATAATCATCTAACCGCAACTATGGGGGCCTCTACCGACACGAGTGGTCACACCACCTAATAATGGGATCATCTGTGTGCACACGACACAAAGTCACAGGTGAGCGATAATCACCAAATATAAAACCCTTGACACAATCATTCTTGAGACTTGGTTTTCCTGTAAACCTATCACTCAATACAATGAAATTTATATCAATGTAACCCGGGCTAGGCCCAACCAGATATTCACACTGCCTCAATCTGACATCCATGACTCACAATCCCCTGGTCAAGCCACCCAAATAATCTGAGCCAAGCCCAACCTATGATAAAACACACTCAGGAATATCTCAACCATTTCCAACACAACCCAAAGGTTCAGAATATGAAATATCAAGCATCACATATATATAATCAAAATAATCAATTATATAGGCAAACAAATTTAGGCAGTTGAATTGCACAAGCCATGTGTTATCTCATACCAGCACTGCGGTCCTAAAAGCCTATGATAAAATTAATCATGCTTTAAAAGTTTAAACACAATATTTTAATAAAAAAATCAATTATAACCATTTTGGAACCTCATCCAAAATGCCCAAAATGAGAAAAAGACTCTAACTCGGCCTCAATCAGGAATAATTAGGTATGGGAATACCAAACAACATCCCACATGTCTATAAATAAATTAAATATGCAAAAAAAAAATTAAAGGGGTCTCGCTTAACATACATGAAGAAACACCAAAGGCCATACCACCAAAATGTTTATAAATACACAAAAAATGGTATGCACCTCCTACCTCAAACTACTACGATGATCCTCCTCCAGTATCAGCCTCTAATTATGTCTAAATGAAGAAGGATCTACCAAAAAATAATAAATTATCAAACTCTTATGAGTTTTTATAATACATAAATCTAGAAATAAGGCTCAATATGAATCAAGAGATCACCATTGGGGTTTAAACAGATCAAATAGTGTTTGAATCTGACTCTGGACAAAGAGTTGGTAAGGATTTGAAGTTCAAGAAGTTTGTTTTGTGGAGGTTCTTTCTAGAAAAAGAAAAACATGGATGATTTATATTTTAATTTAAATTTAGAAACAACAATGAATATATCAAGGTATACACACCATGTATACCATTAAAAAAAATTCCAAAGATGGCTTTCCCCTGGCTTATTTAGTCGACCTACTGACATAACTACAAAGCCTATATTAGGTAGTACACGTTCTGTACTTGGTTTTTTCTTCAATTCCTCTCTGACTTTCCCACCTGCCATGTATACACCTCATACGCACCTATACTATACAATTTTAACTAGGAGTACATGAGGTGTACTTGTTTATACCTCTCTACCCGGCCAACACGCTCACACACCATGTATAGCCACACACATGGCCACAGTACATGGCTTGTACTTGGGAGTACACTGCGTGTAACCTTAAATTCATTCCATGTTTCCAGTTCTTTTCTAGAACATATCCAATTCTCCCATATTTCCCAAGAAAAAGAAAAAGAAAAAGAAAAAGAATAAGAAACTCGTACCTTAATTAACAATCAGTTTCTTACATGTTATTGTTTTTTAATTATTTTGAATTATTTATAATTGTAATTACATATATATTATAAAATATAATGATATGAACTATATAAATAAATATTTAATACATTAAATATAATGGTATATACTAGACATGGATATGGGCCAGGGGACCTACCCAACCCAATAAAAAGGATTAATATGCCCTAATAGTTTAGGCCCAGTTATTAAACAAGTCAAAATTTAAATCCAGATGAATAATATGGTCAGGATTTGGCTTTAACAAGTGATCTAGTACATGAACAAACCAATATGATTATGCCATATTATATTTATATTTTGTAAAAAATTACAATATTATGTATTTGATATTTATAATTGAAGATTATAATATATAAAATTATTGTAATTTAATAATATACTAAAAATCAATTTAATACCAAGAATTTTTTCAAGGCCTCGTTAGTTAAAAAAGGGTTGGGTTAGGGGTGGTCTTCCTATACGAGATTAATAAATGGGCCAAGTTCATTCCTTCATGAACCCAAGGGGTCCCGAACATATAAATTTCTAATATGTGTTATTTCAAAATGTAGTTCATATTTAAATTTTTATATTTATATTATATAATTTATTATACACAAAAAATATATCTTTGTAGTAATTTTGTTCATAATATAATTATATAGATATTTTTTATAAGAACACACACACACATATGACTATATCATTATATAACTGAAAAGGAGAGTATATTATTAAATTTCACATATCTCATTGTAGTGTATATATATATTTTTACACATATACATATACACAATTAAACACATTTGGGTCAATATAATAACATATAAGCATATTATTTTTATATATTATATATATATAGTTAGAATAAATATAATTATAAATATAAATTTATTATTCAATTAAAATAAGGTTATTAATTATATTTACATAATTAAAAAAATTAATATTAATTATATCAAACTATTTATTTTGAAAATAACCATCTTAAATTAGTATTATTATTATTATTATATATTTCATCATTTATGGTAAAAATAATTGATGTTATTAAAATGTAATTATAAATATTTTATATAGGAATATATATATATATATATATATATATAAATTTTTTAATAATCTATATATATATATATACTTGGAAGAGGAAATTACTAGAGATAAACAAAATACACACCAAGACACCCTGGTGGGTAAATCTTAACCCCCATGCAATGCGAAGAATCAAGTAAACCAATTTTGATAAAATTTCAATGTTCTCAAGGCCCTATGGATTTGAAATCTCTTTTTACCATGGTCAAGGTGTTGTGTCAGAATGACTATGATGTGAAACAAGAGGGGTAAGGGGGTGAATTGTGTTTTTTTAAAATCTTATCATATTCAAAATGAACCACTTGAAATTAAGTGATACTTTCCGTCAAATTTAATGAAGAGTGAGTTGTTGAAATAAATAAATAAAAGAACATTGAGAAATACAGTGGTCCATAGAAAATAAATTCCCCATTCTAATCCACTAATGCTCTCTCCAAGAGGATGGTGATTTTTGAAAGAAATTACTTTTCATGAGGACTTCTACAATTGAGTGTAAGAAGTTAAAAACTTACCACTAGGCTTTAATGGAAACTCCAAGATCATTTATAAGAAACTAAAATATGTATAACTTAGTATGAGAAGCTATCACTCCACCATGACTGAGTATACTAAGTCAACACTTCATTTTAAAATAGCTCAGAAGAAGTTTGTGGAATACTGGTTCAGCTCCAATTTGTAGCAGAAATTGAGAATTGTATAAGATCTTTAATAAATCACAACACAAGTAAAATAATCTTCAATAAAGTGTAGAATTTTTATTCTTTATGAAAATGTAAATATTATTTTTCTTCTTTATGACATGCTATCTTCTTCTTATTATTTTCATTGTCAGATAATAAAAGATCAAAAATGTAATTTAATTCTCTCATTAAAATGATAAGGATTACAATGAAGATATATAATCACATTATTTTTGTCAGTGTTTTAACAAATATTTACTTCTACATATATTTCTTTATCCTCTATATATATAAATAAAATATACAGTAGTTGTAGTAATACTCTTCCATTATATATTCAAAATAAATCAATCAATTTGATTTGACAAATATCCTTAAGAATAGAACTACACCATTGGATTCTTCATGAGGATTAAATATCGATTAAATCAATTAAAAATATTTTCAATAATTCCATCAATAATATTCCTAAAATAATAGAAACATTGAAAAATAATACAAAATATATTTTAATACAATTCAAATATTCTTTAAAAGAACTGAAGTAATCCATGAAATCTTGAAGTAACATCCTCATGTGAAATAAAATATTTGAAATTAAACAACTAAATATCCAATGTATTCTCAGAAATATAATTTTAGAATAAACCAACTATTTTTATATTTCAATACAACACCAAAAACATCAAAAAATATTAAACCATATTTCATAGAAATTATGATGAATTTTCCAATTGGTAAATCTCTAAAATAATTTCTGATAAAAATGCAGAAATTTAATATACTAGGAATTATATAAAAGGGAGTACCATATTTTCCAAAAAACCTAGAATATTCTGAATAATGATTTTCCCTTATTTAATGATTTTTTATGTTTGATTTATTATTAAATAATGCATTGGGTGCCGAACATTGAAGGAAATTTAATATTACCGTTCTTTCTATATTCATTATTTTGAAAAACATCCCATGAACTTATTTTTCCTTCATGTTCCCCGTGATATCATATACCTAGAGCCTCTATTTCATGATATATCTTAAGTGCCCATCTTTAAAATGATCTATTGGTGATGTTTACCCTATTTAAAGAGCTATTCTTGAGTGAGTCCCTTTATTCATCTATAATATGGCCTCCTATTTTAGCACATTGATAATCTTTAACTCTATGAGAGGTATTGAAGTGGGTTTTGGTTCTTACAACTTCGATATATTATACATACATTGGGATTATATCCTCAAACCTGTTGTATTATTGAAAAATAATTGATTCAAAAGGTTTCTAGATTATATTCAAACTAAATATAAATTTTTTCAATTATAAAGGTATTGTGAACCATTTTTAAGGAATATTATATGGTTTTAGTATGGTGAATGGTTTCTAGTTCATTAGGTTCCCATACATAAATACTTTGGTTAATGTGACACCACATTTACTTATTATATAGTTCGAGATCCAACATGTATTTATGAGGAAGAATTTTAGTGCATGCATGGTGGAAAACCATCTTCTACCTATAGTTTAGAATAGTGTATAACAATGGTGTTTTTCTATTAGAAGCACTATATCTCCATAAAAATCAACAGCAGTAAGGGTTTCAATTTAAAACAAAATATAGGTCACAAAAATAAGGGTCATTTTTATCCCAATGTGGGGTTTGTTTCATCATAGTATGGTTTTTGGACCATACTTTCATTCAAATTTATGATTTTAAAAACATAATTTTTTATATTTTAAATCTTATGATCTTTCCAATGCATCATGAAGAGCATAAATCTTAAATCTACATCTTCTGATTATTTCTTTAAACAGAAGTAATAAAACACTAAAAAAACTACATCTTACATACTGCAAAGAAGAAATTTGGACAATTTAATCATCAAAAATAAATTTTTATACCTTAATGTAAATAGTAAAAAATCAATATAGACTTCATAGATTTCAATCAAAGTTGGTTTAGAGCAATTTTGATATATCTAGAACATGCTATAGATGAAATACAATAACTTTTATAATTTGTACACTCTAGATTTGATAAACTATTATATCAAAATCAATTAATAGTTTGAGCACCAAAAAAAAAATATTCATAATTTATCATAAACTAACAATGTTTAAATAAATATCTTATTCATCAAGAAACATAAGACTCATATTAATATGAGCACTATATCTTGAGATATATTCAAATGTCATGGGTAACTTTATACAAAAAAACTGTACTATTTCCAAACAACATATAATAGATTCATTGATTTTTTTCACCATATAAATAGATTAATTAGATTTAAACATAACCATATGAAATGAATATAATATTCATATCTTTCTAATGGCATAGATTGTGTAAAATTCCAATCAATACTTCTTCCAATAAAAATATAATACTGAGGTATATCAAATTTGGAACCACTTAACCAAATTTATGTATTGACAATGAATGATGTGTTGAAGTAAATATCAAGATGAAAACAAGATGATAATGGAAACGAGCCACTCAAAATTCTCTCCTTTTTGATAATTACATAACCAAAATTCTATATTATCTTTTCTCTCCCTTTTTATAAAGACTAAAATGAATATTTCTTGAGAATATTAAATAACATAATAACTTTATCCTATTTATAATGAATATGAATTTCAATTTTAAGAAGTATGATAATAAAGATTTAAAAATTGGAAAAAAAATTTCTTCCCCCTTTTAAAAAACAACAAAAGATTAGTCATTGTGAATGGTTTGAAAAAAATAAATTCTTAGTACAAGAAAAAATCTAAACTACCCCTAAATTCATTCTTCCTTCAAAAACCTAAAATAAGATATTCTAAGAATCATGAAAAGATATAAAATATTATTCAATGAAAAAGAAGAAACTTTAATGAATTTTAAAAAATATATTAAATAATATAATTTATTATATAATAATAAAATATTTAAACACTTTCCATATATTTGAAAATAAATCCCCCTTTAGACTAAGTATATGTATTTTAAAATATTCAAGAAACATAAAATGAAATATTTTCAGAGAATTATAAATAAACTATTTTCATATAATTTTAAATAAATTTTCTTTATAAAAGTATAAATAATTAATTAAAAATAAATAGATCTTTTTTTAAAAGTAATAAATGACCTAAACAATTTAATATAATAAATATAATAATTTTTTAACATAAAATGATAAATTAATTTTATCACATGCAATTAATTTAAATATAAATACATTAAGAACATGATTACAAGAAAGATAATTATTTACATAAAATATTAATAGTATTCTTAATGGACATTGGTTAATAAAATAATTAAAATAATTTATCAATCCCATAAAATAATATAGTTTGAAATAGAGTTAATAGTTTAAATAAAAGGATAATTAAGTTTAGGGGGAAATAAATAAAGCAATTAAAATATTTTATTCCCCTGTATAAAAACATAATTACATTTGAATTTAATATTAAGGTAGAAATGAAATAATTCCTAGAATAACTGTTTTAGCTCTAATTAAGCATCCATTTAAAAGAATAATAAATACAGAATAAAATAAATTTAATTTTTTTTTAAAGTAGCCACTTAATGATATGAGAATGAATTCTAGTGGTTCATGCATGTAAAATATCAAATCCAAGTATCTGTTGGAACCCAAATGGTTTTTTATTTCACAGTTCTAGACATTAATTTTTTGGTAACCAAATATGTTTGTTTTGTGTAGAGTTTCTATAATTAATGTTAAATATCTATTTTTAACAATAAAAATGCTTAATTACATAAAATTAAGGATTTAAATAACAATAGTATTTTTCATAATTTATATTAATACCAAAATAAAAATATATAATAGTGGAAATTATATTACCTTTATAACTAAGAAAAAAATATTTCTTAAATAATTTTTTTTTCTCCACTAATTCCAATACCAATATTTCCTATGTGAATTTTTTTTCAATAATTTGATTCAAATATATTTCTCCTTTAATAATAATAATATATTATTATTTTAAGGCATAAAATTCATTCAATAATTCAATAATTTTAGTTTCATTGAGATCATAAGAAATTTTATATGAATTTGATCTTAAATCTTGGATCTTTTTCTGAAAAAACCCCTTTACCAATTGAGATAGAATCATGTTATTTAATATATTTTCTATGCTCTTTTTTTAAGGAATAATTTTTTTGAACTATAAAAAAAATACATATCATGTTTGATATAAGAAAATTTTTCTGAATTAGAACTTTGAGAACAAGATGATTGTACCTCACCAACATGATCTATAAGACATCGATTTAACTTTTTATTTTAATGAAAAACTTGAAATTGTGGATTGGATTCATCTCTTGAAAACAAATGACTAAATTTAGAAAAATTGTCCATAGAAAATTTGAGTAAATAATTTTTCATTTTGATAGAAATATTATTATCAGTTTCTTCTTGAACCTCAAATCCTTACATATCAATCAACTCTATTAATGCCTGAACTTGTTTTGAAATTAGAATTCCTTAGATTGAAAAATCATTGAAAAATTATGTCAATTCATCGGTTCCTTCATAAGAAACTATGACATCTTGTCACATATCATATGTAGTGTCACATTGTGATTCATGATTAAATTCTGATGGACCAAGTCTATATACATTTCATTAATCATTGTTGAATTAACATCATATTCATATTACATAGTATATTTCTAGTTTTATGATTCTCTAGGGGTTTCATGCGTTTTTTAAATCATCATGTAAACACTGAATCCATGAATCTTCAAATAGATAGTAATGTGAGATATCCAAAATCCATAATTACCACCACTAAAATAGTGATCACAGATCATCATCATACCTACTCAAATATTATCCATTGGGATTTTTCTTCATTTAAATATTTAACTCTGTCTTGTTAGTTCAAAAATAAATCTTCATTATTTCAAAATAGATCAACATATAATATTTATTATTATGTCATAATGACTATGATGAAGGCACAAGAGGGGGGTGAATTCTGCCTTTCTAAAAATATTGAAAAATTCAAAACATAAATCTAAATATGAAGTTATTATTTAATTCAATATTAAAGATGAGTGACCATAAAATTTTAAAAAAATAAAATAACATGATGATATATAGTGTTTTAGTTATCAAAAATACCCTACTCCACTCCCCAAATGCTCTCTCCATACGCTGGGTGATTTTCACTAGCTAAACCTTTTACCGCGGACTTCTTCAACTGAGTAAAGGTATTTGAAACGTTAAAAAATGTTTTTTTATAGAGCCTTTTGGTTATTTAACAAGAAACCAAAATATTTGTATCTTAGTATGATAAGCTGACACGCCACAATGACTAATTACCACAAGTCAAAACATTAACATAAAATAGATGAGATGATGCCTGTTGAATACGGGTTATGCTCACAGTTGCAGCATCAACAGAAATTTGTATATGATCTTCAATAAAGAAGATTAGATGAAAAATAATCTTCAATGAAGTGCATGATTATTATTCTATAATTAATAGAAAATAATATTTTTCCTCTTTAGTGTAAGGTTTGTTCCCCTTCTGATTCTTCTCATGGTGAGATAATAATAGATATACAATGTATTTGAATTATCATTAAAAAATGATTAGTAGTAAAATGAAAATATTTTAGAACATTAATTTTGTTATTATTTTTAGATATCCTCACTTATATGTATACTTCCTTTACTTATATTGAGTGATATATATATATATATATAATAAAAATCTAGCAGTTGCAGTTCTCCACTTCCTTCAGATATTCAAAATAAATTCTTCAATGATCTTGCATAAATATCCCAAAAACTAACATATTACTGTTGGATTCTTCCTATAGAATAAATTTATAAATAATGCAGTCAAAATATTTTGAAAAAAGTACTCCAATTTTATATCCATAATAATAGAAGCGTTAAAAAATTCTCTAAAATAAATTTAAATATCATTAAAATATTTTGTTAAAATAACCAAAATAATCATTGAAATGTAGTTGCAACATCATCATGTGAATTAAAATATTTGAATTTAGATAACTCACTATCCTCCATATTCTTAGAAATATGATTTTAGAATAAACCAATTATTTATCTATTTCAATACTACACCAAAACCTTTATAAAATCTTCGACAATAATCCTTAAAGTTTATGACGAATTGATAACTGGTAAATCATTAAATGAATTATATATAAAAATGAAGAAATTTAATAAATAAATAACTATGTAAAATTAAGTACTGTATTTTACAAAATATATTAAATATATAGAATATTGATTTTCCATTATTTCGTGATTTTTGATGACCAATTTCCTATGAAATAATCTATATGACATTAAACATAGTAGGAAAGTTAATATTCCATTTCTTTCTATAGATAATGTTATGAAAACCATCACACGACCTAATTTTTCTATCTTGTTCACCTTGATATCATAGGTGAAGAGCATCTATTTCATGAGATATCTCAACTAACCTTCTATGAAATGATTTGTAGTTGAAGAATTATATATATAAATTGATGGTCTTGATTGAGTCCATTCAATCATCCTTTATGAGGCCTCTTGTTCGAGCATAGTCTCCATCTCGAATTGTATGATAGGTATTGAAGCGTGTTCCAGTTATTACATCTTCAATATGTTGTACATGAGTCAAGATGTTCATATCCAGATGGTTGTGTCATTGAGAAATAATTAAGGCACAATTTTTATGATTTATGTAAAATAATTAATATATGATTTTCCAATTCTATTTATATTGTCCATATTTTTAAACATATAAGTTAACGTTTCAATATGGTGAGACATTTTAAGGACATCAGGTTCCAATACACTATGTTTCTAGTTATTTTGATACCACATCTATTCATAATGTAGTTTTACTTATAGCATGAAGGTAAGAGGAATATTTTTAGTACATACAGAGTTGAAAAAAATATTCTAAATTTGGTTTAAAATAGTGCACAACAAAGGTGTTTTCTTATTTCAAACGTTATAGCTCCATAAATACCTGTAGGAGTGTGAGGTTCAATTTCCACTAAAACATAGGGTACAAATTTAGGGAACATATTTATCCCAGTTTAGGGTTGTTTACACAAATGTTAAGTTCATGAACAATAAATTCAATTAGATGTATTTTTTGTTAACCATACTTTTGTTCGACCATAGCGTAGGGATAAAAAGAAACACATGGATAAAAGATATAGAAAATATGAATAGTTTATAAAATTAATTTCACTGAATTTATAGTAGCTCTTAACAATAGATTCAACATTTTTCATTGAAGAATTATTTTCAGTAAATCTTTATATCTTTCTTAATGATCAATACTTTCACAAATCTAACAAATATATCTTTCGATATCTTTTAAAAATAAAAGAAATAAAACTATGAAAAGCCACAGCTTACAAACAATATTGTATAACGTCAGATAAGTTGACCATAAAAAAAGACTTTTTTTCCATTTTTTATAAACTACAAAGATCTATAGAAACTTATTGGATTTACATCATACCAATTTTTGAGAGATTATAATATATATAGAACATGTACTATGTGAAATACTATATCTTTTCAAATAGTTATAATAAAGAGTTTCTAAACTATTGCTGTAAATTTGGTGAATATTTTGTGAACCCAAAAAAGCCTTTTCAGACATTCTAATAAACTAATTTTGTTTAAATAAATCTATTAAATATCAAAATTCACAAGACTCACATGAATATGAGCACTTTATATTGAGATATAATAAAAATAAAAAAGGTAAATTTAAAATAAAAATTTCTACTATTAATGAACAAATATAAAGGCTTCAGTGATTTTTTGGCACAATCAAAAAAACTAAATTAGATTTATCAAAAAACATATAAAATAAAGATAATTTTATTATCATTATAATATAATTTCTAGATTAATAATCTTAGAAATTTTTCTTCCATTATGAAACGAATTTTAAGGAATATTAAATATGAATCCAATTAAACAAATCTATTAGTAAACAATGAATGATTTTTTGAAGTAATTATTAAAACAAAAACATGATGATAATGACAAGGAGAAACTCAACAAAAATGGTCCATGGCCCAATAATCCAGCTGAATGTGCCTATTGTCCCATGAAGGAGATGAACCAATGACCACACATGAGTTACATGAATCATGTATTGGAACAAGTATCAAGCCACACTACACCCCAACAAGAGTTATTACATATGTGTTTCGATTCATGGATGTTGGGTCGGCACACCCCCCGATCGAGTCACTACACAATGCTACCTCCAATGCACTATGACATGGAACACCTCCACACCACATCAGCATGTGGGAGGAATGATGGATGATATGTGTTATCGCGTCTATATCTCTTTCAAACCACTCACTCGATGATGCCCGCATGCCCCCCCCCCACAACACCACGAACCTATTACACTACATTAACAAAATTCTCTCAAAATACTGAGAGCCTTGGGGAAGATTACTCATCGGTCCCAGATTGGAAACCAATGATGATGGAAGGATAATGATGTGAGCACACCCACACCTCTTTCATGGACGCCTACCCTACAACACTTGCATGTCATATTCCAGATGTGTTGAGTTTTTTTATGTTCCCACAATGTTGTTTTCGTACCTATGATTGTTTTCCCAATGGCCCGGCAAGTATAGCCCGAAGTCCTAGTAGCCATGAAGACATAGTAGCCTTGAAGGACCAAGAAATGGTATTATAACGACCCATACTTTACATAAATTGTTATTACATCAGAATTGAAGCATACTTATTAAAACATATAACAAAACCATGAAAGGACCGTATTGGTATAGTGTCTTTAGAAACTGGGAAACATAAACAACTGGTTCATAAAGCATCTACATTTTCTCCCATTTATTTCATCATATCTATAGTCCCTTTTGGCATATCTTACTTAATAACCTTCTTCCTGACCTGGGGGAGATAAAACATACAAAAGGGTGAGCTCAAATGCTCAGTAAGGGCAAAAAAAACAAAAATCAATCACATCATATTCATAAGAACATAACATTTAGGAAATCTTAACCTGCAAAAGAAATCATAATTTCAAAACATGGGATAAATCATGGCAGTGAAATGTAATAACAATAATCATAACATAAAACAGGAAACTTTTTTTCATACACACATAATCATAGAGAATCATTTCTTATTAGTCAAGACTCATTGCCAAGACTATCTTAGTGGACAAAGTCCATTTCTGAACCGAGTTCACTCCTCATTTCAGTCCTGTTTCACTTAACCGGTGTAACCTACTATTCCAACCATGTCTATCTCATGAGATATAAAATCTTTACCCAATGCATTAGAGAGAGATATAGGTCCCACCCATCTCATAATGATCCCATTCTTATGTGTGCCACAAAATCATAAATCATACATCATTGCATAACCCATGTAATAAAAATGGGAATCTTAAACATCGTGACATCATCAAACAATTAATATAAGATAAAGGAACTCATAAAAATAATTCCATCACAACATAATCAAATCAATGTAATAATAGGGATAAAAACAGAACCCTATATTATCTTAGATGGAAAATAATTTTTATAAAACACTTGAACTCCATTCTTGAGGAAAATATCCTTTCTACTTCAAAAAATTTTCCCGTTTTAACATGTCATACAATTTAAAACTAAAAGAAGTTGTTTAAAAATAAACTTGAAGACTTGTAAAGGAAGCTTCCTGGAAATAATTTTTTAAAAATCCATTCATGCCGTATAAGTTAAAAAAAACATTCTTCTCGTACTTTTTTCGGAAAAGTCAAAAAGTACCTCGTACAAAAAACGACAAAAGATTCTTTTATATCTTTTACTAAAAACTCACCGAAGGGTAAAATTGGATTTAAACAGTTGTAGGTGGATCGAAACAATATTACACATTGAGGAAACATGTATGTGGATGATAAAATACACCCTAGTAAATACCAAAGTATAAACAATCTCGGATAAAAATAAGATTGTGATATTTTACCTTACCATAGGTCCAATTTGCTTCGTATGTGTCCGAACCTCCTATATAATTATTTAAATAATGTTATTGAATTATTCCAGAATCATTCTTATTTTTATGATATCATATATGGTCATATTCTTAGCTTCTTATTAGTAATATTTCATTACTACTTGTTATTCGGGTGTTTATTACTTTTTTTTATGCGTGTTTGTCGAATAAATTATTATTCTTCTCTTTAGGTTATAGATACCTCATTTCCAGAATGGTATTAGTGTAATATATATCATATTAATTCATTCAATTCATTTATATAATCATTATGAAATTAAGATCATGTAGAACGAATCACATCACATCGTGGAGACGGTATTCCGTACGTACGCACGAGCGATGATATCGTTCCCATGATCATGGAATTATATTGGAGTGTATGTATACTATTTAATAATCAATACCACTTTAAAATAATCATATATATTCATTACTTTCACCCTTATACCCATCCAAGTAAGGTGGTGGTGGAAAATAGATTACACCACGACGTGGAGACGGTATTCCGTACGTACGCACGCGCGATGATTTCGTTTTCCGTAGGATGGATAAGAGGTGAAATAGGGTTGTTTCATATTTATAATAACATATCAGTATATAAGTGATACTGATATTATTACCTCATAATGAAACAACTAAATAAGAGGTAGTAGAAGAAGAATGGAACTTGAAGAAAACGGTAGAAGGTATTACCTCTTTCTCGAAGTGCCTCCTTTAAACATTCTCTTAAGGAACTAGAGTTGGTCTTTTGATAAGACCTGTACCTCTAGTAGGTTTCTAAGGAAGTGGGGAAGTGAAATGGGCAGGGGTTGGATGAGCTTGAAGGCTCAAATTAGTGTTAGGAAGAGAGGGAAGATGTTCCCTTTTATAAGGGAGGAGAGGGGCACCTTTGGAAATATAAGAAATATTAGCTTATATTAAATCCCAACCCCACTTAAAAACTTCCAAAATGACTCATATCCGAAGCTCAGATGAGATAGGGTTGTAATATCATCAACAAATAAAATTTAGACATGTTAGGAATTTATTTTAAACATTATCAACTTGATTTATCCTTATTTATCAATTTAATTTTATTTGTGGTAATAATATTCTAAATTTATAAATAATTACATATGTGTTGTGAATTTTCCATAATTTTACACTTTATGACATTTTAGACCATATAAATTTTAATTTATAATTTTAAAATATTTTTGTGATTTTTAAACAATTTTATAATATGTTATTTTTATAAAAGAACAATAGTGTCAATTTTGACACTATTCATTTATTTGAATTTAAATAAAATATATACAGAAGATATGTTTGAACTAAAAGCTTTAATAGATTTATAAAATGTCATAAGTTTCTAGAAAATTAGTGTAGCACATTAAATAGTTCATATAATATTTATTTTAATATTTTTAATACAATTTATTTGATATTTTAATTAATAAAATAATTTCAACATCACTATTGTGTAATTATTAATGATAATTATTTAATCATTAAAAATTATAAACAAATTCCTATGATGTAGATACTTGTATTAGACTTCTGGAGATTATTCATGTTCTATGTTTCATTAAGTGTATCACCAAATTAAAATTATTATACTTATAAGATTTAAGAAAGTGACATGTTGTCACATTCTTTGGTTTTAATAATAATTAAATAATTTTCATGAAAAAAAGTCCATTAAATGAATCTAATCCGACCCTTTGGTAATATGGTTCGACTTTTAGTCATCCAATAGGATTTTTTCAGGTGTTAGGGTAATTTTATAATCTTATATTTACCCTTAATTACCTGATTTACCTTTAACTATGGTAAATAAAATTTACCGTAGTTACTATTCATAATGCCCAAAAATAAAAAGTAATATATTAACATAATTTGGATCCACTGATTCTGAATATGGAATCCAATTTTCAAAATTCAAAACATATAAGTTGTGGTAATTGATTTAAAATAAATCCCATTGTTAAGAAAACGGGTTTTAGAAGTTAAAACATTGCCAAAAGATTGAAATGTTTTTACCTATGAATTCAATGTGAAATTAATGCTAATGACATAAATTATATTAAATAGTAAAAATATATTCTATTTATACTTTAAAACCATTCAATATTATAATTTATCCATATAAATTATCTCAATGAAAAAAGTTGTTTTTAATTAAAAATTAGCTTATTTTTACTATTCATCAAAATATGAAAGTTATCAGAAAAATATCAAAAATTTATCCAAAGTAAATTTTTATACCTTGATTCAAAAGAAGAATTCTATTTTTTCAAATTGAACTTATAAACATGTCAAAAACTAGATTTAATGTGGGTGCGCCATCAAAAGGCAGAAAAACTGTATTTTTTGAAAAATATTTCTTTTATCCAAAAAAATGATTTTGCTTTTATAACTCATTCTAGAAAATGTATAAGTTGAATTAAAATGTTATAAAATTCAAAATTCAGTTAGTACTATTCATAACGGCTAGTTTTAATAATATTTTAATAGCATATCGTTGTTTAGTGAAACTCAGTATTGCGTACGACGCAAGCTATCGAGGAAGGTCGCGGTTGCATGTAAAGCAAGCCAAGCTAGTGTTGTGTGTAGAGAAAGATTACTTTGATTATTTATATAACATAAAAACAAAATATTTCTCATAAAAGTCTCGGGTGTTACATTCTACCCCCCTTAAAATGAATTTCGCCCTCGAAATTCATCACTCTGTAACAAATAGACGAGGATACCTCTCCCTCATCATATCCTCAAGATCCCATGTAGCTTCTTCTAATTGGTGGTTACTCCATAAAACTTTCACCAAGAGAGTGGTCTTGTTTCGTAGGACTTTTTCGCTACGATCCAGAATCTCTATCAGCTGTTCTTCATAAGAAAGATCGTGCTCCAGCGGTACAACTTTTGAGCTGAGTACATGTGAAGGATCAGGTATGTACTTTCTTAGGAGAGATACATGGAACACATCATGTACTTCAGAGAGATTCGGTGGAAGCGCCAATCGGTAAGCTACCTTCCTGACACGATCCAGTATTTCGAAAGGACCGATATATCTAGGGCTCAACTTCCCCTTCTTTCCAAATCTCATGACCCTCTTCCAGGGAGATATTCGTAAGAACACTTTATCACCCACTTCAAACTCTAGGTCATTTCTTCGGTTGTTGACATAAATTTTCTGTCAACTCTGAGATTCTCTTATGTGTTGTTGAATAGATCGGACCTTTTCTTCCATTTCATCAATGAGATCAGGTCCTAATAGCTTTCTTTCCCCAACTTCATCCCAGCAAGTTGGAGTCCTGCATTTCTTTCCATAGAGAGTTTCATAAGGAGCCATCTGAATACTTGAGTGAAAGCTATTATTATAAGAAAATTCCACCAAAGGTAGTTGTTGATCCCAACCACCTTTGAAATCTATAGAGAAAGCTCTCAACATATCTTTTTAGAGTTTGAATTTTTCTCTCAGACTGACCGTCTGTCTGAGGATGATAAGCAGTGCTGAAACTCAACTCTGTATCCAGAGTATGCTAAAGACTTCGTCAGAACTTCGAGGTAAATCTCGGATCCCAATCAGATATAATAGAATGTGGTACTCCATGCAATCTTACCACTTCCTTTACATATATCCTGGGAAGCTGTTCCAGAGAGAAATCCTCTCTAATAGCAATGAAGTGTGCAGACTTTGTAAGACGATAAACTATGACCCAAATAGCATTATTGCCTTTGGATGTTTTAGGAAGTCCTATGAAAAAGTCCATAGTGATGTATTCCCATTTCCATTCGGGTATGGGTAATGGTTGTAACATCCCCTTAGACTTCTATCTCTAAGCTTTAACTTGCTGACAAACCAAGCATCGAGAGACAAATTCAGCAACATCTCTTTTCATGCCATCCCACCAGAAGTACTCTTTCAGGTCCCTATACATCTTCGTGATTCCATGATGAATAGAGAATGAAGAACTATGAGCCTCATCCAGCAGCTCCTTCTTTAATTTGAGGATGGGAGGAACAGAAACCCGATTCCTAAACTTTATTATCCCATCACAATAAAGATTGAATTCAGGAACATTTATCACCTTCTTTTGTAACTCTACATCTTCTTTCTGTGCCTCTTTAATCTTCACATGTATAGATGGTTGAACATTCATTTGAGAAATATATGATTTCCCCCCTTCCATTATAATTCCAAGATCCATCCTTTGTAAATCCATAAATATTGGATCTTTTGTGATCCTCATCATGGATAAACTGGCATAGTCTTGTTGACTTAATGCATCTGCCACCTTGTTTGCTTTCCCAGGGTGGTAATGAGTTGAGAAGTCGTAATCCTTAATCAGCTCCAACCATCTTATTTGACGCATATTCAGCTCCTTTTGTGTGAAAATATACTTTAAACTTTTATGATCAGTATAAATATCACAACTTTCACCATAAAGGTAATGCCTCCAAATATTTAATGCAAAGATTACCGCAGCTAACTCCAAATCATGTGTTAGGTAATTTTGCTCATGGATTTTCAACTATCGTGAGGCATAAGCTATCACCATATAATTTTGCATAAGAACACACCCCATCCCCTTCTTGGATGCATCACTGTAGATCACAAACCTTTCTCCACTACAAGGCAGTGTGAGCACAGGTGTACTGGACAACCTTCTTTTCAACTCCTTGAAATTCTCTTCACATTTCTCTGTCCAAACAAACTTAACTCCTTTCCGAGTCAACCTGTTGAGTGGATTAGATAATCATGAAAAATCATTCACAAAACATCGATAATATCCATCCAAACCAAGAAAACTTCGGATCTCAGTTACTGTTGTTGGTCTTGACCATCTTTCGATAACCTCTGTTTTTGCTGGATCCACAAATATCCCCTCTTTTGAGATTATGTGACCCAAAAAATGCAAATTTTTGAAGCCAAAATTCACACTTGGTAAATTTGGCATAAAGCTTCTCCTTTCTCAGGGTCTTCAATATAATTATCAAGTGATCTTCATGTTCATCCTTGCTCTTTGAATAGACAAGAATATCTTCTATAAAGACTACCACAAATTGATCAAGGTAGTCTCTAAATACTCTATTCATCAAATCCATGAAGATAGCAGGGACATTAGTAAGACCAAATGGCATCACTACAAATTCATAGTGTCCATACCTTGTACGGAAAGCCGTCTTTGGTATATACTCCCTTTTGAACCTTAATTGATGATACCATAAATGAAGATAAATCTTGGAAAAGTACTGAGCTCCACGTAGTTGGTCAAATAAGTCATCAATGCGTGGGAGAGGATATTTGTTCTTGATAGTGATCTTGTTAAGTTCTCGATAATCAATGCAGAGTCTCATTGATCCATAATTCTTCTTAACAAATAGGAAAGGTGCTCCCCAAGGTGACGCACTAGAGAATATGAATCCCTTATCAAGATTCTCTTGGAGTTGATTCTTCAATTCCTACAACTCAATTGGGTCCATTCTATAAGGTTTCTTTGAAATAGGCAAAGCACCCGGTACGAGTTCTATTGCAAACTCAACTTCATAATTTGGTGGAAGACCTGGAAATTCCTCCAAAAAGACATCATCAAACTCCCGTACAATGTGCATATTCTTAATTGTGAGTTTCTCACCAACCATTTGAGATAAATAACCCTTATTTAGTGTAATCAATACCCATAAGATGGAAGAAATTTCCACTGGAAGGTTATGTTCATCCTTGCATCGATAGACGATCATAGATTGATCTGGAATATGAAATGTGACTTCCCTTCTTTGGAAATTGTTATGAGCTCCATATAAAGAAATCCAATCCATGCCAAGAATCACATCAAATTCCACTATAGGAAGGATCACATGATTTTCTAGAAGCACTTTCCCACAAACTTCAATCGGGGAAGAATTATAAACTTTTGATGCGACTTTTGTGCCATTAGGTGTTGTCACAGCTAACTCAACATCTAATTTTTGAGGTAATATGGTGATACCCTTAGGAACATATTCAGAAATAAAAGAGTGGGTGGATCCAGAATCAAATAAAACATTTGATACTTTATAGTGGATGGTAAGTGTACCTTTCACCACATCGTTATCGTACTCCACATCGCTGATAGAAATTGCATGTGACTTTCCTTTGTCTTTAGCGTTATGATTTTGTTGATGTCGATCATCATCAATAACCCTTTGATGAGGGAATTTATTGGCATAATGCCCCATCTCCTTGCACTTGAAACATTGAAGTGTAGTAGGTTCATTCTGTGTGTCCCTTCCTTTGTTTGCATCATTAGACATCTTCTTCCCATCATTGTGGCACTCAAATGCCCGATGACCTTCCTTTCCACATTTGAAACATTTACTTGTCCCTTTAAGACAACTCCCTCCATTTTTCTTTCCACACTTTGAGCATAAGGGAAAGCTCATCTTCTTTTTAGTGTGATCTTTAGATTTTCCTTTTAATTCCATTTTCCTCTTCTTATCAAACCCATATGACTGATGGGTTACTCCAATATCCATATCGACTTTGAGAGCACATCGAACGATTTCCTCGTAGCTATTGAAGTCCCTTATGGATAACTCCCTTCGAAGACTTGGTTTTTAGCCACTAAAGAATCGATCGATCTTACTCTTAGGTTGGATAATAATACCAGAAGCGTACCTTGAAAGTCTTGTAAACTTTGCTTCATAGGTACCAACAGATTCAGCATCCTTTTGCTTTAGTTCACGAAACTCTTTCTCCATCTTTGTTCAGAGAATATGAGGGAAGTACTTATTGAAAAATAAGTTCTTGAACTCGTCCCATTCCATGGACTCAATTTCATCCCTTTGCCTTGTATTATTAATAAGATTCCACCATTGATCAGTATCTCCTTCCAAAAGATACACTGCTAGGATGACTTTATCATGTTCAGAACATTAAAGAACTGAAAATATCTTTTCAGTAGTACTAATCCATTTTTCAGCAACTAATGGATCAGTAGACCTGCTGAAAGAAGGTTGACGCTGCCTCATGAAGGATTCAACAGAATGTTGCTCTTTCCTTTGCTCGTTTGGAAGTCCTGCATGATTCATATCTTGAGAAAGTTGTGTGAGCATGGCTACAAGATTTTGTATTCCATCTCCCATAACTTTTGGTTGCTCAGGGGGACAATCATTGCATTGCCCGTCGCATTCCGCATTAACACGGTTCCTTCGGGTTCCATCCATTGACTAAAACAAAGTAGAATAGTGTGAGAAACACTAATTATAATAGGAAAACTACATAATCAAGAATAAAATTTCACACTTAAGGTCTTATCCAAGGTTATTCATGGTCATTTCTAAAACACTAAGATTGTGTTCTATGCTTAGACCTATCCTTAGGATTCTTACTAAGGCTTTCAAATCCTAGTTTCCAAAGGTTGACTATACATTTCCTTTGATACCAACTATAAAGACCCATACTTTACATACATTGTTATTACATCAGAATTGAAGCATACTTATTACAACATATAACAAAACCACGAAAGGACCGTATAGGTATAGTGTCTTTAGAAACTGGGAAACATAAACAACTGGTTCATAAAGAATCTACATTATCTCCCATTTATTTCATCATATCTATAGTCCCTTTTGGCATATCTTACTTAATAACGTTCTTCTTGACCTGGGCGAGAGAAAACATACAAAAGGGTGAGCTCAAATGCTCAGTAAGGGTAAACAAAACAAAAATCAATCTCATCATATTCATAAGAACATAACATTATAGAAATCTTAACCTGCAAAATAAATCAAAATTTCATAACATGGGATAAATCATGGAAGTGAAATGTAATCACAATAATCATAACATAAAACATGAAGCTTTTTGGCATACACACAAAATAATAGAGAATCATTTCTTATTAGTCAAGACTCATTTCCAAGACTATCTGAGTGGACAAAGTCCATTTCGGAACCGAGTTCACTCCTCGTTTCAGTCCTGTTTCACTGAACCGGTATAACCTACCATTCCAGCCATGTTTATCACATGAGATATAAAATCTTTACCCAATACATTGGAGGGAGATATAGGTCCCACCCATCTCATAATGATACCATTCTTATGTGTGCCACAAAATCATAAATCATACATCATTGCATAAGCCATGTAATAAAAATGGGAATCTTAAACATCGTGACATCATCAAACAATTCATATAAGATAAAGGAATTCATAAAAATAATTCCATCACAAAATAATCAAATAAATGTAATAATAGGGATAAAAACAGAACCCTATATTATCTTATATGGAAAATAATTTTGATGAAACACTAGAACTCCATTCTTGAGGAAAATATCCTTTCTACTTGAAATTTTTCCCCCCTTTTTAACATGTCATATAATTTTAAACTATAGAAGTTGTTTAAAAATAAACTTGAAAACTTGTAAATTAAGCTTCTTGCAAATAATGTTTTAAAAATCCATTCAAGCCGTATAAGTTAAAAAAACATTCTTCTCGTACTTTTGTCAGAAAAGTCAAAAAGTACCTCATACGAAAAACGACAAAAGATTCCTTTCATATCATTTACTAAAAACTCACCGAAGGGTAAAATTGGATTTAAACAGTTGTAGGTGGATGGAAACAATATTACATATTGAGGAAACATGGATGTGGATGATAAAATACACCTCAGTAAATACCAAAGTATAAACAATCTCAGATAAAAATGAGATTGTGATATTTTCCCTTACCTTAGGTCCAATTTGCTTCGTATGTGTCCGAACCTACTTTATAATGATTTACATAAAGTTATTTACTTACTCCAGAATCATAATTATTTTTATGATATCATATATGGTCATATTCTTAGCTTCTTATTAGTAATATTTCATTACAACTTGTTATTCGGGTGTTTATTACTTTTTGTTTTTATGCGTGTTTGTCGAATAAATTCTTATTATTCTCTTTAGGTTATAGATACCTCATTTCCAGAATGGTATTAGTGTAATATATATCATACTCATTCATTCAATTCATTTATATAATCATTATGCAATGAAGATCATGTAGAACGAATCACATCACATCGTGGAGACGGTATTCCGTACGTACGCACAAGCGATGATATCGTTCCCATGATCATGGAATTGTATTAGAGTGTATGTATACTATTTCATAATCAATACCACTTTAAAATAATCATATATATTCATTACTTTCACCCTTATACCCATCCAAGTAAGGTGGTGGTGGAAAATAGATTACACCACGGCGTGGAGACTGTATTCCGTACGTACGCACGCCCGGTGATTTCATTTTCCATAGGATGGATAAGAGGTGAAATAGGGTTGTTTCATATTTATAATAACATATCAATATATAAGTAATACTGATGTTATTACTTCATAATTAAAAAACTAAATAAGAGGTAGTAGAAGAAGAATGGAACTTGAAGAAAACGGTAGAAGGTATTACATCTTTCTCGAAGTGCCTCATTTAAACATTATCTTAAGGCACTAGAGTTGGTCTTTTGATAATACCAGTACCTCTAGTAGGTTTCTAAGGAAGTGGGGAAGTGAAATGGGCAGGGTTTGGCTGAGCATGAAGGCTAAAATTGGTGTGAGGAAGAGAGGGAGGAGGTGCCCTTTTATAAAGGAGGAGAGGGGCACCTTTGGAAATATTAGAAATATTAGTTTATATTAAATCCCAACCCCACTTAAAAACTTACAAAATGAATCATATATGAAGCTTAGATGAGATAGGGTTGTAATATCATCAACCAAAAAAATTTAGACATGTTAGGAATTTATTTTAAACATTATCAACTTGATTTATCCTTATTTATCAATTTAATTTTATTCGTGGTAATAATATTCTAAATTTATAAATAATTACATATGTGTTGTTAATTTTCCATAATTTGACACTTTATGACATTTTAGACCATATAAATTTTAATTTATAATTTTTAAATATTTTTTTGATTTTTAAACAATTTTATAATATGTTATTTTTATAAAATAACAATAGTGTAAATTTTGACACTATTCATTTATTTGAATTTAAATAAAATATATACAGAATAGATGTTCGAACTAAAAGAATTAATAGATTCATAAAATGTCATATGTATCTAGAAAAGTAGTGTAGAACATTAAATAGTTCATATAATATTTATTTTAATATTTTTAATACAATTTATTTCATATTTTAATTAAGAAAATAATTTCAACATCACTATTGTGTCATTATTAATGATAATTACTTAATCCCTAAAAATTCTAAATAAATTCCTATTATGTATATAATTTTATTAGATTTCTGGATAATATTCATGTTTGAAGTTTCATTAAGTTTATCACCAAATTAAAATTATTATAATTATAAGATTTAAGAAAGTGACATGTTGTCACATTCTTTGGTTTTAATAATAATTAAATTATTTTCATGGAAAAAAGTCCATTAAATGAATATAATCCGACCCTTAGGTGATATGGGTTTACTTTTAGTCATCCAATAGGATTTTGACAGGTGTTATGGTAATTTTATAATCTTCTATTTACCCTTAATTACCCGATTTACCTTTAACTATGGTAAATAAAATTTACCGTAGTTACTATTCATAATGAACAAAAATAAAAAGTAGTCTATTAACATAATTTGGACCCACTGATTATGAATATTGAATCCATTTTTCAAAATTCAAAACATATAAGTTTCAGTAATTAATTTAAAATAAATCCCATTGTTAAGAAAACGGGTTTTAGAAGTTAAAACATTGCCAAAGATTGAAATGTTTTTACCTATGAATTCGATATGAAATTAATGCTAATGACATACATGATATTAAATAGTAAAAATATATTCTATTTATACTTTAAAACCATTCAATATTATAATTTATCCATATAAATTATCTCAATGAAAAAAGTTGTTTGTAATTAAAAATTAGCGTATTTTTACTATTCATCAAAATATGAAAGTTATCAGAAAAATATCAAAAATTTATCCAAAGTAAATTTTTATACCCTGATTCAAAAGAAGAATTATATTTTTTCAAATTGAACTTATAAACATATCAAAAAGTATATTTAATGTGGGTGCGCCATCGAAAGGCGGCAAAGCAGTATTTTTTTAAAAATATTTCTTTTATAAAAAAAAACTGATTTTGCTTTTATACCCCATTCTAGAAAATGTATAAGTTGAATTAAAATGTTATAAAATTCAAAATTCAGTTATTACTATTCATAACGGCTAGTTTTAATAATATTTTAATAGCATATCGTTTTTTAGTGAAACTCGGTATTGCGTACGATGCAAGCTATCGAGGAAGGCCACAGTTGCGTGTAAAGCTAGCCAAGCTAGTGTTGTGTGTAGAGAATGATTAATTTGATGATTTATATAACATAAAAACAAAAAATTTCTCATAAAAGTCTCGGGTGTTATAGGTATGATAGATCATCAGTGCAATGTATCCACGACTGCACTGGGGTTCCTGGATATCTTTGTATTTTCATTTTTAACACCTACACATAATATAGAATTTATAAATAATGACATTTCAATAAAATTGTAATTATTAATATTTATTATTATATATAATACTAATTTTACATAAATTTATATAATTGTTTGTAATTACTCCTCCCAATAAAAATAATATACATTTATAAAATTAGTAATTGTTAATATTTACAAAACAATATTAATTAATATAATAATTTTATTATATTTGTAGTTACTTTTAGTTTATTTTATATAGAAATTATAATAAAATTAATTTTATATGTATTTTATATATTTGGATATAAAAACATATGTATTAAGTTTACCTACACATAAAAATATATCCTTGGGTTCTCCTGACACTCCCACGTTGCACACACACAGACCCACACATATTAATATGTGAATAAAGACGATCACCAATATAAACTAGTAATTGAGAAAAAAAATCTTCAAATATGTTTATGGATTTTTAATATAACCATATATTTTGAATATTATTAATTTTGTAATTATAAAATTCACTATTTATAATACTGAAATTATTAATAAATATTTATATTTCTGTAATGCGTATTTTAATTTTTTTTCAACTATACATATGATTATTTATAAATATAATTATATAATTATATAATTAATGTTATACTTTTAAAAAACATTTTTCCGTTGAATAATAATAATAATAATTATTATCATAATTAATAACTAATTTTTGTAAAATTAATAAAATAAATAAATCTATATTTAGTAATAATAATATATCGATATATTAAAAATTATCATTTTATTTAAATATAATAATTTAAATTAATACATTTAATTTTAATGTTTTCTAATTTATAATATCTTGCAAAAATCATTTATGCATTTATAATTCTCATGTAGTTTATAAATATATATTATATTATTATTTTATATATATTTTTTAAAATAAAAATAATTTAGGAATATATTACCAATTATTAATAGGAAATTTAATATTAATTAGTAATATAATGAAAAAAGACCATTATAAATTGAAAATTATGTGTTAATATTTTTAAATATTAAAATAAGTATATATGTTTTTAATGTTAAATATTTATTCATTTAAATAATTAATAAATGTTTCTAAATATTACTAAAAATTTTAAAATAAAAAAACTTGTTAATATTATATATGTATAATTAATATTATATAATTTTATATAATTAGTAATTTATTATAAATGTTTTGTATTGAAATTTAATTTTTAATATTTATTCACTTTTATTTTTATATTTGATCAGTTTTAATATTTTTAAAATTTATATAATTATTATTATTTATTAATTTTCTATTAAGTTTATAATTTTTTATTCATTTATTTTTATTCATTTTTAATATATTTTAAATTTACATATTTTTAATGTTTATTCATTTTTAATATTTTATCATTTAGTGTTTTTAAAATTTATTATTTTTTTAATATTTCATTATAATTATTTATTTACGAATTTTTTATATTTTTATTCTGTTTATAATTTATATAATTACAATTTATTTATTATTAATCTTTATTTATTCTATTTTAATATTTTTTGGTATTTAAATATTTATACAATTATAATGTACTCATTTTAACTAGTAATTTAACACTAATGTTTTATATTTAATTATATTATTTGATATTAATTTATTATTAATTAATTATGTTTTGATTGTAATATTTATTTAAATTATATAATTGATAATATTTATTCATTTTTCATGTTTTTGCATCTAATTTATTTTTAATAATTATTCAATTTTTTATAAAGTATCGTTGAAATTTTTAATATTTAATTTTTATATAATTAGTAAATTTTTTAAATTATTAAATTTAATTTTAAAATTTTAATATTCATATCCTAAATGATGATTTTTAAATAATAGAATCTTACTTATTTTAATTATTTTGTGTATTCAAAAAATATCTTGTTAATATTGTATGTGTAATATCATTAATATTGTATACATTTATCATTTAGATTTTTCTTTTTTTATATAAATATTATTATTTATGAATATAATTATATATTTATAATAAATGATATATTTTAAGAAATATTTATTCAATTATATATATAAGTACATTTTTATCATTGCCAACTCTGACCTTAGATCTAAAAACACTACCTATATCGGCACTAAAGTTTTTACTGTTATCTATTCTTCTTTTATGTGTTGATAAATCCCTTCCACCTTTAAAAAATAACCCTAATCGTGTCATAGATCATGAACTAATTTCATGCTATTATGAAATTCATACACAACAACCCCCCCCCCCCCCCCCACACAGACACATCATTTTGTGAATGACTCCACTTCTGAAATCAAAGGTGTGCAATATCCACTCACTCTGATGTGTGTTTAGTGATTTTTTGGATTATTCTTAATCTAAAATTATTTTAATCTCCTCTAAACCCGCTTACGAAAATAATTTATACATTTTAATTTTTTAGTGTTTTTTGTTTAATGGATTTCATGAAATTTCCCATAGAGTGTTGTAGAAATGAATTTATCATTGAAATTTCATGTTTCTTAGTCTTCATGTAGTTATTTGAATGAAATTGGTTAAAAAGGTATTATGAAAAAAATCTTATAGTTTCTTTGGGATGTTTTGGCCCCTATCATTAAGGGATTTAAAATTTTAATTATAAACCCTCATTTCAACTGGGTTGATAGAAAACCATTTATAAGGATTGATGGCATAGAGGCACAATGTTTATAGAATTACATGTTCCGAAGGCCTAGTGGCATAAGGCCTAAAATTCAATAGCTCCTCCAGAAAGCATTACATTCACCCCTTCTTGAATATATATTTTTCTACTAGAATTATTATTAAAAACTTAATTTTTTTGATGAGATGAGGTTTATTTTTGGGGTTTAAGGCTCTATTTGGTTTTCATTTTAATACAAAAGTTAATTATTTTCACAAAACATTTTTCGAGTTTTGTAACATTGTATTTTGGATGAATTTTTATTTGATTTTAGAGATTTTTAACTATTTTGGTTTTTAAGAATGTGTTTTCTCAGTATGTTTTTCAAAGAAGTGTTTATTTTAAACTGATTTTATAATTTTTGATGGATATATGTTGTATTAGGTTTCACATGGATTGAAAACATGTAATTAAATCTTGAACAATGTGTGATATTCTCAAATATTCATATTGGGATTTATTTTGATGATTTTCCATTCAAATGGTGAAAAAAGTAAGATATTTAATATGAAATTGATCAAAATGAATGCATGAAATAAAAAATATAAATAATAGAAAATATATGGAATAAACACCATTTATAACAAGTTAGAGTAAATTTAAATGTTTCTTATCTAAATGTAAAACCCGGTTTTTTTGAGTAGGTTGAAAATTTCACGTGAATTTGAACTTTTCAGTTGGTGGGTGGGCCAACATTCAATTTCGTATTTGGAATGTATTTGTAAGAGTTAAAACATGTTTTTATATGGTTTTGGATAGTGGTTAAGGCTCAGTTAGTGTCTAAGGGGGTTTTTCGATTTCTGAAATGTTGGGATTTGAAAACCCAAATTTGATAGATACTATACTAATAACATGATAGAAACATAGTTAGTGAAAATCACATGAACCATTTGAACTAGAACATATATATTCTAAACCATGTGAGGGAGGCACATGTACATATGGGTTTGTGTAGAGGAGTAGATATTCCCACATGTTTTGGTGCATAGTTTAACAAATTTTGTACTATAACCATGTGAGGTGGATGTCTCTTTACACCAAGGCACCACAATGTTAAATGAATATAATAGAAAAAAGTGAGTCCAAACAATGTGTCTCATTAAAAGGGATGAAGATACCAAACTTCCCTTTCCTTTAATAAACTTTAATCCTCTATTTTCATCCCCCATTCACCCAACACCTCCTTAGTAACCATGGATCTCGCCCACTTTCCATCTAGGTTCTTTTTAAACTCCTTCATTTGGGCTCTGATTTGAGCATTGTTTATAGTGTTGGATAACTAACTATAAGGATACGAGTCATCTTGATTCTATTAAAAATTCATCTTGAAATTTAGAATAATATTTTCATCTGATCTCATATGCCCTAATTACCTGGAGTTTGTATGATTCCCATTTTCTCATATTTTGACTCAAATCAGAGGTTGTTATTCAATGTTTGAAAATTCATTGTTATATTTTAGGTGGCTCCTATCTTTCTCCTCATTTTTATGTTTGTTATTGAATCCATTATAAATAGGAACGACTGGGGTGGTCTGAGTGAGACCATTTATTTAGATTATTTATTTTCTATTATTATTATAAGATTTCAATGGGAATTTGCATGTCTTTTTAAATGTGTTTGAGATGGGAAGGGCCTAGTATATGTGGGATGATTTTCTAAGTTATCAGGGAAGGTAGTTACAATTTTTAAATATAGTTAATAATGTGTAATGTCTATGTGAGTTCCATAGTAATATGTTGGGATTGACCCATGGGATTGGGGTGATGTTGATCACCATAATTGGGGAAAAATGTTTCATTAGACTAATGTGGATGATTATGAACCATGTCTTAGTTAGGTGAATAGGTATTTATGTGGAAACTGATTTTTTCCAAAGGTGTGACTTAGGTATGATGGTAAATTTCCACACTTCGTAGTTGGATGAAAGAACCATTAGGGTCATGTTCAGAAACAATCAGGGTCCAGTGAGGTTTTTTTGACCACTCTATATGGGTTGAGGACTCTGTAGACATATCATCATATTAGATGGTGATGAACATAAATTTTCAATGAGGTTCTCAATGTAGAAATCCAAAAAGGATGATGTGAAACTATAAGTTTGGGGATCATTCTCTCCATGATGTTGGGGATCATTGGTAGGGACTATGGAAGACCAATTATCATAGTGCCTTGGGTCTTCAAGAAATTGTGCTGGAAATGTTTAACAAGTTGTTGTATGATGGGTTGGTCATGTTGATATATGTATAGAAAGTGGGAATGTTGGTGGTACATCATCTTCACACAATATATAACATATGTGGGATTCGTTGGCACTTAGTCTCATATTTTATGTATATGGATGTAAGATTGAGGTTTCTTCCGTTATGAGAGATAGTGGATACATCATCGCACTTTGGAATTGGATAAAGTAGGTCAATTCTCCATTGTGGCTATTGAGCATAAGGGAGGAGGGTTAATTTATTCAAGAGTTGATGCTATTTATTTACATTTTTTATACAATGGTATAAATATAGATGTAAGAAATGAACATGTTGGGGGCTACCAACTAAGTTCATACTCAAACCTTTCACAGACCCCTCGGGATGTGTAAAAATTTATATTTTTTAGTATTGGTAAGGGATCATACTTGTGGAATGTTCCTTAGTGAGCTGGGGCATGCCGTAGGTCCATGTGATGGATGCTAGTTTGGCTATGGGTTCTTCTACACCAAGATTGATTTTTCATACTGAGCTTCTTCATACATACATATAATATCTACACATGGGTGATCTGGTTAGATTTTTTATGACTATCATGAAATGTACATAATTTATCTTACATTTATAGCTGTATTTCTTTTGGATTATAATTAACTCTATTTATATTGTCTTGCTTCCACTATTTTTTTTCAAACTATTTCGTATAATTTTTATATTTTGATCATCAATATTATTATAAAAAGAGGTAATAGTCTCCATAATTTCACCTAATAGACTATCACATCTAGTCAACAACCTTTGGAATATTAGAAAGCATGCTTATGTCCCAATTGTCCTCTGTCTTGGAGCACTGGTCGATTGGATCCCGGGTTGGGGTGAAACAATTGGTATCAATGGATGTCTTTTGTATTGATATTTCGGTATGATAGATATGAGACCAAAATATTATCATTGCTTTGTAAAGATCTCAGACCTTGTTTCATGTATCCCCACAAATAAGAGATAAAATGAGTTTCCAGGGTTGGGAAATTGATGTTATTTCTTTGGATTTTACCATTGACTGATTTTCACCATTGAGTGGCACATTTGGATGTGATTTTACTGGTTCAGAAATTATTTCTTTTGGACTGATATATAAAGGAGAGAGCATTCATGCATCATGATAGACACTTAGGTTCACATTGCATGTGTATGTGATTATGATTATTTCTTGGGACTTGGAATACGAAAAAATGGACTGGCCTATTTAATGTTTTAAAAAAATCTAACAGACGTTTTACTACATATATTATTGGTGAAATTATACTCATACAAACAATTTATGATGTTACTTATCGGATTGGACTGTAATCATATGTGTGTGTGGTTCATGTGGTCTTAGATCTGATAATAGTGGGAAGGTATAAAGAAAAGGGTTTAGATTTTTAAAATGTCGAGAACATGATAAACATTGTTTTCTTGAATAGACTTTTCGTGGAACTCTACACATCCACCTGGACTTAAAATATCTCATGTGATTCATATGTGATTATTGGCTTGGATATGGGGGGGGGGGGGTTAGGGTCCAGAAGACTAGATTATATGTGATATGGGTGATGTAGGGATGTTTAGGGGGGGATATGTGATTACTATTACAAAGATACTTATTTATGATATCTAGACTATTATTATGGTATAGATCATGGAATTTGGTTCTTTGTGTGATTCCCTCTAGAAAGTTTACATTGGAGTATCAGGAGGTTACAGATCTAGTTCTTCTATAGTGTGCACTGTATGATTCTCCAGATGTCTAGGTTGATCTCAAGCTACATGTATAGGTTCTAAGGTTTTTGGGGAAACCATATAATATAGTGGAGTTTGGGAAATATCAAGATGGACAACTTAGGTTGAGCTTAGTGTAGTTTGTTCAGATTATTGACATGAAAGCATAAAGAGTTGATCTATCCATGGATTACATGAACTGGGAGTTTTAGTCACAGAAGTATACTTTTTTCAGGGTGAGGGTGGGGCATATGGAGAAAAGTATTTGAACAAATCAGTGAAGAAATTTTTTGTTCAGATAGAGACACCCCTAGGGTGGAGGGTGAAACTAGCTAGTTATATGCTCAAGCGACCGATAAACCACTAGTAATACATGAAGGTACATGTAGGCATGAATGCTGGGATTACGTGCAAGGACTTTGAGGATAGGTTATTTGAGAATTTATTCCCAAATACATTGACGTAATATTGATCATGTGATTTCATGAATATACAGTAGTGAGACACACTGCTCATGAATTATGCTAGGAGTTTCAAAGACTTATCTCATTTCTCACCCTCTATGGAAGGGTATGACATCGCTAGGGTGAGCTAGTTTAAGGATGTATTTCATAAATCTATCACGGTTCAGGTAAATATCTTTAAGTTGACCTCTTTATCATAGGTGGTTAATCAAGCATTGATAGACGAGTCGAAATTGATGGACAATACTTGTTTAATCCTGGTAATCGCATGTAAAGAGATAATTAGTGGCAATTCAAGTAATCAAATGTGAGGCTTCAAGGAGTATCTATAGGGAAGTTAGGTTTGGGAATTAGGGAGTCCATCAAGGACTGATTATTCAATACTATGATACTAGTGATAGTAGATGTGCCATGTTCATACATTGTGTTAGAGGAATCCAAAGGTGTTTTGTCCATCCAAGTAAATAAGAAACTTATGGAGGTTCTATAGAATGATTTCTTGAGCAGTTAGGGGTCTAGGATTGAGTCAAAATTAGGGATAAAATGTAGGATAGAGAGCAGTACCCAAAGTGGGTAAGTGAGATACTACTAAACATGTAGGTCATCATAGGGAGAGGGATACCAATGAGTGGGTGTAGTAGCTGGTAACTACTGAAACTCCATAGGTAAGATAAGAATCAGGTTTTCGGACTTTAGGCATGGTGCATCTAGTTGATCTTGAAGTTTCCTAATAGACTGGGGACCTGATGAAGATTTGATGTATATCATTATTGTTGGTGTATTTTTTTTGTTTTTGGAAATACTAATATTGATGAATGAGGTACATGTGTGATGGTTGAATTAAATTGGAGATGGTTTATATGTGGGAATCATTTATGGTGAGTGAATTTTTTGAGATACATTGTCATCAACAAAAATTTTGTTGGAATTATGTATTTAATAGTAGAAAATTTGAGAATCAATTCTAATTATGGAAGTCTTCGGAATCAGTTGCAATGTGGGAGTTTATGGGAATAATATGTGATGTGGGTATGGAAGGAGAATATGATGATATGTAGGGATGATGACATGTGATGTTAGTACATACGTGTCAAGAGATTTTTATTTTGGTACAATAAAAAATGGTCAAATTCAGTTCGATGGGTGACCAAGTAGGTAATTCCTATGCTTGGGAGAAACATAAGATGAATTACCCTTGATTGAGTGATCAGGGTAATGTTTAAGTGATGGGTATGTTCATTATCTTCTCATGGAATTACTAAATGTCTTAGGGACAATCTATTGTATGGTGGAGAGGTTGTAACTTCATGAGTTTTTTTCCAGTGGGTTGAGAATTCTAAGTGAATTTGAACTTTTGATTTGGTGGATGGGCCAAAATTCAATTTCATATTTCGAATCTAATTTTAGGATTTACAAAATTTTATTATGTTTTTTAGATGAGGGTTAAGGCTTGTTCTATTTATCATGGTTTTGGTTTAGTTTTGGAAGCATTAGTCTTCAAAAACCATAATCTGGGAGACACAACACTGGGCGAATGGTTGGTTCATAGTTAGTGCCACCCATGCATCCCAAACCATGATTCTCAATTGAACTATAACACAGATATTCCAAAAAAAAATGTAATGTAGGGTCATGGTCTTGGTAGTTAGTTTAGAGGAGTATAGATTCACACATAGTTAGGTGCATAATTGGACTGACCATGCACTCTAACTATGCATGGTGGGTGTCTCTTTGGAACAAGGAACCACACTGTTGGTACAAGATTAGCCCATCCTTGGGGGGAAACCATGTATCTCATTAAAAGTGATGAAAATTCTTGACTAAACTTTCCTTAATAAATATTTAAACCTCCATTTTTGTTCCACCATTGAACTAGTGCCTACCCAATACACGTGGTTCTCTCCCACTCATCTTCTAGATTCTTTTTGAAAATAATTTGTTTGAGATCTGATATATGTTCCGTTCATCACATTGTAAAGTTATAGGTAAGGGTACTATTATTAAAACATATATTCTTATTTTCGCTTTCAATTTGGAATTATATTTTCACCTGAGATCATATGATAAATTTCTAGTGAATTTGTCTAATTCTATGTTTCTCCAATTTCAAATTGAATCAAAGTCTATTCTTAGATGATTGAACATCAAATGGTATAAGGTAGTTGATTAATATATTTAATCTCATTTATAAATGTTTTTATAGAATTCATAATAAATATTCATGATTGGGGTGGTCTTGGTGAGTCCATTTATTTATCATCATTATTTTCTATTATTATATGAATATACTGATTAGAATTTTAATGCCTATTTAAATGGGTTTTAGCTTGGTAGGGAAGGTTATGTGTGGGATAGTTTTACAAGTTGGTTGGGAATGATGGGCAATTTTTTTAATTTAGTGGGTAATGTTATATAGTGATGTGAGTTATATGGGATGTGTTGGGCTTGGACTGTGAAACTAGGGGTGAAGTTGATTATCATAATTAAGGAAACACAGTCCGTTAGGTTGAGGTAGTTGGAGATGACCCATGCCTAGATTGGGAGACGAGGTTAACATGTGTCGATTGAGCTTCATTGGAGTTTTATATTAGGTATTTTGGTGAATTTCCACTCACCATTGTTGGTGGAATGATCCATCAGGGTCGTATTCACACAAAATTAGGGCCCAATGAGGTTGTTTTGAACACATGATATGGGTTGTTTCCGATGTAGACATAGAATCATGGAGAATGGTATTTACCATCAATTATGGAGGAGTTTATCACTAAATAATTCCATAGAGGATTGTGTGAGACAATCTGTCGGGGGATCATGCTCACCATGGTATTGAGGCTGATGGGACATGGCTATAGAAGGATAATTATCATCATGCCTTTGGTATTTTCACGTATATACCGATGATTTTTGATAAGTGGAAGTCAGATCAACTTGTGATATCAATATTTTTAAATATAGTGGGCATGCCAATGTGGCCTCAACTTGATTCGATATGTGAAGTTTGTGAAATTAATTTTCATTTAGTGTTATTTTGTATGTATATAGGAGAATAGTCAAGGGTTCTACCTATATTAGAGATAATGGATGAATTGTTCCACTCAAGCATTGGACGATGTAGGTGAACACTCCCTTTTAGTTGTTGAGAACCAGAGAGTTAGGTTAATTTATGGGCATGTTGAAAATTTTTATTAGCAGTTTGCATGAACTAGTATAAGTATGGATGTAATACACATACACATTAGTGGTGGGCAAATGAGTTGATAATACCACCCTAAATAGTACCTCTATGACGTGTGTATACTTTATGTTTTTGAGTTCAATTAATTTATTGGGATCATGGAATATACCTTAGTGAGTAGGGGAAAACCATGGGTGCATGGGATGGATAGAAATTAGAATAGGGTTACTTATATGTTGAGATAAAGTTTCATTTTGATCTTTTTTATATATACTTATACAAATAACACACATGTGATATTGAATTTTTTTATTACAATCATGAAATTCACAAACATTATCTGATGTGTATCGCTAGTTTTTTTTTCAGATTTTTATTTCCACTTTTTATATTATCTTATATCCATTGAGTTTTTGTTGATCAATTTCACAATGTGTGTATATTTTGACAATTATTATTATTATCAATAAAGGGTATTGTCTACCCAATATCAACTAATCCACACTTTCTAATTATTAGTAGCCTTTAGAATATTGGTATGTGCAGCTAAGGCCCATTGGCCATTCATCCTGGAGCACTGGTCGAGTGTCTCTCTAGTCAGGTTATTACACAAAATATTTTTTCTTTATTGGAAAAATAATTTACAAAATAAAATACTACTAACAAAAGGTTTCATTATCAAGTTATGAACTGCCCATTTTTCCAATATAAAAAATAGAAAATATTGAAAACATATTTATTCACTATATAAATGAAATTATTTGAGTTTGTGGTGGATAATTACTTTTAAATAAGTCATTTTAAATAAATATACTTTTCAAGGTTGTGTCTTCACTATGATCAACTATCAAATTTTAATTTTTTCCCTAACTAATTCCACACTCAACAATTTATGAAAATAGGCACCATTGGTATTTATTATGTTTCATGTTTAGTCTAGTAAAATAAGCTTGTAAATGAATCCAAATATTTAAAAAAATAAATAATTATATTTTAATTGTCAAAATATATACATTATCTTATCACTAACGCATTTCATAAACTTGGCCACATATTGTTTATTGAATTATAATTCATTCATGATTTAATGGAAAAATAACATACTATTTAATGTGTAAAAAAGTATAATGATAAATTATTAACTATGGTATATTCATACCAATCAAATTCTATTATTTCATACTAAGCTGATGTTTACTAAAAGGATTCATGATAACTCATGTTGTTCTCAAGAATATATAGATCATAAAGAGGTGTGAATAAATGGATAACTTTTAAAATTTACGTCCTTTAAATTCACTTTTATTACTTTTTAAAGTTTTTATGCACTCATATTTATGACTAAACCTAACTTTACAAGTAATTATAATGAAATTAATTGAAGGAAGACATTTTTTATAACGTTATTTCCCAAAGTGGGTACCAAATTCTTTCCATGTTGACTCCCATTAATCTATATATATCCAATATATTACCAAAATCAATTATAATAATCCTACTCCAAGGATGATATATATGTTTCCATATAGGTAACATGATTTGTTCCCACAAGTTATAAGATTTTAATTTTCTTTTCGGAAAATGTAATATTGGAACATTGAAATTAAGATCACATTGAAATAATTTCAATACATATTTTATGTGATTTGTTTTTATAAGGCATATTAGTGGCCTCTCAACTCTGTATGATTAGTTAAGTTAGATCATTCATCTTATAATAAATACTATTTGAATGAAAACTTTTTTTTCCAATTTTTTTTAATAAATTTGGTTGTCTTCACCTTCAGTGTTTCTTTACTCAGTAATCTAAAAAACGCAGCAGCATGTCTCATAGGTACTCACATCTTTATATACTCATTCACATCTTGAAATAATTATAGATATATGGGATTTTAAATCCTCATATTTCACACATTCATAAATATTGTTGAACATCTTAAAAGCTTCCTAAATTTTCAGAGTCTACTTAAATATTTTCAATATACTACATGAACTCATATTTTTAAAACTTCCTCAAAATGTGGAAGGAATCACAGACTTCATTTCATGAATGTTGAACATTGATAATCTAGATCATTTTCATCCCAACTAATTGACTTTAAATAAATGTAATGTTCATCAGGATTCTTCCATTATAAGTTCTTGTGATGTAGAAAAAAAATTTAGTTCTAATTTATTTACTGTAATTCAAGTTCTACCTATGATTTGTTTCAAAATTTAATATTAATTCATGAAACACTTTAAGAATTAATGTACTACTTCAATTTCCTCTTCCTTTCGATCATCATTATTATGAAATTCATCTTCTAAAACATCTATTTTCTGCTAAATTTAAATTAGTTTCACCATTTTGTATTCATTATTGTGAATTATACTTCAGATGAACATAACATATTCCTCACACATTCTTTCAAAATATTTTTAACTAAATCTTATTTTGATGATTAAAAAAATAATGTTCTTCTAGTTATATAACAACATATTCAATTTCAGATGATTTAGGTTATAGTGCTATTGACTCTTTCATGTTTATTAAAATTTTAAAGGCCTTTTTTTTATGATCATCATATTTTTGTTCTTTGAATAATTCATCCACAACCCCATATTTCTTTTGGAATATTATCCTTATAAAAATTATCATTTCTTTTTTATTTTTCTAATAATCCATCCAAAAATCTGATATTCTTTTAGAATATTGTACATCAAAAAATTATCACCTTTACTTATATTTATATTTGGTTGGTAGGGGTTAAATATAAATAAAAACTAACAACACCTAAAAAGTACTAAGGGAGGCTTGACCTGGAGACCTCCTTGAGACCCCTCCAAAGCATTACTATTACGCTACACCCTTGAAGGTTTCTATATATTTCAAAAAAAAATTATAACCCATGAAATACGAATTTAATCTCATGCTTTATTAATTTTAATGAATTATATTATATATTTTTATATTCATTATATGAATTTTAAAGAAATTTTTCAATAAAAAGGTAATAGTTTTATTCATATTAAATTAATTTGGAGATATTATATGGTTTTAATTATAATACTAATTTATAAATTTTACAATTTAAATTTCTAAAATGAAATTAATTTTTAATATAATAAAATCAAAATTATCTAAGGGTTAATATTTTTTAATTTTTCTCGAATGATAGTTTTTTCAGTGAATAGTAAAAAATACAGTTTTTTATTAAAGTATAATTTCATTTCATTTGAAAAAGTAATTTAAAAGTAAAATTTGAAATTAGAGTAATATAAGATTAATTTAATTACAATTAATCTAATTGATTATATATTAGTCATCATTATATCTAAATTTTGGTATAAGTTCATTTTTTTTCATAATAAAACGTTTTTCTAAAAATTGTTTTTCATTGAGTTATATATATATATTTTAAAATTTATTTCCAAAACTTATATAAATTGAATCTTGAAAAGGGTATTCCATATTTTTAATTAATGAGGTTTAAATTTTTTAAATATTTCCCTTTTATGTTTGGTCAATATAAACTGTAACCACAATCCTTACTGTCACCTTAGTAAGGTTAAATCAAAAAATTAAGGTTAATTTTAATGTTATAAGGCCATCAAATCTCCATAAAACATGTATTTAATTTATTGGATAAGTTTTTTAACACATGGAGTGAAATATTTCTAAACTAAGGAAATTCATTTTCACTTTCCTTTGATAATGAACATAATATGATTTGAAATAAAGTATAAAGAATAAATATAACTATATTTGTTATATTTTAATAAATAGTTTTTAATTGGGAAAAGGGGATATTTTTTATTTTAAATATTTATTTTAAATATGAGTGATTTTTTTATCATGTTAATTTTTTAGCGATAGATTATTTACCCAATATTCTTACTCAACATTAACACCGTGCTTATGCAAGTTGTAGAAAATTATGTAAACGATTTTAAAAACCAAAAAGTAATATTTTTTGGGTGAGTTAGAGTATCCATTGATTTTATAGATAAATATAACATATTATATATTTTTTAAAATTTTATGTTTGAATTTTATAACGAAATTGATTTTAGGAAAGCCATACTATGTGAGTAGTCATAAAAATGAATAAAATGTCATATTATATTAAATAATATTTTATTGAATGATGTAAAATTCCTAATCAACTTATCTTCTTTCAATTAAATCTAATTTGATTAATAATATCATCAATGTCCCACTTATGAGTTAATTTTCCTCTTATAGAATCTTTCATTATTATAAAGAGTAAAAATCATTGGTATCACAATAATTATGAAACGGGTTAATAAGGGTTAAAACTAATAGATATGGTTTAAAACATCACCTAAATTGTAAAAAATATTATTTTATGTTGTTATTTATATTAATCCCCATCCAATAGTCAAAATATTTAATTTTTTTGCTTTTCCAGGAAAAATAATTTATTTTGATTTAATAATTCAAGTAATTTCAAGAGTTCCCCTCCCCTCACTTACAAAATAGAACCTACTATATTAACATAATAAGAAATTTTAATAACCCTAGATTAGAAAATAAATGAAAAAATATCTCCCTGGTTTACATTCCCATGTCCTACAGGCCCTGGTGACCCAAAAAGACCAAACCTAGAAGTCTTAAGGTGTAAGCCAAGGAAGATATCTAAGGAGAATATATAAGTCCTAAATGACCTATTTCAAGTTTAATTATTCTTCAACCTCCTTTAAATATTTATTAAAAATGATAAAATAATACCATAAATAAATTAAATATACTTAATATTTTATTATGATTATGGGAAAACTTTTTTCACATCTTTTTTAATTCTACGGGAAATTAAAACATCACTCATGCATACATGTGAATTACCTTCTCCAAAAAGTGATGTGTTTCATTTTCCATTACCACCTGTCATGGATATTTATAATGATGGATTTAATATATATATATATATATATATATATATGATATTCATGACATTATTATCATTAATTAAGGATAATATATCATCCAATTTTTCCCATTCAATCTTTCGAAATATTATAAAAAGTTTGTGCATTGGTGTAGATTACAAGCTACATGAAGTGATATTTTTCATTTCTCATGTATTCCATTAATAGATGATTTTAGTTATTTTAGTGAATAAAAATGAAAATTATTTCATTATTATAATTTTTGAGATGATAAAGTAGTGATCCATTTTTACCATATACCTCCTATTATTGTTATTTTGGGATTATGAACCTAATGTCCCTAAACTGAACTATATAAACCTAACATATTTTTTAACATAATAAAACAAGGTAAATAATGACATAAAAGGGATATTGATAATGGAATGAAAATGAAAATTGTTATTATAGAACTAAATAATTAATATAATTTTTTTATTCAAGAGTTAAATCATTAATGATGATAGTTGATATCCAATGTAATGGACTTTATTTGAAAAATCATCCTTTAATGATTCCCTTAATACACTTTTTCTTACATGTCCATGTTCTTTTAAAAGTATCATGAAAATTATTATGGATGATTAAATGGTTGAATAATGTAATTTTCAACCATATTTTACTTTCATTTAAATAGTTTTAAAAGGATCATTTTTAACATTTTCAGTATATTCCACTTTTGACACTATATACTAAAGTGTATAGGAATGATATTATTTAACATATATGGAGTAAATAGAATTTTCCCATATCAGAAATTTTAATTACTATAAATATTCTTATATAGGTTTCATTAGTTATTTTTAAATGAAATCATTTCAATGGTATTTTAGGAATTTTTCATTTTAATGAATTTTCAAATGAAAATGTAATTTCTATCAATTTTTATGTGAAAATGTAATATACTTTTCTAATGGGTTCAAAATTGTTTTTCATGGGATTTATTATGAATATTTGAAATATTAAAAATGTTTAATTATGATATGATAATTTAGCATTATTAATGATGATGAGTGTGCTCGATATAACTTATACCCCAACTGATCATAATATATCTTATATAATGGGTGCGCCTCATACAATATATAGGATGGGAGAGTATGATATAACTCCTTAATAAATTTTATAATGTTATTTTTTCTTTAAAGTAATGAAGAAGTGAGTTAACCGGAGAGGTTTCTCTTAATGACTTAACTATGATCCAATTATTTCTGACACGAGTGAACACAAGCTATGAATATGGTTCTATATAATGCCTAAAAGTATTTTTTTGTTTAAAATGAGTTTTAATGGTTTTCTTTGTGAAAAGTTGTTTTTTCCTGAGGTATGATTTATTTTACATACTCAATATAAATATCCAACCATAAACATTACACAATCTAGTTTCTTTATACTAGAAATAATTTTCTTTCATTTCCATAAATCATTTATGGTTATAGTTTTATAAAATTAGGGAATAACACTTACATAAAAATCCAATATATTAAAAAGTGGAAAATTCTACTTAATAAATTTTTTTACCATAATAAAAAATTTTTAATGTAAAAAATGATAACATAGAATGAAAAATATTCACAAATTTCAATTTGAATTCTTATTTTTAATTAATAATCATTAAACCCTATGAATTTTGTTTAAAAATGTGAGATGAGTACAAGAAGCTCAATAATGGACATAAATAAAATAAATTTGTTAGTCCAGTGAAAAAAGAAAATATGTGAAATTATTAACTTTATATCAATTTTTTAGCCAATAAATCATTTCTATATGAAAATAACACACACAATTTTCTCAAATAATCCCTTTAAAACCAATAGAAAGAAAATATACACCTTTCAGGAAACATAGATAATTATATTCATAAATCATGTTAGAAATAATTGGAGCCTAGTTAAATCCATAGAAGAAACCTCTTTATAAACTCCCTCTTTATTTCCTATTACATCAATGAAATTTTTTTGATGAATTGGAGTTCTATCTGAGCACGCCCAAAAAACAAGCTATATTGGGCTAACTCATCATATAAGCTATATTGGGCTCAACCATACAACATGAGTAATAATGAGGCTCAAAACATTGTATAACCTATATCAGTATAACCACTTTATCATATATAATTATTAATTACAATATCATGAATAAAACATTGCATAATTTCAAATTTTCTTGATAAAAAGTTGGAAAACTATTTTCAACAAATATTCAAAACATTTTCAGATATAGAAAAACGGTTTTCATTTTGAAAACCCATTTTAAATATAAAAAATAAAGTGAAATATTAGTTTTATTTAAATAAATCATGAAATATTTTACAATAATCCAAAAAATAAATTAATTATTACTATGGTGGAAAAATTCATTATTTCATTATACATTAAAATAAAATATTTATTTTCTCTTTTTTTAAATGTTTTGTATAAAAAACGTAAAGAATATTCATGTTGTAAAACAATGAAATAAAGTAAAAAATAATATAAAATGAAATTTACAACTATACTATATCCATATGTATATAATAATAAAATATATTTAAGAATATGAATGTGGAAAAAAATTATTTTGAAATAAAATCATTAGAACATTTAAAATAAGGTGTTATGTAATAGTATCCCCAACCTAGAGTCCAAATCATCATATATGTGATTTATCTTAATGAATAAAAAATAATATTAAATATTTAATTCATTATTAAATTTCTTTATATTCATTATTTATTTTATTTTATTTTTTATCCGATTATCTTCAATTACTTAATAATTTAATTTTACATCAGATGTTTTTTTGGGATTATGCTCATATGTAAAAAATGGATTTGGTAGGTGTAATATGGACAAATATGGTAACTTTAATTCATATATATAATAATAATAATGAAATAATTATAATTTTTATACATTAATTAAAGATATAAAATCAACCATCAAAGATGGTTATGAAAAATGAACTATGTTACAACCATGGAGATAATAGGCCATACATACAAATGAGTAACATTTATATTTTTCAATGATCATTATGGAAATAACATAAAATTTCAATTTTAAATAATTATAATTACATCATAAATTCCATATTATATATTTAAATAAACTTATATATATCATCCATGTGATGTGGTGATGAAAAATAAATCATATCGCTTTATGGAGGTGGTTGTCCACACAAACACAATAAAAGCATTGTCATTTTTCAATAAATAGAGTGTTAAAAAAATAGGTTTTATATTATCTTTGTATAATTATAAATAGTCCATAAATATCATATATATACATAAAATCCATTATTATAACCATATGGGAGAGGTGGTGATGAAAAAGGGATTACATCGTGAGGCGATAGTCCACCATATATAAAAATGAAGATTTCATTTCCCATTTGAAGGAAGGGGATTTAGATATTGGTATTGAAATTAATATACAAACGTCTCATTATATAGAAAACATTAGTGTTATTATTTTATCATTGTTAAAATAATATTTTTTGGAGTTTGAAAAAGAAACAAAATGAAAACTCTTGGTTAGTAACTATACCTATTTACGGGATAACCTATTAAGATTTACACCAAAAGAATTCAAAGTATGGTTTTATAATCAAAAAAGGACTATTGGGTGTGTATATGGATTTAAGGAAGTTATTTTGGAAAGGGTTTTCCAAAAATATATTTTATGTTTAAATAAAAAAGGATAGTATGATCACTTTTATAAGAGAGGGGAGGGGCACTCTTAGAGTTTCTTAAAGTACTAAATTAATATTAATTAATTTTCATTTCCAAGTTGATCATAATTAATAATATTATAATTAAAGATATTTATTTATCAAAATAATCACATACTATAAAATTTGGACATTTTTATTTTATTTTCCCTCCATAACAATTTATTTTAACCAACACTAACCCTTTTTAACAATTACCATAACAACAATGTTTTTACATATTAAGGGTCAATATATTTACAATAAAAGTCAAATTGGACCACAAATGGATCACGATTTATATTTGAAAACATATCCAAAAATTTTTATAAATAAAACGTTTTTAATTATTTTGAACAATTTAATAAAATATAGCTGTTATAAAATATAATTAATATCAATTTTCAGACTATTTATTTTATTTGACATTAAAAGAATCAACAAAAAGTTTTAATACAAATATAATACTTTAAAACTTCTCTAATAAGTAATTTTTATCTACTAAATTCTTGTAACATAGAATGTTTTTCAAATTTTAATACTTTTAATATTTTTGTAATTTTTTTAATTGAATTATTACTATATCAACATTGTGTTTTATCTTTATGTAATTATTTGATTGGAAGAAACAAACAATAAATTTTTATGATAAAAAGAAATATCTATATCTAAAAATAATATTTATAACTTAATATAGATTCTATTTATCCATTTATAAAAAATTTAGAGATAATAAAACAAAGAGAATGATATTTTTGATTTTTATTTATATAAAATAATATAAATGTATAGATCATGGAAAAATGGAAAAGAGGCCATATATTCAAAGTTTGGTTGATTATGGATGAAATATACTCAATATATTAAATTAATTCTTGTTTTAGGTCCATTTTTTAATCCTTATCAAATAATTTTTACCCTTAATTAACCATATTACCTTTATCGTGGTAAAAAATATTTACTGTTGTTACAATTTATAATTGAAAAAATAGAAGGGTCTTATTTTCCATATTTTAAAATCTTGATTTCAAACATGGAATCAATTTTTACGATTGAAAATAAATTTAAAATATTTTAATTTAAAATCCAACTGAAAAAACATGATGAAAATATGTTTTTCAAAAAACAACTTTTTAAGTATAAATTGTTTTATAATAATTTGAAATATTAAATTTATTTAAAAAACCATAATTTGAATATTTTAAATCATAAAAAATTAAATAAATTTTAAAACTAATCCAAAATATAATATGACTTAGTAAATACTCAGAAATAAAATATAATTTTCAATGAAAAACAATATTTTTCACAATTCATCCAAAAATCAACATTTTTAGAAAATTGTAGAAAAATAATCATAAGATAATTTTGACATGATAAATTAAAATGTTAAATTAAATTTTTTAAAATTAAAATTAGATATTTTTAGAAATTAATCTTATAAATAAAACCATATAGTAAAAGAGTTACATAAACATATTTCCTGATTGATTTCAAAATTAATTAATATATTTATAATGAATATAACTATCTAATTAATGAATACTAATAAATATGAAAATATTAATTCAATAATTACCTAAGTTGTTACATTCTTACCCCTTTTGGAAAATATATCCTCATAATTTTGTTCACTCATTAAATAAGTGGGTATATCTTTCCCTTATAACATTTTGAGATTCCCATGTAACTTCTTTAATCATAATTTTATTAAAAAAATAGCAACATTTTTAATTAACATATTTCACAACACTTTCTCTCCATGTTCAAGAATATTAACTTTTTGTTCCTTATAAATTCTTTTTTCTTCAAAATGAACTATTTAGGAACTAAAAAATGAGATTAATATGAAACATATTTTATTAGCATGAAAACATGAAATATGTTATGTAACTGGGATAAACTTATAGGCAAGGGCACTCATTAAGAAATTGATCTAACATTCTCTATGATATCATATGATCTATTGAACTGAAAAATTATCATCCCACTTTTACCAAAATTAATAGTACTTTTCCATTGGGATACTTTTAGAAAATCATGATCACCTACCTCGAATAAAATATCTTCCCTTCTATTATCTTTATAACATTTCTTTATACTTAGAGTTAACCTCATTTTTTCTGAAGATTCTTCACATTCTAAACCATTTACAAGAATAACTTTAGTTCCATAAACATCCTTTATCATACTTTATTCTAAAATGATGGAGTTCGGAACTACTTTCCATATAATGCCTCAAAATGTGCCATCTAAACACTGAATGAGATTTTTTTCAAAAAAACTAATATAATAAAAGATTTGATACCAACTAACTTGGTAATCCATTGAACAAGAAAATATAATGTCTTCCAAGATTGTGAAAATTCAATCATACATTCCATTATATTAAGGATGAAAATATATATTAAATTTTTTTTCATTACCAATTTTTTTATGAAGTCCTTTTGAAATATTTGAAGTGAGTCTGGGATCATAATCAAATACAATTGAGAGAGGAACTCAATGTAACATAACTATATCCTTGGTATAAAATCGGGAAATCTTATCTTATGACATAGTATCCCAAATAGGATTGAAATGAACATATTTATTTAACCGATCCATAATATCTGAAATCACATTATTACCTTAGGATGTATTTATAAATCCCACCATAAAATCCATAGATTTATTTTCCCATTTCCACCATGGCTTGGAAAAGGCTAATGAACCTCCATCAATAATTATTGTTCTTTTTTATCATAATGAAAAGTCAAATATTTCATAGTAAAATTGATAATTTCATTTCATTATAATCTATAATTAATACTCTTGAATGTCTATGTACATATTAATTCTTCTAGGATGAACATAAAATTGTGAACTGTGATCTTCCATTAGTAATTCTCTCTTTAATTGGGAATCATAGTGCACATATACTCTCTTTCTAAATCTAAGAAAATTATTTTCAATTTTAAATTCAAGAACCATAAACTTATTTTCTAATTAGTCCTTTTCCTATAACTCATGGAATTCCTTCTAAGATTGCTAAATTCTTTATCACAAAGATGATTATACTGAAACTTGAAACCGAATAAAGGATGTTCCTTCTTGAAAATTTGTTAGTCTATAAATTTATAAAATAATTAACCAAAGGGTTTTCTTCACAATGTAATGTGGTTAATGATGTATGATATTTTCAACTAAACGCATCGAAGACTTTTTTTCTTGGATGGTAATGAATCATGAAATCATTATCCTTGATAAGTTCTATCCATCTTCTAAGAATCATGTTCAAATATTTTCTTAGTGAATATATATACCTAAAATTTTTAGGAATATTATATATTTAACACTTTACTCCATATAAATTATGTCTCTAAATTTTTAAGGAAAATAACCCAAAAAATATTTCCAGATCATGTGTAGGATAATTTAACTATGGAGGTTTCAATGTATTTGAAGCATAAAAAATCACCTAATCATTCAACATTAGAACACAATCAATTAAATTCAAAGAATAATTGTTGTAGTTAAAAAATAACAATTTCTAGAGTTTAGGGACAATAATAGATCATTAAAAAATTTTATTTTCAATTCATGAAAACAATAATTGATCTCTTTTTTCTAGAATCATTTAACGCCTTTTCCAGTTATCTTATTTTGTTGGAGAGACAACCAATAATTTTTTTTAACAAAATATTATTAGTAAGTTTCTATCCCATGAAAACTAAAACTATCTATGAATTTTTCTGGCATTGACCATCATCAACAACTTTAGTATTAGAAGTGTCAATATATATTTCATATTTAGAAAAAATATTCTATTTACAGAAATTTATTGCCACAAAAATTCACACTTATATAATTTTTCATATAGTTTATTTACTTTTATGATTTAAAAAAACGTTTAGGCGTCTTTCATGGACCTCATTAATTTTAATGTAATCTATATCATTAAAAAAAATATAACCACAAATTATCTAAATTGTCAAGGGAAAATCTTTTCATAATATATATGAATACAACTAGTGAATTAGAAGACCCAATGGGAATAACTAAAACCTCATTATTTTAATATCTAGTCTAAATTTCCTTCTATGGAATATCTTCCTGCTTTACCTTTACCTGATGGCACCCTAACATGGGATCAATCGTAAAAAATTATTTTTCCCCATAGAGATGATCAAACAAATCATCAATACAAAGAAAATGATAATTGTTATAAACAATTATTTTCCTAAAGGCTCTATAACCAATGGATGGTAACATTTAACCATATTTTTTATAAAATAAAATAAGAACAACCCAACTTCATGTTCTGGGATGAATGATACCTTCATCTATAAACTATTTTAACTTATATTTCAATTCCAAATGATTAAATTGCGCCATTCGATAACGGGGTTTGAAATAATCATTGAATCACATACTAAGTTAATAGAAAAATCAACATCTGGATTAGGAGAAAAACCAAGAAATTCAACATAAAAAACAACAATATATATATTTACTATTGGAACATCACTAATTTGAATAGATTTTTTCTTTTTAACAATATGGGCTAGGTAACATTCACTGTCATCTATAATCAATTTCTAGGCATCTCGGTAGCTTATAAAAGGTATGAAATCATTTAATTAAATGTTATTAGCTCTAAAATCCATCCGAGGGTGATAAACAAAAATCCAATCCGTACAAAAAATAAAATAAAACTCTACTATGGGACGTGAAACAAGGTTTTCAGGAACTACCATACCACTAATCACAATAGAATGATTCCTATAATTTTTTGATTCCTTGATATTTCAACTATGAGTTTCCCTAAAAATTTCTATCTGTGTTTCATGTGGGTATGTTCCCATTTTACATTAAAATTTCATGAATTTAATGAATGCAATGATCTAGAGGGAAACATGATATTGGATCAATTTGAATAAATAAGTAACATATCTTTCACCACTTCATTAGATGGTCTAACATCAAAAGTAGTAGTAGAAAATGAAATTTCTATACCATTATTTTTATGATCATGATGAATTTCACCTTGTTTAACTATCTTCATTCACATATTATCATAATGATCGAACTCATTGTAACTAAAACCCCTCACCAATATATGGCTATCTATTACCCCGTTCTTGAAGTATTTTGGGGCTCTTTTATTTATAGTCATGTACCTAATGGCCCAATCCAACCACACTAGTAACACATTCTATATCCTATGAAACATTCATAGAAATTTCAATTACCATACTTAGAATATATTGGGGGCTTACATCAAGTCTGGTTAGATGGATTCTTCTAAATTTGTTACCATATTTACTATTTATTAGTCTTGTTATCTCGAGGCACATAAGTGTCAGGAAAATCCATCTCAACTTTAATAGAACAACGAAAAACTTTCTAAAATATTTTAAATTCCCATGAGGCCAAAGCCCATTGTACACATGGTTTAAATCTAGAATAAAATCACGTAATTTTACAATTAATGTCCCAACTAATATTTGGTATATACCTATATAATATTATATAGTTTGATCCATATGAATCTATAGAATAATAATCATTTTTCTTCAATTCCAATAATTTTTTCTACATCACAATTCTAACAATATTTGGGAAATATTTAACTAGAAAAAGATATTCTAATGTTACCCATTCTGTGAAAACAAAATTATATCTCATTTTGGAATCCTTAAACAAATACCACCATCAATTCACATCACCTTCATAATGATAAATAGAAAGATTTAAAAATTTTCTTTTTAAAAACCCATGAATTCAAATATCTTTTCTAGAGTATTGATCCATCCTTATAATACCAAGGTATATGAGCTTCCGTTGAATGATGGATGGTGTTGTTTCATAAAATTCTCAATTGTCAACACATTCCTTTGTAGTAAATCATTTTTATCTGTAAAATGGATTTTCCACCATTTATATAATATTTAAACTAATCCATAACTACTAAAAAATGTTTAGTTCCAATTGCAACCATTTCAGGATGCTGATTTTGAAGGATATTTTCCTCTTAAAACCTTGATACTTCTATATCCCTATTTTCACTATATAAAACCACTCAAATAGACATATATTAGATGAAGAAACATGGTAATATTGAAATTATATATGAATTCAACTTAACCATAAAATACTCTCTCATGTTTATTCTATTAAAACCATCCCAAACTCTGAAGTTATCTAATCCTTTTCTCTGATAGAAACTGTAAGGACATAAATTTAAAAGTTAAATTATTTAATGTCTTTACACTAGAATTCATTTACATTCATTAACAAAAATATTTTTCCTTTAGAGTTTTAGATAATTATTTTATAAATATTAAATAATGATACCATATATTATAAAGTGGATACTTCTACTCAACATCCATTTTTCACAATATAAAAAACTTTTAAAGTAAAAATGATTTTTTTTCATGAAAAATCATGATGAATTTCAACATGACTTATTTTTTACCTTACCCTCCCTTAAAAATTATGAAAAATATTTTAAAAATGTGGGATGAGAACATGAAGATCGTAAATGGAAATAAAAAGTACTAATCCAATTGTCCTATGAAAAACATAAAAACCCATGAATGTTTTTTCCTTTATATCAATGTTATTTGAGTGGAAAAATCATTACCAGTTTAAAATCAGGCACTTTTTGTTAAAGAAAACTTTTCAAACACATTGAATGAAAAAAACCTAGGTAAAATATATCATTATTTTCATAATGTGGGATAGAAATAATTAAAGTGTAGTTAAATCCCTTTGTAAAACCACCTTGATAACTCCCTCCTTATTGGATATTAATACAATGAATATTATCCATTTCATTGGATCCCTATCTGGGAACACCCATTATATAAACTATATCATTCTCACCCATGGTATAAGATGTATCAGGCTCACCCATTAATCATTAGTTGTAATGGGGATCATCCCATACTATAAGATATATTGGGATCTGTCATTTCTCATATATAATTCTCATGTACCATATAATCAATAAAAATATTATGCACTCACCTTTTCATCACTAAAACATTGAAAAATGTTTTTAACTAATACGAAAAACATTTTGGGATATAGAAATACCCTTTCCTTTTAAAAATCCATTTGAAAAACCAAAAGACATAGAAAAGGGGAAGTAGCATTTTAATTTGAATTGAATTTGAATGATTTTAATGGAATACAAAAATAAAATAATGGTTACGGTGGTGGGAAAACAAATTTCATCTAAAAACTAAAAATAAAACATTCCTTTGGCCTTTTTTGTCCAAAAATGTTGTATAGAACATATAAAAATATTATTTTTGAAAACCATTTAATGAAATTAAAATGGAATATAAGATAACATTTATAACTCTTTTATTCCTATAGAGATTAAATTTTAATGTAATTGTAAGAATATGTACATGGAAGAGAATTATTTTGAAAAAAAATCTTGAAAATATTTAATAAGATTATTTATATTAAAGCATCTCAAACATAAAGTTCGACTAATCACATAAGTTATTTATGTTCATGAATAAAAAAATTATGTCAATTATTTACTTTCGTAAAAACCATTTTCATGTTCGTTATTACATTTATTTTATTTAATAATTATCTTATATAGAATTACTTAATCATTAAAATTTACATAAGATGTTTTGATAGTATTTGGAACATATGTAAAAAAATACTTTAATATGTTCAATATGGTAAAATAGAACATTATTACACCATATACAGAATAAACATTAGGAAGTAATTATCATTTTTATATATTTATTATTCTTTTAAAACCAAAATTGAAAGATGGTAATGAAAAATGAACTATATTACAATAAAATAGACGGTAGGCCATGCCACGACCCGTCCTCGGGGCCCGTGCCGTGACTATCCCAAGCCCACCTTCCATAGGCCGAGGGCTGGAAACTAGAACCAAAGGCGAATCCCTGATAAAAGGGAAGGAATTGCCTTTAAAATTGTAACATACATAGTCTGAACACAAGCAGTATAAGAAAAAATTACTAATATAGAAAAGAAAAGTGTGCTGAAAGTATGTGGGCCTGTATACAAACCCAACCGAACAACAAGTACAAGTACAAGTAAAAAGGGAAAACATCTTCTGGATCGTCCACCGGGGAATCCTACCTGAAGGGTAGGTAAAGATCTTGAAAAACTCGTCCCTGAGGTATGTCCCATCTAGTCTAGCACCGAGCAGCCTCTCGTCCATCTCCCCTGACCTCAATCACTGCTGACCATCATCTGCACAGAACACAACAAGGTGCGGGCGAAGCCCGTTGAGGGGTGAGTATAACGATACTCAGTAAGGGACACCAGGACCCTGGAAGGTCTCCTAGAATCCACTAAGGATAAACCACAACATTAAGATACAATCACAAAGTATTAAACATCCCTAGTTAGGTATATTCCTATAAATATACCTAAGTTACCAATAACATTCTGACTCCAACACTCGAGCCCATGCACAACCCATTCCACAAAGGAAGTAAAGTCATTCAACTCGACTATAACAACTTGAAGTCAAGGATCATCTCAAACAGGTAGTAAACTCTAGTAAAAGGGTAGAGATGATTAGATTAGCCACTGAATCATCTATTCTGTCGAACCCACATAGGATCCCAGAACATTATTAGTGTTGTTGAATCCACAGAGGATCCCGGTACAGAAGTCATAACTATTGAACCCACAGAGGATCCTAGTCTACTATTGTCGCTGTCGAACCCACGGAGGATCCTGGTCCAGTATCTTCACTATTGAACCCATGGAAGATCCTGGTCTCGTATCGTCACTATTGAACCCACGGAGGATCCTGTTATAGTAGTAGGTCCACATAGGATCTTATCATCTCAGTCACAACGAGCCATAGGGTTTCTCGCACACTGCATGCTCTATTCCAAGAGGTTCTTCACCTCAAGCCATGTTTCGATAAATCAAATACCTTAAAGTCCCAAGTCAATGTATCCTGTAGTTTTTTCTCATCACAAGGAACCCAACACGACAGACGACGCGTCAATCGGACCATCGGCTTGTGAGTTATTGGTGTTTCCGCTCTGAGGGTCCGGTTAGATATAGGTTCAATCCAACAACTCTATACACCAACTGTGTCTAATCCTTGAGTGAGGTATTCAAAAAGAACCATCTCATTCAAATCTTTCCGTCAACGTAGACGGTTTGTCAATCGGAGACCTGTAGCCCAAGATATGGGTAAAAAGGTGAAATGGGTCAGAACTAGGTCTGGGTCCGATCCGGCCCAGCCAGACCGACCCACCTCGACCCGGGTCTCGTTCCTGACCGGGGTCCGATCCGGTCTACGTGTCCAGCCTGTCCTGCCGGAATCGGCCCAGTCTGGCGGTGGTGGCCCGGACCGGCGCGGCGGCCCGACCTATCGTGGTAGCCCGACCCAGCGCGGCGGCCCGACCCACAGGTGGCGCGGCCTGCATGGCCCGCATCGGTGGCCTAGACCAAGGGGGCACGGAGGCCCTACCCAGCTGGCACACTTGCTAGTGGGGGTGCCACCTAGGGGCGGTGCCCTGTGGGGCCCACCCAAGCAATCAAGGGGGGGGGGGGTTACACCCCCCAGTCTTCAGAAATGGCTAGCGCATGGCACCAGACCGGTAACCACGGGTCCCTTCAGGTCCCACCTGTAGTGCGCCGCCAGTGGCCCGCTCAGCCGGTGGCCCTCCTCCATCCACCGCGGCCCGTAGACGCGCTTCTTCTCTGGCGCGACATGATGATGCCTCACCCAACCCATCCGACCTTCGTAGCCTTCGTGGCCGCGGCTCCTTCCTCCTGTGCAGTGCGACAGCACCACACCCCTTCGGAACCACCGCGAACCACCTTACTATGGCACGGTTATCCGTGCGGCGCGATGGCTCCGCGCTCATCCGGCGACCGGGCAGCCCTTGCGCCACAGGTTCTTCTCACAGCTGGCCCGTCACCATACCAGTTCCTCTCGCGACCAGCCCTTCACCGCGCCCCTCCTGCTCTCTGAATGGTAAGAAGTGGGCCGACATGGTGAGTTAGTCAACGATCACCCATATCAAATCATGACTCCTAGATGTACATGGATGACCCATCACGAAGTCCATGGATATCCCATCTCACTTCCACTCTGGGACCTCTAAGGGATGAACCAAGCCTGCTGGTACCTAGTGCTCCGCCTTCACATGCTGACAAGTGAGACATCATGAGAAAAACTCAGCTACTACCTTCTTCATACCAGGCTACTAGTGCTGTCGTTTGAGGTCTGGATACATCTTCACCACTCCTAGATGTACCACTAAAGGAGAAGTGTGGAAATCCCTCAAAACTTCATCTTAAAGTGCAACTGGTACCAAGGTACGTCCTTTGAAGAGGATGACATGCTCCCCACCTTCTGAAAATCCATCAGCTGCCTGCCCAGTGGTTATATGAGCACATCGCATCTCACAGTCAGTGTCTCCACGCAGTTCCTTCCTGACTCTCTGAAGAAGTGGAGGTGTGACTATAAGAGACTGCAAAAAGGATGCTCCATCTCGATCCACAAAGGATATCTGCAACGCAGCCAGCTGCTTCGTCACCTCTCCTAGCATATGAATGTCTGATCTCCTATTGAGAGCATCTACTACAACATTACCCTTCTTATGAGTATCAACTATCTCGAAGTCATATTCATGGAGGAACTCAAGCCAACGCCGCTGTCTCAGGTTCATGTCCTTCTGCGAGAAGATGTACCTGAGACTCTGGTGGTCAGAGTAGACTATAAAATGTTTATCCATCAGATAGTACTGCCACATATTCAAGGATAATACCATTACTGCTAACTCTTGTCCATGAGTAGTGTAGTTCTTCTCATGTTATCTCAGCTGATGAGAAACATAAGCAATCACTGCTTGTTCCTACATCAGGACGCATCCAAGCCCGGTCCCTGATGGAAAAAAATAAACAACATACCCTATGCCTTCCCCTAGAAGCATCAAGATTGGGGCACTAGTCAGCCTCTGCCTTAGCTCTTTAAAGCTCTACTGGCATCTCTCCGAACACACAAAGTGTTTCCCCTTCTTATCCAAAGCTGATAGGGGTGCCACAACTCGGGAGAAGTCTGGCACAATGGTATGTCTGGTCAACTCATGACTGATCGACTGCACCCTTATTTGCATGAGTCCATCCTGGGCTTCCTGGGTTTTACATTTCATTGACCAAAGAAAACCTCATCCCAACATTGTAGATAAACCACAACCTCTTTTCCTAATACAACCAATCTCAGTTTGAACTATGGATGTCATGTCCAAACCCAAACTAACGTCGTAAGGCCTCAACACTGCCACCAAGAGGTTCTAAATGGAAATCTCACCTCAAGGATCATATCACACCATTGGAGAATGTGTGATTATCTAGTCTCCAACCAAATTTATCTCCAGACGTGAGGGTCAAGTCAACGGTTTAACCAAAAACTCTAGGTATTGGAAAAGTTTCGTGGAAGGAAAGAATGATTGGTACCTATACCTATTGTTACGGAAACTAGTAGTAGACACAGACCATACCTCGAATCATTCCCAGAGCCTTTGGGTCACACTCCTTGACCACATGCAGCTACTCCCTTCCCCTAACCTCTAGCTCCCTGATCCTGATGGGTTCCACATAAGGGGGTGGTTGTAACATGTCGAAACACACACAACTTCATGCTGCTGTCCTAGATATCCTTCCACATCTATTGCCCTACAAATTCATCTGTCCTTAACACATCCTCTTCCGGAAATATTTTTACATGCTCAAGTCTTTGAGACTGGCGCCAGTTCCCTTATTTCCCACTACTATCATTCAGTGGTTATATCCACTCATCAAAAGAACATTAATCCACAAAGGTTCTCTCTAGCATCCTAACATAAGTAGGAATGCGTAGAGGGATTGTGCTGGCTCAGATGTCCTTTAATCTCACATCGCTCTGAAGTTTGGGCCCTGAAGCACTGATCATACCATATTCATCGAATACCAGGAAAGATCGGTATGCCTCGATGAATACTCAACTACCGACACGTCGTCCTGCTGAAGTTGTAGAAGTTCAAGGGAACTCTCACCCACCTCCTCAAGCAACTCCTCAGCTACCTGTGAATAGGGCTCACCTTAGAAACTGAGGGCTATCTGATGCTGAAACACGTGTAAGGCACTAATCCTACAAGTGCCATCTACCAGTAATCTGGTTGCAACTGCTGACCAACAGGCAGTGATATGGCCGACACCCTACCCGGAGGTACTATCTCGGGTAATGGTCCTCATACCGAGGCCTCATCACTACGAAGACCATCCTCATGGTCACTCAATGAAAAAGTCTAGTAGAAAATATCACCATATGCTCTACTGGTGTCTCAACTAGGTCGAATAATCATGCAATCCCCTCCAGCTAGCCCTCAATTTCATGGGAATCTGTCTCGACTCGAAACATCATAGGCCTCTGCTGTTAGAACATACACGATCACGATCCATCGGCGTGCGTCGAACGCTAGTGCGGCTGGTGGTATATGCTTCCCTATGGGTGGTGGTGCTGCTGGTACACCACCCGATGGTGCCAACATAGTAAGAGGGCCCTACACCAGAGCCTCGTCGCTCGGTTGGCCATCATCGTGTACTCTCTCAGGAGCCCTAGATCTCTGTCTACGTAGCGGCATCCTAATAATAAATAGGTGTTCCATGGTCAATAAGATATACCTGTTGAGCTGACTCAAAGTGTTCAAAAATAAGACTCTTGAAAACACACTCGCAATCAGTGTTTTCGTCTTCTGAGTCAGAAATAAGAAGTTAGGGTCCTGGTGTATGGATACATGGGTCGCCACACCAACACTGGACTCCCTAGACTAAAAACCACACTCAATACTCTTAACACTATTGATTCATAGAAAAGAATTATCATAGTCCTATGTTCTGTGGTTGAACTAACACCTCTGATAACAATTTTTCATGACCCGTCCTCGGGGCCCGTGCCGTGACTACCACAATCCCGCCTTCCATTGGCCAGGGGTTGGTGACTAGAACCAAAGGAAAATCCTTGATAAAAAGGGAATTCATTGCCTTTAAAACTATAAAAAATATAGTCTTAACACAAGAAGTAAACTCCACAAGTACTAATATAGAAAAGAAAAGTGTGATGAAAGTAAGTGGGCAGGTATACAAACCCAACTGAACAACAATTACAAGTACAAGTAAAAAGGGAAAACATCTTCTGGATTATCCACCGGGGAATCCTACCAGAAGGGTAGGTACAGATATCGAACAACTCATACTTGAGGTACGTCCCATCTAGTATAACTCTAAGCAGCCTCTCGTCTGTCTCCCTTAGCATCAATCACTACTGACCATCCACTAAACAGAACACAAAAAGGTGCGGGCGAAGCCCGTGCAGGGGTTAGTATAACGATACTTAGTAAGGGACCCTGAGACCACTGACAGTCTCCCAGAATACAGTAAGGATAAACCACAATAGTAAGATACAATAACGAAGTATCAGCCATCCCTACTTAGGTATATGACCATACATATTCCTATGTTTCCAATAATAGTCCGGCTCCAACACTCGATCCCATGCACAACCCATTCCACAAAGGAAGTAATGTCATTCATCGTGATGATAACATCTTAAAGTCAAGACTCACCTCACACAGGTATTTAACTCATGTAGAAGGGTAGAGATGATTACATGTAGCCACCGAATCATCACCTCTGTCGAACCCACGTAGGATATGGGAGCAGTATCAGCACTGTTGAACCCACAGAGGATCCTGGTACATAAGCCATCACTGATGAATCCACAGAGGATCCTAGTCCAGTATCATCATAGTCGAACCCACGAAGGATCGTAGTCCAATATCTTCGATGTCGAACGCACAGAGGATCCTGGTCCGATATCGTTGCTGTCAAACCCACAAAGGATCCTGGTAAAGTAGTAGGTCCATGTAGGATCTTATCATCTCAGCCGCAACTAGCCATATGGTTCCTGCACACAGAACGCTCGATTCTGGGAGGCTCCACTCCTCAATCCATGTTTCGATACATCAACTACCACGATGTTTTAAGTTGATGTATCTTGTAGTTTTTTAGGTCCACAAGGCTGAATACCCTGGGAGGGGGGGGGGGTGAATCAGGGTATAACTAATTTAAAATTAAATCCCATTCTGATCTTGTTTCACTGTTAAGAAAAACACTCTTCTCTCTCTTTCATGTTGCACAATATAAATAGAAAGAAAAGAATGCACAGGATACAACAATTTTTACTTGGTTCACCCTCACTGGGCTACGTCCAAGGAGCATACGCCGGCCTGTTTTTGGTCATACCAAATTCTACTAAACTTCACTAGCTGTGGATTACAAGGTTCGGGAACAGTCACTCTATCCCAAGATCACTTCCTTTATAGGGTTTAGGGTCAGCTCACTGGTTTCCCAAGGGTCACTCCCTGTTTCTCTCTCTCTGGCTCACTGTCATTGGAGGGGATCACCTTCTTCCTCTTCCTTTTCTCACTGAGTCGGAAATAATCCACATAGTGTTTATAGACCTGAAAGTCTCTTCATTTGAATTAAGGAATTCATCTTCCTCTATATGTAGATGCTCTGTTGAAGTCCAACTTTCACCCATAGATGAATATATCTTTGCACCGAATGTATCGAGAGAACATCCAGCTTCCACGCTGCCCGAAAACACTGCTGAAAAAATAACCTTACATGGCGTGCAAGTCTAATCCAGTGCGCAAGTATCGGCGCGCAAGTCACAACTAGCACACAAGTCTACCTTAGACACTTGCGCGACACATGCTTCTAAAACTCCAAACTTGCACGACTCACCACCCTTTATGCCCAAACCAATATTGGCGTGCAACAAACAACCACTGCCCTTCAAATATGGCGTGCATGTCCCACTTGTACGACACACCACCACTTGCGCGACCACCACACATGTGCGACGGGAGCTTTGATTATTCAAAGTGTTGAACTCCGTTTAGTAATGAGGATGGGCGGTCCAGTATTTATAGTCATTTTGAACACCCTTCACGACGTCGTGCACGTCTACCCTCAACACGCAAGTCTCGACGCACTTGTCTCTTCCCCTGCAAGTCACTTGTGTGACCCACTTCCAAACATGCGCGAACCTCCTTCCGTTGCCATATTTTGAAGTTCTGATCTTGAAAAATATATGGCGTGCAAGTTTCCAATACTTCCAGTTACCGGCGTGCAAGTCCTTTCTCTCGTCGCGCAAGTCACCTGCGCGACGAACTCAATACTTGTGTGACCCTTATCCCTTTTCCCAAAAATAGTTTTCTTCATTTGTTGATTTTCAGGACCAAAAATTTTGCAAACACTTGAAAACAACGCCACCTTGTATCTGTTCTTTTTTTGTACCACCTCCAGATCATCCACTCCTTTTACGAAGTTCTTGAATCAAACATTGATCGTTAACCATAGCTCTTGAACTCGGCATGCCACCATGAAATCCCCTTTGTCAACAAATTTATATGTCATGGTTTGCTTTGTCAACAATCACAACACAGTTGTTCACTTTGTCAACAAACTCAATCACCTCAAAAACGGTTCAATGATACCTTGAGGGATTTGTTCCCAACAATATCCCCCTTTGGGTTTGTTGAAAACTCTTTCGTAAAAAGACACATTGTTAACTCTTCATCCACTATTCGCCCAAATGCGATTCTGATGTCGATCAAGGATTTACTCAACACGTACTCTAAGCCCACATGAGCAATGCTCGGTGTGAGAAACAAGAGTAAATGAATAGTTCATCAATGATTCAATTCATCTCTTACACCCATTGTTGGCACCAGACTAATACCAATTTTCACCAAACTGATACCAATTTTTGGAAATATTCTTCTAACACCACTCATCTGCTTTTATCACGATCCTCAGCTATCGTGATATCTGTTCTTTGATTGATCACTTCTAGCATCTTTAGATTTAATATGCTCCCCCTTTCTTCTCACAGCTTCAACACCTCTTTAGCCCTATTTCATGTGTTGTCCAAGCTAAAATCTAGATAAGCATGTTCAACTAGAATCAACTCCCCCTATCTGGCTGCTCCACCTGTCATCTTCTCCCCTTATATTTCAATATTTATAAAATAGACACAGTGTCACCCCCTTGAACAATCATTATTTTCTCAAATAGCCACAATGTCTCCCCCTTGAACAATCACTATTTTCTCCCCCTCTATCAACGAACCCAAAAGTCACTCCTTTGCAGTCTGTAACAGATTAAAGAACACATATCAACACATTAGGGAAAACACATCATACCTCAGGGAGAGGGGGTGGGGGGTCCCACATCCATACTCATTTAAGTTCGGGGAGTCAATTGAACTCCCAAAGCTAGTCGATGCCTCTCAAAAGCATCAATGGGTATGGCCTTTGTCAGAATGACTGCAACCTGTAGCTTTATAGGAACATACTCCAACTTCACAATTCCATGATCAACCTTCTCCTTGATAAAATGATACTTTATCTCAATGTTATTTTTCCTTCAGTGATGGATGGTATTTTTGCTGAGATTTATAGCACTTGAGTTATCACACTGGATTCCAATCGGAGACTTCACTTCAACTTCCATATCTTCATGTTGCTGCTTCATCCACAATAACTATGTGCATGATTGAGTGGCCGCAATATACTCTAATTCTGCGGTGCTCAATGAAATGAAATCTTGTTTCTTGCTGAGCTAAGAAATACACAATACACCAAGATAGAATGCACCTCCTGACGTTGATTTTATGTCATCTACTGATCTGACCCAATCTGTATCTGTGTAACCCAATAACACTGATTGAGATTTGTCATTATACATCAGACCGAAATCCACGGTGCCTTTCATATACAGATGAATTCTTTTCACTACAAGCATGTGGATTTCCTTGGGATCACTCTAATATCTCAGTACTTGGTATGGGGAGAAAGCAATATTAGGCCTTTTCACGGTCAAGTACAACAAACTTCCAATAATTTGCTTGTATTCTTTGATATTAACTGCCCTACAATCCCCAACATTTGATAATTTCATTCGGGTATCAACCAAAGTCTTCATCTACTTGGAATTCTCCATTCCAAACCTTCTTAGAACCTCCTTGGAGTATTTATATTGAGAAATGAAAGTTCTATAACTTCCTTGTGTCACCTGTAAGAAAATGAAAAATGTTAGCTTTCCAATCATTAATATTTCAAACTCAATTTTCATGAATTCGGAGAATTGTCTACACTGAGCTTCATCTGATCTGCCAAATATTATGTCATCGACATAAACCAACACCATCATCCTTTGATTACTGTCATTGATGAAATAGAGATTGTAATCAACTCCTCCACGCTGGAAACCAAGCTTCTTCATGTACTGATCAAGCCTTGAGTACCATGCCCTTGGTGCTTGTTTCAGCCCATACAATTCCTTCTTCATCCTCCAAACTTTATTCTCATCCTCATGAATGAGAAAAACATCCCGCTGCTCAATATACACCTCCTCTTCCAGAACTCCATTCAAGAATTCAGATTTGACATCCATCTAGAACACTTTTAAATGTCTTTTCACCGCTACGGCAACAAATAATCTGATTGTATCCAGCCTTGCAACCGGTGAAAATGCCTCATCAACATCTATTCCCTCTATCTAGGAGTATCCCTTTCACACTAGCCGTGCATTCTTACGAATCATTGTGCCATATTCATTCATCTTTTTACGATATAACCATTTAGTCCCGATGACATTTTTGTCTGCTGGCCTTGAAAATATCTCTCATGTATGGTTCTTCTCAATCTGATCAAGCTCTTGAGTCATACTCTGAACACAGTATTCATCTTCAGCTGCATCAAAAAAACATTTTAGCTCCACCTAAGATAAAACCAATGTTTGCTGTAATGAATTTAGTATTTGAGTTTGAACTAGAGCTTTCTGATCACCAATTATGTTATGCCTATCAATTTCAGGTCGACTCTTTGGCTTCCTTAAAGACACAGACTTGACACTTTCTTGTTCATCATCATTATCTTCTTCTGAGTCAGCCTCTACCACTTCTACTCCCCCTATGTTTCTTACCTCATCATCACTTTCATTTAGAAACTATTCACTAGGTTATTGATTTTTCTGTTCATTTTCGAACATAGTGACATCATTGCTCTCAAAAATTTTTCCCAGCCTTTTATTGAAGCATTTATATGATTTTCTTTTCCCTGAGTAGCCAAGGAATATCACCTCATCTCATCGTGACTAAAACTTCCTGTGATTTTCTTTGTTGATAATTAAGCACATACTCCCAAAGATTCGAAAGTATTTCAGCGTTGGCTTCTTTCCGTGCCAGATTTCATACAGATTCTTCCCTTCCTTCGGACACAACATAGACCTGTTCAAAATATAGACCGATGTCAGAACTGCTTCCTTCCAAAATTTCTCTGGTAGGTCCTTTTAAATATGCATCTTTCTGGCCATGTTGTTGATGATCCGATTTCTCCTCTCAACCACTCCATTCTTTTGAGGAGTTCTCACTGATGAAACTTGATGCCTTATCCCGTGTTTCTCGATATAGTCTTCGAATAGAATATTTTTGAATTCCGTACCATTATCAGTACGAAACGTTAGAATTTTCTGCCCAAGCATCCTTTCTGATTCCCTCCTATAATGCTTTATATAGCTGACCACCTCTATCTTATGGGTAATGAAAAATACTTAGGCCATTCTGCTATAATCATCAATGAAATGAACATAGTACCTTTGGCAATTTATAGCTCGAGGTGAGGTAGGTCCACATACATCAGCATGCACCAATTCGAGCACTCTGGTTGATCTCTATTCCTTTGGATTGTATGTCTTTATGATGATCTTCCCTTTTTGGAAAGCATCACACATGTGAGTGTGATCACGTGGTAATTTGGGAAGGTCTCTAGCATCATCCCACTTTACCAGATCTTCCATAGATGGTTGGCATAGATGACCAAGTCACTTATGCCACAAATGGTTTTCTTCCTCTCTGGATAAAAGGCATGCACCTTCTTCCCCACCTATAAGGTAAAGATTTCCCTTTTTCCTTTTTCCCTGTAGAACAACTGCTCCATCTTTTCCTTACACAACACAAATCTTCTTGGTAAATCGAATAGAATGCCCAGAGTCACATTGTTGACTGAGACTGAGAAAGTTATGAATAACACCCCACACTACCAAGAGATCATCACGTCTCATTTCTTTTCTCCCAAAAATGGATTTCCCTGAGACAAAAATATTCAGGCCTTCATCATTTCAAAATTTTACAACTCTTTATTTGTCATATTTTATGCCTATAACAAGATCCTTATTACTCGTCATGTGAGACGTGCACCCACTATCAAGGACCCACACACCGAAGTGATCTGATTCTTTAAGGGAAATCTCTACCACCACGACCTTCTCATTTTTATTCTTCTTGGTCTATACATTTTCTATCACACTCGGCATGGATTGAGGCTTTTTTTATTTCCCAGAGTATGATGGACCATCATCATCTTGCAAAGCTGCAAATCTGTTCTTCATTTTTAACGCACCTTTCGGTTTATTGATCTTCTTCTTGCGAATGTTTTGATTTTTTTGGCACATTTCTCTAAATGGTCGAAGTGCAGTACCTAGACATGTTCCCAAATCCTCCACACCAAAAATAGTGTCCTTAAAAATATGTTCTGGAAAACCATTCTCCATTTGGCTGCCACCTCTTTTCTTGTTCCCTTCTACATCTCTTGGATATGGAACACACATACTGTGAATGTACCATCTTCCCACAACAATAACACCTAATATAAGGTGCATTCCTTCATGTTACTTCAACACTAATATTTTCCATTTGGGATCTCTGAATATTCTGATTCTTCTTTGCGCCCAAATCAACCTTCAATTTTGGGACGGGTGCTTGCGGTATGACATCAACTGCTTATTTTTTTTCTTTTTATCAAGACCTGAATCAGCCTTGGGATTTGAGCTCACTTGCGGCTTCACTCCTACTGGACTACTAGCCTTCTCTTTCATCTTCTCTGTCTTCTGAATGGCCTGCTTTTCTAATATCACATTGGGGGTGAAGAGTTTTTCATGATCCTTCAGTTCTCATCACATGCTAACCACTTGTTCTTTATGTTCTTCAATGCACTTGACTTGATCATTCTATTTTTTATTCAAGCCATCGATCTCCCTTTTCTGTTCTTCAATTTTGAGCTTATATTCACTATCTAATTCTGAGTTCTCTGGTGTTAATGCTTTGAGTTTCTCAATATCTTCCATCAACTCAGACTTCTCTTCTTTTTGTTGATGCATATAGAGTTTGGCATCATGAAGAACATTGTTTTCTTTCTTTGTTTTGGATCTCCAAACATCTATCTCTTCAAGAGAAGCCTCTAACTTAGCTTGCATGTCAACTCTTCCCTCGACTTCTTCTTCTTCTTCATCACTTTCGGTTTCGTTATTCTCTTGAGAACTAACGACGACTTCCACCATAACATTTTCTCCATGATATTCTCAATTTTCAATCTCCTCTACCTCTTCAACCTCAGACTCATCTGAACTGTCTATTTCTTGTGATAGAATATTCTTCGTCTTGATGAAATTTATCTTGAAATTGAGTTTTCCCTTTCACATAGGCTTAATATTTCTTCTTTGGAGTTTCAAATTCATCTTCATAATTTTCTTCTTGAATCTTTTTGGGGCACCATGCCCCAAGATGTCCAACCTTTCAACATCGAAAACAAGCAAGTGGAAGCTTCCCTTTAAACATTCCTTAACCTCTTTGAAGATTTGAGGAGAGGAATGACATCACCTCATCTATCTCTTCTTCTTCCTGATATTCTTCAATGGTAGCCTTCTTTATGGCCATAAATTCCACCTATTTGGATTTACCTTTTCTCATAGCATCGTTATCATCATTCCTCATTTCATATGCAACAAGGGTACTATACAGGTAATCAAATGTTAGATCTTTTGGGTCTTTATCTTCCAAAACTGAGACTTTTAGATTAAACCGTGGTGGATGTGTTCTCAAGATACGCTTCAAAATCATTATATCTTCGATGAATTCTCCAAGACCCCACATGTCTTCCACAACAGCATTTACCCTATCAAAAAAATGCATCAACAGATTCATTCGGGTTCATTATCATATATTCATACTTGTTCCACAACACTTGTAGATTTTCCTCTCTGACCTTTGTATCCTCTTCATATACATTCAAAATATTTTCCCACATGGCATGTGACGTTTTGCATGACATCAATTTTTTAGATATGGGATTGGAAATGGCTCCCCCCAAGGCATTGATTTCTTTCGCATCAACATCCAACACTCTGTGCTTATCTTATGATAATGCACCTCTAGAAATATCAGCTGTAATACCATGCATAGATGCTGAAAACACATCCATTCCCAAAGATCGGAAATATTGTTGCATTCTATTCTTCCAAATCTGAAAATTAAATCTATCAAAGATCGAAATCCCTTTATGATTAGTGACCTCCATTGAGAGAAGAACAAATATCAACCTTTCCCTTTGATACCAATTGTTAGGTCCACAAGGCTGAATACCCTGAGGGGGGGGGGGGGTGAATCAGGGTATGACTAATTTAAAATTAAAGCTCACTCTGATCTTGTTTCACTGTTAGGAAAAACACTCTTCTATCTCTTTCCTGTTTCACAATATAAACAGAAAGTAAAGCATGCACAGGACACAATAATTTTTACTTGGTTCACACTCACTAGGCTACGTCCAAGGAACATACGCCGAAAAGTTTCCCTTCGTACCAAATTCCACTAAACATTACTAGTTGTGGATTACAAGGTTCGGGCACAATAACTCTATCCCAGGATCACTGCCTTTATATGGTTTTGGGTCATCTCACTGCATTCCCAAGGGTCACTCCCTATTTCTCTCTCTCTGGCTCACTACCGGTGGAGGGGATCACCATCTTCCTCTTCCTTTCCTCACTGTATCGGAAAGGATCTACTCCGAGTTTATAGACCTATAGGTATCTTCATTTGCATGAAGGAATGCATCTTTCTCTATATGTAGATGCTCTGTTTAAGTCCAGATTTCACCCGTAGATGAATCTCCCTTTGCACCGAAGGTATCCGGCAAACTTCCAGCTTCCATGCAAGTTGAAAACACTGTTGAAAAAACATCCTTACTTGGCGCGCAAGTCTAATCCGGTGTACAAGTATCGATGCACAAGTCACAACTGGCGCAGAATTCTACCTTAGACACTTGTGCGAAACAAGCTTCTGGAACTCCAAAATTTCTTGACTCACTTCCCTTTACTCCCAAACCAATATTGGTGCGCAACAAACAACAACCACCCATCTTCAAATCTGGCGCAGAAGTCCCACTTGCGTGATACACCACCACTTGTGAGACCATCACACCTGCGCGACGGGAGCTCCGATTCATCAATGTTTTGAACTCAATTTAGAAATGAGGAGGGGTGGTCCAGTATTTATAGGCATTTTGAACACCCTACGATACACCGCACAAGTCTACCCTCAGTGTAATGGTCTCTTCCCCTGTAAGTCACTTGTGTGACCCACTTCCAAACTTGCGCGAACCACCTTAATTTTCCATATATTGAAGTTAGGAGCTTAAAAAATATATGGCACTCAAGTTTCCAATACTTCTAGGTACCGGCGCGCAAGTCCTTTATCTTGGCATGCAAGTCACCTGCACGACCAACTCAATACTTGCGTGACCCTTATCCCTTTTCCAAAAACCACTTTTCTTCATTTGTCGATTTGCATGGCCAAAAATTTGGCAAAAAATAGAAAATAGAGCCACTTTTTATCTGTTCTTTTTGTACCGCCTCCAGATCATCCATTCCTTTGTCAAAGTTCTTGAATCAAACATTGATCGTTAACCACAGATCTTGAACTCAACATGCCACCATGAAATCCCCTTTGTCAAGAAATTTATATGTCATGGTTTGCTTTGTCAACAATCACATCACAGTTTTTCGGTTTTTCAACAAATGCAATCACCTCAAAAATTATTCAATGATACCTTGATGAATTTTTTCCCAATAATCTCTCCCTTTGGGTTTGTTAAGAACTCTTTCATAAAAAGATACATTGTTAATTCTTCATCCACCATTCTCCCAAATGAAATTCTGATAGTGATCAAGGATTACTCAAAACATACTCTAATCCCACATGAGCAATGATCCGCACAAGAAACAAGAGTAAATGAAAAGTTCAACAATGAATCACTTCATCTCTTACACCCATTTTTGAAACCAAACTCATACCAATTTTCGACAAAAATTGATACCAATTTTTCGAAATAATCTTCCTAAACCACTCATCTGATTGTATCACGATCCTCACCTGTCGTGATATCTATTCTTTGATCAATCACTTGTAGCATCGTCAGATTTAATACACTCCCCCTTTCTGCTCACAGCTTCAACACCTCTTTATCCCTATTTCATGTGTTTTCCAAGCTATGCTCTGGCTAAGTACGTTCAACTAGCTTCAACTCCCACTATCTAGCTGCTCCACCTGTCAGCTTCTCCCCCTATCTTTCAAGATTTCTCAAATAGCCACATTTTCTCCCCCTTGAATGATCACTATTTTCTCAAATAACCACACTATCTCCCCCTTGAACAATCACTATTTTCTCCCCCTTTGTCAACGAACCCCAAGGTCACTCCTTTGCAGTCGGTAACATAGTAGAGAACACATATCATCACATTAGGGAAAACACATCATAGCTTAGGGATAGGGGGTGGGGGTCCCACATCCACACTCTTTTAGGTGTGGGGAGTCGATTGAACTCCTAGAGCCAGTCGATGCCTCTGAAAAGCATCCTTGGGTAAGGCCTTTATCATAATGTCTGCAACCTGTTTCTCTATAGGCACATACTCCAACTTCACAATTCTATGCTCAACCTTCTCCTTGATAAAATGATACTTTATCTCAATGTGCATTGTCCTTGAGTGATGGACGAGATGTTTTTCTAAGATTGATAGCACTTGAGTTATCACACAGGATTCTGATCGGAGACTTCACTTCAACTCCCATATCTTCAAGCTGAAACTTCAATGACAATAACTACGTGCATGCTTGAGTGACCGCAATATAATATACTTCTGTGGTGCTCAATGAAATGCAATAGTGCTTCTTATTGAGCCAAGAAATACACTATCAACCAAGATAGAATGTACCTCCTGATGTTGATTTTCTGTCATCTGCTGATCTGGCCCAATCTGCTTCTGTGTAACCCAATAACACTGATTGAGATATGTCATTATACATCAAATAGAAATCCATGGTTCCTTTGATATACTGAATTATTCATTTCACTATGATCATGTGGCTTTCCTTGGGATCACTCTCATATCTCGCTGCTTGGCATGTGGTGAAAACACTATCAGGCCTTATCGTGGTCAAGTACAACAAACTTCCAATAATTTTCCTGTATTCTGTGATATTTACAGCCTTTCCATCCCCATATTTTGATTATTTCATTCAGGTAGCAACCGGAGTCTTCATCTCCTTGGAATTCTCCATTCCAAACATTCTTAGAACCTCCTTGGTGTATTTGGATTGAGAAATGAAAGTTCCATTACTTCCTTGTGTCACTTGTAAGCCAAGGAAAAATGTCATCTCTCCAATCATTGACATTTTAAACTCATTTTTCATGAATTTAGAGAATTGTATGCAGTGAGCTTCATCTGATCTGCCAAATAGTATGTCATCGACATAAACCAACACCAGCATCCTTTGATTACTGTCACTGCTGAAATAGAGATTGTAATCAAATCCTCCATGAGGGAAACCAAGCTTCTTCAAGTACTGATCAAGCCTTGAGTACCATGCCCTTGGTGCTTGTTTTAGCCCATACAATGCCTTCTTCAGCTTGCAAACTTTATTTTCATCCTCATGAATGAGAAAACCATATAGATTCTCAATATACACATCCTCTTCCAGAACACCATTCATGAATGCGGATTTGACATCCATCTGGAACAATTTGAACTTTTTTTGCACCGCTATGGCAAAAAATAATATGATGGACTCCAGTCTTGCAACCGGTGAAAATGTCTCATCAACATCTATTCCCTCTATCTAGGAGTATCCCTTGCACACTAGCCGTGCTTTGTTCCGAATCACTGTTTCATATTCATTCATCTTGTCACGATATACCCATTTATTCCCGATGACATTCTTGTCTGCTGGCCTTGAAACAATGTCCCATGTCTGGTTCTTCTCAATCTGATCAAGACCTTCATTCATATCATGAACCCTGTTTTCATCTTCGGCTGCATCGGAAAAACATTTCATCCCCACCTGAGATAAAAACTATGTTTTCTGTAATGAACTCATTCTTCGAGTTTGAACTGGAGATATTTGATCACCAATGATATTCTGCCTGTCAATTTCAACTCGACTCTTTGGCTTCCTTGCAGACACAGACATGACAATTTCTTGTTAATCATCAATATCTTCTTCCGAGTCAGCCTCTGCCACTTATACTCCCCTTGTGTTTCTTAACTCATCATCACTTTCATCCATAAACTGTTCACTAAGTCGTTGATTATTCTGTTCATTTTCGACTATAGTGACATCATTGCTCTCATCAATTTTTCCCAGCCTTTTGTTGAAGCATTAATATGTTTTATTTTCCCTGAGTATCCAAGGAATATCCACTCATCTCCTCATGACTCGAACTTAATGTTATTTTCTTTGTTGAGAATGAAGTACATACTACCAAAGATTCGAAAGTGTTTCTGCGTTGTCTTCTTTCAATACCAAATTTTATGTAGAGTCTTCCCTTCCTCCGGACACAATAGAGACTTGTTCGAAATATAGACTGATGTCAAAACTGCTTCCTTCCAAAATTTCTCTGGTAGGTCCTTTTCAATAACTATCATTTTGTCCATGTTTTTGATGATCCGATTTATCCTCTCAACAGCTCCATTTTGTTGGGGAGTTCTCACTGATGAAACATGATGCCTTATCCCGTGTTTCTCGAGATAGTCTTCGACTTGACTGTTTGTGAATTCTGTACCGTTATCAGTGCAAAACTTCATAATTTTCTGCCCAAGCATCCTTTCTGATTCCCTCCTATAATTCTTTATACAGTTGAACACCTCTGTCTTATGGGCAATGACAAATACCCAGGACATTCTGCTATAATCATCAATGAAAATAACATAGTACCTTTTCCCATTTATAGCATGAGGTGAGATAGGTCCACATACATCATCATGCACCAATTCGAGAACTCTGGTTGATCTCTATTCCTTTGGCTTGTATGTATTTATGATGATCTTCCCTTTTTGGCAAGCATCACACGTGTGAGTGAGATCACGTGATAATTTAGGAAGGTCTGTAGCAGCATCAATCATTACCAGATCTTCCATAGATGGTTGGCATAAATGACCAAGTCACTTATACCACAGCTGGTTTTCTTCCTCTCTAGATAAAAGGCACGAACCTTCTTCCTCATCTACAAGGTAAAAATTTCCCTTTTTCCTTTTCCCTTTAGAACAAATGCTCCATCTTTTCCATCCACAACCCACATCCTCTTGGTAAATCAGATAGAATTCCCAGAGTCACATAGTTGACTGACACTATGCAAGTTATGACTAAGACCCTTCACTACCAAGACATCGTCACGTCTCATTTCCTTGCCCCCAATCTTGGATTTCCCTGATCCAAAAATCTTCAGGCCTTCATCGTTTCCAAATTTTACAACTCCTTCATTATCATATTTTATGCCTGTAACAAGATCCTTATTACGAGTCATGTGATATGTGCACCCGCTATCAAGGATCCACATGACAGAGCGATCTGATGCTTTAAGGGAAATCTCTGCCACCACGACCTTCTCATTTTTCTTCTTCTTGGTCCATACTTTTTATTTCACACTCAGCATGGATTGAGGGTTCTGTTCTTTCTCAGAGTATGATGGACCATCATCATCTTGCAAAGCCGCAAATCTATTCTGCATTTTTAACTCACCTCTCAGTTTATTGATCTGCTGCTTGAAAATGTTTTAATTTTGCTTTGGAACATTTCTCTGAATGGTCTAAGTGCAGTACCAAGCCATGTGACCAAATCCTCCACACCAAAAAATAGTGTCCTTCAAAATAAGTTCTGGAAAACCGTTCTCCATTTGGCTGCCACCTCTGTTCTTTTTACCTTCTACATATCTGGGCTATGGAACACAGATACTATGAATGTCCCATCATCCCACAACAATAACAACATATATAACGTGCATTCCATCGTGTTACTTCTGCAATACGATTTTCCCTTTGGGATCTTTGAATATTCTGATTCTGCTTTGTGCCCAAGTCAACCTTCAATTTTGGGATAGGTGCTTACGGTCGGACATCAACTGCCACAGAGTTTTTCTTTTTTTCAAGACCTGAATCATCCTTATCATTTTAGCTCACTTTCAGCTTTACTCCTGCTGCACTACTGGCCTTCTCTTTCATCTTCTCCATCTTTTGAATGGCCTGATTTTCTGATATCACATTGGGGGTAACAAGTTTTTTGATCCTTCAGTTTTCATCGCAGACTGACCACTTCTTCTTCAAGTTCATCGATGCACATGAATTGATCTTCCACTTTTCTATTCAATCCATCGATCTCCCTTTTCTGTTCTTCAATTTTGAGCTTATATTCACTAACTGATTCTGAGTTCTCTGGTGTTGATGTCTTTATTTTATCAATTTCTTCCATCAACTCAGACTTCTCTTCTTCCTGTTGCTGCATATAGAGATTGGAATCATGAAAAACTTTGTTAGATTACTTTGTTTTGGCTCCCCAAACATCTATCTCTTCAAGAGCAGCCACTAACTCAGATTTCATGTCAAATATTCCCTTGACTTCTTCTTCTTCATCATCACCTTCGGTTTTGTTCTTCTCTTGAGAACTACCAATGACTGCCACCATATCATTTTCTCCACGATCTTTGAAATTTTCAATCTCCTCTACCTCTTCAACCTCAGAATCATATGAACTATCTATTTCTTGTGATGGAAGATTCTTCTTCATGAAGAAATTTCTCTTGAACTGCTTCATCCCTTTCACATAGGCTGAAGATTTTTTCTTGGGAGTTTCAACTTCATCTTCATCATTTTCTTCTTGAACCATTTTGGGGCACCTTTCTTAAAGATGTCCAACCTTTCCACATTGAAAACAAGAAAGTGGAAGCTTCCCTTTAAAGTTTCCTTAACCTCTTTGATTATTTTAGGGGAGGAATGACATCACCTCATCTGTCTCTTCTTCTTCCTGAGACTCTTCAATGGTAAGATTCTTCATGGCCTTAAATGCCACCTCTTTGGATTTCCCTTTTTCCATAGCATCATTATCATCATTCCTCATTTCATATGCAATAAGGGTACTATGCAGGTTATCCAATGTTAGCTTTTTTGGGTCTTTATCTTCCAAGAATGAGACTTTCAGATTAAACCGAGGTGGAATTTTTTTCAAGATACACATCACAATCTCTATATCTTTGATGACTTCTCCAATACCCCGCATGTCTTCCACCACAACATTTACCCCGTCGAAAAATAAATCAACAGATTAATTCGGGGTCATTCTTAGATCTTCATACTTTTTCCACAACACTTGTATCTTTGCCTCTATGACCTTTGTATCCCCTTCATGTATATTCAAAAGATTTTCCCACATGGCATGTGACGTTTTTCACGACATCACCTTTGTATAGATGAGATTGAAAAGGGCTCCCCCCGAGGCATTGATTGCTTTGGCATCAGCATCCAACTCTCTGTGCTCAGCTTATGATAATGCACCACTAGAAATATCAACTATGATACCATGCATAGCTGCTGAGAACACATCCATTCCCAATGATCAGAAATAGTGTTTCACTCGATTCTTCCATATCTGAAAATTACATGCATCGAAGATCGAAATCCCTTTCTGATTAGCGACCTCCATTGAGAGAAGAACAAATATCAACCTTTCCCTTTGATACCAATTGTTAGGTCCACAAGGCTAGATACCCTGAGAGGGGGGGGGGGGTGAATCAGGGTATGACTAATTTAAAATTAAAGCCCGTTCTGATCTTGTTTCACTATTAAAAAAAACACTCTTCTCTCTCTTTCTTGTTGTACAATATAAATAGAATGTAAAGCATGCACATGACACATATATTTTGACTTGGTTCACCCACACTGGGCTATATCCAAGGAGCATACACTGACAAGTTGTCGGTCGTATGAAATTCCACTAAACTTAACTAGCTATGGATTACAAGGTTCAGGAATTGTCACTCTCTCCCAGGCTCACTACCTTTACAGGTTTTAGGGTCATCTCACTGCTTTCCCAAGGGTCACTCCCTGTTTCTCTCTCTCTGGATCACTACCGGTGGAGGGGATCACCTTCTTCATCTTTCTTTATCACTGCGTCGGAAAGGATCCAATCAGAGTTTATAGACCTGTAGGTATCTTAATTTTCATGAAGGAATTCATCTTCCTTTATATGTAGATTCTCTGTTGAAGTCCAACTTTCACTTTTAGATGAATCTCTTTTTGCACGGACGGTATCGGGCAAAATTCCAGCTTCCACGTAGCCCGAAAACACTACTGAAAAAACAACCTTACTTGGTTCGCAAGTCTAATCTGGCGCACAAGTATCGGTGCGCAAGTCACAACGGGCACACAATTATACCTTAGACACTAGTGAGGAACAAGAATCTGAAACTCCAAACTTGCGCGACTCACTTTTCTTTACTCCAAAACCAATATTGGCACACAACAAACAACAAAAACCCTTCTTCAAATCTGGCGTGCAAGTCCCACTTGCGCGACACACCACCACTCGTGCGACCACCACACCTGTGCGACAGGAGCTCTGATTCGTCAAAGTGTTGAACTCCGTTTATAAATGAGGAGGGGTGGCCCAGTATTTATAGGAATTTTGAACACCCTGAACGATGTCGTGCAAGTCTACCCTCAGCGCGCATGTCTCGGCGCACTGGCCTCTTCCCCTGAAAGTCACTTGCGCGACCCACTTCCAAACTTTCACGAACCTCATTCCTTTGACATATATTGAAGTTCTGATCTTGAAAAATATATGGCTCCCAAGTTTCCAATACTTCTAGGTACTATAGCCAAGTCTTTTCTCTTGGCACGCAAGTCACCTGCGCGACCAACTCAATACCTGCGTGACCCTTATCCCTTTGCCAAAAACCACTTTTCTTCATTTGTCAATTTTTAGGCCCAAAAATTTGGAAACCGTTGGAAAATGAAGCCACCTTGTATCTGTTCTTTTTGTTCCACCTCCAGATCATCCACTCCTTTGTCGAAGTTCTTGAATAAAACATTTATTGTCAACCACAGCTCTTGAACACAGCATGCCACCATGAAACCCCCTTTGTCAACAAATTTATATGTCAGGGTTTTCTTTGTCAACAATCACATCATAGTTGTTCGCTTTTTCAATAAACAAAATCACCTCAAAAATTCTTCAATGATACCATGATGGATTTTTCCCAACAATCTCCCCCTTTGGGTTTGTTGAAAACTCTTTCATAAAAAGATACATCTTAACTCTTCAGCCACCATTCTCCCAAATGCGATTCTGATAGTGATCAAGGATTTACTCAACATGTAATCTTGCCCACATGAGAAATGCTCAGTGTGAGAAACACGAGTAAATGTAAAGTTCATTAATGAATCAATTTATCTCTAAAACCCATTGTTGACACCAAACTGATACCAATTTTCACCAAACTGATACCAATTTTTGGAAATATTCTTCCAACACCACTCATCTACTTTTATCATGATCCTCAGCTATGGTGATATCTATTCTACGATTGATCAATTATATCATCGTCAGATTTAATACACTCCCCCTTTTTGCTCTCAACTTCAACACCTCTTTAGCCCTATTTCATATGTTGTCCAATCTATGCTCTGGCTAAGCACGTTCGACTAGCTTCAACTCCCCCTATTTGGCTGCTCAACCTGTCAGCTTCTCCCCTTATCTTTCAAGATTTCTCAAATATCCATATTGTATACCCCTTGAACAATCACTATTTTCTCAAATAGCCACTCTATCTACCCCATAAACAATCACTATTTTCTCCCCCTTTGTCAACGAACCCAAAGGTCACTCTTTTGCAATTTGTAACAGAGTAGAGAACACATATCAGAACATTAGGGAAAACACATCATACCTCAGGGAGAGGGGGTGGGGGTCCAACATCCACACTCTTTTAAGTGTGGGGACTCGACTGAACTCCCAGAGCCAATTGATGCATCTGAAAAGAATCCTTGGGTAAGGCCTTTTTCAGAATGTCCGCAACCTGTAGCTCTGTAGGCACATACTCCAACTTCACGATTCCATGCTCAACCTTCTCCTTGATCAAATTATACTTTATCTCAATGTTCTTTTTCCTTGAGTGATGGAAGAGATTTTTGCTGAGATTGATAGCACTTGAGTTATCACACTGAATTCCGATCGAAGACTTCACTTCAACTCCCATATCTTCAAGCTGATTCTTCATCCACAATAACTGTGTGCATGCTTTAGTGGACCCAATATACTCTGCTTCTGCGGTGCTCAATGAAATGCAATCTTGTTTCTTGTTGATCCAAGAAATACACAATCCACCAAGATAGAATGCACCTCTTGACGTTGATTTTCTATCATCTGCTGATCTAGCCCAATATGCATCTATGTAACCTAATAAAGCTAATTTAGATATGTCATTATACATCAGACAAAAATCCAAGGTGCCTTTGATATACTGAATTATTCTTTACACTGCGAGCATGTGGCTTTCCTTGGGATCACACTGATATCTCGCTTCTTGGAATGTGGTGAAAACAATATCAGGCCTTGTCACGATCAAGTACAACAAACTTCAAATAATTTTCCTGTATTCTGTGATATTAACTGCCTTTCCATACCCATCTTCTGATAATTTCATTTGGGTAGCAGCCAGATTATTCATATACTTGTAATTCTTCATTCCAAACATTCTTAGAACATCATTGGCATATTTGGATTGAGAAATGAAAGTTCCATTACCTTCTTGTGTCACCTGTAAGCCAAGGAAAAATGTTAGCTCTCCAATCATTGACATTTCAAACTAATTTTTCATGAATTTGGAGAATTGTCTAAACTTAGCTTCATCTGATCCGCCAAATATTATGTCAACGATATAAACCAACACCATCATCCTTTGATTACTGTCATTTCTGAAATAGAGATTGCAATCAACTCCTCCACGCTGGAAACCAAGTTTCTTCAAGTACTGATCAAGCCTTGAGTACCATTCCCTTGGTGCTTGTTTCATCCCATACAACACATTCTTCAGCCTGAAAACTTTATTCTCGTCCTCATGAATGAGAAAACCATCTGGCTTCTCAATATACACCTCCTCTTCCAGAACTCCATTCAAGAATGTGGATTTGAAATCCATCTGGAACACTTTGAACTTTCCTTGCACCGCTATGGCAAAAAACAATCTGATTGTCTCCAGCCTTGCAACCTGTGCAAATGTCTCATCAACATCTATTCCCTCTATCTAGGAGTATCCCTTGAACAATAGTCGTGCTTTGTTCCCAATCACTGATTCATCTTCATTCATCTTGTTGCGATATACCCATTTAGTCCCAATGACATTCTTCTCTACTGGCCTCGAAACAATGTCCCATGTCTTGTTCATCTCAATCTGATCAAACTCTTCATTCATAGCCTGGACCCGGTTTTAATCATCAGCTGCATCGGAAAAACATTTCAGCTCCACCTTAGACAAAAACTATGTTTGCTGTAATGACTTCATTCTTCGAGTGTGAACTGGAGCTGTCTGATCACCAATGACATTCTTCCTATCAATTTCAACTCGACTCTTTGGCATCCTTGTAGACATAGACATGAAAATTTCTTGTTCATCATCATTATCTTCTTTTGAGTCAGTCTCTGCCACTTCTAATCCCCTTTTGTTGCTTACCTCATCATCACTTTCATCCAGAAACTGTTCACTAGGTCATTGATTATTCTGTTCATTTTCGAATATAGTGACATCATAGCCCTCAACATTTTTTCCCAGCCTTTTGTTGAAGAATTTATATGCTTTTCTTTTCTCTAAGTAGCCAAAAAATATCCCCTCATCTCTTTGTGACTCAAACTTCCTATGATTTTATTTATTGAGAATGAATCACATACTCCCAAATATTTGAAAGTGTTTTAGTGCTAGATTATTTCCGTACCACATTTCATATGGAGTCTTCCCTTCCTTTGGACACAACAAAGACCTATTTGAAATATAGGACGATGTCAAAACTGCTTCCTTCCAAAATTTCTCAGGTAGATCCTTTTCAATAAGCATCGTTTTTTCCATGTTGTTGATGATCCGATTTCTCCTCTCAAACACTCCATTCTGATGGGGAGTTCTCATTGATGAAACTTGATGCCTTATCCTGTGTTTCTCAAGATAGTCGTCGACTTGACTTTTTGTGAATTCCATACCGTTATCAGTACAAAACTTAAGAATTTTCTGCCCAAGAATCTTTTCTGATTCCCTCCTATACTGCTTTATACAACTGAACACATCTGTCTTATGGGTAATGAAAATTACCCAGGCCATTATGCTATAATCATCAATGAAAAGAAGATAGTAACTTTTCCCATTTATAGCGCGAGATGAGATAGGTCCACATACATCAGCATGAACCAATTCGAGCACTCTAGTTGATCTATGTTCCTTTGGCTTGTATGTCTTTCCTATGATCTTCTCATTTTGGCAAGCATCGCACGTGTGAGTGTGATCATGTGCTAATTTGGGAAGGTCTCTAGCAGCGTCACACATTACCAGATCATCCCTAGATGGTTGGCATAGATGACCAAGTCACTTATGCCATAGCTAGTTTTCTTCCTCTATAGATAAAAGGCATGAACCTTCTTCCTCACCTACAAGGTAATGATTTTTCTTTGTCCTTTTTCCCTGTAGAACAACTGCTCCATATTTTCCTTTCACAACACACAACTTCTTGGTAAATTATATAGAATTCCCAGAGTCACATAGTTGACTGACACTGAGCAAGTTATGACTAAGACCCTCCACTACCAAGACATCAGCACGTCTCATTTCCATACCCCCAAACATGGCTTTCCATGAGCCAACAGTCTTCAGGACTTCATCATTTAAAAATTTTACAACTCCTTCTTTCTCATATTTTATTCCGGTAACAAGATCCTTATTACCCGTCATGTGAGATGTGAACCCACTATCAAGGATCCACATGCCAGAGCGATCTGATGCTTTAAGGGCAATCTTTTCCACCACGACATTCTTATTTTTCTTCTTCTTGGTCCATAATATTTCTTTCACACTCGGCATGGATTGATGCTTATGTTCTTTCTTAGAGTATGATGGACCAAAATCATCTTGCAAAGAAGCAAATCTATTCTTCATTTTTAACTCACCTGTCGGTTTGTTGATCTGTTACTTGCAAATGTTTTGATTTATCTTTGGAAAATTTCTCTGAATGGTCAAAGTGCAGTACCTATCAATGTGCCCATATCCTCCGCACCAAAAATAGTATCCCTCAAAATATGTTCTGGAAAACCGTTCTCCATTTGGATGCCACCTCTATTCTTGTTACATTCTACATCTCTTGGCTATGTAACACACATACTGTGAACGTCCATCTTCCCACAACAATAACACCTGATATAAGGTGAATTCCTTCATGTTACTTCAGCACTACGATTTTCCCTTTGGGATCTCTGAATATTCTTATTCTGATTTGTGCCCAAATCAACCTTCAATTTTGGAACGAGTGCTTGTGGTATGACATCAACTGCCATAGATTTTTTCTTTTTATCAAGCCCTGAATTAGCCTTAGAATTTTAGCTCACTTGCGGATTCACTCCTGCTGAACTACTAGCCTTCTATTTCATCTTCTCTATCATCTGAATGGCCTTCTTTTCTGATATCACATTGGGGGTCATGATTTTTTCTTGATCCTTCAGTTTTCTTCACAGGCTGACCACTTCTTCTTCAAGTTCTTCGATGCACATGACTTTATCTTTCACTTTTCTATTCAAGACATCGATCTCTATTTTCTGTTCATCAATTTTGAGCTTATATTCACAAACTGATTCTGAGTTCTCAGGTGTTGAGGACTTGAGTTTCTCAATTTCTTCCATCAACTAAGACTTCTCCTCTTCCTGTTGCTGCATATAGAGTTTGGAATCATGAATAACTTTGTTATATTTCTTTTTTTTCCTCTCCAAACATATATCCCTTCAAGAGTAGCCCCTAACTCATCTTGCATGTCAAATCTTCCCTTGACTTCTTCTTCTTCATCATCACCTTCAGTTTCGTTATTCTCTTGAGAACTACCGATGTATGCCACCATAGAATTTTTTTCATGATCATTGAAATTTTTAATCTCATCTACCTCTTAAACCTCAAAATCATCTGAACTGTCTATTTATTGTGATAGAAGATTCTTCTTCTTGATGAAAATTTTCATGAACTGCTTCTTCCCTTTCACATAGGCTGAAGATTTCTTCTTGAGAGTTTCAACATCAACTTCCTCATTTTCTACTTGAAACTTTCTAGGGCACCTTATCGCTATATGTGCAACCATTCCACATCAAAAACAAGCATGTGGAAGCTTCCCTTTAAACTTTCCTTAACCTCTTTGATGATTTGAGGGGAGGAATGACATCACCTCATCTGTCTCTTCTTCTTCCCGAGATTCTTCTATGGTAAGATTCTTCATGGCCTTAAAGGCCACCTCTTTAGATTTTACTTTTTCCACAGCATCGTTATCATCATTCTTCATTTCATATGCTACAAGGATACTATGCAGGTTATCCAATGTTATCTCTTTTGGGTCTTTATCTTCCATGAATGAGACTTTCGGATTAAACCAAGGTGGAATTTTTGTCAAGATATGCTTCACAATATTTATATCTTCGATGACTTCTCCAAGACCCCGCATGTCTTCCACAACAGCATTTACCCTGTCGAAAAATGCATCAACAGATGCATTCGGGTTCATTATCAGATCTTCATACTTATTCCAAAACACTTGTAGCTTTGCCTCCTTGACCTTTGTACCCCCTTCATATATATTCAAAAGCTTTTCCCACATGGAATGTGACATTATGAAAGACATAACCTTTTTATAGATGGGACTGTAAAGGGATCCCCCCAAGGCATTGATTTCTTTGGCATCAACATTCAACTCTCTGTGCTCAGCTTCTGATAATGCACCACTAGAAATATCAGTTGTGATACCATGTAAAGCTGGTGAAAACACATCCATTCCCAATGATCATAAATATTGGTGCATTCGATTATTCCATATCTGAAAATTACATCCGTCCAATATTGAAATCCCATTATGATTAGTGACCTTTATTGAGAGAAGAACATATATAAACCTTTCCCTTTGATACCAATTTTTAGGTCCACAAGGGTGAATACCCTGAGAGGGGGGGTGAATCTGGGTATGACTAATTAAAAATTAAATCCCGTTCTGATCTTGTTTCGCTGTTAAGAAAAACACTCTTCTCTCTCTTTCCCGTTGCACAATATAAACAGAAAGTAAAGCATGCATATGCCACAACGATTTTTACTTGGTTCACCCTCACTGGGCTACGTCTAAGGAGAATACACTGACAAGTTTCAATTGTAACAAATTCCACTAACTTCACTAGTTGTGAATTACAAGGTTCAGGCATAGTCACTCTATCCCAGGATCACTGCCTTTATATGGTTTAGGGTCAGCTCACTGCTTTCCCAAGGGTCACTCCCTCTTTCTCTCTCTCTGGATCACTGCCGGTGGAGGGATTCACCTTCTTCCTCTTCTTTTTATCACTGCATCATAAAGGATCCACTCAGAGTTTATAGACCTGTAGGTCTCTTCATTTTCATGAAGGAATGCATCTTCCTCTATATGTAGATTCTCTTTGAAGTCCATCTTTCACCCATAGATGAATCTCTCTTTTCACCAAAGGTATCGGGAAAACTTCCAACTTCCACGCAGCCCGAAAACACTGCTGGAAAAACAACTTTACTTGGCACGCAAGTCTAATCCGACGTGCAAGTATCGGTGCACAAATCACAAGTAGCGCACAAGTCTACCATAGACACTTGCGCGACACATGCTTCTGCAACTCCAAACTTGTGCAACTAACCTCCCTTTATGCCCAAACCAATATTTTCATGCAACAAACAACAACCTCCCTTCTTCAAATCTAGTGCGCAAGCCCCACTTGCGCGACACACCACCACTTCCGCGACCACCACACCTGCGCGACGGGAGCTCTGATTCTTCACATAGTCGAACTCCATTTAGAAATGAGGAGGGGTGGTCCAGTATTTATAGTCATTTTGAACATCCTTCATGACACCGCACAAGTCTACCCTCGGCGTGCAATTCTTGGTGCACTGGTCTCTTCCCCTGCAAGTCACTTGCGCGACCCACTTCTAAACTTGCACGAACATCCTTCCTTTCCCATATTTTGATGTTCTGATATAGAAAAATATATGGAATGAAAGTTTCCAATACTTCTAGGTACCGGAGCGCAATTCCTTTCTCTTGGCGTGCAAGTCACCTGTTCAACCAACTCAATACCTACGCGACCGTTATCCCTTTTCCAAAAAGCACTTTTCTTCATTTTTCGATTTTCAGGCCCAAAAATATGGCAAGCACTGGAAAACAACACCACCTTGTATCTGTTATTTCTGTACAACCTCCAGATCATCCACTCCTTTGTCGAAGTTCTTGAATCAAACATTGATCGTTAACCACAACTCTTGAACTCGGCATGCCACCATGAAATCCCCTTTGTCAACAAATTTATATGTCATGGTTTGCTTTGTCAACAATCACATCATAGTTTTTTGCTTTTTCAACAAACACAATCACCTAAAAAATGCATCAATAATACCTTGAGGTATTTTTACCAACATAGGTCCATCTCATCATAAGGAACCCAATGCAATAGATGACGCGTCAATCGAACGCCTGGTCTATGAGTTTTGGGCATTTCCCCTTCAAGGTCCCTGTTAGATTTACGTTAAATCCAACCTAGTCATACCCTAACTGTGTCAAAATCTCAAGGGTGGTATTCCAAAATATCCTCCTTATTCCATGATTTCCATCGGTGAAGATGGTTCCTCAATCGGACAACCGTGGACAAAGATATGGGAGAAAAGGTGAAACATGTCAGAACTAGGCCCGGGTCCGGACCGGCCCAGCCGGACCGACCCGACCCGACCCGGTCTGGGCCGAACCGACCTGGTGTGGGCTGACCAGACCCATTTTGGGTCGAGCTGACCTGGGTCCGGGCAGGGGTCCGACCTTGTCCGCAGGTCCAATCTGGACTGCCGAAACCGGCCCGGACCGCTGCTCATTCCTCAAGCACGCTGCAATGGAACCACGCACCTTCGACACCGCTGCGGCCCGCCTGGCCGTAGCCCTGTTCTCCACGCAGCGCGATGGCGCTGCGCTCCTCTAGCAACCCTTGCGCCTCCAGTTCCTCTCATGGCAAGCCCATCACAGGATGACGTTGCTCCGCCACCGTCTTCAAGAAAATGAAGGAAACGGAGGGGGGCAGGCCATGTTTGTTCTGCCCGCACCATTCGTGTTAGGTTGGTAGCCATCAGCCATTATCAAAGCTCCAGAACAACGAAGAACGAAGATAAAAATCAATCAAAACAACCCCTACCTCATTTTTCATTCGTTGACGATGAGAGGATAATTTGCAGAAGATGATGTCGAAGACGACGTCATCAGCGTTCTTTGTGGGCGACAGTTTCATCCCTCAACAGAAGGTTCTTCATTGGCGGAAGAAGTTCTCCAAGAGATCCTCCTCTCCTCCAAGCTCCCAAAAGACAATTTCCCAACAAAATAATAAAATATCACATCTTATTATATTATTGGAATAATATTTAAATTTTTTTAAATTAATTAATTAAATGAGTTCAATTAATTAATTGGGAGTGTTGGCACCATAAAGAGGGAAGTTCAAGAGTTTTCCCCACTTATGGGGAGTTTAAGGGGTTTAAAGCCCATGTGGTCCCCACCAAGGAAATCCTCCCAATGAAGGTTTTGTGCGGGCATGCCCCACCACTGTAACCTGCTATGGGAGGTTAGGGTGTGGTGGCCCCCACCACTAAGAACCACTTGGAGGTTTTAACCTCCCAGAAAATAAAAATAAGATAAAAATAATTTTTAGTTAACTTTATTAAAAACCCCAAAATCTTACTTCCATTATCGACCATCTGCCATCAAGGCGAAAGCCTTCTTAAGCGAATACTGGCGCCACGAGTTCAACGGTGCCCTCAAATTTCAATTCCAAGAAACTGTTCAAAAGATATAAAATCCAGCTCACATGTATACTGAATGTACCCAAATAAAACTTTATAAATTGATTCAGGACACACCAGCCCTCCAAATCAAGCACCGTAAATTTTCACGGACTTATAAATATCCCATGAATTTAATAAAAATCCATGGAATTTCTAGGTCTTTACTGGACATTTGTACACATGAGTGACACTTCCATTTTTCAAAATTCATTATGGAAATAATGTAGGTACTTTTTAATGTTTCCATAATAATAATTATTTATGAAATAAGAAATTAAATGTTTAAATAAACACACACACATATATATATAGACTAAGTGTTATAGCGATGAAAAATGAATCACGTCACTTTGTCGAGGTGGTTGTCCAAACACACACACGAATGAATTTCTTATTTTTTTTATTGAATGGAAATGATAGAGAATAGGTGTTATATTACCCTTAGATAACTATAAATATGTCAAAAATTCCTTATATAAACCTCATATACATCATTATGACCATCAATGAGGGGTGGTGATGGAAACTGAATTACAACGGTTTATGAGGTGGTAGTTCACTGTACACATGAATGATGGTTTCCTTTCCTATTTTATAGAAGAGTGAATGAATATATGTTATGAAAATAAAATAATAACATTTTATCATATGAAATATAATTGTGTTATCATTTCATCATGTTTGAATAATATTTTTAAGTAGGTAAAAATAAAAACAAAATGAAAATGCTTGGTTAAGTATTGTACCTCTTCTTCAAATGACGCCTTAAGGTTTACAACAAAATCATTCTTAGGTAGTTTTCATAATCAGGAAGAGAAATCTAGGATATATATAAATTTTTATTGAAGGAATTTGGGTAGGTCATGGATAAACCAAATGGATTTTTACATATGATGAAATGAGGATATAAGGTTCCCTTTTATAAGAGATAGGAGGGGTAATTTGGGAATTTTTAAAGTATTAAATTAATATTGATTGATTTTCCTATGAAAATGGTTCTAAATTGATAATATTGGAATCTAACCTGAGGAATTTTCAAAATTTTCTCATATAATAAAATTATTACAAGCTTAGATTAGGTTTTTACACTTATCTCTTTGTTTGAACCCACATTAACCTTTTTTTGACAATTAGAGTGATAATAACGTTTTTACTCTATACGGGTTAATATAGTTACAATAAAAATAAAATTACCCCTTAAATAGATCTGGTTGATATTTTAAACCAGATCAAAATCAATTGAAAGAATATTGGATTTTTATGAACTTTAAATCATTTAATAAAATATTATTTATCATAAAATATCATTAATGTTTATTTTAACACTATTAATTTCATTTTATTTTAGAAAAAATATATAAAAATATGGAATTTTAATATTATCATTTCCAAATTATATAATAAGTTAAATTTATCTATAAAACTCATGCAACAGAAAAATTATTTTTAAATATTTTACCTTTAATATTTTTAAAATCAGTTTTTTTATTTTTTTATTAATTGATTAATTTTTACATCAACATTTCAAAAATTTTAATAGAAATTATTTCATACCTAAAAAAATTACCATGATAAAAAATCCTTTATACCATCAAATACTATTTATACTCAAATATATCTTCACTTTATCCCTATTTCAAAAATTTAGAGAGAATAAAATAAAGAGGATATCTTTTTTGAATTTTATTTATATAAAATAATATTAAGGTCAAAATCATGGACAATTGAAAATGGACATATACTATAATTTTAGATGATTATGTTCAGAATATACTGGCATAATAAAAATAAAACATGTGATAGGGTCATTTTTTATCGTTATAAAAAAAATTACACTTAATTAACCCATTTTACATTTACCATGGCAACAAATATTTATATTATTACTATTTATAATGAAAAAAAATAAAATGGAAATATTAAAAAAGTTGGTACCTTTTGATTCCAAACATGGAATACAAATTCCATAGTTGAATAATTATTTTTGGTGAATTTAATTTAAAATTAAGCTGTCAAAAAGCGATGAAATCATTTTGTCATAAAATCCATTTATTAATTAAAAAATAAATTTATTTTAAATTAATGTATAAAATTAATTTAAAATAATAATAATTGTAATATTTCAAATAAGAATAAACTAATAAAATTAAAAAATAACCCATAATATAATTTGTCTTTGTAAATTATCGAAAAGAAAATACAATTTTCAATTTTAAAAAATATTTTTCACTATTAATAAAAAAATACATCATTACCTAAAATTATGAAAATTTAATCTTACAATAACTCTAACATTATGAATGAAAAAATGAAAATATATTTTTTAAATTAATGTTTAACAATTTTATAATACAAATCATAAATAAAACCCTTTAAGAAAAGTGTTTCATAAAAATATTTTATTTTTTATTTAATAATTGATTAATATTTTTTATAATGAATATAATAATATAATCCAAGAATAATAATAAATATGAAAATGATTTATTATATCACAACTTGTGTTGTAACATTGATATAATAATATAGAAAAGGTAATCATTTTATGGTTTTCGATGTATTTCATTAAACTAACATATTTTTTCTTCCATATCCCTTATTGAGAACTTGGTGATCATCCCATATTTTCATATGTTTTTCATAGGGACTAAGGATGAGTTGGGATAATCAAGACATCAATTTGAATGTTATGAAATTTTTTTATGGAAATAAAATATGATTCATTTTAAAACATTTATGTTGTGGAATTAATAGATACTGAGTGGAAATGTCCACTTTGTAATGTATGGGGTTGTTATGTAATATTTATGACCAACTTATTTAAAACGATGAACTTAAAGAGTACTAGGGAATGAAATAAATTGAATTATATAGTAAATAAATTATATTTTGAAAGGTTTTAGGAATATGCCCTTATAATTGTTATTAGAGAAAATGTTTAGATAACTATAGAGGTTAATTTATGTATATTGCAATACCCATAATAGATTCCAATTTATGGTTATATTGAAATTATATAGAATTTTAAGATTAACAAGTTACTTCATCTAAAATATGTATATTTAGAATGGGTTTATGTAGAGGAAACAATGAATATAAAGTAGGAAGATATCAATAAGACAATATAATTCAAAATAAGTACCCTAGAATGGTTGGAATTGGAACTCAATAGTTTTTATAGTGATGTATTTGTTGAAACACACTATAAATTGAGGTGGTACCATTTTAGAGATTAAATAGTTTTGTCACAGTGGAAACTGTCTTTGCTTGACCAATTTATGAAACAAAAACCTCTATATTTCAGTGGAACATTCGATCAGATGGTATTCATAGAATGGATCAATGATCTAGAAAAGATATTTGAAGCCATGGGATGTTCAAAATGTAATATGCTAAATATATCTATATATCATTTTGAAGGGGATGTTGTTTAATGGTGGTATTTGTTTAAGAATATTAGAGAGTTAGAGAGAGAGAGAATGTTGATGTCACAGAATTAGATGTTTTTAAGAATATTTTTTAGAGAAATATTTCCACATGGTTGTTTGAATAGGAATGGTGAAACAATTTTTATAATTGGGTGAAAATGATGAATATTCAGAGCTACATATGAATTAAATTTTAGATCATTGGTTAAGTACACACTGAATTTTATTAAAAATCATGACAGTAAAATTGATTGAATTTAATCTCGATTGAATCTATAATTTCTAATATCAGTAGCCTCATTATAATTTTAAAGTTATGAGAAATATTTTTTGAGTTGTAGAAGTAAATATATATATTATCGAAACTTTTGTTCCCCATGATAACAATAGTATGAAGTGGTCAAGGTGGAAATCAATAGAGAATAAGTCTATAATGAAATTTGGATTTAAGCCCAAAAAATGTTCTAGATGTAGTGAAATACATTTTGAGGAATGTTTATTAGGATTTGGAAATTGTTATTGGTGCGGTAAGTTTGGTTATAGGACTCATTACTATAATAAAAAGAGTCATGAACATTCAATGAATTAAGGAATATGTAGCTATCAAACAATGATTTTTTAATTGTAATGGGTTGGTTTATTATGCTAATGTGTGTCCCAAGTTAGTTACATATGGTATAATGCATCATTATTGAAATAAAAAAGGCTTGGGAAATCAATTTCTACTACTTTGGTTGATGTTAACTTCTTTAATGAAGTGGTCAAAGGTATGCTACTTGTTTATTTGAACAATTACAATGCCATATTGGAATCTGGATCTTCATATTTATTCATATATAAAATTTTTTCAAGTAAAATGGTAATATCACCTAATTAATAGAATATAAAACTTTTTATGAAAACTCATGGTAGAGGTAATAATGTAACCAGGAATTATAGGAATATTTCTATTACTATCATTGGGATGATTTTTTATAAAAATATTATTTATCTTCCCATAATGATGTTTTATATTCTTTTTGGTATGGATTAGATTTAATTTTATCATGATAATTTAGATTTCATAAATAGTAAATTTATATTTAATGATTTATTCCTTTCATAACAAATCATGAAGATGAGAAATCGATGAAAGGTAGTTTTGAAGGTTACTAATATCATATTGTTGAAAAGGATGATATTTTCCATAGTAGTGATGTGCTAGTTCTAAATGAATATATAGATATATTTTATTATGGTTTTCCTAGTTTTATTCTTTATTTGGAGGTTGATTTTACTATTGGAATAGTTCTTGATGCTAAACCAATTTCAAAACACCCTTTCTGAATGTCTCATGTAGTGATTTTGGAATTGAAAATGATGTTGTATGAGTTAATAGATAAATTTTTCATTCATCTGATCACTTCACAATGTGTTGATCCTATTTTATTGGTTAAAAAGAATGATAATTCAATGAGGATTTTTATTTATTATAGTTCCTTGAATAATAAAATTATCATGAATAAGTATACTTTTCCTCATATTGATGATTTTTTTGGTATGCTCTAGGGAGAATAATATTTTTCAAATATTGATCTATGGACATGAGAGAATCAATTGAAGGTGAATGAAGAATAAATAATAAATATATTGTTTTTGACTGGATATGTGCCGTATGATTTAGTGGTTATTCCATTTGGGATTTCAAATTCCCTAGCTATATTCATAAATATTATGCATAATTATTCTCGATGCTATTTGGATATGTTTTTTGGTTGTGATTATTTATGAAATTTTGGAATATTCTAAAATTGATAAGGGTCCTGAGAAACACCTAAAGACTGTATAAATGCCTTTAAACAAAAATAGTTATATGGAGAATTCAGTAAAAGCAAATTTTGGTGACAATATATTTCTTTCCTTGAGAATATTTTTTTAATTAATGGAATAACTATGGATCATTCTAAAACTAATGTGAATTAATAATAGACAAGACTAACAACAATCCTATATATATTAAAATTTTTCTTTGATCAATAGGTTACCACCAAATTTTTTTAGAAGGAATTTCTTTGTTATCTTACCTACTAATAATGTTACCTCTAAAGAGGAGTTAAATTCATCTAGACAAGATAAGTTTATTATTCTTTCAAAGAATATAAAATTAAATAGGTGAATTCCCTAGTTTTTCCCCAACCATTAGAAATGGTAAATTTTATTTCAATAATGATTGTTATTTTAAGATAATTAGTTGTGTTATTATTAAGAATACGTACTTTCTTATGCTTCACATAAACTAAAACCTGAGGAAATAAATTATTTTACACATGACTTAGAATTATATATTGTTATATTTTTCTTTGAAATTACTAATTCATTATTTATATGGTGTAATGTGTGAAATATATATCAATTATAAAAGTTTTTACGCATATATTCTGTCATAATGAGTTAAACATGAGCCAGAAAAGATGGCTATAACTGATAATGGATTATGATTAAATGATTTATTACCATCATGGGAAAAATATTATTCTTTGAGTAAAAAAATATAATGAATCATTAACCATACTATGGTTGGATAATTATAATTTTTTAAATTATTTAATGACTAATGGACTAGAAATTTCTCATATATGAACATCCATTGTTTTGTTTTAGGATTTAATGTAGGCATAATTGATAGAAATAATTAATAAAGTAGAGAAGGTAGACCATGATTTGAAAGGTAAGGTGAAAATATTAAATAAAGTCAAGTAACCTGAATTTAATTTTAACAAGGAAGGAGTTTTGTGATTTGGAATATGGATGTTTGTTCTGTATATCACCAAATTGGAAAACAAATTTCTAAATGAATCTCATAACTCTTCATTTTATATTTATCATGAAATTTATCATGAAATTATTTAATTTTAAATAGGTTAAATATGAATGACAATTATGGAAAGGGAAGCATAAAAAAATTTTAGTTCTAGAGTGGAAATAAGAAAATATATCAATGGATTTAATGGTGGGATTTCTAAATAAATATCGAGGTAACGATGTTATTTGGGTTATTGTTGATCAATTATCAAAATCATCACGTTTCCTTCCCATTTGAGATAAAATGTATTTAGATCAATATTATCCAATATATCTTAAGGATATATTCATGATATAAAGACTTTATCTCTCTATTTAAGCTTACCATTATCCTAGGTTTACATCTAATTTTTTGGAAATGTATTACGAAGTCATTAGGTACTAAATTAAATTTCAGTACAAATTTTCATCATCATTCTGATTGATAGTTAAAGTGATCAATTCGTATTTCAAAATACATTCTTTGAACATGTATAATGTACTACTAATTTTGTTAGGATCATAATGTATCTTTAGTTTCATTTTCCTATAAAAACATTTTCTATTATAGTATTCATATAGAAGCTTTTTATTCACTATATGAAAATAAGGGTTAGAGTCTAGCATATTGGGATTATGTAAGAAAAGGGAATTCATTAGGACAAGAGTTGACAAAGGAAATGATTGATATTTAAAATACAATTCAGCATCACATGATAGTATCTTAGAGTAGACAATAGAGTTCTATATAAAACCAGTGGAATGATTATTTATTCAAGGTAGGTTATCATGTTTCTCAAAAGGTATCTCCATATAAATGTGTTATACATTTGGGTAAAAAGGGAAACCTAAGTCTGTTGTTCATTTGACTATATAATATTTTGGATAAACTCGGATTTTTTACTAATTTAGTGGAATTACATTGGAATTTATCTTAGAAACATGATGTGTTTCTGGTTTCATTTTTAAGGAAATATATTTCAGATGCATCTCATGTTTTGCCTCTAGAATCAGTTTAGTTGGAAGATAACCTTTCTTATGAGGAACATTTTGTTTATATTCTTGACGACAATGAATAGGTGTTTTAAAATAAGGTGATTCATCATGTTATGGTTTCGTCTAAAAAAATATGTGTAAAGAACCAACTTGTTAATATAAAAATTCTACGAATGAAAAATATACACACTTTTTTATGTAGTAAAAAATTATGAGGGTTAAATTTAAAAAATAGGAAAGATTTTGACAGCCCATGTAATAGTAAATCAATTTCATGACATATAGATATTTATGAATTATATTTTAAATGACATTGTTCTTTAAAATAATATTATGTAATTTTATAATAAAAAAGATAACAATTTATTCATATTAAATTTATTTTTATGTATTATAATGTTTTATATAAAATATTATTGACTAAATTTTAAAATTTTAACTTGAAATAATTCAGTTCATTTTTTAAATTAATATATCAAAATTAACTTAGGGTGAAATTTTATAATTTTTCTGAGAAGATTAATTTTTCATTGAATAATAAAAAATATCAATTTTTGTAAAACGATCATTTATTTTCGTTAAATAAAGTAAAATAAAAGCCTTATTTGATCATAAATTGACATAAGTATCATTTAATTATAAATAATCTAGTCAATTAAATAGGAATCATTATTAAACCTTATTTTTTTATAAGTTTATTTTTTGGCTTAAAAACTCATTTTTCTAAAAACTATTTTTGTCGCATTTTATGATATGTATTAAAATTTATTTATAAAAATTATAGAAATTGAATATTGAAAAATTAATTCTATAATTTTTATTATTATTTATCAATTCAATAGAAACCATAGTAAAACGTTTTCAACATGGTAAGGGTAAATCAAGTTGTTACGGTTAAATTTAATGTGATATGGCATAACAATATCCCATTAACTTGTATTTATTTTTTTAGAAATGTTTATCCAACCATTTCCAAAAAATGTTGGAGTATTTTTTTAAATTCATACTGATTTAATTTGATAATGACCTTAATATTGTTTTAAATAAAGAATAAAAACCAAATTTCTCTCTCATTGTTTTAATATCATTAATAAATTTTCATAGGAATAAAAATATGGTATGATAAGTAATATTTTTATAGGATATATTAATTGAATTTTTTTATCATGGTAATTTTTTATATTGATTGAATAATTAGATATATTCCTACTCAACGGCTACACAGTTCTTATGCAAGCTTTAGAAAAATCACGTAAATGAATTTGAAACCACTAAAAGTAATATTTTACTGGTTATTTTATTGTTACATGAATTTTATAGATAAATATAACATATTATAGATGATTTAAATTTTTTTATTTTAATTACATTACTATATTTATTTCATTAAATTCAAACTAAGTGAATAATCCCAATAATTATAATAACGGTATATTAGGTTTAATATTATTTTTAAATATTTATTGTTAATAAAACCCTTATATTCATGACATTTAACAATATGTGGTTTGGAATATTATCCATGGTACCCTAAAGGTTCACCTGTACTTTTATAGTAACATCATTCACTGCAAAAAAATTAAAAAAACATTGATATCAGAATAATCCTCAAAAGGGTTAACTGGGGGGTTAAAACAAAGTGATATGGGTTAAAACATCACATAAACATGTATAGATATTATTTTATGTGATTTTTTATTCATTCCCATCCTATATTTGAAAAATATTTTATTTTTTTTACATTCCATTATGATTAATTTATATTAATTTAATACTTTATGTACTTCCTAGAGTGCCCCTCCTCTCACTTTTAAAGGGAACCTCCTATCATCAATTACCTACAACTCTTGATAACTCTATTTTGGAAAATAAATACCCAAATATATCTGAAAAATATCTTACAATGTTATATAGTCTATGCAATATCCAAAATACCAATCCTAGAGGGATTTAGGTGTAAGACAAAGAGGATATCCATGGAGAACATATAAGTCATAACCAAACTATTTCAGGTTTATTCCACCTACTTCAAATACTATCTAAACATGATGAAATAATATCATTAATATATTCTGCATACTAAAATTTTATTATTATTATGGTATTACTCTTTGTGATTTTATTTTCCATCCTACGAGAAATTAAAACATTGCACATGTGTACATGTGGAATACCATCTCTATGAAGAGATGTGTTTCATTTTCCATCACTAAATATCATGAATTTTTATAATTATGCACTTAATTTATATATATGTTATTCATTCAATTATTATCAATATGGAAATAAAAAACCTCATCAATATCCATACTCTTCAAACCATTTTTAAATGATATCGTTGTTCATGGGTACGTGTGGAATACCACATCCACGATTCAATGTGATTTGATTCACATGTATTCTTTCATATAAGGTTAAGAAATTTTTTCTAATGTATAAAAATTATAATTAATTCATGATTATACATTTTTTCAGATGTAATAATGACCCCTTTTGACCATGATTATCCAACCGAAGATGTTCTGCAATTGTGAAATGAATATCCCCTAAATGAAGGACAAAACAATAACTGATTAAGTGACTAAATAAATAATGGTAATAATGACATAATATGAATAATTATAACGTATGAATATAAAAAACTTCTTTAATCAAATAAATAGCTACTATAATTTTATTAACCATGATTTAAAGAAAGTACAATGTTGGACTTTATTTAACATAATGAACATTCTTTTAAAAAAACTCTTTTAAAATTTTCATTCCAATTATACTTCTTCCATGACCTTGTTATTTTAAAAGTTCCTAGAAATTTTTTATTAATGATTAAATGGTATATAATTTTCAGTTTTTAACATATCTTTATTTATTTATAATGGATTAAAAAGTAATATTTTCTATTATTGATAGAAAGGTCATTTTTGACTCTTTCTACCTAAGTGTAAAATAATGTTTCTCATTAACATATATAACTTGAAAATAATTTATAGAAATATACAATTTTATTTTATTTCATGATTCCCCTTTAATATCCCTCAGTTATTTTCAAATGAAATATTTTCCATAATCTTTGGGTAATTTTTCATTTTATGGAGTTTTTAAAAGAAATGGGTATTTCTCTCTTTTTTATAAAAAAATGGAATATGTTTTTATTTCTGGTTAAAAATAATGTTAAATGGATTTAGTATGAAAATGTAAAAGATTAATTGTTTTTTATTAAACAATACTTGATAGTTATAGATGATTATGGGTGAGCCCGATACATCTTATGTGATGGGGTTTCCCGATACAACTTATACGATGGGTGAACCTAATTCAACGTATATTATGGGTGATTTTGATATAGCGATCCAATGAATTAGGTAATGTTACTTTTCATCAAATGAATGAATTATGGAATTTACCAAGGTGTTTTATCCCTTGTATTTAACCAGACTCTAATTATTTCTAACATGAGCGAAGACAAGTTATAAACATGAATCAATAAGATGCCTAAAGGGTTTCCATTTATTTTAAAAACAAATTAAATTTTTTATTTGATTATAAATAAACATTTATAGGTGAATTTGATTTATTTTATATTATCAAAAAATTAAGTTGAAAATTTTACCATTTTATCAATTTTCATGTTTTTCACTAGACTGTTGATTTTTTTCTTTTATATACATTGCAGATATTATTGTGATTATCCCAAATTTTAAAATAAATGTCATAATGTTTAAGGGTGATTAGTGTACAATAATAAATCATGTTGAATATCATGAATAGTTTTCATGAAAATAATCAATTCATCATTTTAAATGTTTTCTATTATGGGAAAATAGATACTAAGGGGAACTATCCACTATATAATGTATGAGTTTTTTTATGTAAGATTTATGAAATAAATCTCCAAAACTCTAAACCAAAATGACATTTTGGAATGTAATAAAGTGAAAAATTATCTAAATGAATTGGATTATATATATTTTAATGATGGGTCCATAAAAAAATACAAAAACATTCACATGTAAAACATTGACAAAAGATATGACCACCTAACAAAATCAATCCAACAATTCATCAATATCCCCATTTAGATTTATTTGAAACACTATCAACTACTCTTATATTAATTTCTCATCAAACATCATACTTTCTCATAGAGAGGTTTCATGAAACCATACTACCATATTTAATAATGTTTTTGAAGGAATTACCTCCGTTAGTAATTAGAAATGTTGTGGATATTATATTGATATACTCCCCCTTGATCATCAATAAAAATTAAAGAATTTTCTAACTTTTACTCACCCTTTCCATAATTACATAATATTAAAATTTAAAAAAATATAAGTATAGATTTGTACTTATACCCCTATAAAAATAAAATACAATGTAAAATGGAGGTTACTCAAGAACATTCTTAAGTAAATAGTAGAGGCAAAACATATAGTTTCAATCACAATTACTAAAATTATTCCATTTCCAAGGATTTAGTGAATATATTGAAAATTTAATATTTCATTGAAATATAATAAATATTAACATATAAAATAACAACTATTTCTATAATGAAGTGATATTTAATATCAATATGTTTAGATTTGGAATATTTGACCAGAATTTTTGATAGATCAATTGTACTTTTATTATATCAAATAATTTTTATGGATTTTTGAAATTTATAGTCAAATATTACAAAAAACATTTATCCACATAATTATTCTATATTCTTAAGTGGAAATAACATATTTTTCTTCATTTCCACTTAATGAAACATAATTTTTTTACTATGTTGAATCACAAAAATTTCTCCCAATAAAAATGTTCATCTTAATATCAATTTTCATTCAATACAGTCTACAACCCAATAATCATCAATGAAACCATGAAATTCCATCTTATTATTTTTTCTATACATAAAGATATAATTTCATGTTCCTTTAATATATCTAACAATAATTTTTTATACCTACATCTAGATTCCATCAAATCACTTTGATATCAAACCCACAAGTTTAAAACAGATACAATGTCCGGTCTTGAGGTATTAAAATAAATAAAACATCCAATTAACTTACTAATGTATATCTGAATCACACTTGTCCTAATTTCATCTTTTCTTAATTTCATACAAACTATAATGTGTGTAATCACTTACTTTTATTCTTCCATACCAAATATATTAAATTATTATTTTTCATATATTTATTGTGAAATGAATATATATATTTATTTACATTAAACATGTAGTTGTAGAAATAAAATCAACTCTACAATTTGAAATTTCAAAATTATTGTTCATCAATTTTTTAAATTCTTGTCATGTTTAATCCATGTCACCAATAAATATCATACAATAATCATTAACACTGAATATAAGGTTACCTGTACTCATCTGTTTCACATATTAGTTTCTATTTACTCTTATTTTAGAAAAGTTCAAAATAATTAATAAAATCTTAAGTTTTAAATACGATACGTGAGGAGACTATTTGAAACCATACAAAGATTTATTTAGTATTCACTTAATTTATAAATTATTAGAATGAATTAAACCCTTAGGTTTCTTAACATAAAATTTTTCTTTAATTTATAAAATCTAAAATTCGGACATAACATCCAAATAATATACTTTGTATAGCGAGCCAGGCTAAACATCCATTTATTTAATTTTTTTTACATTACATAAATAGTTAAATTTCATAAATAATAATATCCTCATGAAATATAGGCTAATTTTATTTGGTGTCTAGCAACATAATAAGATAATTTTAAAAATCCCATGATCAAATCTCGATAATGGAACCATACTAGATCATTCTCTAGAAATCTCATTAGTAATATTCATCCTTATAACCTCATTAATGAAATAATATGAAAGAGATTAGATTTAATTCTCTATAAAGGGTGAATATAAATTTCATCATGGTTGAGATCATAATAATAAGTTAAAACAGAAAATAATTTTAATATCACAACATAATAATTGATTACCATAAATCACAAGTGATCTTCAATGTACATGTCATAATAACTTATAGCCACAAAATATCAACAAAGAAACATAATATACATAATATGGATTAGAAGAATTTAACATAAAATATGAATCATGAGAGAAAAATATAATAATCATTAACATCCCATAACTATTGAAAAACCCCTTGAATAGGTAAAAATTACATTCATAGGAAATGTAGAGACCCTATCATGACATACATGGACATTACATTACCTTTTAGGAATACTTAATACATGTAAAAAATAGACTCCCAAAGACAGTATTAGTTTAGTGTCTTTGGAAACACAGAACATAATCTTCTAATCAAGGTGAATGATCTTCAACATATCCCATAAAGATCTTCCCCTTTTGTTTTACTACCTAAAACCATTATTTATATTCCTAGGGAAAATAAAACATAAAAAGGGTGAGCTCAAATGCTCAATAAGGGTAAACATGGAGAAAATAAATCAAAATATATAAATTTGAACATAGAAACATGAACATAAAGTTTAAACCTATGAATATAGTGTCATAAAATAAATCTTGGAAGTATGTAAGGAAAAGATCATAAATGAATATTAACCATGATAGAGTAGAATTGGAATAAAACATGTAATTGATTCAAACTAATAAGAACATAATATTATTTACATAGTAGCCAAGACATTGCTCCCTAGACCATTATAGTGGATGAACTCCATTACTTAACTAGTTTTACTTGCTATTCCATCCCTATATTACTGAACCAGATTTTCATGCCATTCCACCCATGTCTATCACATGAGATATAAATCTTTACCCAATTCATTGGAGGTAGACATACTGTCACGACCCATCATCGGTGTAACATCCCGAGATTTTATAAGATAAATTATTTTTTATTTCATTCATATCTTCTGTTGTACGATACACCAATATTATCTTGCGCTATACGCAACACCGTATTATCCTACAGTATACGCAACACAATTCTTGGATCATGTTATACACAATTTCATGTTTATTTGATAGAAGTTATTCTACGCAACATTGAGTGTGTATATATATATATATTCAATGTATAAATAAAATATGGTTGGATTTTGTTATACTCAACAACAAAGGAGTCATGAACTACACGCAACCCTGACATGGCTTGCATTACACGCAATCACGACCTTCCTCGATAGCGTGTGTTGAACACAATACCAAGTTTTACTAAACAACGATATATTATTATAATATTATTATGAACTAGTCATTATGAATAGTATCGAATAAAATTTTAATTTTATAACATTATTATTAATCTTACACATTTTCTAGAACATGGTATAAGAAAAAAATAAAATTTTCAGGAAAAATAAGTTTTTTTCAAAAAATGCAGTTTTGCCGTCTTTTGATGGGACACCAACATTAAATCTAGTTTTTGACATGTTTATAAGTTCAATTTGACAAAATAAAATTTTTCTTTGGAATCAATAAATAAAAATTTACTTTGGATAAAATTTTCATATTATTCTGGTAACTTTCATATTTTGATGAATAGTAAAAACACGCTATATTTTAATTAAAAACAACTTTTTTCATCGCAATAATTTATATAGTTAAATTATAATTTTGAATGGTTTTAAAGTATAAATAGAATATATTTTTACCATTTAATATAATTTATGTCATTAGCATTGATTTTACATTAAATTCGTAGGATAAATCAATTCAATCTTTTGCACTGTTTTAAAGAAAAACCCGTTTTCTTTCGACAACGAGATTAATTTTAATTTAATTTCTGAAACTGTTGTGTGTTGAATTTGTAAAAATTTATTCCATATTTGGAATCAGTGGGTCCAAATTATATTAATAATATACTTTTTATTTTTGGGAATTATGAATAGTAACTACGGTAAATTTTATTTACCATATTTAAAGGTAAATCGGGTAATTAAGGGTAAATATAATATTATAAAATTATCCTAACACATGAAAAAATTCTATTAGATGGATAAAAGTAGACCCATATAACCTAAGGGTCAGATTAGAATCATTTTATGGACATTTTACAATGAAAATAATTTAATTTTTATTAAAACCAATGAAAGTGACAACATGTCACTCTCTTAAATCTTATAAGTATAATAATTTTAATTTAGTGATAAACATCATACAACTTCGAAAATGAATAGTCTCCAGAAATCTAATATAATTATCTACATCATGATAATTTATTTAGAATTTTTTGGGATTAAATAATTGTCATTAATTGTGATACATTAATGATGCAGAAATTATTTATTTAGTGAAAAATAAATAAAATAGTTTTTATTGAAATTGTAATACATAACAAAAGGCCCAAAAATCTTCACAAAACTTATTATTAGTGTATATATAAACCCTAATCATCCACTGGCCGAATTTTTGACCATTTGGATCCTTATTAAGGAAATTATGACACTTATATTATTTTATTTTAAATGATGCCAAAGTTGTCACCTTCATAAATTAATAAATATAACAATTTAAATATTGTGATTTTAAGATGATAAATTCGAGTAAAAGTATTATTGTGAATGTTAATATATTTATCTTTATCATAGGAGTTTTTTTTAATTTTTATGCAACAAATAAGTATATTAAATAATTATACAAAAATGTTGTAGTAATTATTTTATTAAGAGATAAACCAAATGAATGGTTTTTAAAAATAATAAAATAACTCTTATATGAACTATTTAATGTGCTACAATAATTTTATAGGTACATATGACCTTTTATGAATCTATTAAAGATTTTAGTTCGAACATTTCTTCTGTATATATTTTATTTAAATTCAAATAAATGAATAGTGTCAAAATTGACACTATTGTTATTTTATAAAAATAACATATTATCAAATTGTTTAAAAATCACAAAAATATTGAAAAATTATAAATTTAAATTTATATTGTATAGAATGTTGTAAAGTATCCAATTATGGACAATTCACAACAAATAAGTAATTTTTTGTTATAATTTAAAATTTAGAATGTTTTTACCACAAATAAAATTAAATTGAATAAATAAAGATAAATCAAGTTGATAATATTTCAAAGAAATTCCTAACATGTCTAAATTTGATTGGTTGGTGATATTACAACCCTATCCCATCTAATCTTCGGATATGAGTCAATTTTGGAGGTTTTTAAGTGGGGTTATATTTATTATAAATTAATATTTTTAAGAATTCCAAAGGTGCCCCTCTCCTTCCTTATAAAAGGGCACCTCCTCCCTCTCCACCTCACACCAATTTGAGCCTTCAATCTCGGCCAACCCTTGCCCAATTCACTTATCCACTTCCCTAGAAACATTCTAGAGGTCTTCGTCTTCTTCAAAGACCAATTTTAGTGCCCTAAGAGGAGGTATCAAAGAGGCGCTTCAAAGAAGAGGAGGTTCAGACACTTACGAAGCAAATCAGACCTAAGGCAAGGGATAATTTTGCAAATCTAATTTTTATCTGATATTGCTTATTCGCAAGTATTTACTGGGGTTTTTCATATCATTCATGTCCATGTTTTATAAAAGTTTTTTCATGTATGTTTAAAGTCCTTTTTACACATTTTATAACGTTACTACATGGTATGTAAGGAATCTTTCTTTTCTTTACATTACGAGGTACTTTTTGAATTTTGCGAAAAAAGTACGAGGAGAATGTTTTTTTTAACTTATACATCATTAAAATATATTTACGGTTTTATAAAGCCTTATTTTCATGAAGCTTCCTCCAAAATATTTCATGAATATTTTTAACAAAATCCTTTTGTTTTTAAATTTCATGACATTTGGTGAAAAGAAAATGATTTTGAAGAAGAACAGATATTTTCATCAAGAATTCATTTCAAGGGTTTTATCAAAACCATTTTCTATCTAAGATGAAATTATTTCATATTTGTATGTTTCAAGTATAAAGTCTCTATGATTTACATAGATTCACTTTTCTTATTATGAAATGGTATCCATTTATTTTATATGGATTATGTGATGATGGGATGATGTTTATGAAACCCATTTTTTTCGTTGGGTTTTTATGAATAATGGATGATTATTTTGAGGCACAAGTAAAAATGATTTCATTATGAGATGGGTGGGAACTATATCTCCCTCCAATGCATTGGGTAAAGATTTTATATCTCATGAGATAGACATGGCTGGAACGGTAAGTTAATCCGGTTCAGTGTTACAGGACTGAAATGAGGAGTGAACTAGATTCAGAATGGGACTTTGTCCACTAAGATGGTCTTGGCAGCAATTCCTTGGCTACATTGGAAATCATTACATATTCTTAATGGATGCCACAATTACATGTTTTATTCCCTTGATATTTTATCATTCTTAATGTTTCTTTTTGATCAATGCCTTACGTACTTCCATGTTTTATGTCATTTCACAAGCTTTTAATGTTTAAACATTATGTTCATGTTTTTAGGTTCAAATGTATATGGTATGTTTTATTTTATACATGCTTACCCTTACTGAGCATTTGATCTCACCCTTTTCATGTTTCCTTTTCCCCAGGATATAAAGACAGGTTTTAGGTAAGAAAAAAGGGAGATCTTTATGGGAGATGTTGAAGATCTTTCACCAAGATTAGAAGATTACGTTCCATGTTTCCAAACACACTAAACTATTACGGTCCTTGTGTGTCTGTTTTTGTTATGTATTAAGTATTACGCAAAAGTAATGTAATGTCCATGTACGTCAAGATTTGGGTCTCTACAGTTGGTATCAGAGGAAAGGTTTAGTCAAACTTTGGAAACTAGGATGCGAAAACGTTAGTGAGATCCCTAGAGATATTTCTAAGGTATGTCTAGGGATGTCCCAAAGGATAAGTATAAATATAGGATATAGTCCTAGAACTATGGTAATGATCTTAGAATTTAACCTAAGATGTTAGATATTGAGGGTACTCCCCCTTTACTATGTTGTTTTCCCTAGCATGATTTTTTCCTCTCACACTATTCTTTTTGGGTTTTAGAAAATGGCTGGAAACAGGAAGATTCACGATAATGGAGGATATGACGGACAATGGAATGATATTCTTCCTAAGCAACCAAATGAAATGGGATTTGGAAGTCCAAACATCATTATTATGCCGAATCAGCAATCTCATAATATAATCAATAAACTCAAATTTGGTATGTTTCCGGACTCAGCTAATAATAGAAAGATGGAGTTTCATGATGATCATAGAGGAAAGAAAGTTCAATTTCCCCTATGTAAATCATGTGGGAAGAGGCATCAAGGAGAATGTTTCAACGGAACTGGAAGATGATTTGGGTGTGGAAAAGAAGGACATAAAGCCAGTAAGTGCAAAGGAAAAGATTCATTTAACACTGTGGATGAGGATAATGGTATTGCTACGACATCAACAATGGTTAAATGTTTTAAATGTGGAATGTATGGGCATTATGCAAACCAATTCCCTAAGCGAAAGTATCATGAAGAGAATCAGTACGGTCGTATGGGAAGTATTTATGTTGATGATGATGAAGAGACTACAAATGATATGTGAGATGAAAGAATTGTTGAAGCTCGGTCAATGGTTTAAGAAGTTAGTGGAATGATGACATGTTTATCAAGTGTAATATTGTATAAGTAATCTCATGGTACTATGGAATAAAGAGACATCTAAGGATTGTTACACTATTTTCTTTCCTTATGTTTTGAAAGTATATGATTAATGGTACCAGTAACCATGAAAGGTTATTCAGATATTTTTGGAAAGTAGATGATATGCGCATAATGAAGGGATAAGGAGAAAATTAAATGTTTTATAGTATTCATGAGCTCATGAATGATATAAGGAGAAGGTTATATCATGGTTTGAGTATATAGAATTTTTTGATTTTGGTATGTGGAAAGAGTTAACTTTTAACTGCATTCATGTTTTCACTAAGGTTCAATGGGTATTCATTTTTCAAGAGAATACATGATTAAGGCCTTCAAATGTTTGGAATGTGACCAACAAGACATATCTTATGATATATGGGGATCAACGATGGTATTAAATCTATGGTAATCATTTTCACTATATTATGAGAGTGGACTGCAGTATAATGGATAAGCCTAAATATTGGAATGGATTATGTTGGACATAAGTTAGTATTGTTTAAGGATAGAAGTTTTTTTCCGATATTATTGATGGGATGTTATAGTAATATAGTTTTAGAAAAATGACAACCTTCAGGACGGGCGACAACCCATCGCGTTGGACAAGGCTGTGGGAATCGAACCCACAACCGAAGTGCGACTGGACTTTATCACCTACCACTGGCCTACAGGAAGTCCCTGGTTAGTAGAAACTAGTTTCATTTTATTAAGTGGTATGATATATGAAGTGTAAGTTCATTTTTGGAACCATATACGATTAATATCACCATAAGATGGACTTATAACTTTTTCTAACCTTTTTCTTGAATGAGATGGAATGACCCATCATTCTATCACATGATCTGATAACACATCACGAATAACAAATTCAACTTCATTTTTGTAAGGGATGAAGGGGAAATTGTTCAATTCACAAACAACAGTGAGATTGTACCAATATTATGCAAGAATTTCTTTTCATTCATCAACTTTAGGGAAATGATCTAGAAAACCAAAAATGTTGTCCCAGTTCCCTTATATCCGATGAATCAGATGGTACCTTAGATCATCACAAATCTATGGCTTTGTGATTGATGGCTTTTTCATAGCCATGTTCTCTACCACTCTCTATCAGAACATGATGGTTAGATTTCTCTTCCATATCCATATTTTCACCTATGTTCTCCTATATGGAAACCCAGTGATGAGTTAATTTGGGTAACCATTATATTTCATACTTTAGTTTTTAAAGTTCATTTTTGGTATTTCGTTTTACGATGTGGGTTTCTATGAATAGTAAACGATTTATAACCCCGACGAATTTCGAGGTCAAAATTCATTTTAAGGGGGGTAGAATGTAACAACCCGAGATTTTATAAGATACATTCTTTTTAATTTCATTCATATCTTTTGTTGTAAGATACACCAAGATTATATTGTGCTATACACAACACCGTATTAGCCTGCAGTATACACAACACAATTCTTGGATCGTGTTATACACAATTTCAAGTTTTTTTGATAGAATTTATTCTACGCAACATTGAGTATATATATATATATATATTCAATGTATAAATAAAATATGGTTGGATTCTATTATACACAACAACAAAGGAGTCGTGCACTACACGCAACCCTGACTTGGCTTGCATTACATGCAATCACGACCTTCCTCGAAAGCGTGTGTTGTACGCAATGCCAGGTTTTACTAAACAACGATATATTATTATAATATTATTATGAACTAGCTGTTATGAATATTATTAACTAAAATTTGAATTTTATAAATTTATTATTAATCTTACACATTTTCTGGAACATGGTATAAGAACAAAATAAATTTTTTGGTTAAAATAAGTATTTTTCAAAAAATGCAGTTTTTCCACCTTTTGAAGGCACACCCACTTTAAATCTAGTTTTTGACATGTTTATAAGTTCAATTTGAAAAAATAAAATTCTTCTTTAGAATCAAGAAATAAAAATTTACTTTGGCTAAATTTTTCATATTATTCTGGTAACTTTCATATTTTGATGAATACTAAAAACACGGTATATTTTAATTAAAAACAACTTTTGTCATCGCAATAATTTATATGGTTAAATAATAATATTTAATGGTATTAAAGTATAAATAGAATATATTTTTACCATTTAATATAATTTATGTCATTAGCATTGATTTTACATTAAATTCGTTGGTTAAATCAATTCAATCTTTTGCAATGTTTCAAAGAAAAACCCGTTTTCTTTGGACAACGGGATTAATTTTAATTTAATTTATGCACCTTTTGTGTATTGAATTTGGAAAAATGTATTCCATATTTGGAATCAGTGGGTCCAAATTATGTTAATAAGATACTTTTTATTTTTGGGAATTATGAATAGTAACTATGGTAAATTTTATTTACCATAGTTAAAGGTAAATCGGGTAATTAAGGGTAAATATAATATTATAAAATTACCCTAACACATGCCAAAATTCTATTGGATGGATAAAAGTATACCCATATAACCTAAGGGTAGGATTAGATTCATTTTATAGACTTTTGACCATGAAAATAATTTAATTATTATTAAAACCAAAGAAAGTGACAACATGTCACTCACTTAAATCTTATAAGTATAATAATTTTAATTTAGTGATAAACATCATAAAACTTAGAACATGAATAGTCTCCAGAAATCTAATATAATTATCTACATCATGATAATTTATTTATAATTTTTTGGGAATAAATAATTGTCATTAATAGTGATACATTAATGATGCAGAAATTATTTATTTAGTGAAAAATGAATAATATAGTTTTATTGAAATAGTAATACATATAAAAAGGCCCAAAAATCCGCACAAAACTTATTATTAGTGTAAATATAAACCCTAATAATCAACTGGCTGAATTTTTGACCATTTGGATCCTTATTAAGGAAATTATGACACTTATATTATTTTATTTTAAATGATGCCAAAGTTGTCACCTTCATAATTTAATAAATATAACAATTTAAATATTGTGATTTCAAGATGATAAATTCGAGTAAAAGTATTATTGTGAAATTTAATAGATTTATCTTCATCATAGAATTTTATTTTTAATTTTTATGCAACAAATAAGTAAATTAAATAATTATACAATAATGTTGTAGTAATTATTTTATTAAGAGATAAACCAAATGAATGGTTTTTAAAAATAATAAAATAACTCTTATATGAACTATTTATTGTGCTCCACTAATTTTATAGGTACATATGACATTTTATGAATCTATTAAAGATTTTAGTTCAAACATTTCTTCTGTATATATTTTATTTAAATTCAAATAAATGAATAGTTTCAAAATTGACACTATTGTTATTTTATAAAAATAACATATTATAAAATTGTTTAAAAATCACAAAAATATTTAAAAATTATAAATTTAAATTTATATGGTATAAAATGTTGTAAAGTATCCAATTATGGACAATTAAAAACAAATAAGTAATTTTTTGTTATAATTTAAAATTTATAATGTTATTACCATAAATAAAATTAAATTGAATAAATAAAGATAAATCAAGTAGATAATGTTTCAAATAAATTCCTAACATGTCTAAATTTGATTGGTTGGTGAGACTACAACCCTATACCATCTAATCTTTGGATATGAGTCATTTTTGGAGGTTTTTAAGTGGGGTTATATTTATTATAAATTAATATTTTTAAGAATTCCAAAGGTGCCCCTCTCCTCCCTTATAAAAGGGAACCTCCTCCCTCTCCACCTCACACCAATTTGAGCCTTCAATCTCGGCCAACCCCTGCCCAATTCACTTCTCCACTTCCCTAGAAACATTCTATAGGTCTTGGTCTTCTTAAAAAACCAATTTTAGTGTCGTAAGAGGAGGTCTAAAAGAGGCGCTTCAAAGAAGAGGAGGTTCAGACACTTACGAAGCAAATCAGACCAAAGGTAAGGGATAATTTTGCAAATCTCATTTTTATCCGAGATTGCTTATTCACAAGTATTAATTGGGTTTATTTCTATCATCCATGTCCATGTTTTATAAAAGTTTTTTCATGTATGTTTAAAGTCCTTTTTACACATATTATACCTTTACTACATGGTATGTAAGGAATCTTTCTTTTCTTTACGTTACGAGGTACTTTTTGACTTTTCCGACATAAGTACGAGGAGAATGTTTTTTTAACTTATACGGCATGAAAGGATTTTTACGGTTTTATAAAGCCTTATTTTCATGAAGCTTCCTCCAAAATATTTCATGACTATTTTCAACAAAATCCTTTTCTTTTTAAATTTCATGACATTTGGTGAAAAGAAAATGATTTTGAAGAAGAACAGATATTTTCCTCAAGAATTCATTTCAAGGGTTTTATCAAAACCATTTTCCATCTAAGATGACATTATTTCATATTTTTATGTTTCAAGTATAAAGTCTCTATGATTTACATAGATTCACTTTTCTTATTATGAAATGATATCTATTTCTTTTATATGGATTATGTGATGATGGGATGATGTTTATGAAACCCATTTTTTCGTTGGGTTATTATGAATGATGTATGATTATTTTGCGGCACAAGTAATAATGATTTCATTATGAGATGGGTGGGACCTATATCTCCCTCTAATGCATTGGGTAATGATTTTATATCTCATGAGATAGACATGGCTGGAATGGTAAGTTAATCCGGTTCAGTGTTACTGGACTGAAACGAGGAGTGAACTCGATTCAGAATGGGACTTTTTCCACTAAGATGGTCTTGGAAGCAATGCCTTGGCTACTATGGAAATCATTACATGTTCTTAATGGATTCCACAATTACATGTTTTATTCCCATGATATTTTATCATTATTAATGTTTCTTTATGATCAATGCCTTACGTACTTCCATGTTTTATTTCATTTCACAAGCTTTTGATGTTTAAACATTATGTTCATGTTTTTAAGTTCAAATATATACGGTATGTTTTATTTTATACATGGTTACCCTTACTGAGCATTTGAGCTCACCCTTTTTATGTTTTCTTTTACCCAGGATATAAAGAAATGTTTTTTGTAAGAAAAAAAGGGAGATCTTTATGGGAGATGTTGAAGATCTTTCACCAAGATTAGAAGATTACGTTCCAAGTTTCCAAAGACACTAAAATATTATAGTCCTTGTGTGTCTATTTTTGTTATTTATTAAGTATTTCGAAAAAGTAATGTAATGTCCATGTATGTCAGGCTTCGGCTCTCTACACTCGGGGCCCGTGCCGTGACTACCCCAAGCCCGCCTTCCATAGGCCAGGGGCTGGCGACTAGCACCAAGGCGTAATTCCCGGTAAAAAGGGAAGGCATTGCATTTGTAAAGTAAACAAACACCACAGAGCAAGGTAGTAGAAGTAAACAATAAGTAAAAATTGGGTACAACAGTAAGTGCGAAAAAGTAAGTGGGCCAGAATACAAACCCAAACTGAAAGTAAAGTACAATTAAAAAAGGAAGTACATCAACTGAAAAGTAAAGCCGCAACGTCGATCCGTCCACTAGTACTCCTACCTGAAGGGTAGGTACAGATAGCCTCCACAGCTCCTCGAGTCCAGCTGTCCACTCCCAGTACGTCCCGCCCAGTGGTCCACCTCCAGGTACAGGCCTGCTCCGCAATCCTCGGCCACGATCATCGATGTCCGTCGTCTGCAACCAACACAATGTAGTGTGGGCATAGCCCGTGTAGGGGTGAGTATAAGCTACTCAGTAGGGACCCTGAGACCCCTGATGGTGTCCAAGAATCCACAAAGGATAATGCAAAAAGGCAAGATACATTCACGAAGTAACATCCGACACTGCATAGGTATATTCCCATAAATATACCTAAGTCATCAATTCTTGTTAGACTCCAACATCCGAGCCCAAGTTCGATCACGCCCACACAGGATAGCACAACACAATCCACATAGGAAAGAAAAACAAGATTCAGCTCACACAAGTATACTTCTTCGTATGATGATAGAGATTATCGGACGTAGCCACTGATTCATCTAAGCCGTCAGACACACAAAGGATCGATAGGTACTAACCCCCCTCAATGACCCACAAAGGATCTGACCCACACAGGATCGATAGGTAACTTACCCCCGCAATGACCCACACAGGATCAGACCCACACAGGATCTGTAGGCGCTGGCCCACACAGGACCGCTGAGCGCTGAACCACACAGGATCGGTAGCACTAATCCACGTAGGATCTCTGAGTTCTATTGTCGTCGCCATCGAATAAATGGAGGATTTTTGCACATTCTTCATCATCGTCGCAGTCACAGCCAGCTCTAGGGTTCCCGCAGACAGAAAGCTCGTTCGGGAGGGTCCGATCCATCAGCCGAAGGGATGATACATCAACTGAAACATAGTCCAGAGTTGATGTATCCAAATGTTCCGTATCGTCAATAGGAACTCAACGTCAAAGACGGTGCGTCTATCGGACGCATGGTCTAAGAGTTATTGGCTTTTTCATCCCAGGGTCCCAGTTGGTTTTTAAGTCAAAACCAACCTGAGCATACTCCAACTGCATCCAAACCTTGAGCAGAGTAAGTCAAAAGGTCCGTCTCCCTTAGAGGAATCCAACAAAGTTGACGACAAGTCAATCGGATGTCCAGAACTCAAGTTATAAGCGTCTCCGCTCCGAGGGCCCGGTTGGTTTCGTGTACGAACCAACCAGGCCGAACCCAAAGTGCTCCGAAACCCTGAGTGCGATATACCGAAACGTCCGTCTCGATCCAAGGATCGCATCGCAGCTGGCGGTGCCTCGATCGGAGGTCCGCATCCCATGTTATGGGAAAAAGACCGTGAGAGGTCCGGTATTAGGGGCTTCGGGCCCGGTTCGACCCGGCCCGATACCCTATGGGTCGGCCCGAACCGGGTCGATCCTTCCTGGGTCCGGGTCCGGCCCACTTGGGCGCGACCCATCCTGGCTGGCGTGGTCCGACCTGGGAGCGGCCTGGCCTGGCGGTCTGGCCTGGGCAGCCGGCCCGGCGCGCATGCGCTAGCCAGGGGGCTCGGCCGTTTCGACCGAGTGGATGGGGGGAGTGGCTACCCCCCTATTTCATAACTGCATCCCCCATGATTGGGGGCCACTAAAGCTGGCCAGCTGGGGGTCGTAACCCCCATCTCTTCCCCTGTCTGTCCGGCTGTTGCCGCCACAGGACCGGAGATGCCCTGTCCCCCTGCTCCAACGCCGGCGGCCCGGAACCGGCCGCCGGCGGCCCGGAACCAGCCTCCGGTCCTTGCTTCTCCACGGCCTCAGCCGCGGCCTGGTCCGTCCAGCGCGGCGCGATGGCGCCGCGCCCCTCCACCGCGACCCCGCTTCGGCTCCGGTGTCTTCGAGGTTCCTTCAAGGTTCTTTGGCGAGGCGCGACGGCACCGCGCTTCTCCGCCCTTCCTTTAACATTTCCCGCACTGTGCTTCAGCACTGCGCCGCCTTACAAGAGCCGCAACCAAAATCAACCAAAAAGGGGAGAGGAGGGTCGACCGTGTTTGTGCGGTCCGACCTCCTCCCGTTATTTCGATAACAGATGGTTCAAAATGGAAGGAAGAAAGTGATGGAAGTAATCACAAACAAAAAAATAAAATAAACCCCTACCTCGTCGAATTCGTTGAGGGAGGGTTCATCGCAAAAAAAGGCGTCGCGGAAGAAGAACGTCACGGAAGAAGCGTCGCAGAAAGAGGATTCGTCGGCATTGCGTCGTCGATCTCTGAGGATCCAGCATTCTTGTCGATCTTCGTCGGAGGTCGGCGTTCTTCGCGTTCATCGTGTTCTTCGCGTTCTTCGCGAGGAGGAAGAACTTCAAGAACCTGAGAGAATTCTCCCAATTCCTCTCGCACAAACCACCTCTAATAAAATAAGAATTGTCTTATTTTATTAACACAAGCCAATGTTCGAATTTCAAAAAGAAACAACCAATTAATAGAATTAATTGAGGAGTTTAAAACCGCCCAATTAATGAGGCGTTTATTATCCAGAATAAACGCAAGGGTTTACTTTATTAAAAAAGGGGGTTGTGGGTGCATTACATAATTAAAGGAGGGGGGTTGAAAAGGTTGAAAGAAACAGTGGGGCTGGTGTGGGCCCCACACCACACATATCCTACCTAGTGGTGTAGGATATTGTGGGTCCCACTTTAACCTCTTTAACTTAGGTTAAAAAACATGAAATAAAATAAATTGGTCGCACTATTTTATTTTATTCATTTACTTAACTCGAAAAATTTAAAAACCACACCCGAGAAAACACAACTCTTGAAAAGGTGTTTCTAAGAAATTACCGGCACTGCGATTCCATCGGTGCCCTCAGAATTCGATTCCAAGCAATGGTTCAAAAGTTAGAAAAACCCTCCCATTCATTCACTGAACGTACCCGAGCTAAACCTCAGAAAATGATTCCGGGCACACCGGGCCTCAGAATCTAGTGCTGTCAGAAACTGCGTTCTTGTAAAAATCCCAAGAATATTAAGAAAAAATTTCCCTTGAATTTTTATGGGTATTTAAATCACTACCACCTCAGGGATTTATGTCCCCGTAAAGATACATCATAAACTAGGGAAACAAATGTGTGTACTGACCACACATCTTAGCATCCCGCTCCCAAGTGCTCTTCTGGAGGTTCCCGTGCTGCCATCTGATCCGCACAAGAGGAATCGACTATCCACGTAGGACCCGCTCCTGTCGATCCTCAATCTCCACTGGGACCTCCACAAATGTCGCCTCATCATCAACGTCCAGCTCCCCATGGTCAATGATATGCGTCAGGTCATGCACGTTTCTCCTCAGATGAGATACGTGGAAGACGTCGTGCACCCGGTGCAACTGAGGTGGTAGAGCCAGGCGATAAGCCACCTCTCCAATCCTGCTGATGACCTGAAACGGTCCGATGAAGTGCAGAGATAACTTTCCACCTTGGCTAAATCTCCGTAATCCACGTCAAGGTGAGACCTGCAAGAAGACATGGTTTCCATCCTCAAACTCCAGTGGCCACCGCCTCCTGTCAGCATAAGACTTCTACCGGCTCTAAGCTGTCCTCATCTGCTCCTGGATGACCTGGACCTTCTCTATCGTGGCCTCGACCATCTCCGGTCCCACAAGTGCTGACTCTCCTGGGTATGTACAACACAGAGGAGATCTGCAAGGTCGGCCGTACAATGCCTCGTATGGTGCCATCCCGATGGTGGAGTGGTAGCTGTTGTTGTACGCGAACTCCACCAAGGGTAGGTGGTCCTCCCAGCAGCAACCAAAGTCGAGGACACATGCGCGGAGCATGTCCTCGGGAGTCTGAATGGTCCTCTCTGTCTGACCATCTGTTTGAGGGTGAAAGGCGGTTCTCAGACGTAGCTACGTCCCAAACACCTTCTGCAACCCCTTCCAAAGCTGGGAAGTAAAGCGAGAATCTCGATCAGAGATGATAGATGATGGCACACCATGAAGCCGTACAATCTCCTGAACGTAGAGAAGTCCCAAGCTCTCTACTGAGCCATGCTCTCTGCTGGCTAAGAAGTGAGACGACCTTGTGAGTCGGTCAAAAATCACCAAAATGGAGTCTTGACCTATGGAAGTGTGTGGAAGTCCAGTCACGAAGTCCATAGGTTTGCTGTCCCACTTCCACTCCGGGACCTCCAAGGGCTGCACCAAGCCTGCCGGTATCTGGTACTCTACCTTCACCTTCTGGCAGGTGAGGCATCGAGAAACGAACTCTGCCATAGACTTCTTCATGCCCGGCCACCAGTGCTCTGAAAGGGCCCTGTACCGAGGCCTCATCGCTCGGTGGGTTGTTGTCACACACCACTCTCAGATACCTAGCTTGCTGCCATCGTGGTTCCATCCTGAAAAGAAACAGGTGCGCCACAGTCAAATAGTATTCCTAGTGAGCTGACATAATGTAATCACAAAGAAAACTTGAAACACACATGTAATCAATGTTTTCGTGCATTAAGTTGGAAATCAGAAGTCAGGGTCCGGGTGTACGGATACGTCGGCTGCTGCACCAACACTGGACTCCCTGTACTGATAACCACACTCAATACTTTTAACATTATTGCTTCGAATAGAAAAAGATCAGAGTCGTGAGTTCTGCGGTAGAACCGAACTCCTCCGATACCAATTTGTCACGACCCGTCCTTGGGGCCCATGCTGTGACTACCCCAAGCCCGCCTTCCATAGGCCAGGGGCTGGCGACTAGCACCAAGGCGTAATTCTCGGTAAAAAGGGAAGGCATTGCCTTTGTAAAGTAAATGAACACCAAAGAGAAAGCAAACAGAATTAAACACTAAGTATAAACTGGGTACAACAGTAAGTGCGGAAAAGTAAGTGGGCCAGAATACAAACCCAAACTGAAAGTAAAGTACAACTAAAAAGGGAAGTACAAAAACTGAAAAGTAAAGCCACAACGTCGAGCCGTCCACTAGTACTCCTACCATAAGGGTAGGTACAGATAGCCTCCACAGCTCCTCGAGTCCAGCCGTCCACTCCGAGTACGTCTCGCCCAGTGGTCCACCTCCAGGTATCGACCTGCTCCGCAAGCCTCAACCCTGATCAGTACTGTCTGTCGTCTGCAACCAATACAACGTAGTGCGGGAATAGCCCGTGCAGGGGTGAGTATAATCTACTCAGTAGGGACCCCGAGATCCCCGAATGTCTCCCATAATCCACCAAGTATAATCCAAAATGGAAAGATACAATCACAAAGTATCATCCGACACTTCTTAGGTACATGCCCATATATATACCTAAGTCATCAATTCTTGTTTGGCTCCAACATCCGAGCCCATGTTCGATAACATCCACACAGGATAGCACAACACAATCCAAATAGGAAAGAAAAACAAGATTCATCTCATACAGGTATACTTCTTCATATGATGATAGAGATGATCAGACTTAGCCACTGATTCATCTAAGCCGTCGGACCCACAAAGGATTGATAGGTACTAACCCCCGCAATGACCCACAAAGGATCTGACCTACACATGATCGATAGGTAACTAAACCCCGCAATGACCTACACAGGATCAGACCCACACAGGATCTGTAGGCACTGGCCCACACAGGACCGCTGAGCGCTGACCCACACAAGATCTGACCCACATAGGATCGGTAGCATTGATCCACGTAGGATAGCTGAGTGTTATAGTCGTCGCCGTCGAATCCATGGAGGATTTTTGCACAGTTGTCATCGTCATCGCAGTCGCAGCCAGCTCTAGTGTTCCCGCACACATCAAGATCATTCGGGAGGGTCCGCTCCACGAGCCGAAGGGAAGATACATCAACTGACACATAGTGCGGAGTTGATGTATCTGAAAGTTCCATATTGTCAACAGGAATCAACATCACAGACGGCGCGTCAATCGGATGCCCGATTTGAGAGTTATTGGCTTTTTCGTCCCAGGGGCCCGGATGGGTTTTATGTCAAAAAAAACCTGACCGTACTCCAACAGCGAATAAAACTCAAGCGGAGTAATCCAAAAGGTCTATCTCACTTAGAGGAATCCAACAAAGTCGACGACACGTCAATCGGACATCCGGAGCTCAGGTTATAAGCATTTCTGCTCCGAGGGCCCGGTTGGTTTCGTGTATGAACCAACCCGGCCGAACCGAAAGTCCTCTGAAACCTTTAGTGTGATATACTGAAACGTCCGTCTCAATCCAAGGATCACATCGCAGCCAGCGGTGCGTCAATCGGAGGTCCGCAGCCCAAGTTATGGGCAAAAGACCATGAGAGGTCCGGTATTAGGCGCTTCGGGCCCGGTCCGACCTACCCCAATACCCTCTGGGGCAGCCTGAACCAGGTCGACCCGTCCCGGGTCCGGGTCCGGCCCACTTGGGCGCGGCCCGGCCCGGCTGGCGTGGCCCGACCCGACATGCTGGTGCTAGCCAGGTGGCTCGGCCGTTTCGGCCGAGCGGATGGTGGGGGGGGGGGGGGGCGCCTGCCCCCTGTTTCGTAACCACGACCCCCATGATGGGGGGCCACTCAAGCTGGCAAGCCGGGGGTCGTAACCACGGGCTCTTCCCCTGTCCAGTCGGCCCGCTCCGGCCGGCCGGCTATTGCCGCCACGGGACCAGTGATGGCCGGTCCCCCTGCTCCAACGCCGGTGGCCCGGAACCGACTGCCGGTCCTTGCTCCACCACGGCCTGGTCCGTCCGGCGCCGTGCGACGGCGCCGCGCCCCTCCGCCACGGCCCCGCTCCGGCCGCGGTGTCTTCGAGGTTCCTTCGAGGTTCTATGGCGCGGCGCGACGATGTCATGGATTAGTTTGTTTCCAATGGCGCGGCGCGACGACACCGCGCTTCTTCACCCTTCCTTTAACATTTCCCGCACGGTGCTTCGGCACTGCGCCACCTTACACGAGCTGCAACCAAAATCAACCAACAAGGGGGGAGGATGGTCGACCGTGTTTGTGCGGTACGAACTCCTCCCGTTATTGTGATAATAGGCAGTTCAAAATGGAAGGAAGAAAGTGATAGATGTAATCACGAACAAAAAAATAAAATAAACCTCTACCTCGTCGAATTCGTTGAGCGAGGGTTCATCGCGGAAAAAGGCATCGCGGAAGAAGAACGTCGCGGAAGAAGCGTCGCAGAAAAAGGATTCACCGGCATCGCGTCGTTGATCTCCGAGGATCCGACGTTCTTGTCGACCTTCGTAGGAGATCATTGTTCTTGGCGTTCATCGCGTTCTTCGCGTTCTTCGCAAGGAGGAAGAACATCAAGAACCTGAGAGAATTCTCTCAATTCCTCTCACACAACCCACCTATAATTAAATAAGAATTGTCTTATTTTATTAACACCAGCCAACATTTGAATTTCAAAAAGAAACAACCAATTAATATAATTAATTGAGGAGTTTAAAACTTCCCAATTAATGAGGCGTTTATTATCTAGAAGAAACACAAGGGTTGACTTTATTAAAAAAGGGGGGTGCGGGTGCATTACTTAATTAAAGGAGGGGGGTTGAAAAGGTTGAAAGAAATAGTGGGGCTCGTGTGGGAACCACCCCAAAAATATCCTACATAGTGGTGTAAGATATTGTGGGTCCCACATTAACCACTTTAACGTAGGTTAAACAACTTGAAATAAAATAAATTGGTCACACCATTTTATTTTATTCATTTACTTAACCCGAAAAATTTAAAAACCACACCCGAGCAAACGAAACTCCAGAAAAGGTGTTTCTAAGAAATTATCGGCGCTGCGATTCCATCAGTGCCCTCAGAATTTGATTCTGAGAAATGGTTCAACATTTAGAAAAACCCGCTCGTTCGTTCACTGAACGTACCCAAGATAAACTTCAGAAAATGATTCCGGGCACACCGGAACTCAGAATCAGGTGCCGTCAAAAACTGCGTTCTTGTAAAAATCACAATAAAATTAAGAAAAAATTTTCCTTGAAATTGTTCGGGTCTTTACACATACTTCCAATACATCTCATAAAAACCATTCTTATGTGGTTCAAAGAAACATAAATTTGACATCATAGCATAACCCATGTAATAACATGAGATTCTTAAACATCATCCCACCATAACATAATCCATATAAGATAAATGGACTTCATAAAAATAATTCCATCAAAACATAATCAAATCAATGTAATAATAGGGATATAAACATAACATTATATCTTCTTATATGGGAAATAATTTTGATAAAACACTTAAACATAGTTCGTGAGGAAAATATCCTTTTTTCTTCGAAAACATTTTCTTTTCTCAATATTCCATGAAATTTTAAAGGAAATTATTTTAATTGAAAATAAACTTGAAAACATGTAATGTAAGCTTCATGGAAATAATGTTTTATGTAAGCATAAAAATATTTTCATTTTGTATAAGTTAAAAAAAATTCTCCTTGAACTTTTTCCAGAATGGTAAAAAAGTACCTCATATGGTAAAAAAAAGAAAAATTTATTCCCTACCATGTAGTAAAAATAAAAAATGGGTAAAAATGACTTTAAACAAACATGGAAGAATATTAAACATTTTATGAAAACATTTTTGGAAAACTTGGATATGGTTGATATATATAACCCCTGTAAATACTTACATATATGAAATATCAGAAAAAAATGAGATTTAAAAATTATTCGATCACATAGGTCCGAGTTATTATATATGTGTTCAAAACTCTTTTATTGTGGGTTAAAAAATATTATTAACTTATAACAGAACCATAATAATATTTATGATATCATAAATGATTCACCTACAACTTTATATTACCCATTCATTGGTCACTTCCATGATAAAGCAATGTTTGGGGTAATAATTGTTTAATTTATCATACATGTTGGGACTTTTTATTCTTTATATGATTACTTAGATCAGGATTTAATTACTTCCAGAATTTAAAACATGATTTATATCTCATATATAATTACTATATAAATATATATAATAGATCAATAAATAGAATAGAATACACCATTCTTGGAGATGGTAGGCTGTAAGTATACATGAACGTTGTTTTTGTTTCCTTATTAAATTGAATGTAAGTAATTAAATAACATATATATATATATAGAAAAATATAATAATTCATTTATGGTTATACTGGATAATAAATCTCATCATGTCGTGGAGACGGTAAGTTGTACGTACACACGAGCGACGATATCATTCCCATAGTTGTTGAATGGTATTGAAGTGGATGTGTATAATATCTCATAATTAGTATATTGTTATTATAATAATATATAGTTATTATTTAGACCATTAAACCCATCCATGTATGGTGGTGGTGAAAAACATATTACACCACAGTGTGGAGACAGTAATCCGTACATACGCACGTGCAGTGAATTCATTTTTTCTAGGATGGATATAAGGTGAAATAGGGTTGTTTCATATTTATAATAATATATCTGTGTTTGAGTGATACTTATTTTATTACTTTATAATGAATTATCTAAATGAGAGTAAGTAGAAGAAGAAATAAATTTGAATGGATTGGTAGAAAAGTCTATCACTTCCTCAACATTCCTCCTATAAATTTTCTCTTATGGCACTAGAGATGGTCTTTTTAGAAGACAAAAACCAATATAATTTTTCTAGAGAAGTTGAGAAGAAGAATTGGAAGGGGTTAGGTGAGATTTAACGCTCAAAATAGAGTGAATAGGAGATGAGGAGGTGGCATTTTATTTTTGAGGTTAGTGGCACATTTGAAAACCTCAAATATATTAATTTATAATAAATTAAATTTTCATTTAAAATGGTCCAAAACATATTAAATTATAAGATAAGATGATTTTGTTTCGAATATCCGTCATCCAATAATTTTTTGACATGTTTTTAATATTTTTTTATCATTATCTTTTTTATTTTACCCTTATAATACCTTTTTTATTCTTATCGTGATATCATCTTATTTAAAAATTGTGGGTTAATGTAATTACCATATCATGTATAAAGACCCAAAAGAAGTTAATTTATTATATATTTGGACATATATTAACCATTTGGACAAATACTTGTTTTTTAAGAATTTTATATAATTTAATAATCCATTTTATGTTTTAAGATACGAATTGTGTCAATTTGGGACACTATTCATACTTGACTTTTTTAAAAATTCATAAAAACCTGATTCCATCTAAAATAAGGAATTAAAAAAAGCTAATATGTGAATATTGTCCATAAAATTCTTGTATGACATAAAAACAACCAAATTACGTTATTTAATATTTAGAAATTCATTTATTTGAATCCTTCATTAATGTGGTAATCATTACATCATAATTCTGTCATAAATAAATATATTTATCTAACGTCTGAAAATTATAAATAAAATAACAGGATGTTGGAAATATTTTTATATTTCTAATGACTATTTATATACATATATATATTTTATATATCCCTCTATTAATATATATTTAGTAAAATATATATGTTTAGGTTATAATTATCTTTACATTAAATTAATTCTTATAAAATGTCATTTTCACATCCCAGTGAATCCATGTGGTCCCAAAATCGACCCAAGGATGACCATGGTCGGGAATATATAATAAAATAGGATTATAACATGTGTTAGGGTAATTTTATATTATTGTAATATTATTTATACCCTTATTTACCAGATTTACCCTTTAACCAAGGTAAATGAAATAATTAGTGATGTTACTATTCACAAAGTCCAAAAATAAATTGTACCTATTTAAAAAATTTGAAACTTATGATTTAAAATATTGATTCTATTTTTAAAAATTAAAAATAAATAAGTTTCTGTAATTAATTTTAAATTAAATCTTTTTGTCAATACCAAAAAGCAGTTTTAAGAAGTAATAACTATCAAAAGACTGACATGTGTTTATGTCCAATTTAAAAGTAAAATTATTTACAATGAAAAAAATTGGATTAAATGATAAAAAAATAAAATTACAATTTAAAACCAATTAAAAATATATTATAATGATATAAATAAATTAGATGAACAAGCAGTTTTGAATTAAAATGCAGTATTTCTTACTGTTAATTACAATTTGAATTTTATTCGAAAAATACAAAAATTTCAACAAAAGTAAATATTTATGTCCCATTCTGAATAATAATTTAATTTGGTTATATTTAAATTTTAAATGTTTCAAAAATTATATTTATGATGGGTGCGCTATTAATATGCGATAAAACAATATTTTTTCGAAAAATACTTCTTTTATCCGAAAAATTAATTTTTCATCCCATACCATGTTCTATAATACATGTAAGATGAATTATAATAATATATAAAATTCAAAATTTGGTTAATAATATTCATAATGGTTAGTTTAAATAATATTTTAATAATATATCGTAGTTTAGTGAAACACCGTATTACGTACCACACAAGCTATCGGAGAAGGTCGCTCTTGCGTGTAAATCAATCCATGTCAGAGTTGAGTGTAGTGAAAGCTTCCTTTGTTGTTGCGTATAACATAATCCAATTTTTTTTTAATTTATACATTGAACAAAATCTATATTCAGTGTTTTGTGAAATGAATTCTATCAATATAACCTGAAATTGTTTGCAACACAAGCCAAGAATAGTGTTGCGTATACTGCAAGATAATACAGTGTTACTTGTTGTGCTAGATAATATTGTGTATTATACAACACAAGATGTCAAATAATCTATCACATAAAATATAATGGTTTTACAATCCACACCATGAAATTATAATATAAGAATAAATAACATCTTCCAAATATGGAACATACATTAGTACATGGAACATTAATTTCATGAGACTAAAAATCAGTTTCCAGACTTATGAGAAACTAACATTTATGATTGAAAACTATCTTCTAAGATATTTAATATTGACCAATACATGGTAGGTATATATAAGACAATACTCATTATTCATCTATACAATCAAATTCTACTTAAAAAGTCGTTCACTTTTCACTTCATAAAGAACCTATGGAAATGAAATGGGTTTTATAAAAAATCCAAATGGAATTCATTCAATTTTCAAAAGGAAATAATGGAAATAAAATTGGTTTCATAAATAATCCAAATTTAAATCATTAATTTTTTTTAAATACCTTATGGAAATAAATTTGGTTTCAAAAACCATCAAAATTGTATAAAATTACTTCATGAATTAAATTATTCAATACCAAAAGAATAATAACAAAAAATAATCACATAATTAAGGGAAAGATAGGTTAAAATATGGAACATAACTACATTTTAGATGAATTTTTTAAAGATAATGAAAAATAAATCATGAAAATATATATTTTATTAGATTTTGTGTTCATCATTTCAAAAATCATAGTAATTATTCACATTTCAAAAAAGTCTCATTTGTTTTTTGGAGAAGAATTATTAAAACTAAAAGCTTTTATCCAAAATTTTTTTGATGAAAAATAATTATCCCTATAAATAAAAAATATAACATCATTTAAAATGGGAAATTTATTTAACATATGGAAAAATAAAATCAAGAATAATGCATATAACTCAAAGGAAGAAGTTTGAGTTATCAAGTCCCCAACATTTACCCTTGATTTCCAGAGAAGTGATTTAACCTACAGTATAGTTTCTATTAAAATATTAATTACCTATTTTAGAAAATTATTCATATGATTTTTCATTTATATTACTAATTAAAAATAATTCTCTTTTTGTATTATATTGTTTTAATATCTCTTAAACATTAAGTGTTAATAATATTTACTGTTTTAAAATAGATTCGTAAAACCAGGGTCAATATTCATTTTTTCCATAATATAATATTTTTAAAACACTTAAAGGTATTGTATTTGATGTTTTATTGGGACTTATAATTTTATAATTCCATTTCACGAGATTTGAGTTAAGTTTTATGAAGAGGAAAAGGGTGATAAACTTGTTTAAATCATTAACCGACATCAATGGATTAACTTATGATGATGATTCATTTTTTTCTATAAAGATCTATATTAAGGATATTATATTATATATATATATAAAACATATGAACTCATCAAATATAAACTAATACCATCCATTTTTGGAATTGAATGAAAATAACCACATTTATTCTTGGATGTGGTAGTCCACACAATGCCCAATTCACTTTTTAATCTATCTTAATCAAAGGGGTGGGGGACATGGTAAATTATAGTACCATCATTTAAAATAAAATAAAATAATAATAATTATACTTCTGTTATCATATTAATATGTTTTAATAAATTTTTAGTATAAAAAAAATAATATACATAAACAGAAAATAGAAAGAGAGGTTTGGATCATATATGTCATGACTCGACCTAGAGGGGCCCATTCCATGACATCCCCGAGCCTACCTACGATAGGATATGGGTCTGTGACTAGAACCATATAGGAATATCCCACAAATGGGAGGCATTTACCTAAGTACATGTACACCTACACACATCTCCAAGTCAAAAATACTGAAATGTAAGAACTCTATGTAAACAATGCATGCATACAATAAGATACCAACCACAAAGAATGATAGTAGGAAACTGGAATGTAAAAAGGGCTATAATATAGACGCACCAAATGAATGTTTCTAAAATTGAGAACCCATGTTCTTGAAACCCATCCACAAAAAACCCTACCTAAAGGTTAGGTTTAGGACAGTTGTCTAAGGCCATAGCTCCATACCTCATTTGTCTTATGACTCTAGGAACTACCCAATCCTAGTCCACCTAAGACTCCATCAAAGCATCGATCGTCTCCATAAGAATTGACATGTGCATGCGAAAACCATACATGGGTGAGTAAAAAACACCCAGTAGGACACCCTAAAACTACAGAGGAATAAAACTAAGATTTATATGAAGTACACCACAAAGGAAAATAAATAAATTATAGGTCGCTCACACATGTATAGGTCTACCACGTATATTCTAAGAAAGTCTCTATATAATCAATTTAATGAGACACATAGTATCGGTAAGACCCACTGTCATCATAAGACACATAGTCTCGATAAGTTACATTTTCTAGTTAATAAATACATTCTCCTAGGTGACACATCTTCTAGGTCATACAACATCTAGTTCACACATTATCTATGTTACAACTAGCCACATGATTTCACTCGAAGCATGATCGTTCTGGGAGAACCTACTCCTCAACCCATTAGTTTGTATGAAAACCTCAAAAAAATTATTTTGAGTATCTCAAAAGTTAGAACTCATCTCATGGGTCCCAAAACCACAAACAGATCATCGAACAGACACAAATTTTGAATGTTATGGCTACTTTTATAAAAATATATGACCCCTGACTGTTTGGGGATAGACCAAACCACTGTACTTGTCCAGAACCATAGGCCGACTTAACTAGCTGGGCCTACTAGACCACGACCCAGTTGACCATTGCCTCCATCCCGCGGGGCAACTGAAGCGGCCCAACTTTCCATGGTCCATCCTACGCTACAGGCCAGATTACAATGCCACATGTTGTCCACCTTGACCACATGACTCTCATGATGATGCTGTGTCATTCTGTATTCCATGCGGCCTAACTTCCACTCCAACTTTCCTACAACATCACTGCTTCTGGATCCTCCAACGAGGCACCGAGTCAAGTTCCACATCATCGCCATGTACTCCACCTCCCCTTACTGTGCCCCCTGTCATCTATGTGGCCGGGTGCCATGACCTGCGCCCCATGCCATTTACAACTCTAATGAAGCACCCATCCATGTTACTCCTCCACCGTGCTGCCCCATTGATGACCTAACCCTTCAGGCTTTTAATCCTCCTAGATCTGCCCAGCCTGGACCCACACCACTTCGTTTGGACCGTTCAGAGCCATTGTCTTTGACTACCACTGCCTAATGATATCTTGCACCGCTATCATGACCAAATCACACCATGCTTGTGGCAGCACATTGGATTTTCCTTTATGGGGTTGGATCTTCGATCTTGGATCATTACACCATGAATCCTAGGTGAAATGATTGATCATTCTCACAGGGGTTTCAAAGCATGGGGAGAAGAGAAAAACCCATTAAGAATGAGAGAGTTTTTTGGGAGTGAATAAATGCACATGAATTCCCAAAGAACAGATCTTAGCCTTTGTTAATGTCTACGTCAATTAATTCTTGATAAAATTAAGAATGAAGAAGGATGATCACAAAGATATATGACCCGTCAAACCCCATAATTTAATCATCTCATAAGAACAGTAGAACCATGGATGAACTAGTTCATTGGTTGGTCGATGATCCTCATTGAATCTAAGAAAGGTGGAAAAAATACCAAAGAGGTCAAATTATCTACATAGAGTTTGTATTGGTCATTGACTAATGAGGAAGTAATGTCGTCATTTTTCGTTGATCCGTCGATCTCCAATCCTAGTTCTGATCTACGATCCATCATCGCTGTCTGGAGAGTTTCCTTCTCCTTATCATAGGGAAACTCTAGGGTTATGGTGATAACCCTGGATTTTTAAAAAACTCAAATATAAAGGAAACGATTTTCTACATCAAAATAAAATATTTTTATTAAACATTTTATTACCGATTTTTCCAAAAAAAATAGCATTCAAGGATGACCCGTGTCGATCATTGTTAGGCCCTTTATATGGTAAAGTTTCTATTTAAAAAATAATGGTGTAATATGATTTTTTATCCAAACACCTATTTAAGAGTTATTTTAGTTTTAAAGAAAAACAACCCACAATCTTTACTAAAAATTGAACATTTTTTAAAGAATTGTTTCAGGTTCATCGACCCTTAGAATAACATACTCTCTTAGCCCATTTTATTATCAATTAATTCATAATAATACAATTGGAAAAATATTAGTTATTGAATTCCACCCACATTAGGAATTTATGTCCACGAAAGCCAAAATAAGGGATATACAGACAAATGAGAGTACTGCGCATAAATCTAAGCCTCTTGCTTCAATGTTCTCTCTTGGATATTCCCATGCTTCCACCAAACATGTACTTAAGGAATAAACTTCCCATGAAGGACCCCCTCTTATAGATCCTCTATATGGATTGAGTACTCTGAAAAAGTCACCCCATCATCATGGTCCAGATTTCCCTAGTCAATGATGTGCAATGGATCATGTAGGTATCTCCTCAACTATGATATGTGGATGACACCGTTAACCCACTCTAATGGTGGAGTTAGATCCAAGAGGTATTCCACCTCACCAAATCTACGCAGAATAACGAACTAAACAATGAACCATAGAAATATCTTGCTACCCTTGTCAAATCTATGTATGTCATGTCGAGGAGAGACCCGGAGGAATTCATGGTATCCATTCTCAAACTAAAAAGTACTCTAGAACCTGTATACATAAGTCTTATAATGGCTCTATGTTTCCTTCATCCTCTTCTTGATGAACTGAATTTTCTCTGTAGTCACCAGCCTCAACTCTATGCCCATGAGTGGTGACTCTCTTGGGTTCATCCAGCAAAGTGCTAACCAATAGGGTTTCCCATACAAGGCCTGTAATGGTGCCATACCAATGGTGGAATGGTAGATATTGTTGTATGAAAACTCCACCCGAGGTAGTTGATCCTCCCAATTGTGCCCAAAATCTTGTATGCAATCTCATTGTATATCTTCCAAAACCTAAATGGACTGCTCAGTCTGGTCATCTGACTATGGGTGAAATATTGTGATTAAGCACAGCTGAGTCCCAAATGCCTCCTACAACCCCATCCACAACCGGGAAGTAAAATGAGAATCATGATATAAGAATATCGTCGACCGAACTCCATGGATTCAAACTATCTCCTGCATATAGAGGTGTCCCAATCTCACTACTGAAACCTGCTCCTGGATAGGTAGGAAGTGGGCTGTCATGGTGAGTCGGTCAATGATTACCCATATGGAATTGTGTCCCCTATATGTGGATAGTAATACCTTCATGAATTCCATTGATATCCCATCCTATTTCCACCCTAGAACCTCAAGGGTATGGTTTATGACCACTGGAACCTAGCGTGTAGGCTTCATTTGTTTCCATGTGTGGAATCGAGAAATGAACACTGCAACTTCCTTATTTTTCCCCGAACACCAGAACTGTTTTCCACTACTATAGATAGAGATTTTAAAAGTCTTACAAACTTATTTTGACAACACTATGAAATAACTATTAATACCAACGAAGATAGGGGGTCCCCTTTATCAGTTCCATTATTAGTGCTAATAAAGGATGACTTTATGAGCAATCGAAATAGCCCTGATAATGGGGGACTTTATCAGTGCTCCAAATAGCACTAATAAAGGCCTAGATTTTTGGGATGTGATGCTTATATAATAGAACACCCACTAAAACCTACACTGTTAACACACACCACCTAAAGAAAACATCACCTGCACAACGCACACACACCACCTAAAAAACAGTACTTTCACAGTACACACAAGAAAAAATTAGCACACACAACAGTGCACACAAGAACCATGAAGTGCACACAAGGGTTTGGAAAATAATGTTATATAAATTTTAAACAATTTATTATATAATTAAATTTACCATTATCCAACAAACAATTAAAAACATTAATGTTTCATCCTCTAAAATCCCTAATCCCCTCCCCAAAATGTCTGCCCGTGGTATTAGTTTTTGAAAAAATCATCACAACTCAAGTAAATGGTGCCACCTATATAAGAGAAAAAAAATTATGTTATTAATAGAATAAAAAAATAAATTAATCATTAATATGGAATAATACATTAATAAAAATTCAATTTTTAATGAAAAAGAATCATTTATTGATATACAGTTCACACTGTAAATCTTATTGTGATGAGGATGATTACTACATTTGAAAAATATGTAATGGATCGTTGTTCTAAAATATCAACATAGTTTGAATGAGGTTTCTTGGTTTTGAGTATGTCCCTTATTATTTTACTAAAATTAGCATCAAATTTAAATGATATATTTGGATTTATACTGGTCATATTGTTCATCAGATTGAGGAGTGGTTGATTTCTACACATAAAAAATGAGTCATGGATCATTGTTCAAAAGTATCAAAACAATCCCATTGCATTTTATTTGGTTTTAGTATGTCAGGTGTGTTTTTTTACTAAAATATCATTTCAAATTAGAAAAAAGCATTTAGATTGATACTGGTCACACCATGCGTTGGTTTTTAGGTGATACTATTTCATACACATCATAAAGCTCTTAAAAAATTCTCTCTTAAATTATAAAGACCATTGTAGGGTGTGTTCATGGTTTTTAGTGAATGAAACTTTTTAAGACAAAATTTTGATTTTAAACTGATAAGAAACACTTTTAGTCATACTGGTCACACAGTGCATCAAATTTTGGTGTGATTGATTCCCACACATCAAAAAATGACTCATGGATCATTTTATTAAATTATCAAAACAATCCTAATGAGTTTCTCAGTTTTCATTTTATCACAAGTTCTTTTTAGTTAAATCAATGTCAATTTTAAATAAAAACACATTTGGATTTATACCGGTCACATCATTTATTAGATTGAGATGTGTTTGAATCCTACACATCACAAATGACTTATAGATCATTTTTATAGTGTTTCAATACAGTCTAATGAAATTTTATTTTTTTAGTATATCAGTTGTGTTTTTTTATTAAAATGTTATTTCAAACTAGAAAAAAGATTATTGTTTCCTAACAGTCTCATCATGTGTCTGTTTGATGTGATTTTACTTCATACACTTCCACAATGACTTAAAAATCCGTTTCCTAAATTATTAATACAATAAAAATATTTTCCTGGGTTTTCAGTGATTGACACGTTTTGAGGTAAAATGTAAATTTTTAACAAATAACATACACTTTTAGTCATACCGGTCACATCAAGCACCATATTGAGTTGAATTTGATTATTACATGTCACAAATGACTCATGGATAATTTTACTAACGTATCAAAACAATCCGAATGAAGTTTCTTAGTTTTACAAATGTCACATGTGCTTTTTACATAAATTAATATCAATTTTTTTAAAAAAACCAATATGGATTTATACCTGTCACATTGTGCATTGAATTGATGTGGGTTTGATTCCAATATTTCACAGATGACTCATGGATCATATTCTAAAATTATCAAAACAATTTGAATGTGTTTCCTAGGTTTTCAGTATGCCAGTTGTGTTTTTTTACTAAAATTAATGTCGGTTTTAAATAAAATGATACATTTTGAGTCATACCAGTCGCACCGTGCATCATATTGAGATGTGGTTGTTTCCTAAACATTAAATATTACTTATAGAACATTTTGTTAAAGTGAAAAAACAATACGAATGCATTTTTTTCATTTTTTAGATTGTTAGTTGTGTTTTTTTGAAAATATAATTTCAAAATAGAAACAAATATTTTGAGTCATACCGGTCGCATCGTACGTATATTTGTTATAAGACTACTTCATACATGTCAAAAATTACATATGAATCATTTTCATAATTTAAGAAGAAAATCAGAGTGAGTTTTCTTGATTTTTAGTGAGTGACACATGTTAAGCTAAAATTCCAATTTTTAATTGATAACAGACACTTTTAGTCATATAAGTCACACCGTTCGTCCAATTGAGGTTTGGTTGATTCATACACATCAAACATAACTAATGGATCATTTTTAATGTATTAAAACAACCCAAATGTGTTTTCTTGGTTTTCATTATGTCACTTGTTCTTTTTGAAAAATTTATTGTTAATTTAATATAAAAACACACACATAAAGTCATAACATTCCCCCCATGTGTCAGATTTATGTGTGGTTGATTCTTACATTTCAAAAATGACTTATGGATTATTATAATAAAGTATCAAATCAATCTTAACTAGGGTGTATATGTTTTAAGTATGAATTGTTTTAACTAAAATACTATAAATTTATGTAATAATAGAAACTTCAAGTCATATGGGTCACATCTTCAAGATATTGTTGTACATTAATCCCTCAGGTATACTGCCCATTCATTTCTAAATAAATCTATATAATCTTGTGGATATTATTCTTTTCAACAATCATCATAGCACTGAGAAGATATAAATAACACAATGGATTAATAAATATTTAAATTAAATAGTAATTATTTTAAAAAATACCTCTTTAGGGATACTGGTTTGTTCATGAAATAGATCTATTCAATAAATTTACTAACATAATATCCACAGTCTTTTCCATTAGTTTCTTTCAAACACTGCAATAACATTGAGAAAAATAATTAATTTTTTATATGAGTTTGGTTAGTGAAATATTATTTATGTAGACCCTGATACTTATCCAGTCATAGTACTTGTGATTTTTTTCCTTTCCCCTGGCCTCATTCCAGGATATAGATGATATCCATGCACCACCCCATCATAACATAACTCTCATTAAAAGAAAATATAAATTATGTTACATGAAGTTATTTTTAAAATATTGGATGTAGCTTATTAAAAATTGAAAAATTCCATCATCTATGGTCAGTTTTTAAGAAATCCATGCATTAAATAAAGGAAATAAATATTTAGAATATCCAAATTGACCACAATTATCATCCAATTATGCATAATAACACAAAAAATCATAAGTAATGAATGAAATTAAAATATATTTGATATAATTAAATTATAGATGTTTACCCCTGTATCATTGGTATTAAAAAGAGTCTACCATCGCTATTTTTGATGTTAAATGATTTGAGCAGGCCTGCCACTATTTCAACCTCTTTGTGGGACTCTATTTTTGTTTATTCAATTGGGGTGACATGAGGACTAATGAGTCCAATTTTTTTTCATGGGAAAATACCTTCATTTATTGTTATATATAAACATGTGAAAAATATGTAATTTATCAAGTTATAATTACCACAGAATATCATCTTTTGAAAGATCTAATCATGAATACAAGCCTCATGTATATATTTATAACTAATTCACCCAACCAATAATACTCTTACATTTCAAATACATTTTCCACACTAATGATATATAGATCTTCCCCTCTATACATATTTTCATCAATTTGTTTTTTGAGTACCACCATCTTTCAACATAATTTTCACATGAGCCTGCAATGATAATAATGCTGATATAGAATGAGTGGGTTTAAGGTGAATTTGGTAGATCTTTTTGATTGGTTGGTTGATACTTGAGATGGTTTTGAGCCATTATTTCTTTTTCACTCTGTTACCTATGTATTCCTATAATAACATTCATTGGATTATACCTTCTTTTATTAAATGTTAAAGGATTATCTTGAAAAATAAATTGGAAATTAGTACATCTTTTTCGACATGTTTTTTACTAGCCATGGGGGCCATGCGATGAATGTTCCAAGAGATTGTTAGACCTTATAAATATACTCATCATCGATTGGAATAGGTCGATTAGTGATCAGATAATGGGCTATGTTAATAAACAATTTCACATGACCTTTTTGAAGTGGTTTGTTTTGTATCATCACATTCCTGATTTTTAACACTATATCCCTTGATACAAGGTGATCGGTGGGTGTTGATAGATATAAATAACATTCATTTTCACCCTATATAATATAAGTTCAATAAATCTACTAGTTTCTATATAATTAACAATTAATAGAAAAATTATTATAACATTGATTACCTCATCTAATGTAGATGTTTGAGGGGAATGGATCTCCTCAAAGATGGTGGGGGTGGGGTGAGATCTTCATACACTGGCTATTCATGAGTTTCTTCTTCACATCCCCCCACCATAATATTTGTTAAGATCTGTCTCCACCATATCATTTGTTATTCAAGGATAGATACTCTTTCTTTCATCATTTTAATTTAATCACATTGATCCTTCTATTATTTTTTTTTCAAAAAATATATGGGGGTGTCACCCCAAAACCCGCACCTCGGACGTGTCCTTACTTTTTTGGCTTTTTCAAGGCCACCGACAGTATGTCTACATCTAGTTTGGTTGTTTCTGGTTACTCGAACTATTTTAGATAGAAAATATAGGAAAATAAGTAAACATTTTTATGTTTTATCAATTTAATGAAAAAAATATTTATTATTCCATTACTTATACATCTTTCCCACACTTTTTTTATATATTAGTATCCTGTGATTATTTACACATGCATCTTTCCATAGAACATGGTGTGGGATGGAAGTGACTCTGGATTTGGATTTAAACATACTTCTATAAATAGAGAAACATATTTATGGTGTTGTTATTTTCACATAAAAGTATTACAGTAGATTTAAAATACATACCATTTTTTTTCAAGTGAAGCATACCCTATCCTTGAAATACGGAAGGGGTACTATGGTTTTTCTTCTCATTTCTTATTTTCAACCCTTAGTTTTTGTCTCACAAATAAAAAATTTTCTGTCAAATTGATGAATACATGTATCATCAAACAACACATTACCCAACACAATTTACCTGAAAAGTATTCTATGAATTAGTGCTAGTAAATTCATCTCACACTCCTTGTCTTATCAGGTTTGTATAAAGTGGAGGTGGGTGCGACTTTATTTTCCCTTCTGTATCTTTATGATAATCTCTCATTATGATATTGTGAAATAGTTTGTAAATCCTTCCAACAACCCTTAATACATAGTCCTTGTGTGATTCATCTACTATAAATGCACTCTACAAGGGATAATGAAGACTAATTCAATGCTTCATTATTTTACTATCTAGTAAATTAAGGAAATGATATCATAATGTTACCATAATATCTCCCCACATTAGTGTCTTAATCCTGATGAGAACATGGTTCCATGACAGTAGATCAATCAGCAAATATTGTCGAGTGAATAATCCAATGTAACTCTTGAACATGGCCTTTTTGGGGATAACATGTTGGCTCCACTTATTATATCTTACCTCATATTTGATGCATTTTTTTCTTTAGAATTGTTTCTAACACCATCAAACTACATAGCTACTATTTTTTCTATGCCGCCAGTGTTTTATTGATTATCATATCCTTGGTTCCAACATCATCAATATCTTCATATTGAGTTCTAGATTCGATATCTTTACATGGTGGTTGTACGTCTACACTAGGAGTAACTGCATCATGTTGAGAAACATGTTAGTCCTCTCCACTATGAGAACAGTTGGTTGAGAAACATGTTGTTCCTCTACACTACAAAAATTAGCAGGTTCAGAGACCTATTGTTCCTTTGCACTGTGAGTGGCCGCAGGTTGAGAGACCTTCTATGCCTTGGGATGGGAAGCATCATCACATGTAGAATTCATTATCTGGATTAGTGGTTTAACATTTAATTTAAATTATATAAAAGTAGAATCAAACATATAATCTCATAAGTAAACACAATATATATATATTACAAAAAATATAACCTGATTATTAAACTCTCTTTTTTAAATGCCGAAGGGATTTAAACCATCTCTACACTATCCAGATACCTTAATTATGGTCTCCTATGACATAAAAACCACTATCTACATTGGTACTTCTATAAAATTATTGTGACATCCAATTGAAAGGGTCATCCTCCATTGAATTTTCATCATACCCTTCAGTGGTTTTGGTCGATAATAGAATAATTGACCAATTTCAATTTGTGGGATCTGGAACATATAGTACTTGTACTTCCTATGATTACATTATAAATGGTTCATCTTTGTACCCTACCTTACTGAAATCAACTTCCATGAATCCAAATCATCTATTTTAACAACACCCCTATTATCAACCCACTTGTGTTAAAAAATCAGCAATTGGAATTTTCTATAATCCAACTCTCATATTTGTTTTATGATGCCAAATTATGACATATTCACATAAATTGGATTTTTTTCATCCGCACCAGAAACAGACATTGCTTCAGCCACAAATGTAACTCTACTATTTTTCATGGTATTTTCTTAATCATGTTCATTAATATAGAATATATAACCATTAATTTAATAAGAATTATAATATAATATATACACACTTGGTCCTTTGGATAGCCATTGAAGTCATTCTGAAATTGATTCTAGATTTTCATTTGACTCCTAAAATATATAGTCCTGAAACCATCATATAAATAGTCCATTATGTGTATTTATTATCCATTTTTCATTCCTTGATGGATTCAATTGTCTAATAATTTGTTTGTGGGTTTCGACGTATGGGTAAACCTCCATGTTTTTATAAAAAAATGTAAAGGTGTACCTACTATAGATATGTAATATTTAGTGTGACAACCACTCTTTAAAAATTCATTCACTTGTATGCTACCAGTGTGATGAGATTTGGGTAGATAAATTATTTCAAAAATGGATAGGTATTCGGTAGATAATTCAAGCGCTTTCTCAACAATATATCACTTCACAATACAACCCTCTTGTGAACTTTGACTTTTGACATACCCGTTAAAAATCATCATATACAACTCAATGGGGTATATACATCTGTTGTGTATAGGACCACATAGTGGAATCTCTCTCACCAAGTGAACTATAAAATGAACCATCATATCAAATAATGTTAGCATGAATAAAATTTCCAATCCACATAATATAATGACAAAATCTTTTTCCATACTCTGAAATTTCCTCTGATCTATAACTTTCTGGCATATAGATTTGTAGAAGAAAAAGAGATTTGTTAATTTATAATATACATTCTTGGAAAATAATAATATGTAAAGCTATAGGAATTAGATATTTCATCAAAACAAGGCAATCATGTGATTTTAGAACCAATAACCTTAAATCAGTCATTGACACAGTGTTCTTGATATTCGATGAATACCCCTCTAGAACCATTACATCATTCATCAAATATAAAATACTAATATATCTCCTACATTGAAAGAGTATAAGCATCTAGAGGAAGAAAAGTATGATTTTTCACACTTCACTGGTGCCAAATCTTTTTATATTCCCATGTTGTTGATGTCTAACATGGCCTTAATTCCTGCATTTTTTTGATTGTGTGCATTTAGAAATGTATCGAGGGCACTTTCACATACATTTTTATCAACATGAAAAACAAAAAGAAAATGTCTAACATACATATAATTCCAGTATTGTAATTAAAAAACTATTATCTTTTTCAAACTTGTTTTTGTAATATTTTTTGAAAACTGTCTTCCAAATGTAATGTACACATCAATTAGTTTCTCAAACATTTGATCACTTGTTAGTAGATATGATGTTTTACATTCCTCTATAATTCAATAAAATGATGTCATCCAAGATCTGTACTTATGTCTTTGGTGTAGAAATATGTTATTTCCTAGAAACACGATTTTTTTTGAATGTTTCAACCTAATTGACAGTGTACCTCACTCACAGATTGGAAAACCATGAGTTTCTTTAATTGTATATGCTAAAAAAATTCCATAGACAGTAAAGCCATTTGTTTCCCTTTACACCATGGATCTCAACATGAAATCATCATTTATTTAAGAATCATATAAGGTAACACCTAAATCCCACAATAAATTCAAATCCTCGATTAATGGAGCCTAATAAACATCAAATATCATTACCTGGTTGTTTCGGTCTTGATATAAGAAAAGATAAGATGATGTGTTTTTATTTCATGCATAACCATGGTGGAAGGTTATAGTTTACCAATATAAACAGCCATGTTCTATTATGGCTTCTTTAAAAACCAAAAGGACTAACTCAATCTATAGATAATTCAAGACAATGTTTTCTCATATAATTTCAAAAAATCAAGATACTCATGATCAATTTTATTCTATTAAGGAGAGTTTTATAGGTGAAATCACTTCCTGTATTGATTTCTTCTATTTTTGTGCCATGCCAATTTTCCTTCAGTCTCCTCACTTACATATTGGTTCCCAAACCTTAGAATCATTTGAAAGTACCATACAACTTTTATAGGACCAGTTTCAGCTTTATCATATAGAGAAGCACCACAATTTTCGCATTCTCTATGAGATATTTGGTCCTTAAAAAATAGTATATAATCAGTCATGTAGGTTTGTAATCTTTTAGAGATCATACCCATCAAGCATATCATTCATTGGGCATTGTATGTTCGGCTTAGGAGCTCATTATCTTTTGGGATCATGTCATTCAAGAGACAAAGTAATTCTATAAAACAAGCATCATGCCATCCATTTCCTATTTTCAAATTATAGAGCATTATTATGCCTGTAAATGCAGTATATTTAGTAAAACCACCATAAAAAGGAATTTTTTCACCACTCTTTAACTACTCAATTTTTTTTGGGAAATCATGAAGTTTATCATCAATTTTCCTCATCATTTCCTCAATACAATCTTCACCATCATTCATACATGTAATCACTTCCTTGATACAATCTTATTTATTTTTCACACGTGTAATGATATCAGATGATCCATATAACACATTATTCTCCAAGACACTAGCTACATTCTACTTTTCTTATGTTTATTCCATAATTTATAACATCAATCTATTCCATTATAGGTAAAGTGTTATTTGAACTCTTCAAGACTAAGTTGTCTTGAATAACAATAGTGTAAACATGAAAAAAGTATTGGAGAAGGGTTATATACATGATCTTTTGCAAACATGGTGAACCCTTTCACTCCATTTCCAAAATATTTTTTCAAACAATTGGCATAAATCCATTATTTATGCATATCCATCCAATTTAATTTGTTCATATTAGTATTTAACAAAATAAATATAAAAAATATTGATGTAATGTAATGGATTTCCTAATTCTATAAAAATATAATCTTAAAACATTGTTAAAAACACAGTTCAAATTTCCTTTGGAAACTATTTGAAAAATAACACTTGAAACCCCATTAAAAAACCAAAAATTTACACAAATTCCTCTTTAAAATAACACACCCATTTTAAAATAAATAAATTAGTTCGAAAAACTTTTTCACAAAACCACAATTCCTTTCTTTGGAAAATTCTAGGCAACTTCATGACCCAAAAATCTTAATCATTTAAAATGAGAAAAATACCCCTAAGAAACATTTCAAAACACTTGAATCATTTAAAATGTTCCACATAAGCATTTTCATAGGCATAGAACCCAAGATAGAATCTATATAAAATATACATAGAAAACACCTTGATTCATTGAAAATCAATTAATTTAGTATGATTCGATCACATAATTCCATACGTTGGTGTAATAATAATAATTTCCATAGTCACTTTATATTTTTCTCCCAAGCATTGGATATCCCTTATACATTATTACATTGTCTAGTTATATCAATTATCCTTCACCTAAACCCCAGAGTCCCAACAGATATGTTTTATTGTCTCTGAGCACACTCACAACCATGAAACACTCATGGTTCTGTTTACGACAAAAACTGTATTATCCCAATTATTATTGAATCACATAAAATCAATTGGTTGTACACACAATGGAAAATTTATATATCTATCACATGTAGTACTATTGGTTTCCTATTTTATAAATAGAAATAAAAAAATACATGTATGAATATAACTACTAGATCAAGAGCACCCCCAACACTCCACATAACAAGTACAATGCATCAACATACCTTCCCATAAAGATCTATTTTTATATAATTATCTCTTGTTGATAGAAGACCCCTTCAGAAACAATGTATTGGAAGACCATCCATACACATCCAAGACCTTGAAAAATAGTATTCCCCCCCATATCCAACTATAATACCTGATAGATAACACCAGGTAGGATTTTCCACTTCTCCCTTATGGGGGTTTGGAAAACCTTCCCTAAAAATTGAACCATGAAGAGTGTCAAAAAACCTATGATAGTGATTAAAATTGGAAAATATTTCAAAATATAAAATCTAAAATGAGAATAAAGTAGGATGAGGAAACATTTGAGAAAGAATGGTAAAAATATCAATGATAATGGAAAATAAATAGAGGAAGAGTGGTTGGTTAGTGAGGAAGAACCACTAAAATATCAACCAATATAACACTTTAAATGGAGTGAGCAGGCATGATAGTATAAGGAAAAATGACATAAATTTTTAGAGTTGATTAAGAAATAATAAATTAACATATCATTTGATGAGGCTATAGGGAACATGACTACATATAAAAAGATTATAAATTAAATGCTTTATGAAAAGATAAGCTAATGTAATAGTGTACCATAACATTGTTGGGATATTATTGTATTGTTTTATGAAGAATATTATTGAAGAAGTAATGTGATCTCATTACCCATTCCATTCTGATTAATATTGGGTATAATTAGTTTGGTCTGGATTGGAGTGGATTATATGTTAGATTGAATTCAATATCTTACTTTATATTTATAATCTATTGATTGAGAAAGTTTAATCCAACTCGAGTAATGATTTAATTTGTAAATTCTATATTCTAGCATCCGCTGGGTTTTCATGAGGATTTCATTTTAATGGTGGACAAGTTCAAATTCCCTAGGGACATTATTTTAATGGACATGAAAAAAGACAAGGTTCTTTAAATATTGTAAAGACCATACCCATAAATGGAAGGTAATTGATATAAGTTTAAAGTGTGGAGTCATTATTTAAAGTCAGTGGAGTAGATTTGATGTTTAGTATCCATCAGACTATGAAAAACCTAGATGAGAAAGTATATGTTTAAGGAGAATATAGATTACATGTACATGAGGATATTACTATCCCTTGAAAATAAATTTATGTATAATAATTGGTTAATAAATAAGTGGGCAAAAAATATGCATGGAGATAAAAAAGGTTGTTGTAGATACTTCATACAACAAGAACGTCATTTTCAGTGAAATCACACATAGAAAATCATATGTCATGTTAATCATGAATGTATAGAATAATGCATGGGCATGATCCTATTACCAATAATCCAAGATCCAAAACCCTTAAATAATAATATTCAAACTCCAGTCTATCACCTAAGGTGAAATCATAGAACTTTAAAAATCAAAACCTATAGAAAAAATCCCATCACCTAGGAAACATGGACATCCCATCAAAATCATTTTTCATGACACACTCGTATGAGGTATGTCATATGTTGTGACACATACCTAATAATCTAAACTAATAACTCCCCAAATAATAAAATATACATGCATTGACACCATTTTTTGATGATTCAAAATGGGTTTACTTGAGCTATCACTCGATATATGAAGAGATAGAGCCTCTAGAAACCCTCCTCTAATGTCAGAGGCTACTAATTAGTCATGAGGGAATAAAAACAATACGGTGCGGAGAAGATTTAATTGGATCAGAGTGCAATAAAAGTGGAAATAAGGAAAACCAACTTGCAATTCATTTATTGTGAAAACAAGGACCACCAACACCCATGATTTCTAGCAAGGAATTTAGCTCATACAATTCACAACATCACCATTAACATAAAACTATAATAACATGAAAAACAGATGAGAAAGTGGAGAAAACTCATCATAGAGGTGTAGTTCATGGTACGGTGGATGTGCGTTCAAGGAAGAGGAGGGGAACACGATAGAGTAGAGGTGCACAATAGAGGATTCCTCCTGTAGAAGAGAGTTGAATAGTGGAGGAGAGGCACATAGGGAAGCTGGGTTCGTAGTGGAGGGGATCACAGAGGTGGAGGAGTTGACAGCGGAGGAGAGGTGCGCAGTGGAGGAGTCCTCTCGCAGAGGATAGGTTCCTGGCAGAGGAGAGTAACATAGTAGAGGAGTGTCATGTGACAGAGGATAAGTGAACCTTGGAGGAGAGGCATGCTGGGAAGGTGGGTTCGTGGTGGAGGAGTCGGCAGGAGAAGAGAAGGAGGAGGCAACACTGGGGATCAGCATCCAGGAGAGCTTGTGGGGTGCAAGGAAGGAGAAAAAACCCGGTGAAACTATTATCATCACAAGTTAAGAACTACTGAAAACTGTACATTTTAACAGAGTTAAAATAGAAAGTGTTGATAAAACAGGCATTTATCAATGATAATAATATAGTGTTGATAAAGGAAAATTTTATCAGCGTTTTTAGCATTGATAAAGATATAATATTAATAAATTATTTATATTCTCATATATATTTATAAAATTATAAACATTTTAAAAATATATTTATATTTATAAAATTATAATTTAAATAATTATAAAATTAAAAGAAAAATACTAATTATATTTATAATCTATGAAATATTTATAAGAAATATATTATTTATATATATTTATAAGATTATAGATGTATGTAAAAATATTTCTTATAATTTTATATTTATATAAATTGATATATATTTATTTATAATTATAATTAAGAATGAATATATATATATATTTATTTAAAAAATTATAAAATTATAACAAATTAATATTTCTAATATTTATAATTTTATTAATATATATATATTTAATATATTTATTATAATTTTACAATTATTTAAATAAATCTATATTTATTTATAATGATATATATAAATATTATTTTATTTATCAATATTTCTATATATTTTTAAATATATATAGAAATATATTTATTTAGTTATATGTAACGTCATATATGAAAATAATAAATATACTTTTTATCAATTAATAATTATTTAAATAAATAAATAAATATGTATTCATATTTATAAATTGTAAATAAATATATATTTATTCATAATTAAAAATTATAATATATAAATTATTTATAGTTGTAATTATATGTATATACATAATTATTAAATTATAACAAATATATTTATAATTTTATAAATATATATAATTTATTTATTTTTTATAAAATTATAATTATTTAAATATATCTACATTTATTTAAAATTATATTTATAACTATTTATATTAATTTATAGATATTTGTATATAAATATATATAATTAAAAAATTTATTATAATTTTTTTATTATTTAAATGCATCTATTTTTATTTAAGACTTATAATTATATTTTTTTTTATAAATATTAGTATATATTTATTTAATTATATATTTATATCTTTATATGTAATCTTGTAATTTTAAAATTATTTACACACATATATATATATAGTCATAATTATAACCATAATAAATATATTTTTATATATTTTTTATATAATTATAATAAATAAATATATATATATATATTTGAAAAATTATAATATATATATATTCATTGTAATTTTATAACTATTTAATATATATATATATATAATATAAATTATAATAAAAAATATATTTAAAAAGTATTTATATATAATTAATGTTTAATTATTATAAATATAAGAAATATATTTATACTTTCTATATATTTAGTGTTATTTTAAAAGTATTGAGAACATAGTATAGTATATATATGGGCAACATGCATGAATTAATCATATACACCTAGTAAAATATACATAACAAAAAACAATCAATCAATGGAAAACATGCATAATTAGAAGAGTGTAAAGTATAAATGAACATTCATGGTGATACATAACATATATGCACACATGATCAATATATTTATTTACCAAATTCAATGGAAACACACATATATAAAATTATAGTCTTAGAAATACTTTTTTTGAAAACATTATATATAATTTTTTGAAGTATTAAAATATATATATTAATAATAAACATGCATTTTTTGTTTAATGTATACAAATAAACATTAATTTTGAATATAAATATTATAATTGTATATAAATTGATATTAAAAACATTTATCAGTGCTGAAAATAGAGCAGATAAATGTATCCTTTTAAATTTCTAATGAAAGAGATGAAAAATGTGTACACTTTATTAGTGATTTTTAGCACTGATAAAGGAAACATTTATCAGCGCTTTTAGCTAGCGCTAATAAAGTCCCCTATAAATGATTTATGCTAAGAACTGATAAAATGAGCCCCTTACCCTACCCCATTTGTGGTAGTGGTCGGAGGTCCTAGTATATCATTTCCACACCTAGAAGTACCACCAAAGGGGATGTATTGGGATCCCTCAAGACCTCCTCACATAACACAACTGAAACCACTGTTAAACCTCTGAACCTAAAAACATACTCTCCACCATTTGAATATCCATAAGGGCCATGCCCTTTAGATATTTGAGCAAGTAATGCCTCAGAGTCGGTATCCCCATGTTGGGCCTCCTTGTATCGTTATAAGAGTGGAGGGGTGACAACCGTCGACTGGAGGATAGTTGTTCCATCTCCATCCACAATGGATATCTAAAATGTGGCCAACTTCTCTGATGCCTTGCTCCACAACTATGATCTTGATTTCATGTTGATAACATCTTCCCCCATGGTCCCCTTCCTAGGAGTATATACAATCTCAAAGTCAAAGCCCTAGAGGAACTCAAGACATTGCCTCTATCTCATGTTTATATCCTTCTAAGAGAAAATATACTTGAGTCTCTTATTTTTAGTATAGTAGATAAACCACTTTCCCATTTGGTAGTTTCACCACATCTTAAATGCGAAGACTACCGCTGCTAGATCAAGATCTTGGATCATATAATTTTGTTCATTCTATCTAAAATGGATCGAACCATGGACAATCACTGATTTCTCCTTCCTCAAAACACAACCAAGCCTAGTCCCTAATGCATTGCCTAGTAATAGATACCCAACACCCTCCTATGGTAATCTCAAGATGGGTGCCCTCTCCAACCTCTACCTCAGCTCCATAAATCATAGATGGCACTTCTCTATCTACTCGAAAGGTTTCCCCTTCAATGTGAAAGTCGTAAAGGGTTATTATATTCTAGAAAAGCAGCTTAAAAATATCTAATAGTACCCTGCCAAACCTAGAAAACTCTGTGCGTTAGTTAAACTCTTTGGTGTCTCCTATGAAAACATAGCCTCAATATTCACTAGATCCACTGCATCTCTGGACTATGTAATGATGGATTGTAGGAAATAGTTCTCTCAAATAAAAAACCGACACTTCTAGAGATTACCAAAAAGCTAGTACCCTCAATGTTTGTCTAGGGATGTCCTCAAATGTCTCACATGCTCCTCCTCAGATGCTGAGTACACTAGGATGTAATCGATGAAGACCACCACGAACAGATCTATGTATGGTTGGATGTTCCTATTCATGAGTCCCATGAACAATTCTGAGGTGTTCTTTATTCCAAATGGAATCACCAAGTACTTTTAGTGGTCTTACCGACAGAAAATGTCATTATATGGGGCATCCTCATCTCGTACATGATGTTTACGATAGCCGGATCTAAGGTAAATATTTGGGAACCACATAAATCCTTTCAATTGATTGAAGAGGTCATAAATCCTTGGTATTGGATACTTATTCTTCATGGTCACCTATTTCAAGAAATTTAAGTCTACAAATAGCCTCAAAATCCCATATTCCCTCTTGGAAAATGAATCTGGGGCTGCCTAGGGTGAAACACTAGGTCTCACGAAGCCCTTCCACTACAAGTCCTCTAAATGTACACCTAACTCACGAAGAACTATTGGATCCATCTGATATGAAGGTGTAGATATCTATATTTCCCTATGGTATAGATCAATGAAGATTTCTACCTTCATACAAGGATTTAATCTTGGAACATCCTTAGAAAATAAATCCTTATACTCCACCACCCCTACAGGAAACAGATGAATACTATTATCCACTGCACGAAGGGTGAGACTAGCCAACATATGAGTAATTGGATACACACTCCTATGAGTAAGTCCATCCTATGTGGTATGAATTTCATTTTCTCCAATAAAGGAAAAAATAGTCCCTTTACTGTAGAAACACCACACTATTAACCTAAAACAGTCAATATGAACCTAGAATATAGATAACCAGTCCATATAGAGATTGATATTGTAAGGCCTCAATGTCACTACTATGAGATCCCAACTGAAACACGTGCCTCCAAGAGTAAGGTCATACTATCATCACAAGTGAGTAGTCATCAAATCTCTTCCTATATGAGTCTCTAAGTGTAAGGATTGATTCAATGGTTCAACTTGAATCTCTGAGCCTCAAACAGAGTCCATTACAAAAAGCGAATGCATAGAACATGTGTTTATTAGAACTATGTCCAAGGTGGAAAAGATATATATCATATCTCTATTCATCCTAGAACATAGGTTCATAATACTCTATTGCCTATAGCTGTCCTCCTCCCAATCCACCAGCTCCATAAGCCTGATGTGAACCACATGGGGGGTGGTGTTGGTAATACGTAAAATCTCATCCCACCTCTTGCTACCCTACCATCTCCACTTCCATGTCTTCCTCCCACATCCCACCTCCATGGTACCATACCTGATCCTCTTCCCAAATCATCACACGAGTAACATAGATTTTCCTTCAGATGAATCACTATTCCCTAGGATCCATTCACCAATTATCATGTGTCCTGGGGCCGTCCCCTAAAGTGAAAAACCAATTTGTGTCCCTGTGACTATTGTCAGCTACCCACCACTAAAGTCTCAACAACCTGGTTTCTGCTTGTAGCTCCCACACCTGGCATCTACTTTTCCAGAAATCCCTCCCATAACAAATCCCAATTTAGTACACCAACATATTTAAGAATGCTAAGGTATATCATGGATGCCCTGATATCTCAGTGTAACCCTTGATCGAAGGTATGATCCCTGAAAAATGTATTTCACACTATATTTATTGTGTAGTGAGAAATATAAGTAAACCTCGCTGATTACTCTATCAAAAGTCTGAATATCCTACGACATATATAGGTTCTCTTGCATGTGCACCGATCCAAATATATCTAGAAAGAACCCATACCTTAAGATATGATCGAAGTCTATACAAGATTGAGTCACCTCATTGTGTGTCTGGGTTACCATGCTCCACCATTTCCCCAATGAGCCCTGACGTAGAATTGTGTCTAGGACTTCCATCTGGTCAGAAGGCATCCTCACAAGGAAGAAGAAATGTGTAACTACCTCCACCCAATAATCATCTACCCTGGAGTCTATCACACCCTAAAACCTAGGAGGTTGCTACCTAAAAATCTCATGAAACACACTCAGCCTGTGAGAATCCTCAACTGATAGCACTCGTAGTACCTGCTTCTCGATGGATGGTGTTATCACTGGTAAACCACATGGAGGTTTTATCTCTAGTAAAGTCCCCTGAAAAACACCTCATCGCTAGGAAGATCATCCTTGTTATCATGCAATGGAATCCTGGCTGGCTATATGCATGAAGGCATCATGAAATAGAGCAAGATGCAACACATTCAATAGAGTATACCTGGTGAGATGTCTCAATAAGGACCTGAGAACACATGCAATTCCTATATGTTTCATGCACCATTTTTTCCCTGCAACCAGTGTTTTCATATACCAAGTCAAAAAAAGGTGTACAATGTCATGATGTATATATTCGACAGTCGCCGCACCAACAATGGATTCCCTGTCCGGAAATTCAAACTGAAAGCACATGACAATATTTCCCCAAACCATCCTCACAGTCTCACAATCATTAAGTAGAACCGACCACATATGATGACAATATATTGTGACCCATCCCAGAATGTACCATATCGTGACTACCCCAATCCCAACTTCAATAGGATTGGGTTGGCAACTATCACAGAGTTGGCATATCACACAAATAGGAGGATTGTTTATAAGTACATGTATACAAACACACACATCTCGAGGACCGAAATTATGAAATATAAAAACAATAACTAAATAATGCATGAATACACTAAGATACCAACCAAAACTTTTGATAGTAGAAAACTGAAACATAAATAGGGATAAAATAAAACCCCACTAAAGGAATGAGTGTGTAAAAGTAAACGAACTAGTTCTTCGAACTCATCTACAGAAAACCCTACCTGAAGGGTATGTGTAAGACAACTGTCTAAAGCTATAGGGGCAAAACTGCTACTTATGATCTCTCTAAGAACTACCTAGTACTATTCCACCTAGGACTACACCAAATTGTTGACCATCTGTACAAGGCACGACACGTCTGGGTGAAGCCTGTGTAGGGGTGAGTAAAACAATACTCAATAGGACACCCCAAAACTAGAAAGGAATACCACAAAGAATTAATGAAAATATACCAAAATGGAAAATAAATGAAGTATAGTAAGATACCATAGGTATATGTATACAAAACATATTCAAATAATGTCCCAATATACTCAATCTGATGAGACATATAGTCTTCATGAGATGAACAACCTTAGTAAGACACATAGTCTCCGTAAGACTCACAGTCCTAGTAAGACACACAGTCTCAGTAAGACACACAGTATCAGTAATGTAAACAGTCTTATAGGTCACACATGTAATGCACAAACCCCATAATCCTATATCCGGTGCATTATTTTAATACATTGACATGATTATAAGAAATCAAATCCCGAAGGACGGATCAGTTTTGCAGTATTGAAAAATATATTACATACAAGAATGTTACATTATACATTCAAACATAAAACAGAACATAAATAATCCATTGATAATGATATTATATCCCTAGCATAACCCTTCATATCAATCATAATACACTTCTTGGAATCCTGTAAAAACAAAACATAAGGAAGGGGTGAGCTTAGATGCTTAGTAAGGGTATATAACTTAGTAGAAGCTATAAACTTTTAAGGAAAGATGTGTAATAAAAACATAATCCTTTTAAACATAAACATGAACATTATATAGAGAAAAAAAATCGAAAATTACTATATAAAAATTCACATGGATATTCTACTAGTCGAGTAATCGCATGTAATAATTAATTTCATAATGAGGGAAATCCTAACTCCGGACATCATTACCACATATTCAAGGCCTCGTGCCAAGACTAAAAATAATTTTTTTGTCTAGGCCTTGTGCCAAGACAGTAATTTGTCTCATGAGACCTATCGATGCATCAATGAGCTATAACAGGATCCACCCTTAACTTACATAGTCTACAACATTCATCATATGAAAATGTTGAAACATAACATAAACATTCGTACAAAACTAGCATACAAAATGTCAATAAATTAACCATAAATAATGAATGGTATAAAAATAGCACATCCATAGTAAAACATATCATAAATCATTCAATAAATTTTGGAAGATTGTATTTTATTAAATCATCCTCAATTAAGAATGATATTTATTAAAGAATGTTGACAATGTTAAAATTATCAGTAATAGTTTTTTAGGGAAATAACCCTTTTTGTGAAATCATTTAAAATTAACACATTTATAAAAGAAGTCATTAAAAATATATTTTTAAATAAAATTGTCCAATACCAATTTGAAAATTTTGAATGGAATTAACATTTTAAACAATCATTTCTATGTAAATAAATCCTTCAAACAATTTTGAAAACATGGAATTTAATTAGAATGCTTTAGAAGAATAAATATTCAAAACATTTAAAATGATGTTTTATTTAAATAATCACTAAAAAATAATTTTGAAAAGTATATTATGAAACATGGACATGGATAATAAATATGTCCCAGAAAATACTTACACATAAATAATCTCAGATAATAATAATATTGAATAATTAACCCTTACCTTGAACTTTTCTTTGGTCGAGGGTACGTTTAAATTCTTGTATAATTACCATAGTATGTTATTAAATTATAAGAGAACCATAGTTATATTTATTAAATCATACATGATTTATTTATGAATTTATACAACCCATTTAATAATAATTTCAATGTTAAATTTACATTTCAGGTAATAATCGCTTTCTTTATCGTACATGTTTTAAATTTTTATTCTTGATTGTATCATTTAGATCATGATTTTAATAAATAGAGAATATAAAACATGATTTATATATATTATATATTTAGAATATGAATATTTATAATATATAGATATATGAAATGGAAAACACCTTTTATCGAGATGATTGGCTATACGTAAGCCTAAAGCGGTTTCTGTTTTCATATCATATTGAATGAAAGTATGTGAATAAGATATATGAAAATACACACACACACACACAAAAACACACATACACAAAAAAAAAATATATATCTCCAATATAATTAATATTTCATATATTACATAATTATTAATTATACATTTTTATAATCATCATTTAATGGTGACCATGGAAATGAATCTCATTGCATCGTGGAGACGGTAAGCCCTACGTACACACGAGCAACGATATAATTTTATTAATGATTAAAAGGTGTTGAATTGGATGGTATATTCATTTTAATTAGAAATTATCTTTATATATTCATTATTTATATATATATTACTCATCATTATATCCATCCATATCACATATTGTTGAGTACAAAATTACACCACGACGATGAGACAGTAAGCTGTAAGTACGCATGCATGATGACATTATCATTTATTTGATAGATAGAATAATGAGTACGGTTAAACCATATTTATAATAAATCACAGTATGTTTTAGGTTCTAGAGTTATTATTTTGGTACCTAAATAACAAAGAAATAGAAAGTCGAAGAAAAAAAGAACTTTGAAAGAGGTGATAAAATAATTACCTCTTTTTTGGGTGTTTCTTTTTGATTTGAACAAATGGGATTCATAGGTTGGATTTATACTAAAGGGAATGACTCTAGGATGAATTGAGGGATGTTGGGAGGATATTTGGGTAGGGTTTTTCCGAGCCAAATGGCTTTGGAGGTGATATTTTGAGAGATGGGGAAGTTCCCTTTTATAGGAGAGTGGAGGATCACTTAAGGAAATGTTTGAAATATTATTTTATTATAAAATCAGTTTCGGTTTATAAGGGCTCAAAATTCATTTATTTTAAATATAAGGTCGGTATGGGTCTATATATACTCAACAAATAGGTTTTAGACACGTTTAGGTCACCATGTTAACCCTATATTTTAGATTTAACTCTATGTTTAATAGTTTAACTTTTACCATGTCCTCTTGTATTTTTATAATAAATGGTTAATAAACATACCATAAAGAGAAAAGATAACCCCAATTGGTTCATTATTTATATATCTAACCTTATCTTAGTCCTTTTTCTAAACCGTATATTTTTATAATATATTATATCAGTTAATAATGTAATATTTGTTTTAAAAACTCATTTATGTCAATTTTGACACTCTTTGTTATTTTGTTTTTTTAAAAGTCATAAAAACTTTATCACATTAAAAAAACATTTAATATACCCTTAAATGTCATATTAACCTATAAAATTCATGAATTTCATCACAAGCCTCAATTTAAATTTATTTTTATATTTATAATATCAATTATTTTAATCTTTCATTGATAATTAATTACTGTATCATCATTGTGTCATAAATAAATTTAATTAATTAATATATAAAAATTATAAATATAATACCATTATTTAGGAAATTTTTTTATATTTCTAATGAATATTTATAGTCTAATTTATCTTATGTATAACCCTATATTTAAAATTATTTATTTATTAAATGTTGAATTTAAAACTTTTAACTCTTCTTTAAATAAAATAATAATAATTGTCCTAATCTAATCCATGTGTACCAAAAGGATCAATTGGGAAAACATAAAAGTTTTATTAATTAATTTAAAATTAATTCCTATTATGAAAACCAAAAAGTGGGTTTTATGAAAATAAAACTATAAAAATATAGGGATGTGTTTATGTCAAATTTAAAAGTGAAATTACTTATAATTGCCTACATTGTATTAAATGATAAAAATATAATCTAGTTAAACATCAAAACCATTCAAATTTATAATTTAACACTATCAATTATTTTAATTAAATAAGTTCTTTTCAATTATAATTTATAATCTTTCACTATTGATCAAAATATGAAAGTTATCATAAAAACAATAAAAATTTATACAAAATAAATTTTTATATCCTAATTCTAAAGAAAAATTTAATTTTAATGTAATTAAATATATTAAAGTGTCAAATATTGGATTTAAAAAGGGTTCTCCATTAAAATTCGGTAAAACAATATTTTTGAAAAGTACTTCTTTTAGGTGAAAAATTGAATTTGTCCTTATAGTATGTCTAAGAAACACAAAAAATGAAGGTTAAAATTAAATGGGTTATATATAAAATTCAAAATGCAGTTATTACTATTCATAACCACTTTTTAAACGATTATTTTGATAGGTTGTGGTGCACTTGAACTCGGTGTTGTGTACATCGCACACTATTCTATTATTCAAAGAGAAACATATCATAGAATCTCAGGGTGTTTCATTCTTCCCTCCAATAAATTACGACCTCAAAATTTTAAATTTTTCTTCGATAATACAAGGTTATAAAATAGAAAATACCTTTTTGGAAAACCCACATCCGAAATAGGTTTAATAATATTTAGACTTATGAAGAGGGAAAGGGAAAAGAAAAAGTCAGCGAAAAATTAGGAATTTGAATAGAACACTGGTGGAAATTATATTTCGAGGAAAAAACTAAATATTTATAGGGACCTGTTGAGGTCATCAATGACAAACATGTGAATGGAAAATCAAGGTCCACAAAGCCATAAATCTATGATGATTTAAAATATCATCAGTTCAACAAAACATAGAGTATTTGGATAACATATTTTTGGTTTTAAGATTCTTTCCCTAAAGTTTAAGAGTTAATTTTCATCATAGAATAAGTTAAAAATAATACTTGTCAGGTATTGTTCTATCTATTAACTAATTTCGACCACAAAATCATCGTTCACTCTCAATGATAATAGAGATGAAAAATATTCTATTTATCCTAATCGTATAGGGTTCCAAAAAAATGATATTATAATTCATCTCTCAGTCCATTTTAAAAAACATTATACAAACCAAGGCATAACATAGGCCAGTGGTAGGTGATGAACCCTTTTCACCCTTTGGTTGTGGGTTCAAGTATCGCGGCCTTGGTAGATGCGATGGGTTGTCACCCAACCTCTAGGTTGTCCTTTTTATAACAATCCAAAAATAATCTTAAGAAATAATTTTAACTTAACAGTAGTATCCAATGTTAAGAATAATCCTTTATACCCTTATGAAATATCCAAAATACATCCATCCAAACTCACAATCCAAAATTTATAATGATGGTAAACATAATGAAGATCATTTTTCCACTTAATAACATGTGAATACCTTCATCATGTATTCTTTTAAGACATGGTAACACCATGAATTACCATAAAACCTTATTGAGTATATTAATGCTCCTTTATTCCGTGTATAATACTTGATATACTCCTTATATCGAAAAATGTTTTAAACTCCAAAAATAATGGAATAAACAAACAATTAATTAGTTTCAACGTAGTCAAGAATATCGAATATAATTTATCCAAATCAATAATATCTTAGCTAAAATAACTACCTCAGTATTAGAACCATATTAAGGTTTACCTATCATTAAACCATGTATTTTCCAAAAATTTTGACTTTCTATTGAGTCGCATTCCTTAGAACCATATAATCTCTAATGCTCAATGAAATCGTTCTATAGTATAATCCTTATTTATTTCCTTAATTCATATAACCTTTACATCATTGTTAGAACACTATAATGAAATAATTATTTAATCCAAGCATAAAAATACTTGTAATTCATTTTAATAAGTGGTAGTATAATAACATGATTATCATCCAATTGCATTTTTGGGGCATACTCTGATGATTTGGACATTGTTTCGCATAGTGTCCCAAATCCTTGTAGATGAAGCATTGTACATTTTAAACCTTTTTCCTAACCTTTAAATCATGTACATGGTTTCCAATTTCATCACACTTATAAAAAACTCCCATTTTTTTCAAGAATTTACCAAGGTGAGTCTTTCCACAGTTATCACTTATGGGAAAATCCTTCTTTCCCCTCTTCCCTTTATCTATCTTCCTCTCTACCAACTTTTTCTTCTCTTGGTTCCCTTAAAAACCATGGGGCTCAGAGAATTAATTACGTATCTTATTAAAACGTGATACTATTTATTCATATTATGAGGGTACATGGAAGACTATTTCCCTTCTAAATGTTGGCTTAATACCCTAAAAGATATGATCCTTCTTACTCTTTTGACCATTCGTATTGTTGGAGTTCTCATTCCTTCTACTGGGCGCAATTTATAAACAATGTCTTACACAAGGTTTGTTTATGGATTTCAATGAATAATTAAAAACTTCTAAAAAAATAATGTTAATTGAAAATACTATGCATATAATCTATAATAAAAAAAATTCATTGATGAAATATTTACTCCTAAATCCTTCATAATGGATTGTTAAAAAAACGCAATTTATCAAAATCATATCCCCCAGGAGTGTTGTAACCAAGAGTGAAACAAGGACCATTATCGTGTACAAGGATATCCCATGTCAAGCCCAAAACCCCTTGTTAGAGTTTTCACTCTTAGGTACATCTATGATAGATCCGCCTCTACTTACTCATATCTAGACATAGATGTACTTCTTGGAAAACTTAAAAAATATCTATATTAAAAAAATTCTATGAACTTCTTCTATTCTAATCCTAAAAGTATATCTTTCAGTAATGTTCTCTAATCAGAGTTTTTCTAAATCTAGTTTCCAAGGGTTATACTAAGCTTCCTATGATACCCACTGTAACGCCCCAACCCCAGATGCTAGGTGCCAGTGCATTATATTAACACATTGGCATGATTACAAGAAATCTTGTCCCGAAGGACCGATCAGTTTAGTAGTCTTTGAAAAGAGATTACATATAAGAATGTTACATTACACATTCAAACATAAAACACAACCTAAATATTCCTTTAATAATTCCATTATTCCCCTTTCTTAACCCATAATATCAAACATAATACACTTCTCAGAATCCTGGGAGATCAAAACATAACAATGGGGTGATCTCAGAAACTCAGTAAGGGTAAATAATTTAGCATTAGCTATAAAATTTTAACGAAAGATGTGTAATAAAAATATCAGAGTTTTAAACATACACATGAACATTATATAGAGAAAATAAATAAATCATTTACATATAAACATGAACATGGTTATTCTACTTTTCAAATAATCACATGGAATAATTAATTTCCGAATGAGGGAATGCCTAATGCCGAACATCATTACAACATAGGCAAGGCCTTGTTCCAAGACTTCAAATAATTTTTTTTTGTCATGGACTTGTTCCAAGAAAGTAATTTGTCTCATGAGACCTACTGATGCATAAAGGAGAAATAACAGTCTCCACCTGTCACTTACTTAGTACACTGCATTCCTCAAATGAAAATGTTGAAATATAACATAAACATTAATATTAAAACCAGCATACGAGATGTCAATACATTAACCATAATCTATTAATGGTTTAAAAACAACACATCCACTGTCAAACATATCATAACTCATTCAATACAATATGGAAGATAGTATTATAATAATTCAAACTCAATCATGAATAGTATCCAGTAAAAGATGTTGATATAGTTGAAAATTATTAGTAAATTTTTTAGAAAGAAATATCATTTTGGTGAAATATTTTAAAAGCAAAAAATTTATAAATGATGTTATTTAAAAGAGATTTTTGATTCAAATTTTCCCATACCACTTTTAAAATTTTTAAGTAATTAACTTTTTAAAACAGTCTTGCCTGTGTAAATAAATCCTTAAAACCATTTTGAAAACATAGACATTAATGAGAATGATTAAGAAGAATAAATATTTAAAACAATTAAAATGATGTTTTAGTTAAAGAGTCCATTAAAATAATAATTTTGAAACATATTTTATGAATCATGGAAATGGATAGCAAAAATGTCCTAAAAAATACATACACATAAACAATCTATGATAATAATTAGATTGAGGAATTGACCTTTACCTTGCACTTTCATTTGATTGAGTGTATAAATAACCGCCTGTATAATTACCATATTATGTTATTAAATTATAAAAAAACCATATTAATATTTATTATATCATACTTTATTTATTTATAACTTTATACTACCCATTTAATAATAATTTCCATGTTAAATTTACATTTCACGTTATAATCGCTTTTTTTATCGTCCGCGTTTTAACTTTTTATTCTTGATTATATCATTTAGATAATGATTTAAATAAATCCAGAATATAAAACATGATTTATATATAATATATATTTATAATATAAATCTGTATAATTGATAGATATACTAAATGGAAAACATTGTTTATGGAGACAGTTGGTCACATGTGTTCATAAACGTTGTTTCACTTATCATATCATATTGAACAGAAGTAAGTGAATATGATATATGTAAGTAAACACACACACAAAAATATATATTTATATCTACAGTATAATTATTATGTCATATCTTACATACATTGTAAAAATATATATTTTCATAATCATCGTTGAATGGTGAAGGTGGAAATAAATCTCATCGCATCGTGGAGACGGTAAGTTATACGTACACATGAGCGACAATATCATTTTCTTAATGATTAAAAAGTGTCGAATTGGATGGTATATTAATTTTACCTAGAAATTATCATGTTATTTTCATTATTTATATACTTATTACTCATTATTATATCCATCCATATAACATAGTGTTGAATAACAAATTACACTATGTCGTGGTGATGGTAAGCTGTACGTACGCACACATGGTGACATTATCATTCATAGCATGGATAGAATAATAAGTATGGTTGTTACATATTTATAATAACATTATAGTATATATAATGTACATGAGATATTATTTTGGTACTAAAATAACAATAAATGAGAATGTGGATGAAGAAAATAACCTTGAAAGATGTGACAAAATAATTACTTCTTCTTTAGGTGTTTCCTTTTGATTTGAACAAAAGGGATACATTGGTTGGATTTATGATCATGGTCAGACCTCTAGGATGGATTGAGGGAAGTTGGGAGGATATTTGGGAAGGGGATGGTAGATCCAAATGGATTTGGAGGTGTGAGTTTGAGAGAAGGGGATGTTCCATTTTATAAGAGAGGTGAGGGTCACTTTATGAAAAGTATGAAATATTATTTTATTATAAAATCATTTTCTATTTCAAGTGGCTCCAAATTGATGTATATATAAACTAAGGTGGTACTGTGTTGAAATACTCTCAACCAATATGTTTTAGACATGTTTAGGTCACCATATTATCCCTATCTTTTAAATTTAACTCTTAGTTAAATAGTTTAACTTTTACCACGTCCTGTTGTATTATTATAATAAATGGTTAATAAAAATAATATAGAAAGCCAAAAGAACACCAAGTGGTTAATTATTGATATTTCTTAAATTAAATATGTCCTTTAGCCAAACCATATAATTTTAGGAATATTATATCCATTAATAATGTTATATTTGTTTTAAAAACTCATTTATATCAATTTTGACACTTTTGGTATCATGTTTTTATTATAGTCATATTAACATTATCACTTAAAAATATTTATTTAATCAACCCTAACATGTCATATTAACCTATAGAATTCGTGGATGGTATCAAAATCCTCAATTTACATTTTATTTTTATATTTATAATATGAATTATTTTAACCATTCATTGATAAAGTAATTACTGCATCATCATTATGTCATACATAAATTTAATTATTTAATATCTAAAAATTATAAATAAAATTCCATTATGTAGTAAATCATTTTATCTTTTTAATTAATATTTATAGGCAAATTTATCTTATGTATAACCCTATATTTAAAATGGTTTAGTTTTTAAACTTTTAATTTAATACTTTTTACTCTTTGTTAAATAAAATAATAACAAATGTCCTAATCCAATTAAAGTGAACCAAAAGGATAATATTTTATTCATAAGGTTGGTTTTGGTAAAAATACACGTATCCAACATAATTATGACACGTTTTTGGGAAATTATAACATCATTTTTACCTTTCATTACCATTTTTTACTTGTAACCACGGTAAATAAACATAAAAGTTACTATTCGCAAAAAATTATTTTCATCGTATTGAATCAAAATTTAACAATTTATTTGAACCGTGTTTCTCATATTTTGGAAATTTAATTCACAGAAGTGGTAAAATTACGTTTTATGCAAATTTTCAAATTTGATTAGAAGGTGGTTAAAAGACATTAAAAAGTTCAATAAAATTTTAAATATTTAATTTTATTATAAAATGGCTCCAATGAATTACATTGAAATTTTATATCTATTATATATATGTTTTGTCTTAAAATAAATTTAAATAAAATATAAAATTATTTTAAAAAAATTCGGTTTTAAATAATTACACAATGTTTTTTTACTATTCATTAAAAAATTGAATGTTTTCAGAAAAATTTAAAAAATTCACCCTAAGATAATTTTGAAATAAAAATAAAAAAAATTCTATTTTACCAAATTAAATATGTATGATTTTCATTAATAAATTTAAAATTAATTCCAGTTGTCAAAACAAAAATGAATGTTTTTAAAAAGTAAAAACTATCTAAAGATTGACATGTGTTTATGTCAAATTTAAATGTGAAATTATTTATAATGACCTAAATTGTATTAAAAGATAAAAATAGAATCTAATTATACTTAAATACCATTAAAATGTATAATTTAACACTATAAAATATTTGAATTTAAAAAAAAATTTTGATTAAAATTAATATCTTTCACTATTGATCAAAATATAAAAGTTATCATAAAAACACTAAAAATTTATCCAAACTAAATTTTTATGTCCAGATTCTAAAGAATAATTTAGTTTCACTAAATTGAATATATGAAAGTGTCAAATATTGGATTTAAAAAGGGTTCTCGATTAAAAGGAAAAAAACTACATTTTTGAAAAATACTTTTTAATCTAAAAAATTGAATTTTTCCTTATATTATCTCTAAGAAAAGAAAGATGAATGTTAAAATTATATGGGATACATATAAAATAAAAAATGTGGTTATTACTATTTATAACCTCTTTTTAAATGGGTAGTTTGATAGGTTGTGTTGGGCTTGAACTCAGTGTTGCATACATCGCACAGTATTGTATTATTCAAAGATAAATGTACGATGAATGATTTGGGTGTTACAACAGAGCTTCTAGGTCACACATATTTTCGGTTGCAAAACTTCTTGGTTACAACCAGCCGCATAATTCCTCTCATAGAATGCTTGTTCTGGGAGAACCTACTCTTCGAGTGATTAGGTCGTATTCTAAATTCCAAAAAAATCACATAGAGTATCTCAATAGGAACTTATTGTCACAATGGTCCTTACATCACAAACAACTTTTAAAATGGATATAAACCTGAAATTAATGAATATTTTTTATAAAAAGGTCTGACTCAGGTCCGGTCCAGGGCTGACCACTCGTTGGACCCGGCCCTACCCGTCTGCCAACGTGACCTAGTTCTGCCGGGCCCGAACTGACCCGGTTCAGCGAGACTAACCAGGTTCAGCCGACCCGACTTATCCAGGTCCTGTCCAACCCATTTGGCCATTGGAGTAGCCAAACTACCCCTATTTCGGCCAATGTTATGGGATGACTTTTTGTGCCACACAGGGACCACCCTGACCATGTGCATCCAATCCTAACGTGATGTTATGCCACGTTCCATGTGACCAACCCGCCACTCCGACCACCATGCATCCTCACTGCCACGAGATACTCATATTGTGCACCGATATGTCTTCCACCTCACAGTTTCATACATGTTCTCCCCTTGCCACGTTTAACAGTCAAGTTTGCGGCCACCTACTATGGACATAACTGCCTACCACGACCCCTGCTTTCCTGTTGTTGCCAGCTCTAATATAGAACCATTCCTCATTTAGCCTCTGTCATGCCGCCCCGCCAGTGAACCCACCATGATGGCATACTGTCTCCCTATACCGCCCCATTGGATCTGCACGACCTCACGTAAACCAGACAGAGCTGCTGTTTCTGGCCGATGCCATCATGCGCCGCCACCTTGTGTCATTGTTAATAGGTGTCCCATTCATATTATGCCACGACAACAGTATCACATCTGTTATGCTATCATAGGATCATATCATCAATCAAAAATCTTTTCATGATGAATTAGGGGTGCAATGATCTATCGTTATTATAGGGATTTCTATGCGCAAAGAGAAGAAGAAGAACATACGAAAAACATGGGAGATTATAGGGTGAGAATAAATGCACATGAATTCCCAAAGAATAGATCTTGGCCATTTTTGTGATTTCCTTTATTCATTCTTGTTAGAGGGAAGAAAGAAGAAGGATAATCAGAAAGAAATATCACCTGTCAAACCCCTCAATTTAACCATCCTGTAAGAATAGCCGAACCATGGATCAACTTATTCGTTGGTTGGTTCACGTTCATTGTCAAATCTAGAAAGGGTGAAAATAAATCACAAAGGGGTCAAACTGTATACCTAGATTTTGAATCAGTTATTATCAAAGTGAAAATCTAAGTTGTCATCGATCTTCGATCCGTCGATCTTCGATCCCTCTTTCGATCTACGATCCTTCTTCAATGTCAATTGAAATTTGACATCCTTGTCTTAGGGGAGTGCTATGGTTTTGGTGATAACCCTAGATTCCTGACATACTCAAATATAAAGGAAATGATTCCTTGCATCAAAATAAAATATTTTCATCAAGTATATTATTACCAATATGTGCAAAAACTATCATTCATGGATGACCAATGCTGGTCGGTGTTAGGACCGAAAAAAGGTAATGTCGTTGTTCTGAACGTATTGGTGCCCTCAAATTTCAAATATAGACAATTGTTTAATAGTTATTATATTTTTAATAAAAAACCAACAACATGATTTATTAAAAACATAATATTTTTCAATGAATTGCTCTGGGCACACCGGTTCTTGGAATATACCATAGAGGCTCAGCCAGAGGATAAAACACTGACCATTTATTAAAATAAAATCAAAAAAGACAGTAGACAAGCACCACAATTCAAAAGAGAGAGTTACATGTCACTAAAACCATACCCATCTCCACATCCCTGGTAGAAAGATTTCTCCATAGTAGCCAATTCCCATTCCGAGCTATCAAAATGCTTCAGAACCTTAGCGTATTTCCTTCATAGATTCATTTGTTCGAAGGATAATATCTCAGTGTTTCCACCTGAAGACCTAGTGGCCAACATCTTTGGCAGGTAGGAGTAGTCCTTCCTTGACCTACGTCGCGGAGGGGTAGTCAAAACTTCATGGGTCTCAGTCATCTTCATCCTCCCACCTTGGACCACATAACTAAATGAAGGCTTGATCATACCACCATAGTTCTCTTTGTGACTCTCAGAGAAATACTCCCATTTTCCATAGATGATCACCTTCTGAAAATTATCTTCCCCTCCACTACCCTTCTAGAATTGGCCATTGATGTCAACAAAGAGGCACCTTGGCTGTTCCATAGAAACCAAAGCCCCCTATTGCATAGCTTCTGATCCATTTCCACCCTCCTGTGAAGGAGACCCATTCTTCATTTCAGTTATTGGTTGATCCTCCTCTACATTCTCTTGCTCCAACTCCTAGAAATGATTTCTGGTAGCAACTCTGACACCAACACCCTCATCATTCACAACCCTCCCTTGTACCCCATTAGCAACATCCAACACCTCCAAAGGACCACCATCATGGCCAACATCATCTAGAATTCCTTGAAAAACATTCGATGCTCACTTACCCCAATTATAAGCCTTTTCATTAGACAAAGTCACACATGCCTCATGCTGTAAATCCTTCGCAAAAGCATTAACACCTGTTGGACATACCATTTTTTCAGAACCAGAAACATCCTTTTCATAAACTTGTATCACCCCATCACCCAACTGCAGATCATGGAGAAGCCTAATAAACAATGAAGACACGTCTGGATTTGGGGGTGACTCTACATAGTTCCTCGAAGGCATTGCAGCCCGGTAATCCACACCATCAGCAATTCCAGAAACCAATCCTGTAGTGGACATCAACCTCGGCCTGTGAGACTTGCCTACCCTCTCCCTCAGGTTAGATGTTCTTCTTTTCATCACCTCAAAGAGACACTTTGAAGCCATATGCCCCTTTCGGCAACAAGTATTGAAGTAGTCTACCCAAGATTCAAAGACCATAGACTGCCTCCATCTGAACTCTTCTCCAACGGTAATCCATATCCAATTTACTAATGGCCTTGCAACATCCACCTCCACATAGATACGAGGATTGACTGTATGAATCATAGTGGATGTTTGTACATTGGAGTAGAGATATCTCCCCACCATATTACCAATAATGCGAGTAATTACAGGATTTTTCAAAGGAAGAGGGAGATGAAGGAGACTAACCCATTCCGCAAAGGTTGATGGATCATGATTCATGCATAGATCAAATGAGTAGTAAAGGAGGAAGAAACAACGTCAGTTGCATCTATGAGGGGCACTGGACCTGGCTCTGATAAAATCATCCTTCAAGGAAAACCAAATCATGAGTTGGCATTTGTCGAGAAGCCCAACAACTGCGCGGTCTTGAAAATATCACTTAGCAAAGATGAAGCAGTCAAAGTCATCAACTGTGGGCCTTCGCTGATTGAAACATGCCACCAGCAATAGATCCAAATGGCTCGATGCTTCAAAAAACACTGATGAAGAGATTGATAACTGAGGATCACCATGGTAAAGATCAGGAACTTCCAGGTATAAAGAAATCATCGAGAATTATGGGAGAGATCTATGGCTTGAGAAAGGAGTGAAAGGTTTCCCTGGGATTGGAGGTTGTGACCATTCCCCCTCCCCCTACCACTACCTAGAAGGGGAGGGAAGTCATCCCCGAGCGTTATCTAGGGTTCCAGCACTGCGGTTTGCCACCACCAACACCATGGGCAACCACAAGTCGCCGTCTTCATTCCCTCAATCAGCTTCTAAAAAGATTAACTCAAAACAATATACCATTTCTATTGGATTATATCCTTCGAAAAGGTAATTAAACCATATAGGTATGGTCTTCTAGAAATAATAGAAACTCATTATGGTGAATAGATGTTTTTGAGAGTGATTTATGATTATTTTTGGATGAAATGAAGGCTTTTTAGTATGAAGGGATGTGAGGATATGAGTTCCCCTTTTATATGTGAAAAAAGGTGACATTTTTGTAAATACCCCAAAATTTTCAACAATGGGAAGTCACACTCTAGGAAAATAGACCAAAAATTTGGAAATTCTTGAGTGTATAAATGTTACGGTTGATGAATACCTCCAAAATCAATTAAAACGTTTTTTTACATTTTTTGACCTCTACATCAATGTTTACTCATTTTTACAATTTTGGTTTTAACCACGGGAACTAGGTAATTTAACTTTTATGAAAAAAAATAAATTGGTATTTATTATATAATTTGGAAAAAATGATTAAAAAATAGAAATAAATTTTCTTTGATTCAAATTTTAATATTCACAAAAATAAATTTTAAAATATTTAATATATATTGGATTAAAGATATTTAAAAAAAATATAAATTAAGTTACAAAATATAAAATAAGTGTTTAAAAATTAAAACACACATTTTTAGATATATAAATTAAATTATAAAATACATATTTGGTCATATAAAATGATTCCATGCATTTCCAATTCATACTTACATACTAATATTTTTTAAAAAGTCTAATTATTTTAGAAAGTTTTATTTTCAACCATTCGACAAAAAATCATTCCTTTTTGAAAAATCCAAAAAAAAAACATAAGATAATATGGACAAGATGTATCCAGAAATAATGTTAATTTTTTCAAATTCAAATAAAAAATTAATAATTTTTATGATAGAAAAAAATTGCTAAAATAATATTTTATAGGAAACAAATCTTGGTATAGAAATTATTTTCCCTATTAATTAATAATCATGACAGTCTAAATAATATATTAATATAAAACTATAATATACTAGGAAATAATTAAATTTTATAAACACCATTTATTAATTTATTAGTTTTACTAATTGAGTCCACATTTTATGTGAACTTTATTTTTTTTCTTCTTTATATATATATAAATTATAATTTAGTTTAGATTGTTTATAATTGCCTATTATACATCTACCTTAAAATAGTTTTTTTGTGGTGTTTTGATAATTCTATCAAACATGGTTTTTATTTACGGTTTTAAAACATGAATCATTCCATTATTCCACAAAAAATAAATTTCATCTTCATAATTTTATTACTTGGAAGAAAATAATTGAGGGTACTTTTATCTCTTCAAATCCTCAAGATCCCACGTTAACTCCTCAAACCTATGATTTCATTGTTGAATTTTGACAAGATGGTCATTATTTTTTCTCTCAACCTTGTCTCTTCAATCTAATATTTCCATAGGTTTCTCATCTTATGAAAGTTCATGTTCTAGTTGTACAACTTCTATGCTTGGTGCATGTGATGGATTTAATATGTAGTTCCCAAAAATCGATACATGGAACAAACTGTTCAATTGAGATAGGAATGGATAGAGTGGAAAGAGATAATCTATGTCCCAAACACAATAAAGTATGTCAAAGGAAAAAATATATATTGGGATCAAATTCCATTTCATGTATAATTTCTTAACAGTATTCTGAGGAAATATTCAAATGACCACCTTGCCACCAAAACAAAACTCTAGATATCATTGATGATTATTTATATAACCCTTTTATAGATTTTCACATATTCATATACATGTGAGTGATTTAAATGTTCTCCATCAATTCATGGGAAAGTCCAAGACCTATTAACTTCCAATCTCCAACATCATATGAACATGTCATAATCCTAAATATCTTCCCACATATAGCCTCATATAGTTGAATCTGAATGAAATAAAGGAAAAAAATTTTATACAATAAATCTATCAGGGGTGGTGTTGATCCCAATATCCTTGGAAATCTATAAAATAAGATCTCAACATATCATATAGAGTATGAATTTTCCTCTTTGATTAACCTTATGTCTAAGGATGATAACCCATGATAAAACTCATCCATGTCTTTAAGGAGTTCTAAATACTTATCATGAATCTTTTGTTAAATCTCATATCCACTCATATAAAATGTATAATGGTTCTCCATGTAGACTTACAAATTTTTTTATGTATATATTTCCATGTTTTTCAAGGGGTAAATCATCTTTGATGGAAATATAATTTGATAACTTGTTATGTAGATAGACTACAACCAAAATATAATTATGGACTTTAGATGTTTTGGGGAGTTCTATAATGAAATCCCGAGGGATGTTTTTGAATCTCTATACTTCTATGGGTAATGGTTTAAAAATACCATTACAATTTTTTTTCTGACTTATAATGCTAGAGGTCCAAGAATTTAGATATGTATTATTAAATTTATCACTTCACATTATCTCATACGATTTTCAGATTTAGGTCTCTATATATATTCATGCTTCATGGATGTATAGAGAAGATGATCAATGAGCTTCATCCAAAAGTTCCTTCTTTAGTCTTGGATTTTATGGGGTGTATATTTGGGTTTTAAACCTTATAAATCCATAGTTATTTATGTTAAACTCTTGAATATTCACTACCATTTTTGCAAATCTACATCATACATCTCGTTTTCTCTGTTCTCAATGTAAATAGACGGTTGAGTGGTCACTTGGGAAAGAAATGATTTTTATCCTTCCCTTATGACTTCATGATCCATCCTTTGTAAATCAATAAATAATGGAACTCTTTCAAACCTCATAATATAAAAGGTAAAAAGATCTTTCTTTCTTAGAGACATAACCACATTGTTTTCCTTCCCTGGGTGGTAATTTATTGAGAAGTCATAGTATTCGATCAAATTCAACCATATCCTTTGGGGAATATTTAAATACATTTGTGTGAATATATATATATATATATACATATTTCAAAATTTTATGGTTGATATAAATATCAATATTATCACCATAGATATAATTCGTCAAAAAATTTTGATGAAAATATCACCACCGCTTGATCCAAATCATGAATCAGGTATTTTTCCCCGTGAATTTTTAATTATCATGAGGCATCAACAATTACATTTTCATTTTTCAAGGGGATGAATCCCAATACCTTCTTGAAGGAATCATTTCTTCTGAAAAATCCTTCCATTCTTCCACGTATTGTATATATAGAAGCAACAACCAATCAATTCTTCAGTTCCTTAAAACATTATTCACATTACTACATCTAAATAAATTTAACACCCTTCTATGTAAACCATTTTTGTGTAATTCATAGTTATGAGAAATATCTCAAAATGAAAAAATATAATCCATTTATCTTGAGAAAACTATATAACTTAGTTATTATAAACTATCTGGACCATTGATTAACAACTTATATTTTTTATATAATAAAAAATATTCCCATGATGGTGATAAAAAAATAATGAGTCCTTTAGTAGTTAGAATTAAATTTTAAAAAAATTGAATATGTGTTATCCTTTATTAAGTTCATCAACTCAATAAGCGAATGATATTAATTCTCTTACTTTATATTTTAATATATAAGAATATCATCTATAAATATAACCACATACTGATCCATATTTTCAATAAAGACTCTAATAATTATATCATTTAAAATGGGAAATGAATTAGTCAATCCAAATTACATCGCTATAAACTCATAGTATCTACACATCATTTGAAAGTATATATTTGAAATATCATACAATTTTACAGTTAAATAATGATATATTTTTTGAATATCAATGCAAAATATTTGTTATGGATTTCGTTATTTTAACATTTAAGAGTTTTTTTGTACGAGTTGTGATAGAGGTGAATTATGGGGTTTTCATAATAAATTGGGATGATTAGTGGATACATGATTTGGTTCACACCATGAATATTTCTTCATGATGTTAATGGATTCTATAAAAAAACAATGATTTTGGGATTAAGAAATCAAAACTGTTCACCATGTGATATATTATTAATGTTGTGAACTAGAATATGGCATTATAATCCAGGGTGATGTTTCTTTTTTCAGATTATTAGTCATTAAAAAAGATCACATCAAGATCTAATGATTCATAATGTAATTAATGTCTATAATAGTAGATTAAATATTTTGGTCACCCATATTTTTTCAAATTCACTTCCCTTCTCCTTTACTAAATCCCTAGGTCTTATCTATGCCATTTTGGGTGATCTTACTCTCTCCAATCTTTTTCTCTTGGTGTTTTGATCTTGGTTTTATAAGTTTTAATCAAACTAATGAGTTTGATAGAATCTATCTTATTTTTTGTATTCTCTTTTATTGGAAGCAGTTTTGCGATTTGTTTTTGGAATCTATTGATTTTTTTGTGATCACTCTAGATCATTTATAGTTTTATCAAGTGTTTGTGTCCTAGAGGCCTGATCTCATGTCGTTTGGGTGTGGTATGTGTTGTTATTTAGGTATGTGTTGAAATACTTTCTCTTCCAACACTTTTATTTTGGAAACATGATTCTAACTTATTGGAAACATTTTTCGGACCTTTTATTATTTATTCTTGACAGACCATGATTTTCGGTGTTTGGATCCTATAATGGATAGTCTTTGAATGAAACATGAGGTTTTTGGTTTCATAGCTAGAATATTTTATATGAACTGTTGATTCATTTGATTTTATAAGTGATTTTCAAACCGAATTGGAATCATTCATATAATGATTGGTTTTTGTGTGTAAAAATGATTTTGTTAAAAGATGTTTTCCCACTCATTTTAGTATAATAAATATATTTAAAGATAATTGTGAAATGGATTATGAATATGGGGTTAAAAACATTTTATTTAAAAAAGGGTTATTCTGAATTATTTATGAAATGTGATCGTACCTTTGAAAATGATTTTTTATATTTTAAACATGAGATATTTGGGTACCTAGGTGGAGGGAATAAGATTGGTCCTTTCCCATTAGAATTTTAAGGCGGTTCACTTTATGGGGTGTTCTTTTATTACTAAATCATATACAAATTGAATTTAGTAACATTATTTACATTATAGGGGATCAATTTCTGGGGTGTTCCCCATACCCAAGATCATGCATTCATTTGATATAGAGACTTGAGTATGAACTAGTCTTCATTTATATTTGAAGTACACATGACCAAGCTATCCCAACATTGTAATCCTAAGTGTTCTTATGATTTTTCACTTTCGTTTTTCATTTTTGGATTTTAAATGATATACTACCTGATTTTAAAGATTTAAATTATTTTTGAAAATTAATTTTTGAAACTATATCCCCATGTTTTTGAAAAATTAAAAAAATTGGAATTATTTTAAGTTATTTTGAAATAAAACTCTACAACCTCATATCAATACACGTTTTCATTAAATCAAGCATATTAAATTTTTTATACATATACTTTTCATTGAACACCTTAGTGGGATCCTAATGATACATTTTATCTCACACCTAACTCAATACATCGACGGTGTGTAGGGAATTTTTTATTTGATGAAGAAAATGGAACAATGTCGTGGTGTGGTGGAGAACATAATTTCAGATGGGTATGGTTATCTTGTGATGAGATAGTGGGAACTTGACCACATTCCACATAGTGTTGTAGTATTTAGTTTGGGTTTACATTCTGGTAGTTGTTTTTAGAGAATGTACCTTGGGTTTTTCTATTTCTATCTTGGGTTGTTTGAGTATAACTATCACTCTTTTGTTATGGAATATTGATTTTAATGTTTTATTTATATGTATATATATTCCATGTCTCTTGTTTTAGGATGGGATAATTATTACTTTTAGTTATTTTTGGATTCCCATGTACTATTCTCTAATGTTTTGGATTAGTATTTCCCTTAGGGTATTACCATAGTCTGATTTAGAGCGTAGTTTGATGGGTTTTTTGGCCCAGGACATGACAATTAGGTATCAAAGGATGGTTATTCTCAATATTGGGATGTTGGTAAATTTTAGATAAGATTTTTGGGACATAAGGGTTAGGTTCTGGTGAGTTCTTATCCCTTTCATTCATTTTCAATCCATAAGTCACCATAGGATGTTGGGATGTGTTTCAAATGTATTGGATTTTTACTTTGATCCATATTTTTAATGTGTACTTACAATTTAGAAGGATATTTTTTCATTATCTGATTGTTTTGTTTCCATTTTTTTTATATAGAATCATGCCTATGAGATGTCTTCTATTGTTTCCTTAGGAGGATGTTGTAGGAGATTCTTTTCAATGGAATCCTCCATTGGATTAGAAGTTTTTAGTGGTTATCATATGGGAGGTTTATACCATGGACAAGAATGTAATGTTGGTTTATAACTATGATTATGAGGTGAAACTATGAGTTAAAGGATATAGAGATCAAGAATGAGAGTTCTTACATGAGTGGACAATATCTTTTGAGGGTATGAATGAACCCTAAGAGATCGATGAATAGATGTAATCATCGAACATGTCTTTAACTTCACAAACAAAATTGAATCCATTATATTGAAATGTGAAATGTTCAAACAAGTGGGTCCTAGAAAATATTAGTGGGATTCCGTGGGCTAGGAAAACCAGCATGAGGGATTGTAGTGATAGATCTTCAAGACATATCTAATTTATAGGTTCTACCTAAAACATATAATGATAAAAAACTCCATAGAGTTCCTCTCCTTATAGAAGGGAGATCATTTTGTGTTTAAGTAAACCAACTACTTTTTAGAGCTGGTCAATATTTCATCAGAGGTGGTGATGAAAAATCAACTCAAATATTAGAAATACAGATAGGGTTTGCATCCAAAAATCCTATTATTGAAATAAATACAAAATTTATCCACTTATTATAATCTGATTAACTAGGATATGTTGACATAAATGGATGTGGTAGGAAATATTAGCTTGTATGGATCATATTTTCTTCTCAGTGTTAGTTTTACTAACACACAATAAAGGAATAGGAAGTGGAATAACAAGCATAGGGTTGACAGCGGTGGATCGCACCAGTGAGCCACCTCATAGCCATTAATAGCATCCAATAGTATTCCACATAAATGTTAATAGTGTGGAATGTTATGGAACACCTGATGGTCCTATCCTATCACCATACACATTTCCAATGCTTATGGATGATAAAGCCATCTATAGAGGTTATACTTAGATTTTTATATTCCCCATTAAAGTTAGGTATATTTATCTCCAACAGAAATTTAGGTGTAGTCATAATATTAAAAGATCAAATGTATCTAACCAAATGCCTCAAGATTGAACCAACATTACACATAAGATAAGTTTCCTACATTGGTTGAAGTGGTACTACCTACAGTGGGATGTACCATATATTTTTTGTATTCTATAGAAGGCTATGTTTTTATACAATTTCTGTACACTATTTTTGTATACCCATTTGTTTGATGTGATTAAACTTCTAAGAGTTCCCATGTAATTTTTTGTGGAGTTGACAACACCTCATGGAAAGAGTAAAGATTACGTGTTTTATTATAAGTATTGTTCTATTTTGTTAGATGATGTAGAGTCACTCTTGGATTTTTTTGGTTAATGATTTGGTTCTTTTCGACTTCATCATTGGGATAGATTGTTTGACCAATCACTGAGATATGATTGACTGTTACCATCAACTTGTTTCATTATTTTCTATGAATGGGAGATCTCAGGTGTTTCTAAGAGAGTGGGATATATGGTTCATCCATGCGGGACCTTGTATCATAGAGCTCAAAATCTTGCTATATGTTCTTCCGCTAAGCTTGATGATGTTACCACATTTTTTAAATTTCCATGGTTATATGGGATTTCCATAAGGTTTTCTAAGATAAATTCTATAGTCTTCATCCAGATAGGGAGGTAAAGTTCTATATTAGTTTGGTGCTAGGTTCATAACTAATTTCTATACCCTATTATAATATATAACCATATGAGCTGAATCATTTCAAGATTCTGTTGGGAAATTTAATTGATAATGGATTTATTCATCTCAATGTTTCTCTATTGGTTTCCCCTTTTCTATTTTCCAATAAGGTGATGGTTATTTTCATATCTATGTATATTATAGAAATTTGAAATCGGTTAATGTTAATAATAAATTACCTTGGACCCTTGTTTAGGAAATCTTTGATATATTAAAGGGGTGAATTGGTTTTTAATGATCTATATTCGATCAGTATATCACTAGCTCATAGTTTGGGATTCAGATCACCTAAAGACTGCTTCCAGAAGAATTTATGACCATTATATATATATTCTAATGAATTTTGGAATATATGTATTTATTATAATGCTTATTTATTTAATGATTAATATATTGGATTTTTATCTCACCACATTATTTCAGAGTATTTCCGGTCGATATCCAGGTTGATTTGAGATATGAGATTGGGCTTGATCTCTATCTGAATATAGTTTTGCAAATGATTTGGAGTGACTATCTTTAAAAGAATAATTAAAAAAGATATTTTTGGATCTAATAAGTGAATATATTGGGGCACGTGATTTTAGAACATGGACTTTCAGTTGATCCTGATAAGTTGAAGGTTATCTTATCATGGGAGGGACCATGAAACATCTTCAAGATATGAAGCTTCCTAGTCTTTTTTTGATACTATTAGAGGTTATTAATGGATTTTTAAATGATAGAATCACCTTTGGATAGGGGTTATTTACCCTTGTACTATGAAGATGTATTATGACATGAGATGATATTTTTGGTGGTCGTATATGAAGCATGGCATTTTTTACTATGTGTCTCTATTTTATATTATCAAGTAGATAATGGTTGATCACCCAAATCCTTCTCGATTAGTCCAAACTATTTCAGTGCTAGTCTGTAAATGGGATGAGGTTCTCATATGATTCTTTGTTGTATTACCCTGAAATCCTAGGGGAAATAATGATATTTTGGTGGTGATAAATCAGTTGATGAAATTAGCTCATTTCATTCCAATCATCGACGACACCAAAGTTGATGATTTGGGTAAGATATTTTTATAATAGATTGTGATACTTCATTGGGTTCCCTCTTCCATTAGTTTTTATAAGAATCCTAGGATTACTTCTATATTTTGGAAGAGTCTCTACGAGGTGATGGGTACTCAAGTCAAATTTAGTAAATTTTACCTTCCACAAATGGATGGCCAGTCTATTCATGTTCGATAGATTCTTAAAGATATTCTCCATGCCCATGTCTTGGATTTATATTTTTTATAGGACAACCATTTGTATTTTCTCAATTTATTTTACAATAATACTTAATTTTCATCAATAAGAATGGAACCCTTTGAGCCTTTGTATGGTGGCCCATACAGGTCACCTCTTTGTGGGTCACAAGATGGTGGGGACTCTCTTGTGGTACTGAGTAACATTTAATAGAAGTCATAGGGATCCATAATATACATTGACACTATATTAAAGATCATAGTTGGAAGAAATCATATGTTGAGTTCTTATTCCATCGTTTGGAGTTTACCATTGGTGACTAGGTTTTCTTGAATGTTTATCATTTGTTGGGTCACTGTCTACTTGGGAAAGAGGGGAAGGTGGCTTTAAGAATTTATGAACCATTTGAGATCACTAATCTGGATATATAGGGTTCTTATGAGTTTGTTTTAATTGATCATTTGATAGGTATTCATAAATTCTTCCACATATCTATACTTAAAATGTACAATATTAATCTTTCTGACATTCTTTGTTTGGAGGATATTTAATTGTATCCATATATTTTAATAGTGGAGAAACTAGGGGAGATCATGGATTCTCACATGATATATTTTTATGGGAATCCTATTCTATTAGTGAATGTGTTATGGGATCACATATTAGATTATCATTAGTTTTGGGAGAGTGATTTTTTGGTGAGGTTGCAGTGGAGTCACCTCTATATGGGTAATATTTCTTATACATGGCATTCGTGGAAAAAAGTATTATGGTATGGAGAATTTTAACATCATGTTTAAGGTATTCACGCTTTTTGTGCATAAGAGGCTTCTTTTCTAGTTCAAGTGGTTTTGAAGGAGAACCAATGGTTTTTTAAGATCCTGGGATGATCAATGTCAATAAGAGTTGATTTATGCAGTGAATGTATATTTACAAAGTGAATAGATTTTTGGTAGAGGACATGATTTTGTGTTTATGATGTGATGAATGTTCATAAACTGTGACATTATTCATTCTATGAACTAGATTTCTGGATTATAATATAGTGTTCTATGTCTTTGAGCATATCAGACTTTATGATTAAGGTAAAATTATGGTTCATGATGTGAATCAGGTTTGTTCCAAAAGATTAAATTTTTTATTAAACCATATTTTGTATCATTCACCTCCCTTATACTTTCTCCAAAATTTAGGTATTCTCTATGAAATTTTGGGTGATCCATCTATCTTTTAACTCCTTTGATTGGTGTTTCAATACAGGTTTGATTGGTTATCATCATATCAGTGACTTTTTATTGAATCTATCCCATTTATTCATGATCTATTCGTTTGGTAGTGGTTCTAGGTTGAATTTTGGAATCTATAAATTATATTATGATATATGTAAATCCATTATAGGTTTATCATGTGTTTATCCCCTGGAGGCTGGATCTCATGAAGTTTTCTTGCACTGCATGTTATTCATGAGTTATGTGTAGATCTACCTTCCATTCATTCATGTTTTCTTTTTTAAAACATGATTCTATGTTTTTAGAATAATTTTTAGGGAATCCAATTTATTTTTCTTATTCTCCATTTCTATTTGTTGTGTGGATCCCATTGAGGGTGGTGTTCGAACTAAACATGAGGTCAGTAGTTCGATTATATAGCCTATATTCTAGGAACACTTGATGCTCTTGATATTATAAGAAATTATCTGAATGAGTATCCATAATCCATAAAATGATTTATTTTTTTGTATAAAAAGTGTTTTTGTAAAAGTTGATTTACCCCTTGTTCTTTTAAAAGAATGTTATTTTCAAAGAATTGTGCAATGTATCATGAAATTGGTTTTCAAATCATATTTATAATAAATTTATGTTTATAATTGATTTTAGAATTTGATAAGATTTTTAAAATTTATTTTAAATATATCACACAATGGATCCTTGGGGGACATTTTAGAGGGATTATTATTGGGCCCTATCTATTGAAATTGGTACGAGGTTCACATTATGGGGTGTTGTTCCACTCCTTGATCATAGATTTGTTAGATCTGATAAATTTATTGACATTATAGAGGTCCAATGTTTGTGGTGTTTATCCATCACTAGTTCATGTATGTATTGGCTCTATGGACTTGAGTGATCACTATTCATTATTTGTGATTTAGGTATGAGTGACCAATCTTGCCTAACCTGGGTTATCCTAGGGGTGTTTACCAATGTTTTTTGAATTTTATAAGACATTTTATATACTTTAAAAAATATAACTGTTTATGAAAACTACGCTTTTAAACTATACCACATATTTCATAAAATATTGGGAAAAAGGGAAATATTTATGAGGATTGTGAACGAAAATGTTTAATTTATTACCATGCCATATTTATTTAAATCAAAAATATTGGGATTATTATATAGAGACATGTTATGGAACACTTGTGTGGGATCCTACTTTGAATTCTTAGATCACACCCTGTACACTCCCGTGGCAGTGTGTAGACAATGTTTTATCTAGTCAAGGAAAGGAAAAGGTTCTAGAGTGAGATGGTGAGGTTTATTTCAGAAGAGTATGGGTAGAAGGTGGGGATATACTGAGAATTTGAAAACATGGCACATATATTATTAGTTTTTAGTTTGACTTCACTTTCTATTTGTTATTTTGAGGGCAAGTGTCTTAGTTTTTATATAGATTCCAGGGGTTGTATCTCTATCATTTCCACTTCTTTATGGAATATTTCATTTATGGTTTTCTTTCTTTGTAAAATATGGAATGTATCTTGTTTATGGTTGGTTAAATCACTCCCTCTGTTTTTTGGATGCCTAGGTTCTAGTCACATACCCAAACAGGAATAGGAATTCCCTTTTAGTCTTGCTGCGGTATAGTTTATAGACTAGTTGGATGAGTTTTCCAGGACGGTTCGGGCCAATCTAACATCAAGAAATACTAAGATAATTTGATTTTATGGAGAAAGTCATTGATATGGGTTAAATTCTATTTATTCTTAATTGTGTTATTTTTATGCTCATTATATTAATTACAAGGTCTCATTGATCATTTATAATTTAAAATAAAGAGGTCTGTTTCTCCCCAAAGTGAAGCACTGGGATAGATACAACCCTCATCTAAATTCTCCTTTAGCTGTTTCTTTAATTCATATAATTTATTAGGATATATCCTGCTTTAGATATAAGGTATGAGAATATATCTAAGTAAACATGAAATCGAGAACTCAACCTCATGCTCTAGGGGAAGACTAAATAGTTAGTCCGAGAATACATCTGTATCTTATTGTAAAATGGGAATATCATCAATACAATATTTCTATCTAATCATTTAAGCTATAAATCCATAATTTATAGGTATGAGAACCCATATTATAGAATTTTGTCCAAGGGGAGATCATCCTTATATGATTATTTGAGAATAGGATGATCTTTAATTTGATCTGAGATCCAATTATCTGAATAATTAATATGAGATCTATGTAAGGATAACCATTCAATACCCAAAATTTTGTCAAATTAATCCAAGGGTAGAATAATTAGATATACAAGAAGTATCATACCACAGAACTCAATTGACTAATATTTAAATATCGTAGATGTGATCATTGTTCTATAGTGTGTTTTCATAGATAGTTTGATTATTCATGGTTTGTGGTGGTGATTACATATTCTTATCAAACTTATGGGACATTAAATATTGTGATATACCAGAATCCAATATGGTACTAAATGATCATGAATAAAGAGTATGTTTACCTTGCATAATTTCATTATTCTAACTTACCTCAATTGTAGTGATAAAAACTTCCCTTCATTATTTCCTCTATATGGGATTCTACTAGGGCCTTTTTAAATTATTGTCCTTCGGGTTGGGGAATTAATTCACATAGTGTCTGAAATCATTACACTAAAAGCGTTATATTTTATGCATATCATAAGCTATGAATTTCTTCTCCCTTATTGTGTTAATCATAATATTTTCCATACTTCTGTACTTGTGGGATTGGTGACCTACATTACATCACATAAAACACTTCCCTTACCCTTAAAGGAAATTACCCTGATTCTTCAAAACATTATTTTGGAAGGTAGGGGTTGAAATGTCTTCCACCAATGTAACCTAGAATCAAGTCCCCTTATTATTCCAACTTCAATTTCACTCTCTAAAGTACTGAGATTTTTTTCCATATCCACATTTAGGGAAAATTAAATAATTTACTCATACATTCCAAAATATATAATAAAAAAATCCTTTTGAATATTATGCTTTAATCTACCGAATAAATGAAATATTTTACAATATGGATTACAGATAAAACCATAGGTGTATATTTAAATCCTCATAAAGCCTTCCTCATATGTCCCAATGGATTGATCCTCCTTTTTTCAACGCCAAGAATTATTTACCCATAATTGTGAAATGATTTCAAGTAACATACATTGTAAATAAAACTTTCATAGACTCTTCTCTTTCCTTTGAGTTTAATTCTTATTTGCTCATTGTATTCTTAATAATATTTCACTATTGTTTGGTCACTCTCTAAAAATGGTTGAAATTAAGAACAAACTTCTCATATTATGAGAATAAGATATTGGATAATATATTTTACATTTCATTTATTAATTTCTTAGTGATAAGTGGATTTTTGAGCCACTGGAAGAAATTTGATGTTTCTTTATGTTAGACTCAATAGAAAGTGACTATCTCCTTGGACAATTTAAGAGATTAATACACATTATATTATTATTCATATACTAAGAAAGTTTAATGAAAATTTCTTTGAAGTGTTTTACTCTCAATCATATTCAATTTATTTGTTAATTGGGGGAATGTATCCCATTTTCCTGATACCCATTATTAACCAGGTTCCTTTTGGTTCAAACCATTTCTAGAAATAAAAAAGGAGTTACCAAGGATAAAAAATTAATGTCATTACATGAAAATAGTATGAAAGGAATTTAACAAATAAATTATCATTCTTTAAAACTATTATTTTAATTTATGAATATTTTAGTTTGACCATTATCATTATTGATAAAACATTAGGTTGGGTTTTTTCATACTTCTGAACCTAAACACATAAATTAACTAGGAAGTGAATCCTTAGAAATTGTCATAAAGAGTATGAGATCAACCAAAGAATATCCCTAAGGAGTGTCTATCCATGTGTGTTGTTAGTCCTCCTTTCACACCCCAAGTCACAATTGAGTTAATAACCAACATACCCTCTTCAGGGTCATTAACACTTGGTAATAAATTTTCAAGAGACTTCATTTACATGAATGTATCCAAACATGGATGTATTCTCTAGGAAAACCACCAACTCAATATTTTTTGTAAAAATTTAGGATTTAATCCTATATGTAGAATCATGTCTATGGTTTCAACTATGTTTATATAATAATAATTCTCAAAATAGCTTTACTAGTCTCAAATAATAAGTAAACACTTTCTCTAAAACCATCTACTACGATATAAGGTGAAGATAACTTTTTTTACATCCTTAAAATGATTTAAAACATTAAATTTCATTAATAATAATATCCAAAAAACATATAGGTTTAGTGTCTTTAGATACTAAAAAGAGAATATTCATATTCTATAAAATTTGTGTCTAATTACCTTTAATGGAACCATACGAGACCATCCTCTAAACACGTCATTAGTAAAACTCCGCCTTATAACCTAGGGAAGGAAAAAATAAAAAAGGGTTTTGCTCAAATGCTCAATAAGGGGAGAATGAACATTTTATCAAGTAAAAACGTATGTATAAGGTAAATATCACAACATCATTAATGATATATATAAAAGATAAGTGGGATTTAAATTACATGACATAATAACTTAATTCCACAAAAGATAAAATTGAAACATAATAGCTATAACATATCCTTTAACTTTTTAAAATAAAACATCAGTCATGAGTGAATGATATAATAATGAATCAAATCCCTTTACAATAGAACACACATGTCCATAAAAAAATTTCTATAATGAGCCACACCATGATATCTTAAGATAATAAGGTATAAAAACTTTGAAATATTACACATAAATTAATATAGTGAACATTACTTTCACAAACTACACCATTAGTGCCCATGATTAAGAGAAATTTAAATTTACATGAAAATGTATATCTCTTGAGAAATAAACTCTTAACCATGGAATTATAGGGTGATATAGGACCTGAACCCTCATTCATCCATTCTAGCTTGTTCCACTTTAAAATCTAATACACTTTCTATTAATGATGATCCCATGAAAATAAAATAGGTTTCATAAAACAAACACATGGATATAAATAAATTTCTATAGATATCCCATTGAAATAATATGTGTTTTATAAAAAATAAAAATGAAAATAATTCACTTTTTATAAAGAAACCATGAAAATGAAATTGTTTTCATAAAATATCCTAATGTTATAAAAAACATCATGTAATAAATACTTCGATAATGAAAAATCAATCATGATAAATAATCACATAATTAAATAAAATTTAGGGTGAAATATGAAACCTAACTCCCTTGGAGATAATTCATTTTAGGTTAATGAAAATATAATCATGAAAATATTTATTTGAAAACTTTTTGTATTCAACGTTTTAAAAGTCATAGATTAGAGTCTCTTTTTGAAAATTTGAATTTATTTTTTTTCAATGGAAATATGTGGAAAACCATTTCAGGTTAATTAATCTATGTTAGAAAATATATTTCACTAGAAATAAATATATAAATTCATTTTTAATATATAATTTAGTGAATGTATGGGAAAATGAAATTAAGAAGAAAGCGTATAAATAAACATAATGAGTTCAAGATACCAAGTCCCTTACCTTTTCCATTACATTACATAGAAGTGATTTATCCTCTTATATCATAAATATGGAAATTTTATTTCTCAAATTCAGAACCTTATTAATATAAATATCCATTTATACTCCTTATTATTTTCAATTCACTTTATCTATTAGATTATTGTAATCTCTTTTCAACATTGGGTGTTAATAATGAGGCCTGTTTTGTACTAGGTTCATAAAAGAGATTTTCATCCATATTTATTTTACCAAATATATTTATTTGAAATCAATTAAGGGTACTAGATTTTATATTTTATAAATTTTGTATTGTTAAAATTCCATTAAATGGGATATTTAGTCATGTTTATTATGGTGAAAATAATGATGAAATAGTTTAGAATTATTTACTAATATCAATGGATTACATTATAAAGATCATTTTATTTTTTGTTATCCATAAATAAAAATATTAATGAAATATATTACTTATAATTATCTTAAATAATCATAAAGTATAAATTAAAACCATCCATTTTTGGAAGTATAGGAAAATCGAACATATTTTTTCAGGGAGGATGCAGTTCTCACGACCTAAGATTCAAGTTTTCATTTTTCTTAATTAAAAATGGTAGGGTGCTTAATGCTTTTACATTAATTATAATAACATAAATATATTATATTGATACTTATGTTATGATTTTATTATTTTTAAATGATATTTTAGGAAGAAGAGAAGCACAAAAAGAAATATAAAATAGAAAGATGTGTTAGGAACTTATACCCAAAATTATGGATTATCACCTTTGAAAAGGGGATTAAACCATTATGAGGTGATATTTTGAGAAGGGAAAAACATATTTAAGATTATTATGAGTGTGTAGGAGATATTTTTGAAGACTTTGGGAAACAATTATGATGTTTTGGTGTGAGGTTAAGTGGGGAAACAATTTCCCCTTTTAAAAGTGAAAATGGGTGACATTTTTGTAAATATATAAATCTGTTCAACAACAGGAAGTCACTATAAAGAAATGTTAGCACAAAAATTGATAATTAATATATAATAGAATATATAAGGTCAAAAAAACTTACTATATTCAATTATACTATTTTATTAACATGTCAATCCCTTTACCTCTAAGGCTACCCATTTTTATCATTTTTGTTTTCAGCATGGTAACTTGTTTTTTACCTAGGTAATTTATCCTTTTTGAAAAAATTAGTTTGGTTAATATTATATAATTTACACATAATTATTCCAAATTTTAAATGTATTTTTTGATTCAATTTTTTAAAATTGAAAAAAAAATAATTTGAAATTACTAAATTTAAGTTTTATAAAAAAATTATTCTAGGAAAAAACTAAAATAATAAAATTCTATATATGGGTTTATAAATATAGTTTTTTTTGAAATTATAAATATACATATAAAATTCATAATTGGTCTTATAAAAGTGTTTTGTTAATTGAATATTTATACTTATATACAAATAATTTCATAAATGTCATGATATTTTTAAAATTGGTATTTTAAACTATTTCCCTCTAAATAAATTATTTAGAAACTTTTAAAAAAAATTATTAACTAATATAAACATTTGAAATAAAAAAATGATATTAGTTTCCTTCAAATTCATACCCTAAAATTAAATAATAATATTATTCATTAACAACAAAAATATATTGCAACTTGTTTTGTAGGAAAATGAATTTTGGTATTTTAACAATTATTTTTTCCTATAAATTTATACTTAATCTTCTATAAGTCATATTATCACATCAAAATAAATTATACATGGAAAAAAGTTAAATTTTATAAAATGATTCTGTTTGTTTCTTAATCATACTATTCGATTCGATATTTAAATTGAACATTTTTTTGATCTTCTAAATATATGTATAACATAATTCCTTTAACATTGTTTATACATAACAATTCAATGGCTAAAATTCATGGTTATAATTTTCTTTGTTTTCTTTTTTCTTGTGGGGAAGGCTATCTAAAATAGAGTTTATTTAGGGATAAAAACTCAGGTCATTTCCCATTGTAATTTTGATGGGTTGTGACAACCAAATTTTTTTTGATGGTTTCAATTACTACAAAAAGGTAAGAAGTTTATTGTAATTCCCCAACCCCAGTTACCCAGAGTCGGTGCATTATTACATAACATTGGCATGATCACAAGAAAGATCAAATCTTGAAAGACCGATTGGTTTAGTAGCCTTGGAAACACTAGATATATTCCTAAAGTTTTACATTACATCATAATGTGAAAACTACTACAACAACATATTTTCTCCATAGTCCACACTATTAAACCCTCATAATATCCCTGTAGGTCATTCATAATTTACTTCTTCACATCCTGGGAAAAATAAAACATAGAAAAGGGGTGAGCTCAATTGCCCAGTAAGGATAACAATATAGCGAAAACTTTCATAAATAAGAATAAAAATTTAAGGCAATGTATAACTAAAACAAAAGCCTTTTAAACTTGAACTTCAACATAGTATGGAAAAAGTAAAATGAAATAATTCCATTTACTTATTCACATGGATATTCTACGAATCGAATAATCAAATGCAATATCAATAACCACTTTCATAATGATGGAATGCATAATGCCAGACTATCATAACCACATCGCCAAGGCCTCGTGCCAAGACTACAAATAAGATTTTGTCAAGGACTTGTTCCAAGACACTAGTTTGTCTCATGAGACCTACCGATGCATCGAGGAGCTATAGCGGGCTCCACCCATCACATATTAAGTCCAATGCATTTCCATATGAAAAGGTTTAAACATAACATAAACATTCGTATTAAAACTAGCATACGAAATGTAAATACATCATCTATAAACTATGAATGATATAAAAATAACACATCCACAGTCAAACATATCACAAAACCTTCAATATAATATAAAAGTTTTGTATCATAATAAATCAACTTCAATTAAGCGTAAAATCCATCAAAGGATGTTGACATAGATGAAATCAAAACTCTTTTTAACGAAATATCTCTCTCTATTTTGAAATCATTTAAGTGTCATATATTTATAAAATAAAACATTTTCTTTGAAAATATTTTTATAAGCTTTTAAGGGATGCTTCGACGATTTTATAATGGCGGAAAATAGCCGCACCCGCCGTATAAGTTAACAAAAACATTCTTACCTTAATTCTGTCGAAAAGGTTAAAAAGCACCTTATTTGAAAAATGACGGAAAGATTATTTTATAAAACTCTTATAAAAAGTCAAAAAGGGTATAAATTACTTTAACACATATCATAGTAGATAGTAAATTTTTTTTGAAATACATTTTTAAGAAACATGGATGTGGATGATAATGAAATCCCAGTAGATTATTACATATAAACAACCTCGGATAATGAAGAGATTGCGAAATAAAACCTTACCTTGTACTTTTCCTTGGTTGGGGTAGGTTAACCTCCTGTATAATGGTAAAATAATTGTTATTAAATTATTCAATAATCATATACATTAATATGTTATCATATATGATCTTTAAACATTGCTTTGTTAATAATATCTTAGAATTATCGTCGTTTCGAGTGTTAACTTACTCGTTTGCTTTTATATGTTTTGTTACATAAGCCATGTTTTTAATGGATAGGTTGTATCTTAATCATATCCAGAATGATATCAAGTACTTATATAATATTATTAATCATCAAATAAGAATTATACTTGAATGAATACGATGGAGAATGAATCGCACCACATTCGTGGAGACGGTAGTCCGTACGTACGCATGAGCGACAATATCATTCTTTTCATATTAAAATAATATATAATTGGATGGTATATCATATATAAAGAATAATTATCATGTTATATTTATTATTTACATGAGTTACACATCATTATTATACCCATCCAAATAATAATTTATTTAATAACAATTACACCACGACATGGAGACGGTAAGCCGTATGTACGAACGTATGTTGAAATTTTATTCAAAGGATGGATAGAATAGTGAATATGGTTGTACCATATTTAAAATAAAATCATAGTATATATATGATACTGGATTTATTATTTTATAATGGTAATTACAAAGGAACAAGAAGTGGAAGAAGAAAGGAACTTGAAAAAGGGTGGTGAAATCATTACCTCTTCTTCGGGTTCTTCCTTTTGATTTGATCAAAAGGGCTCCTTAGGATGGATTTTTGACCGAACTAAGGCCTCTAGGATGTAGTGAGGGATGTGGAGAGAGTATTTGGGCAGGGTTTTGACGAACCAAAAGGCTTTGAAGATGTGAAGTAATGAGAAGGTGGAGTGACCTTTTATAAGAGGGGTGATGGGCACCTTTGGAAAAGCTAGAAATATTAATTTATAATAAATTAATATTCGGTTTATAATGGCTTCAAAGTGGATTATTTAAATGTTTAGGTGGGGATAGGTCTAAAACCACTCAACCAATAGAATTTAGACAGGTTTGGGTCATTATATTAACCTTATCTTTAAGTATTAACTCTTAATTAATTAGTTTCACTTTTACAATGTCTCTTTGTATTTTTATATTATATGGTTAATAAACTTAAACTATACCTCAAAGCGACCCTAAAGTGGTCAATTAATGATGAAAATATCATTATATAAGTCTCTTGGCCGAAACATACATTTTTAGGAATTTAATATCAATTAATAATATAATATTTGTTTTCAAAATTCTTTTATGTCAATTTTGACACTATTCAATAATTGATTTTTATAAAAATCATAACAGAATTATTACTTCTAAAAAAGTTAATTAAAGAAATACTAACATGTCATATTAACATAGAAAATTATTTTAATTCATAAAAAGTCTCAAATTATATTTATTTGGGTATTTAAAATATCAATTATTCTAATTTTTCATTAATTAGGTAATTACTACATCATCATTGTGTCATAAATAAAATAAATTATTTAATGTCTCAAAATTATAAATAAAATATAATTATGTATGAAATCTTTTTATTTTTCTAATGAATATTTATAGTCGAAAATACAACATATATAACCCTATGTAAAAATTGTTTTTCTAAAAGATATATGCTTCTGTCATTTTTGTATTCATTTTAACTTAATTAAAATAATGTGTCCCTATCACTTACAAGTGGCTCCATGGGGTCCCAAAATAGACCCAAAGATACCCATGGTCGGACATGTATCCACCAATAAGGTTAGGACACGTTTTAGGGTAATTTAGTATTATTATAATATTATTTTTAACCCTTATTTACCGCATTTACCCTTAACCATGGTAAATAAAATATTTACCGCAATAATTATTCAAAATGTCTGAATATAAAAGTTACCTATTCACATAATATGAACATAATGATTCCAAATATGTAATCCATTTTTCCAAATTCAAATCATAGAAGTGTCAGAAATTAATTTAAAATTAATTCCCACTATTAAAAGAAAAATTTTGTTTTTAAGATATAATAACTATCAAAAGATTGATACTTGTTTATGATCGGTTAAATTGTGAAATTATGTCCAATTACCAACATTGTATTAAATGGTAAAAATATATTCTATATATACTTTAAAACCACTCAAATTCATAATTTATCACTATTAATTATTTTTATTAAAAAAGTTGTTTTTAATTAAAATTTAGTAATTTTTACTTTTCATCAAAATATTAATGTTATCCGAAAATTACCAAAATTTTACCTTAGGCTAAATTCAATACTCCGAATCCAAAAATTAAGTCCATTTTGAAATATAAAATATATATAATTTCAAAAATTAGGTATTACTATTCATAACAGCTAGTTTGATCGGTTGTGGTGTGTGTTAGAACTCGATGTTGCGTACAACACACACTATTACATTATTCAAAGGGAAACATACCGTAGAAGTTTGGGGTGTTACATTCTCCCCTCATTCAAATAATTTCTTCCTCTAAATTTCTAGAATAATACCGCATGAAAAGACTCAGATGGTTCTTCATCATAAGTTCCTCAGGTTCCCACGTTGCCTCTTCCATCTTATGGTTTCTCCACAAAACATTTACCAGACGCGTCGTTCGGTTTCTCAGCACTTGTTCTCTCATATCAAGAATTCTAACGGGCTCTTCGCAATAAGACAGATCGGGTTCCAGTTCTAATTCTTCGTAGGTGAGTACATGTGTAGGGTCAGGCATGTATTTCCTCAATAGAGATACGTGGAACACATTGTGAACTTTGGAGAGACTTGGTAGCATTTCCAATCAGTAAGCTACAACTCTAACTCGTTCTAGAATTTAGAAAGGTCTGATGTACCTGAGACTCAATTTACCTTTCTTACCAAAATGTATGACTCCCTTCCATGGAGATACCTTTAGGAAAACATGATCACCAACTTGAAATTCCAAATCCTTCCTTCGATTATCGACATAGCTCTTCTGCCTACTTTGAGCTTCTTTGATGTGATTTTGGTTTACCTTCACCTTTTCCATTGTTTCCTCCACCAGTTCTGGACCTACAAGTTTTCTTTCACAAACGTCATCACAACAGGTTGGTGTGCGACATCTCTTTCCGTATAATGCTTCATATGGTGCCATCTGAATACTTGAACAGAAGCTATTATTATAGGAAAATTCTACCAGATGTAAATCTTGATCCCACATACCCTGAATGTCAAGTGAGAAAGATCTCAACATGTCTTCTAAGGTTTGAATAGTCCGTTCTGATTGTCCATCTGTCTGAGGGTGGTAGGCAGTGCTCAAATGACGTTCAGTATCTAGGGATTTCTGAATACTTTTCCAGAATCTTGAAGTAAAACGGGGATCACGATCTGAAACAATAGATAGGGGTACTCCATGAAGTCTCACAACTTCATTAATATATAGTCTTGCTAGACGTTCTAGTGGTAGATCTTATCTTATAGCATGAAAATGTGTTGACTTGGTAAGACAATAAAAAATAACCCATATTGCATCATTCCTTCTAGGAGTCTTTGGTATCCCCATGACAATGTCCATCGTAATATTGTCCCATTTCCACTCCAGTATGGGAAGAGGTTTCATGACTCCTCCAGGATGTTGCCTTCCAACTTTCACTTGTTGAAAAACCATACATCTTGACACAAAATCGGAAATCTCCCTCTTCATATTGTCCCACCAAAAATGTTCCTTCAAATCTCTAAACATTTTAGTGCTCCCAGGGTGTATAGAGAAATTGGAACTATGAGAATCATCCAACAATTCCCTTTTTAGATCAGGTATATCGGGAACACAAATTCTCTTCATGAATTTCAAAATTCCATCTTCATACACAAAGTCTCTCAATCTCCCATCATTCACATCTTTAATCTTCTTTTGAAATTCTCCATCATCAGTCTGAGAACTCTTAATCCTTTCTAGTAAAGATGGTTTGGAAAACATTTGAAAAAGAATTGATGTTTCAACTTCCCTGGTTATTCCCATGTCCATCTTCACTAGATCCATGAAAATTGGATCCCTTTCAATTCTCATATTGTTCAAAACTCCATGATCATTTCTGCTCAAAGTATCTGCCACCTTGTTTTCCTTCCCCGGGTGGTAGTGTATCGTGAAATCATAATCCTTGAGTAATTCAAGCCATCTCCTTTGCCTCATGTTGAGTTCTTTTTGTGAGAAAATATACTTCAAATTCTTGTGATCAGTATAAATCTCAAAATTTTCACCGTAGAGGTAGTGCCTCGATATATTAAAAGTAAATATCACAGCTGCTAACTCAAGATCATGAGTAGGATAGTTTTTCTCATGAATTTTCAACTATCATGATGCATAGGCAATAACCCTATCATTCTGCATAAGGACACAACCAATTCCTTTATTCAATGCATCACTATAAATAACGAACCCATTATTCCCCGATGGTAGAGTCAATATAGGAGAATTGAATAATCTTCTCTTCAGTTCTTCGAAACATTCTTCACACTCTTTGGTCCAAAAAAATTTAACCCCCTTACGTGTGAGATTCTTTAATGGGTTTTCCAATTGGGCAAAATTCTGGACGAAACGTTGATAATAACCTACCAAACCAATAAAACTACGTACCTCAGTTATACTCGTAGGTGCTAGCCATTCTTGGATTGCCTTGGTCTTAGAAGGATCAACATAGATTCCATATTTAGAGACAATATGGACAAGAAAAGAAATCTCCTGAAGACAGAATTCACACTTGCTAAACTTCCCATATAATTCATGTCTTCTTAGAGACTTCAGGATAATGCGCAAGTGACTTTCACGATCTTCTTAGCTTTTATAGTATACCAAGATATCATCAATAAATACCACCACAAATTCATTGAGATATTCCTTGAAAACTCTATTCATCAGATCCATGAATACAGAGGGTGAAATAGTCAATCAAAAAGGCATTACTGTAAACTCGTAATGCCCGTACCTGGTTTGAAATGCTGTCTTTGAAATGTCATCCTTTTTCACACACAACTGATGGTATCCAGATTGAAGGTCAATCTTTGAAAAGTATTGAGCTCCATGCATTTGGTCAAATAAATCATCAATCCGAGGTAGGGGATACTTGTTCTTTATTGTTATAGTAGTGATCTCCCTATTGTTGATACATAACCTCATAGATCCATCTGTCTTTTTCACAAAAAAGAACAGGGGCTCCCCATGGAGAAACACTAGGGAAAATAAATCCCTTATTACTCAATTCCTCTAGTTGTTTCTTTAGTTCAACTAATTTCACAGTGGCCATTCTATAAGGGGTCTTCGATATAGACCTTGATCTAGGAATTAAATCAATGGAAAACTCAACTGCTCGTTCTGGAGGATGTCCAGGTAAATCTTCTGGAAATACATCTACATATTCTTTCACAACACGTTCATCCTCTATTTGAACATTCCTTTCCTCACCCATAGTCATTTCATTCTCTTCCTCCCCAATAATGGAATTCAGTTGAGCTACTGGGGGTGGATCTAGATAAGAATTAGGTGGTGACGATTCTGCTCTAAAGATAAGGTGTTCCTTATCATCATCATCAAAAATCTTAACCTTCTTATTCTTATAATAAGTCTTCGCATCATAATCCGAAATCCAATACATACTGAAGATTATATCGAACTCAATCATAGGTATGATGATGAGATCAGCAGATAAAGAACATCTATGTGCTCTAATGGGGACAGATTCACACAACTTTGTTGCAATGATACTTCCCTTAGGAGTTTTAACTGACAACTCCCTTGTTAAACCAAATTGAAAATATGTATTTTTTTAGAAAACTGGGAAGATATGAAACAATGCGATGATACAGAATCAAATAATTCATTTTCTATACTTGAGGAAACCATTAAATTACCTGCCACCACGTCTTTCAGAGCTTCTACCTCAGCAGTAGTGATAGCATAGGCATGGCCTTGATACCTTGCCTTTTTCTGAGGTAAGTTCTCTTGATTCTTAGGACATTCATTTTCATAATTTCCCATCTCCCTGTAATTGTAGGACTGAACATTGGTAGCTTCCTTCTTCCCTTGGCAATCACGAGCTTGGTGGCCTTTTTCACCACACTTGTAACAGACTTCTGTTCCCTTCAAGCAAGTACCGGGGTGTTTCTTCCCACATTTACCACAGGATGGATATTCAACCTTTCCCTTCTTCCCATTATTTCCATTCCTAGATTGATCAACATATCTCTTCTTCTCTTTCTTTTCTTTAAAGTCATAAGACTTAGTGAATTCTTTTTCGGTCTTGATAGCACATAAGACAATGTCTTCATATGACGAGAAGGATTGTGAGACTAATGCTCAATGGAGAAATGGTTTTAACCCATCAAAGAAACAATCAATCTTACTTCTTGGGTTACATATATAATCTCCAACATACCTTGATATCCTTGTAAAGTTAGCCTCATACTTTGTGACATTCTCATCCTCGTTTTGTCTCAGACTCAGAAATTGCCTTTCCATATCTGCTCGATAGTCGTGAGGACAATATTTTTCTAAAAACAGATATTTGAACTCCCTCCATACCATATTTGATACTTCAACATTTTCCTTCGTATTTTGAATCAATGACCACCATTGATCAACATCTCCAGTGAGGTGATAAACTGCCATGATAACTTTTTCCCTTTCACTACTCCCCAAACCCTGAAATATTTTCTCTAGAGAATTTATCCATTGCTCAGGTACTAAGGGATTTGTACTCCCATTGAACGTTGGTGGTTGTTGCCTCATGAAGCGATCTATCATTGATCTTCCACATTGCGGATCAGAGTTCTCTATACGGGTAGGGTTATTATTCATAACCTGAGTGAGTTGTCCTAGTATGGTGATTAGCTGATCGTAACCAGCTGCATCACCAGCTCCACTATAATTATCTTGAGCAGGAGGGAAATCCCTACATGGAGTGCGTGCATTGATATGGTTTCCATTTCTTCCAATAGGCGCCATTTCTAAACAATGTCATAAACTAGATCAGTTTATGAATCAAAATACATAATTCTATACTTATAAAACACCTAACATAAATTGAACTATTTATGGATATAATCCATAATTATAAACAAAATTTCTTTTAGAAAGTATATACTCATAAACCCTTCAAATGATTTGTAAATAAAATTAGAGTTATCCTAAGCATATCCCCCGGGAGTGTCGTAACCAAGAGTGCAGCAAGGCCCGTTGTCGTGCACCAGTTCCTGTTCGAGTCTAGCTCAAAGCTGTGTTTTCGGGTTTTACCCCTAGGTACATCTGTGCCAGAGCCGCCTCTACTTGCTCGTATCCATACAGGGATGTATTGCTCCGAAGACTCACAAAATCTCTACAATACCAAAATTCTTGGAAGTTATTCTATACTTATCCTCAATGTACATCTTAAATCTATGTGCTATAATCAGAGTTTATCTAAATCTAGATTCCAAGGTTTGTACTAAACTTCCTCTGATATGAACTGTAACGCCCTGACCCCAGTTACCCAGAGTCGGTTCATTATGACATAACATTGGCATGATCACAAGAAAGATCAAATCTTGAAAGACCGATTGGTTTAGTAGCCTTGGAAAGAGTAGATATATTTATAAAGTTTTACATTACATCATAAAGTGAAAAAATACTACAACAACATACTGTCTCCATAGTCCACACTATTATCCCCTCATAATATCCCTGCAGGTCATTCATAATTTACTTCTTCAAATTCTTGGAAAAATAAAACATAGAAAAGGGGTGAGCTCAAATGCCCAGTAAGGATAACAATATAGCGGAAACATTCATAAATAAGAATAAACATTTAAGGAAATATATAACTAAAACAAAAGCCTTTTAAACTTGAACTTCAACATAGTATGGAAAAAGTAAAATGAAATAATTCCATTTACTTATTCACTTGGATATTCTACTAATTGAATAATCACATGAAATATCAATAACCACTTTCATAATGATGGAATGCATAATGCCAGACTATCATAACCACATAGCCAAGGCCTCATGCCAAGACTACAAATAAGATTTTGTCAAGGCCTTGTGCCAAGACACTAGTTTGTCTGATGATACCTACCGATGAATCGAGGAGCTATAGCGGGCTCCACCTGTCACATATTAAGTCCAATGCATTCCTATATGAAAAGGTTTAAACATAACATAAACATTCGTATTAAAACTAGCATATGAAATGTAAATACTTCATCCATAAACTATGAATGGTATAAAAATAACACATCCACAGTCAAACATATCACAAAACCTTCAATACAATATAGAAGATTTGTATCATATTATATCAACTTCAAATAAGCATAAAATCCATCAAAGGATGTTGACATACATGAAATCAAAACTCTTTTTAGAGAAATATCTCTTTCTATATTGAAATCATTTAAGAGTCATATATTTATAAAATAAAACATTTTCTTGGAAAATATTCTTATAATCTTGTAAGGGAAGATTCAACATTTTTATAACGGCGGAAAATATCCACACACACCTTATAAGTTAAAAAAACATTATTACATTAATTCTGTCGAAAAGGATAAAAAGCACCTTGTTTGAAAAACAACAGAAAGATTATTTTATAAAACTCTTATAAAAATTCAAACAAGGGTATAAATGATTTTAACCCATATCATAGTAGATAGTAAAAATGTTTTGAAATACATTTTTAAGAAGCATGGATGTGGATGATAAAGAAATCCCAGTAGATTATTACGTATAAACAACCTCAGATAATGAAGAGATTGAGAAATAAACCCTTAACTTGTACTTTTCCTTGGTTGGGGTAGGTTAAACTCCTGTATAATGGTGAAATAATTGTTATTAAATTATTCAATAATCATATACATTAATATGATATCATAAATGATCTTTTAACATTGCTTTGTTAATAATATCTTATAATTATCGTCGTTTCGGGTGTTAACTTACTAGTTTTCTTTTATATGTTTTGTTACGTAAGACATATTTGTAATGGATAGGTTGTATCTTAATCATATCCATAATTATATGAAGTACTTAGATACTATTATTAATCATCAAATGAGAATTATACTTGAATGGATACGATGGAGAATGAATCTCATCGCGTTCGTGGAGACGGTAGTCCGTACGTACGCACGAGCGACAATATCATTCTTTTGATATTAAAATAATATATAATTGGATGGTATATCATATATAAAGAATAATTATCATGTTATATTTTTTATTTACATGAGTTACACATCATTATTATATCCATCCAAATAATAATTTATTGAATAACAATTACATCACGACATGGAGACGGTAAGCCGTGCACACACACGTGTGGTGAAATGTTATTCAAAGGATGGATAGAATAGTGAATATGGTAGTACCATATTTATAATAACATAACAGTATATATATGATACTGGATTGATTATTTTATAATGGTAACAACAAAGGAAGAAGAAGTGGAAGAAGAAAGGAACTTGAAAAAGGGTGGTGAAATCATTACCTCTTCTTTGGGTTCTTCCTTTTGATTTGATCAAAAGGGCTCCTTAATTTAGATTTCTGATCAAACTAAGGCCTCTAGGTTGTATTGATGGAAGTTTAGAGAGTATTTGGTCAGGGGTTGGCTGATCCAAAAGGCATTGAAGGTGTAAAGTAATGAGAAGGGGGAGTTCCCTTTTATAAGAGGGGTGAGGGGCACCTTTGGAAAAGCTAGAAATATTAATTTATAATAAATTTATATTCGGTTTCTAATGGATCCAAAGTGGATTATTTAAATTTCAAAGTGAGGATAGGTCGAAAACCACTAAACCAATAGGATTTAGATAGGTTTGGGTCATTATATTAACCGTATCTTTAAGTATTAACTCTTAGTTAATTAGTTTCACTTTTACAATGTCTCCTTGTATTTTTATATTATATGGTTAATAAACATACAATATACATCCAAGAGACCCTCAAGTGGTCCATTAATGATTAAAATATCATGATATAAGTCTCTTGGGCAAACCTTAGATTTTTATGAATTTAATATCAATTAATAATATAATATTATTTTAAAAAACTCTTTTATGTCAATTTTGACACTATTCAATAATTGATTTTTGTAAAATTCATAACAGAATTATTACTTATAAAAAAGTTAATTAAAACAATACTAACATGTCATATTAACTCATAAAATTAGTTTAATTCATAAAAAGTCTCAAATTATTTTTATTTGGGTATTTACAATATCAATTATTCTAATTTTTCATTAATTAGGTAATTACTGCATCAACATTGTGTCATAAACATAATAAATTATTTAATGTCTAAAAATTATAAATAAAATTTCAATCTGTAGGAAATATTTTTATCTTTATAATTAATATTTATAGTTTAAAATACTACACATATAACCCTATGTAATTTTTTTTTCTAAAAGATATATGCTTGTGTCATTTTTGTATTCATTTTAACTTAATTAAAATAAAGTGTCCCTATCACTTACAAGTTGCTCCATGGGGTCCCAAAATCGACCCAAAGATTCCCATGGTCGGAAATGTATCCACCAATAAGGTTAGGACACGTTTTAGAGTAATTTAGTATTATTATAATATTACTTTTTATCCCTTATTTACCAGATTTACCCTTAACCATGGTAAATAAAATATTTACCGCAGTAATTATTCAAAATGTCTTAAAATAAAAGTTACCTATTCAAAAAATATGAAAATATTGATTCCAAATATGGAAACCATTTTTCAAAATTCAAAACACATAAGTGTCAGAAATTAATTTAAAATTAATTCCCGCTGTTAAAACAAAAAGTGTGTTTTTAAGATATAATAACTATCAAAAGATTGATACTTGTTTATGTTCGGTTTAATTGTAATATTATGTCCAATGAACAAGATTGTATTAAATGGAAAAAATATATTCTAAATATACATTAAAACCACTCAAATTCATAATTTATCACTATTAATTATTTTGATTAAAAAAGTTGTTTTTAATAAAAATTTAGTAATTTTCACTATTCATCAAAACATTAAAGTTATCCGAAAAGTACCAAACATTCACCTTAGGCTAAATTAGATACTCAGAATTCAAAAATGAAGTCCATTTTCAAATATAAAATATATATAATTTCAAAAATTAGGTGTTACTATTCATAACGGCTAGTTTGATCGGTTGTGGTGTGTGTTAGAACTCGATATTGTGTACAACACACGCTATTACATTATTCAAAGGGAAACATACCATAGAAGCTTGGGGTATTACATTTATTCACAATAAATTCCATATATATATGAATAACGGTTGAAAATTTATTGAGAATTATTCCTTTAAATATTTTTACTTTCATTGAGTTTATTTCTGAACATGCATTTTTTTCCAATAATATTCTTTCCTCCTGGTCAAGGAATTATATTATAGGTTTCATTTATATTAATTTCTTATAACTCTTCATTTATTACATTTAACTATTCTTTATACCCAACTTCTTCCAAAATGGATTATGGTTACCCTTGTGAAATATGTGACAACTTATTTTCAATCCAAATTTGTGTTTGGTTTGAACTAGAGATTCATGATTTATGATGATATTATCTTGTTTAATTTTTTTTAAATTCTAAAAATTATATTTTTTCAGGGTTTTATTATCTTCATCACTAATTTTATTGGAATCTATATGTACAAGGTTAGGCCTATTGTCTCCTTCAATCTCATTAACATCTTTGAAAGTAAGAATTCATTATTCCTCTAATTGCACAAAAAATTATATTAAAGTGGATATATTTTCAATGGGATTTAATAAAATGGAATCAACCTACCTATAGATCCATTTATTCCAAAATCTTTAACTTATTTCATTGGGTTAATATTCAATGAAAACACATTATTCAACCTTTTTAACAAACTTTCCTAAATTTATATTTTTTATTCTAATTAAAAAAGTGATCCCAAAATATTTATAGTATTTAAATATAGGATTATTCATATACCACATCTCACAATTAGTGGTTTTTTATTCTAGTCAAATAATAATTTTTTTGATCATCGACATCTGTACTTATAACTTCTCTCTAGAATAACTATTAATTTTTATATTCACAAATTATGATTCTTCCAATATCAAATTGTATTTTTTTAATCCTTTTCACTACAAAATTTTTTAAGAGTGTATAGAGAACAATATTTGTGGTTTGTTCCTTGTTTCATTATTCAGTTCTTGAAATAGTTACATTTTTACTTCTTTCCATTGTCTATTGTTATCTTTTAAATATATGAATCCGGATTATTATGAACATCCATTATGAATATTTTGAATAAATAAATAGACTATTATTTATATTTCATGAATATTATAGTGGTAATCTATGTAAAATATTAAATGAGATTATTAATTTAAAAATCAGACATTGTTGATTGATGTCTCATCAACCAACATATCTCAAAGTGTGTGTGGTTAAGGGGTCAGGTGGATTGAATTTTAAATTTATTATTACGTCCATTAGTCACCATTTCTTTCTGGAATGTTTTTAAACTAAAATCGTATTTAATATTTAGTTTTGATAAATATATTATGGAAACTTCCATGGAAATTGGTATTATAGTTTTTGGACATGTTTCCGAAGCCTATGGTGCCACAACATTTTTTCATCCTTTGTATACAAATTAAAATAATGTATTGGATATCTAATATAGAATATATTTTCATTGGATATTTCTCCCTTAGTAACAAATTTTCCTTCATTCAAACGTCGGATGATAGATCAAATATTTCAGAAGATAAATTCTTTACCATATTCGTCAAGTTGGATAACACTCAATAATTTATGTTTATGTACTCTGAAAAATATAATTTCCTTGGAAATTATTTTTTGTTCATCAATACAAAAAATACCAATTCCTATTATTTTAAGAGACTGTTTTTTTCAAAAGAGACAACTTGTACCTCACATTCTTGATTTTTTTTTTCAGTTTTTCCACATCACCATTCATATGTGAGTATCCAACACTAAAAAATACCTAGTTTATTATTTATAAAAGATTTTATAGAAATATCAACAAAATAAGATTTATATTCAGTCTTTATTTTCATATACTACTTTTATTTTCCCTTACAAGTAACTTATCCCAAACGTGATGTCATACAATCTTTAACATAATGGCCTGTTTTGACACACCGATTTTTTTCTCTAATCATTAAAATGGATTCATCATTAAAGGGTGATTAACTTCTGATGTTTTTTATTTTTTATATTTATTTTTGTAAAATTTTTAACAAACTTTTCATCCATTATTTGTCCCTATTTTTTATTTAATACAATTTATGAGAGGTATATTGTGTGTACAATTATATAAATTACACCAAAATATTCAAAAACACCATCAATATCTGTTCATCCTCTATCTTCAATAATAGTATGATTTTCCCTAGGATAATTTTATTGAGATTCCATGTACATTACAACATTTTATTTCCATTGGAATGGGGAATTATTTTTCTGGATGTCAATTTTGAAGAAAAATATTTCCCAATTATTTTTTCAACCTAGCGTCTCACATTGATTGTAAATAAATATAAATTTTTTTTTCAAACACAAGTTTTTTTAAAATATAGTGGATGTGGATTTCAGATAATTTGTTGGATGTGTTCTTTCATCATTTTTAGTTGTTTCAGCCTTAACCTATGAAGCCTTTTGGAAACTCTAATTCATATTCTTCATTGTATTTTTAACCTCAAAAAATCATTATTTATTCTTACATTTCTACTCTTCCTTAGTATTAATTTTTTCATCATGGTCTTTTATCACTTACACTCATTCTATAACTATCATCTCATGGTTTTTAATTTCCCTAATATAGAAATCTTCCTTTCTAGGGGATTTTTCGTTTCATTAATTTTTTATTTAATGTTCCTTATTTAAAATTCATGATTATTTATAAAGTTTCATGTTTTTTTCTTTTCATAATTTAAAATATAATCTCAGAAATTGTTCTATATAAGTTTCATCACCTTCAACTTTTTCTTCATTGTATGTATTAACTTCATTAATTTTTACATGATCCATGAAGATTCTAAAATTCTTGAGAAATTATTTTTCTAATGAACTATTGTCAAAATACTCATAGTTATTCTATTTAATCAATATAATTATTTTTATCTTTCAACAAACATTTTCTAACTTTCGGTGGACTATTTAATATCCTTATAAGTATTATCCCACTCTTGACCCTTTTCGTTAAAATCATATATAAATATATATCTTATACTCTATCTTTATTTTTTGGATAGATCATTGAAAATTGGTTTATCCTCACACCCAAAAAATTTTATTGGGATTTTTATTTTTTTACTTTTCACATCCTTTACATAAATTCTTAAATATAAAGACCCTGACCGTAGTATCCAAAATTCAGGGGTTAATTTATTACATTGGTACTAGATACAAGTGATGAAAACCCAAAAGATAAAATAGTTCAATAGTCATTGGAAAATTGATGCACGCTTAAAACACAAATTACAATTGAAAAAAGAAAAGAAAATATAACAATTTCCCTTGGGCCAACATTTTTTGTTTATTATATCTAGATATATCAATCATAAAAAATATCATAGCATCTGAGGTACAGGGAACATAAGAAACGAGAGAGACTAGATTCTCAGTAACAATATATATATAATGGAAGCTACCCTGAATAAATGAGGCTTAGCCAATACGATAGGGAAAATATAATAAAGAACATCCCATTTAAACAAAAACATGATCATGAAAAATAATATGTTGTGAATAAATGATGAGTTAATAATTCAATATAAATAATCACTTGATATTGATATATATCCATGTATATCCTAAAAAATATAATAATCACATGGGAATAATTAAATAATCTCATAATAAGGCAATTCATAATTCCCTAAATCATAATCATTCTATCCAATCCTTATTCAAAGAAATCTTATAAAAATAGCTAAGTCCATGGCCAAATACCTAAGTTTTTTTAATATCATAAGACCTACCAATGTATCATGGGTAAATATTGGCCCTTACACATCACATAATAAGTCCAATTCATTGCTTATATAAGTGGGTTGACGTATAATCAATGTAAATAATCATGTTGGAAAACTATAGTATGAAATTTTAATTCATTCCCCAATAAAAAAAATATTAAACCATCTAGAGTAATATGGAGAATTGTATAGAAATAGTACATCCCCATTCAAACAGATCACAAAACATGTAGAGAAATAATAAATATGGAATAATATCAACAATCCCCAGTGGGGTATAAGAAAATTGTGGGGTGTTATTATTTATGATTATTAATACCATAAAAATGTCATTAAAAATATTCTTGATTCAAATAACATTTTAAACTGCAAATGTCTATTAAAAACTCAATATATCTAGAATATTGGGATTATTTTGGAAAACATAAAATGGAATCATTTATTGTAATATTCAACTAAATGATCAGTTATAGTAATGGGAAATTCTATACATTTTGTATAAGTTAAAAAAATCCTTTCAAACTTTTGTAAAAATGTAAAAAAAATACATCATTCAGGAAATGACTAGATGATTCCTTGAAAAAAAATTTGAAACTATTTCAATAATAGGTTAAAATTTATTTAATAAATCATTTTGAGTATGTTTAAAATAATCTTAAATGTATTTTTTGGAAAACATGGATATGGAATAAAATTGATTTTTGACCGAAGAGGAAAATAAAGCCATTTTTTTGAAAAAAATATTATAAAAGAGAGTAAAATGGTAATATTACTTGAAAAATTAATCAATAAACTTTGGATAAGGTAATATACTTGGTTTAATATATAATATAAATTTTTTTTCCCAATGATGAAATAAACATAATCTATCTCAAATAATAATGATATTATAAAAAAATCCCTTACCTCATGTTCGATATGATTCATATATGTTCCAACTTCAAATATAATAAAACTTATTTTATTATAAATAAATTATATAACCATAATAATATATTTCATACCATATATGTTTTTATTATAAAATTTTATCATCCGTTTATAAAAATTTCTTTTTAAATCACGATTCTGGGTGATAACAACTTTGTTGCTCAATTATGTTTTGGTTCAACAGTTTCTGTCATTCTAATTTTATCAATTTTTATTAATATCCCTGATTTAAATAATGATATATATATATATAACATATTTATATTCATCATTAAAATTTATAGATAGAAAAATGAATTACACCTTTCATAAATTCGGTAGGTAGTACGTACGCTTGAATGTTGTTTACATTTTTTAATGAATGGGGAAAAAAGTAAATGATAATTAAACTTTTAGAATAATTATTATATCATTTATATAATATATATTCATTACATTTATTCTTATTACCATCCATGTAAAATGGAAATTAAAAAATCATATCGCTTCGTGGTGGTAGTAGTTCACCCATACGCATGAGCGATGTCATCATTTTACAATGGATTGGTAGATAAGAAGGTATATATGATATATCATTCCATAAAAAAATTATATCATATTTATAATATAAAAATAATAAAAATTTCATTATAACCACCCAAAAAAATATGGTGGTGAAAAATGAATTGTATCACTACTTGGATACGATAATCTATTCATGCGCACAAGCGACACTTCCACTTTATATTCGATTAAAAAAGGAAGGATAATGCTGGCATAAAAAAATAAAAAAAATAATATATGGAGTATTCTAAAGATAATATTTTATGATAAATAAAATATATATATATCGGAGGTAAAATAATAAGTGAAAAGAAAGTAATTGATTCATGTGATTACATTTTCATTGAAATACCTCCTTTAGATCTCTTCATAACGACATCACGTTTTGTATTTTTGGAAGAAAAGAACCACTTTAATGTGTATAAGGAATTTTTGAAGTTATTTTTTCAGGTTATGGTCAAGATATGTAGATAAAAGTACTGTAAAAAGTGGAAGTAGGGGTGATATTTTATAATTGTGGTGACATGAACTTTTGGAATTTATTAAATGACTAAAATATAATCAAGTCATTATGTTTATTAAATTTCATAAAAAAGTCAATTTATTCAAAAATAGTATTTTATACGGTTTAAATTATATGAAAAATTAAATTAAGACAAGTTTAAGTGGTTCTTTAAACCTTATCGTTTTGTTTAACCCCTCAATTAACCATTTTTAATATTAACTGCGGTAATGTATTTTTAACTTTTAAAGGGTGATAATTTTACATATAACATGAAAATTGGGTCATAAATTAACTAGGGATAAATTTTCAATTCATATATTATTATAATATTCAACTTTAAGGTTTTTTATAATTATTAAATAATTTAATAAAATATTATTTTTATAAAATATCTTTAATGTAAATATTGACACTATTGAATTAATTTTAGATTAAATACAACAAGTGAGTTGTGTAATTTGAATAGCATCCTATTAAACATAACTAATATGTCTTATGAATCTAAAATATTCATGGAATTCTATAAAAAACTCATATTATATCACTTTTAATATTTTTAATGTTATTTATTTTATATTTCTATTAATTGAATAAATATTATTTCTACATTGTGTAAGAGTTTGGGGAAATTATTTGACACCTAAAAATTATCAATAAATTAAAATCATAACAGTAATTTTATTATTCATTAATCATTTCATTAATATTCATTCGAAACAAGTTTTTGTCCCTATGTGAACACATATGATATATTTAAAACTAAGAGAGTGACATTTTGTAACTTTCCTTGATATAATTATTATACTAATTAATTTTGTGGAAATGTGTCTGTTCAAAAAAAATATATCAAAAATAATTTCTCAATTTTAGAATTAAATTAATAAAATAATAATTAATATTAAATATTATTACCCTATCACATAGTTATAACCTAAATTATGCCGATTTATCCTTTCTCGAGGAGATAAAGTTTACAACTGTTACTATTCATACTGTCAAATAATAAAAGGGACCTATTTAAAATATTTAGAAATATTGATTCAAAAAATGGAATTAATTTTTAATTATTCAATTTATATATGTGAAATTAATTAATTTAAAATATAAATCAATACACAATGAATAATAGATTTTCGGAAAACCCCATTTTATGTATAAAAATATTTTTTTACCAAATTCAGTAATAAAATTGATTCTAATGAAATTAATTTGATTATTAATAATATAAAAGATATATTTTCGGTTTTAAATAATTTTTTTAAAAAATAAAACTTTTAAATGTTTAAAAAGAAAATATATATTTTGATAAAAATTGGTATTTATCACGATTCAGAAGAAAAATAATCTTTTTAGAAGAGTATGAAAATTTCACCCTCTGATAATATTGATATTTTAATTTCAAATTCGAAAATATTTTCATAGAATATAATTAATATACATACCAAAACAAAATTATGATATTTTATCACACAAATCAATAAACATCATTTTTGAAGAAATTTTGTTTTGAAGCATAAAATAATTTTACAGAAATTTGAGTAATTATTTACTAAGGATTTTTTTTAATTATGTTCTTAATATAAATTTAATAATTTGGTTAATACTAATCATTATCACCTATTCAATGGGTATGCGATAAATATTATATGAAATAATAATATTTTAATAGTATATCATGTTTTATTTAGACATGGTTGTGTGTGTTGGATAAGCTATCAAACATAGTGTTCTTTTTGAATCTAGTGGTGTTACATTCTCACTACCTCAATAAATTGAATCATTTAAATATTAAAATTTTCACAATTTTATATTTAAAATACATTTGTGGAATGTCAACATTGTAAAAATATTTAATAAAACTTTCTCTATAAAATATGGAATGAGGTAAATGAAGGTTATCTGGGAAAACAAATATGTAGGCTTCCAAATAGGAGAAAATTAGTAGGATGTGAAAATATGGATATTGGAGAAAAGACTAATTTTTAATGAAAAATATATAGTGAAAGATATATTTTTAGGAGTAATTTAACAACCACTAAATCCTAAATATGTGATGGATAAAAATATCATCAATTTGTCAAAAATGATTACAATAGGATAATTTTTTTTCAAGATCCTTTTCATAGAGAATTGGAATCTCTTTACCATTAATACTATGAAAATAATTATATATATTTGACATGTTTTTATTTAATAAGAAAAAATTCATCCTTCATTTGTGGTTCTATCAACATCAAGTTCATATCTTACTTTAAGAAATGACAACCCAATATGATTTTTCATACTTGAATCACTAAAATAAAATTATAAGTGATCACATATTCTACAAAAGGATATCGATCTATTCCTCCTATATCTTTATATTTTACAAAATCAATCTAGCTCAAACAAGTCATACAATGTTTTGTAAATATTTAAAACCTCAATAATAAGTTCCAATTTTCTACATAATCTATTCCATATATGGTTAACATAAGACCCTTCCAAAATTTTCTTGACCATATTTAAAATAAAAATAAAAATAATCCATGAAGTAACTCATAATTTTCTTTTACCAAATATGTGATTAATATGATCATATATTCTCATAAAACATAGTAATTATGATAAATACATAATTAAAACATACAAGATTCTAGATATTTACTCTCTCATCATTCCTTAAATATAATATCATATTATCAAGTATATTTCATTAATTAAAATTTTGAAAACTCCATCACAAATTAATTTTTCATCACATCATTATCCATTTTTATGGTCAGCAACATTATCTCATTTACTTCAACAATTTCAATTTTCTATTTATCACTAATAAACATTATTAACTCAAAATAAGAAATATATTAGGGGTTATATTTCCCTTATTCATGTATTCAAAGAAATACCACTTTATCACTAAATCATTATTCTTTATTTTTGGTACCATTCAAAATATTATTTTATTTCATTAACGAAATACTACTAAAATACTACCTTATAAGTTTCATGATTCTTATAACTAGAATTTCACTGATAAAATACTTTTACAACATAATTATTGAATGAAAATACTCATGAACATTAATCAAGCCACTTTGGCTTTAGTAAAAAGATAATATTTAACTTGATCACTTACCTTCTTCAGAGGTATATTCCCTTGAGTCTTAGGGAATATTTTTACAGAGTGCCCCATCTCTTTACAGTTGAAGAACTAATAACTAGATGTATCTTTCTTAGCTGGTTATTCTTTTTCATAATGGAATTTATCTACACACTTAATGAAAACTCACATTCCCTTCAAGTAATTACAATATTTTTTCTTTTCACAATTTTTATATGTGGGAAAATACTTCTTTCTCTTATTCCACTTGTCCATTTTTTTATCATCCTTATTATTCTTCTCTTACATTACTTCATATCCATTTTAAATTATTTATCTATGTTGACATCACATAATATTATATCCTCAAATAAAGATATCAATTAAAAAAACAGTTCCCTTTGAAGGATTTACTAAAGCTTATCAATGAATCTGTCAATCATTATTATTAAATTACATATGTAGTCTACCATAAGAGTTGATAAAATTGTAATTTTAGATTCAAATATAGAAAAATATTTCTCCATATTTTTTCTCAAAATTAAGAATTGTCACTCTGTATTAGATAATTATTTTCAAGGAAAATATTTTCCTTGAAAATTTCATTTAAATATTTTATTTCCACGATAATTATTCCCTTATCATTCATAGTTTTTTTGAATTAATGTCCTCCATTGGACCACATCCACTAAGAGATGATACAATTACATGGAAACCTTCTCTCATTTGTTACTTCCTAAAGTGAGATCTATCTTTTCTATGGATCATATCCATTGCTCATCTTAAAATGGTTTTTTAGTCCCATTGAATAAAGTATGTTACTGAGGCATAATAAAGTCTAACATTGTTATTCCATGTTGTGGATTAGTAGGATGCTCGATAGGAGAATGGTTATTAGTCAGAACTTGAGTCACCTTCTGCAAAACAGTTAAATTTTTTTCACCCATAACTATAAATCTAAATCTAACATCATTATCTTCACCAAGAATAAAATACCTATATGGATTACATGCATTGAAAAAGTTCTCATTTCGTCTACTAGGTTCCATATATAAATAATTTAATTCACTTTATTTTATCATAACAACACGAAACACAATATATAATCACAAATCTAGTGAAACATTTAACATTAATTATAAATAATTGTATAACTCATATGAAAAATCATATGAATGGTTTCTTCAGGAATATTCTCAACAAATGCAACAAGGTTACATTCCCTAAAATATTTTTTCCTAAATCTAGTTCCTAAAGTTTCTATGTAAACTTTTTATGATACTATCTATAATTACCTCGACCCTAGTAGCCTAGAGTTAGTGGTTACTTTGTTGAATAAGTTCAAGATACTTGTGACTACATCCCAAATGACTGTAAAGTTAAGTAGTCTTGGAAAACTAGATACATGTTTGAATCCCACATTATATTAGAAACATAAAATAAAAAATAGATATTTCTCCAATTAAACCTTTTTACCTTAATATATATATTTATATAAATCATAAAACATTTCTTGGCATCCCGGGGAAAAGAAACATTATAAAGGGGTGAGCTTAGATTCCATGTAAGGGTAAGGGTAAAATTGGAAATATCATGAATAAATAATGCAACACCAGTATGGAAATGTAAATATATATAAATACATTCCATTAAATCAATATATTGAGAATGGAAAACTATATGGAATGAATAAATGATGATCAAATAATGTAATAAAAATTATTACCTGAGATTTGTAATTATGTATTAATATCATAAACAATAAAATAATCACATGGAAATCAATAACTAATATCATAATGAAGGAATTCATATTTCTAGACATTAAAAACATACCATCAAGTCCCCATTTCAAAACATATTACACAAATGGGTATGGCCTCAGCCAAATACCCATGATATTTTGTATCATGAGACCTGACAATGCATTATGGGGCCATAGTATGCCCTTACCATCACTTATTAATTCCAATTCATTCTTTATATGAATGGAGTGAACATAATAGACATAAAAATTCATATTAAAAAACTGGTATAAGAAATGTTAATATTTTCCCCAATAAATAAACATAATTATGAACCATCCATAGTAATATGTTGAATGGTATTAAAATAATAAATCCACAACAAAACTGGTCATAAACTATTCATTGAAATATTAATAATGGGATAAGTTCAACATATTCAAAGTATATTATATGTAATATGAGGGCTGTTATCTTTGGTGAATGAAAATACCACAATAATTCCGTTTAAAATATACTTGATTAAAAAACCATTTTCACATTTATAATCAATTTAAAAAAAATAAAAAATTCAAGAATATTAGGGAAACAAATTCATTGAAAAGGGATCCCGGAAACCTATAATGAAATCATAAATGAAATGAGAGGATATAATGAAAGGTAATTTCATACATGATGCATGAGACAAAAAACACTCCTTTAACACAATTGTTAAAGGTAAATAAGAACATCATTTTTAAAATAACAAGAAGATTCATTTAAAACCATTTTTAATAAGTTAGACATGGGTAAACATGAATTTAGTAAATAATATAGAGAAATTTGAAATAAAGCTTGAATATATTTTATAAAAACTTGTATATGGAAGGAAAATGTTTTTCAACCAAAGAGGGAAATTAAGAAATATTTTATTTAAAAACCTGTAAATAATTTTAATTTCCAATGAGAGGAAAATGGTACTATTACATGAAAAATTTAGTAATAACCAGTGTAAGAGAAAATATATTGTATTTATGGTATAAATGTAAAATAATTCTCCAAGTGATACTTAAACATAAACAATCTTGAATAAGGATGAGGTTCTGAAATTGGCCCTTATGTCGGGTTTGATTTCCTCCATACAGATCTAAAACTCTAATATAATAAGTATAATTAGATAATAAGTCTTTTATTGAACCATATTAATATATATCATATCATATATTATCTACTAATAACATTATTTCACCCATTTATTAACCATTTATTATTAAATCAGTACTCTGAGTGATTACTAATTTATTTCTCATGTATGATTTGTTTTGGTAGTTTCAATACATCTAATTTGATCATGTTTTATTCATATATATAATTTTTATATTTTTATAAATAAATAATATTATTTATAAAAATATTTAGAGTCTTCCATAAAAGTTATAAATAGAAAAATGAATTACACCATTTGTGGAGATGGTAAACCGTATATATGGACGAACATTGTTTTCTTTTTTTGATGAATTTGATGAAAGAAAGGTAAATAATAATTCACCTTGAAAAAGTATATATTACATAATATATATCATATATATTTATTAAATATATCCCTATTTCCATCAATGTAAATTGGAAATTAAAAACAAATCATATCGCTTCATGGAGGTGGCATTCCACATGTACAAGTGAGCGACATTATTATTTTCCAAGGGATTGGAAGGTAATATGGAAGATATGATATTATAATTCTAAAAGAATTATTATTTCTTAACTATCACATATAAATATTAAATTTATTATAATACCCACCATAAATTATGGTTATGAAAAATGTATTGTATCACTATGTGGAGATGTTAAGCCACACATATGCAGAAATAATACATTGATTTTCTATTGGATGGGAAAAATATTGATAATGGTGGTTTAATAATTATAATAAAATATAAATACATTTAGATAAATAATTTTTTATTTTATGATAAGTAAAATATATTTATAAGAGGTAAAAAAATATGGAAAAATAAAGATATGACTTCTATCGATTACCTCTTCTTTGAAAGAAGTCATTTAGATATACATTTAAAGACAGTATTGTTTGTATTTTGTGAAGAAAAACACCTCTATAATGTGTATAAAAAATTTTACTAGGAATTTCTTTTGGTTATGGTGGGTCTATATTGCTCAATGTTGTGTAAATAATAGAAAAGAGGGGCATTGTATTATAATTGAGGCGATTGGAACTTTTGGATGTTCATAAATGTTAAAAATTAAATAAATTCATTGTCTCAAAAAAATACCTTAAAGAAGAAATATATTAGAAGATAAAATTGTATTGAGCTCAAATATTATCAATGAATAAAATTTAAACATATTTATGTGGTGTTTTTAACCTTATCTTTTTGTTTAACACCATAACTGACCTATTTTAACCGTCACTGCGGAAATATGTTTTTCACTCTTAAAAGGATTAAATTTTTTATATAAGATAAAAATAAGCTCGAAAATTACCAAGGGATGTAATTATGACCTTATATTATCCTAATTGTTCATTTTCAATATTTTTATGACTTTTAAAAAATTTCATAAAAGATTATTCTGATAAAATATCATTAATATCAATTTTAATACTATTGAATTAATTTGACATTGAAGACAACTGAAAAAAGTTGGATTCTAATGTAATATATATACATAACAATAATATTTCATATTCATCCAAAAAAATCATAACAATATAAATCTCTTATATTATTCATTTTCATTATTTTTAATATCATTTATTTTATTTTTTATTAATTGAATAAATATTGTTTTAGCTTTATGAGAATATTTACGGTGATAAATTAATACATAATTTCTGTAAATAAATTAACATCATAAAAATAATTTTATTATTCATAAAATAATAATTTATAATAGTTCACCACTTGTTTTTATACCTATTTGAACATATAAGAGATATTTAAAACTAAGAGATTTGGGTTTTCAACTCTCCCTCATTTAAGTATTATATTGATCATTTTTAAATTAAAGTTTCTATAAAAAAAAATTAGAATGTAAGGTGTTAAGGATATAATTTTTATCATGAAATGGGAATTAATATGAAAAATTATTACCTTATCACTTAGTCTTAAACAAGATTAATCTAATTTTCCCATTTCCGAGGTGATAAAATTTATGATGGTTACTATTCATATTGGAAAAAAAAATAAAATGGGATTATTTACCATATTTTTAACACATGATTAAAAATATGGAATAAATTTATAATGATTAATATTCATCTATGTTTCAAAAATTTATTTAAAATAAAAATGAAATACTCAATAAAATATATATTTTTGGAAAAAGTATATTTTTAATTAAAAAAATGTTTTATACCAAATTCAATCCCGAAATTGATTAAAATACTATAATGTAATTATTCATAATAAAAGAAAATTAATTTTAATTTTAAATAATATTTGAAAAAATAGAACTTTGTAAATGCTTGAAATAAAAATACATTTTTGTTAAAAATCTATAATTTTCAATATTTATGAGAAAAAAATATTTTTAGAAAAATATGAAAATTTCACCACATTATAATTTTTAAATTTCTATTTAAATTTTTTAATGAATTATCAATATTCCAAAAATTAATTCTAATATTTTCTCTCAAAAGGTAATAAAAATCATTTTTTATAAAAACATATTTTTTGCAGCGTAAAATAACATTACTAAAAATTGAGAACATATTTCCCAATGAATTTGTATTGATTATTTGCTTTATATATTATTTTTAATTTGATGATAAAATTCATACAAACCAATTCAATGTATAGGTGAATATTATCACATTAAATAATAATAATTTAATTTTATAGAACAGTTTATTCAAACTCAGAGTGTTGGGTTGTGTATGATATCAAGCATAATGTTATTTCAAAATATTTGGGGTGTTTGACTTGATATAAGGGTAATAAACATCTTATTATCTCTATTATCATCTTCTTAATATTTCTATTCAATATTTCTCATAACCTCATATTCTGGTTTTTGAATTCTTATATTCATTTTAACATTTAAATCATTCTCCCAACTGATCATATTTTTAATTAACCATATCACAAAATGTATTAATGATATATTTTTATATAAGATCTAAATTTTCTATATTTTATAATGAATATACTTTGGGATTAAACCTTTCTAGAATGTTTCTCATCAATTTTTTTAACAATAGTCAAATTTTTGAAGACATCTATGAATATTATGATGTTTCTGACTGATGCAGAATTATAGTTATGCATTTTACAAATATATTTTTATTAATTTATTATTATTATAATGGTAGAAATTTTTTTGGAGGAAGAATATATATCTTTTTTTAGAAATATGATACTTTTAATTATTCATTTAATATTATGAAATACAGTAGTAAATTTTGGGAAAGACTGGTTAAAAAGATTTTTGAATTTATTTCTATATGATTTAGGAGAATATACTATATGCATAAAAATGTATTTTTTTTATGAATTGATGTGTTTTACGTATTTAAATAATTTTCTAAAAAATCACATGGTATGATTATGTATATTCTTTTTGGAACATATTATTTTGTGATGTGAGAAATTTCATTATTTTTAATTCCATTTCATAAATCATTTTCATTCAATTTTTACTGAAATAAGTGTTTTTAGGACTCGTGACCATGTCTAGTTTACTTTTGTTCCTGAGGAAATTTAGTGGAAAAATTTAACAAAAGGGAATCTTCTATTACCCTGATGTTGTGACCGTGATAAAGGAAAAAAACTATAACAATGGGGGAATTTTACTACCATTAGAGTGTAGAAACTATGACCATGTGAGAAAAATATAGCCAAATCCATGCACAACACCACACTAATATGAAATTGTGAAATAAAAATTGTTATATCATGTCTTTACCCCCTTCTACTATGATTATGATCCTCCCATGCCACTAAGTGTTGGGGATCGGAGCCCTACATCGCAGTGGATGCAGTCGCAAAACACCACATAATTCACCATAGGCCTTTTATCACTCGAAGTAATTTTACAATGAACCCTCACCCATGAGTGTACCATTTTTATGTACCATCGATCTCCATAACCAGGAAACACTGCTTGATCACCACAATAAAGAGGACTTCTGATAAATGGCACCTTCAAGAATCTATTTTCAGGTTGTTGTTTACAATTCCCTCAGCATCATCGCCCACCTTTGTCTTAGTAATCTTTTCATATAAGATGCCACAAATTGTATCCGCTTCTTAGTTTTCTCTAATAAGATACATCTTATATCCCCCTCTTTCTTCTTCTTTTTCAGTTACTCAAATATATAGATATGTGATCCACCCCTCTCAAAGCTAAGAAACATATCTTTTCTTCATATATAATCACACATATCTCTTTTTTTCATATCTAATCCTCCAAATCTCTTTTTTCATATTTAATCCCCCATATATCTTTTTTTATATCATAATCATTTATCTCATTTTCTCTCTCTCGTATTCCAATTTTAAAATAAAAAATTTCAAAAACTATTCCCTTTTACTATGAAGTAAAATTGGTAGGACTAAGCTCTGTGCCTACAATTACCTTGAGAGGGTGTGTTACTATGTGTTATAGTTTTACAGTAAGGCCTTGATATTAGTATGTTACCATGAAGAGAAAACTGTTTTCTTTTGTAAATCTTATATTGAAATCCTTTTACAATGGAGTGTCAATGGTATCACCCTCCACCTCAAACAGTGACTTACCAAATATGTCACTGTGAAAAAAACTTAATTAGACAATGGTCAACCAAACTAATGGAATGGGAAACCAAATATGCATTTCTGGTTTTGAGATAAATATCTCACAATTAAGTTTCAACTCATCTCAGTCTAGGAATAGATTTAATATAGGTGAAGCTACTGCTATAAGCAATGAAAAAGTAGTGACAAACTCAATATGTGAGCATGGGGTTATGTCGATGGTTCACCCACTAAAACTAAATTTATAGAAGAGGATTCCAACACTAATTAACCTACGTCTTCTGAGCTGATGATGGGGTAAGTCAAATCGAGATTCTAGAAGAATCTATGCAGTTTGAGTAAGGTTATAGCTTCAAATAATATTGCTTCGACGAACTGTTATATGATGAAGAAGATCCTGAGTTACTGTTGAAGCATGAATCTTCATATGCCTACTAATTTAGGCTAAATAACTAAATATATAACACCGAGACTCAATATATGAAATCATAAGGATGATCAAATGAAGCTGATCATTATGTAATTTCCAAATGTTAATAATGAGACTTGAAAATCAATAGAGCTTGACTACTGAATCACCTCAATATCGATCGTCTATTGAAGAAACCAGGTTCGAAGAATTAAAATAAAGTAACTGAGATTAAATTTTAAATTTTTTTAAGAAGGTCATTATTTCTATTTACATATCAAGATGACGATCTATCCTTTGACGTATCCCAACGATAAAACTGCTAGGTCTGGGGACAATTCACCCATGATGCTCTACATAATGTGGGCTTGTCTACTGATGAAAAACTAATCTGTAGTCTATTTCGTGTAGGGAGACATTGTCCCTTGATATATTAGAGTTTGGGAAGATTAGTCCCAAAATTCTAGTTTGTTCCTGCGGAAAAGGGGTTCAACCCAATATTCATTAAATTTTTTATGTGAATTGGAATTTTTAAGGTCGAGACTCCGTTAATTTTAATGTAATCTTATTTACTAAGATGGGGTTCTAATGATGTAGTAGTATGAGCCCATAGTACATAATTATCCCAAATCAAAACTCATTGAAGGGATACTGTGCCACACTAAGATGGCTAAAAAATGAATTATCCTGATCAAGATCAAAGTAATGTACGAGGCCCAACAAAATTTATTTAATATCACTGGTGGCCTAAATGTTGGAAATCAAAATAATCATTTCTCATAGAAGAAATGCTCACCTCAAGGTCAACATCAAATATTCTTTTATTTTTCTTGACTAAATCAAGTAAGATGATTAAAAAATCATGTTTTTTGTTTTTGTAAAGGTTGGGGCCAAAGCCTCATTTATTATTAAAGCAAAGCAAAGACATTTATAACTGTGTAGAGGGAGGCACATTACATAGCCCGAAGGCCCAGTGGGCATTTAGCCCATTACATGGCCCGTAGGCCCAAAATTTTGGACCAAGGCCCATTATGTGAATAGTACTTCTATAGTACCCTCCTGCTACAGTGCCTCATAGTACCCGCCACTACTATAGTGACCTACTGCCGCTACAGTGCCTGCCGTTTATGAAGTGCTGCCACTACTACAGTACTTCTATAGCACCTTTGCCCAATGGGTTTTAAACCTGCATTTTTCTTGTAGGATTACTGGGTGCTTACCATTAAGCCAAACCCCAACTACAAATAAATCATGATTTTAGTAACTGAAGGAAGAAACTTACAATTTTCGATTCCATGAATCATAAAACATTACCCTTCCACCTTGATAACATATGATATTAGGATCCTGGCCATTTCATAGTGCATAAAAATTCAAGGAGAGTCTTTTTTCATTATAGGAGATTTATGTCTTTCACTCGGGCTTCACTAAAAGCTGCACATGAGAACATGATTGTGCACTATATCGATTTAACAGGATGTTATATTTCCATGTCATTGCATTTATATTTTAATTTTCATATAAGAGGATCACTCTTTACTATTTAATGTAATTATTAAAAAATGTAAGGAACCCCTGATTCTTGGAGACAAGACCTTTGTCTAAACCCTCTTCTATCTTGTTTCCTTCCATTATTTTTTGTTTTTCCATTTTATGTAAACATTGAATATTTTTTCTTCATTCCCATGTATTTTTACCTTCAAACATAAGATATAAATAGATAATCTATTAGTCTAGATAAAGATATCTAATATCTAATTCTTGTTGGAGATTTGATCATTTGGTTGATCATCATCTTCTTACATGATATTTGATAATAGTTATAATGTGAGTTTTTATGTGAGAACCCAAAACCTAAGGGAAGTGTTCCTTACGTATTTAACATTCATATTTATACCCTTATCTTCCTAGATCAACTGAGAGATTATATAGTATTGTATTTATAGTTGAATATCTTATGAATATCACTTCTTCCAGGAAGAGATTCTTTGATGGAGTAGTAAAATTGTTTGATACTTCAGTTTTTAGAGAACTCTCATGAAATAGAAGAGATTCTTAATATAGTTCTTTACCGTTTTGGGTGAGATAGGTGTGTGACTCAAGAGGAGAGGAATAAAATTAGTGGGGTTTAGAAATGATCTAATTCATTTGAAGATAAATGATATAGAGATGAAGAGTGCATCGATGTATGTTTGGGTATGTTCTTTGCTATCTTTTTCCCTTTTTATCATGTTTCTCCAATTTCTAGTTCTTATTAAATATTTTTGATCAACCAAATGCCTCTGTGAAATTTTATAACAATTGCTTTTACATTTCCTCCTTTTAAATATTCAAAAACACAAAAATGATTTTAGAGAGATCATTAGGACTAGAGACACTACATCCCTGAGAGTGACCCTTAGGATAACTTCTATAATATATCAAGGTAGATTATAAATTTATTTTTGAAAAACATCATGATAAAGATGATTTCACCAAATTGGTTTTATTGAAATGGAAGAAACACATGTTCTATATATATGAAATTATTATGTTTATAAGGATGAAAATGTTTTTAATGAAGAATTTAATTATATTTGAATTTTTTTCAAAATTTTTATTATTTTTGAATTTTTTGGAATGAATTTCGTGGTTATCGAAATTAAATATTGAAAACTTCATGGAATTTATTTTCTTATAATTTAAGCCTTTAAATTTTTAATTAAAATGTTTTTATTACATTTTTTAAATTGTGGTGTTTCGCGTGTTGAAATCATTATCTAAAAAAATCAATAGATATATTAAATACATTCTATTAGGTACATAATATTTCACTATTTGAGACATTTAATTATTTTTTATGTTTCATTTCTTAATAATTTTGATTCGATTTTTGTTCAAATTTTAGTTTTTTTGGACATGAGACGATGTCCCCTCTACTTTTTATCTTGAGGTGAAACCCCCAAAAAATTAGCAAAGGGGAATCTTTTACTACATTATACCTGTGACAATGATAAGGAAAAAAATATTGTGACTATTGGGTAATTATTCTATCATTTTTCTATACAATATAAGAACATTATAGAAAAATATAGTCCCAATCAGGAAAAACCTAATCTAATTCTGTTTCCACAAAATAAATATATTTCTAATGTAACTATCATCCTACTATAATTACTAGGCTATTGTCTTGTGGTAATTACCTTTTACTGTATGGGAAAATTAAAATAACCATGCCCTAATCCTTCTACTTCGATGAGTTCTAGTGATAACATGAGTGTTAGTGCTAAAAAGAGGTTATGTTACCTTTATAGTAGCATGTAGAAAAAAATTTATACTTCTGTTAACCTTATCAAATACATTGAAAACCTTTTACTGTTGGGTGTCAACTGTACGACCTACCTCCTCTACCCATTCCTTCCAAAATATATTACCATGCAGAACTATCCTTTGATGATGCCCAATTTAATCAGTCAAATGGAAACTGAAGCTACATTATGTGTTTGGAACTCTACATATCACAATTGAGCTTTATATCATCTCAATGAGAAGAATCAATTAAAGACAACATAAGACTATTACATGATAAATTAACCAATGGAAACAATCTCATTTCTCTTTCATGGGGTGATGAAGATTATGTGAAAAAAACTAATTTGTGCAAGGTGGTGCTGGGACCAATTCTCATACCCTTGATTAACTGAGGAGAGGTAAAGTCGAGATGGGACTCTCAACGAGTTTGTGCTATAGAAGAAATGATAATGCTTTGAATCTCATTACATTTTCAAACTATTTTGTGAAGATGATGATACCAAGACACTATTGAATTTTAAAGCCTCTGATGCCCACAAATCTAGCCTTAAGCACATAGTGGATGACATAAATACATAACAGTTGGATTTAACATGATGCTAAAGTGAAGATGATCATCAAAACAATTTCAAAATTGAATCTAAGATTCAAAAGTCAATAAATCTAGATTTTGGGATCACCACATGGTAAAAAAGACACTGAAGAAGATGAGTTTGATGAAACAAAATCAATAAACTACGATTACATTTTAAATTTTTATTGTATAGTTGTTATTTATGTTTATAGATTAAAAAGATTATGTGAACTTCAATGTATACCGATGATGCGAACACTAGGTCTGGATAAAATACACAAAAGGTTCTCAAATTGATTCTTGTGATAGCCTGAACACTATTGAAAATCCATTTAGATGTCTATTTCATATAGGGAAGAACATACCATAATGTGGTTAGTGTTTAAGAATACGAGTCCCTGGATTCCAGATTTCACTTGTTGAATATGAGTTTTACTAGAGCCTTTTCGAAGTCTTATCAAGTATTAATATTATTAATACCATGACACACTAGATTTTAATGTGAAATCCTCAATTAATATATAGTTTTAAGGACCTGGTATATCATGTCTAAAGGATATAATCCCAAAAAATCATAATTCACCGAAGGGAATATTGACTACATTAAGATTTACTAGAAAAATGAATTTGTGAGAGTATGTGAAAATTAGTATAGAAGGCCCAAAAAAATATTTATGGTTTTTGATGGGATAATAGTAAGAAATGGGGTAAATCATTTATGAAATCAGATATGATTAGCTCATAGTCAACACCACATATTTTTCTTTTTTCTGAGTTGAATTAGGTTAGATGGTTTGAAGGAAATAGTGATCATGGGAATAAAAGAAAGACATCAGAAATATTTGATTCCTTTGATCATGTAGCATGAACCAACCATGAGGTAATATATAATATTAGGATCATGTTCAATGTATGGAATTAAAAAATTCAAGGAAAATCAAGAGGTGTTTTATTTTTCACTATGACTTCATTGAACGCTGGTGAGGAGCACCTAATAGCACTCCAAAAAGATTTCACTGCCTGTTACATTATCATGTCAATTATTTTTTATTTTATATATTATATAAGTGGATTACTCCTCACTCTGAAATGAAATTCATAAAATTGAGAGGAATCCCTTGATTCCTTGAGACATGAACCTCTTATAACTACTCTTCTCTCTCACTTACTTCCATTTTTATTTATGTTATCATTTTTAAATACTATTTGATTGTTCATTATTCCTTCTGTATTTGTGGTGACCAAAAACCTTTTGTTATGAATGTATAACCAATGAGTTCAAGGCTAGGGATCCATGCTCGAATACTACATGGATATACGAGATTAATGTTTATCATAAACTTCTTCCTTGATCTTAGAAGAAAATGATTGTGTATGTGGGGATGTGAGAACACAACACCCAATGGATGTATTTGTTAGTCTTGTACCATTAATATTTATCCACTTATATTATTAGATCACATGATATAGTATCTAGGAGTTTTTGTCTGATTTTTGATCTCCAGAATTCCACTTCTGATAGGAATAGATTCTAGGATGAAGTGGTCTGATTGGGAGATCCTTCAATTTTGGGAGAACTCTCACACACTAAAAGTGATTCCAAAAAAATATATTCATCATTTTGGGGGATATAGGTGTGTGGCATCATAATTTAACTAGAATATAGTTAGGTTTGGAAATTATCTAATTCAAATGAAAATAAATTATATGTAGTATATTATTGGATCAACCTAAATATGGTATTATTCCCCAGTAATGTTTTTTCTTTCATTTTTTATTTTTTCATCTACATCCAATTCCATTTAATTATATACATTCCCCAACTAAATAGATGATTTTAATCACTAATTTTTTATGTTATCATTTCCTATTTTGAAATATTAAAAGATAGAAAATGGTTTTATTAGAGATCACTAGGACAAGAGAAATTTCTTCTTTGAGAGTGACCCCAAGGTTAGCCACCATGCCATATCTTGGGAGATGATAAATGTATTTTTGATTGTCATTATTAAAAGGGATCTTTAACAATGAAATTATTTAGTAACATAGTAGTTTTAATCTTCAATAGTTTCATCCTCCACCATTCAGATATATTTGAGCATGCTTCTTTACATTTGAATATTTTCAACCTTTAACATTCCCTATAATGATTCTTTAAATTTTTTTTCCGAAATTTACTTAACTATTTGGAGACCCGTCACCTACATATGAAAATTATTTTAAAAGGATTGGTGAATTACATTACATGATTTTTTATCAACTCTGGGATTCTATTTTTCAACTAACGACTTATAAAAATCATTATCTATCAGGGGAAACCATATAATTGCTACCTCAATCACCTCCAACACAAAAGAAATAAGAGTGGGTATCATTATGTTTTTCCATACATAATAATTTTTATCATATATGATTGAAATACCTATACTAGTTTTCTATGATAAATAATATAGGGATCATAAATAAGGAACCTTCCCTTTGATATCACTTGAAGATCCCAAAATTTACTAACCACTGAGAAGGGGGGTTGATTAAGGGCCATATATAACAATTTATTTCCTTTAATTTTACATATAGAAGTTATTAATGTGTGGATTTTCTCAAATTGATAACTTATACTTACATCAGATGTATTGATAAGGAAAATAATTCAATTCATAGACATTTTTAGAATGTTTAGTACCAAGGTGGGAACCTAGTGCTTTCCATGTAGACTCTCATTGACTATTGGATATCCACTATATAACTCAAGATGTAACAACTGAAATCTAGTAAACTAGATCCAGTTTTTATCCTACTACATTAGCACAATATAAAGTATATTTCATCCCAAATAATAAAATAGTTTAGTAGTCGTGGGAGAGAAGATAACTATATGATTCTGATATTACATTGGAAAAAATGAAATAAAACTAAAAATTATTGTGATAAATTTTTTATATTGAATATTATATCCTGTAAATCATTTATGAATCCATTCTTGGAATCTTGGATAAAGGAAAACATAATAAACGGTGAACTTAGATTCCCAGTAGGGGAATTCATATGATATTAACTATCATTGAACAAATAAACAGTGAATTATTTAGAAAATATAAAAAATAATCAAATATTCCATATAACTAATGTAATTAATATAAATATATATAGGTAATATGTTACAATATAAATACTCAAATATGTGAAAATAACTTGTTTCATAATAATAGTGTGCATAATTTTAGACATCATAATCTTACCGCTAAGGAATTATGCCAAGAAATACTATATAAATAGGTAAGGTGTATACTAAATAATAAAACTAGTTTTTCTATTGAGACATACGGTTGAATTGTAGAGCTATAACAGGCCCACCCATCACATACTAAGTCTATTTTATTCATAAAATTAATAAAATGAATAATAATCCAATAAATAATCAACATAATCCTTCAAATTGAAAAAATAACATACGAAATATTAATATTTTCCATATTCAATCACTTGAGAAACATGATCAAAATACATACAAAGTAATATTTTAGATGGTATCATTAGATTATCCGTATTAATCTATAAGATTTTGCAATTATTTTGACATATATGAAAAGAATTTTGAAATATCACTGGAACATTTTTTGATGAAAATAACGTTCTCATTTTGAAATCTCTTATTTAAAATATAAAATTTTCTACAATATTAAGAATCATTTTCTGTGAAAGGAAAAAAAACTTATAGATAATCATTTAGGGAAAATAATAGCTGGGATAAAGAGGAAATATATTTATGTAGTAAATGTTAAAACAATGTTTTGTTTAATATTTTTGAAAAAAATTTATTACTAATAAAATAAAAAGAATATTAATTTTAAACCTTTTTATGGTAAGTAAAATACAAGTAAATTTGAATTTAATGATTCATTTAAGAATATTAAAATCATTACAGAAAAAATTAATGAAAATAAAGATATAGAAGAAAAATATTCCCGACCACATATAAAGAAATAATTATTTTTCCCTAACTTTATTTTGAAATTTTGAGTAATTTGAGAGTGGAAAGTTAATATAAATCATGTAAACTACATAATAAAATATTTTATAGGAAATTATATGTTTTTTAAAAGATAAAAATCCTATAAGTTTCTTAAAAATAAATTTAAATTCAAATAATTGTAAATAAAAATGAGATAGAAGAATAAACCCTTACTTAAAGTCTGACTTGTATTGTATGTGATATTTTCCCCTTTTATATTGAATTTATATTTATTATAAATTAGTAATAATATAATATTCATATATATAATTCCATATAGGTTTTATTTATAAAATCTTATCACCCTTTCTAAAAAAATTTCATTATCCTTATCATTTCATGTGTTAATAACTTCATTTTTCAGGTATGTTTGGATTCATTATTTATGATCCTTTGATATTGAACATAGATACATAATATCCATTATATTAATAATTATATAAATATCATATATATAACCATATATAAAATTAAGTGAAATAAAAATGTGTCAAACTATTTATGTAGATAATAGTTCGTAAGTATGTAGGAACACTGTTTATATTTTTGAATAATAGATGGGACGAAATATAAATTATATTTTATCATTATACAATAAAAAATATGTCATAAATATTATATATATTTTTTACACCCACATTATATCCATTAAATTGTTGTGGTGATTTATAATTAATCATATTGCTATGTGGAGATGGTACTCCATACTTACACAAAAGCGATATTTTGATTTCCAATTGTTTGAAAAAGATGAAAATAGTTTTTTAATTATGATAATAAAATCTCAGTATATTGAATATAATATATTCACTATTTTAATAAGGATAAAATATATTTATAGTATTTATAATAAGAAATAAACATTGAATTATTAGGGTAGGATGATTACCACTTCTTTGTGAGACCTCATTTGGCGTACACCTTGCCTTCTTAGGACGATCATAGGGTATGAATAAATTTAAATAATGAAGTAAAGAAATTTATTCACGTATTTGTGAAGGTATTTGATGTTTAAGTGTGTTTAAATATTATTAATAAACGTAGAGAATTGGTGACCCTTTATATGTGAGGGGAGTGATACACGTGGAATCACTAGAAATATTTAAACAACATAAAGTTATTTTATTCTAAACATGGAACAAAATGGAAATGTATTTTAATTTATGATAACATAAGGTCTACATATACTCAAAAAAATTTATTTAGACATGTTTAGGTGTCATTGTTTCCATTATCTATTAGTGTAACCCCCAGTTAAACCCTTTTTTATCAAAACATGGTAACCCATTTTTAGTGTTTTCAATATTCATTATGAAAAAAATCTATGTTGACCATATTACCTAATATTAATTACTATTATTAAAAATATGGAATATATTTTACAATATTGAATTTTAAAAATCTATAAAAATTATTTTTATACATGTTCATAAAATGAAACAAAACCCATTTTTAGAAAAATATAAGTTTTTAGAAAAAAGCATTTTATTAAAAAAATAAAGTATAATATTGAAAAAAATTGAACTAATTAGATTATTTTAAATAAAGGGAGACTCACATTTATTTATGAACAATCCAAAAATAATGTATCATTGTAAATATTTTATTTATATAGAATAATTAAAAACATTTTTTATTTGAATAAAATCATCCCTTAGATTTTCATAAATGTTAGCATATATTTACAAGTTAATAATTTTTATAGGAATTTTATTTAATACTAAATATATATTTTCAATAACAAAAAGTTTTTATAAATATTCATGTTATTATTATAATATTATAATTACATAAAAGTGACAGTACTTGTGAAATTGATATTTTCACTATTCGTCTAAAAATCAATGATTTCAAGAAAATAACAAAAACCCACTGATGGATAATTTTTTCATGATAAATTCAATAATGAAATTCATTTAACCAAATTCAACTTAAAAAAATTGATAATTTATTTTTTAATATCATTTTTGAATAAAGCTATGTGCGTTATGCTATAGTCTCATTATAATGAAATGTTAAAATACTATAAGTGAAGCTTCAATGTTACATTATCCACCATTCAAAAATTTCATCTTCACAATTTATAGAATATCACCTCTTGAATAGATGCCGGTAGTTATTCAATATACCTTTTTAGGATCCCACAATTCTGAATCTATTTTATGATTTAATCAAATTTCCTTTACCAATTGAGTCGTCCAATTCCATAAAAACATATTCTATACTCTCAAGAATATTTATAGGAACTTTACAATTAGATAAACCAGGTTCCAATTCTATTTCCTTACTAGTTAACACATGCATTGGGCCTAACATGTATTTCCTGATTAATGATATATAGAACACATCTTTCACTTTAGGTATTATAGGTGTAATTTTCATATAGTAACCCATGGTTAAAACCATGAGATTTTATGAAATATTTTTTTTGAATAAATTAATAATTTTCAATAGCTTTCATTACACATTACACTGAGTTTTAATGAACCATGAACAAATATTTATAATATTATTTAGGCATGACTATTAATATATGTCCATTCAAATTATAGGATTTAATATGCATGGAAAAATTTTAAATTATATGTATAGTATTTTTATATAGACAATCCATATTAATAAAAGGTTCTTAAATTCTAGATAAGCATTTATATGTTTTGAAAATATTATTTTCTCAAAAAAAATGTGTTTTTATTTATTCATTTTAAAATAAAATTTATTTTTGAATCTTTAAGAAATTTTCTTTTAAAATAATTTTTTTTTCTGAAATCATCATTTAATATTTATTTTAAGATGAATTTTTTTATTATTCTGAAAAATTTAATTTTTTCTACATAATGAAAAATACTGGTTTTTATTGAAAATTACAATTTCATTTCAAGAATTTATAAAGTTATTATTTTTAAAATAAATGGGTTTCAAATTAAAATTTGTTAAATTATATATTTATTAATCAAATCTGGGTTATTGGATTTATTTTTATTTTGAAATTTGATATAAAAACATTATAAAAAATAAAAAAATATTTCTTTGGAAAAAGGGTTTCTATTCTACTGTGAGGATTTAGTTTTAAAAAAAAACAATCCACTTATATCATTGTAATTCGTAAAAATTTATTCTATATCTCAAATAAACAAAATTGATGTTATGAAATAATTGGAATTAAATTTTGACCATAATGTATAGTGAAAACTGTGAAAAATAATTACTACGCTTAAGGTGAAAATATGTTTACTAAGGGGTTAAACAACAATGATAATAGTTTAAATTACCCAAAAACTTATAAAAAATCACGTTTATGTCCATATTTTTATGTTATTATGTCTAATATCAATAATGGTCCATTTTATATCCTAGTTTCATGTGCAAAATATCAGTACACCTTTTTATTTTCATAAATATAAAGTGTTCCACTCACCAAACTTATTAAAGTAAATCAATTAAACTTTACATTTCACACATATAAATCTATTTGGATCATATAGTATCTAAAAGAATATCTTCCTTACTACCCTCCTTACATACTATAGGTCCTGGTGAGATTAAAAAGACCATCTAGTAATACGTAGGGTTAATCCTAAAAAGGATTTCTGAATAGGAGGTAAATTTTTTAGCTATGCACGTTTTGTTTTACTTCTTCCTTTAACTCATTAAAATATCATTAAATTATAATTATGTAATAAAAATAGTATCTATAATATAATAATATGTTATTATGATAATGGTATAAACTCTTTCCATTTTCATCAAAAGGGATATGAAATCAGCATTCGTGTGTATGATGGACCACCGCCTCGCGAACCGATGTTAATTTTTTTCCATCACCTGCTCACACAGATAGCTATAATGATGGATTTCATGTTTTTATATGAAATTTATGATATTATAATAATTATTCAATTATTATATCACATATATCTTCTTACTTTATATTATATGGAAATACGATAATGTGACATGTGTGTACGCCAAACTACTGCCTCACGAAGTGATGTGGTTCATTCACACATTATTTAAAATTATATAAAGATGTGTATATTAGCCTGGAAGTTTAGGTCCGGTATTACTGACCAAAAAAATATTAATAAAAAATAAGTACAACATAACACAATGCAGGGGACTTACTTGGAAAAGAGTGTGACACTCCCTCATGTCATCCTTTACTCAGGAATTAAAATCAAGCAGGGGACCAGGAGGGAATAAATTGTCCCAGAGTGTAGTAGTATAAAGAAAGACTGCCTTGTTTGAGGCCCCATTACAACCCAAGTGTCCGATAGATCCCAAATCACCTCTATCAGCATTTGATTTGAACAGAAACCAAGAGGCTCAAGCATGCTTCGGCCTACTTGCAGTTCCCAGGAACTGAAAAGCCTGAAAGTCTTTGTGCACATGGTGCCATATTGTGGAAGTAGAAGCATGTCTATCATGATACCAGGAAAATGCACCATCCTGGATGAGATGAGGTGGTAACAACGACATGTCAGCATGGGCAATAGGTTCCATGTCGCCAAACAAGAGCTCATATAGATATGTCCAGATAGCAGGAGGATCCGCTGCAGCATCATCAGGAGGAGACATTGTGATAGGTTATGAAATAGGTCCATTCACCCGGTGATAAAGAAGCTGGTACCTAATTCCTCACGGATAATTTACCGTGGTGGGAGTGAGTTACTCCAGGCGAGTCATCATCAATCAGTGATACATATAAGTTAAGATCCCTGAACGACCACATTGTGCCCAGGTCCACTATTGATTTCCTATAATGGACATTTTCCACCTGATTTGCCTCTCTATATGCTTGTGAAATACATAGTTTCATCTGATTAGACCGATTGATGAAATCAATCCATTGTGGAAAAATCTCCCATGGAACATTCTATGTACGAGTCATATGTTCCATAACTACAGTTTCAGAATCCGATTTGATCTATAGGTTGGTCCATTGATATTGGGGTGCATACTTGATGGAAAAAATCATCACACATAGTTCAGAATTATAAGAATTCATAACTCTAATTTAGTGGTAGAAAAATCCCTTGACATATCCATGGTAGGTTCGGAAGATACCTTCACACGCTGAGGGTCGAGGCACGCCCGAGGCTACCCCATCAACATTAACATTGATACAAGAGATGAGTGATGGGATCCATCACATAGATTTCAGAACCATAGTTTGCATGAGGAGACCTTCAACTCCAAAAAATCAAAGCAAAATCAGATCACTCACAGTGTTTTTCAATCCTTCATGAAAATAGATGCAACGTTCATGCGTATGTAAGACCTATCGTCTCCATAAATGGTATAATTCATTTTATATTTCATAATTTCATAGATAAATATAAATAGATGCATACTAAAAATATATAATTTTAATATCATTTATATAATACTAGAGATTATGGAACCATGATTGAATTAAGTGTATCTAAAATAAAAAATCAAAACACACATGAATAAAAAGTAGTTGTTCAATGAAATGTCACCTTAACATGGAATTGTTAATAAACGGGTAATAAAAGGTCATTAGTAAATAATATATTTTATGATATATATAAATATTGATATTTAATATATTTATAATAAACTTATATTTATCATACATGAGCATTGAATTTGTATGAAGTAATTGAAGACATAAAGTAATTGATTTTAATATCAAATTACCCTTTTGGGGATAAGATTTGAAATGAACCTATATTATTTTATTAGGTTTATATATTTCCCTTTTACATGTTATATCATAAATATCCTTATATTCTTGGTATTTAATGTTTTATTTTATGTCAATATTTAATGGTTATTATTATTCAAAAGATAGAAAAGTGGTAATGATTTTGTGTTACAATACCATCGTTTATCGAAATTGTTTAGGATTATGTTTTTGAAGATACAATTTTATGATAAATCACTCAAAAACACATGAATCTTTATATAATATTTTTATTTAATAAGAATACATTTTCCCTTCATTTACCTCTATTTACGTATGCAAGAGTTCAAGATAATGTTTTTAAGGAAAATTGTTTTTATTCCTCTCCGCGACCAAAAAAACCTTTTCATCCAAAAAGATGTCTTCTAAAAAATGTTTCCAAGAATGTTTTCAATATCCTAACATTATTTATTAATGATATTTTTACCCATCATTATATTTTTACAAATTTTTTTGAAGGAATTTTCATGTCAGATTCCAAATATGGATCATTTAAATTTTATTACATATATGTAATGAATCTTTGTTTTAATGTGTACGACATGAAAAAAATTTACTGATGTCGTGATAATTTTTTTATTTAAAGAATAATTTATAAATTATCAATGTTATTTTAAGTGAAAATGGATTCTAAAATATTTTATGTATTTATATTTCTGGAAAGGTGATTTTTAATGAAAAGATATTTTTCTTGGGGAAAATTCCATGTGATTTTTATTTCAAAAATAAATGCCCACATAAGATGACATACTTTGATGTTACATAAGTTTTAATGGGGATATGATCCAATTATTCTTGGTTTATTATTTTTCTAGAAGGTAAATATATTTGTCAAAAAATTCTTATGAATACAGTTTCCTTTCCAGGGGTTATACAATAATAAAATGTTTCATAAAACCAATTTATTTTCATGTGTTTTGATATAATGAATGTTTTTTGAAGCACATTTCTTTTCACAGCTTTAGATATGTTGAATATTTTATAAATAAAATTTCTTTCAATGGGTTCTAATATGATAAATGTTTTACAACTACCTTTTCTTTTCATGGGATCTGATATGATGAAAGTTTTATGATCTTGTGGCAGACATAAATATGTTTTTTATTATGTGAAGGGGGATACCTACATATCCCGCCAATGAAATAGGTAAATATTGGTATATCATGATATAAAATAGTATTTAATGGGGATTGAACCCAATTTGGTAAGGGACTATGTCCAGTAGGATAGTCTTGAGAGTGATCCTTGACTACTATAATGGTTTGAGGAGTGAACCCATTTCAATATGAATGTCTTGTAAATGATCATTGAACTATTAAGGAAATGATTTTCTATGCTTATATGTATACTAAAATTATGAACCTTATGAAAATGATATATTTTCAATGTTCATGTTCTTTGATTCCAATATGATTCATGTCTTATTCATTTTGAGGATTTATTACTTGACCCATGTTATTATCCTTGATATTCATGGTATGGATTCCAAATGTTATTCTAATTTTATCATACCCTTATGCACATGATATGCTGATATATCCCTCATTTAACCTTACTTAGCATTTGATCTCACCATTTAATATGTTTCATTCCCCAGCTCATGATGAAAGGTATTATGTATGATATTTCTAATAAGGGTGTTAGTTATTAAGAACATATCTGGAGATATGTAGCTCACTTATGGACATACTATTTATGTTTCCATTTTTCCAAAGGCACTAGACCTAAATGATTCTATAGTGGATCATTTTTTATGTAATGAATATTTTACTATTAAGATATAATATTTATGAATAATAAGTTCATATCATTATAGTTGGTATCATAACAAGGTGTAGTTATCCATTGGAAACTATTATGGGATGTCTTTTTTAAGATTACTAAGGATATGACTAAGGATATGTCTCAGGATGAGTCAAAGAAAAGGAATATTTCTAGGAATTTTGGTAAATTATAGAGTGATTGATTTCATATAAATTACATATTAATCATGATGCTAAAAGTGGTCGTGCCTCTATAACATAGGTACCTATGTGTAATAACTCTAAAATGGGTGCATTTATCTAGGCTTGATCATCATCTAGTGTAAGAAAATGATCCATTCTCCACACATGGTTTGACACTCCCTGAAGATAAGATTGAAAAATTAAAAAACTCTTTACGGACCATCATGACAGATTTAAGCAGATAATGACAATGAAAGACCAAGGAAAAAACTAATATGTAATATATTGAAAAAAAATGACTCATGAGTTATACATCCTATAAAGTATTTTTCATAATTATTATGTACCCCAATATGATTATTGTTTCTTAAACTATTAATTTTTGTTTTAGTTAATGGTTGGAACTAAATGGAACCATGAGAATATTGAGTGAAAAATGAAATGAAATGATTATCCTCTAGAGAATACAAACATTATGGGAGTTATAATGACATTTTTTATACCCTCACAAATTTCTCAAACTATGAATCATGCTGAACATCTAAATTAGAAAAGGAAGGAACAATGAGTTGTTGAGTCTTTCATGAGGAAACATACACATTATTTTAGTGGTTTTGTTGATCCAATATATTCTGATAAGTGGATCGGTAACACTAAAAAAAATAATTTATATTTTCAATTATTCCAAACATGAAAAATAAATTTTATATATATATCATTTTGACAGAGAAGCAGATCAATGGTACACTCTCATTAATAATACCAGGGAACGTGATGAAACTGACTCAACAAAGTTGGATGAGTTAAAGAGATTATTTTTAGATAAGTTCTTCCCTCATATTCCTCAAAAGAATGATGAAGGAATTCTTTGGTCTAAAACTAAGGATGATGAATCTATTGGTACATATGTGAAAAAATTTACAAGTCTCGTGATATATGATTTTGGAATTGTCATCTAACCCAAATGTAATATTGATTGATTATTTAGTGGCATAAAACCAAGTCTTTAATCTGAGTTATCAATAATGTAATTCAGTAGCTATGAAGAAACTGTTTCATATTCTCTTAAGGTCAAAATAGATATAGAAGTTACCAATGAATCTCATGTTTTTGATATGAAAAGGATTACAGAGTTCAAAAGAAAATGATAAGAAACATGGAGAGAAGAAGATGAGATTTCCTTCATGCCGATAGTGTGAAACTAAACATGGAAGAAATTATATTAAGTGGACCAGTTTATGTTTTAAGGGTGGTAAGGATAGCCATAAAACTATCAAATACTGATGTACCAATAATAAATTATCTAATGATGAAAATAGAAAGAAATATCAACATAAATCACCACCCACATTCTAGTGTTTCCAAGTCTTCTTAAAAAATAGAAGTTTTTTTCTCAATAGAACTCTTACAAGGTGCCAAACTTATTTCCAGGATTCTCTATAGAATTGTCTTGATTAAGTCGAAGGAATTAAAGAAGAAACTCTTGGATAAACATGATAAGGGATTCATTCATACCAATGTTTTACCTTTGGGTGAACATATTATTTTTGATAAAATCAAATATGGATCGATGAAACTCTAGATTGGTTATTAGGAGATGAAGTAGTTCATGATCAAGAAAAATTATACTCTACCCCATATTGATGACTTATTTGATCAAATGTGTATATCTTAATGAATTTCCAAGAATGATTTTTACTATTGTATCATTAATTTAGATTTAAAAATTAATATATACCCACAAAAAATTTCTATATATGGTAGCGAAAATATAAATATATAGTGATTCCATTCGACCTAACTAATTCGCTCTTCATGTTTGTGGATTTACTGAATGGAATCTTTATATATTACTATGATAATTTTGTGGTAGTCTTCATAGATGATATTATTTTCTATTCAAATGGAAAGGAAGTACAATAATATGACATTAAAATTGTATAAAACCACTTAAATAATGAGAGACTGTATAAAAAATTTACAAAGCATGAATTTTGTTTGCAAATGGATTCATTTTGGGGTCATATTATCTCAAGAGGTGGTATATCAGTAGATCCATAAAATGGAGGCTATTAAAAGTTGGCCCAGACCAACCAAAGTGATTGAGATGCCTTTTTCCCTGGTTTATGTAGATATTATCAGTAATTTATGAGAATTTCTCATGAATATATAATCCAATCACAAAGTTAACTCAGAATGATGATAAGTTCTTCAAGAAATATGAATGTGAGGAAATTTTCAATGAAAAAAAACTGAATATAAGTTAGTACACCTATGCATACTTTACCTTATAGTGGATAAGAGTTTGTATTCTATTTTAATGCATACAAAAAGAGATTAAGATGTATTATTTAGAATGATTTTCTGGTTATAGATTATGCATCTATAAAATTAATGGTTAATGAGAGAAATTACCCAACTCATGATTTGGAGTTAGTTGTGGTAGTTTTTTCAATAAATATAAGGATTCATTATATCTATAGAGAAAAGTTTTATATATATTCTTATAAAAAATATGAATGTATATATTATAATTAAAGTCATTTAATTTGCACCATAGAATATGGGTAGGGTTGATTAATTATTATGAAGTCTAAATACATTACCTCAATGGGAAAGAAATGAATGTGGCTAATTCCTCAAAAATTAGGGGATCATGTTTGCTTATCCATAATGATGATCACAAAATATCTAATATTTTTGGAGTTTTAAAAGATGGATATAGAAATACTAAAGGAAGTGAAGTAATCCTATCTCTCTTAATTGAATTGTTAATCATATTTCCATGTGAAGATTAAAGAGGTACAAAAGGAATATGTAGATATACAATAGATGGTTAGAAATGTTATTGAGTTTAAAAATGACTAAGATGAAATGATATTTTTCATGAAATATGTTTTTTTCAATCTATACTATATTTGGAGGAGTTGTTAGATGAAGCTCATAGTTCTTCATTCACTATTTATCCCATAAGTATAGAGATGTATAGAGATTTGAAAGAGTATTCCTAGTGAGATATAATGATGAACTATATCACATTTTTTTTATCTCAGTGCTTGGTATGTCAACGATTTAAAGTTGAGAAGAAAAATTATAGGGGTATGTTACATCTATTACCCATACCAGAATGGAAATGGGATAATATCTTAGTGGATTTTGTTGTGGGAATCCAGAAAATGTCTAAGGAGTGTAATTCTATATGGATCTTTTTTCGATCACCTTAAAAAATAATAAATGTTCATTGATATTAGAAAATATTTCTCTTTGGATCATCTTTCCAGGATATGCATTAATTATTAGGTAAGGTTTCATGAATTACCACATTCCATTGTGTATGATCAGGATCTTAGGTTTACCACAATGTTCTAGAAAATTATACAATTGTCTCTTGATATAGAGTTGTGTTTCCACACTAAATTACATCATTAGATCGATGATTAGTTTGAGATAAAAATTGAAACCATTGAGGATATGTTGATATATTATTCTCTAGATCTTAAAGGTCGTTGGGAGGAACACATTCCTCTCATTAATTTTTCATAACATAACAGATTTTGGTCAAGCATTAAGATGGATCCTTTTGAAGACCTCAATAAAAATAATTTTTGAAATCCAAAATAATAGAATATTTCGGAGAAATAAAGCTTTAGGGAAATTATATAGATGAAAAAATGGTAGATAATTATAACATCATTTATTAACCCATAAGGGTGGAATAATAGGAGAAGAAAAGTTATTCTGATAATAACCAGCTTGGTTTTGAATGTGATATTGATGATAAAATATTTCTATTAAATTTTACAAGGAACAAGTTAATGATATTTGTAAAGAACGTAAGTTTATGAAATAGGTATATTTTTCCCTTGTAAATTATTTATTGTATCAGGATGGAATCATTTAAGTTAACACTTCCACCAAACCTCTCTAAAGTTCATGATGTATTTTATATATCTATCCTGAGGAAATACATACCTAACTCTTTATATGCACTAAACTCAAATTTTGTACCTCTAGAGGAAGATAGTTATTTTTTGGAACAATTGGTGGAGAATATTGATCAAACAGGGAATTTTATTTTAAATAAGACCACTCACTAGGTCAAAGAGGTGTGGTGACACCACAATTATGAGGAAGCTATGTGGGAACATGAGGATATGTTGAGTAAAATGTATCCTCATATATTTATAGCACTGTAAAAAAAATTATTGGAAAATAATTTCTAATTTGGGTACAATCTAACACATTGACTTTTTGTGATTTTTTTGAATAAATTTATTTTCTTCGATATCTTGCATTACACGTGACATAGAGTTTTTTGGAATCATGAAAAATTATTAATATATATATTTAAACCCAAACATTATTATCAAGCTACAAAATACGCATGAATGAATAGGAATAATAACATTTAAATATTATGTACAATGATTTTATATAAATAAACTATATTCATGAAAGCACATATTTTTTGGTATAGTCTCTACCCCTTTTAAAAATATAATTTTCACAAAAAAATTTTAATTTTTTTTGAACAAATAAAATTATTTTTGAAACTTTTAGAAAATTGATTTGATAAAAAATATAACTTTTTTAAATCAATATTTAAAAATTTTATTTGGGTAAATATTTGATATTTTCTAAAAAAATTATTTTTCTTACGAATAATGAAAAATATTAGTTTTTATTGAAAAATACATTTTTGTTTAATGAATTTGTAAGGATATTTTCTATTTTAAAATCTGTTTAAAAGTAAAATAATTTGAATTATATATATATATCTATTAAAACAATTTATGTTGTTGTAATCATTTTAATACTGAATTTATATATAAAAACTTTATAAACATTTAAACATTTTCTCTTTGGAAAATCGATTTCCCTTCGTGTATGGAAATTTAATTTCAAATTATAATTTTACATTTATTTGAATTGATTATAGAGAAATGGATTCCATAATTTGAATCAGAATAATTTATAATATTTAATAAGATAAAAATAATCTTTTACCACAATGAATAGTGAAAACAATAAAATTTAATTACCACGATTAAGATGAAAACTAGTTTTCCAATGGTTAAAAAAAATATAAGGATTAAAATGACCAAAAAATGTCTAAAATATATTTTATGGATATATTTATAACTTATAATATCTCAGACTCTATAATACTTTATTTTAGCGTATTATGGTATGAGAAAAACATGGGTGCACCTTTTTCTTTTCAACAATTATATATATACCAGTCAACTTACTTATTAAAGGAAAACCATTATCCTATACTCTACACACATTGAAAAATAGCTTGTTTAGATAATCCTTGAAAAAATTTCTTCCTTAATTCCATCCATAAATTCTATAGGCCTTGGTTAGATCAAAAATTCAATATAGCAAGTCTTAGGGTCAAAGGTAAAGAATTTGTCTTTAAAAGAGTAAGGATTTTAACTATAAGATTTTGTTTTACTTATTATTATAACTCTATAAAATATTATTCAATTATGATGATATAGTAACAATAATATATAAAATATAATATGAATTTATTATGTTAATGAATAACCGATATCCATATCCTCTTCTATCAAATGGGATATGAAATTGCCACTCGTGTGTACTGCGGAGAACCGCGCCTTGAATTGAAGTTATTCATATTCTATCCCAAACTACCATTGATGGAAATGAGGTTGAATAAAATGATTTTATATTATATTTAAGATATTAATATAATTAGGGAATTATTTTATCACGTATACCTCCTTACTTTCGTCTTTGTGGAATTACAATAATGTTGTTCACGTGGACGATGGACTACCTCCTCAGGAAGCGATGTGATTCATTAAAGTTTTAAATAGATGGTAAAAAGGATGATATTAATGAAAATATATGAAACATATGACATAAAAATCATTCTATAATGGTAATATATTATTTACTTTTATTTTTTTCTATCCATCTAGAAAATTGAAGCATCGTTCTAGCGTACGCACGACCAACCATGTCGATGAAAAATGTATTTCATTTTCTATCTCTAACATTAATTCATTAATAAAAATAAATATTTAATTAATATATATTATATTTAAATCTTTTTTAACATTCTTTAGATTACTTTACCATGTTCAATGTAATTGGACAAAAATTAACAAATCAAAACATACATGAAAAATAATTCAATTATTTCTAGAAATGTGACTTTATCATGGAAGTGTTAATAAATAGGTAATAAATGCTTATAATTAAATCATATATGGTATGATATATGAAAATATTATAAATTAATATATTGATAATAAAATTATATTTATTATAAATTATCTTTTAATGTGTACGAAGAATGTTGATACTTAAGGTAAGAGATTTTTGTCTCCAATAACCTTGTTGGGACATAAGATATGTTAAATAGATATATTCTTTTATGAGGTGTATATAAATATCTTTCAAATCTTATTTCATGAATATAATTATTTTCATGATAATTAATGTTTCATTATATTTTAATAATTAATGTTTTTTATGATTCATAAGATGTAAACGTGGAAAATATTTTAATTTACAATCTTATCATTTATTAGGATTGTTTTATGATTATTTCTGTGATGATTAAATATTATGATCCATATCTCAAGAAAATAATAAATTTTATTCTACTATATTTATGTAATGAGAATAAATTTTCCATTAATTTTTTACTCTTTAAATACACATGATTTTAAAAGATGTTTTAATTAATATTATATTTATTTCTCTCTTTTCTTCCAGAAAACCTTTATTTTTGAAAAATGCATTAAAAATGTTTTTTAACATTATCCAAATGGATTATTAAATAAATTTTACCCCATTTTTAATTTTTTAAATATATTTTTAAAGTAATATTCATGTTTTTTCCAAATCATTTCCTGTTTTGATGTTACAGAAAATACGAAAGAAATATTTATTATAACATGTACGAAATGAATCGAATTTATAGATGGTATGAAAATTATTTTCATTAAACCAACTTTTATAACATTTCATTGTTATTCTCTAACAAATGTATTTCCAAAATATTTTATTAATTTATAATTATAATGGATGATTTTCATAGAAATGACATTTTAATCAAGAAATGTTCCAAATGATTTTTCATTCAAAATAATTTTCCATATAAGATGATATCATTTGATATTACTTAAGATTGACTAGGGATATGATTTAAAGATATAATATTTATTATTTATCTATATGGTTTATATTTATGATTAAAATAGTTTATTAAACCCAGTTTTTTCTATGTGTTTTCTAATGATGAAAGGTTTCATAAAACCCATTTCATTTCATGGGTTTTGATATAATGGAAGTTTTGTGAAACCTATTTATTTTCATGGGTTATGATAGGATGAATGTTTTATAATGAAAATTTATTTTCATGGGTTTTTATATGATTGGTGTTTTTTTATCCAATTTGTTCCATGGGTTCAGATATAATGAATGTTTTTTGATCATGTGGCACATATATGTATAATAATCACTATGTGATGGGTGGGACTTATATCTATATCCAATGAATTGGATAATGTTTTATGTCTCATGAAATAAAAAAGGAATATAATGGAGAGTGATCCCAATTATATAAGGTACTATATCCACTATGATAGTATTTGGAGTGAACCTTGACTACTATGGAGGTTTGGGGATGGAACACATCACACTATTATAGTCTTATAAATAAGCCTTGAAATACTGAGGAAATGATTTTTATGCTCACGTGTATGAAATAAAGATTTATCTTATGACAATGTAATATTTTTATGGTTCATGTTATTTGATTCCAATATGATTAATGTGTTATTAAATTTCATGGTTTATTCCACGAAAAAAGTTTATGATCTATGATATATAGGGTATTGTTTTTAGATGTTAATATAATGTTCTCACACCCTTTTACTCATGATATATTGGTATCTCCATTATTTACCCACACTAATAATCTGATTATGGGAGAGAAAATATTTTTAATAATTTTAATTTGAATTTAATTTTTTTTAATCCAATATTTTTATTTTAAGGGAAATTTTCATATTTTATAGATATAGTGGTATTTTGAGAAAAATTTAAAAAATTATCAATTATGGATTTTAACTTTTCTTAATTATTTTTATTTCATACCAAGAATTTTATTTACTAATAAAAATTAAAAAACACTTCTTTTATAGATTTATATGTTTTTTTGGATTAATTTCATTGTTCTGGACCCAAACCTAAACCCACAATTATAATCCCAAAATAAAATAACATGTTCGGCCTTGAAAATTGTTAATAGATCTGGTGAATTTTGATGATTAGACCATATATACTAAATTAATGGACCCAATAAGATGAAATTTTAAAGGAAAATGAAAAGGTCATTTATGAAAATCTTTCATAAAGGCATATACGCGCGAAGTGGCAGTTTTTAGGTCATTAATGCATATGAAACCAAAGATGTTGAATAGTAGGAGTCTTCCTAGGATAAATAATTTCCCGGAGTAGAGAAAACATAAATCTATCTACACAAGGAGGATTAAGAATAAATTTTTAGGGGACAAGAGAGGGAAACTTTTGAACAAATTTTATTAAAAATACTTTCCTCAATTATGCAATTTAATGGGTCTAACACTTGGAAACATTCTGAGGAATAATTATGGATCCAGAAAACACCTTCTTGGCTATAAATGAAGGGTAACACACCGTCCAAAGCCACCAAATTGACCCCTGGATGAGGATCATTGACTGAGTAAGATTTTTTTACAAATTGTCTCTATTATATTTTTTTATTTATTTTCTTTTTGGAATTTTTTTATTTCTAAATTTTTCATTTTAAATTATAATTCACTTTCCATCTAGTTAAATAAATTAAATGAATTTTTATAATGTGTCATCCTAGGTTTTCTTCTTATTCTATAACATTTATTCTTTTTAATTTTCATTTATATTATTATAATTAATATCATTAGTAATAATAATAAAAATAATATCATTATTATCATTACATTTATTTTAACATTCTTATTTTAAAATTTATTTTTATTTTCTCATTTTCTTTTTTTCTCTTATTCTTATTCAATAATAATTTTTTATCTTAATAATAATAATAATAATAATAATTAATAATAATAAATAAAAATAAAAATAATAATATTATTATTATTATTTTAACCTTTTTGGTAAATTATAAAAATATTTTAATTATATTTTAATTTATTTTATTTTCATTTATTTTTTTTATCTCCCTATCATCGAAATTCAATTTTACCTTAATGTTTTTTTTCTCATCACCATTATTTTTAAATTTTATTTATTTTTTTCACTTTTTCTTCTTCTCTTCCACCCACTCCACTAAGTGATCTCTAAATCTTGGAAATGAAAGGCTGATCCTGAGGCTTGGCTGAAGGGGAGGTCAAGGTGTTCATGATTTGTTTAATGATTAATTTAATGTTTGTAGATAAAATTTTTTATCACGCATGAGTGAGGAGAATGTCCCTAATGTGGTGATTTCCACCAACAACACACAACCCAATCTATCTCTATTTTTTTATTTAATAACTTTTCCATCTCTCAATTTGGTTAATTATTCACACGTTGTTGTTGATAAAATAAATAGATGAAAGAGAATGGACAGACCATAGTCCTGGAGGATGAAACATCAATAACCAATGATTTTCGTCTACCCGGATTAAATTAGGAATTAAAATTAAGAGTATTTTGGCATTTGATAATATTCAACAATCTATTAATAAATAATAGTAGTTGAAACATGATATTTTATATTTTCATTGTTAAAATGAAATCGAACATATAAAGGGAAATAATGATTGAATCCCAAACCAAACACCAGATCAAGTTCTTTCTTTCCTTAACTAATTGTATTTATATTTTTATGGTTATATAAATTAGAATTAGAATTTTCCATGTTATAAATAAATAAACCAAAAATTTGGTCATTTATTTTATTAAATACATAAAACCAAAATGAAGAGATATCATATTTTATTTAGAAGAAGAAGGTGATGATATTGAAAGGCTCATGAAGTGAGACAACCCTTGATAGCCATAATCCGGTTTAAAAAAATATATGATATTTAAAATAAATACACGATAATTTCAAATGAAACGATATTCAATTCATGGAAAGATTACCCACATGATCAAGAGATAGAAGTTTAAGAACTATAGTCATCAGAAGATAATGTTTCATTATAGGAAAGAATGATCAGAGGATCAAAAAGCCAAATTTTCAAAGAGGAAGAATGTAAGGACCTCTTCCAAGATCTCAAGGAGACTCTTGAGTAATCGGTGGCTGATGTATTGGTCAGAGATCCCAATGAATTATAGGGTTAATTAATAGAATTATATAAAGAAGTGTCCAACACCCAAAATGAGTGCTCCTCATTTACCATAACACTTTTAATGAAGTATCCCAAGATAATTTCAAAGATAATGTGCACAAATAAAAAATAAATTATGATGTACAAGAGAATAAAGAAAATGTACAAGATGTCTATAGCCAAAATGATTAGATAACTTCATACTACCAAGCATCATTAGAAGAACCTAAACCTGAACCTAAAACTGAATAAGAATAGTTTCCTCCAGTCTTAACTGTGGAGGAATTGGAGGAAGACTTTCCTTCTTAGATACATGTGGTTGATCAATAATAATTGAATTAATTTTGGAACGAATGTGAGTAACTGCTTGATATCATCAGACCTTTAAAAGAAAATGTTCTAGAACAACTAAAACAAGACACCACCTAAGAGGTATAATTTTATGTAAATATGTAGGGGCCCAACTACATACCACCATCAACTGGGAATATACTCAAAGAAACATTAACCACCAATGTTATTATCAAACCATAAAAAACTATGGAGTAGATATTTCTTTGAACTCTTTATTTTCTGGTTTTATTCAATATGAATTTAATATCACTCCTTATTTTGTTGAATTTTCATAGTTTTCAACTCATTCTAGGCCATAGAGGAAGATTAATAAACTGGGAATGTTCCTATTGAATAACACATAGAGCTCTATGATTTCAATGAACATGAATATGAGGAGACCGTAAGGATAACCAAGTAGCTGAGCCCTAGAAAATATAAAAAGCGGTTTGTCAGGTCAAAGGTGAGAAATTTTGTAATAAAAATAAAATTTTCATTCATGTATAATTAAATTTATATTATCCCTTTGATCATTTAATACAAGTATCCCTTATGAATCCATCATTGGAAGAGAATAAGGAGGATTCACAAGTAGAAAAGAAAGAAGTGGATAATTAATACTTAATATTACCCCCCAATATTCAAGATATACCTCATTTAGATGGGTGAGGATCTGATATAATTTATTCATGGATTAATCCTTACCCAGAAGTATGAAGAACAAGTTGTGAAAAGTCACATGTAGTGGTTCAAATCAAAGAAGTTTTATCCACCATATAACTTTGGATAATCGATGGTAATTCCCTTTGGAGACAGTAAAAATTTAGAGCCCACTTGGGGGATTAGGATGATTCTTATCAATTTCTTTTTTATTTATAAGAATTTATATTTCAATTTCAATTTGAGGATATAGTCCAACATGCATCCCACTCACCCTATCTTTTTTAGCTTTAATGACATGATCCTTGTGCTAACTTGAGTAATTCTATTTTTAGGATCATAATAGAAGAATGATTCCTTAAAAAATGAAGGATATGGACTAATATTAATGGGAAATATATTTTTAACTAATCATGCCATAACAGATTGTGTTATATCATATGTACCTCCCTGAGAGTATTTCAATACCAATTACTTCCTATTTAATATTAAGGATATTTCTTATGTGATATTGGGACATTCCACCTTCCAAAACATGTAATTTAACTTGTCAAAGACATAACTATGAAAAAACATATTTAAAATGATTGAGGAATCCTTTTATAACCACTTATCCTAAAACTAAAACCATCAAATCTATATTTAAATATCCTATATAGGCCTCAAATGAACATTATAAGGATGGTCCATGTTTTAAACCATTTTTATCCATTCCCCAACTACTATTGGTTTTTGCATGATAGTAGCAAATGGAAGTGTATGGGTAAAGGGATCCATGGTGGAAGGAATGATTTACATTGTAAAGGAGAGGTTTGGGGGTTGTAATTTTGGAATAATTAAAAGTTTTTTATTCATTAAATGTTCTTAATTGTATTCCCCTCTTGAAAAAATTAAAAGAAAGAATGGTTTTTCCCTTAGATGTATCAAATATCACTATCATTGGACTCATTCTTTTTTCCATATGTGGTTATGTAGTGGATGTGAGTTTTTTTTCTAATAATAAATTTCATAAAAACTCTACATTGAAATAAATAAATAAATATATATATATATATGTATATAAAAATACTAAAAAAGGTGCACATCATTCATTATTCTTTCATTATTCATGACCTTTTCTTTTAATGTTTGAGGGAAGTGGGAGTTTCTAATTTTATGGTGAGAATTCCCTTGAATATTAATTTTTTATATCATGAATTATAATTAAGAGATATACCACCTCCCTGGTCCTTAATTTTTAAGAGCATCAAATCCTACCAACATAAGCATCAGAGTCATTTGATCCATTATTGTAAGTCCTCATGATTTTATGTGCATTTTTCAATTACAATGTGGTGAATCCATTTCATTTACAATCCTAGAGAGAAGCATCTTGTTATCATTATATAGTTATAACTATACTTGAATTGTATCATGAGTGATGATAGAAATAAATCCATTATGAAAAAAATCATGATTTGACTTGTTTAATAATAATTAATTTAGGAACATAAATTAATTAAAAGATAACTTCTATCATTTTTCAATGAAGAAAATTAAATTTCATGAATTTATTTTTTTGAAAAAAAATTGAGAAATTAATTTTATATTTTATGCATATTTTTTAAAATTTGGGTTTTATTTAAAATTATTTGATTTTACTTCTTATGAATTTTAATATTAGAAAAATTGGTTCCCACTGATTTTCAATGTTGAGATTTTATGCTAGAGGACAAGAAAGGTTTAAGTGTGGGAAAATTTGTAGATAAAATATATTAAAAAATATTACCATTAATTTCAATATTTTTAATCCCTCGGAAGTCTTATTTTATGGGATATTTTTACATTTTAAGATTTTAGTGGATTTTTGAAATTAATTAAAAAATGGATTATTTTGGATTTTAAATATTTCAATTGTTTTTATATGTAGTCCATTACATTTTACTTACTAATCTAAATTGAAATTTTATTTTAATTTATTTTATTTTCTATGGGACTCAATTCATTTTTTTGGACGCAAAGCTAAAGCATAAAATTAGTAGCCTAAAATCAACTCATAAGTTTGGCCTTGAAAACTGTTCAAAAATATGGTGAATTTTGATGTTTGGAATATATATCCAAAATGTAATGACCAAAAAAGCATAAATTTTGAGGTTAAATGAAAGATTCATTTTAAAAAAACTTTCATGGAGGCTTCCACATTCTAAAACGCTGTTTTTAAAGTCACTAATGCATGAAAAAACAGAGAGGAGGAATATGAAGAATCTTCCTGGGAATAATAAATTCTCATAGTAAAGAGAACATAAATATATCTACAAAATAGGGATTAGGATAAAACTTGCAGGGGAAACACACTAGACATTTGTGAAAAACATTAATGAAGACACCTTTCCAAAATTCAGCCTTTTAATATGACCAAAAAGAAGAATCTTTCAGAGAAAAAATGATGGAGAAAAAAATCTCACCCTTTCCTATAAAAGGACGGTCATGCCACCGTACAAAAAAATCAGCTCAACCCACCGGATTACGATCCTTGGTAGAGGAGGATGTTGTAGAATCATCTCCCTTTATTATTTTATTTATTTATTTTATTTTCTTATTTTTAGTTTTGAATTTCAATTTTTAATTGTAATTCAAATTCCATTTAGGTAAATAAATTTCATGCCTTTTTTAAAGTGTCAACTAAATTTTTCTTCTACTTCTCTAATTATTATTATTTTCAATTTTTATTCGTGTTATTATTATTAATATCATTAATATTAATAATATTAATATTAATAAAAAATTTATAATTATATTTATTTTAACATTCATATTTTAAAATTTATTTTTCTTTTACCATTTTCTTTTTTTCTCTTATTATTATTCAAAAATAAATTAACCTCTTAATAATAATAATGTAATAATAAATATTAATATTGATACTATTATTATTATTTAAAAATTATGTATAAATTATATAATTTTTTTAATTTTTTTAATTTATTTTCATTTATTTTAAATTCTCTCTCCATATATCCAATCTGAATTCTATTTTACTTTAATATTTTATTTTATCATCACTATTCTTTTTAATATTAATTTTTTTTCTATTTCATTATATTCTATTCAACAAACTCCACTAAGTGATCTCCGACTCTCTATAATGGGAGGTTAACCTAGAGTCTTGGCCTAGGGGAGGTCAAGGTGTTCCTAAATTTTAATTAATGTTTTAATTTTTATGTTTGTAGATATAATTGAGTAGCATGAATTGTTGAGGTCAATTTCCCTGATGTGGTGATGTCCCCCAATGACATTCAAGTCATTATATCTCCATTATTTTATTTAATAACATTTTCCTCTCTATCTCTCTATTGTTTAGTTCTTCACACAATGGTGTTTACCTAATAATTTTATTAAACAACATCGATAGAGCAGGGTCCTAGAAGATGGGACCTCTAAGACCAAGGAGTCTCATCAACCTTGGTTAAATGATGAGGTCGAATTAAGAGTTTTTAGGCATTCAATAATTTTAAAAAATTTCAAAATAAATAATTGTAGTTAAAATATGATATTTTATGTTGGGATTACCAAACTAAAATTTAACATATAAAATAAAATAATGTTTCAATCCAAAGACAAACCAAAGACCAAGTTCTTTATTTCTTTAACTCTCATTCTATTTATATTTTCATGGTGGTATAAATTATAATTTCCATTTTGCAAGTCATTAATAATAAACCCAAAATTATTTTCATTATTTTCATTAAATACATAATGAAATAAACAATGGATAACATTGGTGATTTAGATAAAGCAAGTGACCAAATATAAAGCCTCCTCAGGTGATACAACCTTGTTTAGGCACTATATTGTATTAGAAATATTATAATATTTCTTTCTTCCATGAACCAAAAAAGGAATGCATCAGATCTCATCCATTATTATATTTATATTCCCTAAGTGTGTTTTAATGGTATTACATATAATATAGATATGAAGGGAAATAGTTATGAATAACATAGCTAGATATGATATAGCTCACTTATGGACTAGTTGTTTATGTGTCCAGGTTTCCAAAGGCCCTATACCTTTATGATTCTCTGGTGAATGTTTATGTAATGTATGGAATTTTCATTTTAAAAGATAATATATATATATATATGATAATTTTGGGTCATTATAATTGGTATCATAGGATAGGTTTAGTCAACCATTGGAAATTAGTATGATAGGATGTTAGTGATATCCCTAAGCATAAGTCTAAGGATTAGTCAAAATATATGAAAATGTTCTAGAATTTTGGAATAGGGTAGAGAGAGTGGTTTCTAAGAAATTACATCTCAGTCTCAATACTAAATGTGGATGTGGATTTGACATAGAGGTACCTAGGTGTAATAACTCCAAAAGGGACAAATTGGAATAGATTCATCATTACTTGCTACAAACCAATAGGCCTTATTGCAACCTAGTTTCACTCTTTTTGAGGATATGCATTGGAAATTCATAAAACAATTATAAACCATCATAAATTATATAAATAGATGATGATTTTTAATGAACTTAGATAAACCTAAGGTTCCATAAATTAAAAGTATGGTGTCATGATTTAGACAACCTATAAGTAATTATTCATGATTATATGGTTCCCTAATATGATTATGGTTGCTGTCATGGTGATTTTTAGTTTTAGTGAATGGATGGAACCCAAAGGAACTATATTAATACAAATTGTGATGGATATTTTAATTATTTTCCTAATGATTATCCAAATTTCATGAGGAATGGAATAAAAATACTATTACTATTATCCCAAAACATTGTCAAGAATCAAAACATGCTTAACATAAAAATGACCAGAGGATGGAATAACATTTTGTTGATTCCTCCCTGAGGAAATGGAAACGTTCATTTAGTGGTTCTAGTAATCCTATATTTTCTAAGCAACATATAAATTGTGGAATCTCATAAAAAATATAAGATAACATGATAAAATTAACTCCATAGATTCATGTTTATGGTCTATGATATGCATGGTATGGTTTTTAGATTTTATTATCATGTTCACATACCCTTATACCTATGTTTGGTTGATATATCCCTTGTTTACCCTTACAGAGTATCTGATCTCACCCTATCTCATCTTTCATTTCCATGGGTAACAAATAAAGGAATTATGTATTAGATATCTATGAAGGGTTCTATTTATGAAGAATTTAGTGGGATATGTTATAGTTCAATTATGAACCTTTTGTTTAAGTTTCCATGTTTCCCATGACACTAAACCATTATGATCCTCATGTGTGTATTTATAAAATGTAATGAATATTCATCTAAAAGTTGTAATATCCATGTATGAAAGCACAATTCACTATATATATGTCTACTATTTCTTATTTTTCCCTATTCATTCTATTTGGGTTGGAATCAGGCCATAATCAGCTCTTTCAATGTCATCCATATGTATAGATATAACTCTCACATAAGAAAGGGGAATTAAATTTTTTGGTTTATATTGAGGTTGGTCGCAGGTTTGAGGGATCATGGGCATCACTATGTATCTTATGGTGACAAGAATCAAGAATCAAATATTTTTCATCTATCTCGCAATGTAGATTGAACATGTATGTTGGGAGGGGGATTTTTTTGAATCAATACACAATATTTGTGAGGCCTCCTTTTCAAAAATCTATCCCATGTGTAGGAAATGATAATTAATATATTTATTATTTTAGATTCATTAGGGAAGTGAAGTATCACATAAAAGGATTAAACACATGGTTAATAGGGACATGATTTTTATAATTCAGGAATGGGCTCAGTGACAGGTTGTCTAGGAATCACTACATAACCTATAGGGGTAGAAATAAATCTGTATGTTGTTATAAATAATATAATGGTTCACTTACTTATATTTGACTCATATGTAGGGGAAATGGGAATGTTTACCTATAAATAGAATTTCACCCACTATCACATGGGTGTATAATATCTAACAGTTGGGGAGTCCCAAAAGTTAAGTAATATAATATCGAGGGAGGATTTCAATGATAGAGGATTATTTATATTCCTATGGACATACAATATTTATAACATAAATTAAGGATCAAGAACTTGGGATGGTTATGATATTAGAAACTTTATGGCTAGTCTTAGGAAAATATACATGGGTCACACTAAATATCCTCATAGGTTTGAAATAATGCCACATATTGATTTTATAAGAGAGAGTTCTATATACAAACGGGGATCCTATGACTGTAAGGAGGAATTATTATATTGAATAACGTCATTAGGCCTGAGAATAAGTAACTTGAGCATCACTACATATCTCAATGTAATAAGAACAAAGAAACATGTTGTTCTTATAAAAGAGAATCATCATATAGTTCTAGCCCATATAAAGGGAGAGGGCGGTTTTTATCTTCCCTTGGTGATCCTTGACATTTATAGAAGACTGAGTTCATCATGTCATTTGTGTTATCATAGGATTTACATATCCTAAAATGAATGTGTATAATAATACGGTGTTGTAATATTTATCTGATAATGGGTTTACTGAATAAATGGGTAATGTCAAGGGTATATGAATTCACCTGAATAGTTAAGTTATGGGAAGTGTAAATAATAATCCAATAATATATTATCCAATAGGAGGTGGAGATTAGTGGGTATATGTAAACCACTAATAATGGTGGAATCCTATAACATGTGTAGTTAAGAAAATAACTGTAAGATTTGAGGGGGCCTTTCCTCTAGGTCAAATAAATCCTCTAGGAACATGCTCTATGGTGTTACATTATTCACCAGTGAATCTATAAAATGTCCTTTATGATTAGCTAGTCCCTATTAACTGTACACTACATGGAGGAATCAAAATTATATCAGCTTAAGGACCATGGGTTTCCCCAAGAAGTATAAAAACTCAATAAACAGGTCGGTATTATCCCATATATAGAGGGAATAAATGTCAGACTTGGAGATTGTAATACTCAATAATGGTCTGATAACCCTAAATTCTACACCAATTTGTACTGAAAATATTTTTAGGGAGAAAGGATAAAACTCGTGATTCTCGAGTGTACAACCATTTAGGGGATGATCAATTCTATATGAAGACCTAATGGTGTGTAGTTTATCCTCATGAAAAAAAGGATATGGCCATTCTGTTTAACATCATACACTAGGATGTGGTTATTTAGTTTAACATCATGTTACCAGGACATGGTTCATTTTCCTTGAATATATCAAAATTCAATCGCATGGGTTATAATGGATTTATAGGTTCTGTAAGCTCACATGATTCATGATTGACATGAGAAAGAAGAGATAATTGTGTAGTTGATAGATCTATGACGGAATTTTTTTTGGGATTCTACATTATGATATTAATAGGAATCACCATGCAATTTTGGTTGTTATTGAGGAAAATTTTTGGGAGTGATGATAACTCGCGGATGGTAAAAAAATTATGAGTCTTGACAACACTTCACATCATGTGATGATCAGAATCATGTGACACATAGTTCTTATTGATTTTTCATTATGGAAAATATCAAGATTAAAGAATCTATGTGTCACTACGTATCCTATTCAAAAAGGAATCGATACACACATAGTTATAGAGAAATCTCCCAACATAGGTTTGACCCATATGCAAGGTTTTTTTAATATATTATGGATGGGCCTTGGATTTGATTTATCTGTGTCACATGATATTTAGACAGGTTAGGAATAAAGACAAATTTAGTTCCTATATTAAGAATTCACTACGTAGGTCTCACACATACATAGGGTTTCTATTTTCCATTTATATTGCAGGTAGACCCATGATTTGAGATCTAGGAATCACTATATTTCCTTTGGTAAAAATAATCCTGACACACATAGTTCTTATTTATGATTAATTATACATATATGACTCACAAATAAAGATTTGGCCATATAAATTTCTATTATTATTCACTGTATGATTCCATTTATGAAGTATCTTGAATTGAGAAATAATTATGTATTCCATGTAATTTATCATCTTTTCACAATGAATTAATTTTTTTTAGTTTTTTTGCATGTGGTAAGGATTTATTTCATGTAGTTTAACATCATTCAATATATACATGGAGATACCGGGCAATTTAATGTATTGACACCAAGGCATTGGTATAAAGGCATTAAAAGGTGAGATATTCTTTATCAATCATGGACTTTGGAAAATGGGTGAAATATATAATGTCTTTAAATGTATATAAAAATGATATTTATTTTTTATTGGTGGTATTAACATTTCACAATTAGGGAATATCTCATTATGTTATGTGGGGCCATTCCTTCAGGACCAAAGTATCCACTAGGAACAATCTTTGAGGCATTGTGTTATGCATGAAAAAATACTTGTGGGGTCTCCTTAGGGACCAAAAAATCAACTAGGCATAAGCTATTTGGTGTTGTGTTATTCAATAGAAAATCATAGAGGGGTTACATCATAATTTTTCAGTTTGTATTACCAATATAATATAAGGGTGAACCAAGATAATGTGGTTTCAAGGTTCATTAAATTCCAAAATAATATAGGATAATGGTATCTAGGTATTAAGAAATGAAAAGAGAGCATGTGTTTTTTTAAATGGATTTTTACAATGATATTTACAAAATCAGGGAAATTGGGTAATCATTGGAGATACATAATCATAAAATGAAAAGGTACATGAATTTTATGTCACAATCATTCTTTGATAATGGGTACAATACACAGATGGGTAACATTGAGGGTATTTTAATCCACAAGAATTTTTGGGTTATGGGAAGTGTAAATCATAACCTTAGAATATCTTAGTCAATAAGAGGTGGATAATGGTTGTTATAAGTACCAAAAATAATGGTTGAAGCCTATATCACTCACAGTTAGGAAAATAACTATGGAATTTAAGGGGGGCCTTCCCTTTGGGATAAAATATCCCATAAAAACAAGCTCTAAGGCATTCTGTAATTCACTATAAAATCCTAGTAGGGTCCCTTTATATTATCTAGTTCCTATTTCTTATTCACAATTAGGAGGAATCAAGAGTATGTGTGCTTGAGGTCTATAGGGTTCTTAGATAATTGTATGAACATTGGGAATTGGATGGTATTTACTCATATTTTGAATAGTAAAAGTTGGTTAATGGAGAATATAACATTCAAGAAGGTATCGAGTACCCTAAATAAAACACCACTGTCTATTGAACATATTTTTTTGGTGAAGGGATAGAAAAAGTTATTTTTGAGTATGCAGTCATTATGGGGATGTTTTATTCCACATTAATACCTCATATATGAATGTTTATTTTCATGTGATAAGGATGTGGTCCTGTAGTTTAATGACATGTGAATAAGATATGGTCTTGCAGTATAATGCCATGAAATGATGGAATTTTCATTTAGTTTAACATTATGTGACTAGGATGTGGATGTGTATTTTTACATGATGTGACTAAGATGTTTTTTTGTAGTTTAATTTCATGTTACTAGGACATTTTTTTAGAAGTATAACATCATGTGACTAGGATTTTGTCTTCTAGTTAAACTCCATGCGACTTGGATGTTGTTGGGTAGTTTAACATAATGTGACTAGGATGATGTTGATAAGGATTACAACATGTGATTAGGAAATAATTATATATCAATTAATAAAACTATCCTTGACCACATTGGATAGAGAGACATTCCAGATTCCCTATTCTCTCTTGAGTGATTCTCAGTGAGATAAATAAGAAAATACTGGGTAGTGTTTTGAGTTGTGAGACAGTTCATGATAGAGAATATGTGGGGGAGTTCACATTTTATTTTGGACTGGAACTTCCACATCGATTTCATTCTCGTGGTGGGACATGAATGGGAGTTATGACACCACATTACTGGGACATAAATAGAGGATTCATGCATCATTGTATATCATATAGTATAAGAATCAAACCACATATAGTTCTTATATAAAAACCCATTTCACATTTATGACTGATATGAAAGGGAAAAGGAAATTCATTATGTATTGTTTCTAGACCTGGAATTTGAGATCCTAGAACCAATACATATCCAGTTGTAATATGAATCATGTGACATATAGTTAAAAAGAATGTTCTCTACATAGTTCATGCCCATATATAGGGATGGGAGAATTTACTTCTCTTTTCATTGATATTGTGGATGGGTCAAATATTTGAGATATGAGTGTCACTATATATCATGTATTAATAGGTGTCAAGAAACATATAGTTTTTATATGGAAATATACCTATTTGGGCGTAACCCAATCACATGGGGAGGGAATTTTTCCATTTTACATTGTGGATGGGGCTAGGATGGGATACCCAGGTGTCATAGTGAATCATAAAGTAACAAAAATCAAGACACATATAGTTCTTATACACTTAATACCCTATGAAAGAATCACCCATACCTTAGGGAACAAATTTTTTTGTAATGTGAATGGAACTAAAATTAGAGATCCATGTATGTCTATATATTCTATGGTAATAGGAATAAATCGAAATGGAGATCTCATATTTGGTCCCCTATGTGGATATGTGTCATACATAAGGATTTTGGAACATTAATTTTTTAAATATATGACTAATTTATAATGAATTTCAAATGAAGTGATGTTTTAGGGTGAGGAAGAAGGAAAACTGATGAATGAGGTTTTGGTGCCAAGGTAAAATGATACCAAATTTTACTTATGTGGGATTTGGAGAAATACATTGTGTGATCTAGGACACACAAAACCATGAAACAATCTTCAACGATATAAATTGAGTTTGAGAAAAAGGGGTATATCCCACAAGGTGACCACATGTTATTCAGTTTAACATCATGTGACTTGGATGTTTGTCATGCAGTTTAACATCATTTGGTATGGATGTGTTATGTGCAGTTTAACATCATGAGGTATTATCATCTCCCATATAGTTTAATGTAATTTGAAAAGGATGTCCCCTGTGTAGTATAAGTTCATATGGTAAGGATGATTCTCATGCAATTTAATGTCATTTGATATTGATTTTCATCATGAAACTTAATTTCATGCAGTAATGAATTCTTACATCCAATTTTACATAATGGGGGTGGGGATATAGAATGATGTTTATTGTAATGTCTTCCCACCAAAAAATATTCCTTGTAGTTTAGCATAATGTGTTAAAAATGTGGAATGATGTACAATTTCAAATATTTTTTTCAAATTGGATATTCTATGCAGTATAAAGACTTGCAGAATGGAATTAGGATCTAATGGTTGAATTTATGAAATGTATTTTTAATTTAACCTCCCATTGTAGGGGGCATAATCTATTTCTCATCCATTATGTCCAATGAGTTTTCCCTTTTGGAGTAGCCAAAATTTATGATGTAAGTCCTTTCTCACATTGGTTCCATCATTGGGGGTTTATTCCCTAGTATCATACGTTTTAGGATAACTAATACCAATTCCCTAAAGAGGAATGTGTGGAGGTAAACCCTTTTTTGTAGGCTAGCACAATCCGAATATAGTGGAGTTTGATGTTGTGCAATATGAAAAAAACATTTCAATCTACTCATTTTATCTCAACCGCCCACTTCTTGATTGTTCATCATATAAAAGTCTTCAATATAATTATATTTGGAGTGAGGGAAACTATACATTGATGGGAAACACTACCTCTATTACATAAACTAATAAATATGGTGTTTCTTGCATTGTAGTACAGGTTGTGGTACAGTGGAACCAATAAAAAGTGGGATATTACTTGGATATGTTCTATTTTCTTTGTTAACCATTCAATTTAATATAGTTGATAACATCTTATTAAAGGACTATATCTATCTATTTTCCACTACATGATAGCGAGATAAATGGTTGGACTCAATGTTACACTCTTGATATGACTTATTCAAAGTGGAAGGAAAGAATATGGTGCCATTTTATTTCAATATCATGTGAGGGACACTAATTATGTTGATAACATTAGACTTCATAAAGTTGATGATATTATTATCTCTAAATTCTTTGAGGGGTATTTCATTGGCCCATTTGGAAAATAAATCAGTTGTTGTAAGGATTTTCAAGACCTAATTATTTGTATCAAGGGGATATGTCCCCATAATATCCAATCCTCATATGAAAAATGTATAAAAATATTTAGTTTTCTCTAATAATTAAGTGGGTTGGTGGATAGCATTTTCATGATATTACATGTGTGACACTTCTTGTGAAATTCTACATAGTCCAATATCATTATATACAAGTTGTATCCAAGACTCTAAATTTGGGGGTATATTCTATTTCTAGGATAGTTATCACCACAAGATCCTATATTTACCAACTTCAAAACGACAAATATTTTTCCGTCTACAATGAATATGATGAAGAATTCATCAAAGACACATTTATAGAGGATTTTCTCCTTATTTTTTCCATTAAAAAGTGTGATGTATGTTTAGTGGTGTTGGGATTATTCACTTTTGTGTTGATGTGATTGGAGGGTACAATTTGTTTAGTAATATATTATGGGATCCATCCATAAAGTGGTATATTTTTTCTCATCATGATCTTGGGTAGCATTGATATGATTAATTTCCTCAATGTTGCATATGGGGACTAGTAATAATACTCTTTGATGTGTGATATGATGGATTGCCTCACCCTGATCAAGAATCACCAATACTATTGTTTCATAAGCTAGTACATCAGTAGGAGAATTCTGGGATCAAGGTTTGTGATGAAGCATTGGTTTAAAAGGGAATTATTGCATTTGTACTATCACATAACCGATCAGGGGGGATTCTTCCAAGATGATGGAATATTTCCTATGGATTTGTTTGATCAATATCTCTGAGACACATTTTACATTTATGTAATAAATCTATAGTAGTTGGGAGAGATAAAATCCTATGACACGGGCTTGGTATTCAAAATATTTATTCGTGAATCCATTAGACAACAAGAAGGAATAGGGAAACAATTTCATTGTATGGGGAAACAAAAACAATTCCTAGACCAGCCATGTTAAGATTCATGTTTTCCATTTTATTACTAATTATATTTTATGGTGAAGTATTAAAATTCATCTCCCATGTTTAGATATTTTCATGGGAATAAAAAACATATTCATCTAGATATTCAATGTCTATTGGAACATTATCTAGGGTAGGGTATTACATAAGTAAATTACATAGAAGATTCCCTTTGATCTACTTCTTTGAAATCAAATTAATATCATATTATTACAGAATAAACTCCCTTTGGAAAAAACACACAGTAACATTGGGTGACCAATTATATAATTGAGTGGTTGATATGAGATACCTAGAGGAATTGATAACTCTATAAGTAATTCACAATCTATTTCTCTATTAATATAAGCACATGAATGTTATTATCGATATTAGAATATATTTTCTTAGTATTTAGCATTTTTTTCTAGTATAGTATATACCCTTTTCATTCAACGTATCATTTTTCTATGAATGGTGTAATGGCATGGAATTTCCCCTGAATGTTTTTTTAATTATATGGAATTATTAAGAGTCTATGAAAATTTGTGGCGCATGATTCCAATGCTCAATGTGCCCAGAATAAATTTCTGAACTTTTTGTTCGAGTATATTTGGTAAATGCATGAGCGGTATTTTTTAACTTCTGAACCGGCTCTCAGAATTGAAATCCAAGGACACCGTTGAACTCGCTGCACCGATATTTTCTTAACGAGACCATCACCTTGACCATATTAAGTCATGGGTGGGATTTATTTTTTCTGAATTTCATGGGAGAAGAAAAATAAAATAAATAAATTTTTATATTTTTTCTTAAAAACCTCCATTTTGAATCTTGGTGGTGGAGACCACCCAAACTCCCCTTTAATGTGAGGAAACACTTGGAATTCTCTCAATTAATGTTCCAACATTAATTGAATTAATAAACGTAACTCGATTAAAGTTGGATCCTCATGTCATGTGGTGGGGGATCTTCAGCAAAGAGAAGAATTAAGAGAGCCTGGAGAGCATCCTCCAATTTAGAATGAACCTCCGACGAAGACGAAACATGAGCTCGGATCGGGAGCATGTTGTGGGAGTGACGATTGCCAGTGTCTTAATCGTCCTTGTCTTATTTGTCATGCAATCTCCAATGATCGAGGTAGGGGTTTATTTTGAGATATGAAAAATATCTTTTTGTTGATTCTCCATATTCTTTATTCTCAACGATGATGGACAAACAAACACGGCCATCGATCCGCCAAAATACCATGATATTTCAATTTGTTCTTCGCATGTTCTTCATGCGCTCTTCAATGCCAAATAATTATGTGAGCTAAAAAGAAATTTTTTTTATGGGAACGACATATGGACACAAAGATCTTGACCTGAGGATCGTGAATATGTGTTTGCAAATTTTTCGGGTATACAACGACGCTCCGGTGCCTTGCGGAAGAGGAGGACAGCCAGCAAACGGTCGGCTGTGGTTCAAGAAGATGGTGGAGGAGGATGGCGTCCGGCATGCCAGCAAACCGTGTTGGGGTATGGCGTCATGCGTTCATGCATCAGGTAGCATAGGAGGTCGCGGCCGGTCTGCCGTGGTAGAGAAGGGGACCATGGACAACACGTCCGCCAGCCACATGGAGGCAAGGAGGTGGGTGTCTCCGCTACTGGTAGAGGACAGGGTGGTGGCTCCAGAGCCATGGTGGTGCACCGAGAGGGTGACCGACACCTGTCTAGATGTGGGAGGACAGCGGCATCATCGTACCATTTGGAGGAGAGCCGGCCGGTCTTCCGGTCGTCCCGAGCACGATGAGCGGGTCCCCTACAGTGGGTCCCGCAATCTAGCAGGTGGTGCCACTTGGTGGTGTAGGGTTGGACGAAGACGAATGGTCCAATGGACCTTTCAGAATAACAATGGGTGCCTTCCCCCAAGGTAGCAGCTGGGGAAGGCCCCGCCAAGGTCGACCACACCCGTCTGAGAAGGCCGAGCCCCACGGGCTTCCCCATTAGTGGGTCGGGCCGGTCCATGGCCTAGCGGGCTGGGCCCACTATGCACCAACACATCAGGGTCATACCCGGACTAGGTTGGGTCTACCCAAACCAGGTTGGGTTGGCCCATCTAGACCTAGATACACCTTTTTGGCCATATCTTGAGAACCAGGTGTCCATTTGACAAACCATCTCTGGCACCAGGATCCATGGATAGAAACGGTCCTTTTAGTATACTCCACATTAGTTATTGGATAATGTTGGAGTACAGCTGGGTTGTATCAAACATGAATCTAACTGGGGCCTCGAATTAGAAACGCTAATAACATACAGACCGGGCGTCCAATTTATGCTTCGTCTGTTGCATTGGGACCCTATTAACGTGACAGACCTTCGTGATACTTCTTTGTGGGTCTACGAGGTAGTTGACGTATTGTCCGATGGAATGATGTGCAGAACCTCCCAGAATCTATCATGCTTAATGTGGAAACCTATTGCTGGATGTATTTGAAGAATCTCTATATCCCGTGTTTGTCATCTTCGAATCATTTGTGGGTAAGATCTCAGAGATCATGTGTGGGTCAATGCATACTGATCCTATTCGGGTCATATATAGATCCTATGTGGGTCACTTTTAGATCATGTGTTGGTCATCTATGGTTCTATGTGGGTCAACAACAGAGATTCTCGATGATGTAATATGATTTAACACCACAACTAATCATCTATACATCTATACATAAGTTATACTTGGTGTGAGATGATTCCATACCTTTGTGGTACTTACCTTCATGGTATTCTTTTGTGTGTTGTTACCTTTGTGGTAATTGATGGTATTCTTTTTTTTGGAATTACATTTGTAGTACTTACCTTCGTGGTGTTACATGTTTGGTACTTTTATCTTCATGGTGTTACCTGTGTGGTGCTTCTACCTATGTGGTGTTACCTTTCTGTTATTCTTCCCTCATGTGTGAGATGAGTATATATTGATAACATAGGTATATGTATGGGCATAAACATATGTAGTGTTGATGAAAATTGCTTCCTGATGTGAGATTGAGGTCTTGCTTTGTGGTCTATGTTTTGGGGATTCTCAGTGACCTTTGGGTGTCTCGGGGTCCCTACTGTGTATTGTTATACTCACCCCTACACGAGATACACACTTACACTACTATGTCTTGTGCAGATGACAGAAAACATTGATCGAGGTTGAGGGTACTAGGTCTGGAGGCTGCTCAGAGGTGGAACATAGATGAGGTGTACCGTAGAGATGAATACTCGAGAGATGTACCTACCCTTCCAGAAAGATCCATAGCGGGTGTTCATAAGATTTGTTCTCAGTTTTACTTGTACTTTCCAGTTGGGATTGTATTCCAGCCTCTTTACCTACTGTACACACCATGTATACTATTCATTTTACTTTGTTCTTCTGCCTTGTTGTGTGATGGGTTTGTGAGAGTTTACAGGTTTTAAGGTAGTTCCTTCACTGTTTTATGGATATTCCTATCCAGTGGTAGTCACCATACCCTAGACAATAGAAGGTGAGATTGGGGTAGTCACGACACGGGCCCTAGGGGACAGGTCATGAAAAATTCATATCAGATGTATTGGTTCTACTGAAGAACATGGTCTCTGATCATTTAATAAGTAATAGGGTTAAGTGTTATGAGTGTGGTTATTAGTTTGGGAATCCATTGTTGGTGCGTCGACCAATTTATCCATACAGTTGGACCCTAACATCTGATTTCTGACTTAGTGAATGAAAAAACTGATTGCGTTTGTGTTTTTGAAATGTTTTCTTTGTGATATATTTGATACTGCTCACCAGGTATAACTTATTGATAGCGGTGCACCTGTTTATTTCTATGATGCCTCCACAAATATAGCTAGCCAGGGTTCTAGGTAGAGTACGTGATGAAAGCCCACCGAGCTATGAGGCTTCAGTGTAGGGCCCCCCTTCGGTAGTTGTACCATCAGGTGGTGTACCAGAAACACCACTACATGTTAGGAAGCTGTTCCAACTAGCCCTAATAGTACAGGGTGAATTACTATTGAGCATGTTGCACAAGTTTCATTGTAAGAGGCCACTGAGGTTCTCCAGCAAGACGGATCTAGAGGTGGCTGAGGACTAGCTAGAGTCTGTTCTTAGAGTTTCTTGACTAGTAGGGACACCAAATGATCTCATGGTGATCCTAGCCACCAATATTCTTTAGGAAGTAGTGGGTAGATGGTGGATATTTATGAACTAGGTTCACATCGAGGTCACTCTCATCTAAGTGGACTTCCAGAGAATTTTTAGCACACTGTTCGTCCCAGTGACCTTATGCTCTGTGCATATACAGGAGCATATACAAGTGCAGTAGGGTAGCATTACAGTGGCTCAGTATTCCCCAAGGTTCACCGACCTCTCGCGCTACACCACTGACATGGTGGGGGACCATTTCATCAGGGTCTGGACATTTGAGAGGCGGCTCATACACGAGATTAATGCTTCTATGATTTCTCTCAACATCTCAAAGCAGGCAGGAGTGTTAGAGTGATCACTCTTAGTGGAGAGTTTACTTGTTGACCAATCACCAGTAGCGAGACCCAACACCAGACGTCATATAGCAGAATCATATGTAGCTCGCAGTACACAAATGACGCAAAGGACCAAGAGGACCCGAACTACATGTCGACAACCGCATGATACATGGTCGGTTGTGCAGGGCTCTCAAGATAGAGCAAGACAGGAAAGGAGCAGGCAGTGTTACTCGCATGGTGGGTAGGGTTACATTGATCGTGAATGCCTGACCAGCCATACGGATGACCATCAGATGGTTGAAGGACCGACTGGGCAGTGGCAAAGGTTTGATTGAGGAGGTCCACGGGCAGCATGCAGACGTGGCAGAAGAGTCGTTCATGCTGTAAGCGGTTGGCAGCGATTCAAGGTTCTACCACCACCATCTCCAGATGGTCCACCCCGACTATGGGGAGCAGGTGAACAGGGACGAACTCAACTCTAGGTAGTTGAGACCTATTACCATGGAGCTCCAGAGATGATTCAAGGTATTATATGTGTCTACTCCACCTTAGCTTAAGTACTTATTGACACAGGTCCCTACCACTCTTTTATTTCCCCTTCCCTCATTCGGTGCTCTAAGATTCCGGTGGAGCAGTTGGCTCAAAAATTATAGCTAGAGACTCATAGAGGAGAGGATTAAATGATAAAACATAAGTTCCAGTACTGTGATATTACTCTAGGAGGATAGATTTAGTCTAGGATCCTCTAGTAGCATCATCGAGGCATTATGACATCATCTTGGGTATGGATTTTTTTATCTATAGTCCATGCCCAGATCGACTGTATTAGGAACATAGTGTGGTGTGTATGCATATATGGGACAAGGGTTTCCTTCACCAGTGAGAAGGGATCCTTTCCAGCACAGGATGGACATACCCAGAGGATGGTGCAGCCGATCACACATCAGTTGTCTAGCCTTACCCTTGGAGCGGTTGATGTAGAGAGTCTTAGCTATCTTGTTGTGGTGGACCAGTACGCTGATGTTTTCCCTGATGATGTTCTGGGTTTACCTCCTCGTAGAGAGGTGAAATTTTATATCGACTTGTACCCCATGAAATACAAGATATCTACACCATCATATCGGATGGCTCCCATAGTGTTTCGAGATCTGCGAGTGTAGATGAAGGACTTGCAGAGGAAGGGGTTAATTAGGCCCTCTGTTTCTCCTTCTACAGCCCTGATTTTGTTCGCCAAGAAGGAAGATGGGATATTAAGACACTGTGAGGACTATCGGTGCCTGAAGTAAGTGACCTTGAAGAACAAGTACCCACTACTGAGAATTGATTATCTTTTTGATCACCTGAAGTGATCATTGTGGTTCTCGAAGGTAGACCTTAGATCACGCTATCACCAACTCATGGTACCAGATGAGGATGTGCATAAGACGACCATCAGATGTCGGTATGTCCATTATGAGTTCTTGTTTAATCCATTCAGCATGACCAATTCCCCAATAGTCTTCATGGGACTCATGAATTGAATCTTCCTACCATACCTCAATCGTTTTGTTGTAGTCTTAAACGATGGCATCCTGATTTACTCAGCTACAGAGGAGGAACATTCTTATCATCTGTAGATAATTCAGAACACACTACGATAGCAGCTTATTTTTGTTAATCCCTAAAAGTGACAGTTCTATATCTAAGAGGTTATCTTCATGGGACACATAATCTCAGAGGTAGGAGTTGTGGTGGATCCAGTGAAGATCGAGGTTGTACTTTCTTGGGAGCCACCCAGGAGTGTGATGGAGGTGCGAAGTTTTCTGGGTTTGGAAGGTTACTACTAGAGGTTTGTGCCAAAATTTTCTAGATTTTTGGCCCCCTAATCATCATTGAATGAGAATGGGTGACCATTATTGTTGTTATAGAAATACCAAAGGAGTTTCCTGGACCTGAGGTAGAGACTGATGAGTGAACCCATCTTGAGGTTACTGGAGGAGGTCCTTGGGTACGTAGTCTATTGCGACGCATCAGGGACTGGGCATGGATGTGTTCTAATGTAGGAGCGAGTAGTGATCACCTATGGTTGTCGATAGCTGATACAACTTGAGATGAACTATTCTACCCATGGCTTGGAGTTAGCAGTAGTGGTATTTACATTGAAGATATAACGACATTACAGGATGGGAAGTCGTTTTACAATTTACTCTGATCACAAGAGTCTCAGGTATATCTTGTCTCAGAAGAACTGAACGTGTGAAAATGATATTGGATTGATTTCCACTGGGACTATGACTTCGAGATAGTTTATACATCTAGGAAGGGTAATGTAGTATCAGATGCACTCAGCATGAGATCAGGTATTCAGTTGCAGAGTGAGGTGACATAGCTGCTAGCTGCATTGTGGATATCATACGTGGATCGAGATGGAGTATCTTATCTTCAGTCACTACCCCAATCCTTCAACAAGACGGGGATACACATCTTGGGGACAATAACTACAAGTCTTGACATGCTTAGATATCCATAAGATAGGAACCTGAAGGATTTTCTAAAGGTGGGGATCATGTAATCCTCTTTAGAGGACGTACTATGGAACTAGTGGTTCTTAGGGAAGAAGTGTTGAGAAAGATCCAGACATCCCCTCTACCAGAACATCCAAGAGTTTTAAAGATGTACCAGGACCTTCGGCGTTAGCACTGGTGGTTGAGAAAGAAGAAATCAATGGTAGAGTTTGTCTCACGGTGCCTCACTTATCTATATGTGAAGGCATAGCATCAGTTTCTAGTAGGCTTAGATCAGCCACAAGAGGTTCCAGAGTGGAAGTGGGATGGAATTTCCATGGACTTTATGACAGTAATTCCGCACCTATCGAAGGGACATGATTCCATCTAAGTAATCATTGATCGACTAACCAATTTGGTCCACTTCCTACCTATCATAGAGTAGTTATCGGTAGAGATCTTTGGACACGTCAACATATATGATATTATGAAGTTTCAAGGGATTCCATCTACGATTGTCTCAGATCATGATTCTTGTTTTACTTCCCAGCTATGGAATGGATTACAAAAGTCATTCGGGACTCAGCTTCAATTGAGAACCACCTTCCATCCTCAGTTTGATGGTCAGACAGAGTGGACCATTCAAACCCTTGAGGAAATGTTTCGTGCTTGCGTCATCGATTTCAGCCGTAGGTGGTAGAATCAATTGACTTTGGTGTAGTTTGCAAAGAACAATAGCTGTCACTCCACAATTGGTATGGAACCATTTGAGGCCTTGTACGGTCAACCTTACATATCACCTCTGTGCTAGACTGACCCCAGGGTGTCAGCACTCAAGGGACTAGAGATGGTACGAGCTACCACAAAGAAGGTCTAGATCATCTAGGAGTAGATGAAGACTGTATAGAGAAGACAGAAGTCTTATGCTGACAGGAGACGAAGACCTCTTGATTTCAAGGATGGTGACCATGTCTTCCTATGGGTTACACCTTGATGAGATTTGGGGAGATTTTGCTAGGGTGACATGTTATCATCGAGGTTCATCAGACCCCTTCAGGTCCTCAGTAGAGTTGGCGAGGTGGTATACCGGATAGCTCTTCCCCATCAGTTGCACCAGGTACAAGATATTTTCCACATATCCCAGATGAGAATATACATACATGATCTTTCTCACATCATTGACTAGGGTGAGATAAACATCGATGATGGGGTGATATTTTCATAGGTTCTAGTGTAGATTTAGGATCAACATGAGAGAGTCCTACGTTGGCGATCGATATCTTTGGTGTGTGTACGTGGGAAGAACGGGAACCTCCAGGAGAGCACATGGGACAAGGAGGCTCAAATTCATGCTCAACACCCCCACTTGTTTTCTTAGTTTATGTTGTGGTTTTCAGGGATGAAAATTCTTGAGGTGGGGAGAATGTAAAGTCCCAGAATTTTCCATGTAATATTTTTAATAATATGGAATTATTAAGAGTCTGTGAAAAGTAACGACGCGTGATTTTGATTCCCAGTTTCCTCATAATAAATTTATGAACATTTTTATAGGGTATGTTCAGTAAATACATGATCGGCATTTTTTATCTTTTGAACCAGTGCTCAGAATTGAAATCTGAAGACACTGTTGAACTCACTGCACTGCTATTCACATAAGGAGACCTTCACCTCGACCGAAGTAGATCGAGGCTGGGAGTTAGTTTTTCGGACTTTTGTGGGAGAAGAAAAATAAAATAAAAAACTTTTCATTTTTCTGTCTTTAAAACCTCCATTTTGAATCTTGGTGGTGGAAACCACCCAAACTCTCATTTCATTTGAGAAAACCCTTGGAATTACCTAAATTAATGTTCCAACATTAATTGAATTAATAAAAATAATTCAATTAAAGTTTTCTACTCAAATCATGTGTTGGGGGGATCTTTGTAAATGAGAATAATTGCGATAGAATTAGGGAGAGCATCCTATAAGGATGAATGAACCTCCGAAGAAGACCATGCACGAGCTCGGATCAGGAGTGTGTGGTAGGAGTAACGAACTTCAGCGTCTTCTTCGTCCTCGTATTCTTCCTCATGCCATCTCCAACGATCCATGTAGGGGGATTATTTTGAGATATGATAATAATCTTTTTGTTGATTCTTCATATTCTTGATTCCTAATAACGATGGAGAAACAAACACATCCATCGATTCACCAAAATAACCTTATATTTTCTATTTATTCTTCGTGTGTTCTTCAACGCCAAATAATTAAGTATTCTAAAAACACAATTTTTTGTTGAGCGCGACATATGGACACAAAGATCTTGACCTAAGGAGCACGAATAAGCGGTCGTCATATATTTTTGGGCTTAGAACGAAGTTACGGTGTCTCCTGGAAGAGGAGGGTGGTAGAAAACTGGTTGGCTGCTATTCGACAAGGCAGTAGAGGAGGATGGTGGTTGGCGTACCGATAGGCCGTGTGGATGCAGGGTGGCACGCGTTCATGCTGTTGGTAGCCGAGGAGGTGGTTGCTCTTCGGCCGTGATAGAGAAGAGGATGGTGGAATGCACGCCGGTTGACTACATGGAGGCTGGGTGGAACGCATCCATGCTACTAATAGAGGAGAGTTTCATGGCTTCTTAGCTGTAGTGGTGGACATGGAGGGTGGATGGAACCCAGCCGGCTGCAAGAGGACATCAGTGTGATCGCACTGTTGGGAGGAGAGCCAACTGATCTTCTAGTCAGCCACTTCACGCCGAGCAGGACACCTCCCACGGGTCCCATAGGCCAGTAGGTAGTGCCACATGGCATCACCGGGTTTGCCGAAGCTGAACGGTCCAACGGTCCATTCAGAATACAAGTGGGCACCTTCCCACCTTGTAGCCGCTAGGACGGGCCCCGCCACGGCTTACCGCACCCAGCCGAGTGGGCAGAGCCCCATAGGGTGCACCAAGCGGTCCGAGCCCGCCACGGTCTAGCCCATCGGGGCCGCATCCGGATCAGGTCGGGTCGGGTTGAGTCAGTCTGACCGGGTCGGATCAGACGTGGGCCTATCTAGACCCAGATACGCCTTTTTGGCCGTATCTGGAGAACCGAGCGTCCGTCTTACGAACCGTCTGTGGTACTAGGATCCCTGGATCCAAAAAATACTTTTGGTATACTCCACAGTAGTTGTAGATAATGTTGGAGTAATGCCAGGTGGGATCAAACTCAAATCCAACCAGGCCCTCGTAACGAAAACGCTAATAACTTATAGATCGGGCATCCGATTGATGCATCTTATATTGTGTTGCGACCATATCGACATGACAGTCCATCATGATAATTCTTAATGGGACTTTGTGGTAGTTAATGTATCATCTAATGTCTTAAGGAGTGAAACCTCTCGGAATCAAGCATGCTAAGGGCGGGAACCATGTGGGTGGCTACACTAGAAGAATCTCCAGATCCTGTGTGGTTCATCTTCAGATCCTATGTGGCTCAACTCTCTATGACCATGTCTGGGTAGGACCATATCGGTCCTTTTTGGGTCATCTCCAGATCCTATGTGGTTAACTTTAAGATCCTATGTGGGTCATCTACGATCCTGTGTGGGTCAACAACAGAGCTTCTTGATGAAGTTAGACGATCTAACGACACTACTATTCATCTATACATCCATACGTAAGTTATACCTGGTGTGAGATGAGTCATTACAATTGTGGTACTTACCTTCATGGTATTCTTCTGTGTGTTGTTACCTTTTTTGTACTTACCTTCTTGATATTCTTCTATGTGGAGTTACCTTTATGGTAGTTACATTCGTGGTGTTACCTGTGTGGTACTATTATCTTCGTGGTGTTACTTGTGTGGTACTTATTCCTTTTTGTGTTACATTTGTGGTATTCTTCCCTCATGTGTGACATGATTATATATTGATAACTTAAGTATATATATGGGCATATACCTCAGTAGTGTTGTTGACTATTGCATTGTGAATTGAGATTGAGGTCTAGATTTTTGGTTTATCCTCTATGCATTCTAAGCCTTCTAGTGTCTCATGGTCCCCACTGAGTATCTTCATACTCACCCCTGCACAGGCTACGCCCACACATTTCTATGTCTTGTGAAAGCGATGGATAGCGCTGATCGAGGTTGAGGTTACCGGGTCTGAAGGCTGCTCGGAGGTGGACCTTAGATGAGGTGTATCGTAGAGAAAACTATTCGAGAGTTGTACCTACCCTTCAGGTAGGATCCATAGTGGGTGTTCACAAGAGTTGATCTCAGTTTTAGTTGTACATTCCAGTTGGGATTTTATTCAGACACCATTACTTACTATGCACCCCATGTTTACTATTTGGTTTAATTTGTTCTTGTGTCTTGATGTGTGCTTGGTTTGTGTGAGTTTTACAGGTTTTAAGGAAATTCCTTCCCGGTTTTAGGGATAGGCCTTTCCAGTGCTAGTAACCAGCCCCTAGCCTTTGGAAGTCAGACTTGGGGTAGTCATGGCCTGAGCCACAGGGGATGTGTCATGACAAATGTATGGAGGAAAAATATCATTCCATAGAGAATATTTTAAATATAAGTGGCTTTCCTTCAATCCAATGCATTATTATTAGTGGATTCCACATGCACCACATAAAGTTATTGAAATCTTCATAGAATCTATCATCCCACTTGTAGGAAAACCCCTTGTTAATTAACTTAGTGAAGGGGGGACATTTTCCAATTAGGTAGGCTATGAAATTTCTGATATACGAAAGGTACCCTAGGATCACTCTAAATTATTTATGATTCTAAGGAGGCCATATTTTAAAGATTTCACTAATATTTTTTAAATCAACCTCAATGTCATAGTAGGGAACCACAAAGCCACGAAATTTCTCTAACATTACACTAAAATCACACATTAGAGGATTCATATTAAAACTATGTTGCAAAAACTTATCAAATATTTTTTAATGATCAGTGAGGTGATCACAGAACAATAATGGTTTAACCACTAGGTCATTGACTTAGACCTCCATGATTCTCTCTAAGAATAGTTTAAATATATGATGCCTAACAAGATGGTAAGTATCAACATTGTTATTTGATAAAAACTAAATGAATTGGTATAAAAATATCCCTTGAGGTTATTATAAGATAGTGGATTACTAATCTTTCAGGGCTATCATAATATGGATATACCCTTAATACCCATCATAAATGGAAATGATCTGAAAGCTATAATTTCCATTGATCAAATTTCCCGGATTGGAATTGAGGAATAAACCTTCAGGATGTGTTTTTTTATGGTCCTTGAAATTGAAATATACCATGATATGATTATTCTGATTCTTGTTGGGGATGATTTAGGAAAGACATTTTGGGTACATCACCTCTCATAAAAAACTATCTTTGATCAATTTTTTATATTCAAATTCTATCTTTGTAACATGAGAGGGGTTCATTATTCTGGGTTCCTACATAATCCCTTGGTGTTCATCTAGAAATACTAGATTAATATAATCCAAATTGGGGTTTAGCACTTGAATCATTGTATAATTAAAATTGTACCCTTTTCAATTCTAATTTAAAAGGAAAATATAATTTTTCTATACATTGAGATACATGTAATAAATAATCAATATAGGATATGGTTCATTCTTATGCTATCATATTTACCTACCTATACTTATCTACGGTGGTGTAGATTCCTTCCTCAAATTTGGAAGGGGCATTCTTGATGTCATCCTCTTCCTCTTCAATCTATGTGTATGTGAGGGAATCATCATGCATGGTGGATAATTCATTGGAATTTCTATCCCTATCGAGGTATGAGACTCCACAATGAGAAAAATGGATTACCTAAATCACCCAATTTGTTGTGGGGGATTATAGAGAATATTGTTTTTCTTTATGGTGATACCAGTGGAAGAAGAGGAATGTATATCATGACTTTCTAAGATTTCTTTTGGGAATTGTTCATTTTTGGTAATGGTGTAAGTTTATTTTCAGATCATAATATGGGATTGAGTCTACTACATCGTTCAAGTCTATGGGAAGCACATAATCCCAATTTAGCATGTTTTATGGTTTTCTAGGAGAGACTTATGCCATTGGGAGCAGAAACCAACATGTCACATTCTATAATTGGTTGTTTCTCTTAAATTTTATTGGAACATACCTTTTTGAATGTGGATTCACAAGATTCAAAAGGGGTGATGTCACCATATAGTATGCCAACCCTTCTCTTAATTGGGTATTTCAAGCATTAGTGGAATTTTAATGGTATCACCATGTGGATATGAATATATGGCCTTCTAAGAGGACATTATATATTGTGTATTACTCAATAAACATTTACTCAACATTTTTCGTGTGGTATATGAATTGGGAATTGAGCATGATCTCTCCAAGGGGCCTTTTCTCACTTTTTTCATAAGCTTGAATGGGTATATTTTTTGGAGTCCAATCCTCTACACTATATCCCAAATTTCATAGGTTTTAGAATGAGATAAGGTTGATCAAAAAACAATTACCTACTAGACTTATTTGGATGTCAATACTATCATACTTTCCAAAAACCTAATGAGGTATGATATGTACCTGAATAGTTTTTTATTGATCATGTAATGTGATTGGGATGGTGATATAACATTCTCTTGGAGTATATTTTAGTCAGTATTTCTCAGTAAAATAATTATACCTCAAAATATTGGGGACTCTAGAGGGAGTTGATAAATGCTTATATGAGTTTTTTTGAATGATAGAGTTCATCTATGAATGAGATTTTGGATGGGACATCAACCTATTGTCACATAATGAAAGATTTTTTTACCAATGGTCTACTCTTCCCAAGGGGGTTTTTCTTTATAGCATGAAGATTAGGAGATGATGTGTTTGGGGTAGACAAATCTCTTGCATGGGAAGAGGACATGGGAGAATCAATTTCTAATGATGTAGGTCTATTGGTCTGAACCTTCATTTGGTCTAATAAGATAGTTTCCCACCCACTAGTAGGTTGTCAAAAAAATATTGGGATCAAACAAATACTGAAGGGATATAATGTATTTCTGTTCTCCTTTTGGTCTTTTTTCTACTCTTGCTCATTTTTTGGGATGTATATATGTCTTCTTCCAGGATGTGACAAGAGTTTTGGGTTTTGTAAAGACCCGTAAAATTCAAGGGAAATTTTTTCTAAATTTTCTTTAGGAATTTACAAGAATTTTGTTTCAGACGGCGCCTGATTCCGAGGCCCTGTTTGCCCAGAATCAATTTCTGAAGATTAGCTCGAGTACGTTCAGTGAACGAACGAGCGGGTTTTTCTATCTTTTGAACCAGTGCACAGAATCAAAATCCAAGGGCACTGATGGAACTGTAGCACCGGTAATTGCTTAAAAATACCCTTTCTAGAGTTGCGTTTTCTCGAGAGGAGTTGTTTTAAAAATTGTGAGGGATAAAATATAATTGTTACAATTATATTTTCTTTTCTTGTTAAGTGGATTAAGTGTTGTGTTACAACACTTTGACCCTCTCTTAAGTGGTTATAACCTAAGTATGGGAGTCATGGGTGGGACCCACTTGTAGTTAACCACCCATGAGAGGATTAAAGGTGAAGTGGGGCCCACACGAACCCCACCCCTTCACATTCCTCTTAAACTCCCTAACTCTATCATTAATGTTTTGTAAACTTATCTTTAATGAGTAACCTTCCATTTACTCACTCTCTCCCTCATTAACTCTAGCTAGCACACACATTAAATTAAGTGAATTCATCTTTTGAGTTTATTTTGGAAAATCTTGGCTTGGGTTGATTAAATAATGTGGAACCATTATTTTTTGTGAAGGGTTGGAATTTGTGGTGTTGAGGGTAAGGGAAGTGAGCTTGGGAGTTTTTAAAGAACTTCTTCTTCTTCTTCTTCTTCGTCAACGAACATCGATTCGGAGACCCAGATTCTTCCGTCTTCTTCTTCCTCGACAAAGGAGGAGGCACTGACGTGGAAACTCGCCAACGACGTTCCGCCTTTCAATTTTTCTCTCCGCGTGAAAGGAAGGGAGATGCTTCTTCCTTCTCGGTCATTCTCCGTCGGCAAATACAGAACCTCACCCCGCGACCCCGTTTTCCTGTGACACCGTCGTTCGAAAACTTTTGTCAAGGTAAGGGTTTTATGCGTTTCTTTTCATGAATTACTTCCGTCGTTTTCCTCCTTCCAATTTTGAACCGCCTATTATAGCAATAACAGGAGGAGGTCGGACCGCACGAACACGACCGACTCTCCTCCCCTTTTAGGTTGTTTGATATTGATGCGGCAGGAGTAAAGCAACGCGGTGCCAAAGCACCGTGCAAGAATTATTAAGGAAAGGGGAAGAGACGCGGAACCGTCGCGCCGTGCTGTTGAAGACGTACCAAAGACGCGGCGCCGTCGCGCCGCGCCGGAGAACCAAAAAAGCACCGTGGCCAGAGCGGGGCTGTAGTGGAGGGGAACGGCCCCATCGCGCCGCGCCGGGAGGACCAAGGCGATGACCGGTTCCGGGCCGCGGCGGAGTTGGGGAAACGGGGGCCGGATTCGGGCCGCCGGCGTCGGAGACGGGGGACCGGCCTTGCCGGTCCCATGGCGGCAGAAGCAGGCTGGCCAGAGCGGGCCGACCGGTCAGGTGGAGAGCCAGGGGTTACGACCCCTGGCTGGCCAGCAAAGAGCAGCCCCCCATTATGGGGGCCCGCAGTTACAAACGGCGGGGCGCAGCGCGCCCCCGCACTCCCAAACGGCTCGGCCGTTCGGCCGAGCCACCTGGCCAGCGCGCCGGTCCGCCGAGCCGGGCCGTGCCCAGGTCGGGCCGGGCTGTACCCAAGCGGGCCAACCTGGAACTGGGTCATGTCGACCCGGTTGGGGCTAACCCGGTTGGGGCCGACCCAGGGGGTCTCGGGCCGGGTCGGTCCGAGCCCAAAACCCCCACTTTCAAGGCTTTCCCGGTCTCTTGCCCATAACATGGGCTGAAGACCTCCGATCGACGCACCGTTAGGTGAGATGTGATCTTGGGATTGAGATGGTCGTTTCGGTATATTACACTCTAGGTTTCGGCGTACTTTGGGTTCTGCCGGGTTGGTTCGTACATGAAACCAACCAGGCCCTCGGAGCGGAAATGCTTATATCATGAGCTATGGACGTCCGATTGACGTGCCGTCGACTTTGTTGGATTCCTATTGAGGAGACGGTACTTTTGGAATACTTCAGCCGAGGTTTGGACGCATTTGGAGTATGGACGGGTTGGATTGTACCCGAAATCCAACTAGGCCATTGGAACGGAAAAGCTGACATCTTTCCGACCGGACGTCCGTTTGACGAACCGTCAGCGGCGTTGGTGATCACGTTGAGAAACTGTCCCTCTGAGTATACCCTATGAGACATCAGGGTACATTTGAGATATGGTCAGGTTGGTTCATACACAAAACCAACCGGGCCCCTGGGACGAATATGCTAATAACTCACAGACCGGGCGTCTGATTGACGCGCCGTCTGTTGTGTTGAGACCCCTATGACGAGGCCGTCCTTTGAGATACTTCTTATTGGGACCTTGTGATACGTGGAGTATCGACCTGTAGCTCGTGGAGCGGACCCTCTCGGAGATGAGCATACAGAGTACGGAGACCGTGTAGTTGGCTGTGACCGATGACTGCTTGTACGATTCGATTCGGAGTGACTAGCATAGCCCAATGGGGAGAACTAATTTGTGAGGTGGCAGACCCATGGCGGGGGAACACTACTTTGTGAGGTGCCAGACCTGCGGTACTCGACAAGAGGAGTACCTCTGTAGGCTATGAGTGGGAGCACTACTGTGTGAGGTGGCAGACCCATGGCGGAGGAGCACTACTGTGTGAGGTGGCAGACCTACGGTACTCGATAGGAGGAGTACCTCAGCAGTCTTAGGTTAGTGAGTAGTACCTTAGAGTTGTGACAGGATCACTGTACACTCCAGAGACGGGCTCATTAGCAGTTACAGTTTCGATAATAAAAATCCTGGTTTGAGCTGAGTCTACGACCATTGTGTTTACTTCATGATTGAGATGGGTCACTTGATAACTTAGGTATATGTATGGGCATATGACTAGGTAGTGGTTATCCATTTATTTCATAATCTTTGTGTTTCCTCATGATTGAGATGGGTTACGTGATAACTTAGGTATATGTGTTGGCATATACCTAAGTAGAGGTTATCTATTGAGATCTTCTTTGTGGTTATCCTTGTTGGATTTAGTGAGTACTTGAGGGTCTTGGGGTCCCTAATGAGTATCGTTATACTCACCCCTGCACGGGCTATGCCCACACCTCGTTGTGTTGTTTGCAGACGATGGGTAGCACTGACAGATGCCGAGTGTTTGAGGACTGGACGGTTCCTGGAGGTGGATCTCACGACGAGTTAGTTTTCGACGGAGGTTGATGGGAGAGAGCATTGTGGAGGCTATCTATACCTACCCTTTAGGTTGGATCCGAGGTGGACGATCCAGGAGCTGCGCTATCTGTAACTACCTTTCAGGTAGGATCCGAGGTGGACGACCCAGGAGCCACTTCCGTTCTTCCAGCTGTTGTATTTTTCTATTGTACTTTTGTTCGTTTGTATCTGTACTTTCAGTTGGGTTTGTATTCTGGCCCATTTACTTTTTAGCGCTCTCTTTTTTACTTAGTGTTTACTTCCTCTTGTACTCTGTGGTGTTTTGTTTTCCTTTATAAAAGAAATGCCTTCCCAATTATTGGGATTTTCTCCCTTGGTTCTAGTCGCCAACCCCTTGCCTATGGAAGGCGGGCTTGGGGTAGTCACGGCATGGGCCCTGGGGACGGGTCATGACAAATTGGTCTCAAAGGAGTCAGTTCTACCTCAGAACTTATAACTTTGATGTTTTTATTTCTGTGAAGCAATAGTGTTAAGGGTACCGAGTGTGGTCTTCAGTTCAAGGAGTCCAGTGTTGGTGCGGGCGGCCGACGTATCCATACACCAGGACCCTGAAAACTAATTTCCGACTTTGTGCATGAAAACACTGATTGCGTGTGTGTTTCCAGAAGTTTGTTTTTAAAATCCAGCTCAAACTAGGTCATCTCACCAGGTATAAATCGTTTGACCATGTCACATTGTTTCTTTTAGGATGCCTCCCCGTGGACGACCAACTAGAGCCCCAAGATTTGTTCGTACTGACAGCCCACCAAGAGACGTGGCCTCAGTACAGGGTCCTATCTCAGTTGAGGCACCAACGGTACTACTACCTGTTGAGCCACTGATGCCACCAGCCCCAGCAGGAGAGGGTGCACGTCGCTTGAGCACACTGCACGAGTTCCAGCGCCAGAGGCCACCCAGGTTCATGGGAGAGACGGACCCGCAGGTGGCTGAGGATTGGATGGAGGCTATGGTGAGAGTCTTCAGGCTAGTGGGGATGCCAACAGACTTCATGGGGATCCTTGCAGCCATCCTTCTTCAGGTAGCATCAGGCAGATGGTGGAGCCTGATGCTCCAGATACATGACGAGATGACATTTCTATGGGCAGACTTTGAGAGCCTGTTCCGGGCAGAGTTTGTACTAGCCACCCTTCGAGTGGTGCGTATACAGGAGCTACTTCAGCTGCGGCAGGGCATCATGACAGTGGACCAGTATTCAGCGAGGTTCACAGACCTCTCGTGCTACTCAAAAGATATGGTACGGGACCCGTTCTTCAGGGCCCGAACCTTCGAGCAGGGGTTCAGGCGAGAGATTAGATCTTCTATTGTTTCTCACAGCATTCCGACGTAGATAGTGCTGTTGGAGCGAGCCCTCTTAGTGGAGAGTTTCCTTGCTGAGCAGTCTCCAGCAAAAGGACCCACCACTAGCCGGCATGCGGTAGAGTCTTGTATAGCAGGCAGTAGACAGATGACACAGAGGTCCAAGAGGACCATACCTATAGGTGGTCGATCGCATGACTTAGGGTCGGTAGTGCGAGGCACCAAGGGGAATGACAGAGCCAGACCTGCCATGCAGTGTTACTCCTGCGGCGGGATTGGTCACATGGCACATGACTATCCGACCCGCCATGCAGATGACCACCAGTTAAATGAAGAACCTCCCAGGCAGAGGCAGAGGTTCGATCAAGACGGACTTCTAGGAGCTGAAGGCTGAGGGAGGGGAGCTGGCCATGCAGTTGGAGGTGGATGATGCTTTGAGGTGTTTCCACCACCACCACTAGGAGGTCCACTCCGACCGCAGGGAATATGTGGACATGGGAGAGCTCAGCTTCAGGTAGCAGAAGCTTACGACTATGGAGCTCTGGAAGTGAGTGGACAGGAGTAGAACTAGTGGTTTCCTTTTATTCTTAAAATATCTAGTTCCATGTTGTTGTTGTTATATTTGTGTCTTTATACCATGATCTGCAATAATATAAACACACTTACCTTTGTTACATTTGCTTCCTTCCTTTTTGAGTACTAAGAGGTTCCAGTTTAAACTGTTGACTTGACCCTCACTTTCGAGATTCCTACTGGAAGAGACTGAGTGACCTCACACTGATGCCGACAGTGTGACTCGACCCTTAGAGGAAAGAGTGATAGTTTGATCTCTTGTAAGTAACGTCGAGGCCTTACGACGTCGTCCATGTCATGAATACACCATTCATGTCCGGATTGACTGTATTAGGGAAAGAACGTGGTTCATCTAGGGGATGAGACCAGATTTCTCTTATCAGAAAAGAAGAAATCATAGCAGCTCTTATGGGACCGGATAAGGTCTAGGTCATCCAAGAGTGGATGAGGATAGCTAAGATCCGACAGAAGCCTTATGCTGACAGGAGTCAGAGAACACTATAGTTCGAGGATGGCGACCACGTTTTCTTACGGGTCTCACCTCGACGTGGAATTACGGAGACGTGGCTGAGGCGAAAAGTTATCTACGAGGTTCAACAGACCATTCTAGGTCCTCAGAAGGGTAGGTGAGGTGGTTTACTACTTGACCCATCCACCTCAGTTGCACCAGGTGCACGACGACTTCCTTGTATCTCAAATGAGGAGATACGTTCTCGACCATTCACTTATCATCGACCATGGGGAGCTGGACTTGGGCGATGGGGTGACTTTCTCGGAGGTTCCAGCGGGGACCGAGGACCGACTGGAGTGGATCCTACGAGGATGGTCGATTCCTCGGGTGCACTTTCTTTGGTAGTACAGGAATCTCCAGGTAAGCACATCGGAGCGGAAGGCTCAGATGCGTGCTCAATATCACTTTTGTATCCCTAGTCTGTGTTTAAGATTTATGTGGACGTAAATCCCTGAGGTGGGAGTAATGTAAAGTCCCGTAAAATTCAAGGGAAATTTTTTCCAAATTTTATTTGGGATTTTATAAGAATGTTGTTTCTGACGGCGCCTGATTCCGAGGCCCTGTGTGCCCAGAATCAAATTCCAAAGTATAGCTCGGGTACGTTCAATGAACGAACGAGCGGGTTTTTCTATCATTTGAACCGGTGCATGGAATCGAAATCAGAGGGCCCCGATGGAATTGTATCACCGGTAATTGCTTAAAAAGACCCTTTCTGGAGTTGTGTTTTCTCGAGAGGAGTTGTTTTAAAATTTGTTAGGGATAAAATATAATAGTTACAATTATATTTTCTTTTCTTGTTAAGTGGATTAAGTGTTGTGTTACAACACTTTGACCCACTCTTAAGTGGTTATAACCCAAGTAAGGGAGTCAGGGGTGGGACCCACTTGTAGTTAACCACCCATGAGAGTATTAAAGGTGAGGTGGGGCCCACACGAACCCCACCCCTTCACATTCCACTTAAACTCCCTAACTCTCTCTTTAATGTTTTGTAAACTTATATTTAATGAGTAACCTTACATTTCCTCACTCTCTCCCTCATTAACTCTAGCCAACACACACATTAAATTAAGTGAATTCAACTTTTTAATTTATTTTGGAAAAGATTGGCTTGGGTTGATTAAATAATGTGGAACCATTATTTTTTGTGATGGGTTGGCACTTGTAGTGTTGAGGGTAAGGGAAGAGAGCTTCGGAGTTTTTAAAGTACTTATTATTATTATTCTTCTTCTTCTTCTTCGTCAAGGAACGTCGATTCAGAGACCCAGATTCTTCCGTCTTCTTCTTCCTCGAAAAAGGAGGAGGCACCGACGTGGGAACTCGCAAACGACGTTCCACCTTTCAAATTTTCTCTTCGCGTGAAAGGAAGGGAGACACTGCTTCCTTCTCGGACGTTCTCCATCGGCATATACCGAACCTCACCCCGCAACGCCGTTTTCCCGCGACACCGTCGTTTGACAACTTTTGTCAAGGTAGGGGTTTTATGTGTTTCTTTTCGTGAATTACATCCATCGTTTTCCTCATTCCAATTTTGAACCGCCTGTTATCGTAATAACGGGAGGAGGTCGGACCGCACGAACACAACCGACTCTCCTCCCCTTTTTGGTTGTTTGATATTGATGCGGCAGGAGAAAAGAAATGCAGTGTCAAAGCACCGCGCGGGAATTATTAAGGAAAGGGGAAGAGACGTGGCGCCGTCGCGCCGTGCCATTGAAGATGAACCAAAGACGCAGTGCCGTCGCGCCGCGCCGAAGAACCACAAAGCAACGTGGCCGGAGTGGGGCAGCGGAATAGGGGCGCGACACCGTCGTGCCGCGCCGGGCGGACAAATGCCGCTGCCGGTTTCGGGCCGTGGCGGAGTAGGGCAAACAGAGGCCGGTCCGGGCCGCCGGCGTCAGAGCAGGGGGACCGACCTCGCCGGTTCCGTGGCGGCAGAAGCCGTCCGGCCGGAGCGGGCCGGCCGGTCAGGGGGAGAGCCGGGTTTACGACCCCCGGATGGCCAGCAAAGAGTGGCCCCCCATTATGGGGGGCCGCAGTTACAAACGGCGGGGGGCAGCGCGCGCCCCGCACTCCTGAACGGCTCGGCCGTTCGGTCGAGCCACCTGGCCAGTGTGCCGGACCGCCGAGCCGGGCCGCGCCCAGGCTGGGCCAGGCCACGCCCAAGTGGGCTGACCCGGAACGGGGTCTGGTCGACCCGATTCGGGCCGACCCAGGGGGACTCGGGCCGGGTCGGTCTGAGCCCGAAACCCCCACTTTCGGGCCATTCACGGTCTTTTGCCCATAACATGGGCAACAAACCTCCGATCGATGCACCGTCAGGTGAGATGTGATCTTTGGATCGAGACGATCGTTTCGGTATATTACACACAAGGTTTTGGAGTACTTTGTGTTTGGCCAGGTTGATTCGTACACGAAACCAACCTGGACCTCGGAGCGGCAACACTTATATCATGAGCTCCGGACGTCCGATTGATGTGCCATCAAATTTGATGGATTCCCCTTGAGGAGACGGTACTTTTGGCATACTTCGCCCGAGGTTTGGATGCAGTTGGAGTATGGACGGGTTGGATTGTACCCAAAATCCAACCGGGCCCCTGGAACGGAAAACCTCGTATCTTTCTGACCGAACGTCTGTTTGACGAACCGTCAGTGGCGTTGGTGATCACGTTGAGAAAAGGTCCCTATGAGTATACCCTATGAGACTTCCGGTTACATTTGAGATACGGTCGGGTTGGTTCGTATACGAAACCAACTGAGCCCCTAGGACGAAAAGGCTAATAACTCACAGACCGGGAGTCCGATTGACGTGCTGTCTGTTGCGTTGAGACCCCTATGACGAGGCAGTACTTTGAGATACTTCTTCATGGGACCTTGTGATAATTGGAGTATAGACCTGTAGCTCGTGGAGAGGACCCTCCCGGAGATGAGCATATAGAGTACGGAGACCGTGTAGCTGGCTGTGAACAATGACTGCTTGTCCGATTCGATTCGGAGTGAATAGAATAGGCTAGTGGGGAGCACTACTTTGTGAGGTGGTAGACCCATCGCAGAGGAGAACTAATTTGTGAGGTGGTAGACCTGCGGTACTCGACAGGAGGAGTACCTCTGTAGGCTATGAGGGGGAGCACTACTATGTGAGGTGGCAGACCCATTGTGGAGGAGCACTACTCTGTGAGGTGGAAGACCCACGGTACTCGACAGGAGCAGTACCTCAACAGTATTAGGTTAGTGAGCAGTACCTCAGAGTTGTGACATGATCACTGAACACTCCAGAGACGGGCTCATTAGCAGTTACAGTTTCGATAATGAAAATCCCGGTTTGAGCTGAGTCTATGAGCTTTGTGTTTACCTCATGATTGAGATGGGTCACTTGATAACTTAGGTATATGTATGGGATTATACATGTGTAGTGGTTATCCGTTGATTTTATAATCTTTGTGTTTCCTCATGATTGAGATGGGTTACTTGATAACTTAGGTATATGTATGGGCATATACCTAAGTGGAGGTTATCTATTGAGATCTTCTTTGTGGTTATCCTTGTTGGATTTAGTGATTCCTTGAGGGTCTCAGGGTCCCTACTGAGTATCGTTATACTCACCCCTGCACGGTCTATGCCCACACCTAGTTGTGTTGGTTACAGACGATGGGCATCGCTAACAGAGGCCGAGTGTTTGAAGACTGGATGGTACCTGAAGGTGGATCTCAGGAAGAGTCAGTATTCGGAGGAGGTTGACGGGCGAGAGCATTGTGGAGGCTATCTGTACCTACCCTTTAGGTAGGATGCAAGGTGGACGATCCAGGAGCTGCGCTATCTATACCTACCCTTCAGGTAGGATCCGAGGTGGACGACCAAGGAGACGCTTCCGTTCTTTTAGCTATTGTCTTTTTCTATTGTAATTTTGTTCAGTTGTAGCTGTACTTTCAGTTGGGTTTGTATTCTGGCCCATTTACTTTTCATCAATCTCTTTTGTACTTAGTGTTTACTTCCTCTTGTACTCTATGGTGTTTTTTTCCTTTATAAAGTCAATGCCTTCCCAATTATCTGGATTTTAGCCTTTGGTGCTAGTCGCCAGCCCCTGGCCTATGGAAGTCGGGTTTTGGGTAGTCACGACACGGGTTCCGAGGACGAGTCGTGATAGGTTTGGTTATGACTGGTCCATCCATTGTACCCCATGATTCCATGGACTCGACCTCTGATTCATTAGTTATGTACAAGGAACTTATATTTAAGTGTATATTCATCATCATGGAATGGGTTATCTATGTGAATATTATTAACAATATTTAAAATGATAAAATCATCTGATGGGGAAACCATTTGGTGGGGAAGTTACCATTCTCTGGATATTAAAGGAATGAAATCCACAAGAGTTAGAGCTAGTGTGGAAGTTGGATATGAGTCACTATCATGGTCCTTTTCATTTATTTGAAAATTATATCAGTGTCTGGTAGCTATATTCAATCGTGTCTCCATAAATTGTGGAATTGTGATCGGTTTAAAAATTTGTTCCCTAAGGGTGGCATGAGTACAATCAACTATCATTTTAGTCATCATATTATCAATCTTCCATTTAGGCCTATCAAAAACTTATTTTCAGTAACCCTCTACTTGCAGTTGGGTGGAGATCACATTTTCCAGATATTCAATGAATTTCCCCAGTATAACCTATCTAAAATCAACCTTTTCCTGGAGGAATTCATTAAATACAACGTTGTCTTGGATGGTTCCACCCAATATAATATAGAGGAGAAATAAATAGGGTGGTAATTTAGAATTACCTATATAGGTTTATTAGGCATTGGTGGATTGAGGAGGTTATTTTTCTTGGTTGTGTGGAAATAAATAGGAATCCGTTCTTTCTGTAAGGAATATACAGTGTTTGATTGTTTTTCAAATCATGGGTGGCCTTGATCTATCTTTACAACTAGTTGAAGGGTTTTTTAATTCTATGTATCATTGGGAGGGTCGATGTGACCCAATGTTTTCCTAAGTGATTCATAGGGTACCGTTACTAGTTTAAGGGAAACATTGATAGCCTTTGATCTTCATGTTTTTTTTTTCTTCATGAGTGTGAGATGAGATTGGGACTGAGTTCACTAAATAATGTCTTGGTGTCATTTTACCATTTCTATGAACTCTCAAAATCAACCAATTACATTGTTATTAAACTTTCCTATTACTCATATCAAATGTTCTCACATAGAGTTACAACAATTGATCATACATAGTGGAATACTGAGTGAGTATGTAAGAACTTTCTGTCTAGAGTTGAATTAAGAGACCCAATCATTTTCAAATTGGTTTCAATTAGTGAGGTTGAAAATTATTTTTTTCCTTAGTGTTGAGATAAATTTATAATGTAATTTATGATGAAGGTCTTCCAAATATGTGATAAATCCTACTAGAAGAATGTTTTACCAAATAAAGGATGGCCCCACCAAAGTTGGTAAAAAGTATCTATGTTTTTTTATCCTTTCTAGTCTTAAAGAACCATCATAAGGCCACATTGGGATATTAAGTGCATAAGATACTGTTCTAGATCTCTTGTGTTATCGATTGTGGAAATTACAGGATCTCCAAAATTGGGAGGGGTCAAAGTTCCGTCCACCCATTTGAGGTAGGAATTTTTTTAGGAAACATGGGGGGGAGGTCATTTCCCTCTATAAATGGTATCCCAACTGGTAAGGGATCAATGGTGTTGAGGAGTTATAGAAGAATCACTATCTGGAACACTTCATATTCATAGGGAGTGGGTGAGTCTGGATATGGTTGTCATACTTTTCTATGCTGGTTATTTGAAAATCATGGTAGGGATGGATGCAAACCCAACAATGGGGATATTTCCCCTGAGTAATTGCTCAATAAGATTTCTGAGGTTGTGTATCTCATTGTCTTATTTGGATATTAATTCCTCTATATTGAGGATTTCCAACCATCTAGTAGGTGAGTGATATGTAGCCACACCCTCACCTTATACTTAGCAGAACACCACTGATGTGGTGGAAACTCATCTTTGGAGGTTCCAATTTATGGTTCCTCTTTATTTTTTGTACTTGAAACCTGATCTTTTGCATAAAAATTTCCCACCTCTTCATGTTCCATTTCATAATTTCACGCCTCTACATTTTTATCTTACTATGCCTCATTTTTTAGATTGATGATGTAGACAATAATGGAGGTGTACTAGGCAATGGTAGTCACCCCTTCATTTATAAAATAGTAGGGTAGCATCAAAACATCAATTTCCCCATCAAGAGTTTCAAGGGGGTCCTTGTTCTTGTTGTGTCATCTTGGATTATGACCCCTACGGGGTTTGATTTTCTTTTCCATATGTTCCCCTTATCTTGGTCTATGAATAGTGGTCTTGAGGGTGTTTTCAATTTTTCTTGGCTGTGTGGGTTTTAAAAGATGGGGGTTTGTATCACAGTGGGAGAAATGGAAGGGATAATAAACATTATTATTTACCTAATAGTTGGAAAAATTATGATTTTGTTTGAGGCGATGATAAAGATTCCCCTATCACTATTGAATTAGGTTCATTGGGGAAAATTTTTGGAACTCTATGACCCCGTTACTGAGTATTTTATGGCTATTAGAGTGATGGTTGGGACACAAATTACCCATACCTATGTGATGTGGTTGATTTGGAGTTTTTTATGATTTCTTTAGGACCCTCTTAGGGATTTCTGACACTGGGGGTAAAGGTGGTGGTAAAAATTTCCCCATTATTGTGGGATATATTTTATCTTGGTTGGTTACCCTGAAATATTTGATTCCAACGAAATTTTAGGAATTATTTGGTTAGTTCATGGGCCAGGTGTAGAAAATTGTTGTGAAGGGAGTCATTTACCATGCAGAGATGGTAGGTAATCCACAACTTCTTCCACAATATTAGAAATGTGTTCCCATTTTTTAGAGGCCCATCATAAGAGAATTTTGTAGGTCCTATCTCTCAATTCATTATGTCATTCCATTCTTAATGTGGAGGTTCTTTATTAGATTGACAAATTATCCCATGATTTATTCACTCCCATGATATATCATATGACAATACATTGAAGGATACTGTATTTGGATAGGTTTATGGTCATGGGTATTAGTCTGAGTGGAAAAATCAAGATGGAGGGGATGAATTGAGTTTCCAATTAAAATTTTTGTCAAAAACAATTAAAAAAATGAATCCTTTAATTTATAAAATAATACAAGTTAAATAAAATATTAGAGTTATATGACTTGATCTTTATAAATTTTTCCTAATATCTCGATCATATCATAGTTAAAAAAATTTATAAAACACTCTATCTTTTGAAATGGAAATATCTTATATCAATATGAGTTAATAAAACAATTCCTAAAGCATACTATAAAATTAAGATTTTGTTAAACAAATTGGAAGACCTAAACTTGTTAGGTTAAAAAAAATAGTTTAATTAAAAAATACAATTAAATAGGGGATTAGTCTTAATCCAAGTCATAATACCATCAACTAAACAATTACCCACTTCCAAGTAGTTTATAATTAAAATAATTTGATCCACAACATGGATTGAGTTTTTATAAAATACTTTACAACAAGATTCTAGGCTATAAAAAATCATGTACCAGATTTCTTCATGGGATAAAAATATTTTAGGTCCATCGTGACCTCTTCCATAGTTATACATGGGAGTGTAGATGAAAATAATTGGGATAAAGTGTCAATCACTCTCCATATTTATATAGAATACCATTCTTATAGATAAAAAAAGTAAAATAAACAATGCTAAAAACATACAGTAAAATAGAAATTTAAATGAATGAGAGGTATAAAGATTCTATGCCACTATGTTTGAATATATTCAGTTTTTTGGAGGTCTTTAAATATCTCATTGATAAATATTTAACCTAGTTTCCACATAGGTGAAGGAAAAATGTGTGTCATAGAAGTCTAGAAAATAATTTGTTCTTTGTTAACCAATTGGTAAATGTTCTTTCACACAAATATTTATTTATGTATCTTTTTTGCCTCACAATATATGTGTTTGTATCGCCACAGACATGTTTATGCGCACAAGATGGGGTTCTTTTGAATTTTAACATTCTAGTTGTACCAATTGTCTAATGTGGTATAATTATTGAATAAGAAGAATCCTCATTCATAGAGAAAGATCATGAAATTATAAATTTATCTTTAAATCTTATGAGGATTCATTTAAGTTAAATCCTTCTTAAATAATCCTTCATTTTAATGGAATTTAATTCTTAATCTAGCTATTTGAGAAATTATGTTTGAACTTAATTATGAATAGTTTCGGTAATAAGATTTGGGGTAGCACTACTAATGGAATATGATACTAATGATAGATGTATTAAATAGTAGCATCAATAGGTGGTTTAAGTGGTTGATGGTATCTTCAGATATTGGTGTAATCTTCAATCATTGGTAGATCTATTGGGCAATGACAATAGGAACACTTAACAATAGATGCACTTGGAGGTAGATATTCTTGAAGGTCGATGCTCTAGCAGTATTATCTTTAAGATTTAGAAAGGGGTAGTGGATGTAGATCCACAAAACAGTATCAGAATCTAGTTTTATATCATGGTGGGTATAGATTTGACCTAATTATGGATTTTTTAACTAATGGAAGATTATTTTTTTAACTCGCGATAACATGAAATAACTAGCGATAGATAGAGATGGTAGATGAATACTTATAAAATTCTTATTATATTGGTCAAAATATATTTGACTATCATAAATTCATTAAACATATGAGAAATAAAACAACCATAACTTCTGATCATTAAAATTATAAGTTGTCGGAATAAGCTAACGACCACCCCATTTTTTGAAAATAAAAAATTATAGAATTAATAAAAATTAATATTCAAAAAAAATCATAACAGATGAATATAATAAATAAAATAATTTTAACAATCACTTTCATTTTCATTAGATCATTCCATACATTTATTTTATTCCATTATAGGATTATCAAATAGATATTAATAACATAAAAAGAAATAATGACACTATTTAAATAAATAGAGATGGTTCCCATTAATATCAAGGTTGATATAGTACAAAATAAATTTTTAAAAAAATGGGAAAATAGAAATGAAATCCTAAAATGAGTTTGTAAAAGTGTCATTAGCATAGACTGTGGAAGCACCAGCTATGTCTATGCCTTTTAAACCAATGGGAGGAGGAGAAGTAGAGACAAGTGGTAGTGATTGAAGCTTGAATGTAACTATCATGAGATTCCATATAACTTCAACAGGTGTGAGTCGAAAGGGCAAAACAATAATGTATGTTTTATACAATTGTACTAAGAATGGTGAAGAAAGGGAGGCTATCATATGAATGGTTAGAGGTTCAATTAAATATTTCCTAGTTTTATAGATAAATTGTTCTATCATATAAACTATCTATGAAATCAACCTATCACCATACTCTATGGATCTTAAAAAGTATGTCCTTTATTACATAAAGAGCATGAGTGTGGGATCAAAATCATTAACTAATTCACTTGATACTTGATGGCCCTACTCATTGAAGGTTTTCTCAGAATTTTATCCAAGATCATGAAATGATAAATAAGTTCATTCTTATAAAAAATCCTCGAAATGTTGTACTTAATGGCCTTAAAAATTGTTTCTCTGTAACTTCTAGACTCATTAAAGCATTGTATAACAATATGTTAAATGCACTCACCTAGGGATTTTATTTGTTGAAGCTCATCCTATTGTGAAATATATTACTCACCCAATGAATCTTGTAGATCCTCTCACACAAAAGATATAATTAGGTCAGAATCAACAGAGGTAGAGGTAGAGGGAAGTTGTACTCTATAATAAGATGTTATAATAGAATGAATAGTCTCTGACCTTTCTAGAAGAGATACATTTCTCTTTTTTATAATAGTCCCCATTTTCTCCAAAAAAATATAATGGGAATTCGTCTTCTCTAGATCCCTCTTGGTCTCTATTTCCATATATTCCATTTTTATGGAATGTATTTTCTTAATATGAGACACAACTAAGGGAACAATCAGAGATGTGTCATCCTCATAGTTTTTTTTCATGAGGGGAACAAGTTAAGATAATTCCACTAAGTTCTAATAACAATCCTACCTTAAAATATTCTTGAAAATTTATAGTCATTTAAGTTGTGTGAGGGGGAGAAGATGGAGGTGAGGCCCTCTCCTGACTATGCTGTGCAGCATACTCACGACCTGGTCCCATAACATTATATCCAAAAGATAATGGCTCTAAGAAAGAATCATAATTCGTACTTTCTACTAAATATACATTAGGATCTTGCTAATAAACAAAAAAGGTTGGTCTACCATGCTCTAGTGGACTACCTATATCACCATCCTAATCATTAGCATCATAATCACCAATTCCATTAGAGATTGACTAAGTGAGTCCAAAAATAGTAGATCCTTGTGATTTCTTCCACTTAGTTGGATCTTTACCCATATTTTTTCCTAAAGTAACGTGATTAACATAGTTTCTACAAAACATAATATCTTCGGAAATAGGTTCTTCACCATTAGTATATTCTTGACTTATTGAGGCATTTAGATGGATACCCTACCACACACTACTGGAAGACATTCTAGACATAGAGACAATCTGAAGGGGATTATAATGGTCTTTTTCATGTCCCCCGTCAACATCATACTCTTGATCAGAAGATACCACAACCACATCCTCTACACACTTTGAAGTCTATATCTCATATTGAGCAAAATTTGAGGCTTTAGTTTCATATATCTCACCATATTATCTTAAAAATATTTCTTTTGTAATAATAGATAGTGGTAGACTTGGTTGTCCATTTTCCACAGAGGAATTGTCAAAAACATTAAGGTCACTACCCTATTCCACTAAAATATGAGAAGATTCCTATGATATATCTATAGAGTCAACATATTCAACTTCATAACTAATAGAAGGGTTAAATTTTTAATTAGAGGAATACTCAACAACCTCATTTGGATCAAATTCTGGATCCCAAAAATTTCATAGTCTGGAAAGGTCTCTACATGGTTGAAATTATAATAGATTTTCTCTGGATCAAATTCAAACCTTTTTAGGAAAGGATTGTAGATGACCTTTATCTTTTTATGGGTTTATTGGATAAAATAGAATGAATCACACTTAAATAACTTTTTTATCCTCCCCACACAATACCTATCTCTTCAAATAAAACAAAAATCATCTCATTTTCGTAAAAAGAATCTAATTTTGAGGTAGGATATAATAGACTCATCTTGTGAAACATATAATATCTGAAAATAATTATTATCTATTATTTTCATAAGAAACAAGATGAAAATATCATGTTACATAAATATACGTTAGTCTCCTACCTAGTTTATAGATTATTCTGAATGAACTTGAACAAGAACCAACATTCTCTATATATCTCCACTGTAGTAGAACATTGAACAGTTTCATTCCCAGTGAGCTCAAAAAGAGTATAATCGATCATGTTGTTTTCATTTTTTTAGTAGAAAAGCCTTGAAAACCCACAAATATATCTTGGTGAGAAACATTGATACATTTAACCCATTGCGTCAAATAAAGATTAAGATCTCTTCCACCCATTATCATTCTGATAAAATCAATCATATCTTTAAATTGATATTCAGCATGTAGGTAGAAATCAAGAACCAGCCTAGGGTATAATGGTATATTATTCCTTGAAAGCCATTATTACCATATATTGTCCAAGGTCACTTTCAACATTAGAATCCTTCTCAAAGACAACCAAGTGGATTTGATTTTCATCATAGTGGAAAAAACTCAGGATATAATATTAGGGTTATTTATTACAATGGTCTTACATGATTCTATATTATATTTGTAATTAGTAAACAATTCATCAGATGGTACACAATAACACATCAATAAAAAAATTTTATAATAAGTTCAAACATATATTGTTAAAGGTAGAGGGTCACGTGTTGGGAGAGAAAGGAAAGGATTCAAAGGAGGCATGGGTGAGAAAGATTTCCAAATTTGAAGTCTTATTTATATAATATTAACCTTTTGGTATTTAAAGATTATATTTTAAATAAAAATAATACTATTGATAAAAAGATAATAATATAATAAATTAAATTACCAAAAATAGGAACAATTGAACTTGGGATGGTAGCATACTAGATAGTATCTCCCAATGTCAGTACACAATGTTAGATACTTAAATTAGTACAACCACAATTGCACAACCATGGTAGAAAAACCACAGTAGTATACTCTGATTATTAAGGAATTTTGGTGGAATGGAATAAGGATAGTATAGTTAATTTTAGATCTTAGAGTAGTAAGGTATTATGATTTACATCAACCAAAGAATTAAAAACAATTATGAATGAATGTATAAAAAAATTCATAATTCCAATATCATATATGATATATCTAATTATCTAATAATTTAACGGATTTTGGAATATATCAACAAGATTATGTTCACATCCAATGAATTCAAAAGTTATAATCATTGTCTTAAATCAATATGTTTTATTCTAGAATGACACATAGGATTATTATTATTATTTATTACAATTGTATTATCAAAATTTATAGGTATATGTTGAAATACATATCCACAATTTTGTAATGTGTGTTTCTTCAATAGTATTTATTCACAAATACAACCAAATATTATGTACTTAGCTTCATCCCTAGAAAATTCCACACAATTCAGTTTCGTACTAAAAAATGAAAATAGAGACTTTCCCAAAAAGTGACATGTCCCATAAATGATTTTATATCTAAATTATGACCAGTAATATAAAATTTGAATAACTTACTAAATAAATTGATTTTCCTCTTTAATAAAATAGTCCTATGATTTTTTTGTTAAGTTATATAAAAAGTATTTTCATATAATGTAAATGTGATACTTTTGGATTTGATTAAATAATGTGAAGAAATACTGACACTGAAAATAATATTACATTCATTAAAAGTTTTCTATAGTAAACTTCCAATCATACCTCAGTGAGTAGATTGATCAACTATTTTTATAGTTTCATCAAGATCCTATTTATAGTATTTACTATTGGGAATATCACGTCCATTGTTACTATCCATTACAAATATTTTTAAATGATATTTAGCGAAACTTCTTTGATTTCAATTAATACCTTCATTATTTAAAACAATATAATAACCATGGATGAATTTTAATTCACTCATCAAACTTAATTATATTAATATTTATCATTTTTTAAAATTTATTACATATAACATTTCTTTAAGATCCAAAAATAATATCATTAAGAATGATTTTTTACTACTAAAATATCTTTTGAAATTATTTTAATAAATAAATTAGTGTTATTTATTCCTTTAGTATATCATTTTGAAATAAACAACGAGCTGAGACTTTTGTTCCATGCTCTAAGAGCCTATTTTAAACCATATAAATTTTTTTAGGTAAATATATGATTTTTAGAATGGGATTTTTAAAATATATGGGGTTGCTAAAAACAATATTAAATATATTACCACTCAAGTAAAAATTTTAATATAAATCTAATATGATTTGAAATCAAAATTTTTTGAATATGAGAGAATAAATCTAGTGGATTTATGTATAGCTACTAGTAAATATCTTTTACCAGATTCAATACCTTCTACTTGACTATATCATTGGACAACCAATCTAGCTTTATTTCTAATTATAATTCCAGAATAATCTACCTTATTTATAAACACCCATTTATTTACAATGTTTTGGGGTTCCATAGGTCTGTCAACTAATTTTTAGACTCTATACATTTCACACAGGTTTACCTCTTATTACATTTCCATTACCCAAAACACATCATTAATAACTTCTATGATGATGTTACACCTGGTATTTCATGTCTTTGTTTTTATCTAGTTCATTGGAAATCCTGATCATTTTCCGGGATCTTGAGTGAGATTAATGTTGATTTTTGAAGTCTCATCTATTTCTAATCACCCAAATTTGGGTTCCCCATTTCTTTTTTATGATTTTTTGTAGAAAGGGTGGATATTTCATGATTTGGGCCCACCATGAGCCTAATTTTCATCTTTAAAAACCAATTTTGTTTCTTTTAGAACTTATAAATTTTTCTACATTTTTCATTCATTATACTTCCCAAATGGGCTCCACTGACATATTAAAACAATTTTTTTTGGATCCTTTATAAATTCATAATCAAGGTGAATATGGGTTACTAATTTAGGTATTGGGCCAGACCGTGGGCCCATTTCATGTATTAAAAATATAATTTGTTTCTTTTTTATCATTTTCATTTTTTAATATTTTTATTTTATTACACCTCCAATTCTAATAAAATATATCTATCCTCACCCCATTATCTATTTTACCACTTGGGATCTCATCTACATCAAATATTAGGGTAAATGTTCTCTGGTTTCCTCAAAACATCTATAATTGAGAAGGTAAATTTTTCCATCCATAAGTAATTCAATTCGAACTTTTTTCCCACAAGTAATCAATCCCTGGTTATTCCATATTTTAGGAGCCTCTCCAAGAAGTCAGAAGACATTTTCTATTATCTAAGGGTTAAAATATAGAGGAAGATGAAGAGTTTTCTAGGTGGTAAGGTGAGATTCTTTCTCTTTTCTCCTTCCTCTTCCTTCTCCATTAATTATTTCCTGGTTTTATATTCACCTCTAGTCATATGAGACCCATGGTTCTATTAACCCAAGGTTTTTAAGGGTATTTTGTTCATTTAGAGATGGTGTTCATAGGTTTATGGTTTATAAACCCTCAGATGGTGATATAGGATATGTGTTTCTATTAAGTAAAATATTTGAGGTAGGATATCCCTGGAACAAGACTTTATCATTTATAATTCATCATTACCATGTTGTTATAACATTATTTTTATGATATGTGCTGCTGTGAAACCTTTATTTTAATTGTTTTGTGTGAAAATGATGTTTTATGCCTTATTTTGTTAAAAATCTAGTTGTTTTGTCATAAATGGGTATTCCCCTTGTTTGATAAATTATTTCCTAAGCTCACACACTTGATTTAGGGTATTTTGAATGTGTTTCAGAATCTTGAAAAATTCTATGGCATGAAAATTGTATTTTATTCCTTTTTAAGTGCTTAAAAGAATTTTTTTGTTAAAGAGTTCATGCCATGTTTTCGGTAAATTGCCCGATTGGATTTTATGAGTCTAGTGCAATTTAAAATGATTTTCTTGGATTTATAAACAAATTTGAAGCATGAAAAAAATTATTTTGGGATCCTTTGGGGCATTAGAATTTGGATTAGGTTTTAAGAACAAATGGGTTTTGGTTTACAACATGTTTTGGCCCGAGTTTCCGGAAAATTGACCATTTCACATCCTTATGAAAATGTTAGTGTTTTGAATATGTATCCTGAGTGTTATAAGGGATTTATGAATGTGGTTTACTGCTGTAAATTGTGTTTATACACCTCCTTAATAAAATTGAAATTCATAACTTTGTCAAATGTTTGTTTTGAGAAAATGTTTGAAGGCCCGTTTGGCCTTCCTTAAAAAGGAAGAATGAGTGTTTTAAATGTATATACCCTATTGTGTCAATTGGGATTGATTTATGGACAATGAAACAATTTTATTAAATGTTTTTTCGGATGAAAAGTAATTTTGGGTATGCTTGTGTTGTGTGTTTATACTTAATAGAGTGTTTTTGAGTGCGTTTTATGAGAAAAGCCTCAATACACTCCTTGAAATTGTACTACAAAATTTATTTGTGGTTTACTGTTTCGTCAAATAAATGTGAAGAATGTTTATGTGAGGTTGGTGTGATTATGATTTGGGAATTGAATTTTTATGTGAAATGTGAAATTGATAATATGTGTAACTTTATTGAGCACTAAAGGGAAGCCTAGGTATCTAGGTGGACGGACGTGTACTAGTATGCTAGTGATCCCATGGGGTTTGGCCCCTATTTCACGTAGAAAGTTTGAAAATGACCACACCAACCAAACTATGATGATGATGATGTTGGGGGACCACTAGGTTATGGGTATGATCCGAACTAGTGGCTTCTGTGAACATGAACAAATATTTATATGGTTACATTCACCAAGATACGAGGTACCAGTGGCTCACAACTAATTAATTCCTAGGGGTGTTCCCATGACTAGTGCTGATTAGAAATTTTGTACTCACTTTTGGCATACATGGTTTTTGGTAGGTAAATTTAGTAGTGTGTGTGATTTATTTAAAAGTGTATATTTTGTAATGCAGCCCACTTGAAAACTATATTCATTTTGACGTTTCTCCTCTTTGAAAATTGTTAATAGAATTCTTGTTTATAAAACATGCATGTTTTTGTATGGTAAACATTTTTTAAGCACAAGAACTCATTGGGAAAACATACCTTTATATCTTGTATTTAAAACATGAAATTTTTGTTTCTTTTATTTTAATAGATGTGCATTGGGAATAGAATATCGGGATAACCTACAGTGTTTTAATACTCACGCCTATAGTCTTCTTATATTTTTTACCCTTGTAATGGTTTCTTCTAGAGTATGATTACCTTGGAAGACATGTGATCATTGTTTTGGAGAGTTACCATAGGTTTCACATGGAGTTAGTTGGATATCAGGTTTGGTCAATTGAGTTGTTTGTTTAGTTTTACATTCAATTTCTCGTAAAAATAATGTTCTCTCTCATTTTTATGTAAATTTATTTTGGGCAGTTAATTTCTTTTTTCTATTTGTTGGATTATTTATATTTGTGAAAAATTGTTCCCTTGTGTACACAATTGATAACCTTGGTGCTTTTCTCTATCCTAAGAGGATCAGGAACACCTCTTGGGAATTGTTGCGTGCTGACCTTGGTGATCAGTTCCTGGTCGACTCTGGTAGGTTCATGGAAGATGTTGTTAGGTTCAATATATGATAAAAAAATTATTTTAAAATTGATTTCTTAGAGAAGTTAGAGTCTTAGTTACTCCATATAGTTATTCTATAATTTCATACAATTTATGGAATATATGAATATGAATGTCTCTATGGATTGAATTATTTTACACTTCCTTATCTTCTACAAGTTCTGATTTAGATTGTTCTAAGTTGGGTGATTTTTCTATAATAGGATTTATAGAATTTCCACTAGGATTCACATGTATATCTAGGTTGGTATGTTCATCCTAAATATTCTCAAGAGGGGTATTAGTCTCTTGTGGATCTATCTCATAAAATTTGACATGTATATATTCTTCCACATTCTTAGTCCTTTTTATAAATACCTTGTATGATTTACTCAATGTAGAATACCCAAGGAAAAATCCATCATCACTATTGGATGAACGTTTTTCTAAATTATCTTTTGTATTTATTATGAAGACTTTAAAACCAAAAAAATACAATATAACTAACATTTGGTTTCCTTTTATTGACTTATTCCTAAGGGGTTTCTTTAAGATAGTGCAAATTAGAACTCTATTAACAATATATATAATAGTGTATACAGATTCTACATAAAAATAAATATGTAAGTAATAGTCATTGAAAATGGTCCATGTGATTTCATGAAAGGTTCTATTTATCCATTCTACCACACAATTATTCCATGCAGTTATAAGAGTAGAAAAGTTGTGTATGTAGCCATGTTGTGAGAATAGAGATCAAGTGTCTTTATTTTCAAACTCATGGTCGTGATCAATTCTTATGTTATAAATTATATGTTTATAGAAACCCTAGAATTTTAACATAACATTATATTATTTTTTAAGAATAATTATACATCAGAGTACATTCCATGGTTTGTGAAGCCTAGTTTATTGGAAGACTAGTTACCTAAAACTGAAAACATGGAACTAAATATAACATTTCTTTATATAGAAATAATAAAGAGCTCATAAATACCATTGTTATCATACAACTTTATAGGATAACATGAGGATAACATGAACATAGGGATGAGCTAAAAATCCTAGTCAGGGAATGACCATAAGAACAAAGCATTATCACAAGGAATAGAAGTCCTAACATGATGATAGAAAAAGGCATTTAACATTAGGAACCTTAACATATAAAAATATAATAATATAAAAAGAGATTTATATAAATGTTCCATAAACATAAATCAAGACTTCAGTATGAGTCATGGTTAACTGCCATGACCATTTAACATAGTAGCACAAGACAAGGCTAACCGTCACAAAAAAAATTTCATGAGACATAACTTTACCCAATGCAATGGATAACTATCTGGGTTCCCCCATTGTAACAATTCATGAATAATGTTTCTACATAAATAATCATACATAATCAATATTACATAAACAGAAGGACTACCCATGGAAAGAATTTGGTACCATAATTATAACATGAAGCATAATAGATGGGAGTATCACAAAAGTGTGCATGAAAGAAAGGAACAAAAGTATACATTGAAATTAATAAGGGTAAAATATATATATCATGGTGAGTGATTTCAAATACAATTGATAACATTTAAGAAAAGTATTCAACAAAAGTTCGTCATAAAAACAATTATGAGCGGTTGTATGGAAAATACTACAGAGGATTTAAAATAGGAAAGGGAAAATCCATTATACAAAAACCTATGTGAACCAGGAATATTTTAATAGTAAAAATTCTTATTTTAAAGAAAATGGTTGTTTAAAATATAATTTATAGTTTACTTGAAATCGTGTAAGAAATTTGGAAGCTCCCTCAAAATTGGTTTTCTTATCAGGAAGTATTGAGGAGGGAATCACATAAACAAATATCCCAGAAATAGAACGTTGATTGGAATGTGTAACCTGATTTTGGAACATTCAAATGGAATTTGGAAATTGTAAATTAAAATAATATAAAACATAATTAGGTAAAAAGAAATATAATGAAACCTGAAGGAATAAAGGTGGTTTAGTTTGAATCCCTCATGGAATATCATCATGGTATCATGTGTATAAAAGAGGTATTAATGAGAGATAAATGGGTTTATCATCATTTAATAATCATGTATAATTTATGTGGTAGGTGCACAATCATACCCCATCACTAGTAATTACACATAAAAGGTCATAACATAGAGGACAATCTTTTATAAAAGAGAAATAGAGAGGATCCCTTACCTTAAGTCTAATGGTGTTCTCCAATAGATAGTAATGAATTAAATAATAATTATAGGTTCATTAATTAATAATTATTGAACCTATTATAAGTGTAAAACATTTTTTTTCTTTTTATAAAAAATTATACCATTTTGATTGGATATGAGGTTCAATTTCATTATTCGGGTCATTTTTCTTACTTGGTTTTATTGACCAATTCATGTATATTCATGTTCGGATAAAAATGTATGATGAAGGTGTTTATACAAAATTAATGTTATATTTCATTATTGAACATCCATAAGGTTAAATGGTTGAAAATTTAATTTGGTTACTTATAGTGAATTTGAGTCATTATATAAAACATTAATCACAAACACATAAATTAATTTCGGGATTTTTCTCATAATTAACTTGTTTTCAATTATTATTTTACATCAATTGTGAAAAAGGATTCAAGAAAAAAATATAAGATAAAATACAAATATAATTGTCTAGTTCAACTATAAAAATGGCTTAATGATTTGGATAGAATATGGTAATTGAAATTGATAAACTATCACCCTTAAATGTGATATATTAACACATCTCGGACGGTGATTTCATTTCAATATTATAAATGAATGGGAAAGGAGAAATGATAATTAATTATCCTATTAGCCTAAAAAAGTCTAGTTCATGTATGTTACTGGAGTTGTCATACAATTTGGATGAAGGTAGGTGAGGAAAGAAAAAAATAAAAGAAAAGAACTTGATAGAAAATAAAATAATTGGAAAGAGAAATTTACCTGATGAGAATATCTACTTTTAGAAACTCTTGAGGGGAGAGGATTTAGTATTTTTAGGAGAACAATGGATCATGGAAAAGTGGAAAAATTTTGGGGGGTGATTTGGGTATAATGTAAGTAAGGAAAAAGGCTTGAGAGGCGCGAAGAGAAGAGGGGAGCGTGGATGGTTTTTATAATAGAGGGAGGATTGTTTTCTTAATATTTTAAAAATTAGGTTATTATTTTTCTATATAAAAATCAATATTAATGATTCTTGTGACAAAAAAAGTAATATATGCATGTGTGTTTGAACCAATTTCCATTAACATCATCCATGACTCAAGCATGATGTAGAAATTCAGGTTTTAGAATTTATTTTGAATTATGGTATTTTACTATTCAAAAAAAATTAGAGCAATTTTATAAAAATCCAAAAAACATTCACCCTAACAATTGTTTGACATGTGGAAATCAAAAATGAACTCCATTTTTCAAAAATAATTATATATATATTATTAATTTAATTTTTAATTAAAATCATAATGTATTTTAAAAAAATAAATATTTTTAAAACTACAACAGATTATATAATGCAATAAAAATTTACATAAAGTCTAATAAAATGATATATAAACTAGAAGACATAAAATTATTAATTTATGGACACATTTTAGGAATATATATATATTTTTAAAAATTTTATTAATTTTAATTAATTAGTTTTGACTTACAGAAATACAAATAATTTTACTATGGTCATGTTATCACTTATAAGAAACCCAAATTTTATTTATACACTCAGGGGTGATGATACTATTTTTTAAGATTAGTTAATATTCATATGGTTTATATTAATATTCATAAGGGTAGGTTACAATTCAAATGGGTTGGTTACTATTTACCAAAAATTATGTTTTTCTTATCGGACTCCAAACATAACACTGATCACGACTGTGTATGTCATATTTTTGAAATACAAAACACTGAAGTGTAAAAATTATGTTTAAAGGTCACATAGAACAAAGTAGTTCACTTTATTTTGATTTAACATGATTATATGAAATATTTATATGAAAGGAATTTCTATTGAAAATCATTAAGTATTTATATTCTTCCCCCCTTATGAAATTTCTCCCTCAAATTCTTTTACATTATAAGCCATATACAGGTGAAGGTTCTTTTCATTCATTACTTCTTCTAGTTCCCATTTTTCCTCTTCATACTTATAGTTGTAGCATAATACATTCGCCAAGTGGGTATTCTTGTTACGTAGAAATTTATCTCAATGATCCAAGAGCTTCACTGGAAACTCCTCATAAAAAAGATCATCCTCTAACTATACCACCTCTGAAGAGAGTACATGTGAATGATCTAGTATATACTTCCTTAAGAGGGATACATTAAAGAAATCATGGACTTTGGACATTGTTGGTGGAAGTGCGATTTGATAGGTGAAATCTATGACTCGATCAAGGATATTAAAGGGTATGACGTACCATGGGCTGAAAGTTTGATTCTTCCTTAATCTTATAATCTTCATCCATAGATATATGTGTAGAAATGACATGTCACTAACGTTGAACTCAAGGTCTCTCCAATGATTGTCTTCATAACTCTTCTATCAACTTTGGGCTACCTTGATATGCTGCTGAATGGTTTTCACACTCCCCATCATTTCTTCGACCATTTAAGGTCTGAGAAGCTTATGTTCACCAACATCATCCCAACACACCGATTTCATACATATTTTCCAAAAAGGGATTCATATGGTGCCATTTGGATGCTCAAGGTTAAACTGTTGTTGTAGGAGAATACTGTTGGTGAAAGATGTTTGTACCATCAACCATTGAATTCTATAGAACATTCTATCAACATATTTACTGGTGTCTGAATAGTTTTCTCATATTGGCCAGTAGTTTTATGATGATAGTCTGTACTCAAGTTCAATTCAGTTCTTAGATCATGTTGGAGTCTTTTCTAGAACTTTAAGGTGAATCTCGGATCATGATTGGAAACAATAGACAATGGTAGTCCATAAAAACTTACCACATATTTTATGTACATCTGTGCACATTAATCTAATGGGATATCCTCTAGAAAAGTGATAAAGTGAGCTATATTCATAAGAAAAACCACAAAAACCAATATAGCATTAATTACTCTAGATTACATGGAAATTTAGTGACAATGTCTATGGTGATGTTCTCTCCCTTCCATGTTTGTATGGGTAGTGGTTGCAGCATCACCTTAGAATTATGTCTTTTAGACATAAATTTTTGACAAACTAGTCACATTGATTTATACACATCAATCTCCTTCTTCAAATTTTCACATCGAAAATTTTCTTAGAGATTTCAACACATATTTTTGCTCCCTGGGTGGATAGATAAGGTTAAACTACATGAATCATTCTGAAAATCCTTCTTTATCTCTATATTGGATGATACACATATTCGTGACCCAAACCTTACAATTCCATCCTTGTCAATTTTCAAATTGGAGGATTTCCAATTTCTAATAGCTTCCACTCTTTTTCTAAATTTCCATATATTTTATTTGATAATCCTCTATTTTATCTTTGAGGAATAGTTGATCGATCATTTGAGAAAGGATTGATGATGTTCCTCCATTAGTGATCCCCATTTCCATCCTCTTCAAATCTAAGAAGATCGGATGCCTTTCAATTCTCATCTTTGATAAAGATGTTGGATCCTTTTTACTTAGTACATCCCCAACATTATTTAGCTTACTAGGATGATAGGAGATTGTGAAACCTTAATCCTTGATGAGCTCTATCATCCATTACTGCTGCATATTAATCTGTTCTTGTGTGAATATATATTTGAGACTCTTGTGGTAAGTATATATCTCACACTTCCCCCATAAATATAGTAGCACAAGATTTTTAACTCAAAGATCATTGTCGTCGACTCTAGATCTTGAGTATTATAGTTTTTATCATGGATTTTCAGATTATTTGAGGAATAGGCTCTCAATTTATAATTTTTCATCAGCACAATGTGTAAGAACTTATTTAAAGCATCACTGTACACCACAAAGTGTTCTCCACTTATGAGGAGTGTAAGTATTAACATTGCGAATAACCTATTATTCAACTCCATAAAGAAGTCTTTACATTCTTATGTCCAGAAAATCTTCACTTCCTTCCAAGCCATCTTGGTCATTAGGTTTTACCATCATGAAATGTTCTTCACAAATCATAGATAATACCCATATAGACCAAGAAAGATGCATAACTCTGTAATAGATGTTGTCCTGGGCCACTCTTCAATTACCTTTGTATTAGAAGGGTCTATAGATATCCCCTTCCTGGTGATAACATGCCCCAAAACTGATACTTACTCAATCTATAACTCTCATTTACTTTATATTTCATACAACTTCTACCATCACAATGTATTTAACAGAGTATTCAAATTCCCCACATGTTCCTCCTTTCTCTTAGAGAATATTATCTATCATCGATAAATACTATCACAAATTTTTAGAGGCAATATCTCAAGACTCATTTTATTAAATCCATGAAAATTTATAGAGAATTAGTGAGTCTGAAGGGAATCACAATGAACCCATAGTGTCCATACCAAATTTGAAAGGTAGTATTGGGAATATCTTTCATCCTGACCATTAATTGGGAATATCCCAACCGAAGGTCCACATTAGAGAAATAACTATCCCACAAAGCTGATCAAACAAGTCATCTATCTGTGGAAGGAGATACTTGTTCTTTATCATGATAATATTGATACAAAAATTATCAATGCAGATGCAGATTGAAAATCCTTCTTCTTGATGAATAGGACTGGCACTCCCAGTGATGAAGCACTCGGGTGTATAAAACCCTTCTCCAGATTCTTCTACATCAGCTTCTTCAGCTCCTCCATCCCTATAGTATCCATTCTATAAGATTTCTTTGATATAGGAAGAGATACATGAATTAGTTCAACTGAGATCTCAACCTCTTGGTTAGGAGGAAAACCAGACAACTCTTTAGGGATTACATCAATGTATTCCCTCATAATGGGAATGTATTCAAGAATGATTCTTTCCTTTGTCTCAATCATTGGAGCTAGAAATCCTTGCTCATAAGGAATAAATATATACACTTGAGAAATTGAATCTAAAAGATATTTATCTTCATACTTACACTTCCAATGAATTGAAGGATGCTTCAGGATGTGAAAAGTGATATCACTTTCATGAATGTTGATGTTGTATTTATATAAAGATATCCAATCTATTCCCAAGAAAGCATCGAAATCCACTAAAAGAAGTAAGAAGTGATTTTATGGGAGGTACAGTCCACAAATGTAAACCATGGTGACTTTTTATACCATAGACACAATAATTTTCCTATTCAATATTCTAATAGATAACTTATCCTCCAAATTTTGAGGTGGTGAATGAATAGTTCTACTAAACATCCAATATATAAATGAATTCATATAACTAGAATCAAATTGTATGTTAACTCTTATTGAATTAATAACTAGTGTACCTATCAACACATCATTGTTTGTCTCCAACTCAACAGTAGTGATAGCATAAGCCCTTACATGTTTCCTTGGAGGTTGTTGTTGATTTCCTCAAATAACCCTCGACATAGGGAAATTGTTCGCATAATTTCAATGCTCCTTGTAGTTGTAGAACTACACTACAGGATACCTATTGATCTAAACAATATTTTCTTCTTCTAAATGAAAAGTATTCTTCATATCCCATCTATAGTTTTTAGCTATATGTATTAACTTTCCACATTTTAAGAAATTCATTGCTCCCCTTTGACAGCTCCCAATATTCTACTTCCATGTTATTTTACAAGTGAGACAGCTAGGCTTCATTCCATTACGTGATTTTATTTGTTAAACCACACATGTAGTTCTCCATTTTCTTCTTGTCACAAGGCCCATGAGACCACTAAAATTCTCTAAAAAGTATTTCAACATTGAAGGAAAAATGGAAAATTTCTTCATAACTGTTGAAGTCTCGAATCACTAACACTTTTCGTAGATTCATCATTATTCTTCTAAAGAATAGATCTACCTAAAATTCAGTTTTCATGAAGAAGCCAGAGGCGTACCTTGGAATCCTTGTAAATTTTTCTTCATATGAACAAATGTAACCCTCTTCCTTCTTCTTAAGTGAGAGGAACTCTCTTTCAATCTTGATCTGGAGGGTTTGAGGAAAATATTTATTGAAAAACATCCTCCCAATCCATGGAATCAACTTCCTCTTAAGGATTAGTAATCTTGATTAGTGTCCACCACTTATCAGCTACCCCATTAAAACGATATATTGTTGGTATGACATACTATTCATCTGAGTAGTGGAGAACATAGAATATCTTTTCAATGGAGTTAATCCACAGTTCTTATGAGGAGGGCACTATATGATCTACTAAACATGTGAAACATTTTCCACAAGAACAATTTAACCACAAATTGTTCATTCCATAGAGGAGGAGGGTGTTCCAGATGATTCTAGTTATTATTTATAACATGAGCCAACTGAGAAAGTACAATCATAAATTTTTGAGCAATAGTTCCCATCATATCATGCATATTATTAAAGAACTCATTACATTACCTTTCACAATTATTATTGGCACATGTTCTTATATTTCCTTCTACTTACTAAGAAAAAGAACGTATAATTAGAGGGCTTGAATAAGTAGCTATTGAGTTAAAAAAGTAAACTTTGAACAAAAATGGATAAACATGTATAGAATAAGTATATCCAGACATTGGATTCCCTATCTTTCAATATAGGTTATCCTTGATCTATTTCATAACATATATTAATATTGGATTTTCTTATTCCTTTAATAATGGTTTGTACTAAGCTCATGAATTTACCAATGAATATTCATCAGGAGTGTCAATCCACTGGTGCAGCAAGGCCTATTTTCATGTACCAGGATACCCGAGTCTGGCCAAAAATTCCTTATTAGAGTATCCACTCGTAGGTACATCAGTTCCAGAGCCGCCTATAACTTTTTTTATCCATACATGGATGTATTTTATTAACAAAACACATACTCTATACATAAAAAAAACATAAGGTCGTTTTCTTATAATCTATATCATTATTATGGTTCATACTAATGTTCTATAATTCTAATCTCAAAAAATAACTAGGCCATCAAATGATAACAACTATAGAGACCCTATCATTTTCACATAACATTACTCAAATTTTAAGAATAATTATACATCCGAGTACAATCCAAGGATTGTGAAGTCTAGTGTCTTGGAAGGATAAGTACATCAAACAAAAAACTTGCCACTAAATATAACATTTAGTTATTTATCCTACATATATATCCCGTAACATCCATTTCACTCATAAATATTCATAAGATAACCTAGGGAAAACTTGAATAAATGGATAAGATAAAAATCCCTGTAAGGAAATAACTATAAGAACAAATCATTATCACACAGAATAAAAGGCTTGACGTGATGATATTAAAAAAATAAAACTTATAGAATCTTAAATTATAAACATAGAATCATTTAAACATGGAGTCATAGAAATGTGGAAGTAACATAAAACATTAATTTTGTATGAGTGATGTCTAACCCCCTAGATATTTTCACATAGTAGCACAAGCCAAAGATAATCTCCAAGACCGTCGCATTTAACATCTCATGAGACTTAGCAATACCCAATGCATTGAAGTACTATATTGTTTCATCCATATTAGCTTTTCATGAATATGTTTTCCACATAAATAATCGTACATAATCAATCTTACATAAACATATGGATTACCCATGGAAATAATTGGTTACAATAATCATAACAAAAATAATAACAGATGGGAATAACCCAAAGGTGTCTAGGAATGAGGGGAACTAAATTATACATGGACATTAATAAAGGAAAAATATATATGTTTCCCAGTGACTGATTTAATGTATAAGTGACAAAATATAAGAAAGGCATTCAATAAACATTTGAATAAAAACATTTTTGAGCGGTTTAAGGAAAATACTATAAATATTTTAAAATAGAAAAGTAAAAATTAAATTTTAAAAAGCCAGAAGTGAACCAGGTAGGTTTTAAAAATTAAAAAACATATTTTATAAAGACAATGGTGTCTTCAAACAGAATACAGAGTGCACTAGAATTCGAGTATGAATTCGGGAAGCTCCCTCAAAATAGATATGCATATTAGGATGTATTGAGGAGGGAATCACTTAAAAAACATAAATCCATGAAATATATTGTTGAAATGAACCTGATAAATGAGGTTGGAAAAATCACATATAATTTATAAGATGAAATTTAGAAGAATAAATACCCTCATTAGGAAAAAATAATGATAATGAAACCTAAAGGAATAAAGGATGTTTGTGTAAAATCCCTCACAGAATATCAACTTGGCATCATGTGTACTTAAGAGGGATTAATTATAGGGAAAGGGGTGTATAATAATTTAAATATTATAAGGAAAGTATGGTGGAGGTGAATAATGATACCCCAAAACTATGATTACACATAATAGGGTATAATATAGAGGAAAATCTTGAATAAAAGTGAAATACAGAGGATCCATTTCCTTAGGTCCGATGGTGTTCTCCACTTTATATTAATGAACCGAATAATCAAATTAACTTCATTGATTAATAATTAAGTAACCTATTATATATTTATAATATTTATTATAATAATTTTATGTTCACTTATAAGCATTTTGATAGGTTATGAGGTTCAATTTCATTGTTCGTGTCCATTTGCTTACTCGGTTTTAATGATCGGTTCACTTATATTCGTGTTTAGATATCCATGTATGATGAATGTGGTAGTCCAGAGTTGACATTATATATTATTATTGAACTGATAAGAGTTTACATGGTTGAATATTTAATTTGGTTACTTGGAGTGATGTTGAATCATTATATAAAACACTAATGTTAAACACTTGAATTAATTTGGCAATTTTTCCCATAATTTAGTTGTTTTGCATTATTAGTTTACATCAAGTGTGAAAAGGGATTCTAGAACAATAGATAAGATAAAATAAATATTTAATACTCTATTTCAAACATAATATGTTTTCATTACTAGAATATAATATGCTAATAGAAATTGATAAACATTGTCCTTAAATGTGATAAATTAACACATCTCGGACAATGTTTTCATTTAATTAATATAAAAGAAGGGTAAAGGAGAGATGATAATAAATTATCACATTAGAATATCTACATTCCCGTACATGTATGTTACTAGATTTATCATACCATTTAGTTTAATTGAGGTGATGAAAGAAATTAAAGAAATAAAAGAACATGAAAGGAGATAAAATAATTGGAAAGAGGAATCTACCTCCTCAATTTATCTCCATTGAGAACCCCTTATGGGGAGAGGTTTTGGTATTTTTAGGATACCAAAGGCTTATGTATGTGGATAAGTATTTAGGGAGATATTTTGGATGAATTTATGTATAGAACACGGGTTTATAAGATTGAATAGAAGAGTGGAGAGTGGGTTTTTTTTACAGTGTAGGGGAGGATAGTTTTATTAACATTTTAATCATTTGATTATTATTTTTCCATAATACTGGAAATAGTAATGATTATCGGGAAACAAATATTAATATGTGACAATGAGTTCAAACCAATGGCCATTTACATCATCCATGACCCTAGAATGATGCAGAAATTCAGGTTGTAGCATTTATTGCAAATAATCTTATTTTACTCTTCATCAAAAAATCCTGTATTTTTGAAAAATCCCAAAAATTATCTTTAACCATTTTCTGATGTGGAGAACACAAAACTGAACTCAATTTTACTAAAATATTTTTGTAGATATGATTTTTTTAATTTTTTACTAAAATCAAAATTTACTTGAAAAAATACATATTTTAAAACTAAAACAGATTTTATAATGCTTTCAAAAAAATAAGGTCTTATAAAATTATCATAAAACTATAAGATAAAAAATTATTGATTTATGAACAAATTTTATGAATATATATTTTAAAGTAATTAATTTATTGTAATTAATTTGTTATGACTTATAAAAACACGTAAAATTGAACTATGGTCACACTATCCCTTATAAGATGCCTAAAATTTATTTATACACTAATGGGTAATGATAATATTTTTTAAGATGATTTACTATTTGTAAGGTTCATTTTAATATTCAAAAGGGTTGGTTACTATTCATAAGGATAGGTTACTATTCACCAAAAATTATGTTCTCCTTATCAGACAACCGATATTTTACTGATTGCAACCATGTATGTCAGATTTTCAAAATTCACAATTCAAAAGTGTCAAAATTATGTTTAAGGGTTTCATATAACTTAGTATTTCATTGTGTTGTAATTAAACATGACTATGTGACATATTTATAAGAAAGGAATTTCTATTTAAAAATATTGGGTCATTAAAATATCCACTATAAATATTTATAGATTTTGAAATCATAAAGAATTACAATAGAGCTTCACTTTTATAGTCAAGGAAAAATACCCATGTATACCTAGAATAATCATCCACTATAAAATAAGACTAATTTTTCCCTATTAAATTAGAATCTCTAAAATGTCCAAAAAATATATTTGAGTCAAATCTATATCAAATCTAATAATCTTGGTGAATGGAGCTTAAATATGAAACATTTCAAGAAAATACAAAATTTAAATGAACATCACAAACATTGTGATTACAAATAGTACTAAAGGATGAAAAATATTTAGAATTATAATTTGTTTTGGAATTATTCTAAAATTTAACATGGTATACATTATCAAATAATTGTGATATTCAATGAAGATTATATTTTAACCCATCAATAAAAAAAATATAAAATTAAAAAATTACTAGATTTGCAAATTTGAACAGGTCCAATTATGTTTCATTTGGTACTGTGACCAAACGTGACATTTCCATCCTCAAAATTGATTATTTAATTGAATATTGAGTAGTACCTAGTCATGTGACATTAATTTCAATTATCTAGATAATGTAGGTGAGTACTGTTACTCTTGAATCCAGATTCCTATAGCAATGTTTAAATAAGAATTGATTTTTGTACCCATATTTTCATGGGTCCGGAAATATTAGTAATAATAGATTTAGTAATACATTTTTCATTTAATTAGTTTTCCATATACTAATTTTATTAGTTAATAAATAAAAACATTTTTTGGTCATCAATAATAGTAACTATTTATAGAATACGTATAAATAGAACTAGGAATAAACTTTTTTTTATAAATCCTTCTTTTTCTATGTTAGTAACCAATTTTATTAGTATATTTTAGACTTATTTTCATACCAATAATATGGGTTAAATTTTTTCTACCATTATTAAATATTTCAAAATATTTATTTTCAATTTTCACACTAAAATTTAATTTCATTATTTTCCATTAACAATTAAGCATTCCTTTACTTTTTAATAGCATAATCTAATTTGAAGTGAGATGAAAAGGCATGATACATATTTAGACTTTTATATTTATCATTAATTTCATTAAATTTCTCTATTAGAAAACTATAGTATTCAAATAAATCCTCAATGGAAATATTTTCTTTATTTTATTCATTCTTAGAAAGATTATAAAAATGTTCATGAGATACTTGAAAAATATTTGACACCTCATATGTTTTTTTCATGAAAAACATATTTAACCATTCATTTTTTTCATCTTTACATGATATAGAGTCAATTAAGATATCCAATAAAGGTATCTATTTGGGTTTTATAGGCCTTTTATTCCTTTTAAAATTATCCTTATATTTTTTCTTATATTTCAACTTCGGCCTGTCTTTTTAATTGTGTCCTTTTCTTTGAAACTCACAGTATGTCACTTCAGTAATGGAATCTTACTTTTCCACTCTTTTCTCAAATTTCCTTTATTTTTATACTTAAATATATAATTTTATTTCACTAATAATTTTTTATTCCTATATAATATATTTATACATATGGATAGACCAAAAATTTCCTTATCATTGTCAGAGGGTTATTCCCCACCACATGAACTATTAGCTTTGATGTTTTCTTTTAGTTTTGAGTTAGAAGTCATTAAGGATACTCACATCATCATGGATACTTCTCCTTCCTCAATATTTACTCATTGTTCTTCATCATAAATCATTATATTTCTGATAATCTATTTTACTAGTATCTTATTTATTTTACATGATTCCCTTATGGAGTCAAAGGTTCCCCTCTATCTCTCTGGTTGGCTTCTCAAAACTTTCATTAATAGATCCTTATCTATTACTATATTTTAATGTGCATGAATAGTGTTAAAAATTTCATTAATACTAAGAAAGATGCCTAAAAAGGATTAATAATACTTCATATTTGAAGTATAATATGTAATAGTATAACTATTTAAACACATTACATTAAAATATAGACTACCTTCATGGGAAACAACAAGTGTATCCCATATTTAAAATGATGTAGTACCAAAATATATTTTGTTAAATTTATCTTCTCTTAATGTATATTATATTGAATTCATTTATTTATTGTTGGAATCACCATCCAACATTCATAGTTTTACCCCTTATGTTTCTTGAGTTTGTTTGTATTTCATATTTTACTTCATTTTTAGTCAAAATATCAAATTCCATGATCTCAAAATTAATTTTCCTCAAGATATTTCATTAATAATAATTATTTCAATTAAAATAATGGGTAAAATTAGTGAAATCTCCCTCAAGTTTAATATTATAAATAAATTTATAAATATTTTTATAAAACAATTATGATCTTTTGTAAAAAAATGATCACATAAAAAAGTTATTTTGAATGTTATTTGATAAAAAATATTAGTCAAAATGCATTTTGTTAAAAATAATTTAAAACATGAATCACCCAATTTACAAAATAATACCATCTAACTAAAATAGTAGAGTTATATAATTTTATATTTATCAATTTTCTTCTATAGCTCAATCACATTTCAATTATAATAATTTAAAATATACTCTAACTTTTTAAATTAATATAATCATATCAATCATAGTATATAAAAACATTCTTAAATCCAACTATTATATTAATGTTTTTAAATATTTTTGGAAAATAGAAAATGGTTAGATTCAGAAAAAATTAAAAAAAGATACATCACACGGAGGAACTAAACAAGGGGTTCGGTCTTAAGAAAAGACCAAATCCCTTCCACATGGAAATCACCTACTACTAAGCAGTTTTTTATTAAAATTAACTTATCAAAAACCTATGTTGGGTTTAAAAAATTATAATATGAATGTACATTATTTAAAAATAACCTTATCATAGTTCTTCCGGGGATTAAAATAGTTCAGTTCACACACATCTTCTTCCAAAATTATACATGGGAGTACAAATGGAAATAATTGAGAGAGTGTGTCGTGCACTATCTAGTTTAGTGCAGATGAATGTGTTTATATAATAATAGAGTAAAAAAATATTGAAATTATGTCTAAAAATAACTAATAAATATTGATAATTTGGAAGATTCAATAAATCTCAGTCCGAAAGGCTTCAATTGTTCACATGTCATTTAATTTTTTTTTTGAAAAATCATTTATTGAGTTTCCAAAAAAATGAAGGATAACAAAGTTTCATATAAGTAAGAAAAAACATTAGTCTGTAGTCAACTAATTTGGTAGTTTTATTCCACATAAATTTGTATCTATGTATTCCTTTTCTCACAAAATATATGTGTCTGTATCACTGCACCCATGGATATGCGCACATGAGGGATTTTTTTAATTTATATCAATCTAGTTGAACCAATTTTCTATATTAGGATAATAATAGAATAATAATAACAATAATATTTATTTTTAGATAAAATTTTTTGGTCTTTTCCATTAAAATGTATGAGGTTTAATTTAAGAATAACCATTCTAAAATCCATATTAATTTAAATTGCATTGAACACATAGTCTATCTAGTGGAAAAAATAATTTTGATCCTAATAATGAAAATATATAGTAGTATGACTAGAAATGGATCTTTTGATGGTTTATGATATCAATAGTATATGTACCATATAGTAGAATCACTCAGTAGTTAAAGAGTTTTATGGTTTATTCTGATACTCTTAGTAGTTCCACTCGATGGTAGAATTTTTTTCCATAAGATCATAGTGGTGGTAGATTTTAAATAATGGATGATTATTATACTGAACGTAACAAATTTCTTAAATCAAGGTTGCATGAAAAAACTGGTTGTATATTTATATATTAGATCAAAAATTAGATAATTTTGATTATTTTGAACAAAATTTTGTTGACAATGATAAAGAAAATTAATCTTATTAGAAATATAATAAACCAGATTTGGTAGCATTAAAATAAGGAGCAGTAGGATTAGGCCAACAATGGGGATGGGGTGGAGTACAATACTCCATAATCACCCCATTCACAGAGACATATTTCTGATAGTTGTTCGATGGTTAATTTGTGATGAGATTCCATTCTATGGAGGAAATCATGATTTAGGATTCTATGTCCCTTTTTGATCATAGGACTCAGGCCATAGAAAATGTGCCCAGATCCATCTGAAAACTATGTGTGTTTACATTGTTGAGGTTCCCCTTATATCCCTGTTATGGGATGTGTTTAGACTTTAACCATTAAATGGTTTCACAAATGTTTTAGTAAAATAAAAGAATGAACTCCTCTTTAAATCATCTAAGAAATTAAAAATAAAGGTAATGGTAGTCCAAAACAAATTTTGGAGGTTGTATTCATCAATATCTCTCCACATAACCATGATGCTGCCTTATTCCTCAGGTTCATATTCCACCACAATGTTAGACAATATAGATCACTACTCAGGGTCACCAACTTACCATGTTGAGTGTTTTTTGTAGTTGATGTGGCACTATATATGGTTAACCATAATGGTTCAAGAACCTATATATATGAAGGTGTCTTGATAATGGAATGATTTCCAATTATGGGTGACATATCATTACAATGAGGTTTTTATGGTGTATGTTAGGGGTAGAGTCCCTGTAATCCATATCTATACTTCCTTGAGGAGGAATATCAGGGTAGTAACCACCATATGAATTGGAAGAAGAGTCAGCGGACCCTCATGGTATTGAAGATACACATCATTTAGCCTTGATGACCCTGGCATTCATCAGAATAAAAATATGAGCCTTATCATTTATAATGTCAAGAATATTATGACCTATATTTTTGGATTTATTTGAGGTATGGGACTATTGGATAGAGCTATTTTAAATCTATATATGTCTATCTATTAATTTGGGAATGTGAACCAACTGTGTAGAAGTTATTGGATCATTCCAGTTAGAGTTCATACCATTAGTGGTGATATGAACATTCCTTATGGTGGTTTCTAGAAAATGATTTTCAATCATATTTGAAGAAGGGGTATGAGGCTGATTCAGATATACATTCCGCATTATAATATACTGGAATATCTATTGTAACCCCCCAAACACAGATGCGCAGAGCAGGTGCATCAGTTACTACATTGTCATGATTAAAAGGAATAAAATCCCAAAGCAATGATAAATTTAGTAGTCTGTAAGATACTAAATACAACCATGTAACTCATATTACACTAGGAAATGTAACACAAAACAATAAATAACAGAAACTAAAAAAACTATATCCAAGAGAACTCAACATATGATATCCTCTTTATAAACTATTGAAGGTAAAAAAATGAAAGGGATGATCTGAAATTCTTAGTAAGGTTTACTAATTTTGTAAGAAATAATAAACAATAACTAAATCAAAAACAATTTGGCATAGTCTATATAGCATGGTGAATAAATGAAAAACAAGTGCCACTAATAAACTGAGAATGAAACTGCATCCAAATGTTTATTCGAAGTGAAACAATTGTGGATAGTAATAGCTAAAAATTTATAACAAAATTATTATTAATTGGACTTCATATATCAGGAGTACGATACCACTACACCGTTGAAATGGTTTATGTCCGTGGGTAGAAACCTGTCGGATTTTTGGAAACAAACTCGAAGGGTTTGTATCCATTGATTTGTCTCATGAGACCTATCAATGCATCGAGAGGATATAGCAGGCTCTGCCAATTTCTGAAATTCTAAATAAGTATTTATACATAAAATTATTTCAATTATAATATTTCGTCATAGTATTTTTATATAGGAGAGGGTACCGATTCATTAATATTTCCATAGATAAAACAACATTCCAAATAAACACCGTATGTAAGAGGGTATACAGCTTAAGAAAATAATCATATCCATGAAACCGGAATATGGATATATAATATATTTACAATTTAAAATTAAAAATGATCTCAAATGGGGAGTGGAAAAACCACATAAGAAATACTATGTGTACAATACCACATATGCCTCAATGAAAGGGAAATTGAGACCAAGTCCCCGACCACGTCGTAATCAAGCGAGTCGTATGAACAAAAATTAATAAAAATCAAATGAATCAAATAATTCCATGAATATAAAGATAATAATGATAATATACATCAAATGGAAGTAAAAAATACAACACATGCATGAAATAAGTCGCGAACAATGGAAATCACATGGAATTAAAAGCAAGATAAGAAACCCCTTACATTAAATCTAATGGTGTTATTCACTTGGTCATAGTGTCCTAGATAACCCAATTAAATTAATTAATTAATATTTTCAGAATTTATTATAATTTAATTGATTTATTATAACCTTATTATGTTCATTCATGTTCTTCTTAATGGATTTAAGAGGTTCAATTTCATTGTTATTGATTGTTTTCTTCCTTAGTTTTCATGATTGGTTTAATTGTATTAATGAATGGAAGTTATTTTGAAATGTGGTTAAACAACAATAAATGTTAATATATATTATTAGTGACATTATATAAGATATTTTAATGATTTTGGGTCATATACCATGATGATTACATGTTTGATAAAAGATAATGACAAATGCTTGGATTAACTTCACCGTTCTGGGCATAAAGACCTTATTTTGAATCATTTTTTTATATTATGAGGGTGTAAGAAATAAAGAAAAATAAATAAGACTAAAAACATATTTTATGATCATGTTCTACCATAAAACTTGTTTAATGTACAAAATTTGAAATTGTAGTAAAAATTGTAAACCTGTCATCCTGAAACGTGATAAATTAACACATCTTGGGTGGTGTTTTCAATTTCAGTATATGAGGAGGGGGAAATAAGAGATGATGATGAAATATTACTTTGTAATAAAAAAATTACAGTCCATGTAAGGTACTATAATTATCATATCATTTGTATGAGGGGATAGGAGGAATAGAAATGAAATGAAATGAACTCAAAATAAATGAAAAGTTGATAAATCCCTCATGAAAATTTGACAGCCTACCGACGTCACTTTAAAATTAATAAAACATTTTGATGAGAGAAAGGGGTATCTCGTCATTAATAAATAATATGGAAATAATGGGGGATATTAAATGACATATAGTAGCATAAAATAATTTAAATAAAAAGATAATAACATAATAAGAGTTCTTGAAAGAGAGAGAGATTTTGAGACAAAAATTATGTAACATAACAACAATGCAACATCATTTTAGAATACATTAAAAAGAGAGGTAAAAAGGTTAAAAAATTCATAAAATCCTCATTAAATAGTGTAGGGATAGAAATTGTTTGCAAAAAATAACTTTTTATTAAAACTTGAAATACATACCACATAAAAGAGAACTTGAATGGGAAAGAGAAGCTGAGAATTCTCTTACCTTGTCATGTAACCCTAATGACATGATGGTTGAGACATTGGGGATTTATTACACATTTGTAGAAGTAATATGAAGGTAAAAATACCATATCATCATGGATTATGCTTTTATAATGAATTAAAATGATTGAATGAGTGGGTATTTATAGCAAAAGAGAGGGAGTTTTTTTAATTTAAAGGGACACATCATTAGTTGTTTTTGAAAAACCCTGGGATTTACCATGGTATTTGACCATGGCATTATCTACATGGTAAAACTGACATCATGTATTACTGTACATAATTTTACCGTCATTTAATATTAATTATTACATCATAATGATGTCATTAAAAATACTAAAAACCCAAAACTGTATTTTTACTATTCACATAAAATTTATGTATTTTGGAATAATCCAAAAAATTTACCCTAATTATTTTTCGACGTGTAGAATTAAAAAATGAACACCATTTTTTAAAAATATTTTACTAAATATTTTAAATTTAATATTTAATTAAAATCATAATTTATTCGAAAAAACATTAAAACTATTACTCATTTTATAACACCTTAAAAAATTAATAAAGGTCCCATAAAATTAACTTATAATCATAATTCATTAAAGACTAAATTTATGATTACATTTTACTAATTTTTTTCCAATTTAAATTAATAAATTAGTCATAAAATTGTAATAAAAATATTTATGACAATCAAAAATAAAAATACTTATACTATGATCATTTTTTACTTATAAGATGTATAAATTTTGTTTATACACTCATGGATAAAGTTCCTATTTTTTGGCCAATTTACAATTCATTATAAATAATTACTATTAATAAGGAAATGTGACTACTCATAAGGGTATGTTACTATTCATTAAAATTATGTTTTTCTTATTAGAATCTAAATATCTTACTTTACACAACCGTGTATATCAGTTTTTCAAAATTCTAATTATTTAATTTGAAAAATTATTTTTAATGGTTTGGATATAAATAAGTTTCATTTTTTACAGAATGTGTGTTTCATTCATTCTATAAAAAATCTAATGTAAATTATAGTGGGTTTACATTATTCCCTACTAAATAAAATTGCGTCCTCGCAATTTGAAACTTCATATTGAAAGTTAACGTTTGATGCATGAAAATTCCCTTGTGAGAAACACACATATGAAATAGGGTTAATAAAATATCCTCCTAAAATAGGGTTTAGGGAATTGAGGTGGTCACCAAAAAAATATTCTTTCGAATGGGGTTTCATTAGTTGGAAGTATAAACCTGGACATGGATTAAAAATAAATCTCTGAATTTCTGATGAAACATGATAGAGAATATGTTCATATGAATGTTGATTATTGCAAAACTATAAAGTACTATAAAAAAATTCATCGATATTATCAATGATTATGATATTAGTAAATCATTTTATCTATGACACTTTTCTTTGAGTTGGGGAATTATTCTACTCTATAAGAGTACAAATATATAGTTCAATTTACAAACACATCCTTTGATTTAACCGTGAACAATCTATAATCCATCACATAGCAGAGGTTATGAAACATGGTGAATTAATACATTAAGCTAAAAAATCTAATAAAATGATCAACTGAAACCATTTCTTAAATTGTTAAAAATCCCAAAATATAGTGATCTGTCCCTTTAGAACAATGTTATTTGAATTTCAAAGATTAATTTATCCATAACCCATAATCAAAATTAATCATCTTTAAATTTTCACAATACAAACATGTGAATAACTTCATCATGTATCCTTTTGAAATATGGTAATAACTAAAATTACCATAAAAAATACTGGAAATATACATTCTTCCATTTTCCTTAAGATACATGTTATTGGATATATTGTTTAAATAAGTATGTGTTGTAAACCCCATCTATGATAGCATATAAGACTTCTTGAAAAGTCATTAATCCATTCAAATGTTGTCAGTACTTATCCGAATCAATAATTTATTTATCATTATCACTAGATCAGATATATATTAAGTGATTTCTTTTCCTCATTTATGAATTATCCAAATTTTTTAACTTCAATTTAATATCATTTCATGGTACCATTCAACTCATGGTTCCAAATCTATAATGGAAAAGTATTTCATTAAAATCCTTATATATTCAATAACTCTTATAAATAATACATTACTAAAAAATATTCAAATGACATGATTCTTGACTAGTACTATTAATCAATCTACTTCATCTATGGTAGCATCATAACGTGATCATTATCCTAAATCATCATTTGGGGTATATCCATTTGATGCTTTGGAAATTGATTCATATAGTGTCCCATATTTTTGTAGTTGAAGCATTGTACACTGGAAACCATTTTCTTACCCATTCAAACACGAACTTGGTGTCCTTTTTCTCCACAGTTATAACAAACACCAATTCCCTTTAAGCATTTACCAGGTGATTATTTCCATAGTTATCATAGTTCAAAAAACCCTTCTTTACCTTCTTCCCTTTAACCTTTTATTTCTATTCCATCCACTTCTTGTTTTGCTTCCGATCAAATCCATAGGATATAGAAAAGTCTTTACATACTTTGTTAACACATTATAATATTTCCTCATATGAGGATGATACTTAGTTGACAATATTCCTGTGAAAATATGTCTTAAGATCCATAGAGATATGATCCTTCATACTCTTCACATCATGTGAATTGGTGAAGTTCTCATTCATTCTCCTAGGTCCCATTTCTAAACAATTATATATAATATATTAGCTCTTAAAATAATAAACTCTCTATAATTATAAACATGGTTTATCACATAGGATAAAATTATGCATTGTAAATCCTAGATCCATATACATTTGTTACTTTGGGGGAATAAATCATATAAAATGGTGGGTAAATAAAATTGTAATTATCTAAAGAATATCCCTCAGGAGTGTAAAAATAGGTGTGATGTAAGGCTCATTTTAGTGTACTTGGATACCCCGGTTCAGGCTTGAAACTCCTTGTCATAGTTTTCACTCTTAGGAACATCTATTCCACAACCACATCCACTTATAATATCTAGATAGGAATGTATTTTCTAGAACAATCTACATAATATATAATGTAAAAAACTTCTAGGACATTCTTGTATTTTTATCCTAAAAGCCAATCTTAGAGTTTTTTTTTCTAATCATAGTTTTCAAAATCTAGTATTCGTGTTTTCTATGAATCTTCCTCTAATACAAACAATAATTCCATGAAACCATTAGTCCAGATCTAGTGAATTTGTTATTACATTAATATGATTAAAATGAATGAAATTACAAAGGAATTATTAGTTCCTTAGTCTTCTATCAACTAGATACATACATGTAATTCATATTACACTGGGAAAGGCAACACAAAACAATACATCACAATAACTAAAAAAACTGAATCCATGAGAACTCAATATATGGTCTCCTTCTCATAACATGTTAAAGGAATGAAATGAAAGGGGTGAGATAAACTGATTAGTAAGGGTTACTAATATCATAATCATGAATCAACAAAAACAGAATCAGAAATATATTGGCATCATCAATATGGAATGGTGAATAAATGAAAAACAAGCACCATTAATAAACTGAGAATGAAACTGCATCCTTAGGTTTTTCAACAGTGAAATCCTCATGGATTTTAATTGATGAAAATGAATAAATATAAGTATTGTTAATTGGACGTCATGTAGCTGGAACATGATACCACTATACTGTCGAAGCGGTTTATGTCTATGGGTAGAAACCCGTCTGTTTTTTGGATACAAATTAGAAGGGTTTTTTGCCAACCGATTTGTCTCATGAGACCTATCGATTCATCAAGAGGATATATTAGGCCCTACTCATTGCTGTAATTACAAATAATTATTTATATATTTATTTAATAAAAGTACAATCTACCCTCTCAATATCTTTATAGAGTAGAGGATATGAATTTATCAATATTTTCCTATGTTAAAACAACATTCCAAATAAAAACTCTATGTATGAGGGTATAAAGGTGAAGACAATATTTATATCCATGAAACTAGAATATGGATATATAATATATATTTATAATATAAAATGAATAATGATCTCAAATTGGTAGCGGATGCACCACATAAGAAATATTTGGTGCACAATACCAAGTAAGTCTCAGTGAAATGGAAATTAAGACAAAGACCCTTACCACACCATAATCAATTGATTTGTATGACTAAAAATTAATAACCATCATATTTATCACCAAATACCATGAATATAAAGATATTCATGATACATTACATCAAATTGAAATACAAAATACACCACATGCAATAATTAAGTGGAAAACAACGGAAATATCACTGAATTAAAAGTTAGATAACAAACCCCATACCATTAGTCTGATGGTGTTATTCACTTGGTAGTAGTGTCTGGGATAACAAAATTAAATGTATTAATTAATATTTCTTGAACCTCTTCTACATGTAATATATTTATGATAACGTTATAAATTTCATTCAAGGCCTTAATTATGGGATGAAGTGGTTCAATTTCATTGTCTAGGAGCATTATCTTCCTTGTTTTTCATGATTGGTTTACTTGTATTCATGAATGGAAGTTCATTTGAAATGTGGTTAAACATCCAGAATTGCAAACTCTTGGATTAACTGTCAGTTTTTTTCATAATGAAACTGTTTTGAATTATTATTTTATATTATGAGGGTGTAATAATTACAGAACATTACATAAGATTAAATACATATATTATGATCTAGTTTAGCCATAAAAACGTTTTCATGAACAGAATTTGAAATGTTAGAAAAAATTTAGAAACTATCATCCTTGAATGTGATAAATTAACACATATTAGATGCCGCATTCATTTTTAGTATAAGAGTAGCAGGAAAAAGAGAGATGATGATGATATATTCCATTAGAATAATAAAATATAGACCATGTGTGGTAATGTAATTATAATAGAATTTGGATTAGGGGATCTGTGGAAGGAAAAAGAAAAAAGGAACTCAAAATAAATGAAATGTTGAGAAATCCCTCATGAAAATTCAGCAGCCTAACGATGTCACATAAAAATTCATAAAATATTTTGATGAGAGAAAGGGTTATCTAATAATTCATACATAATATGCATGGCATGGGGAATATGTAAGGTAATATCCTAACATAAGTCATTTTATATTAATAGATATCAACATAATAATAGTTCTTAAAAAAATAGAGATTTTGTAATGAAAATTTTGTACCATAACGGTTACACAACATGGTTTTAGAAAACATTAAAAGGATAAGGGGAAAAGGTAAAACATTCATAAAAGACTCAAAAAATAATAGAGGGATAGAATAATATTGAAATTGGAACATGGTTTGAAAACTATAAATACAAACCACATAAAATATAACATGAATATAAAAGATATGTTGATAATTCTTTTACATTGTAGAGTAACTCCTATGACATGAAGGTTGGGACCTTGGTTGATTGAGAACACCTTGGGAGGACTAATAGAGAGTTAAATCTTCCAAAATCTCTAGGATTATGTGTATGACCCCATTCTTTTCTAAAAATTAATTTAAATGCACGAATCATTGTTTAATGTAAATATTTATAACTAGCCTTTAAAAATGATTGTTTCACTTCTTTGTTTTGAATTTCAAAAAATGATCATCTACAATTGTGTTCAATATGTCATTTCGAGTCTAATTGAACCTAATCGTTTTTCTTGTGAATAGTAACACATCCTATGAATAGGAATATAAATAGTAATATGACCCTAATAAATAGTAAATTCTGTTATTATTTTGTTATATTAAGGCTTTAAGATAATGACATCATGGTTAATTTTAAAATGTGATAAAAAAGAAGTTATAATTTTCAAATTAATAATTTTTGAATTAATTATGATTTTATTTACAAATTAAATTAATAATACATAGAAAAATATTTTCAAAAAATTTATTTCATTTTTTAATTCTAAACATCGAAAAATGGTTATGGTGAGTTTTTGGTATTTTTCTGAAACAATTGATTTTTGGGTTAATAGTAAAAATACAGTTTTGAGTTTCGGTGTGTTAATGACATAATTAATGATGTAATAATGATGTAGTAAATCTGGTCTACTTTTGTACAATTAAATAAGATGTATGGTGTCCCAAGTGGCTAATACCATGGTAAAATACCATGGTCATCCCCATGGGTTTTCAAATATCACTAATGAGGCGTCCCTTGGAAATTATTAAAATATTCCCCCACTTTTTCTATAAATACCAACTGATTCCTTCATTAAATTAATTCCCAATTATTACTCAATGATTATATGGAATACATACCTCCCTAGTAGTCCTCCGAAGGTTTTCTCAAGCCCTAAAGGTTTAAACATTCATGTTTTGGGAGTTACTCAACTAGGAAAGAAAATACTCATCTTATTTCTTTTTCCATTGAAGATCTCTTTTATGTTGTATAGAATTCATGAATATATACCATGCTATTATTTTAATCTAATTATTACTATATTTTGTATTATTATTCATTTATGGTTGTGTGACCATTCTCCTATATAATTTTAATGTTTTCTAAAACTCTGTTGCATAGACGTTAGGCTACCGAATTTTCGTAAGGGATTTCTCAAATATTCTTTTATTTTGAGTTACTTATTATTTTCTCATATACTCTTACCCAAAAGGCATGAAATATCAATAAATCATTCATATTCTTGATTTTATCATGTTCATGGAAAATTCATCATCAGTATTCTTCTCCTCTCCAACTTATTAAAGGAATAAAAACACTGTCTGTGATGTGTCGAATTACTGACATCGTGGATGATGTGATTTCAATTTACATTTATTCTTACAAGGATGGTCATGAACTTTTTTTTATGGTTCAACCAGGTTATAATATATGATTTGTGTCACATTCATGGTGTTATAATTCTTTATTACACAAGGTTTTAATTTAAAAAACAAAATGAGAGACTTATTGTCATAGAACCACAAAAATGATTTAAATGAACATAGTTAATGTTTTGGATTATTAATCATCATCATGTAATAATTAAAAATGATAATTGGTATAAGTCATGGTTCTGGAAATATTTAAATACTACTCCATTCCAATACTAGTGTTTCAGTTCCAATCAACAAGAACAACCCATCATGAACTGATCTAGAGAATCATGTAAACAGCACACACAAAACAGTGCAAGGAAGAAAATAATAACAATTAATGGCTGAAATAATGTAATTAAATGACCATATATTGTATTATAATGATGGATATGATTTTTTAATATATTAATAACACTCTTTTAACAATTATACAATATGTTTAAATGATTTGGTAGTAATACAAACCTGAGGTACCAGAATTCATAACCCTATTTCCATCCTTTGGTTTAACCTTATTCTCTATTATTTATGTGGAGTTTAAATTATTTTTGTAATTAAATATGATAATAATTTGATTAATTATGTTTATTTACATAGAATATACATATTTCATCAACTCTATTAAGTCTCACTTCAATTATATGTTATTTATAAGGGGATTTTCATTTAAAACCCTCTTTTAAATGTTTTTTTTACAAAATTCAAAAGATATGTTTTTATGTAATTATTGATTATGTATGATTATGTTGTGGTTCCTGGGAATTGTTTATGATGATGTTTGGGACCTATATTTACCTCCAATTCATTGGGTATGTGTATGTTGGAGGTCGATCGTATGGTTACTCCATGTGTAACTACGATGGTTACACCAATTGTAAGGTAGCCATGAGGGTTAAAAATTATAATGTAGATGAGAGGGTTACAAGATTATGTAAGTAATTCCCCAAGATAACTTTATTATTATATTTATTTTCTCATGTTTTGTGTGGATCTTTTGTAAATCAAATGTTTCAAAAAGTAAGTATTTATGGGTGACAAGCATGTATTTTGAAAATGTTTTCATACATTATAAGTATTCATGGAATATTGTGATCTTCCATTATTTTACATCCCTTACTGATATTTTTTTGGTTCATCCAATGTTTTTTTAAAATGATTTTCACTGTTCATAAGGATGTGTAAAACAAATAAGGATTCCAAGTTAAATGTTTGTATAATTGTCAAAGAAATCATGTTTTATGCTTTAATGTTTCATATTTTGAAAAAAAGGAAAATGTTTTTGTAGAATCCACTCTGCAAAAATGTATAAGGTTATATATGTTTTATGTCCCAATTAAATAAAGATATAAAGGTGAAAAGACTGTCAATTTAAAAGGAAGTTATTTCTTGTTAAAAATCACGATTATGTAATGTAATATGGATTGGTCCATATAGTTGGTATCAGAAGATGGATTAGATAACATTAGGTGATTGGATGATGATAAAAGAATACCATAAATGATTTTTTTATCTATGATTAATTTTTAATGTTATAGTATTTATAGATTACCATGTTGCTTCATCTAAGATACGTTTGTTCATAATGGTTGTCTATAGAAGAAACCGGGAAGCTAAAGAAGAGAGGAAGCGACATAATGAAATCCTTCTGAATCTACTTCCTGTGATTTTTGGTGGCAACTGATTTCTTTTCATTGTAATATTGTAAATAAGGATGGAATAATAGTTGATCCTGCCAAAACAAAAGTGTTTGGTGAATGGACAAGACCCAAAAATGTTACATAGATTCATAGTTTTATTGGGTTAGCAGCTTATTACCGACGGTTTGTTATGAACTTTTCATAGTTATCTGACCTGATAACTAAGCTAAAACGAAAAAATCACACATCACTAACCATAGAAGATAGCTTGAACTGATAAATGATTATAAATATACAATCAATTACCATCCAGGAAAAGAAAAAATAGGGGAGGATGCCTTAAGTCAAAGACCACACGCATCACTAACCATGTTAAATTTGGAAAATGATCCCTTGATTAATGATTTGATGAATTTAGGCATATAAGTTTTTGGTGTAGGTAATAAATCTGTATTGTCACAGGTTTTAGTGCTATTATTATTATCAGACAAAATTAAGCAAGCAGAGAATGATGACCTTGAGCTATGGGATGTTCAGTTATTCAAAAGGTAATTCATGAAATTTATTGTTTTAAAGGTGAAGCTAATCAGTTATGGTCAATGGTGAAAAATATCAAAGATATAGAGGATTTTGATGCCTTAGTGTGGGATGAATTTAAAAGTCATTTCCTTGAAAAATATTTTCCTAGGCTGGTGCGACTTAGGATAAAGAAGTTATTCCTTGAATTGAAGAAAAAGGAAAAAGATTCAGTGGATGTGTTTGAAGTTAATTTCACCCGACTGGTGAGGTATGCTACAAATCTTATTCTGGATGTTGATAAAAAAATAAATCACTTTTACTCAAGGATGAAGCCAATGTATCAAAGGGAATTATCCTCCTGTGAATTCAAAAGTTAATAGAAACTTGTCTGATGTGCTCAGAGGGTAGAGATGGAGTTTTTTTATGATCACACGCATTTTGGAAACAAGAACAATATGAAGTCCAGATGGAAAGTGAATGGTAAGAATAAAAAAACAAATCATATGGAAAGAAAATCTAGTTTATAGTCAATGAAAAGTGTGGCAATAAGCACCCTGAGGAATGTCTTAGAAAAAATGGGAAGTGTTTTAAATGTGTTAAGTTTGAAAAAATGGCCTGATATTGTAATGAAAATAATCCTAAGACTAATCCTCATAAGAAAACTGTTAAGTGTTTTAAATGTGGTGAGATGGGTCCTTATGAAAATACCTTACCAAAGAGAGATCCAAATGATGCACAGAAACTATAATAGAAGCAGAAAGGTGTTGTGAGATCCTTTTTGACTAAGTCAGCATATGCTGATCTATCCAACTTAGTGGAATCAGGTACTCTATTCATTTACTCAAAATTTTCAAATGTTTTCTTCGATGTAGTGTCTATGCATTCATTCATTATTGAGAAATTTTCTGGTAAATTAGAAATATCACCTCAACAGATGATTGAAAAACTTATTGTTAAAACACCTGGGGGAAATAATATAGCAAAGTGGAATTCTAAGAATATTTCTATTGTGGTCTCTGTAAAGAATTTACTTGCAAACATATAGGTTTTACACTTAGTTGAGTTTGATATTATTTTGGGAATGGATTGGATTACTGTTTATCATGCAATGAATGACTATAGAGTTAAAGAAGTTTTTTATCATAAATAGTTTCAATTTTTAAACATGAAAGAATCCATACAATTGATAACATATCTGGAAGCTGAGAAACTTTTGAAAGATGGTAATAAAAGTTATCTTTCTAATATTTAAGAAAACAACGGGATTATTTATATTAATGATGTGCCAGTGGTAAATGAATACCTTGATGTTTTCCCTAATGAGTTACCCGATGTCATACCTGATCGGGAAGTTCAATTCAAAATTGACATAGTTCTGGATTCTAAGAAAATTTCGAAACCCCATTATCATAATACTCAAATATTACTTCTTGAATTGAAAAAGCAGTTGCAAGATTTTCTTGATAAAGGGTTCATTCGTCTTAGCAATTCACCATGGAGAGCTCCTTTTTTTTGTTAAATAGAAATAGGGTTTCATGAGACATTGCATTGATTATAGAGCTTTGTATAATATCATTGTTAAAAACTAGTATCATTTGACTCATATTAGTAACTTGTTTCATTATCTCTAGGGGGATAAGTACAATTCCAAGATTGACATGAGATCCGAATACCATCAGCTGAAGGTGAAGGAAGATGACATCCCGAGAACAGTTTTTCATACTAGATATGGGCATTATGAATTATTTGTTATGCTATTTGGGTTAACTAATGAACCTGTTGTATTCATGAATTATATGAATAAATTATTTCATGAGTTCTTGGATAAATTTTTGGTTGTGTTTATTGATAAAATTCTTATATTTTAATAAAAAAAAGAGGATAATGAAAAATATCTAAGGGTTGTTTTACAAATATTAAAGGAAAAAACTGAATGGAAAATTCAGAATGTGTGATTTTTGGTGGCAACTGATTTCTTTTCATTGTAATATTGTAAATAAGGATGGAATAATAGTTGATCCTGCCAAAACAAAAGTGTTTGGTGAATGGACAAGACCCAAAAATGTTACATAGATTCATAGTTTTATTGGGTTAGCAGCTTATTACCGACGGTTTGTTATGAACTTTTCATAGTTATCTGACCTGATAACTAAGCTAAAACGAAAAAATCACACATCACTAACCATAGAAGATAGATTTAACTGATAAATGATTATAAATATACAATCAATTACCATCCAGGAAAAGAAAAAAGAGGGGAGGATGCCTTAAGTCAAAGACCACACACATCAATAACCATGTTAAATTTGGAAAATGATCCCTTGATTAATGATTTGATGAATTTAGGCATATAAGTTTTTGGTGTAGGTAATAAATATGTATTGTCACAGGTTTTAGTGCTATTATTATTATCAGACAAAATTAAGCAAGCAGAGAAGGATGACCGTGAGCTATAGAAAAAGTTAGAATTAGTTAAAATGGGTAAGTTTCCTGAATTTAATCTTGATAATGATTGTGTTTTAAGATTTTGATAAAGGTTGTGTGTGCCTTGTCATTCTCAGTTGGGGAAAGGATTGTTCTGTGAAGCTCATAGTTCCCCATTTTCAGTTCATCCTGGCAGTACTATGATTTACAGAGACCTCAGGGAGTATTATTTGTGGGATGGAATGAAAAGAGATATTATTTATTTTAGTGTGAAATGATTGATATGTCTATAGGTTAACGCAGAGTGGTAGTTACCAAAGGGGATGCTTCATCCTTTTCCAGTGGCATAGTGGAAATGAGAGAATATATCCATGGTCTTTGTGATGGGACTACCACCAAATTCTCAAGGTTACAATGCAATTTGGGTTATTATGGATCGACTGTCAAAATATGTACATTTTCATTCTATTAAAGATATAATGCCTTCGGATCAGCTTTCTCAATTGTACCTCAAAGATAATGTGAGGCAACATGGAGTTCCTCTTTTTATTGTATCTGACTGAGATCCCCGATTCACTTCTAACTTTTAGAAGGGACTTCAGAAGTTGTTGAGAACATAATTAAATTTCATTATAGATTTTCATCCTTAATCATATGGGAAGTCAGAATGAACGATTCAGACATTGGAGGATATGCTTCGATCTAGTTCAATGGACTACCAGGGATGTTGGGATCAAAAAGTTTTTTTAGTATAGTTTTCTTATAGTAATAGTTTTCATTATAGTATACAAATGCCACCTTTAGAAGAACTGTATGGGAATCATTGTTAGACTCTAGAATTTTGGGATGATGTTGGTGAAAGAATGTTTATGGGGCTAGAATTATTAAAAGATGTGTCTGAGAAAGTAAAGATGACCCATCAGTACGTGAGGACAGCTCAGAGCTGGCAAAAACGTTATGCAAATAACATAAGGAAAGACTTCTTCTTCAAGATAGGTGACCATGTTTTCATTAAAATATTTTCCTGGAAAAGTGTGACACATTTCAGTAAGAAAGTGAAGCTAAATATGTGGTTCATTAGTCATATAAAAATCTTGGAGAATGATGGAAATATTACATACCGAGTAGTTTTTCCTCTGAGTTTTTCTCAAGAAGACAATGTTTTTTTATGATTTGATGTGGTGGAAGTTCGTGACGAATTCATCACATGAAATGAGACCAAAACTAGTTCAGCTAGATAAGAAAGTTTCTTATGGAGAGAAACTAGGACAGTTCCTTGATCGAAGGGAACAAGTATTGTGTTATATGTTAATCCACTGGGTAAGGGTTATGTGGGTAAACCACATGGTTGAAGAAGAAACATGGGAGTCTGAAAATGCTATGTGAGTAAGGTATACTCACTTGTTAAATAAGTAAATAAAATTGTGGGGATGTAATTTTCAGAAGCTGGGGATAATGTAACACTCCAATGTTTTCTAAAAATTAATGGAAATTCATGAAACTTTTTTTAAAGAAGATATTTTTAACTAGCCTTAAAAAATAATTTTCCCCTTCTATTTTTTGAATTTTGAAAAGGGATCATCTAAAATTGTGTTCAATATGTCATTTAATGATTTAATTGAACCAAGTTGTTTTTTTGTTTGAATATTAACATACCCTTATGAATAGTAATATTAATATCAATATTTCCGTGATGAAAAGTAAATTGTGGTATTTTTTTGTTTTATTAATGCTTTAAGTTAATGACATCTTTGTTAATTTTTCAATGTGATATAAAGGTAGTTATAGTTTTTAAATTCTTAATTTTTCAATTAAGTATAATTTTATATAAAAATCAAATTAATAATATTTAGAAATTTATTTTAAAAAAATGGATTTCATTTGTTAATTATACAATCAAAAAATGATTAGGGTGAATTTTTGGGAATTTTCTGAGGCAGTTGATTTTTTGGTGAATAGTAAAAATACAGTTTTGAGTTTCAGTTTGTTAATGAAATCATTAATGTTGTAATATATCTGGTCGACTTGAGTATAGTTAAATAAGGTTTGAGATGTCCCAAGTGGATAATACCATGTTAAAATACCATGGGCAAGTCCATGGTTTTTTAAATATCAACAATGAGGTGTCCTTTTGAAATTATTAAAATATTCCCTCACTTTTTTCTATAAATACCAACTGATTCCTTCATTAAAATAATTAACAATTATTCCTAAATGATGATATAGAGTCCTTAAATCCTTAGTAGTCATCCCAAGGATTCCTCAAGCCCCCAAGGTCCGAACCATCATGTTTTGGGAGTTATACTACCAGGTAAGAGAATTTTCATCTTCTTTCTTTTTCCATTCGAGTTCTCTTTTATGTGGTATAGAATTGAAGAATCCAAACCATGTTCGTATTTTATTCTTATTCTTGCTCTATTTTGTATTATGGTTCATTTATGGATGGTTTAACCATGTCTCATCTCATTTTAATGTTTTCTAAAACCCTGTTCAATCGTCGTTAGGCTGCGGAATTTTTGTAACGGATTTCTCAATTATTCTTTAATTTTGAGTTCCTTTATTTTATTATTATTTCCTCATATACTCATACCGAATATGCATGAAATATCACTAAATTGGGTATATTCTGGATTTTCTCATTTTCATTGATAATTCATCATCATTATTGTTCTCCTCTCCCCCTTATTCATGGAATAAAAAAATTGTCCGTGATGTGTCGAATTACCGACATCATGGACAATGTGATTTCAATTTAAATTAATTCCATGAAGGATGGTCTTGATATCATTTTTATGGTTGAACCAGGTTATAATATATGTATTATTCTTCATTCATGGTACTGAAATTCTTTTTTACACATGATTTTAATTTATAAAACGAAATGAGGTCATTATTATCAAAGAACCACTAAAATGATCTAAACAAACATCATTAATGTTTTAACATATGAATCATAATCATGTAATAATTAAAAATGAAAAATGGTATAAGTTATGGTTCTGGAAATACATAAATAATACACCATTAAAATTCTGGTGTTTCACTTCAATTAGTAGGAACAATCCATCATGTACTGATCATGAAAATATGGTAAAGAACTCACCCAAAACAGTGAAAGGAACAAAATACTAACAATTAAAGGGTGAAATTATGTAATGAAATGATCATATAAGGTAATATAAAGATGGATATGATTTTTTAATATATTAATAACACTTATTTAACTATTATAATGGAGTTTTAAATGATTTGGAAGTAAGAAAAACCCGAGGTAAGGGTATTATTAACCCGGTTTTTATCCTTTGGGTTAACTTTATTATTTATTATTTATGTGTTATTTAATTTGTTATTGCGATGAATTCTGTTTATAATATGTTTAATTCTATTTATTTACAAATTATATACATATTACATCCACTATATTAAGTCTCACTTCAATTATATGACATTTATAAGGGACTTTTCCTTTAAAATCCTCTTTTAAAATTGAATTTTACAAAATTCAAAAGCAATGTTTTCATGTAATTATTCTTGATGTATGATTAGGTTATGGTTCTTGGGCATTGACTTTTATGAATGGTGGGAGATATATTTCTCTCCAACACATTGGGTATTTGTAAGTTGAAGGTCATCTGTATGGTTACTCCAAGTGTAACTGTGATGGTTACATAAATTGTAAGTTAGTCGTGAGGGTTAAAAATTATAAGGTAGCCAAGAGGGTTACCAAATTATGTATGTAATTACATAAGATACCTTTATGATTATATTTATGTTCTCATGTTTTTTGTGGATATCCTGTAAATCACATGTTTCACAAATTAAGTATATATGGGTGACAAGCATGTCTTTTAAAAAAGTTTTCAAACGTTACAAGTATTCATGGACTAATGTGATCTTTCATTATATTACATCCCTTAATAAGCTTTTTGTGCTCATCCCATGTTTTTTAAACGATTTTCACAGGTTATAAGTTTGTGTAAGACAAAGAAGGAAGCCATGTTAAATGTTTGAATAATTTTCAATGAAATCATATTTTAAGATTTAATATTTAATATTTTGGAAAAAAATGTAAAATGTCTTTATTGTATCCGCTCGGTAAAAATGTGTAAAGTTGTGAATGTATTAAGACTCAATTCTCTAAATCCGTAAACATGAAAAGATCATCAATGTAAAAGGAACTGATTTCTTGTCAGAAATCATTATTATTTAATTTAATAAGATCGGGTCTTTCTAGTATGAGTTTGGAAGGAAAGGAAATGAAGGAATGAGTGGGTATTTATTCTAAATGAAAGCGAGTTTTTTATTAATTTCAATGGACACCTCATTAGTTGATTTTGAATAAACATGGGATTTACCATGGTGTTTTCCAATGTAATAAGCCACTTGGGACACCTCACATCATATTTTACTGTACACATGTCTACTATAAGTTTATATTAGTTATTACATCATTACGATTTCATTAAATATGCCAAAATCTTGAAATTGAATTTGTACTCTTCAAAAAAATTAATGTATTTTTGAAAAATAAAAAAAAATTACCCTGACCATTTTTCTATGTGTAGAACTGAAAAATGAACTCCATTTTTTGAAAACAATTTTCTAAATATTTTTAATTTAATTTTTAAAAAAAACATAATTTATTCAAACAAACAACATGTAAACTATAACTCATTTTATAACACCTTTAGAAATTAATCACGGTCCGATAAAATTATCGTATAACCATAATACATTAAAGGGACCATTTATGATTACATTTTATGAAAATATATTCCCTTTTAAATTATTAAATTATTCATAAAATTCGAATTAAAATAATTACGACATACAATATTATCAATTTTTATACTATGATCCTTTTTTCACTTATAAGATGTCTAAATTGTTTTATACACTAATGGGTGAATTTTCTATTTTTTCAGAAAATTTACTATTCATCACTATTCATAAGGCTATGGAACTATTCATAAGGGTATGTTACTCTTCATAAAAAATTAGGTTTGTCTTATTAGACTCTAAATATATTACTGAACGTAACCATGTTTGTTAGTTTTTCAAAATTTAAATTATATAATTCGAACAATTATGTTTATTTGTTAGGTTATAATAATGTTTTTTTTAGAATCATCATTTCATTCATTCCAAGTCAAATCTATTTGTATATTCTTAGGGTGTTTCATCTATGGGATAGGAGAAGGGATATGAGCCTCCTCTTGTATGGCCTCTGAAGGATATTGGCGCAATCCTTCAATTGTGGGAGCAAGAATGTATACCCATCTTCTTTAAGATACTTGAAAGTGTGGAGTAACTTCATTGCAATAGATATGAGTCTACCCTAAGGTAATTTCCAATTTTTGTTGATAGTCTTTTATGGGAGTGGGTATATTTGTGCAATACTAGATGGCCCTTGGAATATACAGTTGGATTTATTTTATTGGAATGTGTTCCAATGCTAAGTTGACTTACAAACTATTTTGATAGACCCTATTTATAATGTGAATGTTAGCATTATCATTTTCCTCATCCTCTCTCCAAATATGCCTATAATCCTCCTAGGAGGGAGAAGTAATACTCACTAGCTCTAGATTATCCAAATGTTATTGTTGATAATGGTGATATGTTATTATAGCTGTTTTTGATAAGAATGTATTTCTATCCCGGTATCTATACCAATTCCAGATTATATTGGTAGTGCCCTTCTATTGTTTACAAAATATTTCACTTTTGTAGAGTATTTTCTAGAATATTGTTCCACATGATCTCAATATCTATGATATACTACATACATATTTGATTGAAGAGGAGATGTATTTCAACTCCATTCCTCCAAATGAATTAAGAATATTACGATGGGATTTGTGTTTGGGGGTGGGGATTTGTGCCTCCCCCAGGCTTTCTACAAAAAATGTGTAGGTAGAGTGAGTATGTGGGAGAAGGGATGTGATCCTTCTAATTATATGCCACAAAAATATGTCGATTGTCTTCATCGGAAGAGGTGGGGATATAATCCCATTCCCCTGGATCATTAACTCTTCACTCTTAATGAGATATCATTAGAGATTTAGTATGAATGTCTAGGGAGGAGAAATGTTTGGGTAGTGACATCAGAAGGAAACTGGTAGACAATAGCAGAGTAAAACTGGTGGTAGTGGTTGACTAGTGCTCTCTTAAGAACCTCCAAAATTAGTATGAATCTGTGGATGACTCCTTAATCCAAATTTAAAGGTATGTAAAGTGATGATTATCACACTACAAGGATAAATCCTTGAAGTAATTAGGAGTAGTGATAAGCATCACCAGTTTAACCAAATCTTTCCCTGAGCATGTTGTCCTTACAGGATTCGCTGCCCATAAACATCATTATTTGGCCTCAAGGGCTGGGATCATATTGTGTCAGTGGTAATCCCAAACCATCTTGTTCACCACTTAATTGTAACGTAATAGTGTGGGAGATGATATTTCGTGGTCCTCATGGGTCATTGTTGTAGTTGAGGTTGCATAACATTTCCTTGATGATTCCATGACTTCATATTAGGGTAAATTTGGTGAGTATAATTTATATAATCACTAAAAAACTAGTCCACTGATTAGTATAAAATTCTATGTAACATGATTAATTATTAGTGTATGTCAAATACTTTTTTTATTTAATTTTCCCACTTTTAAAGTAGAATATATTTAATGAACCATCCATGGTAAAACCGATTACATTTAAATGTTGAATGATTTCATATTGGGTTAAACATTTTTGTTTCCAAAGTATTTTATGCTGGTCATCTGTGTTTGGGAAACAAGACACCCAACACCTATGATAACATAGTTATTATGTTCTCCTAAAATTTTACATCGGGTTCACCATTTTTGATTTGGACGGATTGATGTTGGTTATTCGGGTTTTTGAAATAAGATTCCTAATCCCAATGATAACATAGTTTTTCAATAATCACATACATTTAAGTTGGGTTCATCATTTTTGTTTCAGATGGATTTCATGTTTTTCATATGGGATTGGGAAATAGGATTCCCGACACCTATGATAACATATTTATTATGATATTATATACATTTATGTGGTGTTCACCATTTTATTTTTTTGGATATATTTGATGTTTTCATCCTTTTTAGGAAATAATATGCTCATACCTATGATTACTCAATTATTTTTTATCAGATAATTTCAAATCAGGTTCACAAATTTGGTTACTACCATATTCATATAGCTCGATGGATGATTTTGAGAGGCTCCTTATATATTCAGATTCATTAATGACAACATGTTTTACTATGAAAATGCCTAATGTGTCCCAAATCCGTAATTAGTTACATACCTTCTTTCCAAAGGCAGGTAGTCATTGGTGTTTCAGACCCAATTATTCTTAGGAACTCATATTAGTCGAGTTTATAGTTGGTCATCCTCAAAAAAAACTTATTTGGTGAATTATTTCCTACTCTAAGACCCACTTATAAATTCAATATATGTTCATGAATCTTTCCTAAATTCTGATACGAGACTAGTTACCCTAATAAAATGATCAGGTGTTGAATCTTTGTATATGTGAGAGGGGTATTATATTAATTAACCCATATGCATGTATCAATGTTTTTCTATATGTTTCCAATTTTTTTTACAATGAGTGTATTATTATTTTGAGAATCCAAATGACTAAAAATTATGGATTTTACAACTGTACAGGAAGGCGATTGGTGTTTTGGGATTGGGACTGATCCTTCAAGAAGAATCCTACAAATCCTATGAGAAAAGGAATAAAAAACTACATTATATTTTTTGGAGAATGATTTATAGAATAAATACCTGGAAAAAGTACTTATATGTGGAAATTCAAGCATCATATATTCATCTGTGCTTTTCGAAATCACATTACATATCTTGCTTATAATTGGAATCCGACTCATTATAGTTCACTTAATATACAATGAAAAAAAATCCTATGCCTGGGTGGAATTTTTACTATGACCTTGTCATGATTATAATAAATATCTATTCTCGTGCGAGTAACACTCAGTGTGAGAAACAAGAGATACAAGAAGATCGAACAAGCCATAATGGATTAAATATTAAATTCTAACAGGTCTTGGACACTTATGTCGCCAAAATATTTGGGCAAGGCATGCACACTACATTTTCCATGATTAAGGAATTTTTATTATTCTAGAGTAATTATCATTATAATTCTATAAGATCTCATTATTCATGCTTTATGTGAGAATCATGAGACAATAAATGATTATACATAATTCTTATAGGTGTAGAACTAATGTGTTGAAGCCACCCTAATTGATCTTTTATTAGAAACCTTATGAAGGATAAAACCCCACAAGAGAAGGTGTGGTATTCATGTTTGATATAGTGTTCAGGCCTTAGGAAGGAGTCCTATATACGTTGTCTATAATTGGAATTAGAGTCCTCCTAGTTAACTTTGGTTTCAAATACAATGATGAATGTGGAAAGATAGTAGACCCACATAAGGTGGGTCTTATGAGATAGATTAAATGGAATGATAAGGGATGTACACTTAGGTGGATTACCATGTCATATATCTAGATTTATGCTTGGATGGAAAAAAGAGGGGAACATGAGAGGTTATTTAATATTAGTGGATATCAAAGATTCCCTTTAATGGAAATGGATTTTAAATGGTTACATGATTGTATATCCCCTTTCTTTTATGAAAACTCTCTATATAAAGAGGGAATTATTTGATAAGTACTCATAGATGATGGTTCACACGGATCATGGGTGTTTATAAATGTATGCATAATGGAAAAGGATGACATATTTCAGGAGTGTCTTCCTCAATATGCTTACATGTCTAAGAAAATTTGTTTGAAATATCTGACTGACAATGATGATATGTTTAAGGATGTCTCTTACCATTTCTAGGTATACCTGCATTATATGTATAAAGGTATTAAAATGATCAGACCAACATCTCTATGGGTTGTTGAATGAATCATGAGGAATGTCTGAGGGTTGTCACATGATCGAACTGATAAGTATATGGGCTGTCAAGTGAACTAAGAGACATATGTGAGGCTATCACATGATCAGGTGAGCATATCACGGGGCTTCAAATGCACTAGGATGGAATGACTAGAGGTCATCATGTAACCTTCTCAACATGTCCAAATATCACTACATGATAAACCCGATATGTATAAAGGTTGTTTAATGATTTTCTATGCACATATATGTGCTTCCCATGAACTATGATGTCATGTCTAGAGGTTATAATGTGATTTCCCCAACTTGTTTGAAGGTCACTGTGTGATTCGGAGGACATGTCCATGGGATTTACATGAAATAAAGCTGACATGTAATGGTGTCATCAAATGATATGGATGAAATTTCCAAAAATGTTCCACATGATCTAGGATGAAATGAATAAATTTCATTACGTGTTATGATAAGTTTGTTTGAGGTCTATCGCATGATCATGAAGACACTTCCATGGGCTTCACTTGATCCAACGGAAACATGAGATTATGCATCATGTTATATGGCCTCCATGAGATCATGGATGGAAAGTTGATGATATTTTGAGTAATTAATCTAAAATTTTATAGTTACTTCTTGATACATGGTCGAAACATCATATTCCCTTCACATGATTGGGTCATCATGTTAGATGGACTTCACATTCTCAATGAATTGTTCACACAAATCCTTTAATCGTATCGTTTGGAAAATATTGTAACTTCCATTATGTGAGGATCCAGTAATTCATATCTTTCTATGAAATGATACCGTGAGAGACTATCACGAGTTCATTCCCGAATGTCCCGAAGGCCTTATTTTTTATTTTATTATAGATAATCCCCCTTTTAAGGGTTGAAGGGGAACCCGTACATGACCCGTAAGCCCAAGGCAGAAGGCCCGACATGACCCATATTACATGACCTGAAGGCCTAGAGGCATACCATGCCCATTAAAAGACCCATAGGCCCAGCCCACTAGAACTACACCTCCCCATCGTCTTGAATCATTGATCTCCTTATCTCCTCACCTTAAATTGTTGATCAGCTATCATTTCCCTGTACAAAGCTGCACGGTGCTTGGGCCCGATGGAGGCTGCCATAACCTATCATTCTTCCAATCCACTTAGCTCTGCATCTAGTGTCTACAACTCATTGTTGCTCTGATCCTTTTCTGGGGCCTGTTTTGTGTGAACTAGGCTACTCCATGGTCTACGTGACACGAAGGCCCTGTGGCCCGAAGGCCTTTGATGACCTGAAGGCCCTGGAGACACGTAGGCCCAAACAAGTGGCTCGATGGCCCAAATTAGGTGAATAGTTCCGGCTGCTATAGTACCAAATAGTAACTGCTACAATGGATGCTACAGTACGGTACAATACTACTATAGTACCTGGAAATTCTCCTCCACCTAGTTTTGATCTCGGGTCTTTTGGATGCCAAGTAGGATCCCTTACCACTTGGGTATTGGCTCGTTGGATATCACAAGTTCATGCATTAGTTCATATCATGATCAATATATACTTGTCAAGGTGTCTTTTCATAATAAGACCGACATGTATGAGGGCCTTTGTGAGATCAGGCCAACATGTATGAGGATATTTATGAAATGAAGCTGGTATGTCTGTGGCCCATCATGAGATCAAACCAATATGTCTGGGTCCCATAAAATGATTTGGAGGGCTTGTTGAAGGGGATTCACATAATGAGTGAACATATCATGAGGATATAATATTAGATTCTCATCTAGAACAATGAAACCCTCTTTTTAGAAGGATCCCATCATTTCCATCCTCTATCACATGAACCTTCAAAAAAAATTCAGAAGTTTTCCAGTTGACATGCCACATGATCATGAATAATCTTATGATGTGCTTCATCTGACGAGAAGGGATTTTTTCAAGGGATTATAATAATAATTGAACTGATCAAGTGAAGAGTATATTCCCTTCACTATATATTACAAGGATTATGAGATAATTTTTCTTTCTCATGGTCAGTAAATTCACATATTCCAAGATATTAATCCACATATAACATTCCTCCTCCTTCTTCCCCTTTGTGGGAATATAATTCTTACTCATGGGGAGTTTATTTGATCCCAAAATTGATAATCCTAATTTGTAAGGCATCAATAATGATAAAATTCATAATATTGGATATCATAATTTTACTTATGAGGACTCATTCCAAGACATATTATAAAAATAGGTAAGGCATACACCAAATTCTCAATTTAGTCTATCTTATGAAAACTACCAATGCGTCTAAAGGATATAATGGGCCATACCCATCACTTAATAAGTTTAATTCATTCATCCAATGATGTAAATAAATAAATATCAAATATAAAATCAACGCAAACATTTTTATTGAAAAACTAAGATACAAAATATTTATATTTTCCTTAGTAAACCACTAGATAAAAATGACCATAAACCATCCATTGTATGATGATGGATGGTTTCCATAGAGTATAACCCTAGTAATAAATATTATTAATCAATGGATATTGACTTGTATAATATTATTTGAAAAAATATAATTGTAAATTTTCTTTGGGAAAATGAACTTCTCTTTTTGAAAAAAATTATTTAAAAAATATTTGTTTTGTGAATATGAGGAAAATGTTTTATTTTTAAATAATTAAAGAAACATACAAAATATTCTTTAAGGAATAGTATTCATAAAGTAAATGATAAATCAATGATTCAATTCAGACATTTTGTGACAATTACCTCATTCTTAAAATGATAAGAAGATTCATTTTTGAAAAATTTATTCAAATTAAAAAAATGGGAAAAAATGAATTGAATAAATCATTGGATAATTGTAAAATAATTATTCAATAAATTTTTAAAAAATATTGGCATGTAATAAAAATATTCTCAACTAGATAGAAAGACAATTTTAGTTTTTCTTGAAAAATAATTTCAGTCTTTTGTGTACATAGAGGGAGGAAAATAAAAGTAAAATATATAAAATATATAGAGAAATATATAATATAAATTCATATGAAGTTTAAAAATAATGTTTTTATAACTTCCTTTAATGTAATATTAAGCATAATCAATCATAAAAATATGAGATTGAAGAATAATCCCTTACGTCATGTCTGACATGCTTTATAAGTATTTATAACCTCATTTATAATAATTTTTTATAGATATATAAAACATATAAAATTCATAGTTATAATACCATTCATGGTTTAATTAAAACATCATGTCACCTATTTATTAATAATCATTCATTAATACCAACATTATGGGTTATAACTAAATTATTATTCATATATAATTTGATTCAGTAATTATGTTTATTGCATGCTGATAATGGTTCAATAATATAATGAATTTTAATCATGGTATAAATATCATATATATTCATTATATTTAAATTTTAGCCATCCAGAAAAAGTCTAAGATAGAAAGATGAATTACACCATTTACAGGGACGATAGTCCATACATATGCATAAACATTGTTTTCACTTTCCAAAAAAAGTTGGAGTGTAATATAAATACTATTTAATAATTTTAGAGTCATAATTATATCATATATATGATATATATTTATTATACCCATAATTATAACAATCAATGTGAGGAGATGATGGAAAATGATTCATATCGCAATGTGGAGGCTGTAGTAAAGATGTATGCAGTGTCAATACATTCAATTCGCATATTATGGAAAGGAGGTGTGAAATTATTTACCCTAATCATAATAACATATAAATATATTGATCATATATTATTAATTATGGTAGTAATGATATTACATTTTTAGAGTAATTAAGAGAATAAATAATCTTTAAAAGACACGGGTAAGGTGATCACCCCTTCTTTTAGAGACCTCAGTTGTCTTACACATTAAGCCTTATCAAGTTGGTTTAAGGGTAATAAAACAAGATAAATAAGTAATTTAAGGAATAAATTATGTTTTTTGTAGTTATTATCTAACAAAGAGTGATTAGTGTTTGTGAATAATGGTGGAGAAGAGGGTTCCTTTTAGAATTTATTGTAGGGATACACATGAAATTACTTAATAGATTTAAATAATATAATCTGATTTTCATATGAAAATGGGAAAAAATGGATGAAAAATAAAATTTAAGACAATATAAGGACTAAATATCATCAAACCAATATTTATATATTTTTATGTGTCATTTAATGCGTATCTCTTTATTCAACCATGATTAACTGTTTTTAACCTTAATTATGGCAACAAATTTTAACTATTTTTACTTTAATTTTGAAGAAAATTGAAGATGACATTATAACTTAATATTAATTATAGTGATCCCATATTTTAAATCCACTTTATAATATTTAATTTCCATAAGTGGTAAAAATTACTTAAAATGTTTTTTCATAAAATGAAATGAAAAATGATTTATGAAAAAAATTTATTTGATGAAGAAAAATAATTTCCTAAAAAAATATTATATATATATATATGTTTAAAATTTCATTTGATATAAATCATATTAATCCATGAATATGTATTTTTTTATCAAAATTTTTTCTGAACATGTCGATTTTTTTATTCAATTATAATGTCATAAAAGGGACAATATTGGTAATATTGTTATTTTTCACTATTCATAAAAATATCAACTATTTCTTAAAAATATAAAAATCTCAACCTAAGATAATTTAAACCTGATTAATTAAAAACATATATTATTTTCTTCAAACTATATTTATATAATTTTTAATTTTTGTTTTAATCACATTCTTAATAAAGTAATGTGCATTATGCTGTAGTTTCTTTAGAAAGAAATTTTTACATAATCTAGTTGACACTTAGGTGTTACAGAAGTGAATAAAAATTAACCAACTCTCATAAATACCCTTCTCTATTTAATTAATATTACTATTTCTCACAATTTTTAATCTTTTACTTTAATTTTCATCCATTTTAATATTGGATATTTCAGGTTCTACTCACTTTTTAATTTTGGTGATTTTTTTTCTTCAAAAGCATGTTTTTGGGATGGTATACTTACAACATATCATGATTTCATGATTTAAAAAGTTTTAAATTTCCTTGTATAAAAAATATATTCTGAATTAATTATATTCTATATTTTTTTAATTTTCTAAATAAATTTTTTGGACTCCACATATAGAGTTTCTTAACTTTGCAATTTCAAAAACTCATTAGAAAGTATCATTTGAACTCACCTACAAATATACTCATTAAAATATAGAAGTTATAGGAGATACATATAATTTGAACTCCACATATATAACATGTTCTTATATATAGTTAAACACCTTCAAACGTTTCTAAAATTTCAGATTCAACTTAAATCTTCACTAAAAACTATATAAAATTATTTTTTAAAAACCCACTCAAAACACATATAGAATAAAAATTGTTATTTCATGAATATTTAATATTTACCATCCATATAAAAACTATATCAAATAATTAAATTAAAAAATGGTAATATCTTTATAAATATTCCAGTAAATGTTATTATTTTGGTGATAGAATTTTAGATTGATCTTTTTTCAACACTTCATTCGGTTCTACCGCTTATTTTTCTTAATAAAAATTATTATTTCAAGAAGCTTTGTATTCATGAATTTACTCCATCCATTATATATTAATTATAATAAAACATCTTTCTAATTTTTCTTTTATTTTTTTCCCTTTTCATTTAATTCAGTTATACCATTCACTATTCAGTCTGGTGAACTAAGCATTTGACGAACACAAAAGATTGCATAACATGTTATATAAAAAGTATATTAACTCAATCACATTATAATAGTGTATAAATTTAATTTTATTATGAATATCTAATAACTCAATTTTCCTTTGAGACTTTAGTTTTTGGTGTGTTCAATTATATTAATATTCTTCTGATATCAAAATCCTTAGTTTTAAGCACATATTCTTTTTATTCTTCAGGTAAAGTATATGAAACACCATCCTTATTTAAAAACATTTCCTTTATAAAAATTATAATCCAAATTTTATTATTATAAGGAACTATCAACAACACCTTCCCTATTTTTGTTTATTTACCTTCCAAAAATTATATTATTTACTTGAAAAAAATACTATATAAAAAATACTGATATTAAATACAATAATTTTACATAATCAAACCCAATTTTCATCAACAAAATATAAATATGAATCAAAGGTTAATTTACTTTTTTGATCAATGGATTAATACATATAAATATTTATTCTATTTAGTCTTGTTAAAGTCTTGGTGAATAACCTAAATGTCCAAAAATGTGCTTTAAATACCATAAAACCATTTGGATCTTTGAAACATTTCGACAAATTAATCTATGTAAATTAAAGAATATATGAAATTAAATAATGAAATATCTGACAAAAATTTCATAGAACAAAAAATTTGGATATAGGAAAACATTATTAAGGGATAATACTAAATAATCCAAGAATAACCACATAATTATAACTCGTCATTCATGGGAAATAATGCAATAACAAAATATAATATATATATATATATATAAGAAAATTAAAGGATATAATTAACAACTAGTAATTTTTTTTCATATGATTGAGTTTAGTTATTTATATTAAACATTAAATTTCTGAAAAAATAGTACACAAAAATAGCTTTTCATAGGGTGATATATCAATGTTTTAATGAAAGAACATACAAATGAAAAACCACCACATAAGTTCTTGTAAAATTCTATTTTTAACCATTAACTTTATGTATCCAAATATTATTAAAATTTAACCCTTTAAAATACAATTATTTTTCAAATTATTTGTGATATACTGAATATCTCTCTTATGTATGTATTATGATTTAAAATTATATATTTTTATGTTTTATTTTATATAGTTTGTGCATTTAGAAAATGATATATTATATGCATAACCAACATGTATTTATTTATTTATTATTTAATTTGAATAATGTTAATCCATATATGATGAATATAAATCGAAAATTGATGGATGAAAATTACATGAAAAAAGCATACGAGGATTGGGATAAAGATTTTTCTAATTTTCAATAGAGCGAGGATATGATCCTACTAAAATCACATATCAATGTCTAAATTATTTGATTCAAGAAATTGTTTTTCCAGATGAGTTATAGGAACAATATGTATTTTATGGAATAGATTGAAGTTATATATATTATAATAAATATAATAATGAATTCAATATATCTAGTGATGGGGATAACACTATGATTTATGGATCGTCTAATGTGAGTAAAACTATAAATTATGATGGAGATTTTACTGAGGAAATGATAATGGAAGTTAAATATTAACATAAAAAATTCCCAATTTTTTGAGAAGCTAAATAGCTATTTAAATATAAAATTTAATACTGGTTTTAATAAATAAACAATATGATCAAACAAACTGATTATGTATAATTTAAAATATGGAAATGGATTGAGAAACAACAAATTTTCATAACCACTTTCTCCCTTGAATTATTACTCCCCATGTCTTTATGGACCTATTTTATTATGAATATATTTAAATTTTATTTTATATATCTAAATACACTAATTAAATGATTACTTTTACATGCAACAATGACTTGGCGTATGTTACAAGCAACACAGACATGGCATATGATACACACAACACTGAGTTTCTATTAAACATATCTTTTTGTTATAATTTAAATGAAATAATTGAAAAATATAAGTTAAAGCTATTTATATTAATATTTATATTTTCTAAATTATATATATATAAAACATATTGATAATGAAAGATATGATTTTTGGTAATGTCTCTCTATTTTTAAAAACAACATTTTCTCAAATAAACTGCTTCTATTAATGAATATAATTTTTAAAAAAATTATAAATTTAATTTCAGAAAATAAAATTCCTTCTTAAATTCATTATTTAAAAATTATACTATGGTTAATTTTTTGTATTTATCTAAGAATCTTCATTTTTTGATAAATAGTTAAAAATACTGTTTTTTAGTTTAAAACTACCATTTTTAATAACTAATTATTACTAATAACTGATGTTATTAATATATTTTTAAAAAAATTAGTTAATTATTACATATATTAATACAATTTAATTAATTATAATCAATTAAACTTTGAAAAAATATATTAAACATTAACAGACTTTTGAGATTTTGCCTACCTTAAATCCCTGTTATTTCATCTTGTCTGGGGGATTAACACTAATGTTATATTTTATGCTTCTGTAAATTGAATTTAAAAAATATGACTTAACATTTTTTATTCAATTCAATATTTGAAGTCTAATAATGACATGTTTATATTTTACCAAAATGATTAGTAAAATTGTTTAAAATTAATCACAATAGTTGTGGAAAAATTAAGCTTAATTTGGGACTCAACCATAAAATTAAGGGCCCAAATGACATAGAAACTTGTAGAATGCAGATTTAATGTCCATATATTGGTTATTATCCTTAAATTATAGAGCTTTTGGTTTGGAATGTATTTTTTATGTAATAACACGTGGACACCGAACTTGTTTCTAGAAATTCCAAATTAGTCATTTTCCTTCCCTATAAAATGCCACCAAATCTACCATATCCTCACATATCTAAAACCGTTTAGGTTAATAGAATGACATCCCAAATAAACTCCAAAAATACCAATTTTTACTTGAATCCTCCATTTTACAATGCATCATCCCAAGAATTCATTTTCGTATAAATGAAAAGGAGTTACCCGATTAAGTGGTAACGTCTTTTCTCAATATTCTTTATTTTATTTATCCACCTCGTCGACTCTCTTTATTAAATTATTATGAGAAAAAACTAGTATCCTCCATTTAATTTTTTTTAGGAAACTACTTTTACCTATAATTACGTTCAAACCTATCTAAGGGATACAGAACATACTGTTTCTGTGTATAGCAGCGAACTTCTACCTCACAACACGATGATTGTTCTTTTCTACATTACCACCAATCTTGGTGGCCATTATTATGGAAACTCTATTTATATATTTCATATATTTTATTTTCAATTTTTTAATCTTATTTATTCCTTTTAAGATATAAATATCTTTAATTTTCATTTTGTGTCAATAGGATAATCTCGTTTGAGGAAGTGTAGACTACCACCCCCTCAAAGCAATGTGATTCATTCACAGACCACATGGAATGCATTAAGGATGGTTTTACTGAAATTATATGGTTTAAATGATATATTAATAAAAAATTAATTATAATAAATATATATACATACGTACATACATATATATGTCATTTACATACTTTCTTTCTATATAACAATAAGTATAGAAACAACGTTCATGCTTACGTACGACTTACCGTCTCCATGAATTGTGTATTCAATTTTTTATTACTGTAATATATATATTATAATAATAATAATATAATATATATATAAGATATTTATATCATTTTCTACATTCTATAATCATGATATATGTATAAGGACCAAAGACGTAACAAATTAGGACATATACGAAGAACAAAGCGAATTTCACTCGAAGTAAAACATTTACATAAGATCATTTACGAGTGGGAAATATAATGTCATAATCACACCATATATGGAAATGTTTATATTAATTTTCTATTTTAATTTATTTATAATAAATTATATTTATTATACAGGGATATTTTACGAGTACAAAGAGAGTCAATCCACAAGGTAAGGGTATTTTATCTCACGTTTAATTTATTTTAGAAAGAAGCTATGTTCACCACACATTCCTTTTATATGGTATATTTAATACCCATTATTTTATTCTATCTATATTTTACCTATATTTATGGGTATTATCATATAGATTATGTGCTCCTTATTTTATGGGGATTAACTTTCAAAAGTTACCAAATAGGTCAACTAGTTTTGTCTCAATATTCCTTTATTGAAACTGGTGTTTTTGTAGGAACCTAAACTCTTTTTTAGAGGGGTATATACATACATTATAAATATTATATCATGAATATCATTATTTTCATGATATATTAAGCTTCATGTACTTTCCATTTCTAACATGGAGGGTATGATCCCAAGATTATATGTTATAATAGTTTATTGAGATAATCTCATTGCTTTTCTATGTTGTTTATGTTTATTCTTACCTTGACGAAATATTATGATCCACCTCTAAAAGTATTCATTATTTTCCTTATCCTATATTTATTCATGATATTTTCATTATGAAATGTTTCAAAAATATCATTTAAAATTATTTCCCATATAATATAACATCAATTGGTGTAACATAAGACATTATGTGAAAATTATTAAATATTTCCATTCATATTATTTCTATAAATGAATTTTGTTTTGATGTCATGATATATAAGTAGCATTTTTCTTTTTCAAAGGTTATATTCTTTTGAAATCAACTTCATTCCATGGGTTATTCTTATAATCAAATGATTATTATTACATGTTCACGATACCAATTTCATTTCATTGGTTATGATATTTTTATTTATGATCCTTTGGAACCTGTATGCATGATTTCACTATGTGATTGGTGGGACCTATATATCCCTCCAATTAATTTTTTTATATATCATGAGATAAACTAAGATGTACATGGGAGTGATCGTTGATTACTATTATGGCCATGAGAGTGAAAAATGACTACTAAGATGGTAAGAGTAGTGAAATCATGATACTATGATGACCATGGGAGTGAACGAAGACTACTTTGATGGTTTGGGGAGTGAACTCATATTAATAATATGGTCTTTGTAATGATGTTTTGGCTACTGTGAAAATAATTATATATTTATGTGTTTTCCACAATTCCATTTCTAACTCATATGTTATTTCTTCATGGATCAAGTCCTTTAATTCCTTTTTATTCATGTATAATGAACTTCCAAGCTGTATGCCATGATTCACGTATATGATCTTTGATATACATGGTATGATATTCTATTTTTATGAACACATTCTCATAAAATTATGCTCATGTTTATGCTTACATGTCCCACTTCTAAATTCTTACTGAAAAATTGAGCCCACAATTTTTTATATTACCTTCACCAGGTTGTGAAGAAATTTATTATGTTTGAGGTGTCTAAGAAGGGTTCTATTCAAGAAGAACCTAATGGGAGATAATGTATTTCATTTATGTATCAGTATTTATGTATTCCATGTTTCTAAAGGTACTAAACTAGTACGGTATTCTTGCGTCTATTTGTGAAATGTTTTGTGTTTTCTGAAAAAGGTATGTTATATTAATGTTAAAAAATTGTAAGTCATTATAGTTGGTATAAAAGAAAAATTTTAATTGTCCATTGAAAAATGGTATGATAAAACCTTTGTTAGAACCCTAAGGATATGTATATGTATAAGTATATGGATGAGTCAATGTATAGGAAATGTCATGGAATTTTTGTGAAGGATAGAGTGAGTGGTTTCCTGGTAAGACATCCTTGTCTTGATACTACAAGTGAATTTAGATATGGATGCGATATACCTAGGGTAAAAAAATCTAAAAATATGTTCTAGGCTTGACTCGAGGTAATATGGTACATGACAATGGTCCTTACTACACACTTGGTGTGACACTCTTAGGGGATATTCTTTGGGAATTCAAAAACTCTTCACGAACCATTATGAATGATTTAAATATTGGTTGGCTGTGAATAACCTAGGATAAACCTATGGTTTCATAGATTATGGAATGCTTCATAAGTTAGAAAACCTATAATTTATTATTCATGATTATATGGTTCCTCGTTATGATAACTATTTCTTACAATATTATTTTGGTTTTAATCAATGGATGAACCCAAAGGAACAATGTTAATGGCGATTGTGATTGAAAATACAATAAATTTCCTCCTGAACAACCAAATTATATGGGAAGTGGAATGAAAATTCTCCTTTCTATTATGACATAGATTTCACAAGATATGAATAATGGTGGACATCAAAATGATCCTAGGAGGTAACATCATTCTATTGAGTATTTCATAAGGAAACATCCACCTTCGTTCAAAGGGTATTGTGATCCAATTATTTTTGAACACTGCATTAGAATAATTTAATATATTTTCTTCATTATTCTGTGTTTAAGACATGAGAAATCCATTCTGTCTATTTATCTCTTATAAGGCGTAACTGATTAGTTATGGAATATAATTAATGATATGAGTCAACATTATGAGATTGAATCCATGGTTTGGTATGATTTAATGAACTTATTTTTCTATAAATACATTCCTTGAATTCTTTTTACCATGATGGAAAAAGAGTTTCTTCAGTTGAAGCAAAGTGATGATGATCCTATTGGTACATATGAGGATAATTTCATGAGACATTCAAGATATGATTCAATAATTATCATCCAACCTAATATTAAGTTTGATATTTTCATTAGTGGATTATATCCAAATCATAGAAAGGTGTTGGACATGATAAACATTAGTAGCTATGAAGATATTGTGCATTGTGAAATCAAGGTTGAAATAGAGGTAGGAGTCACGTATCAATGTCATGGATTTGAAAAGAATAGGAAGATAGAGTTTAAATGAACTCGAAAAACCAAGGGGAAAAGAAGATGAAATTTCCATTTTGCTCTATGTGTGGGATGAATCATTGAAGGAATTTATTTAGATGGCCTATTAAATTTTTAAACTCTATAAAGGAAGGCAATCAAGAAATTTACTACTATGGTGATGGGAAGAAGTTATCTCTGAACACTAATGGATAAGGGGATTCACAGAATGCATCACCCACGATTCAGTGCTACAAGTGTATGGAGAATGAGCACTATGCCAACTATTTTCCAAACCAACAAGTTGGTGATGTTGATCGATGTAAGCATCCTTTGAATCTGGTGGACAATGGGAAATGCCATGAAATCACTATATATGATAAGGGGTGTGATAAATATGTGATTAAAGGTACACTTATCATCCACTCCTAAACATCAAATGTCGTATTTGATTCTAGATAAACCGACTCTTCCATATCTAAAAAATTTTCTATTTGTATTAATATTCATAAAATATAATTAGAGGTGGAATTGGTTGTGAAAAACCCTAATGAGACTATTATTTAATCTCAAGTCTATGTTTCTCCACCAGTTGATGTTTTTGGGAATGTGTTTCCTAGAAATCTTGTTATTTTTAATTTGGCCAAATTTTTTGTCATTCTAGGAATGGATTGGATTTCACAGCATAAATACCACATGAATTGTCAAGGAATATAAGTTACATCTTATATTTCAAACCATCTTACAATTATCCATCAATGTGACAATAATTTTGTTATTACTATAGTGATTGCATCGATTGTATGGGTCATAATTCACATTCAAAAGGTTAGTTTATCTCAAATGTATGGGGAGAATATCGTCATCGATGATATTCTTGTTGTTCGGGATTTTTTGTATGTCTTTATGAAATAGTTGCGTATTCATAAACCAAAATTTGAAGTTGAATTATCAATAGAACTTATGCGTGGTTTCCCACTAATTTCAATGAATCTTTATAGAATGGTCCCAATCAAGTTTATGTAATTAAAGAATCAACTCCATGAAAACCATGTTAAGGTATTTATTCATACAAGTGTGTCACCTTGGGGTTAACTGGTTCTTTTTGTTAAAAGAAAGATGGATCAATGTGACTATGCCTTAATTATTTGGAGTTGAACATGATCATAATCAAGAACATATACTATCATCCCCGTATTGATGACATGTTTGATCAACTGGGCAGAGATCAATACATTTCTAAGATCGACCTTCTATGTGGATATCATCAATTGAGAGTTAAGAAGGAGGATATTCCCAAGAAAACCTTCCATATAACTTATGGTCATAATAAATATATATTTATGCCTTTTGGTATTACTAATTCCCCTATTATCTTCATGAATTTAATTTATAGTCAATAGATATTACATCGACCATTTTTTTGGTAGTGTTTATAAATGATATTCTAATTTATTCCAATAGAGAGCATGCAAATGAATATCACTAGAAATTGTACTAAAGACCTTAATGAAGAATAATTTATATGAAAAATTTACAATAAGTGAATTTTGGCTAAAAAAGGTTTCATTTTTGGGTCACATAATCTCAAGAGTTGGTAGAGTAGTAGACCCATCAACGACATAAGCTATTGAAAGCTGGCCTAGACCAACCATAATGAGTATGATTCATAGCTTTATTTGTTTAACAGGATATTATTGACCGTTTTTTGATAATTTCTCATGAATATATAATCCTTGTACCTACTTAACTCGGAAGGGTGTTAAGTGTATCTAGACAGATGAATGTGAGGAAAATATCAAGGAACAGAAAAGATGGTTGGATAGTGCACTTGTTCTTGCATTAACATATAGTGGAGAAGGGTTTGTAATTTATAGATATGCATCCAAGAAGGGATTGAGATGTTTTCTTATGAAAAATAACATATTTATAGCCTATGCCTTAGGATTATTGAAGTTTCAAGAGTAAAATTACCCATCTCATGATTTCGAGTTTCCAATAGTAATTGTGTCATTAATGAATTAGAGGCATTATATTTTTGGTGAAAAGTGTGATATATATACCAATAATAAAAGTCTAAAATATATATTTACATAGAAGTAGTTGAACATGGGATAGAGAAGTTTATTAGAGTTCATAATGCGTTATTAATTCCTTATATGTTACCATCCTAGGAAAGCAAAGAGGTGGCCAATGATTTGAGCTGAAAAGATCATGCAAGGTTATATATGATGAGGATCACAATGGATCTAATATTTCTATATTTTCAAAGGATAGATCTATAAATCATGAAGGAAGGGGAAAATCTTATTTCTATCAAATGAATGTTCAAACCTCTATCCAAGTGATGATTATGGAGGCATATAAGGAAGATGAAGAACTAAAAAAGAAGGTTATGAATGTTCCTGAGTTTAACCCTAATCATGACTGAATGAGAATGTTCCAGAACAGTATATGTATTCCTTGCATACCAGATTTGAAGAAATAGCCGTTAGAGGAAGCTTACAGTTATTCAACATCTATTCATCCTAGAATTAATAATATGTATAGGGAACTAAAATAATACGTTTTTTTGGGATGGTATCAAGAGAGATATTACATAGTTTGTATCTTGGTGCTTGTTATGACAGTAAGGTAAGGCTAGAAGAAAAATGTCTAAATGGATGTTGTATCAATTACCCATTTGATAATGGAAATGGGATAACATCACTATGTATTTTGGGGTCAAACTACCCAAAACCTCTAAAGGGTTTAATGCTATATGGGTGGTAGTTGAACGTCTTACTAAGTCATCACAAATCATCACCATCAGAGAATATTTATCATTTGATCAGCTTTCTAGAATATACGTTATGAAATCTGTAAGGTTACATGGAGTACCAGAATCCATTATATCTGATCGAGTTCTATGGTTTACCTAAATGGTCTAGCATAGTATTTAGAAATCACATGATATATAATTGATTTTTAGCACTCCTTATCATCCTCAAATAGATGTCCATCCTGAAAGAACAAATCAAACCCTTGATGATATGTTGAGATCATGTTCTCTGAATTTAAAAAGTGGTTGGGATAAAAAACTTCCACTAGTTGAGTTTTATTACAACAATATCTTTCACTCGAGAATTCAGATGACATAGTATGAATCCCTTTATGGGAAGAATTGTAGAGATCCAACTTTCTGGGATTAGGTGGTAGACAGAAACCTATTTGAACCTGAGTTCACTGAAGAAATGGTTGAGAATGCTAGAACCATTCATAATCATATCAAGATGGCTCAAACACAGTAGAAATTTTATGATGATAACCTTCAGCATGATCTAGAAAGTGATTTTGGTGAAAAGGTGTTTCTATGAATCTCACCCTGGAAGAAAGTTATGAGATTCGACATGAAAGGTAAACTAAGCCCTTGGTATATCAACTCCATTGAAATTCTTGATTGTATTGGGACAATAGCCTATCACATGAAACTTCCTAAAAATATCTCTCCAATAAATGATGTGTTCCAGGTATCAATCTTGAGGAATTACATACTAGACTCTTCCCATCTACTGAACTCAAAGGTCATACTGTTGGAGTAAGATCTTTCTTATGAGGAGTAACTAGTGAAAATTCAGGATCGATCAAAGAAGGTTCTACCAAAAATGGATACTCTCATGGTCAAAGTTATTTTTTGGAAAAATCACCTTTCAGAGGAAGCTATGTGGGATCTTTAGGATATGATGATGTAGAAGTATCCAGGCTTTTATAACCAAGTGATGAATTTAGAGGGATAAATTCATTATCATAAGGGTACAATATAACAACCCATGTATATATCGACATATTTTCTAAAATAAATTTAAATTTTCATTTATATAATAAAATACACTAATTAAAATATTTTTTTACATGAAACATCTACTTGGTGTACATTATACGCAACACCGACTTGGTGTACGATACACACAACACCATGTTTCTACAAAACATATCTTTTTTGTTTTTATATAAAGGAGATAATTATAAAATAGGAATTATAAATAGTAATATGAATATAAATATTTTATACACTTTTTTATGTAAATAAATCATATTGATAATGAATGATGTGGTTTTGGGTAATGTCCTCCTATATTAAAAAAATTTGTTTTTTCTAATGAAACACTTCTAAAAATGAAAGTAATTTTATACAAATCTAGATATTTAATTTGATAACATAAAATTTATTTTTGAATTCATGATGTCAAAATTACCGTAGGATGATTTTTTGGGAACTTTATGAGAAACACCATTTTTATGAATAGTGAAAAGTACCATTTTTTAGTTTAAAACATCCTTTTTGTATAATTAATTATTAACTATAAATGATATTATAAATATTTTTAAGGTCAACTTAAGTAAATATTACATCTATTGATACAAATTTAATTCGTTATAATCAATTTCACTTTGAAATTGAATATAAAATCTTAACAAACTTTTGAACTTTTTAATACTTTTAAACCCCGTCATTTTGTCCTTTCTACGGGATTAGCACAAATATTAATTTTTTCACTTATGTGTATTGAATTTAAAAAATCCAAATTAAACAATTTTATTCAGTCTAATATTTATATCTCAATAATACCATATTAATTTTTTAACAAAATTATTTGAAAAAGTGATTAAAATAAATCACAGTAATTAAAGGAAACATATGGTTAATTAGTGAATAAACATTAAAGTTATGATCCCAAATGACCTATAAAGTTGTCCAAAACCCACTATTTGTCAATATTTCTGAAATAAAAATTATATTATAGAGTTTATTTTTGTTTTTAATGACTTTTTTAGGTAAGAACATTTTTACACCAAACTTGTTTTTAGATATTCTAAATGAGTCATTTTCCTTCCCTATAAAAGGACACCAACTATACCCATTACTCGCACCACTAAAACCATTTATGTTCAACCAATATCTTCCCATTTAGCCTCCAAAAAATCCTCCCTTATACATTGATACCACCATTTTGAAATAAATCTTATCATGGAATCATTTTGACATAAACGAAAAGGAGTTACCTGATTAAGAGGTAATGTTTTCTCTCAAACGTTTTTCCATTATTTTCATTTTCCACCCATCCACTATATTTATTTAATTATTGTGGGAATAAAAATCCTAATACATATACTATTATGTTTTTATTAAAGGGTTATGTCAAACACTTACACAAACCTATATCTAATGGATGTTGAAGATATTGTTTCTCTGTATGACGAACTACTGCCTCATGAGAAGATGATTGTTTATTTCTTATTTACAAACTATAATGTTGGAATTATAATGGAAAATATCTATATATATGTCATATATTATATTTAATATATATTTTATATTTTTAATTAATTTTAAAAAACACACTTCTTTACTTTCCATTTTGTGTTAATAAGAAAATCTTCTTTGAGGAATTGTGGACCACTACCCCCTCAAAGAAATGTGATTCATTCACACACCCCATGGAATGTATTATGGGTGGTTTTAATGAATTTATATGATTTATTTGAAATATTAATTCTAATGTAATAACTATATATATATATATATATCATTTACATACTTTCTTTAAATACGACAATAAAGACCAAAACAACATTCATGCGTATGTACGACTTACAATCACCATGAACAATGTATTAAATTTAATAAACCTATGTTATATAGATTATTATAATAAAAAATAAATTTATATGACTAGTATTTATATTGTGGTTTACATTCAGGAATCATGATATAAGTATAAAGACAAAATATGTAACATATTAAGACAAATGTGAAGACCAAAGTGAATTTTACCCTAAGTGAAACCTGAACATAGGATTGTTAACAAGAAATTAATATAACTTCATAATAAAACCATAAATGGTATTATTTATAAGAATATTATTCTTTAAAATATTTATAGTAAACTTATATTTATTATACAGTATCCATGTATGAGTATGAAGAGGGTCCGGTCACAAGGTAATGGGATTTCATCTCACATTTAATTTTAGTGAGATATAAGCTATGTTCACCACTCTTTAATTTTGTGTGGTGAATGTACATCCCATTATTTTATTATATTTATGTAGTATCTAAATATTTGGGTATTCACATATCCATTCTATGATCCTTCTTTCATGGGGTATAACTTTCAAAAATTTACAAATCGTTAAAACATTTTTGTCTCAATTTGAATTCTTTGAGACTCATGTTTTGTTATGCACATAAAAACTTTATTTAAGTATATATAATTCCATCTATAATGTTATATCATTAATATACTTATTTTTATGATATCTTAAATTTCATGGAATTTCATTTACTTACAAGGAGAGTACGATCCCATTTTACCAAGTAATAAGAGTTCATTTAGACAATCACATCGCTTTCCGAAAATGTTTATATGTATACCTACCTTAATGAAATATTATAATACATATCTCAAGAATATTAATATATTTACTTCATGTATATTTATTCATTATATCATCTATTTTTAGTACCATTTTCAAATCTTTGGTATTTTAGATAATGTTATTTATGTAAAAATTGATTGTCTCTCTCCTCCTTTAGAAATCTTCTGTATTCAAAAACCATGTTCCTGAAAAATATTCAAATGATTTCAAATGATCTTTATAAATAATTTTCAATTAAAATGGATTTTTACTTTTTAAAATAATTATTTTTATTTTTTAAAATCTATTTTAAAAGAAAAATTATTTCAAAACATTTTAGGTAATAAATGTCATTTTTCAAAGAAGAAATGATATTTTCTTAAAGAAATGTTTCTAAAAAATATTTACAAAATATTTTTCATTTAAGATAAAATCCATTAGTATTAATCATGACTTTATGGGGAAATTATTCAATGTTTCCATTCATATTCTTTCTCTGAATGGATTTTTTTGATAGCATGATTTTTATGATGCTCATTTCTCTTTCATGAGATATTTGATTTTGAAACCTTCGTCCTTTCACTGGTTATTCATAAGATGAAATGATTATGAAATATTTATCATTCCCATGGTTATGAAATGTTTACATGTTTGTAATACACATTTAATTTCATGGGTTATGATATGTTTATTTATAGTCCTCTGGAACATGTATGCATGATTTTATTATGTGACGGGTGGGACCTATATCTCCATCTAATACATTGTGTAATGTTTTATATCTCAGGAGAAATCCTAAGAGAGAATTGGGAGTGAACCTTGACTAAAATGATGTCCATGAGAGTGAACCATGGCTAAAAAGATGGTGAGAGTAGTGAACTCATGCTACTATGATGTCCATGAAAGTGAACCTTGACTACTTTGATGCATTGGTGAGTGAACCTATACTAGTAAGATGGTCTTGGTAGTGATTCCTTGTATAATATGAAAATAATTATATTCTTATGTGTTTTTCACAATTCCATGTCTTACTCCAACATTTTTACTTCACGGCTTATGTCCTTCAATTAGTTTTTATTCATGTCTTATAAACTTCCATGCTCTATGCCATGATTCATGTACGTGATCTTTGATATGCAGGGTATAATATTATATTTTCATGATCACATTATCATACGTTTATGCTCAAGTTTATGCTTACATGTCTCCCTTGTTTACCCATACTGAGCATTTGAGATCATCTATTTTTATGTTTACGTCCCTAGGTTGTGAAGATATGTATTAGGATTGAGATTTCTAAGAAGGGTTCTAATAAAAGAGAACCTAGTGGGGGATAGTGTACCTCACTTATGTATAAGGGTTTATGTATTCCATGTTTCCAATACCACTAGACTAGTATGGACTTCTTGCGTTTATTTTTGTAATTTTATGTGTTTTGTGAAAAAGTTATGTAATGTTAATGTATGAAAGTTGTGAGACGCTATATGAATGACATGTTAAAATAAGATAATCTGCTTCATTATTGAACATATGATTCTTGATGATTGAAATATTCAATGCTTATGATCATCTAATGAATAAATTCATATCTATTTGATTTTTGTATCAAGGACTATGAATAATTTGTTTTCACAAAATAAATGAATTATTAATCACATGTTTATAAATGTTTTTGTACTTTCTAAACATTCCCTGATTTAGATGGGTATATGGGATTGAGGAGTCCACATGAAAATTAACATGGAATGTGGAGATAAGAATTCAGGATGAGAAATATTGGCACCCTTGAGACTCTCATCAATTGATCAAAATCGATAACGAGTATCATGAATTTGAAAACATGTTGACAGTCATCCATATGAAACAATTTATAGGAGGAATGAATCCTTTTGGTGTACAAGGATTCAGTAACAGTGCATGATTAATTATGTTCATAAATTATGACATTCTATTTTTGATATGCATAAAATGAAAATATATTTTGTTGTCTCTAATTATATCATTGATAAATAGTAATGATATTGATGGTTACAGGGATCCATTGATAAAAATTTGAAATTGACATGTGATTCGGGTGTAATGATTTATAATTCTTCAAAAAATTATGAGTTCTTATTTAGAGAAATTTTATATTAGATGATAAAACACTTTCCGACTTCTGAAAAGTTATAAGAATACATTATTTATTAAATTTCAGGGTGTACCATTTGTTAAGAATGTAAACAATTAGTTAGGTTGATATATTCCTTGAATATAGTGAATATATTACATTGTTAATTGTTATCCTAATGACATCAATACCTATCTAGGATAACATCCTTCAACGTGAATTTTGAAAAAAGTTAAATATATTCTCTATTAAAATTAGATTAACAGTTTATGAAAGTAATGTATATTATCATTGTTTTTGATAGAAAATAATATGAAAAAATATGGAAAAATTGATTAGTTTATTTGAATTAATATGATTTTATTTTATAAACATCATCTATTTTATTGATGACATTCATGCAGAAAACAAATTGATAATGTAATATACATGACAATAAATTCCTATGTAAAAAAATATGGAATTATGGCTATGTTTCAAATGATTGATATTGTGATAATGAAATAGTTATTACTAGTGATGGGGTGACTATTGAATTCAATTCCTCCAATGGTATACAATTTTAGGAAAAAGAGATTATAGTTTTAAAACATCATTAATGGTTTAAGGGTTCTAGAAAGGGTATTTCTGAAATATATAGAATGTCATTATAATGAAATTTTTTATGTTAAATAGATAAAAATAATAGTAATATCATGTTTGGATAAATGATTTAGTGCCTCTACTTTACATTGTATATGACCATGATTTTTTTATACACATTAACCCAAATTTTTGTTATTTTTAAAAGACTTACACAATAAAGTTATAAAACCAGTGATGATTCCAACTATGGAAAAGTAAATTACCATCATATTATGTTAATTTATTTTTTATCCTTTTTACTTCATTGATATAATGTATTAGTTGATGTGTCACATGATTAAGGAGATCCAACTATTTGTTTCAATACATTATAGGTGGATGTATCCTATTTAATGATATATAATGATTTGGAAAGTTAATGTTAAAAATAAAATCCATCTAAAAGGTGTTATTATGAAGTGATATATTTTTGAGTAATCCATTAAATTTTATATCGACTATATATCTAATGTGTATAGATTTTGTCTCATAAAATCTCATCATAATGGATTAAATGTGGGTAAAGGAGATTCGAGAAGATATTTTGTTTCAATTACTATTAAAGAGTAATATTTAGCACAAATTTTATATCTTATTTAACAGAATATAAATTTTTTAAATGTTCAAACCTAAAAAGTAACTATTAGGTGTTTCAATACATCAATAGATGAATTATTGATATCAAATAAACCTAATGAATGATTTATATGCCGGATTGGGGACAATATTTTTAATGAATTTTGTAAAAATTAAAATTCAATTTATGAAGAAAATTGGTGTATAAACACAAGAATAAGTGAACATGTATTATTTTTCAATGGATAGATAATTAATGGTTATTAATTCTATATAATGGAATATGATGAATGTAGTTTGATGAAAAATAAAGTATTTACTCTGGTATTTGAAGCGATGTATGTATCTTGTTACAAGGATATGAATCAAATTAAAATTAATATATCTTTCTTTCTAATCACTGATAAAATATGGTTGGTGGAATATAAAACATCACAAATGTGTAATTTATAAGGAAAATGGGCTGATAACATTATTCGAGTAACAATAAATGATTTTGGATTCATAAAATTGAACTTCAATAAAGAAGGGTACAATGGATATGCCCAAGAACAAAACCTTCCCCAAAATATATCAAATTAATTCCTCAAAACCCATGTAACACCCCACACATGACTCCATATAATCATAATATTCTAGATTCCTACATCCGAAATACATCACCACACCTCAGGGCCCCCTTGATGAAGATAGTTAGTGTCGTCGCATCAATGGACAATTTTTTCGAAGAGGTTGACAGTCGAAGTAAGAAAAAATAGGTCGAGATAGACACAAAAGGGAGGGACCCCATGAAATAACCCAAATAATGGGAGCCTAAATCATGAAATTAGTCAATGAAAATCCTCAAGACTCTATAGTAAACCAGATCCCCAAGATGACCCACCATAAGAAAAACCACGAGAACTGCTAAAATCACAAATTATTCAATCATACTAGAATAAACTGGTGTCTTGTATGAGGGATTATGATGAAATGTTAGAGGGTACTAGATACATGTAGAAGAAATATATTGAAACAAAAATAATCCAAAACTAAACCATGATAGGGCTAAAAATATAAATTTGAGACCTAGAACTGATGTGTTGGAGGAGATGGAGAAGGATATGACACTGAAACATTATGAACTGTAGGTGAAACACTTTCGAAGTGGGACTAATAAAGGTGTTTGACTCACTAATAGACCAATAAATAGATTTCGTTGAGATTAATATTTCATGAGTCTATTATTTTAGATGTCTCATCACCAGGTCGATGGGTGCCTAACCATGAAAAATATAGAAAACACCCACTGGGACCCAAAAAGATCTCTAGTAAAAAAATATATTTATTCAAAAAATTCCCGATCATAAATGTAGGATTCATCATAAATCAATAGTGGGGCCAAATTCATTCGATATTTGATGAATAAAAGAGTTCAATTAATATGAAAAAAATATTTTATTATTATTTTTATACAATGTTTTCCTCATAATATTATAAATTCACTACTATATTTACATATTCTTAATTAAATTTTTAACTAATATTGTAGATAATGAATTATCCACATACAAAATTTACCGATGGAAGGAAATAAATTTTTAAAAATGTTTAAATTTAGAATCCTCTAGAAGTGAATTACATATGATTGGAAAAATAAATGAGATTCTTAACATGGAAGTGTCAAAAAAATTATTATAGTGAGAGGTTGGTTCGTAACATCAATGTATTATATAATGAACAAGGTCAACATATTTCCAATAATAATTCTATTTTCAATAGTTAAATTAATAAAAAGACATTAATGCATGTGTTGATTGATATATTTATGTGGAACAATGATGTGATTTCATTTAAGGCTGTAATTTGGGGAGAAATTAGGGTATCAATAGGGTATTCTTAGTCTATTTTTTGAAAAATAAATTAATGAAACAATTATATACACATCATTATCCCTTATAGTGTACATTTATTTCAGAATAATTTTGGATGAAATTCATACTTACGGTTTATAGAAAGGATCATAGATCATTTTAGAAACTCATTGTAAAACATCATCTTGAGCATGATGAGGGTAAAGTAGTATCACACACACAATTTACACACACACATATATATAATAATCAAATAAACCAATTATTTTTTCATTAATCGTCAAGAATTAGAAGACATTGAGTACATTAAAAATGTTATTATTTTATTTGAAATTATATATATTGATCACATTGATTTATATTTTTTTAATTTATGAAACAATAAAAGAATATAGAAAATAATTTTCATGAATCAAAACAAACATACATTTATCATATATAAAGGATGAAACATTATTTTCTTGAACACAAATAGTATGTATTTTAAATCTATAGTAAAATATTTATGTGTTATAAAAAAACTATATAATTGTTTTATTTTAAATATATGACAATTTATTAACAAAACTCTTGATACATTTCTATCACATTTCAAGTGATATGAGAGGAAGATTGTGTAAATATAAAGGGTCAAATGATAGATTAAAGGGCACTGAAATAATGACAATCAACTAAAGTATGAAATAATAGAAATTTTAAATTATTTAAAATCATATTACCTAATAATTATTACTTATTTTCATTTTCTCCACAAGAATCATCAACTATTATACATTAGATACAACTACATTTATTGGTTATGAAGTGGAGCATACATTAATTTTATGTTAGATTTGCATGTTTTAGAGTGTGTCCCCTATAATAATTTTAAAAATCAAATAATTGGGGGGATACACATGTGGATATTAAAAACATAAAGACACAAATAGATTCAATAATAGAAAAAATTTGGTAGGAAGAATTATGGGATACACCAATTTCTTTAAAATTTTCAATGATAAGAATCAATGCATCATCATTGAAAAAATTAAGAGCATACCATAACTTTGAGTCTATATATTCCCCTTAAAGGAAATATTTACTGGAGGTAATAAATTCTATCATAACTATTTATACTAAAAGTGAATTAATGAATTTATGAAACCATTCTTACAGTAAAATTCTATAGGGTGAAATTGATTTTAATTTATATCCATCAGTATCCACTCATTTCCTTACTATGATAGGTAAAATGAATAATATTTAAGGTGATATTTTACATAAAAACACTTCAAAAAGATCAGGTGAGAATTGATCATTATTTGAGTGTAGAACTACCTATTCACCTTGATGATCTTGATATTCACATGGTCCAAATTTCAAAAGAAACATTCATGGAATGAAAATTTATTCTTATAAATATACATGTTGACCATAAGATATGTATTTTTCAATTTATTTAATATAGAAAACCATTAATAATTAATGAAAAAATTATGAATTGAAGAATATTATTATAAAATTATAAATAAAATTAGAATGGGCAGGTCAATAAAAAAAATCTAAAGGATCAATAAATATACCAAAAGTACCTTCCAAGAGTAATATTACGCAACCAATTGAACTACCCGATCTATAACATTTTCAATCCATAAAGCAAAAGAGTTCAAAGATAAAATTATAAGTATTTTGAATTTGAAAAGAAAACTTTATGGAGAGTATATTAAAAATATAATTTGTTTTATTAATGTAAATAACATTCTGAAGCATGAATAATTTGGAGCCTCATTAATTAATGTATATGTGAGGAAATTTTCTTAATCCATTTTCCAGATAAATGATCATCTTTTTTAATTATAATTTAATACTATTCATTATTTCTATAGAAATTTTTTTTCACAAAAATTTAAATGGATTAATTAGTGAATTAAAATATGGATTTATTAGTTCTCTTTTAAAATATACAAAAAAAAATCAATGAATGTAGCTGCCAAAAAAATTATGAAGGGCTGAAGGAGGTTTTGGAGTGACAGAGCGAAGAAAAATATTGACCCAACGATCTATTCTGTGGGGCCCGAAAGGGATGCGTGAAAAAACCTCAAGTGGGAAAGAAACAAATCTCTCACGCACGAAAAACCGTGATATCCATGGCCATTTTCCGCGCCTTCACAAAAACTCCCATGCCACGTGGAAACTTCCGCCCTGGCGCGCAAACATCCACGCTGCGCTCAAACTTATACGCCATGCAGAAACATCTACCTTGGCACGGAAACAACCATGCTGCCGACCGCGGGTGTGGAATTTTGCATGTGCCACCCAGCACGGAAGATCTTTCGCGCTGCCGACACTGGCACACAAGCTTTTGCAAGTACTTGTTTCTGTGTGGATTAGGTAACCCCAAGAGCCTATAAATAGAAGGGTTCCCCTTAAACCTTCAACGGTGGAAGAATCTAAAATATCTCCTCTGCACCGAATCTACCTCTCATGCACACAAAATATGGCTCTCTAGTACAATATTTCTTGCGACGGGTCGCCCATGGGTCCACCTTTGCACGAGACCACTCAGGCTTAACACTCATCCAAATCACTTTGAGTCTTGTCCCCTGAAAGCAATCCATTCCAATTGCAAGAAATCTGTTCCAATTGCGTGAAATCCCTTCTGATTCCATGAAAACTTTATGAATTTCATGAAATATCCTCTATTTGTGTTCAAAACCTTGACTCTCTTTACGTGCCTGGCCTATACAATTGTGCACCGACTTGGTCTTTTCACACAAGTGGCTCAACTGCATGCAGCCTGGTTTTTTCCACACTAGTGCCTCAATTGCGTGCCGACCCGGTACATTATTCACATCTCTTTTGCGTGCAAAACTCCCTCCATGTGCGAACAGGTTCAATGTCTCTATTGTGGACATTATTTTTGGGAGCCTCCCATGCCCAAAACATTTTCACCACACAAACTTTTCCCGTACAACCCTCTATGGTCATATGAAGTAATTTGAATGTCCCTTGGACGATGTTTCACATTTGTTTTCTTCACCTCATGCTTATTCGCATAGGCACACTAATTGTTATTGCTCTTTCACACAACCATGCTAACGTAGACCCTCAATAGTATCACCTCACGACACCCTCTATCCATGACATTGCATATCCCTTCTCTTCATAAAGGTGTAAAGGGTACCGATTATGGATGTCCTAGGGGATTGGAGTGAGCCCACCCCATCCAAGATGTAATACGTTAAACTGTCAAGCACCATTGTCCTCGGCACATGATGTTAAACTACAACCTCGCCCTGTGACTTGCACCTGGGGTTCCCTGTGTTGAAAATTCTCTACTCCCACTAGTATCCATGGGATTGAAATCATTCCTCACATGGAATGAGATTCTCTTTATCAGAGTGGTGTTTGTCCATGGGGAAATGGAAGGCACCCTAGTGTAAGCCCTTAGATTTTCTTGTAGGAGGTATCACCCATACTTTTCCTATTTTAATGGGTTCTGAGTCCCTCTCCCGTGGGAATTTTTCACCATCTAGCCTTCCATCCTAGAGTATGTCCCAATATCCATCACCTTGGGATGATAACCAGGTGTAAGACCTTGTTGCTTCTTTGAGATTCTAACTACACGTTAGCCCCTATTCCACTTCCCACGGTTGCACCTTCCATGATGTGATCGTTAGGTCTTTGCTGTCTCTTGTTTCTCACACCGAGCATGAATCATGTGGGCCTAGAGAAAAAATAGAACATGATATCCTCTACAAGAATCCTATAGTGTAATTCCCACACTCATCACCTGAACTACGAGGTCTTTGATCCCTGCCAAGGCTAAGTACATAGAAAGCATCCATGAGGTTCAAGCCCCCACCCATTTTTCATCCCGACCATCATCACATAGGTTCACCAAACCCACCTGAACAATGATTTTTTATCCTTCCCATGAAAGGGTACATAAGAAGCCTCCCTGAGGTTGAAGCCCACCATCCATTGGTCATTCTAACCATCTTCATGTTGGATCTCCAAACCCCACCAGAACTATGAGGTCATTGATCATTCCTAAGGAAAGGTATGTAGGAAGCCTATGTGAGGTTCAATCCCACCACTCATCGGTCATTCTGACCATCATTACATCGGTTCACCAGACCCACCTGTACTTCAAGGTATTTGATCCTAGCCAAGGAAAGGTACATAGGATGCCTCCCTAAGGTTCATTCCAACCACCAATTGGTCATCCTGACCATCTTCATGTCAGTACGCCCCTGTCCTGCATTACGTTAAACTGTGGACCTCAATCAATTGTAATTCGTTGATTCTCCAGTCAGTGGTAAGTCATTTCACCCACCAGAAATACAGGTTCATTAATCCTTGCCAAGGCATGTCATGTAGGAAGAATTTATAAGGTATAATAAAATCAACCATTTGTCCCAACCATCTTCATTCTAGTTCCCACCCCATCCTGAAATACATGGGTTTTGATACTTGTATCTTAGAAAGGGTATGTAGGAAGACTCTACGAAGTTCAACCCCATCCAGCAGTAAGCCACTACAACCCCATCCAGCAGTTAGCCATTGCGACCACATCCGGCAGTTAGCTGTTGTGCTTACATTCAATGGTAAGCCATTAAAACCCCCAATCAGTGTTAAGCTGTTGTCATATAAACTACGAGGACTTTGATTCTGTGCCACACAGATACGTTGGAATCCTCTTTGGACTCAATCCCAATATCACTGTCATCCTCGAGACAACTCCATCTCATTCCCCATCCACATCATTGAACCTTCCTTCATCCATCCCGATTCATACTTGGGATGCCACATCCCGGTGGGATCATGCCACCTCATTCCCCATTCCACTTAACAACAATCAGAAATCTAACCACACGTTGTCCCCAACATCATTGTTCACTCTAGAGGTTTCACCCATCTAATCCATTGTAATCAGTTTTCAGATCAGTCTGATCCATATTTTCTAGGTGTTATACTCATGACATTCCTTCTGTAAAACACAAGATGTTTAGGAAAACCACAGACACAAGACCATGGAATAAAATTCCCTATATTCGATAGAGGATACCTTAGGCTACGAGGCCCTAGAGAATCCCTACAATAAGGGGAAGAAACGCAGATGCGCTAGTGTCCCAGCATCCAGACATGGTAGTGATACCCAACATGACCACTCCCCTAACCGATGGTTTGTGCCCTGACCAAACCCTTTGGGAATATCCTGACAGAAGCAGTGTAATTAACTAGTGTCCATGAAGAATTGGCATTAGGAAGCGTTCCAAGAACAACATCTTAAATCTATATGGAAGACCCAGAATAGGTGATCAGTTCTGAGGAGGAATCTATGGAAGGAAGAACTGACATCCCATCATCCTGTTTCGATCAAGGAGCATACATCCCTAAACAAGCGATGGATGTCGCCTGCCTTTGGAAAGTGGGAATGCGGGGAAACAAAACCACACCATTCGTACTCAAGCTAACTGACGCACATGCCCCGAAAAAAGCGTCAAAAATAGAAATGTTGAACCTGAAGTGTAGATATTCCGCTCAATATAGATATTAGTAGCGTTCAAGACATTAGTGGATTAGAATTTCCCCGGATCAGGATATCCGGCATTGGGCCCCGCCAAGAAAATAGTGGGCCCGGTCTGAAACTCACTAGAAGTTTGGGAAGTAGAACATTGGGAATCCTGATCTATGATGTTGTCAGTGTGGATCCCTCTTACCAGTCATGAAGATAGAATGGCATTGGGGAACTGGTCGTCAATTTCCTTTTTTCGTTCATCACTGATGAGTTAATCTCCCTACTTTCAAGAACCAAGCTGCTGCACCCGGAGATCGATCACCACCTGCCCACCGACGCTGGGGCAGGGGCAGTACCAATGCAGGAGTCACACATGGTTCTGCCTCCCCTACAATGGTCTCAACATCCACAGACAATGGTTGCCTCCACCCTATCTCTCCCTCATAGTTAATCCAACGGTGGGTGATCAATGAACTCGTACACCGGTACGCAACATATGGTATTATCCCGGCTTGATATATGGTCCACCTGGATTTAGATGCATCTGAGCATTTTCACCAACGTGGCCCCCCCAAGCACCACGCAGGGAGCCAATGCACCCCCCCTCCAACATATAACCATTTCAGGAGCCTCTCCCTAGAACGTCTCGATGACTCCCTGCCCTACAGTGACGAGGTATGGGATATCCAGGTTAGCCCAGACATGATACCATTATAGAGGCTGTCGTCAAGGGCTCCCACTAGGCCTCGTCTACACCGCCACCCAATTTTACTAGCCGAGGAGTAGGTAAGCTATGTACCTGCACCACTGGCTCTGGTCCGTCTGACCTGACCCCAGCGTTGGGCGCAAGAAAAAGAGGACGTCCGCCAAGGGGTGTCAACGTCAGCGGCTACTGTGTCCCAAGACACCGCTAATGCATGTCACCAAATCCCTGTGTACCCCGAATAGGTACATTTATATTCCTGACCTAGATCGAGGCCCCAATCACCCCATGGGTATGCTGGGTCGACTCTCTTGGTCATCGACACAGGTGGTGGCCACCGTAGACTAACCCGTAGTGATTCCACCCAGTACGGAGGCCCTCCTCGTACCATGAAAATGGAGAACGTGGGAATTCCCTACTTCCCAACTTAGCATGTCGGTTCTTCCCATGCCACCTTCAATCCAAATGAGGGTCCTCCCCACAGCGGTGATGATCAGCATAGATGTTTCTCTCATGACCACTAAACCAGATGTGGAGTCCTTCCTCCCACCACAGACTGTTGGTATGGGTATGTTGCACATCTGGTCACTCTTCAATGTGGGGGCCCTCCCCATGTCCCCATAACATTTGGAGAAAGTCTTCCTCGCCTCAGTAACCAGAGTGTTGAAGGGTAGCCTCACCTCATCAGTACCTAGCAATGGGGTCCTATTCGTGTTTAGTTAGATCAGCACAAGGACCCTCCTTATATGGATTCCCCCAAAGGAAACAATCATGGAGGTTCCCCATGATCCTACCAGTTCTAGTAGAGGTCTTACCTGCTCCAGTATTTCCCATAAAGGTCCTCCTCATTTCCCCTTAGATATCGGTCCTAGTGCTCCTCACACCCTGGTTTATTCAGCTAGAAACCCTCTCTACCCCAGCAGCAGTGCGGCCGAAGGACCTCCTTGTCTCAGAAATCTACCTTGTCCCAAGGAGCCATCCAAGGGAAGGAAGGAAAGTCTTTAATTCCATAAGAAAAATTCAGATAAGGTCCAGAAAGAGATCAAACAAGTCCTCTTCTCATACTCCAAAGCAGAGTATGACTCAACAAGGTAACCCAACCCTCGCTCCTTCGAGTCAAGGGCTGGATCAGGAATGCGTCTCATTAGCCTAGAACTCCCAGAAAGCAAGGTCCATCGGATTATCACCTCCTTCCGTAGGTATATCCAGGAAGAAGAATATTTTACAACCCCTCAGGTGATAGTCGTGCAATCACCACCTTCATCACCAGAAGCACTCTCTACCTCAACTAGATATCACATAAAGCTATTCTGGGGACCAATGGTGGGGGAGTAGCAGCATGACCTATCTCCAGTAGCCCTAGCCCATGTGCCAGGAACTACGGACGTTAGTCCATCCTACTGCGATGTGGAAACCAGGTTAAAACACTCATCAGAGGATAGCACGAGATGTGGCAGTTTGTCATCCCACTCTCCATACACTACACAGGCTAGTATACCATCCTAGTGGTCTTCTTCAGTACTAATACCAATCCCTCAGAAGCCTCTGGTTGACGATTGTGGTAATGAAGGGAAAAACCTGAATCTGAACCAAGGAGCTTATGGAATATACTCATAACTGACCACTTCCCTAAGATGTTCTGGCTGGATTCAGTACCAAATTTCTGTGCGCTGGAATCCCTCACCACATAGGAAGTTGAGTGTTTCATGTCAATCACTCTAGGTGAAGCACTTTCACCTTTGTCATTAGTGAGTGGTTTATCATCAGAGCCAAGCGCATTTCATAGACATTGGCGAGCAATGTCGTCTAGTTGATTTAGTCTCACTCCATGTGGCCCAGCACCCTGAATCACTAGTTCACCATAAGGCCCTCCAACAGCAATGCATTCATATTTTCAAGGTACTCTACATGATTATCAAGGAGGATTCCCCCAATGTGAAAATCCTTGGCTGGGGGCATAAAGCTGACGTCCTCTTCAGTCCTATTCGATGGAAGCCCGACTAGCTAGGGGATATGGAAGTCATGCCCTTTGGAAGGGTCATGGTCAACATGGTGGAAATATTGGACAAGGAGAATGATTTGGAGCTTCTAGATGGGAAAATACCCCCGGAGGATGTTTCAGCACCACTGGATCCATCGAGAAGAGTTACATGTCAGCAGACAAATATACAGGGGCTCTAAGTGCCCACCAAGGCATTGGTTCTCAGTCGGAATGTCAGTAAGGGTAAAGAGCTCCATAGAGCCGCCAAACACTCTGACCGATCCACCTTACTGTATAAGTCGGAGGAGGACCCTGAGAAGGCCACATTGTAGCAACAACTTGTCGAACAGAAAAAGATGGTTGATGACCTCCTCTGTGAATGTTCTGTAGAGCGACAACCATGCTACAGCGATCCTAGGCCAGGGCAGCAGGGGAAGGAACAACTTCCCCTTGGCGAGCTGCCTCCAGGTGACATTGACCATCTTGTCCCCGCAAAAAGGGTCGAGGCCAAAACATATGGCAAGAGGGCATAGTATGTCACGGAAAACCCTCCAGAACGGCGTAAAAATCCAAGGAACCCAGCTCGGGTTCCCCCAACTACCCCGCAGGTCACTCCACGGGCTACTGAGTTGCCTTATCATGTTGAAGAACCTTCCAACGTAGCCGTGGTTAGGGATCCCCATCAAGAAAGGGACCCCGCCCAAATGATCCAATGGCGGTGGTCATTTCCTGCCTTGAATCATTGAAATTACGACATGTGGCAATCACAATGATGTTAAGCCATATCCAGAAAGGTTGGTTGATATGCTAGCACCTATGGGTTTGTGAATCCCACATTTTCCCCCTTTAATTGGAGAAGGGACCCGCCACGACCTCTATCCCACTTCACCTCATGGTGTGGGCCCATATTAGGGACTCCATCGCAGTAGGAGGTAGCCAAACTCCGATGTTTTGTGAAGGCAATGGAGGGGACTGTGTTTTTTTGGTATAACCATCTCTCCATCGAATCAGTAACTAGCCGGGAGGACCTCCATAGGCAATTTCTCTATTATTTCAGCTCCACCACGCAGAAAACGAGCATCACAGACCTATTCAAGAGCCAACAAAGGCCTAATGAGCGTGTTGTGGAATTTATTGCCCTGTGGAAGGGGCTCACATACCCCCACGACATGCCATTGACTCAGGAGTAATTAATAATGATGTGTGCAGGGAATGTTAAAATGGAACTGGTCCCCTCTCTGATCACCCAGATCTACCCTGGAGGATATCAAGACTTCTTTGAAAAGGCCCAGTTCCTGGAAGAATCCTTGCAACAAGGTAGTCAGGCACGTCTCTTGCCTCCTATATTTCCCACAAGGAGGGATGCAGTAGTTGAGGATGCTATGGTGTCCAATATAAAGTCCAAAAGATAGCTAGAATTATTACCAGTGGAGCCATCTCTACAACCTCGTAGAGGACCACCACCACAGGCGCAACCCCCATCCCAGCAGCGTCTGCCTCAGAATCGGCATGTGCCCCCGTGAAACGCGCACCCACCACCCAAGCTGGATAATCAGGAACCACGTCCTTGATAGGCTCCTCTAGCTCCTCGTTCTGTCCATGATCCAAGGTCCCCCTTTTTTAGACAGAAGAAATTGGACGTACTTATTCAATGAGGATCTAGTTCCTGGATATTTTTGATGTGCCTTAGAAGAAAGGATTGTGTGTTTTTCTGAGTGCAGAAGTCCAGAAGAGGTGAACCTCACTGATAGCCTCAACTACTGACCCTATCACCAGATCCTGCGACATACTCTCAAGAAGTTGTATGTGTTCAATGATTGGATCCAAGACTAGGTCGATAACAACATAGTCAGGTTGGGCCCCTGCATCAATACAGGTACCATGCGTCTTTATGAGGCCAGACAACAGCAGCGACAGTGAGGGCGAGTGGCATCAGGTTCCGCGTCGTGGATCCCAAAAATATGACAACTATATGGCTCGATAAATGGTCACCCATGCCCATCATATCATCCGTGCACACCTGAATGTGCCAGAGCCTTTAGAAACTGTGACCACCACTTCTGCAATGTTATCTCAGCAGACCTCTTCCTAGAAGAGAAAACACCAGCATCGCAAGGGAAAGAAACACTCCCCACCAATGCAATTGTCGTCTCGTACTCTCGGTGACTTCATTCCCCCGGATATGGGGATTCCACCCAGGATATTCTATGTAGTGGATGACTCTTCGAGTGGCAGTAAAGTGTATGCTATGGTTAACACCGTGGAGCTGGTACACCCCTACGTGACTCCTGATGACAGGGAGCACCAGGCGGATCTCCCCAATGTCCCCAGCAGATGCAAACATCAGCGAAACCGTGACCATATGCATCATCAATTCACATAATTTTGAACATCAAACAAGGTCGTTCATGCCACTGATACCAGACAACAGGCCTAGCGCAGAGCTCAACATGCACAACCTCCTCATCTGATGTCATCAGGCCCCCCCTCCAACACTATTTGTGATACTGGATCAGGCACAGCCAACTAGGCTTCGCCGTGACCAGCCACACCCTGGTACATGCTGATCTCAATCGCCCCACCCTCATCTGGTAGCCACTCTATAGGCTTCGACTAGTGAGAAGCTTGATATAACCAGCACCAGTCAGCCACCAGTCCAGCCTGCAGGGCCCGCCATGCCTCCTAACAATGAGCGACCTCCTATAAGTAGACGTTTACACCTGGCTTAGAAGTAAGATGCTCTTGAGAACCTTTCCAGTATCCCAGCAAGTATTTTCATCCTCAGGGCCCTTCTCCAATCATCAGATATGCGTGAGTCCCTCATTGAGGCTTTAAGAAGACCCCTCTAGTTTGAGACATGGGTAGCAGCTTCAGAAGACTTTCATGCTGAAGCGGTCGAGAACGCTGAATGTCAGGCCATCATTTCATTCTCTGGAGATAATGAAGGCTCTCTTATATAGGGGAACATTCACCCACATTACATAAGTATCCAATTTAATGGCATGGAGGTTCGCCTATCTCTTGTTGACAAATTCTCCAGGATTTACCTTATCCCGACACAGACATTACAGAAGTTGGGGTTATCCGTAGATGACTTGACTCCCTTTGACCTAAAAACATAGGGATATGACAATATTGATCAGACCCTGGTCGGCAAGAACTATTTGATGACCTAGTTCGGGGGCCTAGTTTCCCGCATCGATTTAATGGTTGTCTCCCAAGACACGGATACAATTCATTGATGAGAAGACCACGACTTTACCTGCACGCAGCAGTTCCCTCATCATATCACCAATGCCTCAAGTACTCCCTCAATGGTCGAGTGTTCGTGCACCAAGGTGACACATATCCTTTTTCCTCTTGTGAAACCCACTACCTAGATTTTGACTATTACATTTGCAAGGACAAACAGATTCAGACCAATGAGGTCGAGCATGCCGTGGTTGCAACCTACCACTCAACATGTCTAGATGACACATACGTCTTCATGATCCATCAATTGGAGGCCACAACCCCTGATATGGGGTAATGTTTTATTGTCTCTAGTACAAGGGGGAATCATATTCTTAGGTCTCGGAGATGTTGGGACATCCCTTCGTATTCTTATACAATTCATGCCTTGGTGATCCCTGAGCCCCCTACTCTCATAAGGTATCGGGATTTTCGCCCCATGGAAGCGGTAATACGTCATACATGCTTATTGAACCAGCCTGGAATCAACCTCCTCATGCCAACATGCCACTATTGCTTTTATATCATCTAGTGTGGCCCCTTGGACCGAAGACCTGATTGGATCGGGTCGACAACCTTCACTGTTATGGTTTCGGCAACACCGAAATATTCCGATGTAGTGACTACTACTTCTTAGGCTGTTACCAGTCTCCCGTCAGAATATTCCGACCCAGAGGAAGCTCCTATGACTTGGGATTCCTCCTCTTCAAGAGAAGAAGATTATTTTGAGGATGCTCCCCCCACCGTTGAATTGGGCGTGTCTTCCATAATCGACTCGTTGGTATAGGTGAACCTCAATAGTGAGGCAGATCTGAGACCCACATTGATCAGTACCGCCATACCTCCAAAGGAGTAGCAGCGGTACATAGTCTTCCTAAAACAACATCGTAATGTATTCCCCTAGAGCTATGATGAGATTCCATGAATACATTCTTAGGTAGTCGTACACTGCCTTGGTCTCCCGAAAAATCATCGCGAGTTCAAAAAGCCTCCCAGAAAGATGAACCCTTCTCACGACGCCATGGTAGAGGTAGAAGTTGATAAGCTCATCAATGCCAATTTCTTTTAGGAGGTCCAATACCCCAAAATGTCTTCCAAAATTTTTCTATTCTGAAAAAAGAACGGGAAGGTTAGAGTCTACATCAACTTCCGGAATCTTAAACGTCACTGTCTGCAGAATGATTTTCTCCTTCTAGTGATGGGATTTTTGGTCGATGCTACGGCTTGGATCGAAGCCCTCTCCATCATGGATGGTTTCATCAGATTCCACCAGATCAGAATGGCCCCTGAGGACGAGGAGTCCACAGCTTTCAGGGCTCCACAGGGTAATTTCTGTTACTAGGCCATTCCCTTCTGCTTAAAGAATGCAGGTACCACCTATCAATGGGCCATGCATCACATATCCAAGCCAATCCTTTGGTAATTGGTGGAATGCTATGTTGATGATCTGGTGGTCAAATATCGCCACTGCGAGGACCATCTGAAGGTCCTTGAGAAAGTGTTGGACTTCTTCTGTTCTCACCACCGGAAGATGAACCCACTGAAATGTGCCTTCGAGGTCACCTATTGGATGTTACTCAGCTTTGTTTTTAGGTACCGGGGAATAGAGATCGACCTAGAAAAGATCAAGGCCAGTAGCCAAATGCCTCCCCCAACAAATATTCAGGAGCTTGGAGGTTTTCAAGTCCACTTATCCTACATACTCTGATTCATTACAAATCTGGATAGAAAGTGTAAACCCTTTTCTCATCTCATGAAGAAAGGCACCGTATAGAAATGGGAAAAAGAGAGGAAGACCACGTTCGAAGAAATCATGCGGTATTATCTCTAGCCTCTGGTCTTGATGCCACACATATCCAGAAAACCACTGATCCTTTATGAGAATGCCCTGGAACGATCTCTTGGTTCCCTTGTCACCCATAAGAACATTGAGGGGACATAGAAAAACCTTTACTACCTCAGTTGCATGCTCCATGATATAGAGATCAGATACTCCCCCTAACGAGAAGAGCTATCTCGCGCTGGTATTCACAGTACAGAAATTGTGAAATTACTTGCAGCACCACGAGGTATAGCTAGAGTCTCGGATAGACCCACTGTAAGTACATTATAAATCGAACCATGTTGACAGGCCATCTCACAAGGTGGGAAGTGATTCTACAGAAGTACGATATCTGTTTTGTCCCTCAGAAAGCTATTAAGGGGAAAACATTGGAAGAATTCATTACTGACCATCCAGATCCTACTGACCTGTCATTAGATCTTGATTTCCTTGATGAGGTGATCCTCTCGGTTGACCATTCCATGTCGTGCATGAAGATTCACTTCAATGGTGCTTTCCGAAGCCCCACCGGAAAAAGGCTCAATAACCCCAAGCGTATTAGAGTAGGCTTGGGTATCATCTTTATTACCCCATCAGAAGCCATTCGATCGTACTCATTCCTATTTTCAGAAGGCTGCACCAAAAATGAGTCAAAGTATCAGGCTCTTATCACTAGCTTCAAGCTATCCCTTGGGATTGATATCCATCATTTGCAAGTGAAAGGGGATTCTGAACTAGTTATCAAGAAGATCAATAGTGACTACATCATCAGAAAGACAGAGCTCGTACCATTTATTGAACATAATCTCTAGCTGATGGCCCAATATCCATATTGGATAGAAGTTACTCATGTCCCACGATCTCTGAATGGTCGATCTGACGCCCTGGCTGGCCTAGCTGGATCACTAGTAAATCCCGAACAGGATAACCTGATTATTGACCTGGCACATCAGAGTGTCATTGCTCCTATATCCCCAGGTGATGGTGATGGCCAATAGGTGAGACATTATACCACTAGAGCATCCATGTCAGGACTCCTAGGTCCCTCAGATTAACATGTTGAAGTGTCTCCTGACTGGAGATCCCCCATTGTTGAGTATCACTAAAATGGTTACCTCCCGACTGATCAGACCGAGCACAAGTGAATCTGACGCCGTGCACTGTAGTTTTCCCACCAATGTTTTCCTAGTATTGAGAGGATCCTCTAAAAGTTTCGGTTTTGATGGTGTTCTCCTCTGTTTCATCCAAGGAGTCAAGATTTCTTAAGTCATGTAGGAGGTTCATGCCAGTTCCTGTGGCGCCCACCAGACAAGGCCAAATCTATCTCTCCAGATCCAAAGACTGGGGTGATTTTGGGCCTGCATGATCCATGATTGCTTCATGTTTTCCAAGATATGTCATGTGTGCCAAATTCATGCTAAATTAATTAATAGGCCACCAGAACCTCTCCACACTTCCATGTACCCTTGGCCCTTCGCAGTTTGGGGACTCGACATCGTGGGACCATATCTGATGGCAACAGCTTTATAATGTCGGTTCTTCATTACCGCTATATATTTATATTCTAAGTGGCCAGAGGCAGTTCCTCTCAAGGAGGTCAAGGTCCATTCTATCTCTGACATCATGAGCTCTAATATCATCTACCGGTTTGGAGTCCCTCACACCATCCTCCCTGATAATGACACAATCTTCTGAGCGGTTGAGGTGAAGAAATTGTAGGCCAACTACAACATATGATCTTACCATACCTCCTACTATCACGATCAAGAAAATGGATATATCGAGGCATTCAACAAAATCATCTCCAAAATTTTGCAAAAACTGGTTTGTCAGAATAAGATGAATTGGTCGGACAAGATCCCCAATGCCCTTTGGGCTTATCAGAAAATGACTCACAATTCCACCTAGGTGACCCCATATTCTCGGGTCTATGGAACTGAGGCTGTCCTTTCCATCGAGTTTTAGTTTCCTTTATTACACACATAAATCTATGACTAGAAGGTTCCAGATAAGGTACCTAAAATTTTTCTAGCTGAATTGGAAGAAGATGGCAAAAATAGGCTTTTTTTCCCTACAAAATCTGAAAAGGCATCAAAATATGATACCTAGAGCCTTTAACAAAAAGGATCACTGCCACTCTTTCCTACAAGGTGATTTGGTTTTGGATCTCTGGACACCATGATACCGGGTAGGACACCACCCACACTGGAGCCCAAATGTGAAGGACCTCTAGTTGTTCACAATGTTTACCCCAATGGTGTGTACTCACTGGTGACCATGGATAGTGAGCGTATAACTCTTCCTAGAATTGAAAAGCTTCTCAAGAAATTTTTAGCTTGAGCCATCTGGTCCTGCATGACCCTAAACTGCTGGGTCAGGCATGATCCTAAAATTTTCTTGTCCTGCCCGACCCTAAACTGCTAGGTTCGACATGACCATATACTCCCCAGTCCTACATGACTTTAAACTGTAAAATGTCCTACAATACTTTAAACAGTATACCGTCCTACAATATGTTAAACATAACCCTTAGAACTACATGTGGATTGATTCCCATCCACATGGGATACACTAGAATGCAGAATCATTTCTTCTTGAGCCCAGTCCCCAAACTATCGTCTTTGACTATCCCCCCCCTGGGCGGTAGACCTCTATGAGGATCCTTACATGGCATAGTGAAGGATTGCTTTTCCACCGCTTGTGTCAGGATTATGATGATCTCACCTTGTCCTTCATCCTCATTCTTCTAGTATCCCATGTCCCTCAACACAGGACGTGAAATTTCATGGACTTTAAGAACTATGCTATGCTTGATTCCCATCCTCAGGGGATACATAGGAACGCCCGAACATTTCCTCTATTGGCCCAACCCAAATGTCAGAATTCCCCCTCAGGTCGGGACACGTGGTATAGTAACAGATGTTTCCCCAATTCACGTTGAGCTCATCTCGATCCTGCCATAGGTCCTACTCCCCAGATATGTGCATCACTTTCACCGCCCTGCATGATGTTAAAATTCACAGGAAAAACTATGCTTCACCCACTCTTTTGATTGAGAACCCATTATCTTTCACATCCGAAAGGACCCCCGAATAGCATGGATGCTCGTCCTTAGGGCTCTCCTACCACTTTGGGCCAACGCCCTCATGGATGTTGAGAAACAAAATGATACAAGTCCTACATTGCGAATATGGTCTATGGTCGATAATCATTTGTTGTTCCCATTTGAGGTCACACTATAAGGACAATGTGTTTTGAACATGGTCAGTGGCTATCCTTTGTTGTTGTCACAACCCCCCAGAGATCCCAAACATTGAGTGTGGTTGTTCATCCTACCCACTGCATCTTAAAGTTGCGACTCTCTTCAGGTGATGCTATCTATAAGTCCCTTATATGATAGGGATAGCCGAATCCAGATCATTGTCTCCCACACCAAGCACTACTCATGTGGGCTTAGAATCTGTGATGAGGTGGTAACGACACAAGAGGTCATATGGATACAGTTGGCCGAGATACTCAGAATCATGTCCTTTGACCCCTTCGGGACCCTCTCCTGTGTTCTCATTTATGACTGTGTGGTGTGGTTCGGACTCATGTCCTCATTCACATCAAGATATTTTTCCATGAAACACATATCCCCTGGAGATATCATTTCATTTATCATTCGTTCTATGAGCACAAGCCCTTCCATGCTCAGCATAACACATTATTTAAGATTCCGTCACACTATATTTAAAGAAGGTCCCCCTAATGGGATGATTTTCAGCCCAAGGGCTCGCCTACCTTTACAAGATAACACCAGCGAGGATTGCGACTGAAAATTTGATATATGTCTCGTGTTACAAATTTAGTCAGCGGTTGATGCTCAACTGTTTGCCTAGAATTCTTGTCACACAATGGTGGATATTGTGTTACGAACTAGGTCAATAGTTTTTCTCAATCATCGTTGCAGCTTTTTGGTATTCCATAATGACAATGAATCACCTTTTCCATCCCATGCACATGACATTAAACTAGGAATCCACTATCTGAGTTCTATGAACCTAAATTAAGATCACTTTCGTCCTCCCTGCAAGATGTTAAACTATAAGCAGGACATGATACTTCATCCAAGGCCCAGCCTTAGGCCCCTCGGCCTTTCCGGGCACATGGCCCATGGTCTCACATAGGACGGTACAGTGCAGTGTGGGATTATTTCCTCACTCATGTCAGGTTACTCACCATGTCGTACACATCCCTGGATGAGATACCTTACCCCTACCTATTTTCTCACTTCAAAATGTTAAACTACAATCTGGAAACAAAATTCTATCTATGTCCCAATCTCGGGCCCCTAACCCATGTCTTCACTCTTAATTTTATGGTGTGGTATGGGATTATTTCCTCTTACACGTCTTGTTACACACCGTGATGTACACCTCCTTTGTGTGGGGTATCTTTCCCATTTTCATCCAACTATATGACGGTAAACTGCACATTACCCTCTTCTAGAACTATATGTGGCTTGATTCTCATATTAATGGGATACATAGGACCACCTGAATTTCTAGACTTCAAGTCCAACCCCATCTCTTAGAAATTTCCCTTTCACCTTGGCCCCTTGGCGAACACATTCCCAGGGAGAGGGGTATATGGTTTGGTATGGGACTATATCCTTAATCACATCGGGTCTATGACAACCATGCCTTGTGCCTATTTTTCTTGAGAGTTCTCTATCCCCTTGTTCTATACTCATCTATTAAAATTGGCCACTTTAAAGTTGATCCCCTCGACCCTATACGACGATTCACTAATTGGCTCATGAGTACTCTGGTCTAGAACCTAGAGTGTCAGACTCTTATAGGACATGTTTTCGCCCATTTTTCAGGCTCTGTGTTCCACTTCATCTGGGATTCAATAATCTTTTAGACCCAAAGGATCCCCAAATGGCATGGATGCTAGGATTAAGGTCTCTCCTACCATTACAGGCCAACGTCCTTGAGGGTTTCAGACAATTAATCGATACAAGTTCCGCGTTACGAATATGGTCAGCAGTGGACGCTCATTTGTTGTCCCTATTTCAGGCCACATGATATGGATGATGTTTTTTGAACTCAGAAAATAGTTATCCTCCATTGTCAAGCTAGCCCCTTCAGGCCATAAATGTTGGTTACATGATTCAAATTATTTTCCACCCCATCATGTCCAAAGGGATTTTTGACACTCCTAATACTATCCCCCAGTGCACATTTGCACATTTGGAGGACATAAGCCGTAAAAAAAATCATTTGTGTCTCTGCACTGACTTCCCTTTGGCATGCATTCCATGTATTAAAAAATACCTCTTCCTCCCATGTCTCCCACACTATGTTTGACTCACACCGGCTTCGGGATTGGGTTGAAGTCCAAACTTACATGTAAGGATTTCTCTCCTATATAGTCTGAGCTCTAATACCATAAACTAGGATCTCTTTTACAACAACGTAAAGCTTGATTCCCATTCCCATGGTATACATAGGAACTCCTTGACATATTTTATTTGGGTTCAGCTCGAGTTACACTAATTTATCTCTTCTGTTCTACCTTCAAGTCTCTAACTCGTATAGGACTACATGGCATGGTATGGTATTATGTCCTCATTCACACCGGGTTTGTATTTACCACACAACATAAGCCCCTTTCTAGGAGTTATCCCCCTAATTCCTATCCCACATGACATTAAACTATATTTTTTCCTGCACGATGGTAAAAGGCACCTTCAAGAACTATGTGTGGCTTGATTCACATTCTCATGGGATACATAGGAACACCCGGACATCTCATCTTTAGGTCCGGCTCAATTGGGAGCTAGTTTATCCTACCACTTTTCCTCTAATCTTTTATGGCCCCTCATCTCAAGGTTTCCTCCTCAGAGTTGCGCATGATATGGTGTGGACCTTGTCCTCATTCAGGTCGGGTATGCTTTATCACGTCGTGTGTATCCCCTATGGAACCTCATCTCTCTTGTAAACATCTGAGCGATATGACTTTAAAATATGATTCTTAGTCCCACATGAATTTATACTATTGCTTCTATCCAGCATGACGTGAAAAATTCATGGTTGGTCCCATCACATGACCCTAAACTATGACTTTATCTTTCTGGTTGAATGACAAAAAACAACACTTCTTTGTGCGGTCCTCACCTGAGGGGACGTGATGTTAAGTATTGGTTACACACCATACCATTATTAAACGCCTGTATATGGCTTGATTCATGTGGTGATACCTAGACCTTCCATCCTAGGTCCATTGCTTGAAAAAAACCATCATCCTAAAGGAAAAACAAGATATATCAAAAACCACTTATTTTGGTGCAAGGGACAGACCCGGAAAACCATATAATCTCTAGCACCGATATCTTACCCTGACATTCTTATAACTTTGTGCACCTTGATCCCCATCCTCATGGGGTGCATAAGAAACGTCTACGCACCTTGTCTCAGGATCATCCTAACTTTCATTTTTGGTCCCTCGGCCTGAAACCTCCCCCAAGAAGGGCACAATGATCTATACCAGGTCCTCATTCACGTCAGGTCCTATAATTGCACAGTCGGGCGTCTCTCATTTCCTACCATCCGTGGTCGAAGCTCTTAGAAAACAAACTAATACCAATTCACATTCTTGACACTAGACATTAAACTGCATGAAATATTCCAGAACTACGTATGGACTGATTCCCATACTCATGGGATACGTAAGAACGCCCAGGAATTTTTCACTCCTGGACCTGCCCCCGGAATCTACAAATATTGTCCCTTCTATTACGGACCCTTGTCCGGAACTCATTTGGGAACATGTGGTGGAACGAGTACCTCTTAAGTTACCATTCATGTCGGGTTTTGTCAATAGCCACATAGTGTTCCTCCCATATCTTTTCACAGAGTGGTTTGAGTTCGAAAACCTAAAACTAAGATCTCCATTTGGAAATTGTGCATCACGTTTGGCTATATTGCCACCCCGCGCATGGTCTATTAAATCATCCCCCCTTACTGGTCCACCCTAGGACTTTATGTTGAAAGTGTACGACACCCGGATCCTTCTTCCCACACGACGTTAAAATGTGCTCTCAGAACTATGTATGGATTGATTCTCATCCTCATGGGGTACATACAAACACCCAACCACTTTTCTTGGGCCCTAGCCTAATTTTTACTTTTGTTACTTTGACCTGAAGTGTTTCCTCCGGGGATACGTGTTGTGATCCGAACTCCAAGTCTTCATTCACATTGGGTTTAGCTTCCACACCACATACTCCCTTCTAAGGATCTTCCCTTTCACTACACATCCTATCGTATGACATTAAGACACACGAGTCTATATGTCTTAAACTCATGACACTAAACTATGCTTCTACCATTAAAAAGTTTAGGATTCCCTATGTTAATAATGGGATGTGTCAGTTTCCTCTCCAGAGAGGATTCTCCTTTCCAGTTTTGGTCTTTGACCACACTATGCCCAACTATGTTTGGATTGATTCCCATTCCCATGGGATATGTAGGAACCCCCATGCATCCTATATATGGGTCCTACACCAGGAATCATAATCCCCATTCCCCCATCTTTTTTTCCATCCATTGACCTGGGATCTTGTAGGGATCCTCGAAATTGTTTCTTTACCCTGAACAAGATTAGGATGCCCAATGATAACATTGGGAGGCAACAATTCCCTCATCAGATAGGTCCTGTTTGGAAGTATGTTTGATCCCCGATCAGATCGATGTACCCACCTAATGGATTTCCACCACAGTGGAGTAATTTCCAGAGTGTTGGACTCCAGTCGAACAAACCCATCACTCCATTGTACATGCTTTGCATGAAAATTATTCTTATGCTCACCCTATTTCAAGTCTTGTGGAACCCCTTAACAGTACGGATGCACGACCTATGGCTCACCTAATATCCTAGGATAACATTCAGGAAGGCGAATGGATTGCATTTCGAGTCAGGCCCCAGGTTTCGAACATGGTCAGTGGTCAGCCCACATTTTCAATCACCGTTTCATGCTAACACAATAAAGATACTTTGTTTAGAACATGGTCAATAGTCATTCTCAATTGTCATTCCATCACTATAGTGTTCTGAATCTTGGTTATTGTGATTCACGCCTTCTACACCCCCCTGTATGGATTTATTATAGCACCCCTGGAGTTATCCCATTCATGCATAAGAGCACATTGGGAAAGTGGTAATTCGACTATTCTAGGAGCTTCATTCTCCAATCTGGTCTCTCCCTTCACTTCCTAGGAATCCAGATTAGTTGTTCGACCCTCAGGTGCCCGATGCCTGGTTGTAACTTTTATAGTAAAATGAAGTAATCGTGCGAGAATTCCCTATTTCTGACACTGGGTATGACCCATGTGAGCTTATGAATGGATTGCTATTTTTTTAGGATTTTGGATGAATGCATTAAACAAAATGAAAAAGTAAATAAATATATCCTTACATCTATTAATACATGAAGTTCAGAAAAAGAGGTAGTAAGGGGAAATGAGATTATGAGTTCGACCAGAACATGGCCCTTAAATATCATCATCTTGGATAGATCATTACAATGCCGCTACCTTTTGTCTTTTGGCCTCCAGGAATGATTCCCCTCCCCTGATAACCCTCTCTTCATTAGTGGAAAAAGAGTGATGTGCACATTCCCTAGCATGTGATTGAATCCGTTAAGTTTGATGTTTAGTAATTTGGTGACCCACTTCAACCAGCTGCTCTTGGGAATCCCCCAGCTGGGCCCTCAATTTCCCCACATGCTCAGAATAGTTTGCAATGAATACATCTTTTTCATTCATCTATTTTTCATGGCGGAAGACCTCCTATTCTTTCTTCAAGAATGATTGGGTAAAACCTGACTCTTTCTGATACCAAGCAACATATGAGGGTCATCTTCTCTCACATAACATCTCATTCATGTAGTCGCGGACTATCGAATGAAGATGGTGAGAATCCACACCTCCAGCATAGAGAAAGCACAGCGAGGTGTGGGGTGATCCCATCTGTTTTATCCATTTATTCTGAGGCTGACTGAGAAAGAGTTTGATAAATTTCCACCCCTTACGCCACGTCATACGGCTCTTATCGGCCTCCTCTGAATCAGAATAATCTATCTCCTTAGGATCTGTTGACCGATAGTTGGGGAAAGAAGGAAAGAGATCAACATTAGGGTCTTTTTCAGGTACTCCTTTTGAAGGGTTGGGATCTTCATCATCTGGGTGATTTTTTTTCTCTCTCGTCATTCTCAGCAGCTCCTTCTCTGACATCAGTCCATTCCCCAACGTTAATACCATTGATATCCATAGATATTTGTTGAAAAAGTGCCCATGCATGCTCGGTATGGGAAATGTGACCTGAATAGGCCAACACGTTTTCCATCAAATCAACCGCGGATGGTCTGGATTCCGCAACCTGCACAGCCTCTAATGCCATGATTACTTCACCAAATGCATTTCAGTGTTTCCCTCAGAATCTGACATTTTGGTCCCCTCATTGATCCGATTCTGAGGGGGGGGGCATTTGTAGACACCGAAAAAATGTTCAAGGGATGAAGGAGGTTTTTTCATGACAAAGCGAAGACAAATGTTGACCCTACGATCTATTCCAGGGGGCCCTAAAGGGAAGCGCAAAAAATTCTAAGGTGGTCACGAAAGAAAATCTCTCCAGCGTAGAAAACTGTGGGATCCTAGGACATTTTCCCCGCCAACCCAAAAACTCTCACACCGCGTAGAAACATCCGCGCCTTCATGAAAACTCTCACGCTATGTGTAATCTTCTGACCCAGCGCGCAAACATTCGTGCCGTCGACCACGGGCGCGGAATTTTCCGTGCACCACCCCACGTGAAAGATCTTTCATGATGCCGACACCAGGGAAAAAACGTTCACGCTGAACTGTTTCCACGTGGATCAAGAGACCCTGAGCGCCTATAAATTGAATGGTTCCCCTTCAACATCTTACAGAAGAAGAATCTGAACCATCTCCTTTGTGCGAAATCCACCTATCCTGTGTGCAAAAAATGGCTTTCAGTTATGTGATTTTTTGTGACAGGTCCCCTGGGGTCCGTCATCGCATGAGACCACTTGGGCTTAACTCACATCCAAATCCAATAGATTCCCTTCCCCTTCTCACAATCCATTCAAATTTCATGAAATCTCTTTAAATTGCGTGCAATCCCTTCAAATTATGCAGAAACCATAGGACATGCGCCCAAGATCTTCTATTAGCGTGCAAATCCTCATCTCCCTTTTACTCACCCGACCTCTTTAATTGCATGCCGACACAGCCTTTTTTGCACAAGTGGCTCAATTGCACACTAACCCGGTCTTTTTCTGTGCAAGTGCCTCAATTTCTCATCGACCCGGTATAATCCATGCAACAGTTCCTTTTGGGTGAAAACCTCCATCCTTGTGCACATGTGTTCGATGTATCTCTTTCAGACATCATTATCGGGTGCTACCCATGACCAAAACATTTTCATCACACACCATTTACTCGTACGACCGTCTAGGCTCATACGAATTAATTTTAATATATCTTGGGTGGTGTTTCACATTTCATTTCTTTGCTTCATTCTTCTTCACATAGGGAAGCTAATGTCTATTGTTTATTCACATCGCCATGCTAACGTGGAACTCCAATGGGATCACCTCATGAAACCCCCGAGCCACAAATTTTCTTGTCCCCTCTCTTCACCAATGTGTAGAAGGTTCCAGTTATATAAGTCCTAGGGTTGCGAAGTGAGCCCACCTCGTTCATGCTGCGGGACATCAAACTATCAAGAGCCATCGTCCGCAGCACATGATGTTAAACTGGGACCTCGCCCCGTGCCTTGCACGCGGGGTGCCCCATCTTGAACATTCTAATCACCCACTAGCCTCCACATGAGTGAAATAATTCCTCACAAGGAATGAGATTCTCTTTATCGGAGTGGCGTCTGTCTTCGGGGAAAGGGAAACCACCCTGGTGTAAGCCCCTAGCTTTTCATGCAGGTTGTAGCACCCCTAATTCTCTTCTCTTCCTGGGCACCAAGTCCCTCTCCCATTGGACTTTTTCACCATCCGGGCCTCCATTCTAGAGTATGTCTCAATCTCCATCACCTTGGGCAACTAACTAGGTAAATACCATATTTTCTCTTTGGGCTTCTAACCGCACGTAAGCCCGTATTCCATTTCCCACGGACGCACCTGCTGTGAAGTGATCGTCATGTCTTTACTGTCTCTTATTTCTCACACCGAGCATGACTCGTGTGGGCTTAGATCAATCATCGACCATGAAATCGTCTCTGAGAAACCTAGATTGTAAGTCCCACACACACCACCTAAACTATGAGGTCATTGATCCTTGCCATGTCAAGGTACGTAGGAAGCCTCTATGAGGTTCAAGCCATACACCCTTTGGTTGTTCCGACCATCTTACCATCGATTCACCAAACACAACTGATCTATGAGGTCTTTGATCCTTTCCAAGGCATGGTTTGTAGGAAGCCTCCCTGAAGTTCAAGCTGACCACCCATTGGTCATTCCAACCATCTTCCCGTCAGTGCGACAAACCGCACCAAAACTATGGGTTCTTTGATCCTTTCCAAGGCAAGGTATGTAGGAATCCTCCTTGTGGTTCAAGCCCACCACCCATTGGTCATTTTGACCATCTTCATGTCTGTTCAACAAATGCACCTGGACTACGAGGTATTTGATCCTTGCCAAGGCAAGGTTCATAAGAAGCCTCCCAAAGGTTCAAGCCCACCACCCATTGGTCATCCAAACCATCTTCACATCAGTTTTCCCCCCTACAGCATGACATTAAACTATGGACCTCAATCAGTGGTAAGCCGTTATTTCTCCAGTCTGTGGAAATCCATTGCACCCACCTGAACTACGAGGTCTTTGATCCTTTCCAAGACAAGGTACATAGAAGGCCTCCCTAGGGTTCAACACCATCTTCCATTGGTCCCCACCATCTTCACGTCGGTTACCACCCCTTCATTAACTACGTGGGCATTGATCTTTGACTCATAGACAGGGTGCGCAGGAATCCCCTGCGTGGTTCATACCCATCCAACAGTAAGTCGTAGAAACCCCATATAATGGTAAGCCATTGTAACCCCATTTGAAGGTAAGCCATTGTGCCTCCATTCAATGGTTAGCCATTGAAACCCCTAATTAGTGGTCAGCCATCATTAAATGAACTACTAGGAATTTTATTCCCTGCCACATGGATACGTAGGAAGCCTCTTTGATACTAAATCCCAACATCAACATCACCCTCAAGACAACTCCATCTCATTCTACATCCAATTCATTGAACCTTCCATCATCCATATTGATTCATACCCATACTGCCACATCCCCGGGATATCATGCCACCCCAATCCTCGTTCCCCTTAACAAAAATTGGAAAGAAAGCCACAAATTGGTCCAAACATTAGTGTTCCCTCTTGAGGTTTCACCCATATGATCCACTATAATAAGTGTTCTGATCATTTTGATCTTTCTATGCAAGACAATAAACTTGCGGCATACCCTGTGTTAAACATGGGAAGCGTAATAAATATTCATATACATGCCCATGGAATAAAATTCCATGTGTTTGATGTGGGATGCATCGATCTTCCACACCCACAAGAAGGCATATAATAAGGGGAAGAAACCCAAACGCACCAGTGTCCCAGTGTCCAGACACACCAGTGATGTCCAATGTGACTTCTCCCATGGACAAAGGATGCTACCCTAACCAGACCCATTGGAATGTCCTGACAGAAGAAGTGTAATTAACTGGTGTCCATGATGATATGGAAGTAGGAAGAGTTTCACGAACAACATCTTAAATCTATAAGGGTGACCCAGGCTAGGTGACATGTTCCAAGGCGAAATCCACAGAAGGGAGAACTGATATCCCATCATCCCGTTTTGATCATGGAGAAAACATCCCTGAACAAGAGACAGATGAAACCCGCCTGTGGAGTGCGGGAATGCATGGAAACAAAACCATGCCTTTCGTACTCAAGCAGACGAACGTGCGTGCCCCAGTCAATGCGTTGAAAACAATGAACAAAGATGAAAATTTAGTAAGAGCATTGTAAATATCCAAAACATTTGAAAATAAAATAATATAAGATAATATATTCTTAAAACCAAAACTAAACCACGACTTACACTAGTTAGGGATAAATAAAAGTAATAAATTAATAGATAAATTATCATTTAACATCATTATATATATATATATATATGCAACCAGTATGAAATAAGATAAACGTAGAAATTAACCATTCATGTAACATGATACAATTTCTTTCCTAAATTCCATTAATAATTTTATATAATATATACTTAAGAACATATATAACACTTCATATATGATAGATTTAAAGATCAACCTTATGTATATTGCACTTTTATATTTTCTGTTAAGTTACATATATCTTTACGTAACTCTTTCAACATACCAATGTGACCATATAATAAAACCCTCTCACTAAACTCTTTAACATGTTTAATCTATGAATAAATATATTTTCAATAATACTGAGACTTAGAAATAATTTTATAAATGTTCAAATATTTTAATAGGTATTCAAACATCTTACCTTAATAAAATTAAATGTTAAGATGTTGAGAAATTTTTTATTCTACTTATAACTTATTATAGGTTCATCATCATCACCCTTCATTGATCCTTTGAAAAAAACTTTTTCATTGAGATCATTTTATAAAAAATAGAGACTATATAAATTCTTATTACAAAAAAATCATAAATTATTTTAGGATATAAATATAACTTAAAATTTATTTTGGATTATATTGATCTTTTATTTGTTAAACTTGAACTACTATATGCACAAAATATACTCATAGTAGCCTATTATGAACTATATTATCTTTAGAATACCATGATATGAATTTTGATCAAAATTGTGTTTAGGAAATAATAATTATTTAATTCAGTTGTAATATTGAAAAAGAACACTATATTATCCATCCCATATATTATATTTGATGTCTTTAGAATAAAAATCAAAAAAAATGAAGATTTCATTCATTAAGATATTTCATATATGGGTGATGGATTCTAAATTTATCATTTTTATGAATATATTGTATAAAAAAATTATTGCTATATATATTTTTACAATATATTATTCTAAAAAATATTATATAATTTGATCTAATAATAAAAATATTTATAACCTTCATCACATATTCTTCATTGAAACTCTTTATTTATAAGAAAATTTTCAAATCAAATAAGTGAAATCAGATAACAATACACAAGTTTAATTTTATTTCATTTGATAAATATATATTCATTTTCATTTAAACCGGGATTTATAAACCCTTGGACTAATCATTTAAATGAAAAATATAAGATACATAACTTATTTTCTAGCATTTTAATTCTTATAAATTTTCAATATTTATACAACATACATTTTATATCATTTACTCTTCAAAATTGAAGAACTAATTTCTTTAACTCTGATACCTGATATTGAAATTCAATTTATCTTCCCAAACTCCTTTAAGTATTAAATACAATTCCACTCCATACATAATTGTATTACATTATTTATTACTCTTGGTTATATGGAAATTGGATATATATTAGAGGAAACATCCTTGGACATTCCATCTATTATTATTATTATCTATTTCAGAAATTTTACCCACTTACACTATCAATATAGTACCACAAACAATACATAACATGAATATTTTATCAATAATCATCACTTTGAGAAAATGGGTTAAAATTTTATATAACTGATTTTTAATTTATGAACATTTCCAATGATGATTCCATATTTTATTCCATAATAAGATATTACAATAATAAACTCTTAAGACTATATAAGTCATTATCATATCCAATAGTTTTGAATATATTAGATTAGAATAATGTTTCTTAGATATTTTTGAAAAATTTAGTGGATTATTGTATTCTCATCACAAGAATATATTCTCATTTTTGTAATTAATTCAAAAACTAGTTTCATAGGAAGTGTTTTTGGTTGACAGTTAATACTTTCCCTCATATTTAAGGCATTTTATTTAGTAAGTAGTCTTAGGGTTTTCTTACATTAAGCGTAAATTTTCTAAATATTCATTTAAAAGTTAAAGTGGAGGACAATGTCTGTATTTATATATAACAAAATCTCTTATCAGATCAGTGTCATTTTAAATACTTACTTAATAATGACTTTTAACAAATTTACACCCAAAAAAATCATGACCCCTTTTAAATTCATTATATTTTTTGTTGTTTCAATAAAATTATTTTAACATGAATTAGATTGATTATCACATAAATAATCCATGAATATATATGGTAGAAAATCATATCAATTATATCATATATAACTCTTGGATGTTCAAGTGGATAATTTTAGTACTAATCCATCATTTTGATAACCTATCTCGGTTTCTATGGTATAATAAATAATTGAGCTTCCATGATATGTATATCATAGATCATATTCAATGAATATGGAACCCAGTGACCAGGGTAAACTCATTACTCACTTTATTTACATAAGATAATCAACGATAACCTAATTTTTAGGGTCACTAATATATTATAATTGAGGTCTCAAAAAGTGTCACTTTGAGAGGAATATTAAACTTCTCCATTTAAAAATTATTTTATTCCACCATAATATATAAGGTCCTTACACTTATAGATGCATTTTTTAAATATTTTGTTTGGAATCATATTAATTTTACTAAATTAAATTTTCAAACCATCTTTATGTGAAACTACTTACAAAACTCATAAGTTGATTTCCTCCCCAAAACTAAAATCCAATAAAATTCATACATATCCAGACATATTATATACATAAGGTATATGAAAAAATTTCATATTAAGGATTATAATTATATTAAACCAATAATTCTGACAATACTAACCTTGGAGGATAGATATCTAACCTACACTTGTCTAGATAATGCATAATCCTCCATTCTAGTGAAAAATCCAACACAAAGTATCTATGTCTAGGGATACATTACATAATAGATATTTAAATACAATCATAATAAAAACAAGTAATATATATATAAATTATAATCAATATATTAATTAAATATCATGACCAAAAATAAACAAAATTATAGTTAGGAGAAAGTTTAATTCAATATTATACATAGCATGTAACTTCATATATGTATGTATGTCAATTTAATGAATAATATTAACATGACTAAATAAATAATAAATTAAAATTAAGAATACAAAATATTTAAAACTATAAATAATGTATAAAATAAATATTCTGTTGAAAAATTAACATATCAATACATGGGAAATAATATCTAAAAAATTTAAATATAAATTACAAACACTTTATAATTTGGACTTGGATAAACGTAAAAAATTTAATTTTATCCAATATGAATATTTAATATTATAAATTTTATAGTTTTAACATGATGTCCTTTATATTTATATTGGTTATATTTTATAAACACATATATTATTAAATAATAAACATTTCATATTTTATGTAAAAAATTTACAAAAAATGAACATCTCAAATTAGACTTTATTTAAAGTATTGTTAATGTCATACAAAATTATTTTTTTCATGGATTAAATAATTTTTTAGAGATGGTATAAATAAAAATAATTAAATTTACAATTAGGAACTATTCATAAATTAATTTAAACATACTTTTATTTTAGTTAATTATAATTTTTAAACATATTATAATTTATTAAATAATGTAAATCCACAATAAATGGTTATCATATTTATTAAAATGATCTCGGTTTATTTAAAATACACTCTTAGATTTAGAGAAAGATCAAAGGGTGTATGATGATGATGCTACTGTATAATTTAAAAAGGAATATCATTTTATATTTTTTTCAAAATAGATTACACCACTTCACTGTATACCCTAATGAGAAAACTATTTTTATGAATAGATCATAGATAATTTAGGGGCCGTTTTAGTCTGGGTGTTTTGGATGTTCATGGCATTTCAAGATATCATTTTTTCTTGATCATGTCTTTTTTGGCTCGCATTTATTGTAGTGGATTCATTTTGTGAAACAATATTCCATTCTTGACTATGTTATGGCTATCCACATTTTGAAGGACATGATAATATAAATCTCTTAACCAATACATATAATGTACTCTTACAATGCTCTATTTTTTCATGATTCCCTAAACACCTATATTTCTAGAATGATTCCATGTTCTATCATTACCATGAAACAGAATTATCATTTTCAATAGAATCATTACATGGTATAATATTATCAAGAAAGGAAATTTGAATTTGGGCTCTTCTATGTTCTGGATGCTGAAACTGTAGGTTTCTATGATTATTTATCTATTAAAAATTCAAACTAAAATTTTAATTTATTGGTTCTAATACCATTTAAGGGTTTCAGAGGGATGGATCACACCAAAAACATAGTGAAAAAATAACACCATAGATTTAGTAAACATATAATATATTTATATGTTTGAAATTAATTTAATGGAAGATTAATTATAATGGTATACCCTACAGTAGTATACCTATCTTTTTGAAGCTCTGCATAAGTGTTCGATTCATATCATGAAAAGGTAGCTGAAAGAATCCTTCAAATTTAGGTGACCACATGTCAAAATAATATTTTAACACCCATGAAGAATCTATTTCAATTCATAGTTTTCTAAAACCATGGATTTTAATGTATTAGAGAAATGAGAGCTAGAGAGAACAAGGATTGTGTAGTTCAATGTTAGAATTTCAAAATAACTTAATTTCACACATTTTAAGATAATTTCACTAATTTATATAGGCATCCAATGACGAAAAATGAATAACCTATATTGAATAAAATTTTCATTAATATTATTCAAATTTTTAACACATAAAATGTTCATTTTAATCCCAGCATTTATTATTTAATGTTTTTAAAATAACATATGATATTATATCTCCTCAAATTAATTATCCAATAAGTAACAACCAAGTATGATAGGTGATATAGAAGATAGTTTCCAAATTGAGAATTATCATACAATATGAAAATATAATATATAGTCATCATGAAAAAGTGTATTAAAAAATTTCTTGGTGTACATAACTAATTATGATGACATGTTCTAAACCAATATACTGTTGTAATCCTTTTACTAATCAAAACCATTAGTCAAGTGGGAAGATATGATTGTTTCTGGATGGAATTGGTATAGATGAAATTCGTGATTAAAATTTAGTGGTTTTGTTTTTTCAACTATCATATTATATTTCATTAATATTATTAAATTGTTATTAGGGAATTTTTGGTTTCTGAATGATTTCACTTAACAAGTGCTGCGAGGTCTGATGAAATCATGCATAATTAATTGCAACATTTTTTCACATTCCATATTCCTTATTTCTTGATCTTTCTAGTGGTCTAAATAAACTAAATTTCAATAATAATATATTTATTTCTTTATAAAATACATTATTAGTGACATTAATTTCATTTATCATGATGATATTGTAATTATTGTGATGTAGGTGTTTATGACTAATGTGGGGGATAAAAAAATATAGTCATTGTTATTAGGTGAGATGTGGATTTCAAATCCAATTTACCATGTAGTGGACCCTTAGATCAGGTCTCATTATGAGGTAGTTTTCTTATTCACCAATTAAGACTGAAATTCTATTATGATTTTTTGTTGTCTAGGTATGTTGTAAGTCGATATTTTTTCTCTTCATAAAAAATTACTCCTCAATGATGTCCCATGGTTCCAATTAAGGATAGTTATAAGGATATTAATGATGTTGATAATTATATTTTTATGTATTCATATTTCTATGAGGCATGATCTGATCCTGACCAGGAGGCTTCTCTAATAGATTTTGTAGTAGAGTCCCTCCAGCATGGGGTGTTTCTTATAGATTTCATTAGAGGTGAAGGGATGCATTATGGTGGAGCTAACATAGAATATTATTCTGAGGAAACTTTTTCTTATTATCCTATGGGTTCATTGAAAAAATGTGTTCTTAAAGATATTTAGGATTGTATTGAAATTCTACAGGGTATATTTGCGCTAATAGATACACCCAATGAGAGGTGAGTAATGATGTGTGGGTAAATCTAGTTGATTTTATGCCTCAGGTACCTACCACGTGATATTGGGGTGAGATGGTTTATTCTAGAAGGCATGGGGTTCTATCATTGGATGCCTTTACTAGCCTATTTAATGAGTGTTTATTCTATAAGTTTCCCATGATAGACCAGGATGGTAATTTTATAGAGCTTCATTAGGGATAATGATGAAATATTGATAATGACACATATTTCTCGATACTACAATTGTATTGTCACGAACTAAATCTTGTCACCACCAATATCAAAATCATACCTGGCATGTGGCTAGGCTTAAAGGGAGTTCCCTATCCCTAGGTTCTGGAATAAGTTCCTAGGTATCATTAATTTAGTATTGGGAATTATTTACCCACGTTAGAAAGCATAAAACATTAAAAACAATCCACTATATAAATATGAAATTCTCAAGAAAATTTTATTTTAAGAAAAAACAACAACTGAATACATTGGATTAAAGATAATAAAAGTGGACCAAATACAAATATGGACAACATAAAGACATCCCTATGGACTCCACATGACATGGGGTCATCACCCACAAGTCGTCTCCATAACTCTGCACCAAGGATGTGAACTAACACCCCGAACGTCCACCACCCAATGTTTTTCCATTACCTGAGTCAAACATAACCAAGTAAATTTACACCCAAGGGGTGTAAGTAGGGTTTGATACTAAGAAAAATAGGATAACACTCAATTATTCCATAGATCATGTAATACAATATGAAAAAAAGAAAACTGTTTTAATACGCAAAGAAAAGCAGTGATAAATTCCAAGAAATGCAACTTTCAATTGGAAAAAGTTTTCAAGCAAATATTTTTGGAACATTCAAAAATTTAAATAGAAATGTTAGATACTGTAATGTACTATGAAAAACACCCCAATACAAAGGAATGTACCACAAATACAACGAGGAACAAAACCAAGAACATCCTTAGGCTCTAGATAGTCTCGGGACCCATGCACCTCGTAAGTCGGTGTAAAGTAACCATAGTAAAATATGTTCTCATGCACGAGCCACTAGTAGAGAACATAACCGTAGCCTAGCGGTCCCCATTCATTATCCATATAGTTTATTTAGAGTTTATTCATCCAAATTCTATGTGAAAAAGGAAAAAACCCATCCGGTCCACTAGCCGTACTAGTACACATCCGCCCCACCTAGGTACCCAGGAATCCCCCTTTGTGTTCAAACAATTTTAGAATGCTAGATAAATCCATTTTCATATCAAACACCACAATGGGTCACATAAAATTATTACAGTAGCTACTCACATTTTATACCACTTAAAACACGTGACAAAACACTTTGATTTTCTATAAAACTTCTTCTAAAAACCCTGCATTGTTTTTCACCCAAACGTCTATAAAAACCACACTTTTCACACTATGTCAATACTATTAAATTACCAAAATTGAATAGGCAGCACAATATATTTCAATGGAACCAACAAATAATTTTTTTCAGCATCCCCAAGTGAACCAAGAAATGATTACATTGTAAAACATTTATTTTCAGACAAACATGGCACTTAAAAATCACATGTTCCAAAAACACCATTAAAACCCATTTTCACAGCAACAATAAAAGGGTTTAAACATTGAAAACATTATTTGAAGACCTATTAATGTTCATTAAAATCATCTAAAAATTTATATGTCATCTACAAAACAACCCTTAAATTATTTCTTGGAATAACCCCCAATTTCACCTAAAAATGGAACTTGAAACTCATTTTCAATTCAAACGCCAAATTTTTTTTTTCTGAAATAATAAAATGAAATAAACATGAAAATATCAAAAACACATCAAGATAATTCACATAAATTGCATAAACATGTAATCACTTAAAAATTTAATGAATATCCCAGAATATCGATGCGAAAAAAAAATCACACCACCGCTGCACCAAGAGAGACCTAGATCAAACCTAAAACCACAAGAATTGACCGTGAAAACATATGGATAAACCCTATTTTCAAATCCCTATTTTCTAGACTTTACGAAACTCGTGGATAATGGAAGAAACCATAAGAACAATGAATGAAACCCTAAGAAAATTGAAAGAATTGTTAAAGAGACTCACTTACTTTTGGGATCATGAAGAATCTACCAAAATACACCTGTACCTGAATATTAAAATAGTAAAAATTTCAAAGGAGGTTTGAAGAAGGATGAAGAGGATATCTAAGAACTACAATGGAGAAAAAATCATAATAATTGTGATAGTTAAGAAGGAGTGAAGGTACCTCTTCAATTCTAGCCGATTTGAAAAACCCTATAATGTTCTTCACTAATTCGCGATGAACAAGAGATCCAAAGAGGGGGGAAAGAGGCTGGGCGCACGACTATTTTTAATGGTCTTTGGTGAGACTTGGAATCACTGAAACTTTGTTAACACTGAATAACTTATGAAATAAAAAATATGTATTTTAAAACTAGAAATAGGCCTTCGGGCGGGACTAATTCCTTAAATAAAAACACCCTATACACCATTATTATGGATTACTAAAGGTTAAAAATTCCAATGGTGGTGTTAATAGGTCATGGTAGGACATTTAATATTTGAAATCGGTGAAAAATATTATAAAAATGAAAATACTATAAATGAATCAAAATTTATTTTTAAATATGGAATTGGGCTCACGGTTTGGGCCAATTCATGAAAACTCACCCATTCTTCCATAAAAGCTTGGGAAAACAAAAAAAACAAGCATGATTGGAATATAAATGAAAAATACCTTTAAAATATGTCATTTATGTGATAATTCTTCCCACCATGAAAAAATTCTGTCCCAGAAATTTAACCTCAAGCTTGATCGAAAAACAAGAACATATACTCTTCCTTAACCCATGACCTCGACTCCCATGTATCATGTGTATCATTTTCATGCTGCCAATGAACCCGAACCAGAGGAATAGACTTCCCTCGAAGCACATTTTCTTGGGGGGTAACTATTTGCACTGGCCGCTCAAAAACTGACAAGTCTGGATCTATCTCTAGTTCTTCACTAATCAGCACATGGGACATATCCGGGTTTTATTTCTTCAACTGGGTGAAATAGAAGACGTAATGGATGGATGTCGGCTGAGATGGTAAGACCAGCATGTATGCCACCTTTCCAATAATCTCTATGATCTAAAAAGAGCCATCATATCACGGCATCATCTTCCCTTGCTTCCCCAATCGACGATGGCCCATAGGAGGATCCACATTCAAGAAAAACCTTTCACCCACATAAATATCTAGGTCTCAATGCCTCCATTTATTGTAAAGTTTATGACAACTCTGAGATTTCAAAAAGCACTTCCTGATCAATTTGAATTTCTCAGATGTCTCCTGCACAAGACTCGGCCCCAACAGCGAGGTTTGACCTACTTCAGCCCACCATAGAGGGGACCAACAAGGCCAACCATAGAGTGCCTCAAAAATAGCCATTTGAATCGAGGATTGGTAATTTTAAATATAAGAGAACTCAACCAGGAAAAAATGGCTATCCAAGGAACCTCCAATGTTCCAGACACATGAACAGAGCTTTTCCTCCAAAATCTGATTCACCCGCTCTATCTGACCATCGGTCTGAGGATGGTATGTCCTGCTCATCTTATTCTGAGAGTTCATGGCCTTCTGAAGGCCTTCATAGAACCGAAAAGTGAAAAGTTTTCCCTATCTAAGACAACAGCTGATGGAATTCCAGGAAGTCTCACCACCTCATCAAGATACAAATGGCCCAACTCATCCACTTTAGTTGTATCTCTGATCAGAATGATGTGGGCTGATTTGGTTAGACAATCAATCAACAAAAAAATTGATTTATTACCTCGAGTTGTACTAGGTAATGCATCAATGAAGTTCATGGAGACCTTGTCCCACTTCCAGGTAGGAATGATTAATTGCTGTAGAAAAACGAAGGTCCTTTGATGATAAACTTTTACCTACGGGAAGGTATAGCATCTCGGCACAAAGGCTGCTATGTCCCGTCGTATAACTGGACATCAGAACTATCTTCGCACATCATAAAACATCTTGGTGGAACCAAAATGGACAGACCATGGAGACTGGTGGCTATCCTCCATCACCACATTCCGTAGAGATAACAGCACTTCTGAACATCCCTTGAAGCACACAATGCCCTTGGGAGACAACGACCAATGGAAAAGATCATCAATGGGTTGTTCCCTCTGAATAAAATCCAATGGATAAGGATTCAACTGGAAACTCGCTAAGAACACACCACTACTGGTCTCCACAAGCATCTGAGAAAAGAGCCCCATCAAAGTCCACTCATCACTGGACTTCCAAAAAACCTACACTAGAATTGTTCTTCTCAAATAATCGGCCACCAAATTACCCGTGCCTGGGGTATAGACAATTTCAAAGTTGAACCCCTATAAGTACTCGATCAAACAACACTACCTAAAGTTGTTTTCCTTCTACGGGATGATATAGGCGATGCTTATGTGATCAGATTTGACCACAAACTTTTCCCCAAATATCTAGTGACTTCAAGTCATCAAATAATGCATCACCACTTCCAACTCCAGGTAAAGGGTCGGGTAGTTATTTTTGTGTTTTTGGAGTTGGAGAGAGCCGTATGCCACCACGTGATCATCTTGTATACGTGCACAGCTAATACCCCTATATAAAGCATTAGAATAGAAAAAATATCCCTTTTGTAGACTCTGGAAAAATTAGCATGGGGTGGTAGTCAACTGCCTCCTTAGCTCCTCAAATGATGCCTGAGTGTCTAGGCCCCATAAAAACTACACCCATTTTCGGGTGAGTGCGAGTATCGGTGAAGCTAGCTGAGAGAAATCCCAAATGAATCACCTGTAATTACCAGCCTGGCCAACGAAACTCCAGACATGGAAAACACTCTTCGGCAGCTCTCATGACATAACTGCACTAATCATTATAGGGTCCACTGAAACCCCATACTCAGAGATCACATGCCCCAAAAATATATCCTCCCTGATCTATAATGTGAAGTTTGACTACTTTTCATAGATTCGGTGGTCCCACAATGTTCTTAAGACATTCTTCAAGTGATGTTTGTGTTTCCCCTCAGTGCTAGAGTGTACTAGAATGTCATCCAAGAACACAACAACGAAGGAATCAAGATTCTTATGGAACACCCTAATCATGAGTGACATTAATAATGGTGGAGCATTGGCCAATCCAAAGGGAATGACTAAATAATTAATGTGTCCATACCTGGTTTGGAAGTATATCTTTGGGATATCTGATACATTCACCCTGAGCGGATGATATCCCAAAAACATGTCTATTTTTTAGGAAAACTTTTATCCCTTCAAAATGATCAGAAAAATAATCTATATGGATGTTGAATGGGGAAAAATAGGATATTAGTATGTTCCCTACTAGTTGCTCGTGCATGAGAACAGATTTTACTAAAGTTACTTTACACCGAGGTATGAGGTTCATGGGGCCCGGGATTATTTTGTGCCTAGGGGTGTTCCCGGTTTTTTGCTCATATTATTTGTGGTATTTTCCCTTGTCTTGGGGTGTCTTTGAAAATAATTTATAGTAGATAAAATGTATATTTTAATGTGTGAATGTTCCAAAATTTTTATCTTGAAAACTGTATTCAATTTAAAGTTGAATTTCTTGGAATTTATCACAGGTTTTCATTATGTATTAAAACAGCTTTCTATTTCACATTGTATTGCATGATCATGGGAATCATTGGGTGGTATACTATTGGGAATAGGCTCACACCCTACATACACCCCTCGGGTTTAAGTAGGCTTGGTTATGACTGACTCGGGTAAAGGAAAGGCTTTGGGTGGTGGCGGTTTGAGGTGTTAGTACCCATCCTTGGTGTGGAGTTGTGGAGACGGCTTATGGTTGATGTCCCATTGACGTGTGGAGTCCTTGGGGGCTATCTGGATGATGTATTTATTTGTATTTGGACCACTTTTATTTTCATTAAGACAATGTATTCAGTTATGGGTTTTACTTAAGACTTTTATTGATCGAAAATTTCAGATTTATATTACGGATTGTTTTTAATGTTTTATGCTTTTATACTCAGGTAAATCTTTCCAAAAGTTAAATTAATGATATCCAGGAACTTTTTACAGCCCGTGGAGATAGGGAAAAACCTTTTTTCCTTGACACATGCCTATTTTGGTGCCGGTATGCGTAGCGACCAGATTCAGTTTGTGACATGTTTTCTTATTGGATGATTGGGAATGGGGAGTATAAATATTTTATGTTCAAGATCATTATTTGACCTAATTAATGTTAGATAGTCTATATTTTTTACTTTAACTCTTATTACGTTGTTCTTTATCTATCTTACCACTAGGAAGGGATGTGTGATGTATGGTAGAGTATGATACATTTATTTTCTTAGTGTTCATAGTAGTGGGTCCTTGGGACGTGTAAGTTGTGATAATTCCAATGGGAGGAAGATGAGGTCTGATGAGATGTAGCAAGGTGAAAATAGGAGGTCTATGAATGTATGATGTTATTTTCCCTTCCCTACAAGAAAATATTCTATAGTGTGATATCTGTTTGGGATGTAGGGAAATTATCAATGTCAATGTACTATACAAGAGTGGGAGTTCCAAACATGGGGCAGGTTGGGTCATTTCTAATGATTTGGTAGAAGGATGCCTCAATAGGGTCTAGGAGAGGGACTAAGTTTGACACAAGATTATTTATCTTGGATTGGGGGTACTTAGATATATAGTAAGTACACATTTAGGAGTTTGGAGCATAAATTCGGTCAAAGGTTAAATGGGAAGTATCAATTATAGTTATTGTAGGGGGTTGTTTCTCATGTAATCTAAGGATAATGGGGTCAATGATGTGGAAATGAGGTTTCCAAGGGTTTTTTTACTTTAAACTAGTTTTGAGATAATTTGATAAGTGTTCATTATACAAGTAAAGGTGTGGTTATAGTGTTTGTTGTGATCAATGATTCCCTATTTTATGCCTGAGTAACTCAGTCCTTTATATATGATCATTTTATATATTTTTATGGTAAACTGATGAAGTAAATTATTTTATTCTGGATCATTATACACCACTCATTAAGAGGTTAGATAATATTTAGATATGTATTGGGTGTTCTATAATGGTAGGGGGTATGGGTCCTTGTGGGATTTATTTATCATATATATGTATAGTTTGATGTAATTTTTAGGATGGATTGGTCGATGTACTTCCAAACCCACAAAAATTTCAATATGAGTCATTTTGCATTCACATCTGTTAATGGTAAAGTGTTTTTTTAATAATGGGATGTTATGGTGTGTAGATCTTGACTCAATCTCAGTTAGTTAGGAGCTATCACAATATAGATGATTGATATCATCCTTATAGTCGATCAAATATAGTTCCACCAACTCGTCCTATAGTAACATACTAATTATAGGATGCGTTTCATGGTTATTTATTTTGGCTTCCTTCATTAATTTAAATTGAGTTCATGATCGATATAATACTGGGCACATATCCCAAATCGATAACCTCTTATCACATGGTGCCTATAAATTTAATAGTGATTGAAGTGAAAAACATGTTCCTTTTTTCAAAGGGTTTTATCCACCAAAGTACCTATCCTTGGGGTTACCATATATTATTATTCATGAATGTTTTTGGGGGTTTCTGATAGTATATGGATTACCAATATTTGAACTTGGTTACAATAATGAACTAGAATCAAATAGCACCAATAGAGAATATATTTGATTAGTTAAGGGGAGCTAGATGGTTCTATAAAATTTATATATGAAGGGGATATCATCAGTTGTGATTCATGATAGAGGATATTGAAGATGATATTCCCCAAATATCATACATATATGATGTGTTTTTTCTATATCTTAGATTATGATTGGATGTATCATATAACATGAAATATATATTTTATGAGAGTACCTTATTCAATCATATTATGTAATTTGAAAATATTATATGGAATCATTGTGGGTAACCATTAATTTATTAATTTTATTTTCAAAATCATTTTCACTAATCCTATGTGGATGTAAGGGTGAAGAGTGTAATAGGAAATAGAAAATCCAATTTCCATCATTGATGCAACTTCATTCTATTTTTGAACTTCAATAACTCACTCCAATCAAATATCACATCATATGATTTTATCTTTAAGGTTAAGAGGATGAATGGTATGTGGATTCTACCATGTCTATGAGATGGTTCATTAACTAAATTGAGTAGTGGTCATACCAACTCAATAAGGAGACAAAATGATATTATTTTTCTATTCATGGATCATTGAGTAGATAATTAATTTCATGTATAAGGAATCAACGGAGGATAAGTTAAAAAATTCAATTGAGTCATAATAGTATATTAGGTGACATAGAAAAAATGTAAATGATGATGAGAATTCATTAGAATTTATTATCATACATTATAAATTACGTGTTAAATATGTTTTTTTCTTTATTTATCTTATATTATTTTTATAAATCCAAAAACCAAAAAAATCAGCACATCTATACCTTGACATTAAATTATTGAAAAAATTATAATTGTGAGGATAATAAAACTCCAAAATTAGCTCCTTGAGAGATGACTTGAGGTAGTCTCAGCGTGACATACTTGGTTCAATAAATTTAATTTTATAAAGAGACTCTAAAAAACATGTGTCAATATGAAACAATTTATATGGATTTATTATATGTAGTGGCTAATTTTTGAACACATATGTAATTATATTACTTAGGTTTTTAACTTAATTTCATTCTTTGATTCTTTTAGCATAATTGTCGTACTACAAATGGATTCTGAAAATATTTATCTAAAACAACAAACTAATTGGGAAAATATTTAATGAATGGTTAAATAGATAACAATAATTTATTACCCTTATTATCCATTTATCAATGAGATAGAAGAATAAGTGACCATGTGGAGTGAGATTTAATAATTGAAGAATAGAATGGATAAAATTAAAATTCCTTATTTTTAATTATATGAAAAGAAAAGGTGGAGTATATATTGAAATTACCTTCACGATATGTAGAAGTGATATATTAGGTTTAGGATGCACTAGAGGACAATTTAGTTCCCAATGATCAATTTTTTTTCTAAGGTACTATAACACCCTGGGGTTTTGTGAATTACTATTTTTTGAATTAATTTACCATTTTTGATGTTTTTAATTTCACATAACATTGAAAAGAGTTTATTTTATATTAAAGAAATATGACTAGATTAAATTAATTACACAAAATAAAAATTTTATTTTTTTCTTCGTGGATCACTAAGGCTATGAAGCGTTACAGAAAATGAAGACCTTCCTCAGTGGCCTGTGTAACACACATGACCGATGTTTACCTAATAATAATATATTATTAACATATGATTAATTAATATAGTAATATATAACATAGAAATTAAATTAGAGTTTATTTATAATATTAAGTAACTTATGAGAAATATATGTTTTAAAAAAATGTAATTTTAATTTATACAATTCAAATTAATTAGAAATGATAATATAAGAAACAATATAAAATAATGGATATATATTTATTCTCCAAAAATATATTTAGTATTAATAAATTAAATTAATTACATTCATCAAGTGATATTATTGTAATATATATAAAATAAATTGAATCTAATATTTGTGATATTCATCTAATTTATTATATATATATAATATAATAACAAACCCATTTTTATGATTAAAAACATAAATGTTTATAAAGGTAGTTTTACCACAATTTAATAGAGAACCCATTTTAAATAATTTTTTTGGAAGTTCTAAATATTTAATACATCATAAAAAAAATATTTGGATGAATAACATATAATTTAGGTTAGTATATTTTTTTTTTATTTTTTAGATGGTTTTTATTTTTTAAAGAATAGCTAAAAATACTGGATTTTAATTCAAAACTCCTTTTTCATCTAATTTATTTTTATGGTTAAGTTATATTTAAAATTGGAATAAATGTTAAATTATATAATATTTTTATCAAATTAATATAATTCAGTTCATTGTAATCAATATAAATTTTAAATTGAATATAAAAATATAACAATCTTTTGAATGTTTTTACTTTTAGAAACCCATATTGTTCACCTGACTGCGGGATTAAATATAAATAAATTTATGCCACTTATGTGTTTGGAAATCTGAAAAAAAGATTAGATATTTGGAATCACAATAACTTCTAATGTATAACATGTTCAAATTAGTTTTTGACCAAAAATAAAATAGAAATTAATTATAATTAATTACAACTATTTAGGTTAAATTAACCTTATTATGGGACTAAACCATAAAGATAAGGCCCAAAATGATCTATAAACATTAAAAAAATCCATTGTATTTCCATATTATTACCTTATACTCTCGTTTCTCTAATTAAGACCATTATTTTAACCACCTTATACAAAAAAACGTGTTTTTGGTTTCCCTTTTCAAAAATATTACAAGAGTTCCACTCCTCCATTATAAAAATCCAAATATCCTACAACTTCATCACACCTATCTAGACACACTAGATAGGAAAAAATCTACTAGAATATCTCAAAAAAAATTCCCCAATTCTTCTTTAAATCCTCCATTGGGAAGATAACTTTCCAAGGAAGCCCTTTGGTGTGAATCAAAAGGAGTTACCAGAGTACGAGTTAACACCCTCCCTCAAACTCCATTCATTTATTTTCTTTCTCCACTACCTAAAATGTTCTTATGACATTATTTTATAATAAAAAACAATCCTAAATATTATATTATTCTATTATTCTAAGGGTTAGACAAGATCTAATGAACACTTCCATCTAATGGGTAATGAACATTCTATTTACGTGAATGACAGACTACCTCCACACTAAACAATGATTATTCATCATTCCATTACCGCCTATCATGGAGAAAATTATGATATAAAATATGTTTATATATGTTATATATACTATTTTTTATGCCATTATGATTTCATAATTCCTTTACAACACATATAATTATACATTAGATTTTTTTTCATACGATAATTTCGTTTAAGGAAGCGTAGTCTACCACTCCCTCAAAGGAATATGATTCATTCATACACTACATAGAATGTATTAAGGATTGGTTTAATAAATAAATATGATAAATATCATATAATCAAGATAATGTATGAAATATATATACACCCACAAATATTGAAATACATATATGACTTTTAATTTCATTCTTTCAAAATGACAATTAAACGAAAAAAATGTTCATCTGTATGCATGGCTTACCCTCTCCATGAACATTGCATTCCATTTCATAATTATGTTTTCTATGGATTATTATAATACAAATATACAAAATAAATATTATATTTAAATCAGGTTTATATTTTGGAAATCATAATAGAAATATAAAGGCTAAATATATAAAAAATTAAGAAACATGCGAAAAACAAAGCATATATTACCTGAAGTGAAACATTAACATACACCAGGAGAATAATGGATTTTAATGACCGCCAAAGATAAATGGAAATATAAGCCACCTAGATTATACCAAAAGGTACACAATTTAGGCCCACTGTTGTTTTATATATCTTCCGCCATTTGGATGATGATGTGGAGGAGATTGACATGGGCTATAGCGACCAGAAAACACTGGATGCTATAGACCATCTCAGGATAGGATATAGAAACTAACGTTTGGCAGCCACTATTTCCCACATCAGAATCTAAATTTGTGAAAGAAAAACATCAGTCACTATAACTCAACATGGTAAATCTTATAGTGACCTCCACATGATGGTCTCTATAAGGTTTAATACTTTTTTAAAAAAAATCACTACTATACGAAAAAATAACTATATTTGAAAATACGAAAACAATAGTTCCAAAATATCTAATCTCATGGGAACATAAATATCTTCATCTCATCATCTTCCAAGCTCCATATCCATTAGTAAATATAACTACAAGTAAAAATTTAAGAAAAAATTAGAAAAGAAAAAAACATCCCAACTAATAATCGAAATCTAACAACATATTTCAATTTATGTTTTTGTACTACAGATCTATGATATTTGATTTTGAAAATATATTAATAATTTAGAAATAAATTTTTACAATTCTAAATCTTCTTATTTAATCATTCAAAGGAGACCACATGTCCGATTTATATGTCCTCTTCTCACACAAATCAACAATAATAATTGGTCGAGCATCATATGATTTTATGTCATTTTGAGGTTGTTTTCCATGAATTCAATTGTTAAACACAAATTTTGTTGTTTTATGACATGAGAAGTGTGTTTTCCATAACATTGGACCAATAAAACCTTTAATTAACATACCATCTACACGACAATTTAACAATTCAATCAACGGTTGTAGTCTTTCGATTTCACAGAATTTCGAGGTTGTTCAACTGGTTTTGACACCCAATGCATCATTTTGAAGGGAACCAAATAATAAAAAACCACAGATATAGTCTTATCACACAGAAAACATGTTCCCAATAATAAATAGACCTTTTTCCTATGATTTCATGTCATTATGTGGTCATTATCTATGGATCTGACCGTTAAACATCAGATATCCATTTTGGTATTTTATGACACCAGAATAGCGTTTTTCATCACCATGGTCAAATGACAATTCAGATTGACATACTATCAGCCTGACCATTTTATAGTTCAGTCAACTGTTGTTTCCGTATTATTTCTTTTCATTCTAAGGACTTTAAACTAGTTTTGACCACCTGACCCCCCATTTTAAAGGGTGTCAAACCACTAAAACCACATATTTAGTCGTACCACACACACCCCACATCTAATTTATTTGTAATCTATTGTAAAAATAATGAATAATAATTATATGTTTGTCTTGTGATATCATGTCATTAAGAATAAGTTTTCAACTGATCTGACTATTAAACATCTATTTTGGTGTTATGTGACACTAAAATCTTGTTTTCCTTCATAATCATCAAACAAAACTTTGGATGGACCTACACTATTATTGACCATTTCACAAATCTATCCACAATTTTTTTCGAATGATTTCATATAATTTTGAGTTCTTTCGGATGGTTTTTACCACCCGATACACATTTTTGAAGGGCGTCGAACACATAAAAGCCCCGTATTTAGTTGAACTTCACACACCGCACATATGATTGATTTTTTATGTCCTCATAAAAATAATGAATAATAATTAGATAGTTTTCTAGTGATTTGAAGTCCTTCTAATGTCATTTTATTTGGACCTGACCATTAAACGTTTGTTTTCGCATTTTATGACACCCGAATTGAATTTTCTGCCACTGTGGTCAAAGAAAAGCACTGATTGAGGTATCGTTTACTCAACCATTTTACAACTCACTCAACGGTTGTTTTTGTTTGATTTCATGGAATTCCAAGGTTGTTTGTCTAGTTTTGACCACCCAAAACACCTTTTTAAAGGGCCCAAACCCTTTAAATATACATATTCAGTCGTACTGCACACACCATACATACAATTGGCCTACCGAATCCTCATAGATGTCAAGAATAACAATTAGATATTTTTAATAAGATTTTAAGTCATTCTAAAGAATTTTTGTGTGGATTTTATCATTAAATTTCTATTTTGGTGTTTCATGACAGTAGAATTGCATTTTCTGTCACCTTATTCAAACAAAAACTCTAATTAACACACCGTATGCCCGATAATTTCAAAATTCAATACAAAATTATTTTTGTTTTATTTCATGGAATTTCGAGGTCATTCGACTTGTTTTGACCACCCGATAAATATTTTTAAAGGGAGAAAAACCATTAAAAACCCCAAATTTAGTCGTACCATGCCCACCACCCACATGATTGATGTTCTGTTTCCCTTTACACTTCATGAAAAATAATTAAAATATTTATCCTATGATTTTAGGTCATTATGAAGACATTTTATATGGACTTATCTATCATATGTTTTTTTGGTTGTTTTATGACAATAGAATTGCATTTTCCCTCACCACAGTTCATAAATACCTCTGATTCACGTAACATCTACTCAACCATTTTAAAAATCACTCCAAAATTGCTTTTTTCTAATTTCATGGAATGATGAGGTCATTTGGCTAGTTTTGACCACCCTAATTACCTTTTTAAAAGGTGATAAACCCTTAAAAACTACATATTTTGTCAAAACACGCACACCGTGAAACACCGTAAGCTTTCACAATACGCTTCTCTTTGAATAATATAGTAGAATGTGTTGTACGCGACATTGAGTTCTAACACACCACAACGAATAATACTAGTTGTTATGAATAGTAATATCCAATTTTCGAAGTTTTATAAATTTTATCGTTCAAAATGGATTTCATTTTTTGATTCGGAATATCAAAATTAGCTTAGGGTGATTTTTTTGTATTTTTATGAAAAATTTCGATTTTTGATAAACAGTGAAAAAACACTAAGTTTTAGTTTAAAACCGAATTTTTATTTAAATAATTATTTATTTTATTTAAATTTATTTTAGGTAAAAATAGACCCATAATGCCTATATATGTTCAATGTAATTCATTGGAGTCAATTTATATTAATTTTCTATATATAAAAATTTTATAGAACTTTTCACCATCTTTTACACACCCCCTAAGAGAATTTGTAAATTCTTATAAAAAATATTTTTACATCTTTTGTGAGTGTAATTTCAAAAATCAGAGAGACATGGTTGATATCAATAAGTAATATGTGGTTCAATGAGACGAAACCAATTTTTTGTGAATATTTACTTATTACTTTTTTTCCACTGTCAAAAGTAAATAGGGTAATTAAATGTCAAAATGATATTATTTTTACCCTAACATATATCCTAATTGTATTGGATAAGTGTATCTCGAACAAAAAATAACCTTAGGAATAAAATATGGTCCTTTAGGTCCACTTGGATTAGATTAGGACATTTATTATTATTTTATTTAAAGAAGAGTTAAAAGAGTTAAAATCAAAGATTAGTAACTAATTTTTTTAATATAGGGTTATACAGAAGATAAATTAAATTATAAATATTCATTAAAAATATACCAATATTTCCTACATAATGGTATTTTATTTATCATTTTTACACTTTATATAATTTAATTTATTTATGGCAAAATAATGATGCATTAATTAACTTATTAATGAAATATTGAAATAATTGATATTATAAATATCCAAATAAATCTAATTTCCGACTTTTAATGAAGTACACTAACTTTATAGGTTAATATGTCATTTTAGGGTTGATTAAATGATTTTTTTTTCAATGTAATAATGCTTTTATGAATTTAACCAAATCAAAATACCAAATAGTGTGAAAGTTGACATAAAAGAGTTTTTAAAACAAATATTATATTATTAATTGATATTCAATTCCTAAAAATATTAGGTTCGGCCAAAGGGCTTAAATTTTATTATATGTGGCATTAATGAACCACTTGAGGTTATATTTAATGTTTATAGTAAGTTAATTAAACATATAATATAAAAATACAAAGAGACATGGTAAATTTCAAACTAATTAACTAAGAGTTAAAACTAAATGATAAGGTTAATATGGTGACCCAAACCTATCTAAAACCTATTTGTTGGGAGGTTTTCGACCAATCACCACCTCAGATATGAAATAAGTCACTTTTTATCCATAATAAAACGAATATGAATTTATTATAAAATAATATTTCTACCATTTCCTGACGTGCCCCTCACCCCTCTTATAAAAGGGAACTACCCCTTCTCTCTAATTTCACCTTCGAATCCATTTAGCTCGGCCAAACCCTATCCAAATACTCTCTATACTGTCCTCAATTCAACCATGTGGCCTTAGTTTTATTAGAAAGCCAACCTAAGGATCCCTTTTGATCAAATAAAAAGGAAGAACCCGAAGAACCGGTAGTGTTTTCACCACCCTCTTTCAAGTTCCATTCTTCTTCCACTTTTTCTTTCTTTGTTATTTCAATTATAAAATAAGAAATCCAGTATATTATATATACTGTGATGTTATTATAAATATGGTACGACCATATTCATTATTCTATCCATCCTTTGAATGACATGTCACCATACGTGCGTACGTACGGCTTACCTTCTCCACGTCGTGGTGAACTTGTTATTCAAAACATTATTATTTGGATGGGTATGATAATGATGTGTAATTGAAGTAAATAATAAATATAAAATTATTATTATTATGTTTATATTATATAACATCCAATTATATATGATTTTAATATCAAAATAATGATATTATCGCTCGTGCGTACGTACAGAGTACCGTCTCCACGAACGCGAAGAGATTCATTCCTCATCGTACCCATTCAATTCTAATTCTCATTTGATGATTAAAAATAAGGTTTAAAGACTTGATATCTTTCTAGATATGAATATGTCACATCCCATCCATAAAAAAATATGACTCACATAACAATGAATATAAAGGAAAACAAATCCGTTAACACCCGAAACGACGACAATACTAAGATATTATTAACAAAGAAATGTTAAAAGGTCATATATGATATCATATTAATGTATATGATTCTTGTATTATTTAATAACAATTATTTTCCCATTATACAGGAGTTTAACCTACCCTCGACAAAGGAAAAGTAAAAGGTAACGGTTTATTTCACAATCTCTTAATTATTCGAGGTTGTTTATACGCAATTATCTACTAGGACATCTTTATCATCCACATCCATGTTTCTTAAAATTGTATTTCAAAACATTCATACTATTTCATATACTATGGGTTAAAGTCATTTATTCCCTTGTTTGACTTTGTATAAGATGTTTATAAAGGAATCTTTTTTTTTCGTTTTCCAAACAATGTCTTTTTTTACCTTTTCGACATAATTAAGGTAAGAATGTCTTTTTTAACATATACGGTGGGTGCGACTATTTTCAACCATTATAAAATCTTAGAAGCTTCCCTAACAAGCTTAAAAAAATATTATCAATGTAAATGTTTTCTTTTATAATTTTGTGAGTTTTAAATGATTTAAAAAAAGAGTTATTTCTCTCAAATAGTTTTGATTTCATCTATGTCAACATCCTTTGATTGATTTTAAGCTTATTTGAAGTTGAATTATTATGATACCAAACTTCCATATTGTATTGATGGTTTTGTGATATGTTTGACTTTGGATGTGTCATTTTTATACCATTCATGGTTTATAGAGAAATTATTGAAATTTCGTATGCAAGTTTTAATACAAATGTTTATGTTATGTTTAAACCTATTCATATGAGCAATGCATTTGACATAGTAAGTGACGAGTGGAGCCTGCTATAGCTCCTTGATGCATCGGTAGGTCTCATGAGACAAACTAGTGTCTTGGCACAAGGCCTTGACAAAATCTTATTTGTATTCTTGGCACAAAGCCTTGACTATGTGGTTATGATAGTATGGCATTATGAATTCCATCATTATGAAAGTGGTTATTGATATTGCATTTTATTATTCGACTAGTATAATATCCATTCGAATAAGTAAATTCCATTATTTCATTTTATTTTTTCCATATTATGCTGATGTTCAGGTTTAAAAGTCTTTTGTTTAAGTGATACACTGCCTTAAATGTTTATGCTTATTTATGAAGGTTTTTGCTATATTCTTATCCTTACGGAGCATCTGAGCTCACCCCTTTCTGTGTTTTATTTTTCTAGTATGTAAAGAAGTATTTTATGACTGATCTATAGGGATAGTATGAGGGGATATGTGTGTGGTGTATGGAGAGTTTTTTTTGTTGTAGTTTTCATTTTATGATGTAATTTAAGACTTATGAATATATCAAGTGTTTCCAAGGCTACTAAACTAATAGGTCTTTTGAGATTTGATCTTTTCTGATCATTATAATGATACATAATTATGAACCGAATATCGGTAACTGGGGTCGGGGAGTTATAGTTGGTATCAGAGTACTTTTAGTACAAACCATGGAAGTAAGACTTTGATAAACTCTAATTAGTGCACATAGCCCTAAGATAGACTTTGAGGATTGGTATAGAAAAGTTTTCTAGAATTTTGGTATTGTAGGGATTTTGAGAGTTTTCCAAGAAATACATCCCTGTCTGGATATGAGTATATAGAGGTGGCTCTGGAAAATATGTACCTAGGGGAAAAACACAAAAACCCCGCTTTGTGATAGACTCAGACATGCACTGGTGCACGACAACGAGCCTTGCTGCACTCTTGGTTACGAAACTCCCTGGGGATATGCTTAGGATGATTGTCCTTTTCTTTACAATCCATTATGAAGGGTTTAGGAATATATATACTTTCTGAAAGAAAACAATTTTTTATGATTATGGATTATATCCATAAACTGTTCAAATTATGTTAGGTGTTTTATATAATTGGAATTATGTATTTTGATTCATAAACCAATCTAGTTTATGCCAATATATATAAATGATTCCTAGTGGAAGAAATGGAAACCATATCAATGCATACACAACATGTTGGAATTTCCCACCTGCTCAAGATAATTATAGTGGAGCTAGTGATACAAACGGTTCTGATCAGCATATCACCATACTGGGAAAACTCACTCAGGTTATGAATAATAACCATACTCGTATGGAGCACCCAGATCCACAGCGTGGAGGATCAATGTCAGATCGCTTCATGATGCAACAACCACAAACATTAAATGGGAGTAAAAATCCATTAGTAGCTGAGCAATGGAAAAATTCCATAGAAAAAATAATCCATTCCTTGGGGAGTAGTGAAAAAGAAAAAGATATCATGGCAGTTTACCGCCACACTAGAGATGATGACCAATTGTGTTCATTGATTAATAACACAAAGGAAGATGATGAAGTATAAAATATTTAATTCATGGAGTTCAAAGTTATTTTCTTATAAAAATACAATCCTCATGACCATCGAGCAGATATGGAAAGGCAATTTCTGAGTTTGGGAAAAAAGGAGGATGCAAATGTCGCAATGTATGAGGTTAACTTTACAAGGTTAGTGAGGTATGCTGCAGATTATTTACGTAACCCAAGAAGTAAGATTTATCTTTTCTATGATGGGTTATAAATGTTTCTCCATCAAGAATCAGTCTCACAATCCTTCTCATCGTATGAAGATATTGTCTCATGTGTGATCAAGATAGAAAAAGAATTCTCTATTTCTTATGACTTTAAAGAAAATAAGGAGAATAAGTGTTCTACTGATAACTCTGGAATTGGAAATAATGGTAAGAAGGGACAATTTGATTATCCATCCTGTAGTAAATTTTGGAAGAAACACCCCGGTACTTTCTTGAAAGGAATTGAAGTCTATTACAAGTGTGGTGGAAAAGGTCACCAAGCTCTTGATTTCAAGGGGAAGAAATAATATACCAATGTCAATGATACAACTTTATGGAGATGGAACATTATACAAATGAATGTACTAGGAGTCAAGGGATCTTACCTCATAAAAGGAAAAGGGATCAAGGCTATTCTTATGTTATCACTACTGCTAAGGTAGAAGCTGTGAAAGATGTGGTGGCAGGTAATTTAATGGTTTCCTCATGTTTAGAAAATGAATTATTTGATTTTGGATCATCATATTGTTTCATATCTTCCTAGTTTTCTATAAAAAATATATATTTGAAATTTGATTTAACAAGGGTGTTTTCAGTTAAAACTCGTAAGGGAAGTATCATCGCCAAAAAGTTTTGCAAATCTGTTTCCACTAGATCATATTATTGTTATTTATCTACTGATCTCATCGTCATACCCATGATTGAATTTGATATAATCCTCAGTATGGATTGGATTTCGGACCTTGATGCGAATATTTATTGTAAGAATAATGAGGTTATGATTTTTGAGGATGATGATAATGAACACCTTATCTTTTGAGAAGAATTTTTACCACATGATTCTTATCTAGATCCACCCCTATTAGCTCAAATAAATTCAATTAATGGGTAAGAAGAGAATGAAATAAATATGGGTGAGGAAATTAATGTTCAAATATATGATTTACCTATTGTGAATGAATATGTAGTTGTGTTTCTAGAATATTTACCTGGACATATTCTAGAATAATAAATCGAGTTTTCCATTGATTTAATTTCTCTTTCAAGGCCTATATCGAAGACCCCATATATAATGGACACTAGGGAATTAGTTTAACTAAAGAAACAACTAGAGGAATTGATTAATAAAGGATTTATTCACCCTAGTGTTTCTCCATGGGGAGCCCGTGTCCTTTTTTTAAGAAGAATGATGGATCTATGATGTTATGTATCGACTATAGGGAAATCAAAGCTATAAAAATAATGAAAATGTATCCCCTACCCCACATTGATGATTTATTTGACCAACTGCATGGAGATCAATAATTTTCAAAGATTGACCTTCGATCTGGATACCATCAGTTGTGTGTAAAGAAGAAAGACATTCCGAAGACAGCATTTCGAACCAGGTACATGCATTATGAGTTTACAGTAATGCCTTTTGGATAGGCTAATGCACCCTATATATTCATGGATCTAATTAAGAGAGTTTTTAATGAACATACTAATGATTTCGTAGAGGTATTTATTGATGATATCTTGGTATACTCCAAAATTTATAAAGATCATGAAAATCACTTCATCATTATCCCAAACACTCTTAGAAGACATGAATTATAGGGGAAGTTTACAAAGTGTGAATTCTAGATTCCGGAGATTTCTTATCTTGGCCATATTGTCTCCAAATATGGAATATTTGTTGATCCTTCTAAGACAAGATAAATCCAAGAATGGCCAGTGCCAACGAGTGTAACTGAGGTACACAGTTTTAATTGTTAAGCAGGTTATTATCAAAGTTTCATCCAGAATTGTTCTTCGTTTCCTAACCCATATAAAAATCTCAAACATGAAGGGGTTAATTTTTTTTGAAAAAATACTGTGAAGAATGTTTTTTAGAAATGAAGAGAAGAATAGTTAATTCTCCTTTATTGACTCTACCATCGAGGAATTATGGGTTCATTATTTATAGTGATTCATCGAATAAAGGACATGGTTGTGTCCTTATGCGGAATGATAGATTTATTGCCTTTGCATCACGACAGGTGAAAATTCATGAGAAAAACTATCATACTCATGATCTTGAGTTAGCTGCTGTAATATTTTCTTTGAAGATATGGAGACATTATCTCTATGGTAAATAATTTGAGATATATATTGATTACAAGAGTTTGAAGTATATGTTCTCACACAAAGAACTCAACATGAGGAAAAGGTGATGGATTGAACTACTCAAGGATTATGATTACACAATATAATACCACCCAGGGAAGGAAAATAAGGTGGAAGATGCATTTAGTAGAAATGATCATGGAGTTTTGAACAAGATGAGAGTTGAAAGGGATCCTATTTTCATGGATCCAGTAAAGATGGATAAGGTAATCACCATGGAAGGTGAAAAATCAATAATTTTTCAAATGGTTGCCAAACCATCTTTACTAGAAAAGATAAAGAGTTCTCCGACTGATGTTGAAGAGTTTAAAAAGAAGATTAATGTTGTGAATTAAGTGAGATTGAGTGTCTTTGTGTATGAAGATGGAATTTTGAAATTTGTGAAGAGAATTTGTGTTCCCAATATACCTGACCTAAAAAGAGAATTGTTGGATAATGCTCATAATTCCAATTTCTATATACACCCTGGGAGCACCAAAATGTATATATATTTTAAGGAACTTTTTTGGTGCGACAACATGAAGAGGGAGATTACAGATTATGTGCAAAGATGTATGGTTTGTCTACAAGTGAAAGCTGGAAGGCAACAACCTAGTGGAGTCATGCAACATCTTACCATACCTAAGTGGAAATGGGATAATATTATGATGGACTTTTTCATTGGACTACCAAAGAATCCTAGAATGAACGATGCAATATTGTTCATTATTGATCATCTTACCTTGTCAGCACATCTTCTTACTATAAGAGAAGATCTACCACTCGCACATCAAGAAAGACTATGTATTAATGAATTTGTGAGACTTCATGGAGTACCCCGATCGATTGTTTCTGATCGTGATCCTCGTTTCACATGAAGATTCTGTAAAAGTATTCAGAAGGACATGGATACTGAACTTCTTTTGAGCACTGCCTACCACCCTCAAAAAGATGGACAATCAGAATGAACTATTCAAACCTTAGAAGACATGTTGATATCCTTCTCACATGACTTATAGGGTATGTGGTATCAATATTTACCTCTGGTTGAATTTTCCTATTACAATAGCTTCCATTCAAGAATTCAGATGGCACCATATGAAGCGTTATACGGAATGATATTTCTCACAGCAACCTGTTGGAATGATGTTGGTGAAATAAAACTCGTAGGCCCAGAACTTGTGGAGGATACAATGGAAAATGTCAAGGTAATACAAACACGCATTAAAGGAGTTCAAAGTAGGCATAAGAGCTATGCTGAAAACTAAAGTAAGGGTTTAGAATTTCATGTTGGAGATAATGTTTTCTTGAAGGTATCTCCATTGAAGGGTGTTATATGTTTCAGTAAGAAGGGTAAATAGAGTCCCAGGTATATCGGACCTTTCCAAATTCTAGAACAAATTGGGGCTATAGCTTACCATTTGGAAATGCCGCCAAGTCCCTCCAAAGTTCACGATGTGTTCCACGTATCCCTGTTGAGAAAATACATGCCTGACCCAATGCATATACTCACCTATGAGGAATATGAACTCTAACCCAAGGAACATATTATAAAGAACAACCTGAGTCTTTTCATGTAGTAGTATTCTAGAAATTTCAAGGATGAAATTATTTAAAGGAGGGGGTAATGTGACACCCCAATCTTCCACGGTATGATTCTCATAGAATAATACAGTGTTGTGTGTTGTACGCAACTTCGAGTTCTTACACACCAAAACCAATCGAACTAGCAGTTATGAATAGTAATATCCACCTTTTGAAATTTAATAAATTTTATCATTCAAAATGACCTTCATTTTTGGATTCGGAATATCGAAATTATCTTAGGGTGATTTTTTGGTATTTTTCTGAAAACTTTCAATTTGTGATTAATGGTGAGAAACACCGAGTTATAGTTTAAAACTAATTTTGTATTTAAAAAATTATTTATTTTATTTAAATTTATTTTATGTCAAATGACACATAATTCCTATATAAGTTCAATGTAATTCATTGGAGTTAATTTATAATAATTTTAGATATATAAAAATTTTATAGAACATTTCACTTTCTTTTACCCACCTCCTTTGAGAATTTGAAAATTCACATAAAACATAATTTTACCACTTGTGGGAGTGGAATTTCAAAAATCCGAGAGACACATTTGATATCTGTATGTAAAATGTGTTTCAATGAGATGAAAATGATTTTTTGTTGAATAGTAACTTTTTAGTTTTATTTACCATGGTTAAAAGTAAATAGGGTAATTAAAGGTAAAAATGGTATTATTTTTACCCTAACAGATGTCCTAATTCTATTGGAAATGTGTATCTCGAACGAAAACAACCTTAGAAATAAAATATTATCCTTTAGGTCCACTTGGATTAGATTAGGACATTTATAATTAATTTATTTAAATAAGTGTTAAAAGAGTTAAAATCAATGTTTAATAACTAAAACTTTTTTAATATAGGGTTATACATAAGATAAAATTGATTATAAATATTCACTAGAAAGATAATAATACATCCTACATAATGGTATTTTATTTATAATTTTATGACATTAAATAATTTAATTTATTTTTGACACAATGATGTTCTAGTAATTACCTTATAAATGAAATATTGCAATAATTGATATTATAAACATCCAAATATATCTAATTTGGGACTTTTAATGAATTAAACTAATTTTATATTTTAACATTACATGTCAGGGTTGATTAAATAATTTTTTTGGAAGTAATAATTCTATTATGAATTTAACAAAAACAAAATACGAAATATTGTCAAAATTTGCATAAAAGAGTTTTTAAAACAAATATTATATTATTAATTGATATTCTATTCATAAAAATATTAGGTTAGCCGAAGGGCTTAAATATTATTATATATGACATTATTGAACCACTTGAGGTTCTCTTGGAAGTTCATTTTATGCTTATTAACCAGATAATATAAATATACAAAGAGGCATGATAAATGTCAACCTAAATAACTAAGAGTTAAAATGAAACGTAAAGGTTAATATAGTGACCGAAAACAATCTAAAACCTATTGGTTGGGTGGTTTTCAACCCATCCCCAAATAATCTCCGAAATAAGTAACTTTGGAGCCACTAAAAACCAAATATGAATTTATTATAAAATAATATTTCTAGATTTTCCTAAGGTACCCCTCACCCCTATTATCAAAGGGCACACCACCTTCTCTCTAATTCAAACATTCAATGCCTTTTGGCTCGGCCAACCCCTACCCAAATACTCTCCAAATTTCCTCAATTCAACCTAGAGGCCTTAATTTGATCAGAAATCAAACATATGGATCCCTTTTGATCAAATCAAATGGAGGAACCCGAAGAAGAGGTAATGTTTTCACCGCCCTCTTTCAAGTTCCTTTATTCTTCAACTTCTTTTTTATTTTTTATTTCCATTATAAAATAATAAATCTAGCATCTTAAATATTCTGTGATGTTATTATAAATATGGTACAACCATATTCAATATTCTATCCATCCTTTTAATGACATGTCACTATACGTGCATACGTACGGCTTACCGTCTCCACGTCGTGGTGTAATTGTTATTCAAAACATTATTATTTGGATGAGTATGATAATGATGTGTAATTAAAGTAAATAATAAAAATAACATTATAATTATTCTGTTAATATGATATACCATCCGATTATATACAATTTTAATATCAAAATAACGATTTCTCGCTCGTGCGTATGTACGGACTACCCTCTCCACCAAGGCGATGAGATTCATTCCCCATCGTATCCATTCAAGACTATTTCTCATTTGATGACTAAAAATAATATTTAAAGACTTGATATCATTCTGGATATGAATAAAATACATCCCATCCATAACAAATATGACTCACATAACAAATAATATAATGGAAAATGAATCTTTTAACACCTGAAAAGATGATAATACTAAGATATAATTAACAAAGAAATGTTAAAAGATCATATATGATATCATATTAATGTATATGATTATTTTATAATTTAATAAAAATTATTTTACCAATATATAGGAGGTTGACCTACCCTCGTCAAAGGAAAATTACAAGGTAAGGGTTTATTTCACAATCTCTTCATTATCCGAGGTTGTTTATACGTAATTATCTATTGGGTCCTCTTTATCATCCACATACATGTTTCTTAAAATTTTATTTCAAAACATTCTTAATATTTTATAGACTACTGGTTAAAGTCATTTATACCCTTTTTTTACTTTTTATAAGATTTTTATAAAGGAATCTTTCGTTCATTTTCCAAACAAGGTCCTTTTTAAACTTTTCGACAGAATTAAGGTAAGAATGTATTTTTTAACTTATACGGTGGGTGAAACTATTTTCTACCATAATAAAATCATCAAAGCTTCCCTTAAAATATAATAAGAATATTTTCAATGTAATTTTTTTCTTTTATAATTATTTGAATTTTAAATGATTTCAAAAAAAGATATATTTCTCTAAAATAGTTTTGATTTCATCTATTTCAACATCCTCTGATGGATTTTAAGCTTAATTGAAGTTGATTTATTATTAAATAGAACTTCCATATTGTATTGGAGGTTTTGGGAAATGTTTGAATGTGTATGTGTTATTTTTATACCAATCATGGTTTATGGAGAAAGTATTGACATTTCGTATGCTAGTTTTAATTTGAATGTTTATGTTATGTTTAAACATGTTCATATAAGGAATGCATTGGACTTAGTAAGTGATGGGTGGAGCACGCTATAGCTCCTTGATGCATCGGTAGGTCTCATGAGACAAAGAAGTGTATTGTAACAAGGCCTTGACAAAATCTTTTTTGTAGTCTTGGCACAAGGCCTTGAATATGTGGTAATAATAGTCTGGAATTATGTATTCCATCATTATGAAAGTGGTTATTGATATTGCATGTGATTATTCGACTATTAGAATATCTATTTGAATAATTAAATTCCGTCATTTCATTTTATTTTTTCCATATTATGATGAAGTTCAGGTTTAAAAGGCTTTTCTTTTAGTTATACATTACCTTAAATGTTTATGAATATCTATGAATGTTTTTTCTATATTATTATTTTTACTGATCATATGAGCTCACCCCATTCTATGTTTCATTTTTCCAGGATGTGAAGAAGTATTTTATGACTGACCTACAGGGATAGTATGACAGGATATGAGTGTGGTAAATGGAGACAAGTTGTTGTTGTAGTTTTTATTTTATGATGTAATGTAAGACTTGTGAATATAACTAGTGTTTCCAAGGCTACTAAACTAACTAGCCTTTTGAGATTTGATCATTTGTGATCATGACAGTGATACATAATAATGCACCAACTCTGGGTAATTGGGGTCGGGGTGTTACACACCACACATTTAATGGATGTTTCCTCCCCTCGTACATGTCACAAATAATAATTAGACACCAGTATTTTGATTTCATGTTATTCCAATGCTGTTTTCTATTGACATGACTATTAAACATAAATTTTGGTGTTTTATTAAATTAGAATTGCATATCCATCACCGTGCTTAAATAATAAATCTGATTTAAATACATTCTACTCGAACATTACCAAATTCACTCCACGGTTGTTGTCTTCAGATTTAATGTTATTTTGATGTAGTTTGGCTTGTTTTGAACACCCGATGCATCTTTTTAAAGGGATGAAAATTCTAAAATACCACATATTCAGTCGTACCATGCACAATTCAAGTCCAATTGAGGTGTTGTATCCATGTACATGTCACGAATAATAATATATCATTTTTCCTGTGATTTCCAGTCACTCAGAGGATGGTTTCTGTGGATCTGACTGTTAAACTTTTATTTGGGTGTTTTATGACACCACAATTGCATTTTACATCACTGTAGATAATTAAAAACTCTGATTGAAAAACCATCTACTTGACCAATTTTTAATTCACTCCATTGTTTTTGATGTCTAATGTTTTGGGATTCTATGTTCATCTTTCCAGTTTTTAAAACTCGAAGCACCTTTTTTCGAGAAATAAACCATTAAAAGACATATATTCAGTCATATCATGCACACCAAAAATTCAATTTATATTTTGTCTCCTCTTACATGTCAGGAATAATAATTAGATTGTTTTCCTGTGATTTTAAGTCATTCAACCGTCATTTTCTAGGGATCTGAACATTAAATGTCTGTTATAGCATTTTATGACCCCAGAATTGTGTTTTCTATGACAACAACCAGTCTATACCTCTAATTAATATATGATCTACTGAAGCAGTTCAAAATTCACTCCACATGTGCATTTTTATGATTTTATGGCATTACAAGTTTGTTTGGCTGGTTCTGGCCTCCCGATACAACTTTTTAAATGGGAAAGAAAATTATAAAAGCCACATATTCTATCTGACTATTCACAAAACACATGAAATTAACATGTAGTATCCCCATACTTGTCAAAAAAAATATTTAGATGTTTTTCATGTGACTCCATGAAATTCTGGTAATCTTTTCTATAGATCTGACTGTTAAACATCCATTTTGGTGTTTTATGACACTAGAATTGCGTTTTCCATCATCGCGAAAAAAACCTCTGATTGAAATAACGTCTACTCAACCATTTCAAAATTCACTGCAAATTTGTTTTTTTGTGATTTTATGTCATCCTATTTTTATTCGGATGGTTTTGACCATTATATGCATCTTTATAAAGGCTACAAAACCCTTAAAAACCCCATATTTAGTCGTACCTCACACATCGCATGTCTAATTAACATGTCATCTCCATATAAAGATCATTAATAATAATTATATATTTTTCTTTTGATTTCAAGTCATTATGAGGTCATTTTCTATGGATATGATCTTTAAACATCTATTTTGGCATTTAGTGACACCAGAATTGATTTTTCAATCACGGCTATCAAATGAATACTCCAATTGATGTCATGTCCTCTAGAACATTTAAAAAATCACTCAAAAGTTGTTTTATTCTGATTTAATATCATTATGAGTTCGTTTGTCTAGTTTTAACTGCACGATTCACCATTCTAAAGGTCCCAGAACCCTTAAAAAACACATATTCAGTCGTACCACACACACCACTCGTCCAATTGATGTTCCATCCACTCATACACATAAAGAATAATAATTAAAAGAATTTTATGTGATTTTAATCCATTTAGAGGATGTTTTCTATGGATATGACCGTTAGATGTTGGTTTTGGTGTTTTATGACAATGAAATTGAGTTTTACATCACTGCAATCAAACAACACCTCATATTGTCATTCTGTCTACATGAAGATGTTAAAATTCACTCCAAGGTATTTTTATCCGATTTCATGGCATTTTGAGGGTTTTCAACTGGTTTTAACCACCCAACACAGCTTTTGAAAGGGTGACAATCCCTTAATAACCACATAATAAATCATACCACACACACCACCCATCTGATTGACGTGTTTTCTATTGATACACATCATGAAAAATAATTATATCAGTTTTATGTGATTTAATGTCATTTAGAAGTCGTTTTAAATGGATATGACAGTAAAATATTTATTTCGTTGTTTTATGACACTAGAATTGCATTTTTCATCACCATAGTCAAATGAAATCTCGGATTAATGGTTCGTCTCCTTGTGCATGTCAAGAAGAAAAGTATGTTTTTTCCTATGATTTAATTTCATTATGAGGATGTTTACTAAGAGTTTTACTGATAATAATTCATTTTGGATTGATGTAAAATATTGATATGGATTTGCAGGAGGAAGGTAATACTATAAGTTGTAGTTTTGTTGCGGATGCAAGTTGTAAGAATGTAGTTATTCAGAGGATAGATTCTGATGGAAATATGATTTAATTGGATATGTCAGGATGTTAGGCTCGATCATCATCGAGTTTTTAGATGAAACCATGCATTGTTGAGGGTGGTCAGATTGTCAAGAGGTCTGTTTGGTCTGTGATTTTGTAATAACCTATGCTTGAGAAAGCTTTATATCCTAATAATATTGGGAAACATCTATATTATCTTAATATTTTATTATGAATAATGAGACATTGGTAGATTTAGTGGATGAGGGGTTGAATGCTGTAAAGTATTCTCTAATTACACTCTTTAAAGTGGATTAGGGTCTTGATCATCAATTGAATGGTCAATCTTACATTGAACATATTATGTAGGAGTAAAAAAGAAATTAATTTCAATGATTTAAATCTAAAACGGTCCCTTCTATTTCCATGGTTGTTCTAAATTTTTTTAAATCACTTGCATTCCTCCAATGGAAAATGCATCTTAGAATAATAAAGATATGACAAAAAACCCTTTTATAAATATGCATGTGGTGACGATTGATTATGGTTAATTTGGAAACCTTCATTAAGCTATGAAAAAGTTATGTGAGACCTCATATAAAAAAATTCCTTTACTTGAAAGTGTTGAGTTCAAAAATAGTTAAATAAAAAATCACCAGAAAGAAGTGGAGGGACAAAATGGGGCAATATACTCCTTCAAGGCACATGAAACAACTGAAAAATAATCCAAAGAAGAAATAAGTAAATGGAAAACAGAAATCGTTTAAAAATACACAAAAATGAGAGATCTGGGAAATCCCAAGACTCTGGATATCCATCATTGTGCTCCCTCGTTGTGTCCTTTATATGAGTGTGATGCTCATCAAAAGTGGGCTGCAAAATCTAGCTAGAAGTATCAATGTACTGAATAATACCTTAATTTATAGGAGGTAGAAACAAGGCATCATCCAACTACTCATTTTTAATGGGTTTATCCAAATCCATAAAATTAAACTTAAAATGAAGATAACTCTTAATAAATTGAAGTGACAGGTAAAATATAATGATGAAAAATCAACTAAACATTAAAAGAATGTATTAAATAACATGAATTAAAATGATAAAACATAGGGATATAAAACTATTAATGGTTATGGAATAATTATGAATTACTAATTCATGTATGATAGTAAAATTGTAATGTAACTTACCTCATTCATGAGGTTCATCCTCATATAGATGACCAATCTCACGGTATTTCCCACAAGCTATATCAGGAGCTTAAAATATATATAAATATTATGTATCTTAATAAAATCAATAAAATTAAATATGAGTGTAGGTTGGTGCATTTTTTATATGTGGAACCATTGGTGTACCATCAACAATACATTGCATCATCACTTCATCGATAAGTGCTAACATCTGTGATAATCTATCCTTATACTCTGAACATAACTTCTGAAAACAGTAATACATATTGTGATGCATAACCATCATTAGAGCATCTATATTTTCCTTTGTGAAAATAAATGCATCTCTTCATGAACCAATCACCTCTACTCTAACAACTGCATGGCATGAGACACCATTGCCATTTGTCTATGAATAACCATGACTGTCACACCCCATGAGATGCTAAAATATATCATCTCTGTGCATAGTACTATGATGTTTCTCCTTAGGAAACATTTAAAACTGAGTATAAAATTGAGCCTGTATCATATAAATATTGAATGAATGAACAAATATGAATAATTTATATGAAAAAATACATTTATTACTAAATAATTTTCTTTTTATAACACCGACCACAATGGGATCACCCTCCCTACGAGTCCCAACCCATATTGAATTGTGATTAGTAGGATCACCTGACTTGTGTAACTATAAAAAGTTGGTCCACCAAATACATATTTATATTCATGTTATAATAATATTTAGTAATATATGGATGAATAGTGAATTCTAAACATACATCATGTTTGAGTTGTGACATATGTCGAGTAACAAGTCTGGAAGTCATGTCGTGCATCACCGAATTATGTGAATGATGAGCAGACTTAGTCTACACTCCATTTATACAGTCAATATAAATATGAAAGACGAGCCATTTATATATTAATATGAATTTATTTTAACATCATCACCTCACTCGAGCAAAATGAGTCCCAATCCTACCACTGCACGGGAAGAATGCTCAGTGGGACTCGGTGTAGAATATTCGTCACACCCAAAAATGGTATCTGGTTATCAATCTTCTCCCTTAACATGTAATCCTTCCATAAATTTCCGAATTTGGTTATACATGCTTCCCAAAACTCATCTATATGGAGTGTCAAATTATCCAATAAAATAAATTGTTAGTAGATGCGATAATAATAAAAGAAATATGATGAAAAATTAAACATTTAATTTACCTAAAGACCCATCCATAATCTACCAATCATATCCTATATGAATTTTGTCAAATAATGAGACATTAGAGGGAACTTGTGTGGGTATCTTATCATATTCCCAAACAAAGGAATGAATGCTTTTCCACCTTCTCCAACTAGATTAAACATTTCATCAAATAACACATCCTATTGGGCTCCAGAGTTCTAGTATTGAACCCTGTTACTCGGACCCCTTTGTCTTTGAGAGGATAAGTAGATCCAAATAAATAAAATTTCATAACACAATTTAAAAAAAACAGAATTTTTTATTAATAATTAGAAATAGTTATGGTAATATATAGAGAAAATTAAAATAAATTAATTTAGAAAAATGAAAACATACATACCAATAACATCAGGGGAACCACTATGAACACCCTATGAAATTCCTATATTATGAAAAAATAATAGTTAAATCAAGAACTTTTTATAAATATAAGTCATTAATATTTTTACAAACATTAATTAGGAATAAATTACAATCTTTCACTAATCATGGAAGCCTACCATATCTCATTCAATAGTCTCTATGGTCCATTGTATATCTCCATCTCATACAACTACTATTTTTTGGTCAAGTGTTTGATAAGGAATGGGGAAAACAATAGGTTCCGATCAGTCCATAAGAAAAATCCATCTTCTGGACATTTTCACCACAACATTCCAATTATATTCAATGTCGAGAATGTAATATTGATATGCCTACAATTTCAAAACGAAGGGCTCATTTCTTACATGGTCAACATTATATAGCATACTTTTAATATTCAATTCCATAAAATAGAAGTTATAAAATTTCAATCCACATACCATTTAAACCCAATCAAACCTTTAGAATAATTTTTTAAGCCACGACCATTAATAACCTTAATATTATCCCTCAGTAGTCCATAATAATAACCTACTTCAAAAAATGAATAACCAACACCATTGTTTTCCACGGCCTGGTTCATTTCAACATTTCTAATAGGAAATAAGAATCCATTAACACCTAAATACTAGTAGTGTTGACCTTTAATAAATATGGGATCAACTAGTTGGTCGTGTTCATTACTCACCGTATGGGTACTTAAATAAATCATCTTTTGAATCTGTGAATTACACATAGTTCAATAGATAAAGGATTTGTAAAATTCAAATAAGTTTCTCAATAAAATTATTAAATAAATTATTTATATGTACATGAGTCTTGAACCACTCATAAAATATTTGGATATAGTGTTTTTTGGGTTTGATATTTAGTGGTTTGGGGCCTTTCATGTTTCGACATAACGATTTGCATCCTAAATCACAGCATAATAAAAGTTAAGTAATAAAATAACTATAAAAACAGAAGTCATATCATGTATGAAACTTTTTCTATCAATGTAAAAACTGATGGAGTGTTGGAGAACACATATCACTGAGCTTGAACCCACTAATCATTGTACATATCAAACGTTATCACTTATCAAATTGGACCCTTATCATTCTGGTAGGTTTTATCTTACTTTGTTTCAACCTCATCAATATATGAAGCAAAAATAATAGTACACTCATCCATTTAATATTTCTTGTTAATTAAAGATTACGTATGAACTTTTTTGTGCACATAACATTTCAATGAATTTAATCATCGTTCTAATGGATACATCCACCTGAATTCCATGGGATCATTAGTAATGAATTATCTAGTTAATTTCATAGTCAACTAAACCATGAAATCCAAGAAATATTGAGGAAATAATTTCTATAGGGGTCATAGTGTAAGTAAAATCTTATCCTTCTAATTTTTCAATTCACTATTGCAATGATTCCTTGAACAAAGCTATCTGAAAAAATTAGAAACATTAATCCACAGCTCAGAAAACATGTAAGTAAGCAATGAGGAATTGATATAGGAATTAACTGTTGAATTAGTATATGATTATCCTATCTTTTCATCCCCTATAATATCATTTTTATCATATTTTCACACTTGGAATTATTATAGAAATATACATATAATACCTTGATGGTATTAAAAATTGATAGAAATGATTTTTTATCTTTGTTACACATTGATTACTATGCACCAGACCTGTATGCTTGACTAATGTCACCCAGCTGTAAATGTAAAGGTCTTATCAATCTCATTTCTTGAAAATCACATCAATAATTGGTATTGTTCTTTGATTTCCCCTTGGTACCTAAAATGGTTCAGAGTATATTATCACAAACATTTTTTCAATGTGCATCACATCCAAATTATGTATTAAAATATAATATGTCGGATAAATAAATTAGAGAGAAATACTCTATTTCTTCAAATTATTACCATGGTTTCTATTTGCAACAGGAATAAAAGGTAATTCAGTGGCCAATAAACTGTGAAAATCATACATTGTATGGATTTTATAATCATGTTGTTCTTGAATTTGAACACCAAGCATTATTTGTGGTGATGGGTCAATCTCTCTATTCCCATCAAATGGCACACAAACATTTTTTAACCTGTTCAATGAAGTATGATGGCATATGTGACCAAGATATTCCTACTTTATAGAGTGCTTAATCCATAATTATTTCTAACTTTTTTACAAAAATGTTTGGTGAATTATCCCTTTTTAATCAAATAGGATACATTATCATACATTGGTAAGTCATTAATTATCTGTAAAAAGCGGCCTAGATTATAAATATTTCATTAGCTACCGTGTCAAAAGAGATTACACCATATGGCCAAAATATTTACAGCTCATAAATTAAAGGATTCATATATACATCATTTTTTTCACCATGTCCTCTTGGTCAATTTATTAGAGTCAAAAGTTATAAAAAATGGTTTCTTCATACATACCGATGGGAGATTTTGGTATGGAACCAAAACCACTGGATGCGTACTATGTGTCACAATATCCACGGACCTAAATGGGTAAATCCATATGCTACCAAAACCATTTACACATTTCGATCATCCTGGGAAATGTCATGGTGTCATTGATCAAACTATTTCCATTCCCAAGAAACTATCCGGTGAGATAATTTATCAACCTATTTGTTTCTATCTAAATGAAAACTCATCAATTTAGCAATTTTAGATGACATGAACAATCTATTTAATCTTAGTTTCAGTGGAAAATAACCCGTCTGCATTTTGGGAACTTTTCTCCCATGATTCAAGACCCTGACAGATATAATTTGACTACATTGATTAATATCATTGGCCTTCCACCTTGATGTATAAAAAATAAATCATGTATTTGATTGAAAATTACAGGTTCCGAACAAAATAAATTATTTTTTCACACATCATTGGTATCATATTTAAAACCAAGGTCATCAGCCAAAATGCGATCTTGATAGAATGACTCTGGAATCATCTCTTTAGCAGGGAGTACCTTCTTCAACAATATGAACTACATGTCAAATGATGTTTCTGAAAACAGATTCAGGGACTTCAGGTGTAAAAAATCAACTATGAACTAAAATTTACAAAATTTATTTCATCTTTGATATAATTAAACACAAGAATCATCATGAATTTTAATAATTTCAATTTTTCTCCATCTATTGAATAATAAGGATTACTCCATCCAATGACTTCATTTATGATATTACTATCTTTAATTTGAAACAAATGCATCATATCATTGTTCATTACATTCATTTGATCAACTATTCTTGAATGAACATCCATATGAATACTTTTTGATCGGGGGCATGGAAATAATCTTATCCAAGACGTGTCCATGGAATATAGTTTTTAAAAAACCCACTGAAAAATAAATATTCTATAACACAATCTCGTTTAGTGAGATATCTACTTGAACATTTTATGTATCGATAAATAATAACGTCGCTTTGAAATATACTGGTGAAATTAATAATCACTTAATAGACTAAAAACATTCAGTAGAAAAATTATCTTGTATATCAATCCATCTATAATCCATATATGTATTTAATAGAAATAAAATATTTGAAATATCTTAATTAAATTATAAAAAACTCATATCATTAATACTTATGAACCAATGATTTCAAAGCTAATTTTAAGGGAAAATAAATGAAAGAATATAAATGGATATTCGAGAAAATATTGGAAAAGGAATTATTTACATTTCAAGTAGATAAGAGTTTCTATATTTTAATATTGTATATGAAAATATATTTTGGAAGATATTTACCCTACATTGAATGATGATATTGAAACCAAAATATATTGGCATTAAAATATTGAAAAATAGATGTTATCACATATTATGTTAATTAAGAATATTTAAATGATGTTTTATGGAATATAATATAATAATGAGAGATTGGGAAATTCCAACCTTGAATAACTTATTAACAATAATGAATTAGTATTCTTGAAGTAGAGTATGATCAGTTATACGAATTTGAATGATCATGATATATATTATGATCATGAGTTATTTTATACAATAAATCTATAGACAAATCTATGATTGAACTTTGGGTAGTGAATAATATAAATCTATTAATGATTAACCACATTGGAGATTCATTAAGATCATTTTCATTGGGTTTTAACGCCAATTTGTACATGATGGATCCAATATAATTTATGAATCCCCTCTTAGCCTCACATCTATTGGGAAATATTTTTCCATAATACTTGTTATAAAAAAAATATTGAATTTGAAGGAATGTAATGAAATTATATCATGGTGTCCCTATGAACAAAATAATTTTGACAAAGTTAATATATTAATTCTTATAAATGACATTTTAGATAATCTTGAGAATTTCCAAGACACTAATCTTAATGTAAAACAATCCATACTAAAAAATGGGTGATAGGTTTGAATATGTTATAATGGATAATTATGAAACCATTTATGAATTTTTAATAAGTAATCATAGTAATTACATAAAACATAAGTAGATTTGGTGAAAAATTAGAGGACTCGACCATGTTGAAAATATATTATTGTTTTTTCTTAATAAATTTTATAACAATGGTTCCTCATTTGAAGAAATATATTTAAGTACACTCTCTCAATATAAAACAAATTACACATGCAACATAGGAGATAAGAAATCCCCTTCATTCAGGAAAAAGTTCAAATAAGAGAAATAAATTTCATTCAATACAATGATAAAATGCAGAATATTGTATAAGGAAGAGCATTTTACTAGTAAATCTAAATATGATAAAGAACAATAAAAATTGTGTTAAAAAATCTAGTCTCTTATATCAATTTTTTTTAAAAAGAATGAATAAGACACAAAGTTATGCAATCGATACAATTATTCAATTTTATTAAAATTATAAAATTAGAATTTAACTATCTAATGAATAAAAATATTAAAAATATAGATTAATGGAAATAATGAAGAATGATTGAAAAAGGATTAATATATAGGGTTTTTCCTAACGGAACCATTATTATTACACAACAAACTCCATTAAAAAGTTGTTTTAGCATTGTTGTCATTTAATGCTTGAAGAATCTACCTTCAAAAATCATTAAGTGTAAATATTAATGTGATGGGCATAAATTTATCTTTTTTATTGATAATGTATTTTTTCCATTTTTTTGTGGATGTGTCAGTTGGAAGATGTGTTAATTTTGTTTTTCTTTAGAGAATGTAAGATGATTTCAAATAGTGTTATCCTAACCAAATTAAGAGTGAAAGAAAAATCCTTTTGGAAATGATTACAATGAGAAGATGATTTATTTGATGATTGGATTATCATTACATTGAATCATGTTAAATAATATCGGCCTCGAATTAAGGATAATATGTAGTATTGTAGAACTATCCTGATGAAATGGGTAAGATGTCCAAATTTTAAAAAATATTATTTAAGTCAAAGTAGTAATGAGAACAACTAACCTATATGGGACTCGACTTTAGGTATAGGGGGGAGACCAGATTGTGGAATCATGATGATTCATGGGATCGATAATAGTGGTTCGAGTTCTTGGCTTGAAAGGGGAGGTATTACTTCATAGTGGTGGTATGACTCGATGTAGAGGGTAGGGTTCTTTGGAGGGGCGCAATGGGGTTGGTTGGGTTCAATGGAGGCGGGATGGGAGGTCTCAATGACAAGGTCCATTGGGGCCGAGACGGCGTAGCACGGAGGTGGGGGGGGGGGGGGTGGGTGGGGAGTGGGGGTCAGAGTGTTGTGAGACAGGGAATAAGTGCGGAGAGGGTCATGGGGTCGAGGAAGGGTGAACTATTAGGAGATGGAAAATTAGGGTGGGGGATAAACAATTAAAGGAATTCTAAATGGAGGTCACCCGAACCCCGCCACCACAAATTATTAAATTTATATTAGTTATATAATTTTTAACAATCAAGTAATATAAATAAATAATCAAAACATATATGGTATTTGAAAGATGAATATGGTTCTTTGATAGATGTTTAATATATTTAAATTTATTATACTAGAGGTTCTAATGAGTACAATGAGAGTCAAGACACATGGTATGAGAATTTCTTCCCACTCATTATGTCTATGAGATACATGTATTACTAACCACTCACTTATTTTTGTAGTTGTGCATATATAGTACATGAATGTATTATATAAATATTATACTTAAATATATGGGTATTTACATAACAATATTATTATATTTTGTCTTGAATATTCTGTTTCAAAAGTTGCCAATTTGGTAAATTAATTTTGTCTCAATTTTCTTTCATTGAGACACATGTCATGTTTTACAACTATATTTTTATATGAGGTGTATAAACCACCTTTTTCATGTTATAAAAATAATTCCCTTCTTTACATGATATATTAGAGCTCCATGTAAATTAATATTCTTACATGTGAAGTATGATTCAAAGTTACCATGTAGTAAGTATTTATTGAAACAATCTCACAGATTATCAATATTGTTTATGATCACGTTTTTAGTAATGAAATATCATGATCATATTTCAAGGACACTCATGAATTTTGTTCTCCCATATTTAGTCTCTATTTATTCAAGTATTAGAATGATTTTCCAATATTTTTACGTAAGACAATTAAGAATCTTTTTTTTAAGAAAATATGATCTTACCTATCTTTTCAATCATATGTTAATTTTCCATTAAAACCTTGCATTCCAAAAATAAGTTCCAATAATATTTTACTAATATCCCATGTTAATTAAAATAAATTTTTTACCTTTTTGAATTTTACAATTTTTTAAAACTAATATTATAATCATATTCTTGTAGTAGAACATTTCTAAAATTTTTACAATGAAATATGAATATTGTTTTTACCACATACGGCATGTAAATATTTACCCACTATCATTTATTTGAATATTACTTTTCATGTTTTAAAGGTTTATGTTCAAGAAAATATTTTTAACATTGATTTTGCAGGAAATTTTTTTCATGAGGTGTTCATTAATATTTTATAAGTTTTCATGGAAATACTAGGTTCAAAAAGGTTTTCCAGCCCATCTATAAGTTTTCAACAGAAAAAGGAATTCAAAATGTTTTCAAAGATTCCTTGATAAATTTTCAAATTTATTTTAAGGAAACCGTTTTTTTCAAATGGTTTTCTGTTTTGAAATTAATTTTTGATAGAATAATGTTATATTTCTTAATAAATATTTTTAAAATATCTTTCAAAATTATTTACCATATGTGACCACATCCACTAGTGTTAGTCATGCCCTTATGGGGAAATGATATAGTGTTTCCATTAATATTATTTCTATAAATGGTTTACATTTTATGGAATGATGATTAAAAAATACTTCTATCGTTCATGGGTTATATTTTTATGAAACCCACATATTATCATGGGTAATTCTTTGTTTAAATTCCTATGATAACTATTTATTTTCCTATAATCTATGATACAATTACATGTTTATGATATCCATTTCATTTCATGGGTTATGAAATGATTTTATGATTTTGGGGCACATATATGTTTGATTTAATTATGATATTAGTGGGACCAATATCTATATCTAATGCATTGGGTAAATATTTATACCTAATGAGATAGACTAAGATAGACTTGGGAGTGAACGTTGACTACTAAGATGGCCATGGGAGTAAACCATAACTACCAAGGTGGTATGCTGATGGAACCCATTATACTAAAATAGACATGGGTGTGAACCCTTACTACCATGATGGTATGGGAAGTGTTCCAATACTACTAATATGTTCTTGGATGCGATGACTTGGATACTATGGAAATCATATTATATGCTTATTGGTTTACCATAATTCCATGTTTTATTCCCATGTTACTTTTTCAAGGAACATGTTATTTATTTCCTTCTTATTCATGTCGTATTTATAATCATGATTTTTTCAACGATTCATTTTTATTCTCATTGATATGATGAGTATGATCTTTAATTTTTTTTATCACATTCTCATACTCCTATTCAAATATTTATGTTTACATGTTTCCATTGTTTACCCTTAAAGAAATTCTGCATCTGAGATCACCCATTTTTATGTTTCCTTTCCCAGAGGTTATAAACATTCATATTATGTTTAATGTGTATAAGAAATGTGATAGTAAAAAATAATATATTGGGAGCTAATTTATCTCACTTATGTACAAGTGTTTATTTTTCCATGTTTCCCAAGGCACTATACTAATACAGTCTTTGAACATCTATGTTTATAATGTTTTAAGTATTTCAAAAAAGTGAGTTAATATTAATTTATGTCAAGACTAAGTTATTATAATTGGTATTAGGGAAAATTTTCAGTTAACCATTGGAAACTATGATGACAAAACCTTAGTTATAAATATAAGGACATGTCTAAGGACGAGGAAAAGAATAAGAAAATGGCCTCGAATTTTGGTGAGGGATAGAGTGAGTTGTTTCATAGAAATAAATATATATCTGGATATTAAAAGTGGATAAGAATCTGGAACAAATATACCTAGGTGTAATAACTCTGAAAAGATGTTTTGGGCCTCACTCAGTGTAATCTAGTGCACGACATTGTGCCTTGCTACATAGCTGGTTTGAAACTTTTTGGGGTATATGGTTTGGAAATTCATAAAATCCTAAAAAATCATTATGAATGATTTGAATATAAGAGGAATATTAATAAAATTGTAAAAAATAAGGTTCCATATATTGAAGAAGGATTCATCTGTTAGACATCCTATATGCGACTTTTCATGATTATGTGATTCCTCACTATGATAATCACTTATTACTCAATTCGGTCTAGTTTTTGTCAATAGAGCGAATGATAAGGAACATGATTAACATTAAATATTATTGAAAGTCTATTGAGGAGAAGTAAAATGATATGGTCATAGGAGTAAACGATATTGTGATCATACCTAATCAATTTTCAAGGAACATGATAAAAAATGTGTGCCTCGACCAACTCTAAGACTCACTAAGGAAGAGAAGAAGGGATTTCACTCAAAGTTTAGATAAAGAAGTACATAGTGGAGAGACGATCTTTTTTTCATTTTTTCAAGAATGTGGAATGAATCAGCTATGTTAATGTCTTAGAAGAACATATATGTGTTTTGAATAAGGAATACTTGGACATAAAGAAATTAACAACAATGAAAAAAATGAAGGGTTCAACTAACGTGAATGATGGAAATATTTCCCTACCTATGTCATCATTAATGTTTAATTAATTTAGGTGTGTAATGAATGTTCATAATGATAATCAATGTCCTATGTGGAATGATTTTGAATGGAATCAACAACGTGGTACGAGTAATGGTTATATTACTGATGATGATGAGACTACCGCGAAAATGTGAACGGAAATAGATATTATGTAATAGGATGAGGTAGTATTCTTAAGAAAAATAGATGAAGTGGGATAATAAATATTTTATGTATTTGAATTCAAAAATTATGTTTTATGAATGGAGAAATATAAAAGTATTTTTTTATCTAAATATTTACAAATGTATGTTGAATGTTTCTGATATAATGGAAAAGTTATTTAATGAGAAAGAGATGTTTTCACGAAGGGAATATAACCCTTAATATAATTATTATGGTATAAATATATTTTTGATATGAACAAGTAATTTGGATGGTATTGGTTACATTAGAACATATAAAGGATCAATTGGAAATGTAGTCTATGTAATCATTGTCACGAACTAAGATAGGTTGACCCTAAACTAGTCACCATAGTCGGTCAGTGACTAGGCCCAAGGGTTGTTCTTGATCCCCATGAGATAGAAACTACTACCAGGAAACAAAAGAAGTAGATTGGAATGATATTTCTGTGAAAATAAACGATAGATAAATAGAAATAAACTGTACAAAAAAGGAAAACAGAAATAGTGGAAAATAAAAAAAATGATAACAGGCTAGACATACCTCTATGTTCCCCATAGAACCCACCAAACATAGAACCATTATTTCTCTAAGAGAGATCCAAGACTAGAACCTAAAACTAAAAATAATGTTGGCATGAGCACTGAGATGTTTAGTAGGAAAGGAAATGAATAAAAACACCTGATTCATTTTCTTAAAAAAGGAAACCCAATCATTCTTGTTTGAAAATAATACATATTGAAATATATTTTTTTACAATATTTCCAAAACCATGAAACATGTTAACTTTTTTAATAAATCATTTCTCTTCCACTATATTTTAAAAATATATTACAAGAATACATTAACATTTCAAAATGAAAGGGAAGAAATTAATATTAAAATATGTTTTTTCACAATGGGGCATCAAGCATGAGGAATAAAAAAGAAAATCACATCAACACCATTATGGAACAATTGAGCACCATGGGCTATCAATATAGGTAACTAGAACATTTGGGTCCCTAAAGACCTCTTACCTTGCTGAAAATGTATCATAAGATCTACAACTGTCAATTTTCTCCAGCATGAGCCATTGTAGGGATCCCACCCATAACATAGTGGTCTCAAATAATTAAAAGTATATAGTTAGTTTTGCAATTTCAATCATTCTAGATAAAACCAAGACAAAAAACTTACATAACATCTTTCATAATAGTCCTAGTCTACCCATCAGGGTACCCAAGGGTTTTCTTGTGCTCATGTCATAGCTCAGATACACACACACCACACATCTACATCCACACAAAGGCCAAACATTTTAATGAAAACACTCCACTTTACAAAACACTACCTTTTTCATTTTACACACACCATAGAAATCCCATTTTTCAAATATCTTTTCCATCACATAAAATGTTCCAAAATTCCCATTTTTATAACATAAGAAAACATCAAATTATGACTAACTAAATCATTAGTCCAAGACCCATCATAAAACCACACATTAAAATTTTTTAAACAAGTTTTTTACGTTTTTGAACATTTCAAATATTATACACAAAATTCACAACAAGTAAAACACGCCCATAGTGGTTCATTTTCCTTGAAAAATATCCATTATAAAATAAACACACCTCAAATACCTTGAAAGTGTATTTTGAACCTTCCAAACAACCTTAAAACCCATATTAATATCATTAAATAAAAAAAAACAAAACATTTCCATTTCCTCTATAAAAGCTTCATCTCTAACTTATAAAAAAACCAAAAATTCCAAACATACCATTCACAACACATAATCAAGTAAAAAAAATACATTTATAAACTCAAACAAACATAATTAAATTCATCTCGTGATGCTAGGACACAGAACCACAAACCATATATATATATATATATATATATATATAGATCTTATGAATTTCATATAAAAACCATGGAAATACTTTTAAAGGAAAATCACGAAATAATGGAAATTATAATTAATGAACAAGGCATGTGGGACCTACCTTAAGGTGGAAGAAAACCAAACATCTCACCCTTGGCACTTTATAACCAAGATTTGATGCACCCCCACTATGTATATGTACTCTATCATACATATAAGGACACCTACCCTCTATGAAGACACCCCCATTTCCATGAACCTTTGTAAGGGGATCTGTACATATATGCTTATATTCATGTACTCACCACCAATATCCTATTTATTGATATATATATATATACATGGGCACACCTAGCCCCAAATATATATGTTAACTACCATGTATGACTATACTTGTAATGAGGGAACCCACATATTTATATACTTACCTATGCATATGAATGCAAGTCAAAAAAATCCCAGTGACTCGAAACCCCAAAGCAGGGACCACAGACTACACATATAATTTAATAAATAAATAAACCAATTTTTGAAACACTTCAAAATTAGAACTAGAGAGTTTACCCAAAAAAACACACTTGATTTCACATTAAAACGCCAGTTTAAAACTGAACACACAATACAACAATACCGATATTCATTTATTTTGATGAAACACTACAATATAATACACATGAAACAAAACCATTTATTTTGATGAGAAATTCATTTATAAAACTAGTACATATTAAACTATTACAAAAACATACTTTGCACATGTAAAATAATTAGTCGAACATTTCCATGAATTCTCACAATAAGACCCATATGAAAAAATGACCTATTCTAAAATGAGACATAATTCCATCACACATTCATGTGAAAATTTTCACAGAACACATTTCAGACCACCCAGTTTAGATATTGGACTTTTAAAAATTAATTAGACATGCATATTATATCACCTCAAGAATGTTAAAGCACGGATACAAAAACCTCACTTGTCGAAACCTCTAGAAAATTATTAAAAACCTATTATCACCACATTCACACAATGATGTGGAAAAAACCCATCCTAGTTAAGAAGATTGAACCAAAATATATAGAATTTGAACCTTAAAATCATACCCAAAACCCACTAGTAACCCCAAACCCCAACAATAGAAATCAAAATATCACCCAAAGGGAGGCGCGTGCACTATGGATAAGTGGGGTGCCTGCAGATGGGTACTAATGCTGGAGTGGCGCGCCAGGGTTTCACCGGACAGGGCTTTAATGGAACGGGGGGGGGGGGGGGGTGATAGGGAGGTTCAGCATGACTGGACATTCTATCCAAGATGAGGGTGGCCAACATGGCTGGTTAGTAAGGAGTGAGGGGCAACAACTGGCGATGTAGCACAAGGGAGGGGAGGCACCATGCATGTTATGGCACTAGACAACAATGCACATGGGGGGGGTGTAGTGTAACGCAAAGGGTAAATGGGGGGGTGCACTAGACCACCCTAAAAAATAAAATGAAATTAAAATATTATCAATAATAATATGATAATAATAATAAGGACGTCGAAATTTATAATAATAATATTAAAATTAATAACAACATAATGAAATATATATTCCTAACAGTATGAATAATAATAATTATGAACATATTAATAATATTATTAATAATTTTAACAATAATAATATTTATATAAGAACATAAAATTTAAAATATTACTAAAATAATTATTTAAACATCATTTATTTATTTATTTTTTCCTAAATTAAATTATCCCCAATTATTTTCATTTCACATTATTTAGTTGTCCTAAAAATTAGGAAGGCCATGCGGTGGACTGGGTGAGGCCACACAGTGACTCGGAAGAAGACGTGTAGCTTAGACCATGCCCTTACTGTGCAATGAGCTTTGTCGAGGCCAAAACATGTGTTTTTAAATAAGACATTAAAAATCCAAGTCGGGATTCAACCGGAACTGCATGATTCCTAGAAAATTATTAAAATAAATAATTTAAAAGGTGTGGGTGTGACAATTCCCCCCCCCCATGTAGAACTTGTCATCCCTAGAAAGCCACAAATAAATCCAAACCCCAAAGTAGAGACTGATACCCACTTAATGTTCAAAGAGGATCCCATGGAAAACAAGAAAAAAGTGGTAAACACACCATGCTCAGAGAAATTGACTTAAATGAAAACCTCAAGAAACCCATATAAAAGAAACTCCCCTAAGTGTGTACTTCCCCAATGTGCATGAAAACCTTCAGTTGATCATTCAATGAATGAAATTTTCAAACCCACATAATCCATCCCCTCAAATTTAAGCATGTCTAGTACTTATAAATGGACATTGCACCACTTTTCAAGAGTGAACATGTAAAAGAAAACCCTTTCTAAGAGAAAAACCAAAGGATTGACATTGGGAGGCCCAAACAGACTCCCAATCATTATAAAACAACCATCCCCTGATATAAGAACCTATTTACCGACACCGAGAGGCCCGAACGGACTCCCTACCATTATGAAAAATTCCAACACTAATTCATTCCAGTTACATTTAGCGTGACCCATCATGTGTCTCCCCCCATTAAGACTAACTAAAGATACAAAAACATTGTTATCTATGGGCAGTGACCAAACACCCCCACCACAAGGTGCGGGGAGGGAAGAGACCAACTACAGGAGCATCAAAACCATTGCTGGAGACAAACCAACCACTTTACATCATCAGGCATCAGCCCAAAAAATTTATAACCAATTCACCAAAAAACACACCATAATGGTTATTAAGTAGGGTCCTCCACCTGGTAAGACAAAACCATTTTCTTAAGAAAATGAAATGAAATGGACTCTACATACCCAGGGGATAACCCTTACATACAAATAGGATATGTCATGGAATCATGTCCCTCCCACCACTCTCTACGGAATAGGAACAACTAAAACAGGATATCAAAAATAGAGTTTTATAATATTCCTACCTTTGATAATAAAGAAAGAAATTAGACCAAGGAATTTAATGACCCAGGGTTTCCACTGACTACACACCATCTTCATTCTGAGATCTACGAATGGAGCTATGTTGGTTGAATCATGTCCTACCACACAGCCAGGCACTAAAACCCCAGAATGAAACTTTTTTTATAATTCCCCAAACAACCATAATATAACCAAGGAGACACCCTCAAATAGAACACACTCAACTATCCATATATTCCCACACAAAAAATTCATCACAGGGAGGGTTAGATGGTACATGCACAATATCCCTTGTTACTATGTACGAGAAACATCAGAAGGAACGAAACATAGAAAATATTTCTATCTAAAATGGATAAATTATAAATATCTCGAATGAAAATACACATATGTAATGAAATAGCCTCTTGGAATGTTGAAAAACATTCACCCTTGAAACTAAATGAGAACACGATACCACTAAGTGTCACTGAACATGACCACTTCTATAGGGAGAAACATTACAGGGAATGGGAATTTAAGAGAAGTCTCAAATGGAACACAATCCTAATGAATGTCCATAACATACTCATGTGACTGGTTCAACCACATTCATATCCTAACCAAAACTGTTTCTTATATGAAACCAATAAAAGGCCCAATGGACCTTTAAAATAGCGGTCCACACTGATGAATCCCAACACATGCACCTTTCCCCACTAGAATTCCTTTCACCACCTCCACCAAGGATCTTCAACGAAACAATGCCAAAATTCTACCTAGACTATCAAATGACCCAAGGTAAATAGTTTTTCAATTGTCCCCTCCCACATCAACTCTCCTGGTGTAAGAGGAACGAATTAGATGACAAGGAAAAATGGAGAAACACACCACTAACACTAAAAAAGAAATGTCCTTACTTTGATCAACAGGAGGGACAGCCACTTGAGAATAACCTATGGCCACAATTCAATTGTGTGTTAACTATTTATAGGGTCATACAATACCCCTAATGTAAAACTACAAACCCAATCAAACTAGTCTATAGGCAAAACTTACGATGAGAAAACACTGGAAATATGGGTAACCCACAATAGAGGCCTCCCAAAACACTCCTCGAAGAAGACCACTAACCAACCCCTCAAATAAACATACCAACAAAAAAAATGATGGGAATTCAATCAAAAAAAGAACATGTTTAAAAAATTAAGACATACAATGAAAAAATATTCATAATTACTAAAGATAGACCACATGTTTTGTAAATGACCAATTTCGAGAATAAAACTGAATTGGTGGGTTGCACATTTTCCATTGGTAGGTCATGGGTTCACACATGCATGCTCCCATGCCATCCTAGGAACTCATCAATTTTTCCTCACATACCTCATGTGTGTGGATACCTATGTGAATACGACGGTTTTAAAAAAAACCCTTTCATTTTAAAAATAGTTTAATTTAACCTTTCATAAACCATTAGCCAGAAAAAAACCTAGATTCAAATTTCAAAAAATCCAGCTTCGAGAAGAACCAAATCATCAAGTGCTTTGTTAAAAAGAAACTTGAAAACCCATCTTTCATCCGTTGAAAACAAAACCATTCTGTTTTAAAATTAAATCCATTCACTTTTCAAATGAGAATTTTTAAAAATCATTTTTCATAATCGATGGAGTCACAAGACGATTCAAGTGGAAACTAGTGTTGATGGGTGACCCAACCATATGGTTAATGACTATACCCCAGTCACACCATAAGCATTAAGAGTGTTCTATAAAAATTACCCCCACTAGATGTGGGTTTCTAAGCCCTACGATCCCATATAGACCTTTTTACAGACTCCCATTTCATTTCCCAAACATCAATGAACTGCATGGACCAAAATTCTCACAAGAAACAATTTTCCCCTAGTAACTCATATCCCCCAAATGGGGGGTACTGGCCAGGCACCTTACATGTAACCTAAACATCGAGTTCTTACAATCCATGCTCTTTTATATCATGACTCTTTCCCATGATACATGACCCAAAATAGTATAAATTCCTTTGATACCATTTGGTCACGAACCAAGCTAGGTAAACCCCAAACTAGTCACCGATGTCAGTTTATGATAAGTCCCAAGGGACATTCCCGATCACCACGGGTTGGAAACCAGTGCTAGGAATCCAAAAAAGTAGTTGGGAACGATTTATCCTAGAAAATAAAAGACATATAAACATAAATAAACCCGAACCAATAGTTAATCTCTAATAGAAGAAAATAAATTAAATATTACTATCTAGAAATACCACAATGTAACCCCATGGGTCACCACCAACCATAGAACAATGCACTCTCCAAGAGTGATCCATGACTAGAACATGAATTTGAAAATAATGTGGGCATGAGCTTCGATATCCTTAGTAGGAAAGGAAAGAAATAATATTGACCTATTTTTTTTCCTTTAAAATAAAACCAATCATGATGGTTTTAAAATATACATATTGAAATAAGGGTTTTTAGACTTTTTAAAACCAAGTAACAAGTTCAGTTTTTCTGAGAAATCATTTTTCTTCCACTATATTGTCATAATATATTATAAGCATGCATTAATAGCTCAAAATGATTGGGGAGTGATGAAGATTAAAATATTGTTTTTCATAATGTTACCACAAGAATTAACAACCAAAAAGAAAATCACATCTCAAGCATTATGCCACAGGAAAGCACCATGGGAAATCACTATAGGTGACTAGAACAATTGGCACCCTAACGACCTCATACCTTGGTTAAAATGTGCCAAATGATCCAAAATGGTCTATGTACTCTTGCATGAGCCACTAGTAGAAAACACACCCACAACATAGAGGTCAAAACTCATCACAATTATTTAGTTAGTGTGGCAATGTCAATATTTCTAGATAAAACTAGGATGAACCAGTTTTGTATCATCTAGCATACTAGTTCTATTATTCCCACCTAGGTAATAGGATTTCAAGGGAGCTCATGTTAAAGCTCACATACACACACACCACACCTTTTCATTCACACAATGACCAATAATTTTAATAAAAACACTCCACTTTACAAAACATCACATTATTCAATTTACTCACACCATAGAAAATCCCGTTTTAAAATTCTTTTCCATCACATACGAAGTTCCCAAATTCCCACTTTTATACCAAAAGAAAACACCATATTATGACTAACCAAAACAATAATTCAATCCCCATCATAAAACCACACACACTTTAAACCTTTTTTAACATGATTTTCACATTTTTGGACACATCAAAAATTATACAAAAAATCCACAATAAGGAAATCATTCCCAAAGTGGTTCATTTTACTTCTTAAACATCAATTAAAATACACACACCTTAAAGACAATTAAAACGCATTTGAAACCATATGAAAATCCCTTAAAACCCATACTAAACACATTACATTAAATAAAACACAAAACATTTCCATTTCCATTATGCAAAATTTATTTCTAACTTAAAAACACACTAACCATTCCAAACATACCATTCACACAACAAAATAAAAAAAATTCATTTATAAACTCAAACCAGCATAATTAAATTCATCTAGTGATGTAGGGGTACAGAACCACCTACCATATATATATATTCATATATCTAGTGCTTCTACATTTCATATAAAAACCTAGGAAATACTTTTAAAATAACATTAAGAAATAATGGAAATCATAATTTAAGATCAAGGGATAGGGAACCTACTACAGTGTGGAACCAAACCAAAAATCCGGCCCATGGCACTTTCTAACTAAGAGTTACTACTCCTCCACTAAGTATATGAACTTGCACATACATATAAGGACACCTAGCCCCAATGACCACACCCAGATGGTCATGAACCAATCTAAGGAGATCCTTACATATATGCTTATATGCATATACTAGTTTCCACTCACCAACGTAAGAATTTTCATATATATACGTGGGTAGACCTATCCCCAAACATGTATATTCACTACCATGGATGACTATACATGTAAATAGGGAACCCACATATATAAACTTACATATACACAAGTAGACTACTCTCCTTAGTCTTAGTGACTTAATACCACCATGTAGGGACCAAACACAACACATATAATTTAATAAATAAATAATAAAATTTAAGAAACCCTTCAAAATTAACACTTGAGAGTTTACACCAAAAACACACTTGATATCACATAAAAACGCAACATTAAATCATAGAACACAACACAACCATACCAAAACACGTTTTCCAACACTCAAACTATTTTCAATTTAAATTAAAATGTGTGAAAGAATTTCAACATGTCTAAATAACACATTTTTCTTTCAAAACACAATTTAACACCCCCTTACCTTATGTGATTTAGAAAACATTGTTCACTCTCCAAAACAAGGCCATAAATGCTTTTCAAGAAATACTAAAATATGATACACATGACACGAAACCATTTATTTGGGTGGAAAATTCATTTCTAAAACATGTACAAATTAAAATCTTCGAAAAACATATTTTTCACTGGTAAAATAACTAATTTAAATTTTCCATGGATTTTCACAATAAAAACCATATAATATTTTTCTCCAATTATAAATTACGACACAATTCCATCACACATACACATTAAAATATTCACAAAACACATCTCACACCACCCAATTTAAGTATAGGATATGAAAAAATTAATTAGAAAAACAAAATAAATCATCGAAGAATGTTAGACTATGAAACCACCACCCCACTTGGTGAAACATTCGAAAAATGTGGTATGAACACATTCGATCCACATTCTCACCAAGTGGAGGAACAAAACCATACTAATTAATATGATTAAACCAAAAAACCGAAAAAACAATATAATTAGACCCAAAACCCGCTAGAAACCCCAAAATCCCAACAAGAGAAATCAAAATCTTACCCAAAGGGAGGAACGTGTTCTTGGGATGAGCGAGGTGCCAGTGGAAGGCTAATTTTAAAGGAGTGTAATAGCAGTGGTTCTCTAGACAAGGGTTTAATGGAAAAAGGGGGGATGGACATGGGGAGGTTCGATGCGACTATAATGGATTGCCAAGATTAGGGCAGCATGCAAGGATAGTTAGTTGTGTAGGAGAGGTCGTGACTGGATGAGTATCATAATGGAGAGGAGGCCCTGGGCATGGCAGGGCACTGACCAGAAACACACAAGGAGGGGGTTAACCTATAGAGTGACATGAAGGGGAATGGCTGGGGGGCACTGGCCAACCCCTAAAAACAAAGAAAATAAAATAAAAATAAAATAAAATAGTATCAATAATAATAATACAATGATAATAATAATGGTACCTCATCGGTGTAACACAACATGTTTTTCTTCATGGACACACTCAAGAATAAAACTGAATTGGCGGGTTGCCTGCTATCCAATAGTACCTCATGGGTCACACAAATGCATGATCTTATGCCATCCCAAGAACTCATTTATTTTTCCTCAGATATACCATGCATGATGTCACCTATGAAAATACCAACACTTAATACAAAACCATTCCATTTAAAAAATCCACCAACTTCACCTTTCATAAACCATTAGCCAGGAAGCAAAACCAAGATTCAAATTTTACAAAAACAACCTTGTAAAAGCACTGAAACATCACGTTATTTATTCAAAACAAATATGAAAACCCATCTTTCATCTATTAAAAAAATGGATTATTTTTAGAAATCCAATCTCTACATATTTCAATCAAGGGGTTTCAAAAATATTTTTTCAGAATAGAAGGAGTCCCAAGACGATTCAAGTAGAATCTACTTTTAATTTGGGAACCAGTCATTCGATTAGCAGTCATACGCCCATCACACCACAATCACGAAGAGTGTTCTACGAAAATTTCCCCCAGTCAACGTGACATTCTGGGCCCTATGAGCCCACAAAAACCATTTAACTAACTCCCTTTTCATTTCCCAAACATCAATGAATAGAAAGGAACAAAAGGATCACTTAAAAATAATTTCCCCTAGTAACTAAAGTCCCTCTACGAGGTGTGATGGTCAATAACCTTACTTGTAACACAAACATCATGTTCTGACAATCCTAGAACCAGTCTATCATGAATATTTCCCATGAAACAAGACCCAAAAGGGAATATCCTACATTGATACCATTTTTTTCATGAACCATCCTAGGTTGACCCCGAACCGGTCACCCGAGTCAGTTCATGACAATGCCCGAGGGACGTTCTCTATCTCCACGGGCTAGAAACCAGTGTTGGGCATCAAAACAAGTAGATGTGAAGGATTTATCCCAGAAAATAGTAGATATATAAATATAAATAAACTATCAAAATTTGTAAACAGTAACAGGAGAAAACAAAATAAAGATAACTATCTAGACATTCCTCCACGTGACCCTATGGGTCACCAACAGGCATAGAACCATGCTCATTCTAAGAGTGATCCTAAACGACAACAAGAAACAAAAAAAAAGAATGATCACTAAGATCCTTAGTAGGAAAGAAAAGGAAAAAATGATACCTTATGGCTTTTCCTTTAAAAATAAACCCAACAAATCTAGTTTTAAAATAATACATATTGAAATAAGGTTTTTTAGACTTCTCAAAACCATGTAACAAGTTCACTTTTTTAAGAAAGAATTTCTATTCCACTATATTTTTAAAATATATTAAAATCATGCTTTAATATTTCAAAATGAAAGGGGAAAATTTAGATTAGTATATGTGTTTTAAAAATGGGTCATCAAGCATAAGAAACAAAAAAGAAAATCACATATCAAGAATTATGCAACAAACGAGCACCCTGGGAAATCACTATCGGTGTCTAGCACATTTGGGACCCTAGACACCTCGTAACTCGGTGAAAAAGTGTAATGGGATCCAAAAAGGTCTGTTTTCTCATGAAAGAACCACTACTATAGAACACACCCATAAACATGTGGTCTCAAATCATCACAAGTTTTTAGTTAGTGTTGTAATGTCAATCCTACTAAATGAAACCTGGATAAACCACTTACATATCATCTAGAATACTAGTCCTAGTCTTCCCACCTTGGTACCTGGGGTTTCCCTTGTGCTCATGTTAAATCCCACATAAACACACACCACCCCTCCACAATCACCCAAAGGCCATACAGTTCAATGAAAACACTCAACTTTACAAACATGACCTTTTTCAATTTACTCACATAAGAGAAAATCCCTTTTTGAAATTCCTTTTTCATTATATACAATGTTCCCAAATTCCCCATTTTAAAACCCATGAAAACACCCAATTATGACTAAAAAAACAACAGGCCAATCTCCCTCATAAAACAACACATACATTAATTATTTTTTGACAAGAGTTTCACCTTTTTGAACACTTCCAAAATTACACACAAAATTCACAACATGGAAAACATGCCCAAAGTGGTTCATTTTCCTTTGAAAATCTCAATTAAAAAATACACACACCTCAAGGAAATTGAAAAAGCATTTCAAAACCGAAAAAACCATTAAAACCCATCTTAAGAACATTATATTACTTATTACACAAAACATTTCCATTTCCTTTATCAAAAACTCATTTCTAACAAATCAACCTACTGACCATTCTAATCATTCCATTTTCACCAGATAATTAAATAAAAAAAATACATTAATAAACCCAAACAAGTATAATTAAATTCATCTAGTGATGCATGGAAAAATATAACCTACCAGATATATATGTATATATAAATATATATCTTGAGCTTCTTCATTTTGTAAAAAAACCAATGAAATAATTTTAATGTAACGCCAAGAAATAATGGAAATAATAATTAATGATCAAGGTATTTGGAACCTACCTCTGGGTAGAACCAAGCCAAACATTCAGCTCCTAGAACCCTCTAACTAAGAGATGCTTCTCTGCGACAATGTATATGCACTTTTACATATATATAAGGACACCTAGCCTATATGAACACATCATCATGGCCATAATCCACGAAAGGGGATCGTTACCTATATTCTTATATGCATATACTAGTATCTAGTCACCTACGTATGCATTTTCATATATATACATGGGGACACCTATCCCCAAACATGTATATTCACTACCAAGAATGACAATACATGTATCAGGGTAACCCAACTATTTATATACATACCTATTCACATGCGGGTGAGTCGGCTTAAACAATGTGACTCAAAACCACCAAGCAGGGACCACACACTACACATATAATTTAATAAATCAAAAAAAATTATGAATTAAATCAAAATTAGCACTAGAGATATTATATAAAAAACAAACATGAATAACATAAAAATGGAACTTTAAAACCAGACACACAACACAACAATACAAAAACATGTTTTTGATCAATTGAACTATTTATAATTTTAGTTCAAAATTGTGCAAGATGGACAACATTCCAAAATTACACATTTTACCTTAGAAACATTATTAATACACCCACACATTAAGTAATTTAGAAAACATTTCATGCTCCATAAAAAAGGCTGGAAACTCTTTTCAAGAAACAATAAAATATGATACACATGACTCACACACATTTATTTTGATGAAATTTTAATTTCTAACACAAGTACATGTTAAAATATTACTAAAGCATACTTTTCCCATGTAAAATAATTGATTGAAAATTTCCAAGAATTATCACAATAATACCCATATGAAAATAATTTCCAATTCTAAAAGAATCCCTAATTTGATCACACATGCATGTAAAAATATTCATAGAACACTTTTCGCACCACCCAATTTAACTATAGTACATGTAAAAATTAATTAGACAAAAAATTAAATCATCCAAGAATGTTAGAGCAGGTAACCACCACCCTCACATGGTGAAACATTTGAAAAATGAGGTAAAAATCATCCTATCCACATTCGTATCATGAGGTGGGAAGAAACCATCCTAATAAAGATGATAGAACCCAAAAACCCAAAATTAGAACCTTAAAATTAGAACCATAACCTGCTAGAGACCCCAAAACCCCAAAAGAGAAATCAGAATCCTACCCAAAGGGATGTACATGGGCCATGGATGAGTGGTCCGCCAACGGAAGGCTAGTTCTACTAGAGAGGTGCGTACGGGGTTCACTGGACAATGCATTGATGGAACTGGGTGGGGATGACCATGGTGAGGTTAAACGCGACTAGAGTGGTTGGATGTGATGTGGGCCACCTGGAATGATAGTCAGTCGGGTGGGAGAGGCCACGACTAGTGGTGTAGTATGGGGGAGGGGAGGCACAGGTCAAGGTAGGGTGCTGACCAGGAATGCGCAGGGAGAGGGCCAACCTATAGCACGATGCGAAGGGGGGGGGGGGAATGGTGCTACAAACCCTAAAAAACAAAGAAAATCCAAATAAAAAGGAAATAAAATAATATCATTTATAATATGATAAATAATAATAATAATAATATGGATAAAAAAACATTGTAATAATATTATTAATTTCAATAACAACATAATGAAATATATATTATCAACATTAATAAAAATAATAATTAGTAACATATAAATAATAATATTAATAATAATAGTAATAATAATATTTATAATAAGAAATAAATTTTTTATTAATATTGAAATAATTATTTGAACTTCTTATATTAGTTTAATTTTTCTTATCATACTTTATCCACAAGGTTTTTCATGTCACGTCCTTTATTTTTCCTAAACATTGGGCAGGCTTCAGAATGAACTGAGCGAGGACTCACGTTTACCCGGATGAAGCCACTTGACATTGGAAACACCCTTCCTATGTGATTAACTCTATTAAGGACAAAATATGTGTTTTTAAATAATAAGTCAAAAATTCATGTCGGGATTCAACTCGAGCTACCAGATTCTAATAAAATTTTAAAAAATAAATAATTTATAAGATGTGGGTTTGAAAATTCTCTCAAACATCGAAATTTTCATCCCTGAAAATCTATAACTAAGGCCAAACCCCAAACAAAAAACTAATACCCCCTTATGCTTGAAAGATGATCCCTACAAAAAGAGCAATAAGTGGCCACGACATCATTCTTGGAGAATGTGACTTAAATGAAAACCTCATGAATCCTATAAAATGAAATTCAGGTAAGTGTCAGCCTACCCACAAGGCTAGAAAACCTCTAGTTGATCGATCAAGGATTGAAATTATCACACCCACATAATCCATCCTCTCAAACTGAAACATGGCGAGTACTAATAAATGGAAACTACACCAGTTCTCCAGAGAGAACTAGTAGAACAAAACCATTTTTAGGAACAAAAACAAAGGATACACATAGGGAATCCTGAATGGACTCCCTGCCATTAGAAACTAACCAACCCCTAAGACAAGAACCATCTGGCCGACACGAGGATGCCCGAAAGGACTCCCAACCATTATGAAAAAGAAAAACACTGATTCATTCTAAATGAATTTGACCAAGACCCATCATGGTTCTCCCCACAATTAGAATGGAAAAAATACTCACAAACATTAAAATTTTATAGTAGGGACCAAACACCAACACCATAAGGGGTGGGGAGGGAAGGGTCAAACTACCAGAGCGTCAAAACCATGGATGAAGATGAACCAACCATTTCACATCATCAAATGTCCACCAAATTTTTTTAAAACAGATTACCTGTAAAAGACACCAAAAGGGTTATTAAGTAGGGGACTATGCTAGTGAGACACAACCACTAGGATTTCACAAAAATGAAATGACAATGCCTCTACATACCCATGTGATAACCCTTAAATTCAAATAGGCCACAATTGGGAAACTGTGTCCTCCCACCACTCCCCAATGAAAAGGAACAACTGAAACATGAAAAAAATGTGGGAGGTTTATAATATTCCTATCCTTCCCACTGATGATAGGAATTTTACCATGGACATTCACGACCTAGGGTTTCCACTGACTACCCCCAGCTTCACTCTACGACCTATGATTGGAGATCTTTTGGTTGAAACATCTCCTGACTCATAATGAGGCACTAAAACCCCTGAATAGAACGTATTTTTATGATGCCACATGAAACCACACTACAACCGAGAAAACACCCACAAACACATTACACATATCCATCCACAAACTCCCACACAACACATTAATCATATCGAGGGTTTAATGGTGTATACATATCACCCCTAGTTACTCTGGATGGGAAACATCACGAGGAAAAAAACATTGAAGATGCCTCTCTCTAAAATAGAGAAATTCAAAATTTCATGAGGGAAATACCCATCTCTCTAGATTGAGGCTCTTGGAATGTTGCGATACCTTTACCCCTGCAAACAAATGAGAACACAACACCACAATGTGTAACCGAACATGACCACCACTCTGGAGAGAAACATTACAGGGAAAGGGAAAGTAAACCAAGTATCAAATGGAAAACAATCTCTATGAATGCCTATAATATCCCCATATGACTGGTTTTACCACATTCGTAGCGTGAAACAATCCCTTTCATAGATGAAACCAACAAAAGAGAAAAAGTCCCTTTAAAATAGCAGTCTACACTAACGTCTCTTGAGTATTTCTACCTTTCCCCAATATAATTCCTTTCACCTCTTCCATGAAATATCATTAACTTAAAAATGAAAAAAATCCACCATAGACTGTCAAACAACCCTAGGAAAACAATTTATCATTCGACCCCTTCGACATCCTCTCTCCTGTTATGAGTGGATCTACTTAGCAGATAAGGAACAAGGGATAAACCCATCACTAACCCTGAAAAGGAATGTCCTTAAATTGATAAACAAGATGGTCAACCACCAGAAAAATACTTATGGCCTCACATCAATTGTGTTCTAAATCTTCAGAGGGAATACACTAGCCAGGAAGGAAAATAACGAACCCCAAAAAACTGGTCCATAGGCCACACATACCATGAACAAACAATGGATATTCGTGGAATACACTATAGTGGCCTCCCTAAACACTCATCAAAGAAGGCCACTAACCAACACCTCAAATCATATTACCAAAAAAACACAATTATGGATAATAAATCAAGAAAAAAAAATTCAACCATAAAACATCCGATGACAACATTTCCATTAAAACAAAAGACACACCGAAGGTTTTTTTGAGAAAAAATTTCTAGAATAAAATTGAATTGGTTGGTTCCACATTCCCCAAAGTTATCTCATGGGTCTCACACATGCATGCCCTAATGCCCTCCTCAGAACACATCCATTTTTTCTTATATATCCCATGTATGTGGATACCAATAAGAATACCAATGTTCAAAACAAAACCATTCCATTTAAATAATATACCAATTTCCCATTTCATAAACCATTAGCCACAAAAAAACCCAGACTAAAATTACACAAAAACCACCTTGAAAAATAAATAACTCTTTAAATTCTCTATTTGAAAAAAACGTGAATATCCATCATTCATCCCTTTAAAATCAAACAGTGTTTATTTTAAAATTCAATCCATGCTCATTTCAAACAAGGGGTTTCTAAAATATATTTTTTAGAAATGAACGTGGCACAAGATGATTAAAGATAAAACTATTGCCGATGGGTGAATCAGTCATATGGTCGGTATGCATACGCCATTCACAAGATAATATTGTAGAGTATTCTATGACAATATCCCCCACTCGAGGTTTCTTTCTTGGCCCTAAAACCCCACAGACACCATTGACTTAACTCCATTTTAATTTCCCTAACATCAATGAACTTCAAGGATGAAAATACTCACTCTAGACCAATTTTACCTAGTAACTAAAGTCCTTTATGAGGTTTAATGGCCAACCACCTTACTTGTAACCCGAACATCATGTGTTGACAATCGTACCTTCATTCTCTCATTACTCTTTCTCAAGAAACAAGAACTAAAAGAGAATGACCTCCTCTGATACCATTTTTTCAGGAACAAAGATGGGTCAACACCAAACTGGTCACGCGATTCAGTTTGTGACATGGACTGAGGGGCATTCCTGATCACCACAGGCTGAGAACTAGTTCCACGCATCAAAACAAGTATTTGGGAATCATTTAGCAAAGAAAGTAAAATATATATAAAGAAAAATAAACTATAAAATAGGCAAACACACATGGGGGGAAATAAAATAAAGATAATTATCTATACATACCGCAATGTTATCCCATGGGTCACCACCAAACATAGAACCATGCTCACTCAATGATTGATATAGTACTAGAACATGAATATGAATATAAAGTAGGTGTGAGAACCAAGGTCCTCAATAGGAAATCCAAGGAATAATAACTCCCTATGCCATTTCCTTTAAAAAGAAACACAATAAATATAGGATTAAAATAAATCCTATTGAAATAAGGTTTTCGGTCTTTTCCAAACCAAGTAACATGTTTAATTTTTTTACGAGATCCTTTCTCTTTCACTATATTTTCATAATATATTATAAACATGTGTTAACATTTCAAAATGAAAGTAGTGCAATGAAGATTAAAATATGGATTTTTACAATGGGGCATCAAGCGTGAGAAAAAGAAAAGAGAATAAAATCTCAATCATTATACCACCAAAAAGAACCTTGGAAAATCCATACAGGTAACAAGAAAATGGGGAACCTAGATACCTCATAGCTCAGTGAAAATGTTGAAGAGGATCCACAAATTTCAATATTCTCTTATATGAGACACTAGTAGGGAACACACCCATAACCTAGTGGTATCCAATCAATAAAAGTATTTTGTTAGTGTTGAAATGTATATCCTACTAGAAGAAACTAGGATGAACCACTTACGTATCATCTAGTATACTAGTCCCAGTCTTCCCACCTAGGTACCCTGCGTTTCCCTTGTACTCTTGTTAAAATTAACATGCACACACACCATACCTCTACATTCACACAAAGTCCAATCATTTCAATGAAAACACCCCTCTTCACCAAACATCTCCTTTTTCAATATATGCACACCATAGAAAATCCCTTTCTCAAATCCCTTTTCAATCACCTAAAACATTCCCAAATTACCATTTTAATAACCAAAGAAAACTCCCAATTAAGATTAAAAAAACAAGAGGTTAAGACCCATGATAAAATCACCCATACATTACACAATTTTAAACAATATTTTAACCTTCTGGAAAACATCCCAAATTATACAGAAACTGAACAAAAAAGAAAACATGCCCAAAGTGGTTAATTTTCCTCGGAAAATCACCATTAAAATATACACACACCACAATAACCTTGAAAACACATTTTTCTAATCCTAAAAACCCCTAAAACATATCTAAAAAACATCACGTTAATGAACATTGAAAACATATCCATTTCCTTTTAACTTATCAACACACTAACTATTCCAAACATACAATTCACATCAAATAATTAAATAAAAAATACATTTATAAACTAAAAATGAATAATTAAATACATCTTGTGATGATACGGGACATAACCACCAACCTTATATATATATATATATCTAGTGATTATGCATTTCATTTAAAAAACATGGAAAAAATATTAATGTAACATCAAGAAATAATGTAAATTCTAATTAAAGATTATGTCTTAGGGGACCTACATAAAGGTGGACTCTAACTAAACATCCATCCCTTGGGGATTTCCAGCAAAGATATGCTACTCCCCTACTAAGTATATGCACTTTCCCATCTATATAAAGACACACAAAGACTATGAACATGCCTTCATGGTCATGAATGTGTGCAAGGGGATCCTTACATATATGATTATAGGCATATACTAGTCATCACTCACCTAAATAGGAATATATATATATATTGGAAGACATAGCACTATACATGTATATTCACTACCATGGATGACTATACATGTAACAGGGGAACCCACACACACATACAAACAAACAAACACACACACACACAGACACAGAAACATATATACATACCTATGAACATACAGGTGAGTCTCCTTATACCCAATGACTGAAAACCACCAAGTAGGGACCGAAAAATACACATATAATATAATAAATCGATAAAACAATTTATGAAATAGTTCAAAATTAGCACGAGAGAGTTAACAAGAAAAACAAAGTTGATCTCACCTAAATACTCCACCTTAAAACTGAACACACAACACAACTATACTAAAAATATTATTTCCATTAACCAATCTATTTACAAATTAGAATTAAAAAGTTCACAATAATATCAACATACCAAAATAACACATTTTCCCTTCAAACCATATTTTTATTACACCCTCACCTCATGTGCTTGAGAAAACATTTCGAACAATCTAAAATAATGCCTAAACCACTTTTCAAGAAACACTAAAATATGATATGAATGACACAAAACTATTTATTTTGATGAAAATTAATTTTAAATAGAATTAAATATTAAACTATTACCAAAAGATACATTGCACATGTAAAATAATTAATTGAATGATTCCATGAATTCTCACAATATGACATATATGATAAAAACTACCAATTCTAATAGATGATCCAATTCCATCAACAATGAATGTAAAAATACTCACATATCACATTTTTCACCACCCAATTTAACTATAGGACATCTAAATTTTAATTATATTATCAAATTAAATCATCTAATACTGTTAGATCATGGAACCACCTACCTTACATGGTGAATCTTCTAGAAAATGATGTAAAAACACATTCTCAACACATTGACACCATGAGGATAGAAGAAAACATCTTAATAAAGAGGATTGAACCCAAAATCCAAAAAATTATAACCCTAAAATCAGCCCCAAAACTCAATTGAAAGCCCAAAAACCCAAGAAGAGAAATCCGAATCTTACCCAAATAGAGGAACGTGCACCGAGGATGAGTGTGTGAACCACCAAATGCTAATCCAACTTTATAGGCGCATCCGGGGATCATCATACAAGGCTTTCATGTAATTGGGGGGGGGGACTGGCCTTGGGGAGCTTCGACATGACTGGAATGACTGGCCAGGACGAGGGTGGCATGAAAGGTTTGATAGTAAGGTGGGATAGGAAATGGAAGGTAATGTATCATGAGGGGGGGTGGGGGGGAGGCGCCGGGCTTGATATGGAACCGACCAACAACCCAAATGGAGGGGGAAGACCTATAGCACGATGTGAAGGGGAAGGGGGGAGCTGGACAACCCAACAAAACAAAGGAAATAAAAATAAAAAGAAAAAAAATTAATATCAATAATAATATGATAATAATAATAATAAATATAAAAAACTTTATAATAATAGTATTAATATTAATAAAAAATCAAATTTATATTCCTAACACTAATAATAATAATAATAATTAACACATTAATAATAATAACTATAAAAAATTACCATTTTCATTATTATTAAAATAAATAAATATTTTTTATTATAATACATTATCCTCATTATATTCATTTCACTTTATTTATTTATCTTGAACATCGGGCAGGCCATGCGGTGAACCGGGTAAGGCTGCACGACAACCCAGGCGAAGCTGCGTGGCTTCTACCGTGCCCTTCCAATGCGCTGAACTCTATTATGGATGAAACATGAATTTTTAAATAAGAAATAAAAAATTCAAGATGGGCTTCACTCGAGCTACCCAATTCCATGAAAATTAATAAAATAGATAATTTAAATATGGCATATGTGACAATCATGGATGAAGTTTTAAACCTCTTGTAATAAATGAAAATATAAATTAATATTTAGAATGAGGAAACATTCTTATTTCCTAAAAGTATTTAAGGTAATTAAGTTTATTGCAATGTTTCAAGAGAATATACAATGAGCATATTCAAATTTTTGGAAAGTGCAACGAACAACAATTTTGTTTACATATGGGGGTAAAATGTTATGTTGATTTCATCACCTTATTTATACCATTATATATTTTCATATTTCATCAGGGTTATAAGGTTATCCATTCTTGAAAAGTTTAAGTAAATCATCGAATGATCTATTTATGTATTAAGGTTGTATTTATAACCATAGTTAAAAGGCTATTTTGTGATTAACCTTATTTAATTGTTTCACATCTCATTTACTTTGGGATTTTTATTTCTGTGGTTTTAGAAAAGGAAATCATTTATTTCTAGTGAAAACTAATCAAATTTTTCAAGGCCACATGTCTTGAACCCATAACCGAAGGGCGATAAATGTTTCATGCCTACCAGTGTCCTGCATGATGTCAAGGTCATTGTATAATTTTTTATGAGTAAATATTAATGATTAATCAGTAGTGTTACTTTTTTATGTTAATAAATTAAGTCATATTGATTTTTAAGGGGAAAATAGTTATAATTTTCATTCTTTTATTGGCCTCAAGATCTATTGAATGTGTTTTTAGTGCTTTATGCATTTAAATTAATTTCTATACATTCATTGCTTGTGGGAATATAAGTATTATAAATTTATCAAATAAAAACCAAAAGTATCAATTTTTTTATATAAATATTTCAATAATTACTCAACATTATGAAAGGGATCAATCAATTTATTAATTAAAATACGTTAAATTTTTTAAAGTTGTTGGCCTTTGAAATGATCAATGATTTATGACATTGAAGCCCTAAAATTTCCTTTTATCATGATGTTTTATTAATTCATGACCTCAATCAATCCCTATAAATATTTAAACTTTTCCCTTGTGTTCAATATAAACTGCCAACCTATGTCCTCCTATGTAGAAACCTAATTATATGTTACATTGGGTAACAATTATGGTTCCAACATTCCCTTTTTACGGGAATTATTAGGATTAATTTTTACAATGTGGGTTACCATAAATGAAACATGAAAGTATTAAACCATTGATAACCCAGAAAAATTTTAAGGTTGAAATTAATATTAAGGGGGTAGAATATTACACCCTGAGATTTTATGAATTATTTTTTCAAATTAATTTAATATTTATGATATTTTTCATATCATCTAACACTAAAAATAGATTATTTTATATTAAAGAACTGTATTTATATTACATGCACTACAAACAATATAAATTTTTTCTTTCTCTACATGAATCACTGTGGCTAACTTGCATTAGATTCAACAATGTATTTCCTTGATGGCTTGCATAACATGCAATCTGACGTTTGCAAAAAAATAATATATCATTAATATAAACAGATTTAATATAATAAGATATAACCTCGATGTTAAATTAGAGGTTAAAAATATTATTAATTAACTTTTAAAAAATATATGGTTTACAAAAATATTATATTAATTCGTTTCTGAAAAATAAAATAAAAATGAAAAATATTAGAAATAATAGAATATAAAGGATGTATTTTTATACTTTCAAAGGTTTTTATGTTAATAAATTAAATTAATTAGAATTATTATGTGATATTATTATAATATATATCTAATATATTCAAAAAAATATTTTTTATGTTCATAAAATATATTTTATAGACATAAGAAAAAAAAACCAAATTTTATGCTTAAAAACACATATTTTTATAAGGGTTGTTTTACAACCTTTTAACAGAGAATCAATTTTAAATAAAATTTTTGGGACTTTAATATATTTATTAAAAAAATAGAATTAATATTTTAATTTAAAACATTAAAATTTTGTTAGGATAATTTTTTTTTATTTTTTCGTATGGTTTTAATTTTTAATGAATAGTTAAAAATACTTGATTTTAATTCGAAATTGATTTTTCATAAATTTCATTACTAATGTTAAATTTTATTTTAATATTGGATTAAATGTTTGATTTCATAATAATTGTATAAATTAATTAAAATTTGTTCATTATAATCAATTTAACATTCAAATTGAATATTAAAACATTAGAAACTGTAGAACGTTTTTTCTTTAAAAACCAGCATTATCGACCAGACTGTGGGATTAAATTTAAATTAATTTCTTTTAATTATATGTTTTAAATTTTTAAAAATGTCTTCCGTATTTGGAATCATTATTATTTATAATTTATAATAAATTCATCATTTTTTACAGAAAATATTAGTGAATGTAATTAAAATTAATTACAATGATTATGGATAAATAAAGCCTAAAATAAGGGACTAAACCATAACCTTAAGGCCAAAAATTACCTATAAAATTTTCCAAAATATGTTTCATTGACATATATAGACTCTATAATACCTTTTATATACTTTTTATGATGATTAGATCCTCTTTCATTTAAAAAATGTCAGCGGGGTTTCCATTTTCCAAAATATTACAAGAGTGTCACTCCTCCTCCATTATAAAAATCATCCTCTTTTCCAAAATCCACACACCTCTCAAGAAAAATTGGATCGAAAAAAATCATAAATAATATCTCCCCAAAATCCATAAATTCCACGTTAAATCCTCACTTGGAAATAAATCTTTCCAAGTGAGCCCTTCAGTGTAAACCAAAAGGAGTAACCTGATTAAGAGGTAACACCCTCCCTCGAACCCCATTTGTTTATTTTATTATACACTCCATCAAATATTTTTATTCCATGATTGTATAAAAAAATAAAATCATAAATATACAAGGTTTTTTAAATTTTTAGGGTTCTACAAACACTCACACACACTTCGATGTAATGGGTAACAAACATGTCATTTTCAAATATGGCGGATTACCGACCCACTAAACAAGGATTATTTATTTTCCCTTTACGACATATCATAGTGGGATTAATGATGTAAACTCTATTTAAATATGTTATAAATAATATTTAGTTTTTATTTAATATTAATTAATTTTTTAAAACACAAATCTTTATACCTTCAATTTTGTGTCAGTATAATAATTTTGTTTTAGGAAGTGTGGACTACCACCCCTTAAAACGATGTGATTCGTTCATACACTACATAGAAAGTATTGAGGATGTGTTTTTGAATATATTTTATAAATAAAATATTATAAAGATAATTGAATAATTATATATACCCATATATGACTTTAACATTACTTATATCCACAGTACAATTAAATAGAAATAATGTTCATGCATACATACGACATACTTTCTTCATGAACAGTGTATTTAGTTTCATAATTCTATATTAATGATTATTATAATACATATATACTGAATATAAAATAAATTTAAATCAAGGATTACATTTTGGAAATCATGATATAAATATTAGGATCAAATATTTAACAAATTAAGACGCATGTGAAAAACAAAGAGGATAATACCTGAAGCGTTTGCTAACAAACGGTTAATATAAATCCATAGTAAATCCATATATATTAATATAACTAAGAATATGTTTAATTTATTTATGTAAAATTTTGTTATGTTTATTATACCAGAGGTTTTAACATGTACAACAAGATTCCAGAAACATGGTATGGGAATTTCATCGTACTCTTTATTTCGATGAGATAAATGCCTTACTCACAACTCAATTATTTTGGGTGGTGTATATAATATTAATGATGTAGTTTATGTATATAATAATTAATTATATGGGTATTTAGAAAACCATTTTATGATCTTTTTTCCATGAGATTTATGTTTAAAATGCTTCAAATTCTTCAAATTAATTTTTTCATAATTTTAATTCTTTGATACACATGCTATGTTATACATGTAAATTTTTATATAAGGAGTTTAAATTGATTTTTTTAATGTTATAAAATGAATTTCATTATTCAAAAGTTATTTTAAAACTCCTTTTAATTTCATTTTCCTACAGGAGGAGTAAGATTCAAATTTACCATGTGGTAGGATTTTATTGAAACAATCACACCATTTATTTAGATTATTTATGATAACGATTCCATTAATGTTATATTTGGATCCCTATATCTAGAAAACACATGAATTTTCTTCTTCACTGGTTAGTTTTTATGTTTTCATTTATTAGTTCCATTTTTCCATTCTTTGGTACATAACAAAATCAAGAAAATGTTTTTTCAAAAAATAAGATCTTATCCCTCTCTTGGGTTGGAGGTCCGTATTCCATCAAAACATGCATTCAAAAAATAGATTTGAAGAATATTATTCTTATTTAATATGATCATTAATACATAAATTTTACCATTTTTTATCTCAATAATGTTTTTAGAGGAATATTTTTAGTGTTTTTAGTTGAAAAACATTTCTAAACACTTTACCATAAAAATGGAATATTTTTTTAAATCGTACAACATGTCATAATTTACCCATGATTATTTCATTGAAGATTCCTTTGAATGTTTAAAAGGTTATTTTTTAAAAAAAAATTAAACAAAATTTTAAATGAAATGGTTGTTAAATGGTTTTGAATCTTCTATTATATATACTTTTGGAAAAACTTGTTTCAAAAAGGATTTTCCAAGCCCTCAAGAAATTTTCAAAGGAAAAATAATTTCAAAATGTTTTCAATGAATAAATTATAAATTTCCATGATAATTATCAGGAAAATGGGGTTTCAAAGGGTTTTATGTTTTAAAAATCAATTTTCAAATACAAATTTTATTTTACTCAAGATTTTTTTAAAAATTTATTGATAAATTATTTCCCATCTAAGATAAAATCTGTTTCTATTAGTCATGACTTTATATAGAAATGATATTATGTTTCACTTCATATTATTTATCTTATTTATTTAACTTTTATGGAATGATATTTATGAAATTATTTTTGCTTTTATATGTTATATGTCTATGAAACCCATTTCTTTTTATCGGTTATGATTTGATGAAATGAATAAGAAACCTATTTATTTCCATAGGATAAGATATTATTACTTGTTTAAGATACCCATTTTATTTCATAGTTAATGATATGATTGTTTATGATTTTATAGAACATGTATGTATGATTTAGTTTTGAGATAGGTTGGACCAACATGTTTCTTCAATACATTGAGTAATGATTTATTTCTCATAAGTTATACAAAGATAGTCTTTGGAGTGATCATTGACAAATAAGATGCCATGAGAGTGAATAATGACATCCAAGATTGTATGGGGAGTAAACTCATTCTTATAATATGGACATGGGAGTGAACTATTACTACCAAGATGGTATGGAGAGTGAACTCATACTACTAAGATGTTATTAGAAACAATGCCATTGTTACAATAGAAATAATATTATTTACTTTCGTGTATTTCAGAGTTCCATGTTTTATTCCTATGTTATGATTTCATGGATTATGTTCTTTATTTAAATATGTTTCAAATCTTATAAACAATCAATATTTATTACATGATTCATTTTTATGATCTTTTATATTCTTGGTAAGATCATAAAATGTTTTTATCACATCATCATACTCATATGATCATGTTTCTGTTTACATGTTTCCATTGTTTACCCTTACTGATCATCTAATCTCAGCCCTTTTTAAGATTCCTTCCCCTAGGTTAAGAAGATACATATTATGTTTTATGTTTCTATGAATAGTTCTCATCAAGAAGAACATATCAATAGATAATGTAGCTCACTTATGTACCTGGGTTTATAATTCCATGTTTCCAATGTCACTATTCTAATATAGTCTTTGGGAATCTATTTGTATAATATTTTAAGTATTATAAAAAATTGTTTTGATGTTAATGAATGTTAATAATGGGTTTTCATGTTTACTCAAATAGGATTTAATGATACAGGATAAAACACACCATTGGTATGATAAAATGATACTTTTGTTTTCATAATTTTTTGAAATTTATTTGGGAACTAACCCTATTAGTTTAAAAAATTCATATTTATAAATAATGGAGTATTCCTTATAGGTTGAGTAAGAAATTGAGATTTTCGGCATTGAAAAAAAAATTTATGGATCTACTACACTCTCCAATAAATATAAGCTTGAGGTTTTACTGTGAAAAGATGATGTAAAACCCCCCCAAATTAGATGAAAATTCTTTTTAATATGTTTTAGTGAATTTTAATTATGTAAAATGACTTTATACCCCACATTTATTGATTTTTTATGATTTTATGAGTTTTAAAATAATATTAAAATTGCATAATATTCAAGGTAAACCACCATATAAGAAAAAATTATTTTGAAATTTGAATAATAGGATAGACAATAAATAGTATAAGAGTTTAATGAAATTAACATTGATAATTTTCAAAATTTTGATTCAATGGAGTTTGAATATGATACCAGAAAAGAAGTGTCTACAAATGAATATTAATCTCTATAATAGTTTGAGAGTCCTGTACTCCCTAAACACCATACTAACTACCACATACAGTGAGAACAAACTTCTAATAGGGAGTCCAGTTTTAATTTCCACCAAACACCACTTTTATATTTCAATCTTTAAATTTTGGAGTTGGGATTGAGATACTGTATTAGAATTTTTATCCATGATCTATGAAAAAACATGGAAATTGGGAAAATCAAGACATTAGTGGTTTTTTATCAATGAAAAATCCCCCCCTTTTGATTGGGTTTGACCACTAAAACTCCTCACTAGGGGTAGTAAAAACCCTATACCCACATGGGGGCTTAAAAAACCATTATTTCTTCTCTTAATTATTTATAATAACATTTTTCAGGTAAATAATATTTTTAAAAGATTCGAATTTGACAACACCTTTGGAGGTTAGCTCAATGTTGTCCACAAAGAACTATTGGAGAGATTAACTCATTTATTTTCAAATAAATACCCAATTTTTTAGAATCCTTTACATTTATTATATCATTTTTTATGAATGTTTTCTATGATATTAATGGGGTATTGTGTAATATGTTTGTGGGAAGGTTTCAATACAATTTAGGATTAATTTAGGATCTTTTTAAATTAATATTTGGATCTCTTTTTAGAATCTGTTAATAAAATCATAAATATATGTTATATTCTATTTTCATTTATTGTAAAGTTTTTGGAATGGAATTATGAATTAAAATATCACATTATTAGTAAAAAAATACCTTGCATGTATTTAGGGATCAATGGGTTATGAAATATTTAAATTTATAGGATTACTGAGTATACTTTAATTTTATACACATGATTAATTTTTTAAACCAATGAATGGTTATTTACAAAAAATGAATTCAATGAAATTAAAATTTTAACATGAGGAAACTGGAATTTTAAACTACATACATGGTATCAATTAATTTTTATTAAGAAGAACATTATGGATACAACATAAAATTCATTCAAATAAATCCATTTAAAATTGATTATAATAAGAAATTTGGATCCCAAATTTTTTTTGAAATAATTAAGAAATAATTTTTTCAGTAATAAAACCCATTTCTAAATATATAAAGTTATATTCTCATACCTCTTCAGGAAAAAATACAATAAGTTCCTAAATATAAAAAATGAATTAATTTATGTGATGTGAATTTCTAATCAAGCTGAATAGTTGGGATATTTAATTACAAAAATGTTATTTATGTTGTAACACATAAGTTTAAGATGAATCTTATGTATGTGATTATTAAGAGAGAGGGATAAATGAACATTTTATACATTAAAATTATAATTCAATTTTTTTTTTATATTTGTACTCTTGGAATTACAAGTTTTATTTTAAAAAACTGTATATTGGTGTAGATTTTTAGAAGAGGAATTATTTGTTTAATAATGAATGAATATTTGTTTCTTTTATTTTCTAGTTTTTGTGATTATAATGAGATATAATAATGGTTTTATTTATTAAATTCATTATATTTCATGGGAGTGATGTAGTATAAGTGTTGGGGAGTGACGAGAGATAATATTTTCTAAATTTGAGTCATTTTTCATAAGAAATTAACCCCACAATTTTGTTAATACTTAATAAATTTACTAAATTTTGAAACATTTACCAATATATAATTATAAATATAATTTTATTTAATCTTGAATTTCATAATTTTATTTTTTTGGAATAGTATAACAGTCCATAAATGATTTTTTGTATTTGGATTTTAAGAAATTTTTCTGATCAAAATTTCAACACTACTGCTCTATGGAATTTTGAATCTATTTATACTTGTTTTCTAGTGGTAGGTGGTCGCTCTGACTTTACTAGCGAAACATGGAGCATGTATTGTCTAACTAGATGAGATGTTATAATTAAACACAACTTTTTTTAGGGGGGGTATTACCTAAATATAATTAATATTATTGATTTACGATTTGTTGTTTGAATCTTTCTTATATCCCAATGCGGGGTTGGATACTATTTTTCTATCGATTGGTTGTTGACATGCATCAATGTGAAAATTTGATTATATTATATGATCTTAATATTTATCTTATTATTTATAAAATATTTGGATTAAATCCACCTAGATGTGTGATCTAGAATTTATTACCATCAAGTGAAGTGATTAGTGTCTATGGTGTTGGTATCATACCCATGAAAAGAGATTCTTATGTATCCTTAGGAATGGAAGAGAAAGTTGTCTAGTGTAATACCCTATAATGAGAAACATCATATTTTTTAATGTTTGGTGATAAGGAGTGTTATGTTGAAATTTAATGTCATGATACCATGGATGTTCATAAACTTTTTTGATTCATTTAAAATGGAGATCTAGGTGATAGATTCCTAGAAATAGTTGGTGTGACATTTATGCATGATTGGCCCTTTCTAAATGACCTAAAAGGGAATATGGCATAATGAATATCTGTGTGATTTATAGATTATTTGGAACCCTAAGAAAGATGGTTGTTTTGGATTGTGGGGATATGAAACAAAAATGTAGGATATAGAATAATCATCAATACAGATAAATAATAAAGAATTTATATATAATATGGACATGGTGATGCTGAAAAGGGGTCTCAGAGGGAATATGAACCAATGAGTAGAGACATCCGAGCTCATGATGAATATATAATGTCGAGTGGGGAAATAGATGGGTATGATATTAGGTTTGAACCTCAAAATAGTTTCCTATTCATTATAGTTAGTAATAATAAAATCCCAAATTATTCGAGTTACATAGAGTAATGTCGTATAGAAGGGTAGTACCATACATTTTAATATTATGTGATAATGATGTTTTAATTAAGATTTACATCATGTGAATATGAAACATATTAAATAAAAGGGGATAAAATAAAGGCTTCATAAGATATTATATGTGGGTTAACTTAATAATCCTAAAATAGGGAGTATTTCACTTTGAGTTGGATACATCCAAGGTAATATGACCCTTTGAGTAGAACAACTTGTAGGGATTATGTCCCTTTTAATAGGATTCCATAGCGAACATGGTACTATGAAGATGAGTTGTTGATTATTAATGGGGATGATCCTTTTATGTGTATAATTACTGATATTTTATGTTTGGATATTTATGGATTAATATAATCATTGGTGATATGGATCTATGGTTAATAGGTTGGTTATTATACTTAAAAAGACACCTTTTGTGCTACTCGAGAACTAGGAGAGCATGAGTGGGTCTTATTCCTGAATATGTGATACCCATGTAACACCGTAATATTTTAAAAGAATAAAGTTGGGTTTTATTGATTATATGAAATGGAAAACCAATATTATATGTCAATTCAACACCTCGACTATTTATGATATATTTATTTTTAAATAAATTTATTATTTTCGATAGCTTTCAGAACAGACAACATCGAGTTGAAATGAATAATAATATAATATACCATTATAACAAGTCAATAAATAGGTGGGTATGAATAGTAATTGTAACAACCTGAGATTTTGGGAGAATTATTCTTTTTAATTTCATTTATGTCGTCTGTTATACACTACACCAAAATTACCTTGTTGTATATGCAGCACTGAATTAACTTGCAGTATACAGAACACCATTCTTGGTTTGTGTTACACACAACTTCATGTTCGTTTTGTGGAAATTATTCTACATAACATTAAGTATATTTTTTTTCAATGTATAAATGAAATACGTTCTGATTATGTTTTATGAAACACCAAACAGAGATTTCACTACACACAGCCCTGACTTGGCTTTCATTACACGCAATCACGATGTTCTACAATAGCGTGTATTGTATGCAATACCAAGTTTCACAAAACGAGATATTATTATAATATCATTATGAACAAGCCGTTATGAATAGTAATACCAACCTTTTGAAATTATATAAATTTTATCTTTCAAAATGGAGTAAATTTTTGGATTCTGATTATCCAAATTAGCCTAGGGTGAATTTTTGGTATTTTTCTGAAAACATTCAATTTTTGATAAATAGTGAAAACACTGGGTTACTATTAAAAAACCGACTTTTTATATAAATAATAATTTATTTTATTTAAATTTATTTTAAGTAAAAATTGATACATAATACCTATATAAGTTCAAATTAATTCATTGGAGTCATTTTATATTAATTTTAGATATTTAAATATTTTATTGAAATTTTCACAGTCTTTTACCCACCTCTTAGGAGAATTTGAAAATTTATATAAAACATAATTTTACCGCTTCTACGAGTGGAATTTCGAAAATCCGATAAACATGGTTAATATCAAGGAGTAAAATTTGGTTCAATAAGATAAAAATAATTTTTATGGTGAATAGTAATTTTTCTTTTTTAATTACCACGGTTAAAAGTAAATAGGGTAATTAAGGGTAAAAATGATATTATTATTACCCTAAAACATGTCATAATTCTATTGGATAAGTATAATTCGACAAAAAACAACCTTAGGAATAAAATATGAACCTCTTTAGTCCAATTTGATTAGATTTGGACACTTAATATTTTTTTTATTTTAAGAAGAGTTAAAATAGTTAAAATCAAAGTTTAATAACTAAAACATTTTTAATATATGGTAATAAATAAGATAAATTAGACTATAAATATTCATTAGAAAGATAAAAATATTACATACCTAATGGTATTTTATTTATAATTTTTAGACATTAAATTATTTAATTCATTTTTGACACAATGATGATGCAATAATTACCTTATTAATGAAATATTAACATAATTGATGTTATAAATACCCAAATAAATTTAATTTTGAGACTTTTTATAAATTAAACTAATTTTATAGTTTAATATGACATATTATTATTGATTTAATTAACTTTTTTTGATTTAATCATGCTGTTATGATTTTCACTAAAATCCATTACCAAATAGTGTCAAAATTGACATAAAATAGTTTTTAAAACAAATATTATATTATTAATTGTTATTTTATTCCGAAAAATCGATGTTTCGGAAAAATAACATAGATAAGGTTATATATATTAATAATGAACAACTTGTGGTTCTTCTGGCTTGTTATAGTAAATATGTTAACCATAAAATGTAAGAAAACAAGAAGACACAGTAAAAGTTAAATTATTTAACTTAGAGTTAAATCTAAAAGATAAGGTCAAAATAGTAACCTAAACATTTCTAAAACCTATTTGTTGTGATTATGTAGACCCATACCAACTTTAGATTCTAAATAAATCAATTTGGAGCTATTATAAACCGAATATGACTTTATTATAAAATAATATTTGATGTTTTTGCAAAGGTGCCTCTCTCCTCCCTTATAAAAAGGCACCCCTTATCTATTCTCTTCACACCTTTTTGAGCCTTGAATCTCATAAAACCCCTTCAAATTCCTCTTCTCAACCTCTCTAGTTACATCATAGAGGTTCTGTTATTTTCAAAAGTCTAACTCTAGTGCCCTAAGAATAAGTTTAAAGAAGTTGCGTCGAGGAAGAGGTAATCTCTTCTACTAACTCTTTGAAGTTTATTTGTTCTTCTACTTCCTCTTCTTAAATTTTCTCATTATAAAGTAAAAACATAAGTATTAATTATATAATTATATTTTATTATAAATATGAAACAAACCTATTTGACCTTCTATCCATCCTACGGAAAATGAAATCACCGCGCGTGCGAACGTACGGAATACTGTATCCACGCCGTGGTGTAATCTGTTTTCGACCAGCACCTTTCGTGGAAGGGTATAATGGTGTAAATAAATAACTATATATAATTATTGTAAAGTGATATTGATTCTGAAATATTAGACATACACTTAAATACAATTCCATGATCATGGGAATGATATCATCGCTTGTGTGTACATATGGACTACCGTCTCCACGACGCGATGAGATTCTTTCTCCGTGATTAACCATTCATGAATGATTATAAAGTATATATAATATGTAATCATGAAATATATGACATAAAAATGATACTGGATTTTTGTATATATATATATATTTATTTCATCTACTAAATTTCATTCAATTCAATAAGGAATCGAAAACAACGTTCATGCGTACCTACGACCTACCGTCTCCATGAACTGTGTACTTCATTCCATTTATCAATATATCATATATATATGTGTATTCTGAATATATATTATATATAAATCATGTTTTAAATTATGGAATTAATTATATCAGGATATAAGTAATAATATCAAAAACACCAATTCGAAATACGTACAACAAATGAAATGATTTTACCCAAATCGATGCTTTTACATCGAATTTGCAAAAGAACGGGTAATATAAAGTCATATGTAAACCATTTATAATATCAAAACAATGAATATGATTCTGTAATAATTAAGTGATATTATTTAAATCATTATACAGTAGGTTCATATACATACGAAGCATATCAGACATAAGGTAAGGGATAACAATTCCAATCTCTCTCTTATCTGAGATTGTTTATTCGTAAGTATTTACTGGGGTTTTTGTTATAATCCATGTCCCTCTTTTTTGAAAATGTTTTCATGTTTTTTTAATGTCTTTTTACCCATTTTAACTTTTCCTAGATGGTATGTAAGTAATATTTTTTTTACCATACAAGGTACTTTTTTCTTTTCCGGAAAAAGTATAAGAAATTTTTTTTTCTAAACTTATACAGCATGAACGGATTTTTACCGTTTAATAACGACTTATTTCAATGAAGACTCCTCTACAAAATTTGATGACTATTTTCAAAAAAATCATTTTCATTTAAAACATCCTGGAATTTTGTGAAAAGAAAATGATTTTTAAGAAGAAAGGATGTTTTCCTCATGAATTCATTTCATGTGTTTTGTCAAAACTATTTTCCATATAAGATGACATTATTTAGTATGATATTGTTTCAAGAATAACGTCTCTAATATTTAAATGGTTTGATTTTTCTTATTATGAAATGATATCCATTTCTTTTATATGGATTATGTGATGATTTGATGATGTTTATGAAACCCATTTTATTCATTGGTTTATTATGAATGATGTATGTTTATTTTGTGGAAAAAGTAAGAATGATTTAATTATGAGATGGGTGGGACCTATATCTCCCACCAATGAATTGGGTAAAGGTTTATGTCTCATGGGATATAAATGGCTGGAATGGTAAGTTAATCCGGTTCAGTAATACATGACTGGAATGAAAAGTGAACTCGATTCAGAAAAGGACTTTTTCCACTAAGATGGTCTTGGAAGCAATTCCTTGGCTACTATGGAAATCATATCATGTGATTAATGGATGCAATAATCAAATGTTTTATTCCCATGATATTTTATCATGATTGATGTTCCTTTATGATATATTCCTTATGTACTTCCAAGATTTATGTCTTTGCTCATGATTTTGATGTTAAGATTTTATGTTCATGTTTTTTCATTCAAATGTTTATGGATTGTTTTATGTTCTCTATGTTTACCATTATTGAGAATTTGAGCTGACCCTTTTTATGTTTTCTTTTCCCTAGGATATAAATAAATGTTTTAGGTAAGAAAACCAAAAGTGGATGACCTTTATGGGAGATGTTAAAGATCTTTCACCATGATTATAATATTACGTTCCGAGTTTCCAACGACACTAAACTAATACGATCTTTGGAAATCTGTTTTTTTTCAGGTATTGAGTATTCCACAAAAGTAATGTAATTTCCATGTATGTCAAGCTTCGGGTCTCTACATTCGGTATTAGAGAGAAGGTTTAGTTAACTTTTGAAAACAAGGATGCGAAATATTTAGTAAAATCACTAGAGATATTTCTAAGGTGTGTCTAGGGATTTTCCTAAGGATAATTATACGTATAGGTTATAGTCCTAGAATTATGGTAACAATCTTAGAATTTATCCTAAGAAGTTAGATATTGACTGTACACCCCCTTTATTATGTTGTTTTCCCTAGAATGATTTTCTCCACTCACAATATTCTTTTTGGGTTTTAGAAAATGGTGGGAAACTAGAAGATTCACGATAATGGACGATATGATGGACAATGTAATAATATTCCTCCTGAGAAACCAAATGAAATGGGATTTGGAAGTCCAAACATAGTTATTATGAATAATCATCAATCTCATAATATGATCAATAATCTCAACTTTGGTATGCTTCCTGAATCAACTAATAAGAGAAATATGGAGTTTCATGATGATCATAGAGGAAAGAAAGTTCAATTTATATTATGTAAATCATGTGGTAAGAGGAATCAAGAAGAATGTTTCATAATAACTGGAAGATGCTTTGGCTGCGGAAAAGAAGAACACAAATAAAGTAAGTGCAATGGAAAAGGATCAGTTAACACCATGGAGAAGGATAATGGTATTTCCATGACATCAGTAATGATTATATGTTTTAAATGTGGAATGTATGGGCATTATGCAAATCAATTCCCTAATGGAAAATCACATAAAGAGAATTACCATGGTTATATGGGTAATATTTATGTGGATGATGAAGAAACTACAAATTATATATGAGATGAAATAATTGTTGAAGCTTGGTCAGTGGTTTAAGAAGTTAGTGGAATGATTGTATGTTTATCAAGAATAACGTATGGTACTATAGAATAAAGAATCATCTAAGGATTGTTACACTATTGTTTTTCCTAAAATATATGAAGTATATGTTGAATGGTACTGGTAACCATGAAAGTTTATTCAGATATTTTGGAAAGAAGATGATATGAAAATAATAAATGGATTAGGATAAAATAACATGTTTGATAGTATTCATGAGCTCATGATTGATATAAGGACAATGCGATATCATGGTCTGAGTATATTGAATTTTTGGGATTTTTGGTATGTGGAAAGAGTTAACTTTTAGAAACATTCATGTTTTTACTATGGTTCAATGGGTATTCAATTTTCATGAGAATACATGATTAAGGTATTCACATGTCTGTAATGTGACCAACAAGATATATCTTATAATATATGGGGGACAAATGAAGGAATTCACATGCTCGGTAGATGAAATTTCTAGTAATCAAACAGAAGTATTTTCGATAAGCCTAAAGAATGGAATGAACATCATATAGTATTTGTAAATATATAACTTTTTATTTCTGAAATGTTATGATAGCATAGTTTCAGAAAAAGGACAACCCATAGGATGGGTGACAACCCATCATGTCAGACAAGGTAGCGGGAATCGAACCCACAACCGAAGTGCGACAGGCCTTTATCGCCTACCACTGGCCTACAGGAAGTCCCTGGTTAGTAGAAACTAGTTTTATTTTATTAATCAGGATGATAGATGAAGTATAAGTCCATTTTGGGACCATATTCTATTAATCTCACCATAGATGGACTTATGTATATAACTTTTGCTAAACCTATGTTTGAGACAGATGGAATGAACTATCATTCTATAACATGACCTGCTAAAACTTCGCGAAAGACAAATTCAACATCATTTCATTAAGAGATGAAGTGGAAATTATTCGAGGCATGATCAAAGTTGAGATTGTATCAAAATCAAGTAATAAATTATTTTAATTAAAAAATTCTTCAACATTAGGGAAATGATTTTGAAAACCAAAAATTGTTGTCCTAGTGTCCTTATATCTAATGAATCAGATGGTACCTTTAATCATCACAAATCTATGGCTTTGTGATTGTTGGCTTTTTTCATAGCTATATTCACTACCACTCTCTATCAAAACATGATGGTTAGATTTCACTTCCATGTACATATTTTCACCTTTGTTCTCCTATGTGGAAACCTACTGATTAGTTAATTTGGGTAACTGTTATGTTTCATACATTAGTTATTAAAGATAGGTTTTGGTATTCCTTTTTTTGATGTGGGTTTCTGTTAATGAAACTTTCAAGTAGTAAACCATTTCTAACCCCGATGAATTTCGAGGTCGAAATTTATTTTAAGGGGGTTAGAATTTAATAACTCGATATTTTATTAGAATTATTCTTTTTAATTTCATTTATTTCTGGTGTTATACACTACAGCAAAATTATCTTGTTGTATACGCAACACCTTATTAGCTTGCAGTATACACAACACCATTCTTGGTTTGTGTTACACACAATTTCAAGTTCTTTTTGTGGAAATTATTCTACGCAACATTCTGTATAGATTTTGTTCAATGTATAAATGAAATAAGTTTTTATTATGTTATATGCAACACAAAATGGAGCTTTCACTACACACAACCCTAACTTGGCTTTCATTACACGCAATAACGACCTTCCACGATAACTTTTGTTGTACGCAATACCAAGTTTTACTAAACGATATATTATTATAATATTATTATGAACTAGCCGTTAAGAATAGTAATACCCATTTTTTAAATTTTTATAAATTTTATCTTTCAAAATTGGACATTATTTTTGGATTCGGAATATCGAAATTAGCCTAGGGTGAATTTTTGGTATTTTTCTGAAAACTTTTAATTTTTGATGAATAGTGAAAACACTAGGTTACTAGTTAAAAACCGAATTTTTATATAAATAATTGTTTATTTGATTTAAATTTATTTTAGGTCAAAATTGATATATAATACCTATATAAGTTCAAAATAGTTCATTGGAGTCATTTTATAATTATTTTAGATATATAAAAATTTTATTGAACTTTTCTCCGTCTTTTACCCACCTCCTAGGAGAATTTGAAAATTTACATAAAACATAATTTTACCGCTTATGTGAGTGGAATTTCTAAAATCAGAAAGACACGTTTAATATCACGGAGTAATATGTGGTTCAATAAGATAAAAATAATTTTTGGTGAATAGTAACTTTTTACTTTTTTTACAACGGTTAAATGTAAATAGGGTAATTAAGGGAACAAATGATATTATTATTACCAAAATATATGCCATAATTATATTGGATAAGTATAATTATACCAAAAACAACCTTAGGAATAAAATATTACCCTTTAGGTCCACTTGGATTAGATTAGGACAGTTAATATTATTTTATTTATAGAAGAGTTAAAATAGTTAAAATCAATGTTTAATAACTAATTTTTTTTAATATAGGGTTGTAAATAAGATAAATTCGACTATAAATATTAATTATAAAGATAAAAATATTTCCTACCTAATGGTGTTTTATTTATAATTTTTAAACATTATATAAATTAATTTATTTTTGACACAACGATGATGTAGTAATTACCTTATTAATGAAATATTAACATAATTGATGTTATAAATACTCAAATAAATGTAATTTGAGACATTTAATGAATTAAAATAATTTCATAGGATAATATGACATATTATTATTTTTTAAATTAACTTTTTTCGAACAAATCATGCTGTTATGACTTTCACAAAAATCAATTACCAAATAGTGTCAAAATTTACATAAAATAGTTTTTAAAACAAAAATTATATTAATAATTTTTATTTTTTTTCCTAAAAATATAAGGTTAGGAATATGGACTTAGAAAAGGTTATATATTTTAATAATTAACAACTTGTGGTTCTTTTGGCTTGTTATATTATGTTTATTAACCATATAATGTAAGAAAACAAGAAGACACGGTAAAAGTAAAATTATTTAACTTAGAGTGAAATCTACAAGATAAGGTTAAAATAGTAACCTAAACTTGTCTAAAACCTATTGGTTTAGAGGATTTCGACCCATTACCACTTTATATTCTAAATAAATCAATTTTTAGCTATTATAAAACGAATATGACTTCATTATAAAATAACATTTTATGTTTTTCCAAAGGTGCCCCTCTCCTCCCTTATAAAAGGGCACCCCTTCATTCTTCTCTTCACACCATTTTGAGCGTTGAAGCTCGGCCATCCCCTGAAAATTAATCTTCTAAACCTCTCTATTAACATCATAGAGGTTCTGGTATTCTTAAAAGACCATCTCTAGTTCCCTATGAAGAAGTTTAAAGGAGGTGCGTCGAGGAAGAGGTAATCTGTTCTACCGACTCTTTCATGTTTCTTTCTTATTCTACTTCCTCTTCTTTAGTTTTATCATTATAAAGTAATAAAATCCGAATTAATTATAATCTGATATATTATTATAAATATTAAACAACCCTATTTCACTTTCTATCCATCCTAAGAAAAACAAAATCACCGCGTGTGTGTACGTACAGAATACCATCTCCAAGCCGTGGTGTAATCTATTTTCGTCCACAACCTTACGTGGATGGGTATAATCGTGTAAATAAATAACTATATATGATTATTGTAAATTGATATTGATTCTGAAATATTATACATACACTTGAAGAAAATTCCATGATCATGGAAATGATATCATCGCTCGTGCGTACGCATGGACTACCGTCTCCAAGACGCGATGAGACTCATTCTCCATGATTAACCATCCATGAATGATTATAAAATATATATAATAAGTAATCATGAAATATATGACATAATAATGATACTAGATTTATGTATATACATTTATGTATGTCATCTACTTAATTCCATTCAATTCAACAAGGAAACGAAAGCAGCGTTCATGCGTACGTACGACCAACCATCTCCATGAACGGTGTATTGCATTCCATTTATCAATCTATCATATATATATATATGTATATGATGAATATATATTATATATAAATCATGTTTTACATTATGGAATTATGTAAATCAGGATATAAGTAATAATATCAAGAACAACAAGTCGAAATACGTACAATAAATGAAATGATTTTACTCAAATCACTACTTTTACATCGAATTTGCAACGGAACGGGTAATATAAATTCATCAGTAAACCATATATAATATAATAACAATGAATATTATTATGTAATAAGTCAATTACATTATTTAAATCAATATAAAAATGTTTCGGATACAAACGAAGCATATCAGACATAAGGTATGGGATAACTATTCCTATCTCGCTCTTATTCGAGATTGTTTATTCGTAAGTATTTACTGGGGTTTTTGTTTTCATTCAAGTACTTGTTTTCTAAAAATGTTTTCATGTATGTTTAAATTCCTTTTTACCCATTTTTTACTTTTACTATATGGTATGTAAGAAATATTTATTTTGTTCACCATACGAAGTAATTTTTGTCTTTTCAGGCAAAAGTACAAGAAAAATGTTTTTCTAAACTTATACGGCATGAAAGGATTTTTATGGTTTAATAACAACATATTTAAATGAAGATTACTATAAAAAATTTTATTACTATTTTTAACAAAATACTTTTCTTTTAAAACTGGTTGTCATTTTGTGAAAATAAAATTATTTTTAAGAAGAAAGGATATTTTCCTCAAGAATTAATTTCAAGTGTTTTGTCAAAACTATCTTCCATATAAGATGACATTATTTAGTATGATTTTATTTCAAGAATAATGTCTCTATTATTTAAATGGTTTGATTTTTCTTATGATGAAATGATACCCATTAATTTTATATGGATTAGGTGATGATTTGATGATGTTTATGAAACCCATTTTATTCATTGTGTTATTATGAATGATGTATGTTTATTTTGTGGCAAAAGTAAGAATGATTTCATTATGAGATAGGTGAGACCTATATCTCACTACAATTAATTGGGTAAATATTTATATCTCATGATATAGACCTATATGGAATGGTAAGTTAATTCGATTCAGTAATACAAGACTGGAATGAGGAGTGAACTCGATTCAGAAAGGGACTTCATCCACTAAGATGGTCTTGGTAGTAATGCCTTGGATACAATAGAAATCATATCATGTTCTTTATGGTTGCACACTATCACATATTTTATTCCCATGCTATTTTATCCTGATTGATGTTGCTTTATGATATATTCCTTACGTACTTCCATGATTTATGTCATTGCTGAAGATTTTGATGAATAGATTTTATGTTCAAGTTTTTGCATTCAAATGTTTATGGATTTTTTATGTTCTCTATGTTTACCCTTACTGAGCATTTGAGCTCACCCTTATTATTTTTTCTTTTCCCCAAGATATAAAGAAAGGTTTTAGGTAAAAAACCAAAAGGGGATGATCTTTATGAGAGATGTTGAAGATCTTTCACAATGATTAGAAGATTAAGTTCTGAGTTTCCAAAGACACTAAACTAATACGGTCTTAGGGAATCTGTTTTTTTCATGTATTAAGTATTCCGCAAAAGTAATGTATTGTCCATGTACGTCAAGATTTGGGTCTCTACAGTAATAAATTTATTTTTAAATATATATATATTATAAATTTATAAAAAAACTCATCAGTTATCTATTCATTATAAAAAATGTAAGAATCATTTAGCCAATGAGCCTGTACCCTAGTGGTAAGGGATCTTGCATGGCATCCAAGAGACCCAGGTTCAAAACTGGGTGGAGGGGATTTTATGGGTGCTGTAGAAGTATTGTAGCATCACTGTAGGAGTTAATATTCGGTACTATAGCATTCGGAACTATTCACTCGATTTGGGCCTTCAGGCGCTGGTTTGGGCCTACGGGCCTCAAGGGCCTTTGGGTCATCAATGTACTTCAGGACATAGGGCCATCAGGCCACGTAGACTATGGAGTAGCCTAGTTCACATAGAATAGTGGCCAGAAGAGGATCAGAACAACAAGAGGAGTAGCCACCAGAAGCAGAGCTAACCGGATTAGATGAATGAGAGGGTATGGAAGCCACCATTAGGACCAGGCACCGTGCATCTTTGAATGGGGCAATGCTAGACGATCATCAATACAAGGTGGGGAAATAGGTGATAAATGATGTAGAAGCTGTGGAGGGGCGGTTCAAGTGGGATAGGCCTATGTTTCATGTATTAGGCATGGTATGCCTCTAGGCCTTCAGGTCATGTATTGCGGGTCAATCGGGTCTTGTGCCTTGGGAATATGGTTCATGTAGGGTTCCCCTTCAACCCTTAAAAGGGGGATTATCCATAATTAAATAAAAAATAAGGCCTTCGGGCCATTGGGGTAAGAATCATTTATACAAAAAAGAAACATTTTCCGAAAGTCTATATTTTATAAAAGAATGTTTAGTCTCACTTTGCGAATATAATTTAAAATTAATTTTTTTATATTTTAGAAAATTGATTTAATAAAATGAAATTAATTCTTTAAATCATCATATTAATATTATCTTATTGTTATTTTTTCTTATTATCTTAAATTTTTTAATTTTTCAATGAATAGATAAAAATATTGATATTTATTGGAAATTTATTTTTCATTTATGAAATTTACAATGGTATGTTATATATTAGATAGGTTTTAATGTAAAATTAATTCAATTATATTAAAATTTAAAAAATTAAGTTTACTTTTATCATTTTAAAATTAAATTTTACTATTAAAAATAGATTTAAAAAGTGGGTGTAATTGATTCGTTTCAAAAAATCCATGTGTATCCTCTCCCCCTCTTATTAAAGAACAACCAATCTCATCCCATATTAACATATAAAAAACCTTTTAGTTCACTAAATACCTATCAAAATGACTTAATTAGTCCCCTAAAAACTTCATAGTCACCTTATTTTGATCATACTGGCATCCTTGGAAGGAATTTAGAGAAAACCTAAAGAGTTCATTTAAAGAAGAGGTAATGTTCCTAAATGATCATTCTTATTTAATTTATTCTTCCACATCATTAAATAATTATTAAATAATTCTATTATAAATAAAAAATTATTTCCCATATACTAATATGTTATTATGTTATTTTAATAACTGTTATCCATCTTCTCCTCTATCAAATGTGAAATGAAATCGTCGATCGTATGTACAATGGACAATAGCCAAACGAACCAATGAAAGTCATTTTCCACAAATGATGCTAAAACTTTTATATAATAATGGATTATATACATATATATATAATAGTTATGATATTATTATAATTATTTAATTATAATATCACATATAAAATATTTATTTCCATACAATTTAAATTACAATAATGTTTCTCTTTTGTACAATGAACCACAACCTCACAAAGCGATGGGATTCTGTTTTCACTTATTATTTATATAAAATCTAATAAGGAAATATTTAATGAGTTTATTTTATATATTTAATATGATATTTATTTATAAAAAATTATCATAGTACCTAATTACTTACCCTTTCACACATTAAGAATATGTTAATGTCACTCTTACATATGTACAACCTACCGACTCCATGATGTGATATGATATATTGTCCATATTTAAATTTAAATAATGATTCTAGAAATGTATATAATGATAAAACATAATATTTATAACATTAAAAGCATTTTAGAAATTTTTGAACTATATAATATGTGAAATAACTAAAACATCAATTGAAAAGAACACATGGGAAAACAATGCAATTAATATAAAAAATAATGAAAATAATTAACTATTTTTAACAAACAGGTCGAAAAATGTTATAATAAAATAATATATGATATTATAAAAATTAAAATGGTTCATGTATAATATAATAAAATTAAATAAACTATTATACTAGAGGTTAAATCATGGTTATCCCAAAAGAAGCTTAAGATCGGGGATTTCATTGCAATTTTCCATCATTAATGCATATTTTATTATTATACAAATAATTTATCTTATGTTATGTATATTAATAAAATTTTACATTTAATATCTCAAATACTTCATTATTAATGGTAATTTTACACTTTAATTTTAATTATTTAATCCTAGGGTATGTGAATTAAATGTTACTTTGTTGTAATGAATTTTATAACTCAATCTTTTCATTGGGTTATATTACTTCTCCATTATCATTGATATTTTAAGATTATGTTTTTAATATCATTTATTATTTTATGTTTTATTTAGACATGTATTATGTGTATTTATATTTGATTAACTTAATTAATTAATTGATTAATCCTCTATTATATTGTATGATTATTGAATGAGATTTCATGTCAATTTCCATTTCATTGAGAGATATTTGTTAAGAAAAAATAAATAAATTTTATGTGGTGTATATAGAGAATATTTGATTTATTTATCATGAATACCTATTAATGAATCACAATTATTTTTTGGAAGTATATTCATTAGGGGGTTATAATTTTAAAGTTTACAAAGAGGTAAAAAATAATTCTACAGTTTGACTTTCTTTTGTGTTTATTTACATTCACTTGAAAGAATCATGTTCTTATGATCATTTTTCATTGGAAACAATATTGATTTCAAATGTAAATATTCTTTTTTTATATATGTGAATATTAACTAAACTGTATTCCATTTTTACATGAGATGTTTACATTGAATGTTTTTTAATAAACTGGGGAAATATTTATAAATCTATATAATCTAATCGATATAGATATTTAATGATAACGAATATTGATTCAGGAATTAAATAAATTATTTTATAAATGTGGAATGATTTCGTAATGTAGTAATGGGGGGGTCCATTTATTGATATCCCCACGATGTATCAATAGTCTCAAGAGATGAATTAGTTAGCTAGCCTTAGTAAAATCGGTTTGGGTGTATACATACCCATTAGTTTTAAAGGCTCTCACGGATGGTTTTGAATATAGAGGTATTGTGATTTTTGAGATCATGAAATATACTACTGAAAAATTTAATTCATTAACAATTTATTTATTATCCATGATATTTTTTCAATGATATTATCTCTGTATACATTTTAATTCTAATTTTTTCAGTTAAATAGAACATATTTTCATTTATTTATCCTTATGTATTGATTATTACTTATCTATTCATTATAGTTATGTTATTTAAATGGAATGTTTTATAATTTATTAAACATTTAATATTTTTTATTTCTTATATATTAATAAAAGTTATTTTATTTAGATATATTGTGTTTGAAGTTATTTACCTTGTTTTATTAATAATTCCTTATCAAATCAAAATATTAATGTTATTGATTAAATCAGTTTATTTTTTAGATATTTACCATTTTATATTGATAATTATATATTGATTATTATTCATTTAAACTTTATAGATTCTAATTTTAAGAAATATTATTGAGTATTTGAGATCACCCAAATTTGTTTCCATTCCATGGAATCTATGAATTGTAGTATGAATGATATAGATAGATATGATAGAGGGAATAATGATATTCTCAAAAAAATGTTGTAAATTTATTATTTTGTTTTAATATCAGAATAATTTATGTGTCTCATTTATATATACTACAAAACTATTTGGTCCTTTGGGATATGACTCCCGGTATTTTATGTCATTGTAATAAAGTAGCCACTAACATTGGGTTAATAGGGCGAGGGTCCTTATAACCCAGATATGGGTGTAGTTATCTCACTAAAGACTCTTGGAAATGGAATAACAAATATGAACATGCCTGAGGATTACACCTAATGAGGAACCCCTTTTGAACCTGGATAATTTATTGGAATCATGTGTTTAGATATTTCACTCTAGTTTCCTCATGATAAGGATCCAATTTATCAATGGGATACCCAATTTTGAACAACTAGAGGTTTAAAATTATATTGGAGGAAAATTTTTGAGCATCATTTTATTAATGAAATACTTGATCAATGGGGGGAATACTAGTGTGCATTCCATGATCACATAAATTTAATTGTTTTTGGAGAGGCCATGATTCATAGATACTAATATACCATACCTTGATGATTCAATACTCCATTAATGAAATTTGGTAATATATCCACTCCAAATATTGGATAAAAATAAGGAGAATCAACCAATTAGATGGATTGGTGATTTTCATTAGATTTTACCTTGTGAAGGGCTATGTAAATTGTTTAATCACCTCCCAATTAGTTGACTATGGGACTCGGTTTAGATTGACCCCATGTTAGGATTATTGTGAATTGGATTGGAATCACCCTACTTTAAGATTATGTTGAATTTTTTATACTTATACCCAATTTAGGATCATATAAAACTAGTTCTTCGTTTCCATTGTTTTTTATTATGGTGATTTGATTCTATTTATCCTTAGTTGACATATAAAAAAATAGTATCCCAAATGATGAAACATGGATGATTTTTCTCCCCCATGGTATGAGGTCTCTAAATATTCACATATATTAATGGCCCGTAGTATGTCACCAAATATGGGTGCTTCTACCTTTTATTTTAATAACTAGGGTTGAAGTGGTCATCCATAATGTTTTTAATGTTTTAAGTATTTTGTTAACAAAAATACACAAATTTGTTGGTTATTTCCTTTATGTTTTAGGAATGAAGGGATACATGAAGGGGGTTCGGAAATTAGTGAAAATGGAGCTCCATGTATCTTTTTGTTATACCAAAAAAATATAAATGAGTTCCATTTAATTACCAAATCTTGTAAATGATATAGATCGTGTAGAATATGTTTTGTGATGAGGCATGTATTTTCACAAGTGTACATGAGTGGGAATGGTGGTAACACATATGATTCACAGAGGAAGATCAGGGGAAGAACATTTTTGGTTATATGATCTATGTATAATGACTTGGGATCATGTTTTAGGGACTTGGGACACCATCTGTATTTTTATAAGAATCCAATATCTTCATAATCCTTATCCATTGCTTATTAATTGTTGGGTCAAAAAATACACCTTATGAAATGGGTCTGATCAGTATGAAGAGGAATAAATTCCAAGGAAAACACAACTGGGTACTAAAACCTTGGTTATCTTCCTTTTCACTCAAGTAAAGGCACATCACAATGCATGATGGGCCTAAGATAACTATAGATCTATGATTTTAAATTTTAGGAGGGGTGTTATTTTCTATATCTTCCTATATTGAGTGATCTCTAAAGACTCTAGTCTAAATATTTTCTCCTGTATTCTGTGACACTTAAGTTACATGAATCTTTCTCCATATCCTTAGGGTTGAATATTGAGATATCTACACTTTGATACCAAAGAGGAATGGTCTGGGTTAAAAATATATGTGAAGTCAGTTTATGAAATCCTCATTGAGAGAAAGGACCTTAGTGAATCTAGATTTTAACTTAATCATGAAAACAATATATCCTTTGTAAACTTTTAATCCATGGAATTACATGACTAACTCTCAATAATTGTTCTCCAGATATTCTATCTACTAATGAAAAATTTTTATTTTCTTGTAGGATCACAACTACTTGTATCTCTTCCATTATCATTAATGAGGATATTATGGCCCAAATCAAAATTCGTAATCAATACATCAAAAATAGGTTCCTCAACATGTGCAATCCATTAACAAATTATTTAGACAAATTCATGTGAAATAATCACTAGGTCTACGTGACATAATATTTCCTCCCATTATATTATTATGTGATACTAAATGACATAGATGTTCCAAGGCCATATGATAAACAATTAAGATCCCGGTTTTTCTCAAAATGATGAGTTTTCAAGATGAATTTTTATACCTTATTCACTAAAATAAACTTCTAATGGGTAAAATCATTAAAAAATGTATAAAAAGTTATTGCACCTATATTTAGACCTCATCCAAAACCAAAATGGTTAGTACAAGGTATGATAATTCACAAAATGAATAATAATTCATATCATTAAAGTTTAAAATTAATATGTGATACCCAATGATGCAACCAAATCATTTCGTAAATAATTTTCATTATAATTATTCAAATTATTCTTGATTAAGATTGAAAAAAATAGGAAGGGATTTACGAAATATTTTTCCAATATTTATTTTTCACATATCTCTAAATAAATCCAATAAATTTTAATTTATCATGGAAAAAAGTATATATTATTTTATCTTATAATATCTAATATATAGTAATTATTCCCATAAATACATTGACTGAAAAAATACATTGTAAAATAAAATATTATTTGAAAAGATAATTCAACATTTATTCTCAAATCAAATCCCATAATGATCTGTCTAACTTGATTATATAAGGTTCTGAAAATCATGAAATTATTCAAGAATAAAATTAATCACCTAATCACCAAATCACTTTTAAATCTCATAATTATCAATAATACAAGACAAATGTTTTGGAAATAAAATTAATCATTATCTTTATAACAATTTAATTAAAAAACGTTGTCATATTATCTAGGTCATCACATAATCTAGTGGTAGATGGTCCACCTTTTTCTCCCTTCAAATTTTTGTTCATGCCCCATTTCCTTTTGAGTGGTGACAACTTTACCTTTTTCTAAAATTTTTCTAATATAATTATTATAAAATTTCAATAAATATGATGAAAATCATAAAAAATAATATTAATCATCCGATATCACATAATACATAAAGGTTATCAATACATTTAAATAAATTTCAAAAAATTCAAAATAGAATTATCCCTCAAATAAAATCTTCATTTATTAAACATAGTTTTACATATACGTTAAATATATTTAAAAACACAATAAATTTATCCAAAATTACTCCCATTAGATAAAACACCAATATGTTTCAATTAATTTAAACATATAATTATTTTTAACTCTTCCATTACATCATAACACTTAAATCTGTATATGAAGACACATTCATCACTAAACTCAATTCACTGCCCATTAAACATGATTTTACACCTTATTATTTAATATAAACTTCTTTCAAAAACATATATTAATAATGTCCTAAGATTAAACAATTTCAAAATAGAAGCCGAGATATAATCCATAACATTCATATGTGATTTTTAGTTTCCACTTCTTCAATTGTAATGATATTATTCCTGATAAAAATTTATGTACACAATTTTTTATTCTATTATTAATATTTCCCCTTGGACAACGACTATAATAAAGTCTATAAAAAAAATTAAAACATTCAATTGATACACATGGAATAATTTAATCCCCCTTCATGGTATTAACTAAACACCTCCTTGTTTTGATAGATTATTTCTTTACTACCTCCATTGCAACATACAAAACATCATCCTGTTCACCTAAGATGTTATCTAGGGTACATATTCCATCATTCTTCAGAAATTTGTCATTAAATTTTTTTATGTCTATGATTATCACCTAATCATTGTCAAAAATTTATTTATCTCTTATTTTTATCATTAATAAACTATCCTAGGTTCATATTGTCAATCAAAACACATGATATCTATTCTAGAATAACCACATCATTTTTTAGTATAGATCCCATTCTATTCGATTTCTCATTTAGAAAACTACCACATTTTCTTTCACATCCATAATTAATTTGGTTCCAGTGGGATCCAAATAGTTACTAAAATCGAAATGGATAGTATGATTATATGAAATAAGTCATAGAAGACCATGTTATATGGAAGATAAATAATAAGTTATCCTTAACCCTTCCATCCCCTATATAACTCTTTCTATTTATCCATACTATCCATAATTCAATTATTCATACAAAACATTGTGGCTATATAGAATTTTTTACTTTTGTTCAAATAGAATCCTAAAATATTATATTATCTAAACCAACATGTGATATGAACTATACTAGTCCCACAATAACCATTACATAATATTTATTTTTTTGTAAAGACTTATTTCAAATATATTTTAAGGATCTTTTTAGTTCTATAGTTTTAGAGAATTAGTTCATAACACATACATAGAAAATTATATAATAAAAAGATTAAAATTATGATCAGTATCTATTTTAAAAAAATATATACAAATTTTATTATAAAATAGAAAAAATATTCATGAATTTAAACTTGAGTTATTATTTTACCATAACTATCCTTAATCCTTGGGAAAAGCATTTAAAAAATACGGGATGTTGACAAAAATATTAATATGAGACATAAAAAATATGAAATATGTTAGACTAATGAAAAACCTAAAAATACCCGAACAAGGTTTTCTAAAGAAGACGTTTTTTCCCAATTAGGGAATAATATTTCTTTTAAAATGATAATTAATCATACCATTTGAAAACTAATTATATCTTTGAATACTCATTAGAAAGTATAGAAAATTCATGTTGGTGCCATGATACATCATCTTCATATAACCCTTACAGAAAAATTACAAAATCTTTATAGATTAGAATAACCAAACGACCAACATCAAATATTATTCATCAGAGAACAAAATAGTTTCACAATGAATTGGATTTCTATCTTAGTGAACCCATAATGTAAGTTATATCAGGATCAACCATGAGCTATAATGTTTGTCAACCTGTCTTATAAATTTTTTAGGACCATAAAATGAATAAAATACTTTTAAGCTTGAATATTTTCATCATAAAACCCATGAATACTCTTTTAAACACATATGAAATAATCTTAGTGATATGAAAATACCATTTTCATTTCAAAAATTGTTTTTAATGCCAAAATACCCAATAAGGGAATGTGAGGTTTTCATTGAATAACACATGGAATCATAAAAAGGTGGAAAAACATTAAATATCATATATGGAACCAAAAAATTTCATAGAAACTATATAAATTAAAATAGAACTTTATTTTTTTGTTTTATAAATGGAATTCAAACATTCAGTAAAAATTTTTGTTTTTGAATTCCTTTGAAATAAATTAATAAAGATCTAAAAATTCATTCATAAATATTTTATGTTCAAATAATAAGATCAATAAAATACTTTTAAAAATATATATCTATAATGAATAGAGAAGGAAAATAATTTTATTTAAATTAATTAGCATTACATAAAACCTTAAAATGAATACTTTCATAAAAAATAAAATTGTAATGAATGTAAAATGTTTTAAAAAAATTGTCATCTGTTGAAGAATAAGTAATTCTTTGGGGAAGAATTTTGAATAACATGGGCGTGGAAGATAAATATTTGGAATGAAAATATAAAGAAAAATTAGGATATGGTTTTATGTCAAAGTGTCCCTTTCTTTGAGTTCAAATTATCTTGTACATTATTTATCATCATCTTCATTAGAAATACCCTTTAGGAGTATAAAAAAATACATCCTAGAAGGTTTTTATAATGAATCCAAAGATTATAGTATGTGGTGAAGGAATTTGGGAAGGGATTTTTGAATGTGTTTTCTGAACCAAAATTCATTGGATGTGTGAATATGTACAGATAGGGGGTGGTCTTTTATAAATGGGGGATATGAAATAGTAGGAATATTTGAAGAGAAAAAGTTATATAAAAAATTTTAAACCTGAAATAGGGCATAAAAATAAATAATTATAATGGATTAGATGTGATAAGCTATAAATATTTCTACTAAAAAGTTATTGATATAGTTTTTATCAAATTTTAACCCTTATCATTATTTTAATCCCCATGATAAACCCATTTTAACAATAATAGTGATAATTTTTTTTTACAATTATCACTTTTAATTATGGGAAAATTAAAATGAGCATACTGTATAATATAAAATATTTTAATTCAAAATATGGAATCCATTTTACCGAATTAAATTCAATTAAGTTGTTGAATATAATTTAAAATCAAACCAAGAGATGTAATGAAACATTGTTTTTTTTCTGATATCCATTTTTTTGAGCATAGTAATATTATATTTTTACTCTATGAATTTTAATTATCAATATATGAATTTATATTACTATTTTTTTGATTTATAATATATAACTTTTATTCAAATCATTCCTTATTATGGGATTTTTTAATTAATTGAAATAAATGAACATTACTCACTTCAAAACAGTTTTCAGAAAAATAGGTTGTTATGCATAAAAATAAACATATACTAAAATATTGTGTATTAATAATAAATATTCAATTTAATAAATATAATATTAAAATTTAATAATTATGTTTATTTAAATTAAATTCAAATTATATTACCACGTTTAAATTTTTCAATTTGAGGAAAATAATTCACTTTATATTAAAAATTGTTACTTTTCAGTATTTGTTGAAAATTCATTATTTTATTAAAAATCACAATGTATCACCCTAAGATAAATTTTATATATTTATTAAAAAATTGAATTGAATTTTATTAAATAAAATTTCTACAATATAATTAAATTAATTAAAAAATTTTCTCAGAAAAATAAATAAAAAAACAGTCCTTAATATATCATTTTTAAAGAACATAATTACATCACTAATAATGGATTGACTATTTCCTAAGAATTTATCACTAAATTTATACTGATTTTTAATATAAATATATATATTTTTATTTATAAATTATTTAATAATATCCATATCTATAAATTTAATTCCAAGGATATAACATTCATAGAATATTTTTATGTTTTTTAGGCTCAGTGTTGTATATCATATAGAAATATAACAAAGTTTAATTTTCTAATACATTTTTGTGTTAAAATAGTTTTTTATAGATTACCACTAAGATTCCATGGGTCACAACTCAGAGATGAGATTTTATATGGTGGGGAGGGTGTTATATCCCATCAATTTCTAGGTGCATCCCTCTTTAATGTTTTTTGTATCCGTCTTCGAGATGATATTTTTTTGTTTGTAACATGGATGATATGGGATGTGGAGGTCGTTAGATACCATCAATTTCTAGGGGAATGCCACTTTAATATTTTTTGTAACCTTCTTAGATATGATATATTTTTTGTAACATGGATTATATGGGATGTAAAAAGAATTTATTTGTGAAAGATTTCCCAAATATAGTGAATTCAACAACATGGAGCTCTAGGCTATTCCATAAATCATATAGCTACACTATAGGGATCCATTTTGTGAAGTAGGGTCCAAGGAAAAGAATAATCTAAGCTACAACTATATTTTTCATTGTTTTCATGTGGAGGATCGAAAAATGGTATGAAAGTTGGGAAAAGTGGAATAGATGTGGTATCTATGGAATTAATAAACATGGGGATTCTTTTTTTATTCAACCTTTATATGTACCCATATAGTATGCATCTCAGCTATAATGTAGTCTCTATTTGTGTTTATTTTCACTATGGAATGGTCGATTAATGTGACCGATGACATCTCCTTGGGTTTTTAGAGTATATATAATATAGGTTACCAGGGATCCTATTCATTGTATGACTAATGAGATTGCATCGTAGTCTGTCATGCTACGCCCTAATATCCCCTATGTTTGTCGTTTTTGTGGCACAGTTCACAGGGATACATAATGGTATTTAATAGAAACATTTCCCCATAAATGCATCATAGAATCTGAAATCATTTTTCTATAACCTATTAAAATTGAACAAAAGAACCCAAGAGTGATTTACAAAGGCGATTAATTTTTTAATTAGATTTGATCCCCTACATAATGGAATTAATTTGTTGTGATAGAAACCATCAAGTGGTGACCTATGAGAATGTAATTCGAACCAAATTCAAGGATTTTCAGATCATGGTTTACGAGGAATATATTTTGGTAAAAAGGAATAAGGAATCAAATGAAACATTATAAATTGGTATATTTTTCTTTTGTTCTCTACTTTTGTGTTAGGTGGTCTAGAACAACTCCCTTTTCACTGTAAAAAATTCTTCAAGTATGTGTAATAAAAGTATTCTAACTGACCAAACATGAGGATATATTATATATTAGATAAATTACATTATAATGAGAATACCATAATTATACCACCAATTGGATCATATTTGGCGCATTTGAGTTGATACCGGGCTTCATGCCATCCGCTAAGTGAGCCTACCATTGAAATCACAATGAAAATACTATTATGATACTGTAGATTTTGACTGAATAATATAATTTATTTATTATCATAATATAATGAATTGGAATATCATGAAAAATTTGGTGATTTATTGAAATATAATTTCATGGTTTAAAATTGGTTAATTTCCATGTAATTTACTATGTGTGTTAATATAATGAGAGATGACTATATTAGTATGTTAACTACTTTTGGGATAAATTAATTAATGAAATGGAAATTTTTATAATTTTTATAGTAATTGGACACATGAATTTATATAATGTAAATGGATAGATAAATGTTAATATAATGAATATATCAGTATGACTTATGATTAAATTTCTTGTATGCTTGGTTCTTGGTCAAGTGTGTTTCTTTGATAGAATCTTGTTTTGATATGACTTTGTTATGGTTGATACCTGATGATAGGATGTTATATGACCATTTGTGATTTTGATTTTTATATTATTGTTATTGGTGTATTAATAAAACATATGTTATGCCTAAGGGAATGATACATGGTATTCGATTAGACTATTGGAAATATGCATCAATATAGGGCACCTAAGGGTACAATGCATAGTTGAAGTAAGCCTGTAATTGAGATTATAATATGAATGTGGGTGAGGTGGTTGTTTATGAAGGGTAGATTAAATTATTCCTTAATGTATTCGATTCTGCGTAGACTAGCAGATCATCCATGGCTTGGGTGATCCTTCCAAATAAGGAGGATCCAATGCGTGATAAAGATTTATGACAGGGAGTCCGAAAAGATTTTTTGTCCAAGGGTGTTGACCTAGAACACCACGTTCAGTAAGATTATTTCATTTGAAGTATTAATATATCTAATAAATATCACTATTTAGCACATTATTACAAGAACTATATACTCTGACTGGGTTTTTTTAGACCTGGATGTATCAACCTATTGAGTTATAATCAAAACCTATTTGGGCCACCATTGGGTACCCATAAAAAGATCATGTATTCTAGTATAGACTATGTAATTTGAATGGTATTCATTATTCCATATTGGATGGGTTAAATATTAGAGATAGGATAATCTTGGGGTTCATGACAAATGTATTTATAGTCTTTTATAGAGTCATATTGTATTTTATTGGTTTGACATTCATTATGAAATTTAGTTACATTTTAGATTTATATGAATTGATAATATTATTATTGGATTGTTTGATTTTTACTTTATTATACTATGGATGAAAGATGTATTGTTTTTATTGTTTCATCTTTTTATGATACCCTCTTATTAACTTCATCAAATATTGAAACTCCGTACTAGAGGGTATAGTCTTCCAACTATATTACTGACACCATAACTACTACTCTCGCTACCTCTAACATATCTAGAGGAATTATAGAGTCCACCTAGCCATCAGACATGAGCACCAAGTTGGGATGTTACATAAAACATATCTTGAAATTTGAAATTATGGAAGGGAATATTTAATGGTAAACATAAACTAAAATTATTCTAGTGTGGGGTTTTTTCCATTTTTTATAAATTTTCCTTATATCAATGAAGATGGAGTCAGTGATGAATAAGAAGAAGTTGCAATGAGTGTCTTTAAAAATTGTTAATTTTTTTAAAGGCTAGGGTTTTTCTCTAATGGTAAGATGACGAATTTTTAAGAAAATTCAAAAATAGAGTTTCTTATATAAATTTGAATGGGGTGATAGAAGTAATGAGAAGGAGGAAAGGGAGGCATCACAAGATATTGATGAAAAATTTCTTAATACAATATAGAATAAAGAAAAATTGACTAGTGAATGTTATAGTGATGTTGAAGGCTTTAAAGAAACTAAGAAGGAATTCCTTTCAAAAAGAGGAACCGAAGAGTTTCTAGAAAATATATATATGTTAGAAAATATGGAAAAAATTTGACTAAGGAAAGTAAATATTTTAGATATAGTGAATAAATCCATATTTATAAAAATATTTAGTTCAAAAATGATTTTGATGAATTGAATAATCTTATTTTTGAATTGAACAATTCATTATTAAAGAGAGAAGAATGGGTGGAAGAGAAGGAAAATGATTTCAATCTTTTATGTCAAAAATAGATGAGTATGGTAAAATATATTGGAAGATGTTATCTAAATTTTGAGAACACTATTTTTAATATTTGTAAAGCTCAAGTAAAAATAAGGCTCATTGACATATGTAGTGACTTTTCAGAAATAGAGAGAAAAATAGTGAATTTTTTTTCTATGTTAGGGAAGAAGAACCAAATCAGGAATTCCAATTTTGTATCAAAATAAAGTGAATATTTAGATTATATAAAATCTATTTTCATTTATTAGAAATAAATTATTGATAAAAATGTTGAAGGAAAAAATATCAAAAAAATGTTACTATGAATATGAATGAGTCAAATGTCTACCAAAATTGTGGTTTATTTAAAGGATTAAATATTAATATTGGTAAGAAGGATAAATAGTATTATCATACTTATATAAAAAATGATTTTAACAATGGAAAATATGTTTTTTGGAAATTTTTACCCTTGAAGAGGTTTTGTGAACATGTAATGGCTGTGTTGATTTAATTTCCAATACAATGATGAGCACAAGTGTTTTTGAAGGTATAAATTAACGATGAGTCATCTCTCTCAAAGGATTAAAATATAGAGGTAGCCTTTGAAATAATAATTTAATAATGAAAATATATTTCAAAAATTGGATTATTTTTTTGAACGATGTGAGAAACATGTTCATCTTTAAAAGGGTTGGATTGTTATTCTGCCACCTCAAATTTTCTGAAGATAGAATTTTTATAAGTAACATAATAGTGAGGAAGGAAAAGAAAAATTTTTAGTTTGTTATGTTTCTTATATATAATTGAATTTAGAATTTCCATGGATTTGGGATAAGTTTTTTATTCTCATATGATAGGATAGATAAATCTTCTCGAGGATGTTTAAAAATAAAAATAATTCTACATGACATTTGGAAATATTGGGTTACAAAAAAGCAATGGTGTGAGACAAGAATTTATTGGTAAAGGTAAATTAAAATCCAAAGGAATCATTCATGATAATTGATTCAAACATGATCTACATTGGATGTCTCAGTTATGTGAAAAATGTAAGGGATTTATCTTATATAAAGATGCATTTGTTATGAAGGGCATGAAATATGGATGAATCATGATAAGAGGGTAGTTAACAAGTCACAATTTGTTTCTGATTGTTTACTATTGAAATTTTTATTATTTATGAATGAATGAGTAAAATAAAATATAGAATTAATGATTTGGTCATCTTGGACAAAATACATATGTGAGATTATTTATTGAAAAAAATTTCATCGTGTTCATAATTTTTATGGGAATGGGATTGGATTTTTTCCACTTTTCAAAATGGAATGACTGTGAATACTCTACAAAAGAACATTAACATACAAACTACTCAACCATCATATTCTATTCACTCTAATATTTTTTCACCTATGAGGAAGAAATAAAAAATATATATAGGTATTTTATATCATTTATTAATTAATTTAATATAATAACACATATCATATTTATAAAACATAAATTAGTGGCATTAAAAGGGGTTAATGGTTTTAGAATATGTGAAGTTAAAGATTGTGGTAACTATTTAAATAGTACTCAAACCAATAAGGGTGAAAATTATACCTATGGAATATAAAAATCCTATTAATAATATAATAGAATTCATATTCTACAAGGTGAACCATACACTCCATGAAAATAGTGTATCTAAATGAAAGAATGAAAATATCATATATATGGATCAAACTATCTTACTAGAGAAAGATATATATATTTTTTCTAGAGACAATACATTATATAATTATCTCATATAAAATAGAGATTTAATTATATAGAAATTTACAACATGTCATATTATGGAATGTATAATTAGAAATATAAATTTTTAAGTATTTGATATTTTTTGACAGCCCTTTCATAATCAAAATGAAAGGTAAAAATCATGGAAAATTAAGATGAATTGGTTTAGGGTATTATCCTTAGTTTCACTAAAAATTTATGAGGATATGTTTTTTAGAAATAATCCGTATGGACTAAATTTAATTTGAAAGTGATGGAAGATAGAAAAATTTAAATATTTATTATATAAGTTTTTTTATATTATTTTTTGATGAATATAATTTATTGAAACAACATGGTGAATTTTTAGAAAATAATATGAACATGAAAGATGTTTCAAATTAAGAATTTGACTCATATAATACATATAAGGAAGAAGAAATGTGGTCACATCATCCATGGCTGAGAATGTAATTTCAAGTCCAAAAATATCATTAGAGATCATGTTCAACAGATTCAAATTTGAAGGACTCCTGGAAAAACCAACATGTCTCATTATTATCTCAAGTAAAAAAAGATATTAAATAATTAATGAGACATATAGAATGGATTGATAAAGTTAATGAAGAGATATATGAATTTAAAAATAATAATAATTGGTAGTTGGTAAAAAAGCCTGAGGAAAATAACATCAATGGTTCAATGTGGGTGATTCAAAACAAGATGAATGAAAAAGAAGAAATAGTTAGAAAAAATGATGTTTGGGGTGAAAATGATAATAATTGGTTGAGTTATTTAAATTCAATGAAACATTTTACCCAGTTGAAAGATATAAAACTATTGTATTTTTTCTTGCAATTGTATCATAAATGCCCATTACGAGCATTCAAAAGGATGTGAAGTCATATTTCATAAATAGTGAATTGGAAGAGGAATTTTTTATTGAAAAATCATGTTTTTTATTATTTGGTGATGACAAGAATATTTTTTAGCTAAAATAAGGCATTATATGTTCTATATTATGACATAAGAGTTTGGAACTCTATACTTAACACTTTCCTGATGAAGTTGAAATTAAAAAAGAGAGAGGTTAAAATAGTATCTATATCAAAGTTTCTAATGAGGTATTTATGACTATTATTGTTTATATAGATGAAATTAATTTTTATTGAAAAATAATTGGGTTTGTGAAAAATTTACCAATGAAATGAATAATCTTTTTTTTTGTGTCCACTCGTGGTGGGATTAGAAACTTTATTGGGTTATAAATTTCTCGAGTGATGGACAATTGATTTCTATCAAAAAAACAAAATGAAAATGAAAATTAGAAGGATTTTGTAATAGAGGATTAGAACAATATTTCAATTCCAAATTTTATAGGAAAGATGTTAAAAAAATATGAACATGTGGAAGATGTTGATATATGGGAATTCGGAAATTTTATTTGATGTTTACTATACTCAGCAACTCCAGGAAAAGATATAAAATAAGATTTTACGCATAGTTGTTGGTATCAAATTACAAAAAAAAATATATTTTATTTATGGAAATATAATACATATATATATATATATCAATGGAATAAAAATATTTGGTTGATATATTATACCAAATTGATGGTAGATCTAATTGGAAATTAAAATGCGAATTGGGTATGACGTGTTGATGATAGTAGGTCTACATATGATGTGTTTTTTCACAGCATAAGATATATTTTCTTTCAATTCAAGAAAAAACAAAACTTTTTTATCCAAATAACTAATGAGAATGATTATATTGAATCTACTAATTCCTATGTAAATCTTACTTGGATGAAAACATATCTAGAATATCTAAAAAATCAAGTGAAGGTGTTGTTACTTTTGGAATATGACAATGAAAGTGAAATTTTATTTTCAAAGAGTCTAGTTCACCATTCATTGTATAATTACATTAATATATAACATCACTACATAAAAGAGATAATGGAGAATAATGGTTTAAATCTAGATATCTTTCAACAATGGAGAAAATTGTAGATGTGTTCACCAAGACACTATCAAAAGTTGAATTCTAATATTTGATGTGAAAGGTTGATGATCTGCCTCACTCTTTAAATTTCTAAGGTATGATGTTTTTTGGCACTCTCTCATCTTGTCTTTGGAATTTTTTTCAATGGTGATAAAATTATATGACATAAATATTTAATTTATGATTATCTTCCTATTTTTTTAATGTGATGTAATATATAAGAGGCCTATCCATTGATATGTGATAAAATTTTCGGGAAGCATATATTTAGGCTAAGATAATATAAAGTGAAATATATTATTTCAGTATTTATGTACTATTTTAATAGTATATTTTCGGTGGATTCTGGAATATTTCCTGTTTCAAATAATTGTTGTTGTGATGATAATGTTTAGTTTTATTTTAGTGATGTTCTTATTTAAGTAAGCTATGAAAGGAACTGTATTGTTTATTCAATGGTATTTTCTAATTCCCCAGGATCACTCATGTTGGATTATAAATTTTTAATGGAGATCCATTTCTATGTTTTTAGTGTTTAAAAGTGATTTATGGTGTTCATTTTCCACCAAAATCCAATGGGGGAGATTATTGATCTGAATAGGTGTATTGATGGTTGTTGTGATTTATGAGGGTGAATATTTGTTGAAGATAATATGATTAAGTATTTTGTACATTTTTTCAATATATAAAGTATATTATATATAAATCATATGATTCTGGGTGAAATTTCATTTGTGTTTATGTACCATGAATGGAGTTACTGATCCAAGAAGTCTTTAAGAAGCATGATTTGAAGTAGAGATTCTATATAAGAAAATAATAGGTTTACAGACCAAAGAATCTTGTTACTATGATGTGGTAAGTATGAATACTCTGTAACATAAGTTTCCAATAAAAATTGTAGAATGTAATTTTTGTTCTCCATGATTTTTTGATGTAATAATTCCATAGAGGAGACTATATCAATCTTTTGTGGCACAATAAAATCTGGGACCTCAATAGCATTTTGGAGGACCACATAAAAAAAGAGGCAGGGTTGGATTTATATAGTTTTAGAAAATTGAGGATATCTAAAGTCCAGTGAAGGACCATATTTTTTAGGATATAGGGTTGTATTTCAATGGATCTAGAGATTTGGTGACCACCACGTTACAACTCATGAACTTAGTTAAAGTTATGAGAAATGGAGAAGGAGTACACAATAGTGGCGAGAACACAATTTTGATATGGTGTGGGATTGAATTAATTTATTCAAGAAATATGGGGACCTCCATTACTCAAATAATTGGATACTAATAAGTGTGTGAATCAATTATTTAAAAATTTCTAAAAACCAACTGGAAACATAGTACTACTTAGGACCATTCCACATGATTATTTTGTGAGATGTTTTGAAGGTTCATGATGAATTGAATTTATATTATGTATTTAGTGGATGTTTTAGTCTAAAATAACTTCCAATTCCAATTGAATTACAATGATATTTTTAGAATAATATCCAAATACTAATATAGAAATAGGATTTGAATGAAGCTAGTGGTTTGAAATTTATTTCCAATTTTAATAAAAATGTTCTGTTGTAAAAATGCAGGGATTGGTATTCAATAATATAATAATGAATATAGAGAGAATAATTTTTAAGGAAGTAGATTAGAAGAATTATTAATAGTGGATATTCATATTTTCATAGAGAGAAGTGATCTTATGTATCTTTCTATTTGTTGATGAAGATGAATAAGTGTTTCATTACATCAACAATTTTGGTCTATGATTGTAAGGATGTATTCTTATTGATATAAATTTTTATCTATTATTTTAATGTGGGTTGAATTATCATAATAGGTAGACTTGATGCCATATTATTTCAATGTTAAACCTCCAACATGTTGAAACATGTTCGTCAAATTATCTTGGGGGAATTAACTTAATGCCACAGACAAGACAACTCATTTTAAGAGGTAACCCATATAAATATATTACGCCCTTATTATGTGTGTGTGCTAGAAGTAAATAATAATTATTTTTAATATATGAACATGTTTGTTTCACAAAGGAAATTTAAAAGAAGTAGAATCACTGATTCAACCCCTCTTAGTGATTCCTCATTGATCAAAAAGGTGCCTTTAAGGTTATAGAAAACTGTGGAAAAAGTGATGATTGTTGGGGGTAAAACTAGGATTATTTAGAGGAATGATGAATGTGGTTTAGAACAAGTTCCACATCTATATTTGGTATCCTATTAAGATATTAAATGAATAAATGTTGGGTGGAATAATCAACATGGAAAGGAATACGTATATTTATTGAACCATATAAAAATAATTTATTAGACTCCCTATATATTTTTTCATTAAAAAGGGGTGGTTAATATTTATATTTGAGTGGATTATAACTATAATAGGTTTTCATAAGATGATAAATTTTCCTTAAATATTTAAGAATCATTGTTAAAATAGAAAAATTGGTGAATAATTCTCCCCTCCACTTCTTAATGATCCTACATTGATCCATGGGAACATCAATTTTTATCATAGCTAGCTTCCCTCTAAATTTCTTGATCATGTAATATAGATATATAATAGTATTTCTATGAACAACATTAGTGTTTATGTATTCAGTAGAAATAATTATCAGATTTTGGTGAACATGATGTTATGTTATCTTCTATCTCTTAGTGTCCATGATAAGGATGTTGTATCCATGATATGTCATCCCACTATAGATGTTTCTATGACAAGTGTAAATAAAATAAATATTTAAGTATATGTAAAAGGATAGAATTATATGTTGATGGATATCATAAGAAATTTTTATACAAATATCACGGGTTTACTATTGAATAAAAATTTGTATATCTTAATAAAAATATATGAAGGAAATGAGATAGTTAAGGGATCTAATGTTCCAATATAGAGGGAAAGGTTTATATATATTAAGATAGATGATGGAGAATGTATCTATAAATTCATTATAAGTGTTAATTATAATTTTATCAATATTAGAGGGATCATAGAGATGTTTTAAAATTAATGTATCAAAAATTTACTTGTGAGAAACTTTCTAGATATTTTATATTATAAATGTGTAAACAATATAATTCTAGAGGATTTATCTCTATATGAAGATTATAATATTCTAAAAGAATATTTGATGTGTAAATAAACTATTTTAAATAATAAGGGTAAGGATCTAATTAATTTTGAGGTGATTATTAAAATAAGTGATAATAAATAATGTAACATAAGAAGTAAGTGAGTTATAGGGAAATGAAGAAACATAAAACATAAATAATATTATTTTTATACTTTATAAGAGATGATGAATTTTAAATTGGAATGGAAAAGTTAAATTTTCTCTAAATGGTTACAAAAAAATGATAACATTATGAGAAATTAGAAAATTTTTTCTTACAATAAGAATAAAAGTTTTTTTATTAAAAGAGGGTGTGATGATTATTCATCCAGTAAGGAATCTAATTGTCATGTAAACATCTTTACTCAGTATTGAGAAAGAAATTATTCATTATAAAGTGATGATAACAGAGAGTAGGGAATATATATTTAGTTTCTTTTTCAAAATAAAATTAAGAAGAAATACATGAAAAAAATATCATATCAAGAGGTAAAAAAAATATTGAATAATTATTTTAAAGAATTATCATTTAAAAATGGTTAGAGAATATAAAAAGAGGAGACAAAACATAATGTGATTAGAGATTAAAAAATGAATTTTATTTATCTTGAGAGAAAAATGAAAACTTATAATGAATTATTAGGTGGGAATGATAATGTCAATGATGTAGAAACTACACTAGTTGTGGAAAGTAATATTATTAGGGTGAATTTAGATAAGCTTGAGATAATGGTGATCTTTCTTAAAGAAATTTTGGATAAAAATGAAGAAGTGTTTTCAAAAACAAAATCCGTGTTTCTAATAGGAAAAATTGAGTTATAAAAGATCAAAGAATACTACATCAAATGAGTTTAGGATAATAGAGGGTCTTTTAAAGATGCTGAAAAGAAGGGTTTATAGAGGTACGTTATTTATTTTCCTAAAAAATCCAAATTTAAAAATTATGCATCTAAAATGTATGTTAAAATGTAATGATTCATGGAAAATCATGATATACTAAGAATGAGAGTAATTCATCAGGAAATTATCTCACTATAAAAAGTTTCCCATTGTTTTTGAATAACCAAAAACAAAAAACATCAAATATGTATTACTATCACTGTGAATGATCTGGATTTATATGTCACTACTGATACTGTGGAATTTTTATGAATAATGATAATTAATTTTGGTACAATACATCACTACCAGAAAACAAGTATGAATCAAACAAGTGATACGATGGAAAAAAATAACAAACATTCTAAGAATTCATGACAAGGAAGAAAAGAATGTTCAGGAGATAAAAAATGTTAAATCATCAATTGAGACAATTGTGAATCATAATAAAATAGAAAAATAATGGAATTTAAGAAATTTGAGTTGGGTAATATTTTTCAGAATGAAAATAAACTATATTTAGTTATTTAGACAAATCAAGTATGCATAGATAAAAAAATTACAGAATCATATACGTTTATAGAAAGATAAAATAAATGCTTTTTTGAGAATAATAACAAAGTTTATATGAAATTTTAAAATAGATGGTGACATAACACATCCAAAAAAGTGAATGATATGTGAGAAGTATGGGAATGTTATAAAAAATTGTTTGGCTATCTTTCCAAGCCAAGAATATATCACAAAATAAAAATGTTACAAACTTAATGTAAAAATGATGTTACAAAAGCTGAACAGATGATGAAAACTTAATTTGAAGGCTCCACATAACAAAAGAAATAAATTACCAAATATGTGGAGGCTAATCAGGGGAAAGAATATATAATGTAAATTTTTAGATGAAAATGAATAGGATGAGCCATATAGAAGATTCCCAGTCTAAACGTTACTTTTAAAGAACTATGAGGTTTCTCTTTATTCCCAGTATAATTGTTTATTTTTACTAAATTCTCTTGAATTTAAGGGGATGAAGTAAATAAGGTGAATAAGTTTTATAGTGGTTTTATATAATGATTGTGAAATTTATCAAGGAATAGTTTTACCACCATGATGAGAAATGAATTGATACCCTTGAGGTAAAAAATGGTAAATATGAGGCATACAAATTAAAATTTATTTATGATTAATTATTTATGATAAAAAATCTCATATATTAGGGAAATTATTTTTTTAAACAAGAACTATTTTTATTTATTTATTGAGATGGGTGAAGTATTTTAATATTAACAAACTTACTTATTTTTCCCAATATCTAAAAATTATAGGATTAGCTAGAGAAATGATTTTTAGAAAATAATTTTAATAATACACATTTATCACCTTCATTAAAAAAATATTGTTTCATAAACTGATTTAGACCTCCCAGACTTGATTTTTTTAGTTTATTTCTCTTGGTTATGAATATCACACGATCATAAATTTTTCTATCAAGGAAATTTATCAAGATTCAGATATAAATAAGGATATGTTATGGTGGAAACTTTGAATTTGATTCACAATAAGGGAGATAAATAATTCAGGGGAGAATGAAAATGAAAATATCTTATATGGAGAAATAATTGATAACAAAAACTTTCTATCATGTTGTTTGATGTTTTAAATGGTTATTGAAAAAATACACAAGGATGATATTATTATTCCAAAGTTTTTTTTTGATTTTTTACCAATGTGTCAATATTTTTTTGAATTTTAGGAATAGTTGATATGATTTCAGAATTATGAAAAAACAATTCGTATGGATGTCAATGATGTATCATATTGAGGTGGGGAAACATTCCATAAGTAGGGTAAGAATGTTTACATAACCATGTAACAAAAATTTAATTCCAATTTCTTGAAATGATAATAATTTATGCAAATTATAACTATAATAAGCATGTCATCATCTAATCCATGTATGTTTTTGTTTTTACAATTTGTGAAAACTATGTTTATGAATAAATTTTGAGTTAGAGGATATCAAATAGACTACATATAAAACTTTTCATAAAGTGAATAAAACAATCAAAATGATGTTCTAAAAAAGGATTTTATGATGTAAATGTGTGAGCAATGGGAGGTGGATATATGGATATATATTACTTGAAAAATATTACATGATTGAACAATGATCAATGTCCTTAGATAAACTGGATGGATAAGTTCTTATTGAATGTAGGTATGATGTTATGAATTGAAAATAAGAATATAAATAATTATTGTTTAATAAAGTTGTGGACATATAAGATTCAGTTAAAAATTTTGGATTTATAAAAAATATAAGAAGAAATAATATAATTTAAAATCAATCAAGTAATATTATAAAGCCACAATAGATAAAAAATGGGAAAATTATAATGGTTGAAGTTTCAGCTGTATGGAGAGAGTTATGAAATGGAAAATTGAGGGTTACACTATCAACAAAAAGGTGTTGTGTATAATGGATATATTGTAAAATCTATCATTTAAATGAAATCATAATTATATAAATGAAAGTATATTCCAATGATGTTACCATGGTCAAATTCTATCCAATAGACTATCTGATGATCGAATCGATGAAGATTCCCCAATTTCATCATATCGAGAAAGGAGTAAAATATTGAAACAATGTTTATTAGTATAGGAAATATGAACATTAGATAGTGGAACAAAATGTCACAAGAAATAAATTACAATGAAGAGTTACTCACCTAGGTTTCTATGGTATAATTATCAGTCAATGTCTGGGTGATCGGTTTCCTTAGACATAGATTTTGAGAAGTGATATCAAGAAAAATAATTTTTTAGAGTATATGGAAAAAATAATTGTTTCCATATTAGACAATGATATAGAAAAAATTGTGAGGATAACTAGATATATAGACAATATCGAGTACAAAAAAAAAGTATTATTGATCCATACAGACACAGTAGATAGATATTTTATACATCACTGAACACTCATATGTTGTGTTAAATGGATAGTGGATACTAACTAATGGAAACTAAAGGGTGTTCCATCACATGAATAAATATTACGAGATCCATAAGATGTAATAATGATGAATATGTTACATAGGAATATAATTCCATATGATGGAAATGGACAGACATACATCAGATGGTGTAATTGTATGATATTTACATGAACTATGTAATGTCTTTATCATGAATATGATGTACTGATACTCAAAATTTTATATATTTCTATGGTTAAATAATTTAATAAATGTTAAGTAACATTAATTTTAATGATTTTATAAGAAATGGGATGTGTTCACGAAACAGAAAGAGTATTCAATAGTTTTCAATAACATTTGAGAATCAACTTAAAAAATACAATTGATCCGAAGCTTCATAATACAAAATTTCAATGAGATGAAAAATACAATGGATTTCCCTCCAAAACCACTATAATTACACCAATATAAAGTGTTTATAAGTATAACTATAGTAAGAATTTTTATCTATAATAACATAACAAATAATGATGTTTTTATTGATTGATGAGTTTCCAACCATGTCAAATTTTAGGATGGACAAAGAGTTTCTAAATTTAATTCTATCAAATGGGGAAGAAAACAATGAGAATCTAATTAAGTGAAAACTTAGTCAAATTAGGATTTTTATTGATTTGATTCAACTTTATAAAATAGGGTAGTATTAAATGAAGGCCAATATATATAGGTATATATTGAAAATCACATTACCTGGATATTCAATGATTTTAGAAGCATGGAATGCAGACCCAATGGATAGAGAAAAAACAAAAAATAATATACCATATGGAGTAATCAATAGATTTGTTCGACATATACAACAACTCCATGGTGTAGGTATTATTATTTAACATAAAAAAATGGATGGGGCCATTATATATATAGAAAACCAGAAAATGTTGATTGGTTAATCATTTTTGAGGAATTTTTTCTATAAGAAGTTATAGGAATGTTTTGAATGAGATTACCTAGGCCATACAAATATAAGAAGAAGGTATAAAAGGAAAACATACACTTAAGAGAGTTCATTATGATCTTACTATTTTTAAATAGGTGATGGTGATCCAACCATCAAGTGGAGGAAGATATGATCTTTCTACAATAGATCAAAAAGAAATAAAGAATGATTATATAGCTAGGGGTTTGACTAGTTTCTAAAAGGACTTGTTGGATTGGTGGTATAATAAGCTGTAAAGAAAGAGGATATGGTTTGGATAGTTGGGTTTTATAAGAAACTATGGTAGAAGACCTTATTTCTATCTGGTAAAACTAGGATTAGTTGGAGGAATGATTATTGGGTTGAATAACCAGTTTCCAGATGTGCCTTTTATAATCATGTGAAGATAGTCAAAGAATCCTTGTTAGGGGGGGATAATTAAAAATTCAAGGTGTAGTTCATTATAATGAACATTATAAATATCACGTGTTAATATAACTTTATATTTTATGAATACAAAATGTTAGGTAAAGATTTATATTTGAGTGGAATGTAACTATAACATGTTTTCAATGGATAAGACAGCTTCATTATCAATTTAAGAAACATTATTTTAAAAGAATAATTGATCAACGATTCACTGATGCCCATATATATGGTCTAAAATTGATCTGTTGAATCATTAGAACTTCTAGTTAATGTAAATTTACTTCTGATGACTATATATTTATTGAATACACATCAACTGAATTCACATCTGGTGAAACCATATCTTTATCTGAACTCATACTATAATACCCTTCAACACTATGAGTTTATTAGATCACTCTGGGTCTCCTACCAAAGTTAATTAATTCCACTGATCAAAATGTACTATAATAACTAACTTTTTTACCTAGATCTCCCTTCAATATACTTCCAAATCATCAAAAAAATATGAACATCTGGTAAACTAACAATAAACATTATAATTATCTACTAAAATGTTAAAACAATACATCCCAACCCAAAAATATTCCCTCAATTGATGTTGATGAAAAATGATACACCATTAATGGAAAAAGGGAACATCACATGGGTTTCTAAATACATATCTCCAAAAAAACATTTCTCTAAAAAAATTTCCCAAGGATATTGATATGAATTAATATAATATTTCAATCCATTATTGAAAACCTATTTAAGAAGTATCCATATATGTTTCAAAAAATCCTCAATCAGTTTTAGAATATATGATAATTTCATAGATAAATGTAAATTTACTAATTTAACAATCTAAGAGCATCATGATTTTATTTTGATTAATTTATCAACATTAAGAACTTATATATGACTAAAAACCAACCTTAACTCCTTTAATATAAATATATAATTATTAAGAAGCATTTAAGTTTTCACCTTTTTAGGTTATAATACATAATGATTTTATAGATGTATACATTTATCAACACTATTTACTTTATCGTATTTGAACCAAATAAAAATACCATTTATGGTAATATCCAAAATATGAATATGAAACCATCAATCTAAATATGAATTCCATCATGAGACATTCATATTTAACATAAGATATAATTAAATTAACCCATGTCTCTCTTTTTGTAATCCTTGGTTACCAATGAGAATATTATATGAGGTTTTCTAATATAATTATCTATCATCATACACATATTCGACAAAAGTTTTTATTGAATATTATGAGATTGAACAAATCATATCAATTTATGGTGTCAATGTAGGTGTACATTTATTCCCCTTTGACATGAATAAGGTGATGATAGAGTAAATTCCTAGGATTACCTTTTTAGGCTTATTACCACAAGGTATATCTTTCCAGATACAAAATCCAATTGTAGTATCCATTTAGTGATATCATTTGCCATAAAACCACACAATCTCTACATTACAAAAATTTATTGATTTTTTCTTGTACTTTTAATTCTTCCATTTTATTTTCTAAATATATCAAATCTTAATAGAAAAAAATGATACATCAAACAACTTAAAGGGTTATATCTACCTTTGAAATTATAATCAATTACAGATTATCAACATTTTATGAAATTTCTACTCATTAATTATTCTTTAAATGATATATTCATAATTTACAATGTTATCTAAACCCTACATTGATAAAAACTCTAGAAACCCACTTATGTGACCGTCTTATTATATGAAATAATGTAATATTTAATTATAATATATTTTCGAGACTTAATTGGTTTAAAGTCATTTATAATTATGAAAAGACATTAAATAACATAAATATAATATTTTTCAGATAATGGTATTCTTTTTTACTATATTGTCTGACACTTAATCCCAAATAAGTCTTAATTATCTCCCACTAACTCTCTAACTAATATATTCCTTTACATATTCTATAATTTTCTTATCTTCAAATCTTGGGGAAATAGAAACTTAAAAAGGTGTGAGCATACAGGATTAGTAAGGGTAAACCTAATTGATAAGAATCAATGATCATAAGTTTCAATTTCATTGGAATATGGGTATAATCAAGAGATATAAGAAAACCATACCCAACACAGATTAGGTCATAAATCATGGAATAAATCCTAACATAAAATAAGGTCTGAATCATAATATTGAGTAAATAAATATAAAACATGAGATCCTAACTTAGTCATGATAATAATTGTAAAACAATGATACAACTTTGATATATTTCAAAAATATTAGTATGGGGAACATTTCATTCTTCATACACACCATTAGTTTTCAAACTTATAAATAACATAAAATATAAAAATAAAAAATCTATCTCATTAGACATAAAATTTTTGCCTATGCATTGGAGGATGATAGAGGAGCCCAATCATCAATCATTCATCATTATGTTTTCCACTTGAAAATCATTAACTTATCACATCATAAATAACCCATAGAGATAAATTGGGGTTAAAAATATTTTAATAAAATAAGTCAATATTAATAGAATGAATAACCAATGTAAATAATATGTGGTTTAAATAATTCTCATACTGATTCACATAAAAAGTAATTTATAATTCCACTAATAATCATCTAAAGATAAACCCATTTAAAATAATTTCACGCCTGTTTACAAGAAGTAATTTTATAATAAAATACCATTCAGTGAATATAATATAACATATGTTATTTAAACCATATAGATAATTATTTTATACTTATAAAAATAATTTTACCCGGTATATTTAATTATATCATATTGATTATGTCCAATTAATCAATGTAATTAAGAAAAACTTGCTCATAAAATAAATTCATTTGAAGAATTTTCATTAATATGGAATAAATTATTAGGAAATTCAATGGTAGTGATGTTTATTTTCTCCAAATGATAGTGAGATTACTAATACATCTAAAAAATAATATAGATGATTACATTGAAAAATAATCCTATATGATGTATAAGATATTTCAGAGGAAAATTACCTAGGTGAAAAATACATTTTTGCGTTTTATAAAAATATAATCAGAAAAGAGAAATATAATTGATATTTTGAATTTATTTTAAAATATATATTTTGTATATAAAGTAGAAAAATAATTTTATTTTATAAAACCATGATAATTTTGAGAGAAAGTGTCAAACTATATGAAAAAGGTCACAAAAGTATTTGTTTGTATGGAAACTATTAAAATATATCATTCTAAACATAATCATAAAATGAAAAATTTATTGGTTACATTAAAAATTTATTTTAAATAATTTATATGTGACATCAAGGAAAAAATTTACAATTGAAAAAGAAGAATCAATAAATGATTATGTGTAATGAAAAATGTTTTTCAAAAGAGATTTTGGGTGGAAAATATTTTGAAATATGTTTGTTGGAAAAACCACGTAATAAATATCAATAAATTATCTTTTTTAAAAGGGGTAAATATAATTAGTAGAATAATAGAAAATAATATATAGTAGATTTAAATAAACAAATGGAGAACATTAGTGAGAAGGAATATATGGACATTAATAAAACATCTAATTAAATTATAGATGTCTAATCTTGATAACGTTATACTTTTAAGTGAGAGAATAATCAGGCCAGAAGCATTAAATCAATAAACACATTCTAACAAGAATGATAAAATATAATATCATGAAATATAATGGAATAATTATACAAAATGATAATTGGGTTGTACATTCACTATGGGAAATGAAACATGGACTATAACATTAAAATGTCTCATGTAATTCAATTTTGACACAATGGACCAATTATAGATTGAGTAGAAAGAAAACCTCTAAAAAGTGATAAATATTTTAATTAAATTTTGAATACCATGAATTATTTTTATGTCCTAATATAATATCTCTCATTTTTTATATAGAATATATAAATTAAATTAGTTTCATAATACCATACATGTCTCAAAGAGAAGAATTTGACACGAAAACCATTACCTTGGTCCTGATTCAGTCTGCACTTGCCAGAAATATACTGAATAAATAAACTAATATTATTAATTATAAAACAAATAACCAAAATTAAATAAATAATAATTTATAATTCTCATTGATAATCATTCCATACATACATATATATATTAGTTATATTTTTACATATTTTCCCACATATGGTTTTTATAATATTAATGGTTTATACCAGTTGTACAGGAGAGGTGTCAGTATTTATTCTTCTTATAAAATATCATATTTAATTTTTTTTACTATAATAGATTATTTATACTAATTCAAGAAGTTAAAATTTCCTTTTATGATTACTTTAGTCTTTATATTAGAAGATGAAATCAATAACGACCATTTTTAATGATCCTTGACATAGAAATCATGTTTTCATAACTTATGAGTTAAATATTTATGTATCCTTTATAGAACAAAAAAATCACTAAATACATATTTATATCATATTATAATATTAATTATGTTATCATAATCATCCTTGATATAGATTCACAACATTGTTCATGTAGGTGATCAAACGGACCCAAACACGAACAAATAATGATTAATGGATGATTTTGAGGTGATTAAGTTACACCATCATTATACCTGTATCATAATTACAGAATATAATTTTTCTTGAGATATAATATAACTATAATGAATGAGAATAATAATTTTTTTATATAAAATAATTTCATAGTATGAATAAATTTTTTTCCATTTAGTTCATATGTTTAAGACAGTTGTTTTTTATAATAATTATTTATAATTCATATAATTAAGAAGATATTTAATATTTAATATCATAACAATTTTAATTTTAAAAAAATTATATTTTTAATTTAAAACCATCCTTATACCCATCATCTAATGGAGGTAATGAAAAAACTAAAACATCACTTCATAGAGGTGATAGTCCACACATATAAATGATCAACGTTTTTTTAGATGTAATGAAATGAATATTTTTTTAATTAATAAAATGAAATTAAAGTATTTAAATGATATTTATTTCATTATATTAATTTTTTAGATATGGTTATTATAGTAAAAATTTCGAAGGTAAAGCTAAGAAAAAATGGATACTCATGTCGAGGTCTGGACTTTCCGCTAGGAAATATAATTTGAAAAGAAGGACTTGTTCAAAATAATTGTTTATAGAGGATTTTGGAATGGGGAGTCATTTTTTGAGTGATTTGGTATATTTTCAATAATAAATTGGAATTAGAGGTGAGTCTAAGAGTGTTTTAAGTGTTACCTTTCTATAAGTGAAGAGAAAAGTAGTTTTGGATGTACCAATAATATATTCAATATTGTAAAATTACTATACATGAGTCAATGGAAAAAATCGACAAAAGTTAAATTAAAATAGATTTTGGATAAAAAAATCTCTTAAACCGCTCATTTTTTAGATATCCATGAATATTTTAGGATTTTAATGTTAAAATCGTAACTTTTCGTGAAATTTACATTTACCCTTGTAATTAATTTTTAACTACAGTAATTATTTTTTATTACCAAAATTGAAATTTACCATATAACCTAATTTGATCTTTCTAAGTTCAAATATTAAAATCATTCTATAATATAAAATTTTATATGTTTGAAAAGCTAATATAAAAAGGTACACACTTAATATAAGAGAAATAGTTTTTAGAGAAGTAGCATTTTTCCTCTTTAAATTATTATATAAGAAAATATTCTAATTGTTATGGATTTTAATGATATAAATTTATTTATTACAAATAAAATAAAATATAGTATGATTTTAAATAAATACTAGACATAATTACCGCATTAAATTTATTGGTTCAATGAAATTTTTGAATGCAATTTTTATTAATGTAATATACTAATTTAGACATAAATATGTTGGATTTTGTTTTTTAAGCTCATGGAATTTTTAAAAATTAATAATTATTTTATTTTATTTTATATGTAATCAATTAAATGGGATTTTTAATATTATTGGACATACTTATAAAATTCAAAAATTTATATGTTTTAGTAAAAACATCATTTTTATTGAATACAACCATTTATATAAAAAAAGATAAAAATTAATACTAATTAAAGTTTAAATGAACGAATTAAAAAAATTAGTTCATTTTTTAGTATAAAAATATAAAATTAATATATTATTTTACAACATAAATAAACTTCATGTAGAACAATTTTCATTGAAAATATATATTTTTAAGTATATTGTGTATGTTTTCTAATATATTTTCATGAAATATATTTTTTGGATGATAAGTTATTTTTATATATATGAAATTTATATTTGAATGTGATATAAGGAAATTTTAATATAGGGAATGATAAATATAAAAAACATGTGTCATGCATAAAATGGATTTTATATTGATATTCCCATTTCAATCTATATATAATAATTACTATTTGAAATCATACTAATATCTACATACATAAATACATTATAAAATATACATAAGATCAAAGGGTAAGATAACTGGTAGAGGCAGTTGTAGGTGGTTATTTATCTACCATGAATTTCACAATGCCTTCTCTATGTTTAATATTTTACCACAATCAATTTTCTCATGGATTAATTACTTGATATTGACATAGTATTTGTCCCGAGGAAGCTCTAGAAAAGATAAATCCCTATGTGATCTGAAAAATTGTGCTTCTTAAAGAAGTCACCCCTTTCCAAATCCCATTTCTTCTGAATTTATCTATTAATATTTTATATGGTTTCATTAATTTATAACAGTTAATTTACATACCAATTTAACTAGATATATTTTATATTCAAAAATATGAAGTTTTTTGATTCATTTTATTTTGGTGTAATCTATGAAAAATTATATTTACTAAATATATTTAATGAGAATACATTATGAAATATCAGTTTGTTACATTCATATTTACCTAAATATCAACATTGAATATGATAATCCAGATACTAGAAGTTTACATTTATAGTCAAATCATCAGGTTTTGGATTTAATACCCATTGTGATCTTCGTAGATACACAAGGGTGGATATAATAATCATCCCATATAGAATAAACATCTCTTAAGTGAAAGATAAGTGTAACTTCTTCCATTATTTTTAATTCCCAACTTCAAATAGAAGTTATAGCATAGGCTTTCCAAGGTTTCTTATATCATACAATATATTCTTGTTTATCATACTTGAATCCTATAGTAGTTTTAACTGAAACTATATCACTATTATCTCAATATATATCATAAAAATATGAAATTATGTTATATTTGGTTCATCCTAGGATTCTATTTGATTGGGTTTTCTCATTCTCCTAATTTATCCAACTAACTATGAAATAAATCCTCCAGAGTGGTTCATAATGAATATTTGATCATCCAAACCATGTCCCCTAAGAGTGCCAAAGTAGGTATGAATTTAGGCCAATATTTTTCACCATATGATGATTGATTTAATACCTAACCAACCATTAATATGGTTATGAAACCTAGCTATATATATTCTAGATCTTGCATTCACTTTTATTATCCAGACTGGATTGAAATTTATAGTAAAACCACGTACACTAAACCTTCAAAAAATTCGTGATGTTATCTTTTACATATACTTATCTTTATGGGTTTCAATTTTTTTATAATAATAATCCCAAAATCGTTAGTATTACTTTAATAACCTAAAATATTATTTATATGGATTAGATTATGATCATTCATTTCTCATCAATAATATAATTATCCTAAAAAACATATTAATATCTAAACATATCTAAAACCCTCTCTCATACCAAAAATTTTTCTCTTGTCCCTCACGCTTTGATATGGTTACATAAATATATACTTTACAAAATGAATATGATACCAAAAATATATTGGTGGAATTTTTTTTCCAATAATTACATAACATAAGAAATGTATTTCATTACATACATTCTCAAGACATTTTAGGATTATAATTTTTGAGAAATAAAAAAAAACATAAACTAAAAATTCCTATGTTTTTATCAACTGAAGGTCATTTTTCTCCCCTATAATTAACTACATAATCTCCAAAAATTATTTAAAATATCTCATAGACTCTCTATAGAAGATATATAGTTATAAATATCATGTTTAATTAATATCATCATAACCTAGGAAAATGGAAACATAAGAAGGGGTGAGATAAAATACTCTATAAGGAAAAATATAAAATTTATTCAATCATGAAATTTACATCGAATAAATATTATGGAAGGAGTAAGTAATCATCATAATAGTATATTAAACTAAAATTGACACCATTATATAATCATGGATAGTAATAAAAAAAATATATCACTTGGATAATATTAATTAATTTTTTTGATAGAATTTATAATTAATGAAATCTTGATCATATTATCAAGGCCTCCACCAAGACATCATTATTTCTATCGAGGCTATATCCCAAACATCATTGTTTTCTTCAATACCACAATCAAAAAATCGTTATGAATTGAGAAGGTATACACCAAATACCCAAATATGATTGTTTCATGAGACCTACTGATTAATCGAGGGTTATATAATACAATGTCTCACACATCACTTTTTAAGGCTAATGCATTCTTTAGTTGAGATTGTATGTAAACAATACAAAGTCCATTTTTTCAACAATCAGCCTTATTGAAATAACTACGTATAGAACCCCAATTCGTTTCCCTATATCATTAAAAGGGAAAACATGACCATAAACAATTCATATAATTAGTCTAAATTTTTAAACACTACACAATCCACTTTCTTGAGTAATAAATGTATTTCTATATTGAAATAAAAATATATGGATTTTCAACAGTTACCTAAACAATAATTGAAATATATATCTATTTAATAACAGTTAAAACAAACTCTATATAGAGTAAGGGGTACATAATTAATTTAACAATTTACGTGATTAATCAAAGTTGGAAATCATGGTGAACATCCATGAATTAAATGTGTTCACGTCATGGTTTTCACAATGCCATGAAATTGGAAGAAAAGTTATATCTATGGAAGGTGGATAGTATGAAAGGATATTGGCTATGATGGATAATATATATGATAGAAAATAACGTTAAATAATCCATATAGATAATGATAGTGGATGGTTTCAAAAGTACATAAACCAAGTGCAATAAAAGAAACATTTAATACTGTTAAAAAATAAGTAACATGTCATTGAAAAAGAATGGTTTGAACAACATCAAAAAAAGTGATCAAGAATAATGTTTTTGATACTCTGAGATAAATCCTCATATATATATATATATATATATATTCGAGGAAAAGTAATGTTATATAAATATCATGTGGGTAAAACCATTTGAATATGAAATGTAAACTGTGGGTGAAAACATAAAAGATCTATTTTAAATGAAATGTTTATCAATGAAGTAAAATACAATATTAAATGATTATTTCTAAAGAAACATTTGAATATGTGAATTGGAACTATTTGAAAACATTAAATTCCAAAAATAATATTCAATAATGGGCCATTGAATGTGAAATAATGTATTTTATATGAATATTTGTGTCAAATAAAAAACATTTTAATATGAAATGAACATTTTTAAACATTGAAATTACATTAATTGTAAAAGAAAATTATAAAAAAGTTCAATAAAACCATCTCTGTATTAAAATATTATTTTAAAAGTTTTGATATTTAAAAAATTATATAATAAAATATTAGTAAGGGAAAACCAAATAATTTAAGAACAATGACGAGGATAAAACATTATAAATAAAATAAATGAGATGTGAGAATTCAACATGCCTTACGGGAAACAAACTTCACAAGTCAAAAAATATTTGGAATATGGAAAATGTATTAATCATGTAAAAAATGAGAAATAAAACATAAGAAAATAAAATTTAATAATTTACCAAAAATATATGAAATACATTTATGAGAGTTACCATAACACAATGAATGAAAAGTAAGTTAAAAAATAATTTTATGGCTAGGGTAACAATTAATCCTATATAAATTTGATGAAATGAACATTATATTAATTAATATACCATAATAAATAGAGTGAAATAAACATTAGATTATCTATCAAATATTAAATCAATATAACTATTTACAAGGTAATCCTGTCACAGAACATGAAACATGTCTCATAGAATCAAATATGAAACTATAAATAGCCATAATAGTTTCAAATTCCATTCTCCCCATGCACCTAACTTCGTTTATAATCAAATTGAATATACTAGATACAATATTAGGAACCAAATTATTGTATATTTAATTTAATAGAGAAATTTTGTTATCATAGGATATTTATTTAATATATAGTTAATCATATTTTTTCATGAATATTGAATCAGTGTTGTATTATTTTGGTAATTTTAGTGAATAGTGATTAAATTTTAGTAATATGTTAAATACATAATAAAACCATTAGATAATAAAAAAAATATATTTAATTCCATATTTATTAATAATAATATTGGTATTTAAATTCCCATGGTAATCCAGGATAATTTATTAGAGTATTTTTCAAAATAAATGGTTAAATATAACTATACATTGACACACTATATTTCCATGGATGGGTATGGTTATTGTAGTGTATAATATCCTTTAAAAAATAAAAATAATGATATTATTTGGATTTGTTTAAATTTTTCGATTCTATTTTTAAGTTGATTTGAAAATTAAATTGAATCAATATCAAAAATGAAAAACAGTACTTCATGGAGGTGTTAGTTTACCTAAATCCCAGTTCATGTTATTTCTGTTTTTCAAAAGAAAATAAAGGAATAATTACTTTTAAAAATATAGTATAAAAAAAATAAGTATAATACTTTTAGTATGGTTATCAGACTACTGTGGTAAGTATTTCTTTGGAAGATAAAAATTAATAATATAATTGTAATGATTAATTAATACTCTCATTGAGATATTTATCTTTCTTTTGAAATTATTCCAAAAAATGAATGGATTAGGATAAATAATTGAGATAAATTTATAATTAACGTTATATATGTGTATATTTGGATACAAATTAATGATTTTTAGGATGTATGTTTAAGGAATAATTGTGGCATATGTGGTGGAAGAATCACTTTTTATAAGTATTGAAATGAGCATTCTGAGCACCCAGTATTTTTCAATAATGGAATGGACCAATTAAAAATTAAATTGTTCATAAAGTTGTAAATAATGGAGTTTGTTGTGAGTTAAGGTGTACCAGGACTCCACCGCACATTTTAGTATATGTTTTAAAAATTTCTCAATTCTATTAACACTTGAATTTGACATTTTACCATTTTTCTTTTATCTTGGAAACTAGTTTTTACCCAAGTAGTTTAAATTTTATTAAAAATATAACTTATCCTTTATAATAAAATCTAGTTTTTATTAAAATAAATTTAGTATCAATTTAATTTAATTTAATTTATAAATAAGATAAAATTATCTTTTAAACTAAAATAATTTATATATAGATAATCATTTTTATATAAAAATTGTGTTCTAAACATTTTGTGTTTTTAATATTAATTCAAATTGGATTCTAACAAATATATTATTCATAATATTTTCGATATTTTTTAAAAAAATTATTATATTCATCATTGAAAATATTTAATTATAATTTATTTGATAATAATTAATCTCTATTAATAAAACAATTCATTGAAATTAATAGTTCTACCATTACCAAGGTTATTTTCTTTGATCTTAGTAATCATAATTTTATGAAAAAATAATTTTAGATTAATTGGAAATATGATCATGTGGATATAAAATATCAAATCAATTATAATATATTTAATTTCTAAAAGTGATGTAAATAGATTTTTAATATAGGAAAATAAATACATTTTTGAGTGTGAATATTACATATGTTACCAAAATATTACACTTGAGTTTAATATAATAATAAATTTCTTTTAATTTTTTTATTAAAGATGTATATATTTATATATATTTATATAGAAGCAATTTAAAATACTTTTAATTCATAATTGTGATAAGATAATTTCATAAAAGGTAGAGTATTTATAAATTTTGGAATTGTATCATTATTCCCTTCAATACGTATTTGAATGTATAAAAATCTAACTTAAATATTATATGTTAATTACAAATCCAATAATTAATTCAATTTTTAAATTAAAATTAGAAAAATTTATAATTAAAATTTATATAAAAATATGTGATATAATGAAAAAATATTTTTCTAAGAATATAAAATTTTAAAATATTAATTATTCTTATTCTTATTTCATATCATCTAAAAAATAAATTTTTCTTAAAAAATTATTAATATTCAACAATTTTCTAGCATAATGAATCATAAATTTCATTAAATATAAATAAATACATCCTTTAATAAGAATTTTTTGAAAATTAATTTTTTAAACAATAAAATATCTTATAAGTCATTTTCGGTAAAATAATTGAATTACATTATAATGGAAAGTAAAACTTTATTATTTATACATTTATTCCATAAAAAGTTTAGTCATATATATTATTGATAATTCAAATGCGAGGTTTTAATGGTTATATTTAATATTCATATTTTAATCTAAATATATCTGGGTTTTATTAAAGTCTGGTGTTTCTTGTGGAGAATGGTATTGAAAACATTTGGATCATTTAATGGAATTGATATTATGAAATCCTATTGTTCTACTCTAACAATGTATGACTACTCTTGAGAAACTACCACATTATTCTGACATGATCTTATAATATTTTTAGGAATATGGGACTATCATCTAGAAACTGTCGTGGCATTCTATAAAACTGTAGTCAGAATAAGGATAAGAGACCAATCATATATTCTATGATCATTGAGATTTTTCAAAGATACTCTAGTCTAAGATTATGAATATGATCCCTCTCTTGAGTAGACACTATGGTATTTTGGGGTGATTATCTTATTGGAGGAGCATGGATATGGGCACGAACTATGTTGTCAATTGGAATATGTTTTATGTGGTCCTTTTTTAATGTTTATAGGATACATTGAAAGCATAGAATATAGGGACCCAACCATAAATATATATTATTTCACCATTATTATAATTATTTTCAAATAAATTCACAATGATAATTGATATGGCCAATTTCTTTGGAATATTAGACGTACAAATACATCATATAAGACATAGAAACATTATCTTTATTAAAAAATCCTCAAAGTGATACTAACTCACATAGATCAAATAAATCTATACATTATATCACTGGGAAGTTAAATTAAAATAGTACTTCTGTTTGTGACATGAGGAGAATAAAACATACACAATTCATAATAATGATCATTCCCATGAGAAAGATGTAGGGGTGAGGCTCAACATGATACAAGAAATAGGTATGTCCCCATAAACCGGGTCTACATAAATGATGGTTTTATTATGTGAAATAAAAAAATGTATAACCCCATCACTAGAAAGGTTATTTTACTATGTATAAATTTAATGGACGTAAAATAAATATTTTATGTGCATGGTTTTAATAATTTAGAAAATATAGAAAAACAAAGAGAATGTTTAACCAACAAGTCATGTAGTAGGTGTCAAAGTTAACTTTTCTTAGGTTTTAAAATACCTATATATGAATAACACATGATAAAAAATATAGTAATACTTTATCATGTTAAAATGATGAAATAAATATTATTTTCACACGATAAATATATTAATTAGTTTACCAATTCAAATGGAGAACATTGGTGGGAATTGGAATTGTGGGGAGGGTGGAGAAACTATCATTTAAGAATGAGAGAATTATAATTAAAAATGTCTAATTCCTACCAATTATTAGAACTCAAAAATAAATAATTTTTTAAGTATAATTGATATCAAAATATAGAAAATGGGTATACAAAATGAAATTAAATTTTAAACTCATGGATAAACATTATAACGTAAGAAAGAAAATTATGTTATGAAAGACACTTATATTTTATGGACGACAACAATAAAATGAAAATGTATGGAAATAACTAATTGAAAATAATTTTAATATTAAAAAATAATTTATAATATTAAAAATTAATGGATAATTAGTAACACTATATAAATTATTAATGGTGCATATTATTAAATAATTCCTTAATGAATGGGGATTGAGAACGAAACCCATGCCTCATATCAGAATGTGGTCAGCACTTTCACATATCATCCTAGTTAACTAAAATTATATTACTAAAAACATTACATTGAAAATTATATATATATTTATATATATTTTATTTATCATCATGTATCACCAATTTATTGCATCATTTTCGCATAGGTAAATTACCTGAAATTCATTGGTCAATTTTCAGAAAACATTCACAGTAAATTTTATGAGGTCTATGTTTTGGAAATTCATTTAATAATCTATATAATTAAATATTATTATATATCTTATTATTAAATAATCACATAATTTATACAGTTAAATTTTTTCGTTGAATGGACTCAATTTACAAAATCTTCTTTGATACATCGTGTTTAGAGGTTAAAATTACTAAAATTGCTTCTTATTACTATAAGTTACCAAATTTATTTTATTATCATTAAATAATTTTAATAGTTTAGTAAATAATCATTTTATTCATTAAATATATGTTATATTCGAACCGTGATAGTTAGTATAGAAAAAAAATATAAACATAATCTAATGGAGGCAGTTGTCCACACGTACAAATGGACGTTGCTCTCATTTTTCAGAATAGATGAAATATTTTAAATAATATTTCTTATAATATATGAATAATTAACATGTTATAGATTTCATATTGTATTTTTAGATAACCATTTTCAACCTTCCATGAAAGGAGTTTATGGAAAATTGAACACGTTATTCGTAGTGGTGATAGTCCAAACACCAACATAAAAACATTTTCCTTATTCTCAATGTTTTTGGAGGATGTTATAAAATTGATATATCATTAATATAATCACAGTTAATAATATAAAATTTTTGGGGATAATATTCATTCACGGATAGAGGTGTTTTGCGATTTTCATATTCAATAAGAAATAAGAAGATATGGTTGAAAATATTACTTGTTTATTTGAATGTTCTCCTTTTGTGAACACAATAATAAACCTTTTATTTTTATTTTGGAAATATAAAATATACATCGTCATAGGGAGTGGGATAAATATAGAAAATGGATTTATCATAATGGGATTTAGATGTGTGTATAGGTGGATGGGAGGAGCTCCTTTTTTAATTGAATAGAAGAGTGTTTTTGGAAAATAAATCTCTTTAATGAGAGGCATGGAAATGTTTCACCTCGAATGTGAATCTATTGAGGGAAATAATAGATTCTTCCAAGGGATATTGTATATAATTACACAATAATTATTATCTAAAAATGTGGTAATTTGTTTTAGGTTATATAATCTTATATTATTACTTTTACCTTTTTTGGGGTTACCTAGGTAAATAAGTATTACCTAAATTATTTATTTTTAATAATTAAAAATTAAATGAAAATGAAGAGATAATTTTAAAATAAAAAATAAAAATAAGAAAAAATATTTTAAAAAAGAAATTTCTACTTGTAGATAAATAAATTTAATATTAGTGCATGTACCACACAAAAATCTGTTTTTCTAAAAAATTAAATTTCATGTACAAATTATTTGTTTAGGATAAATTATAAATGATATAGATTATTTTGAAATTAATTTTTTTATTAATCACAAGAGGAATAATTAACAATAATATAATTCTATAAACTAATTCCACTATGTGAAAAAATTACTAAAAGAAATATATAAAAAACTATTTTCACAGAAACATTTTTTAAATTTTCTAAAATGTTAACTGTGGTTTTAAATATAAAATGAGTATATTAAAATAAATAATTAAGATTTAAAAAAAATATTATTTATAGTAATAATTTTTTCAAAATATTTCATGTCATTATTGTATAATATTGTCATAAAAGATACATTATTAGAAAAATCATTATTTTTCACTATTCCACTAAAAAATATTTTGGAACAATATAATAAAAATAAAGAAAATATAATTTTTTACATTATAAATAAGAAAAATTATTTTACATTTATCTGATTAATATTCAAATATTTATGATTTTATCATTTAAATTAAAATAATGAAAAATACCGAATTTATTTAAAAATTACATTTTTAAACATTATGTGTTTTTATTATTAATTCATAACAATTTATAAATTAAAATATATTAATATGTTATTTTGTATATAATATTTTAATTATGTTTAATTTAATCTATTTGGATAAAATATAAAATTTTAAACATGATAGTTATTCAAAGAAAATGAGAAATATAACTTTTATACTAAATTCACATTAATAGATACAATTATAAATAAATATTTATATTCTAATTTTTTTTAAAACTATATTTACATTATATTATTTATTTGATTTTATATTTTTATCATATAAATTTTTAATATTAATATTAATATTTATACGCAAAACAGAAATATAAATTTATAATATTTTAATATAATATTTTTATATCATTATGGGTAATATTATTTTAAATTTAATACATAATAATACCTAACATTAAGATGCATATTGGATATATGAACAATAATCATATTTGGAATTACCATATTTAAATTGACTATATTTATAATGGTCTGATTTCATTCATTCATATATATAGACTTGTAGAATCATTTCTTCATTCCACTTTCACTTCGAAGGTCCTAGTTATTAATTCTTATTATTGATTTTTTTGTAATATTTTATCCTCTCATGATGATATTAATCATTATATGTTTTAATCAATCATTGTTGATACCTAAGGATGAATACGATCCATAAAATTTTATAGTTGTGAATATTTTCTTCTTTTTTGTATATTCTCTCTTATTAATTTATGCACTTTCAATGGATGTACTTCATCCATAGTGATTAATAATCCTGGGTGTGTTATACTTATTTTTTTTATTTTTGATGTAATGTACCTCTTATAAATGAACACTGGGAATTTAGTTTGGTTCATATCTTATATGGAACATTTCCTAATCAGCTTTCAATCCATTTGAAATGGAACGGAAATGTTTCTCTAGAATTAAAGACATAAATAATAATAATAATAATAATAATAACTATAATAATAATAACAATAATAATATTAAAAACCACAACAAAAATAATAATAATAATATTAATAATAATGGATCCAAACTTGGGTTATTATACTATAAAACATGATCAAAGACATGAGACCACCTTTAGTCACCACCAAAATAAGAAGGAGTGACTCTTATATTAGGATAGAGTTATAATCGCACTCTTCAAGTGGAGTGGGGGTGGTTTGGGGAGAGTACCTTGCTCTTTTCCTCCATTAACCATCGTATTATGATGTCATGTTTTACTAGTGGGGTAGAAATTATTATCATTCTCTCTAATTGTGGCTGGGATAGACTAACATTCTTCATTTTATTCCTCTAGAGTATATAGGTAGGATTTCCTAGTATAATTTTTCATATATTCTTTCTATTTATTCTATATCTTGATATGAATATAGGTTCTGTCTAGGGAACAAGATGCATACTACTTGTAATAGTGATTTTTAATCCCTTGATATGATTTCCACTCATATGACCTAGCATTAGTGGATCATACTAGAGTATATATAGTATCATCATTAGTGAAATCATTAATGAATATGTCTGTATAACATTGATAATAGAGATAGTGTGTGATTGGAACATTCATCGATTGATTCTGAGTAGTAGTGAGAGGCTCCTAATGAGGATTGAGGTTGAGTAAAGTACCATCTGAATTTTCATTTCCTATCATTAGTTGGACTAAAATGGGGTTTCAAGTCATAGGGTCTCTAAATTTTATCCTCAATGTTTAAAAAAAATACTATTTTATCAGTAATTACAGACCAGTGCATTTATCACTTCACATTGAAGGCACTGAGTTGGTTACATCACACTTTTTACCTTGAGAGACAGAACCCACATAGTGGATATTTAATATGTATGAGATGTTAAGGGTTCCATTTTATTTTGATGAAAGGGTGTTTTTTATAGGGATTAGATGTTATGAGGATAAAATAATGCTAAAGAATACTTGTAAGTCTATTATAAAAAGGAAGATCATGTCAAAGTAATCATTTTCATACTCAAAGGATTCTCATTTGTTCCATTATTTTTATTATGAAAATAACCAATAAATAACTAATCAATAGTTCTTTTATGTATGTATTAACATGATTTACCATAGCATGGGGTCACTGATACTTTACTAGTAACACCTTGTTTGAGAGGGTGGGAGATGATTCCCATCCACACCAATTGAGAGTGAATTGTACTATACTACACAAATCTCTTATATATTGTATATATATTCAATGACTCCTAACCAAATTTCAACATGAGGATAATTACCCCTGTTCTAGTGATAGTCCTTATACATGTGTCAATGTGAATACCTATCTATATTAGTGGTTCACAATCTTTCTCTTATTAATTAGTGATTCTTTTTTCTGAATTGGTATGCATATATAGAGTCCCCTACCCTAACAACCCCGAAAATAGTGTTATCATGTCCAGTTTCAGAGGCCTTAAGAGCCCCACCCCGAATGAAAAAGGCATCCAAATAGTAGTAAGGGGTGTAATTTAACATGTTGGGGACACTATACCCTTTGGGGATATATAATATAAAAGTCTGAGAATAATAAAATATATTCCAACAGAATTAAATTACTCCGCAAACACAAACCAGACACATAAAGTGGATGTACAATCAATATCAAATATATAGAGGTAGTTAAAAATAAACAAATGTAGTGGAAGATAAATGAACAGACTAGCATGCCAAACTTATCACTTTTACACACTGAAGAAATCATGCAACAAATATAGTTCATAAATATAATGACCCTAAAGAATGGATTCTAAAGGGGCTACCACAATATATACATATACACAACACGTTAATACAACAGAAGAAAACTAAACAAAAACTCTAGCTATGAAAAACTTCGAGGTCTATTCCAATATACATGTAACTATTATTATGATATAGATATTGAGGCTAAGCCATTACATGAATAGAAATTCATAATGTCTATATGCATCCCAAAGGACTCGTGCTAGCTGTGAGACGATTCTTAATAGAATATCACCCATTGGTTCGTTCCAACAATACATGTTTAAGATTTCATGAATAGTAAATAAAAGAAAGAAATACGACGCAATAATTAAAAAGTTTCCACAGTTCTCAACAGCCACAAGGAAACCATCACCAACCTCGACCAATGCATGAATCCCAAAATCGTAGAAGGTTCTTTTTCCATGGCCCAATGCACGTCTATTTTCATTGGACTATGGGAAACATAATTTTCAATAAAAATCATTTAACATCTCACCACATGCATCCAAACACCTCATGTATCAATTAGTACAGATTCCCTAAAGGTAGACCCAATAAATAGTATCCCATTCCAACAGACCTCATCATGGAAGAATATGTTGGCCATGTTATGACAATGAGAGGATAAAAAATGTCTCCCATCAAATAAATATCATGGCCTATGGCCTCAATAATGGTAGGTTTAAACCCTCAACCATTATCCTCAACACTAAAAACCCAAGGCTCCTCACCTCCCACATGGAATTCTAATGAAGTCACACCCAAATATGCAACTACCGTGGGGAACTACACACCTGAGTGATCAAAACCACCTCAGAAATGGAGTCAACCTGTGTGACCATGACTCAATTTGAGTTTTATGCATCACTAGTGATATAAAATAATCAAATAATAATACCTAAACCACACCAACAGATCCCTCATGCCCCTACAACCATGTCACTCAGATTCGATGGCCATGGGATCCAATTATCATAAGATATTCCCAACCTGATGACCCCGAAACATAAATCTGACATCCTGGACAACCACTTCTATGGTTAAAGCCACTCAAGAAAATACTATCCAAGACTAACCAGTGATCAAAATCACTTAATCCTGAGGTCCATGTCATCCCAACCTCAGGCTGATCCCATCATGACCCCATGGGTCTTAACATATGAAATCTCAAGCATTACATTTATATAAATCAATTTAAAACACTTCAATCAGTCAATTCAATTTAAATATATTTAATTTTACAATCTAACAATTACAACATATCAATATGTATGTCTTGAATGCCTTAAATTATTTTTAAAATTCCATATAAAAGTGAAAAAATTAAAAAAAAATTATTCATAGGATTTTTCACCACTGTCAAAATACCCCAATGTTCAATGATCTCTAAACAATAATTGCTAAAAAAAAGTGGTATGTGCTTGACTAGAGACATCCCAATGTACTAAAATTCAATTTAACATTATATAAAAGGGTATCTCTTGAAACCCAATGATGTGTTAAAAATCCACACCCCCCAAATATCCTAAAAACCCAAATAATTAAATACACCCCCTAATATAGGAATGTTGAATTAGTAACGTCTAATATCAAGATCCAATTCTATATAAATTGATTTAGATTTGAGTTTTTGTCAAAAATCCTAAAATTTGATCCGATGTAAAAAATGGTTGTTGAGGATAAAAAAATTGAATAGAGGTATGTATGATGTTAGAATTAACTATAATGTCCTATATCCTCTGACAGATTGAAGAAAGGATTAACAGTTGAGGAGAGGAAGCAAAATAGGTGCTGGAGGAGTAGTGGAAGGTGAGACCCTCTACTATAATGACCCATAATTTACATACATGGTTATTACTTCAAAATTGAATCATACTTATTACAACAGATAACAAAACCATGAATAGACCATATAGGTATAATGTCTTTAAAAACTTGGAAACATAAACAACTAGTTCATAAAGCATCTACATTGCCTCCCATTTATTTCATCATATCTAGAGTCCCTTTTTGGAATATCTTACTTAATGAACTTCTTCCTGACCAGGGGAAAGAAAACATACAAAAGGGTGAGCTCAAATGCTCAGTAAGGGTAAACAAAAGAAATATCAATCACATCATATTCATAAGAACATAACATTTTGGAAATCTTAACCTGCAAAAGAGATCATAATTTTATAACATGTGATAAAACATAGTAGTGAAATGTAATCCCAATAATCATAACTTAAAACATGAAGCTTTGTGACATACACACATAATCATAGAAAATCATTTCTTAGTAGTCAAGACTCATTTCCAGGACTATCTTAGTGGACAATGTCCATTTCTGAACCGAGTTCACTCCTCGTTTGAGTCCTGTTTAATTGAACTGGTTTAACCTACCGTTCTAACCATGTATATCTCATGAGAATGAATAGTTACCCAATGCATTGGAGAGAGATATAGGTCCCACCCATCTTATAATGATACCATTCTTATGTGTGCCACAAAATCATAAACCATACATCACAGCATAACCCATGTAATAAAAATGGGATTCTTAAACATCACGTCATCGTAACATAATCCATAAAAGGATATTGTAAAAATAATTCCATCATAAAATAATCAAATCAATGTAAAAATAGGGATATAAAAAGTACCCTATATTATCTTAGATGGAAAATAAGTTTGATAAAAAACATAAACTCTATTCTTGAGGAAAGTATCTTTTCTACTTCAAAAACATTTTCCTTTCTTAACATTTCATATAATTTTTAACTAAAAGAAGTTGATTAAAAATAAACTTGAAAACTTTTAAATGAATATTCATGGAAATAATTCTCTAAAAATCCATTCATGCCGTATAAGTTAAAAAAAATTCTTCTAATACTTTGTCTGGAAAAGTCAAAAAGTACCTCGTACGAAAAATGACAAAATATTCCATTCATATATTTTACTAAAAACTCACTGAAGGGTAAAATTAGATTTAATAATTTTTATTAGGATCGAAATAACATTACATATTGAGGAAACATGGATGTGGATGATAAATATTCCCCCAGTAAATTCTGAATTATAAACAAGCTCGAATAAAAATTGAGATTGCTGATTGTCCCTTACCTTAGGTCTGATTTTCTTCTTAAGTGTCCGATCCTCATGTATAATGATTTAAATAATGTCATTTACTTATTCCAGAATCATACTCATTGTTATGATATCGTATATTGTCTTATTCTTATCTTCTTATTAGTAATATTTCATTGCTACTTGTTATTAAGGTGTTTATTACTTTTTGTTCTTATGCATGTTTTGTCGAATAAATTATTATTCTTTATTATAGGTTATAGATACCACATTTACATAATGGTATTAGTGTAATATATATCATATTTATTCACTCAAATCATTTATGTAATCGTTATGCAATGAAAATCATGTAGAACGAGTCGCATCACATCGTGCGGACTGTATTCCGTACGTACGCACGAGCGATGATATCATTCCCAAGATCATGGAATTGTATTGGAGTGTATGTATAATATTTAAGAATCAATATCAATTTAAAATAATCATATATAGTTATTATTTACACCATTATACCCATCCAAGTAATGTGGTGGTCGAAAATAGATTACACCACAGCGTGGAGACGGTATTCCGTACGTACGAATGCGCGGTCATTTCGTTTTCCGTAGGATGGATGGATGGAGAAATAGATTTTTTTCATAATTATAATAACATATCAGTATATGAGTGATACTGATGTTATTACTTCATAACGAAACAACTAAATAAGAAGAAGTGGAAGAAGAAATAACGTCGAAAGAATCAGTAACTGACATTACCTCTTCTTTGAAACGTCTCTTTGAGACTACCTCTTAAGGCACTAAAATTGGTATTTTTAGAATACCAGGACCTCTAGAATGATTCTAGGGAAGTTAATAATAGAATTTTTCAGGGGTTGGCCGAGCATGATGGCTCAAAGAGGTGTGAGGAAGAGAGGGAGGAGGTGCCCTTTTATAAGGGAGGAGAGAGGCACCTTAGGAAAAACTAAAAATATTATTTTATTATAAAGTCATATTCGGGTTTTCATAACTCCAAATTGATTTATTTATAAGCTAAGGTGGGGATGGGTCTAAATCCTCTCATACAATAGAATGTAGACAAGTTTAGGTTTCTATTTAAACCTTATCATTTTGATTTAACTTTATGTTAGATAATTTAACTTTTACCGTGTCTTTTTTTTCTTACACTATAAGGTTAATAAACTTAATATAACAATCCAAACGAACCCCAAGTTGTTTATTATTAATATATATAATCTTATCTAAGTCATTTTACCGAACCATAGATTTTTAGGAATAAAATAACAATTAATTATATAATATTTGTTTTAAAAACTATTTTATGTCAATTTTGACACTATTTGGTAATTGATTTTTTTTGAAAACCATAACAGAATTATTATTTACTTTTTTTAATTAAATCAATAATAACATGTCATATTGACCTATAAAATTAGTTTAATTCATAAAAAGTATCAAATTACATTTATTTGGGTATTTATAACATCAAATATGTCAATATTTCATTAATAAGATAATTAATGCATCATATTTGTGTCATAAATTAATTATATTATTTAGGGTATAAAAATTATAAATAAACTATAATTAGGTTGGAAATCTTTTTATATTTCTGATTAATATTTATAGTCGAATTTATCTTATGTATAACCCTATATTAAAAATGATTTACTTATTAAACGTTGATTTTAACTATTTTAACCCTTCTTTAAATAAATTAATATTAAATGTCCTAGTCTAATCCAAGTGGGCCTAAATGGTCATATTTTTTTCCTAAGGTTGTTTTTGGTCGAATTACACTTATCCAATAGAATTAGGACATGTGTTATGGTAATAATAATATCATTTTTACCCTTAATTACCCAATTTACTTTCAACTGTGGTAAAAAAGTAAAAAGTTACTATTCACCAAAAATTGTTTTCATCTCATTGAACCACATTTTACTTACTGACATCAACCGTGTCTCTTGGAATTTTTAAATTCCATTCACAGAAGCTGTAAAATTATGTTTTATGTAAATTTTCAAATTCTCCTAGGAGGTGGGTACAAGACGGTGAAAAGTTCAATAAAATTTTTATATATCTAAATATTTTCTAAAATGTCTCCAATGAATTGTATTGAACTTATATAGGTATTATGTATCGATTTTGACCTAAAATAAATTTAAATAAAATAAATAATTATTTAAATAAAAAGTCGGTTTTTAAATAGTAACCCAGTGCTTTCACTATTAATCAAAAATTGAAAGTTTTCAGAAAAATACCAAAATTTCACCCTACGATAATTTTGATATTCTGAATCCAAAAATGAATTCCTTTTTGAAAAATAAAAATTAAAAAATTTCAAAAGGTGGGTATTACTATTCATAATGGCTAGTTTTAATAATATTTTAATAGCATATCGTTGTTTAGTGAAACTTGGTATTGCGTACAACGCAAGCTATCGAGGAAGGTCACGATTCAGTGTAAAGGAAGCCAAGATAGTGTTTTGTGTGTTGAAAGATTCCTTTGATGATTTATATAACATAAAAATAAAATATTTCTCAAAAATGTCTTGGGTGTTAAATTCTACCCACCTTAAAATTAATTTCACCCTCGAAATTCGTCACTTTGTAACAAACAGATGAGGATAACTCTCCCTCATCATATCCTCGAGCTCCCCTATAGCTTATTCTAAATGATGGTTCCCCATTAAAACATTCACCAAGCTAGTGGTCTTGTTCCATAGGACTTTTTCACTACAATCGAGAATCTCTATCGGTTGTTCTTCATAAGAATGATTTTTCTCCAGCGGTATAACTTCTGAGCTGAGTACATGTGAAGGATCAGGTATGTACTTTCTCAGGAGAGATACATGGAACACATATTGAACTTGAGAGAGATTTGGTGGAAGCGCCAATCGATAAGCTACCTTCCCAACACAATCCAGTATTTCGAAAGGACCGATATACCTAGGTCTCGGCTTTCCCTTCATCACAATTCTCATTACTCTCTTACAAAGAGATATTCGTAAGAACACTTTATTACCCACTTCAAACTATAGGTCTTTTCTTCAGTTGTCGGCATAACTTTTTTGTCGAATCTGAGCTTCTCTTATGCGTTGTTGAATAGATCTGACCTTTTCTGCCATCTCATCAACAAGATCATGTCCTAATAGCTTTCTTTCCCCAACTTCATCCCAGCAAGTTGGAGTCCTTCATTTCTTTCCATAGAGAGCTTCATAAGGAGCCATCTGAATACTAGAGTGAAATCTATTATTATAAGAAAATTACACCAAAGGTAGATGTTGATCCCAAACACCTTTGAAATCCATAAAGGAATCTCTAAACATATCTTCTAGATTTTGAATTGACCTCTCAAACTAACCATCTATCTGAGGATGATTAGCAGTGCTAAAACTCAACTATGTATCCAGAGTATACTGAAGACTTCACCAGAACATCGAGGTAAACCTCGGATCCCAAACAGATATAACAGAAAGTGTTACTCCTTGCAATTTTACCAATTCCTTTACATAGATCCTGGCATGCGGATCCAGAGAGAAATCCTCTCTAATATAAATGAAGTGTGCGGACTTTGTAAGATGATCAACTATGACCCAGATAGAATTAATGCCTTTGGATGTTTTAGGAAGTCCAGTGACAAAGTCCATAGTGATGTTTTCCCATTTCCATTCTGGGATGGGTAATGGTTGTAACATGCCCTTAGACTTCTGTCTCTTAGCTTTAACTTCTGGACAAACTAAGCATCGAGATACATATTCAGCCACATCTCTTTTCATGTCGTCCCAACAGATGTACTCTTTCAGGTCCCTATACATCCTTGTGCTTCCTAGATGAATAGAGAATCTATGAGCCTCATCCAGTAGCTCCTTCTTTAATTCTGGGATGGGAGGAACACAAACCTGATTCATGGACCTTATTATTCCATCACAATCAAGGTTGAATTCATGAACATTTCTCACCTTCTATTTTAACACTACATCTTCTTTATGTGCCTCCTTAATCTTCACATGTATATATTGTTGAACATTTGTTTAAGAATGATATGATTTTCCCCATTCTATTATAATTCCAAGATCCATCCTTTGTAAATCCATAAATATTGGATCTTTTGTGATCCTCACCATGGATAAACTGGCATGGTCTTGTCGACTTAATGCATCTGCCACCTTGTTTTCTTTCCCATCGTGGTAATGAATTGAGAAGTCGTAATCCTTAATCAGCTCCAACCATCTTCATTGGCGCATATTCAGCTCCTTTTGTGTGAAAATCTACATTAAACGTTTATGATCAGTATAAATATCACACCTTTCTCCATAAAGATAATGCCTCCAAATATTTAATTCCATGATTACTTCAGCTATATCCAAATCATGAGTTGGGTAATTTTGCTCTTGTATTTTCAACTATCGTGAGGCATAAGCTATCACCATATCGTTTTTCATAAGAACACACCCCATCCCTTTTTTGGATGAATCAATGTAGATTACAAACCTTTCTCCACTACAAGGAAGTGTGAGTATAGGTGCATTGGATAACCATTTTTTCAACTCCTTGAAATTCTCTTCACAATCCTCAGTCCAAACAAACTTAACTCCTTTCTGAGTCAACTTGGTGACTAGATTAGATAATCGTGAAAAATCATTCACCAAAATGTCGATAATATCCATCCAAACCAAGAAAGTTTTGGATCTCAATTACTTTTGTTGGTTTCAACTATCTTTCGATAACCTCTGTTTTTGCTGGATCCATAGATATCCCCTCTTTTGAGATTACATGACCCAAAAATGAATCTTTTTTAAGCCAAAATTCACAGTTGGTAAATTTTACAAAAAGCTTCTCCTTTCTCAGGGTCTTCAATACAATTTCAAGTGATCTTCATGTTCTTACATTCTCTTTGAATAGATAATAATATCGTCTATAAAGACTACCACAAATTGATCAAGAAAGTCTCTAAAGACTCTATTCATCAGATCCCTGAAGATAGAAGGGGCATTAGTAAGACCAAATGGCATCACTATAAATTCATAGTGTCTATACCTTGTACGGAAAGCCGTATTTGGTATATACTCCTTTTGGACCCTTAATTGATGATACCCTGAACGATGATCAATCTTGGAAAAGTATTGAGCTCCGTGTAGTTGGTCAAATAAGTCATCAATTCATGGGGGATGATATTTGTTCTTGATAGTGATCTTGTTATGTTCTCAATAATAAATGTATAGTCTCATTGATCCATCTTTCTTATTAACAAACAGAACAGGTTCTCCCCAAGGTGATGCACCAAGGCCTATTTATCCCTTATCAAGATTCTCTTGGGGTTGCTTCTTCAATTCCTAAAACTCAATTGGGGCCATTCAATAAGGTGTCTTTGAAATAGGCACAACACCCAGTACGAGTTCTATTGAAAGCTCAACTTCATGCTTTGGTGGAAGACTCGAAAATTCCTCCGGAAAGACATCATCAAACTCCCGTACAATGGGAATATTCTTAATCATGAGTTTCTCTCCAACCATTTGAGATAAATAACCCTCATTTAGTGAAATCAAGACCCATAAGATGGAAGAAATTTCCACTGGAAGGTTATGTTCATCCTTGGATCGATAGACGATCATAGATTGATCTAGAATATAAAATGTGACTTCCCTTCATTGGCAATTTATATGAGATCCATATAAAGAAATCCAATCCATGCCAAGAATCACATCAAATTCCATTATAGGAAGGATCACAAGATTTTCAGAAAGCACTTTCCCACAAAATTCAATCGGAGAAGAATTATAATCTTTTGATGAGACTGTTGTGCCATTAGGGGTGGTCACAACAAACTCAACATCTAATTGTTGACTTAATACGGCGATATCATTAGAAAATTCTTCAGAAATAAAAGAGTGGGTGGATCCAAAATCAAATAAAACATTTTCTACTTTAGAGTGGATGGTAAGTGTACCTTTCACCACATTGTTATCGTACTCCACATTGCTGATAGAAATTGCATGTGACTTTCCTTTGTCTTTAGCCTTAAGATTTTTTTCACGCCGATCATCATCAACAACCCTTGGATTAGGGCATTTATTTGCATAATGCCCCATTTCCTTGCACTTGTAACATTGAAGAGTAGGAGGTGCACTCTGTGTAGAATTTTCTTTGTTCACATCACTCGACATCTTCTTCCCATCATTGTGGCATTCAAATGCCCGATGAACTTCCTTTCCACATTTGAAACATTAACTTGTCCCTTTAAGACAACTCCTTCCTTGTTTCTTTCCACACATAGAGCATAAGGGAAAACTCATCTTTTTTAGTGCGCTCTTTATATTTTCCTTTTAATTCCATTTTCCTCTTCTTATCAAACCCATACGACTGATGGGTTACTCCAGTCTCCATCTCAACCTTGAGAGCACATCGAACAATTTCCTCATAGACATTGAAGTCCCTTATGGCTAACGCCCTTCAATGACTTGGTTTTAAGCCACTAAAGAATCGATCAATCTTACTCTCGGGTTAGATAATAATCCCAGAAGCGTACCTTGCAAGTCTTGTAAAATTTGCCTCATAGGTACCACTAGATTCATCATCCTTTTTATTTAGCTCAAGAAACTCCTTCTCCATCTTTGTTCAGAGAATACGAGGGACGTACTTATTGATAAATAATTTCTTGAACTTTTCCCGTTCCATGGATTCAATTTGATCCCTTTGCATCATATTTTTTATAAGATTCCACCATTGATCAGCTTCAACTACCAAGCGATAAAATGCTAAGATGACTTTATCATGTTCAAAACATTGAAGAACTGAAAATATCTTTTTAGTGGTACTGGTCCATTGATCAACCACTAATGGATCAGAAGACCCGCTGAATGAAGGTGGACGCTGCCTCATGAATGATTCAACAGAATGGTCCTCATTCCTTTTCTCATTTGGATGTCCTGAATGATTCATAGCTTGAGAATGTTGTGTGAGCATGGATACATGATTTTTCATTCGAACTCCCATAACGTTTGGTTTCTCAGGGGGATAATCATTTCATTTCCCGTCGCATTCCGCATTAACACGGTTCCTTCGTGTTCCATCCATTGACTAAAACCAAGAATAATAGTGTGAGAAACACTAATTATAATAGGAAAAACTCAAATTTAAGAATAAAATTTTACACTTAAGGTCTTTTCATAGGTTTTTCATGGACATTTCTAAAACACTAAGATTGTGTTCTATGCTTAGACATATACTGATGTTTCTTACTAAGGCTTTCACATCCTAGTTTCCAAAGGTTTACTATAACCTCCCACTGATACCAACTATAACGAACCAGAATTTACATACATGGTTATTACATCGAAATTGAAGCATACTTATTACAGCATATAACAAAACCATGAAAGGATCGTATAGGAATAGTGTCTTTAGAAACAGGGAAACATAAAATATTAGTTCATAAATAATCTACATTGAATCCTATTTATTTCATCATATCTAGAGTCCCTTTTTGGCATATCTAACTTAATAAACTTCTTCCTGACATAGGGAAAGAAAACATACAAAAGGGTGAGATCAAATGCTCAGTATGGGTAAACAAAAGAAATATCAATCATATCATATTCATAAGAACATAACATTTTGGAAATCATAACCTGCAAAAGAGATCATAATTTCATAACATGGGATAAATCCTAGTAGTGAAATGTAATCCCAATAATCATAAAAAAAACATGAAGCTTTTTGGAATAAACATATAATCATATAAAATCATTTCTTAGTAGTCAATACTCATTTCCAAGACTATCTTAGTGGACAATTTCCATTTCTGAACCGAGTTCACTCCTTGTTTCAGTCCTGTTTCACTGAACCGATTTAACCTGCCATTCCAGCCATGTCTATCTCATGAGATATAAATCTTTACCCAATGCATTGGAGGGAGATATAGGTCCCACCCATCTCATAATGATACTATTCTTATGTGTTCCAAAAAATCATAAACCATACATCACAGTATAACCCATGTAATAAAAATGGGATTCTTAAACATCACATCATCATAACATAATCCATAAAAGGATATCGTAAAAATAATTCCATCATAACATAATCAAATAAATGTAAAAATAGAGATATAAATAGAACCCTATATTATCTTAGATGGAAAGTAATTTTGATAAAACACTTGAACTCCATTTTTGAGGAAAATATCTTTTCTACTTCAAAAAAGTGTTCCTTTCTTAACATGTCATATAATTTTGAACTAAAAGAAGTTGATTAAAAATAGACATGAAAACTTTTAAAGTAAGCTTCATGGAAATAATGCTCTAAAAATCCATTCAGGCTGTATAAGATTAAAAAAACATTCTTCTCGTACTTTGGCTAGAAAAGTCAAAAAGCACCTCGTACAAAAAACGACAAAACATTCATTTCATATCTTTTACTAAAAACTCACAGAAGGGTAAAATTAGATTTAAAAAATTGTAGTATGATAGAAATAATATTACATATTGGGGAAACATGTATGTGGATGATGAATATTCTCCAGTAAATTCTGAAGTATAAACAATCTCAGATAAAAATTGAGATTGCGAGATTGTCCCTTACCTTAGGTCCGATTTACTAGGTAATTGTTTGAAACTCCTGTATAATGATTTAAATAATTTCACTGAATTATTCCAGAATCATACTCACTGTTATGATATCATATATGGTTATATTATTAGCTTCTTATTAGTAATATTTCATTACTACTTGTTATTCAGGTGTTTATTACTTTTTGTTCTTATGCGTGTTTCATCGAATAAATTCTTATTCTTCATTTTATGTTATAGATACCTCAATTATAGAATGTTATTACTGTAATATATATCATATTTATTCACTCAATTCATTTATGTAATCATTATGAAATGAAAATCATGTAGAATGAGTCGCATCACATCGTAGAGACGGTATTCCGTACGTACGCACAAGCGATGATATCATTCCCATGATCGTGGAATTTTATTGGAGTGTATGTATACTATTTAAGAATAAATATCACTTTAAAATAATTATATATAGTTATTATTTATACCATTATACCCATCCAAGTATGGTGGTGGTGGAAAATAGATTACACCACGGCGGTGAGACGGGATTCCGTACGTACGCACACCTGGTGATTTCATTTTCTGTAGGATGGATAGATGGTGAAATAGGGTTGTTTAATACTTATAATAACATATCAGTATATGAGTGATACTTATGTTATTACTTCATAATGAAACAACTAAATAAGAAGAAGTGGAAGAAGAAATAAAGTTGAAAGAATCAGTAACAGACATTACCTCTTCTTTGAAGCGCCTCTTTGAGACCTCATCTTAGGGAACTAATATTGGTATTTGAAGAAGACCATGACCTCTATTATGTTTCTAGGGAAGTGGAGAAGATACGTTTTCATGGGTTGGACGAGCATTACGGCTCAATGTGGTGTGAGGAAGTGAGGGAGGAGGTTCCCTTTTATAAGGGAGGAGAGGGGCACCTTAGGAAAAACTAAAAATATTATTTTATTATAAAGTCAAATTCTGTTTTTAAAAGATCCAAATTGATTTTTTTAGAAGCTAAGGTGGGGATGGGTTGAAATAATCTCATCCAATAAAAATTATACAAGTTTAGGTGTCTTTTTTAACCTTATCATTTTGATCTAACATTAAGTTAGATAATTTAACTTTTACTGTGTCTTCTTGTTTTCTTACACTATAAGGTTAATAAACTTACTATAACAAGACAAAAGAACCCCATGTTGTTTATTATTAATATATATAACATTATCTATGTCTTTTTACCGAACCTTATATCTTTAGGAATAAAATAACAATTAATAATACAATATTTGTTTTAAAAACTAATTTATGTCAATTTTGACACTATTTGGTAATTGATTTTTGTGAAAATCATAACAGAATGATTAGTTAGAAAAAAGTTTATTAAATCAATAATCACATGTTATATTAACGTATAAAATTATTGTAATTCATAAAAAGTCTCAAATTACATTTATTTGGGTATTTATAACATCAAATATGTAAATATTTCATTAATAAGATAATTACTGCATCATTTTTGTGTCATAAATAAATTAAATTATATAAAGTCTAAAAATTATAAATAAAATACCATTATGTAGGAAATATTTTTATCTTTCTAATGAATATTTATAGTCTAATTTATCTTATGCATAAACCTATATTAAAATTGATGTACTTATTAAACATTGATTTTAACTATTTTAACCCTTCTTTAAATAAATTATTATTAAATTCCCTAATCTAATCCAAGTGGGCAGAAATGGTCATATGTTATTCATAATGTCGTTTTTGGTCGAATTACACTTATCAAATAGAAGTAGGACATGTTTTAGTGTAATAATAATATCATTTTTACCCTTAATTACCCTATTTACTTTTAACCGTGGTAAAAAAAGTAAAAAGTTATTATTCACCAAAAAATTATTTTTATCTCATTGAACCACATTTTACTTACTAACATCAACCATGTCTCTAGGATTTTTGATATTCCATTCACAGAAGCGGTAAAATTATGTTTTATGTAAATTTTCAAATTCTCCTAGGCAGTGGGTAAAAGACGGTGAAAAGTTCAATAAAATTTTTATATATCTAAAATTATTATAAAATGACTAAAATGAATTGAATTGAATTTATATATGTATTATGTATCATTTTTTACAAAAAAAAATTAAAATAAAATAAATAACTATTTAAATAAAATATCAGTTTTTAAATAGTAACCCAGTGTTTTCACTATTCATCAAAATTTTAAAGTTTTCAGAAAAATACCAAAATTTTACCCTAGGCTAATTTGGATATTTCGAATCCAAAAATGAAGTCCGTTTTGGAGAAAAAAAATTTCAAAATTTCAAAAAGTCGGCATTACTATTCATAACGGCTAGTTTTAATAATATTTTAATAGCATATCATTGTTTAGTGAAACTCAGTATTGCGTACGACACAAGCTATAGAGGAAGTTCACGATTGCGTGGAATGAAAGCCAAGATAGTGTTGTGTATAGTGAATTATTCCATTGATGATTTATATAACATAAAAACAAAATATTTCTCATAAAACCCTCTGTTGTTACATCTACTGTGTGCGACATGGATGAAGAATAAGGGGGAGGAAAGGAAAAAGGAAATGAAAACTGAAGAAAACTATAAAAAAAACTGTATAGGACATAGGGTTTTCCCAACCAAGTGGAAACCGTGTTGTTGCTACTCCCTAGAAGCTCCATGCCACACAGATACCTTGCACCGTTTTCCAATCCATGTGGTGAACAATGTTAGAATTAAGAGAAACTCACATGAATGTGTGCCTTCCATGAACAGTTAAAAAAAGATTATCTAATAAAAAACTAGTCCATACGGTTACCAAGAAGGGCCCTCAATGTTTTCCCCTACATCATTAACCCTAGAATGCAATTTGAAAATATGAAATTTGGTGTTCGATGCTCCTGAAATGAAACAAAAACACCCAGGGCACTCTACAAGCTCCCAGACTAACCCAAAATAATCATATAAATCCAAAATAACTCTTAGAATGATGTTTGAGTCATCCATCCCAAAATATGTCTATCAAAAAAATAATAAATTCAAAAAGAGAGTGAATTTTACCCTGTTAAAATTACCTGGTACATTACAATATTTCCACCTTAACATAGCTCATCCCCGAGCGGTCAAATGAATCCCAAAGATGGTTCCAAACATAACCATCTCAATAAAAAGAACCTAGACATCCTTGTTATTAATGTTATAGGCTAGTTACCTCAAGGGGGATCCCAACATTAGGAATTGCCTAACCCGGTCTCATCCCGACCAAAATCTCATGAAAACAATGGTCCAATGACCAATTTCCTAACCCATGGTCCTCCCATGTTGAATTTTCAGTCATGATCCTTATGAGGTGATACCATGACATATAAGGAACTAATTCTCATCCTATAATGTATCAGTGCCTACCTTGATCCCATAGAACCCATGGAAACTTCTGGGTCCCGCATCTCCAGGATTCTCAATTATGTCCCTGTGCCACACCCCTCAAACAAGAACAACACTATAATGGTTCCCAAATGCCCAAGAAACCTCATGTAACCCACATCACTTGGATTCCCCAATTACAAAGCTCCTAAAAACCCACATCAAAAAATTCTCCTAAGGCAAAGAACCTCATACTCACATCCAATGATGTTCCTGATTCCAAGAAACTCATAAATATATATAATCACAAACTCGAACCAGTGCCAAACTATTGACCAGTGACTGACCCGTACATTTGTAAAACCCATTAAACTAGAGCACCTAAAAAACTATCCTCAATAGGACATTCTAAAATAAAACAAACCAATCACTATGCCTATAGCATACCTCTGATCATCATTGACTCACCACCTTGCTAATATCTCTATAGCTCCATTGCATGCACATGGCCTGGCACATGGCTTCTTGAAGACTGACATCCCTATATTTCCACCCATGCCACTGGACACTTACCCATGTAATGTTACCCAATATTTCTATGAAATCCTCCACGTGTAGTTGATCCTCATATACACCCACCTAGTACCGAGATAGAACCAATCTTAAAACACCAAGTCTAACGGATCCCAAATTTTTGGTAGTCTGATAAAGCTTCCTTCCGAACCTCTCATGCTGCCTGACCTTCCCACATTGCCAAATATTTCTTTAGAGGCTAATCTAACTACGTCCAAGCATGAAAAAGTGTTCTGGACTAAAATAAAACCATATAAGATCCAATCCAAGGAGGTTTTCTCGAGTAATTAGCTTATCCACCCAACTGGAAATCATATCAAACTCATTTATTTCCATCTTATCCATCACCTAATGTTGACTCGAAGATCATGTAAGACATTTCCTTCATGTTTCCCAAAGATTTTAGAACCTGATTCACCACATCTGAGAATGAGTCCAGGTTTAATATGTTTACCTGCACTAGAATGGATTTCACTAAACTATCTATGAAGCGCCTCTCCCTCGAGGTCACATCTTTTACCATACTATGTGCTAAGAGAGATAATTCAGTAATGGTAGGTGGATAATCCATGATGGACATGTCTCCCTAATGAAGTCTTAAGAACCCTTTACCTCTCTCCAACCTTAACATCTTTGGGAAAAGTGCTCAAAGATTATCGCCTGAAAATCATTCCATTCCAAATTCATAGTAACTTCCAACATACACCTTCACATCACACAAGCACATTTAACGCCCTCCGAGTATAAGCATCCCTATCCTGACCCACTTCTCTGGAGGCATCTCAAGGTTCTCAAAGATCATTTTTATGCTCTCTATTCATTTCTCAACCAACTGCAGACTACCCTCACCCTGAAAAAGTAGTGGGTAGTATGAATGGAACTCCCACATCAGATATTCTATAAATGGATATGCTCCCTGAGAACCTCTGTATGTCCCCTTCAAGACACATACTAGACTCGATTGGAGCTTCTCATCAATCCATGGCCTAAATTATTTCATGTCTAGTAGCTACCATTCCTGTACTGGTCCCTAAACCTATGCTTGTACCTATGGATCATGATCTACCTGACCCTCAGGGGTCTAAAATTGTTTGTACTCTTGCGGAATTGAATAATCACCCACCTAATTATCCATATGAGTCATCTAGTAGTTTCTCTCTAAATAAAATCAAATGGATTTACATCCCTTATCATATGTATATAATCATAGATAATGAATTTAGTAAAAGGGGGCATATAAGACTACCCTAACCGTCACATTTCTAAACCATCCACCACAACATCTTGGCCTCACAAACTACTTACTCTCCCCCAACAGAGCTAAGAATAATTATGACCTTGGTCCACACCCGTCCTGGAAACCAACATTGCCTCAAAATGATAACCTAGTCATCCTATCCTAGTTATAAAAATCTCCTCATATATAGAACCTACATTCTCCAATAAGACCCAAGCCTATTTCACATACCGTACTAAATAATACCTATATAAAAACGATAACATATCAAATTGAAAATAAAAAATTCAGTTCACTCATATCATGGAATTTGATATATATCAAATGGTATAAACCCTTTTTAAAGAATACATACAATTATAAAATTGAAATACCCTAAAATGTTCATATCAAAATCCAAACAAGCATACACACCACGACCTACTAGGACACAGGTATAATCTCATACCTTTTTGTGTGTAACAAATTCTGCTTGTTCTCCCATACATATCCAAGCCAAGATCTACATATCACAATAGATAACCATCACATACCAGGTGATCCACCGAGGTGGAAATCATATAAATTTAAGTGGGTAAAATAGAACAATATAACCCACCCTCAATAACTTGCTCCTAGCCTCGTACTTGGGGCTACATGATCCCATGTACAAGCTATAAATCAAGTTCCAACAACATCATATATTCATACATTCTTATACCAGATAGTAATACCAGTTAAAAGGAAAAGGCAATGTCGATCTCATTAGTATCCAGTAAAATGATAAAACTAAATCTCAATCATGAACTGCTCTGAAACTACATGTTGAATCCCAAACCCAAACTGTTCTATTGGGTCGGGTGGCACTTTCCTTATGCACACCTCCCTGAATTCCAAAGGATGAAGGTAGTAGTGAGGGTCTAATTTAACATGTCAGGGAGACTATAACATATGGGTAAATATAATATAATCGTCTGAGTATAATAATATAACATGAAGAGGAATTAAATGACTGAACAGATATGCACTAGACCCGCAAAATGGAATCACAGTCCGTATCAAATAATTCGTCGAAGTGATAAATTAACTGCTCCAGTAAAATTTAAATAAACAAATCAACATTCTAGGCATACCACTTGTAGCCACTAAAGAAATCTTGTATCCAATACCTATCATACATATGACACTATGAAATAAGAGTCTCCAAAGGGTCGACCATATTATATACATATATATAACAAAATGATACAGTAAAATAAATCTAAATAGAAACTCCAACTAGGAATTACCTTGTGGTCCGTACCAATATCCATGAAATAGATACTATAATCCATACCTTGAGGATGATCCTTTACCTAAATTTAAATTCCTAATGTCTACATGTTCCCCGAAGGACTCGAGTAGGGTGTATGATGAATCATTGTAGGACACCACCCAATGATCCCTACCAAGATGGTTTCAAGAAGTTCATAATAAATAAGAGTAATTAGTATGATTTGATAAAAAATGTTTTCCCTAGAGTTCAATTAACATCAGGAAGACATCAAGTGCCTTATCGAATGCAGGATTCACAATGTCAAATAAGGTCCTTGGACCATGGCCTAAGGGACCTCAGATGTCATACAACCCATATAAACCAACATCTCCCACAAAATTTCATGTAACATGGCACCAAATTCCACTACAAACCTCTTTTCTCAAATAGTACTTACACCTCAAAGGCTCCCCCAAGTAATAGTATCCTAGTCCCACAGACCCCATCTTGAAATCCCACATTGGCCCATGGTGTGATAACATTAGGAAGAATTATTTATATGCACAGAAAAATATGTCGGACGATGTCCTCAATCATGATAGGCCACAAACCACAACAGCCAGCCAAAATGCTGACATCTGAAGGTTCCTCACCTCCCACATGGGTTTCAATGAAAAGAATCCCCAAACCATAATTACCAATCCCACAAATACCTAGGTAATCTATTAATATTAGGTTTCAAAACCACATCATCAATTCCATCAACCTATGTGAAAATGACTCAATAGGATCTTTGTACATCACAAGTGAGAACATTTCTCACAAAGATAATACCTAATTCACAAAAACCAACACCTTGTGTCCTTGAAACCATGTCGCACAAATCCAATAACCACGCCATCTAAGTATTGCCGGATGTGCACAACATGACATCCTTGAGACCGAAGTCGTACATCCATTATTCCCAATACCATGGTTAAAACAACTCAAAGAAATTTGTGCCAAGATGAACTACTGATTAATATCATTCAATCATAATGGTAATTCCATCATAAACTTAGTCTAATCCCATCAAAAACCCCATGGTTATAAACATATTCAATCTCAAGAATTGCATATATATAAATAAATTTAAAACACTTTATGTTAGAAAATCAATTTTAAAAAACTAAATTGCACAATATAAAAATTAAAACTTATCAAAATGGATATTTTGATGCCTTAAATCCATTTAACAAAGACATAACAATTTATATAAATTAATTAAAATCATAATAATTCAATTTAGACAATTTTCGTACACCAGGGGAAAAAACCCCAATGAGAAACAACTTTTATCCCATCCTTTATCAATCAAAGAAGGTAAGGGAATTCCTAGATGCATCCCATATGGTCTAATAATCAGTTTTACATGACATAATAGTGTCTCTATCAAAACTCAATGATTCTCTAAAAATAATCACCCAAAAGTTCTGCAAATTCCTAATAACATCAGACAGACTCATAGATATAGGAATATCCGATATTGGGCTCCAATTCGAAGTAGATTGACATAGATATAAGTTTCCTTAAAAACAAACAAATTTGGTCAGATGCAAACAAAATCATATGAGGTGATTAAAAATATGAAGAGAGAAATGTATGTGGATATATTTATCGATATGGTACTATAGCATTTGACAGATCAAAAAAAGGGTCACTGGCTGAGGAGAGGGGTCAAAATTGTTGGAGGAGATTAAATAGATGGCGAAACCCTCGGCTATTCATGACAATGGGGAAGAAGGACATGAATGTAAATAAAGAAAAAAAATTCAAATAAAGTAACAAATTCTAAAAAATCCCATTGTAGAGGTCTCGCAGTTTACCCACGTGGTTTTCCAGACTGTGTGGAAACCATGCTGTAGACACTTCCCAGAATATCCTGGCTTCACTAATACCCCACATGGTTTTCATAATAGTGTGAAAAACTTGTAGTAACCCCTATCAAAACATTCCATAAACCCACAATTCTGTGTGACTCTCTTTAAAAGTTTACCCAAATCATTCTCCAATACAAAACTGGGTCACATGATTACCTAAACGGGCCACACGGTTTTCCCCTAAATTGTGCCCCAAGTCTATAATTTCAAAATTGGACACTCAGACATTGAAACAGCCAAAACAAAACCAAAACACCAAGGGCACTCTCCAATCCTGATAATAAACCAAAACCATCTTATACGACCAAAAAACTCCTAGAATTGAATTATGGTCAATGACACAAAATGTTGCATATCCTCTAATTGAAAAATTTAAAACGAGAGTGAATTATTCCCCATTCTAAAAATTTAGGATCATACATTAGGTGATTTGAAATTTTTTACCTTCGATGAGGTGGATGGTGATTATATTACTGTGATATGACCTTTGGGAAGGGATTATAATGTACCCTTGTAAAAAGAATCATAACTCTGGTTGTTTGGTTCCATTGAAAGGGACAAATATTACCATTTAAGTCCATGTGATAAGGACTATATTAATTTCATAAATTTTTGTGAAACCATTTATATTTATAAGTAGTTTAATTTCATGTGAAATTTTCTCTCGGGAGAGAGAATTAGTGAAACTGTTAGAGTGGGACATATATAAGAAAAACCATTTCTGTTGACTATAAAAGGGAATAGGGCCCAATGAGGATGTGTATAATTCAATGGGAATATTGATCAGTGAGAAACATGTTTGTTTTGGTGAGTGGATATATAGAACATTGGTTAGGATTTGTACCTATAAGTAATATAGATAAATTAGAATGTGTTCATAAGGAATATGAAACCAATGAAGGTGAAAAAGGGTCTATAGTGAATATAGAACATTTAGCAGAGACATCCAGGATCAAGTGAAATATTACCCCATGATGTGGGGGCATAAATGCTTCTTAAATTGGGTTTAAAACTTAATGATGTATCCTATATATACTGGTTAACATGAATAGAATTCCATGTTTTTTGAGGTTTATAGTTTAAGGTCACATTATAGGAACATACCATAAAATGTAACATCATGAGGCAAGGATATTATAATGAAATTATACATCCTAAAACTAGGGTTTACAGGATGAAAAAGAGATATATAGATGATTTATTGTATATTATAAATTGGTGTTCGTAATATACTTCCTATAAAGATTATGTCACTTTGAATAGAATTTATTATAATGAATATCCATCATTGATTAAGATAGAGGATATAAAATATAGCCATTCAAGGAGGATTCAGTAGATGATCAGCCCATGTCAAGATGAGTTCAGGATAATACATTGAAACAACCATGATATGTGTCTACTTCTTACTATTCTATGACAAGACAATGAAATACTATTGGACTGATTGGAGATATCACTCCATGAGGAAGATGTTGGGATTGCACCCAGTATGAGGCCCAAGATGCTACTCCGGAACTAGGAGTGAATAATCAAGGATTATATATGAATTTTTTTAACCGATATATAATTTTAATTAGATATTTTGTGACTCTTTGTGATGAAATATTTAATGGAGACAAGTATGGGGATCACACCTAGTGAGGAAGCAAATTGGCACATGGAAGATTGATTAGAATTAAGGTTAGGATGAGAATATCAACCCAAATAGATGGGTCCATACCTAAATTATAGGGAATCTGAATATGATTGGTATCCATGATTGTGATCATAACATGGCTCCTACATATCTAGGAATAAAATCCAATAGTATCATTTTATTAATGTAATACATGATCGAAGGGATGCTCTCTAGTGTGAAATACTTGACCATGTAGATCAGGTGCTATTAGGGGAGGCCATGATATTTGGATTCATAGGAAGAATAAATTGACAATATAATTCCATATCACTAAATTTAGGGTTTATATAGTGCCTTAATATAGGAATAAAATAAAAATATATTCCTTAATTTGGGGGCAATGGATTTGTCTCATCTTTTTCATAGTATAGAGCCAAAATGATTTTTTTTATTTTAATAGTGGTGGGATTATCTAAATGATTGAGATTAAATATATTTTTGGGATTTGGGTGAATTGGGTATGCTTCATCCTATGTTGTAATGAGGAAATTTTTTTTTAGAATCTCCATACATTAGGATTAAGGAAAACCAGTTCTTCATCACCCTAATTTTTTATAAGGGTGAATTAGATTTTATTTTTAGTTGTTTGTGATTTGGGATAATTGGATATGCTTATCTAAAGATTAGTGATAAGAGAAATTGTTTCCCGACTAATATAACTAGGAAGGTGATCCACCATAGTGGGTAGGGTTTCTGATACGTGACTATATGAGAATAGATCATTATAATGTCACCCAATATGGGTCCTTCACCATATTGTTTAAATCATTACGTTTGAAGTGGTCTTTTATGATGCTTTTAATGTTGTAAAAGATTGTGCAACCCAACTTCCCTCATTTGTTTATTACATTCCATAGATTTTAAGAATTATAGGATAATCATAGAGAGTTTAGAGACCTTTGGGAGGGTGCTTCATACATCTCTTAAAATTCTCATATAGTTGTAAAGGAGAACGCAATAGGTATAATTTATTGTCAAATATCGGGTCTAGGGTGAATGGAATGGGAATGTACTTTTAATGTGCACTATTGGACTTGAGAAATAAGATAGGGGATTTAATGCATCTTTATTGTTGAATAGAGAAAAATACCATGATAATGACATGATTTTCAAGGATATAACTCAGTGTATTTACCCAAAGGGAAAGGTGAACACTATTTAATATTCCCGGGATCACTAGCCTCCCTGTTCGTTGTTATTTTCTTATCAAAAATGTTTCGAAAAATATTGAAAATATTTAAAATCAAATTTTAAATTCTAAATAATTTTTTTGATAGAAAAATCATATGCTAGGTATATTTTTCATGGTATCTAGGTTATAAGTTATAAAAAGTGACAATGGGATGAGCTGTGTATTAGACATTTAATTTTCCTCCTATGAATTTATACTCGTAGGACCTCACATGGCCACTATCCATAGAAGTCCTTCTATATTGATTATAAGATTTCTCTTTATGGTAGGGATTTATTAAACTTAAATGACTTCAGATATTCATAATAATGTTACACATATATAGTAATTTAAATCACATATGAATTTGATGGATGTAGAGGGCAATACATTTCCAAATCATTGTTTCACTTACCCATCACATAATACTATTTTCACAACTTGTACTATTTCGGCCCCCATAGCTGACTTGTGAGTTACTGCGTAGGACTTCAGTAGGGAATATTACATGGGGACGTTTCCGTTTTTGGGATATGAGGAATGATAAATCATAATTTCTCAAATTGGAAACATGTTTACCTAAAACCCATTTCTATTTTTATAGGTCATCCTAATTTGGAATAATTATTCCATGATCTCCACACTACAGTCCTCTAACAGAAAATGATGAAACTAATAATTAGAAAGAGTTTTGAAGCGGGGAATTTTCATGAGAAATTTTCTACAGAAATTTAAACCCTCGACCAAGACACGTAGTACACATCTTCTAGAAGCTTGTATCTCACTGGTCAAAGAATTGTTGGATGTTGGTTTTAGAAAATGATTCTTGGATATATATATATAAATATATATATATTTATCCCCTACAAATTTTAAATCATTCACCATCATTATATTTAAATAGTTTTACAATAATAGTTTTCATTTCAATTTAATTTATATTATATAAATCAGTCTCTACTATGGTTTCTCTCTTCTATAATTGATTGTTCTTCTCTACCTCTATGATTTTTCTAGTATATCATTCTCCATTATTATATAGAATTAACTAATTATGCATTATTTGAGGGGGAATCGTAGTTGGTAAACTTAAACTTATGAATTTAATTTCCTAAATTTTCATCACTGGTCTTATGAAGTAGTTAATAGTAATATTGAATAAACAAAATATGAAATTCATTATTCATCATTATTACTACATGGTTTTTTTTGAACATCAAATACCTCCTATAATAAAATTAACATCACTAAAATATAGATTTCAATTTGTAAAAGATGATTGGGATTCTATAGTCGCTAGGTGTGTAGGTATGTTCATTCAATCTATCAAGGAGTGATTTTCCTACACTCCATGTAGAAAAAATGGGATTTTTGTCTATATGAGGATACATTAAAATATTATTAATTTCATTTATATGAAAACAATGGTGGATTAGGTGACAAATGGTATTAAGTCTAAATAGTTTATTAAATTTCCTAGAACAATTTTTTATGATGATAGACTCCATTGGAATTCACCATAGGACCATCCACATGTCTTGCTAACTCGGTTTCAATGATACATGTTTCTCGTTGTCTATATTTTAAAAATCTAACAAACCAAAAAAATATAAAAATTTATAACATTCATTAAATAAATTATAAAAATCAAATATTTTTTTATGATAGTGAATATCAAGGATTATATCCTTGAGAGATGAAACTACATGGCCTCTATGATGTATTGTAGTTTATAAAAATACTATTTGATCACATGACCATTATAGCTACACTTCAATGGACCGACATTATATTTAAACAATTGAGTAGATAAGGCCAAAAATAATAAAGTGGTGGATTAATAATTTTAGCGACCATTATGACATAATGAACAATAAAATGAATGGGGTTTTTGCACTATGTTGTGGTGGGTCATGATGGAACATGACCTATAGTGAGAGTATTACACCATGACCATCATGGCCATGCCATAGTTTCCATTCATTGGTGTTATTTTTAATATATTTTTATAAATTGATTAATATGGAAAACTTATGTACTACTTCCCCCTCTTCCCCACCACATTTATGAACATCCCCACCTTTGTGCCTCATATTTGATTCTTCAATCACCCCTTCTTATTACTTCATCAATTAATGTGTTATTTATTCTGATTTCTCTTTTTTTGTATGAATAACACCATTGGGTCCCTAAAAAGAATATTTCTACATTTTCTATATTTTAGCTCCCATAATTCATAATTTAATGGGTTTGGATAGGTGGTTTTGGTTCTACTAGATCAATATTGGATTGGGGGGCATGTCTCAGAATCATGGCACTCTAAAGATTGAGTTAGGAAGTGCTTTCTATGTTATTGTAGTTGTATGTGATAACACATGATTTCATGAATTCAATTGTCTATGTTTTCATGAAATTACCCAACCCAAGGTATAAAAAAATATTGTTAAGATATATTTTAAATAATATTCCTTCTAGATTAGATTTATGGTTGTGTTACAACATAATTATACCGGGATTTACAACATAATTATACCGGGATTTACCCTATTTGGATTTGACTTGAAGTGATATTACTAGGATATATTTTCGTATTAGTGGTTTATAATATGGATATTGGGTATGAGCAAGGTCCTAATTCAATTATAAAGGGTTCTATGTGTTGTAATGAATACTATAATGTATTGTGATGGGTTGATTTTATGGAGTATCCAATGAGACAACTCCTAATTGTCTTTTTATTGAAATGTTATTTTGGGTTTTTGGTTTGACCATGTGACTTGTGCTAGTAGGTTAGTGTCCATGGAACATATTTTACTAGGTATTAAGTTATAGTTAACTGTAATCTTTTACACATAAATATGATATTGGTTTGGATCAAAATAGATGTTTGTTGGTTATGTACGCCCCAATCAATTTTGAGATGACCCTAATACCATAAAATTATATTTGGTTCTAATAATACATTTTTTATACATAAAAATGAACAAAACCAACTCTCATGATCAAAAAATTGTTGTCTTTATGAATTAGTTATATATTACAACTTCGTCAAAAGAATAAATCATTCACCATATAACCCTTTATAATATGATAAATATATATTTTCCACCTTTTAATAGCCCTATAACTAGGGAAACATAAAAATAGAGTTAAATAAAACACTATATAACAGAAAATATATTATGAATAATATATAATGGAATTATGAATAGATCATATGAAAGTGAGTTACATGATCATAAAAAAAGAAATGATTAATAGAAATAGATTTGGAATCCATAAGAATTAATTTTTTTATATTAATGAATAATTTGAGAGAATTGAATAATTTATATTAAAGAAGAATCTTAAAATAATGACATATACTTATTAGAGCATTCCATGGATTGATACACCTCTTGGGATGGAATCTTACAACCATTCTTACTGTGAGTTGTTTCCTTATAACATTAGAGTTTGACTATATATAATCATATAAAATCATAAATTTTGATCAATATTTTTTTCCATGAAATCAAAATATTAGACCATTTCTCACTGGTAGGACATTACAAACATATGTCAGGGTTCAAATATAAGAAATCATAACTTTATAGAAAATGGAAATTTCATCAATCCCATGCATTTTTTAAGGAAAAATATTACAACATCAGTCACCCAACGAACCATATAGACAAAGGTGATAATATTATTCTCACACATAATGATCAAATGAGATATAAATAATTACAAATTTTATTGGAGTGATATATAAATCTAGTCCAAATAATCTACATAATGATAAATATATATAAACACATGTGTGCCATATGAATATAAAAAAACCCATATATCCATTAAAATCCTATCCTTATAACCCATGTGAATAAAATTGGAATCCAAATAAATGAAATATTTATAAACGTAAAACCCTTTAATAATATAACAATGTCAAGGATATTCACATCATATAAAATAATGGGTAGAAATGAGAGTTTTTATTTTATACACATAATTGAATGAATAACTATCTTAGAGGAAGAAATTTAAGAAAAAGCTTGAAGTAAGTGTATCCAAAATGGAATGGTATTTTAAAAAGATGTTGTTTATGCATAGTTAATGATATGTTAATAAAAATGTATTGAAAGTGTATTTTTCTATAAGGATATCATTTGCATGATACTGTAGATACGTTGGATCTTAGGAAATGAATTAACAGAATATATTAACATAGTGTCCATTAATTAGAAAAGAACTATTTATGGAAATAAAATATATGAAAAGGTTAAATTAGTGTAAAGTAAAAGAGTGTTTAAATTTAGGAATAATATTTTAGAGTAAGATAGTTAGTAATATACATTGAAGGAGAAAAGATGGTTAATTTTTATGTCATGTTCAAGTTAATAATAATAAGGTAATTTTCAAATACGCTAATACAAATAATATTTTCAAAAAATTAAATGAATAATTAGAAAATAAATAATAATAAGAGTTAATAATATAAATGAATAATTTCAAAAATAATATTAATAAAAATAGAGAAACAATTGAAGATAAATCCTGAAAAGTGATTTCATAACTTTGGTTGGTTTTTTCATAAATTTAGAAAATGAGTCTACATAATATATATTTTTTCCAAAAAATTATAAAAATATTGTTAAAATATTATTCTAACTATATAATATCTAAATAAATAAATCTCAAAAAATATATTTTTAATATAAAAGAATCATATAAATAAAGAATATATTTAAAAAATATTCTCGTACGATATTTTTCGGGGTTAAATTAACAAAATAATAGGAACGTAATGCTAAAGAGAATTAATGGGAACATAAAATGCATGGATAAGGAATAAGGAAAACATAAAATAATTATATTATAACAATATAAAGAGAATATGAGAGATATAGAGAACATAACTATATGAATGAAAAATAATAGGATAGAACCCTTATCAATAACATAATGTATTAACTATAATTCTATATAGTATAAAAAGAGAACCACAATCCATTATAATGGGAGATAAAAAAGTTATTTTTTTATTATTGAACATGGATATAAAATATAAAAGAAAATATTTGAAATATAAGAACAATATTTGAAAATAATGATGATTTGGAAAGAAACCCTTACCTCAACCCCATATTTCATCTTTTATCATATATCTTCTTGTATAATTAAGGTATATTAATTATATAATTTCATAAAAAATTTAATTAATTATAACAATCAGGGTTACATTAAATCTTATATAATCAATTATTATACATTTATTAAAATTATATTGTCTACATCGATTCTTTTGAGGTTGTTTTGTTTATAGTCCCTAAACATCATTTATATAGTTGTAATTGTTAAAGGTAACTGTATAATAATTGCATAAAATCTAGAAGTGTTGATGTATAGTGATAATTTAATTATATAATCACATGCGTTATTCATTATATCATATAGTATCAATGGTTAGAATCTTCATTGGTAAGCCTATTTTAAACAGTAAAAATGACATCAATTATTTACTGTTAGTATCACTACTATCTTGAATATCTTATCATTACAGAATCATAAAAAGATATTATTTTATCATTATTTTTATATTAAATATTTATTTCTATATATAGGAGTAATATTGGATAAAATAATGAAAAAAATGAAACACTAACACTCACTCAGATAATGTAAAACCATTATAAGAGAGTAATTTCTTTTTCAAAATAATTTAATAGAATGAAAGACCAGTAAATTTTTATGTATTCAAAAAAATGTTAATATTAAAACATTTTTAATTCTAAATGTAAATATTTCATTTTTAAAGAAATGGGTATAAGGTGAATTGAAATTAAAAGATATTTTTTTCAAATCCATATTTTCACATGGAAAAAAATGAGGATTTTTTTGATGAATGAAAATTGGAACTACATCATCAATAATGGTTTATAATGATTTTAATTACATGGATATATAAGTATTATTAAACATATACTTAGGTTTTAAAATAGTATATATAAAAGGAATCCCATATAAGAAATCAAAATAGAGAAATAATAAACTAATATTTCGATGTATTAATGAGTAATGAGAAAGTGTTTGATGAGAGAGGTTGAGTTATCCTTCATAAATAATGAATGAAAATTATATTAATATCAATTTAATAGATAAATTTTTTATTTATAATATATGGTTTAAAACTGTCATAGAGAAAAGTTTTATCAAATAAGAAAAGTAAATTACACATGAAAACCTCACCTTGCCTATTGAGGTTCCTCCTTTGAGATTATCGTAAGAATCTGGAGGAGGGAATTTAGGTTACACAAGGTGATTAAGTGTGTGTGAATAGTAGTGTAGAAATAATTTATATAGCCATATTTTAGTGGATATTGTTTTGGATTTTATGATAAAAGGGTGGAGAAGAGGTGTCTAATTAGCGAAGGGGGAGGGTTATTTTAAAATAAAGTATTTATTTATAAATTATTTTGGACAATGAAAATGAATAATGCTGCTTCCTATGAATTTTAGTATCATGTAAATAAAAATTGGGGTTTTTTTATAAATTTTCATTCATGAAAAACTAACCTAATTAAAAATGATATTTTATATAATGTAGTGAATGGAAAATTGTTTTTAATTGGATGAAAATATATTTTACGATCTTAAATATTAGAATTTTATTTTTGAATTCCACATATAATTTTTAAATTTTTTATTCTCTGACTTAAATATATTTTATTTAATGAAAAATGTTTTAACAATTTCTTATTCATATTATATCATATTTATTTCATAAATCATAAAGTATTTTGTAAAAAATAGTATTTTCACTATTCCCCAATATGTCTACTTTCACTAGTATATATAAAATACTATCCTAAAAATAATTTCAATGTGTGTAATCTATTAATGAAATAAATTTTATAAAATTTAAATTCTATGATTTGTAAATTTAACTTTTATTTAATAGAATATAAATCATTGAAATTTTTTTTATCTCAAATAATGAATGTTTCTTAATCTTTGAGTAAATATATTTCCTTCATTAATTATCAGTTTCTTTATATTTATTTATTAATAAATGTAAAAAATATATTTTAAAAAATTAATATTATAATTAACAATAATTTAGTTTTTAAATATATACTTAATAAAATAGTTTTGGAGGGATAAGCTATATCACAAGGATTAAAATATTATGTTAACAATATTTTTACCTTCATAAAATCTACATTTTCAAAATGAAATAATTATTTTCTTTAATGAAACAAAATTGAATGAGGAATTAAATTTTAAATAAAAACTAAAACGTAATAATTTTATATAACATTCTAAAATTGTTTTTAGGGAAATAAAAAATGTTTATAGGATATGAAACAAATCAGTTGGAAATAAAATAAAATATTCTATAAATTATTAATTCTCGATGAAATATTATTTTAATATAAAATAATATTTAACTTCTTATTATATCATATTATCCAATTAAAATTGTATATGTAATTACTTATAATGTTTATAAGTAACAATTATATGACTATGATAAAACCTTCCATATATTGTTAATAATAATATTATAATCAATTTAATAAAATTAATATGATGAAATGAAAATAAAACTATAAATATAAGTAATTTAAATTTCAAATATATTTAAGAGGAAACTCTATGTCTATATAGAACCCATATCCAGTAGCCCAAATCTGGTGGAAACTTTATTAATCTGGAACTAGATATATGGAATCACATCATGAAAGACCAAATTGTTTAGTAGTCTATGTAAACTATATATATATCTAAATCTCATGAACATTTGATAAAAAGAAATAATGTATTTTCATTGAGAAAATTATTTTTCTCTCTAGTATATTCTTTTATATTAGTCATATTACACATCCTATTATCCTATGAAAAAGTAAAAAAGAGATGTAGAGCTTATATTCGTAGTAAGGGTTATTTAAAATTGAAGCTACTAGGAGTAAATGAGTAATAATCAATATCCCAAGTTAAATAATTGAAAAAATTACATTTTATCAACCACATGAGAACATAGAATAATATGGAATAATAAAGATGATTAGATATTCCAATAATTATATTATCATAATTGGGGACTGGATCCATGGATACCATACCAACTTTAATAATCAGATATATAACAATAACTAGTTTCATAATGATGTAATGAAAATTGATGAATATGATAATAATCCTATTGACACCTCATGCTATGAAATATTACAGAAATGTGTAAGCCATCAGTAAAAAACTTTTTTGTTTAATGAAACAAACAGATGCATCGAGAGGCTATAGTGGGTCCCACACATCACTTAATATGTCTAATGCATTATTCATATGAAAGGGTTGAGTAACTATTCAATACATAATCAATATAAACCATAATATTAAAAAACTGTCATATGAATATTGAAAACTCCCCAAGTGAAACATATCATATACCATCTAGAAAAATATTAAGTATTGTATCCTTAAAATATATCGATATTCGATTAAAATATTAATAAAGGGTTATTATCAATTAAGAGTAAAAATACCATAAAAAGCATTAAAATAATTATTTAGGAAGATAATATGTTCATTTTGAAATACAATTTTAAAATATAATAATTTACTGAATATTATAAAGAAATTATTATTTGAACATAAACATATTATATTTTTTAGGAATCATCATGGCATCAATATTTTAAAATTGAATGAAATTTTGTTTATCCCATATAATTGAATAAATTATTCCTTTCACACTTTTATATGGAATGTAAAAAAGGCATTCATCAGAAAAAACTAGAAGATTATTTTTAAAACATTTTTTAAAATATAACATGGGTAAAATGTGTTTAGTAAATTATTATATAGTAGTAAAATCACTCCTTTAAATAGATTAATTAAAATATAGATAAGGAATAAATGGACTCCTGAATGAGTAGAAAAAAAGTAGGTTTTTTTAAAATATTATTTTTATATATTGAGTACATAAAGTGATTATATTGAAAGGGAAAATTATAATTTTCAGAAATAACCCATATAGAAGAAAATATATTTGGATGAATATGGAAATTCAAAAAAAAATAATCTAATGGAGTGTTAAATGTAAACAATCCCGAATGATAACAAGATTATGAAATGAATCCTTACCTCTTTGGTTACATTTGAATCTTAATCCCCATGGATAAGTAACATAAATTAAATAATAAATATAAATAACATAGTTATAATCTTGATATAAAATTTCAAAGGGTTTTATATATATATTATGAAATAAATTTAGTGTATAACAATAAAATATAGCTCAATTAATATAAATTGAGAAAAAAACCTTGTACCTCAGGCCCGAATTAATTTGTTTGATTAAAAAAACTCATACATAATAAATTTATGTTTTTTATAAATTCATTAAAGAACTAGAAAAATATTCATTATATAATATTTTATTTACATATAACCATATATCACTCATTAATTAATAGTTATTTATTCAACTCAATATTATGGGTGATTAGGGTTTCATCTTCCATGCATGTATCAGTTCGATAGTTATTGTCATTTTAAGTTGATCATGGCTCTATTATCACCATCATAATATTCATGATATAAATATAGTAAATAATTAAATTATATTTATATTTATATAAATCAATATAAACTATAATTTGAAAAATCAATTACACAGTTCATGGAGATGGTAGGTTCGATGTATGCAAAAACGTTCTTTTCTCTTTTTGATGGATGGTAAGAATGAATGGTAAATACTAATTCACCTATAGATAAAATTTTTAATATAATATTTATAATTTATATTCATTAAATTCATCATTATTACCATCCATGTAGTAAAGAAACAAAAAATGAATCACATTTCCTTCTAGAAGTGTTAGTCCCCAAGTACGCATGAGTGACATTATGGTTTTCTGTTAGATTGTATAGAGAGAATATATATATGATATTATAATTTTAAAATCATAATTATTTCATAAATTTTATAAATAGTAATTTTATTAATTTTTATAACTATCTTTATAATGTTGAGATTGAAAACAGATTACACTGCTACATGGGGAAGATAAGTCTTATGTACACATGGGTGATGTTTTGTCTTTTCATAAGATTGAAAATATCAAAATAAGTCATAAAATAATCATAATAATATCTCAAAAAAATTATAATACTGGGTTTATTATTTTATTATGGTCCCAAAATATTTAGGGTAAGTGGATGAAAAAATAATTTTCATAAATTGGTAAAAGGGATTAACTTCTTTTACAAAAAACATAAATTGGATTTATTCTTAAGTACAAAAGGGTTGGTATTTTCATAAGAGAAGAACAACTAAAACATAGATAAAAATGTTAAAATTATATGTGGGCAGGTTTTGGTAAATCTAGTTTTATCAATGTGGTGTGAATAATTCAATGAAGTGGTGTCCTTTTATTAGTGAGTGGAGAGGCATTCATGTATTTTTTTTAAACTATTAAAATAATATAAATCATATTTTATGTAATAAGGATAAAAGGTGATATAATTAGGACATACGGTTAGGATGAGCCGAATTTGTCAAATCCAATTAAATTTGAATATTTTTTTGTTATGCATTAACCAATATCTTTTATTTTTAAACCCTCGTTAACTAGTTTAATAATTAGCACAATATTAAAATTTTGTTCCCTTTTTGGGTTAAGAATGTAATAATAAAAAGAACGACCTATAAATGTGCCATAATGTATTTTTAAAATCATATCCCATTAATTTTCTATCATATAATGTTTTATTTAATTTTCATTTATTTAATAAGATAATATTTTATAAAAATATTATTAATGTCATTGTTCAAACTCTAACTTTAATATGACTTTAATTACATAATAATAAATTTTGTATTAAAATATATTCATTTAATACTTACCTAACATATCATATAGATCTAGAAAATTCATGGTACACATTAATAAATTTAAAATCTAACATTAATATTTTTTTAAATTTTTTTTAATTATTTTTCCAGTAATTAAATTAATTTTGTGTGGGTGTTACATATCAATTTAAATTTATTATTCTATCACTAAAAATTAGAGATTACTCCACAAGATAAAGAAAATATTAATCTATCATATTGTTGTTTCTAATTGAAAGTGTCATTTTTGTCCTTTTATCAGAAATTTAAAGATAATAAAACAAATAGAATCCCATTTTTTACTCTTCATAAAATAAAATAATATAAATGTCAAAATCATAACCAAATGGCACAAAATATCATATATTTGAATATTGGATGAGTATGGATGAAATTGTTTTTTCTAATTAAAATTAAGTAATGTGTTTAGTTTATTTTCTAGTCCTCAATATATTAATTTTATCTTTAATTACACCACATACCCTTATCTTGGTGTTAATTAATTATCATCATTACTTATCATAATGACCACAAATAATAGGGTCCTATTTAAAAAATATATAACTCATGATTAAAAATAGTGAAACAATTTATTATAATTCAAATTATCTAAGTGGTAGTAATTAATTTAAAATTAAATAATAACAGGAAATAAAAAATAAATTTTCAAATAAATTTATTTTTACATGTAAAAGTGTTTTTATAAAAAATTAAATCATATTTTTTTTCAAATTATACTATTTTAATTTTGCATATAATAATAGAACATATTCTTATATTATGACAACTTAATAAAAACAATACATTGTAAATTCTTTAAAAAATAAAGTTTTGAAAAGAAATCAATATTTTTCACTCTTCAGTCTTAAATTAATAATTCTAGAAAAATACAAAAATGTCCCCCAATAAAATTTTTTTTTCATGATCTAAAAAATGATATTATTTTTATAAAAAAAAATTTATCCTCTACAAATAAATTTTAATATTATATCACAAAAACCAATACAATACATTTTTGGAGAAAACATATTTTAGAAGCATAAAATAACATTACTAAAAATGTTTAATAAATTACAATGATTTAGTCAATGAATTTTTACAGGTACATTATATATTTTTGATAATTCTGTTAATATTACATACCCTCTAATTCAGAAACAATGTTATAAAAATTATATTTATATAATAATAATTTTTGGTTTGGTTAGTTTTGGTGTTGTCTGTCGTATATGCTATCAACCATAGTGTTCCCTTAAAATATTTGGGTGTTAAATAATCCCCCTTTCCTAACTTAGAACCTTTAAATTTGAATTTATGATCTGTAATCATGGGTTTGAAATTTAAATATACATTCGTAAAGAATTGACATCGTAAAAATGATTCCTAAAACATCATCTTCAAAGGAGGGAATGGAAAATTCGATAATCATCTGGAATAACACAAAAAATGTATATTAATTATATAACATTAGTGGTAAGTGAAAATAATGTAATGGAAAAAATAATGATTCATAAAAAAAGATGGAGAGTGAAAAATATCATTGATTACAGGAATGTGAATGATTATTAGTATGTTAATTCCCATTATTCCATAAACCACAGTGTTTATAAAAATACAATACACTATTTGGAAATGAATGTAATCAGATGTTTTTTTAAAAATAATTTCCCTAGAGTTGATTAATTAATATACCATCTATACTAAGAAAATTAGAAAATAAACTTAATTTATATGTATAATTTTGACAACATAATATTTTAATACAAATGATAAGTATTCAAGATACATTTTTTATTCATGATGCACTAAAAATAAGTTATACTGGATCACATGACTCCTCAAAAGTATAAAAAGATACTCCCACAGTATTTAATAAAATTAAAATGGTTATAATAATATTATATAATGCCCAAAATTAATAAACACCATATGAAGATGTAATATATATTTTTTCCAAATTCAATAGGAAAACCAAAGGTTTAAAATATATTATTCCTTTAATAGATAACCATATGTCCAAAAAAACTCAATAACCTCAACATGGAAAAAGGTTTTAACCTCAAAGGTTATCACAAACCCATCATCTTACAACTTCAAAATGCAATTACCATTAATCTAGAATAATTTTTGACATTAAATGAAATGGTTATATATACATTAAACCAGTACAATTTCTCTTGAAATATCATCAATTAACTCTAAATCCTAAATATAAAAACTATTTTTTCTTATAATATGTTTACAAAAATCAAGTAGACATATATATGTAAAAAGGTTTTGGTCAAAACAAAGTCATACTGATGAGGAAATATTTAATCATGTTTTAGGAACTATACCCTTCCCACCATCCAAATATGGGTTTAAGTCCCATTGTATTTATGTATGTGATGGGTTGATACATGACCCATGGTTTGTTCATTTTCTTAAATTAAATTAATATAATCCCTATGAATTAGTGACAGTATGACACGGAACTTTTATTATTGTAATGATTCTATTGGATGATTTTTTAAGTGATTTACCTTTTATCAAATGTAGTTCATAGTTTTAATGTTTAGTATTGATGGTACTTCTCGTTAAGTAAGACTTACTCTCATATCGTGGGTGATTAGCTGTTTAAGTGTGTGGGATTTTTTTGTAAGCAATGCGACTCGAGGGATTGTGAGTTAGTTTATATGATTGGTTAGTGTGGGAGTGTGAACCTTTTTTGGATTGAATTATTATGGAATAAAATGTTATAATTTGAGGTGACCACTAAATTGTGGATCACTGAGTTTTTGTGTACAAGCTAGGGGTTGATGATCTTGAGTAGGGGATACAATAATATATTCCTAGGATTTGGTTTGAAATGGAAAAATACATCAGTTGAGAATTTCAACATATGTTTTCATCATGGGTATGTGACATATTTGATCATATGGATCAATCCTGGTATTGTTTTGATAGAATATTTAGAATGGATCACGAAGAGAGACACACATGTATTGATGATTACACTAATTGGGGTCACACTCAAGGAAATGTTTTAGATAATATATATCATTGGAATACCACCGTATTACATTGGATGTCATAAACCTCACTTTGGAAGGATTTTTTAAAGTATCAAGTATGGTGTTCTACATGATAAGAGTGGTAAATAAGGGTGTACGAAGTGAAGTTTGGGTATAAGTGATTTCTTCTATGTCTTACTGTTGTATTCAATGAAAGATAGGCTATAGGAAAATGATATTTTTTTACTAGTAGAGTATTAAAAAGGATACTCATTATTGGGGGTGTAAAATCAGTTTTGGACCATTTCCATTGTGATTAGACGAGATGGTAAATCTATGAATCATTCATTGGGTACTTCTTTACATAGTTACAATGAATCCCGATGTTGTTTTACTTATAGTTATAATTTATTGTGGATTCCTTTTAGAATTCTTGTGGTGGTCTTTATGTAATACTATTTTGAGTCTGAGTATATCCATTGGTCTTGGGGTGAAATGATTTTACCTAATAAAGATTGGTTTTGTTAAATATAATTTTTCAAGTTATATCCTGATGAGTAGTGTGGTTGTTATGTGATTCAGCCAAGAAATCACATTGGGGGCCAGGGATGGACCTCTGAGTGAGCCTTGAGGATCATGGGATTCCTCTAATGATCAATTAATTGTGATTTATTAATGTAGTTGTGCTTCAATGGTGGATGTTTACAGTTATTATATAATGATGGATAGAGGAGGTCCAACCAATTATTTTGGGTAGGATTTCATGTCGTGGGTTCAAAACTATACCATGCACATTAATTGAGATGTAGAAAACATTGTTCAGATATTTTGCCCGAGATTCTCCTAGAATTCTAGTATGTTCAGGCCCATTTTTTGGGAAATGTATACTCATTAAATTTAATTTATAATGGATGATAAGGGTTTGATTTAGTTCTTCATTCAGTTTCTCTTGAATGGGTGGTGTTTTGCATAAAATACAATGATGTTGAAAACACCCTGGATGAATTTCATTTGGGATGTTAATTTTAAGAAGTCTTAATGTATTCAAAATATAAAAATATATTTGACCAATATCAGGGTGTTTTTAGGATTTTTTAATTTACATGGACACAAGTGGATGAGATAAAGGGGGTGTTGAAAGACACCTATGTTCAAGTATCAGTTGGTGGGTATTGAGTAGTTTTCATGTGAACGGTGATTTTGGTGACCAGGTGTGAGGGTCGGGAATAAGGTCAGTGGTGTAATAGAGGTTATTGAACTTATTATCTTAGAGCAGCACGTCAATGTGAATGTTTATGTAATTCCTCATGCAGCGTATGGTCTATTGAGGGATTCTAGGTGTTTCCCTAAATGTGTTTAGGTGCAGACCTTGTCAGGGTAGCCTGATTGCTTTAACATGTGTGGTCTAATTCTTGTTGTTTAATGTTTACGCACCACCTTGAGTGAGTAGAATGGTGTGGGTTGTTTAAATGGATTTGTAATGCAATGAGCAAGATGGTTAGTTTTTTAATAGTATATCTATTCAATTTTGTTAATGAAACAACCCAAACTAGTGAAGTAAAGGTGTTAGGTTTATTCTTGAGGCTAGATTGTGCTTGAGAGTGCAAATCATGGACATGCTAGTTATGGTAGTGAGATTGTATGATCTCACCATTCATTAAGGTATATATACATTTAAATAATTATTAACCTCATGTATTTATTTCTTATTGATTTGTTTTTAGGGATATGGGGAATATTGAGAGTGATCACAAGGATTGAGAACAAGAGTTAAGGTTCAAGCATGATGTTGCAGCCCAACTGGCTAGTTCGTATAAAGTTACTAACATGCTAGATTATGAAAAAAATCACTTTCCTAGAATGGAGTCACCAAATAGTTTGTTTTTGAGGGTTAGCTAATCAGTGGATGGAACCAACTATCCAGTGTGGTCGTTGGAAACATATCTAATGGGTCCACATGATAATATTACTTAAGCCACGCTCTTATCCCTATCACACAATATTTTAGTCCATAATTAGAATAGCGGAATCCTTAGGGTAACTAATCCTCTCCCACTTCATTCATGAGAGCTCTAAAATTGTTTTCAAGAATTTGAATAGTTTCTCGGGATGATCAAGAGCCTACAATAAGGCTACTAATCCCATTACATGTCTTTTGGTTTTCTGTCCCTATCAAGTAATGTTTAAATATTATTATCTAATATACCCTATTGATAGAGGTATTGTTTATTCACATTTTCTCCCAAATTAGGGTATATTTATGAGAAATGTTATAAGAGTATATTCTCATAATAATTATGTTGAATAACATAATCCAGACCCTTCGTAGCACCATATTCCTGAGTGTTTGCATGATGATGTTAAGTTGACAAAACTATGAATTGAAATATGTTTAATTAAATGTTTTAATTTTTCCTATAGTGAAATGTTTCATTTAACATGACTTAAATAGAATAGAAAGGATAGTTCTATGTGGAATGAACTTCGTTGAGATTTTACCTTTGAAGGGATTGGGGTGTGAAATGGTTAAATATATTTATAGGTTAAATGAGAAGTTATGCATTGAATTAATGGTTGTGGAAAAGAACATCACAACCATTGATAATTATGAATGTCTTTGACACTGAATTTGACTTCTAGAATGTTTAATGATGAATTATAAAATGAAACAGTGATATTAAACATTGTATTAATGAATGGAATGTTGAATGATAATGTATTACACAGAAATGCAATTGATAAAATTTGAATGATTTCTGTGTAATTTAATGGGTTCCCTTGGATGCTGATAGTCATTTATGTAATTGGATAAGTTGTATATAATGAATTATTTATTATTTTTGTAGAATATGTATATGTATAGGACCATGAGTCTATGTTCTTGAATAACATTTGTCTTTAGTAGAAATTAATTTCATTGAAAATAAATATTACTTGGAATACCATGGAATGATTCCTTGGAGTATGCATTGACCTATAATTGTGTGTAATTACATGATCAAGAATTACATTCCATTAAGGGACATGTAGAAATTTCATAGTTTTATAACACCCATAGATTCATAGAGTTGAGATACTATGTAATTTTTTGCCCAAGATATTGTATTTGGATTAGATTCAATATCATGAATGGATTAGGGAAACCTCCCCCCCCCCCCCCCCCCGTGAATTTGGGTAATGAATCTATTTATTGAATGCAACAGATTAATACTACAGGTTCTTATGGGGTAAATTGATGAATTTCATGAGGTGTGCTCCCTAGAATAGTTGAGATTTATATTTGGAGTAATTCAGGGGATGTAATTAGTGGATTCACATTATTTCATGATTTTTATAATTATGGTGGGTTACTTGTGTCATATTGGTTATTCAGACCAGTGTAATTCCAAGGGTCACCACCTTGGATTCCCCATGGAATTTGTTTTTTAATGGAAGGCCTAGTTGAGCGCCTTGTTTTTCCTTAAGATGTTGTAATTATGGTTTCCATAGTAATATACCTAGCAACCAGATAAGCTATGCCATATTTTTTTGATGTAGAAACCCTATTAATGAACAATATGGGTAGGTCCAACCATGTGTGTTACTATAAATCCCCGGTTAGTAGGGTTTTTTATTTATAAATTTTTTTGAAAATTAATTTTAAATCATTATCAAATTTGTATGAACTTGTTACATGGATTGGTTAATTTTGGTACATCATTATTTATTTCCTAATAAGTTATACTCACACCCTTATTAGGCCTCCGTGGAACATGGTTACCCAATTAGAAGACTATATGTCTGCATACTCATGTTTAAGAAATATCTCAATTTTTTGGATTTCATTAGTTTGTGTTAGCATGTTAGGAGTGGGAATTGGATGATGGAACATAGAAGGAATCAGATACTTTTTGGGATGGTCTTTATATTCATTTTCCTCAATTAATTTTTAACTGTGATTTTCCCATAGGGGACTAATAATGGAACATATTTATTATCCCTTATTACATCATTTCAAAATTTTCATTATTCTTGGAATTTTCCCATACATATATGTGGGGATCCCATATTCGAGTTCATGTGATTTTTTATTAATCTAATATTATTATTACAATGAACTAAGATTATATTCCCCTCATAAAATTCTCATATACTGTCACCATTTGTGAGTAGATTTTTTTATTTTGTGAGGCGTGCATGAGGCAATGTGGCACCATCGGTAAATATACAATTTCTAGTGAGCATGGACATAGAGTAACACTTATCGAGTTTATTTTCTTTTTTCATAAAATAATTAGTCTCTCCCTTTAATCTTTAAATTTATTATTCATATTATAATATGATATTATAAAATACATACCTCATCAATGGAAGTATTAAATGTCCAAAGTTTCAATATCTTGAATATCATCTTCCCTATGAACTTGTTTCTCAAGAATCCTATTATAAAAAATTATATTTTCCATGATTAATAAATTTTATAGTTATCTATAATTTACTAATTCTCATCAAGTCATTAAATTTTTGGAACCATGAGTACAAACAACTATATAATTTTATATCTTCATATGTTATTGATATTTTTTTCCTGTTAAATCTATACTCCCACTTAATGGGTATACTCTTTATATCTAATTCCTCAAAAATGAAATAAAATGGGGTGTTTTGTAGAAAAAACATGAATAAAATTTAATTTAATTAATCCACAATGGATATATTCTAGGTTATTCCAGGATGTTCCAAAAACTATTTAGTTTGTGTCTTCTATTTAATACAGGAATTGCCATGAAATCCATATGAAATTAATGTAAAAAAACAATATATGTGAACAATGTTGTTTATACTCTACATGTTAATTAAATAAATGGTAATGAGAGATATTTCTAAACCTAATAAATTATTTCAATTAAACATTATCATGAAGAGAACACTTCATGATGCATTCTATTTTAATTTTCTAAACATGAACTTCAATATATAGTGTCAAATTTCTATGAATTTTAACATTCAATTTATGTGGAGTTATATATATCTCATCATTTTTCAATGTAAATTATTTCCTTTATATTTTCAATAAATTCCATAATGCTATAAACAAATTAGTAAAAAAATCCGGAAAACATTAGAATCATGTTTTACGTTCTCCTTTTGTGATGTTTTCTTCTTCACATTAAATTTTGTACTACATCAATCCCATGATCATTTCTTCCTGTTATTATCTAACTTATCTTGTCCTGGAGGCACAATAATGATATTTTTAGAAGTGTTACCTATTTGTTTTTATCTTATTTATAGAATCTTAGAAGTACCTAAGTAACATAATTTAGGAAATATCTCATGAATTTCAATTTATTTTTTAGAGATATATTTCTCCCAAATAATTCATTTATTTCTTTTTGAGATGGGTTCTCTTTGATGTTTCAATATTCATCCTTTAAACAAAATATTTATGGATAATGTTTTGGTTGTACTCTCTATTTGGTGTCTCTATATTCACCAACATTTAGTTCTGAATGAACTCTATTTCTATATATCCATCCCTAATCAAATAAATCGGATCTTCGATCCTTGTATCTTTATCCTTTCACAAATATTAGTCAACTACATTAAATGACTATGGTAATATAAAAAAATATCTTCATCAAAGTTAGCCAAACAAATCTACATCAAAAATGTTCAAGGATACCATGAATCACATCTAAAATCAAAGACACATCTATATATTTCATGTGATTGTCAAAATTATCACCTTAAATTTAACTTCACATAAATATTATGTGGAATCTATAAAAATCATCTAGTTATCTATATTCCATTTCTACCAGAACCTCTATATGGCTTAGTCATATACATACAGTATAACATTAAAAAAGTCTAAAAATCCATAGGAACCTATAGTTTTCATAATCCATTGATCCAAAATAATATTCTATCTCTTATTAATGACATCAAATCAATAAAACATTTTATTATCCTAACCTCCAATTATATTAAATATTAATCGACACAACTTATACTCATATGAACTTCAAAATTTTTAGACATCTAAACAAAGAATTTTTTTTTCATGAAACTTGTTATAGGTTCATCTCAATATCAACATTTAATTGTTTATAATTATCCTAAATATTTATTAATTAGTAGGGACTTTATAATTCTTCTCTTTTTATTTTAAACCTCTTTATTTAGGGTTGCTATAAATTTTAGGTCTATACCTATTGTATTTATCTTTATAACACCTAATGATCAATATTTGGATACTTGTATCTTTTTTAAATTCCTAGTTCACCTAAAATAAAAAACCATTATGTATCTTAGTATGAGTTATCAAGAGTTTAAAACCATTTTCCCCCTTATATCATATAAATATTTCACCCTTTTTCCTAATAATTTTTAATTTTTAAGTTACTCAGGAATAATGAAATTTCCCAAAATATTTGTGTATTTTTTTAATTGGGTCATTTATAAAAGATTAATATTTTTTAATTTCAAAAACCTTTCAGTAGTTTTTCATTTTCCACTCTATCAACATAATTATATTCTTTTTGAACTCCAACTTGTCATATGAAAATAATCTTCTATAATAGTTTCTTTCATAAGCAAAATATTATATTATTCATAGTACATACATTAATTTTTCATTTGTCAAACCTAGTCAAAAAGTCACTCCATTTGACTCTAAACTAAGTGACTATTGCGTATAATATGCGATTTCTTATCTTTTCCAAATTATCACCATGCCTTCGAAAATATCTTATGTATTATAATTACGACACATATTTGATAATATTTTCAATCTCTATTATATACTTCACATATTTTTCCAATCATATGATTTCGAGAAACTATAAAATTTGTCTCTTACTTCTCCAACCCATAAATCTTCTTCAAGTACACATAACTAAAACATCTAGATAAAAATTATCTTGTATCCAATAAACTCCATTTATAATCATGAAAATAGAGTCCTGATTTACTATAACCCTCATTAGATACATCATTTTTGTGTATTATACACAACATCTTTCCTAACACGCAACCCTAAGCTTTTAGAAAACTATGCTACTACATAAATTATTAATTAAAAGTAACTATTATAAAAAAAATGTAAAAATAGTTGAATCAATTGTGAGGAATATATAATGGAAAGTATTTATAAATGTTTTATATCAATAAATGGGAAAAAATATTTACACAAATTTTAGTGAATATGATTTATGCTAAAAAATATATTTTATTCAAAAAAAATTAATATATTTTCCACGAATATATTATCTTGAATATATTAAATTTTTATAAAACATTATGATTGTATTAAAAAATATTTCAGATAAACAATTCATATTATCTTATGGTGAATTTTTGGTATGTTTCTGAAATGATTTTTTTAAGTAATAATTAAAAATATAGATTTTTTTGTAAAATACAATATTATATTCAATAAAACAAGAAATTTAAATGTAAAAATATGTTTTTAATTTAAAAATAATTTAAAATAATACCACCTAATTATTAATAATAAAATTAATAGGATATTAATCATTATTATACATTATATTTTATAAGATCATTTTTGGGCTCAAAAACATAATTTTAATTTTTTATTCTATGGAAAGTATTTTTTTTATAATATTTATGTGAATAAATAACTATTTAATAATGATGTTAATCAAATGTATATAATATATATTCCAATATTTTAAAAGACATTAAATTTTTCTCATATGGAAAATAATGGAAGTACATTATATTTTACACTAAAATATGCATTTTTTAAAACTATTTTAATTGTGTCTGGAACACTTATTTTAAAGTTAATTTCAAAAAAATGTAGAAATTGATTATTTTAACAAAGATTCCATATTTTTAGAACGTGAATCCTAAATCAAATATGTTAAAAATATGTGATTTTTTTATTAATATATTTATAATAAACATATATTTATTAAATAATTGGTTTAAATGTGTAATATGGAATTCAACACTTAATTTATGTGATTTATAGTATCTCTTTTATTGTTTGGAGACATATATAAATTAACCAATTTGTAATATATTTTGGTGTATATACTTCACATTTGAAATGATAAATTATGAACTCCACTATTTCATGGATATTTAACGTTTAATTTTATATTATTTTTTATTATGGAATATGATTCAAAATATTACTAAAGTGGTAAGGGATTTTTGGGTCAATTTTCCATCTTTCAGACATATGTTATGTTATACACCTATATTATTTTACAAGGAGTATATTGAAGCCATGTTAGATGTAATATCATGAATTTATTTATCTTCTAATATTTTATGTTTCATTTAATTTTTTTCCTTCATGGTCATTAGGATATTAACTTACCAAATATATAGTGATTTCATGTAAAAAAGACTTTGTTTATCAGGATTATTTATGATTATGTTTCCAATGGAATGATATTATGATACATCTATCAGGAAACTCTTATTTTTTCTTATCAAAAATTTATTCGTGGAATTTTTAAGTAATATTACATTTATTTAATATTTTATATTTAAAATAGTTAATAATATGTTTATAAAAAATAAGACATTTTCCTAACTTCATTAAGAAAAATTTATTCTTCTGGAACCATATTTTCTGAAATTGTTTTCAAAAAATATTTATTATTCCTTATTGATTTTTTAAAAGACATTTTTACTCATGTTTTAGTTTTTACAAAAAAAATCAAGGGATTCTTCATGATATATTCCAAACAATGACCATTTTTTTGTTACAAAAAATTTGAAAGGAATATTCATTTTAACATATACGACATTAATGAGATATTCAAAATTCATGATCAAAAATTGATTATAAGAATAATTTATATGTTTTCTATGATATTATCAAATAAATATATATTTAAAAAAATTTAGTCTAAAAATTATTATCTCAAAGTAGAAAAGATATTTTTTTAATAACTGGTAAAATTGTGTTTTTAAATCTTATTTTACATGTTTTTAATGTTATTCTCAAAGAGAATGATTTTCAAAATGTTTTATTCATAAAGAAAGTGATTTTCAATGAAAGGTAATTTTCATTAAGAAAATTTTCATGTTATCATTCTAAAAAATTCCCCATATAAGATGACATCTATTAATATAATTTATACTTTACTAGGATATGAACCAAGTATTCTATTATCATTATTTCCTTAAATGATTTATGTTTATGATGATATGATTTTTGTGATACAAATTACTATTCTATGAGTTATAAAATAATATAACTCTTATGAAACCAGATTGTTTTCAGAGGTTATACTATGGTGAAATGATTAAATAGTTATGAAACCTAAGACTTTTCCACAGGTTATGGCATGATGAAATTTTTATAAAACCCCTCCAATTTCATGGTTTATGATATGAGTAATTTATTATGATCTTTTTAAACACATATATTTGATATTAATTATTTCATTGTTTTTATTTTATAAACAGGGATGGTGGTTATGTTAAAAAAAATGATGATTATTATGTTATTGAAAAAAATTATTGGGACCTATATCATCCTCAAATGCATTCAATAAAGATTTATATCTATTATGATATACCGAACTGGAATGGGGAGTGAACTCGATTATGCAAGGGTCTCTATCCTCCATAATGTTCTTGGGAGTAGTCCTTAAATAGCATGATGATATAGGAATTATACACATTAAACCATGTAGAAATTGATTCCACTAGGTTTGGTTTATGTCATAGCCATGAGGTACTACCACCCATAGTGTTCCCTTATAATTTTTGGAAATGATCCTTAGATTCTAATGAAATGATTTTATATACTCTTGTGACCATCATAATTATAAGTCTTACACCAATGTTATTATATCATAGATTATGTTCCTTGGTTGTCTTATAATTACAGTGTTATGAAATTCATATATTTATTCCATGACTAGTGATTATTATCTTCAATATGAAGGTAATGGTTTTAAAATGTTTTTATCATGCTCTTAAACAATTATGATAATGTTATTCTTTTGTATCTGATTTTTTACCATTATTAAGAAAATGAGCACATCCTTTATTATATGTAGTTTCCCAAGTTATGATGAAATTGTTTACGTATGATTACTAAAGGGTAAGATATTTAGTGGATATATTGAATATCCATCAGGAATGAAGAATATTGTTCCATGTTTGCAAAATCAATAAACTATTATAGTCCTCAAGTGTGTGTTTGTATAATGTAATGGATATTCATCAAAAATATATAATATCCATGTATAAGAGGCTTACATTTCCATACCTTTCCATGGGGTTTTCTCAATATATAAAATAATTTTAATAATATTGAAGAAATATTCTTTGATAATGAATGGTGGGATCATATATCTTCATATAATGCATAGTTGAAGGTTTGATATAACTTAATATTATAAAATGTTGATTGAATGAGATTGTAATGCATTTTACAAACGTTTATTAGGTGAACGAGATATGAGAAGTATTTTTCACATGTCTTTTGTGTGAATGATATACATGAATAATTGTTTATATGTTTTTTTTAAAATGATGATATAATCTCACAATATTTTCTATTGTTATTTTTTTCTATATTTAAATGATGTCATAGTTTTATAATTCTTCCTCTTTCTGTGTTATTCACTCATGGAAGAAGATTGTTGAATTATGTTTCCATAAAATTTTGATTCATGTCTTTTATTATGACATTCCTTATTTCATTATTTAGGATATATTTTCTTTGGTATAAAATTCTTGATTAAATCCATATGCTCATACTATGATATCTTATGATATTTGATTTATAATTATTATGTTTACTCCCATAATGAATCAGTAATAATCCCTTTAATATGCATTAATTAGCCATATTGTGGTTATGAGAAATGAATTTAATATCCAGAAGGGTTTAATATTGGGAAAATTATTTTGTAATATTGAATATTCTATATGGATTATGTAGATTCTCTAAAAGGGAATTAATAGTTTTAGTTGATGTTTTTTGTTTTTATTTTCAAAAAATATAAAACTAAAAGTTCTTGGGAAATTAACTCAATAATTTTTTTCTTTATTTCATGAAATTATCGAATGGTTTGTTTTAAGCTATCGTATAGGATAATATAATTTTAGAAATAAGGATGCCACCATATGAAGATAATTTTTGAATTATATCTTTTACCAAATTTTGATAAGTTATGATTGATAATTACTTCAAAGGTATATATAATTCTTAAGGATTTTGTATGTAATATTGAATATTATAAGTATTTGGATAATATAACCTTAGTAAAAACCATCTAAAAAATCTTATGCATTGGAAAACATCCTAGTGCTTTGGTTATATTGTAATAATGGGGTTTTCCTAGAAATGAATTTTTTATTCAGATACAAAAAAAATTGATGTGGTTTTTTGACTGATGTACCTACTTGTAATATCCTCCAATAGGTGTTTTGGGTATTAACTCAACCATTACCGAGTGCAAAAAATAGATTCCATACTATACACCTGAATAGACACTCCGAGGGTTTATTCTTTGTTTAACTATTTAATATCTAGTTGAAAGTATTTGAAAATAATATTATAAATTTTTTTGATGATAACCACATATAAAATTACCATAAAACACTATTTATTTAATGAATGGGATTATAATTTGGACTAAAAGGAGCAGAGTTAAAAGAAATAAAGGTTTCATTGGACATGAATTGTTATAATTTATTTTTATTATATTCATATATTGGATGTTTTTGTAACAAATATGGTTTTATTATTTCATTGAAAAAGGATTAAAAAATGAATTTGAAGATTGTATGTGTCTTGAAACACCTTTGTCTTATAGAAAATCATAGCATAATATTTAAATTCTTAGAACAATGTATATTACTCAAAATCTAGTATTATAGTCTTTCCATTCGTAGTAGAGATAATATTATAATAAAAATTAATTTTTTATTCTTTTAGTTATTTTTTTGGAGTGATGTATTTTTGTTCTCATAATATAATTTTACATTACAGGAAACGTCTAATTATTTTTCTTTAGTATTATTACATTAATATTTTTTAAACATTTATTAAATAATATTTGAAACTCTGAGGATTGATTTAAAGTCATGATATTATTATTGTAGTTAACTATAGATAAAAAACATGGGTGAGGTGGATAACTCTTAGCTTTGATATATAATTTATTATGATGTAATAAAGTGTTGGGTTATTATGGATGTAGTTAGTATGACAGTATTTTTAACCAAGGGATTCATGGTGGATTCATGACATTTTTTACGATTATAACATTTTTTGGTTAGGGTATGTATATTCAAGAATGTGAATCTATAAAGTATTGGTCAATACCATTTTATGATTTAAGATATATGAATTATGGAAGAATATATATTCATTCCTTTGGTTTTATTTCTTATATATTTTTATTATTATATGAATATAATGTTTATTAGAATATATGATTAAGACAATTACATACTTAATCATGTGATTATATAATTTCATTCCAGGAAAATATAGGAATACTGATATAAATTAATATTGTATAATAGATATCTAAATTTAATTTATATATTTAATTATTATTTCCATATCCATCATTATTAGTAATATATATTTTGAATTATTATGTTGTATTTTATTTAATGGGATGAATGTAATGACATGAAATTCTAGACCTTGTACATGTATATTTTATGTTCTATAACATTTATTACACACTACACCCAATATAAATGAGACAAAACATATTATAAGAACATTATTAATAAATATATAATAAAAACATATATGGTAAATCATTAAATGTTTTTACCATTGGAAGAAAAATAATTAATATGATATATTATTTAAAAGGGTAATTTTCCAAAAGAGTTATTTATATATATATATATAAATTCATTTAAAAGATAAATTTTACTAATTTTAAAATTTAAAATTAATAAAATTAAATTAAATTTTTATTTACTCACATTAAATTTTCTTCATAGGAATTTTTGAGTTTTCTCATGAATATGTACATTTTTAATCAAAAAACATACATTTCGTTAAGGTTATAGTTTTTATGATTCGATCATTATGTTAGTGTATCCTAAAATATTAAATAAATTTTTATGTATTTAAATATGTATTTATCTAAAAAAGTCTTCATTTTAAAATATTATTTGAAAATATAAACCCCATGTTCAATATTTTTATAAATAAATTAAATTATTACTTTAATAAAAAAGTTATTTCTCGTTCTTCTAATTAAAAATATTTATAGATAAATTCATTTTTTGAATAATCTAAATGAAAAAACTAATAATTTTTTTACAATAATCCAATATCATGAATATTTTTATGTTTGATAATTTTATGTTGAATATAATATTTTATAAAATAATATCACAATTTAAAATAAAATTGATTTTAATCCTTATGTACATTTATTTTTAAAATTATATCTTAGAGCCTTAAAAATTTTATTTTAAAAATGTTTTAAAAATATGAAATCATAATTTTAAAATTTGGTAATATGTTCAATTTTTAATTATATGGTTAACATTAATCACTATGATACCTTGATAAAAAGTAGAAATGGTACAAATTATTTTACTAAGGGGATAAGTCTAAAACAAGTTAAAAAATATTTGAACATGCTTGGTTGAGGTTATTTTAGACCAAAAACCACTTTTAAATTACATTATTTAGTTTTTTGTCCTTTTACACCTAAATAGTAAATTTATATTAAAGAAAATATAAGGGTTACTTCCGAAACTACACATATCTTTATTTATAAAAGCTAAAAGTACCAAAACATAAACACTCACATTTCATTCTAATATATCATAAAATGAGATAAAATCCCTCATCCTTGAAACATATCCCAATTATAAAATTCTAAGGTCATTATTATTATCCATAAGTCCTTTATTTCAATGTTAAATTATTATCAAAATTAAAGTCCTTGAATGTGTATCCACATCTTCTTAGCATTTCATTCATATTTTTTTACTTTCAAATTAATATCTGACCTTATTTATATATTTAAATCAAAAATATTAGTTTAATAAAAAAAATTATATGTATTTTAAAAATTTTATTAAATACACTACATCCCCTTAGAAATCAAAATAACATAAATCCCACGTATGTACAATTTACTACCTCCATGAAGTGATGTTGTCCGTTTTTAATCACTATCACTCAACGATGATATATAAAATGATTTGGATGAATTAATATTTTTTATTTGTTATAAAATAATTATGAAAAGATAAATTTTCAGGTACCATCATTCTTTCCTTTCATTGACAAATGTGTGTAATAATCATTCTTATAACAAACTACCAACTCCACGAACAATGAATTTCATTTTTCATCAGCACACATTATGAATCATTAAAAAAGGATTTAATGAAGATATATTATTATTATGAAATTATGAATATTCTAAATATTTAAATTTATAATTATCTAAATATTTTACAATACTCATGAAAATATTGTAAAACATTACCGTTTTGGTTGGTTTTACCACCTATGTGAATAATATTATAACGATTTTGTCATATATGAATATAGGAAATCATATAATGGTAATTTCATGTTACAATAATGAATTTATGACATAGTAATGATAATATAAATATATTAATATTGTTTTAAATATTTATTCTCATACCATATTTTTAATGCCAAGCATTTTGAAGCTAATTTATCATGTTTCCCATTTTCACAAATTTTTTTCTAGTGTATCACATAATGAAAATAATTTTTAAGGAATAATTAAAAAAAATTATTCAATATTCAATAATCAATGAATTAATATCTATATACCACTTATTGATAACCAACGCTGTTACCATAGTATTTGAATGATACATACAAATGATAGTTTGAACTTTAGTTAGTGAAAATTAATATAACAAAGGTATATATTTTTAAATATTGATTATAAATAATGTTTATTAATCGAAATATATTAGAATAGTTTTATGAAATATTTACTTATGTTATTTATTTTCTATATGAATTTGGTCATATAGAGTCCATGTTAGCCGAAACTCGAAGTATGAGGTTATCGCCTCAAATTTCCCTCTTTGAGACTTGTTTTTTATTATACACCTAATTTCCATTAAGATGTGTATATGACTACTAATTGACATGTTATATCATTAAATAAAATTTATTCATTTTAATTTATTTAATAAAATGAAATTTTTATTAAAATAATAATAATATCGATATATTGTTTAACATGGAATACTAATCTTTAGGAGAATAGTGATATTATTTAGAAATAATTTTTTTAAATGTTTGTATCATAACCTAGTAATTAAATTGTGAGGGGGGGGTATGAATTTGAGTAAATTTAATATGAACTACATGTATAATGGTCCAAATAAATATAAATTTATGTGTTAATTATTGGAAAATAAGTGCACAATTGTTAGTGATGTTATTTTTTCTTCCGAAATGCAATTTATATGAAAATGATTTTTATTTAATTTTTTGTTGTATATTATAATTATTTTGTTCCATATTTATAAATATTATTTTTTAAAATGACAATAATTTTCAAAATAATCATATAAAATCTAACTTAGAATGTAATTATAGGATTAAAATATTTATTTTTAAATGAATAGTTAAAAATATCAAATTTTAAAAAACATTCATTTATTTTCATAGAATTAAATAATTTAAAAGTAACATTCTATTTTACAATTGGTATTAAAGTGACATATTGTACTATTTAATGATTATTATCTAATTAATTTCAATTCAATTAGTAATACTCCTGATTGTTTATAAGATAATTTTTAGGTAAAAAACACTTGTTTCTATAAAATTATTTTTCATTCCACATACTAATTTATATTTAAGTAAATTATTTAACTTCTATAAATAATATTTCTAAAAATTGAGACCATTTTTTGAGTAAAGATTTTAAATTTTCAAAAATAATCTTCTTTTAAATTTCGTCATTATGAATAGTAATAGTTGTAATATTTTTCCCCTTAGTAAAGGTATAGCCAGTAAAATTGGGTTAAAACTATGGGATATGACTTAAAAAACCCAAAATATTGAAATTAATATATTGGACGAGTGAGATATGACCATAAAGATCCAATATTTGTTTTCATAGAAACTATGTCCGATTTTTCATGGCTAATGAGTTATATATTAGATTATGTAAAGGAATAAAATGTAACTATGTTTGTTTTAAAATTAATATTTTTACATTGGTATAAAAATTTGTTACGAACCATTATAAATTATTAATTATTAAATTAAAAAATTATTTTTATGATTATAACACCCCATGTTGTTTTAATAAATTTTCAATTAAATTCAATAGTTTATATATATTGTGTTACACCAAAAACTGTGATTAACTTGCATTACACATGAAAGTGAGTGTATCTTGAATTACTTGAAACAACGAGTCTAAACAAAATGTGAAACACTTTTAAAATATTATTATTTAATATCATTGTTATCACATAGACATTAGATAAACTGGTATGAATAAAATTAAATAAATTATTAAAATATATATTTTTCAAATGTTTATATTATTTATTATTTGGTGACTAATTAATTCGTAATCAAAATAAATACCATTTGAAACTGAAGGAAATATTTGTATAAAAACTACTTTTCAATGCAGAAACAAATTTTATCTAAATAAATCAAATAAATAACATTTGGTGAGTTATTTTAACTATATTTATATATTATATATTCAATAATTTTTTTCACATTCATATTATGCGTTTTGAACACAAGATAAAATCATTACATCTAAATTTTCCCTTAAAATGTGTATTTTTCAATAACTAAATTTTGTCGCTATTTTGGTACTTATTAAAAAATTATTTTTTAATAAAAATTTAAATTTTCAAATAAAAAATTAAAAATTATATTATGTTGAATTGTAGAAGATTTTCTGAATGGATGATTTTTTTGATAAATAGTAAAAAATACTAGTATTTATTAAGATTAATTATTTTATTTAATATATTTTAAAAGATAAAAATAATTTTAATATGTCTTTAATAGATAAATTATTTCAATTATACAATTATTTATGTAATTTATGTCTTTTTTATTAATTTAATATATATTTTGATGTATTTTTTGAAATATTTGAAACTTTCCTCTTTTGAAACTCTATATTTCTTCATGTCTATGAGATTAATTTTAAATTAATAATTTTCATTTATGTGAATGTAATTTAGAATAATGAATTACATATTTGTAGTTATAATATTTTATATGATCTAATAAGTTCTACATAATTTTTGACCATTATTAATAATAAAAGCATTAAAAATTAATTATCACGGTTACAACCAAAATTTGTTTACCATGGGGTTAATGTAAACTAATAAGGTATAAAATTATCTATAAAATTAAAAAAATCCCATTTTATAGAAATATTAGGAATTTATATCCTTTATATTTTATAATTTAAAATTTTTTATTGTTGTGTAATGTGAAAAATATGGCTACTCATTTTTCATTATTAAAAATTAATAGTGTTCCACTCAACTCACTTATAAAAGGACACACCACTCCTCTCCTTATCAAACACCATAAAACCATTGTTCTAGAAAAAATTACAAATAACTTCCTTAACTTACACCTCTAGTCGTAGAAACCGTATTTTTTTCAAATAGACATCCAAATAAGCCTTTAAGTTTAAAAACATAAGAAGTTGTTTTAAGAGGAGGTAACATCCCTATTCATGCATCTTATTTTATTTATTCCTCAAACTATTTAAAATATTATTAAAAAATGACTATATAATAAAATTATTACATTAATTTTTTGTATATTCTATTATTTCAATGTAATAACCCAAATCATTCTCCACTTCCATCAAATGGGATACAAATTCATCACATGTGTGTATGGTGGACTGCCTTCTAACGATTGGTTTTGTTCATTTTACACCACCACCTATTATATATTGAAATAATTATGAATTTAATAATTATATATATGAAATATTTGACATCATTATACATATGGAATTATTATACGACATCTAACTTCTAACCACTCAACTCATTGGAAAACAATAATGTTTCTCGTGTGAAAGACAGACTACCACCTAGTAAATGAATATGATATGTTTTTATTTAGTATTTAATTGGATTCTAATAAGGATATATTTAATGATTATATTTGATATATGAAACATATTTATAAATTTTTAATTATTACATCTAGTATAAATACATAATTTATTCTCAGTGGGGGATGCAACAACATCATTCTAGTGTACGATAGACTACCACCTCACAAAGCGATGTGATTCATTTTTCACTAAATCATTTCATGTAATGTAATTATGGGTTACATAATGAATATATGTGTTATATATTACCTAAAAATGAACTCATTAATGTTAATATATAATTTAACATTCTTTCATTTCATCCATCTAGAATATAAAAATAGAATTCATACTTATGTACGACCTAATACCTCCATGGATTGTGTATTTCATTTTCCACCTATTTATTTTATTGAATTATATAAATAAAAATATTAAAAATATAAATGATATTTATATAATGGATATAATTATATATATTATGTATCTATAATCAATGGAATATGATCAAAAATAGAAAATAAAAATCTACATGAAAACCAATCTGGTTATTACCTAAAAAGTGATTTTTAAAAAGAATTTTTAATCAATGTCTAAAAATGGATATAATTAAAGAATATATTTTATTATATATATATATAATTATTATAAAATGTATTTATAATAATTTTATATTTATAATACATGTGGGTTGAACTCACATTTATGAACACGAGACTAAAGTTATGAATTTTCCATCTCACTTTTTAATTCTTTGAGACATATGGGATATTCATAAACTACTTACTTTATGTGGTTAATATACTAATCATGAAGGTATTTTATGATTATAATCATGAAAATTATTTATATCTAAATTTAAATTTTAATATATATTTTTCATGGGGATTATAATTCAATACTCCCAAAGTTGTAAGGGTTTTATTACAAAATCACATAATTTATCCAGATAATTTATGTTTATTATTTATAGGTTGAAAACATATGATCCAAATATAAAGAAACTAACATAATTTCTACTTGTAAACATATTTCAAGAGAAGAAATGTTTTCCCTTCACTTTTCTCTCCCTTTGTACCAATGAGTTAAAAAGAGCATTCTTATAAAAAATCATCTGTATTTATTTATTCAATCAAAAATAAATTTTTCCACATGAACTCGTGTTTTCTAAACTTTATTTTAAAAATGATTTTAAATAATCAAAATGATATATTTTAGCCTTATTTACTGATGTTTAAATTTTTATTCTTTTAAATGTATATTTATTTATTATTTCAAATAATTCCCATCAGGATTTTAATGAAAATGTGAGTGGAATAATTTTTCAATATGTACGGCACAAAATATGTATTCCCACATCATGACCAACTCATTATTTAATGATTACCGTATTTTTCCTGAAGTATTTTTCAAGGAAAAGGATTTTTAAAATGTTTTATGATTTCATTAAAAAGTTAATTTGAAAATACAATGTATATATCCCTTACAAAGTATTAAATTATTATTAAACCATCCTTTATATGTTCCCAAGTAAATATTTATGGATAAGGATTTGGAATTTTTTTAATTTTTTTTAAATTTAGAATGACAATTTTCCTCAAATATTGTTCAATGTAATCTTTTGAAATAGTTTTCAATCAACTATTATATCCTAAGATGTTACATTTTTTCTAATATGGATATGACCCAATGATACCATTATTATTATATTTATAGATGATTTATGTATATGATGATAATTGGATTATGAAACCAATTTCTCTTCTATAGGTTATACCATGATAAAATTCATATGAAATTACCATTTTTTTCTTGGGTAATTCATTGTTGAAATTATTACGAAACGTGTTTCTTTTCCACATGTTATGTTATGCTGAAATGATTATGAAACCCATTTCCTTCCATGGTTTTTGATATGATGAATGTTTAATAATTTTTTAGTACACACATGTATGATTTTAATTATGTTATGGTGGTTATGTTATAACAAAGGATGGTGGTTAAATTATTATCGATGATAATTGAAATTTAATAACTAAGAATGGTGGGACCAATATCTATCCAATGAATTTGATAAATACTGATATCTTATAAGATAAAGAAGAATGGAATAGGTAATAAACCTCATTTAGTAAGGCACTCTATCCACTATGATAGTCATGGTAGTGATCCTTTTCCACTATGATGGTTTTGTAACTGAAACCCTTCCACAATGATAATCATAGAAATGAGTCTTGAAATATTAAAGACATGATATTCTATACTTATTTGTATTCCAAAATTATATGTCTTATGAAAATATTATGTTCTCATGTATTATTTTCTTTTATTTCCTTATGATTCAGGTATTATGAACTTCTAATGGCTACTTCATGACTAAATAATGTGATCCAGGATATGCAGAGTATGGTTTTTATATGTTATGTTCACTTTATCAAACCCTTAGGATCACATAATGTATACATATTTACATTGTTTACCCATACCAATCTGATGAGTCCACCATTTCTTAAGTTTCTTTTCGCTCTATTGTGATCATAGTTTGTACATGTGACATGTCTAAGAAGGGTGATGATAAGAAAAAATATATGCGGGAATATATAAAAATCATATGAAATAGTTGTTATTTTTTTATGTTTCTAAAGGAATTATACTTTTACAATCCTTAGGCACGTTTTTATGTAATTTAATGAATATTAATCAAAATATATATAATTTCTACACATGATAGGTTAGTGTATCTATAATTAGAATTAGAGGATTTGTTTATTTATCCTAGAAAACTAGGTTTAGAAAACATCCTTGAGATTGATTGTGATATTTCAATTGATATGTGTAAGGATGTGTACAAAGATAAGTCTATGGATGTGTCAAACAATATGATAAATATTATAGAATTTAATGAAGTAGTGAATGAGTGGTATCCAAGTAATTATATATTTTTAGGGATACTATATGTGGATGTGGATATGGAATATATGTTCCTAGTGGTAATAACATTTGATAGGGTGCATTGGGATTGAATTGATCGTCACATAGTGCATGATAATGGGCCTTGTTTCGCAATTGGTTTAACACTACGATGGGATATGTTTTGGAAATTGAAATATACTTTTCAAAAAAACATGATGGATTTGAAAAATAAATATGAATGATCTTTTTTAAACCTAATGTTTCATAAACTGAAAAGATGGTGTCATTATTTAGTCACGTTGAAAGGATTTTTTGTGATTATGTCGTTTCCCACTATGAATATTGTTAATTAAACTACATTTTTTTTAGTTTTATAAAATTATTGGAACCATATTTAAATATATTAATGTTAAATGTGATAGAAAATTTGTTGAAGAGAAACAAAACGTGATGATGACAAAGGTAAAAAATATTTTGATTATTCCAAATGAAATAACCTGATATATGATTAAAAACATGGACCTTAACTAAATATTTGACTCACCAAATAAGATAATGATAGATTTTATAGAGTGTTGTAGAGGTGGATACCATATATGAAATAAGAATAAGTTTCTTATGTGTTGAGAATGTGAGATGAAGCACTAAAGTGGCTGTTTGAGATGGATAGGATAATGTTTTGAATATGGGAAAGAAGAAAAAAATCTATTAATTGATGAGGTAAAAAAATATTTTGTTAACATAATGGATGAGAATAATAGTCACCGAAAGATAAAATCCTTAGTTGAATGTTACAAATTGGGAAGCTATTAGAATTATGAAAATCAATGACCTACATGGAAAGCTCATGAAGAGAATAAACATAGTTGTATGAGTAAAGGTAATAATGCTAATTATGAGGAGACAAAAAATGACATATGAATGGTGTTGCCTATTCTAACAATAGATTTTATCATAAACCTGAGAAACACTATTAAATTGATTTTTATGAATATTGAGACATGATTCATCTTGTATATTATATGAAATTGATTTTATGGAATATGATGATGAAGGAAATTTACTATTTCAGGAATTATATAGGATGAATAATGTGTTTATATATTGTAATTAAAAAATTATGTTATATGATTTATGAAATATATAATAATTTTCTGGAAGAACTATTCGATTAATGATTCTCAAAAATATTTTAAATAGTTATAATGAAATAGAAATTTGATTTTAGGAAAATGTGGATTTTAAAAAAAATGATTAAAGGAAGATAACCCTTAATATGTTCATAGTATCGAGATAATGATATTGGGATAAAGATAAAATGAATATGAATAAATAAAATTGTATATTATTAATGACATAAAAACTAAATAATGATTGGTGTAAAACATAGAGAACATAGATTTTTCACTTGTTATTTCATTATTTTAAGTATAATTATCCTTAATGAATAATCCAAGGATCATAAAGACTAGTGTATTTATGATACTAGGTATATAAATATAAAAAAATGAAACTAGAGAAAAATATTCTGGTAAATACACATAAAGATATCCAAACTTCTATTGATATCCTACATCTATATAGGACAACATGGGGAATACATAGACAAAAGGTAAGAGCTATAAAGCTGAGTAAGGGAATAAATATGAAAATTAATCAAAAAACATGAATTCCAAGGTATAACCTGATAACATTAAATTCATGGATCATAAATGTAAATAAGGAATAATGAAATATAAAACATTGAATCATATGACCCTGAAAAACATAGGAATGTTAAAATAGCATATAACATGATATAATCATGAGTCAATGGTTAAAACCAAGACAATATCACAAGGAGGAAAAAGTTAAATCATAGAAGTAGGTTTACTACTACCCCAAACAAGATGAATCATGAGGATCAAAATTAACCAATTCATTGGAGTTATATATGGGATCCACCATCATAATATGTTCATGAAAATGTGTTCAACCTATATAATGAAACATAATTATAAAGGTTACCTATGATAATAAATTTTCATCGTAATCATTTCATAATTCCTAACAAAAGGATGTGTAACAAAGGTATCCATGAATAAACTGTATTTAATCATATTGATAAATTCATGAAATAAAAATAATGATATTTGATATCTAACAAATGTGAATACATGAAAAACAGAATTTCAGAAACATTAAACATGAGCTAATTTAGTGCGGTTTAAAGGAAACGATTAAAGAGTCTTTAAAAATGACAACAACATAATTGATTGAATAAAACCAAAAATGAAATAAAATAATTTTTCATGATACAATGAGTAATTTAGATAAATTTAGGTTTTTTAAAACAGTTTATGGAGTGTACTTTAAAATGGTTATGAAATATAGTTGTTCCCTTTAATCGGGCTTTTTTGGGGGAGGGAATTGAGAAGAAAACAATAAAAATCATCAAAGTAATTATAAAATAAAGATTAATTGAGTTACATAAATATGTGTGATACATATATTATGAATATTGGATAATTATATAAGATAAATTAAGGGGAAAATAGAAGAATACATATAGATAACGTTACGCAAATGTAATATGGATGTTCAGATAGATCCCTTAACTTACTTCTGATAGAATTATTCACTTGTACTTAAATTCCTATAAAATAAAATTATTTTAGTTAATTACATAATTATGAACTTATTAAACATTAATTTTGTTAATTATAATTTTATTTAGTTTATTTATAGCCATTTTTATTAGTTAAATTTATAAATTTTTTCGTTCTAGGAGTGTTTGATTCACAATTTGGTGATTATTTAACGTGTATACAATTATGGAAGTTCTTGTTGAATGAGAATAAAAATCTAGTAGTGAATTAAATTATATTACATGAAATTACATATGTTTAAGTTTTTTTATATATAATTTTTTATTATTCAATTAGGATGATTAAATAGATAAAACATAAACGATAAAAGTTTTCTTCATTTTAGTTGTTTTTCTATCATCAAAAAATAGTTTTATTTTATAATTTAATATTAAGTCCATATAGTAGTTACAGAAATTGAAATAAATTATAATATCATTGTTAAAATATTATATAACTAAAATAATTGTTTTATGATCATCCATTAAGTAGGTAAATGAAACATCATTAACCACATATATGAAAAACAACCCTAATTTATACAACAGTTTTGTTTCGTTGAATACATGGAGATTAGAAAAGAGATGGAAAGAATATATTTAACTAGAAATAAATTTTTTTTAGTATATGCATTATATTTTAGTTATTATTATTCTATGGGTGAAGAAGGTGAGGATAAGGTAGAAGAAGAAATGAAATTGAAAGATATGGTTTGATAAATTTACCTCTTTAATATCATATCCCTAAAAGATAACTTGAGGAGCAAGGAATTGGTATTTTGGTGATAAAAAAAGAGCATGATTATTATAATATATGGTTGTAGAGTATTTTATTGATATTTAGGAGTGATTAAAATTATATATTGTGTCTAGGGAATTTTCTATATAGTGTAGTATTTATAAGGTATGTGGTTTTTTGGAAATGTCTAAAAACAATTTATGAAAAAGTAATTTTCTATTCAAACACTTCTAAATAGATATATATTTTAAGATAAGATAATATAGTTTATTAATCTAATCAATCCAAAATATTTAAACATTTTTTGGTTTTATTTTAATCATTTTCAGTTTGATTAATCCTTAATTAACCAATATTAATTTTAATTTTGGTAAAAACATTTTAAATATAAAAAGGATATAATTATTAATTACATGGTAAAAAATGTACAAAAATCAAAAAAATATTTCATTTGGACAATATAAAAATAGTTTTTTATATATTAATTATAATTTTTTTGATTTTTTAATAATTCAATAAAATATTATAAAATATTATTACTGTCACTTTTGATAATATTCATTACTCTAACACTTAATGAAATCAAGACAGTAAGATAACATCGAATTTTTTAAAACACTGAAAAAATTTCATAATCATATATAAAATTATTTGTATCACCTTAATTAATTAAAATTATATTTAATTTAATATTTTAATATCATTTATTTGATATTTCTATTAATTAAATAATTATTGCATCAGTGTTGTTTCATGTTTTAAGGTAATTATTTTGTCACTAAAAATTATAAATTAATTACCATGAGGTATATAAAAAATTTATATTTACAAACACTATTTATAATATAAGATAACCCATAGTTAAACCTACATTAAAATAATTATACTTATAAAAAATAAAAGAGTGACATTTTGTCACTTTCTTTGATATTAATAAATTCTATGTCATTTTAATTAAAAAGTGTCTATAAAATGATTTAATTTATATTTTTAGATGATAAGGAATTAATTTTTGTCATCAAAAAATATATGGGTAGGTTTTACTGTAATTTTTTTGTCTTTATCAAATTATTTTTTACAGTTAGTATCCTGATTTACCATTAATTGTGTCATCAAAATATAACAAGGTCACTATTCGTATTGAAAAAAACATAAATGGTTATATTCACTAAATTTTGACTAAATTGATTCCAAATATGGAATCTATTTTTTAAAACTAAATATAAATATTTTTTAGAATTTAAATTAAATATAAATCAGAAATGTGCAACGTAAAATCATTATTTCGAAACAAAATATTATTATAAATAATAAAATGTTTTAATACAATATTCATGTATTAAATACACTTAAAATCAAATAATTTATTTATTCTAAATAATATTTAACTGATTAAAAATAAAAAGTAATCGAGAAAAAATATGACCATTTAGAAACATTAAAAATAAAATAATGTTTTCAATAAACATTTTATTTTTTACTATGAAAATATAAATGTTTGTAATAAAATACTAAAAATTAACCATAATTTTTATTAAATTATGATATCAAAAAATTATTTAATTTTTTGATGTAGAATTTATACAAGATTGAAAATATTGGATTAAAACCAGTGTGCCGTCAAAAGGATATAATACAAATTTTGAAATGTAAAATTGGATATATTTTTATACAATATCTTGAATTCTCGTAGTATTAATGTTATAAATTATATTGATTATACTATATACCCATCTAATTAAAATAATCCAAAATGGGTAATTTTTTTAATTAATTGGTATAAAACACACCTGTGCACATATCGATTTTTTTTCTAAAAACTATTTCCTTCTATTTTTGTAAGGGTATTATTTTCTGTTAAAAAAATTTGTTTCCATGTGTAAACCATATGGTCGTAATTTATTTAATCTTGTTCATATAAACCATTACAAGGAATATGTTATATTGGTAACAATTAAATAATAATATTTAAATTTTGAAGATTTATTTTTTATATTAAACTAGTTACCAAATAAAATAAACTATGTAAAGAGAAATATTTCATAAAATAACAAGGTGTTACATTATTTACCAATATAAATTTTTACCCACAAAATTTAATTAAAAAAGTGGGGGTACATTTATGTAATTACTTCTTTCAGTTCTTATATCTGTATAAATTTTTGGTACCTCAACAGTACATTAATCTTGTGAGGTTCTTGTTTTATATAACATTATATCTATTGTCTAATATCTTCATTGGATACTCCACGCAAGGGAGATCATTCTCTAGTTTCACCACATAGAGATTTAGTAAATTTGAGGGATCATGTATGTACGTCCTCGAGAGTGATATGTGGGACAATTCATGAACTTGATCCATAGTTAGTTGAAGTGGAAATTGATATGCCATTGCTCCTATGAAATCATGGATATATAATGGGCCAATGTACTGTGTTAAGATTCAATTTCATTACAAATCACATGACTCGCTACTAAGGTGATATTTGGAAGAATATTTTTATCCAATTGGGAACATCAATTTCATTCTTTGGATGTCCCCATAACTGTTATAAAACTCTGAGAAACATATATATGATATTGAAAGGCATCCAACTTCTTTATCATCTCCTCCACAAAATCAGGTCCATGTTGCATTCTTTTCCCAATTTTATCCCAACAAACTAGATTTCTACAATGCTTCCCATATAGTGTTTTATATAGATCCATTTGAATACACGAGTTAAAGCTATTATTATATAAGATCTCAACCAATGGAATAAATTGATACCATCCTCCTTTGAATACCATCGAGTAGGATCTTAGAATGTACTAGAGTGTCGCAACAGTCCTTTCAGATTGACCAATAGTTTGGGGGTAATTTGTCATACTGAATTTCAATTCAATACTCAAATCATGTTGAATAATTATCCAGAATTTAAATGAGAACCATATTTCAGGAATAGAGATAGTTGAAAGTGGAACCCCATGTTGCCTCACCACATTATTCACATATGTTTTGGAATGTTGTTCAAGAAATAAATATTACTGAATATCAAGGAATTTGGATTTATTTTTGAGTCAATCCTCTATAAACCATGTACCATTATTTCTTTTGGATATCATCTGGAGACTATGAAAAATTCTATAGTGACAGTCTAAAATTTCAACATTGGTATATCAAATGATATCATCATCCATTTGTACATCTATCACACTTTTTTAACAAAATAAAATATTAATCACCATTATATATACTCTGAAATATTCTTCTTCATATTGTCCCTCTAGAAATTATTGTCAATACTAGAGTTCATTTTGTTATGTCCACGATGGATAGTGAAAGGTGAGCTATGAGAATTATACAATAGCACCTTCATTTTCACATGTGATAAATCATCACAGAGCCAAATTCCAAATTAAATCACACTATCATCATTTTTGAGGAAGTCATGTGGTTTCACATTCATTACTACTTTCAACATCTTTTATATCTCAAGATCATCTCTTTTTGTCTCCTTAATATTATCACGAATAAATGGTGGGTAAATAATTTTGGAAATACAATATGTATTCCTTACCATTATGATTTTCAAATCCATTCATTGAATATCCATGAAGATATGGTCTTTATTAAATATAATCTTGATTAGAGAAGTAGTTCATTTCTTTTAAAATAATTATCTACATTTTTTTTCAAGGATGGTAGTTAATTGTGAAATTGTAGTCCTTTATTAGCTATAACAATCATATATGATGCATGTTAATCTACTTATGTTCGAATATATATTTGTGGATCTTGTGATCAGATTATATCTCACCCTTCTCCCCTGAGAGATAATGCCCCTATATTTTCAAGGAAAATATCACAATCACCAACTTCAAATCTTCCATGGGATAATTTTTCTCATGAAAGTATATCTTCCTTGAGGAATAGGATATCACATTATCATTTCCATTAATAAAAGACTAATAACTTTTTTAAGCATCATTTTATTCCACAAATTTTTAACCACATGAGATTAGTGTAAGAACTAGTGCAGTGCTAAGAATTAATATTTAACTCTTTGAAGTAGTCTTTTAGTTAACTTTTCAGAAAAACATTACTCCCTTCTGATTCAGGTTGATTAGAGGGATCAAAAATTGTTCGATGTTCTTCAAAAATATTCAGTAATACCTATCTAAATCAAGGAAACTATGAATCTCCATTACCGATACTTGTCTTGAACACCCCTAAACTACTGTTGTCTTGGAAAGGCTGATAGATATATCATTTTGTGTGATAGCATGTCGAAAAAATGATACTCCCTCCATCTAGAACATAAATTTTCAGTACATTGTATATCATTTCTACCTAACAAAAGTATTTATCATAATATCCAAATTCTCCTCATGTAACTCCTTTCTCTATGAGTTTATTAGAATATCATCTTAATATATTACTACAAATTTTTCAATCTAATCTCTAAATAATCTATTAATTTATTCAATGAATATTTTTGGATAATTAATAAGTCTCAAGGGATTTAATATGAAGCCATATTTTCCCTATATTTTTGGAAAGGATGTATTGGGAATATCATATTTATTTATCTCTAATTGGTGATATCACGACAGAAGGTCCACCTTATAATAACACATATCTCCACACAATTGATCCAAAAAGTCATAAACACAAGGGTGGGGTACTTTTTATTTTTAATTATTTTATTGAGCTCATGAATATAAATGTACAAGTGCATTGATTCATCTTTCATCTTGACTATGTGGACTCGAGCAACCAACGGTGAAGCACTCGAGCATATGAAACCTGTGTTTATATTGTCATGTAACTACTTCTTCAATTCATATAACTTAATACTAAGTATCCTATAATGTGTCTATGATATGGTTAGTGATCCAAGTATATGTTCAACTGATATCTCAATCTCTAAGTCTAGTGGAAGACCATAATTTTTTTAGGTAACACAAATGTTTATTTCCTCACAAAAACCATGTATTCAATAATGATCCTATCTTTTTTCTCAATAATTTGTGTCATATATAATTTCACATAAATAATGAATATTCACAATTGAGTTTATTATTATATAGGATATTAACCCTCCTACATAAAATTGTACCGAATTGGAGGAATCCCCGAGAGGTGCAGAGTTGACACCCTCTCCTGAAAATTGATATTTTATTTGTATAAATAAATATAATAAATTCCGAATATGGAAACCAAAATACACCAATGAAAGTAAGATGGAATTTTTTGGGATGATTGTTTCCATATAAATTGATAATGGAGGATTTAAATTATTTTGATTCAATAATTATCCAATTTTATATAATTAAAGACAACTCAGCCTTTAAATATTGATTTAGTGATTTAATTGTTCTACTAAACATGAAATATTTGAAGGAATGCGTATAAGAATAATAAAATAGTAAATTTTTTATTCTTGAGTTAAAAACTAGATTTCCTATTACCACATCATTTTTGAGATCCACCATAACATTAGTTATAGTATATACCCCTAATTACTATCTTGGTGTTTGATGACATTGATTTTCTCCAGAAACCATTATCATAGGGAATTTTCTCACACAGTGTCTGAGTTCGTTATTGTTAAAGCACTACATAGTAGGTGTATTGTTAATATGATCCTTATTTTACACTTCCTCAGTAGTTTGTTTTTTATTTTCTCTTCAGTATTTATTATATTGGTTCCCTGATTTTTTACACATGACACACCATTTGGTTCCCCTTAGGTAGTTTATAGACTAATTTTCCACGCTTTTGAAAACTGGTATGATTTGTTTTTTTCATCGATGATAAGTTTCTATTAGGAATCTTGATGGTAATTATTTTTTATGTTTCTTGTATTTAGTCCCATGAGACCATTGACCATCAATGATCTAAAAAGAAACATTAAATGAAAAACCAAAAATCCATTCAAAACTATCAATGTCCCAAATTGCTAAGGCTTTTTGAAAACTAACCGCAAATGAATTGCTCAAATTTACAAGAAATACTAATTTTAGAACCAAAATCATTCCAATAATGTCTTGTAATGTTTTCATCATATTCTTCAATAGAAGCATCTTCAATTTTTCTATCTTAGGAACTCCCTCACTATCTTATGTCATAGAGTTTGGGAAAAATATTTTTTGAAAAATATTTTCTTAATTATCTCCCAATAAATGGATTCAATTTACTGTTTAGTCATCATCATGTTTTAAAGTTCCCAACACTACTCAAATTCCCCTAAAAAAGTTAGAACTCCAGCATGATTTTATCATTTTCTGAGCATGAGAGGATAGAGACTATTTCCTTAATGGAGTTAATCCATTGTTATAAAATGAGTTGATCATAAGATCTATTAATATAGGAGTCCTTTGGCATATAACAGATTCAAATAAAATGATCTCTCATAGGAGGAGAGATTTCCACATAAATCTAGTTATTATTCATATATTTATATACTTGAAATAATACTATCATTATGTTATCAGCTCCAATTTATATTATTTTTGGTATATCATTGGAAAAACTTTCACATTTCCAACCATAGTAGTTTTTGTAATGGGTTCTCCCATATCTAAAAATTAACAAGAAAATAAACAAAAAAGTACAGGGATTGAAAAATTAGCTAATTTCCATAAAAAGGAAACTATGAACTTATATGGATAACATTATATTTGAAAATCATATTCAATCTTATTATTCCCTATGAATCAAACAATGTTCTCCTTGGTGATAGAAATATCCCTAGTGTTCTGAGTAAATTTTTTAGTCATAATCCCTAAAAATTACTACAATCTTCTCTAATACCAACAATAGAAACCCAAACATTTTACACATATTATTAGATTATTCTATGAATAATTATTTGTAAAGTAGAAACCATGTATTTTAATGGAATTTGGCTTCGGGAGACTACGTACATGGAAATTTAAAAAATGAAACTAGAATAAAACATCTGTTCCTTAAGCTTCCACAATCACCCCTAACATCATTTGAAATCATAAATAAACACATAATGACCTTAGGAATATATAGAAAAAATTTATGTGTTAAAAATATCCTTACGTTTTCAAATATATTAATAAAAAATTTCATAATAATCAGAATTAATAACATGATAACATAGAAGGAATGTATAATGAAGGATTATATAGAATAATAATAGATTAAAATTGGAATCTTATGATTATGGAAACATTCTAATATGGAAGTAACTCATGAAATGACATAAATATGATCAATTTATAACTACAAAACTATACCTCATGGTGGAAAATGTCTCATAATGGAATGAGGTTTACTCTCTTTCACAGACATGACATCCAATGAGACCAAACATAACCAAATTCATTGGAGTGCTATCTGGGTGCACCCATCATAATATGTCCATGCATATGTGTGCCTCATAAATATTCATACATAAACATTATATTTTTACATGGAATGAAATATGTATTAAAATCATGTCATAATGTATACCTAAAGGAAGTATAATCATAGAATCCCTGAAATAAGGGATTTAAATCAATTCTGGACATTTAAAAAAAATAAATGATATCAATGAAAATTTAATTCATGAAAAGTATTATTTAGTAATGTTTATAAATGATCCACTTTAGTGTGGTTTAAAAGAAAATTTTAAATATCCTTTTAAAAGGACAATGGAATAATTGTTTGTATAAAACTAAAGATGAAAAATAGTTTTATCATGATAAAATGAGAAATTTTACAAAAAAATATTGGTGGATTAAAATATTTTTTGGAGTGTACTGGAAAATCAATATGAAATGGAGAAGTTCCCCTAAATTGGGATTTCTTATTGAGGGAATTTATAAGGAAACCATATGAATCATGTAATTCCCCATCAAAGAAAGATGAATTAACTTACATATAAATGTTTTATACAGAAATTTATAATATGGGATTACTATATAATACAAATGAACGGAGACATTGAAGTAAAGATAGATAAAACATAACCTAGATGTAATATGGAGGCTCAGAGTGATCCCTTACTTTAGGTCCGAAAGCATTATCCACTTGTTCATACTATATTGAACAATCAAATTAGAATAACTTCATACTTAATTATGAACTGTTTACACTTTTATTTTTTGATAATAATATTAAGTTCATTTATGATTATTATTATGAGTTATGAAGATAAAATTATTAATTTTATTAGAGTTTATTTCACAATTTTGTTATTTGTTAGCTTGTTTTTAATTATCAAAGTTTGTTAAAAATTGTAGTAACACAATAGAAGTAAATTTAAATGTTATTAATGAACATAGATACTTTAAAATGGTTCCATATATGATATTTTATTCTATCTTGAGTATGATTCATTAGAAAAGACATTAATAATAATTTTGTAGTTTCATTTGGCAAGTTTTCTATCATCATGAACTAGTTTTGTTTTATAATTTACTATTATGATTATATAATAGTTCCATAATATGATATATTTTATATTATACATATTAAAATAATGTAATCCATAATATATTTGTATGACTGGCCAAGAAGGTAGTTAATGAGACCTCATTATCGACGGAGATCGTCAGCCATAATTTGAACACTGGTTTCATTTATTTGGATACAATGACACGAGAAAAGGGGATGATATAAGGTATTGATATAGAAATATAAAATTCTAGTATATAAATTATACTTGATTTATTATTCTTTTTTGTAAGAAGGATCTTAAGAAATTGTAGGAGAAGAAAATAAATTAAAAGAGATGGCTAGATATAGTTAACTCATGCATATCACATCCTTGAATGATCACTTGAGGATATTAGAATTGGTCATTCAGTCACACAAAAAACACATTGAATTGGGTAGAGTGGAGGGGAGATAAATTTTAAGAGATTTTATAAATCTTAATGGCTTTGAATGTGTGAGTGGAATTGGTTGTAACAGGTAATATTTATAAGGGAGGAGAGGTGTTTTTTTAATATATATCAAATGAATAAATTTCAAAAAATTAATTTCCTATCAAAATTCAAAAAAATATAAATGGATTCAATGATGAGAAAATATTGGTTCATATTGTTATTAAAAATTAAATTTTAGAAATATTTTGGGTCTATTTGAAAACTTATCATTTTTTAATCCAATTTTATGATTTTTGAATGATTTAACATAATATTATGAAGTATAATTAGTATCAATTTTTCTAGAGTTAATTAATGTAACATTTAATAAAGTCAATACTGTATTATAAAATTGATATAATGCATTTAATGAACCCCTAAAATGTCAAAATTGTCTATAAAATTCACATATAACCTTAATTTATTCAAACTATATATATTTTAATATTTTTAATTAATTTAATTGATATTTGTATTAATAAAATAATTACTGCATCAATGTTGTGTCCGAAATTAAGGAAATTATTTCATCGATAAAAACTATAAAGAAATTATAATTACTTATAAAATTTGGTGTTCTATCTTTAGAATATTTATGATATAATATATCTCAATGTTAACACAATATTAATATAATTATACTTTTAAAAAATAATATTGTGACATTTTGTCACTTTGTTTTATTTTAATAATATCTATATAATTTTCCTGACAATGATTCTATTAAATGATTAAATTTATAAGCTTTGTTTCTAATTGAATAATTTTATACATCCAATAATATTTTATCAAATTTTTGTGTAATTTTATAGCACTTATCATATGCTTTTTTACATTTAATTATTGAATTTACTATTAACTGTGTTAACAAAATTTAACAATGCTTCTATCCATATTGTACAAAAATAAAATAGATATACTTACTAAATTTCTACCCATTGATTAAAAATATTGATCTATTTTTCAAAAATTAGAAATATATATATTTTAGAATTTAAATTAAATTGAACATGGAAAAGTGAAATGAAAAATTATTTAAAAAAAACTTACTATAAAATATTAATTGTTATAGTATTAAATCCATTTTAAAACCCGTAATTTAATTATATTAAATAATATTAAACTAATAAATATTTAATACAATTTAAAATCAAATTTTAACCCTTGAAAAACATTTAGAGTAAAATACAGTTTTCACTAAAAATTAATATTTTTCACTATTAAAAATGAAATATATTAGAAAATTAAACTAAATTAACCATAATATAATTTTGGAATTCCAATTTCAAAAATGAATTTTATGATTTTAAATAAAATTTTAAAAAGTGAGAAAATTTTGTTTTTGAACCTATGCGCCATCAAAAGTCTGTAATACAGCTTATAATCATAAAATTGGATTTATTTTTATATCATCTCTTGAAAACATATGAGATTAATGTTAAACATTATTGTATATATTATATATATATAATTAAAATAATCCAACATGCATGACTTGTTTAATTTATTTTTTAAAAACACACTTCTTCACATATAATTTTTCCATTATAAAAACATTTCCTTATAATTATTAAAATGGATTTGTCTTCTTTTATAATTAATTGGTCGAATTTTTAAACAATGTTTTAATAAATTAGATATCATTTTCTATACTAAGGGATAGTTTACAATGGTAATATTTAAATAAAAATATTTAGAATTTCATTTAATCTAAATGTTTCATATAACACCAACTAATTAAGAAATGGACTTTTTAATGATAAATATTTCATAAAATATCAAGGTGTTATAGATAAAGTGGTTTTTGTTTTCATTGATTATGTTTACATTATTATTGTATTTGTGAAAAATATTTAATAATATGTTCTTTTATTCATGGAATGATGTAGTATGTATTTTTCATTGTGGTTTTATCATAAATATGGCTATTACCATGTTTCATGAGAATATATGACTATATTATTCATTTATTTTGTTATGGAAATCTAGAACTGCCTTATAATATTTGGGGGATAAATTTTAAGTGCATTTTGTTAAAGTTAGTTAAGTTATTTATAAATTTTATATTTTTGGATGGTTATAAGGATAACCTTTGATGGAATGTTTCAATTTGATATTTGGATGATTGTTTGAATGTTAATGAATTATTTAAACATACATATATTTATAAATATTGGATAAACTATGCCAACCATTATTGATAATAAATTTAGATTGAAGTAAAATATTATCATTCTTGTATGAATCTTATTATATATTCCTGCTTCTAACATGATAAATTATTATCTTAGAGTAAGATATGATGTGGAAACTGATTGAGATAGAACCAATGGTAGATATTGTTCTTAAAAAATGTATTGAAATTTAGTAAGTATATATTATCATGATATTTTTTCCAAATCAAGAAAAGGGTCTTGATTTAAAATTTAATACAATTACATTAATTTCTGATGAATGAATGATGTTTTCACCAATAAAATATTTAATGATTTTTGGTCATTAATATTTTTTAGACCATGTTATTTATCACTCTCCCTCAGTATATTGGTGTATATTTTCTCTTATATGTCTATGTTTTCCATTCCAACCCATGTTATCCTATGTGGAAACCAATTTTTCTGTTGTTATATGTAATCTTCGCAAAAACCATTATCTATTTTCAATGGATGTTTTGACTAACTCATTATATGATATAAAGTTCCAAAAAGGGGTTTTCAAATGTTAAACCCTTTCTTACTAAGAATAAGTTCAATTTGAGAGGACATAAATTTTTTTGGGTAGATTGTAACACCAAATGATTTTTCAATATATTTGTTTTCCAAATAAATATAATATTTTTTATATTTTTTTTACATTGAACAATGAGACAAGTTGGTATTATATGAAACACTAATTTTATCTTGCATTAAACATAATAGTGTCATTAAAAGAAACATGACATACTTTAAGAATATTATTATTTAATAGAGTATATATCACATAACCATTGGAATTGACAATATGAATAAGATAAAATAAATTATAAAAAAATATTTTTTATAAATGTTTATATAATGAATTGTTTTAGGACCAATTTTTTATAAATGAAAATAAAAACAATTTTAGAATAATGGAAATAATTATCCAAAAAATTATTTTTATGTGCGAAAAAATTTTTTTTCTCCAAAAATTAAATTATTTAATTTTCATGATTTATTTTAATAAAATGATAATATTATATAATCAATATACTATTTTTTCATTCCTCATATGTGTTTTTAATAAAATATAAAATAATAATACCATTTATTCTCTTAAAAATCTGATTTTTTAAAATGCAGTTTTCTTGCAATTCCCACATTCATTTTAAAATTATATTCTTAAAATTTTATAAATAAAATTTTAAAATAATTAATTAATTTTTTGAAATCGTAATGTTGAAAATATCTTATGGTGGATTTTTTATAATTCTCATTGATATAAATTTTTTCAATGAATACTGAAAAAATACATGTTTTTATTATGAAGTGTAATTTCACTTAAATAATTATAACCAATTTCTTAATATATTATTAAATAAATATAAATTTAAATTTTATATCTCATATTACATTTTATTTTATTTTAATGAATTTCATGATAAATTTTTTTGTAAAAACATGTTTAACATTTGAAACATTTTACTTTGGAAACTATTATTTAATCGTATATGTCAGATGAATTTTAAAATAAATAATTCCACTATTTGAATGAAACATTGAAAAATGGAATACATATTCTCAATAATAAAAATTTATATTATCAAATTATATCAGCTTAATTTTTTACTTTTTTTAATAATAAAACAGAATAAAATAGTTTTCACGGTTAAGCTGAAAAAGATTTTACAAGTGTAAACAAAAAATATATGGGATAATGTGAACTTGAAACATCTAAAAACCAATATTATTTAAATATTAGGACCTTAAATTTTATAATTTCTATAATTTACCATTTTTATTCATTTTTATTTTAAAAAACCTGATTAAACATTTTTATTTTAAAAAATTACAATAGTGTCAATATCCACACTTATAAAAGGCCACCCACTCCTCTAATATTCACACATACAAAACCAATTTTTTCATCAATTTATTATACAAATAAGATATTAAATTCACTAATATATTTATATAATTGTTATTTAACATAAAAAATTCAACTTATGAAGCCTTTGGTACAAACCAAAAGAGGTTTTCTAAAGAATAAGTAACACCCAAATAGTGTGTTTTATTTTATTTTTTCCACTTAATAAATTTTTGTTAGGAAATGATGATATAATAATTAAATTATCTTAAACATACTGATATTTTATTATGTTAATGTGAAAACCTAAATACTTTTCATATTCCATCAAAGGGGATTTGAAATCATATTTGGTGTTTTTGGAGGAATACCACATCACGAACTGATGTTATTCATTTTCCATCACCACCTTTAAAGGATGGATATAATGACATATATAATATTTATATATTATATTTAAGATATTTTTATTCCAATATATTTATAATACAACATAAAAATGCGTACCTCTTAATGCATTGGAAACAAATAATGCCGCTTGTGTGTATTGAAGACTACCTCTTCGTGAATCGCGACTATGAATTTTTCATTACAAGTTTATTAGTATATTAATAAGGATAGATTAAATTAATTTAGATGATATTTGTAACATAAATATTCTTACTTAATAATGATACCCAACCAAACTTCTTACATTCAATTTTACCTAGGATATGGCAACATCGTTCGAGTGTAAGGTGGACTACATACTAACAAGGAAACATGATTTGTTTATTATGATGAATTTACATAGAAGGTAAATAAGGATATTTTTGAATATATGTGATATATATGAGAAAAACATTATTCTATAATTTTAATTTCTTTTCAAATTTTCTTTCATTTCATTTGTCGATAAAATGGAAACACATTTATGTGTATGTACATCCTATTGTATCCACAGGTAGTGTATTTCGTTTTCTATCATTAACATATAAGGATTGTGATAAATACATATATATTTAATATATATGATATTTATATAATTTTTAAAATTATATATATTATGTATCCAAGAAAAATGTAATATTCCCTTAAAAATTAAATCAATACATACATGAAAACAATGTTGTAATTAACGGAAACATGTTTTAACAAAGAATTATTAACAAACATGTAGTAAAAAGAAATAAGTAATTAATATATGGTATAAAATATAAAATTATGTTTCTGAAATAGATGTATAATAGGATTATACTTATTATTAATGAGGTTATAATGTTTACAAACTGAATTTTAGATGCAAGGTAAGGGATCTTCATCTCACTTTTTACCTTTGTGATACACAAGACACATTCAACACCTATTTCATTTATATGGCATACATATTGTCCATTAATCTATTTTATGATGATTATTCTAAAAATTATTTTTATTTATATATCTATTTTAATATCTTTATTATACTAAGTTTATGATTCATATTTAATTTAGTGGTAAGTGTTTTATTAAACAATCTCATCGTTTAATAGGAATATTTATGTTTATATAATTGATGATAAAATATTGTGATCAACCTATAACGAAACACATTACTTTTAATATTAGCCGGTTATGTCATGAGAATATATTTTCCCATCATGTTTATCACACTATGTACACAATATTTCAAAATAATTGTTTTCCTGAAAAATCTTATTTCTTTCTTTTTTTGTTGAAAAATACTTTTTCCTTCCAAAATAATTTTTTCTAAAACTGATTAAAAAATAGTATTTTTAAAATACTCCATATGATTTATTAAACCCATTTTTAGAATATTTAACTTTTTAAAAATTGTTATAAAAGGCATCATCAGGTCTCTTTTCAAATAATTCATTTTTTATTTCACCTAAAATTAGAATTGAATATTTTTTTTAATTTGTGTGGAAATAACTGTATTTTCTACTATCCTGACTATCTCATTATTTTAATTCACACTTTATAAGCATCACTGTTTATTTTTGAACAATATTAATTGAAATTTTTTTATTAATATTTGATTAAAATTTTTATTTTTAAAATGGATGTAATCTTATCCTCAAGAAATGTATTAAATGATTTTAAAGTTTCCTGTATCAGTTTCCATGTTTATTTTCAATAAAAATGATGTTAAATTTTTTTCCATGTTTTAAAATATTATTTAAATGTGGAAAGGATACTTTCCTAATGAAATGTTCCAAATGATATTTTAAATTAATTTTACATCTATGATGACATACTATGATGTTAATTATGATTTTATTGGGATATTATCCAAGGTTACTATACTTATTATTTAAATGGATGGTTTTTTGTTTATGATAAAAAATGTTTATGAGATCTATTTCCCTACCACGAGTTATACAATGATAAAATTAAAATGAAACTCTATTCTTTTTTTCCATGGACTTTTCTTTAATGAAATGGTAAAATTATTATGGAACCTATTTCATCTTCAAATAAAATGTTTTGGTGAAATGTTTTTGATATAGATTTATTTTCATGGGTTCAAATATCATTAATGTTTTATAATCTTTTCAGACACATATGTATGCTTTTCATTATTTTATTGTTTTTTTGCTATAAAAATGGATTGTGTTTATATTATAACCAAGGATGATGGTTATGTTATAATTAAGGAAGGCAGTTATGTTATAATCATGATTTGTGGGACCTATATATCTCTTCAATGCATTTAGTAAATATTGATATATTATTATGTAAAAAAAGAACTATAATTGGGAGTGATCCCAGTTATGTAAGGGATTATATTCAAAATTTTATTCATGGGAGTGAACCTTGAATACTATGATAGTTTTCAAAGTGAACCTATTCAACCAAGAATGTTTTCATAATATGCCTTGAACTACCATGGAAATGATTTTCTATGGTTATGTGTATGTTGTAATTATTTGTATTATAAAAATTTTCTATTCTCAAGGAATATGTTATTTGATTTTCTTATGATTCATATCATATGAACTGCCAATATTTATGCCATGAGTCAACATTTCGTGTGATGGATATGAATGATATAGTTTAGAAATGTAATGCTCATGTTATCATACCATTTTTATCTTATTATGCCTACATATTTCCCGTTTTTATCCTTATTGAGCATCTAGGTTCACCCTTTCATATGTATCATTTCCACTAATAATTATGATTAGTATTATATGCTAATTTTATAACAATGGTGGAATTTATGTGCAATTGTGTGGGAGATGATGAAGAAAACTTATGGACTTGTTGTTTATGTTTCCATGTTTCTAATGGCATTGAAGCTTTATGATCATCATGTGTGTTTATCTATAATTTAATCAATATTAGACTAAAAATATTTAATATATATATATAGAATTTGGTTATATAAAATTATAATAATTTTTTAATTTTTAATTATGGTATAATATCCTTAAATTCTTTCACAACGTTGACGCAATTTTCAAGAAAGCACTAGAAACATGTAATATGTAATATTGAAAAATTGAAATAAAGATTGTTTTTATAAATTTTGGAATTCAATGAATTTTATGTGAAATTAATATATTAAATTATACTGAACGATTCAAGTTTCAAAATAAATTGATGTCATTCAACCATTAAAGTCAAATTTAATTAATATTCTCCTAATTAACCGAAATTATATTTTATGTCATATAATAATTTATAAAATGATTAAATATTTATAAAATCCAAAAATAGGAAATATTTGATGGTAAATGGAAAAATATTTCAACCATTGACAATTTATATGCCTTTATTTTTACACAGAATTAAATTTATAACTTTTATTGACTGAAAAATGTGTTTCCATAGTTAAAGATAAAAATTTTCAATAAGGGTTTAAACTGAAGCAATAAGTCATATAAGTACCGTAAAATAATTATCAATCCAATTATATATGTTTATTTAGATCATATATCATATTTAATTTAAAATTATGCAAATTTGGAACCACTTTCCCATGAATATGACTTTATAATATTTTAACGTTTTGAATAATAATAAGTGATCCCCATCGATCCCCTATAAAAGGACACCCCTAATATCAACTTTTTACTCCACCATTAGCCACATAGATTGACTAATCCATGAAAAATTATCTTATTAAATTATATAACCTTGTATTATAGGTGATGGTCTTCTTAAAAGTCATTTCCAAGGGTTTTTATGTAGGTATCTAAAGGAGTTCTATGAAACATGTGGTAATTGTATTACCTGACCACTGTAAATATTTTTCTCCTTAATCATCTATTAAATTTCTGGTATTTATTATAAAATAATAACATATGTATCATAGTTATACTAGAATTTTATTATGATTATGGAATCTCCCTTATTAACCCTCCTTTCCATAAAATAAGAAATTAAATTATATCTTGTGTATACGTGTGGACTATCACCTCCGCAAAGAAATATGAATCGTTTTACAAAACTATAATGCATGGATAGTTATTATGATAGTTTATATGTTTACATATTATATTTATATAATAATTATGATTTTAGAATTATTATTTCATGACCCATCCCAGTGGGTCTCATGTAGTGACTGCCCAATCCCACCTTCAACAGGCCAGTGGCTGATGACTAGAATTGAGTGGGCGTATCACTAATATGGCAGGTATTTCCTAGGCACCTGGTAACATACACACACACACACATCCTATCCCACAAAGTGCTAAAATTTAAAATCCACTATAAACTAAATACATGTATACCACTATATCCCAACCATAGTATGATAGGAATGTAAAGTGTAGTAAATTAAATTAGCCCATAATAAAAGCCCACCAAAAGAGTCTGCAAACAAATAAACCAACCTAAAAAAGGTATTGGTACTACTATTTTTCGCCATAAGAGGACCATAGTTTCCTGATCTTACAAAACCTTCTGTGGTCCATGTCCACCAATGAATATATCAAAAGGTCCGCAATCCAATGAAGACTAGACATGTTTGGGAATAGTCTATGAATGTGTGAGTATAACAACACTCAGTTGGACACCCCAAAACCCCAAAAAAATACACAAATGGTAGGTAATGTTATCTTTACACATGTTTAAGTCTATACGACATATAATAAGAATTCCCGGATCTACTCAATCCATACAACCCACTCATATGAAAGTCATACGCACTGCATACGAACAATGGGGATTTAGCTCGAAGATTACATGAAGCACTCATCTGGGAGAACATACATCTAAGCAAGATAACATAGATGATGTTAATCAATGAAGTACTATTCATTGGGGACCATCATGAGAAAGATACAATGATAGATCTGATGGGAGTGATACGATACACAGATGTGGATCATTGCCACTACCATGGGGTGATACTAACAAATCCATATAGATTTACCCTCTATGTACATGATTGATTCCAAGTGAGTTTGGTCTTTTCAATACCATAGACTATACCCATGGTTAAAATAAGGAATAGAGGATCCCCTCTTGGACTCTTGGGGTATTCCAACAACTCTATCCTAGAAGTCCTACTGATGGGATAATACTCAGGTGAGTAAGAAATGATACACACAAACATTCCTGAAATTAATCAAGGTAATGAACACTAATGAACCTGTTCCATGATATGGTGGGAAAGAGATCTAATACATGTTGAAATGGGTACACGATGTGTAGTAGTGTCAAAAATCTTGTCCCTCGACCTTTCTCACTACCTGTGTTCAACAAACCATGTCATTAGAACATGTCATGTAGAAAAGGAGTATAGAGAGTGTGTAAGGATTCAAACATTGTGTTCTATTATCCATGATCCTCCCATGTAGTACGGTCATGTGCTTGTACACAGTGTCACACCGTGTGTCTCTTCCCAGGTACTTATACATGGGGGTAGTCAATGAATTTGGTCCAGGACATTCCATTTGGGGGAGTACACATATTATAGCCAACCTATGTATCATACCATGTGTCCATTTATATCCCATGATACACACTGAGTCATTGGGAAGGATCCAAACACCGTGTGGTAGGGGTCACATGTCATGTGACACTATACTGTATCCCAAAACTCTAGCCACCGCGTAGTGGGGGCCACATGTTGTGTAATCCAGATTACATGTCATTTTCATCATGATTTTCCAAATAAAACTATCTTCTTTCTCTACATTCCATATTCGATCATCTAGAGCGTGATCTAATTCTCTATTCTGCTCAAAAATATAGATACGTGGTCATCTTGCCATCACAACATAGAATCTTTGAGCATTGTGCCTTAAATCGGTTCTGATATCCATTTAGATCCATCCCGATAGAACCTCATGAAGAATTTTTTCTCCTGATTCGTTTGTATTCATCTGTCTCCATCACCATCACACCCTCATCAGGATTCCCAAATGTTGGATAATCAATTTTGGACCATTTTTTGAGAAATTAAGGTGAAAGAATCAATATTTCATAACACACAAAGAAAAAAAGAACATATAGAATATTGGGGGGGTGAGAAAAGCTCAATGAATAAAACCTAATGAATAAACATATACCTTTTTTTATTTCTAGAATAGATGAATTACCATATGAATGATCAGTAAATCAAAATAAGTTCTCAATCAAAAAACCCTTATTAAATCGTGCAATTAAATCACATCCCGCAAGAACGATTGAACCGTAGATCAACGTGATTGATGGTCAGACCATTATTGTCATTGAATCAAAAAATAGTAAAATAAATAAAAATAACACATCCTATATAGGGATTGGACCTTCCACTAAATAAGATCTATTTCAGCATCATCATGGTTGGAGAGATCCATCCAGAATAGTGTCTGCTGATTTTGATCCAAGGTTTGGTCATCATTCTCCATCAAGAGAATTCTCCAGGGTTTCACTCAAGAAAAATTAGGGAATTTCAAGGGTTATCAGTCTAAACCCAAATCCAATTCTATCAGTTAATTTAAACGACATAGAATTCCTATAAAACTAAAAATGTATATAAATATTTATTTTATTTTATTCTATAAATAAAAAAAAATACATTTCACAGCTCACCAACATCATCCAATGTTAGGTCGCGCATATGGTAAAGAAACAACTCAGAACATAATAGTTCCCCTGATAATCTAATATAGTAAACTATTACATTTTATTCTAATTTTTTATGAAAAAATATTATGTGTTCTTATTTGAAATTTTAATATTTTTGAAGCAATTGTTCCTGGCACACCGGGCCTCAGAATCACACTCTATCTCAACACAATATCTCTAGTTAATTAAATTTAATTTTTTAAAATAATGCAAAAAATTCATAGACATTTCATATAATATATTTTATATGCTCTTACCATTCTTTTGGTTTGAATTCCATAACGTCACTCATATGTAAACATCCACTACCTCATCTAATAGGAAAAATGATTCCTTTTTCATTTATACTTTACATGAATGGTAATATTGATATATTTAATGAATATATATGGTATTTAGGAAATAATAATTTTCATGTAATTTGAATGAAAATATACAATTCATTCATTCCATCCCTCAAAAAGTGGAAACTTTCCTTCCGTGTAATTATAGACTACTCTTCCCACTAAAAATATGTATTTCAATTTCTCATAACATGATTATATAAATAGATATATAATTGATTATAATGATTAAATATGTTTATTATTTAATGATTAATATTTTATATATTATTTATCCTTGAAAAAATTATAAGAACCATATCATTTGAAAAAAACATGCAAGGAAAATGGACCATGTTTTAAATAAATGTTAATTTCAATTGGGAAATTGGAAATAAAATTATATTTAAAAGTTATAATGAAATAATAAAAATTATTTTATGTATTAATATGTTTCTATAAAATATCAATAATAAATATTTAAATATTATATAGAAGGTTCAAACACATGAAAAAAGGACAAGATTTGATAATCGATATTTCTCGTCTAACTTTTATTTCGAAGGGACATATGTTGTATTCAAAAAATATTACCTTTATGTGGTGTATATAATTCCAAAAAACATTATTTTATAATTATTATAATGAAAATTATATCATTTAAAAAACACATATATAATTATCTCTTTCATGCTGTTTTGATTTAGAGACTACAAAAGATGTGAGGGTTTATCACCTTAAACTATATTCTTTGGAACATATGTGATATTATACACCTATTTTTATTAATGAGGTCTATATGAATCCCATTATAAATTTCATATCATGAAAATAATTATTTTCATCATATTTAATGTTCAATTAGTGTTATTTTTTCATTGGTCATATGATTAAAAGTATACCAAAAAAGTATGGAATTTATGTTTTAATCCCTTTTAATATATATTATTTATACATTAATTTAAAGTGAGTAAATGCTATAAAATATATCTAAATAACCCATATTAATTTTATTATCCTATAGTTAATTTTTGTATTTATATTTTTTTTACGATTTCAATCTCATTGGTAGTCAAAATGGTTTAGAAGAAGATTTTAAGAAAAAAAACCATTATTTCACCTATTTCATTTAGAAAACATTTTTCGTCCATATACACATTTTCTAAAATGATTAAAATAATTTTTTTTGATATTATTCATTGATTCAAAAATAAATTTTTATTTATCAATAACTTTTTTACAAAAAATTGTTTAAAATATAATTTTGGACATTTTCTAAATGAGCTTATTTTTTTTGAAGGTGTGAAAAAGAATATTTATTTTAAAAATTATGGAATAAATGAAATGATCCACAATCATGATTTTTTTTAATATTCCTTTATAAAGTACCATGGTTATTTTTTAAAAAAAATCATATATATTTTTTTTACTAAAATATTTGGATTTTAAATAAGTGATTTTTAAATAAAAATGTTTAGTTGCTAATGAAATATTCCAATTTTCATTTAAATATTTTTTTTGGAATCATAAAATCCATTAATGTAAATTATTATTTATTTTTGATATGATATAATGGTATGATACTTATTATTTCACTTTATAGTGTATGGTGATGATGATATGATTGTTATGAAACTTGTTTATTTTCAATCGTTTATGCAATGGTGTAATGTTTATGAAACCCATTTTAATTCGATGGGTTATGATTCCATGATAGGTTGAATGTTCCAAGTTATTTTGGTAAAAAATATATATTTATTTCATTATTTTTTGGATGATCTTGAAATTTTGTATCCCCTTAATGTGTTGGGTAAATATGGATATCTCTTCAGATAACAAGAACTGGGATAAGGAGTGAGCTCAATTCAGTTTGTGAAACTGCCCACTATTTTATTCATGATAATGAACTGTGACTAAGGATAAATTGGAATGGGATGTGAACCCAATCTTCTATATGATATCCTGAAACCGATCCACTTATAATAGACCTGACCCAGTGGCCACATGGCCTCATGAACTCGCCAAATATACATGAGGGTGCAGAATTTAATTGAGGGTTTATGGAATAATGATTGGAAGACTATACCCTCCTCATTAAAATGAGTAATAGTAGTTATTGATATATAGAACAAAAAATGAAAGATAATTAGGAAAAAAATTGAAAAAATAAGTCATTTTAATAACCATAAATTAACCATCTAGATATAAGAATGATATACATAAAAAGTAATAATTTTCATATAAAAAATATAATGTCAAGATTGTGTATAAAACATTGAATAATTAGAACTAGGAATAAAGAATAATACAATACATAAAATTCCAAAAATAAAAAAAACCAAAATATAATCTCCAGTATCATCATAATAAATATCATGGTCCTTTGCTCATGTACCCTACCTAGAATAGAATAATCCAACATCCATAGTTAGGTACTCCCTTTTCCCTTTAACTACCTCTATGATGTCAATATGAGAAACAATGGGTGACCAGAACATGATGTGAGTAAAAGATAGTAGTTCCGCACCAACAACGTTTAATATTGTATATCATGTAAATATAAAATGATCATTGTACATTTATGATTATATATGATAAATATAAGATAGATAAAACCCATCTAGATCAGGTTTGTAGGGGATACCTATATGAAACTACTGATTTTGGAAAATGATGTTATGCCTTTAAAAAAATGTCACCATTTATAAATATATATATAAATTTATTTATTGGCGAGGACTTGAGTGATATAGACAAGGCATCCAAAAATAATATAGTGAGGCTAGAATCATGACCGTAAGAGGTTAACCTAACTCACATCTATCAGTGGTGACATTGGGAATAGGGAATGCGTACAATCTGGGGGTGAACCAATAATAATAAAATTCTACAATTAGAAAATGGTGAGCCCTAGAATTATGTCATATGTAGTCTTGGGTAGAATTTATTTGAGTCCTAGGATATAATCTGATATTGTCCGCATCATATGGATTTAAATTGACTCTAGTGGGATAGTCCAAGTCATTATAATTATTAGAGAATGTAATAGATGAACCCATAGATAACCACCATGAAAATCATATATATATTACCTTAACTAAATCTAAGAGGGTTTTCATCTCATTTGAAGAACACTAATGAACCTGGTGGCATCGTATGGATAGTTAAGGCATACATAGGTGGGGAATTAAATACATTCCCTAAGATGGCCACCTAATAATAATATATAATGACTATAATAAAATACATAATCATGTATAAACATTCCAAATACATGTAAAGTAGTATTCTTTTTCATATTTCATTTAATCACATTTAGTCATCGACATAATTTCCATTTTAAATTGGTTTAAGTGACATTTCTTTTACACCCACATATACTTCACATCATATAATATTTCAATTAATGATAACTATTCATTAGAATTAGAATTAAAAATCTAAACCCATATTAGGAGGTGGTTCGGTCACATGGGTATACAGAGGGCATTAAGGGAATATATAGTAAAACACTCTAATAAGTGGTTTGAGATCATGTTTTCATCCTACCTCAGTATCAAGGGCTTATTGGAGTATATCAGTCTATGTATAAATATTTATATAAGTAAATACTCATTTTTTTAAAATGCCGGGGAAGTCTATTGCATAGCACAAAGGAGAAAGATATATGAAACTATAAATCTAGGGAATTTGTACTAGACCACCAAAAATATACTTATATATAACTCATCATCTTATATCATATTCACAGTCACGATAGAATGTTATAAATTAGAGAAACTATAAAAATAGTCCGAAAATAAGTAATATTAGGTATCATGAAATTCTAACCATGAAACTGGGTAAATATTTGAAAAGAAACATGTGGTTTAATACTACTACCATGAGGGATCAAACTTTATGAATTATGGATTATTTCGAAACCGAATGAAGGTGTTTTCAGAAACCCTACGAGATGGAAGGTGGAGAGCTCTCAATAGGAGGGATACTGCATGTTTGTGTGAAAGAAATAGGGGAATAATGGTTAAATGTTTTATAGGGAAAACAAATATTTTACCCTTTTAAGGGGGCATAATGGTATTTCTACATGGTTTTTCAAAATTTTACCTAATCTTGTATTAGTGACTGTCCAAGGAGTTAAACCACTCATAGTTTATATGCTTGTTTATTATAACCATACACACAACAATCCACTTACACATCAAATTTATTAATGGGTTTCATGAGAGTGTATCCTCTTTTGAATGGTTAAAATAACCATGCTTCATTATATTTGTGATGCAAAACTAATCAGCCTCGTTATTACTAACTATGATCCAACCATGCACCTCTACCAATTTCTCCACAAAATTAAATCTTGGCCTCATGATGAAACCAAATACCCTTGAATCATCTATGAACTCATTAAAAAATCACATAAAAATAAAATGATACATTTGGACTAAAATAAAAATTGACGTTAAATGATAGTAAAACCCAGACCATACATATTCCCCTCTATGAAACAAATATTCATTGACTTTCCGTAATGGTCGTCCATCTAAATACAAGAATAACTATGTCCACAAAGCATGTATATTAATCTATCACTCCTTGGAAACATATTTTACAAAGATTTATTGAAATAGAACTTAAACAAAGAGAAACTAAATGAAATCTATTATCCCTCATTCTATGATCAGAAAATATAAATATAATATTCCTAAAAATAAGAATGAACATCCAATACAACATCATCATGTTGAATGGAATTATATGGGTATAAATAGTAATGACACAATTTAAATACATGAAATACACCATGAAAGTCCATGTATATTTTAGGTTGACCTGTTAGATAATCTACCAGTCTGACCCTCTCTAAGATATCCCATGGTCTAGTGATTCTAGCTAATAAGGAGCCTTGCCTCAGAATACGTTGATGACCCAGTTTAGGGGAAACACAAAAGAACAACCAATAACCAACCAGAAACTCTAGAGGTCATCAATGAAGATTAAACTAAGATATACTCATAGTCTTTTCTATACACATATGCCTTCTGATATGTTTTACTAACTCTGAAGTATGATAAAAGAGATATGTTCTTAGTATTTTAGAATCAACTACGTCTGACCAACACTAGGAAAAAATATAAAACCTTATATAAAGCACCTCATAAGGAGCCATCTAAATAGTAATTTTGAAAATATTATTGTACATTAATTCAAATAGAGGTAAATTTTTCTCCCAAGAACATAAAAAATCATTAACACATTCCATATGCATTTCCTCAAACATATTTATAGTGCGATTAGTATGACCAATGGTTTGAGGGTGGTATGTTGTACTAAAATGTACCTAAGAACCCTTGTCTTTATGTACCCCATTATAGGACAATGAAGTGAAACTGGAATACCTATAAGATAAGTTTTAATGTGGAATAAAATGGAGGCATATCATAACATAGACATAAATTTTTCTTACGTTTATCCACTGACAAGTTCTGATTTATAGTTGGTAAATGGGTTAAAATCATCATTTTGTCCATAATTCCCCACACTACATCACTTCTTCAATGTTATTTTGAAAACCTCATCCTAAAATATGTAGTGACATAATCATATTTCAACTTTATAATAGGAAATTACTGTAAAATACAAGCATATTGTTCGTGTTCCACCTTCAAATGCTTCCTGGTGGAACACTGAGTAAAAAAATCCACTATCCATTTTATAATTCTCAAGCATTGATTTAAGAAGATTAATTTAGAAAAACAACTGAGTATATTCATGATTCACAATCAATTTAAAGTAATCTGATTCACTGACTACTTAATATCACATGTCTGTAGGCACCCATCTCATCCCGTGATTACTCTATATATCATCATCATACACAACGACCCAACTAGTGGATGGTCCTTCCTAATAAGCTTTCCCTTCAAACAAAGCCATTGGTATCAAAAATATGTATCTAATTTGGAAAATATAGAATAGAAAAATTAACTACAAAACCAAATAAAATAGTATTCTTTATTACTCTCCTAAATTGGAATATGTGTTTTATAAAATATGTCCATTAACTGGTACTCACCACTGGATACCACAATATCATGAATCTAAGTCTTCCATATCAGAGTATCAGGCACAACATTTCCATTACTAGGAATATATACAAGCCCAAAATCAATGGAATATAGTTATTCATCCCATATATTCTCTTTTAAGATAATGTCACGCTAAGTGAATATTTATTTGGGTATTTTATGCTCTGTCTATACTATGAAACATTCCCCAATAAAACATGGTCTCCAACAATGTAAATAATCAACCATTAGTGATTGACCAAAGACTTGTATTAGATTATTGGGATTCTAATTCCATAACAAGAGAGACCCATACACATTGAATTATACTCTTCTACAAAATGGATCCCAAACATATTCCTAATGCATCAAAATATATAGTGTATCCCCTAATAGAATCATGAAAAATCAAGATTTGGGCTAAGGATAGTATTCCCTTCAACTCTTGAAATAAATTATAATAATCCTTGAACCATAAATAATTGTCATCTTTCTTGATCAATCCCATAAGTGGTTATTTAAGTCATGGAAATTCATGAATGAAAAGATTATAAAAATTATATATCCCCATGAAACCCCAAATATCAGATTCATTCATAATAATCTCCAAGAAAAATATTTCTCTCGTGTTATTTGGATCTATATATTCCCTTTATTATGAAAATATGTGACCATGAAGTTATTTTTATCAATCCAAAATTGGAATTTTGGGAGAACTAAATATAGATTTTTCTCTATTAGTTTATATTATATGATGTCAATATATTTGACATGATTATATCGAGTATGAGAATACATCAAGATATCATCATCACAAAATACTAAAATTGAATATTGTTATAGGCAGAAGACCTAATTCATAAAATCCATAAATGATGCTGGTGTGTTTAGAAGACCAAATAACAATACCAGTTACTCATATATGGTATTTATACTTTAGAGAGATGAATACTCTATATATGAGGGACTAACATTTACATGACTATAACCTAGTGTCATGTATATCTCTCAGAATACCTTATCTCCTTAAAAATACTGAAATATACTATCTATTTGATATAGTGGATTCTATTTCATAACTGTAGACTAATCCAATCCCATGTAATCTAGACATAGACTATGGGGAATATCTTCCTTATTAAAAAAACACAGGTGAACCTCAATGAGAATTAATGGGTCAAACATGTTGTTTAACTTATAGGTCCTCCAACTATTTCTTGAGTTCTTGAATTTCTTTAGGATCTATAATATATGATAGTATAGAAACTACTACTAATACATGAATAATATCCATGAATTACTCTAACTCTATCAATGGAAGTAGCCTAAAAACTCATAAAGGTATATGTCTCAAAAATAATCCACCACTGGTGAAATGTTTATCTGCTTCACTCCCAAATTATTTAAAAATGGCCATGAATATGGGTTATCACTCCGCCCAACCCATGATGCTCATGTCCAACTAGACCTTATTGAATATACCATTAACCATAATATACTATGTCAAAATCCTTTCATGATAATAAAAAACCCCATGATGATAATAGTAATTATGATCTTCATAGGGAACCAAAGATTTGTTTCCATGAATGATGTTAATTCCTGTAATATTGAAGAACATGTTCTTCCATAAAAAAATTGTATCCAACTATCCCAACACGGAACTCCATAACATGTCCTATACTTACTGATCATACTACCAATGGTGTATCAAGTTTTATCACTCCACAAAACTATTGATTTTCATGATCGATGAATTCCATGAAGGACACAAACATAAATTAATGTGAATCTAGTATGTTAAATAATGTAGAAAATAATGTAGTAACTACTATGATTATACATCATAATGTAGATGGACCGACACTGTACTCCCCAGGTGTATGTTGTACGAAATATATATTTCTTGGCATTCTACCCTATGATACCCCCTCACTACCCTACAAAGGAAAACATTAGTGACAATGCATATGAGAAATATGGATTTTTAGTCCATAAAACCTCCTCAAACTGACTGGCTTGCAGTATTCCAGAATTCATATGGACATAAATCTATAGATCCCACTCCTGAAGTATGTTTTTTTCAGATCCTCTACTTCTTGGAACTAGAGGGAAAACACTACGAAATTGATAAATATGAGACATTTGGCTACATGAATGCACTATAATGGGTCCCTAATTCACTAGATATTCATGTGTTTGTGTGTTCCACATTAACAAAATACCAGGACACTTTCGAAGTCGAAATTTTTTCTACGGCTACAATTATTAAAAAACACAAGGTGGTCCTTCTTTGTAATGGAAAAAATATTTCCCAATCTAGGTACTGAACTACCCTACCACACACCTTCATCTTGTGTGATGTCATTCATGGAAATGAGGTCCTAATTTTCTATCATATGAGAATTCACTAGAGGGGATATGTTATGTTGTTATCATAAGTAATTCACTAAACATAGAGGCCATTAGAGGAAATATGGTATTAATTTTATTACATGGATTCAATAAACATATAAACCCCTATCTATACTGAGAATAATTTTCTAGACTATATATAAAAGAAGGTGTTGTAGGTGGAACTAAAAGAGGAAACACTAGTTGTTTAGGTCTCACCAATTTTGAAGCATTATCCTCACTAAACTCTTAGTGTTTGACCTGGGGATATCATGGAGGTATGTATCTACAATGCCAAGTACATGAAAAAGACACAATTTGATAAATGAATGATCGAGGTGATGTAAATGTGGGAATCCCAAAACCCAATACTATGTTTAGGTTTGTATTGAAGTATCACATCTTATTTCATTGGTTCCATTATATTAGGTTTAAATTGTAATTTATTGATGAAAATGTTCATTAAGTTTCAATTGACATCCCCATTTAATGAAAAAAATTTCTTTTTCACTTTTCAGAAATATATATGTTCATATATTATTATATATATATATATATTGGTGTAGTTAGATGAGTTTCCATTCCGATGATATAAATTAGTACACATTATTAGTTATAATTAGTACATCACATAAATGCTACCAGAACATTTTACATCCGATCTCAGAATATAAGTATCCACATATAATGTTTATATTATATGGATTACAATTACCAATTTATAGGGGTAGAAGCTTAATAAATTACAAATATAATTCTTTTATCAATATAACATAGACATTTCACCTAATATAATGAAATTTTCATATTATAATCAAGTCATAATTGTTCAGATAATGTGAGACCCTCAGTCTATATCGGAAAATAATATTTAGGTAGATATACAAACATTATTTAAAAAATTATATATCACTTTCATGAAGAAAAAAACGTTAGTGGAATTTCAATATAATATGAAAGGTAATCACAATAAAAAACATACATAACTTGAACTTCCATATATAATAACATTATATAGAAAATATATTTCATATAATTCCTTATGTTCCAGAAATGATTCATGAATGGTAATTCCATTCCATTTGAGACTAAGGGTTAAAACTAAAATCCTAACAATTTTAGAAATCATGTCCATCACACTATGGTGAAAATAATTCAACTATAACTATTGAAATTCTGAACAATAACTCCCATCCCAGTAAGCATGGATTTTCCCCTATACAAGGGTTAGACACTCCGATGATAGGTTCATTACCAACATTATATGATTACTTATCTACTTTTTATTATCCAAAAAATTGTAAAAAAATCAAATATACCCTAATATATCTTTATGACATACCAAATCTAGTAAACTATAATTTGACTATTAGTAGTGGACACATATACTTAACCAAGAATCTCCATAATCTAGAGGTTGTTGACTATAAAATGCATTCTATGGTGGTATCCTGTGAAGACAATACCCTTTTTTCAATGATAATTATAATAGTGATGAAAATATAAACTAGTGAAGTGGTATATCTTAAAAGACCTATTAAAATATGGTAGTGGAATAACAAAAAATATACAATCAAAATATAATAATCATAGAAATAATTATGGATTATTATTATATACAATAAATTATTTCCTGATTACATGATTTTGTAAAAAATATGGAATAAAGGGAACATGGAAGTAGGTATACGACAACACATGCAATACCAATAATATAAAAAAGGAAAAATGATGATCTCCACTAGAATCATAAGAAATAGTTAACTCCTATATACATTTACCCCAACATAGAACATAAAAATCATTCATCCGTAACTTGCTTCTTATCCTTTTCCTTAGCTACTTCCATGAAGTATTTTTATATACCATTTGATGGTCAAAATTAGGAGTGTGTAAAAACATTAACAACCCTATAAATGGAGTATACATTTAGCCTACCCATGATAATAACATTAGCATTATGTATGAATTATGATAAATTAAAACTATATGATTACTGGAAACTAATCAGATCACATACCTAGTGGTTTCCCGTATGACACTACCTACTTTGGAATAACCCAAAATTTCTCCTAAAATATGATATATTATTAAAATAAAACAATTAATATGTTCAAATTTATTATTATAGGCTATTAAATGAAGGATATAACCAATGTTTTAAAATATAACATCATGAGGGTAAAATCATATCATTAGATGGTCAACCCAACTCAAATCAATCAATGTTGATGTTTGAAATTGATGGTTGAGTGTAATGGATGGGTAAACTCTTTCAATTTTGTATCTAGAATGATTAAATTATATAGCCTTATGAATATGTCCCTAGTAACCTCGATATAGACTTGATTGGAGATCAGGGATATAAAACATGTGGTCTCATCCTCATATATGAAGTTTATTCAAATGAGATAATCCAAGGCACTGAAATTTTTGGAGAATGTAAGAAATGTTTCTATAGAACCATGTTATGGTGGTCATCAATTTGTTTCAATGATTGAATCTAGGTGGGGTTCAAACTCCTGAAAAATTACTCAATGAATTAGTTGGCATCCACTGGGTAGTTTAGGTTGACCCAGGTGTGGAATCCAAGACTTTAAATGGTAATTTATACAAAAATAGCATATGATGGTAATAATAAAATACACAATCACCTTTCGAAGGAGGTTACTGCAATAGAGGTCCCTACTGCACGGTCTCATGAATGTACGCAAATAGTTACTTCTGATCCCCCTCAAGATGTGTCCAATCCAAATGATGCAAAATTAAATATTGACTGTCATCATGAAATTCAGAAATTATTTCAATCCTCTTGAATGTATTATAGATTGGGTAACGTCTCTGAGGATAATAGGGTGCATGGTACCCCTATTCAGACTTCAGGCAGTGGTGTGCATGCCTATTTTAAGGATTCATTCCTAAGTGGCATGACAAATACCACTAAGAGTGAGGACCTTACCTCTACTCCTCCAAAGAGGATACCATGAAATGATTATTATACTCTTCCTAAGACGGTGTCTATGAGATCATCCTCTATGATACCCAGGAATGTGGATGCAAATATCCTTAAGATTTTGAATCGAGGTAAGTCTCAATCTGATTGGGAAACATTTGATGACTCCGATTATGGGAATGACATGTCATATTATGATCTTTAACATTGTTGTTTGATGGATGAGGGCATGTTCGTTTATTTTACCACGTCTGCCTCTTTTTTACTTTTACTTTCTTTTTAATAAATTGTTAGAGGCTTTGCTTCTGGATGTAACTGTTTGTTAAAATACACAATAACCTCTATCAATTCCTAATGCATGTGAAGTATTATTCAATTTCACTTTTCATTAAGTCCCATTTGGTAATTGTCATAATTCACATTATAAGAAGGTTCATCTGAAATGGACATCACATTAACATTAATTATAATTCATTTACCATATTAATTAATTTTATTTTCTCATATAAAGCATAATTAAACTTCTAAACACACTAATGGAGGTCTTTTACTGACATGAACATAGTGAAAGATTCACGGGAACACATGGAAGGACACCCATAGGTGTCGTTCTAGTTGATGTCTTCAACCATTGAAAACATCATAAATTTTAGTGTATTGGTCCAGGTCTTACCATTTAATTTAGAAAATACATATTTTCAATGAAAAGATCTGGATTTTCAGTGTGCATCATAAAGGAAAATTACATATTAAATTAATCTTCTATGTAAAATTAATAGAAAAACTACCATATGAAGGTATATAACTCATCCTATGATGTAATATTTAGAGTGACCTATAATGGGGGACCTTTTTAGAGACAAATAAAAATATAAAAAACTAGGGAATATTATCTCATATTCAAATAGTATTTAGGGAAATTAGATTAACCATGTAATGAACCAATGTGATTGATAGTCCTATCAAGAGGGATCCATTACAATGAATGATAATTTAATTTGACCCTAGATAAAGTAGTTAACTGAAATACTGGAGGAGACAAGGAGGATGGATCTCAATGGAAGGGTTGTTGTGAGTGTGAGAAAAAATAAGAGGGGAAGAGTGGTTAAAGTGCTTAAGGGAAAATAGTTATTTCATCTTTTTAAAGGGGGAACAAGGCTTGTCTTCATTGTTTTTTTAAAATGTGTTCTAGCTGTGGGTTGGATACATTCCATGGAGACACAGCTCGCAAAATGAATGTGTATGATTTCTAATAATTGTGGACAAACCAATTGACTTACATGTAAAATTTATTTAATGTTTTCATAGATATGAGGCATACCTTTCATATATATACATGAACTGCTTCTCTATTTTTAGGTTGGATGGTTGATCTACATTGTTACTAATAATCAAATGCCTATTATTATTTATAAACAAACTATAACGTATGGACCTTATCCATGAATGAATTATTCTAAAAAATCTATGACCTCAATATAAATTACAATATTGATAAAATGAAATATTTAGATAGAATAAAGTTTCCATACATTATTGAATAACATAGATCATACTGACTATGATATTTATGGAAGTGTGGATTAAATTCAGAAATGAATTTTTTGTGGTTATATGTATTCCAAAAACTATTTTATTATTGTTAATATGTGTTATCCAAGATTATGTTACATTATTAATGATTCCACAAATTTATAACTATTGGATTTTCTTATAAAAACTCCCTATTCCATTATTTATGTTGTTTGATCTTTGACTAACTATGTATTATTATTATAAGTAATGATCATGTTTAAAAACCCTTATTATATTCTTATTAATACATATGAACATCGATAGATAGATCTTATGTATACCATTTTTGAGCATCTAAGATCCCCCATTATTATGTTTCATTTTACACATGATATGTGTTATGGATTTATGTATGATGTGTAAAAGAAGGGTGAATTTTTCAAATAATTTATTTCGAGATGATGTAAAAAAATTATATTCCAATTATTTAGTTATCATTTTTTCAATGAAATGAAACCATTACAGTTATAGAATGGATCATGGTGTTATTATTTGAATATTCAACTAAAAATACGGAATATTAATTAATGAAATTATTGAATTTGTATTATTTGTATCAGAGTAAAGAATATGGTTATAAAACAATTGTGAAAACCATGGGGATACGAAAAATTATAGGACACCATACTCACATTTTGGTAATATTGATATTATGTGGTTTTCCATTAACACATTTGAGTTTAGATAATAAGCTTGGACAGAGATTTGTAATTGATACATTTTGGTGAAATATCCCCAAAACGAGTTCATTGACTATATCTCAGTCGTCATTCTTTTTCATGGTTAGTGTTCCCTTACTACACACCTAGACATACAATTTTAGGATATTCTCCAAGTAATTTACTATTTCTCTATCAACTATTATGATGAATTAGAGGATAATACCGATTGAATCATATGACATTCCATAGTGGTATGGGATAAACATAATGTATCTATAATTGAAATGTCCAAGGTTGATCATAAGGTTATAGGCATAGATTCCCTTGTTTTAGGTTAATGTGGTAAGAGTTTGATATAATTAATGATATTTTGGTAGATATTTATTGGAATACAACACTTTTCTGTATTATTCATTTTAATGAATGGGTTATTTTGGGAATAATTATTTTATATTTTACTGGCATAAGATAAAAGTTAATGATAGCTATAATGTTTAATATGATCATTGATGTTAATGTGTTTAATTGCGATAATGTGGTTATCATATTTTGGGAACATCATATTGTTATGGTAAACATAGTTTGAGGAATGCTGATTGAGTTCATTAATAGATGTATATGTGAATTTATTGTGGTTTTTTGATAGTTTTGTTATTTTAGGAAAGGATCAACATTTTTTTATGAATATATGATTAACGTTTTCACATATTTGGAATGTGATATTATGATATAGTTTATATAGTCTCAGGATAAATGTTAATATTGATATTTGATAAAAATGTTATCCCAAATTTTTTTTAGTTGGGTTTTTAATTTGGTCATATATGTTTATGTATGATTCTTAATTTTAAATATTTATCCAATAGATTATGCTTAAGTTCAGATGTTATTATTTGAATGTAGAGATTATTGTATTATATTTATCCATAATGTAAATCTTGTGTAACCCATTATGGTAGTTTGTATATATGTTGATGCATAAGGGAAAAATTCATTCTTTTATGGATCTTATGATCCATTAAATGATACTTGTATTTATCCAAGAATGAAAAATTCATCTTGAATATTCATTATATAGGTTTAGAAATGAATTATAAATGGACAATGAATATAAAATGATGAAACTTTCTTAGGAAATGGAATTATATAATGTAATTTTATATTTTTATGTTCTATATCGTGATAATAAAATATTCTCTCAACATTAATGAAATGATTATAATGTAAAAAAATTAATCATTTTACCATCATTTATGATGAGTTATTATTATGTTAACTCCTAACTACTTTATGGTATTTTTTTATTGTATATCAAATTACCATGTTCTATATCACTATCTATTAGTTCATGGATTTTATTTTTTCTCCTCCATGTTTATATTCTATCATTCCTCGAATGTTATCATTATATGGAAACCCAAATATATGTTATTTTAGGGGAAATTTATGCTTCCCACTCCCACTTTTTAAATGAATTTATTTAACCATTTATATTAAATTGTATTTCAATAAAGGTGGAGAATGAAATACCCAAGGAATTTAGATTAAATAAATAATAATCTCGATAAATTCCTTAAAATATAATAATGAGATTTAACTTAATTGTCATATATAGTAAAAAACAATAATTTGAATAATACTACCATATCTGAGTTATTGAATTGGTATGTATTAATATGAGTAAATATGTTATTTTAATATTTTTTAAAATTTTCCCAGTTAATACAAATTTATTTATTAATTCATAGGATATAAGAAATTTTATTTATTTTATTAATTTTGTACTTCCAGTTATTTCAAATTTCTTTTTTATTGGATCATGTTACTAAAAAAAATTATATTATAATCCTTTTATAAATTAGATTTTTTAGAATTTGTGTAATTTTTAAACAAAAATATCAAAAATTAAATTAATGTGTTATTGATGATTTTTTATGTAAAGATTGATTTGTTAGTGAATAGAGAAAATTTTTTATTTTTCAAATACAACCATTTTCTTTGAGGAAATTAAGTAATTTAATATTATTTTTAGTAGGTTTTAACTTGAAATATTTTCTATTTTTTATAAAAATATAATTAAATCCGTTTTAATTATTTATATTCCTAATTTATAATTAATATTTTTGTAATCATAAAAACCATGTTTATTTAATTTTATCGTTTTGTTTTATAAATTTTGTTGAAATATATTTATTCCCTGTATACAAATTTTATCTAGAAAATTTACTTTTTATTATTCTGTTATGACGTTAAAATATTGTAAATATAACTCGGATAATTTTGGATAATATAAATTGTAACAAATATAAATACTTTTCACCTTGCTAATGATAGCTCAATTAAAAAGTGGCTAAAACTATGTGATAAGACATTAAATTAACCATAAATATTTACTTTAGAAATTTTTCTGAGTGGGTTTTATCCATTATCTTATTACAATTTAATTTATGGATGTTTTTTGGAATTTTTCATTGAAAATGACTAATTTTTATAGTAATTAACAAAATTGGAGTCCATTTTCTTTTATAAACAATAATTTTTTTCACAATGAAGAATGTCTCTATAATAACTTTTAAATAATTAATTTTAATATTATTGATTTATTTTTGTGATATAAATTTATTTTTAAATTTTAATAATTTTATAATTACCATAATTTTTTAAATAGTGCTGACACAGTTCTTCTGAAAGCAGTATAGAAAATTTAAAAAATTAGTTTTAAATAATTAAAATAAACAGTTATGGATGAATTGTGGTGTTAATTGAAATTAATGGGTAATTGTAATATATAAATTATGGTAAGTGGTTATAGAATCTAAATACAATGGTATCTTCCTAAATTTTTTGTCAAATTAAATAAGTAGTCCTAAAAATAAATTATAGATATTTTATAGTATATAATATTTTATTAAATGGTTGAAAAGAAGTAAAATTATTAAAATAAGAAAATTGGATGGGATATGGTCAAAAATACCTTCCATTGACTATTTATGTGTTATTTTTTACCTTGTAGGTAAATTTATAACCCATAATGACTAAAAAATATGTTACTGTAGTTTAGGATAAAATGGGTTTACAAGGGGATCAAACTAAATGTATAAGGGATAAAATGGCCTTAAAACATGTATAAATCCAACTATCTATGTATATATATAACATGTATAAAATTTAATTATAAGATTATAAAATTGGGAACCAATTTTCTAGGAATGTGACTTTATGATATTTTAATGCTTTACAAAATTACCAGAGTTCCCTTCTTCACCCCCAAATAAAAGGACACCCCTACTCTATCTTGTTTACATGAATATGAACCCCTAATATTGAAAATACACAGATCAATTCTATAATAAAATTCTTTATCCACTAATTATAGTTGATTGAAATATTAAAATACTATTATGATGGCCCCTGAGAAGGGATGTTAAAGAGCTATACCGAAGATTTCTTAATCAGCTTAACTGACCACTTTAAATTTATTTGTTCTTATCCCTCACTGATTATGTGGTATTTATAATAAAAATATTATTAATGTAAACTAAATAAATAGATATATTTTTATTTTTATGGAAACACCATTATCAACCATCTCATCCTTCAAATGGGAAATGAAATTATCACTCATGTGCATGTTTGGATTACCACCTCTTCATAGTGATATGATTCCTTTTTATCACCATAATTAATAGTCATGTATATTAATGAATTAAATTACTATATAATATAATTATTGGATTATTATTATTATTTAATTATAATATCTTATCTTTCTTCTGAGTATTCCATACATTTGAGGGAGATAATGCCACTCATGTGTATTTCTAAACAAACACCTCTATGAAGTAGCATGATTTGTTTTCCATTTATGATGTACAAGAATTGTAATAATGATAGATTTAATGAAAATATACTATATTTTCTGTATAATTATTATTTTTTAATGGTTAAATATTATTTTCTATTCTTTCATTCTATCCATTGAAAAGTGGGAATAATTTTATTGCATACATAAAGATTATTGTCTCCATGAACTTCAATAATTAATTTTTCATCACCACATTATATAAATCTTTGTAAGTGTATATAAGATGAATAAATATTATACAATGAAATTATTAAAATTATACAGTATATAGATCCTTGATTAATGTACATAGACTAGAACATCCAAACAAAAACATGTGAGGGAAATGAACAAGTTTTCACCCAAGATATCATTTTAATAAAGAAATTATACAATAAATAATATTATAAATTCATAAAGGAATAATTCATATTAAGTTATGTTTGAGTATAATTCATAAATATATTTAAAATAAGAACATATTTATTATATATAATTTTTAAATTCATATAAATAATGAGAAGAGTTGCGGTAAGGAATTTTATATCTCACATTTATTTATATGAGACATGTATCATATTTACCACTTGTTTCATTTACGTAGTGTAAATAATGCCAATAAATTAATTTTGAAATATTCTATTAAAAAATTACGTACATTTAAAAATCAATATATGTTTCTCTCTTTCACAATATTTTTATTTAGAAGTTACAAAATTTGAATGTGTTTTTCATCTTAAATTTTCATCTTTGGATTTATGTTATTTACCTATATTATTTTATGATGAGTATATATAACCCCTTTTATATTTTATACCATGAATCAAATTATTTTTATATTTTTTAAATTTGTATTTGAAGTTATTCTTTAATGGGGATTAGGATTCAAAAGATATCAAATTGGTAATAGATTTGTATTTTAATCTTGATTTAATTTGGATTATATTTCAATGAATTTACCTTCAGTAAATTATATTATATTTTTCCAATAAAAAATGTTAATATTTTTTCTAAATTTTTTATTTATGTAATTTTAAAAATTTATTACATTTTAGTCTCCTTGGGACTCAAATTGGTTCATAAATTATGTAGACGAAATTCTTAGATTATTTCTCGTCTTTGGGTCAGAAAACCTCTCTCTTCCACATTATTTTTCTCTAAAATGTGTTCAATAATTTTTTACTATTTTTAAATTAATTTTTAAATGTAATTTAATCCATGTTTGAAGTGTTACAAATTTTTTGAAAACATTATTCTTGAAATTTTATGAATGAGATACTTTTTTCTAAAGGTGTGAACAGAATCATTATTTTATGGTTTACAACATGAAAGATATTTTGATCTTTTATGAACACTAAATTATTTTTATATTAATTTTTTAATTTCATAATATAATTTATAATAAAATTATTTATATAATTTTCTAGACATAATTTTTTTTATGAAAATTATTTAAAAATGAAAAGGTCGTTCAGCTCAAAAAATATTTCAGTGATAATGTAACGAAAATTTTCATCCCTGATAGCATCCTTTGATGTTCATTATTCATTACATGGGATATGATTGAATAATAATATTATTAACATTTTTTATTATGGTTTATTCTTAATAAGATGATATTATTATGAAACAAATTTACTTATCATGGGTTATGCTATTATAGAATGATGAAGTACTTATAAAACATCTTTTATTTTAATTGGGTTTTATATGACATTATAAAGTATATTATATTTGTAAAATAGCAAGATTTTATGAAATATATTTAAATAAATAAATTTAATCATTTTAATATATTTAGTTACTCAATACCCATATTTTTTCTTATGTTACATGAAACAATGAGTTTAGCTTTCATTTTACACTACACTAAGATTAAATAACATCTTGGGTAATATTAATGTAATATGGTTTTAAATTATAGTTATGTATAGAAATTAGAATGATAGTTAAAAAATATATTAAAAAAATTATAAAAATACTTGGTTTAACCATTTATATAAAATTATTACTTTAGTGACTAATTAATTGAAAATGAAACTACAAACTATTTGAAATTAATGGAAATCCTTGTATAAAATAATATTTTTTTGAAAATAAATTTATTTCACCAGAATAAATTTTAAAAAGCCTATATTAGTGAATTATTTTATATAAATTTAAATAGTATATATAAAACAAACATTTATAAATTCATTACTGTGTTTTCTATATAAGAGATAAGAATAAATATAATTTTATACTTAAAAATATATTTTTCATTTTTGTGGCTTTGATCCTATTTGTTGAATTATTATTGAAAATAATTTTTAAAAGTACAATAAAATTTATATGAAAAAAATCATTTTAAGAAAAATCAAAATTATCTTTCGATGAATGTTTTAGACTTTTAAAAAATGATTAACTTAGTTAATGAGTTGTGAGAAATAATGAATTTTAATTGAAAATAGTATTATTTTTTATTATTTATAAATATAAATTATATTTTAAATTGTTTTTGAACATAAATAAGTTCTATTATACATATATTAATTTAATTTAGTTTATTAGAATCATTTCTAGGTTGATTTTGGATATTAAAACCGTGAATGTTTTTACATTTTCTCATTGAAAATACACTATCCCATAACTTTAATGTGATTAATTTTAATTTAATATTTTTCTAATTATATTAATGGAATTTTAAAAGATTGATTCATAAATTTTAATAATGATAATTTATATTATTAATAAGGGAAACATAATTTTTTACCATAATGAATAGTAAAAACATTAAAAAAAATGAGAGCAGTAAAGGTAAAAATGGGTTTAGCATGGGTTAAACTAAAAAGATAATGGTTAAAAATGACCCAAAAATTCTCCAACACCAATTATATGACCATATATCAACCCTATAATTTATAAGGATAAATAATAATTTATATTTACATTTTTTCATGTGAAAAAACGTGATTAATAAATTTATTATTACAAATATTAAAAGTGTGAAAAACACTGCACTTATAAAAAGACATCCATATCCTTCCATTTAACACTTTAAAAAAATATTGCTTTAGAAAATAACAAAAAAAGGAACTTCCCATATCCCGTCATATAATTCTATAAGCCATTGTTTTGTGATAAAGATAACATTTGAATTCTTCTTTGACAACCTAAGGGGATTACCCAAATAAGATGATCTTTAAATGTATACAAAAGAAGTTGACACTTAAGGTAATTGATTTATATTCTCTCTTATATTTATTATAGACATATTAATAATCACCACTATTTTTTTGTGGAGTATGATCTAACCCTTTTACATGTTTTATCAGGAATCTCATTATTTTATTTATATTTAATGTTTCATTTGTTGTAATTAATTATTGGGGATTATTATCTATAATAATACTAAAGTAGAAAGGGATTTTGTCTCACTTTTTACTTATTTAAGACACATCAAATATTAAAAACCTATTTATTTTATTTCCTCTATATAATTTCCAAGAATTTATATTATGATCCCTATTCTTAAAATTATAGTAATTAACATATCCAATTGAGTATATCTCAATCTATGGTTTTATGATTTGAAAGATTCCAAAGTGGTAAGGGATTTCTATAAGATTTTTCTATCTTTGAGATATATATTATGTTATGAACCATTATTTTTTATGGGAAGTATATATAGCCTGATTGAAATGTAAGATAATGAATTTATTCATTCACATGATATTTTACTATTCATTTAATGTTATTCGTTAATGTTTATTATTGCTCAATGTTACCAAAATGGTAATTTATTAATGGTACACTCTCATATTTTATTAGGATTACTAATATTTATGATTTAAATAATTAAATATTAAAATAATTCCTTAATAAACTCATGATTTTTCTTCTTTAACATTTATGTCATGATAATTCATGCTTTCCATTCATTTTCTTATCATTAGGTATTAAATAATTTTAATAAACTTTTTTATGAAAAAACGTCTTTATTTCAATTTTTGGTTAAAATAGTTTGTTCATCCAAACCCATGTTTTTAAAAAATTTCAATATTTATTCAATATTATTCGATTGATTGATTAATGAAAATATTTTCCATAGTTGGACTTTTTAGAAAAAATATTAACAAAATCTTTATTTCATTTTCTAAAAAATATGAGTTTGGATTTTAATAAAATATGAAAGGAATATTTATTTTAACATATACAACTTTAATATACTTTTATTCGGTCATTAAAACTATTATATTTAAATATCATGTTATATGTATTCTAGGTTTTTTTTCAAATAAACACATGTTCAAAAAATATGATAAGTTTTTATTTTTATTAATTGATTTCCAATGATATGTTATTTTCTTCACAAAATGTTCCATGGGATATTTCAAAATCATTCCCCATTTACGATGATAAACTTTTGTGAGACAAATTATATTTTGGTTATACGATCCATGGATACTATTATTGTTACTTTTATGAATGGTTTATCATGATAAGATGTTTATGAAACCCATCTCTCTTCAAATTGTTATAACATAATAAAATTATTATGAAATATAATTCTTCATCCATGGGTTATTATATTATGAAATGATTAATTTACTATGAACCCTATCTATTTTATATAGGTTATGATAGTATTATATGTTTATAATCACCATTTATTTCATGGGTTGGGATATGATTAATTTATTCTGATATTATAGCCCTCATACGTATAATTATAATTATGTTACATGTGAGACCGTTATCTACCTCTAATGCCTTAGGTAATGATATATAACTCATGAGTAAATATGTTATGCATGAATCTAAATGAATATTCAGAATTTTATACATGAAACTAATTACATGTTCCTAATGTTATGGGTGTCCCTAATTGAAAGTTCATAATGTCATGTGTGAACCTGATTACATGTTCACAATTTTATTAAAGTAACAATCTTTTACATCTATAATTCCATGTTTAGACCTATTTTAATGTCCATAAGTTTATGCGAGTGTCATATTTAATGTTTTTAAATCAATTAGTGAACCTATATGAATTTATAGAAGTTAACAAAGTTACAAAATTATGTGTATGTCATAAATATTTGAATTAAGCCAATGTTTGCTCTCATGGTTCATGTTATTCAATTTGTATTTGATTCATGTCTTATAAACACCTAATATATAATTAATGGCTCAATATTTTAATCATTGATATATAGGATATGGATTTAATATGTTATTCCCATTTCTTCATACACTTATATTCATGTAATTCATACGTATCTCACTTTTTTACCCATATTGATTATATGAGCTCACCAATTCTTGTATTTCTTTTCAATAGGTTATGAAGAAATTCTATTACAAGGTAATTTTTGTGAATAGTACTAATAAAGAATATACAAATGGTATATATTAGAGATCTTTCAAAAAGTAGAATATTTTTTACCACATCTCTGAATACACTAAACCATTATGGTCTTCTGAAATGTGGGTGTGTAACTTTTTTAATATTTATATAGGAAGATGTCTCCATGTATGAAAATCCTAGGTCTAAATAGATGGTATCAAAGGATAGGATTAATAAAATATTATAAAATACAATGAAAACCCATTAGTGATATCACTAAAGACATGTATACAAATAAGTTTAAGGATGAGTCAATGTATAGGAAAATGTTATGAAATTGTGGTATATTATAAAGAAATCCATTTCGATGAAATTAAGTCCCTTTCTAGATAATGATAGATTATTTGGTTATGTAATAGAGGTACCTAAGGGAAGTATGTTTTATAGGGGGTTCATTTTTTATGGGAACAATCATCAAGTAGTTTAGGAAAACGAGCCTTGTTGCACACAAGTTTTGACATTATTAGAGGACAGGATTTAAAAATTCACACACCCTTTATGAACTATCATGATGAATTTAAATAAATCATGAATATTAATGAAATATTAAAAAACTAAAGATTCATAATATAAAAATAAGGCGAAGTGATTTATAAATCCTATATGGTATTTTTTACTGATTATATGGTTTTATACTATTATTAGTTTTGATCACACTATGAATTTTTGTTTTATTTAATATAGGGAACCCAAATGAAAGTGGTTAATGATGAATGTGAACAAAAAGTTTCTAATGAGGTTCCATATGGGTTGGTTATTGGAGTGAATGATATTTTAATTATTTGTAGTATGTTATCACAGAACTTGATCTTGAATATGCACTTAAAAAACTCTCTCTCTCACTATAGAAGAGAAAGGAATAGTTTCATGAGAATTTAGGTTGTGGAGTCTATGTAGTAAAGGATATTTAGTTCCCTCAATTTTGATATTATGTAATTTAGAACTCAAGGGTTTATATCATAGGGATGAGAATATGTTTTGTATTTAGAATGAAGGACACAAAAAAATTAATTGAGGAGGAAAAATAAAAAGAACGATTAACAGAATGGGTGATAATAATGGTCTCACTAAGGTGTCATCGATTGATAAATTTATTAAATGTTATGGTATTGGAATTTTGCAAATTGATGTTCTAAGGGGAATGCACCAGAAGAGAATCAACAATGTTATATGATTAATTGTTATATTTATGATGATTAAAAGACAACAAATGGAATATAAAAGTATATAATTTTAAATGAACACGACATTGAAAACTAGTTGTTAGTTTGGGAACGAAGTAGGATGATTGAAGTGATCAAATATCAGAATTCAATAATTATGCTATATGGATCATGAAATATATATATATATTTCATATTAGTTTTTAGTTAAGGATATGCATAAATATGTTAAATAGTACTAATGACCTTGAAAATTGATTTAATGGAAATGAAATATTTTATAGAAAATACAAGATTCTATGAAAATAACCCCAAATAAGTTGATGAAGTTTACAAATGGTGTTTTGTTATGATAAATAGATGATTGATATTGATAAATTAATTTTTATAATTTTAATGAACTTAAAAATAAGAGAGGATTTATTATCAAAGTGGTTTATTTTACCATTTTTATGTTTAAAAAATTATTTGATCTTTTTAATATATTTAATAATGTATGGTTTTATTTAATTAATGAGGAACTATTCTTGTTATCATTGAGTTGTTATGTTTATTGGTATTATTACCAAGATTCAAGAGAATATATGTTCAAGGTAGTCACATAATCATTATGTGGCAACTAAGAGATTATTAACAATATTTAGAGGATTGATGCTTAGGTAGGGAAATTTAGTTATTTTATTTTATATTTTTTTAATATTGGAAGGGTTATAATGATAACCTTTTAGTGAATGATTTACGTTGAAATTTGGATGATGATTATGATATTAATGTATTAATTATCAAAAGGAAGATATATCAATAATGGATAATGCATGTTAAACATTTTTTAATTATTTAATGAAGGAATAACATATCATTCATTTATATTTTTTATTATGTGCTTCAGACATGGAAAAATTTCAACTCATTGAGAAAGTAAATAAGGGTACATAGAATACCCCCATACAAGTAAAGGGGCATTGAAATAAGATGTTTTATTTCTATCATTCATTTTTATGAAATCAATGAATTTTTTCACACATCTTTGGTGTATGTATTTTTGGTCACTAATCATTTCTAGATCATCCACATTCTTGTGATAAATGATCTCTATCAATCTATACAGTTATTTTCTCTTTTCTTCAAGGCCCATATCATTACTTTCCACCTTTTATCTTATATTTGGGAATATATTATCTGTTATTCTAGATGAATTTCACACATCCTTTTTATTTATCATCAGGTTGTTCTATTAACCTTTTTTATGATATAGATTTCTGTGAAAAAATTTTCTAATAACAGTCCTTTTACGACTAAGTAGAATTTTGAGAGAAAAAATTATTTTATGAGGGTGAAATGTCAAACAAAATGGTTTTGGGAAATATTTTTTCTAAAATAAATTAAACAAATTAAATAATTTCTATAATTTTCATTATATTCAAAATAAATTTAATTTTTATTATAGGAAACACTGATTTTATCTTGTATTACACTAAACACTAAGATAAAACTAAAGATGGCATACATTGAAACTATTATTTTTTAAAATTATATTTATTTTACAGCCTTTATAATAATTATTATAAATAAGATTAAATAAATTATGAGAATTTACCCTTTACCCATGCATTTACAATTAGTTATTTAGTGACCAATAAATTCTAAATGAAGATAAAAACTATCTCATAATAAAATAAATCTTTTTCGGAAAAACTATATTTATGAAAACAAACACATTTCACCTCATTATATTAAGAAACCCAATTTTTGTGAATTATTTTAATTAAATGTTAATAATATATATTTATCTACCTTTTTGAAATTAATATTATGAATTTTTTTATAAGAGATTATAATATATCCAATTTGAATCTTAGAAACGTTATTTTTTGAAAAATTAGTTTTGTCACATTTTCACACACATATTTTTTAATACAATTTATGGAAAATTTAGAAAATTTATTTGATAAAATAAATTTCTTTTTAGAATTCATCAGGTAAAGATTAACATAGGGTGAATATTTATGAATTATCTAGAGGAATTATTTTTAATTAATATAGAATATTTCTAAATAATAATTGAAAAAAAATTATTTGTTAAATTATTAATAATGTTAATTGGGTTTTTAAATGGTTTAAAGTTAATATTAGTTAAATTTTATATATATTAATCCAATTTAGGTCATTGGAAATAATTTTAAATTTAATTTTGATATAAAAAACTATAAACTTTTGAACATTTTCTATTAAAAAACAAGCATTTTTATTGTGTCTATGGGATTAATATGAAATTAAAAGTCTTCAATTATTTGAATGGAGTTAGGAATAATTATTTCTATATTTTAAATCATAATAATTCATATTTTCTAATGAGATAAAACAAAATATTTAACATAATAAATATTAAATGTAGTGAAAATTATTTATAATGGTTAAGGTAAAGAAATATCCATGGGTTAAAAAATGATATGTGTTTAAAATTACCCTATACATTTACAACACCTATTAGAAGTCCATATTTCTACCTTAAGATTGTTTAATCTCTTTAATAATCAATTTTAGAGTCTTGTGTCACATGAAAGATGAGGGTACACCTTTTTATTTTATAAATTTAAAAGTGATCCACTCAACTCACTTATAAAAGTCCACTCACTCTCCAATCCTAACAACATGAAAAATCTTTGGTTTTTATAATCCCTACTAAAATAATACCCAATCTCCCTCCTCAAATAATTTATTCTTTATTTTTGTTTAATAACAAACCTATGAAGGCTTTCAGTGAAATCCTAAAGGATATTAACTGAAGATGATGAGGTTCTAATGTGTTCGAAAAGAGTTTTTGCGTAAGGTAATGGATTTCAAATCAGTTTTATTTATAAGTGAAATATTAAAAACCACCAATAATATCTTGTAGTGTATGTACTACCCATTTGAAAAGTTATATCATTAATCACATTATATTCTTTATATATAAATTTTCATTTGATATTATGATTTATTGGTTCTTATGATCCAATATATTACAATTATGATAAGGGACTTCAATATCACATTTTACATCTATGTCATACAATCCATATTCACAACCAAAATATTTAATCTGGTTTATATACTACAAATGAATTTATCTTATGATGGTTGTCTAGAAGATTATTTGGATTTCAATATCCATTTGAGGTAATATCTTTCATGGTGTTTACAATTCAAAACATATTAATGGGGTAGTGGATTTTTTTCTAAATTATCATTTTTTGATACATAAGATGAGTTATAAACCTATATAATTTTATAAATTGTTTATCCATACCATTTGACATGTAATATCAAGAATTTATTTATTTTCATTATATTTTTTGTTTCATTTAATCTTATTCATTCATTGGGATTATTATTCAATGTTACCAAAGTGGTAATGGTTTTAGGGTATAGTCTCATCATTTATCATGCTTTTTTATTTTTATTATTTAGATAATTAAATATTATAATCCATAAATTAATAAACACATTAATTATTTTCATATTTTGTTTTTTCATTAGAATATATTCTTTGCCTTCATTTTATACCCTTAGGGTAGTCAATATTTCAAATGAATGTTTTTAGGGAAAAAAGAATTTATTTCTATCTTTGGTCAAAAACCCCTTTTCATCCAAAATAATGTTTTCTAATTAAAATTGAATAATGTATATAATTTATTCAAATAGAAATATCCTGGTTCCGGAAGCCGCCCAGAGGTTCCCCGTACCCGGTTAGTCACATGGCATCAAGTGCATTTCTCTGAATGCAAGAGGTTGCCGACTAGCTGTGAGGGCCTTTGGTGCGAATTTGGGGAAGTTATCACCTCACTGGATGAGCTACACAGTGGATGTGAAATATATAGTAATAGTGGAAGTAGTAATATTATTATACCAGAAGTGAATAGTGGAAGTAATAAACAGTTGGAGCACAAATATCTAAATAATTCATGATACATATCTCTATGAATGAAGCCTAACAAATCATAATACTGAAATACCATACTAAACCAAAGAACAATAGAAAATATGTAAATAGCTCGACAACATCTCAATCCTTCGCTATGTCCCATGCTACCCAACTCCATAGTAATCATGTACCAGAAGTAGAAGTGCACATACACTTATCTATACCTTCAGCATTATAATATGTTTGAGCCCAAAAGCATGACCCAAACAGGGTGTGAGACTAATTCTTGTAAGGAACCACCCAAAGATATGTGCCTAACAGTTAGTGAATATATATGATAGACAATAATCCTAATGAAGTAGTAAGAAAGGAAGTACACATAGTAACAATCCTTCAAATTTGATTTCATTCATTTTCATATATAATGTAAGAAGCTAATAAAAAGTAGGAAACCCTCTAAGAATTACTCATAACCTGACCCCTTTGGTTCAACCAAAAAAACACAAGCAACCCTCTGGGAAGTACACACAGTCTAACCCCTCTGTTTCAACTTTTGCAAAGAATCTATGAGGAATCACTCAATGTCTATTCCCCCTGTGGTCTTGTACAGATAACTAATAGGTACTCTGACGAAGAACACAACACCCATTCCTCCTATGGACCATATTAAGGAATCTACAGACACTCTGAGGGAGAAAAAAGTCCATCTTACCTATGGTCTCCCAACATAACAGTAAACATACACTCTAGAGAATCCCTTAACATCCTTTTTACCTATGGTCCACTACACCAGGTTCTCTTGGAACTATCTAAGTAAGTCATGAAAAAATGATATGTGGTATCCAAATTAAACCACAAGATCTACTTTGCAACACAATCTACAGCATACCAAATCATGTAAGATAATAATCACTATAACATAACAATACTAGGCATGGAAATCAAAGAAGCATCCTAACATGAAAAACTAGACCAAACGGTCAAAAACAAAAAATCATGGGAAAAACATCTATAACATGGAAATGTTGAAACTATTCACAACAATTAACTTCTATCAAAACCATCAAGGCATATCTGGTAATAACAAGGCTAAAACCATAACCATGAAATACCCCATACATGGGTATTGGGCATTTTTTCACATAAAATTCAAAGACTAATTACGGAAAGGCACAAACCACCTACCTCGGCACCATGAGATTGTTATACATGGGCCTCAGGCCTTTAATCACCCTAGAATGTTGTAGATCTAAAAAAATTCTTAAATAGTTCGACATAGGATTTCTCATGGAAGACGATAAAATAGTAGATGATGTTACCAAAGTAGGGAGAACTCACTTAGGCGATTCCAACAAAATTGATGGTTGTCTATTCAGAGAATGGATGACGAGTTGGGGGTTTGTAGAAAATCCACGGCTGTACAAACACATCGGGACGAGACACATGATGTAGATGAATGTTCTGTCAGTTAAACGTTACCCAGATATGTTTAATGAAATAACGAAAGTACACAGTGTGTTCTTTAAAATTACATGGTGTGTACTGGCCTTTTCTAGCCTAAAATTTAGGTGGTCTTCAGGTCACCACAGACGACCATGTACTCGGCCGTTACACAGCTAGAACACTGTCACCTACAAAAACCTGGTACACAGTGTGTTCTTAAAGTACATGACGCGTACTCTAGAAATTTACAAAAATTCATCTTCTTCTCAAAAAACACCAGAAAAAGAAATTACTTGAAAACATGATCTGGGTTCTTAAAAAGTTACCCTTAAAGTATTTCATCACATAATTTCTGTTGAAAGGTAGTGTAGAATATGAATCCTCAATCAACTTCGGCCACAAAGATCGTACATCAGCCTCCGTCTCCCATGTATCGTCTTGTACTTTCCAGGGCTTCCATATCACTTGTACCAATGGAACATACCGGCCATGTAGAACATTCACATTTCAATCAACAATTCAGATTAAATGATCCTCAAATATGGCATCCAGCTCGCCCTCAACCTCCTCTGGTTGGAAAACGTCAGACATGTCTGAGAAGTAACGTCAGAGATAAGAAATGTAGAAGACATCATGAATTTCCCGGTACCACTGAGGTAACTACAGCTGATAGGAAACTAGCCCGACTCTCCCCAACACCTCAAATGGCCTAAAGTATATCAGTGGATTCTTAAATTGTTTCCTTATCTTCTTATGCCCCATCCATGGTGTGAGATGCACGGAAACCGTGTCTCCATCCTCGAACCCCAAAAGTTATCTCGATCGATCAATATAAGGCTTCTGTCATGACTATGTCATCCTATTCCAAATTAACTCTATCTACTTTGTGGTATCCTAGAAAAGTCGAGTTATCCGCATAGATTATTCTCCTACCTCATTCCATCATAATAGTGATCGGCATGTCCTACCATACAATGCCTCATAAGGTTCCATCGGAATTGCTGAGTGAAAACTATTTCTATTGGAAAACTCTACAAGAGATATGTGCTTCTTCCACATATCTCCAAAATCTAGGATTCATGCTTGAAACATGTCCCCATGCACCTAAATCGTTCACTCAGACATGCTATCAATTTTGGGATGGTATGATGTACTTAAAATTACATGTATACTCGAAGCCCTCTAAAGTCCCTGACAAACCCGAGAAGTAAAATAGGCATCCCTGTCAGAAAAATAGTCTATGGAAATCCATGTAAACTTGGAATATCTCGGATTTACAACCATCCCATATCACCAATACTGACGGTCTTTTTGATCGGAAATAAGTGAGAAAAAATTGTGAGTCTATTAGTGACAACCCAAACCGCATCATTCTGTCGAGGTGAACTTGGTAACCCCGTCACGAAGTCTATCGCGACATTATTCCATTTTCACTCGGGAATGGGTAATTTCTTCAAAATTCTTTCTGGTTGCTGATGCTTCACCTTCACCTGCAGACAGGTTGAACATCTCTTGAAGAACCTAGCAACATCTCTCTTCATAACTTGCCACCATTATGGACAATTTAGATCACGATACATATTTGTGACACCAGGATGAACTTCCCAAATTGAGGAATGAATGTCACACCTTAGTTCCTCATGTATGTATGCTTGCACCCACACACGTCCATGAAAACACAAGATCTCTTCATCCCCTACCATATATCTAGGAATGGGGTCCTCTCCTGAAACAATATCCCATAAGACTAGGCCTTCTAAATCTAATAGCTTCCCCATTTTCATTAGATCAAGAAGAGTAGAGGTTACTTGTATATAAGATAGAGATGTCTACCCCTATTTGTTGTGCACTTCAAAAATAATTTTAGAGAACAGAGCCATAAGCTAACACTGACTGCTAGCCTCCCGAACCACATGTATCTGAGTCTTCTTGCTCAACACAGCAGCCATATTGTTTCCATTCCAAGATGTGTAGTCAAGCTCAATGTCAAAAGATTGATGGTACTCAACCCACCGTCACTTTCTCAAATTATGGTCACGCTGAGTGAAGATATACTTGAGACTTTTTTGTTCTGTGAAAACCTCAAAATTCTCTCCCAATAGATAGTGTATCCATCAATGTAAATCATGAATAGCAGCAGCTTACTAAATATCATGCATTGGGTAACTCCTCTCATGTGGCCTCAATTTCCAAGACCCATACCTCACAACCCCTTCTCACTGTATATGAACTGCTCCCAGCCCGACACCTGATGCATCACAATAAAAAATATATCTCTTTCCCAGCTATGAAAAAATAGCTATCGTTGCTGAATTCAACCTCACTTTGATACCACTTTGTAATGTCTTGGTTCGGGAATCCACCTAGAGGTGCCTCGTACCCGGTTGGTCATATGGCCTCAATCGCATTTCTCCAAATGCCAGAGGCTACCGACTAGGATTGAGGGCCTTGAATGTGACAGTGGGAAAACTACGCCCTCATTAGAAGAGTAACACAATGGAAGTAAAACTGGTAGCAATAGCAGAAGAAGTAATAATACCATACCAAAAGTAAAGAGTGGAAGTGTTAAACATTTGGATCTCACATATCTAAATAATGCATGATACATATGTCTAAGAAAGCAGCCAAAAAAATAAAAATGATGGAATACAGTAATAAAACAATGTTCAAAATAAAATCAGTAAATACCTCCACAGCAACACAAGCCTCAGCTTGGTCCCATGCTCCACATCTCCATAGCAGTCATGTACCTGATGTAGAAGGGTGATTTCCCTTATCTATACCTGCAACAATATAATCTGTTTGGGAAAAAAAGTATGACCCGAACAGGGTGTGAGACTAATCCAAAAAGGCCTCCACCCAAAGATATGTTTCTAATAGTCATTGAATATATATGGAAGGAAATAAAAAAATTGAATAAGTAATAATGGATGTACAGATAGTAAAAATCCAAGAAATTCAAATGCATTTATTTTGATATATAAAGTATTTAGCTAATCAAAAGAAGGTAACCCTCTGGGAAGTACAAACAGCCTAACACCTGTGGTTCAATAAAACAAAGTCAAAAAACCCTATGGGATGTACAATCAATCTAACCCCTATAGTTCATCTTTAGAAAAGACTCTATGAGGAAGAACTCACTATGAATTCCCCATGTGGTCTCGTATCGTTAACTAATAGGAACTCTGAGGATGCACTCAATGTCCAACTCCCCCTGTGGTCCACATCGAGGAAACTACAGACACTATTAGGAAGCACCATGTCCATCCCCCAATGGTCTCACAACATAACATTAAACAGAAACTCTAGAGAAGCCCTCAACATCCGTTCTCCATATGGTCTACTACACCAGGTTTACACGACCCTGTGTAAGTCAATCGTGCATAAACAATATGTGGCTGCCAAAGTAATCATCATGAACTACTTGGCTAACAATCTACAACATATCTTATCATGTTAGATAATAATCACTCCATCCTAACAATACTAGGCATGGAAATCAAAGCTGTAGCCTAACAGGAAAAGCTAGAACAAACGGTAAAAAAATAAAACATCGTTAAAAAATCCATAACATGGAAAAGTTAACCCTATTAACAATAGTTAATCTATTTTAAAACAAATGAGGAATATTAGGTAATAATAAGTCTAAAACCATTAACACACAATACCTCTTTTTTTTCTATTGGTAATTTTTCCTCATTAAATTTAAACACTATCTATAGATGGGCCCAAACCACTTACCTTGGTGTTGTGAGATCAATAAACATGAACCTTGGGCCTTGAATCTCCCTAGAACACTGTAGATCTATAAAAATGCATTAAACTAAGAATAACATGTGATAGAGGAAAAAAATGTGATGATGTTCAAGAGGAAGGTAGAACTCACCGATGTGATTCCAATGGAATCTACGACAATCGATTTGGAGAAATCACGATGAGTCCCAGGGCTCAGAGAAGGTCCAATTCCGGACAGATGCTCCTGGAAAAGATGGAAAATGAAGAAGAATGTTCTATCAACAAGACACAACCCTGGTCTATTAAATGAATAAAAGAAATTACATGGCGTGTTCATTTAAAGTACATGTTGTGTACTTTCCGTTTCTAGCCTCCACTTTAGGCGGTCTCCAGGTGACCACAAACAACCATATACTAGGCTATTACACGACCAATTCCCGGTCACATGTGGCTAACAGGTACACAACATGTAATTAAGTTACATGGATTGTACTCTTGAAATATATAAAAACTCATCCTTTTCTCAAAAACAACATGAATGGAAAAACATACTTGAAAGGAAGATCCTAGTTCTTAAACAATTGATTTATTATAGGAATTCTTACTCATTTTCCAAACAATTCCCATTTGGATTTCATCAAAAAAATTAAAGGAATATTTATTTTAACATGTTTGAAATAAAAATTATTTTACACCATCAAGACTATTAATTTTGTTTAATACTCCTTTAAAATGATTCAAGGTTATTTTAAAATAAAATTAAATTCAAATTATTTGATGAATTATTACGTTTAAAACATTTTTTTAAAGAAATTTTATTTTTTTTCTAGAAATTTTCAATGTCACCATTCAATATAATTCATCATCAAAGATGGTAACTGTGATGTAACATATAATTTCATGGTGATATTAACCAAGGATAAAGTAATTATTCATTATTATATTGGTTTTTCATTACAATATTTTTATGAAACCCATTTCTCTTACATGGGTTACAATATGAAAAACTTCTTAGGAAACTCACTTCCCATTCCAATGATTATACAATGATTAAATGATAAAATAATTATGTATCAGGTAACTTTTATCTTGGTTGTGTTATATTTAAATGTGTATGAAATCCATTTCATTTAATGGGTTATGATATGACTAATTTTTTATAATATTATGGATCACATACGTATGATTTTCATTATGTGATGGGTGGTATTTATATCCCCCTCTAATACATTGAATGATGATGGATAAATCCTGACAAAATATGTAATGCATTAACATGATTACGGGTTAAAAATTTTATGAATGAAGCTAATTATATGATAACAATATTATAAATGAACCTTATTACATGTTCACGATGTTATTACTGACCCTGATTACTTTTTCATAGTGTTATGTATGGATATATATTTCACGTCGATATTGTTATGTGTGGAATTATTTTCATGCCGATATGTTTATGGGAGGGGATTAATTCATGTCCTTAACATAATTAGTGAACATGTCTCTATTTAAACATGTTCACAATGTTATAAGTTGTAGTGTATTCAATAATCCATTGACTTATTCCAATTTTCCAATCTCATGAATCAGGTTTTATTATTTCAATTCAATTATTTTATTATACCCAACCAATCATTATTCAATGACTCATGATACCAATGTTTTTTTTTTGCATGGTACTGTTTTAATATGTTATTTTCTTGTTCTCATACCATTATGTTCATGTTATGATTCTGTATGACACATGATTACCATTATTGATCACCTGAACTCAACTATTTTTATGATGTTCATTCCCTAGGTTATGAAGAAAGGTTTCAAGAAGGTTTTGTTTTGTAAGAGTATTAAAGGATAGTATCTTTATGGGATATGTTTTAGATCATTCAAAAAAATAAAACAATTGTGTACATTGTCTCTAAATACCCCAAAGTATTACAGTTCTTAGGATTGTGTTTGTTTAAGATATTGAAAATTCATAGAAAAATATGTAATATCCTTGTATGAAAATCTTTTTTCACAGTATTAAAAAAATGAGGCACAAATATTTATAGTTTTCATTATCTTATGTATTGGATCAAATTAAATATCCTTCAAATGAATTGGGTAAAGATGAATATCCCAATACAAAATAAGAAATGTAATGGGGATTCATCTAAGTATAGAAAGATACTCTATCACCTATGATAGTATTGGGTGTGATACATGACTAATAATATGTTTGAATGATGAGTGATCCTATCCTTTATGATTACTTAGGCAGTGATCCTTGAATATGGAAATTATTTTATATAATCTTAGGTGTATGTCAAATAATAATGTCTTATGCTTATGATTTGTTATCAAGACTTATTATATATTATTAATTATTCCTAAAACATATGAATTGTTCTTTTTGTTATGAAAAAACATATTAATTGATTTATTAATAATTAAATTTTAAGGAATGTATGGGATTAATAATAGTTATGATCATGTTCTCAAACACGTATTTTAATTTTATGGTAAATTGTTATCTTCCATTGATACATCATATTTTTAGCCTTACTCAGCATTTGAGCTCAACCATTATTATATTTTCTTTTTCATAGGATATATGAAGTGATTTTAAATTTTATTTGTTTAATTACGGTGATATTTTTGATGATCTTTTTGGTAGATAATGTAAATATTTTATGTTTGAGTGATTTATGAATAAAATATTCCAAATATGTGAAATATTATGGTTATATAATGGATTGAAATCCTATTTATTGAATATTCATACAATAAGATTTAATATTTATGTTTGAAAATATGTTTTATCTATAATTTATGTTTAATTTAATTCTCTCATTCCTTCAAATGGTTATTATTTTAAATGATACCCATGTTGTAGGAGTCTTTTTTTCTCTTTTTTAAATCAGTGAAAACATGTTTGACATTATGAACCATAATTTCATTTATATGGTGTATCCAACTACCTATTTAATTGATGTATAATTAATATCTTTTATTTTTCTATAGTTGATATTCATTATTTGTTAACCCCCATAGTCAAAATTTATCATTACCATAATTGTTTTTGGAATCATAATTCTATTTCATTTACCTATAAATGATATTATTACAATAATTTTATATAGGTTGGGTATATTCATCCCTTGTATTTTATAATGTATTAATGTAACAACCCGAGATTTTATAAGATACATTCTTTTTAATTTCATTCATATCTTCTATTGTACAACACACCAAGATTATCTTGCGCTATACGCAACACAGTATTAGCATTCAGTATACGCAACACTTTTCTTCGCTCTTGTTACACACAATTTCAAGTTCTTTTGATAGAAGTTATTCTACGCAACATTGAGTATATATATATAAATATATTCAATGTATAAATGAAATATGGTTGGATTATGTTATACGAAACAACGAAGGATTCTTGTGAAACACGCAACCCGGACATGGCTTGCATTACACGCAATCGCGACCTTCCTTGATAGTGTGTGTTGTACGCAATTCTGGGTTTTACTCAACAACAATATATTATTATAATATTGTTATGAACTAGACTTTATTAATAGTGTTAACTAAATTTTGAAATTTATAACATTATTACTCATCTTACACATTTCTAGAACATGGTATAAGAACAAAATAAATCTTTCGGGTAAAATAAGTATTTTTCTTAAAATGCAGTTTTGTCGCCTTTTGATGGCGCACCCACTTTAAATCTAGTTTTGACATGTTTATAAGTTCAATTTGACAAAATAAAATTCTTCTTTTGAATCAGGATATAAAAATTTACAATAGATAAAATTTTTATATTTTTTCGATAACTTTCATATTTTAATGAATAGTAAAAACACGCTATATTTTAATTAAAAACAACTTTTTTCATCGTAATATATTATGTGGTTAAATTATAATATTGAATGGTTTTAAAGTACAAATATAATATATTTTTACCATTTAATATAATGTATGTCATTAGCATTGATTTTACCATGAATTCGTAGGTTAAATCAATTCAATCTTTTGCAATGTTTTAAAGAAAAACCCGTTTTCTTTCGACAGCGGGATTAATTTTAATTTAATTTCTGAAACTTTTGTGTATTGAATTTGGAAAAAAGGATTCCATATTTGGAATCATTCGATCCAAATTATGTTAATAAGCTACTTTTTATTTTTGGGAATTATGAATAGTAACTACGGTAAATTTTATTTACCATAGTTAAAGGTAAATCGGGTAATTAAGGATAAATATAATATTTTAAAATTACCCTAAAAAATGTCAAAATACTATTGGATGAATAAAAGTATACCCATATCACCTAAGGGTCGGATTATATTCATTTAATTAAATTTTTTCAATGAAAATAATTTAATTATTATTAAAACCAACGAATGTGACAACATGTCACTTTCTTAAATCTTATAAGTATAATAATTTTAATCTAGTGATAATCTTCATGAAACGTCTAACATGAATACTATACAGAAATATAATACAATTATCTACATCATAGGAATTTATTTATAATTTTTAGGGTCTAAATAATTATCATTTATTATGACACAAAGATGATGCAGTAATTGTCTTATTAATGAAAAATTGACATAATTGATGTTATAAATTCCCAAATAAATGTAATTTGAGACTTTTTATGACTTAAACTAATTTTCTAGGTTAATATGACATGTTATTGTTGATTTAAGTAACTTGTTTCGAACTTATCATTTTGTTATGAATTTCATAAAAATCATGTACCAAATAGTGTCAAAATTGACATAAATTAGTTTTTAAAACAAATATTATATTATTAATTGTTATTTTATTCCCAAAAAACTAAGGTTCGCCGAAATTACATAGATAAGATTATATAAATTAATACTAAACAACTTGGGGTTCGTTTGTCTTGATATAGTATGTTTATTAACCATATAGTGTAAGAAAACAAAAAGACTCGGTAAAAGTTAAATTATTTAACTAAGAGTTAAATCTAATTGATAAGGTTAAAATAATTACCTAAAATTGCCTAAATCCTATTGGATGAGAGTATTTCGACCCATACCCACTTTATCTTCTAAATAAGACCCTTTGGATCCATTATAAACCGAATTTAACCTTAATATAAAATAATATTTTGAGATTTGTCTAAGGTGCCCCTCTCCTCCATTATAAAAGGGCACCTCCTCCCTCTCCTCCTCACACAAATTTGAGAATTCAATCTCGGCCAACCCCTAACAAAATCTCTTCTCTACTTCCCTAGTATCATCCTAGAGGTTCTGGTCTTCTTCAATGACCATCCTTAGTTCTTTAAGTGGAGGTTAAGTGAAGGCGCGTCAAAAAGAGGTAATATCCATTACTGATCTTTTTTCAATTTCTATCTTCTTCAACTTCTTCTTATTTAGTTGTTTCATGATAAAGTAATAAAATAAGTATTTATTATATACTTATTTTTTATTATAAATATGAAACAACTCTAATTAACCATCTATCCATCCTACGGAAAAAGGAAATCACCGCGCGTGCGTACGTACGGAATACCGTCTCCACGCCGTGGTGTAATCTATTTTTCGCCACCACCTTAATTGGATGGGTATAATGGTGTAATGAGTAACTATATATGATTATTATAAAGTGATATTGATACTGAAATAGTATACATACACTTCAACACAAGTTCACGATCGTGAAAACGATATTATCGCTCGTGCGTACGTACGGACTACCGTCTCCACGACGCGATGAGATTCATTATCCATGTTAACCATTCCAGAATGATTATAAAGTATATATAATGAATAATAATGAAATATATGACATGTTAAATCAACTGTATATATATATATATCTATGTCATCTACTTACTTATATTCAAGACAATAAGGAAAGGAAACCATCATTCATGCGTACGTACGGACTACCGTCTCCATGAATGGTGTATTTCATTTCATTTATCTATCTGTTATATATATATATACTGAATATATATGATATATAAATCATATTTTATATTCTGGATGTAAGTAACTCATGATATAATAATGTCAATAACAACAAGTCCAAACACCTACAATAAATGAAACGATTTTACCCAAAACGCTTCTTTAACATGGAATTTACAAAAGAACGGGTAATATAAAGTCATAAGTGAACCATGTATGATAACATAACAATGAATATGATTCTGTAATAAGTTAATGACATTATTTAAATCATTATATAGGAGTTTCGGATACGTACAAAGCATATCGGACATAAGGTAAGGGAAAATATCACAATCTCATTTTTATCCGAGATTGTTTATATTTTGGAATTTACTGGGGTGAATTTTATCACCCACATCCATGTTTCTTAAATATGTAATATATAAATAATTCTACAATAGTTTATATCCAATTTACCCTTTGGTGAGTTTTTAGTAAAAGATATGAAAGGAATATTTTTTCGTTTTTCGTACGAGGTAATTTTTGACTTTTCTGACAAAAGTACTAAAAGAATGTTTTTTAACTTATACGGCATGAATGGATTTTTAAAACATTATTTCCAAGAAGCTTACTTTACAATTTTTCAAGTTTATTTTTAATCAACTTCTTTTAGTTTAAAATTGTATGACATGTTAAGAAAGGAAAAATATTTTTGAAGAAGAAAGGATATTTTCCTCAAGAATGGAGTTCAAGTGTTTTATCAAAATTATTTTCCATCTAAGATAATAAAGGGTTCTGTTTTTATCCCTATTATTACATTGATTTGATTATCTTGTGATGGAATTATTTTTATGAATTCCTTTATCTTATATGAATTGTTTTATGATGTCATGATGTTTAAGATTCCCATTTGTATTACATGGGTTATGTAATGATGTATGATTTATGATTTTGTGGAAAACATAAGAATGGTATCATTATGAGATGGGTGGGACCTATATCTCCCTCCAATTAATTGGGTAAAGATTTAATATCTCATGAGATAGACATGGCTGGAATGGTAGGTTATACCAGTTCAGTGAAACAGGACTGAAACGAGGGTGACTCGGTTCAGAAATGGACTTTGTCCTCTAAGATTGTATTGGAAATGAGTCTTGACTAATAATATATGATTCTCTATGATTATGTGTGTATGCCACAAAGTTTCATGTTTTATGTTATAATTATTGGGATTTCATTTCACTACTATGATTTATCCCATGTTATGAAATTATGATCTGTTTTGCAGGTTAAGATTTCCAAAATGTTATGTTCTTATGAATATGATGTGATTGATATTTCTTTTGTTTACCATTACTGAGCATTTGAGCTCACCCTTTTATTTTTTCTTTTCCCCAGGATATAAAGAGAGTTTTTAGGTAAGGAAAAAAAGAGAAAATCTTTATGGGAGATGTTGAAGATCTTTCACCACGATTAGAAGATTATATTCTGAGTTTCCAAAGACATTAAACTATTACTGTCCTTGTGTGTGTGTTTTTTTAATGTACTATGTATTCCGCAAAAGTAATGTAATGTCCATGAACGTCAGGATTAGGGTCTCTACAGTTGGTATTAGAGGAAAGGTTTAGTCAACCTTTGGAAACTAGGATGTGTGAACGTTAGTGAGATCCCTAGAGATATTTCTATGGTATGTCTAGGGATATCCCTAAGGATAAGTATACGTATAGGATATACTCCTAGAACTATGGTAACAATATTAGATTAAACCAAAGATGTTAGATATTGAAGTTACTCCCCCTTTATTATGATTTTTGTTCCTCTCACACTATTCATTTTGTGTTTTAGAAAATGGTTGGAAACAAGATGATTCACGATAATGGAGGACATGATGGAAAATGGAATGATATTCTTCATGAGAAACCAAATGAAATGGGATTTGGAAGTCCAAAAATCATTATTATGCCGAATCTGCAATCTCATAATATGATCAATAAAGTATAATTTGTTAAGCTTCCTGACTCGACTAATAAGAGAAATATGGAGTTTCATGAAGATCATAGAGGAATGAAAGTTCAATTTCCCCTATGAAAATCATGTGGGAAGAGGCATCAAGGAGAATGTTTCAAAGGAACTGGAAGATGCTTTGGGTGTGGAAAAGAAGGACACAAAGCCAATAAGTGCAAAGGAAAAGGTTCAGTTAACACTAGGGATGAGGATAATGGTATTGCTACGACATCAGCAATGGTTAAATGTTTTAAATGTGGAATGTACGGGCATTATGCAAAACAATTCCCTAAGGGAAAGTCTCTTGAAGAGAATCAGTATGGTCGTATGGGTAGTATTTATGTTGATGATGATGAAGAGACTACAAATAATATGTGAGATGAAAGAATTGTTGAAGCTCGATCAATGGTTTAAGAATGTAGTGGAATGATTACATGTTTATCATGCGTAATGTTGTATAAGTAATATCATGGTACTATGGAATAAAGAGACATCTAAGGATTGTTACACTGTTTTCTTTCCTTGAGTTTTGAAAGTGTATGATTAATGGTACCAGTATCCATGAAAGGTTATTCTGATATTTTTGGAATGTAGATGATATGCGCATAATGAAGGGATAAAGAGAAAATTAAATGTTTGATAGTATTCATTAGCTCATGACTCATATAAGGAGATGGTTATATCATGGTTTGAGTATATAGAATTTTTGGATTTTGGTATGTGGAAAGAGTTAAATTTTGACTACATTCATGTTTTCACTAAGGTTCAATGGGTATTCATTCTTCAAGAGAATACATGATTAAGGTATTCACAAGTTTGTAATTTGAACAACAAGATATGTCTTATGATATATGGGGGATAAATGATGGCATTCACGTGATTGTTATGTGACATTTCAAGTAATCATTTTTATACAATGAGCTTGGACCGAAGTATTTTGGATAAGCATAAAGATTGGGATGGATTATGTTGGGCATAAGTTAGTATTGTTTAAGGATAGAAGTTTTTTCTATATTATTGATGGGATGTTATAGTAATATGGCTTTAGAAAAAGGACAACCTGCAGGACGGGCGACAGCCCATCGCGTCGGACAAGGCCGTGGGAATCGAACCCACAACCGAAGTGCGACTGGCCTTTATCTCCTACCAATGGCCTACAGGAAGTCCTTGGTTAGTATAAACTAGTTTTATTTTATTAAGCGATATGATATATGAATTATAAGTTCATTTTAGGAACCATATATGATTAATATCAATATAGATGGACTTATATATTTTTTGATAACTTTTCTATCCTTTTGTTTGAGACAGATGGAATGACCCATCATTCTATCACATGATCTGCTAACACATCACGAATGAAAAATTCAACTTCATTTCTTTAAGAGATGAAGTGGAAATTGTCCAAAGAACGACAACCGATGAGACTATACCAAAATCACAAAAGTATTTCTTCTAATTCCAATTTCATCAACTTTAGGGAAATGATCTGGAAAACCAAAAATGTTTTCCTAGTGCTCTTATATTTGATGAATCAGATGGTACCTTAGATCATCACAAATTTATGGATTTGTGATTACTGTCTTTTCCATAGCCATTTTCTCTACCACTCTCCATCAGAACTTGATGGTTAGTTTTTTCTTCCATATCCATATTTTCACCCATGTTCTCCTACGTGGAAACCCAATGATTAGTTTATTTGGGGAACTGTTACATTTCATACTTTTGATTTTAAAGATTGGTTTTGGTATTCTTTTTTACAATGTGGGTTTCTATTAAAGAAACTTTTGAATAGTAAACCATTTATAACCCCAACGAATTTTGAGGGTGAAATTCATTTTAAGGGGGGTAGAATGTAACAACCCGAGATTTTATAAGATACATTCTTTTTAATTTCATTCATATCTTCTATTGTATGACACATCAAGATTATCTTGCACGATATGCAACACTGTATTAGCTTGCAGTATACGCAACACTTTTCTTGGCTCTTGTTATACACAATTTCAAGTTCGTTTGATAGAAGTGATTCTACGCAACATTGAGTATATATATATATTCAATGTATAAATGAAATATGGTTGGATTATGTTATACGAAACCATGAAGGATTCCTGCGCAACACTCAACCCTGACTTGGCTTGCATTACACGCAATCACGACCTTCCTTGATAGTGTGTGTTGTACGCAATACTGGGTTTTACTAAACAATGATATATTATTATAATATTTCTATGAACTAGCCGTTATGAATAGTTTTAACTAAATTTTGAATTTTATAACATTATTACTCATCTTACACATTTATAGAACATGGTATAAGAACAAAATAAATTTTTCGGGTAAAATAAGTATTTTTAAAAAAATGCAGTTTTGCCACTTTTTGATGGCACACCCACGTTAAATCTAGTTTTTGAAGTGTTTATAAGTTCAATTTGACAAAATAAAATTCTTTTTTTTAATCAGGATATAAAAATTTACATTAGATAAAGTTTTGATATATTTCTGATAACTTTCATATTTTCATGAATAGTAAAAACACGCTATATTTTAATTAAAAACATCTTTTTTCATCGTAATATCTTATGTGGTTAAATTATAAAATTGAATGGTTTTAAAGTATAAATATAATATATTTTTACCATTTAATATAATGTATTTCATTATCATTGATTTTACCTTGAATTTGTAGTTTAAATCAATTCAATCTTTTGCAATGTTTTAAAGAAAAACCTGTATTCTTTCGACAACGAGATTAATTTTAATTTAATTAATGTAACTTTTGTGTATTGAATTTGGAAAAATGGATTCCATATTTGTAATCAATGGATCCAAATTATGTTAATAAGCTACTTTTTATTTTTGGGAATTATGAATAGTAACTACGGTAAATTTTATTTACCAGAGTTAAAGGTAAATCGGGTAATTAAGGGTAAATACAATATATTAAAATTACCCTAACAAATGTCAAAATCCTATTGGATGACTAAAACTCGACCCATATCACCTAAGGGTCGGATTAGGTTCATTTAATTAAATTTTTTCTATGACAATAAATTAATTATTATTAAAACCAAAGAATGTGACAACATGTCAATTTCTTAAATCTTATAAGTATAATAATTTTAATCTAGTGATAAACTTCATGAAACTTAGAACATGAATAGTCTCCAGAAATCTAATCCAATTATCTACATCATAAGAATTTATTTAGTATTTTTAGGGATTAAATAATTATCATTTATTATGACACAAAGATGATGCAGTAATTGTATTATTAATGAAATATTGACATAATTGATGTCATAAATGCCCAAATAAATGTAATTTGATAATTTTTATGACTTATAATAATTTTCTAGGTTAATATGACATGTTATTGTATATTTAAGTAACTTGGTTCGAACTTATCATTCTGTTATGAATTTCATAAAAAAACATGTACCAAATAATGTCAAAATTGACATAAATTAGTTTTTAAAACAAATATTATATTATTAATTGTTATTTTATTCCTATTTTTCTATGGTTCGGACAAATGACTTAGATAAGATTATATATATTAATAATAAACATCTTGGGGTTGTTTGGCTTGATATAGTATGTTTATTAACCATATAGTGTAAGAAATTAAAAAGACACGGTAAACGTTAAATTATTTAACTAGGAGTTAAATCTAATTGATAAGGTTAAAATAATAACCTAAACTTGTCTAACTCCTATTGTATGAGAGTATTTCCACCCATACCCACTTTATCTTAGAAATAAGACCCTTTGGAACCATTATAATCTGAATTTAACCTTAATATAAAATAATATTTTGAGATTTTCCTAAGGTGCCCCTCTCCTCCCTTATAAAAGGGCACCTCCTCCCTCTCCTCCTCACACCAATTTGAGAATTAATTCTCGGCCAACCCCTTCCAAAATATCTTCTCCACTTCCATATTATCATCCTAGAGGTCCTGGTCTTCTTCAAAGACCATCCTCAGTTCTTTAAGTAGGGGTTAAGTGAAGGCGCGTCAAAAAAAGGTAATATCCATTACCGATCTTTTTTCAATTTCTTTCTTCTTCAACTTCTTATTATTTAGTTGTTTCATGATAAAGTAATAACATAAGTATTTATTATATACTGATATGTTATTATAAATATGAAACAACTCTAATTATCCTTCTATCCATCCTACGGAAAAAGGAAATCACTGCGCGTGCGTACGTACGGAATACTGTCTCCACGCCGTGGTGTAATCTATTTTCCGCCACCACCTTAATTGGATGCGTATAATGGTGTAATGAGTAACTATATATGATTATTATAAATAGATATTGATACTTAAATAGTATACATACACTTCAACACAAGTTCACGATCATCAGAATGATATCATCGCTCGTGTGTACGTACGGACTACCCTCTCCACGACGCGATGAGATTCATTATCCATGTTAACCATTCCAGAATGATTATAAAGTATATATAATGATTAATAATGAAGTATATGACATGGTAAATCTACTGGATTTATGTATATATATATGTCATCTACTTACTTCCATTCAAGACAATAAGGAAAGGAAAACAACGTTCATGATTACGTACGGACTACCGTCTTCATGAACGGTGTGTTTCATTTCATTTATCTATCTATTATATATATATATATATACTGAATATATATGATATATAAATAATATCTTATATTATGGATGTAAGTAACTCATGATATAATAATGTCAAGAACCACAAGTCCAAACACCTACGATAAATGAAACGATTTTACCCAAAACGCTTCTTTAACATGGAATTTAAAAAAGAACGGGTAATATAAAGTCATAAGTGACCCATATATGATATCATAACAATGAATATGATTCTGTAATAAGTTAATTATATTATTTAAATCATTATACAGGATGTTCGGATACGTACAAAGCATATCAGACATAAGGTAAGGGAAAATATCACAATCTCATTTTTATCCGAGATTGTTTATATTTTGGAATTTACTGGGGTGCATTTTATCATCCACATCCATGTTTCCTCAATATGTAATATTTAAATAATTCTTCAATAGTTTATATCCAATTTTACCCTTCGGTGAGTTTTTAGTAAAAGATATGAAAGGAATCTTTTGTCGTTTTTCGTACGAGGTAATTTTTGAATATTCCGACAAAAGTACGAAAAGAATGTTTTTTTAACGTATACGACATGAATGGATTTTTAAAACATTATTTCCAAGAGGATTAGTTTACAAGTTTTCAATTTTATTTTTAATCAACTTCTTTTAGTTTAAAATTGTATGACATGTTAAGAAAGGAAAAATGTTTTTGAAGAAGAAAGGATATTTTCCTCAAGAATGGATTTCAAGTGTTTTATCAAAATTATTTTCCATCTAAGATAATAAAGGGTTCTGTTTTTATCCCTATTATTACATTGATTTTATTATGTTGTGATGGAATTCTTTTTATAAATTCCTTTATCTTATATGAATTTTTTTATGATTTCATGATGTTTAAGATTCCCATTTGTATTACACGGGTTATGCAATGATGTATGATTTATGATTTTGTGGCACACATAAGAATGGTATCATTATGAGATGGGTGGGACCTATATCTCCCTCCAATGCATTGGGTAAAGATTTTATATCTCATGAGATAGACATGGCTAGAATGGTAGGTTATACAGGTTTAGTGAAACAGGACTGAAACGAGGGTGACTTGGTTCGGAAATGGACTTTGTACACTAAGATATTCTTGGCAATGAGTCTTGAATAATAAGATATGATTCTCTATGATTTTGTGTGTATGCCACAAAGTTTCATGTTTTAAGTTATAATTATTGGGATTTCATTTCACTACTATGATTTATCCCATGTTATGATATTATGATCTGTTTTGCAGGTTATGATTTCCAAAATGTTTTGTTCTTATGAATATGATGTGATTGATATTTATTTTGTTTACCCTTACTGAGCATTTGAGCTCACCCTTTTATGTTTTCTTTTCCCCAGGATATAAAGAAAGGTTTTAGGTAAGAAAAAAAGGGAAGATCTTTATGGGAGATATTGAAGATCTTTCACCATTATTAGAAGATTATATTCCGAGTTTCCAAAGACACTAAACTATTACGGTCCTTGTGTGTGGGTTTTTGTAATGTACTATGTATTCCGCAAAAGTAATGTAATTTCCATGTATGTCAGGCTTAGGGCCTCTACAATTAATTTATATTTTATTTATATGTTATTGAATTTTCGCTATATAAACACTTTTTAAACCCCTCTCATCTAGAATTATGATCGCTATAAGGGATTTTTTATATCAATATTTCCTTTCATGTAGTTAAATGGTTATTACTTAAGTGTCATTTCTACAGATTTTCTAAATCAATTTATTTATCAATTTACAAATACTTGAATATTTTACATCTTGAAAAAATTATTTTTTATCAATGAATATATTCATCATAAAATTGAACCATTTTTTTGAAATACTAAAATATCTTTTAAAGATAGTTTTTCGTATATTACAATGTTCATTATTTCCAAAAAATTATTCCATTTCAAAATTTAAAACCAATAAATGTGTTTAATCATTTGACCAACATATTTCACTTCCCTTATTTTAGAATGAATATTATACACACTATTTTATAATAATTTCTTTCAATAAATTTATTTCAGAATATTCTAATGGTTTTTCATCATTTCCAAACTACTGTTTTATTTTCCCATTATTCTCCATTTTATGATATCATTTTAGCCTTTTTAGTTATCCATTATGTATTAATATTTTTAAAAATAAATTTTTTCAGTGTGATTTCAGTTTAAATTTTTGGAGAATGAATTTTCAAATTGGTTGAAAATTATTCTTTTGTGCCAATGATTATATAATTTCTTATTGAACTATTATGATTTCACTGCTATTTTACTCTATATATTAAAAGTATCTATTTATTTGGAATGAATCAGATTCTAAATTTATTATGAAATTATATTTTTGGGAGATTTATTATTTTGCATCAACAATTTACATGCAGTACGACAATTTTGGTTATACTATCTTGAATTGTTGTTAAACCCATTTTTCATTTCTAATTTGTTTTCTATGATAATATGAATGATACCCATTTTTATTCACATGTTATTTTCATATTATATATAATGATTGGAATCTTTTAGAAAAAATATGTACTAATTTTGAATGGTGGGGTTCTATAACACCCTAAAATAAATTGGATAAGGTTTCATATCATGTGTTATGATGAAATGTTGTGGGAATGTGATACGAGAAGATTTTTTCAGATATTTTATATATGAATGAGATGTTGGAATAATTCCCTACTATTTTTTATGAATCACATGTTAGATTATTTGTTCACAATTCTTTTGTGGTAATGAGATGTGGGAATACTTTTTCACTAGTTTTTGTGTGGATGTGATATGGAAATATATTTTCCAAAAAATTAATATACGTTTGTTTGTTCCATATTTGAATGATTAAACATAATTATGGTTATTATAATGATAGTGTGATTATATTGTGGCAAAGGATAATTGAATCATATTTACACATTATTTTAATTCATTTATTATTTTATTCGATGATTTATTCTATGATTTATTTCATATAATTTTTTGTGTATAACTGATATGATTATTTCTATATTCTCATATTTATTAGTCTTATGATATATGATATCTATTTAATATGTGTACCCTTACAGAGAATCTCATATTACCACCTTATTATGTTTCCATTCCCTAGGATATGAACATAAGAATAGTATTTCATATTTAGAAGAGTTTTTGAGGCCATGATTTTTTGCAACATGTCGAAGATTTACTATTTATTATGATGTTTCCCTCATAAAGGTAAATACACTATTAGTTAAAAGGGAATGAGTTTTGATTCCTAATGTTTGATCCTAATTATTTATAATATAATCTTAAATGGATTTTGAGACTTTTAGTAATGAAATATATTCATTATTACATGTAATTACTTGATGGATAGGTCTCGGCTATCAAAATATGAATCATCCTACTACTAACTAATGTAACCAGTGCATATACGGATATTGATTGACTCCACCCTCATCACTACCTCACAAATATAAAAAACAATATACCAAAAATTGGTCATCATAGAAGTATACTTAGTTAGTTCCTCATCCAAACTCACCCATTCTAGGTGAAAAATTATATTAAATCCTAAATGATAGATATATTTATGTATTTATAAATTTTGAATTCAAAGCATACTAACACAAGGAATCCTTAACCATACTCCATCTACCACCTCCTTAACAGCAATGATACAAAACTTCATCTTATCAACACCTATATCAATGATAAATTTGAATATAAAAAATTACCTACGATTATAGAGAGGAATATAGAGCTAAAAACAAATTGATAGAGATAAATCATTGAAAATAACAATAATAGTCACACTGAGAATATAGCATGTCTCAAATTAATATAACCACACAAAATGCATATTTCTTCTCATAAAAACCACATCATAAACCATCTAGGAAATATTACTATAATAGTATAAGAAATAAATAATATATTTAAATTAATCTAGATATTAAAATAAACCTAAAAAATTAATAATTTATCAATCATAATAATATTCTCTATGATTGAATCACACCTTTAAACCTCTATAAAAACACTCACATACATTCAGAAAGCATACATCAGCTATCCAGCAATCAACAATATGAATCCAATAGTCAATGTATCCCTCAAAATCATAATATTAACTTCCTTAACAAATTTTAATGATGCAAACCACTTATGTTTAAAATAAATGACAGTAATTAGACAAAAATAGACCACACAAAAATTCATCGATAAATTAATTACATCAAACACCATTTTTATTTATTACTCTTCTTATCATTATTCAAAAATATTTTTTCAATCATTAGTTACATCAAATTTTCCCCCTAATTAACATAATGACCATAATTATATTAATTTATTATTTAATCCTAATTAAATTCCATATTCCATAAATATCCCATCATTTTAGTTTATCTATCAGTTAGTTTTTGAGTGGATCTCAATAGTTTCTTATCACTATAGAAAATAAACTATAAAATTATACTTAAAATAGTAAAATACTAATGTTAGTTCAATGAATGATTCAAAAATTTAGTCATCAAAGTCATGGTTTAATTCCACCATTCTTAGAATGATCTACTGAAAACATCAATTTTAATAGATTTAGCCTCTTAGATGAGGGAAATGAAAAATATTGGTGTAAGGGAGTTCAATGAATTATAAAATAACTATAACGTGACTAAAATTTTGAGATAATGGATGATAAATGTAGTTTAATAAAAATTAACAACTCATTTAAAAAACGTGTTTCTAAAAAACCATAATTTAAAGTCGTGAAATTTTCCATAATGTGGGTTACTATTTTGGATCTTAAAAAAGCATGGTAAATGTTTCAAATTATCCTTATTATATCTCACAACCACCATAAATTCAAATCCCATGATATGAAGATCTATTATAGAATTATAGACCTCATCATGCTATAATGACTGAATACTTTAAATTTTATGAAAAATAATTATAACTCTTTCTAAATTAAATTTATAAAAGTAAATAATTTTGATGTAACAATAATTTTCATAAAAATAAGATATTCCTTGTAAAATGAAAACAATGAACTGTGGGATTATAATTTAATTATAAAGGTATACCACAACGCTGAGTCCTACAACCTCAAGGAATTATATAATAACAAAACACATCATAAGATAATGACATAAGTCATAGTACAATATATAAGAAGCAATAAGTAGTAATAGAAACAATTACTACAACTCTAAAAATTAATTTAAATATATCACCCTACATAAAATTAATTTGCCACACCAAATATCAAAGTTTCATTTTGTGTTAGATGTTGTTTCAACTTTAGCTCAACTTCTTTCTCACCATTCATGACAAAAACCCATAAAACCACATTTAGATCCTCATAATCACAAGGTAGAGGCCTAATAAAATCCAGAACTCTAGAATAGAAGAATCTAAAATGATTATCATTCTTAAATATAAAAAAATATATAAAATAAAAAAAATGAAATACCAAATAAGATATCTCTCAATCAATATCTAAACATCCTAGAACTAAAAAAACATCAAAGGGAAATAATTATTCAATAATATCATATCACGATATAGACCTAGATTCTACCAATATATTTATATTTAAGGGAATTATTGGAATTGAACCTGAATATGTTACTCTCACTCATAAATACATTTTTAAAAGCCATAATGACACCACATGACCCATACTAAAGTGACGATGCATCCTCACAAAACCATCTCCCACAGATACTAATCTTCAATGGTCTCTCAATGAATTTCATGCCCTCTTAAATAATTTAATCACCCAAATTATTGATGTATATGTTATCTAGAATATATCCCTAAAGTTGAATATATAATTTGTACATGTTGTTATAAACCTGATACATTTAAGGTGAAAGGGATAAATAATATTCCACATCACTAATAATCTAGAATACCATGAATATTTACATGAACCATAGGGAAAGCATACCAATTCAATAGAATATAAAATTCCCATAAAAAGGATAAACCTTCAAGAAAAAATGTTTTGTAACTTCATAATTAATGGTATCCTCCGTTGATACTCTTATGAATTATTCTATTTTTAATTATCCTTCATACTCTAACTTAATACCTATAAATTATCGATTATACTATTTACTAAATCTAGCTCAATGATAATTGACTATTAATCCTTGAGCAGAAAAAACAATTTACTGTAATAATAGATATTAAAAATAATAATAATTTCCTCAAAAATATACGATTGATAACTATTACTATTGGTGAACACAACTAGTGGAAAATATTTTTTCTATACACCACTAAAACTATGAACACATATTCGTAACATCTGCTCTTGAATTTGGATCATCAATTCTCCCTTCGTATCCTTATAATGATGAAATTTAATATTAAGGAATAAACAATACCTAGAAGATAATTGAAATAAATTCCACAATAATGAGGTAAACAAAGAATTTATATTATAATGATCATTATTATAACTATGTAAAGACTTACCACATATTTCACATAAATACATTAAAAACAATCTATTGTGGAGAACCCCATGATTTCCCAAAAATGAAAAACATTTTCAGTCAATTAAAAACAACATAAATAACATCATATATTTTAAAATATTTCTTTAATACTATACTATTTTATATTGATATATCCTCATAATTCCACTGTTGGAGTTTTATTCTATTCAACAGAAAACCAAGATCATTATTTCTATCTTTTCTCTGCTACGAAACAAGATAATGAGACCTGAAATTATCTGCTATGTTCTCCAGGATAGTCCACTAAATCTAACATGTGAAAAATGTAACAATATGTAAATAAATGTGTTAATAATTTGTGATGACCTACGAATCATATAAATAACTACCTCTCTTATCACTCATATAACAGATAAATTCTATAAAAATATAATTTGTTAGAAGATATAATTCAAACATCCATTAAGGCTATCTATATGAGTGATACAATCATTCAATACCTTTACCATATGATCCCTTAGTTTATATTCCACCACATACTTAAAGAATGGATTATTTACTATTAATTCATATTAAAAAACTCCCCATAAACCTCTTATATATCTATTATAAAAAATTCTATCTCATTTATTATTATCCAATCATTGGTACCCTCAATAAAAATATACCAATACATATTTCTAATCAATGGATTAAGTAAAAAAGTTACTCTCCATGGTGTATAAATTATCTCAATTTCATAGTCTTGGAAGAACTCCATCTATCTCTTCTAACATAAATTCTAATCTCACTGAAGGAAAATATATCATAGGATCTTATTACCCATGAAGACCAAAAATCACTCTCCAAAATGGTAATTTCCCACTAATATCATAGAAAATACTATCATCAAAATTGCTAGTCCATGGAGACATAATTAACCTCATTAGGATATTACTACTAGGACCCATAATGTATCACAACATAATTAACCTCATTATGATTTTTCAAGCCCATGTTATTAAGATTTAACATTTGTTTTAAAATTTAACATTTTTTTTCTAAATGTTTGTATGATCATAGATTTTTATATGTTTAAATTTATATATATATCTATCTATCTATCTAATTATATTTGATTATATGTTTAGAAAATATACATACAGAACATATATATATATATTATACACATACAGACATATATTATATATAATTATATATTTAAATGTATTATATATATATATTTATTTATTTGTATGTGTTTTATATATTGTTAAATTTTTTAAATGTTTGTTATATTTTAATGAAATATTTTTATATTTTATATGATATATTTTTCGAAAAATCATATATGTGTTTTTGATCAAATGTTTTTAAAAATATAATTTATTTTTAATTTTTCTTCATGTAATTAATTTATAGTAATTGGATAATTTTTTGGAGAACATGTGATGAATATGAGAAAGGGTTTAATGATTTCATTGAATTTTCCACAAACAAAGTCGAACATGGAGACTTGATTTATTTTCAATGCATTATGTTTTTTAATATAAGAAAATTAGGGTGTGTATAAATTAAAAATTAATTTATTATTTGGTTTTAATCTAATATTATCCATAAAATCTATCATAGTGAAATAATATATAATTCTAGATATAGTGATAATGATGATTTTCAATATTATACATTAGATAGTATTGGAAAATTAATTCATGGTGTGTGAGTTAAAAACATTGATGAAACAATTATGGTTGAAAGATGTTTTTAACGATTTTGAAAAACCAATGTACTATAGTTATATTAAATTTATGAAGTTATCAACAGTACTGGTAAAGGTAAATATAAAACATAGAAATCGTTAAAAAAATGTTTTTCTCTAACATTCTTGAAATTTTGAAAGACATACATCCAAAGGGACACATCATCAGAAATTATTATTATGATAATAATTAAATAAAATGATATATGTAATGTGTTATAAAAAGTACCATTCTTTCCTCATTAATATTGTGTTGTGTAGGATGGAATAATATGTTTTTTTTAAAATTAACTAAATATGGGATTTCATGATATAAAATTTATCAAAGATCTATTTTTGATTCCTATATAGGGAATGGTAAAAAAATATATCAAAGTATAAATTTGGTGTCCTCTATTATTTCTATAACATCCTGACCCGAACAATTTGGTCTGAGCTAAAATACTATGGGACCTCATGCTTCCCTCCCAATATGCAAGAGGCTACCAACTTTTAGCATGTGTCTCGATCCATATGTGGGGAGACTATAACCTCAATATCATATCATATGACCATAATCACCAATAAACAATATAATAAATATTTAGAGTTCACTTGTGGAATGTTAAAAATAATATACAGGTCATCAAAACAAATAAACTCCCAATGTGAAAATTATTACCACTTTAGATAATGAAGAAAAACAAAAAATAAAAAAATTTATGTCCAATCAGTGGATATCCTAGTCCTTAACTAGATCTACATTCTCAACTCCGTAGTCTACGACATAGATCCTTCCCTTCACCATATCCTTTATGAAATCTTTATGTTCCCAAAAATGCCCATGTATGGTGTGATTAAAATAATTTTTAGGACTCCACCAATGAATCTATTACTAGAATCAAACAGGTATACATGTTTATTCCATAATAATATATTTGTATCAAGCATAAAAAACAATCCACAACTAAGTGGACTTGCACCATCCAAGCCACTAAAAACCCCCATCCATACCTACTTTAGCTCCAACCTGTATAGATATTCGATGTGTTAGTATTATTAAATATTATACAAGTGGGAAAATGAATCAATCTACTCGAAATCATGTTAATATAGAACTCTACATCAATATGCATCAATGAATTCATTTAATAAAAATTCTATAGGCTATAATAGAGACATGACATCCACATGGCATTGAGAACATACCTTGTAACACCCTGAGATTTTATAAAAAATATTCTTTTAATTTCATTGATGTCTTCTATTATACACTACACCAAGTTTATCTTGTACTATATGCAACACCGTATTATCTTGCAGTATACGAAGCACTATTCTTGGCTCGTGTTACACACAATTTCAAGTTTGTTTTGTGAAAATCTTTGTACGCAACATTATGTATAGATTTTGTTTATTGTATAAATGAAATAAGTTTTGAATAAGTTATAAACAACACCAAAATTTGCTTTCACTACACGCAACTCTAACTTGGGTTGCATTACATGCAATCAAGACCTTCCTCGATAGTGTGTGTAGTACAACATACCGAGTTTCACTAAACGATATATTATTTTAATATTATTATGAACTACTCATTATGAATACTAATACCCAATTTTTGAAATTTTATAAATTTTATTTTTCAAAATGGACATCATTTTTGGATTCGAAATCGTGAAATTATCCTAGGGTGAATTTTTTTGTAATTTTATGAAAACATTCAATTTTTGATGAATAGTGAAAACACTAGGTTACTATTTAAAAACCGACTTTTTATTTAAATAATTATTTATTTTATTTACATTTATTTTAGGTAAAAATTTATACATAATATCTATATAAGTTCAATGTAATTAATTGTAGAAATTTTATAAAATTTTTTGATATATAAAAATTTTATTGAACTTTTCACCGTATTTTACCAACCTCCTTGGAGCTTTTTTCAAACTTACATAAAACTTAATTTTACCACTTATGTCAGTATAATTTCAAAAAACCAAGAGAAACTGTTAATATCATGGACTAAAATGTGGTTCAATGAGATGAAAATAATTTTTGGTGAATAGTAACTTTTTACTTTTATTACCACGGTTAAAAGTAAATAGGATAATTAAGGGTAAATGATATTATTTTTACCCGAAAACATGTCCTAATTCTCTTGGATAAGTTTAATTCGACCAAAAAACCATAGAAATAAAATATGACCATTTAGGTCCACATGGATTAGATTAGGACATTTATTATTAATTTATATAAAGAAGGGTTAAAATAGTTAAAATCAACATTTAATAACAAAATCATTTTTAATATAGGGTTATACATAAGATAAATTCTACTATAAATATTAATTAGAAATCTAAAACGATTTCCTACTTAATGGTATTTTATTTATAATTTTTAGATATTAAATAAGTTAATTTATTTATGACATAATGATGATGTAGTAATTACTTTATTAATGAAATATTTACATAATTGATGTTATAAATACACAAATAAATGTAATTTGAGACTTTTTATGAATTAAAATAATTTTATACTTTAATATGACATGTTATTATTGATTTATGTAATTTTTTTCGGACTAATCATGCTATAATGATTTTCAAAAAAATCATTTACCAAATAATGTCAAAATTGAAATAAAATATTTTTTAAAACAAATATTATTTTATTAATTGTTATTGTATTCCTAAAAATCTAAGGTTCGTCCAAGATACGTATATCATGATAGTTGTATCATTAATGGACCACTTGGGGGTCGCTTGGATGTATATGGAATGTTCATTAACTATATAATATAAAAATACAAAGTGACATGGTAAATGTCAATAAAAATAACTAACAGTTAAAACTAAAGGATAAGGTTAATATAATGACCCAAACCTGTCTAAAATTTATTGGTTGATATTATTCAACCCATCCACATTTTTTCTTCGAAATAAATCAATTTGGATCAATCAAAAATGGAATATGATTTTGTTATAAAATAATATTTTAAGTTTTTCCTAAGGTGCCGCTCTCCTCCCTTATAAAAGGGCACCTCATCCCTCTTCTCCTCACACCACATTTAGCATTAAATCTCTGCCAAACCCTTCCAATTTATCTTCTAAACTTCCCAAGAAATATTCTATAGGTCCTGGTCTTCTACAAATACCAATTTTAGTGCCCTTAGAGGAGGTTTCAAAGAGGTGTGTCGAAGAAGAGGTAATATCTGTTACTGATTCTTTAAAATTTATTTCATCTTCTACTTCCTCTTCTTTAGTTGTTTAATAATGAATTAATAACATCAGAATCAGTCATATACTTTTATGATATTATAAATTTGAAATAACCCTATTTCACCTTCTATCAATCCTACGGAAAACGAAATCACTGCGCGTGCGTACATACGGAATATCGTCTCCACACCGTGGTGTAATCTGTTTTTGACCACCACCATACTTGGATGGGTATAATGGAGTAAATAAATAACTATATATGAATATTGTAAAGTGATATTGATTATGAAATATTATACATATGCTTCAATACAATTCCATGATTTTTACGGTTTCATAACACTTCATTTTCATGAAGCGTCCTATAAAAGATTGCATTATTATATTCAATAAAACCATTTTCTTTTAAAATTTAATGGTATTTTGTGAAAAGAAAATGATTTTGAAGAAGAAAGGATAGTTTCCTCAAGAATTCATTTCAAGTGTTTTATCAAAACTATTTTCCATCTAAAATGACATTATTTAATATGTTTATGTTTCAAGTATATTTTATCCATTATTTACATGGTTTGATTATTCTTATGATAAAATTATATCCATTTTTATGTATTATTTTCTGATGGCATGATGTTTAAGAATCCTATTCTATTACATGGGTTATGCTATGATATATGATTCATGATTTTGAGGAATAGGAAAGAATGATTTAATTATGAGATTGGTGGGACCTATATCTCCCTCCAATGCATTGGGTAAAGATTTATATCTCATGAGATAGACATGGAAGAAATGGTAATTTAATTTGGTTCAGTGATACAAGACTGAAATGAGGAGTGAACTCGATTCAGAAAGGGACTTTGTCCACTAAGATGGTCTTGGCAGTAATGCCTTGGCTACTACGGAAATAACATCATGTGCTTAATGGTTTTCACAATCACATGCTTTATTCTCTGGCTATTTTATCATGATTAATGTTTTTTTGATCTATGCCTTATATACTTCCATGTTTTATGTCATTGCTCATGATTTTGATGTTTAAACATTATGTTCGTGTTTTTAAGTTCAAATGTATATGATTTCATATATTTTATCCATGCTAACCCTTAATGAGCATTTGAGATCACCCTTTATATGGTTTCTTTTCCCTATTATTTAAAGAAAGGTTTTAGGTAAGAAAACCAAAAGGGGAAGATATTTATGGGAGATTTTTAAGATCATTCACCATGATTAGAAGATTACGTTCTAAGTTTCCAAAGACACTAAACTTTTATGGTCCTTTGGTGTGTTTTTTTGTTATATATTATTTATTCAGAAAAATTAATGGAATGTCTATGTACGTCATGCTTTGGGTGTCTACAGCTGGTATCAAAGGAAAGGATTAGTTAAGCTTTGGAAACTAGGATGTAAAATCTTTAGTGTGATCCCTAGAGATATTTCTAAGGTATGTCTAGGGATGCCCCTAAGGTTAATTATACATACAGGTTATAGTCCTAGAATTACAGAAATGATATTATAATTAAACATAAGATGTTAGATATTGAAGGAACTCCCCCTTTATTATGTTGTTTTTCCTGGAATGACTTTCGCCTCTCACACTATTCTTTTTGGGTATTATACGATTGATGGAACCCGAAAGAACCGTGTTGATCAATGTAATGTAAAATGAAATGATTTTACTGCAGAACAAACCAATGTTATTGGAGATGGAGTGAAAAATCTTATTATTATACTTACACAAGCTATGAATCATTCTGGACTTCCAAATGAGCAGAGAAGGGAAAAATATTCTATTGAGTCCATCATGAGGCAACGTCCACCTTATTTTAGTGGGTCTTATGATACAATTGTTGCTGAAAAATGGATTAGTACCATTGAAAAGTTATTTTCCATACTTCGCTATTCGGAACATGGAAAATTCATTCTAGATATTAACCGTTTAGTTGGTGAAGCAAATCAATGGTAGACTCTAATTAAGAATACGAGGTCCCGAGATGAAATTGAATCCATGGAATGGGATGAGTTCAAGAAATTATTTTTCAATAAGTACTTCCCTAGTATTCTTTGAAAAAATATGGAAAAGGATTTACTTGAGCTTAAACAGAAGGATGATGAATCTGTTGTTATATACGAAGATAATTTTACAAGGCATGAAGGTATGCATCTAGATTTATTATCCAACCTGAAAGTAAAGTTGATCGATTCTTCAGTGGCTTAAAACCAAGTCTTCGAAGGGTATTATATATAAGAGACATCAGTAGATATGAGGAAATTTTTTGTTGTGATATCAAGCTGGAAATGGAAGTTGGTGATACATATCCATCTCATGGTAATGAAAGATGGAGTTCAAGGAGAAATCTCAGAACAATGGTGAAAAAAAGATGAATGTTATTTATGCTCAAGGTGTGGAAAAAAGCATGGTGGAGATTGTATTTAGGGGACTAGAAAATGTTTTAAGTGTGGAAAAGAAGGTCATCGAGCAGTTGAGTGTCGAAGATATGGAAAAAGGGTTGTTAATGATGTGAATAATGAAAATACTTTAGATAACACACCACCAACACTGCAATTTTGAGTATGATAATGATGTGGTGAAATGATTATGTGTTTTTGTAGAGGGATTCCAAAATAATGTTTCGGAATCTCATTGATAGTATTGTGGAACATTGGAAAATCTATGTAATGTTTTATTGTGGTTTTTGATAATTATATGGTACTGATAACCATGAAAAGTGATTCCCATATTTTGTAAAGCAGATGATATGCGCATAATGAAGGTTTAAGAAGAAAATTAAATGTTTGAGAGTATTCATGTGCTCATGACTGATAGAAGGAAAAAGTTATATCACGGTTTGAGTATATAGAATTTTTGGATTTTGGTATGTGGAAAGAGTTAAATTTTGACAGCATTCATGTTTTCACTATGATTCAATGGGTATTCATTTTTCAAGAGAAAACATGATTATGGTATTCACATGTTTGGAATGTGGACAACAAGATATATATTAAATGGGGGATAAATGATGATATTCACATGCTCAGTTGAGGACATTTCTAGTAATCATTTTCTTTATACTATAAGATTGGATAGTAGTATTTTGGATAAGCCTAAAGATTGGAATGGATTATGTTGGACATAAGTTAGTATTTATTAAGGCTGTAACTTTTTCGATATTATTAATGGAATGTTATAATAATGTTTTTTTAGAAGAAGGACAACCTGCAGGACGGGCGACAACCCGTCGCGCCGGACAAGGATGCAGGAATCAAACCCACAACCAAAGTGCGAGAGGCATTTATCGCCTACCACTAGCCTATAGGAAGACCCTGGTTAGTAGAAAATAATTTTATTTTATTAAGCACTATGATAGCTGAAGTATAAGTCCGTTTTAGAAACTATATATGATTAATCTCAGCATAGATGGACTTCTGTATATTTAATAAATTGTGCAAAACTTTTTGCGATAGAAATAGATAGAATGACCTATCATTCTATCGGATAATCTTCTAACACTTCACAGAAGTCAAATTCAACTTCATTTATTTAAGAGATGAAGTGGAAATTGTTCGAGGAAAATGCAACGGAGAGATTGTACCAAAATCAAGTAAGTATTTCTTTTAATTCAACAATTATTCAAATTTAGGGAAATAATATTGAAAACAAAAAATGTTGTCCTACTACTCTCATATCTGATGAATCGGATGGTACCTTAGATCATAAAAAATTTATGGATTTGTGATTGTTGCCTTTTTCATAGCCATGTACTCTACCACTCTTCATCAGAAGTTGATGGTCATATTTCCCTTCAATATCCATATTTTCACCTATGTTCTACTAGGTGGAAACCCAGTGATTAGTTAATTTGGGTAACAGTTACGTTTCATACATTAGTTTTTAAAGTCATGTTTTGGTATTCCTTTTTACGATATGAGTTTCTAATAAAGAAACATTCAAGTAGTAAACCATTTTTAACCCCAAGGAATTTTGAGGGAGGAATTAATTTTAAGGGCGGTAGAATGTAAAACCCCGAGATTTTATGAAAAATATTTTTTTAATTTCATTGATGTCTTCTATTATACAGTACACTAATTTTGGCTTGTACTATACGCTAAGCTGTATTATCTTGCAGTATACGCAACACTATTCTTGTCTCGTGTTTCACACAATTTCATGTTCGTTTTGTGGAATTTATTCTACGCAACATTACATATAGTTTTTGTTTAATGTATAAATGAAACAAGTTTTGATTATGTTATACGCAACATCAAATGTTGCTTTCACTACACATAGCCTTGAAATGGCTTGCATTACACGCAATCAAGACCTTCCTCGATAGTTTCTGTAGTACGTAATACCGAGTTTCCCTAAATGAGATATTATTATAGTATTATTATGAAATAGCCGTTATGAATAGTTAAACCCGATTTTTAAAATTTTATAAATTTTATTTTTCAAAATGGACTTCATTTTTGGATTCTAAATATTTAAATTAGCCTAAGGTTATTTTTTGGTATTTTTCTGAATACTTTCAATTTTTGATGAATAGAGAAAACACTAGGTTACTATTTAAAAAACGAAATTCTATTTAAATAATTATTTATTTTATTTAAATTTATCTTAGGTCAAATTTGATACATAATACCTATATATGTTCAATGTAATTCATTGGAGCCATTTTATAATAATTTTCTATATATAAAAATTTTATTGAACTTTTCACCATCTTTTACCTACCTCCTAGTATATTTTTGCAAACATACATAAAATATAATTTTACCAGTTCTGTGAGTGGAATTTCAAAAATAAAATATACACGGTTAATATCAAGGACAAAAATGTGGGTCAATGAGATGAAATTTTTTTTGGGGATTATAATAACTTTTTACTTTTATTTACCACGGTTAAAAGTAAATAGGGTAATTATGGGTAAAATGATATTATTATTACCCTAACACATGTATAATTCTATTGGATAAGTTTAATTCGTCCAAAAAAACCTTATGAATATAATATGACCATTTTGGTCCACTTGGATTAGATTAAGACAATTATTATTAATTTATTTATAGAAGGGTTAAAATAGTTAAAATCAATGTTTACTAACTAAATCATTTTTAATATAGGGTTATACATAAGATAAAGTCAACTAGAAAAATTAATTAGAATTCTAAAGATATTTCCTACATAATGGTATTTTATTTATAATTTTTAGACATTAAATATGTTAATTTATTTATGAAACAATGATGAGGCAGTAATTACCTTATTAATGAAATATTAACATAATTGATGTTATAAATACAGAAATAAATGTAATTTGAGACTTTTTAGGAATTAAACTTATTTTATAGGTTAATATGAAATTTTAGTATTGATTTAATTATCTTTTTTAGAACTAATCTTGCTATTATGATTTTTAAAAAAATAAATTACCAAATAGTGTCAAAATTGACATAAAATAGTTTAAAAAAATATTATATTATTAATTGTTATTATATTAATAAAAATCTATGGATCGGCCATGATAATTATTTCATGATAGGTGTATCATTAATGGATCACATGGGGGTCTCTTGTATGTATATGGTAAGTTTATTAACTATATAATATGAAAATACAAAGTGAAAAGGTAAATATCAATATAATTAACTAAGAGTTAAAACTAAAAGATAAGGATAATATAATGACCCAAACCTATCTAAAATCTATTGTATGGGAGGTGTTAGACCTATGACCACTTTATTTTCGAAATAAATCAATTTATAGAAATTAAAAACTGAATATGTCTTTATTATAAAATAATATTATATGTTTTTCCTAAGGTGCCCCTCTCCTCCCTTAAAAAGGGCACCTCCTCCCTCTTCTCCTCACACCACATTGAGCCTTCAAGATCAGCCAAAACCTGCCGATTTCTCTTCTCCACTTCACTAGTAATATTACTGAGGTCCTGGTATTATTCAAAGACCAATTTTAATGCCCTATGAGGAGGTTTCAAAGAGGCGTGTTGAGGAAGAGGTAATATCTGTTACCGATTCATTAAAATTTATTTCTTCTTATACATCCTCTTCTTTAGTTGTTTAATTATGAAGTAATAACATCAGTATCACTCATACACTGGTTTTTTATTATAAATATGAAACAACCCTGTTTCAACTTCTATCCATCCTGCGTAAAATGAAATCACTGCGCGTGTGTACGTACAGAATACCATCTCCACGCTGTGGTGTAATCTATTTTCGACCACCACCTTACATGGATGGGTATAATGGTGTAAATAAATAACTATATATTATTATTTTAAATTGATATTGATTCTGAAATATTATACATAGGATTCAATACAATTCCGCGAGCATGGGAATGATATCATCGCTCGTGCGTACGTACGGACTACCGTCTCCACGACGCGACGATATTCATTCTCCATGTTAACCATTAATGAATGAATATAAAGTATATATAATGAACAATAATGAGATATATGACATAAAAATGATAATGGATTTATATTTATATATGTGTGTCATCTACTTAATTCCATTCAATTCAATAAGGAAATGAAAACATCGTTCATGCATACGTACGACCTTCCGTCTCCATGAACGGTGTATTTCATTCCATTTATCGATCTATCATATATATATATATATGTATATTTTGAATATATATTATATATAAATCATGTTTTACAATCTGGAATTATGTAAATCAGGATATAAGTAATAATATCAAGAACAACAAGTCGAAACACGTACAATAAATGAAATGGTTTTTCCCAAATTGATGCTTTTACATTTAATTTACAAAAGAACAGATAATATAATGTCATAAGTAAACTATATATGATATAATAAAAATTAATATGATTCTGTAATATGTCAATGACATTATTTAAATCATTATACAGGAGGTTTGGATACATACGAAGCAAATCAGACATAAGGTAAGGGATAACTATTCCAATCTTGTTCTTATCCGAGATTATTTATTCATAAGTATTTACTGGGGTTATTGCTATCATCCATATCCATGTTTCATAAAAATGGTTTCATGAATGTTTAAAGTCCCTTTTAACCATTTTTGACTTTTACTACATGTTATCTAAGGAATCATTCTTTTTTTACCATACGAGGTACTTTTTGACTTTTCCGAAAAAAGTTTGTGGAGAATGTTATTTTTAACTTATATGGCGTGAATGGATTTTTATGGTTTCATAATGACTCATTGTCATGAAGAATCCTTTAAAATATTTCATTATTATTTTCAATAAAACCCTTTCTTTCAAAATTTCATGGCATTTTGTGAAAATAAAATTCTTTTGATGAAGAAAGGATATTTTCTTCAAGAATTCAATTCAAGTGTTTTATCGAAACTATTTTCCATCTAAAATTACATAATTTAATATGTTTATGTTTGACGTATAATGTCTCCATTATTTACATGGTTTTATTCTTATTATGATAAAATTATATCAATTTTTATGGATTATGTTATTATAGCATGATGTTTAATATTCCCATTCTATTACATGTGTTATGCTATGATATATGATTCATGATGTTGTGGCGCACAAAATAATCATTTCATTATGAGATGGGTGTACCTATATCTCCCTCAAATTCATTGGATAACTATTTATATCTCATGAAATAGACATGGATGAAATGGTAAGTTAATCTGGTTCAGTGATACAGGACTGAAACAAGGAGTGAACTCGATCCAAAAAGGGACTTTGTCCACTAAGATGGTCTTGGCTGTAATGTCTTGGATCCTATAGAAATCATATCATGTGCTTAATGGTTTCCACAATCACTTGCTTTATTCCCATTCTATTTTATCATGATTAATGTTTCTTTATGATCTATGCCTTATGTACTGCCATGTTTTATGTCATTGCCCAAGATTTTGATGTCTAAACATTATGTTCATGTTTTTAAGTTCAAATGTATATGATTTGGTATATTTTATCCATTCTTAACCTTAATGAGCATTTGAGATCAAACTTTATATGTTTTCATTTCCCCATGATTTAAATAAAGGGTTTAGGTAAGAAAACCAAATGGGGAATATCTTTATGGGAGATGTTGAAGATCTTTCACCGTGATTAGAAGATTACGTTCTGAGTTTCCAAAGACACTAAACTATTATGGTATTTTGGTGTATGTTTTTGTTATGTATTGAGTATTCCACCAATGTAATGTAATGTCTATGTACGTCAATCTTTTGGAATCTACATACCCCTTCGAATATGCTAGTCATAAAGTGGGACACATGGAATCCCCAAAGCATCTTCATATCCCTACACTTTTCATAGGTCCCTCTTCATCATCATCTCAAATGATGAGCAGTCCCCCTCATGGGGATAAACATGTCAAGATGGTCCCCTTACCTCGGTCTCCAGGAAAAATACTTCAAAATTAAACATAACATGGTTGGATACATTATAAAGAATAACACTTCATCATTAATAAGGTAGGAAATAAAATACATGTGATCGTAATATAACATGATTAATAAGTTACAAAGTACTCATTGAAACAATGTAACATATGATTTGTTCGGATACACACATAGACAAACCCACATATGATGATAATCTATCAAAGTCATCAAATATGCCTATGCATAATCATATTCAAGAAATATGCATATCAAATCCCATAATGGTATGGAGATTCCTACCCAAAAATCCTTCAACATCATGGGCAAGGCTAAATTACCCTTTGTGGTTAGCAAGGTGGATTGGAAAACATCAATCATTAAAAACTCACACTTAAGGGCCTTATTATCATAGTCATCATCATGTCAAGCCTTTAGGTTCGTCAAGGGATCCTATAACTAAAACTAGTAACATAATTTCAAAAATAAATAAAATATCTCATGTGATGTTACATTCTATCTCATTTATAATTTCCAAATTAATGTTTTTGAAAACACATGTGTCGCAATGTTCTCCTCAATAATAATTATCTTATGAAAAATTATAATAAATTATCTTTTTGTAGTTATTTTTACATAATTTATCTTAAATTAACTATTCCAAATTCTCTATTTATAATTTATCATAATTTATCATTTTATAATTTGATATTGATAATTTGCCATAAATTTTTCTTTCTATTATTATCTTCTTGTAATTTGTCAGAAAATATAATTTTATAATTATTTTTTTGATTTATCCTAATTTATACTTTTATAAATATCATTATATATTTCTCACATATTGTTATTTTAAAATTATGTTTCATTAATTTCCCCAAAATTTACCCATTTATAATTATATTTTGATAATTTTTCATAAGTTATATTTTACAATAATAATTTTTAAATTTATCATGTATTGTCCTTTTTAAATATCTTTATATAATTTCTCACAAATTACACTGTAATATTTACCTCCTAATAATTTAACATAATCACCAATGATAATTTAGTTTAATTTTTGATTGGTTATTTTATAAAACAATCAATTTAAAAAAATAGCAATTATAATTTTATAATTTTAAAAAAAATATTGTTTAAAATTATGCTATTATCGTCCAAGTATTTTCCACATTTATCCTTATTTAAAAATGTTCAATTATTGATTGATAATTTTCAACAAATATATTTTTTCAAAATTTAATAATTATAATTTGACAATTTTCCACATTTATCATTGTTTGAATCTTTTCAACTATCATTTGATAATTTTCTACAATTATCATTCCTTAATATTTTAGAATTAAAATTTGATAATTTTACAAAATTATCATTTTTTAAAATGCTAAAATTTTCATTAGATAATTTTACAGAATTTTCATTATTTAAAATAGTGTAATTATCAATTGAAATTTTTTATAAATTAACCATTGATAGTTTATTGTAATTGTCCCCAAATAATTTTAGGTTCTTCATATTTTATTTAAACCATCCATTTTTATGAAATTTTTCCATTCATAATTTTTGGTTTATGGTTTTGTTCAATAGAAAGCATTTTTTCCATAGTTTATGATTTAATGAAAATAATGGAATAAGATAAATAAATTAATTAAATATATAAATATAAGAACTCGTGCACTGAGGATGATAAAGGGGAATCATAATCATGTGTAATATCATAATAAAACTCGAATCAGATCCTTAGATACCTCATCAATCTCACGTATGGGGGATCCCATGTCCCTCAGACTCCATAGGGGTTACTACTGAATAAATATGATCCATTTAGTTACCCACATCACGTACAAGTATAACTGAATTTAAAAGAAAAATTTTGAACACCAATTGAACTTAAAATTAATCAAAGACACAAAATTTTCACACATTTAATTGGTTATTCCTTGAAACGAGGAATTTTTTTTAAAACCCATGGTTTTAGAATTTAATGGTGTTAATAAATTTTTCATTTTTTGGGCTAGGAATAGAAGGTGAAGAATGTAATAAATTTAATTAATTAAATTAATAAAAAATAATTAAATAAAAATAAAAAACCTATCCTCGAGTTAGATCTTACCAAATTCGTGATGTGCACAAAAGATATGCCTCGCTGTTGGTAATAATCATGTCCTGGACCTAATGGGGGTCTCAAATATCTCGAAAAATTCATTTTTTTGAAGTTATTTTGTTAATTTAAAAAATAAAATCTAATAAAAATATTATATCACTTATCCTTTCATGAAATATTACCAACTGTCAAACACTCGCAAATGTTTTACCCTACCTATGGTAAAAAAACTTCCTAAAACAACTAGTTGTATCATATTTCTCTTATGAAACAATGTTTAGGAGAGAATAAATTATTTTTGATAAATCACATACGCATAATATAATATATTTAATATTTACATTCCATATGTACCATGTCTCTATGAGTCTCAGAATCGCATAGTAACTCAGTAACTAACTCAAAAAATATTCCCTAGAATATTCCAAAAATATATATGATTTTTTACCCTTTTGAAAATAATTTAAACCATTTAATAACTATTTAATATTATAAATTTACATTTTCTCATAAAAAGTATCAAAAATCAGAAAGAAAGAGTGTTTTTATTAACATAAAAAATTTAGGATATTATAATTCAAATTCTCTAATGAATTATCTTCCTAGAGAATTATATCTTGTGGTATTTTCTGAAAACGTAGATGACTGAGCTCAAACATCATACTCACATTCCCACATGTCCTCTTAGATCTGTTAATGCTTCCATTGAATCTGTACTACTCGTATCGTCCTTCATTCCATCACCTTCTTTCTTTGATATAGGATATACACAAGATGTTCCTTATAAGATTCATTAGTATTTACCTCTATAACCTTGTAATCAATAATATGCATTGGTTTATGTATTTACCACCAAATATGTAACACATGGACCACAATGTGCACATGGATATAGTGAGAATGAAGGACAAGATGATACTCTATTTCCCCTAAGAAATTGGTGATCTCAAAGGGTCAAAAATCATGGTAATTTATTCCCATAAATTCCAAGAGAATTTTTCCCTAACCAAAGAGTCATACTCATGAAAACATGATCATCACAATAAACTCTTAGGGCCTCTTCTATGATCGACATATAATCATTTTATTCTCTAAGAGATGATCAACCTTTTCAAAATCAGATGCACTCTCTCTGAGGCCTCCTAAACCATGCATGTCCCTCAATAGCTATTTTAACCAGATTAAGACGAAATGTGTTGATCAATATTATCTCTCGTATAGTGCACATAAGGTTCCATCTAAGTTGAATTCTAGTAATAATTATTGATTGTTAACTCATTCAAAGCATGATTATCATTACACACGACATCACATTCTTGTTTGTTAGCTAAAAAATATCCTCCAATATGCGCATAGTCCACATGTACTATCAATATATTGGAGGGAGTTATGTGGTGATACATTATAGCTATATCCCAAGATATTTTTACAAACCATTCCAGAATCACAACACAAAATATATGGCTCTATCCGAAACAATGTTCACTAGAACTTAGTGCTAGAGTATGATCTCTCAGATATTAAACATTCCTTGGAAATCTACAGAGTGAGTTTCTCTATTGATGAAATATCAAACAAAACATAATTATGATTCGAGTTGTCACTACCCCAAGCACTCCTCTATAGGCCATGGGGTGGTGACGAGTGGCAAAATTAATATCCCAAATTGGAGGAATTTTCTTAATGTATCATTACAATGTCTCCTGACCTTATTGATGTAGAGTTTTATAGGGATAAAAATAAAAAATTCCAATGGATTTAAAGTAAACCAATGATGAAAATATGAGGTTCTTACAAGATTTCGACAATCAAAACTGAAAAGTAATGTTGAAAAATAAATTCCCAAGCAGAAATATATCCTAAAATAAAATGAACTAGAATGTAAAATTTAAAGAGATTCCATCTCAGGGTCAACAAGTTATAACCATCGTATATTGCTCCAGCACCCAATATCCTTGAGGTCCTCTAAAGTCACAGTTGAACTATATTTCAAATCCATATGAAATAAAACATTTCAGGGAAACCTGTGAATGGGTGGGTATATACATACCTAACATGATGACCGAAAAGATAAAGGTGGATACTTACGATAAAAAAATGAAAATAAATGTAGAATATTGTAAACATGATGTATATCAACCAAAATCTAGATAAAAAGTGGAGTCATCAAAGAATAGGTGTCTCAATATTGTGTGTATGTGGACTAAATGTCATTTATTTTCCACCCATAGCATGAGATTAATCTAATCTAGCCACATAAAGAAAGTAATGTAAATTGTGTGGCATACCACACATGTCTTCACAACCCATTGAAGGAGAGTTACCATGTAAAATTGTATTGATACATATGGATATATATATGATCATTCCTAAGATGCCAAATTGAGATAAAAATCATATATTCATCTCATAGTTTAGCACAATAAAATAGTCTCCAAGAGTTATAGAAGTCCAATAATGATTGCCAACTTCTCACAAGTCTACAAAGAATAAACGATCAATGTCATTTCACACCTCATCACTATGAAACAATTTCAAGGGACTAAAATCCAATTGTAGAGGACTCATTATCTATTATTATAAGTGGGTTCAGTCAATTGATAGATATATGACCCATACCCTATTCCAACAGGATGGTTCCACTGTAATAGTCGATAGAGGACCATTTCCATACACAGTTGGAGTGCTTCACTCCAATTATATATAGAGGATGCATGCCCAACCTAGTAAGAGGATTCCACTCTATGAAAAGAGGACCCATGCCCCTCCCAGATATAAGGTTACACAATAAAGGTAGGTGAAAAATTTCGAGACTAGCTGGAGGGTTCCATTATAGGAGTCGATAGATGAACCATTCTATATTCCAATAGGAGGGTTAAACGATTATAATTAAAGACCCGTTCCTAATCCATTAGAAGGGTTTCAATCTTGGGGTTTTCATAGGGACCTTGCCTATACTATTTTGAGGGTTTACCTATATATATCGAGGACCCATACCTATTCCAATTGGAGGGTTCCACTCTGAATGCCTCATGTGATCCTACGTGATCACTTCCATCATCAAGTGTCTCCTGAAAAGGCTCTATGTATATAAAACATGACATAATATCTAAAAATCTACAAATGAGATAATATTCACAATATAAATAAAAAATAGGATAGGATAATCGAGATCCAAAATCCATGTCCAAACAATAGAGATGCAATAGTTTTATGTTTCTTAAAAAGAAACATAGGGGTAAAAAATGTGTGAGGGGACCCACATGACATGTGGTCACGCTCTTTCACATTGCTTTTTCTGTGGAGCTACATGGAACACCATCCACATAGGTATAAATAACGAATAAGGTATATACATGTTGTTTCCATATCACTTGGGGTCCCGCCCACGTGATTGGATATGTTCGTGAACATAACCTTGTATTTCCGTCTTTCTATGCACGACCATGTTCATGATCATTTTCTACCACAAGGGGATTCTATCCACCATAGAAGAGTCCCAACACATCGTGTGATCTTCGAACTACATAGAGTGTAGTCAAGACTTTTTCAAAAATATGTGCTTTGAATTAGGCAGTTATGTTGCATATCTCACCTCCACACTATCCACAATAGGTGGATCTATTATGGATATATCATTTCATGCCATTTGGTTGAAAGAAATTGGATCCGTCGTTCTTTGGAAGCATGGCGTAGAATCTGAAAATTGTCGATCCATCCATTGTCAAAATTTTGATCTCCAATCATAAAAATGATCATTCATGTTAAAAACATATCCCAGATTTATCCATGATTCATCAATTCATCTCTATCATTTTATAATCATTATTATGGGGGTCCTATCAGGCTTGATACCACCTGATCGTGTTGAACCTGCACTATGGGGTCCAATAGGTGAAGAATGTGAATCAATTGACGAGAATGGACCAATAAATTTTCTCTATTTATTATTGAAAATCATTCAAGTAAAATAATTAAATAGGTATATCCATGGTCAGAAACCCCAAATATTAATTAAATATCTACTACACGAGTGCATGAATAGATTAAAATTGTCCAAGATCAAAGGAGGGGACCTATATTCTAAATCAATTCAGTTGTTCTAGGAATAAACCTATAATTGATGTGTCTTTCATGGATATTGCATGATTATTTGACAAATAACATATCCTCTAATGAATGGAAGAATTCATTATGTTCATTTTTATTTTATCTACTCTAATATAGTGTATTTTCATCATCAGATATTAATCACCAATGGAATTAGAGGAGTAATATGTTCTCAAAGTTCATAGAATTACGAGGCTAACCCTCATTAATTATCCCCAATGACAGATTTATAGGAAAATATGTTAGGTTAAATTAATTAATTAATTAATTTAAATAATTAATTATTCCATTGAACATTCCCCCAATGGACGAGGTATCCAAACACCACGCACAAACATATTTATGATCGTGCATAGGGTATGAATCATGTTATATACTCTTCTGTGTTTATCGTATTTATGATTCGAAATATCATTTAAGTGTTATCTAATTTTATTTATGAAACTGTACAAGCATAATACAAAATATTTTTAAATCCTTTATAAATGAAATTTCTTGAACACTAAGACTTGGAATCACAAGTTGTCTGAGTGTCTGGATCTTGAAATATATATAAAAATATTTTAATGTCTTACATGGAAGAAACTAGGTAACTATATAATTTCATATTTCAGGATTTTCATCCCAAAATATCCAAACTAAATAAAAAATTGGGATATTGATACCACATCGGGATCTCCCTCCCAAAACAATCCATTATATTCCCATACAACCACAACATGTAAACCAAGGTGATTTTCCATTGAATTTGGGTCCTCTTATGTCATTCCTTAATCACCACTGAGTGCTCAAAAAATGTGGCTCCATCATTGATTAATAGATCATCACTGTTGATGATGTGCAAAGGGTCAATCATGTATCTCTTCAGTTGTGACACATGGAAGATATCATGCACCCCCTCCAATAATGGTTGTAGGTGAGGTGGTATGAATCCATTCCAACCTCTATGAAATCTTGAACAGCCTGATGATCCTCATGGATAGCTTTCCTCTCTGGTGAGATATCAATAATTCATACAAATGTGAGACTCTATGGAAAACATAGTACCCTTCAAAGAAACATAAAGGGCCTACAATGACAATATTTATATAATTTTAAGATGCACTGGTACATTATTTCCACTCTTGGATTGCATGGACCTTCTCTATTTTCACCTGCACCATCTATGGGCCTACAAAATATGTCTCACTAAACTCTTTCCTTTAAAGGGGTTACCTATGGGGTCTCCCATAATGGTCTATAAAAGGTTTAATTCCACCTATAGAGTTGTTTTTGTTTTTTTTAATAAACTCTACCATGGGAATGTGATCCTCCAAACTATTGACTAAGTCTAACATGCAAGAACTAAACATTTACATAAACACCTAGATAATGCATTCAAAATTCTCATTTGTTTATGGGTGAAATGATGTAATTAAAATCATTTGGGACCAGAATTCCTCCTATAGGCTTGACCATAATCGATACGTAAACCACACATCACAGTCACATAAAATCATCAATTGAAACCCATAGAGGTGAAAAGTACTCTATACATACATCAACCCCAAACTCTCAACTGAACTTATGTTCAAATAGAATGGAAATGTGATGAATTCATGAGTAAAATAACAATTACCCTGAAGGAATCATGGAACATTGCAATCTGTGAAATCCCCTAGAAAAACATTTTGGATATTCCATCCCACATCAACTCTAGGATCTAAATGGGCTACAATATACCTATAAAAATGGGCCCCCAACATTCACCAAATGATAGGCGTTTCACTAAAAAATGAACCAAAAAATATTTAATCTCTTTTAAGACAACCAAAACATCCACTGAAGGCCTCTCAACATTATTCCCCCACTCGTATGTATAGTTTGGTGTATGTGTGGAACTGTCACCTCATCTCCCCCACATCATGACTGGAACAACCATATGTTCCTAAAAAATTTAAGTGATTTCCTCCATCCTTATATGTATATGGTGAATCCCCTACATCTTTCATTTCATGAAAGTCCCATAGTCAGTGTCTCCAATATGGGACACTCTCGCACACTTGAGAGGAAAACATGTAAACACAATTGAAAGATGACTATTTGTACCCACTTTCTCCTCCAGGGTTTACTATTATGAATCTAACAGCTTAGAACCATCCTTCAGTAAATGATCTTGGGACATCATACTAAGGGAATTTTCTAATATACTTACATTACATATATTATTTAATATCTCTAATTTATAGTACTATAGCAACTCCAACAAGTGTCATCAAATGAGGTTCAAGTGTCACTACCTGAAGACATACCTAAAATTCTGATAGTCTGAGTAATCCCTGAAGCACTCCCCAGAACAATAGATAATTAACATCCTCAGGGTGAAGACCACATCTTCCAGTTCTAAGTCATGTGTTTCATAGTTCTACACATGGGGTATCAACTTTCTCAACCATTATTTGATAACTACCTTCATTGAATCAACACGCAAATAATCCTAGGTCCCATGGAATCACAATAAATTGAATATTAAATTAAATCCTCTAGTAATATAAAAAATAGAACTTGTATTCCTTAGTCTCAACTTCTCTAAAGTCCTATAGAACTACTCAGACAGGGATAAAATATTCCATTTTCCAAGATGAGGCATTCAATGGGACTGCAATCATGGGGATGTTTGCCACAAATATCATATAGTAACATTACAAGACAAGAAAGAGCCACCCCAATGTAATTATAATTCATGGATCCAAGGAATTAACTGAATATATCTTAACTAGGTCCAAAAATAATCCATAATCATAAATGACATGCACAAAAGTAATCCTCATAAATCCCGAACTATAACATTGAGATATTTCCATAATTATTGTGATCTTGAATCAATTATAGAACCATCATCATGTAACAAGTGTGATCCTCCACTTATGTAGAGTATATTCATTTTTAATTTATAAATTATACCAAAAACTAGTTGACATACACATATAATATTTGGGTCAACAAAGCAATTAACACGATAGAGAAATTCATCACACCAAATTGAATCACTAGGAACTCATAGTGTATGTTGTGACCTCATAATGCATGTATTAGAATATCTGCCTCAAGAACCTTAGTTTGCAGTATCCATAAAAATATCAATCTTCAAGGACCCTTACATGCCTTGAAACTGATCATAGGGGTCTTGAATCCTTGAAATGGTGCACTTTTTCTTTATCTTGAGATGGTTTATGCGATCATAATCCATGTAATGTAGTAATCAATCGTCCATATTTTTCATGATCAAAATTGTTGTAGCCCTAAGGGAACACTGGGATGGATGAAACTCTTCTCTCTATGGATTTCCAACTATAACCATTGCTCCCATATCATGCTAGATGCCTTTTTATATGCTGCCGAAGATATCACTCTAGTCATGGGATGCATATCGATACTAAAAAACATCTCCCACCTCACAGGTAGTCTTGGAACATCATAATGGAAGAGAACTGTGTGATATTCCCAAATAAATCAATATATATCTATTATGTTCCAGTTGGAAAATGAGAAAACTCTACAACTGATTGGTGATGGGCTGTGACCTCCCTCTCATAAAAACTACTTCTCCTTCTTTGAGAACTCTATTACCCAAAAAATTGAATTTCATATCATCGATGTAATCAAATTTGTATCTTATGTGGGGATAGTAAATATGGTTTTGATCTATGTATGACCAATCCACACCCATGATGACATCATAAGGTTCCATTATGACTACCAAATGGTCCAACCTAAACATCATACAACAAATGAGATAACTTTCACTGAAAGAAATTGAAAGATATAGAATAATTATTCCCTATAGAATCCTCCAGATCATGATTCTGGGGTAGCACCTAAACTGGGTGATGCATCATTAAAACTATGAGTACATAGATGATTTAATAGATATAAAATATGTCTACTTATAAAAAATCAATATTACAAAACACAACGATTATACCTCTAATAAAATCTAGTGTCACATGGTTATAATCCTCCAAAGCTATTATATTTCCTTTTCCACATATATTATCTCCTAGTTCCCAATGTTGGCCACCTGGTGATTGCTGTGGAAGGATATCATGGAATCATCCACCTCCCAGAAATCCTCTTTCCCCTCTCTCTACTCTGCCTCCCTGGGGGCCTCCCTGTCCTATCATGGAAATCACTGATCATGGTTTTGTCCCTACTATGGAGTCCTATTAGATATCATTATACGATCCTCAACATTTCTGGTTAGGAATTCAAATAATATGTGACCTTCCAATCACTAGAAAATAATTGACTCTCTTATAGATTCCCTGGTGGTCTGCATTATCCCCGTTCCACATGACTACTTGTCTAAACCTGATTATGATAGGATCTCCTAGATAATGATCCTAATCAATTGATTTTAATAGCTATAGTATATGACTCAAATATATGATTTTAACTACCAGATCTAGATTCCTAGCTTCCCATTGATATAAATCCCATCGTCACTAGTGCATACTACAGTTCCCCAACATAATTAGGAAATACATTATGGAACCAAAATGGCATGGATATATCTATGAAGACATTTCTCAAAATTCCATTATTAGATGTAGCCATCTTGGATCTTGTCATGGGAGTACAAGGTAAGGTCTTTTAACTGTTTTATATTTTCAACAATAACCATACCTTCTTATTTCCACTCCGGAATACCATGAATCCAAAATGAGCCCAATTTTATGGTGTATTAATCCTCATGAAATATCATCTAGAAGTCGGTCTATGAGATTGTCAACTCAAAATGCATGTGAGTAACAAGACTCCACCAATGCATATATGATCCATGGAAAAAGGATTTCTACTTGTTAAAAGACATGATCTATCAGTGTTTGAATAGTATGGAAGATTCAAACCACCAACACTAACCAATCCTTTGATGCGAGAGGATTTGGATTTCAAGGTAACCATAGAAAACTATGGTGCTGGAAATATTGGATCACACTATTCATGCACCCATCCTCATCATTTTCTACTGAGATTATTACCAGAACAAAAGTTAGATGAGATACTTCCAACCCACATTGACGAAGAATATTGCGCGATAGACCCTGAAATAAGGACTCATCGCTCAATGGATTTTCTTCATGATCTAGAACTTGTATCATTGATGGATATCATTGGAGGGGAATCAAAGATGTTGTCATGTCATACGATGGTACAATGATCCTGTATATATACATATATATTGGTAGAAGAATAAACAAGGAAAATAAAAGAATAAGTTATATATGATTCATAAATCACTGATCCCTACTATAAATTTCACAGTATCTTGAGTTGATAAGTAGGTAGTCAAAATCATGGTGAATGAAATACATTTGTAAACTATTTCATCACTTGATCCACATTCTTGAGAGAAACACTGAAGACACTATGAAACTATTTCACTAACCCCAAACATGACCCCATAAGGGGATCATTCCAAATAAAATCCCAAGGAATGAACTTTTATAATACTAATCAGTCTTGACCCAACCCTACCCGATGCCTGAGCAGTAACTACCCCAGTATCGCTTTTATAAGCTAGGTGTGGTGATATAAACCAAAAGTAATATCCTAAATGGGATGCCTTTTCATAAATTACATATAAAAACACACACACATACATCTCAATGTATAAGTGGAGAAGATTAATAATAAAATGATGAAATAAATTGATTGTAAAAAATGAAAAAGCATAAGGGTGTACTACAGTTCTATAGTGAAAACTGAAAATTAATGGGTAAAATAGACACCCAACAAGAAGTTTGCCCCATCCTAACCGAAATTGGAATATAAACTGCTCTAAGATCTATGCTCCTAATCAATATGCTACAACAACTGTACGTAGTCCTAAGCACCCATTATACATAGGCTCTTCTAAATTCACTTCATACCTATCCATTATTTTTATTTGACAAGACTAGTGTGGGAAAATCATAGGCATGGGTGAGTATATACTTACCCAGTAGGACCTCTTGAAAGCTTTAGGGGGAGATGTACGAGATACAACATGAAGGGAAAGACAAACTATAATGAATAGGATGCATCTCAACCAAAATAAAGAGAAAGAGTAAACACATCAAAGAATATAGAGCTCAACATAGTGTGTTTGTGAACTACACAATGAGTCATTACCTACCATAAAAGAAGTGAAAACTTATCCAACAATGAGAAGCTAAAAATGGTATGAATGGGGTATACCCCACATGCCATCACATCCCATGGATGTATAGTAACCGAATATTATTTTACGGAAACAAATGAATATAGATGATCATTTATAATAATCCCAAATGAGAGGGAAAGGGGTTCAAAATCTCCGAGATCAGCCTAGTAAATGAATTTCCATCATTTCCCATTGTCCAATAATGATTCCCAACATCTCTTCTGTCTTCCCAACCGAATCCATCAATGTAAAGACACAAATATTCAGTATTTTTCATTGTTAAGGGGCAAAAATATTTGTTTAATGGTATCATTACCTATTAAAACATGGGGTTTCCATACATTGGATATATATAGGACCAACACTTTGTTCCAACTGGAGGATTACACACCAATTTTCAATGGAGGACCAATTCCACACATGACATGTGGGTGGAAATATAATAGTCGAATGAGGATCCTTTCCATTATGAGTAGGAGTGTTCCACTCATGTTGAATATGACCATTTCCTAGGCTAGATGGATTGGTCCACTCTACTGGAAGAGGACCCCTGCATAGATAATATAGATGGTTCCACTATTTGATTTGACAGAGGACCAATTCCTGATTCCTACAGGAGTGTTAAAATTTGATAGTTGATTACTCTTTCCTAGCCCAGTTGGAGGGAATTAGTGTTTTAGTCTACAGAGGACCCATGTCCATCTGAGGTGGAGGGTTCCACTCTTGACATTAAGAATCCAGGCCCATCCCAGCTAGAGCGTTCCCCTCAGAATGCCTCTAGTAATCCTATGAGATAACATCATTTTCCGTGCATCTCCTAAACAAGAACCATGAACCAAAAATCTCTCATCATATCTGGCAATAAAAAATGGGGGAACCAGAAATTGTTATGTAGAAAATAACTTTGGATAGGGTACTTGTGGTGGAAAATCTGAGTACACATGAATGATATACAATGTATTGGAATTTCCTAAAAAATAACCAAGGCGTAAAAAACATGTGGGGGGAACCAAAAAACATGTGGTCCCACCCCAACACCTATTCGTGTCCCTATGAGTACACATCTTGCCTATCATGTAGGTATAAATAGTATTTATGTGATATAAATGGTTTTATCATGCCACTCGGGGTCCTTCCCATGGGCTTCTCGTTGTCTGTGTATCCACCCTTGGTTTGTCTACATTACCCAGTGTTTGTGTACATTTGTATACAAAAATGTTCCTAGATGTGTAATCCCACATGGGATCCTTCTCATGTGTTCTCAACATAGATAATCCACCATGGGAAGTGATACATGGAATTATGGGTGTCTACATGGTGTTCCATAATTATATATTTCAAAAACACTATCTTAGGCCTCAAGGTCCCAAAACGTTGTGGGTTCTTCAAAAAATATAGCTTGTGGTCAACAATTTTTTAGAAATCCATATACATTATCCATGTATTTAATCATATAGTTACACCACATATCTCTCCTCCACACCATTCTAAATTAGGTGATCTAGTCTAGATCTATCATCTCTAGCAAACTAGTTCCCACAAATCGGTTTTATCCTCTCTCAATGTTTGATCACATGTACCACGCGGATTATATCATTTTCACATTAAAAGATTGATCATTGATCATAAAAATGATCTTCCACATCGTAAAACCATCCTTTACAGATCCCTGTTTCATTGATCTGTCCCTCACTCATCTTTTTTTCATGATTATAGAGGTCTGATTTGGCTAGGTACCTCTTAAAAATGTTGATCTTGGATTACGGGGTTTAACTAATGAATAATGTGAAGCATCAATGGGGGAAATGCACAAGAAAAAATATTTATTAAAGTTTTCCAATCATTATTTTCCATTGATCAAGATCTAGGATAATTTTGGTAAAAAACAATGAATAATAAAATATCTAGTACATGGGATAATTACAATGCCACAATTAGTGAATTTAAAATAAAGGCACTGATCTCCTAAATTAGATTAATAAAAATGGTTGTAAACAAAATATTTATTATTCCTACATGAATATTATACCATTCATCATCAAATAACATTCCCACCAATGAATGGATGAATTAATTGCATTAATTACACTCTAATATACTCTGATGTCGAATTTCGTCATCTTTAGATGTGATTCACCATTAGAATGAGAGGAGGAAGAAGCTCTCGATGGTCCTAGAATTATGAGGCTATACATAGGAAATTCACTATAATGAAAAATTTAAATGAAAATATATTACGTTAAAAGAATTAATTTATTAATATAAATAAATAATTAATCCACATAAGGTGCTGCAAATAGTTGTGATATCTGAATACCCCATGCTGATTTATTTTATGTCACTCCTAGGGTAAAATAAAGTTGTAGAACCCATAGTCTCATATTTCTGATATGTGATTTCTTTTATGATTTATAACATTTTCATTCAGATTCAATGCATCTACAATATAAAATTTATTTTTTATTTTTAGAAAACTAATTCTAGGAACACTGGGCCATATAATTGCATGTTGTATGAGTCCCTGACTCTAGAAATATATTTAGTAATATTCCAATGTTTTATAAAGAAAAAAATCTGTTCTCTATAGATTATAATTAATTGGAATACATTAACTAGTGGAAAATCCCTCATACGGCATCACAACTCATTAGGGACTTAGGTAACCTGATATTACATTACATTATTAATTCCTCTAACATCAACATAGGTATCTAGAGTGGTTGCAAAAACCCACCTAGACACTAGTTCTAGACAATTACCACTGAAAGGTAAAGCATCAGGGAAAAACCCAACACTGTCTCTCTTAATCCCTAGCCATAGAACTGATTCCTAATATAATGAGTCATCTAGGTTAGAATTTCATTTATTTCCCATATATAATAATCGTATTCCTTAATTAGTTCCTATTTGGTACATGTAGGGTCTAACACTCTCCAGTGTACTAATATCACATCATCACCCTCAATCAACCATCTGTGTATTGAGTTACCACTAACTGATTGATCACTTATTACAAAAATCTCTAAGTCTAACTCCATACAAGCCTTTACATAGTCAAAAAGTGGGGAAGTGATAAATAAATTGGATAAAGGCATACATCCATAGTCTGAGGATGCATTTATCCTCTATTCATCTAACAAGCTCACCATGTTCCAAAACTCCTCTCTAGGCTTCTCACCATGCTCCCACTCAGCCAGTGTCTTATGACTGAGAGAATTCAGAATGATGATAAATTTTCCAGTATTATTCATCATTTCAAGTTCCTACATCCATATATAATAATACTAGTGTGACTATATTTGGATTAAGTCCCCTTTTGTTAATATAAAGTGAAGGATCTTTTTATCCATATACACAAAAAATCTTTCCGCCAAGCGATACTGTTACTATCACTTGAAATCTTGGACTAGAACATTCAGATCAATGTAATGTGTCATGAATCTATTCTCATAGGGTTTTCACTTACAAGACCCATATGATGAACATTCTCTTTATTTATCATCCCCACTCTAAGAACAACAACTAGTGCATTATAGTAAACTTAACAACAACTTTCAGACTCAATGAGTGTCATTTCTGGAGCTGTCTTCAACCATCTTTTTGGTTCATTGTATAAATATTCATATTTTTATGAACAATAGAACATGACATCATTCTTTTTCACTACTATCATATGTGATGGTTGTTGGGAGAATTTATGGTTAAACCATCTGTAATAACCTGATATATTAGAATGTTCATAATCCTAAACATGTTTCAAGGACATTTCTAGGACATGACATCACTATATTCGTATGGGTCTATACATATACCTGTCCTGGACACCACATGTCATAGGATATTGAAATCTATAATTTTGATGTCACAATTTGATGGCGTGGCATAAATCCTATGTGCTCGATGTTCACACATAACTATCCCTAGGTTACTAGCATGTTTCACTAGTGTCAATGAGTAGATGAGGATAATGTTGGTGAACACTATAATGAATGATTTTATGTATGGATGTATTATCTAGATCATGACATCTATAAACACTATTATTTTGTTTTTCACCCGGATAAAAATATCCAATTTCTCATACCGCCCATAGTTGATCTATAACACAATCTATGGAATGGTATTCCCATGAAATCACATATGATGATAGCCTAATCAATGATCAATCATGGAGAAACATTGACCAGACCATATTTAATAGGAATGTTCATTGATCTTAGGTTGTGGATGTCAATTATTGAATATCACCATGTTTGTCTTTTTGTAACCAATGTTTACTGAAAGAATACCATAAACATTCTTGAAGGACAACCTAGCTGAACCCCATATTGATGTACAAGTAATTATGAGGAAATATTTATCTATTCCATATAGCACAACCTTTTTCTCATTCACCTTGGTTGGCACCATACACTATGGGTTATCATAATGGGATATAATCATATAATGATCTCTTTTCATCTTAACATACTGATCCTTTATAGTATCTACTAGATTAATAATCCACAATAATTTCAGCCCACTACTCAACATACTGTGGGACTACAATACCCTTGATAGTTGATGAATGAAGGAGTATATGTAAAGAAATATTTTCCCATAGTTTTGAACTCATATTAATTGGACATGAACTAACTGATAGGATTTTAGTTGAAACATCCATGATACATATACCATAGAGCTTGTCTGGGAATAATCTCAACTTCATTCTCTGACCTGTCCTTGGATAATGATGAAACCTCCTCCCTTTTGGTTGTACATTAGCTTTATTTATAATTATTTCCATAAACTATGTCAAGGAGACATATTATGAAATGTGAAGGAAAAAAGTTCAAAACTGAAAGAGTCAATAGAATAAAAGTTATTTAGTATATGAGATCACACATTTCTCTTGTAATCAGTTGCTGAGATCAAAAGTTGTTTTTGGTAGGAGTATACCGCTAACCCATGGATTAAAACTCCTAGAACTAACCCCTATTTAGGTCCATTCATGTTAGACATGGTATCATATAATTAATAAAACAACAGGATGTTGAGTTCAACCAATTAATTTAAATAAGAATAAATAAAAACATAATGGAAACACAGATATATCACACAAATAGAAAATCTACCAAAAATATAGAAAAATTTAAGACATTTTTTAACGAATGACAATGGATCACAAAAACATTTATATATAAGGAATGTGTTTATACGTTCCTAGTCATGATTCTTGAATCCAATAGAAATTCCATAAATCACATATCAACATTATGTGAATTACTCTTGGTGAATTCAATCAATGGTAACAACAAAACAAGATTTCCCATTTATGGAAACATAGATATCCACTATACTGTATTGGACATACACTGATGGAGTTCCCCTACTGTGTCTCAATATTTATATCATCTGTAAATCCTATTCCATCCCCAAGAAAGATAAGAATATGTTAGTGAATCCTTATCCTCAAATAGAATTTTTTATCATCCGGATCTAAAACACTATGTCTGATCCAATATGGCATGTGACCTCATGTGTGTCTCCCCAAACAGAAGAGGTTTTTGACTAGAAGTAAGGGTCTAATTCCATCATTGTTGAGACTAAACCCTTATTATCATGTCTTATGATCAATTATAAACTATAAAAAATAGTATAAATAATCATATTATGCAAGATAAATAATATAAATGGAATATATGTCTTACAAATAAAGAAAATACCCATGTGGAACACATAACAATTGTTGAAAAAGAATAGAATAAATCAAATAATAAACCTTAGGTCCCATCAGTATTTATATTAAACCATCTCTTGCTCCACACTTCTTAGCTCAGTAGTCTTCATAGAGACCTTTCCCTTCATCAAATCCATCAGGAAATCTAAAAGCACACAGAAATTCCAATGAAATGTGTGAGTACAATATTAAATATGATAACAACATTAATCTGCGGTGATCTTGTATAAATCTTTATTCCATAAAAATAATTAATTTTTTACAAGAATAATATACAATCCAAAACTGAATGGTAATTCGCCGACTGAGACTCCAAAATTCCATCGGTCGTACCTACTTCAAGTACATGCCTAAAGGATATTCATGGTGTCAAAATAATCAAAAATTATCCAAGAGGATAATGAATCATGAAAATTAGACACATTGTGCATCAAGGAAGTCATGTTTTCAGCATACCCTTGGAATATATAGTGACTCAACATCCACTGGGCATCAAGATCATTCCACTTGGCATCTGATAATCATCGATTTCATCACACGAAATCTATGTTCAATCTTAGTAACCTAAACATATACGTATCTACCTCTGCATTTTCATCACAAATCATTCACAATATAACTATAATGGACAAAAATTTCATGAAGTTCTACCTTAATTAGTATCCAGGAACGATACAAAAAAATGTAAATATAACATGGTAGGATATACAAGAAATGACATACCTTCATAATAAATAATGTAGCGCTTACAATACATGTGATCAACATCGAACATGAATAATTTTATTCGATGTACTCATAGAGAAAAGTGTAACATAACATTATTTGGGATAAAAAAACACACTTCTAAATGTGGTCAAAATCTAGCATAGTCATCAAATATGTAAATACATAATCAATTTAATGAAATGTGTGTAACAAATACTAGCACAAGAGCCTTAACCTGATTGGCATGGACTCGGAAAGTGCATCCAAGGGACCAGAAATCAAATCTGGGTGTAGAAATATTTCATGGTTAATATAGTAATAATGTATCATATACATTAGAAGACCTAGTAGATGGTACTATTTGTTATTGTAGTAGAAATAACTATTCAATCATTTTGGATTTCGGGCCACCAGTTTGGGCCTTAGGTCCTTCAAGTCCTTCATGCCACCCCAGGCCATTAGGCTAGTAAGGATTTCATGAAAACCCAAGTAATTTGGTCCACATTATGGATTTTGGGACTCCTCATGGTCTAAAAGCCACCATAAATCCTTCAAACCACATTAAGGCCTTTGGGCCACATGAAATTGTGCTTATGTAAACCAGGAAGACAATACAAGGAGTAAGTTCCAGACGAGGATTCAGTGAAAGGTACATTCCACATAACAGAGCTAGTAGATTTAGGAGAATGAGAGGGAATATAAATTTCCATTGGGACCAACCTATTCAAGCATGATATGTCTCTCCAAACAACAATGGAAAGGTGGAGAGATGACAATGGTGTAGATGTAGGGGAGGAGAAGTTAAATGAATTTATAGTCTTGATGATTTCCTTTAAGACCTTCATGTCATGTAATGTCATGAAGGCTATGGTCTATATAAAGGTTCCACTATAACCCTTAAAATGGGTATTATTATAATGGATACAAATTAAAAGCCTTTAAGCCATTCAATGATTGAGTAATAAATTACTAAATTTTAAGGAACTTCTAAACACAAAAGCCATGAAGTTCAAAGATGGGGATAATCCACCTTGTGTGGTTCATAAGATGGAGTGAAATACCTCAATAGTCAAGAACACACACTCATGGAAATTATTATAGGAGTCTTCTTCATGTCAATGATTATGGTTCATTAATTGATCTTCGAACCAAAACCAGTTATTTTATTTCAATAAGAAATAAAATATCGAAAGTGATGAAACATTCTCTTTCTTAAATAATCAATAAATTATATTTTAGGTCAATTCATGAACTCTAAATATCATACCAAAAAATAATTATCTTTTCATAATTTTCAATAAATTATCCTTTTAAAATTATCTCTTGATAATTTCTCTTAAAATATCATTTTAAAATTACCTTTGGTTTATTTCTCATAATTTGACCATTTTATAATTATCATTTGATAATTTCTCGTGAATTATCATTTTTATAATTAAATTTTGGTAATTTCTCATAAATTTACCTTTTATAATTATATTTTGATAATTTATCATAATAAATATTTTTACAATTATATTTTGATAATTTCTTATAAATTACCCTTTTATAATTATGTTTTTATAATTATTCATAGATTGTCATTTAAAAATTATATTTTTAAAAATATGTTTTTAAAATTTATCAGAAATAATCCTTTTATAATTATATATTTGAAATTTATCATAAAATATCATTTTATAATTATTTTTTTTGAAAAAAATTATTCTTTTATAATTATTTACTAATAATTTTTTATAAATTTACCATTATAATTTAGCTTTATTATCATATTATAATTTTATAAAATTATAATTATTTAAACATTTCAACCATCAACTGAGAATTTTACACAATAAACAATATTTTAACTTTTTCAATTTTTAATTAATAATTTTCCAAAATTATCATTTTTTAAAATTTTTCAATTATCATTTGATACTTTTCATTAATTAACACTATTGAAAATTGTATAATTTTATATTGAAATTTTTTTAAAATAATCATTTTGTAAAATATCAGAATTATCATATGATAATTTTTTATATTTATTAGTTTTTCAAATTTCGCAATTATCATTTGATAACTTTTAACAAATATCATGGTATTATATGGGGTAATTTTTAGTATATAATTTTTCTAAAATTATTACTATATAAAACATCTTAATAATCTATTGATAATTTATTTAAATGATCCCTTGATAATTCTTTAGATTTATCCATTGATTACTCAAGGGTTTTCATATTTTATTTAAATCAACAGTTTCTTAGATATAATTTATCCTTTTAGAATTCTAGGATTATTATATTTTTAATAATCATCCATTTTATCATATTTTATATAATTATTGAAATGAGGGAATGAGTTAAATAAATAAAAAAATGAAATAATGAAATAATAACTCTCACATGTTGAGGGATAATGGGGAACCATACACCCACCCAGAAAGCCAATACGTTCAGCCACCAACACCACGTACATGTCTGAATCTATTTAAAAGACCCATTTCAAATATTCATTCAACTTAAAATTAATTACATAACCATTTATTTAACTCATTTAATATTTTATTTACTGAAATGGGAAACAATTGTTTGAATCCAAATATTTTTGATTTTTCTGGAATTAAAAATGGTTGTTTTCCAGGTTTATGTGGAGAAGATAGAAAAATAATAAATCTATTTAAAGAAATTAATATGAAATAAAAAATTGGTATTAGAAATTTATTGACACAAGGGATCGTATTGAATGCCTAATTTTAAAAATATCTTTACCTCAACTATGGTATGACCACCTTTTGAAAAAATGGTGGTCTTAGATTCCTATAATGATGCACCATTTGGTAAATTTTGTATTGTTTTATAAAAAATATATATTTAATATAATAAATAACTTATCCTCACGTGGAATCCGACCAAACATCTGGCACCCCAAAATTCTATACCTGTCATCGGGTAAACACAATGTCTCGGACCTAACAATGTTCTCAGATTTCCAATATGACCCACCCTTTAAGGGATATTAAATTATATTTGATAAATAACATGCACATAAATTTATATATATAAATTTTTTATTCTATATTTGGTGAGCATCTTCAATCCTTACAATTTTCCACTAACACAATTCTTATATACGAAAATATTTAATAGAATATTCAAAAATTCAATCTAGGATTTTACAATTATCTAATGCATTTAAAACATTTATTAATTGTTTATATTGAAAAATCATGCTTTCACATAAAAACACTTATAAATCTTTGACCAAGTGGTTTTTTCAAATTTTAAAAAATTCATGATATTATAAATTATATGTTTGGAGATTTTTTTTAAAATTAAAATATGGGAATGTGGTTGAAAAAAATGTATTTAAGATAATAACAAATAGAAACATACATCTACATAAAGATTAAGCAAAATATAAGTGATTTTTCTAACTATTTCAACATTTTAGAAATTCATTTTTGAATATTTGATTTGAAATAAGAATAAATGGAATAAATAAATATCATATCTCAATAAATAGATTCTCCATTAACTATTTTGTAGGTAGTTTACAAACCATTATTTCAGATTCATATAAATAGAAAATATGTTACAATGATCATGATCATTATTGGACCCAAACAAAAAAGAAATCATATTAGTATTTCATTATTTTAATTTATTAATGATATAAAATTTTTATTCTAATAAGGTGTTAAATTGTTTGATTCACACAATGAAGATTATTTCCTTCTACATGCTATGATAATGTTCACTTTAAATGATTTTATTTGTTATTTACATGTCTATATATATAGTTTTAATGCGCGTAGTTCTTTGTCAAATTATATAAATGGGATTTCATACCATTAATAAATGTATTAAGAAAGATATAGTACATGGATAAATAATGTTTTTTGGAATATATAACCCTTATAGATGATCAAAAATTTCTTTTAACAGATTACTGGTGTATTATTTTTCTCAAAAAACATTATAAATAATGAATACGTTAGAAAATAGAAAAACAATAAATGACACATTTGAGAAGAAATAATGACTTTTAATGAAAAAATACATGGAATAAGTGGTCCACCATATTTAATTTATATTATTGGAAATTTATAGTTGTAAAAAACATTAATGGTTTTTTTGTAGAGAAAAATACATGTGATTTTTTGTTCTAAACATTTTTATATATAATATGAAGTACTAAAGATGTATTACATGAAATATTGGACTTAATAACTTTTCTAATATATATTGACATATCTCTAATAATAAAATGGAATATAAAATCATTATCTTAAGGATTTCTAACATTATTTAATTGTAAAATAATTAATTTTTGTTAAACATTATATAATATTAATTTAGTTACTATGTGGTCATTAAAGAAAAAAAAATTTGTATCATAGAAATATATAAATTTTATATGAAAGAAATATAATGATTTTAATATAATGATACAGAAATTAATATTAGTTTCCTTACTTGGAATACAACTGATGCACGTTAGAAAGGCTTTCATCAATTAATGTTATATGTCTATTTCCATTTGTATCCAATTCATGAATCTAAAAGTTTAAAATATGTTAGAGAATTATTTTTCCATCATATTTTGTCAATAACAGCTTTAATTTAGTCCATCTTTTTTATATAATAGTATATCTAAGGATTCATGTTGTGTGAGAGATAATTTTATATGTGCTAGAATATTTACATTTAATGTATTGTTTTGCATGATATATGATAGTTATAAACGAATATATTAAGAAGACACATCGACTAAATTTATATTGATTTAAAAAATATACGTATAAGGATGTGAATGAGTTTTATAAGGAATAATTATATGAGGTGATGTCTCCCTTCATATATCTAAATGTAATCCAATGTTACAGGTAAGGGGATCTAGGATCTAAAAGTAAATTTGGTGGGATGTGATGAGAAAAGGTTGGCACATAGATTTATTTTTAATGAAAATGGCTAGTTCAACCATACATAACATCACATAGTTGTTGACTGAATTGATGATATTTGAAAAGAAAGGATTTTTTAATTAATAAGGATAATTTTTTTATACTTTAAAGCGATATTTTGTAATGATAAATCTTTATTAGAATCAATGAAATGTTTAATTGGTGGATAAGTTGTTAATGTAGACACATGGATGGTTATGAATTCAGTGATTATAAAATTTATATGAAAAATAATGATAAGAACATTACCACCCAAAATAATGTACTAATATTTTTCATTGAAGTGATACATATTTTTAGTATAAAATAATAAAATGAAACTTCTTCACCAGTTATATATTTTTTTGTTTTTATAATGTTATATGAGATGTGCATTATATAATATTTAGAGACCCATCATTTATGTGTAACTGGTTTTATAACAGCAGTGGTGTAAGGTATTATGATTTTTGATTTATAATAATTCTCTGAAATTATTTATCAATAAAGTGGAACCATTAATTATTAATATACATTAAAAACAACTATTTTATATTGTTCATTAATTATATTATCATTTATCTATCAATATTCATGGGATAAATAAATTTGAGTGAGGAAAATGTTGATGTAGTTGTGGGATTAATTAAAATTACACAATTTTTTTACTTAATTTATTTTGGATCATGATGAAAATGATTTATACATGGTTGATGCTATGTGAAATGATCATGTAGAAGCATATTGGGTTTGTACTTCATTAATACATTAATAATTGTTGTAAATATCTTTAATTCAATTGTCTTTATTTAAACATTCACTTATAATACAACCTTAATTTTTTATTAAATTCTATATCTATAAATAAAAATATATTCTTATGTGTTTATGTTAATTTTTCAATTTATCATCTTCATGTACATATTTTTGATTAAATAATCCAAAAATCATCATTTTTCATAATTAATTAATTACATGTAACATTTTCTGGTTAATTGTTTTATTTTATTGGTTTTAGATTACATAATTTTTATATTTTCATTATATTGAAAATAATCATATATTAAATATATCAATAAATAGAATTACTGTAAATATGGGAATAAATAATTTCATTATATCATCATTCATCTATTTATGTAATAAGTATGGAGAGATTGGAAAATCTCATGGGAAATGTTTGTGTCTCTTTTAATAAATATGAGAACAATAATTACTTTAAATCACTAAATTAAACATATGTCTATTGAAATTATTTATATTAATCCCTAGAATACTTCTCAAGAGTAAAATAGTAATGATAGTACTTATTATTTAGAGGAGAAGATATCCAAATTTGGTAGATGTGGATGTAAATGTTTAGTAATGATTTCACATGATCATGGGATGGAACATATATTACCAGTTGTGGTCCATGATATTGGTAACCTAATATTCTCATATTAAATGAAATTTATGAGTTAATTTTCATTAAAGAGTTTTGGTAATGTTATAATCTCATATATTGAATGAAGGCACATAATCCAAACAACGTGAACTATGTTTCAGGAGTTGAAAATTGAATACTATCTCAAATGATTTCGTTGTTACAAATTATTATAAAACGAAATTTTTATTTTTTTAATTACATTTTTATTTTTTATCACCTTATGTAAAAGTGAATAATAAGTGATGGTTTACATTTATGGTAATTATATTTTGATATTGAAAAAAATATTTTTTTATTATATTTTTCTGATGAGAAATAGGGAATTTTATTACATAAATTATGAGTTTTTATTAATGATGATACATGGAAGAATCTAGTCTCAAGGTTATCGAAGGATGCATTTAATGTATAATAAATATTTATTATAAAATAAAAATATATCATGATTTAATAAATAATAAATTAATCATTCCCTTTTTTATAGAAATCTATGAGATATCTCGAAGAGATGTTGGAATAGAACATATTCCTTTATATTTATCATGTGGAGGGTATATATTACTACATGATAAAATTATTTATAAAAACATGAAGAAAGTATTAGAAAAATTAACTATATCTAGGGATGGTTAGTTTTTTCCTACCCTACTCCATTGTCTATAAACAATGTAAAGTGTTATAATGACAATAATTATAAGTACATACATAATTATTCTTATGATATAACCAACAAGACAAATTTTTATTAATAAATGCATATATTAGTTATTATGTATGAATATTCAATTTTTATTTTCTACTAAAAGAAGGTGATATAAGGGACATTAATAACCTAGGATAAAAAAGAAATTATTTAGTATTCATTAAGAATAAAAGAACAATTAGTTCATATTGGTGGATATGAGGTAGGTTTTTGTATTTGGAAATTATTTTGGCAACCAAGTTGTTCATTGAGGGATTATTCATATATGGGTGAAAATACATTAGATAGAGGTATAAATTAAATATATGTATCAATTGACAGAGTAGTGGATTTTCATATACATATATTTCATGTTTTCATATATTATAAGAAGAATGTAGTTAGATCAGCTTACTAATCCCACTCTTACACATTCTCGTCTAGACCAAACTGTGTAATTTTTGTTAAATTTTGAGGACCCCCCATACCTAATTTTTAGTGGTTGAAAATTTATACAATTGTGGTGATTATCTACAACATTATCATAAAATAGTTTATTCAAATAAGGGTGATGATATATATTATTAATAGTCAATTTTCTAATGTTCGATTACTTACTATAGAGGTAGAAATAATTTCATATAGTTTTGAACATTTATTACTCCATCTATTGAGTATTATTCAATATTTAACGACCGATTTATTAATTTTATTTATATTTTTTATCATTTTTTTAGTTGTTTAAAAAAATTTCTTACATTAACACTTTATATGTGTATTCGAAGAGGAAAATGTCTCAGGAACTAACATCTTCATATTATCATTTTTTTTACAGATAATAAAATTATCTATGAATTCATTTGTATTAAATAATTATTACTCATTTATGATTATTGTGGATATATTTTAGAGAAATTTTACATTATAAATTTATTTAAGAATGATATAATGGATCTTATTACTTCTAACCAGATTATGGTAATCTTGTTACAAGTGTTTTAAAGGTAAAAAAATAATCATTTCATTATCTAAATATAATTTATAATGATATAATTTATTAATTTTATAATTATTTATATTAAATTTATTTTTATTTAAATTTATCCAGCTACCATTTATGGATTCATGGAACATGAATAAATTTAATCAAATGTGAAATACTTGAACTACTGAATTATAAGGTAATATCAATCTCAGTGATTATCTTGCATTTGTATTTAATATTGGTTTCTTTCATTTCATTATTACTGATAAGATATATAATTATCAAATAATTTTTATTTAAATTTCATTCATGCAAGGTTTTATTTGCATTAATATAATGTTAATGTACTGAATATTGATTAATCTCCTAGCTAGGTGATGTTCAGGAAATAATTACATATTTTCTTTGAAAATAAATTTAATTATCATATTAATTTACTATTTATATATTTTAAACGTTACATGTTTTTTTAAATATAAAAAAACTAATTGATTATGGAAATTGTTTCATGTTGTTGACTTATAGAAAAAAATCATTAATTAATTTTTTTTTGTTTGTATAACCTTTAAATTAGTAAATAAGTTATTTATTTTTGAGTTATCTATTTTTTCTTGTTCTATGTTCTGGTTCAAAAACATAGTTTCATCATTATGAAGTTCTACTTTAATGTGTTCATTATGTTTTAGAATTTATTAATGAGATAATGAGGACATCAGTATTATCAGCTTTTAACAAGGTCAGTTTCATTGAAACGTTTAAATTTTACATTTTTATATTACATTATTAATGTGACAGTTTTTTTATCTATGTTAATTTTTTTTATGAAACTAAATATTATTTTAAAAATTACTTATTCCATCTTGATGAATTATTTATAGACTATTTAAATTTTTTTTTATTTTATAGATATATAGTGAAACTTGATTTTTATTTATATGACCTTTGAAAAAGATATAGTAGAATATTTTGGAATGATTTTTTAGAAGATATTTTTTAGGGACTCATAGTATTTTTTTAAAATTATGTTATGTTTATAAAAATATAATTTTTTAAAAAACTTTTATAATTATTTATTTTTTATTATAAAGGGTTATGTTTAATCTATATTTTAACATTGCATATTTTGATTTCAATTTTTATAATATCAATTCAGAATCATTTATTGTTAAAATTGATATCAGAAGTCTACCTAAATATTGTATGAGTCATATTTTGATGTGAGTTAAAATTAAAACAATGTTCAAAAATCTATTATGAAATATATTGTTATTACTAATGATAAAAAGTTATTTACATGATTAATAATGTTATTTTTTACTTTTAACTAGTTTTAAAATCCTAAAAAGTGTAGTTAAAATCATAATTTTTTAACCATGATGTTATCAATTAACACAACTATTAACTACTATATGAACAATTTAAACATTGAGTTAATTGGGTCAGTGAAAATTGTTTGGGAATTTATAATTCTAAACAGAATCTCCATGAACATACAATAACTACAAAGATATCATATGGAAGACTTCAAAACATACTCCTCCATTACCCTCATTTCATAATATATTGATAATAGAAAATTGTTCAAGAAAATTGTTGGTACTGTCATTTGATAAAAATTGATTTCAATCCTCACGATTTGATATAGATTCTTCATTTTGACCTAGTTTAATCACTACTAATCACTGAATAACCATATAAATACATCTTCCTTAATAAAAAACTACACTAGCCCCCATAATGATGGGTTGGCCTTGCTAAAATCGTTTTGAAATTGATGACTAACCTTAATATGTAACTACCACATCATTAAAGCATACATCTTGAAATGATTTATAAATATGTGAAACACTATGTTGAAACTGAATCCCAAAAATTATCTCATACCCATGGGATGGTGTCATAAACACTTTGAAAAAATAATCTATGAACACATATATAACTAATGAGAACACGTTCATATACATGTATATCATGTGTAACATAAACCCTACTAACTAATATGTAATATGTTCTAAATTTCAATAATATATATAATAATACCTCTGGATAAATAATGTAACTTGTACATTGTCCTTATCCATGAAAACCTCATGTCTTAGATTACAATAAATGATATCAAATAATGTGTATAATGAGTCCATGTCAAGAATGATATTATAAGGTTATATCTATAGCTGGAATAACGAAATGATTGATTTATATTGTCTCATCACAAATTCTAAACCCCAAATGAATTATGATAAACTAGTTTGAACTGCAACAATGTTTGAAAACTCTAGTTGTCCAAAATACTTTTATAATTAGGAAATTCGTTTTTGACCAGATTGGGAAAAATAAAGGAGTGTGAAATCCCTTTGTTTAAAAATTCATGATCAGGCATAGAATATATGAAAATGGTACATGAAATGATCTTTGGATTTAGTTTATAGGAAATGTCAATGAGATTATATTCATCCACACTAGACTTCAAACCCTTTTATCCATCTTTTTATCCTCCAACTTAGATAAGATCATTCCTCTACCACTACAGATGGAGAAAATTTTTAGGTTGAACTCTACATGGACCACCTTCAATTAGAAAACCATATAGAAACATGATATATATGTGCATGGGGGCCGGGGATCATCCCCTGTGAGCATTCAATCTAGGAAAAAATTTATTATTAGGTATGATAAAGACATGTATAGTCAATCTCTTATACATTTTTACAAATAATATACTATGTTACCACCCATTCATAAGGGATTACACTACAATCTAAATTACTAGTCCCATCAAAAGTATTCTTGATGACATTTACCTTCCAAATAACCTGGGTTTATATATGTAAATTAAATTTATATCTTATTATTGTATCTATGGTCAAATTACCCTACTAATGTGGTTTTATATCTACTCGTAACAAACCACGATGTTAGGTTAATACGCAAAAATTCTCATGAACTTTATCTATACCCTTGAATAAAAATATCACCCTCTGTATATATAAAAACACATACTTATATTCTAGTCAATGTGTAGCAATTATAAAACTATCCTAGAAATAGATTATTGACTTCTACTAGTTGAATATAGATATACTACAGTAACCGAAATAAAGATTTAAACTCAACCATGCCACCCTATATAGTAATGTCACTTCCAACTAGATATAATTCCTTATTATAGGTCATTGTAAATAATTATTTATCTTCACTTTTACCACCTATTTTTATTCTTCCCAATTATGAATATATACATCATACATTGATAATATATTCTATTTAAACTCATGTAAAATAAAATCCCTACCTCTACCACAATCAGTTTATCACTCTAATGGCTGACCAAGGGTGAATCAAGTTTCCTATCCACCACTCTCATATGGTTTAGACGTGTTTGAAGAACAACTAGAATCTAATATGTTTTATACACCAATGATAAACTTTCTTTTAAAACTCACACAACTTCACGATCTTTCATAATCAATCAAGGAAACTAATATAGGAAATCATAATGATCATAAAACTATATGATCGATGATACCACAAATCTATACCTCCATATCAATAATACACCGAAAATTTTATAAATGATTGATACAAAATAATAGTTTATACAAGGAATTATTTGGGACCTCTAACTCCCTACCTAGCCAGCTTGTTTATTTAATATACTATGGTAATGGAATATGACAACCTTACAACCTCATGCAATACTCAACAGTTCCAACTCCAAAATTCATCCTAATACACTAACTATTATAACACATTATCATTACCATACCGTTTATGGACTCTAATGGTCTTGAATTGAGATAGAGAGTTAACCCTGAAACCCACCTCCAATGGGCTATAGTGGATGCTAGTACTAAGTTTATAAAAATACTAAGTGTGCAAGGAATTAACAAATTTTCAAACATCCAAAAAAAACTATAAACATATATAGAACAATACAAACCCATATAAATGTATACCCATGAAAAAATACATCATAAATTAATAAAATACCCTATAACATTCAAGTAATTACAAGGGATGGATACTAACATACGGCTCCTCCTCCTACAAATAAACTAAAATCATATATGAACTAGCATTTAATTAAACAACCCTATAAAAATTAATGTAAATAAGAAAAATATGGATTAATATTGTGTGAATACATGAATATAAAATCAATTTCTCCCCCAAAAACTCTAGTTCCATGTGAAAAGGAAAGATAAATCAATAGTGAATGATACATATATGTAATAGTCAATTAATTTGGTAAATCATAAAAACATAAAGAATAATTATCCACATGTGATCAACCACATAAGATGCACTAAATAAATGACCACCTTATTCTATCCACACATCTAATGATAGTATCATTGGAAAAAACTATCTTTAACCATAATGAGTACTATAAAACTAAAAAAATGGATACAACATGGATATACACCATAAAATATGTATTAGTATTAGGAATAAAACACCCCTAACTTTCCAAAAAGAAATAGGAATTCAACATCCAACTAATAATGAAAACATTATAATCTTTCAAATAAATATTATCAAAATTCCGTAACATATAAAAAATATCTTATAACATAAATAGTACATCAAATAAGAAACAAATAGAAACTCATAAAAGCATCCTCTTAGCCCAACACAAAATTTATCTTCAACACTACCATCCTTATCTTGTTAGTAAAATCACCTATAATAATTTTCATTAAACTATTGAACTCAATAAACAACCAATAAATAAAAACCTAAAATTAATCAAAATTTATCTATGCTCATCATACAAACCAATTATCTATATGATACACATAAATAGTAAAACATTTACTAGCACACACCAAAATCCATGCCAAAGGTTATTACATCAAACATGAAATTCATTTAATTATTCTATTCTCATTCATTATCACAAATTGAAATTACATTATTTTCAAATAACGAAAAAACCAAAATACACAAATCCCTACCATTCCATTAATTTAATCCATCATTCCAAACAATTAACAATTGCCTCACCTATCCTATATATTTAGTTTATAGATCATAATGTTTAAAATTTTTTCAATGTAATTACCTATCACCATATGAAAAAAACAATGAATTTATAGTCAATATGTTGAAAAGTGTAAAGTTAGAATGCCTTTTCTCAATAAATACACCAATCATCACATCACAGAATGAAATTTTCAGTCCCGATGTTATCATAAATATCCCCCAATAAACCTTAACTTGTATATATTTTAAATCTCATATTGAAAAATAATAAATTATCAATAGAAGAGAATTATAGGGTGTCCAAATGGATCCTAGGGTCATTAAAAAGTAATGATAAGGGAGGATAGATCAGAGGGAATGTGAAATTCCACTTGATTTTTTGATTAATTTGGTTTCTAAAAAATTAATTCATAATATTATGTATTATAAATTAATTTTTTTTCATACACTAAATCATTGAAACATAAGATACAGTTCTTCCTTAAAAATATTATATCACATAACCACCAATTTATCAAATCCAAAAATATCAATTTCAAATATGTTTTAATGAAACTCATCTAAAAAAATTTACCACATATTTCAATATTCTTGAAATTAAACTAAATCACCTTTTAATTTAAAATATAATGAATAAATATTATATTTAAAACATTAAAATAGTTTATTACAAAAGGATAATCCATTTAAAATCATGGTCCTAAACAACAACATAATTACTCCCCAAAATTTTCCATAAAAAACCCCAAATACATTCATCCAACACATATTACCACAGAACCATTTAACCATAATTGGTGGTATATAATACTTATCCTCTTTCTATAATACATTAATTTTAAAAATTATACATTGTAAAATCACAATTAAAAACCAAATCTAATGACCTAATTTTTTACAAAATAATGTTTTTGATAAAATAAAAAAAGTATCCCATAATTTACATAAAACTAAATCTCAACACCACAGATTCCCCAAAATCCCAATTAGATTGGGGAAATATATGAATCTATATATGTATTTATGTGACATGGGGAAAATTTTAGGGTAGATATTTCCTTGTTCTTCTAACTAGATCATAGTGAAATATTTCATTGTGTTACTTGAAACCATTATTATGATGATATTTCTTAATTAAGACATCTATGAAAGTATGAATATTTTCATCATTAAAACATTCACAATGATTTCATTACATGAGAAGAAACTAGTAAGACCTGTGATAATGTGACAATTATAATAAATCATATTGAAGATAGGACTCAAAAATATTTGAGGGAATTTTAATGTTTTTATCCATGAAGAGAAATAAAAATCCTTTCATCATTATGAATAAATAAATGATGATTTTGGATTTTGATATAAATGAGGTGATTGTAAATTTTTGTTGATGATACACAATATGAATCATTTTTTATAATGATATCATTGATGGGATCGATTAAAATATATGTGTATATATATTAATGATTTGAAATTATAAAAATATGTGGTCTGGAAAGAAATTTATGCTCAGATTATGTGGTTTTCTTTGATAATTGAAATTTTTTATCCTTATCTATATCAATATTAATTATTATATGGTAGTTTATCAATAGTTTAATTATTTAATAATTATGATATTATGATAGGGAATGGTATACAATTAGTATCTAATGTTCAAATTATGAATGATACTAATTCATTGTGCCATCGAACCATTTTTATGATAATAGAGAGTTAACCAAGTACGTTTTATGCACAGATTCATTAATTAATATGATAATTTGGAATATTTTAAAAACCCAATACTTCATGAGTTTCCACTTTAATATGAAATTTAATTTCTAGAAATCTAGTAGATATCCAATTTTTATATCCATGATCCATATAAAGAATATGAGAGTTTTTTCAGCACTAGATGATGTTTTTTGATATTATTTAATGCCTAAGAGGTGTATTAGGTTCTTTATCATGTGTAGGGAGTTTTAAGTTTAATTTAGGAATTTTTTGTGTTTATTCACATGGATAATTATATGGAGTTTATATTTTTGTAGAAACCTTAAAACAACTAGAGCGTGAAGATGTTTTTAGTTTGATTTGTATAGCCCACTACTGGATAGCACAGTCAGTGGACTACTAATGGTTAATCATGCTAGTTTAAGAGGAAACTATGTGAGAATGTCCTGGTCCTTGGACATGGATAATTATTTCCAAAAAATTTCAATATAACCTTGTAAATCATTTTAGAACAAGGTAATCATGATTTTCATTATTGGCGCATATTTTGGTAAACTGTGTGAAAAAACTATGCGAAGGAGTAGAGATATTTACAAATGCATAGTTATCTTATGGTTATTAAATTCATTTAGTGAAATTGATAGTCACATTAAAATTTTATTTATATGTTTTTCCCTAATAATTCATTAATCCACATCCCCATTTTCATTACCCCTCATTATCACATGGAAATCTGAACTCCACCCCTCTTCATAGTTAGTTCCCACATATTTTGATGGATTTCAGGTTTGATTGATCAGTAGATGAGGTGATATTCATCCTCTATTTTTTTTATCAATGTATCATTTCTTATTTTTTGTTGTTTTCATTGGTGGGGATTCATGATATGATTCCCACAGATCAAAGAAGAATCATATGATTTTATATGGTTCTTTTTCCTAGATCGTGTAGAGGTGTTCTTATGATGGGTTTGGAAGGCCCTTTTATCATCGATTGGGAAGATAAAAATCAACTTATGAAATTTATAAGGGGTTTAGATTAAATTATATTTATCTTATTATTTTTACAGGGGATCATTGTTCGGTACTTTGAGAAAATAATTATTTGTATATACTACTACGTGGTGGAATGTCATTGCTCATGGGTCATATGCGACGGGGGTGACCTGTGAGATTTTAAGCATTGTGTCCAAATTATTTAATTTATCCATTAATAATAATTTTTTTGAATAAATTGAATAATTAATTAAAAAAATTTCTATTATTTTATTTGTTGTGATGAAATGTGTTAAGGACTTGGGTTTTTTAACAATGATTGTTTGACTAGGACAAGTCCCAATCAAGGTTCTTGTGAAATTATCAATGGGATATAGGATCTTGATTACGGTATGTGCTTCTTGAGAATATAACTTATTTTATTGATGAATTTATTTATTATAGACATGTAATGTGTATTTCCATGGATGAGGGAGGATGGTCATTAAAATTAAATAGATTATTTAATTAAAATATGAATTTTGAGAATAAAATGGACATTGTGCCAAGGAAATAAGGGACCTTGGGCATTGAAATTATTGCCTAAATGGATGATTTCTAGGGTTTTTATATTACATATATTCCATGATATGTATCAACTAATGTTTGGTAAAAATAAATTAAATTAATGTTTGTAGAAACCCTAGTGTGAGGTTCCCTTAGAAACCTTCTCGTAGAAGGAAAGTTGTATTAAAGTGGTTTGTATCAGGATTAGCCATGTATGAATCATGAGAAATATTTAATCATTTGGGATAGTTGAGTTGAACATGTAATGAGGGTTCCTCCATGAATATGATGTGATATTTCTGTGGGTGTACGTTGAGGGATTGATAGGATGGTTTTTTATAAGGTATGACCTAGAATGACTTGAGTATTGTTAGGTCCCATGGAACATCAGCATTGAGAGATACCTGTAAGGATAACACCAAGAGGCCAACGAGGTAGTATTATTGTTTGGATAATTTTTAGGGATTTTATTCCCACTGCGTAGTGGGTGTCAATGCATTTAATAATATAAATTCAATAGAACCCATGATGAGTGACCAGAATGTGTTATCATAGGGCACACTAGTATGTGACCATGTGAGATTTTTGACCCTTGATAATTGTAGTTTTATGGAGATAGGTTTTTTTCAAGGTATGATACCTACATTATTAAAATTGAATAAAACTATTTTGTGGTGGTAATTTAACAGAAATGGTAAATTTATTTCATGTTGTTCTGGGGTTGGGGAAGCACCCAATTGTGAATATTATTTCATACATGTGTTTATAGGTTTGGGATGTGACCCCAAGGGTGTATGATGGGTTTACATGTATGATATATGACACCACACATATCATTGGATGCCTTGGAAATAGTTCATCGATCCATGTGTATGAAATTCATCCTCTATATAGATTTTCACATTATAGACATCACTGATTCCGATTGATTCATTGAACCTGTACGCTACTTGGGATATCTCCATTTTTATAAGATGTATAACAGGTGGGCTAACCCCTGCCTATTTATCACTTTTAAAATGAGTTGGATAAGACTGAGTGTTTATCACCAGTATATTAGAAGGGTCATCTTAAGAGTTTTTATCCAATTAATATCAATTGGTCCCATCACCATGTGTTTATATCATGTAAATTGTGTGGGACATCCTACAGCACGCCCAATCCATACACCCAGATCTGGTTCCATAACCCACACTATACATAGTATCGTTTATCCCAAAAATATATTCCCATAAAAAACTAAACATTAATTATATAAATTAATGAAATGACTACATTAAACACATTACCAATAAAATTTAGTTTTATAGAATAAGATAATTATTAAAAACCAAATAATAACAATCTTCATTCTTTTTTCCACTAAAGAGTATTTTTCAACTATATGAAACTACATAATTTATTACATGTAATCAACATCACCAAAGAAAATTGTACATACATGCTATCCTATTTGACATATTGTGTGTAATGATTTTCTTCATAACCCTAGGAAATGGAAAGATAGTAAGGGGTGGGATCAATCGTTCAATAAGGGAAAACAATAAATTGACGAAATCATGGCTTAAAAAATTATTAGATATTATGGAATGATTAAGTAGTAATCACAATTTCATAATTTCATAAAATATTGAGCATAATATATCTTTAGATAAAAATGAATATAAATATAACACGACGATAAAAATAACTAAATTAGAGGGGGGTAGATATAATAATGCTATAAATATTGATCGTACTATAAAGTGGTCCACCGAGACATCATTATAATAGTCAATACCATAACCAAGAAATTATTATTTTATTAAAGGCCTCAAATGTGTAATATTTTTAAATTGGGTAGGGATATATAAAATACCAAAAAATTTATATCTTGTGTAACATACTGAAAAATCTGGGGTCAGTATAAAAAAGGTACCCGCCCATCACTTGTTTATGTCCAATTCATTAATAATATGAGATAATGAGTAATAAAGACATAATAAAATTTTATCAATAATATTTCATTTTTTTAATAACAACATAAATGAATCCAATATATTTCCAATTGTTTATAAAATGTTTAACATGATGATGACCCACCAATAAAAACAATTGGAATGGTTAAATAATACATAAATATCTTTTTATAGTAATGAATATAAAATTGTATCAAAATAAAAAGTATATTGATTTTTAATAGTTCACTTTAGAATAAATTGAATTGTTTTATTTTTAGAAATCACTTAAAATAACACAATATAATTTAAGAGGTGTTATATTAAACTGTAAACTGTATTTTAAAACATAAAAATATCTTTTACAAACGATTTTTAATATTGACATTAAATAAAAACATTGAGTTTAATTTGATAAGTAACTTCTGAAAAGTTGATATGTATGTTTTTTTAAAATAATATTTTTTAAAAGAACATACAATAATAGATCCCTAAGAATAAAATAATGTTTTCTATAAAAAATTTGAATGAAAACAAAAACCTTTTATTATAGAAGGATCCATTTTATTACATTAAAATGAAGTTTATAGAAAATGAACATTGTAAAAAGATTAAGAAAAAATTAGTGTGATTAAACAACAATTTTTTTAAACAGTGTAATATGATATGATATAATCTAATATTATGGTGGGAGAATGCAATAAAGAAAAAAAATGTTCATCACATGCATTTTTAACTCATATAGAGGTGTTTTGAGGTGTCAATATCTATTATGGGAAATATATTCCAAGAATTATGAAATACAAGAATAATGAATTTTTTGGTAAATAGGGAATATATCATAATACAGTTAAAGTTAAAAAAAATTACCAATATTATATTATATAATTTCAATAGAATGATAATAAATCAATGACCAAAAATTGTGTTACCAAAAACCTTAAATACTAGAGTAACAGCTGATTCAAAATATATTTGATGAAAATTTATTTCCTTCAATTATTATATATTAATAAGTAAAAGGAAATAAATTATAGTGAATTCCTAGGATACTAAATAAATAGAACATCATTCAAAGGAAACATGGTTCATTTCAAATTATATGTCTCAATGAATCCAAATTGTGACCAACAAAACCCAATCATTAATCCAATATTGTTTTACACATTCATATTAATTCCTAAATAACCAAATTATGGTTATTAGATTAATTAATTAGTAACGTATTCTAATATATTAATTTTAAAATATAACATTTTTTATCTTATTCTATATATTTATTTTATAGTTTTTTCTTCAGTTTTCATGAAAAATGAATCTGTGTCATCTTAATTCAGAAATTTTAGAAATATATGATGATTTAATGATAATAAGATAAATAATTAATATAAAAATTATAGAAAAAATCAATATTTAATTACATAATTAATTAAAATAGTTTTTTATTTATTTTCCCATAGTCATACTTGATAGGGGATAATAACATTATTCAAGTACGTGCTCAAACTGAAAAAAACATGAATATGTTATATCTTGATTGTTGAGTTTGGTTATGTAATTATATAATATTAATAAAATAGAATAAATATTAAAATATTAAAATGTATTATTTATTTAATCATATATTATTTTTTCCTCATGAAGAATGAAAAAATGAAAAAAAAAATTACATCATGAAGGTGATCGTACTAACAACACACAATAAATGTTTTGTTTCTATAAGTGGATGTAAATTATTACAAACACTTTTTAAAATAATAAAATAATAATTATGTATAATAAATATTATGATGTTATCATATTACTGTGCTATATATATGTTTAAAAAAGAAATGTTTTGATGACACTGTTAATGATATATAAATACAAATATAGGGACTATGATCACTCTCTAGAATGTATCCTTGAAAATTATGGGATTAGGATAACTAATTGAGGCAATAATCTTATAAAAATTGGTAACACATCTAAAAGTAAAAAAAATTACTGTTTTATATTGTAATTTTATGGAATGGTTGTGGAATAAATAGGTGTAAGTGTCTCGTTTTATATGTGAAAATGATAAATATTGTTATAACGCTTTACTTTTCAAAAAAGGATTGATACTATTATAGGGTAAATGGGTTTTTATCTATTTAACACTTGATTTTTAAAAATTACCATTTTTTGTTTTTTCTTTGTAATGATTTTTAACCTAGTATTTATATTTTATTAAAAATTTAATGTAATAATTATAATTTTTTTGGATATGATGAAATTAAATTAAATTTACATTTAAACTATTTTTATTTTAAAATTATATAAATTTAACCTTTAAAATTAATCATTTTTTCTATAGAAAACAGGTTTTTATAGGAAATGGTGCTTTAACAATTATCAGTTCTCGATATTATATAGAATTTGTTACCAAATAAAGTTGTGTTAACATAATTCTAGAATTTTATAATCATATATTACACTCATAATTTCTGATATATTGATTTATTTTAATAGATAATAATTACACATAAATTGATAAAACAATTCCTCTAAAATATTTGTTTGACCATTTTCATGGTCAATAACTATAATCATTCTAATCAGAAATTTTCAACAAATTTTAAATCCCCGTATTAAATAATCTTATAATTTTAAGATAATATATGAAAACCAATTTTATATAATTAATTTCAATAAGTGAAGAATGTAAATTATTAATATAGACGAATAAAAACATTTTTAGAGTAAAATATTACTTAAGCTACTTAATCATTGTACATGGGTTTAATAACTTCAAAATAACATTTTTAGAAAATTTATTCTATTTTATAAATATATATTTTTATATATAAATCTTTTCAAAAAAAAATTATTTCATTATTATGTTAATATAATTTCATAAAAGTGATGGTTTTTAGTGAAAATAGTTTTCCTCATTATTTACATAAAATAGTTATTTTAGAAAAATATCAAAAATTCATCCTAAGATAAATTTTTTTATTATAAAACAATAAATTTTTTAAATTTTTACAAATTAATGTAATAGAAATTTGTAATTTAACTTTTATATAAAAGAATCAGATATAATGTGAAAATAATATTAAATGGAAAAAAAATTCAAGTATTAACTATTCTTATTCATATTTCTTATCATCTATAATAATGAATAAATTATTAATATCAAATATATTTTATCATCATTAATCATACATTTTATGGAATTGTAATGAATATTACCTAAAAATATTTTTTTTGAAAATTATTTTGTTAAAAAATTGATGTTAATTTCCATTTTATATAAAATAGTTGGATTTCATTCACAATAAAAGTATCCTTTATTTTATTTATATACATATTTCTTAAATCAGTTACTCATATTTTTTATTTCTAATTCCGTTACAATGTCTTAATAGCCAAACTAGATATATATATATATATATATATGTTTTGTTTTAGTTTACCGTCGCATTTGACACACATTATCCAACACATTTTACTCATTTCAAGGTAGTAATATATTAAAATCAAATATTTTTTACTTTCCCACCCACAAATATAAAAAAGGATTCATTGAAATGAACATCTAAAATAATATCAAAAGGTATCCATAAGGAATTAATATATTTTTTATCATAATTAATAATATATGTAAGGCTAAAAAATACACATATATGAATATATATATATATATTGAGTTTCTTCCAAACCATTTGATCAAAATACCTATACTATTTGGTTTATAGACGGATTATATTTTTCATTGATTTTAGAATCTTAATTTTGGTGATTGAGTATCAATGTATTATATGAAATATGTTTCCCGATGTTATTAATTTGTATAAATATTTATTTATTAGAATACCACTCAAATCCATATGTCAACCCCCATGATTCATAAACATGGTGGGTTGTTGGGATGTTTTTTTGCTGATGATGTTGATTAATAATTCTACTATTCCTAATAAGTCTTATTGAGAAACAGGTTTATACCCCTTCCTGCACTTTTTAGTGTAGCAGCCAACACATATACTGCATGAACCCTCTCCCAAATATATCTACCATATATCTAAGCCTAAAAAACTGACAACCCATCTCTTCTCTCTATTGTTTATCCATTACAAGTACTACCCCTTCAATTAAAATCTATAGTATAGGCTCATTGGTGGATGTATTCCCCACCATGATCCCTCCATGTGTCAGTTTATGTTCCCCAAAAGTGAGTTCTAGGAATATAATTGTCTTCCTGCCTATGATATATGGGCTCACATGATCTTGGGTAGAAAAAATAATTCTAGAGAGCACCCAACCTTGATGACATAAGTGACCTCCCCCTTACCCTACTCATAATAATTTTTTATTATATAGGTGAATTTGGAGGGGTTTATATTCTACAAACACTATTGGAATGGTGATTTTAGATTTTCTAGAAACATTAGGGCATATATTTAGTGGAATTGCATTGAAGGATGATAATGAAGATGATACATTATCATCTTCTTCAATTACACTAAAATTTAGATATCTATACTATGGCTGCTCGTTTTTTCTCCCCCTCATTCAGGTTTATGAAATCAAGATGTTGTGGGTAATCTGGATATGATTCTGTGAATATGGGGTCTTTGTTGAAATAGTTACCCCACTGCATGATTCAAAAAATTCCATGTAATGGTTTAACAATTGGATTCATTTTTATGTAAACATCTACCTATGATAAAATAATCATTCAACTAGTAATATCCTTTGATAATCGAATTATAATAGTAATTCTTTTATACTCATTTAAAACATCCTATGTACAAAATTTTACAAGAATAATAATCATTTAAGGCATCCACAACATATGTTAAAGGATAATGGTACAATTTTCACTTAATTTTAATGAAATACTTCTACAAGTTGGTTTATAATAGAGTTTCCCTTGTTTTCTATATCATAGATGATATTGATGTTTATCATTCATGTTAGCCTATAGTTATTTTACATCAATCTATATAACTCATATATGAACATATATCAACCATATCTAATCCTATATGATTCTATTTTCAAAAAGGCTACTATTTTATTGGGGTTTCTCATCCTTTTAATTTCCAATTTTCTAGGAAACAAATCCTTTAGAGTGGTTCTTAATGAAAATATGATTAACCAAAGAATATCCCCTGTGTGTGTCATTCCAATTGTATCATTATGAATCTTTTTATAACATTAGGGTCATTGATTTAATTCCCAATATAACCTTTTTAGTGTTATTACCCCTTGTTACATCCATGTTAGATACCACAACCACTTATTTTATCTAGAATGTAATTTCATTACAATTAAAACCACATACTCAAAACATGAATTAATTTTAAGACATTGTCCTACAAAAAGACATATCCCTAGGTTTTTCATATTTTTCCAATCATAATACCTAAAATATTTAATATTACATTATCTTACCTAAACAGTTATGATTACCTTATAAATTATGATTAGTCATAGATTATCAATCCTTAAATAATCCTAAAAATCCTAATATACAATGTTATATAAATCCCACTCTGATAATAATTGTATCACCCTAAAACCTCACTCCCAGATCCAATTCCATAACAGAATATTATACTATATTCAAAACCAACTATATATTCCAAAACATTATAATACTATTATTACATGAACTAAAAAAATTACATTATATTAAAACCCAATAACTGTTAAGTTTAAATAATTGGAGAATTAAAAAATAATAAATATTTAAAATAATTATTTTCTTAAATAATTGAATCATTTTAAACAGTAAGAAACTACTTAATCCACAAAAATATTCAATATCTAGAAAACCAATATCCACAGATGATATCATAATAGACATATCAGATTTAATTACTTTTTAAAAAAATGTGGAAATTGAAACATAATATGGGTGAGATTAAACATTCCATAATAGAAAACATACAACTAAAGAAATTTTGGCATTAACAAGACCTAAATAATATGAAAATATTAATTAATCAACCTACTGTAATAATCAACTAAAACATATAGCATAGTTTATCCATGTACCAGAATTAAAATATGTAGATCACATGGATGACAATAATTAAATTCATGGTGATGTAATGAAAAGATATATACATATTGATCAAACTATCAAGGAATCAACCATGATATCATTATTTTCATCATGTCCATAATAATGAAATCATTGACTTTTTGAGGACCGTTTTCAAGGCATCACATGTAATTGTTATGCAATACACCAAATGCTTAAAAATGATTGTATTGGGATATCAATTGTAATGTCATGAAACTGGATCCACAGAATGGTGCCCTGAGAAAGTAGGTTACATGGCCTCTAGCATGCCCCATTATTCTAGAGGCTACTAACTAGAAGTGAGGGTCAATGGTGTTATTGTTGGGAGACTATACCATCATGATCACACTGTTACACATCATAATAATAATAAAATTTAATAGAATAAGAGTAATATAACTCAATGAGATAATATAAACATCAATAAGACACAGTAATGAATAACCAATATGAAATACTTTTCACATAAAATATGATGAACATGTCATGTCTCTAAACAAAATGGCATGTGGTAAATGGAAAAATTCAACCACTATAAGAGATTTTCCAAAAGTACAAGAATGTCAATGACGAAAATATCTATATAGATTCATGATCATTGCCGAGTAATATTCTCCACTACTAAAAATTAATGATCAAATAAATCATCATAAATTAGGTGCTTTCCTAATTCCCATCTGCTTCTAAGAAATTTTTTCTATGAACAATATAATGGCCCAAATATGGTGTTTGATTACACTCTATACACCACCAAGAGTGGTTTCTATAACATTTCAATTCTGTGAATAAACAATGAATGAGTTTCAAATATATCATTTGTATAACATTAAAAGAAGTAATGTATAAATGGAAAATATCATCCTATCTAACTAAACATTTCTCCCTATGAACAACAGTCAATCTCCATAACAAGGAATAGTAGTAAATCATAAATAAATAAGTCTAATATTTTATAGTCAAACAACTGTAATAAAATAACTATACATGGGTTATCTATATAGAATATAAAAATATATATAATTTTCATGCCATTTAATCATGTGTATATCATCCACAATCGCCTAAGTTGTGTAATCCAGTGTCAGACCACAAAGTGCCATATCCAATGTATAAAAAAATGAATCCCCATTGCATCCATAAAAAATCTAAAATGAAACTCAGAAATGACATGGGTAGATTCCCATGATCATTTCTTTTTAGAATATCCAATGGGAGTTTAAGAAATCTGAATCCAAGGGGTATAAATGACCTTGGAATCCTCAGGAATAGGGATTGAAGGATTATGAAATTTCCTTGGCGTCAACTACTATAATCTATACAAAACCACAGTAGAAATGTCTATGGAATCAAATGGAATCTAGATATAATGAGATCATCCATGGAATACAATATCATTATCCATTCATTAATAAATTCATTACCTCTCACAATCCATGAGATCATCCAACTCATTTCCACATTTCCCATTCAAAAAATTTAATCATTACATGGTATTCATAACATGTCATCATATGATTTGGAGGCATAAACCATCCCATATAACAAGTTCAATTCCCACTAAGGCTCCAAGTAAAATTAGTGAACAAACACAAACCTTACAGGGTTGTATATCAATGGAGAAATATATAAACACACCTTAAGGGAGGAATCAGTTGAAGATAATGACCTCCATCCATATATAAATACTGTTATGAAACCTGACATATTCCAAAAAAAATTATTTAATTTCAGGGGACATTCAATAATGTTCAGATTTTATAAATATGAAAAAATTATATTTGGCACCAAAATATAATGGTATGTTATATACCACCTACCATATACTCATGGTAGAATACATTTCCAATATCGACTCCTAACTCAAGAAAGATCATATGAAATCAAATGAAGGAATGGATACCCATAAATATAAAATATAAACTTTCACCAAAATAACTCAACTAATATATGAAAAAATGAGGAACGAACCATATATAACATAGAACCTACCAATATAGATCAATCTTGAAAAATGGTGTTTGATTCTATGTCAGGATGGAAGAAATGGATAAAAGCTGATGATTTTAGATTCAAAAGATCTCCCAAAAGACAAGGAGGTTGTCTTTAAGATGAAAGGAGAATTAAATTTTGGTTAACAAAAATTTTGTGCTAATTTAGGTGATTTTACAATAAACATGGGGTCACACAGTTTGCACTCATGGTTGGCCAAATCAAGCACTAACTGTGCATCCTTATCTACCTCAAGAAGGACCCCTTAAAGATCATATGCATGGTTTGGGAAACCATGATAGAACTATGATACATTCATCTTCTAACGATTATTTAGATTCATGTATGGACATTTGTCGTTGGGTGTAAAACAATGGAATAATGTGTGCCCGTTTATCCGATATGTCCCTAACTACACATTATAATAAAACCTACAACCTGATTCGCACATTTTTTTCTAAAATTGAGGCACAATTACCTTTTCCAATATTGATACATCTTGGATATAAATAATCCTAAGATATCTCTGAAACTCCAATGAACTCATTATCAAAACAAAATTGGTCAAAAAAAATTTAAACTGAAATTATGATGATAAGTGCCTCTAGAATGATTTAGGATTTTATAATCTCCCCACCTTTAACGTAATTGGTCACAGAATTTATATTGTATGGGTGATTAATAATTACCTAAGAACAAAATATTCTGATGACCAAATACAACAGTTTCCTACTCCAATGTCATTTCATGTAACTAGCCTTTTCTGCATAGAACTTGTACAAGATGAATTGACTAGCCTCGAATACCCATCATTATACTATAAATGATACAAATAGTACTCTCCTAAAAGGATAAACCTATTACTCAACCACATCTGGATATAGAGAATGAGATGGGTAAGAGTGATAATGGTGTAGATGAGATACCGATAAGATTTTGTTCATGTATTTGTACCTTTGAGTTCAGAACAATTGAAACGAAAATGGCCCAAATATCACTAGAATTTTGAATGACCTCACATATCATTGTGAAAAATAAACCCTATCTCCTAATCCTTATGTTTCCTAGCCTCAATTAGATACGTAAAAAGACCTACTCCCGGATCTCAAACTCTACTGGTTGTTAATGAAGATATGCATTGGATTTCTAAATAGACTGTGCAGTATCCATCCACATCCAAATTAGATGGAATATCTTTAAAGTATCCTCCATGAGACACATATTGAGAAAGGTAGCCCCTCGAACCTCTAACCATTATATGGGTTATTGATATGGAATTCCATACAATTCCTAATAATGTTATATCTATATTTTAATATGATATAAAATTTTGGGGAAAAACTCCACCAAGGGTATAGGACACTCCCACCCCCCCCCCCCCCACCATATCAAGGACACAGTATTTAAACATGTTCCATAGAACATGGATTTTGTGCTCTAACTATGCATTAGTCTAATGGTGGTATATTGTGCGTAGATGAACTTGTATACCCAAAACCCATTGTAATATATACTAGAAACAAGATTTAAAAAATTAATCCATATATGATACCAAACTATAAGTCAACCTAGACAGGTACACTATCTCATGGATATAATTCCCCCAGGATCATCTACTAAGAAGGTCTCCATGATGTGAAGGAAATGGGAAAACTTAGTTCTTATGTCCACCAAAACCTAAACAACCACACTACCATGAGGAAACCATAGCAACCCGATCAAATAAATAGTCACATATTCAACACATTTCCACTTGGGAGTAGCTAACTACTATAAAATCTCGAGTATTCTTTACAGTTCCCCCTTCACCAACTTCCTGGTGGAACACCTCATGAAAAACCCGTGAAAACTTGTTTATTTCTTTGCCACAAATAATGGTGATGGATGTCTTAGTGAATCATTGTAACACCATGATGTAATGAACAAGGTGAGGTAAGAAACTCCAACATTAGGTCCTCATGTATTCCTTCTAGAACACAAACAAGACCATGAACAAGTATATGTTCATTCAATTCGTTAGTCAAACCTAGTGGTGGTTTCATATATTTGATGCTCTCTAATAGGACTGAATCCTCTGGATCATATAGTTTTTTAATCCTTAACTTATCCATAATGGTGGATGTCAGTTACAAGAATGAGAGAAAATCATGTCCCTGAATATGTGAAAACTCCAAGTGAATCTAAAAAAATAATACCATAAGATTCCACTCTCTATTGGATTCCTAATCTGTATGTATCTAATGCCACATTTTTAGAGTATCAACAAATTCATTTCTTTAATTAGGCATAAATGTATGAATACTGTCAAAATATTTGCAGAATTAAACCAACATCCATTTCCTCAAATTCTAATCAAGCTGTGTTAAAATGTACTTGAGGATTTTGTGGTGAATGTACACCATAAATGTTTTACCTATTAAAAAATTCTTCCAATTAAACATGGAATGAACAACAATGACTAACATGAAACATTGGCTCATGTAATTCTTTCAGGGTGGCCTCAAATAAGAATCCCCATACACCAAAAATTCTCCCAAAGCATTAGAACTTGTCCTATCCTGATACCTAATGAATCACAATATAGAATATTTATTCTTCCCACCTATGAAATAATAAAGACTGACGCTAAAGTCAATATACCTTCATTCTTGTGAAATGTTGTTACATAGGTATCTGACTATACAAAAAAAAATACTTATTAGTTAATCCTAATGGAGGTGATGTGAAGCATGATAAGTCCTATATGAAACAATTGTAATATCCAGATAGACCCATGAAATAATGTATATGAAAGAGTTTCGTTGGAATCCCCAAAAAACAATTACCACCTTCCCTAGATCAATATATATTCCTATCTATAAATAATATGTCCTGGTATGTGAATCTTATCCATATATTTGTGGAAAATTGTTATACAAGAATACAAATAATTCTACCTCATTGTATACAAAATTATTTAATGTTTTTTGGAATGGTTATATTAATTGTTAGAATACATGAAGACAATATTCATCAATTCAAACACAAAAGAATCTAGATATGAATGGAGAAATTAGTTTATCATTGGCTTGAAAAATGAGTGTGAGTTAGTGAGACTGAATAAAATAACTAGACACTTGTAAAGACCATACAAACTACAAAATTATGTATGAGGTTTACCTTCTAGTCGAACCCACAAATGGTGATGACTCGATATCAATTAAATATTTTCGAACACCCAAGCTCCTCAAATCTCGTCGAAGATTACAATTTATGAGAAAAAGGATATTTGTTCTTTGTCATAATTTTGTTCAATTATTGTAAATCCCCACATTGATTGAGGGTTCCATCTGCCTTATTTATAGAATGGACTAGTTAACCCCACAAAGAATTCATGGTCTGTATAAAATTCATTTACTCTATTTCATATATCTACTTATTGATATCCTTTAACTCAGTATATTTAATCATATATAGAGGAATGTGTATTAGTTGAGCTCCTCACAATAGATCGATGAAAACTATACCTTTATATTAGGAGAAAGAAATTAATTTTTGTCTAGAAAAACAACTCTGAAAAAATCATCAACTGATGGGAATTCAGCCTATCAGATTCCTAGATCATCCACATATAAAATATTTTATTAGGTTATTGACATGACCATCCCAAAATTCTATGATCCAACTCTACGTACATGGAAATCCCATTCATCCATTTTAATAAAAATTTATTCATCTGGTGATGTCATGGTCACCATCTAAAAATTTCCATCAAATTGGGCATAATAAAAAATCATCTAGTCCATCCATATTATGACACCACTCCCTACCATATTGATGGGGAAAGTCCCATAATAAGAATCACATGACTATCACAAGTGGGAATTATTTTCACAGGTGTACACTCTAGGACATAGTTTCCAATGGAGTAGCATGTTTCATAAAGCCACTAGAAAATAGAACAATGATCCCCCGGAACACTACCCCTTGTAGTTATATAAATATATGAAAAGAACCTAAATATAAATTATTAGATACTATAGTAGGGTTTACTATGATAATACTTATAACCTCAGATAGACCAAATCTTTTCTCCCCAAGTGTAGGCTGTAAAAAAATTTCAATCCTAAACTGTGTCCCTATGAAACAACCTCACTACCCAAAGTAGGACCACTCTGTTGTCATAGTATAACTAGTGCATGGATTGATTTTCCATGTACACCACCTCAACATTAATGGAATACACTACCCAAATTCCCAATAAGACAAGGAGCATTGAATATCACTTCTATGCATGGAGTCGAGGTCAAACCCCCTCTAATATCTGTTAGGGAGATGGTCTTACAGAATCACTATGCATGACCTATCCTATCATGTGATCAGAACTTGAATGGGTCTATATTTCTCTAACTCCTCATACTTCCCCATTTTCCACACAAATAAAAGATGAAAAAATTATCATCAATCACACTCTTTCTGGTATTACCCTCAAAAGAAGCTTCAAAATGTCTCTTTAATCCAACTAAATCTGATCCAATGTGTGGGAGGCTAAACTACAATGCTTTATCCCCAAATATTCCATTAATTTACATTTTTTATAAATTTCTAGATTCACTATATCAATAATAATGTCTACTCAAACCGCATTTACCTTTAATTGAATGACATGTTAGAAAATTTCCTCGAAGTCTCTCACCTTGTATGGATCATCAGTAAGATATATTAGTGATTTTTTTAAATCATGAGGAAGTGATCTGAATAATCCACAATAGTCATAGCTCCCCACTCCAAACTTATAAACTAACTGTCCCTTCTACTCTTAAGTTATTAGAAAAAATTAGTCATAAAACATAGATTAGAAATCACTCAAAACCATATCTCCGAACATATTATCCTAGTTCAAAACATCCAACCTACTCTTTTATTCCCAATAATTTATATATATTTCACAAGATAAACACTATTATAAAGAGTTAACTATAGATTATTGAAAAATTATAAGACAGTTTGAAGCAACAATTCAATATCTTCTGGACTCCCATCCCCCAAAATTTTTCATGGTGTTTTTGTTGGAAGACACACATTATCTCTGACATAAACAAGGTATGTAACAATGTTCCTTAAAATACCATCATAAAATTTGGGAAACCATTCCAAAAACATGAATCATCACATGTATTTTAAAAATTACTTATGCCAAAACTAGATGAATATGATTTTCTACTAGTATATCTTGGCCCAAAAACATTGGGCAATGGTTATCTCCACCATCTTCGAATATGAAAAGAGGTCATCATGGTGGTATATATCTCCACACACCAACCATACACCTCTTCATAGATAAAATAATATGAAATGTTTATTCCTTCCTACAAATAAAGAAAACCCCATTAACTTCACTTAATGTCCGGACATGGTAATAAAAACAAATATACAATGAACCACATACACTAACAACTACCCACAATAAAGAAAGTTCATGGGAAAGTATGCTATTTCACAACACCTGATGATATATATATATATATATATATATTTCTAATAGAGACCTTTCGAGTTAATTTCAATTTCATTTAAATTAATATTTGATTACAATTTTCATTAAATGGTTGAACCAAATGGGTTACCACTTCTAATGCACTAGTGTACATACACCATATAAACTGATGTGTAGCATCCACTTAATCGAAACCATAAATAGTTCCATTTCATGCGAACAATTTCAATGAATGAACATACCATAATTGATTTAGTAGGGTGTCAACATTAGCCTATTCCTAAAAAAATTATTTAGGTTACAACTGACACTTTAAGTGCCCACTATGTTTCTAAATTACCTTTATGAATCATTTTTCCAACAACAAGTATATCATTCGAGGAACACATAATAATGTCATTCAATCAAGAAATGCACCCTAAATAGAATGTAATATACATGGAATGTTAATTATAATAGTTTTATAAAATAATTCAAAAGTTCGTAGGGAAAAATATCATCAGGAAAAATATAAAAATAAAAAATCATAACCACTATCAAACCCCATGTGTGTTACACAATGATTTAATTAATAAATCTATAACATGAGAAATCATGAAAAATAGAAATTTACATTCTTTTAAAATTCGATTGTTTCATGTATGTGGGTTACCAAATCCATGTATGCTCATTAGCATCTTCTTGTACCATCATAATAATATTTTTACTATCTCTAAATAGTAAATCTATAAAATAAAGAATTATGGTTTGACACTATGACATCATGAATGTGGACACACTGAATGGTTCCACAAGCTCGTTGGTCACATGTACTGATGTTCTCCTCCCCCTACATGATCTGATTCTGACTAGAAGTGGGGGTATAAGGTGGTAGAGTTGGAAGGGAGTATCATTATTATCGGAGTTTAGTACGAAAGAATAATTATATCAATAAATAGTATAAGCATAACATAAATCAAAGATAGAATATAAACACATAGATGATTGTAGTAATAAATTACCAATCCAAAATGACTATCATATATAATATAATGGACATGTGATGTCTCAAAAACATATGAAAGGTTGTTTATTAAAACCATAAACTAATGTAAGACATGTTTTAAAATTACAAGAAGGATAAAAAAACCTCTATCTAGATAGCATCGCAAGCATAGATATGATCCATTATCCCATAATCCTATGAATTTATCAAATCAGACCTCATAAAGTGTGAAATTCCAATAGTATCTACCTACATATGTGAAGTATGTCTAGCTACCCAACTACATGTCGAACAATGTGTGAGATGAAAAGAAATAGGACACCACCAACAATTTCTATAAGAAATTCATACATTGTAAAAACAATAATGATTTATTATTATGTCATAGGTATAATTGTAATAGGTGTAATGTTTCAGAATAATATATTATCATATATATCCAGACTTTATCCCTATGAAAAATTTTCAATAACCATTACAAGGGAGAATAGTTAATCCTAAATAAACAAGTTTGATACTAACTAGTTTAAAAAATCTAATAAAATTACCATACTAGGGCTACCTGTAATGAAAGTAAAAATATCAACAATGAAGACACAATGTAATCTAGTGTATAAAATCCACAACGACCTATATCCTGTAATCCACTTTTTGATCATGAATGGATGAATCCAAGGTAAAAAAGTCTAAGGGATCCTCATCAAGTGTATAAATCATCTTGATGAAAACTCGATATTGACGTGGGGGATTCCAATGAGAATTTCTACAAATTATGTCTAATGCGATTCCATGAGAGCTGGATCCAAGGGGTAGAAATGTCCTAAGAATACTATGGAATCTGGAATGAAGGAATATTATTTTCCTTGGTATCGACTACCATAATCAATATTTATCCATGGAGTAGAAATGTACATGGAATATAATGGAAATAGGATATAAGGAGAACATACAAGGAACCCAAGATCAATGTCCTTACATCATTCAATTCATTAATAATTTCATCACCACTTAAAATCCATTATTTCATCCAACAAATTACCATGTTTTCCATTCAAAATATTTTATCATTATAATTCATTTTATAGATTTTAATCACATTTAAAGGATGAATAATCCTTCTCCTATAACCCCTTAAATTATCATAATGGATCTCACTAAAATTAATGAACTCAAACACATAAAACATGGTGGTATTTCAAGGGAAATGTATATATATGAACATCAACAATTGAATAAGACGATATGAATGACCTCTAACTACATAATGGTACTCATGGGAAACATATCATATTCCAAAATATTTAAACAAAATATTCATTTAATTATAGTGGAAACATAAAAATGTCCGACATGAAGCACAATGATGGAAAGGCATATAAATCACCAAACATTAAGAAAATGGTATAGACCACTTATTATATACCAATGGTAATACACTGATCAAACATCGAGTCCTTAGTCAAGCTAGATTAGAATGAATTAGAAGAACATATGGTTACCCTTGAAATAAGGAATATCAGTTTGCACCAGAATAATTATACCAATAAGAAAAAAACTGAAGAACAATACATGAAGAATGTAGAACATAATGGTGTAGTTCCAATGAGATAAATGATGTTCAATTTCTCATCTAGATGGATAAACAATATCAAAGCCCATGATTTGGGATTTATGGAAGCTCCCATAATCAAAGTAGGATGTTCTCTAGAATAAAGAAAAATTAGATTTATGCTTATTGATATTTAATGTTCAATTAGGTCTTTTTACCAAAAAATACTCTGTCAAAAAATATGGCCACACGGTTATAAAATCTATGAATTGACCATACACCCTTCTCTACCTCATGATGACCCTCACATGGTTCATGCACATGGTGTGGAAAACAATGAAAAAATCATGTTTCACTTCTATACTATATTCTATAGATATCTCTATATGGTCATGACTTTCTATGTGTACAATTAGGGAAAACCATAAAACCTTTTATTCTCTTTTTCCAATCCCTCATGGTTTACTCAAACCATGCAACATAGGTTTAATATTTTCTAATAAATGTTTGACTGTACTTCATTTTAAAAAAAATATAGCCTCTGGGCTCTGAACAATCTCTATAGTCCCGAGAAACTCTTTTTAACACAATAACTATTGAAACTAAATCAAATACAAGAATTTGAACTTAAATTCCAATGAATGGAACCTCCAAAAAAATGGGATCTTGAATTGGTCAACGCATACAAAGGCCATATATTTTCCACACCCATATATCACTTATTTAACTCCAATAAATTTATCATAAGTAATAACGAGTAATTGATACATAATAAACGTTTCTAATAACGATTTACATTTGAATAAAAATATACAAATTACTAATATTTATCCTCATGATTGTAAAATGGATAATATGATCATAACCCATCTAGATAAGAATGGTGGATGGTTAAACTATATATAGTCCTCATTGTAGAGTAATGAATAAACACAAATCAAAAAATCAAAAAAAAAATTATAACTATATCCCTAATTTTGAAATGGAATATATTTTGATATAATCATCCCCCAAACTAACACTATATTGAGTACAGGGTATACAATCATATGAATAATTTTCATAATAAATCAACTTTTTAAATTAAGGTGACCACCATTCAATCAACAGAATGAAAAATATGGTACTCATAGGAAGTGTCATTAGATGAAATGTTATGCCATTTCATGATGTATTGTCAAGTAAGACAATGGAATTGATGGATCAAATCATTAATCGAACATAACATTAAATAATACCTCTAATGGAATGAAGGTGGTAGGTTTTTAAAAAACATATTCCTTCTGTAAAAATGGATCCTCAAATAGATGTTTATTTATATATAACACAACATTCAAAATGAATGCTTTGAGTGATATCGCACAAGAAGGGATCAACAAATTGAATTTTTGAAAAATAATTTTCAAACTACAAAACTATAAATATATATATTTCATAGATGAAAAATCATGTAACATAAATGAAATTGTGGTAAATAATTATTAATATGAAATGTAAATTGTTTGGAAAAATTAAAAAACATTAGAAAGTATTTATATCACTTGTGTAAAATAATAAAATAAAAGATACTTTCAAAATTAATTTTTGTAATATGGATGTTAATGTTTTTGAAATTATTTAAATTCCTAAATTATATCTAAAAATAAATCCTTCAAAATGAAATGATGTTTTATACAAGGAATATATAACCAATGATAAAACATTAAATTATGAAAGGAACCTTTATAATAAAATTAAATGAACATTGTAAAAAATTGTTAAAAGAATAATAAATCCTTCATTATATTCATAGTTCATTTTCATAAGACATATTTCAAAATAAAATATAAGAAAATATTAGTTAGTAGAACACATGAATAGATGAAAAATTTTCTCGATAAACCTTTATATAACAATGAATGGATATTTCTGCTATCAATATATCTTATGGATAACATAATATATGAAGAATGAATTATTTGAAAATTAGATAACATGGTACAAAAGAAAACAATTAGAGTATGCCATATAATACAAAAAATGTTATAGTGTACCCAACATATATGAAATTAGTTCAAGAGAATTATTATTATTTAATGAATAAAAATTAAATTAAAAACATTTTTTTACAGCATGGGTAGCACATGAGTCCACTGACAATTGAAGAAAATAACATGATTCAGATTTATATATACTAATAATTTCAATGAAATAATGTATATAATTTTCATTGGATAATAAATAAATAGAACACCATAAAAAGGAAACATGGTGCATAACCCTATACAATTTTAATAATACTGATCTTATCATATTGTTATGGTAATGAATTGTTTGATAAATAAATAATAAAACGAAAATGTAAATGATTAAGTAATACTCACACTATGACTTTGAATAGTTTCATGAAAATATGCTTGGAAATGAATGGATTAAGATAAAAATTTAAAATAGACTCTTATTCATAAGATAATGGATTATTGGAGTGGAAATGGAATATTTTAATAAATGAATTTTAATAAATGGTTTCTTCATTAATGGTTGAATGTTTCCCATTTATATATTAATTAAAATGTCACTTTTGTTAGAAACCATTATTTTTTAACAATGGAATGACAAGAATCAAGCAGAAATGGTTTGAAATGTCATAAATAGTAGATTTTGGGAGAGATAAGGAAGATTAATCCTCTACCAACTATTTCCCTACAAGTTTTAAATATTTTCAATCCTTTCGACCATTGATTTTAACATATTCTTATTTTGTATTTATCTTGATCATTAGTTTTCAACATATTAATTTTGATTTTATTAAAAATATAATTTAACCCATAAAGAAATTCTTTTGTGATGTGAAACAATATTTAATTAAAATTTGATCTAATTAAATGTCTCAATAATAGAAATTTTTCATGAAAATTAAAAAAATTAAATTAATTTTATTTATTAAAATGCATGTAATGAATGAATCCAGACTGGGGACTCAACCCCACGACCGCCTCGCAAAACCTCTAACCCCTACCACCATGAACACATTTAATGTATAGAAAAATTAATTTTTTTTGTAGAAAAATTTTGTTTTATCTATTATGTGTTCTAAACATTCTTTAGAATTGTTCAGTAATAAAATGTGTTCTTATATAATTATATATTATTCTAAAAGTAATATTTTAGTATTCATTCAAAACATATTTGTTTTATTTACTATTTGATAAAAACACAATATTATTAAAATAATTATTTGAAAATAATTGTTTTACCATTATCATGGTTACTAAAATGAATAATAACAACCATATATTTAACAAAAAACATAAATTTACCATATTAAATATTGTTATAATTTTGATATAAAATTTTAAATCGTTTTTAATTAATTTAATTTCTGTTATAGAAGAAAATTTATTTATAATGTAACCGAATAAAAATAGTTTTTAGAGTATAATTTTCTAATATTTTCAAACCATTACACATGGTTTTAATAATATCTACATATTATTTTTAAATTTCTAATTTAAATTTATAGTTATATGAAATTTTTGTAGAAAAGGGTTAAAAATAACTTATGTCATTATTTTGTTATGATAATGTCCTAAATGTGAGACTTTTTTTAAAAAGCTATATTTTTTTCAATATTCACCTATGAAGAATTTTTAAAATGATCTCAAAAAATAAACCTTATATAATATTTTTATTCTAAAAAATTATGTTAATTATTTTATTTTCAAATTCTTAAAATTTGGAATTTATCATTTAAATAACAATATATGATATAGTGATGATACATTTTTATTGGTAAATGACATTTTCAAATTTTAACATTCATTATTCTTTTTTATATCATTTTACTAAAAAATTGGTTTTAACAAATTAATAATATCATGTCTCTTGTATGTTAATAAATAATAATATTATGGATGTAGAAAGGGATAAATCTGAAAATTACATTGTTGATAAAAATATTTTTCTGATAAAAAAATGATCATATTAGTCATTTTCGGTAAAATAATTGATTTTATTTCATAGAAAAAATATAATTCATTTTATTTATAAATATAAATCAAAAATTACTTACTCAAATTTATTCATGATAAAAATATTGTTTTAACAATTAACTTATTATTTTTATTTTTATCTAAATATATATAATAGTTTAATTTTAGTTTAGTTTTCCATATGGAGAAAGCTATAGAAAAAAAATTTGAATCATTTAAAGAAGTTAATATATTAAAATATGAGGTTGTTAAAAATCCCTCAGGAGTCTATATTCTTTATATATGGGTGTTTTCCCCCAATGTTTTTATCTTTATTAGGTCGGGGTGCGTTAGACCTCAGTGTTAGTACATTGATGGGCATGACTACGAGCCATGCTCAGAGACACTCTTTCATTGGTGAAAGAATTTATAGAATATGGTATTGGTTACATAGTGGGACATGGACCCTAGTGTGTATACATTGGTTGGGAACGTTAAAGGGTTGTGCTAAGTGACTTTCTGACAGTGGTTAGAGTAGATATTACCATCCCTGAGTGGAAATGTGGAACCCGAGATCCAATAATAATGTATTTATTTATATTCAATAGTTTATTTATTAATAGTAGAATTTAAAATTAAAAAAACCAATTTTACTATGAATATATTGGACCACAATGTGGGTTCCTTGATGATTTTTACTCACACACAACTTAGGAATCCATGGAACTTGGTTATCCAAGAAACCCTCACATTACTATATGTTTATATAGGGTAGATACCAGGGATTAAATCATTTATTCCGGTAGATTGGATGGGGTTGTAAAATAATATTAGGCGAGGTTTAGTGAAATTAATATATACTAGTTAGTTTTAATTCATTCTATTAATTTTATATATGATATACTTGGTTGAAAGTCAGGTATTGTATAACCATACAACTATATATCATTTATTATTATTATATGTGTTGTTTATACATTACTATTATATCACTTTTTTTTTAATTGTGTATGATTCTTGTTTATTATTATTTTTATTTATCAGTATTATATGAAGATATAGTCTCCCAAAACTCACACCTCAGACTGTTGTTACTTGTTAACAAACTATGAAAAATGGGGAGGTGAGCCGGAGGTCCATTCACCCTAAATCTGGTTACTTTACAAAACCTAATCGGGATGTGAAAAATTCATAATAGAGTATTTAATTATGAATTATACAATAAAATTTATTGGAGTTTTATTTTTTATTAATATTTTAGGAGACAATATTCTAGATACATATGAATCTATTAGATCATGTGATTAATCCTAAACTTGTCAGTCACGAACTCCTCTTCTGGTTAAAATTTCAAGTTACTATGAGCATGTGATTTCTTTTCATGGATTGTCATGTTATATTTATTTAATTTTCACATTGTGTGGCACACATGTTTTACATTTATTAATTGTGTATGGTTTTATTTTTCAATCTTTTTCAACGAAGTCATGAGTCATCTCATGAATCATTCTTGGAGTGATGGATTCATATGAATATTGATTTCATATTTTTTATTTATACCACTAATAATATATGGTACAACTGTTTCATGTGTCAAAAATAGAACATAAAATGTTCTACCATATATGTTCCTAGTGTAATTATACTATGCTTCTCTATGATGTTGTTTTTTAGAATAGTCCCTGAGGGTTAATGGTGAGATGATCGATGATGATGAAAATATAGTCCCTTGGTGTAAGTAATGTTAGTTGAACCGATTGGGTTTATAATTATATTTTATCCCTTGATTAACATGCCCTTGGGGTGATCATTATTGATGTTTAATTCAAAATATGTTTAGTTATTTAAAATTCTAGTAGCAACCTCTATGTTTTTTTGTCACATGGAATATAATAAAATTCTAAAAAATGAATATCATGAATATCATTAACTTGATATGCGTTTCTATCATACTATGATACAATATATTTGTGGTTGAGAGTTTATCTTATAGGGAGTATAATGATTATTAGGTTCTAGGAGGAGGTGGGTGACCTAGGAGGAAGTAGTGATTTTGTCATTTGAATCCAGTATAATCTATGTGAGAACCTAGGAATTATATATTGGAATGATAGTGCTAGTGATATTTTAGAATAAGAAAATATTTCATGGAAAGATGGAATGTGATGAATTGATAACCTGAGTAGGCCATTATTGAAGGTTGAATGGTCGATGAGACTTCTAGATGATGAAATGTCTTATATCTAGTATGTTATAATCCCGATCTCGAGAATGAGTAATTATTTCTATAACAAATTTGGACTTTTTTAAATATATTCAATGGTTCATTTTGGGAAAAGATATTTTTACCAAGAATCGAAGTGTTAGAGCATCATGAGTTGATGTTTATGGAAATGGATTAAGGCCATATATGTTCCTCATGTGCTCGGCCGAGTCTCAAGACATTCAGGTTCATCTTTTTGTTTTTTATAGGATTTCCATCTAGGGAGGATGTTTTAATATAATTTATTTTAGTGAAACCATATATGACCCAATGAGTGATGAGGGATTCAGTTGAATTTATATTAAACATGTATGTTTGGCATGTTTGATCCATAATTTTGGGTCAACTATGTCAGTTTGGGAGGAAACCTTTCAAGCAGCACATATGCATGGGGCTTATTTCATTGTTTTTTCAAGGTTACAAACAAACCTAGTGAAATTTTTTAGACTATGGTAGTGTTGATTGGAATGGTTCATGCATAGCTTGATACACTGTTCAACTCAACCATGTGAAGGGGAAGTACAAAGATAGTTCCTACCATAGAATAAGTGAATTTTCATGAAAGATATATAACCAAAACATGCAGCTCAATAAAAGTGGATTTTAGGATTTTTCCCCTTCAATAACTTAACCTCATACCCCTCTACCTTCCCCATCACACATGCATATGTTATCTGACCTACTCCCCTCTTACCCTGTGGTTTATCCTCTAGTTGGGATGATTTGGGGTGTGATTAATCAGTGTTTAAGGGGAGATTCATCCCCCTATTTTCTTTCCATAGTATTGCACCATTATTTTGTTATGTTGGATCCATTTGGTTAGTGTAATTAATATTATTGAACTATATAATGGTGTAATCATCTAATTTTGATTGATATTTTTCATTTCACATGTAGAGGAGGTCCAGTGATGGCTTATATATACTGACATTTATTGATTTGATGGGGGTATGTCACCAAATTGGTTTTTATATAGGCATTTTCTTAAATGAAATGAAATTTATTATATAACCGGTTTCAGTTGTTTTGGATTGTTATTGGGTATGTTCCAATAGTATCTTATATAGTTTTGGCATTCCTTCAGTCATACGTTAGATATAACAAGGTAAAATAGTAAGATTTTAGGTGTTATGCCTAATTGAATTAATTTTTTATTTTGTTATAAACGGTTTTAATGAATTGAATATATAATTTTAAATTTTTAGAATTAATTATTTTATGTGTTTCCATGGATGAGGGGATTAGGTGTATTTTTGATGAAAACAGAACTAGTATGGGTCTTGGTGGGGATGATCATGTGGTGATCAAATAGAAATGAATTTTATATTGAGGTAGGTCATCGTTATCTAACCACCCTTTGGGATCTATGATTTTTTATTATCGTAGGGTGATGAAATTTCCTTCCTCCGTATGTTGTTTAACATAAAAATTAAATGGAATTTTTAATTAAAATATATTTCTTCCAAATATAATGGAATGTGTTGAAAGACAACATCAGACCTTCGGCAACGACATGATTTTCTTGACCACCAATGGATTAGAGCTGGATGGTATATATGATGCAGGGAAATTATCAACAAATGGAGTGTTAAAATTAATTAAAATAACATATGCTTTGACCCTAGAGTTTTTTTCCCATAGAATTTTTCATGTTAATTCCATAATGGATTGAAGTGGTTGTCCGAGGGATCGACCACATGAGAATCATGAAAAACATTATTACTTTACGATAGTTGAGAAAAGCATTGGATGAGGTTTCCTCCCCACTGTGTTATGATTACCGAGGTGGTTAGACCTATAAGGATCAATGGAGATGTCAGGTATGACGTGAGACCTAGGATGTGTTGAGTGTTTAAGGGGTCTTTGTAACCAACATTGAGAGTAAATCCAATAAATAATGACTAGAGAGGCTATTGAGCCCATGTTATTATAATTATGAGGCATAGGGATGATATACACTGTACATAGTGGGATTCAATAGATGTGATGAGGTTAAGATAATGGATTCCATGATGGGAGACCATCCATGTGTGAACATAGAGAGACTAGTTGATTCCACTATGATAAAAATAACCTAGAGTGGCGTAGAGAAGGGGAGCTAGATTATTAGTGCTTTGAATAAACCTTATTTTTTACAAATTTAAACCGCTTAGAAAGTGAAAATAATGTATTTTAAATGTTAAATTGAATCCATTATGGCCTAGTGACATGGGATTCCCCTTGGTTCACATAAGTCTCTATGTCCATAGATCTAGGTAGGGGATGCAACCCCGTAAGTGTATTATGGATTCATGGATAGGGATATTTTCCCCAATGGTTGGGATTCCTTTGACATGATTCATGGATATATGGGTATGGGAAGTGACCATCCCTATAAATGTGAACATTATGGGATAACATGATTAAAATTATACTACTAATCTAGTTTAATGGGTGGGTAGCCCCATGTGTTAGTCACATGTATACCAAGTGATTTATTCCGAGGTGTTTATCTAATTTTTTATATGTGGGATATCCCCAAGATTTTATCTCATGTAAAGAAGGTGGTTTATCCCTTGAGTGTTTATCTCATGGAAACGTGGTGTGTCATTACCTAAGTGTTTTCCTTATATATAATAACAAGGACATATCTTATGTGTTTATCTTCTCTATACTGAGGTGTATTGTCCCCGTGTGTTTATCTTTTATATGATAGGGTGAGTTAGACTATTGGGTGATTACATTGATTGGACTGATTATGGAATGTTATTAAGGATAGTCAACCACTAGGGTAAGATGACCAGATATTGGGTCTCAGTTTTAGGTTTGGACTTAGTCCCCTTATGTTGTCACATATTTTGCTAAATATTACATGACATGCTTAATGACTCTTAATTACTAGGTAATGATGGTATTACCAACCACATGTGTTACTAGGGAACCCAAGGTTCAGTAGTGGTTAATGTATTTTATTTCACCAATTAAATTATTTAGTAAGAACATCACAAGCGTATACACTTGTGTACCTGAGCATCACTCACATGGTTGAATGTTCATGTTGGGTAGAATCTTGAAATTGGATTGTTCAGATGGGTAGCTTAGACTTTACCAAATACTAGGATGAGGCGAGGCTCGTGGAAATTTTTATATCCTTATATATTTTTAATAAATTTATATCTATATGTTTTTAATATGGTGGGAGTCTATGTGTTGTATCAATATATTCCTCTATATCATTTATTAATATTAATTTGGATGTGTGGTTATTCTAGATATATATAATGGTTTATTATTTTGTGTGATTATTATTTATTATTATTTTCATTTAACACTCTAATATGAGATTATAGTCTCTACATAGTCTCACCTTAGACGCAGATTTCTAGTTTGTAACCTCTGAAAAACTAGGAATTTCAATTGAGGTCCAGTCTCCCATGATCTGATAACTTTTCATAGTGAAACATGTCTGAATGTTACATATTTGAATAGGAATGAAAGGTAGATGGTTTTCCAAATAGGATTAATCCTACGTGGAGGTTATTTTTTTGATATGATGTGTGGATAGAGATGTAGAGTAGTTAAATATGTACATTGTTTTCAGATCCCAATGGTTTGAGTAAATATAATTATTGTATGTATGAGATAAAAAATGATGACTATGTTGATAATGTGATGATGAAATTTATGTATTACATAATATTTTTACTTATGATGGTTATACTGGGGAATTATATTAACTAGTTTATTAAGGGTGGGGAATATTGGAGGTCTATTTATATTTTATTTTATTATTTTAATTCACTGATTAGAGTAAAATTCCCTATAAAATAATCATATGATGAATATTTTATTTAGTGTGACAAATCATCATGTTAGTGATTTGAAAAACTAATCGAACAGCTTAGTATTCCATCTCTTACCCGAAATATTGGATTCATGGTGACAAAATATGTGACATTGTTGAATTATATTCTCTTAGTATTATCTCTTTTAGCTTAATAATTTCTTTGGGTGTGGTAGACAATTTGAAATTATTTATGTGAATACTACTAGTATTTCCTATTATAACCCTTTTATCAACTCAATTGGATAATTATTTTGGGCATTCAAGGATGGTAGATGTTATTGATTTTGATAATTTTTTGTGGGATTCGGTTTGTGGGAGATTTTATATATTATGATATCAAGTTTGATATTGTATATATATATTATATTATTTAGATATAAATCCTTTTTCATTTAAAAAAATGATATGGAATTACATTTTACAATGGTTAATATTTTTGAGAATGTTCAAATTTTTTTTAATGTCTAGTGAGGATTGTTAATGATATAGTTTAATTTATGATATTTGACCTGTATTACACTAAGTGATTTTTTTTGGTTTGGAATGTGGCTATGTATTATTATTTTTATTCTTGTGATAATTATTTATAAATTATTTTGAATTGATTGACCATCCATATAGGATGACCTAATGAGTATATTGTTATAATAACTCTTACTTTTATATAAAGTGTTATAAGATTATTATATTGGTGTTTTTAGGTGGCATTAGTTCTACGAAAAGGTTAATAATAGAAGTATAATGTCATGGTTTTTTGTTTAATAGTGATATATATATATATTTTTGGATATCAATGGTTTATAGGGGAAAGTATTTTTTCTTAAAAATTTGAGGTTATTTTTCATTTTGGTTATGTTTCATGATATTCTTTAATATATATTATTTATTATTATGGATTAAGTTTTTTTCATTTCACATCATTGTGATTTTCATTTTCTAGTACAACCTTTTATTATTTTTCTCTTTGGATAATTCCTCCAACATATTATATTTATAACCTCAAGAAAGTCACCAAACTTTTCTCTGTTGGAGGTGGGGTTGTTGGGTCACACCCAAACTCACATCCAATCCAAGAAGTGTTCCAAGTATGATCTGGTCTTTGGGTTTATGTGAGTGTGTGTGTGTGATTGTATATATATTTATTTTTATATGGGTTTTTATTGGTTTTTATTTAATCATATATATTTGTGTGAGTGTGTGTGTATTTAAAACTATATCTATATGTTTTATGTATAATTATATATATAAATTTATTGAATTAAAATAAATTTTAAACATTATTGAATCATATATAATGAATAAATATAAAAAATATAATTATTATAATCAAATTACATGAGAGTATTTGGATTTTAAAAAATATTTCCTAAAATATACAACAGAACGAAAAAATGACCCATATGGGAATGTGGGTAATCTTTTATACTATTTCCAATCAATGTGAATAGGTATGGTGGAATTTTAGGAACACTGGACTTATTATTTGATTATCCATTTTTTAAATATTAATTTAATCATGGATGAGAGATAATTCTTTATAGTTTTGGAACAAAAATATGTTTTACAAATCAACAGATATTGGTATAAGTGTATATAATGATATAAATTATATTAAGCAGGTGAAAATGGTGGTTGAAAATGAACCTAACGATTTCCCAAAAATGTCGTGATACTAAATAAATATGTAGATATGATATTTCCAGATGGGTTTATAAAATATAATACAGTATCAGTAGTATTAAAAATATATAACCTAAAATGGGTAATATATGGAGTGACACATATTTTAGAAAACAAAAATCTCTATAAAAAGATATTTTACCAAATTATAATAATAATCATTGAAAAATATAAAATACTAATCAAATTATATGATAAATGGGTATGAACTATCAAAAATATATGATTGATCTGGTTACAACATAATATTTCATAAAGAGGTGAATCTATAGAAAAAATATCCATGTTCAATGCTTCATGATATAATAAAAATGAATCATGATTTTCAAAAACATATATGTTTACTTCTATTTTTTGTGAGATTTAAATGATTATTTTTCTTTTGGAGACTTAATTTCAGTTTTTGGGAGATATTGTTAAAAAAATATAGGATAATAAAAAATGAAAACTAGAATAAGCTCTTAAAAGGATAAAAATTGAAAATTGGTATCCTAAATTTGGGAATAATTTATAGAACATTTTTTCATAACTATATAAGGATTAAAATTAATCCTCATTGTATAAAAACAAGTCTAAAAAATACAAAGATGTTTAATTTTGTAATTTAAAATTTATCAAAATTATTATATATGATGGCAGTGATCATTATGAAATCATTTATAATTTTGGGTATAGAATAGAGTAACAATGATATTGACATTTAGATTGATCATCTAATTAATGTTTTGAAATTTTTATTGGATACAAGTGTTATTGTGGATTATTAACACAACAAATAATATATTTTATTTATTTTTTTGTTTTTTGCTATGATAAATGACATAAATTTTGAAGGCGATTTGTAATGGTGTAATATTAAATAAATTATAGGTTTTATGATGTGTGAAGAAGGTATATGATTAATTAATTAAAACATAATATGTTGACTATATTTATGTAATATCATTTTTCTATTCAATTATGAAATAAATACCAATCCTTGAAAAAACATAAAATGGGAATACATAAGAAGGATTTCACAATATTTATTAATATTAAATTCAAAACAAAATAAGGTAATCAGTGTTATCAATGTATTTTGTAAAATAATATTAAAAAATTATGATAGTGATTTATAAAAAGAGATAAATATTTCTTAAAGTTCCTCATATAAAGATATTATAAGTTATAATTTTTAAGGAAATCTTATAGATGAAGGAAAATATATTTTATTTCATACGGATGCAATTACCAAATACTTACAGAAATCCCAATGATATAATAAAGATATTGTTAAGGATTATGTACATTGAATTTAGGGTTAATTTTATTCGCATGAAGTGGGTGAGGGAAATCTTACTCCTCTAGTGACACACAATATTTACAAGAAAATGTTATCATAGTTTTACTAATTTTTAAATGTTGTGAAATTACTTGAATAGTATTCATTAAATATCATGATTAATGAATTGTTGAATGGCCTAAAGTTATAATGTTTAAAATTACATGTCTATCATGTTTTATTTCATTATTCCTTATTTGTGGAAATATATAATTATTTATAAAAAAATATAACAAACAATAACTAAACTATATTTCAATTTTGAATCAATATTATTTAAATTCATTGACAATTAGAAGTTTCCAACAAATAGAAAATAATTTTTTACATTATATGAATTTATATGTTCTTAAAACTATCATTAATTTATATTATAAATTTTAGATATTTAATAGGGCTTTAGTGACCCATCATTGTTGTAAAATGTATTTTAGATAGATTTTCCTTATTTTTAATGAATTATTTTTTAAATATTATGTCAATAAATTACCTTATTGTATCCACGTCCTAAAGTACAATCATTGTAACCATTATTATGAAAAATCTATAAGGGAAATTATATAATTCTTGAAAATGTTTTACCCCCTATAATATACATATATATATATATATTAAATTATGGATTTTTAACTATTTTCTAAAATGATATTTCTAGGAATATGACATCTCACACCTAAAATAGAAACGTATTTTCAAAATAATCCAATGAAAAATCCAAAACATTTCATAAATAAATCCGCAACAATCAAAAAAAAGAATAAAAGACCAAAATTGAATATACAATGAAAAAACATATATATGAAACATTATATGAGGTGAATACTTACTTTTTTATATAAAAAAAATATAAAGATATAAATTCCATGTAAAACACATACAACATCCACATTCCACCACCTCTCGAAATTGTTTCCCAAACCCTTAGTTTAACTCCTCTCCGTGGAAAAATAGTCCCATGTACCACCAATATATAAATAATAACATCTATTACTCCTTAAGTGTGCATGATGGATGTGGAAAACTATCCTAGTAAAATATGTCCAAAGATTCTCTAAATTGTTAATATATGATAAAACACAACAAATATTTATTAAATAAAATGATATAAGAGTTTATTTAATTTAAATGACTAAATTATAAATAAATTTAGTAAGATTGTAACATCACTTCCAAAATGTAAAATATAAAAATATTATTACCAATTATAAAATTTTAATGGTACTATTTATAAAAAACACCGCCATTCAAAGGATTAATTAGTCAGTGACATAAATTTCATCATCATGGGATAATGCTGTTTGGATATAAAGGGGAATGCATATAAAGTGTGACTTGAAGGAACCACCCTCTTAGTAGTGATGTGATCTTACCCAGTCACTCGACTCACAAAATATAAGCATGATCTGGGTACCTGATAATTTTGATTTATTTAGTCCTATATATTGGATAACACATAGTTAATCTATACTAGATTCAAAATAATTTCTATGAAGTTATAAGAAATATTTCAAACTGATATTTATTTTGAAACCACACATATCTCCTCCAGATTAGCATTCATATAAATTATAATTATTATACAAAATTATATATTTAATTTAACAAATAATAATAATAACGTTTACATTAATTATAATTTATCATGGGTAATTAACTCTTGATGTAAAATTGAAACCATGATACATAACCAAGGAAATATTTCACTACATTATAAAGAAAACATTTAGAAACATTGAAAAAATTTATGAATCACTAAATTTTTTTATATATTTATAAAATTAAGTAAAAAGATTATTAATTAAAAATAATTTCTTCACAATATTCTAATCATTTTAAAACGATGATAAAAAGTCCTTATTGTATTATTAAAAATATTTTAACCCATTGAAAGGTTGCTTAAATAATTAGAATAGTATAAAAAATTATGGAATAAAAACAAAACATTTCTACTTCAAAAACTCATCATTTTAATTTACTTATGTATCTTTAAACTCAATAATAGTAAGTATTTAAGGACAAACATATTATTTTTATAATATAATTCCCTTAAAATTGCATGGTAAAATATTTAAATAAATAAAAAATATTTATTTGAATAAAAAAAACTTATATATAGCATATATAACACAAAAAACCATTTCATAATAATTATATATATATATATATATACTATAAGAAATATATATAAATTATCTAATAATGAATGTTATGATACAAGGAATGGGAAAAATATTGAAAAACCTACCTCATAATTTTGATACCATGATAAAAAAAATTTCACTGATATAACATAGTTCTTGAATACGTATGTTAATAATTTTACAAAATAATAATCCTAATATAGATCCATAAAAAATAACAAAAAGGGTAAATAAGAAAAAAACGTACACTGAACTGACCAATGGATAATACTCTTCCAGTGAAGTGAAATACACATAAATATTTATCCTATATCAACTTGGAGAGTAATAATCTTTTTTATTTGGTGTGTGACCATGCTCTAGTCAGCGCTAAATATTTAAATAACTAAATTATTAAACGAATATTGAAGTATAATTTAGTAACAATTCAATGTTGGGGACAGATGATAAAAAATAAGTAATGGCTATAGAGATGTATAAAATGAATAATAATGAGAAGAATATGTGAGAATAAGATATGTGGATCAAACATATCTGTATGGATAACGATAGTTGAAGATGAAAAGGATGAATATAAAGATTCACATATCCCACCTCTCCCATTCCTTTCACCCATATGAAACTCTTAAGAGGGTTATAATTTTTCAACCCTATTTAATGATCCCGTAGTACTGTACAAAAATCCCAAAATATTAATAACATGAAATTGTTGAACATTGAGCATGAAAAAAATGAGTTCCTTTTCATATATGGAATGAAAATAAAAATATTTATAGGTACACGAGCGAAAATCAGTTACATCTATAGGTCCAATGTTAAAAAAATATAATAACCAATATTTAGAAAAAAAATTGAAAACATTATATTTTTTTAGAACATTAATAAAATATAAAAAATTAGAAAAAATATAGATTATACTTCTTTATAAAAAAATTATTGAACCCTTACCTAGTACTAGTTATTATTATCTTTCCTATTATATTTCTATTGAAACCATTAAAATATTTAAATCATGATTGATCCATTCAAATTCATGAAAGAAATAACCAAATTAATCAGTTATAGATACTGAAAAACAAGGAATTCAAACTCATATAACATGTTCAATATTTTAGTGAAATAAAATAAATAAAACATGTTCTCAAATAGATAAAATTATCACAAAAAAAATTCCTAACTCATTATCACCTTTATAATGATAGTCTTTATCATGTAAAGGGGTGAAAATTTGAGGTCTCCCCTTTCTACCTCTTATATAAGGTTAAATATCAAATTATTCACTGAAATATCATATAAACTTATGTCTATAGTCCTTTTCCAAGTTGTGTGTTCCCCAATTTTATATTTTCTTCTGTGGTGGAATAGTTAAAAATATCTTAGGATCAATAAATTTTGTATTCTTATTATTAATTTTGACTTTTTATTACGAACCAATTATAAAATAATTCCCAAACTCCTGACTTTGATACCAAATTCGATCCAAAACTCTAGTATTTTTGGATACGTTACTAACATATTATTTTTTGTTAATGTCACTAACCCAATTTCAAATTATGAAATTTTATTTGAATGTTTATAAACTGAATAATCCATCATGTGGTCAATTCCCTACAAAACATAAACAACCATTTTTGAAACATCTTCCACTAAACAACATCACATTTCAAGGCATCATCATCCTATTGAGCATCATTACCCTTAGTGAATTCTTCGTAATATGCTTAACATCATCATAACCTATTGTGATCTAACCTTAATATAAAGGTCAATTTTCTTATATATTATTATTTTCTTATTTTTAATATTCTATATCATGTAAATTCATTTCTAAATTTATTTCAATATGATAAATAGAAGTTTCCCACTTATTTTTATATAGTTAAACACCTTAACTAACATTGATATTAGGTGAATGATGGTTAAAATCATAGATTTTAAAAGGATTCCCCTTATAATTAAAATTATCTTAATTCCCATAGGGGGAATAATTATAAGAAATAATACTAATTATATTATATATAATTGAGAGTCCAGTAACTGAGTAATATGAAAATACATGGGATGTTTTTTATACTCAATAATTTAAATATTATTTTAATTGAATGTAGAAATATCCACCTTCTTGATTAAAGATGAACTCAGGTAAACCTAAATGATATTCACAGTATATTTTTTAAATCTAAATATATTTGTTTCCTTATCAATCATAATTAAAACAAAAATTGATAAAGACATATAATGAATAATCAAAGGATGCTTGAGGACATGATTGAGAAGATAAATACAAACCTAAATTAGATTGAATGTTTTCTTATCATGAAAGGGTATTATGTTAGTGTTTTATTATTTAATCCATTGTAATCCATGTTTTAGAATGACATAATCAATCTCTAGGATTTAATTTTAAGATCATTCAAATGTAAAAAGAATAAGATATAATCCATTTCCATTCAAAATAAACATCTTATTACAAAATTATCAAATAGAAGATAAATCAAAAAACAAATTTCATTGACATACAAGGATTATCACCAATTAAAAGGGAAAAAATATTATTTAATATTCATATTATCTCATATATAGCCTCCATATTTTAAATAAGGTAAAAAATGAATCATTGCATTATAAATATACCTGAAAAATATGATTGATAAAAAAAATCCCTTGATAGACAATAGAACCATCTTCCCATTCATGGTTCTTAACAATACTCTTGAAGGATAAGTTTTCTATTCTCATGATTTGGGGTAGATTTAATTATAAAATGAAATGAAATAGTAAAAGAAATTGATTAATGAGTAAAATATATATTTAATATACATAATAGGTTATATATTCATCATTTGCTTCAAATAAATATTTCTATCCTTTATTATTTGAAAAATAATAAAATAATTTCAAAATCAACAATTATAATTATATCTCTCATAATAATATAATATCTCCATTATATATTATTTAAATACCCATTATTGAATAATAAATATGATGATAATGATAATCCTGATTTTTATTTCAATGATAAACATCATACAAACTCTCATTCACAATTTCAATGCCAAAAATTTTATAAATTAATAACTATAACAAAAAAACAATAACATATGACCAAAAACATTTATGTTTTGAAAAAAAGTATACAATATAACACTAAAACAATAATTTGAAATTCATATAATCTTTGAAAATAATCATAATAAAATAATATCATTATTTAAATTAGTTATTGTGGTCCTTAGGATTTTTGGATTTAAATGTGGATATTTTATTTGGATTTTAATAGATACACAATTATTATTCATTGTCATCCAAATATATTCCATAAATTTTGATACTCTAGGTTTCATGAAATCTCATTCTTGGTTGAGATGAACTATCCTACAGATTTCGCACGAAACATTATAACACCTTAATATTTTAATAATTTACATATCTATTAAAATATTAACAATGAAAAAACATACATGAAATAAATATACATGGTGTGTTACAAAATGAAACATCATATGAAGATATTTTAGGGATATATATGAAAAAGAAACTAAAGGTTAAATTATACAGTGGTACATTTTTTAAAATGATTTTAAATCTTGAAATGCATATTTTTCTAGCAAGAATAACATTGATCTTCAAAAATTGCAATAACCCATGTGATAGTTAGGTGAATGTGTTTTTTAATAGGCTAGAATATATACTTTGGTAAAACTATTAGATATTAACTATTTTTTAAAACTAATCAATATATTATATGGAATTTGTATTTAAATATAGTTAAATGTTGTATATGAAACATATATAATATAGAGGAATAGATTTGTTTCCAGAAAAAAATTATAATAATTTATATGAAAATCTTAAATTAATTTCATGAATAATTTTATTATAAGTCAAAGGTGAAATTATAGAAGTATTATTCTCTATTAGGTATAAAATTGAAGTCTATAAATTCTATTCAATGGTGCATAATGAAAAACATGAATGTCTCATTACCCAACCCCACTGTGGTTACTCATATGCTAGTAGTGAGATAAAGTGTAACCCCCCCCATGAATCCCAATTCTAATAGGTTGCATGTTAGAGATTGGAAATGGTTGTCAAAATATATAATACGGGATGCATTTCACTCCCTAATATCATGAAATGAAATGAACCTACCCATATACATCGAAAAATATCATGAAAACCAAACCCAACTATGAAAATAAATACAAAATTTCATTTAATATCATAAAGTCATTGTATAAAAATACTAAATGCCAAGAAGATGAAATAGAAAATCATGGATCCAATAATTCCTTCTAATCACAATGTCATGAGATAGTATGGTATTGTCTGATTATCAATACGTTCATAAAAATCTTGAAAATAATGTATAAAGATGTTGGGGTGGGTATTTAAATATACATGATAAGTTATTATCCAAGATTACTTATATCAATATGGAAGAACCATATAAAATATTTATGAGTGAAAAGTTAAACATACATGTTACATTGATCTAGTTTTTCTATAAACCCATCACACCATAGTAAAACTCCCCAAATACGTGTCTACCTTAGGTATAATATACATTATAAAAATAAACGAATAAAGGTACACATACGAAAATCCCTATAGAATGAGTAACCATTATTTTCTTAAAAATAATTATTGAACTTTCCATAAAATATTATTCCATATACGACATCATTCAAGAATCCTCAAAAAAATCATACTTCCCCCACATAAATTCCATCTCAATCCAAAAACAATAAACTCTACCAATACTATAACTGAAATTTAATATTGTAATGCATAGGAGGAGACATGAAGAAGTATAAATTATTTATCCACCAAATATATGATATTGGGAGTCCATATATAAATTAAATCCTAATGGGAGTCATTTTGGATATCATATATAAGTGTTGGTTTCTATATTTAAGGAAACATATATATATATATATTGTAGATCCAAAACCCATCATGTGATCCACATACATTCATGGTCTCATCTTTGAGAAACAATTTAAAGACATCATCAATATTAAATAACTAATTCCACTACCCATAACCAGAAAATAGATTTTTATAAAGCAATCTCATAATATATTTTAATAATTTATCATATTTAATATTGGAAGAAATTTTATATATCGATTGTTATTTTTGTATTTCATAATAGTTTTAACTTCCATCAAATGTTTTCAGAATAGTTTAAAATACATTGACTACCTTGTTTTTTAGTAAATTTTTTATGATTTTTTTTATTTTATATGAAATTTTTAATTGTTTCTGATATTCATTCTTTTTTAGAAGTGGTTTTATTAAATTAATGGCCAATTTTGGGGATATTTTTGTAGGGAATGTTAAAAATTTGTGGTCGTTTCTCTATAGAATAATAATTATTTGTGGTTCATCTAAATATGTTAGTATTCCAATATAATGATATATACACCCTAAAAATAGGAAAATTTATATTATATTTTTCTATTTTAATTCCCAATATTTTTTTCATGATGGTGAAAAATGCATCTAAAAAAATAACATCATAATCCCCAAAAAATAAACATGAAAAGAATTTATGAAAATATACATAATAAATACAATGTAAAAAACATAGTAGCTTCTTTAAACCAATAAACACTCCATTACAGATAATACAACATCAAATTTCATCATAGTTAAAAAAACTCATGTTTCACAAAATGAAAACACAGACATGAGTCCTATGAACCCATCTTAAATTTATTACCCTCAACCTCAATTACTCAATCATGATTATAAATATCACCTCCTTACCCACATCATCTATTTGGTTCCTATATTTTAATTAAACCATGCATCATAAATGATAATATTCAGTGAATAATGAATAAAATAAAACATAAATTATCTTAGATTTGATGAAATCATAATTTCTAGAGTGGTATAATAATGAAATATATAATTGGAAACCACTCATATTCTATGAATTATCATAATATATGATATACTTAGTTGAGTTGAAATATAAATCACATGTTATGGTATGGAAAACTATCATTATTATAAGATTAAATCTCCTCATTTGAGTGGAATATCCTCTACCTTTTATACATATATTATTTGTATAATCATATAAAATTCATTAAACCTAATATCCACCTTTAACATTAGATCTTGAATATACTCAAAAACTAATTCAACCCTTCCACATTAGTTCCACATTATGGTAACCATATCAACCAATAATCATAACCAAGAAGATATTATATTAATGAGAAATCTAAATTCATAAATATGACATTTAGAGACTCGAAATAGAATTGGAATATATTTAATTAATTTAAATTCTCAATGATAAAAATTCCATAAATTATCATAAAACTATACACACTCCACATTATAAACCTCTTATTCATTATAATTATTTTCTCAAACATGATTTACAAAATAAATATCAACTCATTATTGGCTTTCAATCATAAAACACATTTCCACAGATTATTCAAATTTTATGGCCTCTAAAAACAATCCAAAAGAGAAATGTTGATATAAATTGAAAATAATATAATTGTTTCAGAAGTAATAACACTTATAATTACATAAATGGTTCCCAATATATATTATTCTATTTCTATCCAATAGTTAATATATCATTTTTTCATCAAAATAATGATTAATATTCTATAATTTAAATATTTATTTAAATATTATGATGCAGATTATTAAAATTATTGAAGATAAATTTTTATGAGATTTAATAATGAAATATTTAAATTCATTTGTCTTAGAAAAGTTATCTTACAAAAAAATAGCTTCTAAAATGAAGAATATATGTCTAAATTTTTGAAATTTACAGATCATTTTGGGCGATTATTGATTCCTCAACATCATCAGTAGAAGTAGTACCTATAGATGAAAGAATATTTTGAAATAATGAAATGGTATTAAAAAGGTTGGAATGTTATGTTATAAATTAAACCTTTTTTCATAGAAGGAGAATTATAACACTAAAAAATAGAGAATTTACAGATTCTAAACCTCTTCCTAGATGATATACCTACAAAATAATTTTCACATGAATTTTTAATATAATAAAACTGTCCATGAATTTACTAATATAAAAAATAGTCAATTCATTTTTTTAATATAAACAGAAAACATAAAACTTATATTCTAGGTTGGTCATTTTTTATCAGGTTCCATTGTTGATATTATTTATTCTTATTCTATTTGTTTTACATCTTCTTCCAACTATATTATAAGGATAAATTTTTCAATATAGTCAGATATATAAATTTTAGTTTATTTTTGATAATTGTTTTCCTTGTCAAAAATTACTTCAAGTTCATACCCCATATCATACACGTCTCTCAGTTTTATGTGGAAAATAGTACCCCCCCCCCCATTAATCCCCTATATAATCAATATCATGTAAAAATTTTTCAATGAAAGACATAATATATGGATTTGGCCCATCCCACTCACCTGTACCTATCAATCAAGAGAAATTGAAATTTGTAAATTTTAATGAATATTAATTTACACCCCTTTTAATACTGACCTAGTTATATTTAAAAAACACAACTACAAATTTTCTAGGATAATTTAACTCAATAATATTAATAGAAATTAAATATTAACTTTGATCTCCATATAAGAATATAATTTTATTTTTATTCAAAACATCATAATGATCAATAATATGAACCTTGAAACCAAAAATATTGTATACATTAAATCTAATTTAATTTTCCAAAATACCTAATTCAAAAAAATATTAAATATTCAGAATGATCAACTTGATTATCACAATTCCTTACATATAAAAGATGATATTGAAAATTGGTATATAATTTAAATAATTAGAAAAATATTCATGTTATGTATTATATTAAAAACATACACGATGTGAAAACCATTCAATAATTTCTTTGTTAAAAAATTGTTTTATTTCTGTCTCATTCCCAGTTCGGGTCCTGAGGTATATCATTTTTGAATCCATAATTCTTTGACATAGGGATAAAAAATAATAGTAGTGAGAAAGACATGTCTATATACTTTTCTTAACTCATTTTTTATTAATGGAAATCAATATGTTTTATCATGTAATAAATTACGGATCTATACTAAAAGAAACTGCCCCATTAATAAACATGATTCAAGAAAATTCAATACATGAATAAAATGATTATTAAATTTATGATATTGGAAACTTACTAGAATGTCATTTAGAAACCTTAAAATTCTATAATATTTTATATAAAACATCATCTTGATAGTATTTGATTGAAAAATAATCAATTGGATGCTTCCCATTCTCATTTGGATCCATTTATAATTTTATATTGATTGATTCAAAGTACTTAAGAGTGTAAATATAATCCTTTTACTTTCAATGATCAATATGTAATGTAAAAAACACATTATTTCACAAAATCATCCCATTATTCATTGCATCAAGATTATGATGTATAAAATTAAATTCCAAATATAAAATTATAAAAAATATATTAGTTTTATTCCATAGTTGTTTCCCAATTTTAATTAAAAGAGTTATAATACATTTTACACATTCATTCAGATGAAATATTTTTTAAACTCTATAACAACATTTGATAATTATGATAAGATTTATAATCCTAAATATAATTTTTTGGAGGCCTAAAAAAAATTATCCCAATGAAATGTGACTTCATAAACTAAAATCTATAATATATATCATGTTTCTGATAATTTATCAATAGACACCAATTTCTATTATAAAGTATAAATTGAGACTAAAAAAAAGTATAAAACTATACAATAAAATCCATTGTGTATGTTCCAACTGGATAAATTTTATTGTCCATGAATGGTATTAGTGTTCCACATATGGGAGGCCTACATTTCAAATATTTCCATGGTAGATTAATAATATCATTCGAAAACATCATTCCATAACTCGTGTAATTATTTTTATTGAATTTTAAATAATATTTTTCGCCCTATTATATGATATAGGGATTTTAGCTTTCAAAAATTCATCACACAACAATTCGAATGTCATGGACACTGCGTTCTTTATGACACCACAACAATATTTATTTGGTTATAACTTTAATATAAAATGCAAGATGAATATCATAAAAATATTTCATATAATTATTTATTTCACGTACACATAATTTAGAAAACACAATTGTTTTCTAATTTGTCCATTTACATGTACTAGTTTCCTCATAAACATCCATTATTTTTTTGTCATATTGAAAATCTTATCCCATAGTTCAGAAAACATAATTATCATTTGTAACATCAATATCAAAATTTTATAATGTGTTACATTATTGATGTCCCTTCACTACTGTTCTGAAGCCATCATTTATCATATTTTTTATTTTATTACGAAGAGTCAAATCATTCACTTTTTTATTTTGATTGTATAAATAAGTACTTTATATTTTAAATTTTTTTGTTATCTATTACAAATCCAATATGCATATTTAGGAGAAAAGTTTATCAATATTATGTGCTGAAATACCTCATAACTATTCAACCAAAATCTATATTTTCTATTTGAACAGAGAAATTTTATTCTTCTATCCAATGTTCATTTTTATAATGAAAACTCCAAAAACATCTTCAAACCCTAAACATGCATTGATGTGTTCGAAGGAATGATAATCCAAAATTTACTCATATTCATATAGTTTCCTACAATATGAAAAAAAAAAATAATATTTTATATTAAATTAAAATATATTTAATTTAAAAAAGGAATAATCAATCTCAAACTTCCCCCAAAACACAAATAAATGAAAATTATACAAACCTAAAATCATTGAAAAAGAATTAGAACAGATAAATTACTAAATGTAACACGTAGGATGATTTATTTACTAAAATATAGTATAAAATCATCTACCTTTGATTAAGGAAAAACTAATATAAGAAAATGTCCCAAAATCATGGTGAGGGTCTCATTGAATAGAGGTAGCGAGAAATCATAGAGGGGGGTTCAGATTGATGAATAATGGGAATCAATTCTGACATCCAGAGATGTAGTGGGGGATGCTGAGAGGGGTTTTGACCTTGATTAAAACTAAAGGGAAGGATATGAGTGGTGCACCATTTAGTAGTAGTATTGGGGAATCAAAATGAGTTTTGATGATGTCAGACTGATAACAATTGATGTTTAGGGGGAGGCCAATGCTAACCGGTGATGTCATGTGATATCGAGAGATTCACGATTAGGGATTGTGGGATGTGAATTTTCTTAAAACTATAAAGGTTTATTTCATTATAAAATCAACAAAATTATGTTTAAATATATTTATCATAATTTTTCAATAAAATATCTGATAATTACTGATTCATTTAGAAGTAATCACTAAAAAGGGGCAAGACATTTATTTTTCTATTTATTAGTAGTTTTATTGACCACTCTTAACAAACCACTACAATTTACTATATTTCTTTTAGTGTTTATTCCTTCTATGTCATAACCATTTTCAATTTAAAATATCATACAGTTACAATTATAAATATTAAAATATGACATTTAATAAATTTATTTCATGTATACCATTCCATTATTTCTTATATACATTAATTATTTGTTCAATATCCCCAAAAATTGTAACCATGTCTTTAAAAACCACATCAACCTCACTATAAATTCTCACCAAAGTTACACTACAAAATACTCAACATCCCTAAATTTATACAACAATATTGTCTTTCAACATCATGAATGTAATGATAATAGAAAATATATCCCTAGATCAACAAAAACCACATTGATTTATATTTATTTTTTATAATTAATCAGTCTCAAGAATATAATGATAGAATATAAATAATTATAATTTCAAATTAACAATACATATAAATTGTTCCCAAATTATATACATCAAATCATTTCTTAAAAATGTATATTATCATAAGAATTTATATAATGTAAATATATCATATTCATTTAATGAACCCAAAAATAATATACTTATATAATTACTATTTCAATACATTACCAAAAAGGCTAATATATTGTAAATGAATAATATTTTATGTTGAAGAAGATATAATTAGTTAAAGCTTTCCACGATTTACATAACTATTACCTCAGGAAGGAAGAAAATTAATTGTTTCTTAAATGATAACTACTGAAAGTCTCGAATTCTCCTATTATCTAAACAAATAATACAAAAATGATGGGAAAAATGAAAACGGAGGAAACTATGTGAATTTATTAAAAATTAAGTATAAATTTGATTAATATGAACCTTTTAATTAAGGAATAATATTGGGCAATTGAAGGGTGATATGAAAATCAAAATTTGAATAGAGATGTCAGGTACCAAATACGATCAAAAATTCCTTTTAAATTTGGTTAAACATTATTAACATTAAAACATAGTATAATTCATTATTTTTTTCTATTTGTGGTAAAATTTTAAATATATATTTAATAATGTTGTGGAATTTATCCCAAAATCCAAATAAAATTTCCTTTGTAAATTTATAATAAAAAAATCCATCATGATGTAGGTAATTTATGATGAAATGATCTAGAAACACTTTAAAATTCATGAAAACAAAGTGTATCCATAACCCCATAACACACCATTAAAGACAATTATAATAAAAATTTATCTCATAACATTATAGTGTAATAATACACTATAATTTTGTAATAAATAACTACAATGTAAATTAGATAATCCCCATGACCAGTGGTGGAACTATCTTCATGATTTAGCACTATGTAAAAATGAACTACAACAAAAAAATAAATGATATAATGTAACCAATTATATATTTGTTTTTAAATCATTTAAAAATTCTAAAAAAACTCATCTTCACATCCCCTAATTCATTAATAACTTCAAAAAATTAAAAAATATATGAATGTTTATAAAAATTGGAACATTATATTATATACAACTCTGAGTATTCTCATCATAGATAATCAAAACAATTTCTATATTAAATTCTATAAAATACCCAATAACATAACCAAAACCCAATTTACCTAACATATATGAACACAATCATAGAAAATAGATGCAGCCTTAAAATTTCAAATAATTTTAAAATAAAATAATTATGGATAAAAATTACTATGGTTATAGAAACATCATCTTAAAATCACCCACCAACAAAACATCCATCAATTTTCCATGTTTGTTTCGTTGAAATCATCCCTTTAATGTGTCATGACCCGTCCTCGAGGCCCGTGCCGTGACTACCCCATGCCCGCCTTCCATAGGCCAGGGGCTGGCGACTAGCACCAAGGCGTAAATCCCAACAAAAAATGGAAGGCATTGCCTTTGAAAAGTAAACAAGCACCACAGAGTAAGAAAGCGGAAAAGTAAACACTAAGTAAAAAATGGTACAAGATGTGCTGAAAGTAAAAGGGGCCGGAAATACAAGCTCAACTTTAAAGTACAACTGAAAGGAAAAACTGCAGCATCGAGCCGTCCTCTGGAATTCCCACCTGAAGGGTGGGTACAGATAGCCTCCACTACTCCTCGGGTCCACCTGACCGCTCCGAGTACGTCCTTCCCAGTGGTCCACCTCTAGGTACCATCCTGCTCCGCACGCCTCCACCACGATCAGCGCTCTCCATCGTCTGCAACCAACACAACGTAGTGCGGGCATAGCCCATGCAGGGTTGAGTATAAGCTACTCAGTAGGGACCCCGAGACCCCCGAGGGTCTCCCGAAATCCACAAATGATAATCCACAAAGGAAAGATACAATCACGATGTAACATCTGACCTGACTTAGGTATATGCCCATACATATACCTAAGTCATCAATTCCCGTTCGGCTCCAAAGTCCGAGCCCAAGCACAACCCAGTCCACACAGGGAAGCAAAACGTATACCCACACAGGATAGCTCAACACAATCCAAAAAGGAGAGTAAACAGTAAATCCACACAGGATAGCTCAACACAATCCACAAAGGAGTGTAAACAGTAAATCCACACAGGATAGCTCAACACAATCCACAAAGGAGAGTAAAAAGTAAATCCACACAGGATAGCTCAACACAATCCACAAAGGAGAGTAACACAAGATTCAACTCACACAGGAATACTTCTTCGGATGACGATAAAGATGATCACTGATCCATCTATGTCGTCGGACCCACGAAGGATCGATAGGTAACTAACCCCCGCAATGACCCACATAGGATCAGGCCCACACAGGACCTGTAGGCGCTGGCTCACACAGAAACACTGAGCGCTGACCCACACAGGATCGGACCCACATAGGATCGGGCCCACACAGGACCTGTAGCACTGATCCATGTAGGATCGCTGAGTGTTGTAGTCATCGCAGTCCACTGAGGATCTCTGCACAATCGTCGTCGCAGTCCACTGAGGATCTCTGCACGGTCGTCGTCGCAGTCCACTATGGATCTCTACACGGTCGTCGTTGTCGAAGTAGCAGTCGCAGCCAGCTCTAGGGTTCCCGCACACAGCAAGCTCGTTCGGGAGGGTCCGCTCCACGAGCCGAGAGGCTGATACATCAACTGACACAATGTCCGAAGTTGATATATCCAAAAGTTCCGTATCGTCAACATGAACTCAACGTCGCAGACGGCGCGTCAATCGGACGCCCGGTCTGAGAGTTATTGGCTTTTTCGTCCCAGGGGCCCGGTTGGTTTTTAAGGAAAAACCAACCCGACCGTACTCCACCTGCGTCCAAACCTCGGGCGGAGTTTGCCAAAAGATCTGTCTCACTTAGAGGAAAACAACGAAGCTGACGACACGTCAATGGGACGTCCGTAGCTCAAGATATGAGTGTTTCCGCTCCGAGGGCCCGGTTGGTTTCGTGTACGAACCAACCCGGCCGAACTCAAGGTATTCCAAAGCCTTGAGTGCGATATACCGAAACGACTGTCTCGATCCAAGGATCGCTTTTCTGCTGACGGCGAGTCATATGGAGGCCCGTAGCTCATGATACAGCCATTTGAACGAAAACCATCCGAAGACGGGGGGTCCGGGCCCGGGCCGACCCAGGCCGACCCGGCCAGACCCCCCTGGGTCGGCCGAACCGGGTCAACCCGGTCCGACCCGGTCGGACCGGCCTGGCTCGGCCAGCCCGGCTCGGCCCGGCCGGGCGGCGCGGGGGTGTGCCTCCACCCCCGCGTGACACCCCCACCACACCCGCGGGGTTTCTTCATGGAAACCCGAGCAACGCGGGGGGGGGGGGGGGGAGCCATCGACCCCGTGTGACAACCTCGCGGCACCCGTGGGGTGACGCTGGGACACCCGGACGTGGCTTGATCCGCGTCCCCCGCGCGCCGGCCTCGCGCGGCCGCGGGTCCGCGAGTGCCGCCGGAGTCGCTCCGGTGGCCCGATTTTCATCCCGTCTGCTCTGTTGCTCCTCCCGGGACTCGTCCTTCACTGCGGAATCATCAAAAATCCGTTGCGGCACGTTCCGTCGTCGTCTGTCAAATCCACACAAGAATGAAGAACGACGGAGGGTCGTCAGGCCGTGTTCGTTTGGCCCGCACCCTCCGCGTTAGAGATAATCAACAGGAGGAATAAAGTTCAACACATGAACGCATATCCAAAAACAATTTTTAATGAAATAAAATTGTTTTATAAAACAGGTTCCTCAATTTGAACAGAAACGACATGGGAAAAAGAGGCATTTCCAAGAAATAAAACCCCTACCTCGTAGTCGTCGCTCGCGAGCGTTCTTCGCGGAATTGCTCGTCGCGGAAGGTGGAGATTGTCGTGTCGTCGCGGAAGGGCGTTTCGTCGTCACAGAATCCGGCGTAGCGTCGTCGAACTCGACAGACCAAGAAACAACAGATTTTAATTATAAATTAATTAAATCTGTGTTTTGTTTTAAACCACAAAGAACTTTTAGAAGAAACCTGAAATCACTCACCTCAAACGGTTGGTGATCGGAGATCGGGGCGGGGAAGAACGTCTCGGATTAGAGCGTCTTCAAACTCCGCGGATGACGGCGTTCTTCGCGTTCTTCTCATTTTTCGCGTTCTTCGCGAAGGAGAAAGAAGGTACAAGGATACTGTCAAATCCTCTCAACGCGCAAACTTTCAAAAGACTGGTTGGTATTATTTTATTATTATGCCAACACATGAAAAAGGGTAAGTAACGACCCCTCAATTCATTGAATTAATTCAACGGAAGAAACAGATCACTTAATTTTCGAAATAAACCGCCCAATTAAATGGTCTGTAAAGAAATTAAGAAAACGCATCAGTTGACTTTCATAATGACGGGTTTTCGCGGGTGCGTTACTTAGCGGAAAGAAACGGCGGGGATCATGCGGGCCCCACCTCACAAATATCCTAACAAGGGGGTAGGATATTTCTGGATAGCATCCTATCCAGATCAACTCAGTTTAAGCCATCTTTAAGTGGCTTCAAGTGGCTTCCAAGTGGCTTAAGTGAAATAAAATAAAGTTGTCGAAAAATTATTTTATTTCTTCACTTTAAGCCCGAAAATTAAAAACCACACCCGAGCAAAAGCAACTCCGGAAGAGACGTTTCTAAGATAATAACGGCGTTGCGATTTCATCAGTGCCCTCAGAATTCGATTCCGGACACCGGTTCAAAAGTTAGAAAAACTCGCTCGTCCGTTCACTGAACGTACCCGAGCCAAACTTCGGAAAATGATTCCGAGAACACCGGGCCTCGGAATCAGGTGCCGTCAGAGACTGCGCTCTTGTAAAATTCCAAAGAAAATTAAGAAAAAAATTTCCTTGAAATTTACGGGTCTTTACATTACTAACACCTCAGGGCTTTACGTCCCCGTAAAGATACATCAAAAACTAGGGAAACAAATGTGGGTACTGAGCACGCATCTGAGCCTCCCGCTCCCAAGTGCTCTCCTGGAGGTTCCCATGCTGCCATCTGATGCGCACAAGAGGAATCGATCGCCCATATAGGACCCGCTCCTATCGATCCTCTATCTCCACCGGGACCTCCGCAAAAGTCGCCCCATCATCCACGTCAAGCTCCCCATAGTCAATGATGTGTGTCGGGTCGTGCACGTATCTCCTTAGCTGGGATACGTGGGAGACTTCGTGCACCCGGTGTAACTGAGGTGGCAGAGCCAAGCTATAAGCCACCTCGCTAATCCTGCTGAGGACCTGGAATGGCCTGATGAAGCGTGGAGACAACTTTCCACCTCAGACAAATCTCCGCAAACCACGTCGAGGTGAGACCCGCAAGAAGACGTGGTCGCCATCCTCGAACTCTAGTGGCCTCCGCCTCCTGTCATCATATGACTTCTTCCGGCTCTATGTTGTCCTCATCCGCTCCTGGATGACCTGGACCTTCTCTGTCGTGGCCCGGACCATCTCTGGTCCCACAATTGCTGACCCCCCAGGGTCTGTCCAGCACAATGGAGATATGCAAGGCCTGCCGTACCAACGCCTCGTATGGTGCCATCCCGATGGTGGAGTGGTAGCTGATGTTGTACGTGAACTCCACCAAGGGTAGGTGGTCCTCCCAGTTGCGACCAAAGTCGAGGAAACATGCGCGGAGCATGTCCTCGAGGGTCTGAATGGTCCTCTCCATCTGACCATCCGTCTGAGGGTGAAAGGTGGTGCTTAGATGTAGCCGCGTCCCGAACGCCTCCTGCAACCCCTTCCAAAGTCGGGAAGTAAAGCGAGATTCCCGATCGGAGACGATTGTCGATGGCACACTGTGAAGCCGTACAATCTCCTGAACGTAGAGACACCCCAAGCTCTCCCCTGAGCCCTGCTCTCGGATGGGTAAGAAGTGTGCCGACTTGGTGAGTTGGTCAACAATCACCCAAATGGAGTCGTGACATCTGGAAGTGCATGGAAGTCCAGTCACGAAGTCCATAGATTTCTCGTTCCATTTCCACTCCGGGACCTCCATGGGTTGTACCAAGCCTGCTGGTACCTGATGCTCTGCCTTCACCTGCTGGCAGGTGAGGCGAAGTGAAATGAACTCTGCCACAGCCTTCTTCATGCCCGGCCACCAGTGCTGTCGACTGAGATCCTGGTACATCTTCGCCACTCCATGATGTACCGCCAAAGTAGAAGTGTGAAACACTCTCAGCACCTCCTCTCGTAAAGCGACTGGCACCAAGGTACGTCCTCTGAAAAGGACGTCGTGCTCTGCTCCAAGGGAGAAACCATCAGGTGCCTGTCCTAAGGATATCTGTGCACGTCGTGCCTCATAGTCAGTGTCCCCACGCTGAGCCTCTCTAACCCGTTGTTGAAGTGGAGGAGAGACTGTGAAAGACTGAACGAAGGCTGCTCTGTCTCTATCCACGAAGGATATCTGCAAGGCGGCTAGCTGCTCTGTCGCCTCCTCAAGTAGCTGGATGTCCGTCCTCCTGCTGAGGGAATCGGCTACCACGTTACCCTTCCCAGGAGTATAGACTATCTCAAAGTCATAGTCCTAGAGGAACTCGAGCCATCGCCGCTGTCTCAGGTTCAGGTCCTTCTGAGAGAAGACTTACCTGAGACTCTGATGGTCAGAAAAGACTGTAAAGCGCTCTCCCATCAGATAGTGCCGCCATGTCTTCAGAGCGAAGAACACTACTTCCAACTCCAGGTCATGGGTGGCGTAGTTCCACTCATGCAGCCTCAACTGATGTGATCCGTAGGCAATCATGGCCCACTCCTGCATCAGGACACATCCGAGTAAGGTCCCTGATGCATCGCAGTAGACTACGTATCCAACTCCCTCCTCAGGCAACCTCAAGATAGGTGCGCTGGTAAACCTCTGCCTCAGCTCCTGGAAGCTCTGCTGACATCTATATGACCACACGAATGGTTTCCCCTTCTTCGTCAATGCTGAGAGTGGGGCCGCAACTCTGGCGATGTCTGGCACAAATCTCCGATAGTATTCGGCTAGGCCCAAGAAACTCCGCACCTCTGTCACGCTCTTGGGTGGCTCCCAAGCCAGCACTGCCTCGATCTTCGCGGGATCCACTGCAAATCCCACCTCAGAAATTACGTGCTCCAAGAAGTGGACCTCATGTAACCATAACTGTCACTTCAAGATCTTTCCATAAATATGGTGCTCTCGGAGTGTGTCTAGTACAACCCGCAGGTGGTAGGTGTGCTCCTCCTCTGTCGTCGAGTACAACAAAATGTCGTCGATGAAGACCATGACAAATCGATCGAGGTATGGCTGGAAGATCCTGTTCATGAGTCCCATGAACACTGCTGGAGCATTGGTTATGCCGAAAGGCATAACCATGAACTCATAGTGGCCATACCGACACCTGAAGGCCTTCTTCTTCACATCCTCGTCTCAAACTCTGAGTTGATGATAGCCTGACCTGAGGTCTATCTTCGAGAACCACCGTGCTCCCTTGAGCTGGTCGAAGAGATCATCAATCCTGGGTAGAGGATACTTGTTCCTCACTGTCACCTTGTTCAGGCGACGATAATCGACACACAGTCGCAAGCTCCCGTCCTTCTTCTTGGTGAACAAAATCGGGGAAGCCCAGGGTGAAACACTGGGTCAGATGAACCCCTTACCCTGCAAGTCCTCCAACTGTACCCGTAGCTATCGAAGCTTAGCGGGGGCCATCCGATACGCTGGAGTGGATATTGGGGCTGTCCCGGGGTACAGATCAATATAAAAGTCTACCTCTCTGCGAGGAGGTAGCCCTGGAACGTCATCGGGGAAGACGTCCGCGTACTGATCCACCACGGCAGGAAAACTGGGACTCCACACTTCAACTGCTCCAAGGATGAGGCTAGCCAACTGATGAGTGACGGGCTGTCCTCTCCTCTGCGAGAGTCCATCCTGTGCCGCAAAGGCTCCCTTCTCGCCGGTGAAGGTGAACCTGCTCCCGTCGGTGCGCACACATCGCACCTTGCGCCTAATGCAGTCAATCTGTGCATGGACCGTAGATAACCAATCCATGCCCAAGATGACGTCGTAAGGCCTCGACGCCGCTACAAGAAGATCCCAGCCGAAGCTCTCTCCTCCTAGAGTAATCTCACACTGCCGGTACCAGTGCGTAATCGTCGAGTCTTCTCCCGTAGGAGTGTCTAGCCGTAAGGATCGAGCCAACGGCTCTGTTGGAATCTCCGAGCTCCGAAAAAGGGCATTGGCTATGATAGAGTGACTTGATCCTGTGTCTATCAGAACTGCAACAAGGGTGGAATATACACATATCGTACCTTGAATCATCTCTGGCGCGCCATGGACGTAGGCCTCTGCTGCCTGGAGTTGTGCCTGTCTCTGCCCGCCAGCTCCCTGCCTCGTCCGCCTCCTCCCTGCGGACCACCACGGTCGACCCTCTGCCTCTGCCTATGTGGCCCCTCCACTGTCTGCTGCTCCTCGGTACGACGGGTCGGGCAGTCACGAGCCATGTGGCCCTGCCCACCGCACGAGTAGCACTGCCTGCCTCTCGGAAGGCTGGCTCCGCGCTGTGTGCCCCGCACTGCTGAGCCAGTGTCCCGAGGTCATCTGCCGGAAGGCCTGGTCTGCCTGGAACCCTGATTCATCTGTCGGCTACCAGCTGCCGAAGACTCCGCTATCTTCCTCCCTGCGGTAGGTCTCACTGTGGACTCAGCCAGGAGGCTCTCGATCAGAAGGGCTCGCTCCAGCACTCCTGCCTGGGTCGGGATGCTGAGGGAGATCAGCGATGCCCTGATATCATGTCTCAATCCCTGCTCGAAGGTCCGGGCCCGGAAGAAGGGGTCCCGTACCATGTCGGTCGAGTAGCGAGAAAGATTGGTGAACCTCGCCGTGTACTGAGCGACCGTCAAGCTGCCCTGCCGCAGCTGAAGAAGCTCCTGAATGTGCACCGCATGGAGGGTGGCCGGGACGAACTCTGAGCGGAATAGGCTCTCGAAGTCCGTCCAGATGAGGGAGGCCCCATCGTGTACATGGACCATCAAGCTCCACCATCGCCCTACTGCTGCGTGCAGTAGGCTCACAGTGAGGATCACCATGAGGTCTGCTGGTGTCCTCACTATCCTGAAAACTCGGAAGACCACCTCCAGCCAGTCCTCGGCTGCCAGGGGGTCCGTCTCCCCATGGAACCTGGGTGGTCGCTGGCACTGGAACTCGTGCAGAGCTCCGAGGCGTCGTGCATCGTCAGCGATCGGCGCTGGAAGCATCGGGAGTTCGGCGGGAAAAAGGTATCGCCGGTGCCTCTGCTGTCAACGGGCCCTGTACCGAGGCCTCGTCGCTCGGCGGGCTGTCGTCGCGCTCTACTCTCGGAACCCTAGCTGGCTGCCATCGTGGGGCCATCCTGAAAAGGAAACAAGTGCGCCACGGTCAGAACAGTATACCTGGTGAGCTGACACAATTAATCACAAAGAAAACTTGAAACACACATGCAATCAATGTTTTCGTGCATTATGTCGGAAATCAGAAGTCAGGCTCCTGGTGTACGGAAACGTCGGCCGCCGCACCAACACTGGACTCCCTGGACTAATAACCACACCCAATAAGCTAAACACTATTGTTTCACATAGAAGAAAGATCAGAGTCTGCGGTAGAACCGACCACCTCTGATACCAATTTGTCACGACCCGTCCTCGGGGCCCGTGCCGTGACTACCCCAAACCCGCCTTCCATAGGCCAGGGGATGGCGACTAGCACCAAGGTGTAAATCCCAACAAAAAAGGGAAGGTATTGCCTTTGAAAAGTAAACAAGCACCACAGAGTAAGAAAGTGGAAAAGTAAACAATAAGTAAAAAATGGTACAAGCTGTGCTGAAAGTAAAAGGGGCTGACAATAAAAGCCCAACTGTAAAGTACAACTAAAAGGAAAAAAAGCAACTAAAAGGAAAAACTGCAGCATCAAGCCATCCTCTGGATGTCCCACCTGAAGGGTGGGTATAGATAGCCTCCACTACTCCTCGGGTCCACCTGACCGCTCCGAGTACGTCCCGCCCAGTGGTCCACCTCCAGGTATCGTGCTACTCTACACGCCTCCACCACGATCAGCGTTGTCCGTCGTCTGCAACCAACACAACGTAGTGTGGGCATCGCCCATGCACGGGTGAGTATAAGCTACTCAGTAGGGACCCCGAGACCCCCGAGGGTCTTCCGAAATCCACAAAGGATAATCCAGAAAGGAAAGATACAATCACGAAGTAACATCTGACACGGATTATGTATATGCCCATACATATACCTAAGTTATCAATTCCCGTTTGGCTCCAACGTCTGAGCCCAAGAACAACCCAGTCCACACAGGGAAGCAAAACATATACCCACATAGGATAACTCAACACAATCCACAAAGGAGAGTAAACAGTAAATCCACACAGGATAGCTCAACACAATTTACAAAGGAGAGTAAATAGTAAATCCACACAGGATATCTCAACACAATCCACAAAGGAGAGTAAACAGTAAATCCACACAGGATAGCTCAACAAAATCCAAAAAGGAGAGTAACACAAGATTCAGCACACACAGGAATACTTCTTCGGATGACGATAAAGATGATCACTGATCCATCTAAGTCGTCGGACCCACGAAAGATCGATAGGTAACTAACCCCCGCAATGACCCACATAGGATCGGGCCCACACAGGACCTGTAGGCGCTGGCTCACACAGAACCGCTGAGCGCTGATCCACACAGGATCGGACCCACAAAGGATCGGGCCCACACAAGACCTGTAGCACTGATCCACGTAGGATCACTAAGTGTTGTAGTCGTCGCAGTCCACTGAGGATCTCTGCACAGTCGTCGTCGCAGTCCACTAAGGATCTCTGCACGGTCGTTGCCGCAGTCCACTGAGGATCTCTACACGGTCGTCGCTGTCGAAGTAGCAGTCGCAGCCAGCTCTAGGGTTCCCGCACACGGCAAGCTCGTTCGGGAGGGTCCGCTCCACGAGCCGAGAGGCTGATACATCAACGGACACAAAGTCCTAAGTTGATGTATCCAAAAGTTCCGTATCGTCAACAGGAACTCAACGTCGCAGACGGCGCATCAATCGGACGCCCGGTCTGAGAGTTATTGGCTTTTTCGTCCCAGGGGCCTAGTTGGTTTTTAAGGCAAAACCAACCCGACCGTACTCCACCTGCGTCCAAAACTCAGGCGGAGTGTGCCAAAAGATCCGTCTCACTTAGAGGAAAACAACGAAGCTGATGGAACTTCAATGGGACGTCCGTAGCTCATGATATGAGCGTTTCCGCTCCGAGGGCCCGGTTGGTTTCGTGTACGAACCAACCCGGCCAAACTCAAGGTATTCCAAAACCTTGAGTGCGATATACCGAAACGACTGTCTCGGTCCAAGGATCGCTTTGCCGCATACGGTGAGTCGTTTGGAGGCATGTAGCTCAAGATACGTCCATTTGATCAAAAACCGTCCGAAGACGGGGGGTCCGGGCCCGGGCCGACCCGGCCCGACCCCCCCCTGGGTCGGCCGAACCGGGTCAACCCGGTCCGGCCCGGCTAGGGCGCGGCCAGGCCGGTTGGACCGGCCTGGCTCGGCCAGCCGGGCTCGGCTCGGCCGAGCGGCGCGGGGGGGGGGGGGGGGGGGGGAGCCGCCACCCCGGCGTGACACCCCCGCGACACCCGCGGGGTGTCTTCCTGACAAGCCGAGCGATGCAGGGGGGGAGCCGCCGCAGCCGCGTGAAAACCCCGCGGCACCCGCGGGATGCCGCTCGGAAACCCGAACGTGGCTTCAGTCGCGTCCCGTGCGCGCCTGTCCCACGCGGCTGCGGGTCCGCAAGTGCTGCCGCCGCGGCTTTTTCCGCGGCGGGCTTGTCCGGCGGCGCGCCGGTGGCGCTGCAGCACCGGCAACCCGCGCTGCCGGCGGCTTCCGCGGGCCGCCGGAGTCGCTCCGGTGGCCCAATTTTCTTCCCTTCTGCACCGTTGCTCCTCCCGGGACTCGTCCTTCACTGCGGAATCATCAAACATCAATTGCGGCATGTTCCGTCATCGCCCGTCAAATCCGCACAAGAACGAAGAACGACGGAGGGTCGTCAGGCCGTGTTCGTTTGGCCCGCACCCTCCGCGTTAGAGATAATCAACTGGAGGAATAAAGTTCAACACATGAACGCATATCCGAAAACAATTTTTAATGAAATAAAATTGTTTTATAAAACAGGTTCCTCAATTTGAATGGAAACGGCATGGGAAAAAGAGGCATTTCCCAGAAATAAAACCCCTACCTCGTAGTCGTCGCTCGCGAGCATTCTTCGCAGAATTTCTCGTCGCGGAAGGTGGAGATCGTCGCGTCGTCGCGGGAGGGCGTCGCGTCGTCGCAGAATCTGGCATAGCGTCGACGAACTCGATGGACCAAGAAACAATAGATTTTAATTATAAATTAATTAAATCCGTGTTTCGTTTTAAACCACAAAGAACTTTTAGAAGAAACCCGAAATCACTCACCTCAAACGGTTGGTGGTCGCAGATCGGGGCGGGGAAGAACGTCTCGGATTAGAGCGTCGTCGAACTCCGCGGATGACGGCATTCTTTGTGTTCTTCGCGTTCTTCTCATTCTTCGAGAAGGAGAAAGAAGGTACAAGGATTCTGTCAAATCCTCTCAATGCGAAAACTTTCAAAAGACTGGTTGGTCTTATTTTATTATTATGCCAACACACGAAAAAGGGTAATTAACGACCCATCAATTTGTTGAATTAATTCAACGAAAGAAACATCTCATTTAATTTACGAAATAAATCGCCCAATTTAATGGTCTGTTAAGAAATTAAGAAAACGTGTCAGTTGAATTTCATAATGATGGGTTTTCGCTGGTGCATTACTTAGCGGAAAGAAACGGCGGGGCTCATGCGGGCCCCACCTCACAAATATCCTACCAAGGGGGTAGAATATTTCTGGATAGCATCCTATCCGGATCAACTCAGTTTAAGCTATCTTTATGTGGCTTCAAGTGGCTTCCAAGTGGCTTAAGTGAAATAAAATAAAGTTGTCGAAAAATTATTTTATTTCTTAACTTTAAGCCCGAAAATTAAAAACCACACCTGAGCAAACACAACTCCAGAAGAGGTGTTTCTAAGCGAATACTGGCACTGTGATTTCATCGGTGCCCTCAGAATTCGATTCTGGGCACCAGTTCAAAAGTTAGAAATAACCGCTCGTCCGTTCACTGAACGTACCCGAGCCAAACTTCGGAAAATGATTCCGGGCACACCGGGCCTCAGAATCAGGTGCCGTCAGAGACTGCGCTCTTGTAAAATTCCAAAGAAAATTAAGAAAAAAATTTCCTTGAAATTTACAGGTCTTTACATAATGGTACCCATACTGGGATAGAATTTAATTTTAAGAGATAGTGACCCACTGAGTCCCCCATTAAGTAGGACCTGAGATTGAGAGATTCACTAATGGTAAATAAAATATTAAATATAGAACGAATTACCCTGAATATTTTTATATGATATATATATATGAGAAATCATCCAATTGGAAGCTACATGAAAATGTATAAAAGGGACACCAAATAGATCCAAAAAGCATGATCAAAATTAAAAAATACAAAGAAACATTCACATAATGACCAGAAATAAATTCCTACAATATCTACTCAACTAAATCTCTGACATCCAAGTTAGATATGTGCAACCATACCACCCAAAAACTATTAGTAACCAGAACTTTTTTATTAATTTTAGTTATCATAAGATTTATATTCAGTATGATCATACCCAACACCTCTCATGCACATGTGGAGAAATAATACTATTGGAACCATAAATAAATTGTATGACCAATATGATCACAAATAGTTCAACTAATCAATCCCAACCACAAATTGTTAGAGTCACTAAAATCACATATAATGTTGTAACATCGTATTAATATAATATAAATAATAATGGTTCCATGCGACCACTTACCCACTTATTTTCCACTCTCATGCACTAATTTCAAACATAATGTGATCTCATTCCTTCTATGAAACTAGCATCACATTTATATAAATTAATGATATGATTCGGGATGAATCCCTACCTATCCCAACTTCAAATTGGGTCTTGATTTTTTTTCTAGCATAACTAATCATTTCATAACAATAACATCCAAGTTACCATGGTAGTTAGGTTTTATGAATGTGAATTAAATCAACCATATTCTCTCTTCCTACCATTTTTGAACACCATTAGATATCAAACCCTCCTAAAATATGGGTAATCTCTAACACTAAACTATCATCCCTATATGATCTATAAAACCAAAAAATACATTAATACCTACTGCTGAAAGAAGAGAGGGTAAGATCATGTAGCTATCCATCTAATTTAAAACTGGAGTGGATGTTTTGGAAAACAGAGATTCCCCAAAGAATTTGGAAATTTTTATGAATATCCAACTCGTTTGGGTTGAATAAAAATCAACAAGAAAATATGACTCAGATACACAATACAAAACAATTATGTTATGTTTCATCTTTTAATAAATTAGAGTTATCCAAAATACAACCACCATGCCTCATGACACCTATCACAGCTGATGGGACCACTATATAAATCACATCACAAAACAACCACATGTAGCCCCAAAACATAATCCTAAATTTACAAGATAACATTAGTTCACTAATTTTTATTTCTTTAATTTAATTATCATTTAAAAAATTCATCTAATTAATTTATTTAATTTTATTACATTCTTATGTATTTAGTAACCCATGTAATTTTAGATTGATCATTTCAATTTATTCAATTTAAAATCATGAGGATAGAACAACCTAAACCCATAAAAAATATATCATAACATATCAACCGTCATAAAAACATATTCTAATCCATCATTATGAACCAATGATATGATAAAAATAATCATAATCTAACCACCAAAAATCAACCAACATCACTTCTCATGATAAACATCAATCACATCACTGCCAATACATTTTGTACAAAATATGGTTTCCAAAAACATCACTCATGCCCAAATGAGGTTCAAGAATCCATAAATAAGACAAAAAATATCTAAACAAAAAACAGTTCAATCCATCTTCAATAAAATACAAAAAAATTAAAGATCGTTAACCATATTTTACCACATCATTTCAATAAAAATAGATTTTAATTATCACAGAAATTCTGGTTTCCAGGGGAAATAAATACATTATCCATATAAAATTTCATTACCATTTATTTAGGGTCTCTTAAAAAATAAAATTAGTGTTTCGTAAAAATATCATATAAAAAAACCAAGGCTCCCAAAAAAATTGATTTTCAGAAAAATAATAAAAAATGAATAATTACATCAAAAAACCCATAAAACATTATATAGAGTTGTGAATAATTCCCAAAAGATATATTTTCAAATACTTTTGATTAATATATAACTTATAATGAACAATACTTTCCACCCTAAAGAATATCCTCCAATGGCCTGAAGGCCTTCATTTTTTATTGATTTTTGATAATCCACATTTCAAGGGGTGAGGTGGATCCCTTACAAGTCTCGTAGGCGTAAGCATTACATGGCCCACAGGCCTTAGAGGAATTCATTGCCCGTAGGCTTCAAACATTACATACAACCCAGACTAACTACTTGGAACTGCTCCTCCCCAGCATCTTCATCGTGAAATCATCTCTCCACCTTCGCATGGCTGTTCGGCTAGGCTTTCCCGTGCATGCACATGCTTGTCCCGATGACAGGTGCCATACCCTCTCATTCTTGCAATTCATTTAGCTTCTTCTATGGTGAATTATCCTTGCTCGTCCTCCTTCTAAGTCTTGTTCCTTTTAGGTTATTTAGTTTTCATCTGCACTTTATGGTGGCCCGAAGGCCTTGAGGTGGACTGAAGGCCTTACTGGCCCGAAGGCATGGGTGGTCTGAAGGCCTTAAAGTACTCGGGGACCAAATCGGTGGCCTGAAGGCTCAAACGGGGGAATATTCCCAGCTGCTACAGTGCCAAACAGTGCCTGCTATAGTTCCTGCTATAATACCTGCTACAGTGACAAACAGTTCCTCCTACAATTCCCATTATAGTACTTGCTACAGTGCCAAACATTGCCCAAATGGGAGATAATGAGGATCCCCTTCCTCAAACAATGATTTCAGTTTTTTTCTAGGATAGAATATGGGAAATATAATCTCTAAGATGAAAATGTAAGTAATCACCTTGGTTGACCAGAAACATGGTATCCTAAAAAATCTATATCCTTATCAATCAAAAAACCATCCGTATCTATCACTAGAACCTAATCAAAATGAATAATAGCGATGAAATAATTGGGGAAAATATGATAATATAACTTAAAATAGTCTGTGCTTGATCTTCAGATGCTGAGGTTATATTCCTAAAAGGAAAGGGTGAGAGTATATTAAAAGCACATATTTTCTACCTATAAAAAAATATTAAATAATGTAGGAAGATAAGGTTAATTTATGTTTATCAACATATAAGAAAATATGAAATTAAATGACCATGGGGAAATACCCTTCACTACAACATAAAAAGTTCATCACCGGACACAATTATGGCATAAAAGAAGGGACATTTCCCTAGTGGGGATGGTCGACGTAGTGTTAAAGAAAAATTACCTGGTCATTGTCATAGATTCTATAACCTATGATAAGAATCATGACACATTATAATACACCAAACAAGAGAATTAAAATTCTATGATGATGACCACACTGAAACCCATCACTATGGTAAAGCGACGTCAAAATAAAATGAACCATAAAAATACATCTACCAAGGCTCTACCCCATATCCTAAATACAAAAATAAATATTCCAAATACAAAAAATTAATTGAAACCACACTTACAATGGATTTATGATTAATTTTAACATTCAACAATGCAAACACACCCATTATAATGCATTATAATCATGTATAGTGTACAATCTATCCCTAGAAAATGACACATTCCTAAATTGAACATCCTTTCCTCAAATATATTTTAAGCACCATGAAACAATATTATGACATGAATTACCTCTATGAAATGAGTTATAAGGTCCATAATGTTACATTATATATCAAGAGAACATTTTTTCCCTCAAGATTACAAAAACTTAAAAGTGGAAAAATTAGGGTTTCAAAAAACCACTCAACAAGATAGCACATTGGGATCTTGTTATAATAGGAATATTCCACTAATTATTCAAATCAAAATATTAAAACAAATTACTACAAACACAGCACAACACTTATCCAAGAAAATTATTCAAGGAGACAAACCATTCATATCAATATATTTTCCATTTTGGGAAGCATGGAATCACATGAATGGTTTTTAATGCATGTGAAAAATATAACACATCTTTATTTGGAATTTTTTTTCCACTTTATATGATTCACTCTATAACACACACCACCAATAATGGAAAAAATCAACATATCATAGACCGAATGTAATCCAATCATCACATTAACATAGAATAAAAACATGGAAAGAATATATATAACTATCCTTATGTGTAAAATATATACATATTAGACTCAAACATACTCTCATCCACACAACCATCACATTGTAGAACACCAACAGGGGAATGGGTTTTACATGAAACACCTTCTCTAAGAGGCCATTGATTTCTTTTGGTCACTCCATGAATGTTGTATTTTCCTCAATATCTATTTCTCCAATGTCCATGATTTCAATGTCACCATGAAGATACCAATGTAGATAAGACATTTGGAAGATGTTTTGAAACATGTCAAACAACGTTGAAAGAACCACCAATTATTCCTCCATGATAATTTTCTACATAACCTTAGAAGGATTGACAAAATGAGGTGAATGATTACTCCCTATAATATACCATAGATGTCCTCTATGAGGGAAGAATCACATGAACCCATGGCCTCCAACCCAAAACTCTACGGCCCACTTCGTTTGCATAGAATAGGAGTCATAATAGTCATATTCTACAATCAACCTCTCTCAAACAATCTATATCATCTCTATCAAGCTCTATACAACATCAAGCTGATAACGAATAATTCTGGAACTTTTATCCCGCATAATGGGGAGTGATAGAAAAATACAAATAATGCCTCAAATTGTTTCATACAAATTGTGGATTTGTAGCTATTGTTATAGTAAAACTCAACTAGACGTAAGGAAATTGTACTTGATCCACTAAAATCCATTATATATCCTAAATTTTATCTTATAGTGCTTGGATGGTCTGTGTAGTTTCCCCATATCCCTAAATATGGAATTTATTTATAAAGAACTACCTAAAACCAATGTCATTAAATAATCCACTATAGATCTAAGAGGTAAAACAAGGATCCTAATAAGAAATTATAACCCTTATCACCCCCAAATACTATCAGAATCCAATGTATTTCCTTTTTTATGGTTCCATGTAACTTGCATCACTAGAAAGTTAAATGAAATCAATATTCAGTCCACAATAACCAAAAAACCCATTCATGATTCGGGGGTATCCTATTTATGAAGTCCCTAGAAACGTCCCCTATTTCTATTTGGGGACATCCAAATGCTAATGAACCTTAAGAAATATACATCCCATCCCTTACCTAAAAGAAAACCTAATGCCACACACGAAGTACCACCATTGACCATATCATTCTAGGATAATAAATCTACTAAATCAGGGAGTAATTTCACATAGACACATAATGAAATAATGAAAATAGTGAGATTTGGAACACCTTGAGAACTCCCTCTTTCACCAAAAATGGAAAAAAACACCATTGAAATAATATCCAATTATGAACATCCAATAAACATCCCTCAAGATAATCTATTTCATTAAATTAGTGTCACATCACATATTCCACTATGTCTCTTGACCCTGACTCTTCCTCCATCTATTTTAAAGGCTAATCAACCATCATATGTTACGTAATAATTATTCAAATTTTCATTATACATCAAGATGAATCATTATAAGATTATCCACACCTCTCCAAGCATCAAGATGAATCATTATAATATTATCTACATGGGTGGGGGCTATCCAGGGGGTGGAGGTTATCCAAACTGTTGAGGGCGTGTTGGGGGTGTCAAATGGTGTGGGGGTGGTGTCTAGGGGGCGGAGGAGACGTCCAAGGGGGGTGGGGGTTTCCAGGGTTTAGGGGGTTGTCTAGAGGGGTGGGGGTTGTCCAGGGTGTGTGGAGGGGGGTTGTCCAGAGGGGTAGGGGGTCTCGGTGGTGTCAAATGGGGTGGGGGAGGTGTCCAGGGGGTGTGGGGGCTTTCCAAGGTGGTTGGGGTGTCCACAGGGGGGTTTCCAGGGTGTGAGGGGGTTATCAAAGGGGATAGGTGTGTCCTGGGGGTGTGGGTGGTGTCCTGGGGGTGTGTGGGCTGTCTAAGGAGGGATGTGCCCCCCTACCCCCTTATAAACCCTCTTGGTATATATATATATATATATATATCCCAATGGTTCCTTTGAAGTCATTGGAATATTTTAACTTTAGGTAGTCTATACCAACAGTTCTTATAGAATAATTATTATAGGGATATTCAAATGAAAATCATGCCAATGGTGTGTGATGCTGTTGGGTACCTCAACAGTTTCAGGAGTTATCCCAAAGTTTTTGAAATCGTTGGGATCTGTGTAATTTTTAGTTGTGAATGTATAAATATTTTAATATTTATACTTCATATTCATTTTTTATGGATGGGTTAATTTGGTATCCAGTTGTAGTAGGATGTATTATTTGTGTATATTAAGAGAAAAGGATCTAAGATTAATTTAAAACTATTATATGTAAATATATTTTATTTTTAAACTGGTTTTCATGTGTACTTTTTTTCAAACACGCATAGATTTGTTTTATATTTCAAAATTGTTTTTACATTCAAATTTTGATATTTTTTATATAAATATATATTTTTCTTATCTAATGAGATGTATAATTATGATATTTGTTATAGGTTAATAATGATTCAATGTAGGATTATGACTCATTGAATGAGTAATGAATAAGAGGATGGTGGTGATGCCTTTTTAGAAATTGCTAAAAGAAATGTTCCAAGGAGTGATATTTATTTTCTATCCATGCCTGAAATGTTTGAATATAAAAAAGCTTAAAAGTAGAGAGATCATAGATCATCTGATTTTTCATGTTTTTAATTAGAGTTATAGCCCATGGATTTGGCATGGTGAAACTGGACAGAATGTTAGATCTACTGATGATGATGATTCACAATATGTTAACTCTGACTGAATTGAAGATATGATTCGTGATATTACAACTAATGAAATTGTGATGGAATCGATAGTTGGGATTCTATATGGTGATGCTAAAAAACCATTGTATCCTAGTTATACAGATTTTATGGGTTTTTTGGTGGTGTTACGATTGATTCACCTAAAGGCTAAACATGGATGGAGTGACAAAAGTTTTATAGAGCTTATACAATTGATGAAAGACATTCTTCAAAAAGATAACAATATTCTAGATTCACCTTATAAGGCCAAGAAAATATTATGCCCGATGGGATTGGGATACAAGAAAATAAATTCCTATCCGAATGATTGTATGATATATAAGAACGAATATGAATTTTTATCAAAGTGTCCAAAATATGGTACATCATGGTATAAATTGAAAGAAAAATCACAAGATGATATAGTGATTACAAAGATCCCTTCCAATGTATTTCGGTATATTCTAATAATTCATTGCTTGAAATGTTTATTTGCTATTTCACATGAAGAAAAAAGGATAAGATGGCATACTGATGAGAAGATATTTGATGGAAAAATATGTCATTAAAAATATTTTCCACAATGGAAGAAAACTGATGAGAAATATCCTAGATTTGGAAATGAAATTTGAAATCTCATACTTGGGTTGTGCTCAGATGAAATGAATCTATACCGAACCCTCAGTAGAACACACAGTTCATGGCCTATTTTATTTGTAATTTATGACCTCATTCCTTATGTTTGTATGAAGTGAAAATATGTCATGTTGAGTATAATGATATCTGGTCCGAAGCAAGCCAAAAATGATATTGATGTTTTCTTTTCACCATTGATTGATGATTTGAAACTTTTATGAGAGGATGGTATTAGATTGTATGAATCTTATAAAATGGAATATTTTCAGCTACATGTAGGGATTATGTTTACTATAAATGACATCTCATCAAATATAAATTTGTCTAGATATAATGTTATGGAACATAAAGCATGTCCATTTTCTGAACAACAGACATCATATTGTCAATTGCATCATGTTAGGAAAATAGTGTATATGGGTCATCGAATGTTTTTTCCTATGGATCACACTTATAGAAGACTAAAAAAGGAATTCAATGGCTCACAAGAATTTGATATTTCTCCAAAACCTTTATCCTCAGTTTGGTATTTTGTGAGGGTGTAAAACCATGATGTGACATTGGGAAACACCCAGAAATCTCGTAATGATAGAAATATTTTGAAGAAAAATTCAATATTTTTTTATCTACCATATTGGAGATATCACGAAGTTAAACATAATATTGATTTCATGCATGTGGAGAATAATATTTTCATTAGATTGATTAGAAAAGTTTTAGATATTAAAGGAAAGACAAAATATGGGTTGAATGCAATATTAAACTTACTATCAATTGGCATACGTTTGGAGTTATCTCCCACTTCTAATGGAAGAAGAACATTTCTTCCCTCGACTTTTCATACATTATCCCAGGGGGAGAAATTTAGCAATTTTCAGTGTCTACATGATATAAAATAGCCTCAAGGTTATTCTTCAGATGTTAAAATTTTGGTCCCATTGAAGGATTTGATGTTGATACCTATGAAATCTCATGATTGTCACGTCATGATGCAACAACTTCATATAGTTTTATTGCATGGAATATTTCCCATCAGTGTCAAAAAACTATAATTATGTTGTGTTATTTTTTCAATTCAATTTTTAATATGGTGATTGATATGAATGCTTTGTGCATTTTTGAAAAAGATGCAATTTCTATAATTTTTCAATTGTAAATGTATTTTATTACATATTTTTTTGATATAATAGGAAATTTAATTATTCATATGGTTTATGAAATAAGGCTCTGTGGACCTGTATATATTCGTTGGATGTATCCTTTTTAAAGGTATATAGAAATATTGAAGGGGTATGTTTAGAATCCATATTTACCTAATGAATACATTGGTAAAAAGTATATTTTTGATGAGGTTATAGAGTTTGTACGAGCTACTTGGTTGCGTCAGAGCACATATGGTTGCCTCTATCTTTCCATGATTGAGTTAATAATGATGGAATGGGGATTCGTGGCATTAAAGTCAAATCATTGTCAGCTGAACAGATGAAGAAGTTAGAATTATACATATTGACTAACATAGATGATGCCAACCCATATATCACATTTTATATTAATGAGTGAAAAAATGTCATCCAATGTAGAAAGAAATGTGGATTTTGATTGAGCACAACACAATATTTTTGTCATCGATTAAAAAGACCTTTCTTGGTAGATAACTTGTATCAGAGACATTAGGATGGATAGTTGGTGGTCCATATTTAAATGTGATAACATGGTCTGGTTATGACATTAGTGGCTATACATTTTATACAAAATCTCAGGACAACAGAAGTGCAGTTCAAAATTGTGGTGTATTTGTGTTTGTAGAAGAAATTCATTTTTCGATTTCTAAAGACAAAACAAAATTTCTGCATCAATTGCATATTATGGGCTTAATGAAGAAATATGGGAGGATGATTACATTAAAATTAAAGTTCCTATTTTTAATTGTAAATATTAGAAGAACATAATGATGGGCATGTTGAAGAAATGGTTTGTGATATAAGGAACGATCATGATGAAGGAATTAGGGAAAACATTCCATTTGTACATTCTTAATATTACAGGTAATATATGTTTATTTCTTGTTTACATTTTCTATTTTCCTAAAATGATAGATATTGTAATATCTTTTTTATTAAAATATGTATTAAGACAAATAAGAAGAAGTTTTTGTTTATTTTAATTTTTTTAGTGTAGTTTTCCATGTTTTCCAAAGTTTACAATTATTTACCATAGTTTACTTTTACATAATTTATATATTTATCATTTTTTAATGAAAATTAGACTACCATGTATACCACGTTTTCCATCATTACCATTGTTTAACATTCTTACAATATTAACCAAGTTTATTATTACATAACATTGTTCAATTTTCCATTTTATGTTTACATTAGAATTTTAATATTTGAATTTGTATATTTGTGAACAAATGTTTGTTTTTTTCATGATTTGAAGGATAATGAAAGATAAAGCAGTTGATCAATCACATGATTCTGGAGATGAGAATAATTATCATACCTCTAGGGAGGAATATTCACATGCCCCTCTTGATGTTCCCCAATCTTCATGATCATCCCCCAGAATGACAAGGAGTTCAAGAGTAGGTAAACGTGGGTGCACACGTTTACCAAAATTATCACATTCCCGTATGCATGACCAAAGGATACACATTGAGTTTGATGAGAATGATAATCCAAGAGTATTAAATACAAAAGATTTTATGAGTTTTTTATCAACTCAATATAACAGCAAAGTAAGAATTTTGTAAGATGATTAGAGAAGTGTGGATGAAGTGATAATATCTTAGTTGTGGGAGATGATTTTGGTAAGTTGTTTTTCTATTGGGTTCTTATTCATTAAATGTTTCTAGTATAAAATGTTTTACCTCTTCTTTATTATATGAAATTTGATATTCTTGAAATTGGAGAAGTCAGGAATAAATGATTATCGATGGATTCTAGGAGATAGAGGGATTTCAAATCAACCCTCACATTTGATTTCATTTTTGGTCATAGGAGACATGAAAATCCATGTCATATATATTTTTTCATAGATTAAGATACATAAAGACAATTTGATGAATGTTTAAGAAAAGATTCATTTTTGGTAAGGGAAATGTAATCATTTATAAGATTTATTATAAAAATGATCTTATTAATGTTTTATTAATGATTTCTTATTTTGAATTTAAATAAAACAAGGAAATATCATCATGAGATCCAATCTAGAAATTTATACCCTCAGTTTTTATCATAGGGAGGGTATATATTTTTGGAAGAACGAATGATGGATGAAAAATTAAAAAAAAAATGAGAGTTGTTTCTTCAAGCTCTAGAGAGGTTGCCCCTATATCCCCTCCATCTAGACATGAAAAATGGAAGAGGGGTCAGATGGAAAAAAGGGGCTACATATTTCAAACAATTAAATAATGATATATGAGAGGATTATATGATATTTATTTTTTTATTAAGTTAACTGTATGATTCATATAATTTGAATCATTATATAAATGTTCAATTAATTAATTCAGTATTATCTTGGGGAGATGAGCTCACAGTGGGTATTTACAGCTGCTTGGAGGCAAGATATTTTATTTGTATCATTGGTAAAGCTCGAGAATCCTGGTCCTGTATGAGGATATATGACGTGTGTATTGGTAAGAAAAGTGTTTCCACAGTCTTCTACTTCTTCTATTGAGGGTGTTTATAAAAAAATAGAATCCTTGGAGGATGATGTTCATAATATTAAAGAGACGATGGAGGAAATGATTAGAGAATCTGTAAAGTCTATATTTGCAGAAAAGAAAATACAATTCTAGACTGCTGCTCCCACTCCTCCACCTCCCCCTGTAGACCCCATTATCTATCATCCACCTCTTCCAGTAGCTCCCACTCCCCCACCTCAACCTGCATACCATGTTTCAGATCCTACTCCTCCGTCATATCTTCCTACATATTGTAAGTTGTATATTGATGATCCTCAAGAACATATAGTTTCATATGGGATGGTTTATTATATAGGATATATAGTTCATCATCTATAGTTATAGGTAGAGAATAATAGGGTCACTGTATAGGAAATTATAGATAGATCAGCTCGAGTACCATTACCAACAGATGAGGTGATGACAGTTAGACATAGTATCAACCATTTTTTAATTTGTCCATCCAGACTTCTACGACACATTACCATAGAGGAATTTATGTTATATCATCTATTTTATTTTTTTATTAATGTTGTTTTAACATTTGAAAACAAATATATTTTTCTATTTATTTTTATTGGAATACTTCAAAGGTAATGAAATACTTTACAGACAAAAACAAAGACAAATGGTTATGACATCATATACAAATTTGAGTAGTATTGATAGATTGTCAAGATATTCAAATTTATTGGGGGATCATTAGGAGTTTCCAATGAAATATCATGTTTGTGGATGTGCAATAACTATTGGGATTGTAAAAACTGATATCATGGATCTTGTTACTAGAGATAAGTTGGGCATCAATGTGGTGAATTTTTTTCCAATATAAGTCTTAACACCATTTCAAAATGTTATATTTATTAAAAATGTATACTTATGTCTATTTTGTTTTTGGTATCTTTATAACATGTGTGATAAGAATGAGTGGACATATTTATATGGATTTATGGACCTACATTTGATTTCCCCTAAATCACATGCATTGGATGAGGACAAAGAATTCTTTATATTCATGAAAGATTTGAACAGAATATTATCACACAGTGTTGGATGATGCCTTTTTGGGAGAGGTATGAAACATATCTCTGGAAAATATTTCATTATCTTTTAACATAAAAAACCACTAACATTAAATTATATTTTATCAGTGATCACTGTATGTTAGGATTTTTTTTCAAAGGAGAAAACACTTAATTTGATATGCTATATCCATGGTGATGTGCGGGAATGTTTTTAGAATATGTTAGAAAAGTTTGTTTCAAATTTTTAATAGTTGTATATATTATAATGAAATAAATTTTTTTTATTTGTATTATTTTTTACAAGGGGATGGGTATACTTTCGAAAAAACAAAAAGAAAAAGAGTTCCAAGATCAAATATGTAGAAGTAAATGTAAATATCTATTTATAATTTGTAATTTTTTATGTATCAAATAAAAATAATATTGTGAATTTACACTCATTCAAATAGAATTTTCATGAACAAAATGGAGTCCTTGAATGATGATATTATATATTATGATTTATGTATGAAATAATTACAACTTGAACACTTGTGATCTTTGAGATGGTAATATTTCCTTTTAAATGTTGACATTGTAAGATTTCCTTTTAAACATTACAATAATAGTTCATTTGATTTATTAATTATACTTGTTAACTACTATCCATTTAATTTTTAGATATTTTATGACCCTCAAACCTATAATTCTCAAGAGGTTAAACACTTACAAGTGTAATTGAAAAATTATTTGACAGGTTTCATTGGATTTTAGTTTTTAGTAGTGTAAAATGTAATTTTGAATACTATCATTAGAATTGTGTATTTGGTAGTTGTTTAGGTTGGATTTAGGGTTTTTTGTATGGACATTGTATGTTATAAATTTTATAATTGTCGCTGTTTAATTTTCCACTACTTCTTGTTTTGGTCTAGTTCAGATGGTTTTTCTAGTATGGATTTTGGTCTTGGTGGGAGGTTTCCAGGGGTATGGGGAGGTGTAAAGTGTGGTGGGAAGGATTCCAGGGGTGTGTGAGGGAAATCCAATTTATTGGGGGGGGTGTCCAGGAGGGTGGGAGGGCTGTCTCGGGGGGTGTCCAGGCGTGTGGGGTGGTTCCTAGTGGGGTCAGGGGGCTTTCTAGGGGTGTGGCAGGGCTGTCCAGGGGCTAGGGTGGGGGTGGGGGTCCAAGATGTCCATGAGGGTGGGGAAGTCTAGGGGGTGTACGAGGGTGTGGGGGTTTCTAGGGGTGTGGTAGGGATGTCCATGGGTGTGGGGTGGGATATCCAGTGGGGTGGGAGCTTTCCAAGGCTGTGGGTGGGCTATCTAGTCGGGTGGGGGTGTCCAGGGTGACAATGGGGGTGGGGGAAGTCCAAGGGGTCCAGGGGAGTGCGGGTGGGGGGGGGGGGGTTCCAAGGAGTCCATGGGGGTAGGGGTGTCCAGGGGGATGAGAGGCTATCATGGGGGGTGGGTGGCTATCAAGGAGGGTGGGGTGCCCAAGGTTGTGGGAGGGATGTTTAGTGGGGTGGGGGTTTCTAGGGTGGGGAGGGTTGTCTAGGGGGTGGGGGAGGGATGTCCAGTGGAGTGGGGGGTGTCCAGGATGGTGGGATGGCTTTCCTGGGGGGTCCCTAGGGTGGGGGGGGGGTTCTAGGGGTGTGGGAGGTCAGTCTAGGGGTGTGGAAAGGGCTGTCCATTGGGGTGTGGGCTTTCTAGGGGTGTGAGAGGGCTTTCCAGTGGGGTTTGGGTGTCTAGGGTGTCCATGAGGGTGGGGGGAAGTCCAAAGGGTGTCTAGGGGTGTGGGGGGAATTATAAGGGTGTGGGAGGGGTGTCCAGAGCAGTGGGGGGGGGGTTCTAGGGTGTCCAGGAGGGTGGGACAGTTTTCCAGGGGGTGGGGGCTGTCTAGGAGGGTGGGGTGTCCAGGGTTGTGGGAAAGATGTTTAGTGGGGAGGGGGTTTTCAGGGGTGTGGGAGAGCTGTCCAAGGGGTGGAGGAGGGTTGTCCAGTGGGGTGTGGTGGGGTGGGGGTCCAGGAGGATGGGAGGGCTATCATGTGGGTGTCTAGGGGTGATTATGGTGGGGGGGGGGGGGTGTTCTACATGTGTGAGACGGCTATCCATGGGTGTGGGAAGGGTGGTACAGTGGGGTGGGGGCTTTCTAGGGGTGTGGGAGGGTTGTCTAGTGGTGTGGGGTTTTGAGGGTGTCCATGAGGGTGGGGACCGTCCAGGGGGTGTCCAGGGTGTGGGAGGGGGTATAGGGGTGTGGGAGGTTGTCTAGGGGTGTGGGGAGGTGTCCAGGGTGTTCATGGTGGTGGGGGTGTCTAGAAGGGTGGGAGGGATGTCTAGGGGGTGGGGGCTATCCACGAAGTTGGGGGATGTCCATGGTTGTGGGAAGGAAATTTTGTGTGGTGGGGTGGTTTCTAGTGGTGTGGGAGGGCTTTCTAGGGGTTTTCCATAGGTGTGTGTGTATGGGGGCTTTATAGGGGTGTGGGAGGGCTGTCTAGTGGGGGGTTCCAAGGTGTCCATGAGGGTGGGGGTAGACCAAGGGGTGACCTGGGGTGTGGGGGAGTTCTACGGGTGTTGGAGGGGTGTCCAGGGTGTCCATGGGGTGGGTTTTACATTAGGGTGGGAGGGTTTTCCATGGGGTCGAGGATATCCAGGAGGGCGGGGGTGTCTAGGGTTGTGGGCAGGCTATTTTTTGGGGTGCGGGGGGGGGGGGGGGGCTCCAGGGGTGTGGGATGGAAGTCTAGGGGGTGGGCGAGGGTTGTTCAGTGGGGTGGGGGTTTTGGTATGTTTTTGTTCAGTTTTTGGTATTCTGTTGGTTGGGAATATTTTTGTGGGGGTGTCTATGGGTGTGAGGGATGTCTAGGATGGTGGTTGTAGTCTAGGGGTGTTGGGGGTTTCCAGTGAGGGTAGGGGGGTTTCTATGGGGGATTTCCAGGTGGGGTGGCGGGGTTTCGGACTATTTCAGGTATTTTTTTGGATGGGCATAGTTTTTGGGTGTGTCTAGGGAAGTGGGGGCTGTCTAGGAAGGGGGAAGTGCATGGGTTTGGGAGGGGATCTGTTTTTGGTCTATTTTAGGAATTCTTTTTGCTGGACATTGTTGTGGGGGTTTCCAGTGTTGTGGGGTCTATCTAGGAGGGTGGGGGCAGTCCAGGGGTGTGGTGGGTGTCCAGTGTGGTGGGGGGATTCCTAGGTGGGGGGTAGGGGGTGCTATCTAGGTGGGGTGGGGGGTTTGGGTCTGTTTTAATTCTATTTCAGGTATTTTTTTGGCTGTGTAGATTGGTGGTTGAATGGTTTAATTTAAAAAATGATCTTTACATTGTTCATTTTATATCAGACATAAATAAATGCATAAGGATTAATTTTAACATCGGTTATTTCATAACCATCCTAATAAATGGAAAGTAATAGTTTTTTATGGTGGTTATTTTATACCCGACGTAGTATATATTTTCTCACGTCAGTTATTAATTAACCTACGTGGAAAACTGCTTGGCAGGCTGCTTTATCACATCGGTTACTTTTATAACCGACGTGATAAATACTTAGGAGGCCTGACTTATAACATCAGTTATATAATAACTTACGTGATAATGTATATACAATGTCTTTTTTAAATAACCAATGTAACACATCATGACTCCAAAGTGTTTTCCATGTTAGTTTTTGAGTATCTGAAGTGAAAAATGATTCGGTTTTTTGTTATTTATCTCAGTTTTAAAATAACCAATATAAAAAACAATATTTATAACATCGTAGGTAATAAAGTCACCCAAAAGCAGATGTAATAACAAAAAAATAACCGCCATAAAAAACGTTTTCTGCACTAATATTAAATTCAGAAATTATTAATCAAATGGTCATTTAAATCATTGGAGATTTATATTTTAGAGGTCCTTAAAATTACATTGATCATTAACATTATTTTTATAAATGACCTCAATCACGTAACTAAAATTATGCAGGATTTTCTACCATGTCTATGTCTTCACATTACATATATTTTCTCCTATATAGAATTTTATTTATTGTTTATTAAAAATTTCCTTTTTACTTCCCATTATCTGTTACTAAGAGGTTATTTTATCTACCCCTGTACAATGTGTGTCTTCTAAAATTGGTATTTCATACAATCAAATCCCTGATTACCCTGATAAATTTTATGTTGCGAAGATTCAATTTTTCTATGTTGGGGAGAATGTAACACCCCAAAATTATAAAAAAATAACATTGTATTTGATAGATTATATGACAAGAAACATAAAGCATAGATGAATATATAACATCCTGTGAGTTAATGAGTGATTTATTCTAAAATAAATTATATTTATTTATTATATTTAATTAAATTCAGCAATAATTTTATCTTTTGTTTCCACTAAAATTAATCTTACAGTTCATTGAATGAACTATTGTGTTTACTTTGCATTACATGAAACATTGAGATTACATGACATGGAAAATATTATAGATAAATAATTATTAAATATATTACTTGTTAATATGAAATTGAATGCAGAGTATGAATAGTGAAAATTATGTTTCAATAATTACGGTTCTCTATAGATTATATATAAAATAAGAGCAATTTAAAAGAAAAATAAATTCTTTTGGAATAACTATATTTTTTGAAATGACTGTATATTCAGTGGTTGGAATTGTAATTTGAAATTAATTTTGAAATGATTCAGAAAAATTATTTGATAATTATTTTTTATTGAAATCAAAATAAAAAAGTTATCATAGGTAGATTTTTTGTATTTTTCAGAAGATGTTCAATTTTTGAGGAATAGTGAAATATTCAGGATTTTAATAGAAAACTACCATTTTCTAAAATTATATATAATATAATATTTTATTATAAATTGTTTTTAATGTAAAATAAATTAATATATATATATATATATATTTATCAACTTTACCTACTTTTAATCATATTAATAAAAAAATTTATATAAAAAACATTTTAAACTATTGAACATTTTAGGAATAAAAACATGGTTTATCGTCATCTCTCCCAGATTAAATTTACAGTTAAATTTTCAATTTTTGTGAATTTTTTTTTTAAAAATGATTTTATTTTTTGAATAATAAAAAATTATTATTCATAATTTGGTCAAACTAATTTTTGACCCAAATGAAGAGTGATAAACAATGAAAAATAAATAATATGGTTAAGGTAGAAACTGGTTTACCAGTGTTAAACTAAAACGATATGAGCTAAAAACGACCAAAAACGTTTTCAAACTCATTCGATGGATATATTTTGAAAAAATATCCTCAATGACTAACAATTTATTATTTTGGAGGCTTGTAGAATGATAAAAATGTGGGTATGAATGAATCATTTTCAAAAGACTAAACATATTCCACTCAACTCCTTTATAAAAGGCCTCCCACTCTATTCTATTATTAACACCATGAAAACAATTTTTTAGGAATATAAATACCAAAATTTCATCCCAAATAGAATACCCTCATCCTACAGTCCATATTTTAGATTGAAATCCATCCAGTAATACTTTAGTCCCAACCTAAGAATGATACCTGAAGAAGGGGTTTTGACCTTCAATGATAGTCTTTATTCTATTTCATTCTCTATATTGTTCAAATATTAATTAATAATGATGATATAATAACCTCAGTTTCTTCCAATTACATTGATTTTTTCATAATAAGGTAATTACCCAAAACTATCAACACTTCCATCAATGTGGTTATGAAATCATTGTTCCTGTGTATAGTAGACTACCGCCCTATGATCTAATGTCATTCATTCTTCCATTAAAACAATTTTTGGTTGGTTATGATGATGAATATGAGATATATAGATGATATATATTACATAATTATACATATTGAGTCATTTTATCTTGTATGTATTTTTAACTTTCCATTTCATAAGGGTTATGTTAATGTTTCTCATGTGCATGTCAGACTACCGCATCATGTGTAGATGAGATTTGTGTTTGACTAACTCTTTATATGGAATGTAATAAAGATAAAGACGATTAATTTATGTGAGATAAATTAAAGAATTATGATATTCATTAAATATTTATCATTATATAAAGATAATGAATATTATTTTCTTCCATACCATTTCACTCAGTTAACGATAATAACATCATTCAGGAATGTGTGAACTACCACCCTCACAAAGTGATTTGACTATCTTTACATTTCCACAAAACATGGATGATGCATATATATATATATATATATATATGTATATAATATTTTATATATTATAGTATTATAATTTATGGAAAATAATATATTACATACATTAATTCTTTAATGATCATTGAAAAATTGAAAACTTACTCATGCGTACATATTACCTGCCATCTCCATGATCATAACATACATCAATTTTTTGTAATCACATTTCCTCATTGGTATTAAAATTTTTATTGAGGTATAAATATGATATTATTTCATGATTATTATTATGGTGACTATATAACTCGATAATATTAACTAGAACTTGATGTGTTATGTTGAAAGATACATCAGAAAAAAGGAAATTAACAGACAAAAAAGGGAAATAATTTATATTATTAATTAATGGTTGGTAAGATGTTATAAAAGGGACATATTTGATATTATAAATATTATTTTTCTCCTGGTTTAATTTAATAACATGTTTAAAAAAATATAAATGATGTTAAACAATTTTCAGTAAAAAAGAATGTTGATCTAAGGGAATTTTTAACTCAAATTCCATTTAATGGGTTAAACTTCTGCTTCACTGGTTATGTAATTCTCAGATTATGTGTATAATTATTTTTGATTAAATTCTTTTCTATATCCAAATTTTTAGTTGTATTTTTAGATTAAACACATAATCAATACATAGATTAATTCTTACATCTATTTTATGATCATTTTAAAGGTTTATTTCATAATGTCATTTGAATTGGGATTGTTTATTGTTGAATTTTAGTTTTTCAGTGATTTTATTAAAATTTCATAATAAACCCATATAATTTTATTCTCCAACAGATATTCATGTTATTTTCAAACAATAGTTCCAATTTTAATCTGTTTTTTTCTTAATTAAATCTAAATATTATTTCAAGAATATCTGACTTCATTTTTCTCATCAGTTGGAAATATGTTTTTCACAAAAAATATTTTTTATAAAAATATTTTCAAAAATTATTTTAACATTTATAACATGATTTATTAATAGATTTTATAACAATTTTTACTCTTTAAAGAAATTTCAATGGGATATAATGTCATTTTACGAATAATTCCCATTTGGTTTTTACTGAAAATGTAAAAGGAATGTTATTGTCTTTTTTCAAACAATTCTGTGTTCTATACATTTTACAATAAAAAATAATGTTCATCTTAACTAGTATGGAATGGATGGAATTGCCCACCATCATTACAATTATTTCACTGAATGACCCATTTCATTAATATGTGATTATTTTTAAATATTTCATTTTATAAAATTTAATTTCAAAAATGTTTATTTTCATATTGTTTTTAAAAATTAAAAGTAAAATTTAATTAATAATATTTAATGATATTTTTATTGTATTTTTATTCATCAATGAAAAAACCATTATTCAAATTATTCTATAATGTGGATATGTCATATAGATACCATCCATATTCATTCTATAGATTGTTTACAATCATTTTTACAATGGAAATTATTGAAAATCACTCTCTTGATTAATTTATGATGTTATTATAATTTCCATGAAATATTTACTTTATTTTGATCTTTATAAATTAATAATATCCAAAACATAAATATTATTTATCATGGATATGTTTTTTAATTGAACCATATATATTTTTATATATACGATGTTATATAATTAATTATATTTGTTTATCTATGAAAATACTAAAAATATGTGTTATTTATTCAATATCGATATTAAATGGTATGGTTTATTGATTAATGAGTTAAATATAAAATTTGATATATGAGAAATTATTTGGACCTACTGTGACTGGAGGGTTCTGATATTATATATCCCCTAGATGCATTCATAGTTCCGATGAGAAAATCAGATTAAGCTAGAATTAAATAGGGTTTTGCTTGTAGTTTGAACAATTTTATGAAAGGATATTATCCTAGAGGTATCATGTGGGGAAGAAATTACATTAAATAATAACTCAGTGTCTTGATTTAGTGTTTTTTACTATTATCCATGAGATTTTAACAATTTTATTGTCTCTATTTTATTTTCAATGTAATTTTATGGATTAAATGGAATGTTTTTTTAGCTATTTACAATTCTATAATGTTTATTACTTATCTTATCATATTAATCATGTTATTTAAATATAATATTTGTTCAGTTAATTTCAATTATATTTTGATTATTCTCATTAATTCATGATAGCTTCTTATGTAATTAAAACTTACTGAGCATTGGAGATCACCCTTATTTTGTTTCCATTATCAAAAATCCATGAAATGTACATTTTTTTTGTTGGAAAATATTTACTACATGGAATAATTTTATTATAAAAAATGTTATATTTTAATATGTCTATTCAAATGTAATATGGGAATGAAATATTTAATTGTTTACCATGACTACTAATGAATTTGGTCCTTTGGGATGTGATTCATTGTATCTTATTCTAATGTAATAATGTACGCAAACTCTCTAGGCTTCTAGGGTCAGGGTTTTTATGAATATGATACATTTATTAGATCAAAAGGTACATTCTATGCCTTAGACATTAAATTGAGTCTAAAAAACATTATGAACAAAAATGACACTATTTTCCCAAAAAAATGATATCATATTCATTAAGATCCTACTCAAAGAGCCATACAAAATTAAACACATGTCTATAATACCACTTTTTTATCATAATATTACAATAAATCCCATTTTGAGTTGTTGATAATATTAAAAGTTCCCATCAATGAAAACATATATTCAGTCAATGATTAGTTAAATGATTATAGGATTGAAAAAATGACTTATGAGATCCTTTAACCACTTTAATATATATAAAATAAAATAATCCAGCCATCAACATCAATATATTATGTAAATAAAATCCAACCATCCACCTAAATTATAAATTTTATGTAATATCATTTAATCTAAAACTGGAATAATTACTAATTAGAAAATAAATAATATAATTTAACTCCTTTAGAAAACACAAAATTCTCAAAATACCAACTATTCAAAAGGACACTAGATTATATTGTCCATATTTATTAACAACCCAATATTCAATGTATAAAAAAATTATAAGTTGGGGTGAGTATGTCCATATACATGATAGGTTCTTCTTAAAAAAAATTTTCAATGCAAATTATTTATACTGAACCATTAGAGAATAAACCATGAATACAACATGTTTCCCCATCACATGTTATCTATTAACCCATATAACCAAAAACATCTCTCTATACATGGATATACTATAAGTAAAATAGAAATCACTAAAATATATAATGATACGTTCCCCAGACTCACTACCCCACATGAGAAGTCTGTATCAAATCATAACAACATATGTCTTGGAAATCACATTCCCTCCAATTCAGCTTTTAACATCATATTGTAATCTCAAACTCATCATAACAAAGTTATATCTATTATGCCATATTACATAAAATGATGACCCAAAAAACTATTGTAACAAAAACCAGGTCCACAACCCTGGGGAAAGTATGAGAGGGTTATAATTGACTATATATATTCATTTTGACCAATAAGTGTTGCAATACATCCATAACATAAAATATATAAATATTATAATATTTTACTCAATTAAACATTATAACTCCTAATTAAATAAATCTTCACAAACCTAATATTTTAATATATTTAGTTAATATATAAATTTTTTTATTATTTATAATACAATATAAATTTATTCTATAACATTACACATATATTATTACATTCTAGATTTTCCATACCTGATATACCTTTTTTTATATGGGGAAAAGGGAAACATAAGAAATGGGTGATATAAAATGATTAGAAAGGGGTAAGTTAATGTCAATGAGTCCTAGAGGAATTATCTATATATTATAAATATATAGAAAACATGAACATAATATGAATTTCATGATTAAATTAATAAAACCATGAAATTATAACAAGTGATCACATATAATGATATCATTAAATTAGAGCATTAAATAAAAACAAATGACTACAAATGTATAACCAAGAAATAATATAATACGTTATAACATAAGACTGTAGAATCAATAATCATTAAACGTGGAGAAAAATATCTTTTGTGGAACATTCAATATAATTAAAAATAATATCATATATTAAGGATCTATATGAAGACCATCATTAATTAATGGATAAATATTCACTACAACATTGTGGACTTGTTTAAATTCCAATATCACATATAAGTTATCTCATTAGTATAAAATCTACCAAATGCATCAGATGTATATATAAATATAAACCAAAACAGAAAATAATGATATATCCACATATATATATATATATTACACAAAAATTATCCATATATACATTAAAATAATATCATTCTTAACACACATAAATAAAACAATTTGTATAAAACATTTAGAAGGTATCGCATAATAAATAATAAAATTCTAAATAATAAATTTCATATACATAATATCCCATAATAAATTTAGAATAATATATATATATAGGTATTATGTGTGAAATATTTTTTTCATTGATTACGGATCTTAAAAGGAAATAGAGGAATCATGAAAATACCATTCTTAACATTTTAGTGATGATATTATAAAATAAATGATATATCTTACTTTCAATATATTTTTAAAATTGTGACCAAAAGGATAATAATTTTATATTTTAGAAATAAAACACCCTAATAATGGAAAATTTAAAATAAATAAATCTATAATAAAATATCAATTAATATAATGATTGTAAGTGGTATATATGTTCAAATTTTTTATCATTTAAAATACTGTAAAGTACCCTAAATTTATGAAAGGGATGTACGATTTGATTTTTAATATAAATAAATAAAAAATGAAATGTTTATAATTAAATAAATATTTAACATTCTTTATCATTTAAATAAATATTTTTTTTAATAATGAAATTGGATATTGAAGATAATTATCAATAAAAAAAGTTACATTTTTCTCCTTACAACATTTTAGTTTATGAGGATAGAAATAATAATAGAGGAGATTATGAGAAAGAAATATAAATTAATCAAATAAATTAATAGTTGAAAAAATATTATATTATTGAAGTGTAGAATTTCCAAAATATAAAATAAGATAATTAAACAATAAATATTATAACTCGATGAAAGAATAATAGCTCAAAAAAATCTTATACCATAGATTCACACATGCTTGAACATACTCTAGCTCCATGTATAATCTAATGTGGAAATTTTAACATATTATCCAAAAAATATTTATATTTATTTTATATAATATCACTTAGGTATATATTTCTATTACTTAATAATTAATAATTTAATGTTAATATCAATCATCTTGTAGTTATTGTTGAATTTTCTCAATTCTTATTTTAGTATAATAGTCTTACTCATCATTCTATATCAATGAGTTCCCCATATCAAAATATTAAAATTATGGGAATAATATTTTTATAATGGTTTATATTATTTTTCATTTATTCTATGATAGGAATGGGTATGATTTAAAATGAATAATGTGTTATATAGTAAATAATTATTAATTAATCAAAAAAAATAATTATATTAAAAATGGATTAATGTTTATAAATTATTATTATAAAATTATATACATAAAATAAATTTTTCATTAACAAAATATAATACATTTATTTATTATTTCGTAGAAATCGCTGATGAGAATTTTATATCTTTTTCATGAAGATGGACAAACATACCCAAACAAGAATATTCTCTAATGAATGATTGTGTAAGTATATGTAGTTACATTTTTAATATAATATTTGTCAAATAATAAAATAATATAAATCATATTATATTATATTAGTTAATTTTATTTAATAAGGATGATAATGAAAATATAAATTAAATATATAGGTATTAACTCATTATTTACATTGATGTACAACATTGTTCTCTAATGATATGTGTTATCTTTAAGGAATTAAGTTGCATTGTTTAGATTTTGTAGATCCCTAATATAAGAGAAAAACTTAGAGTAAGAAATTTATTTATCTGTTGTAGTGGAAAATGAACAAGGTGTGTGATTAGAAATTTTTTTATGATATTCCTTTTTGTTGACTTGTCTAAGTGAATTTTTTCTGATTATAAATTGTTTATTTTAATAGAGTATAGTTTTTCAAATAATATGATTAAAAATTGAATAATATTGTATAAAGGTATTGAATTCCGTTATAAAAACATTTAATGGATAATTTTTTTAGATATTTGATCACTTTCCTCACTATTTTTACAATTTTCATCTTTTTAATCATTATTTCCTAAACACATCCTTTAGCTTGGTAAAAGATTTACCTAAAAATAAGGCTATGTTATTACCTAATTTATACATCCTGACTTTTTATGTGAATTAAATATGGTTAATTTTTCTATTCAAATATGATAATTATAACATTTAAATAAACAATATGTCAAAATAGTTTAAAATAAAATATTAATAATGAAAATAATTTCGTTGAAATAATGATAATATTTTTATTTATATTCATTCTATCATTATTTTATGGGTTTAAAATAATTATTTTATATATTTAAACAATTAATAAATATTATATTAATATTATTTGAACAATATATTCATAACAATACTTCTTGTAAAATACTTGTTTTTAAAAATCATTATTAACCTTACAATTTAAATATAAATAACACTCTGAAATCTTTCATAAAACCATTAAAGTCCTCCATTTAATAACATAGGGTGATAAAATAAATGGTGATAGTCATAAGAGGTTATTCAAGTAGTATGTATCTCTTAGTGATCAATATAATCAAATTCTTTCCCGAATATGATTTATCATAAGCCACATGTGTTGAAGTTCATCTTGGAATTGAATATTAGTGAACCCTAGCAATGTTATCACCTTAAAATGATAAAATAAATAATACTTATGGTGTAATTATCCAATTAAATTCCATATCTTATACTATTCTATATAAATTTCGTAATTTGATTACTAATTTATTTTCACTATATCAATTGAAATATATATATATATATATAAACTATATATATAGCTTTTAAACATATATAGAATAGAGTTGTAATGGACACATTATCTGTTAAAATTATAATATATAACATTAAATAAATTTATAAAAATAATTCATCTAATTCCTTAATAACTTCTAAAATATTTCTAAAGTATTCCATTCATTATATAATTATGTGTGATGTTATATTCATTATAAGATACTGTGATAAATAATAATTAATGATATTAGTATTTATATTTTTATGTCATTATATTCATACACTATTTTTTATAATTATGTTTCATTTCTATTTATTTTAATATTTTTTTAATTTTTTATTATATTTTAATATTATAACTTAAGAAAATAGGTATGTGTTCATTTTATCTCAGTATAGGAATATATGATATGTTATTTAACTAGTAATAATTATTAATGAAAATTCTTACTATAGATATGGTAAGTCCCTTTCTACCCCCACAAAAAACCTCATCCCTCAAAATTTTATCACATGGATTAAAACAAATGATGTTACCTTTGTGTTATTATGACATCGAGTTTCTATTTAACTTATTCATACTTATTATATCTTCATAGATCATTAACTATGGGATTTGAGATATTTAATAATACATTATTTATTTGATTAATTAATTCTATTAATTTTCCCTTATAGGAGAAATAATTCTCTATTGGTACAATATTTCAATCCAATTTATCTTATGGGTATGATATGCAATTATTCAGAAGTGAGTCATAGAACCCATTATACACATGTGAGAGGTTTAATGAAAAACCTAAAATATAATATATTATAACCATGTGATAAATAACCTTTAAGGGGGAATCGTATCTAGGGACCAACTTTCCCTTCTTCTCATATCTAATAAACCTATATCGTAGTGATATTCCATGGAAAAATTTTAATACAAAATAAAACTCTAGATATAGTTAGTGTTTATTTGAAAAAATATTCTATTATTGTTATGCTATTATATATCACTGAATGGTTTGAATCCTAACATTCATTTAATAATATATATATAGTAAAAAATCATCAAAAATACAACATTATCCCAATATGAATTTTTTTTACATCACCACCCATATAGATCATCATATGGTGTTATTTCAATATTTGAGTGGAAACATATATTATATGAGAACATAACCAATGTAACAATTTGATGCTAAATTACTTTGATATCAATCAATTTGGATCATAATATGTCTTCCAATGTTTGAGTAGTTTTTTTATATTAACAATAAATTTGATATTGAAAATCAATACTAAATTTTATTTCTTCTCCAATGAATATTTAAGGCTTATTCAAAAAATTTAATTAAATATTGAATATAAACTATATATGCATTTATATGGTAATATATAGTACTTTACCACATCCTTTACACATTTCATTGAAAATTGATCATGGAAATTTTTTTATCATATATAAATGATGGGAGCCAAATTTGTAAATTTAGTGACCACAAAAAATTGAATTATTTCCCATAGAGGGCCTAGGAAAACCTATGATGAAATCCATGATGATATTACCCCCTCCATTGTTGCTATATGTAGTGGTTATGTTATTTCCTTAGACATAAAATAAATAGGATCATATTATTTTCATACAAAGCATTAGGATGTGTACTTTGCAATCTCGATCATAATATTATACAACCAAAATTAATTCCTGAGATCTCAAAATATATTTTTACTTATTTAGTTAATACAGAATAGTGATATATAGTATTAATATAAAATACCATTCATCAATTCAATCATTTATTGTATATATAAATGTTTTAAAATTCTTTTTAGCCCATATATTTCAATATTAAAAATAGTAGTAATTCCCATGTTCTTTTATTTCTCTATATAATAATTTAATGACTCTTTTATGTTAAAATAAATGTATATTTGTATAATCATTTGTGCAATGTATGATTTAATATTTAATTTAAAATTTAAAATCAATCCATTTCATATATATGAAAACTATTTTTTTTATTCTCATTATGGATAAGGTTTCATGTTCATCTCTTTTTAGAGTATGGACTACATATTTTACCTTACCAGGATGGAAATCTATTAAGAATTCATAAAACCAGACCAACATTGAAAAAATTTCATTTTTTCGTTTTTAAATCCATTATGTGAACATAAAATTTATTATCTTGTGATCAATACATATATATCACTAGTGTCTATAAAGATAATTCCACTAAATATTTACTGAAAATATTATATCTACTTATATAAGATCATTTGTTGGGTTATTTTTCTTAATGATAATTAATTTATGTGATCCATAATTTATCACATTATTATTATTCCATAAAAAACTCATTATGTTCAATAATGCATTATTTTATATCTAAAACACATATATAGTTCTTGATATTATGATTACTAGTGCATTGATCAACCACATTATAAGAGTTGTGAGTTTATCTTAACATGATTTTATCTTGGGATACATTAATTACTTTTTAGTTAACTTGGTTTTTGGATTAAAAAACCATGATATATTTTTCAACAATAGTAAATATTTATCCTCCAATCTAAGAAAACAATAACCATATATTAGTGTTTATTTAATCATTTTAAATATTCATTCACTTTTATATTTGAACAATAAATATATATAACCTCTATTGAGAATAAAGGACCCAAGAATGATACTTTTTTCAATATAATTACATGGTTGATAAATTTGGGGAATACATTACAATTTATTATGGATATCATCAAAATCCTTAAATTCACTTCCTGACATTCTTCTCTCATGGAATATAAGATATTATCATTTTAATGACATAGAACAATCCACCATGTTAGAACTCGATATCCACATAGCTTCATGAGCACCAACTTATATACAAGATGCTGATGAATAGTTTTTTTATAATATATTATGGATAATATTTGTTTTATATAAGAAACCCATCAATATTGAAAATAGTGGATGTTCTGATAAAAAATAAAAAATTAACCATGGTTGGAAAACCATTAAAACAATATCATACACTACAAAAAATGAATACATAAAATCTATACATTAATTCACAATGTTTTCCCCATTGGATATGTACTTTTATGTACAATAATTATAATAATAATATAACTTAGAGGATTGTCTAAAAACATCAATTCAAAGTATATCATTACATGTCATTCAAACATACTCAGTTCTATATGCTCACCCACTAGAAATTGGACCCTTTCAAAATGTTGTATTACTATAAATAAATTCTACATACTCATTGAGATTCCTATGTATGGTGTGAGAAATAAGACATAGTCATATACCACCAAAACATCTTAATATAATTGAGAAAATATATATCAGTGAAAACTATGATAAATAATAAATTACATTATGTAACTGTGGAAACTTGTCGGATAGTAATGTGGTAACCTAGTCAATGTAATCCTTGAACATTACTGATTCTACTTCATAGTAGAAGGTAAAATCATATAAAGAAATAGATACATATCATGCTCACTGATGCTGCCACCAATTAGGTCTCTAGTACTTTTGATATTTATAATCTAATATCCCCCCAATGCATTCTTATTGGTATATTTCCTCTTTTGTAATTTAGGTTATCTATGTATCACCCTAATAGCCTATCTGATTTTACTGAGATCCCAAATTATATTCAATATTGTTTTAAAATCAAAAAACTATATTAGTATTTGGACTTCATGTGTCACTAATCTCATGATCTCTTCACATTCAATGAATATAAAATCACATAGATTAAAAATTTCAATGTGATCACATAATTTACTATTTCATTTATAATTAAAATTTATTTCTGTTCTTTGGTGAGAAAGAATAAAAATCTTAATGAGTTTTTAGTAATATTTTGCACGGATGAAGAGAAATTAGGAATCCTACCTATTGGATTCTCCCAAATTCTTGTATTTATGAACCCTAGAAATTGTATTTCTAATCCTCGTACCTAGAAGCCCAAATTTGGTTCATTATTTTAATACATTGTCTTGATTACAAGAAATGAATTTACAAATGATTGATCAGTTTAGTAGTCTTGGAAAATAGATTATATAATTGAATGTTACATTGCACATTCAATCAGAAAAAATAACATAAATAATATGTTTAGAACACCATTATTCCCCTAGATTAAACCAACATATAAAATATAATACACATTTGGGAATCATGGGAAAACAAAACATATGAAAGGGGTGAGCTCAGAATCTCAGTAATGGTAAATAATTTAGCAGAAGCTATGAACATTTATGGGACAATGTTTTATAAAAACTCAAAACTCTTAAACATAAACAAGAACATAATACAGAGAAAATAAATCAAACATTACAATTAAAACGTTCACATGGATGTTATACTAGTCGAATAATCACATGTAATAGTTAATTTCATAATTAGGGAATACCTAACGCTGGACATCATTACCACATAGTCAAGGCCTCGTTCCAAGACAAAAAATAAACTATTAGTAAAGTCATTGTCCCAACACACTATATTATTTAATGAGACCTACTGATGTATCAAGGAGCTATAGAGGGCTCCACCCGTCACATACTTAGTCCACTGCATTCCTCATATGAAAATGATGAAACATAACAAAAAAATTGGTACTAAAACTAGCATACAAAATGTCAATACTTTAACCATAAAACGTGAATTGTATAAAAATAGAACATACAGAGTCAAACATATCATAACTCATTAAATAAAATAAATACGGTTTTATTATAATAAATCAACCTCAATTATTAATAATATCCATTGAAGGATGTATACATAGTTGAGAAGGATCTGTAATGCTTTTTGAGAAAAATATCACTTTTTTAAATCATTTCAAAGAAACACATTTATAAAGGAGGTCATTTGAAAGATATTTTTAAATCAAATTGTCCCATACCACATTGAAACTTTTTAAATGAATTAAAAATTTAAAAAAAATAATGTCCATATAAATAAATCCTTAAAACCATTTTGAAAACATGGACATTAATGAGAAATATTTTGAAGAAAAAATATTTAAAACATTTAAAATAATGTTTTAGATAAACAGTGCCTTAAGGGAATAATTTTGAAATGTCTTTTATGAAACATGGACAAGGGTAATAAATATGTCCCATAAAATACTAACACATAATCAATCTCAAATAATAATGAGATTTAGGAATTAACCCTTACCTTCAACTTTCCTTTGGTCGAGGGTGTGTTTATCCTCATGTATAATTACAAAAATATGTTATTAAATTAAATCTGAACCATATTAATTTATATTATATAATTCATGATTCATTTATGACTTTATTCTTTCCATATAATAATTATTTCCATGTTAAATTAAATTTTTGGGTAATAAACATTTTTTTATCATATGTGTTTTAACTTTTAATTCTTGATCGTATCATTTAGATCATTATATAATTTCATCTAGAATATAAAATATTATTTATATATAATATATACTTATAACATAAATATTTATAATATATAGACATATGAAATGGAAAACACCATTTATGGAGATGGTAGGCCATACGTACGCATAAAAATTGTTTCTATTTTCAAATCGTACTGAACGTAAGTAAGAGAACATGATATATATAAGTACATATATATATGTCCAATATAATTATTATGTAATTTATTACAAACTTATAAATAATATATATTTTTACAATCATTGTTGAATGGTCAACGTTGAAATAAATATCATCGGGTCGTGGAGTTGGTAAGATGTGCGTACACAAGATCAACGATATCATTTCCTTAATGATTAAAAGATGTGGATTGGATGGTATGTTAAATTTACAGAGAATTTATCATGTCTTTTTCATAATCTATGTACCAATTACTCATCCTTATATCCATCCATATAACATAGTGTTGAATAACAAATTACACTATGGCATGGAGACAGTAAGATGTACGTACGCAGTCATGGTGACTATATCATTCATAGGATGGACATAATAATGAGTATGGTTGTACCATATTTATAATAAAATAATCGTATATAAAATTAACATGAGTTTTTATTTTGGTGTGTAATTAACAATGATAGAGAATGTGGAATAACAAAATAACTTTGAATGATGAGGGAAATTAATTAACACTATGTTTGGTGTTTCCTTTTGATTTGAACAAAATGGGCTACATAGGTTAGATTTTTTCTCAATGGAAGGCCTATAGGATGAATTAATGGAAGTTGGGAAGATAATTGGTTACGGGTTTTCTGCGACTAAAGGCATTGGAGGGGTGATTTTAAGAGAAGTGGATGTACCTTTTTATAAGAGAGTTGATGGTCACTTTATGAAAAGTTTGAAATATTATATTATTATAAAATGATTTTCGGTTTCTAATGGCTCCGTATTGATTTATTTAAAATATAAGGTGGGTATGGGCCGAAATCCTCTCATCCAATAGGTTTTAGATAAGTCTTGGTCACAATATTAAACCTATCTTTTAAATTTAACTCTTAGTTAAATAGTTTAACTTTTACAATGTCCTCTTGTATTATTTTAATACATGTTTAATAAAAATACTATAAAATTACAAGAGGACCCCATGTGGTTAATTTATTATATAAAAAACCTTATCTATGTCATTTGGCATAACATTAGGTTTTTATAAATATTATGTCAATTAATAATATAATATTTGTTTTAATAACTCATTTATGTCAATTTTTTACACTATTTAGTATTTTGTTTATGTTAAATTAATAAATACATTATCACTTCAAAAAAATATTTAATCTACCCTATATGTTCATATTAAACTAGTATAATATTTTATGGAATCAAATTACACAATTTACATTTATTTATATATTTCAAATATCAAATATTTTAATCTTTCATTGATAAAGTAATTACTACATCATCATTGTGTCATAAAAAATTTATTATTTATTCTCTACAAATAATAAATAAAATACCATTAAATAGAAAATGTTTTTTACTTTCTAATTAACATTTATAGTCGAATTTATCTTATGTATAACCCTATTTTAGAAATGGTTATGATAATAGACTCTGAATTTAGCACTTTTAACTCTTCTTTAAATAATATAATAATAAATGTTAGAATCTAATCCAAGTGGACCAAAAGGATCATATTGTATTTATATGATTTGTTTTTGTCTAAATATATGAATCTGATGGAATTAGGACATGTTTTAGTGTAATTATAATATCATTTTTACCTTAAATTACCCATTTTATATTTAACAGTGGTAAATAAAATTCAAAAATTACTTTTCATCAAAAATTATTTTCCTTTTATTGAACAACATTTCACATACTGAGTTCAACAATGTGTCTTGAATTATTTTAATTCAACTAATACATGTGGAAAAATTATGTTTTATGAAAATTTATAAATGTCCATAGAAGGTGGGAAAAATATATTAAAAAGGTAAATAAAATTTTATACATCTAATTTTATTATAAAATGAATCCAATTAATTAAATTTAATGTATATAGGTATTATATATTTATATTGACACAATGTAAATTTAATAAAATAAATAATTATTTAAAAAAAAGTCAGATTTAAACAATAATGGAGTGTTTTTCACTATTCATCAAAAATTAAAAGTTTTCTGAAAAATACAAAAATTTCACCCTATGAAAATTTTTATATTAAAAATTCAAAAATTAATTCTATATTACCAAATTGAAAACATAGAAGTTTCATTAATTAATTTAAAATTAATTCCAATTGTCAAAATCAAAAAAGCGTGTTTTAAAAAAGTAAAAACTTTTAAAAGATTGACATGTGTTTATGTCAAATTTAAATCTGAAATTACATATAATGACCTAAATTTTATTAAATGATAAAAATATAATATAATTATTCTTAAAAACCATTATAATGTATAATTTAACACTGTAAATTATTTTAATTAAAAATGTTGTTTTCAATTATAATTTTTTGTCTTTCACAATTGATAAAAATATGAAAGTTATCAAAAAACACTAATAATTTATCCAAACTAAATCATTATGTCCTTTTTATATAGAATATTTTAATTTCATCCAATGGAATATATAAAAGTGTCAAATATAGGAATTAAAAGGGTTCCTTATTAAAAGGTGTTAAAGAATCATTTTTTAAAAATATTACTTTTATATGAAAAATTGAATTTGTCCATATATTATGTCTAAGAAACACAAATGAATAATGACAAAATTATATAGGATATATATAAAATTCCAAATGTGGTTGTTACTATTCAAAACCACTTTTTTAAATGGCTAGTTTGATAGGACATGTTGTGCTTGAACTTGGTGTTGCGTACATCACACGCTATGGTATTATTTAAAGAGAAACGTACCCGGGAAGTATGTGGTGAAACATTCTTCCATACATCAATGAATTGTTTCCTTGCAATTTTAAATTTTTCTTAATAAATATAAGGAAAAAATAGACAATACCTTTTTGTAAAACCCATATCAGAAATAGGGTTAATAAAATTTAGTCTTAAGATGAGGGATAGGGAAATGAAAACGTACCCACAAAATTAGGATTTCGAATAGGAGAACATTGGTAGAAATTATATTTTTAGGAAAGCCATAAATATTTATATCGAATGATTGCGGTCATCAATCACAAATAAGTGAATAGAAAATTGAGTGCCTCAAATACATAAATCTATGATGACTTAAAATATCATCACTTCAACAAAACATAGTGTATTTGGATAATACTTTAATGGTTTTAAGTTTTTTTCCCTAATGGTTAAGAATTAATTTCTTCATAGAATATGTTAAAAATGATACATGACATGTAGAGTTCCATCTGTTAACTAATTTCTACAACAAATACATCTTTCACTTCAAATGATAATAAAACTCAAAAATATTCATTTTATCCTAACCATATAGGGTTAAGAAAAATGAATTAATAATTCATCTCTCAGCCCATTTAATAAAACAAAATTATAAAAACTGCAATATCATGTTGGCCAGTGGTTGTTGATGCTCCTTTGTCACCCATCGGTTTCGGGTTTATGTCCCAAGACCTTGTCGGATGCGACGAGTTTTCGCCTGACCTCTAGATTTCCCTTTTTTATGACAACTAAAAAATAATCTTCAGAAATGATTTAACCATAACAATAGTATCCCATGTAAAACATTATCCATTATAACCTTGTGACTTATCCAAAATACTTATGTACAAACTCACACACCCAAATTTATAAGGATGGTAACCAAAACGATGATCTTTTTTATCGTGTAATAACTTGTGAGTACCTTCATCATTTATTATTTTATGACATGGTAACACCCGGAATTACCATAAAACCTTATTCATTACATTTATGATCCCATTTTTTATAAAGAATACTGGAAATACGTTTTCTGTCTAAAAAATGGTTTAAACTCCAACAATAATGGAATAAACAAAAAATTAATTAGTTTCAAAGTAATCAAGATTATAAAATAAAATTTTTTCAAATCAATCATATCTTATTCCAAAATCACTACAACTATATCAGAACCATATATTGGTTTATCATTCCTTCAACCATGTATCTTCAAAAATTATTAACTTCCTATTTAGTCACTTTCCATAGAACTATAAAATCTCAAATCCTTAATGAAATATTATTGTAGTAAAATACAAATTTATTTCCATAATTCATATAACCACAATATTTTTGATTCAACATTCAGATGAAACAATTATTTATCAATAACATAAGAACTCTAGTTAGTCCTCTTCAACTGTGGTTGTATCATAACTTGGTTATTATCAAATAGCATCATTTGGGGAGTACCCTGATGATTTGGACATTGATTCACGTAGTGTCCAAAATCCTTGTAGATAAAGCATTATACAAGTGAAATCTTTTTCATAACCTTGAAATCAAATACATGATATCCTTTTTCCCCATACTTATAACATACTCATATTCCCTTCAATCATTTACCAAGGTGATTCTTTCCGTAGTTATCAAATTTGGGGAAATCCATCTTTCCCCTCTTCCCTTTACCCATTATTCTCTCAACCATCCCTTTCATCTCTTGCTTCCATTCAAAGCCATAGGACTCAAAGAATTATTTACATATCATATTAAAAAATTATACTATTTCATCATATGATGAGAATACGTGGAAATCTATTTCACTTATAAATTTTTTCTTAATACAATGAAATAAATGATCCTTCTTACTCATTAAATAATGCATATTTCTGGTGTTCTCATTACTTCAACAGGGCGACATTTATCAACAATTGAAAACACTAGGTTATTTTATGAATCAGAATGCATAATTGAAAACAAGTAAAATTCCAAACATAAATTGAAAGGATTATGAATATAATATATAATCATATGAAAATGTTTTCATTAAGAAAGTATTTACTTATAAATCTTTTATAAGGGCTTGTAAAGTAAATGTAAATAATCCTAAGTATATCTCCCCGGAGTGTTATAACAATGATTATTGCAAGCCCTTTTTTGTGTACTTGGATACCCTAGGTCAAGCCCAAAACTACTTACCATTTTTTTTAATTCTATGTACATTTGTGCCAATGTTGCCTCTACTTGCTCGTATCCAGACATGGGTGTATTTCCAAGAAAACTCACAAAAATATCAATATTACCAAAATTCTAGGAAGTTCATCTATACTAATCCTCAAATTCAATATTAGGGTAATGTTCTTTAATAATAGTTTTTCTAAATATAGGTTCTAAGGATTATATTAAACTTCCTATGATACCAACTGTAACTCCCCAACCCCAGAATCCTGGAGCTGATGCATTTTTTTAATACATTGGCATGATTAAAAGAAATCAAGTCCCAAAGGACCGATCAGTTTTATAGTCTTGGAAAATATATTACATACAAGAACATTATATTACACATTCAAACATAAAACAAAACAAAAAAAATACATTGAGAACACTATTATTCCCTAAGATTAACCCTAAAAATCGAACATAATACACTTCCTGGAATCCTGGAAAACAAAACACAAGAACATGGTGAGTTTAGATACCCAGTAAGGGTAAATAATTTAGCGGAACCTATAAAAATTTATTGAAATATGTGTAATAAGAATGTCAGCCTTTTAGTCATAAACTGGAACATTATATTTAGAAAATAAATAAAAAATTTCCATATTAACATGCACATTGATATTCTACTAGTCAAATAATCACATGTAATAATTAATTTCATAATGAGGGAATTCCTAATGCCGGACAACATTACCACATAGTGAAGCCGCGTTCCAAGACTACAAATAAAATTTTTGTCACTGCCTTATGCAAAGATAATAATTAGTCTCATGAGACCAACCAATGCATCAAAGAGCTATAGTAGGCTCCACCCGTCACTTAACTAGTCAACTAAATTCTGCGTATGAAAATGTTGAACCATAACATAAAAATTCAAATTAAAACTAGCATACAAATTGAAAATATGATAACCATAAACCATGAATGGTATAAAAATATCGCATCAACAGTCAAACATATCAAAACTCATTCAATATAATATGGATGATTGTATTATAACAAATCTTCCTCAATGAAGAATAATATCTAGTAAATGATGTTTACATAGTGGAAAATGATCAGTAAATCTTTTTGAGATAAATATCCATTTTTGTGAAATCATTTAAATGTAAAATATTTATATAGGAAGTTATTTAAATGAAATTTTTGAATCATAGTCTCCCATAACACATTGAAATTTTTTCATAGAATTATCATTTTATAACAATCATTTCCATAAAAAAAATCCTTTTAACCATTTTGATACAATGGACATTATTGAGAAAGATTTATAAAAATAAATATTTAAAACATTTAAAATTATGTTTTAGATAATGATTACCTTAATAGAATAAATTTGGAAAGTTTTCTATGAAACATGGACATGGATAATAAATTTTCCCCATAAAATACATACTCATAAACAATATCAGATAATAAGGATATTGAATAATTAACCATTACCTTGCATATTAATTTGGTAGATGGTACGTTTAACCTCTTATATAATGACCCTTGTAAGATATTAAATAATAAAAAGAACATATTAATAATTATTATATCATACATGATTCATTTATAACTTTATAATACCCATTAAATATAGATTTAGAGGTTAAATTAACATTTCATGTAACAATTTTTTCTTTATCTTAGGTGTTTTAACTTTTTAATCTTGATCGCATCATTTAGATCACGATTTAAATATTCCAAAATATAAAAAATGATTTAAATATAATACATATTTAGAATATAACTATGTATAATTGGTAGATATATGAAATTTAAAACACCATTTATGGAGACGGTAGACCCTACGTACTCATAAACGATGTTTTTGTTTTCATATCATATTGAATGGAAGCAATTTTATTAGATATATGGAAGTACATATATATACATATACATATACATATATATATATATATATATCCATTAGTATTTTTATGTCTTATATTACATAATTATCAGCACTATATATATATATAATCATCGTTGAATGGTAAATGTGGAAATGAATCTCATCGCGTCGTGGGGACGGTAAGATGTACACACACACAAGCGACAATATCATTTCCTTAAGGATTAAAAGGAGTGGAATTGGATGGAATATTAATTTTACAAAGAAATTATCATGATTTTTTCATTATTTATATACATATTAGTCACCATTATATCCAACAATATGACATAGTGTCGAATAACAAATTACACTGTGCTGCGGAGACAGTAAGTTGTACGCACACACCATGGTGAAATTATCATTCAAAGGATGGATAGAATAATGATTAATATGGTACCATATTTATAATAAAATCATATTATGTATATGGTAATGAAGTTTTTATTTTTCTATGTAAATAACAAATAAAGAGAAAGTGGAAGAAGAAATGAACTTTGAAAGAGGTGATAAAATAATTACCTCTTCTTTGGGTGTTTCCTTTTGATCTGAACAAAGGGATACATATAATGGATTTATGCTCAATTTAAGGACTCTAGGATGATTTTAATAATGTTTCGAAGATATTTTTATTGGTTTTTTTCTGAGACAAATGGCATTGGAAGTGTGATTTTGAGAGAAGGGGATGTACCCTTTCATATTATATGTGGGGGTCACTATACGAAATGTTTGAAATATTATTTTATCATAAAATCATTTTTGGTTTCTAATGGATCGAAATTGATTTATTTCTATGTTATGGTGGTGATAGGTCAAAATCCTCTCAACCAAATGTTTTTAGACAAGCATAGGTGACCATATTAACCCTATCATTTAGATTTAACTCTTAGTTAAATAGTTAATCTTTTATCATATCCTCTTGTATTATTATAATGAATGGTTAATAAACTTACAATAAAATGACATGAGAACTCGAACTGGTTAATTAATGATATATATAACCTTCTATAAGTACTTTGGTTGATCATTATATTTTTATGAATATTATATCATTTAATAATTTATGATTTGTTTTAAAAATCCATTTATGTCAATTCTGATACTATTTAGTATTTGGTTTTTGGGAAAGTCATAACATGTTGGTTACTTTGAAAAAATTACATTAAATAAACTCTAACATGTAAAATTTTCTTTAAAAATTCCTGGATGGAATCAAAAGTCTCAATTTACCTTTATTATGATATTTATAATATAATTTATTTTAATATTTCATTAATATAATAATTACTTCTTCTTTATTGTGTAATAGATAACATTAATTACTTAAGGTCAAAAAATTATAAATAAAATACCATGTTTTAGGAAATCATTTTATTTTTCTCATGAATATTTATTGTCGAATTTATCTTATGTGTAACCTGATATTACAAATGGTTTAGTTATTAAACAGAGCATTTTTGACATTAAAATCTTCTTGAAATAAAATATCATAAATGTCTTAATTTAATTTATGTGAATAAAAAGGATCATATTTTAATCCTAAGGTTTATTTAGGATGAAATACACTTATCAAATATAATTAATAAAATTTAGGGTAATTATAATATCATTTTTACCATTAATTAACGTATATACTTTTAATCCTACAAAAAAGTCAGACAGTACTATTCAATAAAAATTATTTTCCTATTGAACCATATATTGTTTACTAATTTCAACCGTGTATCTTAGATTTTAGAAATTCAATTGATAGAATCATTAAAATTACATTTTATGCAAATTTGTAAAAGTTCCTAGAAGGTGGATAAAAGACGTTAAAATGTTTAATAAAATATTATTCATATAATTTTATTATAAAATGAAACAAAGGAATTAAATTGAACATATAAAGGTAATATATATATATTTTGACTTAAAATAAATTTAAATAAAATAAATAATTATTTAAATAAAAAGTAGGTTTTAAACAATACGAAAATGTTTTTTAATATTAATACAAAATTGATAGTTTTTAGAAAAAAAAATTACCCAAAATCTAATTTTGATATTCCAAATTAAAAAATTAAATATATTTTACCAATTTCAAAAAAATGATTTTGTATTAATGAATTTAAAATTAATCCCTTTGTCAAAACCAAAAAGTGAGTTTTTTAAAAAGTAAAAACTATAAAAGATTGACATGTATTTATGTCAAAATTAAATATGAAATTACTTATAATGACATAAATTGTATTAAAGGACAAAAATATAATAAAATTATACATAAAATCTATTTAAATGTATAATCTAACACTATAAATTATTTGAATTAAAAAAACAATGAAAATTTAGTATCTCTCACAATTGATCAAAATAATAAAGTTTTCCGAAAAACTCAAAAAAGTAATTCAAACAGAATTTTTATATCCCACATAAAAATATGAATTTTATTTCATAAAATTGAATATATAAAAGTGTCAATGTTTGGATTTTAAAAGGATTCCCCTTTAAAAGATTGAAAAACTACATTTTTGAAAAATACTTATTTTATTTGAAAAATTGAATTTGTCCTTATATTATGTCAAAGAAAAACATAAGATGAATGTTAAAATTATATCGGTTATAAATAAAATTCAAAATTTGGTTATTGTTTTTCATACCCACTTTTTAAACAGCTTGTTTGATAGGTCGTGGTGCGCTTGAACTCAGTGTAGTAGACATCGCACACGATTGTAGAATTCAAAGAGAAACGTACCATGGATGTTTGGGGTGTTATAGGATTCCTCACCTTCTAAATATTTGGTACATACAACTACATTTTATTGGAGATATATGATCATATCGAAATTCATTGAGGCTATCATCTAATCTGCTAAATCATAATAATATTTCTATATAGAAATATATATTTTAATGTGATTGAATTTATGTTATTGACATCTAATGTGGAATCTATTATCTTATATGAGTGTGTTAGTTAGTCTGTGGGGGGGGGGTTATTCAAATTTCCCATGATGCTGTTGATCAACTCACTTAGGTTATCTTGGCTAGCCTCATTTGATAGTTTCTGTGGTTTTTGTTCTTATTTCGTGTTTTTTCTTTCATGATCGCATTTTTATAAAAATAATCTTGAGGTGGTGTCACTTACTTGCATATAATATCAAAATGATCCAATAACATTATACATTGGAGGTATTTATCACATACATTTCTTATCCAAAATAATTTTAATCTAATCATCAGATTCAAATAGTTATAAGAGAACATTTTTTAATCTCCTTTAAACTATCAAAAATAATATGTTTTTTTTGATTACTATTAAGGGAAATCATGTCAATAATGCCCTCCGTGATTGCTATCAAATATATGTATGTTTTTAATATTATATACTTGAATATGTTTATAGATAAGTTTATGGTGAATATGATTTTAATCTACTGAAAATTAAGATGAATACTTTAGTATATCATAATGAATTTCATTATGCTCTCAATAGTATTAATAATATGGTATCCAATCCATCAATTAATGGAATGTATATAGTAACAATTTATTCTTTATTGGATGACCATATTTGTAATGAAAACGATATTATTTTTTTTATTTAGGAGATTATATTCTTAATGATTTAGAGATTGGGTCTACAACTACAAGAATCTGTTATAAATTAAAATACATATATAATAATAAATAATTAGTTAGAACATTTTATAGGAAAATTATACTATATACCATTATGTTATGTCAAATAAATGTTGTAATGGATCAAATTAAATATAAAAAAATATTATATTTTTCAAACATTGATTTAGAAATAGGAGATAGGGACTAAGCTATAATATTGTTAGATTTTTTAGATGGGTTTTTTAATTATATTAAATATCACCTTTTTTAGGGTTGGGTTAGTATATTTATTAAATATAATTTTTTTTCTTATCCAATAACATTGAAATAAATGATCTATTAATAATGAGGTTGAGGTATTGAAGATTATAGAACAATATTATAATTTGATAAATGATGATAGATGATGCATCCCATGCATTATTGATAAAAATCCAATATTAAAGAATCTAAAAATATGTTTTTTAAATAGGTCTATTGTAAATAATATAAAACATGAAATGAAATTCTCATAAAAATAATAATGACTATAAGGAGAATTATATTGACCACTATTTAGTAATAAAATTTTACATTAACAATGTCGATGTGTTGAATGTTTTTGATAATCCTACTTATATGGAGTAGATCCTAGACATGGATTCTCAACACACAGGGGTACTAATAGAGAGAGTTTAGTTAGATCATGAAAGAGATAATCAGCCGATTTCTACCTTGGAAATAATATGTGTTCTCTCATTGTGGGTATATACTTTTTCTCTTTAGAACAACACAATATAACAGTAATAAATCTGAAGGACGTAATTTGTGTACCCAAACATTAATGATACTTAATTTCCTCAGAAATCATATATATAAAGGGGTATAATTTTAGAAATAAATATAGTATTCTTATAATCACTTTTTTCACTCTCAGTGTGAGGATGGGAGCTCTCTTGAATGGACTTATGAATTATATTGTAGGACTCACATGAAAGAAATAAATTTTTCTCATGTCCCAATATTAGATGATACTTAAATATGGAATACATGACATGGGTAAACAAGTATTAAGTATCTTTCTAAACATATAAATCAATGAATTTAATATTATGTGAACAATAACAACCTTGTTTTCTATGAGGATTTTATGTACAATAAGTTCAGACTTGTGATTTTTAATAGGTAATAGTACAATACTAGAAACAATATTATGTGTATCCACACTAATCTCTACATACCCATTTTGAAATATTCACAATGTGGAAGATAATAATTTATTATTTCTATTTATTATAAATCCCATAAAATTCGACGTTACATTTTCAAAAACAAGTCAATTACATTTTAGGCATTCATGAATTACTAATCAATTTTAGTGAATGAATCTGGTAAGAAACATATGATTCTGAGAAAAAATGATGCCTTGAAATATTTATCCAATGAATTCATTGATATTTTTTTTCTATCTGGAGGTATCTATAAACACCAGAGTGTCATGGAAACCCCAAAGTAGAACTGGATAGTCTAGTGAATTAATAGGACCATATTTGAAATGGTGATATATATGTTGTCTCATTCTATCTTACCTTGTCCATTATGGGATGATGTTTCCACATAAATAATTTACCTCAAATATTATTACTCATCCTCTGATATAGAATTTAATATTCTATAAGAAATATTTGTGGGAATCCACTTATTTTTTCAAACTCTATAGTTTTTAGATACATATACTATGTATACATTATGAATGATACGATGCGACCTAGGGGTATGAAGTGTATTATTATATTAAATATGTGTCAAGGGTAAAAATATTTCGATATATGATCCTAGATTTCATAAATTCACTATTAGTCTTGAATTTGAATATTATGAGTCTATTATCTATAATGGTAAGACTGTCGTGAATAGTTATTCTTGTACACCCCAAACCATGGTTTTTTAGATCAATTTATAGTCATAGGATGAGTTTGAATTTTTGAATATTTCTAATAATACTTTGTCATGAAATCAAGGTTTGTCTATGTATAATGATAATTATGAGTCTCATATTGAGATGGATGATAATATTTTATATTACTAATTTACTCAATATCGGTAAATCAGTACTATTTGACCTCCAACTCAGTGAAAACATGATGATGTTAGTGTATATGATTTTAAAATTCCAAAAAATATATACAATGATGAGCCAAATGAATTAAATAAATCATTAAAATTCATGGTGTTCAAATATTGGATAAATTCCTTGAATGATTAAATAAATTCCATTCATAATAACATGACCTAGGATATTGTTAACAAACCCTTAAATAAAAATATAATTGGTCAGAAATGGATATTTAAAAATAAAAAGGATACAACTAGGGTAGTAAAAATAAAATATAAATCCAATTTAGTTTCCGATTGATTAATTTAATGTGGGAGAGTATAAAATTATTTTAATTTCGGATGATTTTAATCCTTCATCAATTCAAATAATGCATATTTTTCATCTAAAAATAATTTATATACTATATATTTAGGTGTTAAGAATACTATTTTACTAGGAAGAGTTGATGAGTGATTTTATGTAAATCTAGTTGAAGAGTTTTCAAAATACGAATTTAACTTTAATATAAGCCTAATACAGTCCCAAGTAATATTATTGAAATTTGAATAAATAGTTTCATTATTTTCTATATTCAAATTATTTTAATAAATTTATATTTCATGGATGAATTTATTTCAATAATATTAAGAATTATATTATTTACCAAATTTAAAAAATTGATGAGATTCTAGTTTTTAACAAAAACATAAATATGATTAATCATATAATAACACTATTGAATAATGTTTTAGAAAAAAAATATAGAAAAAAAATTATTGGAATGGGTGTAATTAGATACTGATAGGATAAAACCTTATATTTTTTTCAACATTATTATGTAATGATAAATTTATAACTTTCCTTCATTTAGAACATTATACTAATTAGCATACCTCTTGAAACACTTTAATACTTCCTTTAGTTACTACCATATTTATTAAGATAAGGAATATATGATGAGTAATATCCTTTATTCTAGTATAGTACGAAGTGTTATATATGTAATTATGTTCAAAAAACGAGATATTTCTTTTCCCCTATATACTCTAAGAAATTTTATGTGAAAAAATTATTACACCACACGGGCATGATCTGAAATTTCTCCTCATATATGATTCAATAACTTTTATATTTATGAATTTGATATAGAATATAATATAGTTATATTGATTAATTTTTTGGATGTTTCAATTATGATTATGATTCTATTATATATAATTTTATATCAATTACTAGTTTTTTTATTCTAATATGTGGAGGAAATTTTTCATGTAAATGTAATTTGATGTTTATAGTTTCACTACTCACTACTAAGACCGAATTCATTGGACTAACCAAATCCACTGAAGAATAAATTTATTTTAATTAATTAACTACCATGATGTATTTATCAAATTTTAGAGTATTTTTACACTATGGTACTTAGTATACAATAAATTTTCCAGAAAAACCATTTTTTCCATTTTCTAAAAATATACATAAACATTATTCTTAACAATGTTTTTGAATTTATTGAATCTAATATAGTGTTTTTCATAAATATATACACTATGTACAATCAAACAGATTATATGACTATAATTATTACCCTGAATATGATTAAGACCTATCTGAGAGAAATGATCATGGTCCCAAAAAATATTATATCTTTCAATAACAACATCAGTAATATGAAAATTTTAATTTAACTTGTATATTTTTATATTTAGTAAAAAATTATTATGTTTTTGTAGAATTAATATATTAATTAATTTCTTAATTGATTTATGCATCTTTTTTTTGTGAAACATGCATTGATTATAGGGATTTATTATCATTACATGTGTCATTATTAGATTGTTTTATTCATTTATAAGATTACTATTATGTGGTTACCTTTAAATCATGGTAAATTTGTTTTGATTAATTAGGATTAAATTTCTTACATTCAAGGGTGGGTTTATTTCATACGTTTATGTATATATTACTCCACATAAGGTGACTTTATTACCTTTATGTGTAGTGTATTTCACTAATAATTTATATTTGATCTTCTTTTCATTCCTATTGAGATTAATTGGTAACATTGATCAATTTAATCCAATAAACACTTGTGTGTTCACTTCCTTTTATCTCCTATATTTTATTTGAAGTGATTGACCGATCAACTCAATGGCCTACTAAGAAATTAAATGTATCGCAGATAACTAACCTATAGTTTGTTACTTTAATGACCAATTAATTATTTTTCATTGATATTTTTCTCATACCATGCTCTCATCTCCAACCATTAACATAAATTTTCCTAACATTAAGACTTCTTTGAGGATTTATCCTGCATAATTCCTTTATAATATACATTCAGTTTTGTTGTTCGGAAATATATAAGAGAAAAAACATTTCATATTTCAAGTGAGATTTCAATTTGACGATGAGGAAGAATGGTTCAAGTTAGCAGGTGGATCTCTAACTCTCATAATTATGATCACCTGAAATCACATCCATCATCTAGTATACATTAAATAGAGATTAAGATGTGGTATTATAGAATTATTATTATCATATGATATCCGAAGGATGATGAATTATCATTTTATGGTGATAACATTTCAATAGAAAAATATGGATTTCTAAGAGATTTACCTTTGGTTTTTGATGCATACTACTACATCATTTAGCTCTGGTGTGTGAATGAGCCTATCCAAGGGTGTTCAATGCCAAAATTTTGTGGGGAAGTGTATTACCTAGAATGTTATATCTTCTTCATCCCCATTGGATGGGTTATCTTGTATTCTTTATTATTTCAATCTATGAGTTTCATTTTTTTATCATTAGTAAAAAAGACATCCAGGGGTGTTATTATTTCAATGATTGTTGGATCAAGGTGAGTAGAAACATATTATATCATTATTTTCATTAGTTATTTATTTTCCATTTCCTATAATTTAATGTTCAATTAATAAGAAAAATCATGTTTATTGTAATAAAAAATTTCAATTCACCTCATAAAACATTCAAACACATAAAAGAATATTTTATAGTTCTTAATGAAAACCATATCAATGATTCCCATTAAACTTTATAATGATTCGATGAGATAAAAATTAAAAAAATTCTATATAGGTTAATTTTACGGAAAATATACATCATACAAATAACATAGATAAGTATATACAAAGGATGGATCATCCTCACTATATAAACTATTTGAAGAATTAGCAGTTGTAATGACCACCACCATCAACAACAAATGCACTATTATTTTTCATTAATGTCTAAACATTTTAAATAATAAGATTTATTATATATTTAAATTTATTGAAGTTTTATTTTAAGAGAAAAAGATTTTCATGTTTGTTTACAACAAGGTTATTACATCAAGGTTGTTTACTGTAAGGTTGTTAACAACAAGGTTGATCATGGTTGATGAAAATATGTGTTTTTTAATCTCAATGAATTATGTTGGTTTTGTAATGAATTGAATTGTTTATAAAAAATGTTGAATATTACCAAAGAAGTGATGTGATTCTGTTGAGTTTATTAGTTCAACAAGAAGATTTGAATATGTAATTTTTAAAAAGAATGATTGTTATACATCATAAATTATTGAAAACGATATTATTTACCAAGTGGAGATGTCTAATGGTATTCTAAAATTGAATTTCACAATGTTTATTTTATATGAGTGAAACCAATCAAAAATATGAAATATAAAACACTAGTTATATAAATAGCACAAACAGATACACCACAATATCTCCTCTACAATAAATAATTTGTTTCTTCATATAATCCTATGTCATAGTTAAAAAAGTTACATTATAGATGAGATGTTAGGGGATTACAAAGAAATCTTTCCACATAGTAGTATACGTGTCTATGAAACAAGGGTGTATAGAATTTTAATGTAGAAAAGAGGCTCCATGAAGAATATAGATATATATATACTAGGAAGAGGCACATCGAACAAGTGTTTTAGGCCCCTAGGTGAAAACATGAAGGTTTTGGTCCATGCCAGAGATTGAATGTATAGAGGAGGTGCAGAGAAGTACCTTTAACTCATATATAGAGTGTGGGGGTAGTGAAGAGATTTATAGGATGAAGGAAATAAATAGGTGTTTTAAATATGGGATACAAATTTATCTGGATATTCTACATGTATGTAGCCCACACTTAAATGCCTTGTGTAGTGCGGTAGATAACCCACTATATAGGAGCACCATGAGCTCACATATTGGTATCTGTAGGATTCCTTGATTTAGAAATATTTCTATTTTTTGGATTATAATAGGATTTCTACAGCTGTTTTATATTTTTAGGTGACTACTCTAAATGAATAAGGATACATCGTAGTTCTTAAGGGTAATCAAAATTCCATGTTGCAACCATTCCCCACATCATTGATTTCACGAACCGAATCAGGTTTCCATCAAAACTAGCCCCAATCCCAGACCACTGTAAGACCCGAAAGGCTTTCCCAATACCAACAGAATGACACAAGTTCCCAGGTAGCATAAAATGATATTTTGGAATTAATTACCTGAGTTTATAAACATAAAACAATATTCAAATACAATTAACAAATAAGTATTTTTCAAACAAAAATATTTTTTACTAAATTTCATAATTGAATTAAAAAATTTAAAGCAATGTTTAAAAACTATTCTAGAGGAACAAAACCAAATAATTCATCCCAATAACCACTATATTTCATGAGGCACCTCTCTCAATCAATCTCCACAACACTGCATCTCGAAGGACCACTAAAAACCCAAACCATTTGCACAAATGTTGTACCTGAACCTGCGACAAAAATAACCATGTCTACTTACACCCAGTGGTGTATGTAATGATTGAGCCTAATCCTAGTAGGATTACACTACTATGATATTCTATGGGATACAAATTAAATGACAAAAATATTTCATGTTTTCATAAACATGAAATGCTAATAAGAATTATAAAGAGATGCAATTTAAAATAAAAACAGTTTTCCGGTAGAAACGGTTAGTTAATCAATATTTTTTAAAAAATATAAGACACTAAATTTTCCTTCCAAACATACGATATATCTATGGTAAGAATAAAGAATCTAATGAGAATAATCAAAAGGATATAACCCCTAGGCATTATCTTGATGTGGATCCAAGGTACCTCATCTCTCAGTGAAACTTACCGTAAAAATATCAGTTCTCCTGCACATGATCCAGTAGTAGGTTTCATTCCCATAACCTAGGGGTCATCCAACATCATCATTATCATCATAGATTATTTATTGTTTTCATCATCGATCATTCTATGTTAAACTGGGTTCAAACACAACGGGATCACTAGCATACTAGTACACATCCACCCACCTTGATACTCGAGTTTTCTCTCTAGTTCTCAGACAAGTTCCACAAGCCATGAAATACAATTTTCAAATTAAAATATCATTTAAACATCCCACACACACTAAAAATCCCTCACACATTTCACATAATCACCTTTCACAATAAAATTCATTTTGATATCATACTCACACAAAAAGAGCTCGCAACATGTTTCATATCTCTTTAACAAAAATGATAAATAATTTAAACAATTTTCTAAAACGTTTCCAAGATGGTAATAATTACATAATATCACATTCAAAACAAAATAGACAATTATAAAAGCATTGTCCTACCCAATAAGTACAAAAACATCATTTTCACACTGTGTGTAACTCAATAACCCAATTACAATTTTCATAAAACACTTTCAAGAAGCATGACATGATTTTTCGCCTAAAACTCATTCAAAAGAAAAAAATTTAAGATAAAATCTCACCAATAACCTTAAAAGTACGAATTTTCATGCCAAAAAACATTTAATAAACAACTTTTATATGTTATAAAATAAACCCAAATATTCCCATAAGAGTTACACATGAAAAACAACCAATTTGAAGAAAAATTGAAACTACCAAATTAACTACTTAAGAAACTCCATCATAAATGGTTTTCGAACAGTGAAAAAATATATAAGGAACATTGAAAATAATTATATCAAGAATTCTAAATCATCATTAAATTCTTACACATGTACTCACCTAACTTTTATTTCAAAACACCAATCATTTGTGAAAAATAAGAATTGCACCACCATCGGACCACTAGGAAGTGAAAAGCAAACTAAAACCTCAATATTAGACCAATAATCTCACATAAAATACATAGGTACAAACAATATCATCTGCAAAGTTTATAAAATCATGAAAGTGTTTAATAAATCCTATGGAGAATGAAGAAATCAAAAGAGAAAGACTTACTTGTATGATTTTGTCATTTCCCCCAACAAATTTCCCATCAAAATTGAGTTTCATGGTTGGGTGAGAGAGCCCGGAGGATATCCATGGAGGTATGGAATGAAATTTAAAAGAAATGGGATGATTTGGGTTTATTTAGGATGGAGAAAATGGGAATTACTATATGATTCAAATGAGTTAGGCCAGTCCGCACGGTTTAGCGGCATGGTTTTACAAACCATGTGGAAAAACCGTGCGGCCTGTTCTGGACACCCAAAAATATTCCATTTTTTCTCTAAATCCTTATGGGGCCTTTGGGGGATTAAAGTGGGATATATAGGCCAAGGATATATGGAAATAATACCCAAAAAAATACCACTTTTCACCTTAAAACTCATCCAACTCATTGGTACAAACCACCTCAACAACATAACCCACACGTGGCACAACTAGGTGTGTCCCAAATCCCACTCAAAACCACCTCAACTTCATACCACCCCATTATAAAAGGAGGATCCTAAGTTCCACACAATACCCCCAAGACTATGTTCATAGATCAATAACACAAGGGGAATAAAAATTTCAAACCCAGAACACCAGGAAACAAAGATAAATATATGAACCAAATGATTATTTGAAAAAACTCTTGGAATTGAAAATCCAGGTGTGGCAATTTAGCCAACCATAAAGTTTTCTTCCACTTTAAATCCATATAAGGGACAAAATAAATAAACCAAACCCAACCAATAAACCAATATGTTATTCTTTTCCATAGTTTTTCCTCCCCTAAAAGGCCAAAACACATCCAGTGATCAATTAAGTAAGGAATTATCTCACCAACCAAATAATACACCACCTTCCTGAAATGATCAAACACATACAGAATCAATCAAAAAATGAAATAACTAAAACACTTTCTGATCATGAATTAATAAATTTCCCTAAATTAACAACAACATCAAACAAGGTTACACTTACCTTAAATTAACTAAATGGTCAGGCACTCTCCAATCACAATGTTTACCCAAAGAAGATGTTGGTAGTTAGATAGATCTAAACAAGACTACCTATCACCAAGCCAAGATCAATGACAAAACCGAGTTACTGATATGAGGAGACACAAATTGGATCCCCACCATAAGAGTCAACATAAATTTCCTTGGGATGGAATTTGGACATTGAAAGGTAGACGCATGAACAGACTCCCCCATAATAGGGGGTAGCCTTCCATTATACTTTTCCAAAATAACATACATGCGACTCATAGTGTTTCTCCCCTCCATAAGAAATAACTATTATAATGGACTAGCATGAGCCCGCACAAAAGATCACAAATTCTAAATTTGGCACAATCGCATGGTTAGTCCCCACAGTTTAAGAACCCATGCTCTAACCGTGAGGAGCATTATGTTCAAAGGGGAATCATTTCAGAGTTTAGTGGGCCAAGGTGCATGGATGTGTATATACCATATGGTATCTACTGCCTTTTATCACATAGTTTCCTATATTGGAACATGATTACTAATAATTGTGCACAACCCTTGAGCTTTAATCTCCCTTGCCCAAATTTGAATCTTTTCTCCAAAAACCCAATGGAAACTAAAGGGGGAGGTATGAACTTTGGCTACAACAGATAAATGAGGACCTACCACCTCTACCACAAAACAGAAAAAACTTGAACAATATTATGACACTGTATGTTTATGGAGTTTCCATCTTTCATACAAATTATATGACTTTGTACATGTGTTTGAACGACCATGAGATTTCCCCTAACTACGCGCCAACTTCACTCCGAGACCTATGGATGGAGCACAGATGATTGAAGCATCTTTGGCCTTGTAGTATGGTTTTTGAAACAACCAAAATGAAACATTTCCTTTTGGTGAAATGAAAACAATACCATGATCCTAGATGGGTTGAATGAGACACAACACAGTCCAAACTCACTTTACCGAAACCTAACATTTCATGGAAACAATTGCATAGAGGATGTACACACCTCACCCCTTGTTTCTTCAGATGAGAAATGGATAGAGGAAAGTATATATGGAAAGAAATTCTTCTAAAAAAAGTATGTTAATATTTCCCACATGGGGACACATGTTTGAAAAAACAATGACTCATAGAAGATTTTAGAATGTCATCTTTACAGTCAAAAAAGCACATGACATCCCTAGGTGTCACCGAACAAGACCATTGTGACTAATAGAAACAATACATGGAATCGGATTGTAATCCAAATCCCAAACAACACACAATTCCACCAAATGGAAATAATAACCTCTCTTGACATGATTTCCCACCCTGGTGGTTTAATGTGAACACCTACTTCAAAGAGACTATGAAGGTCCCACAGTCCCTCTTAAACACCATCCACACTAACAACCCCAAACTACATCCACCTCTGAAGAATCTAGTAACATTAGAAACTAAGGTCTCTTTTAACCTTCCATGGGCACTCTCCAACTACAATAGGATCCAAAAAATGTAGAAAGGAAAGGGTGAAGATCAATCTCTAAGTCTTAATAAGAATGCCCTTATATTGATCAACAGGAGGATCTTCCATTGGTGAAACAATCCGAGTTTCACTTCAGTTGTGCACTAACCCTTAATGGGGGTGTGCCTTATCCAATGAGAGAACCAAAGGACCCCACCAAGCTAGTCCATTATTCAAGACCTACCACAAACTAGATCCAAACACATGATGATAACTACCATAAAATAATACCAAAAAATTTTTCATATGGATACCACTAACCATACCATCAACCTAGCTTACTAACTCAACACCAAACCAAAACACCCTTTAAACAAGATGGGTTTTCGAACTCATGTCATCACCTATAAACAATACAAAAAAAACATAATCCACAACACCCAAATGAGTCATTATGAAATCAATTTTTCATTGAAAATCACATCATAGAAAATAAATGGTTCAGTGTTAGGTTCATCCACCAATTCTACCCTCAGGTCCCCACACATGCATATCTCCATGCCACATCAAGCACCCTCTTCATATCCGTCCCATAAAAAATACAGTCATTCCATTAACCATCCAACATCCAATATTATTTCATGCATATGATCTATCATAAAAATACCAAATTCTAAAAAACATTCCTTCCACATATCAAAACACAAACTGTCCACAAACACGTTCTTTTTCTCAAGATCACTGACCAGAAAATCATTTCCAATTTACAGCTTACATAAAATTTTAGAAAGTTGCAATCATTAAAATGAAAATAAACATTCAATCTATTCACATCAATTTCAAAACATCTCAGCCCCTTTCAAAATAAATAATGATTTTTGACAAACATCCTTTGATCAACACCCATTCATTAGAAAACTCATCTCATCTTATTTAAACTTGGTTCCAATGATTTGTTAAACACTTCCAATTCCCACTCGTTAACAAATAAAAAATCCATTTCTAAACTCAACATAAAAATTTCAAAACACTTTTTCAATAACTCAAGAAAGTTCCAATTCAAATAGATTTTTTAAAATCCACATTGACATAATTTATACATTCAAAAGAGGTTATATACACCATTTACCATTTGAAAACAATTCTCAAAATTATGTTCCGCTATTTTAAAAATAAATCCATTTCTTCTTTATAAAAAAATAATTTCACAAAAACATTACAATTCATTAAAAAAGTAATTTTTTCATTAAAACAAAACATCCAAGACCCCAAAACTAAAGAACACAAGAATGTGTGAGGGTAACCTAGTTGTGGTGGGTGACTTGGACATATAGTTGGAGGCTATACTCCAATCACAAAAAAAATAATAGAGAGTATTATAGAGAAATATATATTTCTCCACATGGCTTTCCAATCCCTATGAGCTCAGTGAGACCATTAACCCTAACTCTCTCTTAATTTCACATAATTATCAAAAATCCAAGAAAACCAAAGGACTCTAATAAATCCTGATGTCCCTTGGTGACTTGAATCCTATGATGAGGTGTGTTTTTCAGGCACACTACACATAATCGGAATTTCACGTCTCGACAATCCTAGATCCATACTATCACGACTCTTCCCCAAATAAAATTACCAAATGTGCGAACCTGAACCTCCTCTAATACCATATTGTCACAAAACGAAACATGTTTCCATCAAAACCAGCAGGAAACTCAGCCTCTAGAAATACCGGAAGGGAATTCCAAATCCCTTTGGCCTGTCACAGGTGCCTGGGTACCGTAAAATTACATTTATGAACAATTTATCTGAGATTATTAACATAAAACAACAAACTAATCCAATAACACAAATCCAGATTTTTCAAACCAGAACATATATTACTAAATTTAACAATTGAAATACACAATATATAATAATGTTTAGAAACAATTACAGTAGAATAAAACAAAATATCACAGCCCAATAACCTCCACATGGATATACGCACTGCCCTCTAGCCATATCCACAACATTGCATCACAAAGGACCTCTAAAAATCTGAACCATTAGCATAAAAGCTATACCTGAACCTATGAAAAAAATGTCCAAGTCTACATACAACCAAGGGTGTGTGTAGGTTTTGATCCTAAGCCCAGTAGGATTCCACCACTAAAGAATTTCATGTGATAAAAATTCATGGTTGAAAATATTGCATGTTTTCAAAAACATCAAATGCTAATATGAATTTTAAAGTGATGAAATTATAAATAAAAATTGTTTTCAAGTTGACTACTTTAGAGAATCAGTAATTTTAAAAAAATGTCAAAGATACTGAATTTTCCTACAAAGCATTTTATATGCTAATGGTAAAAAAAAATGTATCTAATGAGCATAAGAAATAGAAAATAACCCCTAGGAACTAGCTCTCTTTGGGTCCTAGTTACCTCATATCTCGTTGAAAGTATCCATTGAAATATCTATTCTCTTGCACACGAGCCACTAGTAGGGATCATACCCATAACCTAGTGGTCCCCCCTAATCATAATCACCATCATCATAGCTTAGTTATTGTTTTCATCATCAAACATGCTATGTGAAACTGGGGCCAAACCCCACGGGATCACTAGAATGCTATTACATGCCCACCCATCTTGATACTCGGGCTTTCACTCTAGTTCTCAATTATGTTTCACAAGAAATGAAATTCCATTTCCACATTAAAATATCATTTCCACATCCCAAAAACACCAAAACTACCAAAATAATTTCACATAATCCCCTTTCTCATTCAAATTAATTCTAAAACCTTACTCACACAAAAATAGCCTACAACATGTTTCATATATCATTCAAAATACGAAAAACCATTGAAATTTTTTTAAAAAAATGTTTCAATGATAGTAAGAATCACATAATATCCATTCATAAACAAAATTGAATATTTTTAAAACATACACCATCCCAAACAGTACATAAACATCCTTTTCACACTTTTTGTAACCCAATATACCACATCAAATTTTAAAAAAACATTCAAGAAGCATGACAAGGTTTTGCACCCACAATTCATTCCAAAATCCTCTTTTAAACCCCAAATCACACCAAGACCCTGCCCAATCTGAATTTTCATCCCAAAAAAATCTAATAAACCAATTTCATATGTTATAAATTAAACCAAAATATTACATCAAGAGTTACACAGGAAAAACACCCAATTTGAACCAAAAGTGAAACTATAATATCAACCACTTAAGAAACTCTCTCACAAATGGGTTTCAAACAATGAAAAACATATAATGAAAATTGAAAATAATTAAATCAAACATTCAAACACATCAAGATATGGTTAGGCATTGAATCACCAACGTGTTTTGTCTAAACACCTGTCTATTGGGTGAAACATTTACTACACCACCACCGCACCACAAGGGAGGGGAAGGTAAACTAGAACGTCCTGATTAGACCAATAAACTCAATGGGACCCCCTCGGAAAGATCCCTAGATTCTTAAAATATTTTAACCTCATGATATATTTGACTAATCCCTATGAATAATGATGAAATCAAGGATATAAAGACTTACATTCTTGATTTTGATGTTTACCCCATCAAATCATCTTTCCAAATTGAGTTCCAAGGGAGGGTGGGATAGCTTGCAGGCTTCCCATGGAGGTAGGGTACGAAATGGGGATGAAATTGAAATATTTTGGTTTATTCCGGGAGGAAATATGGTAATTAAAAATGTTTTAAAAGAGATGGACAAGGTAGCATGGTTTGGCCTCCCAGTTAAACAAACTGTATGGCCAAACCGTGCAGCCTGTTATGTCCACCAAAAAACATTCCCTTTTTGTCTACATTCAATTGGGGTATAGGTGGGATTAAAAGGGTGTAGATAGTCCATGTATAGGGGGAAATAATACCCAAAATAATAAAACCTTTTCACCTTAAAACTCACCCGACTCATCAGTACAAACCACCTTAACAACATAACCTACAAGTGGTTCCACTAGGAGTGTCACAAATCGAACTCCAAACAACCTCAACCTCATACCATCCATTTGAAAAAAGAGGATTCCATGTACCCCAAAAGTCCTCTATGACTATGGTCATAGATCAATAATAAAAGAAGCACCAAAATTTAAAACCTGTAACACCCAGAAACCAAGTGAAATAAAATAACCTAAATAGGATTTGAAAAAAATGAATCTAATTAAAAATCTGGGAGTGAAATTGGAGGGTCCTAATTCAATATTGGGAAATAATTGGAGGTATACATTCCTATAAAATACCTTTTTGTATTTTTATGTCTATTTCATTATCAGTTCAGTGAGGGAAGTGGTTTGGGTAGATCCTTCCAGAGATCTGGCATGAGTTATAGTGATATTAATAGAATATTTCTATTGATTTATTACACAATTGAGGACTAAACCACTGTACTCTTGACCACATCATCATGAAGTCTAAATAGTGATGAAAGCACCATATTATACATGGACACACCATCAATGTTTCAATATTGGAGGTTTTATAGAAAATTACATCAAACCACGCCACAACTATGATGTTTTTAGTCAGATGGTAGTTTGAAAAAAATCTAATGGAAATAGAGTTATTTCTTGAATATAAAGTATCTATATCATAATTAAAGAAATATTGTGATCCCATTAATTATGTGGGACACTCAGCATGATCCTAGTTGAGATTAGGATCAATCCAAAACAATAGATGGATATTAAAGATATGAATTATCAACAAAACCTCCTATGCAATTGTTGAGAAATATTCCCGAATGGAAATTTTATTGAAGATTATAAATTTAGGGGAAACAAGAGTTTTTATAGATTATGGGGTGAACTCATGAAGTATTAGTACAATTTAGTATCATTTCAATGAGGAATAATTTGTTTTTTATTCATACAATAGTGTGATGTTGTTCTAGATAGAATCCTTAATTTTAAGAATAAGTTGATTCCACGTGTCTTGTCACATGCTGTAAAGGAGTAACTAATATGAATTCAACAATGAATATATCTATAGTGAAAAATTTATTCCATTATATAGATAGTAGTGAAGGGATATACATGTATATTATCAATGAATGTGATATTTCACATCGATAGTGATCCAACAATACAATGCCCTTAGGAGTGCCATTTTGGATACTGTGATTTTTGTTAGGTCCACAAGGATGAATACCCTGAGAGGGGGGGGGGTGACTCCGGGTATGAATAATTTAAAAATAAATCCCGTTCTGATATTGTTCCACTTTTAAGTAAAACAATCATCTATCCCTTTATTGTTACATAGTATAAACTGATTGTAAAACAAGCACATGACATAACATTTTTTTTACTTGGTTCACCGCTAAGGGCTACGTCCAAGGAGAATATGCCGGCTGGTTGTCGGTCGTACCAAATTACACTAAACTTCACTAGATGTGGATTACACAGTTCAAGAACAGTCACTCTGTCCCTAGCTCACTGCCTTTACAAGGTTTAGGGTCAGCTCACAACTTTCCCAAGGGTCACTAACTTTTTCTCTCTCTCTGGCTAACTGCCGGTGGAGAGGATCACCCTATTCCTCTTCCATCGCTCACTGCTCTAGAAAGGATCCAATAATAGTTTATGGACCTGTATGTCTCTTCATTTTCATGAAGGAATGAATCTTCCTCTATATGCATATTCTCTTTTGAAGTCCATCTTTCGCACATAGATGAATATCACTTTTCACCGAAGGTATCGTGCAATCTTCCAGCTTTCACGCAGCCCGGAATAACCGTCGTGAATCAACCCTTACGTTGTTCACATGTCTAACCCGGTGCGCAAGTCACAACTAGCATGCAAGTCCACCTCAGACACTTTTTCGACACAATCGTCTTTAACTCCAAACTTGCCCAACCCAATTCCCTTTACGCCCAAACCAATATTGGTAAGCAACAAACAAAAATCACCCATCTTCAAATATGGCATGCAAGTCCCACATGCGTGACACACCACCACTTGCGCGACCACCACACATGCGTGATGGGAGCTCTGATTCTTCAAAGTGTTAAACTTCGTTGAGAAATGAGGAGGGGTGGTCATGTATTTAAAGGTAATTTGACCACCCTGCACGACATCGCACAAATCCACCCTCGACTCGCAAGTCTCATCGGGCAGGTCTCTTCCCCTGCAAGTCACTTGCGCAACCCACTTCCAAACTTTTTTGAACCTCTTTCCTTTGCCATATATTGATGTTATGATCTTTAAAAACAACAGTCACTCATGCTTCCAATCCTCCTAGGCACCGGTGCGCAAGTCTTTCCACTAGGCACACAAGTCACCTGTGCGACCAACTGAATACTTGCGCGACCCTTATCCCTTTGCCATATTTTAATGATCTGATCTTGAAAAACATATGGCATGAAAGTTTTCAAGCCATCAAGTAATCGACTTGAGAATCCCTTTTCCAAAAACCACTTTTCATCATTTGTCGATTTTAAGGTGCAAAAATTTGTCAAGCACTGGAAAATGGTGCCACCTTGTATCTGTTCTTTTTGTACTGCCTCCAAATCATCCATTCCATTGTCGAAGTTCTTGAATAAAACATTGATCGTTAACCACAGATCATGAACTCGGCATGCCACCAAGAAATACCCTTTGTCAACAAATTTTTATGTCATGGTTTGCTTTGTAAATAATCACAGTAGAGTTGTCCACTTTGTCAACAAACACAATCACCTACAAATTCTTCAATGATAAGTCTGGGAATTTTTCCCAACAATTTTCCACTGAACCATGTAAGGAGGTGAGGCTAGACATAGTTTTGACATGGCCCAATCCACTATAATCAATGAGCTTCATTGTGATTTTGGTGAATGACATAACTCTGATGGCCATTAACTAGATTTATCACATTGAGGGTGAACCCACCCAATACATATTTAAATATTTAATTTATCAAGGTACACTAAAATAGATCACAAATAATAACATATATTGAGATATGAAGAAATTAATTTGACCCTAAAGGTTGATAGGTCTTGATACTTGAAGGGGATGTGATACATTAAAGGAGTAAGATTTTGAATTCTCTATAGTAGTGAATACTGCGACTCACCCCCTCTATCTAAGTTTAATATCATGCTATGAACATCATATAAGTCCTATAAGTGGTATAAATGGGTTTAGTTCAATTTTTTATTTATTTCACTAATAATATTTGATGTTTTTCTAATGATGCATCCATAGCTAAGGAGTCTTTATTTGATTTAATTAATTAAAAAGACTGATAAAATGATCTCATTCAGTTCATGAAAGATTCACTGGGACTTTCTTGCGAAGTCGTTAAATATTGAATTTTTATATCATGCCTACATGGATTCTTCATTAAAATAGAAAATTGAATATATAAAATTGTTTGTTTCATCATGGTTTCATTTAAGGAGGCTTTTAGGTAAGAGTATACCAAACATTTAAATCATGGAATGTCGATGAAATTTTTTTAATGAAATTGGAAGATTTTACTGAAAATGAAGAATGACCAATTGAGATGTTTCATATGAAAAAGGCAGGGATGGAGAAGTTAAAGATTATGTCATCCTAGATGTTCTGTTCTCTATCCGAGGTAAAATATTAACATGATTTTATCTCTTATTATAACCCTCATGGGTAGAAGGAATGTAAAATATCAAACTCTTTCATTGTAATAAAATAAATATTTCATTCATGTGATGGAATGGAAACAACATGATTTTTTAACAAAAATAATTCTCATGAAATTTTAATGAATATTGATGGATTATCATGAATGAAGTATACTATTTTATGGTTTATGATTTTAACATTGATAGAAAAATATTGATAAGACTATAAGTGGCCATGATTTTTAGCATGTATAAAATAGTAATAATGGATAGATAATAATGATATATTTTTGAATGTATTTCCATAGAGATCAGAAAACAAATACCCATAGAGACGAAATTGAAACTCACATTGTACCTCCCAATCCCAACATAATGAAGGGAGACAAGAAGTTATATATTCTAATTAGATTATAAAAGTTATGGGTTTTCACTACACAACTATTAATGTGTCTTGAGTCACAAATACCACAATCCTGCCTCTATAGGCCTTTCGTTTGTGACTAGTGCTAAAGGCAGTACAACATGGGGATGCCTATGCCTATGCATCTTTACATAAACACACAACCAACATGATGAAAATGTGAAGAGTGAAAGGAAAAATAAAATATGAAACCTACTGTATGTTAAATTATACATTCGTGGACCACCATTGTATGAATATAGTAAATTAAGTTGAAGAGAAAAAATAGTCAAAATACATTCCTAAGTGAAATGTTTCCTGACCCTATTGATAACTCAATATAACAACTACTGATTTCCTATTCCCAAAAATCCAGATGTGGCCACCATACATGCTCCAAGATCTCATACCACCATGCCATACTAGATATACGATCATACATGTTTTTCTTTTGCATAGAGAATTATACGTTCAATAAAAGAACATGCATGGGTGAGTATAAAGATACACAGTACGATGCCCTGAAAATAAGGGGGGCCATAAGATATACAAAGAGAAGTGAAATAATCAAGATTGGAAATTTTATTGTAATAGAGTGAAACTAAACCCCCCAAGAGAGTAATTTATCTCATCCAAACACAAGGATCTAGAGACAGTGAGAAGATAAAATTATCATTAAGTCTTTACTACCTATAGTTGGAGAGTCGACTCAACTATCCCCGAGAATCTAGACTGGAAATAATGTTGTACAAACTGTGATCTTTTCCTCTCCTAGAAAAAGAGTAACCAAAACCCAAGGATTAGTTATTACAATAGAGTGAATATATACTCTAAATATAATTAAATGAAAACCATTAATTAATGGTATTCCCTTCTCATACGCACCATAGAAAATAGTCACCAACTATACCAGAAGCATCCACCATCGATACACAATATCAAAATTTCTGCATTGAACTAGAAGTAAAAGAGGATTTAACACCAAACCGTGATATTATCACCTTTGGGTGGGGTTCCTCAACAACACTAGATTGGAACCCTAAAATCGAGCTAGGCATGGGTCCTCAACCTTTCCTTGAGTGAAACCTCCTTCTGGGTTGGAATGGGTCTTCCACATTGAGACGACCTTCTTATGTCAGATTATTTATGATACATACATTGATTTCACCTTGGAATCTTGGGTAAGAGAGTTTTATTCCCCACTAGGACATGTCCATGAGACATGACCTATTAGGCATGGGTCCTCTATGACACTATAGTGGAACCCTCCTACTGTGACGAGCATGGGTCCTCTTCCCTTCAAAGAGTGGAACCCTCCAGCTGGGCTAGGCACAAGTTATCAAAATTGAGATGACCATTTTTCTTAAGATCAGCGATGACACTAACAATGATATCACCTTGTACTCATGAGAATGTTGTGCGCTTTCTCCATAGAGAGGAATCCTTTATATGTGACCTAAAAAAATGTGGGCGAGATAGACCCACACAAAGCTGATAATATCAAGGTGTGGTGTTTGATCCCCATTGACATACATTTCAGGGTCGATGTGGTGATATTGACTATCAATGGGGGTTAATTTTGGGACTATTGGTGACTTTTTATTGGGATTATATTGGATATGGAAATCCCCATACATTTTTTTTGGGATTCATTGGTTTGATAATATATATATTCACTTTATTGTAGTAACCGATCCTTAGGTTCTTGTTACTCTCTTTATAATAGAGGTGAACGCACACATGTTACCCCATGTTATTTTCATGTATCGAATTTCAGGTTTGGATGAGTCCACACTCTTGTTATAGGTAATGAAGACTCGATAAGAATTTTATCGTATCCCCATCTATAGCTCCTTGTGTTTAGATGATCTACTTTACTCCATTACTGGATTGAACTAAAAAAATTTGTATATTGTGTCGCATATATTGTATTTAAATTTTTTTATCTCTTAATGCTCCCACTTCTATTCGACGTGTCCTACCATGTATGTTTATACTCACACCTGAATGGTATTTACAAACATGTGTCAAGATCTATGAAGATGAAGGGAATTTTTGATTGAAAATCTGGTGGGGTGTAGGGGTATGGGAACATGTACTATGTATGATGTCCGCCACAGAGTTTTTTGGAGCAAAAAATTAGTATTTTTTAACTTCAGTTATCAGAGAAATTAGGAAACTTTCTAATTGGGATTTTATTTTTACCCTTTTTACGTTAAACACTCTTTACTGTACCTTTAATTTTAGTGTTACATGCATGTATGATTTACTTTTATAGTAAGTTCCATCTTTTAATTTTCCTTCATCACATCACTTTTGCATCGATTTGAAAGTGTGTGTGTTTGTGTGTGTGTTGGTACTTTCGAAAATGCCTTCCCAAATTTCTGCTCCTACAGCATTAGTCACCATCCCAGCCTATGGAGGCGAGCTTGGGGTAGTGCAAAATAGAGCCTCAGTAAGGGTCAGGTCATGATAATGTGGTATCAAATGTGTTTCATTTCATGGTATGATGTTCCTATGATACATAAAATGGAATTGGTTTGGTCTAGTGCAACTATGTGAACATGTCTTGGGAAAGACTCTCAGGACCGAGAGTCTAGTGATGGTACGAAAACAAGCAATGACACTCATTAGGATGCTGATTACATGCGAGTCGACTCAGTATGTTGAGACACTTTTTGTAGGGAACATTGGTACATGCATCATATAGGATTGTTTCATTGAAAATACTTTTTGAGTTAGGCCCAATATGTTGGTTTTATTGTTATATATATATTTTCTCATCTAAAACCAATAATTATTGACATGTTTTTAGGATACCTATGTGCAGACAACTAGCCATGTTACCCACTCTGACTCATGATGATGGCATTGCGAGCGATGAGGCCTCAGTTCAGGGACCATCGCGCATTATAATTCCTCTAGGTGGACCATGATCAGAACCTCCACTTGTAGAGTATTATCTAGTACTGAAAATAAATATCGAAGATGAGAGAAGGTGGAGCATGCTTCTTGGGTTCTAGTGGAAGATTCCTTTGATGATTCGAGGAGATCTAGATCCCTATGTATCAAAGGATGGGATGAAGTCTGTAGTCATACTATTCAGGATGGTGCGAACACTAGGAGACCAGATGGTGGCCTTGGTGTCCAACCTTCTTCCCAGGCTGTTTGGTCGATGGTGTAGTTTAGTCATCCAGACACACGATGAGACAACACTATCATGGGATAATTTTATTTAGCTATTTCAAGTGGGGTACGTCTCCTTGTGCTTGTTATCCTTTATAATATAAGAACATCTGTAGCTAAAGTAGAGGGCCATGATAGTGGATACATACACAACCATGTTTTCTAATATTACCAGTTATTCCCAAGATATGATCCAAGACAGTTACTTCATGGCATGGAAGTTCAAGTAGGGTAGTTGCCATGATATCTGTTCTAGTGTGGTGCCCCTATACACCCCATCCTATATTGGGGTGATAGATCAAGAACTATTGACATAGAGATTCTATGGAGAGGGATACTAGAAAGCTTGGACTGATAGTGGTGGCTTCAGAGTGGAGACATCCACAATAGGTGGAAGACGTCAGGTGATAGGGCATTAATGTAAGAGATCATCACATTATTAGACATGACAATGGGGTCAGGTTGTGCCAATGAAAATCATGGATCTAGGATAGCCTGGAGTGGGCCAATGTTTTACGTGTGATGGCTGAGGTCACCTGGAATGGGACTGCCTAACTCGACGAGCTAAGTCTCTTGGTTAGGTAGCGGGTAGACCACCACGGAAGAGGCAGCACCCGGATCTCGGTGGTCCCCAAGGAGGCAGGGATGGTAGAAGAGTAGGAGGGCTAAGAGGTGGGGGATTTAGATATAATCCCCCCCACAACCAGCATTTTGTCCACATCAGGCTCAAGAAGCTGGAATTCAAGGTTCAATAAAACCCTAATCGACGGATATCTATGATCCTCCCCCACATGAGATGATCTGTGTTATGATTTTATTTCTAATCATTCATTAGTATTTGTCGACACATGTTCAAGCCACAATTTTATCACGTTACTTCTAGTATGAATATTCAAACTCCCAGTAAATATGCAATCACTACAGATTTGTCATGAGGTTCCATCAAGAAGCTCCTCTTCTATTAATTTATCTCTCATTAGTACAAACATTCGTTTGGAGGATAAATGTTCACATGGGAGCTAATGGTCATAATGATGGATCCTTATGACATCATCTTGTGTATATATTGTATTTCCATGATTCGGGCCTAGATCATTTGTCATCTAAAACTTGTCAGATGTCTGCACACTAATGGGATGAGGATCACCTTTCGTGGTGAACCTAGATTCATAGTGGGTAAGGTGACTATCATGAGTAAGAGACTAAATCCATTTTTTCATTAGGTGGCTAGCATGAACCATGGTTCATCAAACTCTTCATGAACCTGGGTTCCTTCAGATTTATAGGATTACAAGTATGTCTCCCCCGAAGTTTTCTTAGGACTACCACAGAGATGATAGTTATATTTATTCATTGATATACAATCTGGGACTACTCTGATATCTTCTGCTGCCTATCGTTGGTCTCCCATTGAGCATTGGGAGCTACATTTTCATTCATAAGGCCTTCACGTGAAGTTTTTTATTAGTCCCAGGGTGTCTCCATAGGCTTCTCCAAATCTTTTTACGAAGAATGAAGATGGTATTTTATGGATTTGTGGGGATTATTGTAACCTGAATGAGGCCATGATAATGAATAAGTACCCATTAATGAATATTGATGAGTTATTCAACCATTTTTTTAGGTTCACTATGGATCTCCAAGAAAGATATGAGATCCTGAGACCACCTTCTATGTGTACGCGAGGCTAATATCCTGATCCTAGACTTTCGTTGTCGCTACAGGTATTATGATATTTTAGTGATGTCCATCAGTGTGATAAACTCCCCTAAAATTTTCATTAGCATGATGAAATAGGTATTCCAGGCCTATCTGGAATAGTATGTTGTTTTATAAATAGATGGTATACTGGTTTACATTGCGTCATAGGAGGAATACACAATGCATCTGAGGATGGTCCTCGATTTACATCGAGAGCACCTGTTTATGGAACACTAATTAAATCATTGTTTTGAATACCTGAGGTTCATTTTATGGGGAATATAATCTCTATAGAGGGTTTATCAATGGATCATGAGAATATTGAGGTGGTTCATGCTTGTGTGCCACCCATGAATGTCTCTGAGGTGCAGAGATTCCTTAGTTTGGTTGGGTACTACTGGATATTTTTTGTAGACTTCCCTAGGATTGTAAACCCTTTAATGACTCTAACACGAAATGAACAAAGTTTACTTATAATGAGTAGTGAATAAAGGCCTTTTATGAGTTGGGAAAGTGGTTGATGATCTCTCAAGTTTTGAGACTACCATAGGAGGACATTAACTTTTTAGTTTACTATGACACCTCAGGTGTTGCGCTCAGTTTAACCTTGATTCAATAGTGAGAATTAATTTCATATAGGTCAAGGCAGTTGAGACCCGATGAGAAACATTATGTTAATCATGGAATTAATCTCTTGTTGGATGTTTTCTCCTTGTGGATTGTCCAACACTTCCTCCTAGGAGAGTGCTTTTTGGTTTACTAAGTCCAACAGAGCCTGAGGTATTTCTTTACAAAGAGAGATCTGAACCAGAGGTTGTGATGCTAGTTTGAGTTCCTATAAGACTAAAAATTTGATATTTTCTATACATCCGGAATTGTAAATTTTGTCATAGAATAGATGATCAGAAATTCCTATGACTTCCACACAAATTAAGCTTTAGTGAAGTTATCTTCCATGTAGCTGATCCTGGTGGAATTGGAGGGTATAATTTTCTTATAGTCGATTGTGATGATGACATCGCTCCTCAAGAGGGTGAGAGGGTCCTAGCAAGGATACATTGACATTGAGGTTCTACATGATTATATATCCAAAAGTGATGCACCTGATGGGTATTCTGAAAGAGGAATTCATGAGATCTTGTACCATGGGTGAATGGTGGTTCATGTCGTGATGACGGAGGATGTAATGTATGAGGTCCATACATTACCCTTCGATGTACATCTCAGTTTGGGGAAGTCGTATGGGGATCTTAAAAAAAAATCTAGTGGTCTAACATGTGGTGAGGTATTTTGAATATCAACTCTTGATGCCAGACCTGTCCGCAGGTGAAGGTTGAGAATCAGGTTCTGACATGTTTCTTATAGCCTCTCAACATCTAGGAGTGGTTGTGGGATGACATATCTATGGACTACATCCTATCACTTCCACGAATAGTGAAGGGCCATGACTCAATCTTGTTTATATTGGACCGATGTACCAAGAAAACTCTCTTTCTTTTCTTGATGGAGTAGAGTTCGGTGGATTGTATCGGGCTATTGTACTTGTGGGAGATCATATGCGTCCATGGGGTAACCTGGATGATTGACTCCAATCGTGACACACAGTTCACAACATTACATTGGGGAGGCCTGCATGAGGCATTCATGGCCCATTTTTGATTGAGTGTGGCTTTTTACAGTAGACCGATGGCCAGATAGAGTGCACTATCCAGGTTCTAGAGTATATAATGATGGCATGAGTGCTATATTTATTCAGATGTTGGGAGCATCACCTACCTTTAGTAGATTTTCTATACATCAATAACTACAACTCTACCATCACCATAACACTATACAAGTCCCAATATAGAAGACACTATATATAACCCTTATGATGGTTGGATGTTAGGGAGTCATCTTTTGTGGTACCAAAGATGGTGTGGGTGATGATATAGAATGTATAGGTCATTCATGAACAGTTGAAGATAGCGCAAAGCAGACAGAAATCCTATGGAGACCTCCATCGTAGGATCTTGGAGTTCTTTCAGGAAGGGCATGTCTTCTTGATTGTCTCCCCACAATGTGTAATGTGGGGAATTAATTAGATAGGAAAACTATCTTGATGGGTCTTTTGGATTCTTATGATAGTGCACAGGGTTGGAGAGGTGTCCTACCACCTCACCCTACCCCCATAGCTGGTGCGTGTGCATGACATCTTCCACATGTCATAGCTGAGTTGATACGTGCATGATCCAACGCACATCATCGACTAGGGAGTGTTGAAAATTAATGATGGCACCACCTTTATAGAGCACCATGTAGTGATTGATGACCGATAGAGGAGGACCTTGTCTGGATTGGCCATACTGTTGGTTTTCATGTTATGGTAGCGCAGAAACGTGCACGAGTGTTCTTTGGAATGGGAGATCATGTTGTGGGATAATTATCCCAAGATGATTTTTTTTATTTTAGGGTTGAATATCTTGATGGAAGGAATGATGTAGAGATTCAATTTTTTCCTTATAATCCATTGAAATATTTCAATCTATATTCCCAGACATAGGCGCTGATATATCCCGCAATTCCGAGGCCTGGTGTGCCCAAAATTCAAATTCTAAAAATAATAAGTATATTTTATACTATTAATGTATTGGAAATGGAATAACTCTCCAAAGGTATCTCATATTAGAATCACAAGGCCACTGTTGAGTCTGGAATGTGTCTTTTGGCCTTGGCGGGACATAAGTTTTGTCCACGGGGGACCTATGTTGGAAAACCCACCCAGACGAAAAATCATCATTTAAAAATATAAAACAGAATTATTTTACCCTAAAAATGAAGAAAATTACATTTGAATAGAGACTCAATTTAGAAACCAGAGACAATCAGTGATTTTTTAATTTGGTGTTTCACCAAATCATGAAATATAATGTGAGGTCAAGGGGATGTAAGATTATTTGACTGAGGATGGGGTCTCAATGTTTTTCTATAAATTGTAGAATAATGTGTTTGGATTAGGGTTATCCCTTAATACTAATCCTCCCATTTTTAAGAACCTCTATTACCTCCTTCATACGTGGTGAATCACGAACTCCCAATGGATATTTGGTGAATCAAATAAAAGTCATGCCCAACTCGTCGACAATGATATGACATTCAATGACATAGGATCCTTTTGTTTTCACTATCCAAATGTTCAATTCATGAATTCTATCTTTTTTTTCATAAATGTTTGTTTTCCGTGTCGAGGATTTTGCCAAATGAACACGTACATCACCCACTTCTCTGTTTTGATCCCTCGTCTAACATAGTTCTTCTCCATTTTCACCCTAAAATCATCGCTACATCCAAACATCACCTAATATTCATGAGGGTGCTAGTGCTGTGAATCCCTCGATCCCAAGATCGAAAAAATTGTTTCCTTTTTTCAATCACTGATGTGGTCATGGATGCCTACAGAAGGTGAATCTCTAGCAAGGTCAACGGTCAGAGGTGGAGGCAGCGGTCCGGTCATGCACAACTGTTAGAGATGATCGTCCGAGTTGCTGGAGGGGATCTTGGGTCATTGTAGGGAATTGACAGTTCATTAGCATGCTGATGCCAAGGTAGTGGTTTACAGAGGTTGGGGGTGTGGCCTTGCATGTTGGGTGGACAGTCATTCATTGGTGGGGTTGTGAGGTGGTGGTTCAATGGTAGAGAAGGAGGTTTCCGAGTCATTCAGGGGTAGACAACATTGACACGGGGGAGCTTAGGGTCGTATGGCGGCCATTCAGCAATAGACTGGGACATGGAAGAAGTCCAGCTACTCAGTTGTTTGGTTTCTGTAGGTAGTCCAGGCCAGAGAGTGCGGACCGGCTGGACAGGGTTTATCCAGCCTCTTTTGGGCCTCGTGACTTTAAATGCCGGTATCTTTTGATACATGAATCCAATTCATGTGTTGTCAATGATACCATGATCCTTTTTCCGAGCCAGAATATTTTTCAGTATTGGAAAATTTATATTTGTAAACATGATGATGAGTGGTGTGAAACACTCTCTTTATCAATAATATTATTTATTAATTATTGTCAAATATTTTTAGTTCAGAATTTTCTCTCAAGCAGGGCATTTGATTCACATTTTGAATGTTGACACACTTTACCCTCAATGAGAATATCCTTTAAATACATGTTCGAAAATTGTAAGAGTTGGATTCATTTCATAGTTCTATAAAATTCATAAGTTTAATAATAATATATATATTATTGTTAATAAAACTTATTTTGAACCTATCACCAGAATTCCACATCGTATTGACACTCCATCAGAGCTGGTGAAAAACTTGTCTCTAGGTGTACTTTTCAATAAAACATTTGATGGATTATACTAATAATGAAATGTGGGTCCCATAGGGTCCAGTTCACACATGTTGCAGTGAAATGCATCTTTTTAACTAGTTATCCATTTTGGATGAACGTGTGGTCCATTATGCATATTTTTCTGAGATGACCAAAATGAATTGATCCATATAATTTCTTCTGCGTTCGAGGGATGGGGAACATGGTATTTCCTTCATGGGAAATGTAGTGACTTTCGACTCTTCCATCGGCTACCTGTTTGGAGAAAATAAATAGTTTATCTCACATGTTTCTATATAGGAATCATAATAGTGTAGTTCATTTGGATAAACAGAACCATATTCATGTTCTCATTAAATGTTTATTAAGGAATAGAGTATCAAGGAAATGTTCTTTTGACGTGTTCCATACACGAAAAATCTTCGGCGGTGTTTGATGTCAATAGAGATCAGGTGATGTCATTATTGAATTATGAGTGGAACCCTCTAGTCTTGCTGTGAATGGGTCATCAAATACACTAGATTTGAACCCTCTAGCTAGGCTAGGCATGTGTCCTCAACCCTTCTCAGTGGATCCCAGCTCCCGGTTTGCACATGGGTCCTTGATGACACTATAGTGGAACTCTACTCTCAGGATAACACTGGGTCATCATCCCTTCCTTGAGTGGAACCCCTCAAACAGGCTAGGAATGGGTCCTTAAGATTGATATTAACTTACTTACATAGATTAGTGATGATATTTACTTTTCTATAACATTGTACCCATGAGTAAGAGTGGACCTTTCCCCTACTGTGACACGTCCTTGAGACGTGACCTAAAACTGTGCAGGCGAGACAGACCCACCAAATAAAGATAATATTAAGGTGTGTTGTTTGATCCCCATTGACTTGATGTTCAGGGAATATGTAAGGATTTTTAGTATCGATGGTTGATTCCTCTAGGAATGTTTCAATCCCATGGTGGGTATAATCATTGATATGGAAATCCTCATATATTCTTGTTTGGTGTTCTTTGGTTTGAGCATATATATAAACTCTCTCTATTTCAGTACCCTCTCATTGGGATCTAGTTACTCTCCTTCTAAGAAAAGAAATAATGTATGGGTTTTGTCACACTATTTCTACATCTCGCTTCTTGGGGTTAGACGAGTCCAGTCTCCTGTTATAGGTAGTGATGAATTGATGGGATGTTTTTCTTCTCACCAGCTCTACCTCCTTGTGTTTGGAAGAACTAATTCACAATATTACGGGGTAGATCTACACTATTTTACTATACCATGCCCTATATTGTGTATGTAACTTCTCTTTTTATCTCTTATTGATCCCCATTATTTTTTGGGTGTCCTGCAAGGTATTTTTATACTCACACCGACATTTGATTTTATGACATGTATTGTTCTATTTGTAGATGAAGGATAAGTTTGATCATAACTTTGGTGGAGAGAAGTTGTACATGAGATTAGACTATGAAAAGTGTCTATATCTAGGTTTTCGGGTGTAGGACTCCATTAGTTTTTATTTTTAGTTATCAGCCAGGTTGGGACAAATTTCATTTGGTCATTTATTTTCCCCCCTTTTAGGTCAACTTACTTTATGGTATCCTTACATTTAGCGATCCACGTATGTATTATTTACATTAAAGTAGGTTTTATATTATACTTTTCCTTTTTCTATGCACTTTTTCTTTGATTTAACTATTTGTATGTTTATCTATACGTACATAGGAAAATTCATCCTTAATTTGTTGTGCCTTTAGCACAAGTTGCCACCCCCAATCCTATGGTGGCGAGCATGGGGTAGTTGTGACTGAATCCCTGGTATGGGTCAAGTGATGACATGGTTTATCATTTTAATGTGAATGAAATGAAAATAATATACCTTGATGATATGATGAATGAATTAGTTGAGAAAATGAAGATCCCTCTAAAATATATTACACATTTTGAACAAATGAAGAAGGATCCATCTATAGAATATGGAAGTAATGTGGTGTTCCATGATATTTTTAGAAGTTTTGTTGGAAAAATGAAATAGGCTCCAAAGTGACCATATTTTTCTATTTTGGGGAATATCATGGATAGATGCTTTGATGAAAACAATGATAGGGATGATGGGATAAATCCAGTAGTAGAAACATCTCGATTAAGGAGATACAAAATGATGTATGATTTATACAGAAAAATGTTTATTTTTTTCTAAACATTTTCATATTAAATGTTCTTGACAGTTGAGAAAATAAATAATTGGTAAAGAATCCTTATGATGAAAATTCACTCCTATGACTTATATAGATATTGATAATCCATAAAAAATTCATATTAAGATGGATAATATGATCAATGATTTGTAGAATGATATTGAGAGTTTCTAATGGTTGTGTCAACCACCACAATCAGAACAATCGTAACTAATATAATAGAGAAATTGAAGGAAAAAAAGGAAGAGGTCATTCCAGCTGTGAAGAAGGTGGGATATAATGTGAAGTTGAATTATACGAGGAATATGTATTCCAAGATTGAATTTCTTAGATGATAAGGAAGATGTTTTCAAAAATATTCTTACAAAAACTAGTAAGAATCAGAAGAGTAAGATTCAATGGATATAAAATCTACAATTGAGATTCACTAGTGATGCAACTCATGAAGCTACGTGTTCAAGTGTGATAAATTCAAAAAATAGCGTAAAATCCAAAGATAAGGAAAGATAAAAATATTCAAATCCATGAAATGAAGTATATAAGAGGTATCATATGATGTTTATCCTTTGGAGACCGGTAGAAATTTCTTACTATATGTGATGATCAATAGCATAAAGATGAAATTGTTTTACATTCCTGAAATATGAAAAATTGAAAAGGAAGGATGGTAGGTTATTTATAAGATCATCATGAGCTTAATTCTTCAACAAGAGGATCTTTAAGGAAACCCTCTCCATATATTCATTATTATGTCTAATATTATATTAATTTGTGTATGATTATGGTAGGGATATGATAAATTAGGTGATTATTCATGAAAATCACATGAATGGTTGTTCTAGAGAAGAACATGCTGATGGAAATTATTAAAAATCTAATTAATCCTAAGATGTGTCCGGCTTTTGTAAAATAAAAAGTGATATCTAAAATCATTTCAATATACAATATATCTAGGGTTTTTTTTTGAACATCAAATACCATTAGGACATGTTAGATGTTTTTGAAACGTACAATGACCTGAAATTCATGGAGTATAAATGATATCATCTGTTCAACACAAACCAATCATTCAAAAATGATTATCAAATTTGTATCAAGTGGTATCAATTGCTTATCAATGTTTTACATCATTAAAAATAGAGTAATTTAATTTTATATACAAATTATTTGGTTTGATGTTATGGAGATCAAATGTTATATTTTGAAAATGGAAAATACTAAGATCTCAAATGTATTTTTTTGGCACTAATGAGTGACATTGAGAAATATTTTTTTTTAATAACAATTTTCTAATATAATAATCATTGGAATAGTAGTCATATAGAATTTTTTTTTATCTCATATGAAAGTTCTAAATTCATTTAGTGAATATTTTGAAAAAAATTATGAAATAATATTGACTTCTGTAACATACCTTTCAAATGAGTTGTCTAATAAACCTGTTGTTGATTCCAACGAATAATGTATTTTGAAAGTAGATGGTGAAGATATCCCCATGTCGGTGTGAAGAAGTTATCCACAATGATAGAGTTGATATTTTAGATGATATTTTCATCTAATAATTTGATATAATGTGCTGAGGGAGTTCCCTCTAAAAAGAATGATATGGAAGAAATGAGAATCCCTATATTTTGAAAATGAATTTTGGAGATAGCCATTATATTTTAAGGCCCTTTTTATTTCTTTAAAACAATTTAATAGAAGAATATATATTGATAGGGAGAAGATATCATTAGACTGGCCCACAAACATCCAAGGGTGTAGAGAATATGAAAGATAAAAATAATGTTGTATGTTAATAAAATCCAATGGGGTTAATTATTACAAATCCCAAATTATTGAGGTTCGATTTGATGACTATAAGGTTAGTCATGGTTGTTGATAATAATGTTATTAAATATTGATAAAAATGATGTTTTTTGAATCTAGATTAATATTTTGAAATTTTTTTGACAATGGAATTATTGACCACACATGTTTCAGAGGATAGAATTGGTGATGTGATTCTTGCAAGATTGTTAGTTCAATGTAGTGGTTCTCCAAGGTTTTATGTTAACAATAAAAATTATAGTTGTAATTGTCGAAGTGTTGAAGAACTGTTTATTGGATAGGGTGACATGTATAAAATAATGGTAAATGTGATTTTCAAGGAGTTTTTGATAAAAGAGTGTATTCTATCCAAAACTGCCAAGACCATGCAATAATTGGGTCTATAGTGTATCTTTCTACACCGAATATTCTACTCCACATCATATAAATGTTTAGATGAGAATTTTATGTTGTATAGTATTCATCTATAACATATAGAAGATTTTGGAGGATGAAAACAACATTTTTACGGTGATTTATTCACCATTGATACAATGGAGGGATTAGTGGAAGGGTGAGAAAAGAAGGTGGCACTAGAAGGTAGGGGCACACACTCATGGACAAAAGAGTATATAGAAGCAGTGGTCTGTAGTGAAAAGAATCAACATGGAGCTATTGCAAAATCATAGGGAGGAAACATGGATAACATGGGGACAATAACCCATCACTCACGTATAGAAAGTCAAGGATTTGAAGTGGCTTATTTGTTTCATAAAATCTATAGGAGTATTTAATGTTTGATGAAGATTTCATAGTCTATGCCATATGTAGGTACAAAATGATGAAGGAACCATTTTGTAATGTTATATCAATAAATGTGTGAGGATAAACCTATTTTAACATATTATATTTTTGGGTTTCCCTGGTATAGAAATATCTTCATGATGCAGAGGGGTTTTTGGAGATTTTTAGAGACACTAAATATTTAAGGTGTCTATAATATAGTAATGGAAGAAATTCCATTATTCCCATGAAGAAGGAGATTTATATATCCTATCCATGATCTACAATGTCTAGGGTTAAAATTAAATATATGTAATGAATTTGGAGGTGTCTATTCTAATTGGAGAACATGTCTAAATATTGTTTCCATATCGTGACAAGTTATATGTGAGAATAATATTGTGGAGATTATGATTGAGATCATTTATTATTTATGAGGAATATAATGGATATGTTTTCTGGATTTGGTATTTAGTAGAGGGAAAAATTTATTACTATATAAAACACTATAATGATGCTAGAAAAGTTAATATTTTACTATGATAGACTAGTTGACACCACATATGTTTCATAACAGGAGGTTTTACACCATAATAACTTAGGCCATGCTGCAACTAATAGGTTTTTTGTCAGTAGGTTATTTCGCCAGAAACATATGGAATAGTAGTTATTAACATGTATATGGGGTTTCCAAATATGATTCAACAGATCACTATTGTCCCATTAAATATATGGTTCAAATACAATGATCTAATGAATTCGGTATTTTCATCCCAAACATTGGGTTGAATCTGAATAGAGAAAATCTTCATAAAACATGATATATTTATTCTAGATGAATATTCCAGAATGAGGAGAATATTAATTATTATAATTTTATAGGAGGAATCATTTGTTATTCTAGAAGATGGAATGGATGTATAATTCATATTCATTTTTTATGACCTTACCTGTTTAAAAGAAGTATTTTCTATGCATAAAAAAACTGAATTTAATTTAGAATGAATATTGAAGGTGAGGAAGTTTTGTCTTCAAAATTGTTTTATAGGACGTAAAGGAGAATCTAAATAGGTTTTAACAGAGAATCCATATATAATGAATGAGGCATTACATTATAGTGATTCTAGATAATGGAAGGTGTAGTCTAAAAACATTTATGGTTCTCTTTTCCATTGGTAGTGATCCAATGTTGGCAGGTTTTAGAGATTCACCCTTGAGAAGAAGTAAGATATCCCTTAATCATATATGTTAGTGATCCTGGAAATAGGTGTTATGAAGCTGGATCCTTTTCAAATAGTGAGTTTCATAGTTATTTTTGAGTATGTCACAATGTCAATTCATTCTCCTTAGATATTTCCCAGTAAGGGAGAACTGAGTAAATATTACTATCTATATTTAATTATTATGTCTGTACTAAATTAGATAAAGGAACATAAATTATACATGATTAAATGGAAATCCATGTGATCCCCATTGTTGAGATGTTAATATCCTTTATGGGTAAGTGAGACTTTAAAAGAGTAAGAATTTAAATTTTCAATAGCAATAAATACCATAACTCACCCCCTTTTAGGTAAATCGGACACTAAGTCACTAATATATATATATATATATCTCATATAGTATCTAAACAATGGAAATCATCTCTATGACCACCAAGATGATCTCCATTCCATGTATTGGATCCCTAGACACAACATGATTGAATATAAGGACCATAGAGTGATGAGTAGAAACGTACCAAATTGGGAAAACCAAACCACAATTGATGGAAACCCTAAATGACTTCTCAACATCTATGTAAGAATGAGATTTATCATGAAATAGAACTAATAAATCCATATATGATCAATAATGTTAAGTCTTAGGGATTTAATTTTGTCTCAATATAGTTGAATATTAAATCCTCACACCCCTATCACACGATCAAGGGTATATGATCACAAAACTAATGATTCATCCATGTATGAAGTTGGTTGACAATGGAAATACATGCCTTAGGGAAAGCCATGGGGAACGAAGAAGTCATAAGTCATATAGAATCCCACACTACTCCACCTTTCCAAATTAAATGTAATTTCCTAAATGAAGAACCCTCTATAAATAGAATCTTCATTTCATTATAGCTAACAAAATGCAATTCTATATGGAATATCATATTGGTGCCACCACCTTTTCAACCACTTCAAAAAAACTATAGGGTATCATGTAGGCCACCAGAAGGAATCTCCGCCTCTACGTTCAACCTTAAGAAATGTATCTCCCCTCTAATAAAGGAGGAAACCTAAAACTACTACATTTTATGATAGAGGATCCCACACCTTATAAAGATAGGATGATATATTATACTATCTTGAGAAAACATTGGGGATATGGGATCTCATTCCCATTTTCATAGGGGGTATATATTCAAGTCAGTGACATAGAGTAATGATTATTTAAATGAACCAAAATGAAAATGCATAAAATAAAATATTTCATTCTTATCTGATAAATATTGAGCCATGGGACCAATCCTTGAAAGAGGAATACTCTAAAAATCAATATTAAATGGTATATACTCACAATTATTTGTATTACCATATCAAATACAGTAATAAAATCGAATCATGTCTAAAGAAAGATTCACCATTAAAATTGTCAAAACTGAATAACACAGTTTGAGAGAAAATTTATAAGGATCTAATCATGAATATCTAAGGTTCGTTGAATAAATAATAGGTACATAAGAAAAACTAGGATAAAACTAATGACCATCTATATTCAAATCCAATGCATCCATAAAAACTCCATGTACGTTTTAGATATAAAAATGGAAAAAACCATAGCTGTATGATGTAACTATGAGGATATAAGAGTGGCACAAAAAAAGTGTCCTTTATAAAAGGCATGATCATATCAGAATCATAAACTCCATTCTATATATTAGTTGTTTTTAAATAAAGAACTTGGGTTTCTCATGTGAGGGTGTCCCATAATAATCACTAGCTCTGACTGAAGTGATGATCACTGCATTCCAAAAAATTAGTCCGGAAGTATCACATTTAACTCATAGAACAATCTTGGTATGAATTTCTAGACCATTGTCATCTATGTTAATGATATAAATCTAAAAATATAGAGAATCATGAATTTCAAATATATAATGACTACTATAATCCATATGTTTATATATATAAAAATATTGTGGGTTCTTTCATAAAAAAATAAAACTATGACAACCAAAAAAATAAAACAAACATTTATTTAATTAAAATTGAAATCATGACTTATATTATTCACTAAAACAAATTACATTAATTCCTCTGTATATTATATATAATAAAACATAGTCATATATTAATTAATACCTATATATAATCTTGAATTTTCTAATATGACTCCTCTAGTATAATAGATTAAATAGCCTAAACTTTACTTCCCAAAATCCATATCTCATACCGTACATGTATTTTGAATGCCACTATGCTTTGGTCTTCCACTAATGAAAAACAATATCAGATCATAAGTACAATCAAGATATCAAAAAATATAATTCAATCCTTTCCATTATTATCGAAAATAATTTATTAGAAAGGGAATTACCCCACAAACTGCATGAGACATATTGGGTCTAGTATATGAATTATCATTCATTAAATATTCAACAATTGATGAATATGGTATTGGTTTAACCCCATATCTGTACACATTAGTATAATATATTTAGTATAAATGTGCCTATATTTTAAATTAATAGTATTACCAACCACATAATATCTTTCCATAGAAAATCGTTAAATCACCCTCCCAATATATCTCATATGAGATAACCATAATTACACGTCCTTTAATTCATAAGAGATGAACAAGGAATGAATCTGGCATGTCTTCATTATTTATTTCATAAAAAAGACCAATAAATATAATTATTCAAAATATAAATTTTAAACTAATCATGTAATCAATTAAATTTTAATTAACATAAATAATTAATATGATGAAATCCTCATCAAAAATTTTTTTGGCAAAAAAATATAATCTGAATAAGTTTTCATAAAAACATATTGAAAAATAACAGACTAATACTTTTTATACCACTACCTCATATATTGTTTCATAATATATAAACCACACCAAAACCATTACAAATATTCTTATTAACCAGTTACAATAAGACCCTAATGTTTCCCTAAATTATTCACTCTCTAAATAAATATTAAGGGATGTTGTATTCACATTAAACTCCTCAATATTCATGAAAACCTAGTAGAAAAAAAGAACAACTCAATGGGAAAACATTCATACAATAGGAGGGAAAATTTCATCAAAATAAATACATTTCTTGTATCCAAATATGTTAACATCAAAACATTCCATATATCATGGAATAAAATTTAATTAATCATTTTAATTTTTATAAATCTACTAATGTTTCAATGAAATCATAATTTTTGGTATCTATATTATCTCAATATGTTGGTTTTCATACAATGATCTCATATCATTATATATTATAGTAACCTATATTTCATTCGAATCACTTTACATCACCTCATAAAAAGTTGTTGTTTTCCCCCATTAGTGTGGTGCACAAACTCTTTAGGTTAATACCATGTAGATTTGGTGAAATGGAAATATAGAATTCCTACTGTAATGGTGGGTTTAATAATATCCCTAAGAATTGGATTATGAGAATATATAGGTGCATCAAAAACATAAATTCCCACATGTTCACCCTAAAAATAACTATTTACATATATATGACCATAATAGTAACAACATGAGGTAAACATGATTTAGAAATAGTCTCAAGACTAGCACCACCGTCAGAATCGTGAAAGCATTATTTTTCACCCCTTGTGAAAAATTTTTAAAGTGATTTTATCACATATCTAGGACTATTATAGTTTGACCCTCAATAATCATTGTATTTATGATTATAGGAATGTTTATTTAAAATTGGTACATTAAAAATTTAACCAAACCCCTAATTTAAATAATCAATAAAATACCATTGTCGTATATTAATATAAAAATTACATCCCTCGTATCCCATAATGTGGACCAATGAATTTTAAATAAAAACAATATCATTATGCACAATTTTTCTCATTTCCAATTTTTTTTTCGAGTCCATCTTATTGAAAATTAACCATGGGTGATAAATTGATAATTAACAGAGTCATAGATAAATACTCACCCCCAAATATCAAAAAACTATTTTTTAAAATGTAAACCTTGTTTTATTTCCTTCAATGACCTAATAATTCACATATTTAAACAAAAAACCTATGGTGACATATGAAATGTGTTCTGATAGTTAAAAATATATTGCTTATAAAACCCATGTAAAGGAGAAAAATACTAACCCTCATTTTAATTTTGAACTCATTTTAGCCATCAGCCTATTTCACAGTCAATGGAATCCAAAAATAGCTTAAGATAAAACATAAACTAACATTTTCATACAAAAAAGAATCCCAAATACTTCATAAATACTAATTAATTAAAATTAAATAATATATACTTCTAATTAATGGAATATTTTTTAGATGACCAATAACATTAAAATGTAAAAACTCTTGTACTTTTAAATTTTAACAAAACGTGAGATGATTAAAACTATATATTCTTGTATTTCCAGTCATATAGTGAACACATGTGTCCAAATTGACACCAATTTGATCAAGAACAAGTTTTTATTAGCATAAAAAAATATCTTACTGATTATTGAATTTTCCATCATGTGAAATAAATTATAATAAATTCTATGCTCAATGATAAAAGAAGTATAAAAAAATTGATACTTTTGTCCATCACAAACTAAAATGCTTCTCGACTTGAGACGATATTAAGGATCACTTATAAATAATCATTTATCTGTATTTGAAGGTACTAATAAACCATCAGAATAAATAAAGCTGGTAGAAACCATATTTAGAGAGACCTTATGATCATATCGAACATTGATCAAAATTTCATTATTTCCAAAGTTGTTCTCCAAAAATTATAGTCCCCATATGTACAACATCCCCATTGACATCATTTACCATCTCCAATTTCTAAATATTTCCTCATATTCAAATTTAATTAATTCCATACATGATTTCATGTAACGAAGATACCATTACCAACAACCGAACAAGAATCAAAAGATGAAATATTAATTGAATCATAAAGAATTACAAGATCTCCCATTTTTCCTTAATGACATTGTCATCAACATCACCATTTTTCATTTATTAACATTAATTCATTATGATTTTATATTCCTAATTTTGAAAAAATATCTTGATATATATTTTCTTACAAAAATGATAAAACTGAGACTCATTTTATATCATCAAAGATTTTGTTCTGCTGATTCTTTTGACAAGAATACTCACTACCTTATTCCTTTATTGGAATCCCTCGCATTATTTATGACTAAAATTTATGTAGAATTTCTATCTTGATTTTTCTCTTAACATCTTCATCAAAAATAGTACAATGGACAAAACTAAATGTCATAACACCATTAAGAGTTGAACTGGTTAGAGTATCCTAGAAAATTTCATAGAAATTTTGTAAGTGAATAATTAGCCAATGTTCCAAAACCACATCCTAAAAATCAATACCCACACCAAATAAATGATCAAAACCATCATGACGTTTTCTTAAATAGTTAAAAATATATAAAAATTATATATACATAAAATTCAAAAACTATTATAGATGAAATAACTTATTATCTTCCTACAAATATGCATAATTTTCTCATGATTCTCCAACAAAACTATAGAATGAGAGATTTTAAAAATGTGGTTCATCATATTTTTATGCTCCCACAAAAAAATTATGAAAAAACCTTATCTTTAGAAAAAACTTTTTCTTCATTGGAAAATTTTTCATGCATGAAGGCACCAAACACTAGAAGTTACATTCACAAAAAAATAAGATCCACTATTTTAGTCACCACCTATGATAATTGGTAGCATGAAAATAATAATTTGATTATAATTTTCATCGATGATTAATGATTACCAGAACGAAAATTTAGATTATAGATCGATAATCCTAGCCAGAAGACCATATAAAGGTGGAGAGCTACCATTATGATGCAGATGCTGGGGAGGGGCACTTCCTTGTAGATAGTCTGGTTGAATTCCCTAAGACCTTCAGGTCGTGTAATCTCCTAAGCCTATGTTCCATGAAATCTCTAAGACTATGGACCCTATAAGGGTTCCCCCTTATCCCTTGAAAGTGGGGTTATCAAAAATCAAAAAAATTAAGGCCTTCAGGCCATTCAAGATTAGATACTAGATGATAAGAATGGTGGAGAGCCTATAATTGAAAAATTCATAAATATTGAAAATTAAATGGAATTAAATTTATATCCCTTATGAAATACCATAAAAAATTTAAATAGGCAGTCACAAGATTGAAATATATGTCTCCAAAAAAAGTAAATAGTTTACACACGATATTTTTAACATGGAAAACCCAAAAAGGGAAAAACAGTGGACCTTGTATAGAATGAAAAATTAATTAATAGTCAATTTTTCATGCTAGATATTCCCAATAATATGCATGATATCAAAAATAATATGATTAAAAAATAGGATGCAGCTGAAAAATATATTTATACTCAAAAAATTCCAAAAAAAAAAGAATGAAAACTAAAGAATATTAAAACCAAATCAGATAATAAAGATCAATGGTTCAAATTTCTATTAAATCATTAATAGATTAACATGGATCAGAGTAAAGGAAACCATGAATCAATGTTTACTAGAACAAAATAGATTTTATTTAGTTGATAATTTGAAAACCATACTGAAACCCTATTAACAAGATACTAGTGTGAGGAAATAAGAGTTTCACGCCAAACCAATCCATGACAAAATACATAATCAAACTATTACTCTATAAAAGTTGTTACGTACAAAAAATCATAAGAACGCATTTTCATTAGAATCTGCCCAAGATCCATAGAACCGATCATGGATGCATTGGAGCACAAGACCACAAGCACATATCCCTTATTTCCAGAGGTTATCGGTTAGTAGTGAGGGGTTAGGTTGAGTCTGTGGGGAGAGTATTCCCTAATAGATCGAGTAGTCATAGTTGATAAACAACATATAACAAATAGAATAAGATTATGTAAAACAAAACAACAATATATTAAATGAAATAAATAGGGTCATATTTTGTAAAACAAATAGTAGATGACTAATCATAATAGATACAATATTTATGTTAATTTAATGATATTATACAAAAAATGGCAGTGTAAGAGAACAAAGGCACAAGAATATATTTCATTCTTAAACAATACTTAAACGAACAAAAACTATTACACCACATATCTGCAATAGGCTCAATCCTCTTCCCTAAGGATCCTTCCATAGGTAGTATACAATCAAGCATTAGAAGAATACCTCTTTCCATTATCCATATATGTGGTCATAAAGACTACTAGAGTACCAAATGGTTCGCTATCATGGTATGATATATAAATCTCATTATGTGACATGCACGGTGTCTACCACATTCCATTTCATGCTGTAAATATAGAGAGGTATTCTAGAATTAACAAAGGGAGAGAAATAAATAATTAAATAATTAAACACACATTATTGGTTCCAAAATGGACACACATCCCATACCCCTTCATCATTAATAGTCAGGATTTTGAATAGTGTACCTATAAAAGGAATAATACACATATATGAGGGCCTATGTAAAAAATGAAGAAATCAAAAGTATACTCCCAAGAATTTTCTCTAGATTATGATTTCATATCCATGTCACTGAAAAAGAATGAACTCATATATAGAAGAAACACTATTATATAGCAAAACATGCTCACAAATAATAGTAAACGATGCATCTTATAAGAATAATAAATCCACAAAATCATTCTATAAAATAATAAGATAGAGTATCATAGCCATACAAGACAATCTGAAATACTCTCAAGTATTACAATGGTAACATTCGATAATTTCAAAAGTATTGATCCCATCCATGGATACCATTACAACATCCCAAGTATCACTATGAGGTAAGGTAAAAAATTGAGTTTGTTCTACGTATCTCACTATAGGGTGTACATCAACCGTGGCATGATATATCCATATTTATGAAGGATTCATCCATGGTTTTTCTCATTGGGAACCGATATCATTAAGATGTATAATACACCACCTAGGAAACCCTTTCATAGAAGGCCAATGCATTTCCCCCTACGATTTGGGTCAAAATACATCGATAATGAATAGTAAATCCATTTGTCTTTAAAACAGAAACCATGTTCTCTCCAATCCCATGTTATGTGAACCATGTAGATAAGGCTTATCTAAAAGAAAGAACCAATGTATATATCCATGATATGTAAATTTATAAGTACATGCCAAAAAATTTCATCTAAATACCACATGATTTCCACTAAAAATATAATCGATTCAACCCAAAAAATGGTATATTTCATATATCAAGTATATAATCATTAAATTAGAGATATAAAGATATAAGGAATGATCTAAATGTCCAAATCCATAAATAATATCATCTCAAAACATTCAATTCAAAGACACAAGCTAATTTTTTTGCCAAGGGTTTCCATATAGTTTATGCCACTAACAAGGGAATATGAAAAAAAATATAAGAAAAAATATAGAATTGGCTTGCCTCTAATCAATATTACATCCATGATTTTTCAATATATCAATCAAATGATATTGAACATGAAAAACATTCAATTTTAAACCATTTACTAATCTCACAATGTTATAATTATAGAATGTGGCCTAAATCACAAGGCATTTTTCATAGAATAACAACAAAAAATTGCATACGAAATGTAATATTAGAATTTAAATAAACACAACTAATCAGTTAATATAAGGACGAAGGATACCAATATATGCATAAAAATTTAAAAACAACGAAGGTTAAATTCATGATTGAATATAAATCATTATATGGATGACGGAATTATACATGGGTCAAGAAATATAATTTTTTAATGGAATTTCCAATCAGATTGGTCTCATGGTTCTTTTATAAACTCTAATTCGTTTAAAAATTTATAACATTAATAAAAGTTGAAATAAAAGGAAATACATAAGGAATTTGAGGCCCTTTTGGATGAATCACCCATAGTAGTGGCCCTAAATAAAAAAACCACCACTGGGTTTCCATACAATAAAATGTCACTATTGTCATGTAAAATCATCTTATAATTTAATTTGATATAAAAATGATTCACGTGAATATTCTATCTAGTGGTACAATAGGAAAATGCCAAAAAATGAATGAAATGATGTGAAAAAGAGTACACTCCCTACCCAATGGTCGTAGCAGTCCACAAATTTAATATCCACCCATGATTCAACCTAAGATGTGAGAACTATTAAGATATAGAACCCCCCCCCCAAATAATGAAATGATTTGGTGGCTAGATATAATGAAATAATAAAAGGAGGAACATATAAATAGATTGGTGATGTTGTTAGAAAATACCAAGATTATTTTGTATATTTTGATTGAAAAAGGAAACAAACCAAATTTGAGGGGGGGGGGAATATCAAAACTCTATTACGGAGGAGGGGTGCTAAACATACACCTAGAGAGAGGTGAAACCATATAGGAATTAGGGGAGAGATAAAGGTTGTTTTAATCATTTAATTAAAATGAAATTTTAATTTTACCAATACCACAAGGGTCACATGGTTTTCACATGATTATTCAAACCAAGCACCAACCATGTTGTAGGTTCTGCTTCAATAGGGTATGTCACATTGTTAGGTGGATGGTTTAAGTAACCATGTGAAAACTATGAATTTTCACACTATTTAAAACATTAATCTAGTTGGATGGTCTTTCCCACTGGGGTGAATGTTTTTTCAAAGTGTTTTTCCGAGCTTGATTTCAATAATTTCAGGTATTTGTGCTTCAAAAAATCCCCAGACACCCCTGGGACTTCATTTAACCCCCTATGATTCAAATCAAGGGTTGTTTTAAGGATTTAGACAAAATATTTAATGGAAAATGCCTTTTGGTAAATCTTGGACATTACAACCTACCATAATAATAATAAACAATCACTAAGTTGTCCTTATGAGGATTGTACGATGTAATATGAAAAGAGTACTGTCCCCTAAGCACATTAATCGGTATCCCACTTAGAGGTCTAAACCAATACATGTATGTGCTTCCATAGAAACAAGACTAATTGAACTGAAAATTCATAGAGAACCTTTTCTCTTTGATCATCAATTCAAATTGGATGGACCTCGAAGGATGCATACTCCTGGAGCTCGATGTCATTATGATCAAATTAATGATTCAATATTAGATGATATTGTGGAAGATAAGATATGTGGAAGAAATTATGATTGGCTTGCTACCTTTGGTACAACACCAATTAATAGGTTATCGACCAAAAACTCTACACAGTCTCAAACAGGCCATCATACCTCGATGATAAAATGCCCTATCTCTTGATTCATTTACGACCCAAAAGAGGAGATACATGCCAAAAGAAACGATGTCCCACATCTAACTCTAGAGGTCAACGACGATGATAGATATAAGACTAATTCCTATTCTGAGATGTAGCTATACACTATTTAATTAGAAGAACATGATCTAATGTCTCCATAATGAGATGAGGAAATGGTAGGTTTGCCTACATTCTTGATCTAGTATTGAGATAAAAAACACGGTCTACCATATATATCATCAAATAGAGTCGTTTGAATCATTTCATGAAAGATATTAATATAGGAAAACTAAAAAAGGAATATATTTCTTCGAGGAACATCCAAAATCAAGAATACATGCCCTATGATTATCCTCTAATAGCTGAATCATCCACTTGGACTTCCAACTGGTCTGAGGGAGATATACATTACTCAAGGGAACCTGTGAACCCATTTCCATTTGAGACCATTTCTTGAATAGTGATGTAAAGTGGGAATTTTAGTATAAACTAATATAATAAGGTTCACTATTAAGATATTTTATATCCCGGATGCAAGGCCTTCATAAATAATTAATATAAAAGGAATTATTTATAGAAATTAAGTGGAAAACATTGTACAAATTATCATTGATCAGCCATATTGCATCGCTACCTTGAGGAGATCTCATTAAGCCTAAAAAAATCCATGGTGACATTATTCCATTTTCACTTATTAATAGATAGTGGCTACAAATTTTCATCATCTCCTTGGTGCTCTTCTATCACCATCTATAAGGTGGAGAATTGACTGATAAATCCTAATATACACCTCTTCATACCTGGACACAGGTACTGATGATGAATTTCTCTGTACATCTTGGTAATCCTTGTATGAACTGCCGAAAAAGAATCATGAGCTTCCATTATAAAAACTTATCATATGTTTGGAGGCACAAAAAATATCCACAGTAGATAAAGGTATCACTACCATCAACAAAAAAATAGTAGGTGGGTATTCTCCTATGATTCTCCCCCCTCAAGACAAGTCCTTCTACACAAGATAACTACCCCACATAGTTTCTCTCTAGAATTGATGACACCACTACATGAGATGTGAATACTGTCTTCCATTCCATTTCTTGAACCTCAATATTCATCTTAGAAAACAAATAAATTGTATTTATCTCTATTTTAACCACCTTAACAGTATGTTTCAATTTTTTCCAACTCAAGGATTTGACTATGGTATTCTAATTACATGGTGTATAAGAGTTCTAAAAGTCAAATGAATTAATGTATTTCACCCACCTCTGATGGCTCATATTCATGTCCTGATGTGTGGACATGTATTTCAAAATTTATTGTTCTGTTAAAATAATGAATTTATCACACAATAGATAAATCACATAATAGTTTATATCATGATCCATGACTACTAACTGCATATCATGTGTATGATAGTTCCACTCATAACTACTCATCTAGTGGAATATATATCCACCACATGATCACCTGGCATTAGAACTACTCCAAGAATGTCTCCTAAACTGTAAATTTAGACTATATAACATCTTCCTAGATTAAGAAGAACATAAATTAGAGTTGACATGAGTCTCACCATTATCACATAAAAAAATTTCTCACATGCTTCATACTAAAGGGACTACAAACACATCTTATTGAAGGTTGTAAGAGATGTTTATAGGAGATATAAGTCATATATGAATCACTAATGATTTCCAACATGTCCTACAAAATTGTATATTTCAAACACATTCCTGGTCTACTCCCATGATACCATATCACTCACCTTCTCTAGGTCAACAAATACAACTACCTATAATTTTTTATTACCTATGAAATGAACCTAACTAATAAATAGTGGAATTTTCTGATCTTCAGATATAGATGGTTCTCTCTCAGTTTACTCATAATGAACTCATGATGGGTTATATTGACATTTCTGGAGCACAAATACACCAATATTTCATCTATTAAGACTACCATGAAGGAATCAAGATACAAGTGGGATACTCTATTCATCCATTCCTTGAAGACTGCTGGTGAATTCATCAATCCGATTGGAAAAATAGAAAACTCATATAGAATGTACGATATCCAGACTGATATATGTGGTATATCCAATGTTCTCACTCAAACCTGATGATATCCCAACCTCAGATAATTCTAGGAGGAAATAGATTACCCTTGGAGTTAGTTGAAGAGGTCATCTATACATGGAAATGGATAATAGTTCTTTAGTGTAATCTTGTTAAACTATCTGTAATCCAAAAACAATCTGATGTTAGAGGTCACCATTATTGTGGGAAGGATTGGTGAAAAAATTGATATGTGATTGGTCTAACAAAACCCTTCGCATCAAGGTATAAAATCTACCTTTTGAGTTCCCAAAGCTCTGTAGGTGCCATCCCCTATGGAGAAATAGAAAATGGGTCCACACCCAACAATAGCTCTATAATGAACTCAAACTCTCACACATGAAGTAATATCAAAAAATCTTAAGGTATAATTTCCCGGATTAGATCCCTCACATGAGGGAAATCCATAAGCAACATTCTATGATCGATTATTAAGGGACTCCCCAACTGATCTGTCACATTTCCGTGACAAATTCTATTTACTCCAACTCAAGTTTCATGGATATACCATTTAACCTTGTGCATATACTCACTACACTCAAGTGATGTAAAATATAATTGATGATGATAAAAATCATCTTTTTCATAATAAGGAAAGAACCAATCCATACATAGAATTACATCAACGCCAGTTATCTCTATGAAAAAAAATTCTTGATGAAATTATACCCTCCTATCTCAAGGGGAAGTGCTAAAATATCATATTCCCTCTATTATTAACCCTAGTAGAGTGTCAAAATAAATTATTCCACAAAATTAATTGATTACAATAACATTTATTTCAATTTTCGTACAAAATATATAAGAGGGAAAAGAAATTATAGTGAAAATACAAGAAACAAAAGCATATTCTACCGGAATGGTAACTCTGACTATAGATTTCATTTGACTCTGATCATCTAGAACAGGATAAACTATAAAAATGTGTTCTAGAACTCTTCCCTATGATGTGGTCTCACTAGCATGGGATGATCCACTCTTCTGACAATGATTATATGAAGATCAAATTCCTTGGACACGACCATTTTTATCTGGACTTGATTGGCCATTAGAAGAGAATCCCCCTATCACATTAGGTGTTGTTGATCCCATACAAGATAGAGGTGCAGGTACAGATTCCCTTCTACTGGCGTCTAGAGGATAATAATGGAATAATTTTTGTAAATGACTGATTTGGCTGCAAGCTCAGTATTCTATTGGGTTCCACATGTTTTAAGGGTTATTATGTCCAATCCAACAACATTGGTGATGTACAATTTGACTATTAGTACATATCACCTAGATATTTCAACCACTATGTTAATTGTCAAATCATATAATTCAATGTCTTAAATAATCAACACCATGTCTTATAACTGAACTTCTCTAGCTCAAAAGGCCATCTTCATTGAGATGTTTCTCCATACTGGGGGCCTAGAAAATTATCTATGAAATTGTATTCAACATAAATTCATTCACCAATGATCAGATAGAATACCCATCACATCCTCAAAACACCTCACAGTTGTCAATTCATCTTCTGATAGAGATAGAAGAAAAATTTAAAACATAGTGAAGTGAGTAGAATACTCAATCACTGTCATACATCCCTATCGAATATATAAGAACTCCATAACTAAATCCTATCTAAGATTATATATAATGATCTAATGAAATAAATCTATCTATATTTCTAATAAATCTATGTCACGGTAATTCTATGACTGGGAAATGACCTCTCACAAATTCTTAAAAGAGTCACTACGAATATAGGTAGATAACATGAATCTCTACTATTGAGGAGAATCAATATGGATGAATTTGGTTATCATATATTCTATACATCACTCTATATCATGGAGACCATCATCCCCAGAGAAGGTGGGAGGATGATACTGCTCAAAGTATCTTGTTAGGTTTTCCATAGTTGGGGTAGGCTTGGGACCCCCTGGAACTGACAACATGAACCCGAGAATGATATCTATGAACAGATCATTAGATCCCAGGGGAGGAACATCATGAGGTTCCTCCTGGAGAAATATAGGAGGTATAATAGTTGGAATAGATCCCACCACCATGGGATTATTCTCTTCTCCAATCTTTTGGTGTACCACACGAGGACGTCACAGTAGAGTAACAATAAAATTTCCAAGAACACACCTCAGACAGAAGTGTGAAAGATATGGAAAGAAGAAAGATGGAATAGATAAGGTATGTAGTTTTAAAGGAAGGTATAAGGCCTCCATGAAACATGGAACAACATATAGGTAAATTGATAAAAGATCATACGTATATGGCCCACCTCTGAGAAAAACATAAAGTGAGCATGATCTTAGAACTAGGATTAAATAAGAGGGAAATGACCTTATAAAAACTATAAAGACACATTCCATTTTCCATTTCCTATGTAATATCTAGATCAAGGACCCTTTTTCAGTTTACATTTGTAACTTACATTATTCATATAATAAATTAATCTCATTTTCAATATATTGAACTAGGTGGATCACGATCCCAATTTATAGGGCCCCATAAACTTTAAAAATTGAAATTGAATGTCCACATAATCTAATTTATAACTAGCCTCTACAAAATATAATGACACAATTCTTTATTTATAAACATTTAGAATAGTATTATATGACAAATAGGCACTACCAAAATCATATTAAAAAGGAATATGCCCACTGAAAGTACACGTGGCATGGTAGTATGCATGACAATACTTTCCTAAAGTTCTTAATGTGATGAATGTAATAAATTTACCAAAGTAAATCTAGACTAAGTAATATGAACCATCAATTAAATCCAATTAATATGAATCAAAACAGGTAATAAATGTTCCACCCAATGGATAATTCATATAAATTATAAATGGCATAACCAATATCACAACTCCCATCCATAGAAATTTGGGTGTCCTATATACATGGGTTAGGTACCTCCAAGAATATGGTAAAGTAAAAATTATCATATCCTAGTTTTCTATCTATTCCAAATTAGTATGATAAAGGAAAAAAATCTCTAATACAACTTTATAGTATCCCTCCCTGAGTGCCACTGAACTAGGCCCTAAAATGATGGCCCACAAGAACTCAAGAGAATCTCCCTGAATTCTAGAGGTTGTTGAAAAGTAGTGAGGTCCTAGGGGGTTTCTATGAGGAGACTATTCCTCCATTGATCGATTATTCATAGCGATAAATTACATATAATAAATTGTGGAAACATATGTAAAAGAAAAATAAAAATGAATAAATGAAATAAACTAGGTAATATGATTGAAAACCGATGAAAGATTAATAATTATTCAGTTTCAATAATGATTTCAATGTCATGACACTATAATAAATGATATTATAGGTGAACATGAGAAAAATCATATATGGTAATCTATTCAATACTAAAAAACTGTTGCAGAGAATCTCAATAATAGGTTATGTCGTTTCCCTAAAAAGCTCCATCCTAAAGCAACATTCAATCAAGTGTTATAAGAATCTTTCTTCCAATTTTCCATATTGATGGTAATAATGTGTACTCAGGTACCAAACCTTTACTGAGTAGGGTGTGAGATATAAATCATATTATGCTAGCACTCACGATGTCTATATATTTTCATTTCAAGCTATAAATATAAATAAGTGTGCTAGATATAATAATGGAATAACAATAAAAAAATAACAAAATTACAACATAGTACGGGATCCTAAATGTAAACCCATCGCATAAAAAATACATCAGCTTATGATGAGAGTCTTAATAGCGTACATGTGCATGGAAGAATATACCTTTTTAGGGCCTTTGTAAAAATGAATATATTAAAAGCATACCCCCATTCTTGTTCTCCGTCTTGGGGTCTCAAATCCTTGTCATCGAATAAGAATCTACACATATACACAAGAAACACTAACATATTAGAAAAAATAGTTGATAATAATAGTTAAGGTTTCATCTCATAACAATATTAAATCCAAACAATAAATATGTGAAATTAGGAGGTGGAGTCCCATTCCTTCCCAAAGAGATCTAAAATAATCCTAATTATCGAAATGGGAAGATATGATAATGGAAAATGCCATGATCCAATCCAAGGTTCCCTATATAGCGTCACATATATCTCTATGGGGTATGGTGAAAAACACTTTCCATCTAAGGCATATCACAATGGGGCTGAGTATCACACAAGGAATGGAGTAACCATCTATCCAAGAGGTCCAACCTTTTTTGGTCCATGAGGGAACCAATATCACTCTAGAGTATACTAAACTTCCATGTGATCCCATACATAGAAATTCAAATCATCACCCATAACATTTCAAGTCAAAACCAATCGAGCATGATGAGTCCATACATTATTCCTCAATACAAAACCCATTTTCTCTCAAGACCCATGTCAAGTGAACCATGTTTCCAAGGAATATCTTAAGGAAATCATCAATGTATATCTCAGGAAATTTAAATTCATAACTACATTCCAACAATTTTCATCTCAATACAGCTTTGTTTACAATAACCATGCTATGAATTTCAAGAAAAACAATAATTTTTCATTTCCTAGAGAAAGGCAATAAGAATTCAATAAGAGAAAGAATGGTATGAGGAATATAATAAACAGAATAATCCTTACATAATTGTATTTCATCACATTAAATTCAATAATATGGGATAATTAACATACCAAGGCCTTTCATATAGTCCAAGCCACTAATAGGGTAATAAAAAATGAAATATAAACAAGGTATATGGAATTAACATTCATCGTACCAATACATCATTCATGATGTTTGAATATCTCAAAAAAATAAGGATGACCATGAAACGAATTCTCAGTCATGCCATTCACCGATGGAACAATGTAATGAGTATCATTTGTCGCCTAACATGGAAGTAATTTGTCATAAAAAAATAATAACTAATTTCATATGAAATGAAATGAAAGAATTGAAATAAAATTGACTAAAAGTTAACATAACGCACAAGAATTGTAGTAAATCTATAGGAAATTAAACACAAGAGAAGTGACATTCATGATGGAACATAAAGCTTGTATAGGATTATGAAATTTTACATGGTCCATAAAATATAATTGAGCATAGTCAATACCATAGGAATTGGTCTCAAGGTTTTTTCCTAAGATTTAATTAATTTAATAAGTTAGAAGATTAACCCAAGGTGAAATACAACCAAAATAATAAATAATTTTTGGCCCATTATGATGGAACACCCAAAGGGGAGGCCATAAGGAAAAAAACACTGGAGGCTGGGTTTCTCTATAAGAAATAATCACTATGTGCATAAGAATCCATCCTAGTAAATATAATATGCTATAAAAGACTTCAACGAATGATTCCTGCTAGTGGCATGATGGAGAAATTCCATAAATTAAAAGAAACATTTGGATAAAGAGTAGATGCCCTGTTTCATGGTCTTATCACTAAACACATCTGATATCAACTATTAATTCAAATTAAAATAGATGAAATCAGAAGATTTAGTACAACACTAAAAATAAGGAAAATATATGTCACAAGGAGATAGTGTAATGAGTATATGAGGAACATGAAAATGGAAGGGTGATGTTGTAATAGATTAATGATAAGAGTGAATATATTATGAATGTCAAAAAATAGATGTTATTTGAAGGGGAAATATCAAAATCCCATTTATGAGGAGATGAGATCCACACATATTTGGAGAAAGGATAAACTAGAGTGGAATGAGGGGGAGAGAGAAAATGTGTTGGAATGATTTCATTAAAATCATAATTTAATTTTATCCATACATAAGGGGTCACATAATTTTATCATTATTATCCAATCCATGAACCTACTGTGTTGTATGTTCTGCATCATAGGGGCACCTCACATTTTTTGGTCCATGGTTAATCTTGTCGTGCAGAGATTGTTCTTTTTTCCACTGTAAACAAATAGCAACAAGAAGCTATGCCTATTTTTCCCATTTTTAATGCTCTGTCCCAGATAGACGTAGGACCTCATTTAACATTGTATTATTCAAATTAATAGAAATTTTATGGAATTAAAAAAAATTAATTCTCTCTGGTTTTGGATAAAGTTGGAATGTTACATTTTCTCTAGTTTTATTTTCTATTTTTAAATGGAGATCATGGGGTCCCCACATAATTTAGAACACCCATAGATATAAAGAATACCTAATGGAGAAGATTTAGGATATTTGGAACTAGGTATTTAGGTAGGGATATAGAAAAATAGATCATTTATTTACGATAGAGGATTTCATGCCTTTGGAATATAGGGGGATTCTGTGAACCCCATCTAGACCAGGTGAGACCACCTCATCATCGAATCACCCTCATTACAAGGAATAACTACATTTATCTGTAAACACTAAATTGAAAATTTCAACTAAATAGATTATAGTATAATCTATTCAGAAAAACACCGAAAATAGTCTACTTTATGCCCAAATCTATTTCCTATAAATTCTTGATGAACACATAAGAATCCCTTCATCAGTACTATAATGAAAATTTGAAAAAATAATTATATTTAAACAATAATAACCTTGTATAACCAAACATATTTTTTCATTGTGATTAATATGAATCATAATCCTGTTATGTTATTTATTTACAAAAACTGTACACTTGATGAAAATTATGTGTTTCATCTATTAATCATGAATAATGATACATGGAATGAAATAAGACCCGTAACATGATTCATATTTAGATTAAAAATTCATTATAAAATTAATTTAAATTTTTAAAATTACATTAAAAATTTCTCATAGTTATTATTCTTACGAAAATATTTTTGGTGTAGTATGTGTTTTGGTGTCTCTCTGTGATCTATTTATTGGGACTTTTCTTGCTGGTTTGATGGGTTCCTGTTTACTATTTATTTTTAGGCATCATATTTATTTTATCATTAATTGGAACTACATAATATGATATTCACTGTTTAATAATTTTGATTTATCGGTTTCACCCTTGTATGGGTCTCTTATAGTTGTCTTTTGGGATTGAGCATGTAGCTCGACACCTTTGTGTTTTTTATTTCTCTCCCTTAGTAAATTAATGAATCTCATGTCTTCTAACATAATTAAAATACACTTACTCCACACATCCTCAATTTTTTTGTAATGTTGTTATGTTAGATGACTTCTAGATGAATCTCTACACTATTAGACTTACCTGTGTCATGACTCATCTGTTTCACCTGACGCACCATTGCCTCACTACCTACTTCTCTATTATTCATGATTCATCCTTTCATTTTCTCATGTGATTCATATTCACTAGTAGGAAGGAAGGTCTTATGACTATCTAGTATAGATTGAAAGATATCAGGGATAGAGGACCTTCTGAGTTTCTATAAATATCTCAAATTGTCCTTGTTTTAGTCTCCTACTCCATTAGAAAGACCAACTTCCACTATCATTATTTGACCGCAACATATTTCATTTTAAATAACCTATGAAATACTAGTGATACTATTTTATGACATATTTATGGTTTCTTGGTTCAGTATTAGACTCTTAATTGGGTTTTTATTTTACATCCTTGGTGGGTCATTATATCATCTTTATTCTTATTTTAAATTGGCACGGTGGTTGTGTGACTGAGACAGCAGAATTCATGGACATATATTCCCATATTTGGGACAAGGTTCACTACTAGATCACGTAGTGATGAGGTACCTATACATAGACAATATATCTACACTATTTTTGTTCTGTTTCTTTGTTTTATCATCTCTATTTTGTATGCATTTTTTTAATTTTGTAAAATAGTAAATCATGTGGTGGCTGTGTTATTTCCATGCGCATAGCTTTAATGTGATTTGATGCATGTAAATATATTGTGGGATTTGAATTACACATTATTTTATTTATTCAATCATTTATATTTGTTATCATATATTTCATGTTTTATTTTTCTTTTGAAATAATTTAAATTTATCGATCTCAGTTTTTCTTCGGTATTTATTATTGTCAATAATGTCTACTTTGATCCAACTAACAAACAAAATTTGTATCAAAACATGTTTTCCAATTGAAAAATGTCATCTTATAGGATATATGTTTCGAATAATTATGAAGACAAAAATTTAAATCTACAGTTAGTTAATATGAGGTCTATTTTAGTATAAAATGGTCCCATATGTGATCTCTTTAGACATAAGAAGATTTAATTATTATTACTGATGGAAGGTAGTAAACTACCACCTATACTGACAATGTTCATAATATTGGGGATAAATCTCATTATATTATGTAATTAACTTTCTGTGAAAAATTCTTAAAAGAATTCATGTGTGAGTCCCTTACTTAGGCTGTAAGGGATAATCTTGAACTATTTTATATTTATTAGTATTTTCAAGGTCGTATATACCAAACCAAACAATTTTCTACTCTGAATATGAACTGAGGTTCTCCTGTTTATATTCATCTTGATGATTTGAAGAATTTTGTTTGACTTATCTATTGTAGATGCTAATATCAATGTTGAAAAATTCTCTATTATCTTTATTATTTCCCTTAATGATAATCAAAATTACTTAAAGTATTATATTATGTATAGTATATAATTGATAATTCTAGATGTGGTTAAATCAATAGTAATATCCAATGAACATAAATAACATTTTATTAAGGTTGAAATTTGTGGGTTGATGAAAGAACCATAATTAATACATATTATAGTTCAAATTCAAAATAATAAGAAAGATAAATTATTAGAATTTATTTATGAACATAGAAACTTTAGTGAGTCCTAAAACTATCCATATTAAAATAAATTGTCCTAATTTGAAAAATATGGATAGTGTGTCCCTATTCAATATAGTATTACATGGGTTCACCATTAAAAATTTTATTTTATTTCATTTATAATCCCTTTTAGTTATAATTCAGTATAAATACATATCAGTCTATCTTTAGTGATCATAGGACATTCCCTTCATGTTTTTCTTGTTGTTTTTTTAGGATAAAGGGTGAGTTTGGGATTGTCAAATACATTGAGGCATAGGTAGAGGTTACTCTCCCATTGTCTTCCTATTTTCATGTTTCAGTGTGTTTCAACTATTTCACTTCTTATAATTTTAATCATTGTGTTTTTTTCTATGTTCACTATTTTTCATCATCAGGAAATGATGTTTTATGATTGCAGGTGTCTCTAAGTTAATTGTATAGATTTCATGACTTGATGAAGACTTAGTTAATGATGTAATTCTCTGATTTATTAATGTTATTTTATTTTTATTTATGACATGATCATTTTTAACAGTTTTTTTGTAGTATATTTGCTGGTACTAGTAATATGTGTTACATTATAGAACCTTAAAAGAGGTATTCATGTCTGGAAAATAATAGTAGTTTTATGTTGTTTTCTATTTATGAATTTATAAAAATACCAACTTGTAGACTGGGTATGTTTAGGGATTTAATGAACATATCCCTGGTTTTCAAGAAAAACATTGTCTTTGGAAAATGTGGAATTTTTTGGATTTATGTGTTCAATATAAAATGCTTCATTTAAAATTCCAAGAAAATGTATTATGTTTTGTTATTTTTATGAAAATATATTTGGTGAAGGAAGTGATTTTGTTTTTAAGTGGAGTCACCTATTTTGGGACTTTTTCATTCTGGTTTGTTGGGTTATTGTGCATTATTTTTATATGGACCATGGTTTATTAGACATTTTGTTTGAATTATATTGGTCTCTACATGCATACCAATTCAATGGAATTATCTATGATTATTTTTTGTTGATATGTTCTAGAAATAAGTGGTGATGATCTCAATGCTCTACATCCGGGTATTTTCTTTTTATCTTCCTTGGTACATGATGGTAATTAGTGTCTTCCGCCACCCTTCACTTCACTTCCACCACACATCATCAATGTCATTAAAAATATGTTTTATGATTTTACTTTTGGATTCTTCCCCACGCCCTCATCTTCTTGGATGCCCAGAATCTCATGTTGTTATTAACACACTGTCGTCTCATTACATTATCCGCTTTTATTTTTTCCATGCCCATTCATTTTCCATTTGGATTCACCTTTTTTAGGTTTCGATTAAGACTTCAGCTATGTTTTTCATGATATAAGAGAGTTTTAGAAAAAAAATCATTTGGTCATTTCATTATAGATGCCATAGCTAATATTTATGTTTCCTTCTCTATTGTAGAGATCACTACCCACAAGCCTTATTCAATAGAAAACCCATACAAAAGTACCAACCATAATATAAAAATGACTTTTTTTAAAGTCCTTTTCTCAAGTTCTTTGTGTAGGATTGAACCTATAAGGATTTATTTGTTCTTCCACATTGGTAATACATAGTATCTTACATCTGGTATTTTTTTCAATCAGTGTTTCGGTTTCCTTCATGAGTCATTCTTATTTTAGGTTGTACAATAAAATCATTGGGAATGGGTTCAGTACTAGATCCAAGTGTGATGAGGTTCTAATGCTTTAGTAAATTTTGTGGTTCCTATGTGTTTTTTTATCAGTTTTAAATTCCCTATTGTGAATTATAGTTTTTCATTGTTTTTCAATCTAATAAATCTCATAGTGGTGGAGTTCTTTATTGTGACCCATACTTTTAAATCATATATATACAGATTTATTGATGAATATTTATTAAAACAATTATGATCCATGTCATCATTATATTATTTTACTATCATTGGAAACATGTATATTGAAACAACATGTTTATAAAAGATCTAAACCATCTCCCACTATGATTTTTATAATTATTACACTTTTAGACATACCATACATAAACCCCATTTTTCAAAACATTGGTAAAAGTAATTATAAGAAAGGGTTGTCTTAGATGATCATCAATGGTTTACAAGGAAGATATCTATGATAATATAAGTATAACATGACAATATGGTTATGAAAACATGAGAATAAAATTTTAAAACCATATGTGATATGTGTTAGATAGTAATATTCAGTCATGGAATAAATATTGGTTGTTCAGAAGAAAAATAATAATGTAATCGAAGAACATGTTCCATTAGATCATAACATCGACATATTAAATAAATCATGTGGTACACACATAATAATGGAAACTCATCTATTTTATTGTAATGGTTTTTTCAAAAACTATTACAGTAAAGTAGGTTCAATATTATTTCCATTATATCAGTTGTTAGTATTCACACCATATAATATAAAAGTGGACACAGTCTCTTTTTGAACTATTTTCCCCCTCATTATAGTCCTTATTATCTCGTGAACTATCCATCTGTAGCATCCGCATTAGAGGGATATATAATTTCAATTCCACATGAAACATAATGTAAATCATAAATATGTGTTGAAAAAGATCATAAAACTTACATCAAATAATAACTTATAGAATGATTTCCTTTCTTAAACAATTCATTATATAAAAAACCAATGGAAAAGGAAACATGTTTTATAAACTTTTACTTTTTTCATCCTAGAAAAACCCATGGAAAAAGAAACAAGTTTCATAAATATTCCATAATAAAATTCTTAAACATTATAGAAGAAAAATAATAATGGTGTATTTCTATCATATCCATAGAAAATAAACATTAAAATCGAACGATATTATTATAGTTAAAAATTTTACACAAAATTCCATTGTAATTATTGTTGAAGAAAATACACATTTATTAGGAAATCACTTATAAAAATATAAAAAATTTCCAAAAATTAAGGGAAATATTTTCATTAAAAATAATCTTGTTATTATTTATAGGAAGGTTTAATCCCTTTAGTAGTCATGGGGGTGGTATATTTTTTTCTTTCTGTGTATTTTTAATCAGTTATTCTATTTACATTTTGTGTAAAAATTCTAAAGTACTGTCTTAACAAAAGAGAAAGAAAAATTATATAATTATAATATTTAAAAAATTTAATAAAAGTGTAAAAATGACATAGAAAATAATATGTGTATATTATAAACATTTTGAAAGACATTTTATATACGAAATTGATTTGGTTGAAAATGATTCCAGACCAAAGTCGAAATGAAGACAGTTTTTATAACATTTTATCAGTCATTTTATGTGAAAAATATACAAAATTGTTAATATTAAATTAAAATCTAATGAGTAACCATAACAGAATGAAATTATGGAGATTATTGAGAGGAGGATCCTGAAATTTGGTCCTCAAAAACATAATCATACACATTCTTGTAAACAATGATATCGCAAAATAAAACCCTTACCTCTTTGGTAAATCTTGATCCATAAAATCCATGAAGGAATAACATAACAGAAAATTTAAATATCATTAACACAAGGATAATATTTATATTAAATATAAATGGAGATGTATATAAACCTCCTTTACATAAATAAGGTCTTAAAATCCAACTTGTCTCAATAAAAAAAATATTGAGGTGAAGAAGTTATACATCTGTGGTGATACCTAAATAAAAACCTCATGAAAGTGTGAACCGATTATAGATTTATTAATCATGATAATATTCATTAAAATAATTATAAAATATATTCCTGAAATTATTTGTTCCAAGTAAATTAATCAAGTGGTGAATATGTAATTTTTCTCGTGAAAACAAAAGTGAGACAAGAAACCCCTTATGCTATGTTTGAATTTCTTTGAATTCCATTTAACCTAATTGATAATAAATTTAAATTTAATAAAATTTTATAAAATATTCCTTTTTATAATTATAATATAATATTATATCTACTTATAACATTTAATCAATTATTTATTAGTAACTCTTGATTAAAATCGGCATTTTTTTGGTGTTCTCAATTCCATTTTTTGTGAATTTCAGTTTGGTAGTTCCAGTCATTATACTCTGATCATGGTTCCATCATCTCTATAATGTTAACAATGACATAAATATAATAAAAAATCACTATATATATGTTCATATTCTTAAATTAATTATTGTAACATCCCATGTAAATAAAGAATATGTCATTTTCATATTTATTAATTTTTCTGAATTAAATATTAATTTTACATTAAATGGGATATTGTGTTTCACGGCGAACCTAATACCCAACAACATCTTACATTGAAATCATACGTTGCAAAAAATATTGAGTTATACTGAAAAATAATAATAAAATATTATTATTTCAAATGGTAGTTAACCCCTTGCCTTTATAATGGTGAGAATGAATAGAAATAACTACAAAATGATTATACATGTTTATTAATTATTTTTACATCTATATAATAAATTTTAGAGGCTTATAATGTGAATGCATATAATTTTAAGCATAAATACATTAATATTCATTAAAATTTATATTTATCTCCTTGTGATGGTGAACCCACTATAAATGTAGTTTTTTTCACTTTTATATGTTTTATTTGAAAAAATAAAATTTTTCTTTAGAATCAGAACATCAAAATCTCTTTTGTGTAATTGTTTTGAATTTTTTCAATTTTTTAAGGAATAGTGAAAAAAATACTCTATATTAATTCCAAATTTCCTTTATTCTAATTTTTTATATTTATTGATTATCTTCTTAATTGGTTTTAAATTGTAATTAGATTATATTTTTCCATTTGATCCAATGTTGGTATTTGGATTTAATTATAATTTGAAATTGGACATAAACAAGTTTCTATCTTTTGATAGTTATTATTTCTTAAAAATACCTTTTTTGTCAATGGGAATTAATTTTAAATTAATTAATGAAACATATATGTCTTGAATTAGGAAAAATAGGAATCATTTTTTAATTCAGAATATTAAATATTGTTTAGGATGAAATTTAGCTATTTTTTGAAAACATTCAATTTTTGACGAATAGTGAAAACCCTGAGTAATAGTTAAAAAACTGTGTTCTTCATATAAATGAGATTTTACATCTTCTGTGAATTGAATTTCAAAAATCTGACATACATGGTTGTTATTATTAAGTATATTGTGTGTTCTGTGCACATTTTTTAGTTCAACAATGTATCAATGTTAAATGTAATTTTCAGCCTTAATCGGGTACTATGGATGTTTTTTTGGAACCCTCCTAATTTGGGTTGGATTTAAATTAATACTAATGGGTCCCCTAGAAGAAATATGGGTCCTTCAGGTTATGGTTTTGTTTTTATGAATATCTTTGGTGATGTATTGGGTCTCTCTTTTGGTTCTTGTGGTATTGCATCCTCTCTTGAGGCTGAGAATCTAGGAGTCATTTCTGCTCTCAAACTTTCTAAGAAGAGCGGTATGAATAGGTTATAGTTGGAGTGTGATTCCACCCCGATTGTTTATACAGTTAGAACCTCTATTACTCATATCTTTTAAAGGCATATGGATAGATGAATTAATTGTTTGCAGTTTCTCTCATCTATTAACCTCATTATTACCCATGTTTTTAGGGAGGTAAATGCTCTCGCTGATAGTCTAGCTAATAAATGAGCATATGGGGGTATACTGTCATGGTATGATGAAATTCTAGAAGATTTTATACCTATTTTTCAATGGGATAAATGTTTTTTCACTTATTTTAGACTGGTTTGATTTCTTACCTTGTTTGTTTATATTGGTAAGCATGTTACCTTTAATTTTGGTCATTTTCCTTCCTTATGATTATTTATTTATGGTAGTTTTATTTTTCTAATTTTATCTTAAGTATCATGTTTATGTTTTTCTAGGCTATTCCTCAAGTGTTTACCTCAAATTATTTGTTCTGATCCTATTGTTGTCTCAACATTTGTTTAAATGGGATGTGGTGGTTTGGATCTTGTAGAGATGATTTCCGTGTCACAATAAGACATTATAATTTTTGTCACGATGGATGTAGAATCAATTGATTTCTCTCGTTCATTTCTATGGTCCTGGGGTGTCTTCGAGCAGGTGCTGGGGTCTACGATTTTTGCAGATTGGAGAAAGGTCACTTTTCTTCATCATGCTCCATCATTTGTGGGTGAGGTTTTTAATCCCATAGCCATTTGGGATTTATCAACATATAATAGTGAGAATCCTTAGTCATGGTATATCTTTTAACTTCTTCTTCATTGCTTTTTATGGTTGTGGTGGTGTGGTTTTTTCTAGGTTTTTTTATTTAATTGGTTTTGGGACTTTGAGGTTTTGGGTTTGTTTTTTTGGGTTATCCATTAATGCATTTAATAGAAAAGGTTATTTTGTTGTTTTTTTCAAATTACTATAGGGGTTTTCCCCATCTTTTTAAAAAAAGTAAAATGTGAATCGATAAGATGAAAATATTTTTTGGTGAATAGTAATCTTTGACCTTTATTTACAGCGATTAAAGGTAAATAGTGTACTTCAATGTAAAAATAATATTATAATAATACAAAATTACCCTAACATGTTTCCTAATCCTATTGGTTGATATAGTTCCAACCATGGTAATCATCAGTTCGATTTTGGGACCCCATGGAGCCACTTAAGAGTGATAATGATACTTTATATTAATTAATTTAATGTAATGACCAAAATGACATAAACATATATTGTTTAGTAAATAAATTGTTAAATAGGGTTATATAAGATATCTCTTAGATTTTAATTATTCATTTGGAAGATAAAATGATTTATTATATTATGGGGTTTTTTATAATTTTTAGACATCATATAAATAAAATTATTTATGACACAATAATGATGTAGTTTTTACCTCATTAAAGAATGATTTAAATAAATAATATTATAAAAATTAAAACAATATCCCAAAACTATCCAATGGTTATTGAATTATTTTATGTCAAACAAGTGTCATATTATCTTCTAATTTGATGAGTTTTGTACCTTTAGAATACAAAAAAAAATTATAATAAAAAATTATTTTCAATCTTTCCAAAAGAGCCCCTCCCCCTTATAAAAACCACTCAACTCTATCCCATTACTAGAACCTCTCAAGCCCCTAGGATCTTCCAAACTATACACAATTAGGCTCCCTACATCATTATATTCCTCCTTGATGTATTCCTCTAGGAATAATCCAATTCAATTAAACCTTTTGGTTCAAACCGAAGGGAGATACACGATTTAAAGGAAACATTTTCTCTTAAGTTCTTTTCATTTATTTAATTCTAAAACACCCTAAACTATTTTAATTCCATTAATTTATTACAACACTAGTATCCTCAATAAACTATGTATTTTATATGAGAAAAATTCAAACTACACTTACACACACCCCCGTCTAATTAGTAAAGAACATATTGTTTCTGTGAATGATGAACTAACATCTCACGAAGCAATGATTGTTCAAACTTCTCCTACAACCTCTTACAATGGCCATTAATATGGAACTGTATTTACATGTGAGATATATATATATATATATATATATATTAACTATATACTTTTGTATTTTTCATTTATACCATACCAGTATGGTTTCCATAAATGGTAAACTTGATAATTTTATTTGAGGAAGTGAGGACTATCGCCCCCTCCAAGTGATATGACTCGTTCATGCCATAAATGGTACATATAAAGGATGGAGATAATTAAAATATATATGATATAATACTAGAATTATAATACAACTATTTATCATTATGTTTTCATTCCATTAAAAATATGAAATAGAAATGAAATTAGCGTTCATGCGTACATACAGCTTACTGTCTCCATGAACATTGCATTTCATTTCATATCACCAAATGTAATGTACTATTATACATATACTAGATATATATGGTAAATATAATATCTAAATCATGAATATCATTATATAGATAATGATCTTTTTATCACATGAACAACTTTTCATTATAAAAATATCATTTTTGACTCAAGTAACAAATATATACAAAATGACTATTATTATCATAATTGATTACATAATGTTTATAGCAGGTTAATAAATGATATAAAAGGAATAATAAACATGAAAAGGTTATTAATCAAGTAGAAATTAACATTAGCTTATTATTTAGGATATTAAATAATGAATGAGTTATGTTGGACATGAAGTAAGGGACTTCCTTTCAATCTCATTTCATTGAGGCATATTTTTTTATACACAACATTCATTTATACGGTGTATAAAAACCATTCAATTTTCATTTCATTCAAAGGGAATCATTTTATATCATTCGTTTTACTAAATGAAAAAATATAATGTTTCTTTTAAACGTAAGTGGTGACAACGACCTTTTCTACTGCCGCAAGTATTACTTGATCATTGGATTCCTTAACAATCTGAAAGGTTTTTAAAATAAAAATAAATACCATATACTATTTTACATATTTCAGTATTTAAAATGGTTTTGAAAATGGATTTTTTATATTAATATATTTAAATGATATATTGTTATTGAAATGATGAAATGTTATCCTTTCTTTATATTTTTATATCGGTTATGAGTATGTTATGTATTATGGGCATTGTTACATATATGGGTGGTTCTATAATAAACATATGGTGGGTGAGCTCGAGATAACTCTCTATTTCATTGGGAAACATGATGAAGGTTGACAATAATGTTTCTCCTATGTGATTTTTGGAATATACTGTGATTGGTATTCAAAATGTAACTCCCTATGTTGTTGGGAAAGCTACAATTTATGAATGTATTGGATTCCACAAGTTAGATTTAGGATTTATGATTTTTATGTGTTATTCATAAATATGATGATTTCATGGGGTATGATCTTATTCTTGGTATTCATGGATAGAATAATGTTTTCTTTCATTATTTTATAATACTTAATGAGATTTTTATATTAATCGCATGTTTTGAAACATATTTTACTGGACTTAAAGATGAAGAGGGTCTAGGATGGGATCAAGGAAAATTCATGTTATCTAAAACATGGAACTAGACATGACACTTTTTTCAAGAGTTTTTATTTTTAGAAAAAATAGAATTGGAGTAGAAGTGTCTACTTTTTAATTTTTGAGAAGTAATGTAATAGTCGTGGAATAATTATCTAGAACACTAAACCATAAAACATCCTTAATGTGAATTATCCATTTTATTCAAGATTATGTAATGTTTTAAGGATGGGTCCTTATAGATGCTATCAAAGGTCAGTTTAGACAACATTATAAGTTATGTTATTGTTAAATTAATATCCATAAATTATTCTTAATTTATGGTATTATTGAAAAGATCTAGCTTTTACAGATTACCATTTTTCTTCACCTAAGATATATCTATGTTCAGAATGGTTTTCCACATAGGAAATAGGGAAACTAGGATATGAAGGCATATATAGGGAAATAAACTTCCAAATCATCGTCCTGAGATAGTCAGAATCCAAATTGAATGGTTTGTTATTGTGATGGATCAGTTGACTCAGGTGATAAATAGTGGTTGTGTTAATTGATGATATATTTTTTATTATGAAGTAAAAAAAAGCACGAAAGTAATTTTAGGGCTATCTTGCAACCCCTAAAATAGAAGAAACTATTTGGAATATTCAGTAAGTGTGAGTACTAGATAAAAAAATTTATTTCCATGGTCACATTGTTTCTAAAGAAGGCATAACTGTTGATCCTACTAAAACAAAAGTTGTTAAAGAATGGCCAAGAGCAAAAAATATAATGGGGATTCATTTTTTTATTGGATTAGTAGTCTATCACAGGAGGTTTTTTGAATAAGTTTTATGTTTATCTCGCCCAATTACTACATTAACTAGAAAAGGTGTTAAGTTCATCTGGAGAAAAAAATTCATCACTGTTTTCAAGAATTTAAATGATGATTGGTGAATGCTTATGTTTTGGAATTAACTTCTAGAAATTGTGAGTTTGTTATCTATACTGATGCTTCATTGAAATGAATTGGTTCTGTCCTTATACAGAATTATCAGGTACTTTCTTATGCATCAGATCATTTGAAACCTCATGAGTTAAATTACCCTACACAAGATTTGGAATTACCCACTGTTTTTTTTCTTTAAAATTTTGGAGGAAATCTTTGTATGGATTAAAGTGTGAAATATATACTGATTGCAAATGTTTGAGGTACATAATCACATAGAATGAATTAAAAGTGAGACAATTAAGATTTTTGGAATTAATAAAGTATTACGATTGTACGAGTCATTAACATCTTGGAAAGGCAAATAATGTGACTAATGATTTGAGGTGAAAATGTAATGCTACATTAACTTTGTTATGTTTGGAATGAAAGCCTTTGGTTTTTGATTTGATGATATTTGGAATAGATGTTGTTGGTGTAGGAAATTCCTCTAGTTTGTTTTAGGTGTCAATGTAATAATCCATATCAGATATAATTAAGCAAGAATAGATGGAAGATTGTGAGTTGCAAAAGAAGGTAGAGTTGATTCAAAAGGGTATTTTTGCCTAATTTTAATCATGATAATGATTTTGTTTTGTGGTTTGGGAAGAGATTTTGTGTTTCTTGTAATTTACAGTTGATGAATGGGTTTTTATTAAAATCTCAAAGTTCTCTGTTTACAGTTCATCCTAGGATTACTAATAGGTACAAATATCTTTAGAATTTTATCTGGTGTGATGGAATGAAAAGAGATATTTCTCACATTACTATGATTTGTTTAACATGTGAATATGTTAAAGTTGAGTGGTAGTTATGGAAAGGGATGATATAGTCTTTTCCAGTTCCAGGGTGGAAATGGGAAAATATATCCATGGACTTTGTAGTGGGATTACCAAATACATCTTTAGATAGTAATTCAATCTGAGTTGTTTTTGATCTATTGTCTTAATATTCTAATTTCCTTCCAATTCGAGATATATTGTCTCTAAATCGACATTCTCAGTTGTATGTTGAATAGATAGTCAGGTAGCATGGACTTCCCCTCTCTATTGTATCTGATCATGATCCTAGGTTCACTTATAACTTTTGTAAAGGCCATCATAATTCATTGGGTACTGAATTAAAGTTTAGTACATCATTTCCTTATCAATCATATGGTCAGTTAGAACCAACAATTCAAATATTGTAGGATATTCTACATGCTTTCTCAATGGATTACAATGGAAGCTGGGACCAACATTTTTCTTGGGTTGAATTTTCATATAATAACAGTTTTCATTCCAGCATACAGATGGATCCATTTGAGGCATTATATGGTAAGCGGTGTCAAAATCTAAATTTTTAGATTGAATTTGGTGAAAAGAAGTCAATTGGACCAAAATTGGTATAAGAGATGGTATAATAAGTTCATTTGATTTAGAAGAACGTGATAATAGCTCAAATCATGTAGAAAAGATATGTGGATAACAAGAGGAAGGATCTTTCTTTTGAGGTAGTTGATCATGTCTTTCTCAATGTTTCTACATGGAAATGTGTCATGTATATTTGTAAGAAGGGAATGTTGAGTCTGAGGTTCATTTGACCAATGAAATCCAAGAGAAAGGCAGATCGGTTTTGTAGATAGTGAACTTACCACAATGATTATCCCAAGTACACAATTTTTTTCATGTTTCAATGTAGAGAAATTATATTCCGGATCCATATCATTTTTGAGCCCTATGGTAGTTCCGTTGGAAGTGAATATCTCTTATGAGGAACAACCAGTCCAGTTTCTGAACTGAAGAGAGAAAGTGTTTCTGAATAAAGTAATTAATTCAATAATGATTTTGTGGAAAAACCATATGTTTGATGAGGCAATGTGGGAATATGAAAATGTTATGAGGGATAAATAAACTTATTTATTTGATAACTGAATAAAAATTTCAAGGACGCAAATTCTAATAGGGGGATGGATGTAACATCCTAGGTAAATAAAGAATATAACAATTTCAAATTTATTAATATTTTTGGATTAAATATTAATTTTACTTTAAATGGGATTCTTTGTTATATGGCGTACCTGAAACGCAACAATGGGTTTTTTTATAAATCTCAAGTTGCACACAATGTTGAGTTATAATGAAAAATAATAATATAATATTATTATTTCAAATGATAGTTATAACCTAGACGCTGTAATGGCGGGATTGAATTGAACTAACTACAAAATGATTATACATGATTGTTAAATGTTTTTACATTTATCCAATAAAATTTAGCTGCTAAAAATTTGAATGAATCTAATTTTAAGCATAAATACAATAATATTATTTAAAAGGTGGATTTATCGGCTTTTGATGGTGAACACTCTTAATATATAGTTTTGGTCACTTTTATTAGTTATATTTGAAAAAATAAAATTTTTATTTAGAATCGAGATATCAAAATTTACTTTGGGTAAATTTTTGGTATTTTTCTAATAAAATTAATTTTTTAATGAATAGTGAAAAAATAATGTATATTAAGTCCAAACTCCCATATAATCTAATTTAATTTTATGGTTATATTATTGTTTTATGAGGATTTAATGTGTAAATATATTATATTTTTATCATTTAATACAATGTTGGTCATTGTATGTAATTTCACATTGAAATTGGACATAAACAACTGTCAATCTTTTCATAGTTATTATTTCATAAAAACATGATTTTTTTTCACAATAGGAATCATATTTAAACTAATTATTTCAACTAATGTGTTTTGAATTTCATAAAATAAACATAAATTTTGAATTTAGAATATCAAATATAGCTTAGTCTGAATTTTTGGAATTTTTCTCAAAACCTTCAATTTTTAATGAATTCTAAAAACACTTAGTAGTAGTTAAAAATTTGACTTCTATATTTAAATAAAATTTTACCGCTTCTATGAATTCAATATTAAATATAAGATATACATGGTTGTTATTAGTAATTAAAATTTGGTTCAATAAGATGAAAATAATTATTGGTGAATGGTAACTTTTGCCTTTTATTTACCGCGGTTATTGGTAAATAGGGAAATTCAATATAAAAATATAATTATAATAATATAAAATTACCCTAACATGTATCTTTATCCAATTTTTTGATACATTCCCAACCATGGGCATCCTTGGGTCAATTTTGGGACCCCATGGAGCCACTTAAGAGTGATAATGACACTTTAAATTAAATAATTTAAAGTAATGTCAAAAATGAAATAAACAAATACCTTTTACTAAATAAATTCTTTCATGGGGTTATATAATATATCCCTTCAACTATGAATATTAATTTTAAAGATAATAATATTTTTTACATAGTTTTTTTTTTATAATTTTTAGACATCTAATAAATAAAATTATTTTGGACCCAATAATGTTGTTGTGTTTACCTCTTTAATGAATTATTTAAATAAAAAAGATTATAAAAATTAAAAAAATTTGTAAAAAATGTCCAATTATTGTTAGATGATTATATTTAGAACCTGAATAATCAATATTTTAATTTAATTAGTTTTTTACCTTTAGAAATCGAAAATCATTATATAATAATATAATATATTCACACATTCACAAAGAGCCTCTTCTCGTAGTTATAAAGAGAACTCATCTCTAACTAATTACTCACACCTCTAAAGCCCCTTGGATCATTCAAACTCTTCCCAATTAAACTATGTATATCACTCTCTACCTCTTAGAATCCTCCCCATAGGCAGAAGTCAATTAAGTAAACATTTCGTTTCAAACCAATGTGAGATACCTGATTTAAAGGCAATGTCTTCTCTTAATTAATTTCATTTATTTTACATATCTGACCCATTAAATAATTTTTATTCCTATATTTTATAAAAAAAAACCAGTATTCCCAATATAATACGTTGTTCATATTAGTAGGATTTTAACTACACATACACACACCTTCGTCTAATGGGAAAAAACATTTCGTTTCTGTGTACGACGAACTAACACCTCAAAAACCGATGATTGTTAAATTTTCTCCTACCACCTATTATGGTGACCATTATTATGGAACTATATTTAAATATGATATAAATTATATCTATATGGTCTCTATACTTATATATTTTTTATTTATTGTATACATTCATGGTTTCCATAATGGGTAAACACGACAAATTAATTTGAAAAAGTACGGACTACCGCCCCCTCAATGTGATATGACTCATTCATGCCAGACATTAAATGTATAAATATGGAGTTAATGAAATTATATATGATATCATACTGTAATTATAATATACTTATTTATCATTATGTTTTCATTACATTAAAAATAATAAATAGGAATGAAAGTAGCGTTCATTCGTACATACAACTTACTGTCTCCATGAAGATTTTCATTTCATTTCTTAACTCCAAATATTATGAACTATTATACATATAATAGATATATATGATATTTATGATATCTAGATCATGAATTTCATTATGGATATAATGGGATTTTTACCACATGAACTAATTTTATCTATAAAAAAAGTATTCTGAACTCAAGTACCAAATATCGACAAAATGACAATAACTAACTTAAATGATTACATATTTTTTATACAATAGTAATAAATGAAATAAAATGAATAATAATCCTGAAAAATGATATGAAGATATTATAAATTAACTTTAGTTTATGATTTAGGATATTATAGAATGAACGAGTCATGTTGGACATGAGGTAAGGGACTTCATTTCAATCTCCTTTCATTGAGGCATATTTCGTTTTCTACCCGACATTACTTTATACGATGTATAAACAAATATCACTTTTCATTTCATTCAATCAGAAATTTTTTTATGAAGAGTTTTTATAAATGACAAAATGTAAAGTTTCTTTTTATTATAAGTGGTTACAATGACATTTTCTACAGCCCCAAGTATTATTTGATCTTTGGATTCCTTAACAAGAAGTACTGTTTCTAAAAGGAAAATTAATACCATATACTCTATTACATATTTTGGTTTTGAAAATGGTTTTGGTAATAGATTTTTTATGTCAATATAATTAAATTATATATTGATATTGAAATGTTTAACTGTTATCATTCCTTTATATTTTTTCTATCTCTCATGAATATGTTATGGATCGGGGTCATTTTTACATATACCATTGGTTGCAAGATAAACCTATGGTGTGTGAGCTCGAGATAACTCTACAAAGCATTTGGTAACATGACATAGGTGAACTATAATGATTCTACTTATAGATTTTGGGAATATACTGTGATGGGTATTCCAAATGTAACTCCCTATGTAGCTGTGAATGCTACAACATAAGTGTGTTATGGATGCACAAGTTACCTTTAGGATTTATGTTTTTTATATTTTATTCATAAATATGATTATTTCATGGTGTATGAGCTCATTCATGGTATGAATTGATGGAATAATGTTTTCTTTCTTTATTTTATATTCCTTAATGAGTTTTCATTCAAATCTAATGTTTTGAAAAAAAAATTCACAGGCCATAAAGATGAATAGGGACAAATATGGGATCAAGGAAAAGTCATACTGTCTAAAACATGGATCTAGAAATGACTCTTTTTTTCAAGAGTTTTTATTTTATGAAAAAAATGGAAACTGAGTAGAAGTGTCTAATTTTTAATTTTTGAAATTTAATGTAATAGTTATGGACTAATTCTTTAGAACACTAATCCTGAAAATATCCTTAATGTGAATTATCCATTTAATTCAAGATTACACAATGTTTTAAGGCTGGGTCCTTATAAATGGTATCAATGGTCGGTTTAGACAACAATAGAAGTTAGGATATTGTTATATTAATATTTATAAATTATTTTTAATTTATAGAAAGATTTAAATGATATATCTTTTACAGATTACAATTTTTATTTTCCAATGATATTTTATTGTTTAGAATAGTTTTCCGTAGAAGAAACTGGGAAGCTATGATAGGAAGGAATATAGAGGGAAATAACCTTGAAAATCAATATCCTAAGATGGTCAAAATCTAAATCGAATAGTTTGTTGAAGTGATGGATCAGTTGACTCAAGAGATAAATGGGTGTTGTGTTAATTGATGATAAATTCTTTCATTCAAAAAGTAAAGAGGAGAATTAAAGTCAATTAAAGGTTTCCTAGAAACCCCTAAAAGAGATGAAACTGTTTGGAATATTCAGAAAGTGTGAGTTTTGTTTACAACGAATTTCATTACATGGCCACATTGTTCATAAATAAGGCATAACTGTTGATCTTGCTAAAAGAAAAGTAGTTGAAGAATGGCCATGACCAAAAAAATATAACCAATATTCATAGTTTTCTTGGATTAGCCGATTATTATTGAAGTTTTAATTAATCTTTTGGTCAGTTATCTAGCCCAATGAGTAAGTTAACTGAAAAAGGTGTTAAGTTCATTTAAAAAAATAAATTTGAGGATTTTTTTTAAGAATTGAAAATAATATTAGTGAATGATTCTTTTTTGGTATTACCTTCTAGAAATGGTGGGTTTGTTATCTACAGTGATTCAACATTGAAAGGAATTGGGTGTGTCCTTATGCATAATGATCAGGTAACTACTTATGCTTCACATCAGTTGAACCCTCATGAGTTATATTACCCTACACAAGATTTGGAATTAGCCACTGTTGTTTTTCTTTAAAAATATGAAGGCAACATTTGTATAGAGTAAAGTGTGAAATATATACAGATCACAAAAGTTTGAAGTATATAATTACATAGAATTAATTAAACATGAGACAGAGAAGATGGCTGGAAATAATAGAGGATTTTTATTGAACGATTCATTAAAATACAAGAAAGGAAAATAAAGTGGTTGATGCTTTGAGATAAAAAAGTAATGCTACATTATCCTTGTTACATTTGGAATGAAATCCTTTGGTTTTTTATTGGATGAAATTTGGAATAGAATTTATTGGTGTAGGAAATTTCTATGGTTTGTTTCAGGTGTCAGTGTAACCATCTCTATTAGATAGAACTAAGCAAGAACAAAAAGAAGATAGTGAGTTGCAAAAAAATGATAGAGTTAGTTCAGAAGGGTATGCTGCCTGTTTTTAAACTTGATTATGAATTTTTGTTTTGGTTTGGGAAGATATTATGTGTGCCATGTGATTCATAGTTGAAGAATGTTTTTTTATTAGTAGCTCGTAGTTCTCTATTTTAAGTTCATCCTAGCAGTACTAAGATGTATAGAGATCATGAAGCATTTTACAGGTTGGATGGAATGAAAAGATATATTTCTGACGTTATTGTGATGTGTTTGACTTGTCAATAGGATAATGAAGAGTGGTAGTTACTGAAATGGATGATAATATATTTACCGATACCATAGTGTAAATGGGAAATTATAACCATGGACTTTGTATTTGGACTTCCATAGGCATCCCGAGGTAACAATGCAATCTATGTTATTATTGATCGATTAACTAAATATGCTCATTTCTTTCCTATACGACATACATTGTCTCCATATCAACATTCTCAGTTGTATGTTAATGAGATAGTCAAGTTGCATGGAGTTCCCCTCTCTATTGTATCTGATCATGATCCTAGATTTACTTCTATCTTTTACAAAGGCCTTCAGAATTTGTTGGGTACTGAATTAAATTTTAGTACATATTTTCATTGTATATCAGAAGGGCAGTCAAAACCTACAGTCAGACCATGGAGCAAATGCTAAATTATTTCTCAATGGATTACCAAGAAATATGGGACCAACATATTTCTTTTGTTTAGTTTTCTTATAATAAGATTTTTCATTCGATCATACAGATGTCTACATTTGAAGCATTATATGGGAAGCGGTGTCGAACTCCAACTTTTTGAGATGAAGTAGGTGATAAGAAGTTGATGGGACTACAATTTATATAATAGATGGTAGGAAATGATCTGTTGATTCAGAAGAACATGATAATAGCTCAGAGTAAGTAGGAAAGTTATGCAGAGAACAATATGAAGGATCTTTCTTTTGAGGTAGGTGATCATGTCTTTCTCATAGTTTCTCTAGGGAAATGTGTGATTCCTTTTAGTAAGAAGGGAATATTGAGTCTGAGGATCTTTGGAAAATATTAAATCTTGGATAAAGGTGGATCAGATGCGTACAAAGTGGATTTACCACCAAGTTTATCCTAGGTACACAATGTTTTTCATGTTTCAATGTGGAGAATGTATATTCTAGATGCATCTCATTTTTTGAGCCCATTGATAGTTCAGTTGCAAGATAATATTTCTTCTGAAGAACTACCTGTCTAGACTTTTGATTGAAGATAGCTGGTCTTACAGAATAAGCTAATTAAACTGTAAATGTTTTGCAAAAAAACTATATGGTTGAAGAGGAAACACGGAAATATGAAAATTCTATGAGGGATAAATACCCCTATTTATTTGATAAGTGAATAAAAATTCCGAGGGCAGAATTTCCAAAATGTGGGATGGATATAACATCCCAGGTAAATAAAGAATATGAAATTTTCTTATTTATTAATATTTGTGAAAAAAATTTTAATTTTAAATTAAATCGGATGCTATATTCGATGGTGTACCTGATACGCAATAATGGGTTTTTTTGAAATATCACGTTGTAGACAACATTGGGTTATACGTAAAAATAAGAACATAATATTATTATTTTAAATGGTAGTGAAAACCTATCCATTATAATAGAGGTATTAAACATAAGTATCTAAAAAATTATAATACATGTTTGGTAAATATTTTCACATTTATCCTATAAAATGAAGAGGTTTAAAATTGGAATGATTCTAATTTTAATCATAAAAACTGAAATATTCTTTCAAAGGTGGATTTATCTCCTTTTGATGGAAAACACTCCTAAAATATAGTATTGGTCACTTTTATTTTTTATATTTGAAGGGAAAAATTATTTAGAATCTGGTTATCAAAATTTACCTTGGGTAAATTTTTCGTATTTTTCTAATTAAATTTATTTTTAATGAATAGTAGAAAAATATTGTATATTAATTCAAAAAAACCCTTTAATGTAATTAATTTATATGGCTAGGTTATATTTTTAATTATTTTTAATGTGTAATTAGATTATAATTAACCATTTAATCAAATTTTTTTCATTGGAAGTTATTTCACTTTGAAATTGGACAAAAACAAGTGTCAATCTTTTGATTGATATTATTTCATAAAAACAGGTTTTTTTGTTTTGACAACAGGAATCATTTTTAAACTAATTAATTCAACTTATATGTTTTTAATTTTTGAAAATAGACATCAATTTTGAATTTAGAATATCAAATATAGCATAGGATGATTGTTTTGTAATTTTTCTCAAAACCGTCAATTTTTTATGAATAATGAAAACACTGAGTAGTAGTTACAAAACAGACTTCATCACCTAAATGAAATTTTACCGCTTCTGTGAATTGAATTACCAAAATCCGACATACATGATTATTGTTAGTAATTATATTGTTGTATAATAAGTTGAAAATAATTTTTTGAATAGTGGCGTTTGGCTTTTATTTACCATAGTTAATGGTAAATAAGGATATTCAACGTAAAAATAATATTATAATAATATAAAATTATCCTAACATGTGTCTTAATCCTTTTTTTAAACATTTCTCACCATGGGCCTCCATGGGTCTATTTGGAGACCCCATAGAGCTATATTTTAGTGATAATGACACTTTATATTAAATAATTTAATCTAATGTCAAAAAGGACAAAAACATGTATATTTTAGTAAATCAATTCTTACATGAGGTTATATAAATTATCTCTTAGAATATAAATATTTTTTTGAATGATAAAACTATTTCTTACATTATGGAATATTTTTTATAATTTTAATAAATCCAATAAATAAAATTATTTATGACACATTAATGATTAAGTGTTTACCTCATTAATGAATGATTTAATTAAAAAAGATTATAAAAATTAAAACAACATCTATAACCTATCCAATTATTATTGGATGATTCAATTTCTAACAAGTGTATTCTTATATTTGACTTTTATGAGTTTTGGACATTTAGAAACTGAAAATCAATATATAATAAAATAATATTTTAAAACATTCCTTTAGAGCCTCTCCTCACTCTTATAAAATGCACTCATCTCTAACCAATTACTCAAACTTCTCAAGCCCCTTGTCTCATCAAAACGCTTCCCAATTAAGCTCCCTATATCCATATATTCCTCTTAGAATCATTCCCTGAAGTAGAAGGAAATTATTGAAAACATCTGGTTCAAACCAAAGGGAGATTTATTATTTAATGGTAAAGTCTTCTCTTAATTTCTTTTCTTCTATTTTACTTATCCATCCCCATAAACACATTTTATTACATCATTTTATAAAAACACAATTATTATCAATATACTAGGTTATTGATATGTGTTTTATTTGTACTACACATACAAACACTTCCATCTAATGGGTAAAGAACATACAGTTTCTGTGGACAGTGAACTGACGCATCACGAAACGAGGATTTTTCAATATTATCCTACCACCTCTTATGGTTAACTTTAAGATAGAACCATATATACATGTGATATATATTATATCTATATTTCCTCTATACTTCTTCATTTTAAATTTATAGAATTCCTTCATGGTTTCCATAATGGGTAAACGCTATAATTTCATTTGAGGAAGTGTGGACTACCACCCCCACAAAGTGATGTAGACCAGTTCAGTCCATACATAAAACGTATAAAGATTGAGTTAGTGAAATTATATAAGATATCATACTGGAATTATAATATAAGTATTTATCATTATGTTTTAAATACATTAAAAATACAAATTCGGAATGAAAGTAGCGTTCACTCGAACATATGTCTTACCGTCTCAACTTAATATTGCATTACATTTCTTACACTACTAGAAAAACGGGAATTTGTGACGGGGCATTTGCGACGGGATCCCGTCGCAAATAGCCTGTTGCTGAAAACGGCTTCACAACAACACTTATTTATGACGGGCCCGTCGCTAAAGCCGTTTTTTGCGACGGTCATTCTCCCTATTGCAAATAGTACTCTGTATTTTTGTAAAAAACTTTTAAAATAGTTTTTGCGACGGGACCCGTCGCAAATACCTTTTTCGACGGTACCGTCGCACAAACTATTTTTTAAAAAAAATAAAAAACTATTAATAATACTAGTATTTGCGACGGGCATAGTATCCCATCGCAAATACTATAAATAGTTTTTGCGACGGGACCCGTCGCAAAAACTAATTTTTTTAAGAAAAACTATTAATAATACTAGTATTTGCGACGGGCATAGTATCCCGTCGCAAATACTATAAAAAAAATAAAAAAATAAATTATTAATAAATTATTTTCATTAATATAATAATAGAATTATAATTCACAAATAAAAATAATAAATTATTCATAAATTATTTTAATTAATATAATAATAATAGAATTATAAATCAAAAATAAAAAATAATAGAATATTAATAAATGATTTAATTAATATAATAATATTAGAATTATAATTCATAAATAAAAAAAATATTAATAATTTATTTTAATTAATATAAAAATAATAGAATTATTTTACATTCAAATATTAAAATAATTCAAGTATTACAAAAAATATAATTAAATTATAATATTATAAAAATTTAATATATATATATAATTTAATATTATAAAATATAAATAATATTATTATTCATATTAATATTGTTATTTAAAAATATAATATTATTAATATTTTATAATGAGACAGAAACTACGAATAGAAAAAAAATAATAATTTGATTTCACAAATTTTATAACATAAGTACAATCTCTAATCTGAAGGGGGGGAGGTGGGGGATCTGCAGATGGTGGTGGAGGAAACTCCATCCCTAAAGCATGAGTGAGTCGGCGCATGTACTCCATCTGCTCCTGATGCTGCTGCTGCCACCGACTCGCCTTCTCCTCGTACAGTTGCTGCTGGCGTCGACGCTCCTCCTCATGCTGCTGACGCATCTGCTCCTGCTCCTGTCGGAGACTCTCCATCTGTGCAGTCTGAGATCGCAACTGATCCTCATACTGTGTAGTAGAAGAAGATGCACGAGCTCCTCTCGAGCTGGACGCCGACATCGCAGCACTGCCATAATAATCTCCGGGAGTCAGTCGAGAGCCGATACCAACTACCCGGCCCTTCTCGAAGGCATACTGGGTGGCCTGCATCCATGCCGCTTCATCAAACTGACGGAAAGTGGTCTGATCTGATGACTTGGCCTGACTCTCAGGCCGGGCCTGTGACGCTGCGGCCTCATATGACTCCTATAGTTGCAATTTAAAATTAAAATTGTGAATATATTATATGCAGTTAATTTTTAAACTTGAAAACAAATAATACTGACCACGATGTGATGCTGACGATCACCTCTGAGCTCCTCAGTAGCAGGATCACTATACATCCTCCGATATACATCGTACTCTGTAATATCGGGGTGCTCGAGAGCCTATAAGAATAAAAAATAAACTGTTAATATTTATAGTTATATAAAATATTTATAAATAATGTATGTACCAGATGTTGTCTATGAGTACTGAAAGAACGACTCCCAGCTCGATGAGCCACCTCCTGTCTCCCCCGATTCTGCCACCCCACCGCTGATCTCCTCTAAAAGTCACCACTCAACCAGTGCGCACATAATCCATCCCATACATGGGATGAAATATACTCTGGTCGGTGTTCTCTACATGACTTGTCAAAATCTGACACTCCTGCTTTCTTCATCGCAGCTTTTCTTTAATTGTGCAAAAAATGACAAAGGCGATCACGAATGGCCACCTCCCATGCCTCATGGATGGCGTCACGCATGGTATCCTCGATCGGATACCATAAACCCTACAAATAAATCTAAATATCAAGTTAGAAATGAAATAATTTTCAAAATAAAAATTATTTATTTAGGTACGTACCAACCAATGGCCGAACATGGCCTGCTGCACATCAATGGGAATCTGCTCCCATGTGGTCCACGGCTGAGAGAAATACTTGCGCAAAATAGCGCTGCCCTGTCCGACTGCTATATGCGGAAAACTGAAAAAATAATAAACATTTATTATGTGAATAGATTAATGAAATCTTAGTCAAATCCACAGGTTATCACACAGGTTATCACACCTCCGTCTGCGTGGATCAAACCCAAGACGTGGCCGTCACTCGGGGATGGGGTCAGGAATCATCAATCGTGCAAGACCACGCCCCCTCCGCGTACTCCCTGGAGCGCATGCAGGCTGAGGGTCATCTGTCAGCAACGCATCCGCATCGAAAGTCAGGTCAGCATCCGCCAACTCACGAAATGTGGCGTCATCCATCTGAAACAGAAAATGTTAATGTTAGCAAATAATTGACAATTTCTATTATATATACATATATACATATTATGATTGTATATAAATACCATGGAATGCTATTAGTGTTCATCTTCATCATCATCTTCATATATGTCAATGTCATCTTCACATTCCTCCGTAACATCATCGATATCCATTCGAGTTACAGTTGCTTTATCTCTTACCATTTCAAATTCATATGTGACATCATTAACATCATCGTCATAACCGACTCTTAAATGTGGGGTGTCGTCATCGATACTCATGTCTCTTTGTAAAAAAGATTGATTTTGATGACTCTCTTGAAAAACATAAATTCTTTGCACATCAGTGAAAGCACATTCACTTTGACTAAACTGATTATCTTGAATTTTGATTTTTATTAGACTCCACCAATAAGTCAATTCTCTTGATGTTGCACAGTACTTTGCGTAATAAACTTGATATTCCTGTTGATCCAATAAGAATGAATCATTTACTACGAGAACACTTTTACATTTAATATCAATGATTCCATGAGTCGTATGAACACGCACGCCTCTCTCTGTATCCAACCACCGACATTTGAACATGGTTATGTAATGTTGTCCAAGATAACAGAGTTCAATGATTTCATCAAGTATGCCATAAAAGTCAACTTCATTTTCTCGATGATGAGATCCTCTCAAGCCAACTCCACTGTTCATTGTTTTTTTCGATTCCTCATATGCATGTGTGTGGAATCGAAATCCATTCACCACATATGCATTATAAGTTTTAACAAGTTTGGAAGGTGGGTTACTCAATACACACAGCCGTTTTTCAATTTTATCAGCATGTCGAGAAACCTGAAAATTTGTGAAATAATTATCAATATAGTAAACTATACATTGAATGAGTTTCTAAAAGATAAAGAATTTATGTTACCAGTTTTTTAAACCACTGAGAGAAATTTTTCAGTCGACGTTCTTCGAGAGCAGCTGCTGTAATTTGCGGAATTTTTTTCTTGATATGATTATCATACAACCTATAAAAACAAAAGTTATTTACTGTAACATAAATGATAGAATAAGTGATATAAACACTTACAGTACAACTTATGTCATCTCTTCACAGTTGAGCAGAACATACGTATGAGCTCTCTGATGTTCATCATCTGAAAGCCAGCGTTCATAAACTCCACCGAAACCAAGCTCTGACTGGTTGAAAATAGATAATTGATTGTCGATTTCATCAATATTCCTCTCGTTCCGCCCCATTCGGTTGTGTTTTGAAGGATACTCAGATTCAAAATAATGGGAGTAGAAAAAAGATATTTCCTCTTGCAAATAAGCTTCTGCAATAGATCCTTCAACAGATGCTTTGTTACGTACTTTTCTTTTCAATTTTTGCATGCATCTTTCAAATGGGTACATCCATCGAAACTATACCGGACCTCCACATTTGGCTTCATATGGAAAATGTAACATCAAATGTTCCATTGAGTCGAAGAAAGACGGCGGAAATATTTTTTCCAATTTACATATAATTACAACAACATCTTTTTCAAGTTTTCCTAGAGAATCATAATCTGCGTAGCTGCAGAAATTTCCCGAAAAAAATGAGACATGTCTGTTATGGAATCCCAAATCACAGAATTCAACAGACCTCTTAATCCAATGGGTAGAAGTCTCTCCATTATAACATGACAATAATGACTTTTTAATCCAGTAATAGTACCATTCTTTACACATCTACCCAAATTAGAAGCACAGCCATCTGGAAGTCTCAAATCTGAAATCCACTGACAAAATAATAAACGGTTTTCTTTAGATAGTGTATAAGCTGCTTTTGGTTTCAGTAACCTTTCTGTTATGACATTCTCAAATAGTTCCAATTCTGGACGCCTGCAAATTTGGGCAAGATCTAAATGTGCATTTACATTGTCGTTACTCTTTCCTGGCGTATCCAAAACTGTATGAAACAAATTATCAAAATAGTTCTTCTCAATATGCATGACATCTAACTTGTGTCGGACCAACAGATTAGACCAATATGGCAAATCCCAAAATATGCTACCTTTAATCCAATTGTGTTCTTTCCCAAAACCATAAATTTTCTGTTGCTTTATTGTGGGACCAAAAGTGATGGGGGTTAATGAAAATAAAACTAATTTTAACTCCGAACCTGATAGCATTTTTGAAGATCCATCCCTTTCAACTATTCCTTTTCTGAAATGAGATCTGTTTCTGCGAAAAGGATGATCAGCTGGAAGAAATCTGCGATGACAGTCAAAATAACAAGGTTTCTTTCCATGAATGAGAATAAATGCTTTGTTCTCTCCCATACAGTAAGGACATGATTTCTGACCATGTGTACTCTAGCCAGATAACATCCCATAAGCCGAGAAGTCAATTATTGTCCACATCAATGCTGCTCTCAGTATGAAATTCTTTTTCGTTGCATCATCATATGTACTGACACCAGTACTCCACAATAAATTTAATTCATCAATAAATGGCTTCAAATAAACATCAATATTTTTCTTCGGATGTCCTGGAATTAGTAAAGTCAAAAAGATATATGGCTCCTTCATCAACATCCATGGAGGTAAATTGTACGGAGTTAAAAAAATAGGTCAACATGAATATTGACTACCATAAGATCCAAACAGACAGAAACCATCAGTGGAAAGGCTCAGTCGAACATTTCTAGCTTCTAAAGCAAAGGATGGATGCACTCTATCAAAATGTTTCCATGAATCACTATCGGCTGGATGATTCAAGCTTTTATCGGTTGAAATATTCTCTTTATGCCATGACATCATTGTCGTTGTATTCTTAGACATGAATAAACGCTGAAGTCTGGATGTAAGAAGAAAATATCTCAACTGTTTTACAGGAATCAAACCAGACTTCCCGTGTTGTCCTTCTTTATATCTCAGTTGCGCACATGTAGGACAACTATCCAACGACTCATTTTCCCCAGAATATAAAATGCAGTCATTTGAACATGCATGAATCTTCTGACAAGTAAGTCCCAAATTTCGAACCAGCCTCTTACTCTCATAGTAATTTGCAGGTAAAACATTTCCTTCTGGTAACAGTGTTTTCAGCAAAGAAAATATCTGGTCAAAACAGGTGTTTGACATTCCGTTATCTGATTTGATAGCCATAAATTTTGCAACTACTTCTAATTTGATCATCTTGCAGGCAGGATATAATGCATTCTCAGTAGATTTCAACAACTCATAAAATTCAGACGGTGCCAACTCAGGATTTGAAGCTATATCAGCCGGAGTTTCTGTATGTTGAACAGATGAACCTGCAACATCATGTACTAAATCTTGAAACCGAGATGGATCCGGAATCAAGTTGGTATCACCTGCTCTGGAACTGCGTTCACCGTGTTGATACCAAAAAACATAATCTGGTTGAAAACCAAAACGCAAGAGATGTTCTCCCACTTTTTCAAACGTGTCAAACATTCTCAATGCACATTTTCTGCAAGGGCATTTTATTTTGCCTTCTGAAACAAATTCTGAATCTGTTGCCGTAAATGATAAAAAAGTCTCCACACCCTCAACATATACTGGATTTAAACCAAAACCGTATGGATTTCTACGTTGATTTATCCATATGCGGTCACCTAATAATGATTGCTGACGACCTCGTTGTTCCATATTTCTCTATAAAATATAAAAGCATTACTAGTTTTGAATAATTTGTTAGAAAAAACACTCAAGTAAAGATTGAATATATTGAGAATAAAGCAAAACATGTTACAAATATTGATAATTTTAATATTATATTGATTTTTTATTATTTTAATAATACTAATATAATTTTTTCACAAACATTAATTATATAATAATAACATTATTACATTATTAATATATTTTATTATTAATATTAAATTAACATAATTTTTTATATTACATACAATTCTCCTTTCATCTGTGTGTTTAACATTTTGTCTCCACATGTAATATTTTCATTCACTTTCACCTCTCCATTGGCGAGTAGGTTGATAATTTTGAAAAAGAATGCGAATATTACATGTGGAGACAGAAAACACACAGATGAAAAGAGAATTGTATATAATATAGAAAATTATATTATTTTAATATTAATAATAAAATATACAAATAATGTACTAATTATTGGTAATTATTACTAATTATTACTAATTATTTGTAATTATTACTAATTATTACTAATTATTGGTAATTATTACTAATTATTACTAATTATTGGTAATTATTACTAATTATTGGTAATTATTACTAATTATTGGTAATTAATACTAATTATTGGTAATTAATACTAATTATTTCTAATTATTACTAATTAATACTAATTATTACTATTTATTACTAATTATTACTAATTATTACTAATTATTGGTAATGATTGGTAATTATTACAAATTATTGGTAATTATTACTAATTATTGGTAATTATTACTAATTATTGGTAATTATTACTAATTATTGGTAATTATTACTAATTATTGGTAATTATTACTAATTATTGGTAATTAATACTAATTATTGGTAATTAATACTAATTATTGGTAATAAATACTAATTATTGGTAATTAATACTAATTATTGGTAATTATTGATAATTATTGTTAATTATTGGTAATTATTACTAATTATTGGTAATTATTGGTAATTATTACTAATTATTACTAATTATTGGTAATTATTACTAATTATTGGTAATTATTACGAATTATTGGTAATTAATACTAATTATTGGTAATTAATACTAATTATTACTAATTATTGTTAATTATTACTAATTATTACTAATTATTGGTAATTATTGTCAATTATTACTAATTATTGGTAATTATTACCAATTATTGGTAATTATTACGAATTATTGGTAATTATTACTAATTATTACTAATTATTACTAATTATTACTAATTATTGGTAATTATTACTAATTATTGGTAATTATTACTAATTATTGGTAATTATTCCTAATTATTGGTAATTATTACTAATTATTGGTAATTATTACTAATTATTACTAATTATTGGTAATTATTACTAATTATTTGTAATTAATACTAATTATTGGTAATTAATACTAATTATTGGTAATTAATACTAATTATTACTAATTATTGGTAATTATTGATAATTATTACTACTTATTGGTAATTATTGATAATTATTACTACTTATTGGTAATTATTAGTAATTATTGGAAATTATTACTAATTATTGGTAATTATTACTAATTATTGGTAATTATTACTAATTATTGGTAATTATTACTAATTATTCCTAATTATTGATAATTATTGGTAATTGTTCCTAATTATTGGTAATTATTACTAATTATTGGTAATTAATACTAATTATTGGTAATAAATACTAATAATTGGTAATAAATACTAATAATTGGTAATTAATACTAATTATTGGTAATTATTGGTAATTATTGTTAATTATTGGTAATTATTACTAATTATTGGTAATTATTGCTAATTATTACTAATTATTACTAATTATTGGTAATTATTACTAATTATTGGTAATTATTACTAATTATTACTAATTAATACTAATTAATACTAATTATTACTAATTATTACTAATTATTACTAATTATTGGTAATTATTGTTAATTATTACTAATTATTGGTAATTATTACTAATTATTGGTAATTATTACTAATTATTGGTAATTATTACTAATTATTGGTACTTATTCTTATTTATTACTAATTATTAATAATTATTACTAATTATTGGTAATTATTATTAATTATTACAAATTATTACTAATTATTGGTAATTATTATTAATTATTACCAATTATTGGTAATTATTGATAATTATTACTAATCATTGGTAATTATCGGTAATTATTGGTAAATATTGGTAAATATTGGTAATTATTGATAAATATTGGCAATTATTGGTAATTATTGGTAATTATTACTAATTATTGGTAATTATTACTAATTATTGGTAATTAATACTAATTATTACTAATTATTACTAATTATTGGTAATTATTCCTAATTTTTACTAATTATTACTAATTATTACTAATTATTACTAATTATTACTATGTATTGGCAATTATTACTTATTATTACTAATTATTACTAATTATTACTAATTATTGGTAATTATTACTAATTATTACAAATTATTACTAATTATTACTAAATATTAGTAATTATTACGAATTATTACTAATTATTGGTAATTATTCCTAATTATTACTAATTATTACTATGTATTACTATTTACCGGTAATTATTCCTAATTATTGGTAATTATTACTAATTATTGGTAATTAATACTAATTATTGGTAATTAATACTAATTATTGGTAATTATTCCTAATTATTACTAATTATTACTATTTATTACTATTTACCGGTAATTATTACTAATTATTGGTAATTATTACTAATTATTGGTAATTATTACTAATTATTGGTAATTAATACTATTTACCGGTAATTATTCCTAATTATTGGTAATTATTACTAATTGTTGGTAATTATTACTAATTATTGGTAATTATTACTAATTATTGGTAATTAATACTAATTATTGGTAATTAATACTAATTATTGGTCATTATTCTTAATTATTACTAATTATTACCATTTTTACTATTTACCGGTAATTATTACTAATTATTGGTAATTATTACTAATTATTGGTAATTATTACTAATTATTGGTAATTAATACTAATTATTGGTAATTAATACTAATTATTGGTAATTAATACTAATTATTGGTAATTAATACTAATTATTGGTAATTAATACTAATTATTGGTAATTAATACTAATTATTACTAATTATTGGTAATTATTGATAATTATAACTACTTATTGGTAATTATTACTAATTATTGGTAATTATTACTAATTATTGGTAATTATTACTAATTATTGGTAATTATTACAAATTATTGGTAATTATTACTAATTATTGGTAATTATTACTAATTATTCCTAATTATTGATAATTATTGGTAATTGTTCCTAATTATTAGTAATTAAATGAATAATTACTAATAATTAGGAATAATTAACAATAATTACAAATAATAACATTATTAGTATATTTTATTATTAATATTAAAATAATATAATTTTCTAATTTATATACAATTCTCCTTTCATTTGTGCGTTTTATATCTCCACATACAAATAATACATGTGAAGACAGCAAACACACAGATGAAAATAGAACTGTATATATATAAAAAATTATATTATTTTAATATTAATAATAAAATAGACTAATAATGTAATAATGTTATTATCCCTAATTATTGTTATTTATTACTAATTATTAATATTTATTCTTAATTATTAATAATTATTACTAATTATTCCTAATTACCATTAACTATGAACAATACTAATAATTTAAATTTATTAAGTAATAAAACAATATAAACATAATTAAATTACAACTAATTAAGAATAATTGAAACTAATAAAAAATTAAAAATAAATATTAAATTAATTTGAACATAAATACCTTGAAAATTGATCTGCTCTGATCGTTCTTCAAAACATTAATATGAGCTCTGGAGAAAAAAATTAAACTGAAGAAAAACTGAACTTTAGAAATATAACTTTGAGAGGAGAAGAAGATGGAATTTGAGAATGTTTTGAAAAAACGGATGGGGGTATTTATAGGTTAGATTATTTGCGACGGGTGCAATTGCAACGGGATTCCCGTCGCAAATAGTATTATTTGCGACGGGACACGTTGCAAATAACCACCTGCCGACATACTATTTGCGACGGGGGAATATTTTCGTCGCAAATACCTTTTACCGCCGCCGGTTATTTGCGACGGGAATATTCCCCCGTCGCAAATAGTTTTCCCACGATTTGGCGTGCAATGCGCACCAGTTTTTTTGCGACGGGGAAAGCAATCCCATCGCAAAAGCCTCCTTATTTGCGACGGGTAAATACCCCCGTCGCAAATAAGTTTTTAACAGGACTATTTGCGACGAGATCTATTCCCATCGCAAATAACCCGTCGCAATTGCTCATTTTTCCCGTAGTGTTATATCCAAATGTTATGTACTATTATATATATAATAGATATATATGATATATATGATATCTAAATCATGAATATCATTATGATGATAGTGTACTTTTGACCACATTAACAACATGTTATTATAAAAAGATCATTTTTGACCCAAATACAAAATATCGACAAAACGACCATTATTAACTTAGATGATTACATAATGTTTATCACAGGGTAATAAGTGATATGAAATTAATATTAAACATGAAAATGGTTAGTAAGAAAGTATATTTTAACATTAGTTTATTATTCAGGATATTAAAGAATGAACGGGTCAAGTCGGACATGAGGTTAAGGACATCGTCTCAATATCCTTTCATTGATGAATATTTTGTTTTATAAACGGAATTCTTTTATACAATGTATAAACACTTTTGAATTTTCATTTCATTCAAAGAGAATATTTTTCTATGAGGAATTTATCTAAACTAAAAAAATGAATGTTTCTTATTAAGGTGAGTGGTGACAACAACCTTTTCTGCCGCTGCGAGTAATATTTGATCTTTGGCATCCTTAAAAAGCCGAAATGTTTTTAAAATACAAATAAATACCAAATAATATTTTAAATATTTTTGGATTGAATATGGTTTTGATAGTGGATTTTTTATGTAAATATATTTTGATGACATAATGTTATGGAAATGTGGAAATGTTATCTTTCCTTTATATAATTTTATTTGTTAAGAAAATGTTATGGTTCTTGGGAATTGTAAATTATATGGGTGCTTCCATGATAAACCTAGGGTGGAGGATCCCGATATAGCTCTCAAAATTATTGGGTAACATGACAGAAGTAAACTATAATGTTTCTACTAAGAGATTTAGGGAATATACTATGATGGGTATTCCAAATGTAACTCCATACGTAGTTGTGAATGCTATAATGTTATTGTGTTATGGATGCCACACGTTACCTTTATGTTTTATGATTTCTATGTGTTGTTCATAAATCTTATGTTTTCTTGGGGTATGAGATTATTCATGGTATGTATGGATGGAATAATGTTTTCATTCGTTATTTTATAATCCTTACTGATCTTTTTATGCTCATCCCATGTTTTGAAATGTTTTTCACTGGAATTAAAGATTAATAGGGTCTGGAATGGGATCTAGGAAAATCCATGCTGTCTAAAACATTGAAGTATAAATGACTCTTATTTTTCAAGAGTTTTTGTTTTATGAAAAAAATTCAAACTGAGTAGAAGTGTCTACTTTGTAAACTTTGAGATTTAATGTTATAGTAATGGCCTAATTTTCTAAAACTATAAACCTAAAAAGATCATCAACGTGAATGATACATTTAATTCAAGATTATGTAATGTTTTAAGGTCGGGTCCTTATAATTACTATGATAGAAAAACAAATTACATTATTAAGGGAGAGGGTAGGCCATAAGAGTTCATAAACGATGTTTTCACTTTTTAGCGCCTGGATTATTAGAAAGATAAATAATGATTAAATCATATAGAATAATTATTATATCAAATATATCATATTTATTAATTTGATATGTTTTTATTAACCTCTATATAAATTTTGAATGAGAAAAGGGGTCACATCACTTCATGGAGGTTGTAGTCCATTGGTACGCTTGAGCAATTTTATCAATTTCCATCTTTTTATAAGGTAAGTTGGTAGATATGATTTTATAATTATAGTATAATAATTATTAAATAAATATATTATATAAAAATTAAATCCATCTTAATTACCTTACTTAAATGAAGTGTATGGAAAATTACTAGTATCACTACATGGAGGCGGTAGTGTACACATACACAGAATCAATTCTTTCAATTCCCATTTGTTGGAAAATAGGGTTTATAAGTGTAGTTACATAATAATAATATCATTTAAATAGATTGAGTATATGCAATTTATTACTTTATGACAATTAACACAGATTTCAAGAATGTAAAAGAATAAATAAATTTAATTTGGTTGAGTTTGATGATTACCCCTTTTTAAGCATCAGTCCTTAAGATTGGTTCATAATGACCCATAGAGTGGTATTTCAAGAATAAAATTACATTTAATTATTGATCATGAATTTTTATAAGATAATCATATATTGTTTTTTCGATATGTATTCCTCAATAGAGTGAAATGAAAAGAGAAAATGTTTGTCCTTTATAAGATAGGGAAATGAGAAACATGGAATTACTAAAACTATTAAATTATAATTAATTATTTCTGAAGAAAAATGTATCAAAATGGATAGATATTCAAATTAAAATTGTAAATGGTAATCATTTCATTATATAATTAAATATATATATTATGTAAATTTTTTAACCATAACACTTTGTTTAACCCCTTTGAAGACCAATTTAATCATAACAATGGTAATGAGTTTTTTAATGTTTAAGGGTTATAATATCACATATAAGGTGAAAATATGATCATAAATGACCAAATGGTGAAATTTTAGACACATTCTCATTCTATATTTTTTATATGAATATTATTTTTATTTTTAATAAAATTTAAAAATTATTTTTGTCATAAAATATCATTAATTTCATTTTAATAACAATTCACATAATTTGACTTTGAAAAAACATAAAAGAAATGGAATTTGAATATAAGAATTTAAAAATTCATATCATTTTATTTTTATCTAAATAATTCATATAACGCAATAATTCCAAAACAAATACATTTATTATTTTAAAATTCATTTATTTGAATTTTCTTTTATTTGAATAAATATGGTCTCCGTATTGCATGAACTGATTGAGTAATTTTTTTATTACAAAAAATAATAAAAAGATTACCATGTTAAAAGTATTAATTTATTTTAAATAAAAATTTATAATAGAACTTCTATTCGTTTTATCCTACAGTATTAATTTTAGAGATATTAAATTCAAGAGTCATATTTTTGAGTTTTCATTACACAAAATAATATCAATTTCATCATTAAGGGAAATTGCATTTGAAATGACATATATTAAAATGTGGGATTCATATTGTATAATTTATTCTATATAATGAAATAAATTGAATTTTTTGATTAATGTGGAGCCTTTATATCATATTTTTATCCTTGTTTTACTGATTTTACCCATTTTGAGTTGATACTTTTTAACAGTGGTGACTATTGTCCAAAAAAAATTAAAACAACCCTATTTACCACATTTTAACAACAAAATTTTAAATATGGAATTCATTTTCCTATATTTTGTCTCTGGAAATTTCAGAATTCCCTTTTAATATAAATGCGTAACTAGTAATGAAAATTTGATTAAAATATTGCATTTTGGGCATAAAAATTAACTTATATCAAAATATTTAATAATACTGGTTCAATTAGAATAAATTAGATTATTAGAAATCCAATGTATCCTTTTTCACTTTATTTCAAATTAAAATATAAAATTATACAATTAAATTACCTTATTTCATTAATCTACCTGAAAAATATACATTTTCACTATTGTTTGAAAAATCAATAATTTTAAGAAATATCTCAACCTTTCAACCTAATTGAAATTTGATATGATGATTACAAGATTTATTTTTATCTTATAAAATACTATTTTTAAATTTTACATAAATGAATTACTATTTCTATTCACAATTATCAATTAAAATAATTTTTTAATAAATTGATTTTTTGTATCATAATACGACTTTACTTAAAATTGAGTTATTATTTTCTCCAAAATAATTAATAAATTTGTATTCTGTTTGGAAATTATACATATATTTCATAATATTGTTACTTATATTCCTCCAATGGCCCAGAGGCCTTCATTTTTTATTGATATTTGATAATCCACTTCTCAAGGGGTCAGGTTGAACCCTTACAAGGCCCGTAGGCGTATGTATTACATGGCACATAGGCCTTAGAGAAATTAATTGCTTGTAGGATTCAAACATTAGAAACAACCCAGACTAACTACTTGGAACTTCTCCTCCCTAGCATCTTCATCTAGAAATCAGCTCTCCTCCTTTGCATGGTTGTTCGACTAGGCATTCCCGTCCATGCAGAGGCTTGTCCCGATGGCAGTTGTCATACCCTCTCATTCATGAAATCTATTTCGCTTCTACTGTGGTGAATGCTCCTTCCTCATCCTCCTTGTAGAGCTTGTTCTTTGTAGGTTGTCTTGTTTTCATATGCACTTAAAGGTAGCACAAAGGCCTTGAGGTGGCCCTAAGGCCTTACTGACCTGAAGGCCTGGGTGGCATGAAGGCCATAAAGGACTCATGGACCAAATTTGTGGCTGGAAGGCCCAAAAGGTGGCATATTCCCGGATGCTATAGTGGAAAACAGTTACTGCTACAGTTCCTGGTACAGTACCTGCTATAGTACTGCACAGTTCCCGCTACAGTACTTCTACAGTTCCCCAGAAATTCTGCCTCTGTCTTGATTTGATTCTTGGTTTCTTTGATGCACTTACAGAGTCCTTACCAACCAGGATAAGCCTCATGTTCTTGTTACTTATATTTATACCCATAAAATCAAGTGTTGTGTTTTAACTATCATAGTAAAATGATAATAATTTTCTGATATGTATGTATTTTCAAAAATATTAGTGGTGCATGATAAGAAATATATTGGTATTATTATTATTTTATAATAAATTATTGTTTGGTTATGTTCTCCACAAATTAAGTACATTTCAGCCTTTCAATTTTTCACAGCCATCAATTTTCATGACTTGATGCACCAGGGTCTTCTATCCAGGGTCAGGGATAGTGTGACAACACAAACCCCACCTCTAATATTATTGGAGATATCAACATGTTCAATGATGTCATAAAATTAAATGAGACATATTTTCCTAATATAACTATATAAACACACACATGTCCATATCCTTGAAAAGGTGTAACGAAGGAAATGAAGGCTGTAACATCTTGAGTATAACCATTCCTAAAAAACTATTATGAAATAAATCAATGTTTGAAAAAATAAAACAAAAAAAAAATTGGATAAAAATACATGACCAATCAAAAAAGTGGTACCAAACTCACAATAACAACAAAATGGTAGATGATAAGACCCAAAATCTTGACCTCTATATCAGACCTCTGAACGTAGTTAATTCCCCTATGTATCACTAATATATATTGACGTTACCTTCAATATGTATTTCTTCATCATAATAATAGAAATGTGTTTGAAAATCCTATATAAGATAAAGTCTTTAAATACATAGTTTAATAACCCAAAAACTATAAAGATATCATTATAGTGATGTAATAATATTATGATCAACCAAATGGTAAGTGGGAGACAAAAACAAACATATAAATTCTCATCAGGAAACCTAGAAGAGAGAGAATGAGGATTTCCATGTACAATTCCCTGCTATGAATAATTAGTCTACCTATGACCTTAAAGGTCCGTCATTTATTCCAAACATCCTTAAAAAAACTTGTAATAATCTATTTGCGATGGGACCCACACTTCACCACTGCGCTCCATTGCTGAGGGATTCACAAATCAATTGGAGGTCTAGATCCCCTCTGAATCTCAGAATTATATGAGTAACCCATCTATAGTTAGAGGGAATAAACTCTATTTTACTGTGGAGGAGTTCCAAATTTATCTATGTAAAGAGGACGGGTTACCCATTCCATGGTGTGATATGGGAGAATTGAATCGAGCTACTCTATGATGATCTTGATCGATCACTATTAGCGCACATATGTCACTTGAAGAAGCATAATACTCAATTAACCAAAAATCTTATCTTGTTTGAAATAATAAGGTCCACCATCACATTCTATGTGGGAAACAAGATATTATACTAAACGTAAAAAAATTCAAAGACTTGGAGATTGATATGCAAAAGATATAAGTTCCTCTTAGAAGTAGACGTCATCTATGTAAGGTCGCATGTCATGTAAACTCATCCCATAACCTTGGTATTTTATCCCCTCAACAGAGATTGGGAAACCATATCCTAATAGATAGTGTTTACACATGTGAACATGGAATGTATGTCTACCTTGGGTCCCAGTCATGTACACCTAGAACATAGCTCATTTTCTCTGCACAACCACACAACTTGTCCCGTATGTGACATGATGTCTCTAATCACAATAGTTCTTAGGTTGTATATAGTTGACTCATGGTCCAGCACCATGAGTAGGGTCAGTTAATTTTTCGTATGAGCCCCATATCGTGTATTCATAATCATGGAAAAAAACATAGTCATTGTGATAACTCATACAACAAGATATGTGTTTCTCTAGGATACATGTACTACATTAAAAAAAATTACAAAATGTGATGGATGCATTACACATCTCACACACACAGCCTCAACCACCAACTCACCCTAAAATCCCACTGGTGCATCTGGATTTAGGGAGGACTCATCATGATCCATTACCTATGGCCAAATTCCGGTAACTTGAAAACTATTCTACTCGATCCATCACACCCAGCCTTTCCCATGGATGAGTATCTAGGAATATGAATTCATTCAAGGTCACCATCCCCCAAAATCAACACCACCCCATGATCCATCTCTAATGATATAATCTATCCATCATTCATAAAGTATCCTTGAATATGATAGTTTGATCATGCTCGAACTCACATCGAGATTGGAAAATTTTGACCTAGGTGGATAGAATCCAAGAACAAGAAGATTGTGGGGTAAAATGCACACAAAAAATGTTAAATGCATAATTGGATAATGTGATCATGGATAACGATCATAATATATTGATATATTAAATGAACCATGGCTTAATGAATAAAATCAATTTATTCCCTTTCATAAAATTCTGATGATAGAAGATAAATTAAAACGATAATTCAAAAACCATGATGAAAAATAAAATTGGTAATAAACAATAAAATATTAATCACAACCTGGATTTTGGATAAATAATTAGTGAAGAACATGGTATCTACAAACAAGGAAGAGGGCCTACTACATTTTTTGTCTATGTCACTATCCACTTTGATCCGTTCATTGATAATGTTTTGGGGGTTTTCAAATGCCAATGAAGAACTCTCCTCCTCCTATCAAATCATCATGGGGTTATGCATATAATCCTGATGATATTCCATATCAGCATATTTATGAGTTAATTTATGGTTATGGTTATTTAATGAAAATATATGAAAACTTTTTTCGTTTAATTAATCACACCCACTAATGGTCACCTCCCAATAAATGTTCAACACTGACCGTGTTTATGTCTTATATATTTCTGAATGAAACACCACTAATAAAAAACACACATTTAACAACATTTGAATTTATTATTGCTAGAATAATGTGCTGAAAAAGTTAGTCTATATTAGGGATAAAATATTCATTGATAAAGGTACCCCTTTACTATTGCTAACAAAGCACCAATAATGTCCACACATTGTTAGTGAATTTTTAAGCACTGATAATAGGTAACCCATATTAGCACATTATTTTAGTGCTGCAATTGTTACCATTATAAGCACTTTAATTTTATTGCTGATAAAGGGTTCCATTTATCAGTGGCTTTTTTAGTCATGATAAATTTCTATATCAAAATAGAAAATTAATGAAATAAATGAAAAATTAACAAATTCATTAATTCATTAATAAATTAATTAGTGTTCAATGTAAATAAATATAATACATTGAATTAAATAAATAAAATGATATAATTAATCCAATAGGTTTTTAAAATGTTGAAAATTATTAAACATATTATGCAATTATGATTAAATTGAAAATTAAAAAGATGATGACATCTTATACGTTTTTAATGTTGTTTGATATTTAAATTTAATATATATCAAATGTCATGATACATTGATTTAACAAGCACACACACACACATAGATATATATATATATATAATGAATGAATTTTAATATAAAAGCACACAGTTAAATATATTGACACTATATATATAAACTCACACATAAAATATTTATATAATTTATTCAAATTTTAATATATTTCAGAATTTCATTAAAACATGATACATTATATACATTATATTTTTGATCGATTTATATTATTTTTATTGGTTATTAATACTACAGTTAGAGTAATTATTTTTAATATTTTCTATTTTCTATTTTATTTTTGGATCTGATCATTTTTTCTTTTTTATTTATATATATTTATTTTCAATAATTTATTATTTTCAATGTGTATTCATCCACTTCAAAAAATATATTTTTGAATAATTAGTATTTAAATAATAAATGATATCCATGTTTTCAATATTTTTAAACTTTAGTCATTTTGAATTATTCAATTATTGTTATTTTTAAAATTCATGTTTTAATGGTTATATATAAACTAATAATTTAAAAAATATATTAATATATTAATACATCTTCAAATGATTTTTAAAATATTTTAAAATTTTCAATTTAGAATTATTTAATATAAATCATAATTATTTTTCAAATAAATATTCAAAGAATAATATATATATATATATAATAATTTTTAAATTATAATAAATAATTAGAAAAAAAACCATTATCAGTGATAATGTTTTAGCACTGATTAAATTTATTTTTAATAAGAATATTTTATTGTTGATAAAGATCTATATTTATCATCACAAAAAAGGAGGGGATAAAGGAAATATTTTTTCTGCACTAAAATGTTATCACTAATATATATGTCTTTTATCATCCCACATTTATCACTGATAAAATGGATATTTATAAGAAAATTTATGAAAGTGCTTTTAAATGTTTCTCTGTTATATTTTAGAGAACCATAACCTCGAATCATACATTCATGATTGTTATTGTCTTGTGGAACACCTATCATGTCGACGTGACTCCTCTATGATTACTTGGACTAATCAAGTCTATAATCCAATGTATGTTATTTTATACTTTACCTCTAACACTATTCGATGTTTTGTGTTTCTTTTTTTGTATTTTTTTCACTATTCATTGCCATGATGAATCCTAAATCTCATCTCCTCACGACTGAAATACAACGAGTGGTCATATTTCATTTTTTCCATGATAGACAATGGTTTAGAAGGACACGAATGATGTTTTAATATGGAAAGAATAGTCACAATAATTGTAGGGTCCTATATGTATAAATAAAAGATATTTTTTCACCACACACTATTACAAAGGTAAAGCTAGCATTATATCATGATCAAATTGGGGTTAGTTTAAGGTTGATGTATTTATCCTATTTTTAAAACTTGTTATCTATATCCCTTAACATTGAAAAAAGTGGTTGGTGATCGAGAAGTGAGTCTGGGGTGATATGTTAACATTAATTGGAAACTTTTAGGGAAAAGTAGGTTGAAAATTTTACAAAATGTAATAAGACTGATACTAGGGATATTGATATTTATTATATCACAAAAATAAAATAAAAAACACTCCTGATATAAGAAGTGATCTATATATTTTTGGGTATAGCATAATTATTTTGGATACAAGAGTTAACATATGATGTCTAGGTTTGTTTGTTTATTTTTTCCATGAACTATCTTCTTGATTCCCAGGACTCTTATTTAGGAGTTTATATGTTTGATTTAGTATGAATATATGAAATTTCATGTTCTTATGCATCCTTAGTTAATTTTCATCTATAGTCAATTATAAATTTATATTAATAACAATATGAATAATAAATAAATTGTGTATTATTATTTACTTATTAGAGATGAATGGTTTATAAAACTAGTAAATTGATTGAGCTAATTTAGTTACCCACTGTTTTGATACTATTAGATAGTTTTTCCGTACATATATTTATATGAATTCTTCCATGATATTTTAAATTATAAATAATTTATAAAAACTTTTATTAAAAATGAAATGAATGAGAGAGATGGGTAGGGGGTTCAATTGACTATAGATTAGTTTGTGCCTATTTCTGAATGATTATTGTTTTTTGGAAGGGGAAATTTTGTGAATCTCTACATTAATATAGAATATGTCACCACTTTGAACCCATGATATCAATAGAAAATATCCAATGAAAATATCATGTATGCTACTACTAATATTTATCCTCATGTCATATATATAATTGTAGATCTACCTAAATATATGTAGTTTAATTTTCAATGAAGGGAAGTATATGTGGTTCTGATAAGGCTTTATGGTTAAATATCATAATAATAAATTTAGGATTTTTTTTTGAATAGATTCATTTAATTTTTTAAGTTAACGAATTCTAGATAAATACTGAGAATAATCTGAAAAATTCACCCTTTAAAGGAACATATACTATTAGAGGGATCATATGGTGGATTAAAAAATATCCAAAATTAGAAGGTGGAGAATACATGAGTAGACTAGAGTGATGTTGAATGAAGGGAGGGGGGTGAGATTCATTTCATAAATACCATTAGAGTCTAAGTATTCTAATTCTTCATCAATTGAGGAGACTTTATGAGTGATTCCATCAGTGTGGGTATTTAAGACACTTCTATCCTTATTTCCTCTTTGATGTGAAATATTTCTATCGATGTGGTTAGTTGGGGAACCTCTAGTGGATCTTATTTCAAATTCATTCTATGAAGGGTCATTATATATCACTGGTAGATTATTTTTGGTTGAGTAGTCCATGGATGATGCAAGATAGGTTCCCTTTATATTGATAGGTACAATCTTATTATATTATACTCTTGTTGATAGTCTCATGATATAGAAGCTTCATATTCTATGTCTATTAGTATCATATATATCATTTGGGATTAGGATAATAACATATTCATAATGTTATAAATCTAGTACCCTCAATTATTAAACCTATGGAAAAAGGAGTTATCAGTGTTAATTTTATTTAATAGTTGTAGGCACAAGTGAGTTTATCTTCCAAAATTTAAATTTAATTATTCATCAACAATGATGTGTTTTGATACTCTTCGATATGTTGTATATAATATGTGGTTTTTTTATAAAGAGAGATATTATAAGCAAGGATTAATTTGGATAATATTGATATACAATACAATACACTCAAAGCATATAAGACCACAATTTCATAAATCTGACCAAAAAATTATTACTATCTTGAACAAAGATATAACACGTCAATGCTAATGTAAAACTAACCTTCACAATTCTTATTTAATCCATCCAAAATGGATTTATTTCCTTCCATATATTGATGATTTATTGGATTCCTTGTTTTAAACTATCCATTCTCCAATCATTGTGGTTCCAATGTTCCCTCAGGACATACCTCCCCCATAGATTGTATTTATTAATCTCTAATAAAGCTTCTTCCTTAGATTTCATTACGATATCTCCAAACTCATTCTTTAAATATTTTAACCTTTCATTCTCCTTATTTACTATATCCTAATAAAATATGAAATGAATCTAAAAAGTTAAACCAAACATAATTAATGAATTTTGGTTTTCTTGATAGGAATATTCTTATATGGCGCAATCATTTACTTTCGAACAAATTTCATCATACTTATTTTAATATATGTTAGAAAATACAATTAAAATAAAATTTTAGATAAATTTTAACCATAGTGGAAACTAAACATTCATCTCCCAAAAAATTATTATTGAATTTTGTTTCTTGAGACTTATCACCCATATCTCGTATGTTGTTTGAACTACTATATGTAGTAGTCATTTAAATGATCAAAAATAAATTTAATGGGATGAATTATGGTTAAATAAGTTAATGAAACATTGGTGGATATACAAAAAATGGGTGGAAAATATGAAAAACGAAAATTCTATTATAATTGTTAGGTAAGTTTATCATAAATGACACTAGTACCACAATGATGTGTAGAAGGCTAGTTAGGAAGGGGGATTCTAATACTTCATTTATAGATGGAAGACAATCAAGTGATTGGGGGTGAAAAAAATGGAACTGGTGTTTATTTTTCCAAATGTATAGAGGTATTATATCTCTGTTGATACATGAAATTGTGTAATTTTATGAATTAAGTGTATTGTATTGTTGTTATTCAAGACAAATTTATTGTTTTAATACTCATGTAAAACATTTCATCTTAACATGATGATGTTATCACTCCTGAGGATGAATAAACATTTGAAGATGAAACTGCCAAATTATATGGGGATCAACAACTCGATGTTGAAAAAAACAACAACTACATAGCATCACAGTTTGGAATAAAATTATCAAGGAAATAAGTATGGTTTAATAATTTGAGGTTAGTTGGAATCAACATGACCATCCTATTGGCCCCACCAAGTAAATGTTCAATACTTTTCATGGGTTCACAAAGACGATAAACGTGTCAATTAATATTTACTCATATCACCATGTCCATTAGGTAAATAATGAAATCATTTACAAATATATAATTATAATTTTACAACATACATTCACTTTTTAAATAAAAAATTATATAATGAAATTTTCATATAATTTTAATTATTCCATTTAGACAACATTTATTTAAAATATTTCCTTATGAAATTTTCTTAATGGATGTTGGAAATGCCCATAGAGGCTTCCTCACTACTTTAATGAAGTATGATATTAGGGATGCTAAGGGGAAAATAAATCCCCACCCACCACTTAGTTATTCAAAAATTATAATGTTGGATACATGGACTGATTACATCCTTCACCTCAATGAGAAATATTTTCTAGTGCATTGATTTCGATAATATATTTTTTGAAATTTTTTATTTTTTCCAAATTGATTCAAAAAATTTAATTTATTAAACACCAAAATAGTGTGGAAAATAAACAGCATGCATCAAAACCAATATACACCTATCACAAATGAAGGATTCAGTAAGCATCATTATAAAAGTAATTGGTATGTATTTTAAATCCAAAATTATTGTTTAATTATCTAATATGAAACAACATATGTTCCATTATAATATTTTGATTGTTGAATCAAAATATGAAGCCACTTCTATCCCACATCATGTGCTATGGAAGGATGTTATTATAAATTAACAGGGTAAATTAGTTGATGAAACAAAAAGGATTCTTGGGAAGAATTTTTATGTATGATATAATTGAAATTATTTATGATTTATAACAATATTACATAAAAATAAATCTTTATATTCATAATTTTTTATATGTTTTATACATATCAATCTACAACAATATTACCCGAAGAAATGATTCTTTCAATAGCTTTGATGTGTCTTGAACAATATGGTCCTGTTAGAGGATTGGGTTTGTGATTCTTTCTTAGAACATTTTTTGAGAAGATAATACCACATGAAGATACATATAATATAATAATATTACTGAAGAAAAAATAGCCAAATTGAAATATATTATTTTTCATATTGTTTGGTTGACCAATGTATATTAAAATAACAAAGAGAACCAATGGTCAAGAAAAGGCCTGCACATGAACTAAATGATCCATCTCTCTATGAGTCTAGTCATTCCCACCAACCGCATACCATAACCAGTAAAATCATTTTTTTCATTACACATTATCCTAAATAGGGAATAAAACAGTATCCAATAACATTATATTACTAAAATTTTACATTTTACAGTTGTATGTGATTCGTATCTGTCAACAACCATGTACCACTGGGTAGCGATGAGTAAAATGTATTATAACCTAGGAGACAAGCTACACAATCAACCCCTCCCAAACTATCACAAGAGGATGGTGGATGAGGCCTCCAATAAGACAAGGGTTGAGTTTCCTATTATATATGGTGGTTTTGATATTACAATGGTCGAAGCTTCTATATGTGCATTCATAGAATAGACAATATATATTATAAAAATACATGAGGTACACCATGAATAAAAAAATCATATTAAATAAATGTAACATTTCATGATAAATGCTTTGGAGTGAGGTATGATATTATAAATGAATAAATAAATTGAGAAACAGAGGTTTGAATTTGGAAAATATGTTGAATCAGTCAAAAAAAGACCTTCTGAGAGTATTTTATCCCTTCCTGTTCCATAGTAATACTTATTGTCATAATAAGTCATGTAGAGAACAAAGTTAAAGAATACCTTATTTCTATCATTGATTATAAAGATGATATATATATATATCTTCCATGAATGATGTAATTGATTTATTGTTTCCAAATGATATTCTCAAGAATTAATGGATGGGTGTCAACATTGTGAATACATTAATAAGGAATATTTTCATAATATGTCATTCCAAATAGTGATATTTTTTATTAATGTTAATAAATACTCATTGATTTAATCGGCATTTATATCCCAAATGTATAAATGAATGATCACAAGAAGCACTCTTTGGATTCATTAATCCATATATAATCTCTATAGTAGAACATACTTTGTAGAAAAATGACATTGAGAATAAAACATGTCAGTTAATAAAAGATTTTAATGAAAAAGAATCAGGCAACATATTATTTTTTATTTCTTAAATTCAATTTTAATACTCTAAAATCTATACAAATAAAATATATTTTTAATTTTTTCATTATATACTGGGTTTTTAAGGGTGCAGTGGATGATGATATCAGTCAATATGGACACCCTAAATATTAATTTTTTGGATCCAATGATGGTAATTTAAACAACCCACAACACATGATTTGTATTGTGAATATGTAATACTCTATATTAAATATTTTTTAGATAAAATTTGAATTATATGTTCAATTAGTGTTTTAATGAGAATTGTTTATGACATATAGGTCTATCAATACATGCTAGATCATGGAATACAGTCATTGTCTTAATGGTATGGCATATGAATTACAACCAATGTATGATAATTGGGGAATATATAGAATGATTTAACTATCAAAATATTAAAAAAAGTCACCTGGATCAATGATTCTTGCAGGCTACAAAAAGAAGATAATGACATCGATTATGGATATTTTTTTTGAAAATTAATGATATAAATCATAAATCAAGAATATTACAGAATTCAAAAGTAGTTAATTTCAAAAAATAATTAAAATATCATTATATATATTACATAATTATTATTTTTTATGTTTTCTCAGTACTATCAAGATTTTTAACAACCTAGTTACTCAAAAGAATAAATCAATTTGTCTTGAGAGGATTCGACATCATTATTTTTGTCAAAATGAATGCCAACATCAAATATTGGTGAATTCCTACTATGTTTGTGATCGAGTATGTCTGATTAATGTTGAATGATATTTGTTATTTGATGGATTAGTTTATGAATGATAATATATTATTTTTCATCTCTTTCTAATGGAGAGGAACATAGGAGGAATTCAATTTTTTAAGGAACACTGACATGAAAATAGTAAAATTGTTGTGAAATTGGGGAGGTGGAGGTGGAGGTGCATGCAGATGCAAAGGAGAAGGTGGAGGTACATGTGTAGGTAGAGTAAAATGCATAGAATGATGTGTTGGAGGAGGAAGAGGTAAAGTCTAATTTGGTGACCAAGATAGGGAATGATAAGAAGCACTCACTCGAAATAACAATTGATTGGAAATGAAGTAAAATGAGGATCATACAATAATTTTGATTTAGAATAATTTTTTTAATGTGAACAGAAAACTAGTATCATGTGATTAGAGCCATTTTTCATGTGTTTCTATTCAGTTAATAAAATATGTTTTTTTCACCACTTGTTTATGATATTTTATACAGGGAAGTAATTCACCTATAATATCATTAAATTTTCGAAAAGTGATTCTTAATTTTATTGTGATGTTTAGGAATTAGTCTCATGTGAAACCCACAATGATCATTATTTCATTTTTGACTTTTTGGAATCTTTCTGACCTCAATCTGGCACACTTTGTGACCGGTATGGTCTCAATTTGTTCGTTATTTGTTTAGAAATTTTTATTTTAATTAAAAAATGATTAACTCTCAAAAAGGTATAAAACACAATAATATTGTTTCGAATATTTAGAAAAGAGATTAATAAATAATTTGTGACGTGTATGAATCAGTCTCATATAAAACTCACAAACGATGCTATGAGTATTGATCAAAGTATGTGTTTCTAGTTTATAATAACATTTTAGAAAAACCATTTGGCATACTCAAAGCCAAGGAAACCCAATATAATTGTTTTAATACCTTCGAGATATGATCCATGAGTTATTTAGGATGTGTATGAATCATCTGAACCTCAATCTAATGAACATTTTGATAGGTTTGACTCTATATGCATCATATTATTCCAAAATAAAATTAATTTTAGTGAAAAAAAACAACTGACATAGTTAAAAATGATAAAATGAATTTGGATTGTTTTTCCACTTTCGTAAAATGATAAAAATTTCATTTGAGACATGTAACTATCAACCGCCCATCAATCTAATGCACGAGGTGACTGGTATGACTCCACATTCATCTTTTTATTTAAAAGTGACTTCAAATTTAATTAAAAACAATTGAAATATCCAAATGAAGAAAATGAAATAGAATTGTTTTGGTACATTAATAAAATTATCCATGAGTAATTTGGAATGAGTATTAATTATTCGAACAACTATCCAAACCATGGTGTGACCAATAGGAATCCATGTGAATCTTTTTATTCAATGTTTTCATTAATTTTAGTGAAAAAAACTAACAGACACAAAACAAAGAAAAAAAATTCGGATTGATTCAATACCTTATTTAATTGAGCTATATATCATTTGTGATGTGTAATAATTAACCTCACCTGAATCTGACTCATTGTATGACTGTTATGGTGTCAAAATGTTCGTTATTAGTTTAAATTTGACTTTTTAATAAAAAAAGAGTTACCCTCTATAATCCGAGAAAACAAGCATATATTTTTGTCATAATTTTGGATAGTGATTAATTATTCATTTTTAATGTGTATGAATCTTAATTATTTCAAATCCACACATGATACCCCATGTATTGATCAATGTTCATGTTTCTAGTTTAAAATGACATTTTATAAATTGGCACACATCAATTTGATGAATGATGCGAGTTATATGACTCAAAGTACATCTTTATATTCAAAACTGACATTAATTTTTGTGAAAAAATAACTAACATACACAAAAACTAGAAAACACAATAATATTTTATTAGTACATTATTAAAACGATCCATGTCTCATATGGGACTTTTTTCATTCATTACAGCCCAATTTGACACACAATGTGACCATTGTGAATCCATGTGTATCATTTTGATACAAATTGACATTAATTTTCATGAAGAAAACAACTAACACAATCAAAATAGAGAGAACATATTTTGATTGTTCTGGAACATCGGTAAAATGATTCATATGTCATTAGGGATGTGTATCAAATATCCACACCTTAATATGATGCATGGTGTGACTAGTATTGTGTCAAAGTGTCTTTTATCAGTTTAAAATTTAAATTTTAATACAAAAATAGAATCACTCATTGAAAACTGGTAAATCATTCTCAGATTGTCTTGTTAATTTGTGAAAGTGTTTGTTAATTAATTTTGGACATGCTGGAATCATTCTCATTTCAAACCCACACATGATGCCCCAAGTGTGATTCAAATTTTATTTTTCCAGTTTAAAATCAGATTTTGGTAAAACAAAAGTGTAGCAATCAAAACTAATGAAACTAAGAATTATTGTTTTGATACTTCAGAATAATGATCCATGGGTCCTATGAGATGTGTAAAAATCATCTTCACCTCAATCTGATGCATTGTGGGACTGGTATGACTCCAAGTTCATCTTTTTATTCTATACTAAAATTAATTTTACTGAATAAAAAAAATATACCTATATAATAATCCATTTAATGCATTTTGATTGTTTTGGTACATTACTAAAATATTCCATATATAATTAATAAGGTGTATAAATCATCCGAACCACAATCTGACACATAGTGTGACCGATATGACTCTAAATGCATATTTTTATTCAAAATTGACATTAATTTTTTTTTGAAACAAACTAACATACTCAAAACCATGAAAATGTATTCGGATTTTTTTGGTACAAATGTAAAATAATCCATAGGACAGTTAAAATGTATAGGAATAAATGTCACCTTAATATGATGGACTGCGTACCGGGTATGGTGTCAATGTTTCTATCATCGGTGTAAATTTGACATTTTCATATAAAAAAGCATCACTCACTGAAAACTGGAAAACACACTTGGATTATTTTGATAATTTTGTATAGAGATCCATAATTAATTTTTGATGTGTATGAATTTTTTTTCATTTCAAACCCATAGATGATTCCTCCGGTAATGCTCAAAGTGTGTGTTTCTAGTTTAAAATAGCATTTGAGTGAAATAAGTAATCTGCGTACTCAAAACTAGGAAAACACATTTATATTGTTTTGATAATTTAGGAAAATTATTCAAGAGTTATTTGGGACATTTAACAATCAAAATTACCTCAATAATATACACGGTGTGAATAGTATGAGTCTAAGTGTGTATTTTTATTCAAAATGGAAATTAATTTTACTAAAATGAATTAAAATACTCCAATCCTAGAAAACACATTCTGATAATTACGGTATATTATAAAATTGATCCATATTTCATTTTGGGTGTGTAATAATAATTTGCCCCAAAATTTGATGAACAATGTGATCGATATGACTCTAGGTGCATCTTTTTATTCAAAACGCGCATTAATTTTAATAAAAAAAAATTCTAACATATTCAAAACTATGAAATTGAATTCAGATTGTTTTAGTGCTTTAGGAAAGTGATGTAAGAGTATATTTGGATGTTTATCAACTATCAACACTGTTTCAGTGCGGATGTGCGTCGGGTTTCTATTCCGACGCTGTTCCGCCAGGAAGCGTTCGCGCGTGCACCTGTCGACCCGAGGGGATGGGCGCGCGCGGCTTGTGGTCCCGCAGTCCCTTTTTCCAAAGGCGGGCGTCATCCGTCCCTTGTTCAGGGGCATCTGCTCCTTGATCGAAACCGGGATGATGGGATGTCGGCTCCTCCTTCCGTGGACGTCTCCTCGGAACTCGTCGCCTAATCCGGGTCTCCCTCATAGATTTATGAATGTTCGTGAATCTCGTTCCCGGCGCCATATCTTCATGGACACTGGTTAATTACACTGCTTCCGCCCAGACGCTCCAAGGAGTCTGGTCGGGGCAGCAACCTGCGGTGAGGAGACTGGGTGGCTCTGGGTGTCGGGGGCTTGTATTAACACTGCGACTCTGCATGTCTGCCTTCCGTCCCTAATAGGGCTTCTCGAAGGCGTGATGGCCTAAGGCATCCCGCGCTGGGTGCGGGGAACTGTGTTACCTGAGGATTTCCTCATCTTCCCATGTTTAACACGGGGTATGCCGCGAGTTTAACGTCCAGCGGGGACGGCATCGGACTGATCAACACGAGAAGTGGATCAGATGACAGAACCCCTTGCGGGGAACCTCCGACGCTGGGGCCAGCACATGGGCGGCTTCCCGAGTGGAGTGGAATGAAGTGGCATGACCCCACCGGGATGTGGCGGCCCGGGTAAGGATCAGGATGGATGATGGAGTGAAGAGCTTGGACCTCGTAGAGGCTTCCTACGTACCGCGCGTTAGCGCGGATCAAAGTCAACGTAGTTCGGATATACAGTTTAACGTCATGCTGGACGTCGGCAAGCCGACTCACGAAGAGATCAAGGCCGTCGGGCGGAGGATTGAACCGAACCACCTCGCACAGAGGGGGATGGAACGGCCGGGTGGATCACAGTTTCACGTCATGCTGGACGCTGACAGGAGAAAAGGGAAGTGGGGAAGCACAATGGAGATACACATGTGCAGTCTCCCACAAGAGCGGATTCGTAGGTGCATCGACACGAAGGTGAACCCGGGAGGGGTCCACGGATGGACGAACCGACGTGAATACGACCGTGATGACCAGGTGGTGGGCTTGAACCTCGGAGAGGCTTCCTACGTACCCTGTTTAGGAGACAGGGATCAAAGTCCACGTAGTTCGTTCTGGAGAGAGAAATAGAAAAAGGCAGTGGGGAAGTGCAATGGAGATACACATGTGCAGTCCCCCACAAGAGCGGATTCATAGGTGAATCGCCGCGAAGGTGAACCCGGGAGGGGTCCACGGATGGACGAACCGACGTGAATACGACCGGGACGACCAGGTGGTGGGCTTGTACCTCGGAGAGGCTTCCTACGTACCCTGTTTAGGAGACAGGGATCAAAGTCCATGTAGTTCGTTCTGTTTGTAACACTCTACCCCCATGGGCGAAGGCCACTCCAATCCCAACATCCCTGCAGAGACGAGCGGGTGGGGGCCACATCCAAACCGGGAGGACCCTGCGTGCGAGACACGGGATCGGGTGATGCGGACGGTTTAACGTCTTGCCGGACGAAGTACAGTTTAACGTCGTGTGTTGAGGACGAAGGTGCTTGGCAGTTTAACGTCTTGCAGCGCGGAGGTGGTACAGTTTAACGTCGTGTTGGACGATGGATGCTTGGCAGTTTAACATCTTGTCGCGCGGACGATGGACGCTAGGCAGTTTAACGTCGTGCATCTTGGACGTGGTGGTGCCGCCGATGGGTCCGTGTCACTTCGCGCGAGCCTGGAGGGCCGCACAGGAAGACAACGCACGGTGCGGGCACCCGGGATGAGGATCATCGGGCGCCACGCAGGCGGGTACCCTCAGGGGGTCAAAGGGGGCGACCCCGGCAGATTGCGCGCAAAAGAAGAGCTTGGTGCGCAATACCGCGGGTCGGCGCGCAAATGGGTGGGCTGGCACGCAATTGAGCCAGCGCTTTGTGCGCGGAAGGTAGAGATTGCGCGCACCGGGCTTCGGATAGTGCGCGGGGGCAACAGCTCATTCTTTAATCGAATGGCCACTTTGAAAGGGGGGGGGGGCGCAATCGGGCCGGATTGCGCGCACCCTGGGGGAAATTGCGCGCAAGAGGCTTCTTTTGCGCGCGAAGGCCTTAGGGTGAAGAATTATTCAAAGAAAAGGAGCCCAAGGGATTGCGCGCGAAGGCGAACCCCGAGGCTTTCTTGCGCGAAAGAAAGGAGGTTACCTGAAGATCGACATTGCGCGCGGAAGGGGTTGGATTGCGCGCACGAGAGACCTTTCGACTTCCGGCAACCTTCAAAACGTCGGGGGCCACCTTATATTTATAGGCAACCCCGGGCGCGGAATCCGGATCGCGGGCGCGGAATTCTCTTCGCGGGGGCGGAATCGGGCCCGGCGCGCAAGGGAGTCGCGCGGGTCACGGGCGCGCAAAATTGCGCGCCGTCCCAGCGCTTTGCGCGCATCCCGGGAGGTTTGCGTGCGGCTCATCAACTTTGCGCGCGGGTCTCCAAAATTCCGCGCAAGGCTTCCGGGCCCTCCGAAACGGGCTTCCGACTCTAAATATGACCTCGCTTCTCGCATCCGGAGCTTCGTTTGGGAACAACGGACTTTTCCGGCGTCTACAAAAGCCCCCCCTCGGAATCTGATCGGCGAGAGGTCGCAACGATCAGGTTCCGAGGGAGACGCCGGAATGCCGAAGTCCTGGGTGGCACGGGACTGTGGCGCGCAAAAAGGGGCGTCGGGCGCGAAATTCGCCGATGCGGTCGCGCAAAGCGTTTTCCGCGCAGCGCGGACTCCCAGACTTGCCTATAAATAGGGGCCCTGGGTCCCCCGCACCGTACACTGGCCTTCCGCGCGATAAGAATTCGAGCTCTCGTGCGCGAAATTGCCCTTTCCGGCGCGGAATTCACCCGTTCGTCGCGCAAACCTCTCCGTATTTCGGACTGATTTTGCGTGAACACCCGGGGTTTTACGCGACGGACTTCCCGATTGCACGCCATCCAATAGGATTGCGCGCAAACTCTCAAACTTCTCTACCAGCCTCGTCCTATTCCGCACGCTTCATCCCTTAACCCGCACGGCTCCCGGAGCTTCTGAGATGGCCGCGAATCAAGGAAATGAGGGGGATGCCGCCACTCGCAGAGCTGAGATGGCGGCGAACGAGGAGGTCTACGGATCCAAGGAGATTGTTTCCAACAATCAATCCTTGTTCGACTTGCTGACGCCAGCCCAGAAGACATATCCGCTGTCGGACAACCTGCCGCTCTGGAACTTTGGCATCCTAGATGAGGTTCCGGTGCCAGGGTTCGAGGTTGATGCGCCACGGACCTGGGTGACTCGGGAGGACGAGCTTCCCCGCTATAACATCACCAACAATGGGCATCCTTCCAGGGAGACCAGACACTTAGATGTCTATGTCCTGAACCCGAGGACGCGAACCATCGCCGGGGGTGAGCCTACTGCGGAGAACTCTCCAGCCCTCTACTCGAGCACATATCGCCAGAGTGTCACCGACGACACCAAGGGCTGGCTGAAGGACTGGGACTTGCGGTCTGGGGGAAATTTCACCAGTGAGTGGGCCTGGGCGTTCTGGGTACGCCACACTTGCGATCACTTCGCGGAGGAGCTGTGGTACATCGGCCTGTTTGAGGCGGTGTGGACGTCGCAGTTCCACTTCTACCAGCAGTCCGAGCTCGGGCTGGAGCTGTTCACCCGCTGGTCCCCGGATACCAACACCTTCCATCTTCACCATGGGGAGGTCGGCATCGGTCTCTGGGACATCCACTGCATCGGAGGTATCCCGCTGGAGGGTTACCAGTACGATGAGTTCCTACCTCCGAAGAACATCTGGGAAGACAGGTCACGGACTCCCATTCTGACATGGCATCTGCTTGACCTGGCTACGCAGCGGCTCGGGATCAAGGACTTCCACAAGGACATAGCCTACAAGGAGTGGTTCGGCCAGTTCTTGGAGCATGACCCGACGGTCAAGATGCCAGGCAGGGGGAAGCGGTGCCCGACCGCGGCTCAGAGGAGCCGGAACGGGTCGTACTGGCGGGTCCTAGAGACGGGCGACTACTGCTCATGGGGGTACCGCGTCATCGAGGCTCGGGACCCAAATGTACGGTACGCGGCGTTCCTGGCCGCCTTTCTGAGTGGGTGGCTCCTGCCAGTGCGGGACGCGAGAATGGGTGTCCACCCGGCGACACTGGCGATGGCGGGCGCCATGGCTGCCAACAAAAGATACAACCTCAGGGTCCCGGTGCTGGCTAAGCTGTACGCCATCCTGGGACGCATCTCGCTAGGGGGGTCGCCACGAAGGATCTGTGGGCCCTTCCAATTCTTCCACGGCTGGGTGGCTGCTCACCTTGGTGGGTACATGTTTCCGAACGCCATCATTCCTCCGGGCAACGGCCTGCGACCCTCCCTGCTGAACATTGCGGGGGTCGCTCCGATGACCCTAAGTGAGGAGGGCGTGAGGATTCGGATTGGAAATCATGCCAATTTCAACTTCAGCCCGTTCCCCACTCCCGTTGGCCAAATGATCGACAACGGGCAGGGTCCGCTGGAGCAGCACGAGTACTTCCTGAACATGCGGGGCGGGGTGCTCGTGGCTCGGATCGACGAGAAGGTGATCTGCGAGCCCTACGTGCCAACCCGGTTCGCCAGGCAGTTCGGGTGCCTTCAACGGATGCCGAAGAGGGTATTCACTGCTGTCCGGGAGGAGACGAACCCTTCCGTCCTTCACCAGATGTGGCTGATGTTCGCCGCCTTTGGCTCTGGCGACGTCATCACTCTCCCTCCTACCGGGGTCGATGCAGGCTTGGCAACCGAGTACGCCGAACACTGGGCCATCGCGTACCCCGAGGGGATTCTACGGAAGCCAGTTCGGCGGCTCGAGGTCACCCGTGCGGAGACCGGGCGTCAAGGAAGGAGGCGAGGCGCCGCCACACGGGGGAGAACGGAGGCGCGCCAAGCAGCGGAGCTGGCGCGGGCAGGGACTTCGGCGGCGGGCACATCGCAAGCTGCCGCCACGACTTCAGCGCCCAGAGAGGGGGCACGTGCGGTGGTCGAAGAGCGGCCCAGGAAGCAGGTAAGGCGTCTGCTCGAACCCTCCCACGATGCGGTCTTCCCGGCGTTTTGGTCGGCCTGGATGACCCTGCGGCAGTCACTGGGGACCGACGCCATCTGGAGAAAGATACTCAGAGAAGGAATCCATCTGCCAGAGGTTGGGCGCCTCCAGATCGCCGACATGGTGGACTTCAACCGGCAGTATGCGTATCTGACGGCCATGGACGAGTACGCGTGCCAACGTGGTCAGTGTGCGGAGCCGTCCCTTCTGGTGAATGTGATGCTCGGTCTAGAGCCCGCTCCAGAACAGATGCCGCCGGGGGAAGACGACAGTAGCAACGACTCCGAGGAAGAGGAGGAGACGGGGGAGGATGAAGGCTCTGAGGGAAGGTCCCATCAGGGGAGCCCGCGGGAGAGCGGCGAGGTGGCCGTCTCTGACAATGTTGATGTCACTGAGCTCCTCGAGGTCTGCTTCTATCCCTACTCAACATGCTTCATCCACTCTCTTATGCAGCTTCTAACCCATTTCTCCACCTTTCTCAGGAGTGCACGGATGCTGGTCAGGAATCCTCGGCAGGAGTAGGAGAGGCGCCAGCAGGACAAGGCGGGGGCCAGACACCCATCATTGAATTGACAAGCGCGGAAGGGTCCCCTGCTGCAATTGTTCCTGCGGCGGCCGGGGCAGCGGAAGATGACGCTCTGAACTCCCGTAAGTCTCCTTACTTTACTACTGGTGCTCGCCATTGATGATCCGTGACTAACCACGGCATGCCCTGCGCAGTGATCTCAACACTGGAGGCTCGTCGGGCGGTCGAACCCGGGCCATCCACGAGTGGACCGGTGGCAGACATGCCGCCTGCTCCGGAACAGACTTCCCACACTGAGCCGGCCCCACCAACTGCTGATCAAGGGGCTGCGGACGCCGGCGGTGCTGACATCGGAGAGAGGTCGGGGGCTGAAGAGGGTGTCAACGCCGCTGGGGCGAGAGAAGAAGGTCGCCCAGATGCTGGGGAACCTATCCCCCATGAGGACATCCCAGGGGCGGACCCTGCAGCAGACCTGCTGGCTGCCTTCCCTGCCTACCGGCCTGCCGACCCCGAGGAGATGGACGACTCGAACGCGGAGGCGGTCGAGGAGAGCCGGATAACGCGCCGCAGGGGGTGGAAGTGCATCCAGCGCTTCCTCAAGCGACCCTCATCGGAGTGGCTGGGGCGCATGGGATCGCTTCAAACCTGGCTGCGCTTCCTGTGTGCCGGGGGAGCTGATGCTCAACGCCTCCATCTGACGGTCCGTGATTTCATGGCCGAAAAGATGCGCGAGAGCCGCCGGCGTGCCGACGTTGCACAAAGTCGGGACATGTCGAAGAGCACGCGGGCGCTCCTCGTGGCGGAGCAGGAAGTCCGGCGCCTCGAAGGGAAGGTGGAAGAGAAGGAGGCCTTCGTCGCAGCGTGCACTGAGCTTGTGGAGCAACTAAAGGCCCAACTGATCGACGCCCAGGTACAGCTGACGGAGGCGGGCCAACAGATGGTCACACTTCAAGTCGAGCGGGAGCGTGCATAGGCCAGGATCGACGAACTGCGTGCTGCGACCGCCGACGAAGAGAGGGCACGCAGAGAGCGAGAAGCAGCTCTGGAGGCCACCAGCCAAAGGGTAGCGGTGTTGGAAAGACTCATTCAGCACGCTAATCCCTAGGGGCTTTGTTTTTGCCACTCCCAGAACATTAGCTTCCACTACTCAATATTTCGATCCATTTGTATGAACCAACATATTTATCTGTATCTTTTGGCTTAACATGCTCAACCACAATTCATTGTCTCGCGGGAGCGTTAACCAAGCTTCAGGCATCCCTAATTGGGCCTGGATTTATAAAGAAAAGAGGGAGGTCATTCCTAGGAAAGGAGACCTCAGACCTAATCAATGTATCATCCCCCCAACTTGTTCCAACACACGAGCGGGACAACGCTAGGGGCTTTGAGATTTTATCCGAACATAGGGAAATGAGAAAGGGTGAATCGCGTGTCCCAAATTCAGAAACCCACAACGGTCGGCCTTCCAGGAAATGCCCAAGACGGCAAGCGGACAATGGATCAATCGGCCATACTACCGCAATAGACGGACTGAAGGTCATCATTCATATCGCAGGAGGCGGATCACATGTCATCATCAATGCCGCTTTGGGGGTTCCTTCAGGCACAAGGGTGGAAATCCAGATCAACAGGGCATGCGAAGCGTGGGGCGAAGTGATGATTTGTTCGGACAGAATCCAACGCTCCCAAAATTGCGCCACCGTGGGGAAAGCGTATTAGGCGGATGCACTAATCTGGCCGTGAATCACCCCAATTCTCAGACAGAACCTCTTTGACGAGGAAACTGTCGCTTCCCATCATTGCGATGGGGCATCCCGAGCTGAATCGGGGAAAATATCACAACTGCACCACTCTACCCGATGCCAGGCCAGACGGCCGGCGACGAGGAGGGGCGGGACTTAGCGATCCCTGAGGCTGGACCCGAGTCGAGATGCCCGGGCGTTCCTACGTACTCCATCAGGCTGGAGATCAAGCCACACGTAGTTCTGAAAGTGCAGTTTTAACGTCATGCGGGACGTAGAACCCCGTTTGGGGAGATCTTAGTTTAAGGTCGTAGAGCTCGGACCATAGGGGCAGATCTTAGTTTAAGTTCTTAGAGCTCGGACCATAGGAACCTCAAAGCACGCCACATCGTGGTCCCATCCCTTGGATATGCAAAGATGCACTGAGGGATAGTGTCAAGAGTGTCGAGGTTTCGCCTGGTCAGAATGGGGGGTGGAAAACGTAATGTGAATCATGCGTCCATTCACTCAAGGACTGGGGGCACCGGCGTAACGATATGGGAGTACTGCCGACCGTGGCGGAAAAGCAGCATCCATATCGCACTGACCGTTGATGGAATGAGGCAGCAAATGAGCATCATCCGCTCAAGCGCAGGATTCATATCGATTTGCTGCCTGAGGCCCTTGGGGGCACCAGCCCGAGTCGGTGGGAGAGCTCTGAGAAATTGTGTCCAGACCGATCACGGGGGCTCCACCCAGGGCGTAGGCGATGGGTCCGAATGAAAGGGAGCACGACGCCTGAAAAGTGGAAGGAACCTGACCAAGCTGAACCTGACCCTCCTGGAAATAAACCAGAGTACTCTTGACACCGGTGGACCACTGCAAGGGGTCGAGGGACACGCCTTGAGGGTGACCCGAAGGCGGCGAATTCCCTAGAGAAGGGGGAATCTCTAAGAGGTGGGGGGCTGGACCTGAAGTTTCAATCATCCGGGCGTTACTACGTATCCCATAAGGATGGGAATCAAGCCACACGTAGTTCTGGAAGCGCGGCGCAACACAATCGGGCACCAGTGCGGGGAAGGGTGCGGGTCTGACCCTCGCACCCAGAAGAAGCGGCATTTGATATTTCTTGTTTGTCCTTAAAGATGGATGGTTTTTGTTTGTGCAGCGACATGCCTGTGATTAGGGAATCCCTGGCGTCGCTACAATAATCAAGCCATGAAAGGCATTGATAAATGGCGTGGTTATTAACCAGCTCCCAACGTGAGTGTCCCCTAAGGAGATCATCACGATGCAGTGCCCTTTCTCGTCGGGCGGACAAGACGATCACAGTTTACGGTCGTGTGGTAGGACCAGACAACACAGTTTAAGGTCGTGTGGTTTGGACCATGGAGGAATCCGCTTATTGCGATATGGCGGACTCAGCGGAGGTGGGAACATACCTAGCCCTGCGGTCACGCACGATTCCAGGAGAAGGATCCTGGGATAGGGGCCTGCGTATGTCCATCACCCGAGGGGCAGAGATGCTAGCCTCCAGTTATACTGGGCCCAGAACGCGATTGTTCGGGCGACTCCTTCCTCCTTATGGGGACGAGGGTCCAGCTACACATGGCCCTTAGGGAGGACATCAGCATATATCCTTGGTGCTCAGATCGCGGGAGCCTCGAAAGACACCATTACCCTGGTTGGCCTGCCTAACGTGTAAAGGTGTACTACAGGTCAGTATGAGGAGAGTGTCGAGATTCCACTACAACGCACAGAGGCGGAGTGTGATGAGGACTGCGCAACCAATGTTCAGAGCCTGAAAGAGCCGACATGGCGATCAAGGATGTCACTGACCATATTCGCAACACAACATCCGATCGCGTCAGCCTAGAATGGGGAAAGCAAACGAGCATCAACCGCTCAAGCGCAGGATTCATATCGATTTGCGGCCCAGGACCTGCCGGTAAATCGACCCGGAGCGGTAGGAGAGCACTGAGGCATCGTACCCAAACCGTTAACGAGGATCCCTTTGAGTGAAGGCTCGAACAAGAGGAAGCGCGAGGCCCGACAAGAAACACAGGACTTGTCAGGATTGAATCCGACACCACGGGTCATAGACCGAAGTACCCAAAACATGTTAACAGATCACCGGAAAGGGTCGGAGGACTCATCCTGAGAGCGACCAAAAGACAGCAGATCCCTGTGATCAACCAAGAGACGGGCCTGGACCTGAGACACAAGCATCCAGGCGGTCCTACGTATCCCATAAGGATGGGAATCAAGCCATACGTAGTTTTTGAGGGGAAATTTAACGTCATGCAGGACGATGAGGGGTGTGAGGTAGTCTCACACACGGGGGGGGGGGGGCGTACGGCGCGGCCAGTAGACCGACGTGAATGAGGACATAATCCCCCGCTCACGCGTTACGCCTCGCACAAAAAGGAGGGGAACTTGGGCCAGATGCCCAATGCGGGATAGAGATTCCCGAGAAATGGGGCTGGGCCTGAAACATGAATGTTCAAGCGGTCCTACGTATCCCATAAGGATGGGAATCAAGCCGTACGTAGTTCTTGAAGTGCAGTTTAACGTCATGCAGGACGAAAAAGAGAAAGGGGGGAGCAGAAGGCATCCCCTAACGTGGGGGGCGTACAGCGTGGCGAGCAAACCGACATGAATGAGGGCATAGCCCCGCGTTCACACCATACGCCGCACACCCGGAGGCAACTAGGCCAAGGGCCCGAGATGGGATGGAGATTCCCGAAGGATGGGGCTGGGCCTGAAACATGAATGTTCAGGCGGTCCTATGTATCCCATAAGGACGGGAATCAAGCCGTACGTAGTTATTGAAGTGCATTTTAACGTCATGTGGGACGGATGCTGAACAGTTTAACGTCTTGTAGCTCGGACGTGGTACAGTTTAACGTCATGTTGGACGAATGTAGTTTAACGTCGTGCGGGACGAACTGCAGTTTAACGTCGTGCGGGACGAAGTACAGTTTAACGTCGTGTTGGACGAAGATGCTTGGCAGTTTAACGTCTTGCCGGGTGGACGAAGATGCTTGGCAGTTTAACGTCTTGTCGCGCGGACGAAGATGCTTGGCAGTTTAACGTCTTGTCGCGCGGACGATGTGCACTCAGGCAAAGTACTGCTTGAGGAACCTAGCGTTGGTGGGAGGAGTGACACGCTCACCATCCATAGTTGCTAGGGAGTACGCGCCATTGGGATATACCTTGTGGACAACAAAAGGTCCCTCCCACTTGGGCTCCAACTTGGGTGGCTTCCTGCCGGGGACATTGGCGCTCTTAGGGCCAGCACTAGGTCACCCTGCAGGAAGGAGCGGAGGCGAACCTTCTTATTGAAAGCTCGAGCCATTCTGCTTTGATGCCTCTCCAAGTTGTGCAAGGCGCGAAGTCTATTCTCATCCAGTGCTTCCAACTCGACTAGACGGGCTTCAGCAGCTCTGTCTGGCGCTTGCTGGTCGTAGACCGCAGTGCGCAAGGACGGTAACTGGATCTCGATGGGCAGGACAGCCTCAGCTCCATACACCAGGGAATAAGGGGTCATCTGGGTGGAATTGCGAGTCATCGTCCGATAAGCCCAGAGGGCGTTGGGGAGCTTGTCCGGCCAACTCTTCTTGTTCTGACCAACCATCTTTTGCAGAATGTTAGAGAGGGTTTTGTTAAACGCCTCAATCTGTCCATTCGCCTGCGCATGATAGCGAGATGTATGATTCGAGCGAATGTTGTACTTGGCGTACAACTTCTTCAACTCGGCTGCTCGGAAATTGGCTCCGTTATCCGTGAGGATAGCGTGAGGCACTCCAAATCGATAAATGATGTTGGAGGTCACGAAGTCAGCGATCGAACAGGATTTGACCTCTCTGAGCGGAATCGCCTCTGCCCATTTGGAGAAGAAGTCTGTGGCGGTCAGAATGAACCGGCACTGGCGAGCCGTCGCCGGCGGGTAAGGTCCCACAACGTCCATCCCCCAGACTGCAAAGGGCCAAGAATACCTAGTGGTATGGAGAAGCTCCGGCGGCCGATGCACAAAGTTCGCATGAACCTGGCACGCATGGCACCTCCTGGCATACTCGATGCAGTCATGGATCATGGAGGGCCAGAAGTATCCCAACCTCCGAATCTGGTGGGACATCTTTGGCCCAGTCTGATGGGCACCGCATGAACCAGCATGAACCTCTTGCATGACTCGTGGGATCTCAACTCCATGAAGGCAACGGAGGAGAACACCATCAAATCCGCGTCTATATAGGATCTGCTCCAGGCCGGGACTGCTCTGGAGGACAAACTGCGATGCGCGGCGTCGAACTCGCTCGCGCTCGGCCCGATCCGACGAAAGAATGCCATGTTGGAGGTACTCAACCAAAGGCGTCCTCCAATCAGGGGCCGGTTCGACTGCCATATCTGAGGTACTCGGGGCTCCGGGCATAGGGGAAACCGTGGTGAAATTACTTACCAACGGGCCGCGATCTCCCTCCGGGATAACGGGAGCGATGAGCCTGCGGTGTGTCACGCGGATGATCAGGTTATCCTGTTCAGGCTCTGCAAGTGACGCAGCAAGGCTGGCCAAAGCATCTGCTCGACCGTTCTGCGACTGGGGAATATGGACAATTTCTGGCCGAGAAGGGAACTGGGCCATCAGAAGGAGGGTGCACTCCAGCAACGGCAAAAGTTCCGGCTTCCTGACAACATAGTCTCCATTGATCTGCTTAACGACCAGCTCAGAGTCCCCTTTCACACACAGATGGGGCACGTCGATCTCGAGAGCTAACTCGAGGCCGGTGATGAGGGCATGGTATTCCGCCTCATTGTTGGTACAGCCCTCTGACAACAGGAAAGAGTATGGCAGCACAGCTTGCTCCGGGGTAATGAAGACGATACCCAAGCCCACTCTGTTGAGCTTAGGATTATCAAGCCTTCTACCAGTGGGGCTCCGGGAGGCACCGTCAAAGTGCATCTGCCAGTACGGATCGGCATGATCGACCAAGAGAATGGCCTCATCAGGAAAGCCTAGATCCAGCGGCTGATCCGCGGCGGTCGGGTGAGCAGCCAGAAAGTCTACCAATGCTTGCCCTTTGATGACCTTATGAGACACATACCTGATGTCGAACTGCTGGAGAATCACAGCCCACCACGCTAGACGTCCAGTCAACATAGGACGGCTCAGGATATATTTCAACGGGTCTACCCGAGAAACCAACTGTACCTCATGGTGCTGCAAATAGTGCCGTAATTTCTGTACGGCAAATACGAGCGCCAGGAAGCTCTTCTCTATGGGGGAATACATGACTTCCGCATCGAGGAGCATGCGACTGAGGTAATAGAGGCTATTCTCTGTTCCCTCGTTGTTCTTCTGGGTGAGAAGGGCACCCAGGGACCGTTCCAGGGCGGTCAAATAAAGGACCAGCGGCTTCCCGGATACAGGCAGCATCAGAACCGGAGGTTGAAGTAGGTACTGCGTGCTTTCCTCGAAAGAGGTCTGACACTCTTTATCCCATACATAGGTGGCACCTTTCTTCATGAGCCGAGAAAAGGGCTTACACTTTCCGGCCAGATTCGTGATGAATCGGCGTATATAGGCTAAGTGGCCTTAGAACCCTTGCAGTTCCCGGAGGTTACCTGGGGGAGGTATCTGGCTAATCACCCTGATCTTCTCCGGGTCGATCTCAATACCCCGGTATCTTACCACAAATCCAAGGAACTTTCCGAAGGTGACCCCGAAGGCACACTTCAACGGGTTCATCTTCAGGCAGCGAGATCGGAGGAAGCCGAACACTTTCTCAAGATCTTTGAGATGGTCCTGACGCTGGCGCGATTTGACCACCAAGTCGTCGACGTAGCATTCAACCAGTGTGCCGAGGATTGGCTTGAATATGCAGTGCATCGCCCGTTGATAGGTGGCACCTGCATTCTTCAGGCCGAAGGGAATGACCTGGTAACAAAAGATACCCTGGGGGGCCCTGAAGGCAGTGAACTCCTCATCCTCAGGGGCCATCAGGATTTGGTTGTATCCGGAGTATCCATCCATGAAGGAGAGGGCTTGGAACCCTACCGTGGTGTCAATCAACAGCTCTGTCACCGGGAGGGGAAAATCATCCTTCGGGCAGTGGTGGTTGAGATCGCGGAAGTCGATACAGACTCTGATCTTCCCGTTCTTCTTCCTGACCGGCACAATGTTGGCCAGCCATTTGGGGTACTGAACTTCCCTCACGAAGTTGGCTTTGATAACCTTGTCAACTTCGGCCTCAACCATGGCACCGTGGAATGGGTGCATCTTCCTGGGAGGCTGCTTGAACCCGCGATGGTTCGCCGGGAGACCAAGGCGGTGGACGGCTACCTGAGGATCTAGCCCCGGCATCTCATCATAGCCCCAGGAGAACACATCACGGTGCTGCCTGAGAAAGTCCACGTACTGCTACCACTCCTCAGAGGGCATGGCGGCACTGACCAATGTGGGTCTTGGATCTGCTTCAGTTCCAAGGTTCACCTATACTAACTCATCGACCGTGGCAGAGACGCCCTCCTCAAAGGCTGGGGGTGCATCTTCCACATCTTCTCCACTCAGGGAGGGATCGTCCACGGGAGAGACTGCGTTGAAAACTGCATTGGGGCTACCAGATCCTGCTGGGCCGCTGGTGCTGGCATGGGCGGTCGTGGTCATCTCATCAGGAGACTCACAGGCCGTCGAGACCATGGCCACGTCCAACCGATTAATCGGGAGGACGTAAGCGTCATCCAAACTTGCCCAGGGATCACCTGAAACGGCGAAAGGCTCAACCTCACCTGCCAAGAACTGTTTATCCTTGCTCTTGTAATAGTCCGCGTCCAGATAGAGGGCTTCACATGAGGCAAAAGGAGAGGCATCTCCCTGAAGCACGCCCACTCGACCGTTAAGGGAGTATTTGAGGAATTGGTGGTATGATGAGGGAACCACTGCGTGAAGGTGGAGCCATGGCCTGCCCATCAATGCGTTGTACGCAGTGTCTTGAGAGACTACCATGAATTCGGTGTTGGCAAACAAGTAACCGAACTGGGTCTTCAAGCGTATCTTGCCGACCGGGGTTTGCTCGGTGCGGTCGTACCCCTGAATCCTGAGGTCGGAGGGGATCAAGTCATCCTCAGACAACCCCAATCTCCGGAGCGTCCGAGTTGGAATAAGGTTAATCCCGGACCCCGTGTCGGCAAGACAGCGCCGGACTTCAAGGCCATTGAACTGGCCAGTAACATACAGCGGATGAATGTGCCCTTGTATAGGAGGGTCTTCATCCTTACCAGAGAACGAGATAACTGTCTGACATTCGGCATCCTCAATCGTTTCGGCGTGAAAGGCCTCTGCAGCCGCAACCTCTGTTTCAAACTGGAGGGGGCTCTTCAGGGCTTCAGCGAGTCCCTCGCGCATCTCATATGACATGCGTAGAGCCTCAAGGATGGAGAGCCTTGCTGGGATGTCGGCCAAGTGCTTCAGGACATCATACTTTTTGGCCAAGCGCGAGCCCCTGGTTGCAGGAGGTTGCTCTGTGGTTGGAGGCATGACGGGCCATGCCGGTTGGGCCGGCGGCCGACTAGTGCTTGGCGCATCTCGCTGTTCATTGGTTGAAGTCCGGGAAGTGGTCACCGTACTGGGGTCAGGAGGCCGGGATGGACTCGTGGCAGGGCGGAGATGATCGCGACGCGGCTGAGGCGGTTCTGCCTGGTCCCACACCACAAATAGTGGCGGAGGCGAATCCGTCATCCCCGGATGGGGGGGCTGCGCGCGCTGAACTCGATTTTGAGCCTGCTGCCTAGTCTCAGTGGCGTGCACATCCTGGCTGGAGGTACCAACTGCTGTGCCCCGGCGACTCCTGTTGTTGCGGTTCCTCCGACGGTGGCGACGACCGGGGACACTAGGGAGGTCCACCTGGTGTTCTTCAACGTCGGGAACCGAAAAGGGATTTACCAGCTCGACGGTATTAACCGAAGCGTACCCAATACTGTAATCGGACGAATCATCCATCACCGGGAGGATCCGAGGAGGGATCCCTATCTCCGGGGGCATGAAATCGCCGAGAGTGCGGGATAGTGGCGGAACTGGCGGGGCGCGCTCTTCCTTCTTGCGCCGCCGCCGTTTGCTCTTCTCGGAAGAGGCAGGCTGGGATGACGATGCTGAAGCAGCACCCTCAGATTCTGAGGGCTCAGGCTGATTCAAGCGCGCACGGATGATTCCATGGGCGCGAATGATCGTCTTGCGGGCCATCCAGTTTTTATACTTCTGGGATCCGTGGTCGGAGACCAGCTTCCATTCGTCCTCATTGCCACTATCGTCATCTGATCCCACGAACACGCCTGCCACTTGTGCTGGAGCTGGGCCCAACCTGATTACATTGTTGTTAATCTGGTCTTGGAGCCAATCCTTAAACACATAGCACCGCTGGATGGTGTGCCCCAGGGCCCGATGGTAAGGGCAGTAGCGGGGGTTATCCGTGAGATGTGCCTCCTCTGGCCTCCAACACTCAGGCAGTCGCACAATCCTCTGCTCCAGGGCGCTCCGGAAATAACCGGGGACCTGATCCTAGTGAAATGAGTAAGTCAAGTATCGCGGGCCCCTGGGAGCATGGTCTTGACGAGGGGCTGGAGGGGCCTGTCGAGGAGGTGGACCCTGATTGTCTCGCCTGGGTTGTGGCGGTACATTACGCGGAGGGGCCGTCTGGTTCTGAGGCTGCTGTTGCTGGGCCGGGAACTGAGCCCGTGGAGGCGGATTCCTATGAGGCTGTGGAGCTGGCCTCACCGGCAGCAGCTCTAACGGCCTGGGGGCCTCTATTTGGGCAACAACAGCGGGCTCAGCCCTGCTGGCTCTCCTTGCAGGAATCATAGGAGGCAGCGGGTGTGCCTGACTGGCCTGTTGCAGGGCTTCCCCAAGACGTTGAGCTTTGTCTGAGAAGTCCCTGAACCCTCCGGGGTAATTCTGAGTGATCAGGGAAGGGACCAGCTCGGTCTTGACATTCCCGACGCACATTGTCAGCAACTGCTCCTGAGTCAATGGCATGTCAAGGGAATACGTGAGACCCTTCCATCGGGCGACGAAATCCGCGACTCGCTCATCAGGCCTCTGTTTGCACTTGAAGAGGTCTGCGATACTCGTCTTCCGGATCGTGGAACTGAACTGGTAGAGGAATTGTCTACGAAGGTCCTCCCAGCTAGTTATCGACCCGACGGGGAGCTGGCTGTACCAGACAAATGCTGGCCCTTCCAGTGTCTGGACAAAGCAGCGAAGCTTAGCCGCCTCCTTCTGCGCCGGAGTTCCCAAAATAGGCCCGCACCTCGAGTTGAAATGGGCCAAATGCTGTGGCGGATCTCCAGTCCCGTTAAAGGGGGCGAAGGTGGGATTCCTGAATCCCGGAGGTGCCGGCATGTCATCCACCCATGCTGGGTATGTCTTGCCGTCCGGTGGGATCGCCACTTTCCGAGTCTCCAAGGCTTCCAAGCGGGAGATGAGTGCCGCCATCGGATCGTCCGGACATGGGTTCCAGTCCTGGCGAGGATCTCTAACCACGAGCGCATTGCATGGCCCTTCAATCGGGTCGTCGACCGGGTTGTCGAACTCGGCGGCTCGTGGGATGGCGGGCGGAGCGGCCCTTGGGGCAGCGGGAGGAATCCGAGCGGGGTCTCTCAGGTAGTCACGCCGCTCGGGAGGGTGAGGTGAAACATACCGCGCCCTCTTTCCATAGGCAATGGCCTCTCCCCTGTCGGCAAACACGGCATAATCACGGTTGCCCGGGAGAGCCTCATCGAGGGGTGGTTGTTCCTATCCCTGCTGTCCTGGCCTAGGATCACCGTAGTGAGGCCGCTGCTCTGCAGCGCGCTCGGCGAGGAGCTGGTCAACTAGCTTCTTCTGCTCGGCGAGCTGTTGACGTATCATAGCCTTCTCGGGATCCTCATCCGCCCTCTGTGTGGAGGCAGATGGGTCGGCGGGTTTCATAGCCTCGCCGTGCTCTTTACCTTTGCTGATGTTTCGGCTCAACGTCAGTGCTTCAGTGGGTGTGGGGAGACCCAGGAGGTTCCTCTGGTGACGAGTAACTCTCGCCGATGGATCCAACAACGGCTTGTCTTCGGGGGGAGAGCCCCCATCGAGAAGTTCCAAGCCGTTCCCCTCCCCCGACAGGTCAGCCATATTGACCGTTTCCGTCCCCGGGGATGTACCCTCAGGGCCACCCAGTAAATCGGGCTGTCGGCGAATCGCACTGAAGCGTAGGGAAGCGTACTGCCCCCATCCACGGATATACACGTGGGGGTGGCTTCCTCGATAACCTTGCGGAGTACTTGAAAACACTCAACGCATCGTTGTTGGAGGGCCTCGTGGTGCCCAAATGACCCGGGGTGCTGAACCGCGGGGAGTGTGGCCAGGTCAATTTGACGGCACTGCTCACCAATATCCTCCAGGTGTACTTGACTCCCGGGACATGGCATTTGTAGGCGGTGAAGATGGGATTGAGTCTCCCGGAGTGTTCGGCGGAAGCATTCGAACTCATCCGGGGTGAGTGATTCGGGTGCATCAAAGTCTGGTCCTGCGACTGGCCAAAACTTCTCAGGGAAGTGGCCCTCTGCAAGGACGGTCCAGAAGCTCCATGACTCAAACTCGGGACCCAGGTCTCCTTGGTCCTCTTCAATGACTGGGAATGGACGGGGAACCGGAAGTGGTGCCGAGGTGGGCCGCCGGGCCGATGGGCTGGCCGGCGGTGAATACGGCGAGCAGGCCGATTGGCCTCCATATCCTGGGCCGCCCTCTGAGGGTGGCGGTGCCCTAGCTACCACATCACGATAGGGTGGGCCAGCGAGCGAACATCCTGCCGTAGCGTCGGTGCTCGCCGAGGGTGCACTAAATCGTGGTTCAACCGTCGGTCCCTATAAAAAGTCTCCGGCTTCTTCGATCGAGGCAGAAGGCGCTTCCAGAGGGGCCGGTACCAACCGCAAGCTTGATCCTTGGGGGTCTACCAGGCCCTCACCACTCCGGATATACCTTCGGAGAGAAGCGGGGATCATATCGATCTCGCTCTCAGGAAGTACGAGGCTGACGTGCCGCATTCCTACCCCTGCCCCTAACTGGCGGGATCGGGGGGAGGGCTCCGTCGCCGAATCATACTCCGCCTCTGTATCAGAGAAACGAACCGGTCGGATCTCTGTCCGGAATTCCGTAACATTCTTCCCTCGGCGTCGACGCCTCGCCTTCCTGCCCCTGGGTGGTTCTTCGGGGCATGGCTGATCTCTATCCTGGCGTCCTCCGGCCGCGCTGGTGTTGGGGCCAAGAGGACTGGAAACCAAGGTGCGAGGAGCACCGGGACAGATATCAAAGGGGACGCGGGGAGAGATGATTCCGGGCAGGCCTCCGGGCCGGGATCGAAAGGTGGGGTGACCCATGCCTCTTGGATCGGCCACACGGAGTAGACCCTGTTGGTGAATAGCGCTACCGCGAGGTGATCCGCGGTGGCTACTGCCTGTACCAGCAACCGGGAGAGTCAACCCAACCTGCCTTTGGGGCGGTCGGGGCCTCGATCTAGGTCGGGCATAGAAGTGCCCCTGCTCAGGATGCGCAGAGGCCTGGTGACTGGAGCCACCAGTGGATTGAGCCAACGCGGCCGCGGTTGCTAGGACCCCAAGGTGGGCATCCTCTTCCGCTCGTGCCCGACGTTGGCGTCGGGACTAACGAGTCGGGATGAGCGGCGCGGGAAGGTGGAGAGTCCGTTCTTCGACTTGAGGGGCCTGGCGGCGGTGTCGCCGTGGCCTGACAGGAGCCCTTATCGCGGATCCCTGGAACGAATCTCGGATAGGGTGGTCCCGGACATCTTCCACCTCATCCGCATAGGGGAAGGAGTTGTCGGAGCGCTCCGGGGATAAGCTCCCGAAGCGGTTGGACGTCGAGGTAGGCAGCGGTGCCCCCCTGCGCGGCCCTCGGGGGCGGCGTTGGTGGTGAGGTGCAGCTTCCTCGAGGTCAAGGCGAGCCATGTCCTTGGTGGGGATGACTCCCTCTTCCTCATATCTCCGCACCAAGTTGTTGATCACCCTTCTCTGGATGACCTCCGAGGGGGAGAGAGGGCGTGGTTTCCCCGCAGCTGCGGCTGCTGGGACGGCTGTGGAACGGGCGGGACTGTGCGGAGTAGCCGCGTCGGTGTTTCCCCTACCCCTGCGCCAGTGGGCGGGTGGCGATCGGGCACTGGATTGGGCGACTTGATTCCTGAAAGCAGGGAGAAAAACCCATTAACACTGACAGGAAAAGGAATCGACAACCAACCATTAGTGCCACGACGCCTTCCATGGGGGGAACCCAGGCCCTCGACGTCGTGAGACGGAGTGCCCGATTTCCCTTCCCCAGCCCCTGGCGGGTTCCGTGCCCCAGTGTTGAATGCTTGGTCGAGCAGCATGCTGGTGTTCCAACACCTCTAAAAGCCATCGGTCTTCGTATTGAGGAGAAGAGATTCACGTCGGGTTCACCATTTTTCTGTTTCGGTGCGGATGTGCATCGGGTTTCTGTTCCGACGCTGTTCCGCCCGGACGCGTTCGCGCGTGCACCCGTCGACCCGAGGGGATGGGCGCGCGCGGCTTGTGGTCCCGCAGTCCCGCTTTCCAAAGGCAGGCGGCATCCGTCCCTTGTTCATGGGCGTCTTCTCCTTGATCGAAACCGGGATGATGGGATGTCGGCTCCTCCTTCCGTGGACGTCTCCTCGGAACTCTTCGCCTAATCCGGGTCTCCCTCATAGATTTAAGAATGTTCGTGAATCTCGATCCCGGCGCCATATCTTCATGGACACCGGTTAATTACACTACTTCCGCCCAGATGCTCCAAGGAGTCTGGTCGGGGCAGCAACCTGCGGTGAGGAGACCGGGTGGCTCTGGGTGTCGGGGGCGTGTCTTAACACTGCGACTCTGCATGTCTGCCTTCCGTTCCTAATAGGGCTTCTCGAAGGCATGATGGCCTGAGGCATCCCGCGCTGGGTGCGGGGAACTGTGTTACCTGAGGTTTTCCTCAGCTTCCCAGGTTTAACACGGGATATGCCGCGAGTTTAACGTCCAGCGGGGACGGCATCGGACTGATCAACATGAGAAGTGGATCAGATGACAGAACCCCTTGCGGGGAACCTCCGACGCTGGGGCCAGCACATGGGCGGCTTCCTGAGTGGAGTGGAATGAAGTGGCATGACCCCACCGGGATGTGGCGGCCCGGGTAAGGATCAGGATGGATGATGGAGTGAAGAGCTTGGACCTCGTAGAGGCTTCCTACGTACCGCGCGTTAGCGTGGATCAAAGTCAACGTAGTTCGGATATACAGTTTAACGTCATGCTGGACGTCGGCAAGCCGACTCACGAAGAGATCAAGGCCGTCGGGCGGAGGATTGAACCGAACCACCTTGCACAGAGGGGGATGGAACGGCCGGGTGGATCACAGTTTCACGTCATGCTGGACGCTGACAGGAGAAAAGGGAAGTGGGGAAGCACAATGGAGATACACATGTGCAGTCTACCACAAGAGCGGATTCATAGGTGAATCGACGCGAAGGTGAACCCTGGAGGGGTCCACGGATGGACGAACCGACGTGAATACGACCGGGACGACCAGGTGGTGGGCTTGAACCTCGGAGAGGCTCCCTACGTACCCTGTTTAGGAGACAGGGATCAAAGTCCACGTAGTTCGTTCTGGAGAGAGAAATAGAAAAAGGCAGTGGGGAAGTGCAATGGAGATACACATGTGCAGTCCCCCACAAGAGTGGATTCATAGGTGAATCGACGCGAAGGTGAACCCGAGAGGGGTCCACGGATGGAAGAACCGACGTGAATACGATCGGGACGACCAGGTGGTGGGCTTGAACCTCGGAGAGGCTTCCTACGTACCCTGTTTAGGAGACATGGATCAAAGTCCACGTAGTTCGTTCTGTTTGTAACACTCTACCCCCGTGGGCGAAGGCCACTCCAATCCCGACATCCCGGCAGAGACGAGCGGGTGGGGGCCACATCCAAACCGGGAGGACCCTGCGTGCGAGACACGGGATCGGGTGATGTGGACGGTTTAACGTCTTGCCGGACGAAGTACAGTTTAACGTCGTGTGTTGAGGACGAAGGTACTTGGCAGTTTAACGTCTTGCATTGCGGACGTGGTACAGTTTAACGTCGTGTTGGACGATGGATGCTTGGCAGTTTAACGTCTTGTCGCGCGGACGATGGAGGCTAGCCAGTTTAGCGTCGTGCAGCTTGGACGTGGTGGTGCCGCCGATGGGTCCGTGTCACTTCGCGCGAGCCTGGAGGGCCGCACGGGAAGACAACGAACGGTGCGGGCACCCGGGATGAGGATCATCGGGCACCACATAGGCGGGTACCCTCAGGGGGTCAAAGGGGGCGACCCCAGCGGATTGCGCGCAAAAGAAGAGCTTGGCGCGCAATACCGCGGGTTGGCGCGCAAATGGGCAGGCTGGCGCGCAATTGAGCCAGCGCTTTGCGCGCGGAAGGTAGAGATTGCGCGCACCGGGCTTCAGATAGCGCGCGGGGGCAACGGCTCATTCTTTAATCGAATGGCCACTTTGAAAAGGGGGGGTGCGCGCAATCGGGCCGGATTACGCGCACCCCGGGGGCAATTGCGCGCAAGAGGCTTCTTTTGCGCGCGAAGGCCTTAGGGTGAAGAATTATTCAAAGGAAAGGAGCCCAAGGGATTGCGCGCGAAGGCGAACCCCGAGGCTTTCTTGCGCGAAAGAAAAGAGGTTACCTGAAGATCGACATTGCGCGCGGAAGGGGTTGGATTGCGCGCACGAGAGACCTTTCGACTTCCAGAAACCTTCAAAACGTCGGGGGTCGCCTTATATTTATAGGAAACCCCGAGCGCGGAATCCGGATCGCGGGCGCGGAACTCTCTTCACGGGCGCGGAATCGGGCCCGGCGCGCAAGGGAGTCGCGCGGGTCACGGGCGCGCAAAATTGCGCGCCGGCCCAGCGCTTTGCGCGCATCACGGGAGGTTTGCGTGAGGCTCGTCAACTTTGCGCGCGGGTCTCCAAAATTCCGCGCAAGGCTTCCGGGCCCTCCGAAACGGGCTTCCGACTCCAAATATGACCTCGCTTCCCGCATCCGAAGCTTCGTTTGGGAACAACGGACTTTTCCGGCGTCTACAAACACCTCAGTCGGAAATAAGGTGAGATCGGTATGGTTTCAAAGTGTCAGTCATCAGTTTTAAATTGGCATTTTAATACCAAAAAGCATCACTCATTGAAAACTATGAAAATGACCTATAATTGTCATGATAATTTGGAATAGTGATTTATAATTCATTATTTATGTGTATAAATTAGTCTAATGTAAAACCCCACACACCATTCAACATATATGTCTCAAAGTTGATGTTTCGAGTTTAAAATGACATTTTAGTAAAAAAACAAAATGGGGGTACTCAATACCAAGGAAACACATTCTAATTGTATTTATATTTTAATAAAAAAAATAATTCAATCATTTGGGACGTTTACCAATTATCCTCACCTCAATATGAATCATGTTGTGACTTTTATGACTCATAAAGTGTATTTTTTTTAAACTGACATTTAATTTATTGAAAAAAAAACTAAAATAATGAAAATCGAGAAAATGCATGGAGATCATTTTGGAACCTTAGTTCAATGATCTATATTTCATTTGAGTTTTTTGAAATCACCCGCACCAAAATCATATTGATGGTGTGAGCATTATGACTCCAAGTGTCACTTTTTATTCAAAACAGACTTTAATTTTAATAAAAAAACAAATTTTATACTCAGAACTGAGGAAATTCATTATGATTATTTTGGTACATTATAAAAATTGTACATATATCATTTATGACATGTCGGAATCTATCACACCTCAATTCAACATAATGTGTGATGATATTACTCCAAATTTCCATTTTTATTCAATATTTAAATAAATTTATTTAAAAAACTAAGATACTCTTTAATAGTGTTTTATTTTTCTTTTTTTATGTTAGAAATTTTATTTAATTTAAAAAAAGTATTTGTAACTTATTTTTTCAATTATTGTTGTTACATATGATGTTGTCTGTTGTTACATTATGGTACACCTATTTCTGGTGATGCAGTGTTTTGTAGCTGCATACTACAGTTTTCACCTTCATCATCACTGCAAAATGTGATGATAAATATATCCCTTATTGGTGATTTTAGAATCACTGATAAATGGGATCTTTATAAGAACTCTTAAAAGTGCTTGCAAATCCAACTTTTATTAGTTTACTTTCAAGCGATCATAAATGTAACATTATCAGTGCAAAATAAAAGCGCCAATAAACGGGGTCTTTTATCGTGGCTTTTAGAAGAAATGAAAAAAATTACATTATTATTTATTTTATTTGTGCTGATAATGCTACAATTTATTAGTGGTTTTCTATAACATATAAATTCCTTGGCCTTTTTACCACACTATGTTAATAAACGCTCTTCTAGTGCTCATAGAGACTAGATCTATAACTGTTAAGGGCTTGTTCAGTAGTAGTGTGTTGTCTTTAATTTCCCATATGATGTCCCAAACAATGGGAAAAATATTTAAAATAAAAATATTCATAAACAAGAAGAAAAATATATTAATATTTTTAATATATTTATTCATGGTTCTAGAGACACCCAATCACAACATTGATTCCAAAAATAAATTAATATATATATAGAAATATTTTATTGACTAATCAAAAAAAATTCCTTACATTTTTCCATAATTTATGTATTTCAACAATGAAAAACACAATATACAAAAAATGGAGGGTGTAATGGGTATACATTTTCCCTCATTCTCATAGGAGCGTCATGTATTCTATTGTGATGCCAAATCGCCAGGACATGTGGAATGTTTTATCTATGCAGGATCCTCACCTACTGATCATCGATCTCTACTAATTAATTGATGAAGGTGGATCCATAATTGATTTTTAACATTCCCATGTTAACAATGTGTGTCATATCATGCACATATCTCCTTATCTACAACACTTAGATTACAACATATAACTATTCTAACTATAGGGTCATGGCCATGTGACATGCAAAAACATCATCTATTTTAAGTATAACTAATGAAGGGATTAAAATAAGAGATAACATGATTATATAGAAAACTATTTACAAGTATAATCATGGGGGGAATCAATGGAAAACAAGGTCTCACTTATTGAAGTCCAAGGGCTGATGACATCGGACTATATAAGTTTTATGTCTTCTCGAAGTAGTTCTAATGTTCTCATGGATCACCTAAACTATATCTTCATTACATGCAATATCTCTATCCCAAAAATATATTTCACTACTATATTATTATACTCTAATGTTGGAAAACATGGCCACCCGTATTAAGGAATGATCATTTCCATGCATATATAACACTGATTTATTTTTTTATATGAAAACTCTAACAATGGGAAGTGATGTTCCTAGAATATAGGACCTCAAAATATTCAAAAAAAACCTATATTTTATGCACGGTCACCTCACCCGTCACGGGGTGAAATTCCAAGATCATCCTCAAATGGGTCTTGATTTCCTCCCATTGGACACTCCACACCCATAAATAATACCACAAATCATAGTTGGAGATGACTATTGAGGTTACCCTTTGAAACAGAATGATCATAAGAATGAATGACTTCCCCATACTCCCAATCGAACACTTGAATCATATATTAAGAAAGTGTGCCTATTTCATAAGATGGATAATATTAACCCATATTGAGTTGCTTGCCTTCAAAGTCAGTATAATCCCAAAAAAATGATTTGTATTCCATACAATTTCACCTTTTGGATCTCAAGAGGTTGTATCAAACCTACTTGAACATCATGCTCATCCTTAACTCCATGATATGTGTTACATAGACAGATGATCTCAACAATGATAAACCTCATTCTAGCTCACTAAAAATTCCATTGAAGTAACTTCTATATATTTTACTAATCATGATTTAAAACCAATGTAGATTTCGGAATGTCTTATATTAACACCCCATTAAAAGGTTTTAGAATTAATTTCTATCCTCGAAAAAATAATAATGTGGTCCCCTCCTTCAGAAAAAATATATGGTGTATGTCATGGGGACATCTGGTGTCATATAACTTCATTGTAAATGTCTGTTAACTGTGGTACTCTCACACACTATTAGGTTCACCTCCATCGATAAAAGAGATTTTTCCCCTATCCTCTATCCGGCCCAATCACAATAATGAAAACTCCTTAGACACCACTTCCAACAAAATATAATAAGACTTCCAGATATGGGGATATTTCACCAGATTACCCTTCCCAAGTGTATAACCAATCCTGAAGTCATAGTCCAGTAGGAAATATAACCAATGCCTCTGTCTCATTTTAATAACTCTACAATTTAATATGTACTGGAGACTATGGTGATTTGAGTAAACAAAAAAACTCCCCATGAAATATTGTTACTACACATATTCATAGTAAAGAATACAACTTCCAACCCAAGGGAATTATATGCATCATTATTATTGTGGATTCTAAACTATTTTTACACATATGTGATCACTTCCTACAACTACATGAACACACCACTTAACCAATATCTAGAGGAATCAAAAAACACAACTTACTCCATTCCCATCCCATCTAGTCTCAACATAGGAGGAATAGTCATCATAATCATGATTTCTTCAATGCTCATGTGATAGTTCTTGATCATGGTAAATCTATAAACATTAAATGACAAAGTGTTTAAAGGGGATGCAGTCCTAGAGAAGTCTGCAATGTATATATTATAGTACACAACAAATACAAGATATATTTATACCTATGACACCCACATGCATAGGTCACATTAAAGAGCCACATAATTTTTTTGGGTATATAGAAAAACTATTATCATATATGAAATTGAAATTTTTTGAAAATCCTAAATCCAAAATCTCACATTAAGGGATTACCATAAACAAGTTTCCAACCAGAGTAAGTCTAGTTTCATCCCGATATCATTTTCATTTTCTTCTTCTATCACATATTAAATGTATATGTCATCAATAAAGACATCCAAAAATTAGTATGTGTATGGATGGATGATCTGGTTCATAAAAGCCTTAAACATTGTGGGGAATTTTTTACACCAAAAGGGATCACTAAGAACTCGTTATTCACACAGTGACTTCATAATTCCATCATTAAAATATCATTCTTTTAAAGACGTGGGTTCTTATTAACAGACCTATGATTGGTCTTTTAGAGCCAACTAATTAATCTCAACTTGTAAAAGAGGAAAACTATCTTGGGAAAGGGATACAGGTCCTTTATCATTATACGGTTCAGGTTAATATAATTAACCTAAAGACTCGAGAACATATAATCCATTTTCATGAAAAAATTTTGAGATGCCCAAGGGACATACTAGAACTAATAAATCACATATATCAATGGTCCTCCAACTACATCCTCCAATATCTGAGCACATTAGGGGACATCCGATATGCAAAAGAAGATATCATTGTGGACAAGAGGTTCATATTAATGAAAATGTCTACGTACCTCCATATTGGTTTTCTTAGAACATCCATCGGGATATTTCCCCCATAATCATTGGCATCTAAATAAATCAAAATGAAACATGTGACCTCTAAACTATGTGATTAATTCAAAAAAAATATTGGTGATGGTTCAGTGCCTCCTTCTCAAAAGGCCCAGTCTGTCGTCCATGTGATCTCTCTCACCCACAAAGGAGAATATCATCCCATATGTCTAAGGGCATCTATATCTTCCATGACGTTTGAAAATATCATCCAAAACTATGAATAAATAGTCCATAACCAAATTAAGTTTTATGGATTCATTATGAAAACCAACAGGCCCCATGAAAATCCTATTATACTGAGGATTAGATCATGATTCCAACACATATTAAATATTTAATAATCTCTATGTGTTGGAAACCGTTTCCATTTAAATTGGTCCAAATCCTAAATGGGGAGATCAATATCATTAATTAAAGATAATTTGATTAGTGAATTATTTTGATTTGTGTCTACCCATACAACAACAAGATTAGAAAAGACATAGATCAAACCTGGAATCTTGTCATCAGAAGTCTGGTCAAATCCATTTATAGCCTACATCATTTTTTGACCCCTACTGATATCCCTCTGAGCATGGAAAGACCACATTGTGGTTTGGGTAAATTTTATCATAGAATCTTATTCGCCTCAAAGATCCTCTATCCAGATCTCTATTTGATCATTTTTCATGTCCCCTCTATGGGGGCCACCATGACCATGCACGATAGATATCTAATCATGACAAAATCTATACCATGGTAGTCTATATGATTTCTACCTATCCTGATAAGCATGTTTAGTTTGGAATCACGATCCATGAGAAACATAACCATAATAAATATAGAATTTAATGTCTAATAGATTAGTGGATCATCTATGAGATCGCTAATCTATAGATCCACTATTATAAGACCAAGAATGAGTCTTCCTAATGTTTCTACATTTCAGTGTCTAAAGTCTTCAAGATTCTATAGAAAACTCATGCCTAATATTCCCACAAACACCGCAAACCGCACAATATAAAAATATATTGAAACTCTTGATTATCAATGTCTTCTCTATTACTCATGAATTTTTATGATGTAACATCTAAACTACACTAGCATGAATTCCACTATGAATTCCCACATAATGTTTTGTGACTAGAAGAATCCATCATTTACCTTACATTGTTTGTAACATGAAAGGTCAATGAACCATGAAAAGTACACAAAAACTATCATATCACCCTATTATATCTTGATAAGATTATTTTATTTCTGTACAGATCACAAGAATGAAAGGAATAATACTCCATGAAAAATAGTTTTTTGATGTGTGACCACGATACAATCATCTCATCGTTCATCAACATTATCATACTCCATTTTCACCCTATTTCTCAATTAATTAGTCTTTTTGAATGAAAAAATATCTGATCATATGGGGTATGAAAAATATTGAAGAATGGGATCCCTAAATCAAGCCAATTCTCTACTTCTTGGGAATTTGGCTCATCATAGATCCTCAATAGTCTATGTCATTAAAACTCATGTAACATGATTTTCATGCATGTATCATCATCCTGACCTATTGAAATAATAAAAAACTCAACATTAGGTTGAACTGGTCCTCTACATCTTCGAGGATGAACCTCATGATCTGGTCCCATAACTGAAGTCTCTTTACTCAACAAATCTATTTTATGATTCAGTATCAGTACCATGGTTCCATGTCTTCATAATGTCATCTTGAAAGTGATCAATACATTACATTTCCAAATTATAATATATATATAGGTAGATAAATTAAGAAATTCATCCAAGGACTCAATCATATATGATGCATGTACCATTTTTTCATGTAACTTATTCATAAGTATGTCGAGTTGTTAAGCCAGTGTTTAGATTCCTGGTGAATTGAAATGCTTGATTTCATTGTATCAATAGGTTTACTAGCTTGAAACCAATAAAATAGACACTTTGACACTAGTTAACTGTGTTTCCAACTGATCATCACTGTGTGCCCCACTCTTAAACTAACATAGGGGTGAACTTATCAGAGAAAACTATGCCATGAACTGACATACTAGGTTCTTCCTTGCGAACCGAATGTTGAGTGTTACATCACAAAACCTGCCTCTAATGGGCTAGGTGAAATAGATAAAAACTAAGAAGTCATAAATATGAATTTGAGCACTTATCATAATGTAATTTTGTGAAAACAGACAACCATCACCTTAAAAAAATTGTAGTAAAATAATTGAAGGCTGCAACTATTTTTGTATGACCATGACTGAAAAAACTAATATGGAATATATTATAGTATGTAAAAATAAATAAAATAATAAATTCTTAAATAAATTCCCAATGGAAAAATAATTCCAACCGTACCACAACTATAATGGGGAATGATGAAGAGAGATCGACTCTGGATCTCCATGTGCAACCTCTTAATAAGGTCAATCATCCCATGTATCACTATGTTCAGTCAATGCACCCTCTAATATATCTTTTTTCTATATAATACATTAATTGTGATTGAAAATACAAAATATAAATTAGTATGTTCATACCAAATAATACACCTAAAAATTTTGGATACAACAGTTAAAATTTACAACAATAGTCAACTCAAATCATTGAGTGAGGTAAATGAAAAACAACCTATATATATTCTCATCATGAAAAAATTGACAATGATATATGATCTGCATATCCCTATCCTAGAAAATTTAAATGAGTCTTCCAACAACTCCAAAGGATTTCCTCTCATGGATAGAATCATGCACAACATCTCAAAAATCTATTCATAGAGGGCTCGGGACCACCGTACTACGCTCCACATCTATTGAATCCACAAATCCTATAGAGGAACTTAACCTCACAGGATCAAGAAGATTTGTGAGTGCCCCTCTATAAATAGAGGATCCACACCCATCTATAGTTTGGGGGAGTAACGATTCTACAACATTATTGAGTCTAGAAAACTTACACCCATATGCGATATGTTTTTACCAAACCTGGCATCTCTATAATGATCTTTTCCAATTGCTATCATCACTCATGAATTACATAAAGAAGTATCATTAATGGTATAACTGAAATCTAAACTCACACACTATATAAAAGGACACTATCATGTTCTATATGGGAAAAAACTCTATAATGTTTACTTTGAGGCCAAAATCTAAGTCCTGATGAAGTATATATGGATGGTATGCTTTTCTAGGATAAGTACTCGATGTGTATACGGTGTCACATGATATGGGATCTTACCTTGACACATTGGTTTTTCCCCCAGATCACATTCTCGGAATCCATATCATACCACTCGACATGTCTACATGATAAAATGAGATGTATGTTTACCCGGGTTCTAATGTGTGTACTACGGGCACAAGGCTTGGCTGGCCCTACACAACCACATGAAATGTCCCTCAAGTAACATGGAATTTCAGATCACTTAGGTACCTAGGGAGCACAAATCCTGAAAACAACATAGCTAAATGAGTAGGGTCACATTATTTGTGGGCTTGTACCGATGTGTTTGATCCTTATGAGGGAGAAAATCCAATATATTTTAAGAATCCAAACAATAATGTGTGCCTTACATTAGGACATATATTATGTAGTCAAGAAAATTGTAGAAATTGAATAATTCATCATGCATATCACATACTACATCACCTCCACCACATCCTCCACAAATAATGGAAGGTTTTATGGAATTATGGAGTGAGGTGGCCAAATTATAGTTACCCAAACCATGTTTCACTCAATATACAAAACACTGCATCTTAGTTAGATGATAATCATAGAATAAATATTTTATCTATTTACCCATCACAGATAATCCTCATTTATCTCAGGTCAATCCTAAAATCATCGATATATACATCATTCACATAACCACCATGAATATAGGGGTTCTATGGCACTCAGTCTCACCCCATAATTGACAAACCAAAAACCTATTTTCTAGTGTCTATGAATGAAAAAAAAATTGGGATAAATTAACATAAATGAAGGTATGTGAATTTTTAGAAAATTTTATCATGTTCAATAATCATAATATGGAGAATGAATGTGAAAATCATCTCTCAAGGAATAAAAATAATTAAATTTTATATGTGAAATTATTGAGATCAATGATAAATGAATTAGATAAACTCAAATCGAGTATAATCAATCAACTAGTGTAGAAACCAAATAATAATTATCCCAAAATCAATAATGGATTTATAGTTGGTTATTAGAATTTATATATTGATGAAGAAGAGGATCATCTGTGTTTCTGTTCTATATCATGGTTCACCTCGGTCATTTCATTGATCTGTATGCTCAATTTTTATAATGTCAATGACGTATAATCCCCCCCAATCAAATCGTAGCACAGTTATGTGGTTGGACTTGATAATTTTCCTTTGTAAAATATTTATAGAGGGACTTAGGTTTATGGATATTTAATAAAAATAAATACATAAATTTTTTATTTTATTAAATGGACATGTCGTTGGTCACCTCTCATGGAATATCTAATTTCAACAATCATTAAATCATATTGATGGTATTCCACCAATTCATGAATTAAATTAATTATCAGATTTCGCATATGATGTCCCAAATAATAGGAAAACAATTTAAATAAAAATGATTCATGTACCAGCATTAAAAGATTTTAATATTATAAATATATTAATTCAGGGATCCTAATACAACCATACACTACACCAACTTTAAAAAATATTCAGATATTTATAAAGGAATATTCAATGAACTAATCAAACACGACAATATTCATTACATCGTAGGTTTAATATTTTAAATTTTAATTATTGATTACCAAAAAAATATAGAGGGGTAATAGAAAATATTCCTAAAATGGATTTTAGGAAACATAATAGTTACCTGAAATAACACATAATCATGTTCTCAAATAAGTAAAACATTTTTGATATATTAAATTATATTCTTGGAAAAGAAATCTAGTGTACAATGGAAAATAGGAAGTGATATATAACACAATCCTAGTAACATTGACAACCACAAACAAATAAATCTAAAATGGGAAAGAAGACTATAGATTCATTATAAATTAGGGATAAAAGATAAAATTTCTATTTCAAGACCATTTTGCTATAGATGTGGGTGTCATTAAATTTCATGATAGAAGACATGATAAAATGATCTTTCCAGACTGACTAACTAAAAATTAACTTTTAATTATTTCTGCCCACTTTTAAGGAATAAAGTGATAGACCAGAAAAACAACAACTAATGTCCCATGTACCTAAAGAGATATAAGAACCATTAAAATCATGCTTGAGCCAATTGGAAGCATTATACATAAATAATTACCAATGAAGATCACTAACCTTTTTATCGGAGTTGTATTTGAGAAAATATTCAAACTAATAAGTAGGCTTGTCCAATGTTTCCATGCACACCTATGCATTTATCCTATTATTGTTGAATCCTCTAATAAGTATGAGATATTTTTTATTGATCAAATTGCACGACTCTTTATTAGTTTCCACTTGAAGAATTAATTCATACATTTGGTCAGAAACCTCAATAGGGGCCTTAATTTCAATGGTCTTTTCAACCATTTCTTCCCCCAAGTGATTGATAAGCTCGCACATTGTCTCCTTATAGTGAACATCTTTATCTGCCTCACTGCTCTGATTGAACAACCCTAAAAATTTCCAATGATTTGCCACCACTTATTCATCCTTCCTCTGGTTAGAAACATCCAACACACCACATATGAACTCTTGGTCCTTATAAGCTCCACTGTCAGGTTCTTACTCCATTGAGGAGACACAGTCCATATAATTTGACATTGATTCCTTGGTATATTTCATCTTCAAAGGGTTGGGAAGATAAGAATAATATTTATGCCCTTCAAATTTCTCCCCTTGACCATAATTCAGCTCCCCAAGTCCCTATTTCCCTTCCCCCTTCCTCCCCCAAGGGATTTGAAGCCTTATTTCATGACATATTTCATCGCCCTCAGCCAAAAATGTATCATACACATCCTCACTGTATTAAGCTTCTAGCATACCCAACCCATGTCTGGAATTATCAGCCTCAACCAAATCACCTTGGTCTGGAATTATCTCCCCTAGACCTTCAAATTGATTTCTCAAATTTATACTAGTCATGTGACTTCCAATAGTAAGTTCATTCACCACTCTCATGCATGTAGTACCTTGCATAGAATTATCCCTACCATTACAGACCATAAAATCTCCTTCGTTTGGTGATGGCACCACCACTATCGTAGATATACCAATTCTATTTTTCATAGCCACTACATAAGAGATGAAATTCACAACGAAGGGGTTGGATACTCGAACAGGTGCAATGCACACCTCCTCAGATGGAGGGGCTTGCACAAATATATTGGAGACACCCAAGACAAATCTCAAATGGTTAAAGATGTTTACCACTCGCGGATCAACCTGACTGGGTATAGAGTTAGACTTGGAGATGTTGGCCATAACAGAATCATGAATTCCCACCTTGTCTGCAGAAGATTCAAAAACCTTATCATTTTATGGTAGTTGTTGAGAGGTTGAAGCAGGATCCCCGAGTCCCTCCTTACCACATCAATGGCATGTTTGAGGGCGATTACCCAAGCATTGGCAGGAGATACAGTAATTATCCAAACCTTCAAACACCACATGTAGCTTGTAACAAAATTATTTCCCAACTTTGATGCACATCCACTCCCCTGGAAACATGGAGACATGGACTTCAACACATATATGGGGAGTAATTGGATGACAAACTAAGTTGGTTCTTCTATCCATGTAGAGTAACCATCCAACCAGATTTCCAAGCATCCGAATGATAGCCAGTTTTTGGAAGGGAAGTTGATATTCTGGAAAACGTACACATAGAGTTGTAGTAGGAGTATCCCAGTGATGGTGGGGATCTTACAGTATCTGATGCTAAGTCCATAAACAATTCTAGTTTATACTCTATCTCTGAGTGGATATCTTGTGGGTTCCCATTTAAGGATTATCTCTCCAAAACATTTACAACACATTTTACATCATTCTATCCTAAGTTCCCTTGTATTCCTCATGTACCTCAGTGTTCTGTATAGGATAAATTATATCTTATGGTGGATCTACTTCTAAAAAATCAAGTTCCAGCCTTGAATTATCATTAGTAGAAATTTGATTGGATGTGAATCCTTGAGACATATTCCATTTATTTAATTGGAATATTCTTCTAAAAATGAGGTCTCGATCATCCAATAGATGTTTCATCCTTATCACCAAACATAAGTTAATTATAGGAATGTTTGAAGACCATGGCTTGGTGAATCAACCAAATTCCCATGGATGGCCCTTATTTGTGGTATGTAAAGGAAGAAGGGCAATTAGCATTGGACCATTTAGAGGATTGATTTTTTCCTCTAATCTTGGGGAAGAAAGAAAATTGTTGTTCGTAGAGAGATATAATACCAATAGTTTTTCAGATTCTGGTGGAAGATGAGGACAATAAGGTTATGCAAGGAATTAAACAGGCTTAAGAAACTAGATATACCATTTCAATCTTGAATCAATAAATAACATCAAGACATAGTGGGTTCCCTAATTCATTCTACATGGATTCATGTGATATTATAAAATGGTAGTTTGCGGTGGTTATGAAATATTTTTTTAGGTTTTGAGTTCTTATGTTTGCGGCTTGTATAGCCATGTTGGTTTGTATAACCATGTTTATGAATCCCCTGACTCTTTAGTATTACCATAATTTTTTAATGAGTAACATATTCTTAATATATGTATCAGTATATAATAGGAGACTCATATTAGTGTTAAAAAAAAATTAGAGAAACTACATGGGTTTATGCAGGGTGGAAGAATTTCTTGTGCTGCCAGAATTTTTAAGGATATGGATGAAGATATTAACAGAAAATAATCTCCTCAAATATAATGGACCAACATGACATGAATAGTGATTATGAAAAGTTTTAGTTAATATTCATTGTTGATATCATGAGTCACTTTTGTTTCGTAGAGTGTATTTGTGATATACATTTCAAAATATTCACATCATTATAGAATTTCATCTCAATTTTGAGGTGTATATTTATTTTCTTCAAAACTGTGTGAAGGATAAGATATGGTTATCAAGTGTCTCCTAGATATTTTATTTCATTATATGATGAACTCAATGGTAACATGAAATGATAAATTTATGATGGAATGATTTTATTTTATATAAATAGTTTTGGGTTAGGAATTTTTTCTCTCCTCGTGTTTGAAGATGAAATATTTCATTTTGTTTCAATGGAATACATAGATATCCTAATGGATTTTATTGGTTTTTATATTCATATGAAGGACGGAGTGGTAAATTCATTAATTTAGGGAATTTAAATTTTTATAATTCCATAAATTATAAACACATTCCTGGGAATATTATACAAGACAAGTATGGTATACAAAGGTGGAGCCTCCTAATGGTATACATCAATATGCCTATTTCAATTGGGAAGATTACTTTTTTCTTTGAGAATATTAGAAAAAACATAATATCTCATATCAGTAACTATAAGAATAAAATCCATTCATTTGGATGTATAATCACTCTAGATTCTAGTGTTCTAAAATCCATTCCCATACAAATAGTCTCTATCATCTAAGACCCTAAATAAACCATCAACATGATTGAGAAGATTATGAATATAATAACATTAGATGCTAATTAATTAGTTAATTTCCACTAAAAATGATGACATATAATGGAGAAACAATTAGTGGAAGGGGGCATGATCCTTTGAAGTGTGTTCGAAACAATTCAGTTAATTTTGGATTGCCTTGAATATGTAATTATTTTAGGTATATCCTTTGGGAATGTTTAATGATTGATATGCATGGGGCATACTTTCGGGGGTGGTATGATATTTGGAGAACCTCTTGCCTTTCATGATGTATGACCCAGAATCTGGACGTTATGATGTATAATATTAGATGGGTTGTGGTTCATGGAAATTAAACATATTGGGTGAATAACTAGGAATGATATATATTATTCTTCAATGTATTACTTGTTCCCAGTATTTCATATAATGAAGGAACCAATCGTCTTATTTTTTTATCAACTATAATTATGGAATAAAAGAATTTCTGTGGGAATATTTGTTTCGTGGGTAAACCTGATAGGAGTATTTTTTCTAATTTTGTCTAAAAATATTTCAATTCTATGGATAAATGGTTAATTATTCCTCATGATAATGAGAGTGATTACATGGGGATTAATCTGGTGTGTAAATAAATTTCATCTATGTCTAATTTTATATGTTGTTAGTTGATAAATCAAGTTATACACATGGATGAATGTTTACAGAAGAAGGGAGTTTCTTTTGATACATGAGGTTGATGTTGTGAGACTTTATCATTAGATACATCATTGAATATATTATATAATTAGAGTGGAAACATTCCATATAAACATTTATTGGACAGTGTATATGGATTTTAGGGAAATGGTTGTCTAGGTGGAATTCCTCAAAAACTAGTTTCACATAACAGTTTATCACCGTGGAATCGATTTTTTGGGTTAATATAATAGTTTCTAGCTTTGAGAATAATATATTATGATTGGGGAAATAAAAATTGGTAAAGGATATTTTTTTTAAGAAGTATTGGCTATTATGAGGAGGGAATCCGGAATCATCAAGGGTGTTGTGTCCATTGGGGGGATCCCATTATAAGAATAATGTTAAATTTGGATGAATCCAATATTAATCGATAGATTATAGGGGGTGGTTTTTTCTGTGATGGAAGAGGTTAGGTTATATTAAACATCATTACCATATATGTTCAAAAAAAATCATATTGGTTTCAGAATATGGTCATTACGGAACAATATTTTGTTGGGTAGATTGTATTTCGTTTGAATTTATGAGGTAAATTTGGATTTTATTTTTTCTGTGGGTCTCTTGATGAAAATTATATTAATTATATAGAACTTTTTGTTCTTTATCTGGAAGTGATTGATAATGATTGGACATGGCATCGGCATTCTCCACATGTGCAGCGAGTGGAATTTTATAGTTGACATTCTGTTATTGAAAGTGAATCATTTTGATAGTTTATTCATTTTTGAGTATATTGGGTGTCTTACAAATGATTTTAATATCATTATATGTGGTGAAACCCTAAGGATTTAACACCACCTCCCCCAAGAGCCTTAGGTCATTATGAATATAATGTTAATTTTGAAGAATGGATATCATCCTTTGATTGTTCTTCGATGAATTTACTCTTCATATCTTATTGTTATATGAATTTATCATACCTAAAGCATAGAAATTAACTTTTAATGAATCAAAATACCGATAAAAATAATGAAAAATTATATCGTTCATTAATGAATTTTTTTAAAAAAAAATTAATGGTATGAAAAATTTATCCAATATGAATAAATTCAAGAAATAATCTAAAACCCATCCCATAATCCGAAAAACTATCCTTAATACATTCCATATAAATTTAACCAAAATATTCTTATTAAATATGGCTAACCAAATCCCAACCCCTAAATTATGAAATAAATGATCAAATTTTTTTCAAGTCCACTTGAATATTTTTCGCAAGACATCATGATGTACCTCATAATGAAACATACTATATATCTGAATACCATGACTCTATTAATAAAATTTAAAAATATTAATTATTAGAAATTTTCAATGAAAACATTTTTTTCATTAAATCATTAATTATATCCTTATTCATAACAATATATCATAGACTATTGGATGTATTCCATGAAGCAATAAAATGAAATAATATTCATCAATGATGACCTCAATCAGTTGTTCAACAAACTATTAAACAGGTTCAGGGTTACCAAAACTACCCCATTTACATCATCAATGTCAATCATCTCTTTATACAAAATAAACATTCATTTCTCTATATCAAGCATATAAGAAGTGTATCCCATAATTATGTGTTTTCTGAAAACACCATCTTACCACTAAATCACTTTTCATGGTTATCAGTACGATAAATCATATGTTCTTATATATTTATATGAAATAAACTATCGAAAATTCGTTTTTTTTAAAGGTTGGGGTGAAATCCTCATTTTATCATTTAAAGAAAATACCACTTTAGTGTTGGGAGAGGGATACCCATTTCATATCTCGAAGTCATAAGGATAGCTAGCCTGAATACAATGATTGAAAGCCCATTTTTGTGGTCCGAAGGACCCCACCGTGAATCATATTTCTACAGTAGCATGGCTGCTACACCACCTGCTATAGTATAACCACCGCTATAGTGCAGCTGCCGCTACAGTTCCACCACAACTATAGTACCCCATGAAATTGGTCCCTACTCAGATTTGATCCAGGGTCATTTCGATGCCATGCAAGAGCCAATTCCACTAGGGTACATGCTCGTTGGCATGGAAAATTCATTAGATGTTTTAGGGATCCATATAATAATAATCTAAATAACATAAAATTTCGAAAAATATTCTTGAATCCCAGTAAATAAAATAGTTACTCTTTTCACTTCAATGGATTTTATATAATAATTCATTCTTTGTTGAATGTGTTATCCCTTTGATTCAATCATTTACTCAAATAACGAAAAAGTTACACACACAAAAGTCATTACATATAATATATATTCTCTTTTAATACATTTTTAGGTGTTCATCTGAAATAATTATTAAGACAAATAAGATTGAAATTCCATTCTTCTATAGTCATTTCCATATGAAATTTCATAAAATTCATATTCCTCTTATTTAAAAAATTACTAATATCACTGATTATTACATTGATAATCAAATATCATGATAGATTACTATGAGTATATAGAAGGAACCTCCTTCCATTTCGAGTTTCAAATAGCTATGCATGAGTAAAATAATTCCACTGTTCAATACATTCACCATTATCATGAATCCCCCCTTTTGGCTCTTTTAAAATAATAGAAATGATAGTGTGAGTAAAAATAATCATAGGAAAATATTTTGGAAAATAATTCATATAATATCTAAATTTGGAATCCTGGTTTTTAATCTATTACACATTTGGTTTAAAATTGGTCATAGTTGGTTATTATCAATTTAAATCCATAAAAATTATTTATAAAGAAAATGTGAATTTAACCAATCATATCCAATGAGAGTATTAGACTTGTTTCATAGAAAGGACACCCTCACCATGCACCATAATGATGTCCATGACATACTTGAGAAACTCTTATTAGGGATATTACACCTAGATGAATTTTTTCCAAGACACAATCGACTTGTACTATCTAGAATGTGATGTATTTATATAAAAACCATGTGATATTTATATTACCAATGAATTAATATTTTATATAATACGTAGCCATATCCACAGTGTTTTTATTAAATTATTCTAATACTAATCTCTATAGAATGACAAAACACTACTTTGATAGAATCTGTATTGAAAAATACATTCCATGCTTATATATTAAATCATAATTAGTATATAGTTTTGATTACACCCTCCAATGTGAAGTATAATATAGATAATCAAAGTGTGTTAAATTTGTGGGAACAAGGACTGACCTGATATCATTCCCCTCACTGCCAATCATTATGACCCATGCTAGAATCCCATAGGATCTGTTTAGTTTGAAACATGAACATACGAAAATATGGGCACATATGATATATAAAATATCCAACTACGTTCTTCCAAACTAGAACCCATATTAAAAGTAACATACATTAAAACATTTTTCAATGCCTGTGAAACAGAATCAAACTAAAGGGTGATAAAAAATGCCAAGTATCTATAAATAAAGGATATATCAATGATTACATAAAAATAACATGATAGAAGTACATGATAACATGATGTTAACATTATAAAAAATTCCCTACCATATCACAAAAAATTATCTTCAGTCAGGGAGTAAACATCATTATTTTATAAGGCATTAATCATAAAAGAATAAAATAAAAACATCCATGATATCCCAACATTGTTTTAAGACATAAATTTTTAGAATCCATAAAAGAATAGAAAATAATTTCCAATATAGTACAAGATTACTATGAATACTATCATTTTGAATTGGGTTTACTCCCCATTCCATTATATCCTTAGATATAGTTCACTCCCAATACTATTATAGTGGTAATGTCCTATTCATAATTTCCTTCACTCCACATTTTATTTTTTATTATCTCATGATATATACATATTTACTCAATGCATTGGGGGAATATAGAGTTCTAATATAACCCATAAAAAAATAAAATTTGTATATATTTGTTGCACAATACCATTAAACATTCATTATAGAATAACCCATAGAATGGAAATGAGTATCATAAAAATTTCACCATAGAATAAACAATGGATAATGAACTACTTTTAGAAACATTTCATCATTTCATCATAGACTAACATATGTAAAAGAAATGGGTTTTATAAAAGTTGTATTACAAAAATCATAAACCATATAGAGAAATAATAAAAAATTTATCGTTTTACCATACCTCCATTAAATCATAATTAAAAATTAATGATCTTATTGAAGATTACAAATGTCTTCAAATGTATTATGGTATATTTTTTTGGAACAAACCCTTTAATTTTGAAATAACCGTTTAAAAATAATAATATTTCTAAAATATAATGTATTATTTTATGAAATTACATTGTAATATTTTAAGGGATGATTCAAATAAATGTTACATTATCTCGTTTAATAATTTTATTCATCTCTTCTATATCAAATAAAAATTCATTTCACATTTTTGTTAAAATGTCAATAGTTCCTTGTTCAAAAAATGAAAAAGAAGATTCTTTTTAAACTATTGTTTTAAAAGTTCCCACATATCAAAAAATTATCTTAATGAATGATATTAAAGTGTTAATAATTTATTTAAAACATTCTATATTAAAAATTGATGTGGAGTAAAAATATTTTTGAACAAATAAGATATAATGTGAGTTTTTCATTAATTCTTTTTCTAAATAATTGTTAGTAAATAAGAGAGGAAATTGGTTCTATGAAATATAATTTAAATTATTATCAAATGGAAAATAAAATTCATGGTATCATTGGGATTTATATCTAGAATTATTATCATCATATTCTAAATCATAAACAATCCCTTTAAACTGTGAGATTGTAAATTAAAACCCTTACCTCATTGATCACCTTTGAATTATAAACAACAGAAAAGGAAGAATTAATCAAAACATTAAATATCTTTAAAATAAGGAGAATCATGATACAAAGTGTCAAATCATATGTATATACTCCTTGGAAACATAATATGGTGCCTTACATCGGACCCATCTTAACAAAATAATGTTGAGACGAATAAAACATACAACTTTTGTAATCTCTCAATAAAAACCTCATGAAAGAAATAACCATACATGGGTTTGTATGTTCAAGTAATTATCGTGAAAATTATCATGAAAAATAATCAAGTTAATTATTTATACCACATAAAGGAATAAAGTGGTGATCATCGAATGTATCATGAAAATAAAATTACGATGATAAAAATCAAACCTCATGTTACACTTTCTTTGAAAGCACATAACAATTTGTATAAAAAATTTAACATAATTTTAATTCTATACAAGAGTAATTTACATACTTATAATATCATTTATGTTCCACATATAACATTTTAAAACTAATTTGATAATAAATTCTTTTTATTATCATTAATTCTGGGTGTTCACTGTATTTATTATCATGGAAATATCTATTCGGCAATTCTGGTCCTTTAACATGAATCCTTCTTCCACAATATCATGAATTATTAACATTATATAATTATCATATATATTCATTAAATATATTTTTACAATAATGTATTAAAATTTGAGATTGAAAAATGAATTACAACATTCATGGAGACAATTGTTCGTACATACAAATTAATATTTTTTCTCTATAAACAGATGGAATGATAGAATGTTAAATAATAATTCAATATTATAGAATCATTTTTATATAAAATATATTTTATATTTTAATTAAATAATTCATTATTACCATCTATATAAGGAAGGAAAAAATTGATCACTTCTCTTAATGGAGGAGGTATTCTACTTGTACGTGTGAGGGATGTTATCATTTCCCAAAGGATTAAAAGGTAAAACGTTAGATATATTTCATTTGTAGATGTATAACTATGTCAGGAGTTTCATATATAATTATTAAACCCATCATTATATCCATCCCTGAATGATGGTGTCGTCAAATGAATTTTGTCAATATGTATAGGAAGTAGTTCAGACATATGCTCAAACCATACTTTCAATTAACATTTGAGGGAAAATGTGGAGGATGATGTAAGTTAATTAATAATAATAATATATTAGAATATTGAGGAAACTAAAGGTAATATTTTATAAAAAATAAAAAATATTTATTGAATTTAGTATAAAAAATAAATCTTATGATATAGGGTAGGGAGAATACATATAATTCCTACCTATAAAATTTTAGAAGATAATTTTGTAGGGTTTTTATGAGATCAATGTATCAATATTATGTAATTAAAATAGTGAATGTGTGTCCTTTTTTTAGGGAGGGAAAGGTAACCTTGGAAATATTAAATTTATTAAACTATAATTTGGTCATTCTATACATAAAAGCTTCCAAATGGACAAAGATTCAAACACAAAGTGAATATGGTTGAAATATGATCTTCTAAGGAAATTTTAAATTTATTTTGTGCCTTTTAAAACAATATATTTTAGTTTACCCCATGGCCAACCAATTTTAATCTTGACCAAGGTAATGAATTTTTATTATCAAATGGTTATAATTATAGTTATAAGGAATCAATTGGCTCATTAAAAGAAAAAGGGATAAAATTAACAACCCTTTATCATTATAAATGGCTTACTTAAATAATTTTATTATTGTGAAATAATTTAATAAATTACTACATTCACAAAGTACTATTATTTTCTTTTTGTGGACTATTTATAAAAAACATGACTTTTAAAACAAGATGAATCTAATATAATTCAATGATAAATCATTGACACATACCTATCATGTTATTATTAACCAAAAATATTCAAACAAAAAATAATTGACCAATATTGTTTTTGTTTTAATATTTTTAAAATTATTTATCTCAATTTTCTACTAATTCAATTAATATTGCGTCAGTATTGGGTGTGAATTTGGGAAAAATTATCAACAAATTAAAAAATATAAATAAATTAAAATAATAAAAAAATAATTCTAGCTCAAAATAATCATTTATAACTGATCATATAATAAATTTATCTTAATGTTATAATTTTAGAGATATTAAAATTAAGAGAGGGACATTTTGGACTTTAATTAAAAAATAATAACTTTATTACCATGGTAAAATTAAAATAAAATTCAATATATTCTAATTTTATATGAATATGGTTGAATTTAATTCATAATATAAAATAATGTAATCTTTTTAGTTGATTATGATATCATATCTCATATTTTTTACTATGTTTTACAATTTTTCCCTTAATGCAGTGACGAATAATTACCATGATACCTACTCATTATGTCAACAAAAACCAATAGATATACCAAATTTAAGGCCCATGGATACAAATTTATTCTCCATTTTTCATTATTAAATCTCTAGAATTCGATAAAACCAATTTTAATTTAAAAATGAAAAATTAAATGAGAACATTTTTTAGGAAAAAATTCATTTTGAGGTATACAAATTAACATATATCAAAATCATGAATCATTATGATTAAAAGAGAATTAATTAATTTATTATAAATAAAATAGGTCCTATGTAAAATTTTGAAAAAATATAAAAAATAACGAGACATTTATATTTCATTATTTATTGAGAGTAATTCAAAATTTATTATTTGTCAGTATTCACTAAAACGTCAATAATCTCATAAAAATATGAATATTCACCCCTATGTTAATTTAAATATGCATATTTCAAAAGTGTTTTTTACTTTAATAAATTTATTTTCTAAAATTTTATAAATTAATTTTTATTTCAACACACAAAATTCCATAAAAATATTTTTGAATAAAATTCCCTTTTGAAGCGTAAAATAACCTTTCTAAAAATTCAATTCATAATACTTATGAATACATAAATTAATTTGTTTTTAATAGGTTTATTAAACATAGATTTCATAATATGGATTCTTATATTCATTCCAGCTAATTAAAAGACTAAATTATAACGATAACATTTCAATAATCGTATTTTTATAATATTTCTCAATTCGCATGAAGCTTGGTTTTGTTTATTAAGAATGAAATTCAATTTCTATTTCATTTAAATTTTTTTTTGGGGTGTTGATTTCCTTATAAAATTATTGGAATAATTATATCCGAAGCATGCAAATACCCTTTTTTATTTTCATTCTTCATTATTTTTCATATCTGTTCATTTCTTTCGACTTGTTTATACTTCTTGTTTTCTTTTTCTTCTCAAATCATTTTCATATCATGATACTAGTTTCGTCATTCTAGTTAGTTCTTGTATACGATGTTTATTCTAACACCTCTAACCACCATAATTAGGTTTTAAATAATGAACATTAATTATCCATCATAATGTCTTGGTCATGATGTTGTAGAAAATACTTCAATATGACATCTATGTAAAAATTTATCACTGATTAATGATTTGAAAATAATTAAAATTATAATAATATTTTTATATCACTTATAAAATAATATTTTATATATTAAAATTACTCAAATTTGGTGATGCATTGACTTGCACTGAATTCTCCACTATGTATTTTTATATTAGTTATTTCAAAATTTCATTATAATGATTATATAAATATTAAAATTTTATTAATTTATATATAGGTGAATCATGTATGAACATGCTAAAATATCATTTTATTTCTATCAAAATAAAAATCTATTAATTAATTGATTATGTGATTCCCCCCAACATGCATTAATTGAATAGTTCATATGGATAATGTTCTACGAGGCTTCGGATACATGAGGTGTATCCAGTGCCTCATCCGATGACAACCACACTACCGCTAGCATAAACCTTTCCTGACACTATTGTATCCCACCTGCTACCATCACAACACCCATTAACCACCTTCATCTGTATCATGCTTCCCCTGAATCTTTATTATATTAAATAAACTATCGTCCAACTATAATAAGGATTACAGTAAGATCCTTCATTACATGACTATTAAATAACACTTCATCCACCTGACCCTATTGTGATATCACATTAAATAGCAATAATCCATAACCCAAAATGTTATGGAAAAATAGATTAATGGAATGAAAATTGGAATAATATTAGAGGGATAAAGTGAATAATCAAATATTACAATAATAGGTCATTACCCTTGTAAGGAACAAATATTGGATAAATATTCAACGAAATGGTACACCAAGAATACTTGAAGATCATGATTTATTATTTTTATCAACACTATGATAAGTTCTCCTAGAGTTAAGAACCCTCTAATATATACCCAATGAAATCCATAAAGTATTAAAGGATAACATATTATAAATAATCTCAATTTGTAACCACATAGATGATAAATCAAAAATCCCAACATCCATAAAATATTAATCATTAGTGAATATCACTCATGTCTATTTCCGAAAACAAGATCTTGTTCATCATCATCACATGTTATAATCCTGTCATTTATTTTGATATCATAACAACTTCAATAAAATTTCCCTGCCATCATCCTAATGGGTTTCACCAAGTGATGTAACTAACCATTTAAGTTATTCAAAAATAGGGTTTAGATATAGGGAATACTATGGAAAATAATTAATTACGTAAATTATTAAATTATTTAAATATTTACTATAACTCTGCCTATAACTTTGAACTATTAAATGACCCAATGAAAGTGAATCTTACATTATTCCTATGTTTATTCCCACATTCAAAAATAATAATGGTATAAATTTTTCTATTTGAGGCCCTTTCTAAGAGATATAATCAAAAAAAAATTAATATTTTCACAAAAGCTTTATATAATATTTTTATGAACAATATATATTATTTTAATCTCTTGATTCATTTTCCATCTAATATAGGGTCATCCTGATGTTAATAAATACCCATTAGATTTAAAAAATCATAAGATAATTTTTCTATTGTCATTAATTAATTTAAATCTTCAATTTTATCCATAGGGATATCCTAGGAAGCCACAAAAAAAAAATTCCCTAATAATGAGGTTTCATATTTCCTATTTCCTCCCCAACTAAAAACCCTTATTTATGGATTCTTCTAAAATTAAAACATGCTAAAGCACCCCACCATCATTGATACATTATTTTTCAAAATACAATTGTTTTCTAAGTTCTAATAGTGCCCCATATTATTTTAATGAACCATAATAATTCAATCATAATAATATTATTACTTGTGTATTTTAAATCAGGAACTAATTGGAGGCATAAATTCACTCTATCATGTGTTTCCATAATACATATAAAAATTCACTTCCATTTGAGAAGTTCTCACTGGAATGGTCTAAATTGGTGGGGTTACATGATCCCTACCCTTAAATACAATTAAAAATGTATTTTTAATATAAAATTCCATATATACAACATTACATCATTAAAAGTTTACTAGATTCTATGATGACATTAGAAAAGCTATAAGGTGGATTTATATTCGGTATCCTGATCTTCCTATCTTCCATTAATAGACTACATGGAACATGATCCATCTTTTCTAGTTCATGAGAAAAAAGTTATATAATATTTATTCATAAACCATTAGTCAAAACCATTGAAAATTCTTTATCCACAACTCAATCTCGTACATAGTTAAATCCACTATCAAAATATATCAATTGTCTGTTCATCGTTCGTTCATGGATTCTATCAAATATCATTTTATTTGAAAAACAAACCTCACCAAATTTCTAAAGACAACACCACTACCTTTTGGGTGGGCCAATCCTCCCAAACTAGAAGATGATGGTTTAGGACAACTAGACGAACTTGTTCCATTGGTTCTTTACCAATAATTAGCACCAAATCATGTGACCAACATCAAAAACTATTCAAAAATAATATTGTACATCCACCACAAAACAAGGTTTTTTAGGGGAGGAAACATCTAAAAGGATTCACTAAGTATAACATGTTAAGGACAATGCCATAACAGCGTGTTCCTTTATATAAATCCAATTATGATATTTAATACAAGCATCAAGAGAAAACTAGCATTCACCTATGGGAAATGGTTGATAATCTCCCAAAAATTATAAAAAACATAGTATCCCCAAATTTATTATTTTTCCAAACTCATGATATCACAATGCCATCATTACCACCATGAAATTGATCACATAAATTTTTAATGTGATTCTATCACTGTCAAATAAAGGAGAAAAATGTATCAGTACTATAGATCCTAAAATAATTATCCACATAAATAATCACTTCTTGCTAAAAGTTTTAGTAATTTGGGATAATTTATTAATGGTAGATAAAATAAATGAAAAATAATACCTTTTACGTGCAAAAAGATAACCCATTTGTCAATGTTTAGTCGTAGCGATGTTATAAGAATCCTTTTTTAGAGATGTCTTTAGCCCTAATAAAAGGTATATTTATGAAAATAATTATATATCAGAAGAAATAACATATTAATATGTTAGTATTGATATAAATATAAATATTTTAAAAAATATTAATTATACAATTCAATATAATATTTCAAACAAAATATATTATATATTTAGTGACAATTCAGTATAATGATATTTAGTTTTTATATTATCTTAAAAGAATCTAAATTTTTTGTGTAATTATAATTTAATAATAATTAGATGAAACAAAAATTCAATAAATTTATGAATGGTCTTGGATTAGTTGAAATAATGACTTGAACTTATAATGACCATAAAATTTAATCTGGGGGCCCATTTTTGTTGCACTACATATCAAATATAAGTCTCTAAAAATATATATGACATGGTGACATTATGGGAATCAGGATTGAATTTTTTCAAGTTCATAAAGCTTTGAAATCCATCCAAGGTGACTTATTTTTTGAGGTACCATAATGTTTTATCATTTGATGGAATTTCATTGATGTATGGGTGTTTTATTATCTTCAACATTTGAGAATAAATATTTTCACCTGAATTATTTTCATATTTATATTATGGTGATTAAATGTTAAAATTTTTATTATTTTATTTTTATTTATAATTAAATATATAAATATATTCAAATAACTAGTTATATTAAATCATTTTTCATATAAATATTTTAACATATTTTTTTAGAAATTTATTTTCAAATATATAAACCATATAAAAATAAATATTTATTATGAATTGTAATTAAAATAAAGATGTATCAATTTTTTTACCATATAAATATGTATTAATATATATATTTATACATATAAAAGTCATGTTTATATATAATTATGTTTTTGTGTGAATAGAAAGAATATTTATGTTTACATTCTAATATATGTAAATTAATGCATACATATTAATAATTGTATGTGTTTTGTGGGATATAAATGTGAAGGACGTGTTTAAATATGGGAGTGTATGTTTATTTCAATATTGTTTTAATTCATCATATATAGTTTTATTTTTATTAATATAAAATTATAATTAAATATACATTATAAACATATGTATAATTAGTATTTATTAAAAAACTATAAAAAATATATATCTAAATTTTTTATTATATGAACATATGTATGAACATACATGTAATGAAATAGAAAGATAAATATATATATATAATTATGTATAAAAATTACATCTAAATGACAATATACATACATATTTCTTAAATGAATTGAAAAATAATTATATAAATGTACATAATTATATGTACAAATATATAAATAGAAATGAATAATATATATATAAATATATGTATATAAATTGATATATCATAAAATATTAAACAAAGTAGGATGGTGTAGTTGTGAAGTGGTTGGCATTGAAGACCGAGGTCAAGAGTATGATTCCAAAGACAATGGATAGAGTGAGTGAAAAACATTGATAATGGAAAAAATATTTCTAATGGGGGGGGGGGATTGGATAATGTTTTATACTAGGCTTAAATATGGAAATAACACTAAAAAGATAGTTCAGAGTGTTCATAAAAAGTGTGGGGGTGTTAAATCATAGATAAGAATGGTTTTTTTAAATTCTCTTAGTGCCTAAAAAATCACTTAAAAAAAACCCTTTATCTATTCTATAAAATTGTGGATATAGGAACCATATTTCATCACATTTTCTACCATTGATAAATGTTTCGATTATAGAATGATTTATCAATGATAATAATGGTCTTGAAATTTTAAGGGAATATAGGTTTTCTATGCATTTTTGGCATCTACAAATCCTATTTCAAGGACTTTTAAATACACGGTCTATATTATTGTCTCCCCCTCCAAGAAAGAAATTTTTTCTCAAATATAACTACTAATAAAATTTTACCACTACTAGAGCATAGTTTCCTCTTCTAAGAATCCCAAACCACCCATCCAACCATGTGACACATTTATTCTATCATGTGATGTAACTTCATCTACTTAAATACTAATATCTCAATAAGAATCCTTGTGTCTCACCACAACTATAGATGAATTATTTTGTTATCATTAAAAATATCCAATTTATAATGTTCCATTAAATATCCCAAATTTGAAATTCAAAAAAGAGCAAAAAAAAACGAATTTTAATATTCAAAACTATAAGCCTTGAACCTAGCACCGTCAAAATGCATCAAGTCACGAAATATTGAGCATCATTCCTCCTTGAGCCATGCCACTGACAGACGATTAAGCATCTTCAAAAAAGTCACCACTTCTGGCAGAGATCACCAGCAATCATCCCACTAAAGCTACATACCATGAACACTAAAGAAAGAAAACATTGACATATTAGAATCACATTCTTAATGAGACGAAATCCATACAAGCGCCATATTTCGGAAGTAGCACCATTCGAGAAAATCATTGAACAAAATTGAAACAAACCAGATTTGTTGATAACATGCCCAGCAGAAACCCAAAGGCAGAGATGAATCCATCATGAACAATGCCTCACGGAATGCCATCGAACCCTCAATCTACACATCTCAAAAACACCATGAAACCCATCACTCATGCCCGACTGGGAGAAGGGTTTTGGGATCCTGGTGCCAGATCAGAGGAAAAGAACTCAAAACAAGCCATAAGATGTTGTTTTGACTAGAAACCTCCACTATCAGAAACACCATCAACTGAAAAAAATCCAAGAAACCACTGTTGAACATTGAATGAATCACCAAATCCATCTCCTGAAGAACCATCCACTTGCACAGACACATCCCAGAACCTCCCCTGAAACCTGACACCCACCCGACCTGGAAAAGAGTAAGGGATATGGAGGCCAATGCAGAGTAAGAGTGTAATGGACCTCTATATAAATCCTTGAAGAAGCCACCAACATCAACCATATTGAAAACATCGTTGAAAAACCATCACTGCTAAATAAGTGAGTATGACTCCCTTTGAAATAGCCATCAAATGACTGAAGAAAAACATCTTCACTGGGATGAAACAGCCAAAAACAGCAACCTTGAACCATATGATTAGGGATAAGAAGTAGAAGAAGGGGAAATCGAGGTCGCCGAAAGTAGATTACTTGTTATATGTATTGATATATTTATATTCATGGGTATACATATATATTTTTGAAATATTTTTATTTTAATTTATATATATTAATAATATATTACTTTTATTGATAGATTATATACATAATTATATGTTTTTATTAATAAAAATGCAAATATTTATATATAAATATTATATATACATTTTTATAGGTATATATGTATTTATAATATCTTTTATAGAAAATAAAATGTATATATTAATATTTTAAATTAAATCGATAATAAATTCTTATTTCAATATAATTTCAATATTTATAAATATATTTTACATGTAATTATCTTTAATATTATATTTTAAAATCTATTCATATTTATATATATGTTATATTATTATTAACACTACAATATTGTAGACATTAAAATTAAAACACATTTATATTAAAATGAATATAATCCTGCATTATAAATTCATTATCCATCAAAAAAATATATGATGTTCCTATAATAGAAAGATGAAATTCTATCGATTCATAAAAAAATTTTGTATTTGAACCTAAAAATAAAATTTTGAGGACATGAAGGACATTTTTATATTAAAAAATGATCTAGGGTCTCACTAGGAATAAAAAATTAAAATCTTTTTCCAAGCATATATTTGATGCCTCATGGAGCCCAAATAAACCCTAAGATCAAATATTTTTTTGTTTAATATTCTAGTACTATTTTCAACATATCTTAAGATAGTAATAAATTATATATATATTTTAAAAATTCATAGTATATGTATTAATTTGAACTATTTATGAAATTTAAAATCAATTTTATTTTTAATTTATTTTATATATTATTTTCACAAAATATATTGTATATTATGATTAAATGCTTATTTACTGTTATATAATTGTTATTTAAACATTAATAATATATCTATAAAAATATAAATATATTTTTGTACTATAATATGATATTTAATAGTATATAAAATGTTATTTAATGATGTATAACTTTTGTCTGTTTTAAAAAAAATATATGTTGTGCTGATAATGGGAAACCCTTTATCAGTGCTAGGAAAAGGATAGATAAATGGGTCATTTTTCTACACTAAAAAAGTAACTGGAAAATTGTACCTTTTTAAACATAATTTTATGTTTTTGTTAAGGTCTTAATTATTAGTTCTTTTAGTTTCAGTTGATAAAGTGGTTCCCTTTATGAAGGACATTTTTTGCACTATTAAAGGGAAATAATGACTATCACACGTTTAATATTACTGAACAGAGAGATGTTAATTCTTATTGTATACTATTGCGGAAAGACATGAGGATTTCATAAGAACTTAATAGGATCCACCACTACTCACCTTAAGGATATATTTGGTATAATAAATAAAAAATCCACAAGGGATATTATCATCCCACACCACAACAATGATATAATCCCCAAAAATTATATTAATTCATACACCAACCACTCGAAAATGGATATAAAAATTTCTAATTGTATAAAAATCCTCCAATTCCTGAACATTCATATTATGTTAAATATTATATTATATAGTCACATAGTTTGAATCCATTATCACCAGATGATGGGTAGCTAACCTTATAATATTTATGGTTGTCCCCACTCACCAAACCTGAAGTGTATTTCTTTCTTCCACATATAAAAACATCATCCTCCAATCCATCATGATTCCAAAGGGGCCCCCAATTCATACTATGTATGATTCAATTGTACCTTTATATTTCCAAGAAGGATACAATAAAAATAATTCATTTTCCAAATATGTTTTTCTCACTTAAACAAAAGGGATGACTATGAAATGTCAAAATGTGGGGAAGTTCTCTACCAAATCATTCCTAGCGTGGGGTTCCCCTAGAATCTAAAACAGTCAAGAATATGGAAAAATATAAATTTATTGTGCTCACATCAACCCGTATAGGGGTCCACAGAGTATGAACATGATTTATACAATGACTAATACTTGATTCCCCCAATCTATTTGTATCCTTTGGGAATGTCATCCCACTACATAGAATATTGACACCTAAATCTAAATATTAACTCTAAAAAGGTGGTTCCAATATAAAGAACATCCACATTTCGTATTACTTCTCGAGAGACTCTAATAGAATCATCATTCTGGATCCATGAGGCTAAAAAACACACTCGAAATACATTATATAAAGCATATGGGCCTTAACACATAATCGTTCATAGTTTCCTCTCCATGTGAAATTTCAACATCGTCGTATAAAAATAAATCTTAATAATGGGTTCAAAAACAATCTATGATAGATTAGACCTATTCAATGTCTATTTAAATAAACCATACCAAAAAATTAACCAACAATTCCATAAAAATAGTCGCAATACTGATTCATCAATTCTATAGTGCATACCTGAATGAGATAGAAAATATGAGTCCCTAAGTTGAGATGTTACCCCATTTTCATGAGGATCAATCATTCCTCAATCATTTAAATATACGCAGTATATACAAATATGGATAATCCTTACCCAATTAGGAATAAATACCATCGGATCTACAAAAATAAAACACTAAGAACTAATGGGAGGTAAAATACCATAAATAATAGGGTAAGAGTATCTCTATACTAAAACATAGAAAGTAAAACCTCATCACTCATAATTGGTACTAGAAATTTCCTTCTATATAAATAGGGTCATCATGATCTAGAATCTAAGTACAATCTAGATATAAGTGGGTAATAATATTATTTGTTATGACGGACCCACACGGTTGTGAGAATATCATGATGATCTGAAATATCAAAAACAATGAATAATAAAAACTAAAAGATATATTGTCTATCCACTATACTTTTTTATTCACAAAAAAACATCTTAGAGATCACAATTTTCTATCTTTTTATTAGAATCGTAGAAGATAGATAATCTAATCACCTCACATATAATCGTCTCCGTAGTTTGATAACCCAACTCAATTACCCTTAACAGAATTTACCTATGTTCAAAAACTACCACTCTCAAGACTAATAACTCCAATCTCTATCCCTAGAATGTAAATTATGGATCCCCCATAACCAACTCCAATAGACCATGGGCTGCTGACTAGAACTATATAGGGGTATTACACCTATGGGAGGCCATATCCAATAACAAAAGATAATGGAAACATATATTCAATTCATAGTATATCATTAAAAACTAGGGTGATATATAAATATAATCTACTAAATCATATATAATGTATTCATGAGATAAAAATTACAAAACACAACTCTACATTGGGAAATACTAGGGGAATTTATAAATTTGAAAAATAAATAAGGCATGTAGATACATGGAATGATCATCCTCAATTTATGAACATTTAAAATCACCAACACCAATGACAATCACCCTCACCAATAGAACCTCTATTCTCTCTGATCACTCAGAAAGAATCATTATAAGTTATCTCTAAACAAGTCAAACTACCTCCATGAACACCAATACCACATATAACATGTTTTTTATCTATATATACACAATGTTTATGTGAATATGTAATGTGCATGGGTGTGTACAAACAAACCTAATAGGACACCTCGAAACCCCAAAAGAATGACAACCCAACCTGGATGATCAATATCTAGGTATGAATGAAGGTAATGTAGATGGAAAATAAATACATCCAATTATACTAAATATATATAATTATTAAGAATATGAAAAAGAATTAAACTAGATGTGAAAAAAATCCTAAAATCACTTAGACATTTCATGATAATAATCAGTCTCCCATGTTTCAATTCAATAACTAGATGAAATAAATGCATTGTGATAACCTAGGTTGGCCCAAGAGGCCATCAGTCATGTTGTAGGCCATACAACTCTAACATTATAACTGATATAATACTTCTCAAATGGATAATATTTTAGATAATGGAGTAACATATCATTATAAATATATAATAGGAATTATTTTCTAAATCTTTTACTTGTCCCAAATCCTTTTCAACCACTAAAAACACCATGGGGTATCTTTTACCCCACTAGTAGCAAATTCATATTCCTTTTGTACCCTCATGAAAATAATATTTAATCTACTCAAGGTGGATAACTAAACCTACCACGATTTCTGATAGTTGATATGATGCTTCAACAAGGGAGGGGGATAATATACACTATCACAAGAAAGAAATTAAATATATGGGATCTAGCCCACATGGGGATATGTGGTTGATGTTGTCCTAAAATAATGGTCATGAAGGTGGATCATATAAGATGTGTTTGTATTGCGTATTTTGAAAAGTATTTCTATTGTTCGAGAAAGAGGATCACACACCTGGGTATAAAAGGGGGATATAAAAAAACTCTATCTGGACTCTATGAAATCATTCTGTTATTACCCCATTGTCCCTAATAATAATAAATGATTGAATCAGAAATTATAAGACATTAAATGTGGATGAATGACCATATATTGCATTATATGTGTAAAAATACCCAAATTAAGATACTCTCACACCCAAATATGAATCATGTAAATTTTCGAATAACACAACTTAATCTTATATATAGTCATATGAGGATAAAATAAAAAACCTCTCAACACAAAACATAAATGACCTGAGATGGAAAAATGGATTTCATGATTAAGATGAACTTGGATAAATAATCAACATAGGATATTTACTTACCCAATATAGACACTTGGTTAATGATTGATATTCATCAAACCAAATAAGTTTTATGTTACATGATAGGACCACTGTAGATTCCGAAAAATGCTCGGGTGCTTAAGTAGATTTTGAAATGACAAAGCATATTCATATTCGGATCCATTGAAGTAGTTCAAGGGGAATAGAGGGGGCGTGCAAAAAAAATTCATAGGTGTGTGAAAAAAATTATGACCCGCGTGGAATGTTCTGGGATTCGCGCAAGTTCTTCAGCAGGGGCCTGAAATCTTACGCGCCCCATCCCGCACGGCTTACATTTCCCACTTCCTCCTCCATCGTGCAATTTTTTCACGCTAAATTGGTTTTCGCACCCTCTAATGCCTATAAATAGAGCGTGGCCCCATTCCATTTCAGGGATGAAGAATCTGAACTGGATCTTGTGCGCGAAATTTTCCTTATGCATGCGCAAAAAATGGGCTTCATGTTTGGTTCTTTTCGCACCAAGTCACCTCGGGGTCCGCTTTTGCGTGATATTCCCTTGGATTAAGACTAAATTACAAACAATATGGGATCCACCCCCAACGCACAATCCCTTATATTGCACGCTGGTCATCCTATTGCGCGCAACCCCTTCCATTGCGCGTACCCGAGCCACTTACATGAAATCCCACCACTTGCACGCACCCCAATCATTGTGCGTAGTCTCTCCCACTTGCGCACATTTTCGGCCCTTGCGCACACCCCAGTCGTTGTGAGTAATACTTCTGTTGCGTGAAAATCCTTGGGTCCAATTACATGAAATCATCACATATTTTGAGCCAACTCGGTGTTTTTCATGCTGGCCTACGGGTTATGCATGCTAACCTCAATGGTTGCGCGCAATTACTCGGGACCCTCAACTAGGTGATCCCCAGGTGTCCTCGTGCGCAAATTCTCGATGCTGTTCTTATGGATGCCATTCTCGGGTGTCCCTCACGCATCGAGCATCCACATCACGCACTGTTTTCCCATGAGACCTTCTAGGTTCGTACAAAGAAACTTCAAAATCCCCTAAACGATACTTCCTGTTGCGTTGCTTTGCCTCATTATTCTTCCATAGGTACGCTAATGGCTATTTCTTATTTGCATAGCCATGAAAACATGGACCCATCGATGGTTCTCTTCAGGACACCCCCTCGCTGCGGCATTTCTGATGATTTCCCTCCCACAAGGAGCAGAGGGTACCGGTTATTTATGTCCTAGGGGTTCGAAGCAAACCCACCTCGCCCGAGCTTCATGACGTTAATCTTCCAAGTAGCATTGTCCTCAGCACATGACGTTAAACTATAACATGTCCCCATGCCTCATAGGTAGGGTCCCCCTACCTTGACTTTCTCCACTCCCACTCATCTCCACAAGGATGGGTCACCCGTCACACGGAATGATATCCTCCTTACTGGAGTGGTGTTTGTCCACGGGGAAAGGGAAGCCACCTCGGTGTACGCCCCTAGCTTTCCTTCTAGGAGGCTGTATCCATGCTATTCCTTTGATCTTAGGTTCCCAAGGCCAGCGGATGGCGTGATAGGGAATAGGACTCCTCTTTTCGTCAGTCCCAAATCCCTCTCCTTCTACGCTTTGTCACCTGGGGCCTTCATCCTAGAGTAAGTCCCAACTTATTGGGTCGCTCCGCACGTAAGCCTATCTTCACTTACCATGGATGAACCTTTCTCGATGTGAACCTCATGTCTCTTCTATCTATTTTTTCTCACACCGAGCATGACTCACGAGGGATCAGAGAGAGCACCGACCATGACAAAAACCTTGGGTCGCCTTAGAGTGGAAGCCCCAACCATCCTGAACTATGAGGACATTGATCCATGTCAAGGAATTGTATGTAGGAAGGCTCCATGAGGTTAAATCCCAAAACAACTTGGGCCACTTCAGAGTGTAAGCCCCAATCCATCCCAAACTATAGGGACTTTGATCCATGTCAAGGAATGGTATGTTGGAATCCTCCCTGAGGTTCAATCCCCAACACCTTGAGCCACCTCAGAGTGTAATCCCCAACCATAACCGAACTATGGGATCTTTGATAAATGTCAAGGCATGGTACATAGGAAGCCTCCAAGAGGTTCAAGCCCCAAACACCTTGGGCCGCCTAAGTTAGTAGGGCCCAATACATCCTGAACTATGAGTACATTGATCCATGTCAAGGCATGGTACGTCGGAAGCCTCCACGAGGTTCATGCCCCAAACACCTTGGGCCGCCTCAGAGTGTAAGCACCATCCATCCCGAACTATGGGGACTTTGATCCATGTCATTTCATGGTATGTATTATTCCTCCACATGGTTAATGCCCAAAACACCATGGGACGCCTCAGATTGTAAGCCCCAATCCATTCTGAACTATGGGTACATTGATCCACGTCTTGGCATGGTACGTAGGAAGCCTCAACGAGGATCAAGCCCCAAGCACCTTGGGCCACCTCAGAGTGTAGTCCCCAATCCATCCAGAACTACGGGGACTTTGATCCATGTCAAGGCATGGTTTGTAAGAAGCCTCCATGAGGTTCAATCACCAAAGCCCTGGGATGCCTTAGAGTGTATGCTCCAATCCATCCCGAACTATGGGTACATTGATCTATGTCAAGGCATGGTACATTGGAAGCCTCCATGAGGTTCATTCCCCGACACCTTGGGTTTCCTCATAGTGTAAGCCCCAATCTATCCTGATTTATGGGGACTTTGATCCATGTTATGGCATGGTATGTAGGAAGTATCCATGAGGTTCAAGCGCCAAACACCTTCGGCTGCCTCATAGTGTAAGCCCCATCCATCTTGAACAGCTGGGACTATGATCAATGTAAAGGCATGGGATGTAGGAAGCCTCAACGAGGTTCAATCCCAACAATCATTTTCCATGACAGTCTCTGTGTTGGTGTGCCAAGAAACTTTTCACCCAAACTATGTGGACTTTGATCCATGCCAAGGCGTGGTACATAGGAATCCTCCACGAGGATCAATCCCAACATCCATGTGGACCTCAGGTCCCTATTCACATTTGTTCTCCCCCATCCCATATGACGTTAAATTGTATTCTCCATTTGAACTATGTGCTCTTTGATTCTTTCCAAGGTAAGGGGCATTGGAGGCCACCACGGGGCTCAAGCCAATCACCTAGGTATCATCCTGAACATTCCCTAGAGCCTATGTGTCTCGGGAAAGTCATACCCCAACGCGGAGGTTCCACTTCCTCTAGGTCCCATCCATGCGTCCATTCTTGTGGGTCACCTCTTAAGGTGTCCCATCGTTTCATCGAACTGTGAGGACTTTGATTCCCTTCCACGGGGATACGTAGGAAGTCCCTTTGAGGATCAAGCCCAAATCCATCATCCATACTGATTCCCAACACGGCCGCCACATCCTCGTGAGATTAATCCAACCCATTCCTTGTTCCAACTAATAGCATTCAGGAAGCTGCCCACAATTTCCCCCAATATAGGTGTTCCCTATAGGGGTTTCCTCAATCTGATCCACTCTAATCAGTGTTCTGATCAGTTCGATCTATCTCTACTAAACGTTAAACTTGCGGCATACCCTCTGTTAAACATGGAAAGCTGAGGAAAACCTCAGATACATTCTCCTAACATATAGTTCCCGGCGTTCGATGTGGGATGCCGTGGGCTTCCGCGCCCTTGAGAAGCCCTATAAAATGGGACAAATGACATACATGCCTATCCCACAGCGTCCATACATTCCAGGGATGCCCAATGTGACTACTCTCCTAACACAAGGTTATTGTCCTGACCGAACCCATTGGAATGTCCTGACATAAGTAGTGTAATTAACTGGTGTCCATGAAGATATGGCGCCGGGAAGGGTTTCATGAGCAACGTCTTATGTCTATGAGGGTGACCCGAACTAGGTGACGAGCTCTGAGGAGGAATCCTAGGATAGAGGAACTAACATCCCATAATCCCATCTCGATCATGGAGTAGACTTCACTAAATAAGGAGCAGATTCCTCCCGCCTTTGGAAAGCAGGAATGCGGGGTAACAGCTACGCATCCTCTACATGAAGTATGTGTGTGCCCGGACGAAATCTTCTGAAACAGAAATGTTGATCTCAACATGAATCCCTTCTCCTCATCATGGAGACTAGTAGTGTTCGAGGAATTAGTGTTTTAACATGTCATCTGACCCTGTCATCCAGTACTAGGTGCCACCAAGCAGGCCTGACGTGATGTTCGCAGTAAGTTGGGACAGTCAGAACGTTGGGCATTCTTCTCTACGATGTTGTCAGTGTGGATCCCTCTTACGGGCCAAAAAAGATAGAATGATGTTGGGACACTGGTTGTCGATTTATTTTCTTATCAGTATTAATGATTTTATATCCCTGCTTTCATGAACCATGTAGTTGCCTCTGGATCTCGATCACCTACCCACCATTGTAGGGCCAGGGGAAATATCAATGTGGCTACCCTGCATGGTTCTGCCACATCCATGATGGCCTCGACCACCACCACTTCTAGGCACCCACTACCCCTCTCCCCATTGGAAATTATCTTGAAAAGGGTAATTAATGACCTTGTACGTGGGTACGAGGAGGAGGGGATCATCCCCACTAGGGATATGGACCGCCTAGATCTCGAGGCAGCATTGCCTTTCCATCAACGTCGCCCCTGAGGGACGCGTAGAGAGTCGCTGCTACCCATCCCAACATTAAATAGTTTATATAGGTTTTCCCTATAACTTCTTGAAAACTCCCTCCCATACGCAGATGAAGTAGGGGATACCCAGGTCGGCTCGATAAGATTCCTCCTTCAAGGGCGCCCAGTGACGTCCCCCACTAGGCTGCGTCAGTGCCACCTCCCGGTTCCCCGATCCAGGGAGTAGGTAAGCCATATTCATGCACCACCATCACTAGTTCATCTAACCCAGAGCCAACCTTGAGTGCAAATGGAAGAGGACACACGCAGCGGGGCATCAACGTCAGTAACTACTATGGCCAGAGCCACCGCTGACTCATATCCCTAACTCCCTACATACGTCGAGCAGGGTCATTTATACTCCCGACCTGGATCAAGGCCCCATCCACCCCATGCGCAGGTTGGGTCGACTCTGTTGGTCGCCGACATAGGCAATGGCCATTGCAGACCAATCTGCCGCAATTACTCCCCACACAGAGGCTCACTCTGTACCGCCACTATGGAAGGTGCGAGTCCTCCCTGCTTCCAACCTCGGTTTGGAGGTCTACCTCGTTCCACCTTTAACCCATGAGAGGGTCTTCCCCATGATAGCTACACTATGTGTGGGGGGTCTCTCCCATGCTCACATCACAGGGTACAAGGTCACTCCCCCTGCCGTAGATCGCAGGTACAGACACATTGCATTTCCGGTCACCCGACAGCCTGGAGGTCGTCCCCATGTCCCTTTCAACATTTTTCAAGTGTTCCTCACACCCCAGAAATCTCAGGTGGAAACCCTCTCCTCCCCATCACCAGTGAGGCCAGAGGACCCCATGTTGGAAATCAGCCTTGTCCCGAGGAGCCACCCAGGACCAAAATGGCAGGTCATCGCTGACGCAAGAGGAATTATGGGGAAGTCCGAATGTGTGTCATACCAGTCAACTTCTCAGACTGTGAGGCGGAGTACGACTCAGCACTGGAGCCCCCTCCACAGACCTCCGAGTCAAGGGCTAGGGAGAGAACGAGGCACATCAACATCCTACTCCCAGAATGCAAGGTCCATAGCATCCATTCCTCCCTCCAATGGTATATACAGGAGGACGAAAATTTGGCATATCCCTAGGGATTGTCCATGCAGTCACCACCATCATATCCTGAAGCACCCTCTGTCTTAGCTATAGACTGTGGAGAGCTGTTTTCGGGGTCAACGGTAGAAGAGCCGTGACATAGACCACCCTCGGAAGACACTGATGCTGTTTCTGGTGCATTGGCCACTGGTCCATCCTATCGTGATATGGAGGCCATGTCATTACTATCCTCAAAGGACAACCCGAGAGTCGGCGGCCAATCAGCCCACTCGCTGTGTTCTCTGTCGGCCAGCATGTGGTCCCAGTGGTCTACTTTTGTACTGCTACCCATTCCTCATTCACCCTTAGTTGATGAGTGGAGAAATCAGGGTCTAGACCCTGAATCAGAGTTGAGGAGCTTTTGGACCATCCTCCCAGAAAACCACTTCCCTGAGATGTTTTGGCTAGTTGCAGGACCAAATTTTTCTGCGCTGAAATCGCTCACCATGGAGGAGTTTGATTATTTCTGTCGGACCCTCTGGGTGACTCTCATCTTTATTTTCCACCATCGAGTGTCTTATTCCCGGAGCCAAGTCCACCTTTAATACATTGGTGAACAATGTCATCTGGTTGATCTGGCCACACTCCCCATGGTTCAGCACCCTGAGTCACCAGGTCACCATAGGGCCCTCCAACAACAATGCATTCAGAGTTTCCAATTACTCTGTAAAGATATTAAGGAGGCTACCCCCACATGAAAGTCTGTGGCTAGGTGCAGTACTCTTCCCTCCTCTTCAGTGTTATTTGTCGGCAGCCCGACTTGCTTGGTGACATTGAACGCATGCCCTGGAGTAGAGTTGCGGTCAACATGACTGATCTTTCGGGGGGGGGGAATGAGCTGGTAATTCTTAATGGGAACGTCCCCCCTGAGGACATTCCACCAATAGACCCATCTAGGAGTGTTACTAGTCAGCATTGGAACCTCCAAGATCTTCCTCTACCAACTGAGGCACCAGTTCGAAGTTGGAATCTCAGTAAGGGAAAAGAGCACGTCAGAGCTATCAAGAACTCGGATCTGTCCGCTTCAGTGCAGAAGATAGAAGAGGACCACGAGAAGACCACATTGCATCAGCAACATTCTCAGGAGAAAAGGCTGGTCAATGAACTACTGGCTGAATGCGTTGCAGAATGGCATCCCAACTATGGTGAGCCTAGGCATAAGTATTAGAGGCTGGAATAGAACCCCCTTGGTGAGCAGCCCCCAGGCCACCCTAATCATGCCGCACTCGTTGATAGGGTGGGAGCCGGAGCTCACTACAAAAGTGCATGGTATGTCTCGAAAAACCATCCTGAATGGCATGATCATCCATGGAACCCCACTTGGGCTCCCATGTCTGCCAAAGGGTCACTCCACCAGCCGTTCCACGAGATGGTTATCTTGTCTACCGTATTGATGAGCCCAGTAACGTGCTCATTGTTAGGGATCCCCATCATGACAGGGACCCCTGCCCAGATGATACAATGGCGGTATCATTTCCCACCTAGAGGCTTTGGAAAAATGATAGGTGGCAATCCCACCTAATGGAAAGACATACCCGACATGGGTGGATGACATGCCAGTACCTTCGAGTTTTGGGAATCCCACATTCTCCCCCTTTAACGGGACATGGGACCCTCTACAAAACATGTACCACTTCAACTGAAGGTGTTGGCCTATGTTGGGGACCCCAGTGCAGTAGGAGGCTGCCAAGATCCGCTGTTTTATTTTGTCATTGGAGGGGCTGGCATTTGTCTCGTACAACCAGATCCCCGTAGGATTCGTGGCCAGCTGGGAGGACCTTCGCGGGCAGTTCCTCTACCTGTTCATCTCTACCAACTAGAAAACGAACATCATAGACCTTTTCAAGTGCGTGCAAAGGCCTGATGAGCGAGTCACGAACCTTATCACCTGGTGGAAGGGGCTCACATACTCCCTTGACACGCAACTAACATAGGAAAAATTACTGATGACGTGCATTGGGAATGTCAAGACAGAGCTGGTTCCCTCCCTGATCACATAGAATTATCCTGGAGGGTTTTGATACATATCTGATAAGGCCCAACACCTGGAGGAAGCCCTGCAACAGGCCAGCCAGGCACACCCATTGCCCCTATAATCCAAGCGAGGAGGGATGCCAGAGCCAGACCCACCTCGATATCCCAAATAGAATTCCCCATGAAACTAGAATTTCTGCCAGTAGCACCGGGACCACAGCCTCACAGATTCCCTCCATCTCAGGCACAACCTCTGGTTTAGCAACGTCCTCATAATCGGCAGTTTCCCACATGGAATGCGCCGCCAACGCATGGACGAGACAATCAGGGTCTGCCTCCTCGGCAGGCACTTCTAGCCACTAATCAGGGCCAAGCTCCTAGAGCCCCCTTTATTGATAGGAGAAATCAGACCTTCTCATTCAATGAGTCTTAGGTCCCCGGTTACTTCCACAACACCTTGGAGCATGGAATTGTATGCTTGTATGAATGTAGAAATCCAGAGGAGACGCATGTCACTAATCACCCAAACTACTTCCCTTATCACTAGATCCTGGGGCACACCCTCAGGAAATTATATGTGTTCAAGGATTGGCTCCACGACCAGATTGAAAATAACATAGTGATGTTGGGCCCGAAAACAACACAAGTGGTAGGTGACTTTGTAGGGCCTCATGGAAGTACCAACCATGATGGTGAGTGGAAGAAGGTTCTTGACTGCAGGTCTTAGAAGTATAATGTAAGTATGGCCTGAAAAATGGTCGCCCACGCCCATGGAATCAACTATGAATCCCTAAATCGGACGAATCCTTTGGAAGCTGCAGCCACCACTTCCGCATCTTCATCTCATCCGGCCACTTCCCAGAAGAGCAAGCATCAGGGGTGGATGAAGAAGAAACGTGCCCACCAATGTCATTGCCATCCCGCACTCTTGGCGGATTTATGCCCCCTCAGATGGGGATCCCACCCAAAATCCTCCCAGCGGTGGATGATTCTTTGAGTGACAGTCAAGGGTGCGCTTCGGTTAACACTGTTGAGTTGGTAAACTCCTATCTGACACTCGATGAGGGGGAGCACTACGATAACCTCCTAAAAGTCCATAGCTGGTGCCAATGTCGGTGGAGCCATGAACATATGAGTCATCATGGCACATCAGTTGGCACCTCCAGCTAGACCGTGCATTCCATCGAGACTAGGCAATAGGCCTAGTGTAGAGTTCAACACTCGCAGCCTCTTCATCTGGTGTCATCAAGACCACCTCCACCACTATTTGTGCTACTGGATCAGGCAGAACCATATCGGTCGTGCCACGACTAACTTCACCAAACCACAGGCTGATATCAGCCGTATGGTCCTCACCCTGCAGCTACTCTCCAGGCTTTGATTAATGAGAAATGGGATATTCCCAACATCAATTAGAGGTCGGTCCAGCCGACAAGGCCCTCCATTCCTCCAGTAGAAGAGCAGCCTCTTCTAAGAAGAATTTTTTTCCTGGAATAGAGGTATGATGTTCTAAAGTACCTCTTCAGCATCCCAGTGAGGATTTCCATTCTTGAAGCCCTTCGTCGGTCGCCAGATATGCACAAGGCCCTCATTGAGAATTTAAAGAGCTCCTTCTAGTTTGAGACAGAGGTAGTAGAAGTAGAATATTTCCATGCTGAAGCAGTTAAGTATGTCGAATGGCAGGCTATCATTAACTTTTCTTGAGAGGATGAAGGCTCTCCCATATAGGGGATCATCTGCCCATTGTATATCAAAGGACAATTCAACGACGTGGAGATTCACAACTATCTTGTTGACACTGGTTCTGGGATCAACCTTATCCCCACATGGACACTACAGAAGCTAGGGATATCCATATATGACTTGACTCCCTCCAATTTAAGAATCCAGAGATATGATAGGACAGAGAAGACCTCGTTCAGTAAGATTCTATTGAATACCCAATTTGTTGGCCTACTTTCCAACACCAAGTTTATGGTTGTCTCCCAAAACACCAGGTAAAATGCATTGATGGGTAGTCCATGGCTCCACCTGAACGAGGTGGTCCCCTTATCATATCACCAATGCCTCAAGTACTCCCTTCATGGTCGAGTAGGTGTACTCTTAGGTGATACATCTCTTTTTTCCTCTTGTGAAGCCCATTATTTGGACGCTGACTATTACAAGAGCAATGATAAAAAAGTCCTGGTAAGTGATGTTGAGCCCATCACTGCTCCGACTGACCCCTGGGAAGGCTTGAATGATGGTTACATCTTCCTAATCCACCATATAGATGCCACGAACCCTGATATGGGGCAATGTTTTGTCATTTCTGGGACAAGAGGGAACCATGTTCCCAAATCCATGTGTCATCGAAGGATCACTTCATATTCTTATACGATTCAGGCCTCATTGATCCATGAGCCTCCCACTCCCGTTAGGTATCGGGGCGTCCAGCTCACGGAAACAGTAGTATGTCATACATGTATGTTTCTCCGGTCTAGAAGAAGTCGGCTCCGGCCGACGTGCCACCACTACATTTATATTATCAGGCGAGGCCCCATAGGCCGGAGACATGATGGAATCGAGTTGACAACCTTCATAGTCATGGTCTCGGCAGCACCAGAGTTCCCTGATACAATAAACAATGTCGCTCAAGCTGGTACCAGCCTCCAATCAGGGTTTGGTAACTCTGATGAATCTTCCCCCACGGAAGATCCCTCCATAAGTGGAGAAGTTGATATAGAAGACTACCCCCCTTATTTTGAGGAAGGCGTCTCCACCACGGTCGATTAATTGGTACAGGTGAACCTCGGAAGTGAGGAAGAAGTGAGACACACATTGATCAGTACCGCTATGTCCCTTGAGGAGAAGTAGAAATATGTAGGATTCCTTAAACAGCACTATGATGTGCTCACCTGGAGTTAGTATGGGATTCCAGGACTAGATCCTCAGGTAGCCATCCACTGCCTTGGTCTTCAGGCCAATCATCACGGGTTCAAACAACCTCCCTGAAAGATGCACCTCTCTCATGGTGCCATGGTCGGACTGAAGTTGACAAGCTCATCAGGGCCAACATCATTATGGTGGTCCATTACCCAAAAATAATGACCAACATTGTACTAGTAAAGAAGAAGAATGGACAAATCAGAGTCTCTATAGACATCAGAGATCTCAGCCGCCATTGTCCAAAGGATGATATTCCCCTTACAGTGAAAAAATTGTTGATCGATGCTACGGCTGGGTTCCATGACCTCTCCTTCATGGATCGTTACTCTTGTTATAATCAGATCCAGATGGACCCTGAGTATGAAGATTCCACCACTTTTAGGGTCCCCCAAGGTACTTTCTATTACCTAGTGATGCCATTCGGCCTGATTAATGTGGGTTCCACCTATCTGTGGTCCATGCATCACATATTCAAGCCAATCCTCATGACATTGGTTGAATTATATGTGGATGATCTAGTGGTCAAATATCGCTTGTACCAGGACCATCTCAAGGATCTTGAGAAAGTGTTCGGCTTCAACCCTTCTCTCCACCTATAAATGAACCTGTTGAAGTGTTCCTTCGGGGTCACCTCCGTTAAGTTTCTTGGCTTTATTTTCTGGTACCGAGGCCCCGCAATCAACCCAGAGAAGTTTATTTCCATCATCTAGATGCCTCCCCCAAGTAATATTTTGGAGCTTCGAGGTCTCCAAGGACACTTGTCATACATACAGCAATTCATTGTGATTTTGGATGGAAAATGAAATACACATTCTCATCTTATGAAGAAAGGTAACACTTATGAGTGGGACGAGGAGTGCTAGACCGCCTTCAAGGAAATGGAGAAATATTTTCTCCAACCTTCGGTCTTGATGCCACTAGTTTATGGGAAGACGCAAATCCTATACGTGACGGCCCAAGAACGATCCCTCGGTGACCTTCTCACCTAGAAGAATAACGAAGGGAAGAAAAAAATCTCTACTTCCTCAGTTTCATTCTCCTCGATACGGAGATTAGATACACCCCCATCGAGAATTGCTGCCTTACGCTGGTGTTTTCCGTTCAGAAATTTCGACAGTACCTGCAGCACCATGAGGTATAGTTGGTGTCTCGAGTATACCCGTTAAAGTAAATCCTACACCATCCCATGTTGACTGGTCGACTATCATTGTGGGCGGTAAACGTTTAGCAATTAGACTTCAGGTTCATACCTCAAAAGGCTATCAAGGGAAAGACATTGGCCAATTTTCTAGCTACACATCCAACCTCCATAGACCAGATCGAGGACTTGGATTTTCACGATGAGGCAATCCTCTCAGTCGATCAAGCCATTCAGTGTTGGCATATGAATTTTGATGGAACCTCCTGGATCACCATCGAAAAAAGGCTCAATGATCCATGATTCAATAGAGCAGGTATGGGTATCGTTTTCATTACCCTGGCGCAAGACGTTCTGCCGTACTCATTCCTGCTGTTGGAAGGCTACACTAACAATGAGGCGGAGTATCAGGCCCTCATTACTGGCCTCAAGCTGGCCCTTGAGATTGGCATGCCCCATTTATATGTCAAAGGGGACTCTGAACTAGTCATTAAGCAGGTCATCGACAACTATGTTGTCAAGAATCCAGAGCTTGCTTCATTGTTGGAGCACACCCTCTTGATAATGGCCCTGTTCCCTTCTCATCCAATGGTTACCCATGTCCCTCGATCACAGAATGGTCGAGCAGATGCCTTGTCCAGCTTAGCTGCATCACTTGCAGAGCCCGAACAAGATGATCTGATCATCCACGTGGCACATCTAAGAGTCATATCTCCGGTTACCCTTGATGGCAGTGATGTCCCACAGGTACTCTATCTTACCGCCGGCGCCTCTGCGTTAGGACCCCTGTGTTGTCTGGATGCAGTGATCGAAATGACTATCGATTGGAGGAAACCCTTAGTTGAATACCTCCAGAACGACAATCTCTCATTAGACGGGGCCAAGGGCGAGTGAATCAGATACCGCTATCTATATTTTACCCTCTAATGTGGTCTTGTACTTGAGAATATCCTCTATAATCGGAGGTTTCAGGGTGTTCTCCTCTGTTGCATTCGGGGGTCCGATATTCCACAGGTCATACAAGAGGTTCACGCTGGTTCCTATGGTGCCCATCAGGCTGGACCAAATCTACCCCCACAGATCCAGAGACTGGGGTACTTTTGGCCCTCTATGATGCATGATTCTATAGAGTTGTCCAAGAGACGTAATGTGTGCCAAGTTCATACTAGCTTCCTGCATCGGCCACTAGAACCTCTTCACTCCACCAAGTACCCGTGGCAATTTGCAGTGTGGGGACTTGATTTCGTGGGACCATACCCACCGGAAATGTCTCAACAATTCAAGTTCATCCTGACCGCCACAGATTTCTTTTGCATGTGCGAAAATATCGTTTTTCTCAAGGAGGTCAAGTCCCGCGCGATCGTTGACTTCATGAGCTCCAACATCATCCACTGTTTTTGGGTCCCTCATGCTGTCCTCACCGATAATGGCACAACCCTCTGAGAATTCATGTTGAAAACTTTGTACCCCAAGTACAACATCCGCTCTAACCATACCTCCCTCTATCATGTGGAAGAAAATGGACAAATTGAGGTGTTCAATACAACTCTCTCTAACATTCTGCAGAAGATGGTCAATCAGAACAAGAAGAGTTGTCCAGATAAGCTCTCCAACACCCTCTTTTCCTATCAAACGATGACTCGCAATTCCACCTAAGTGACCTCATATTCCCTAGTGTATGGAGCAGAGGTCATCCTGCCCATCGAGATCCAGCTACCTTCATTACACACCGTGATCTACGACCAACATGTGTTAGATAAGGTGGCCGAAATTAGTCTAGATTAATTAGAAGCACATTTCGAGAATAAGCTCTATTCCTTGCACAATTTGGAAATCCATAAGAATAAGATGGCTCAAGACTTCAACAAGAAGGTTCACCTCTGATCTTTTCTTTATGGCGACTTGGTTCTGGCTCTGAGAACGCCAATGATAACTGGTATAAAACCAGGCATGTTGGAGCCCAAATTGGAAGTAACTTTCATTGTTCATAAGGTTTACCGCAATGGAGCATAATCTCAGGTGACCATGGATAATAATCCTCCCAACAATGCCATTTTCTTCAAGAAATAAATTTCCTAAGCCTTACGGTCCTACACGACCTTAAACTATTGGTACGACACGACCTTAAACAACTGGTCTTGTACGACCTTAAGCTGTCGGTCATGTATGGCCTTAAATTGATGGTCCTACATGACCTTAATCATCCAGTCTTGCATGACCTGAAACTGCTGGCTCTTCATGACCTTAATCTACAATTGGTCCAACATAACCCTAAACTTCACACTTGTCCCTCATGGATTTAAATTGTACCATACCGCATGACGTTAATCTGCACATAGTAATACATGATGTTAAACTGCACCATCACGAACAATGTGTAGCTTGATTCCCATCTATGTGGGATAATTTGGACCACTAGAACATTTAGATGTTATGTCCACCCCATCATTTACAGATCTCCTAGTCACCTAGGCCCCTTGTCCCATCCCTTTCCAGGAGAAGGATGTGTATTTGTGGTATAGGGTTATTCCCTCCATTGCATTGGGTTTTTTGGAACCATTCCCCCCTTTCTCCTGGGAAACCTCCATATCTTGGACAATCTAAAGATGAACCCCTCGACCCTTTACAGTGGTTCACCGATGTGTCCAAGAGTACTCTGGTCTAGGACCTAGTGTGTCAGGTTCAACGTGGGATAGTTCTTTCCACTTGTCAAGCTTCATGTTCTCCTTCATTTGGGCCCTCATTATCTTTCACACACAAAGTGACCCCCAAAATGGTTTGGATGCTAGGCCTAAGGTCCCTCCTTCCGTTATGGGAAAATATCCCCAAGGGTTTCAGACAAAAAATTGATACAAATCCCTTTTTGTAAACATGGTCAGTGGTCGATGCTCATTTGTTCGTCCCCATTTCTGGCTGACACGACCGGATCCTGTGTTGTGGACATGGTCAGTATTAATCCCCCATCGTTATGTCAGTCCTTTAATTCCATGAATGTTAGTTACATGATTCACATAACGTTCCAACCCATCATGTCCAGGTGGAATCTTGACACTCTTGGCACTATACCTCAGTGCACCTCCACACGTTAGGGGGACAAAGATGCAATATGGCATCCTCTGGGGATTCCGTGACCCGAGTGCTACGACCATAAACTGGGATCTCCTCTATGAACTATGTGTGTCTTGATCCTCATCCTCATGGGATACATGTTATCACCCGGACATTGCGTTTCAGGGTCCAGCTCAACTGGAAGCTAGATTCTCCTATCGCTTATCCTCTAACCCTCATTGGACTCTTAGCCTGAGGCTCCTCCCCCGAAATTGCGAACGATGAATATGTTTACATCATCCTCCTTCATGTCAGGTATGCATTACCGCATCGTGCGCATTACTTCATGTACAAGACATATGAATTTAAATAGTTCTATCAAGTCTAATCACATGACCCTAAACTATGATAATATCGTCCCGACCGCACGACGAAAAATGACACTACATTGTGATGACCTCATCATAAGGGACATCACGTTTGGTATCAGTCATCCACCATACCATTTGTCAACGCTTGTATATGTCTTGATTCTTGTGGCGATTCTGGGAATTTCTACCATAGTCATGTCTCTTAACAAAAAAACCATTCACCTTAAAGGACAAACAAGATATATCAAATACCAATTCTTTTGGTGTGAGGGCCAGACCCGCATGCCACTTTCATATTATTCACTGGTACCATACCATGCTAAAACCCAAAACTATGGATGGATTTATTCTCATTCCCATGAGATACGTAGGAACATCTGGGAACTACCCCATGGGCTGTGCCAAACTTTCATGTTCGGTCCCTTGACCTAAAAGCATCCCCAATGAACAAATGGTAATATATAATTATGTCCTCATTCACATAGGGTTTCATAATCACCTTACCCTATGCCCCATGCATTCCTTACCGAACTTTGGACTATGTTCTAAGACCTTAAACAAAGACCCTTTCCAGAACAATGAATTGCTTGATTCTCATTCTCATGAGATACGTAGGAATTCCCAGACATGTCATCTTGTGTCCATCCCTGAGAAATTGAAATCCCATCCTATCCCATAGTCGTCCCCTTGGCCTGACCCTTCGAGGAGTTGTGTAACCGCAGCATTTTCCCTGAACAAGTTCAGGATGCCCCATAACGACATTGGGAAGCAACAATTTCCTCACCAGAGATGTCCTATCAAAATGTATTGATGATCCATGATTAGATTAATGCGCCTTCCTAATGCGCTTCCACCATGTTGGCGTAATTTATGGAGTGATGCATTCTGTTCGAACAAAACACCACTTCAATTTCCACGCTTTTAGTGCCCCTTTATTCAGACTCCCATCCACTTTCACGTTTGAATGGACCCCCTAACAGTGTGGATGCTCGAACTATGGTCCGCCTACCGTCCTGGGCCAACGTTCCGGAAGAATAATGGATGATATTTGAGTTAGGTCCCATGTTGTGAACATGTTCTGTGGTCAACCCTCATTTGGTGTCTTCATTTCTGTCTAACACAACATGTATTATGTGTTTCTAACACAATCAACAACTTTCCTTTATTACCACGCCTCTTCCATAGTGTTTCGAATTTGGGTAACATGATTCACACTTTTTATTTCCCTATGTTCGAACTGATTCCAATACCGCTAGTGTTTCCCTGCTCATGCACTAGAGCACACTGAGATGATAGCGCCTCAATTGGATTGAGGTCCTCATCCATTGATTGGACCTACCTATTCTCCTCATAAATCCTAATTCGAGTCTTGAATTCCCAATGATTGGTTGGAACTCCCGCGATCAAATGAAGTGATAGTACGAGCATCCCTTGTTTCTTAGATCGGGTATGGCCCACATGAGATTAGGAATGGATTGATATTTATTTCAGGATTATGGTTGAGCACGTTAAACCAAAGGGACAAGTAAATAAAGTTGTCCATATATACAATTCAAAATAAAAAGTAGTAAGTCGAAATAATTTTAAGGGTTCGGCCAGAACAGGACCCTTAAGGGTTGGATTCTTGTATGGATCTTTCTAATGCCACTACCTTTTGGTTGGAGAACTCCAAGCCTACTTCACTCCCCCTAAAGACTCTCTATCCATCAGTGGATGCAGAGTACAATTCACTGACCTTAGCCCGAACCCATGCCTATTCATCTTGGATCTCAGTCATCTGGTGACTCTCTTCCACCAGTTGTTATTGGGAATGTTCCAATTGGGCCCTCAACTGCTCCATGAGGTCAGAACATTTTGTGATGAATATCTCATTTTCATTCACCTATTCTTCGAGGAATTAGACCTCCAAATCTGCCTTCAAAAATGCTCGGGTACTCCCTGACTCCTCCCGACACTGGGTGACGTCGGAGCGTCGGCTGCTCTCGCGCACCTTATATGCCATGGAATCACGGACCTTCATGTGAAGGAATTGAGCATCTTCCCCTCCAGTGCCAAGGAAATGCAGCCATTTGTGGAGTGATACCATCTGTTTCATCCATTTCGTCTAAGGATCATTGATAAAATTCTTGATTCACTTCCACCCTTTGCATCGCGTCATCCGACTCTCATCGGCTGCTTCCAAGTTTGGGTCATCAATATCCTAAGGATCAGTGGGCCAATAGATAGGAAAGACAATAAACATGTAGGCATCATGGTCTTCCTTGGATATTCCTCCTAGGGGAATATTCTCTTCAGCATTTGAGTGACCTTCCTCTCTCGCCACGACCCTGGGAGCACCGTCATCAACTATCTGCCATGTCCCAACAGCAGCGCCACTGATGTCCACCACCCCAAGCTCACCAATTTCTGAGGATGACGTGGTATGGGAGGCACGTCCTGGGTATGTCATTATTTTTTCTATCGGCTCACTCATGGACGGTCTGGACTCAGCAGCCTGACGATCCTCCAATGTCGTGATCACTATAGAGATAAGGACCACCCTTGTGAATGGAGTCCTCTGACGATAAGTACCTCTATTGAAACATGAAACTTACAGGAACCCAAGGCGCCAGCCTCCAGTTCCCTGGCCGCTATTGGGGATATCATAGTGGGGGATCCATTAGCACTTTTCAGCTTGATAATGGGTGTCGGTGCCCCACCTTATTCCATTGGCGCTTCCCCCCTAATTTGACTGGTGACTCTTGATCAGAAACAATATTCTACTAAGTAAGATATGTAGGGTGGGTTATGGATTGAAAAGGAGAGTGGATAAAACGAGAAGGATAGGTAAGGTTTTAAGCATACCTTGAGTGGTTCAGTCACATCCATATTAGATCAGATGATCTCACCACTATCCCGGAGACTCCCTTGGTGGGATGCCCCCTGAGACCCTTCACCTTCGGGCTCCCCTTCTCCTTCAACTTCTCCTTCTACCTCTTCTTATTCTGTCATTCTTCCCTTCAACTCATCATTGCTGTCATCATCCCCTGAAGGCACCATTTTTGGATCATGCTCCTGGTCGAGCATCACTTTCACCAAAAAAGGTAGTTCCACATGCCAACCCCATTGGTGTGCATACATGTCCATGGGTGTTATATATGCACTCCTTCGATAGAATTTCACTCTGTCGACAATCCAGATAAGACCGACTACTGGAAATTGGATCATGTCTCACACCACATCTGCCAGAGGGCTTTAGTACTTACCGACTGCGGTAGGGTTAGCCAGTACAACCATAGCGCAGGGATGATTGTGTCATTAAAAGGATGAAGCAGATGTCTTATTTTCTTTTTGAGAAGTTCTGTTACCACTCCTTGGTACCCTCCTCTAGGAGACGAGGTTGTGGCCATGCCATGTGACTTCCCCACTACTGAGGTCTCGGCCTGTACGGGCCCCGTTGTCCGATGCGCATCAGATCTACCCCCTCTAGAGGCACTATTTCATCTCTCTCGCTGCCCAGGTTCCACACTGGTGACCTTGAGTTTCCGAACTCGATTCCACAAAATCTCCTCATGGTATTCTATAGCCCATGTTTAGCATACTTGGTCGAGAGGCCATCATTAACTCTGGTGGGATGAATGGTGATGACGTCGTCGAAGCCATAGGTCGTGAACATCAGCCACATTTGGAGAATGACACATGGATTATTTTCTTCCTAGAATTCTGTATATAAATTTTTCGGAACCGTATGGAGGAACCCAAACTACCTGGTGAACAAGGACATCAAGTAAGTCTCGTAGAAGATATTTCCATCAATCTTGGCCACAAGAACCCCACCTCTGATGCTCTAGATGTACTCCTTCTGCTCTAATGATCCTTTCCCATTGTCTATCATCTGGCCAGTCAGGGTGGGGAATGTGATGAAGGTGATGTTTCCATGATTACCAATTCTGATCCTCACTCCATCCTCATTGAGTGTCAGCGGCATCACCCCATCAATGTTTAATAGGGAAGGTCGCATGCCATTTCTGGGGGGATAGATGGCATTCAGGAATGTATATCTGTCGCAATGAGCCACAACCCAGCCGTAGAAGATGTGCAAGGGGCCAGAAATCATCCAAGGTGACCCATATATCGAGATGCGTCCTCAAATGGCATACATAAGATCCAGAACGAGGATCCTCATGTTGAATATTTTGTTGGCAGCCATGATGCCAGCCATTACCAGGGTCGCTGGACGAATGCCCATCCTTGCATCCCTCACTGATAGGAGCCACATAATCTAGAATGTGGTGAGGAATCTGGCGTACAGTACATTTGGGTCCCGACTCTTGTTTATGTTGTTGCCCCATGACTGGTAGTGCCCTGCCTCTAGGATCATCCAGTATGATCCGCTCTTGCTCCTCTATGACACAGTTGGACACCGTCTCCCGCGCCCTGGAATCATGACTATATGATCCATATCTAGGAACAGGCTAAACCAGACCTTGTTGGCGTTGTCTTTCATGAAATACTTGACCCCCAGCCTCTCCTTGTCCAGCTCTAGCAGGTGCCATGTCAGTATAGGGTTTCTTGATCTGTCACCCCAAGTTCCCATTGGCGGAAGGAATTCATCATATTGGAGGCCCTCCTAAGGGATACCACTGATGCAGTGAATGTCCCAGACACTATTACCCATTTCCCCATAATGAAGGTGGAATGTATTGGTATCTGAGGACACTGATTGAATAGATCTGGCCCAAGCTCGTGCTGGCGGTAGAAGTGAAATTGTGATGTCCATACCGCCTTAAATAACCCAATGTGCCACAGATCGGCCCCAAATTAGAAACATGTATGGAGAACCCAGTACGCCCAAGACCATTCGCTGGTGAAATTGCCTCCAAATCACAGGTCCCAGTCCTGCAGCCAGCCTTTAGCCTCATCAGTGACACTCTGATGGAAGGTGCTTGCGTAGAGGGCCTGTGAGCTCTCTACGATAGGGTCACTCCTTAAAATGGTCCTAGTACTAGGATTCATTACACAAAAGTCCATATGTCTAGTTTTCCTAGTTGGATGATCATTGATGGTGATGTTGTATCAAGGGAGATCGTCCTCATGGGTCACCCATGACTATGGTGTATCCACCTCAAAACCCGTCAAAGAAACCTCCTCCAGGATGTCGAAGTCCCATAGTTGTAAGTTATTGGACATGGAATACTCCATTTGGGAAGTGGTTAGAATATTGAAAAAGGGTCTGGTTATTGGAGACAGTACATTTTTCACAATAAACCTCTGGGTTTACAACCATTTCTGCCCTTCGAGCAGTGGATTCTCCCTCACTAGCCTAGTTTGAGTCCATCTTCTTCTGGAAAGTGTTTGAGGGGTTGGTATAGAATATGAGTGGGTGGTGCGTAAAATTAGTGGGCATCACGAAATATCAGACTGCGTTGAAAAAACATCGGGTTTGCGTGGAAAACAACTCATGATCTCGGGGGAATTACATGATGTCGGAGCGGTTTTTCGCGCAGGGCTGGAAAAATTTCATGCACGGGAGCGTGGATCTTGTCGAGAGAGAATATTGTATGGAGCTTGGGACTTGTGTTCGATTTTATAAGAAAAACCTGGTTTCCACGCCCACTCGAAAAGATGATTCGGCGCCTTATTGTGTTTTGTACATCACATAATGTTTTTTCACGAATGGACCCTATGGAGCCCTCCATTTAGGCATTTCCATCAGAATCTGACCGTTGCGACCCCTAACCAATACAATTATAAGGGGGTCATTTATAGATACCAAAAAATTTTCAGGTGCTGAAGAAGGATTCGAAAAGACAAAGCGAAGTCATATTTGTATCCGTTGACCCAGTCTCAGGGGCCCGTAGGGGGCGCGTGAAATAAAATCATATGTGAATGAAAAAATTTAAGACCCGCGATGAATGTTCTAGGATTTTTCCATATTCTTTGATTGGGGCACGAAATATTTCGCACCCCGCCCCATGCAGCTGACATTTCACGACGCCACCTCCGTCGCACAAGTATTTTAGGCAGACCTAGTTTTTGTGCCCCTGAATGTCTATAAATAGAGGGTGACCCCTTCCATTTTTGGCTGAAGAATCTTAATTGGCTATTTTGCATGAAATTCTCCCTTCATGCTCACAAAAATGGCCTTCGGGTATGGTTCTCCTCGCACAAAGTCTCCCCAGGGTGTGCTTTTGCATGATATTCTCTTGGATTAAGATTAAAGTCCAATCCCTTCGTGGTTCACCCCCTACGTGAAATCTCATCCATTGCACACATTCCTACCGATTTTTCCCAACCCCTTCCATTACGTGCACCCTAGCCACTTACTCGAAATCCTGCCACATACGCGCACCCCAATCATTACACGAAGCCTCTCCCACTTTCATGTATTTTCGGCCCTTGCGTGCACCCCAATCCTTGTTCACAATACTTTAAGTTGGGCACAAACCCTTGGCTCCGATTATATGAAATCATCAACTATTTTTCACCATCATGGTGTTTTTCAAGCAGGCCTATGGTTTTTGTGCACAAACCTCAATGGTTTCGCACAATTCCTTGGGACCGTCACATAGATGATCCCCTGGAATCCCCTAGTGTGAATTACTGATGCTCTTCTTATAGAAGCCATTCGCGGGTTTCTCTCAAGACCTAGGCATCCACATCATGCACCATTTTACCATGAATCCTTCTAGTCTCGTACAAAGTAAATTCAACGTCCCATGGATGATACCTCCCGTTATGTTGCTTTGCCTCATGATTCTTTGCATAGGCATGCTAACGGCTAATGCTTCTTCGCACAGACACTCTAAAATGGACCCCTCAATTGTTCACTCCATGACACCCCCTCTCTATGGCGTTGTCGATGCCTTCCCTCCCACAAGGAGTATAGGGTACCAGTTATGTATGTCCTAGGGTAGCGAAGTAAACCCACCTCGTCCGAGCTACAAAACGTTAAACTGCCAAGCGCCACCATCCTCACCACATGACGTTGAACTGTGACCTAGCCCCATGCCTCGCACGTAGGCCCCCCTCCTTGGACATTCTCCATGCCCACTCATCTCCATGGGGATGGGATCGCCCCTCAAATGGGATGATATCCTCCTTACTGGAGTGGAGTTTGTTCACAGGGAAAGGGAAGCCACCTTTGTGTAAGCCCCTAGATTTCTTTCCAGGAGGCAGCATCCATGCCCCTCCTTCCATCTTTGGTCCCCTTGTCCAGTGGAGGGAGTGATAGGGAATGAGGCTCATCCTTTCTACGGTCTCAAATCCCTCTCTCGCTACAGTTTTTCACCTCGGGCCTCGATCATGGAGTAAGTCCCGACTTCTTTGGAGGCTCTGCGCATAAGACCGTCTTCACATCCCATGGACGCACCTCTCTTGATGTGATAGTCAGGTGTCTTCTATCTCTTATATCTCACACCGAACATGACTTATGCGGGCTTAGAGTTATCACTGACCATGAAAAACACCTTCGGCCATCTCAGAGTGTAATCCCCATCCGCCAAAAACTATGGTTTCTTGGATCCATTTCAAGTCATGGTACGTAGGAAGCCACCATGAGGTTCAAGACCCCAACTCCTTGGGCCACCTTAGAGTGTAATCCCCAAACCATCCCGAACTACGAGGACATTGATCAATGTCAAGGAATGGTACATAGGAATCCTCCATGAGGTTCAAGCCCCAAAACCTTGGGCCTCCTCAGAGTGTAAGCCCCAACCAAACCCGAACTACGAGGACTTTGATCAATGCAAGGCATGGTGTGTAGGAAGCTTCTACGAGTTTCAAGCCCAAAAAAACATGGGATGTCTCAGAGTGGAAGCCCCAATAAATCCCTAACTACGGGGAATTTGATCCATGTCAAGGCATGGTATGTACGAAGCCTCCACGAGGTTCAATCCCCAAACACCTTGGGCTGCCTCAGAGTGTAAGCCCCATCCATCCTGAACTACGAGGACTTTGATCCATGTCATGTCATGGTACGTAGGAAGCCATCACATGGTTTAATCCCCAAACACCTTGGGCCGCCTCCGAGTGTATTCCCCAATCCATTCCAAACTACGAGGAATTTGATCCATGTCATGTAATGGTATGTAGGAAGCCTCCACGAGCATCAAGCCACAAACACCTTAGGCCACTTCATAGTGTAAGCCCCAATCCATCTCGAACTACGAGGACTTTGATCAATGTCAAGGCATGTTACGTAGGAAGCCTCCATGAGGTTCAAGCCCCAACACCTTGGGCTACCTCAGAGTGTAAGCCCCAATCCATCCCGAACTAAGAGGACTTTGATCCATGTCAAGTCATGGTACATAGGAAGCCTCCACGAGGTTCAGGCCCCAACACCTTGGCCGCATTAGAGTGTAAGCCCCAATCAATCCAGAACAACATGGACTTTGATCCATGTCAAGGAATTGTACGTAAGAAGCCTCCAAGAGGTTAATGCTCTAAAAACCTTGGGCCGCCATAGACAGTAAGCCCCATCCATCCCAAACTTCAGGGATATTGATCCATGTTAGGGCATGGTACGTAGGATTCCTCCATGAGGTTCAATCCCAACAATCATTGGCCCCAACCATCTCTGTGTCGGTGGGACACAACTCTTTTTACCTGATCTATGAAGAATTTTATTAATTCCAAGGCATAGTACGTAGGATGCCTCTACATGGTTCAAGCCCAACATCCATCTAGTCCCCATGTACCTATTCACATCAGTTTTCCCCCGTCCCACATGACGTTAAACTGTATTCCCCATCTAAACTACGTGGTCTATGATCCTTGCCAAGGTAAGGTATGTTGGAGGCCTCTACGAGGCTCAATACCCGGACTCATGTCTCATACTAACCTTTCCTTCAAGCCTATGTGTCTTAGGAAGCTCATGCCCCAACCCGGAGGTTCGACTTCTTCTAGGTCCCATCCATGTGTCCATTCTCGCGGGTCACCTCCTCATGTGTACTATCGTTTCATCAAACTATGAGGACTTTGATTCCATTCCTTGGGGATACGTAGGAAGTCTCTTTGAGCTCAAGCACATATCCATAATCCATCCTTATTCTCAGCCGGGCCACCACATCCCGGTAAGATCATGCCACCCGATTCCACGTTCCCACTAACAGAATTCGGGAATCCACGCACGTGTTGGCACAAATATCGGTGTTCCCTCCCAGGGGTTCCTCAATCAGATCCACTCTAATCAGTGTTCCGATCAGTCTGGTCCATCTTTTCTAGACGTTAAATTTGAACGATACCGTGTGTGAAACATGGGAAGCTGAGGAAATCCTTAGATTCATGACCATGGAATACAGTTCCCCACATTCAATGTGGGATCCTCAATCTTCTGGTCCCTCGAGAGGCCAATAATAAGGTAATGAAGATAGAAATACCAATCCCCCAGTGTCTAGACACACCAGTTATGCCAAACATGACTACTCTCCTAACCGATTGTTGCTGCCTAGACCTGACCCCTTGGAATGTCCTGACAGAAACAATGTAATTAACTGGTGCCCATGGATATATGGAATTGGGAAGGGTTTCACAAAGAATTTCTCAAATATAGGAGGGATACCTAGAGTAGGTGAAGTGCTCTGAGGAGGAATCCATGGAATGAAGAAATGACATCCCATCATCCCATTTCGATCATGGAGAAGATGTCCCTGAATAAGGAGTGGATGTTGCCCGCCTTTGGAAAGTGGGAATGCGGGGTAACTGTTGTGCGTCATAAATGTGATGGATGCCCGTGCCCCAACGAATGCATTGGAAACAAACATGAGGGTATTTCAGGAGGAATATTTTGTTAGAAAATATTGGTAATGAATATTTCATTATAGTGTTCGGGTCATGATGATGCTGACTTTTTTTGAATCTAACATATATGTAAAGAGTTTTCCCTCATTATATATTTAGAAATTATAATAATATTATTATAATTACAAAGACACATATAAAATAATATTTTTCATATAAAATGTATGTAGATGGGAAATTAGAGGTCCTTCACAAAATTCTCACCATTGTCAAATTATATTAAATAATTCATAATTTCATTATAATATTTATGTCAATATAAAAAATTCATTAACAAATATGTTGGGGAATTCAAACATGTTGAATGAAAAGCTCACCTAAATAATAATCTTGTAGGATTTACCCTCATGGGATAAGACCCTTTCCTTCCACAACATTGTCACCTCCCTAAACCTAACATCTCAATTTGGATTCCCACAAAACATATTCGAATAGAATTTGAACCACATTAGTATGTATTGTGCTTTCCCCGAATCACATTCTTGTAAAAACAAACTACCATTAAACTGTTATGAGTCCACTACTAAGATCCTTTATCACACCACTATTTTATAATTCATCGTCCACCTCAATAGGTAGTGATATTCTATTAGCATAGTATATGCCAACCTAAGGGTAGATGAACGTCATTCGCATGTTGGATGAATGGAGATAGAGGGAACATATAGATAGATAATAGTATGGAGAGAATGAGAATAATATAATCATGCCACCATCATTCATTATCATCAAAAAGGTATAAATAATGAATTAGAATTTAAATTAACAGAATAATAAGAATGAATGATGAAAATGAGTCATTATTATTATTGAAACCATGATAAGTTCATGATGAATAGTGAAAAGACACCTATATAACTGAAAAAATAAATTTATGATAAATAATTGAATTATTGTAAATAATTCATATTGGTAATAAAATAAAACGGTGAACAATAAAAACATAGATTCCATCCCCACAAGAATTAGTTATCATTGTTGATGAAGAAAAATTCCTATGGTCAATGTTGATATTTCCTTAAACATCATTGAATGATCACATCATACTCTTTGATGAGATATGAAATCCCCCATCATAAAATATATGCCCCTTCTTCTCAATATTAGTTTCAAAAGGATTCACATAATCCAAGAGGGAATATAAAATGGGTTTTATATGATGGTACATCTTGTTCAAATAATTAATAAAATAATTTAATAAATAATTTATTTAATTCCACTAACTCCAATTGTGACTTTAAAATATCATGAGATCTGATGAGAATTAAACTGAAATCATTCTAAATGACAGTACTATATTATTAACATTATGATTTTCCTAAAATTCCCATAAAAATCATCATATAAATTCTATGATAATTTTTAAATATAATATGCATGAGATGAACATACATTTATTTTTATCAATTTTTTACCGCATTTGAAATCCCATGTCATCGTAGGCCGATGGTAAAAAACTCACATTGTAATAAATAGATTCATTTGATATGTTGACATCATATTATTCGTTAAATTTACCATTTTACTTATTATAATTTCGCAAGACTCTATAAACTCAAAATGTGTCCATTTTTTACCAACAAAAATGTATCCCACTATATTATGACACATTTATCATAAAACACATGTAATTTCAATTCAAAATTTAAATTTTATCACATATAACCTTCTTTACCACTACGATACATTTGGAATCGGAATAATTGGCATACCCCCCCAACATGATATCTATAGTCATTATATAAAAATCTTATGGTATGGTAATGAATTCATACATTGATACTGAAGTTTTATACTCACCAAGCAATTCAGCATATTTTATGTATTAAATATAAAATAAATATAATTAAAAAATAACACATATAATAAGGTATGTAGATGTATTGTACATATAGAAGATGGAGAAATAATTCCTAGGGATTAGATGGGGACATAAAAATTAACTGAAATCCATCGCAATTGACTAAAAATTAAATGGTGATATATTGAGAATTAGAGGAACATAAATGTTATTGAGGAAGGCCCATGGAGTTACCATTCATGATGAGGATGAATGGAAGGTGAGAGAAAGGGTAAATTTAATTTTGGGAAGAAATGAAATAAATTCCCCCATATATATAACAAAAATAATACCTGATATGTAGTCTTCCTAAACTGAGTATTCAATACTCCTATAACCACACAAAAACACAGCAAGTGGAAAGTGGTCTGGATCTAGGCTGTCAAAGCCCTATAAATATCCATTGGTTAAAAAATTCCCTCATTCTGTATATTTATATAAGAGTGTCACAAATTACACTATCTAAAAATCATTTAATATCATACACCACATGATCACATGTGAAAACAACTAAAATTTATAACGTATATGTTAAAATAAGCCTCAAATTAAAATGTTAATTATTGAGGTTCTTTTCAATCATCTATAAATACTAAAATTAATTTTAATTCGTAATATTTAGGGACATTATTAATTATATTGAGTATGGTATTTTAGGTATTTATAAATATAATGTGGATCACTATTAATTTATAATTCCTATGTTGTATAAAAAATTATGACTTCAGTATATCCCCCTTTTACCGATAAACTAGGATCTCTAGATGAAAGATAAACCTTTTAAAAATATTAATTTTCATTAATTGGGTAAAATAATTCATTAATGGGAGGTAAGAGATAATTATTCTTGATCATTACAGTTTTTATCATAATAATCAATTATAGGACACAGTAAACTTTTATTTTTATTATAAATATGATAGTTGTGGCCCATTTTGAAACAATTGGGTGTATAAAAACCATTTTCAAATTCTAAATTAATAGTTTCATTACTTATCTCAGTTCAATATGTTTTATATTACAAGGAATATTTTATATTTTCATAACAAAATTCCATCATGTTGAAAAGTCACCCTCCTAATTTAGGTGAAGACTATGAAACACTTTGGGAAATACCATATTGTATTAATTCAAAATTTGTATATCCTTAATATTGTTGTTATCCCCTTATATTTTTCCAAAATATCCACCACTAGGCCATATAAATATCCACATTGAAAATTAAATGTGTTTAGGAAATCATTATTTTTCTTGAACTGATATAAGATCTCAGGACGATTTGTGACATGAAGTGAGATTCCTATGTCCTGGTAATTGAGATAAAATTAATATAGAGTCATTAAATTCATGCCAATAGTCATATTTAATTCTTCCAACAAAATATTAATGTGATTTTTTTGATGTGTCTTCCAAAAAAATTAGAGATTATTCATATACATGGGATGCAATTATCAGATCAAAGGATGTTTTTAATAATAAATTAGTATCCAATATATTGGGAGGTGAATAAATATCCTTATGAAACATTAATGATATAAAGGAATATATAGAACCAAAATAAAATTATATATTTGTAGTACTTGAGTGGAAACAAATTCATCCATGCACCACTATATCTTCATGATACACAAAAGTGGTAGTGATTGCATTTGATTTCCCTTTATCTCTTGCCATTAGTTATTTCTTGATTTTTATCATCAACCCTCAATTTAATAAATTAATCTATAAAATAACCATTTTTTATCAATGAAACACTAAAATATTAGTGGATCCTGATTGGGAAGATTAGTATCTTCTATTGTGTTTATTTGAACCATAATATGTCTTCGATGATCAAGTCTGTGATGAAATATATTTATATAATTAATTATTTTTTCATTTAAATAATATTTCCACCATGACCATTCTCATTAGATCTTATATAAAACCATATTTCCACCATTTTTTCAAACAAAATATGAATATAATGAAATTATACAATTTCCACTTATAACATAAAACACATCGAACAATATATTTATAGCATATAATGACATGACTTGATAAGCATGACCCCTATATGGTTAGAGATGAGTCATGTAATCTATCCCAAGACCACGTCATATTAGAATGGGGTTAATGACTAACACTAATAATGAATAATCCCTAATGGGATACCCTATCCAATAATTTTCTATAACAGATATTCAATATAATAAAAATAATATAACCGCCATATGACATTTGAATAAGTAAATATTTTAATTTCATATCATTTAATACATTGAAAATATATTTATAGTATCATTAATTATGGGAAACATAGCTAGGTTACCAAGACACCTAGAATAATACATTGTAAAATATATCTTTTCTAAGGGAACACAAACTTCTCATAGTAGGGAAACTAGAGAAGAACCACAATATTACTACATATTTTAAGGATGACAATTGTTGATTTACAATAACAAAAAATATATCTATGTATTACAATTTTACATCCAATATCCATTACACATAATTATTTTTAGATCCATACTCACCAAGAATGTCTCTATAATGTAAAAAATCCGCAAAAAAACAACGCTTTTGGTAATAAGGCTCCTGAAAAGGTGATTATAATAAAACCCATTATGAATACTTGAAACTAAAAATAAATGATTAATGAAATAATTATCTTTAATATCTTAGTACAATGATGTAACTGGATAAGAAGAGTCCAGATTTTATTTACATTTTATAAACAAATGAACATATAATAGTCTCCAATTGCTAAAACATATCTATTCAAGATATTGTGTCATAGAAATATATGTGGATACAAACTTTAGAAAATAATTGAATTGGTTGAAGAGTGTATCCTAGATTCTTCTCACACCTTGGTGATGATCCAGGATAATATGTTGGATACATGATCTACATGATTTAACATCATCTTTGACCAAGTACTAATTTATGCATGTAAAAACATTGAGTTTATAAAAACTAAACAATATAGGGTTCTACAAACATCACATCGCCACCTTAAAGGGAATTACTAGAAATATCCCTCCATAGAGGAACGTATATATATAGTGAAAATATAAATGAAAAAAATTGATAACACTATAATGGAATCTAGATAATGTAGATCAGTATAAAACCTAGTCCTCATAGAGAATACGAAATGCCTAAACACCAAAAAATTCCACAATAGATTTGTCAAGGGAGAGACATACCTCATTGGATGATACCATAGTTGAGAGTGTTAATAACCCTCAGGGAGTTCACATACACTGGTGTGTGTAGTGTGTACCATCTAGGAGGGTTATGAACTCTATGTGAAGTAAAACCATACACCATTCATATGATAGGGTTACATATTCAACTAAATACTTTGATGAATCCTAATGTGACGGTGGATTTTCTATAAGAGGACCACCAACATTATTAATTCTCTAGTCATACCCCCACATTGTTCATTATCAATAAAATGAAATAAAACACCATCCAATAGAAATTTAAACAGTATAAGATGAATATATATGTACAATCTCAATATAAATGAATTGAAATTAATATGCACTTCTAATAAGAACACAAATGGATTTGTAGGTGGAATGATAAAAATAATACTATACACTACCTAGTACATGATGATTGAAATATAGTACATTATGTGTTTCTAAACTATGTAAGAATGTTTTTTATATATACATTGAAATATACATGTTATTGTAGAGAGCATTATGTGTTTATTCATCTACATGATGTGTAGTGCTCCTTGGGTTTGATGGTGTGTACTATTGATACATCTCATGTATCCACACAAGGATAAAATGATGTCTCCGCATTATACCTGTATTTGTCATTCACAAGGTTAGTTTTATGCATGTAAAGGTTTATTCAATCTATTATCATGCATAAAAGGATATAAATTATATATAAATGGTGTCCATGGTATTGTTTCAATAGCACATATATTGGTATTGTACATTGGGTAAATTCCAAGATACATATTATAGAGATACATGATTTGTGACCTAGATTCATGAATCATGTTATTTAAAAAATTGTTCTTCTGACCAATCAATGTCAATCCCCTAGTCACACAGTCATATTTATAAGAGTTACATTCCATATGAAATTTCATTTATATGGAATCAAAATGTGTTTAGTGTACACGACATGCAAATTTATACAAACCACCATACATTAAAAAAGTTCGTATAACACCAATAAATTAATAAATGTATTTAATTTTAATAAATAAATACATTTGATAGGTATTGAGTCACATAAACCTAATTTAATATGATTATTGATATGCATCATGAAGTAAAGCATTTTATATAGTACTTATATTAAATGTAATTTTCCAAAAAATATTCTACTTCACATGTAAATTTTTTTTGATCCAAATGAAGTAATATGAAATACATTTTTATAAGCATTGTATTTTTCATATATTTTTTATTAGAAAATTGATTTATGATATTTAAAATAAGTTAAAAATAAAATTTACACAAGTTGAAATTGTATTAACTATTTATTAAATGGTTCAAATATAAAATTAATGAATATAATGGTAAAAAATATTATATTAGAAAAAAAAATTATTCATTCAATATGTTACTTCATAATAAATTAAAATAATCACTACTTATGAGTGGTTTTATTGATAAAAATACTTTTATTCATGATATGTGATTTTATCAAAAATTGATTGTGAGAACCAAAAAATTTAAGATATCCCCATTATTTAAAAATATATTTATGAAATTTTTACTATGTTTTTTTATATTCCACAAAATCAGGAAGTTATTTTTTCAATATAACTCATACAAGGTTCTATAACTGCTTAAAAAAATTATATAAGAGAACTTATTAAGTTATAAGAATTTAGAGGTAACTCTAAGAAAAACGTGATTATAAATTCAATTTGGCCAAGTGTTTCACCATTTGTTGATATTGTTATTTTAAATAAGATTAAATATCAGTCCATGCACATCATTAAATCTATTATTGATATCATCACCCGATCACTATTAATAAAAATTATTTTATACCACGAATTGATGATTTGTTTCATCATCTATAAGGTCTTTAATACATTTTAATGATTTGAATATGATATGGATATCATAAATTTATGTCCAAAAAGGGGAAAATATCGAAAATAAAATTTCATATATTGTATAATCATTAATAATTTATATTGATTCTATTTGGACCTTCCAATTCCCATGTTATCCTCATGAATCTAATGAGTTGTTTCAATAGTGATCACATAGATCAGTTTTTCATTAATGATGATATTGCTATATTCAACATAAGAAATGTAGAGCAGGGAGATCATTTGAGTATATTTTTTTGACCAAGAGAAATTGTAAGTTGTATTAAAAATTTAAAAATTATGGATTCTAGCAATAGAAGGTATCATTCTTAGGTCACATGTTTACTAGATAGGGTATATTGGTGGATCCATAAATGATAGAAGTTATTGATCAATAGTTCAAAACAACCATGGTGATAAAAATTTGTTACTTTATTGGGTTTGGGGATCCTTACTAATCATTTTTATTACTTTATCTAGACTATATATCCCCATACCATAATGAAATTAAATATATCATTTATATTTGAAATAGATTAACTTTAATAAAATTTCATGGAATTGAAGATATTGTGGGTCAACGAACCTATGCCCACACCACCCAATAGTGGATAAGGGTTTATGATATATACTGACTCAAAAACATAGGTATTATGATGTGTCCTCCTGAATAATGGCATCGTGGTAGGTTATTCCTCTCTCTAATTGAGGATTCATGAGTGAAATTACACTTGACATTATTTGGAAGTAATAGCGGAATTTTTGTTGACATATGTAAGCATTATATTTATGAAAAACTTTTTCAAATATATAATTATAATGGAATATTCATCTATATATTGACATATAAGTATTCAAATATTTAAAACTGAATATTTTTTGACAAGATAAATGATTAGGACTCAACATGACATTTTTACCCTGGTATTCGATCATGTTTACTAATGCTCTATGTTTGAAGGAACATGCTAGTTTTTAAATGATAATTATTAAATGAGATCCAATACATATTTACTTACATAATATGGACCATGAAATCAAAAGGAGAGGATAAATATTATATATTTCGTATGTTAATGTTGAATAGTAAATTCATGTTATGATTAAAGAGGCATTGTGGATGATGTGAACATGAAAACCCATATCATTGATATATATTAATAAAAGATATATTAAATAAAAGTAAAAATAATTCAATACAAAAAGATGATGAATTATATTGTATTTTAAAATTTATTACATAACATAGAAACTTTAAAAAATGAATATAATGACATATTGGAAATCGTCCATAACATGCCCCTAAACTTCCATCATTATGTAAAAACTGTATGGGATAACCTGGGGATGTATATAAAAAAAGGGTGATATATAAATCTGAAGAAGGGAATAATAAAATAATAACATATTGTAATACAGTACATGTGATCAATGTGGCATATCATGGAAACATAGGTGCGCTGAGAATCATAATGTTGAACATTGAAATAAGATATAACATGAAATTATAAATGAATCATAAGAATGTGTCCACAACCTAAAATATGAAATCATAAACACAAGTCAAGGAAACATACAAAGACATCATAAGGCAGTGTACATAAGATAACCACTGGTGCACTATAAATGGAATATCATGAGAAAATAATAATATCAAATGTATTATATGGATATATAATTTTGGGTCTACCAATTACTTTTATATCATGTATTGTTATAAGTGTTCCACATAGACAATTAAAAATATGATTGAATTTCATCATATTTAGTCCAAAAATAATGGATTTTTGGGATAAATAATTGGAATTCTACAATAAATAATAGATTTTTATATCTACTTGAATACCATCAATTAGAAACGAGGATGTTTTTTCACAACACAATTGTTTCTCATGGATAATTGAAGGATGATTTCGATAGCATACCGATAGTACATAAGAGATCACAAAAGTGATTATCTCGATTTAATAGGGGTATATCATAACATGGATATGATAAGGAAATTAAAATGGATATGTTAGAACATCATAAAACATGAATATTTTTTAATTAAAATGAATAATACAATGATGTCTCTTGAATAAAAAGGAAAAGGGAGGATCCCTTAGTTTGGGTGGATGGTGTGAAAAGAATTGGAAGAGAATATTACGTGTGGGAGAATTGGGGAAATATAGAAAGGTACGACAAATTTATCTTAATTATATATGTGTTTTTTGTGATGATTAATTGGTGTTCGGGTGGGTTTATATAGAAATATGTTGGAGACTTAATTACTCATTACCAAACATATGTTATGGATGGTACATGATAATGTAAAGAACAGAAACCATCCCATGTTTTCCCATAGAATCCCCCATAATTATGCGTCTTCATTATTTCACATTTGTTGGATCAATGGTCATTAAAAATATACCCTTTTGATGTTCAAGTGAGTCATGTTTATAATGAACTGATTTTAGAACCATAAAATATAGTATATGTTTTGGAGGATTCATTAAGGGTTTATAAATATAATCAAATAGCCTTAATAACAAAACATTTTAAATGTGAAAAAATGTTAGTCTATGGATATATATTATGGAATATTTTACATCAATGTGTTTTTCATAATGTTTTCATAAAACACACACTATATTTGTACCATATTTAATGTTTACTTGAAAATTTTGCAGACTCAGAAAATTATGAAAATTAACCAGCTGGATAATTTAGATGTTCTATTATAAAAAATAATATTAATTTTAAATATATATATATATATATATATATATATTTACATTGACATTTTTATAACATAAATCCACATATTTTAAAAATACTAATTTTTTTTAAAACAACATTTTTATGACATATATAAAAATTATTTTTCAATTTAAAAAACAATATTATAATTTATAAATAATACATATTACATAATAAAAATATTTTATTAATATATAATTTTTTAAAAAATAATTTACATAACTAAAGCATATTAGGATGATTGAAACTTGATATTTCACAAAAATAAAATTTTCATTTCACCATATCAAAATTTAATTTTTACAAATCTCATTATCTATTTATGTAAAAATAATAATAATAATAAAGAATAATTATACTAATTATTTTCAAAAATATATGAAAATTGATACTCTTACAATTCAGATATATATCCCCTTATTGAACATACAAATCTCCTAAGTGTAAAATGTATGATGTTGATATTTTCTTGGGGTGGTTAGACATACATGATTTAGGACATAACCTTGATGAGTTTGAAATTATACCATAAATATTTTCACTCATGTATCAGTTTTAGATGTTGTCTAGGAATTAGTAAATGGAAAATCCATGTGATGACATCTCCCTCAAATTCATTAATAAATGAACTTTGTTAGGTACAATCATAATGGTGGAGACCATGGCTTCTTCCAACCATTTATATTGTACTTCATCATAAATGATACTATATAAGTCATATTAATTACTATAAATGACTAGTTTTTCATTGGTTATGATGATGATTATTTTTTCATTCAAAATTATTTAACATTCAAAAAGTACAAATTTATTAACCAGATTACTTTTTATCAAATTTATTCATTTAAAATGGAAATATTAATTATAAATATTTGGTTCATCACATTTACCCCCTTAAGAAATTATAGTTAAAAATTATAATTCAATACAGTAATAAATAAAATTGTACTTAATATTCATCATCTCTTTTAGTTCCCTTATTGTTTCACCACACTATTGTTTCTACCATAACACTTTGACTAGATGAATAGTCTTATTCAGTAGATTTTTTTCTCAATGTTCCAATATCACCATTGGATATTCATCATAAGAACTATTATTCTAAAATGGAATCAAATCATCATTTAGTACATGTGAGTTTTATGGTATTTACTTATTCAAGAGGGATTCATGAAACTCATCATTTTCTTGATATAGGTTAGGTGGAATATCTAGTTGGTATTCCATAGCAATGATTCAATAATGAATATAAAAAGGGTTAAATATATAGGGATAATAATTCCCTTATTCCCAAACCTTGTGAAATTATTCTATGATGATATACGAAACAAAAAATTATCACTGACCTCAAAATATTTATAATTTCAATGATTGTGTGAATAGATTTTCTATCAACATTTTTTGGATTTCAAATGATGTTTTGTGGTTTATATCATCTGTACAATTTCTTCGATTATATCAATTCCCATCATCATGAGATCTCCAACTTCATCCCAAAATATTGTAGACTAATACATTTTCTAAAATAGAGCCTAATATGGTTCCATTTGAATTCTAGATGAAGATTAAAAAGATGTGAGAAGTCCACTGGGGAATTTTATTGTCCCAAATATCCTTGTAAATCCATTTAATATGATTTTATAATATCCTCAAAATTTTGAATTGTTATTTTTTACTCACCATAGTTCCAAGGATGATAAGCAGTGATGAAACTCAGATATGTATCCAATTATTTTTTAGGGCTTCACATAAGACTCTAAGTATTCATTTTATCTTGATCAGATATAATATATTGTGAAACTCAATGAATTATTACCACTTACCGTTTTTAAATCAAGGATATTTGGTCAAGAAATAAATATTTCCTGATATAAAATAAATGTTACAACATTGTAAGGAAATAGACTACTACCCAGGTGGAGTTATTTTATTTATATGTCCTTGGGAGTCAAATGATGAAATCATTATCCATGTCTTCCGATTTTCATAATCTTTTTTAAATAGTTACATCATATCATGAGGCTTCCATCTTCTTACCTTGAATTATTAGAATACCAAGCATTCATATAAATACTCCAAAATCTCCCTAAACATGTTATCAAACCTAATGTTTTTACTATAAATCACTTTAAATGACAGTGTTTCCTAGATCAATATATAATGATGATCCATGTACTTCATCCAAAAGTTACCCATTCATTTCTAGTTTTTATGGAACACATATCAAGGATCTAACCCTTATTACTCAATCTTTACCTTGGATGAACTCAAAAATATTCACTACCTTATTCAGTAACAACTCATCATTATTGTAGGATTCCATGATTCTTTAAAGAAATCAGGTTTTAATAGTTATTTCTAAAATGTTCTATTAATATACTCTTATCATTCTCAATCCTATCATTTATATGTCAATCAATTTTGGATCCCTTATAAGCCTCATCATGGATATATTAGTATGATCCTTTCTACACAGAGAATCCCCAAATTTGTTTTCATTACCTTTATGGTAATGGATTTAATAATCATAATCAATAATCAGATCTTTCTACATTTTTAATTGAATATTATACCCATTTTTTGTGTATATTTACTTGAGACATTTTCATACTTTATATATGTCACACGTATCAATATATATGTATCATCTCTATATCATTAATGAAAATCTAACTATATCCAATTCTAGATCATTATTTGTGTATATATACTCATGTATATTTACATATATGGAGGAAAATGCTATCAATTTTCCATCTTGAATAAGTACACAACCCAATCCCATTTTGAATTCATAAATGTAGATCAAAAATCCTACCTTACTGGGGGTAATTTTAGAATAGGTGTGCTGATTGGAGTCTTGTTAAGCTATTTAAAAATTCATCACATTCATTAGTCAAGAGAAGCATGACATCCTTCTATGTAATTTTGTGTTTTGTATGTGAAAATTGAAATAACATTACCACAAATAGAAAATAATTCCTAGCTAATCCATATAATCTATTTATTTTTATCATAGATTTTATCTTTTCCCATCCATAAATTTCTTCAGTTCTTATGGGATCTAATGTTATTACATTACCTATGGTAGAATGTCCCATGAAAGATACCATATCAAATTAAAAAACTCATTTACATAACATATTAAATAACATACCATTTTGAAAACTCATTATTAAAAAAGTTAATTCCCCCCGTGGTCCCCCATTATTTTCGAGTAGACAAGAATATCATTTATAAATACTTTCACAAATTACTCATGGAAATCCTAAAATACAATATTCTTTATGTCCATGATGATTTTATGGGAATTAGTGATTCCTAATTGAATCACTGTGAAATCATAGTGTGCATACATTATAAGAAAAAATCTTTGGGACATCCTCCCTTGCTAGTACTTGATAATATATCATCTGAATATTTACCATAGAGAAATAATAGACCTCATGCAGCAGAAAAGTAATTCTTAAATATATGGAAGAAGTTCATTATTCTTTATTATGATCATGTTAATCTCATGATAATCAATACAGAAGCCCATAGACCCATCCATCTACTCAATGAAGTCGAATGGTGCACCCCTTGGTGAAGCACTTTGGAATATTAACCATTTATCTAGATTTCCCTATAATTTTTTCTTCATCTCCTCATATTTAAGAATTATTATTATATAAATAATCATGGATATATGAAAACCTAGAAGTGAGAGTTAAATTGTGAACAGAATAAAATGGTTTGGGGAATGAACATACATCATTTCAGGAATTATATCACCAAAATCCGTTAATATTGGAATATCATCAAGGGTAAATTTACTTTTATTTCTGTAAATTTCTCTTGATTCCTTTTTTAGAGAATAATTTCCATTTTTATGATTTTATAACAAAATAAATGTAATCCACTTTGAATTAAATTTATTAATTCAACGGGTAATCCTCGATAAAGATAATGATTTATTTTTCTCCAGAAATTATTATCTATATTCAAAGAAACCCATTCCATCTCTTGAATAGAAATGAATTTTTATATGGAGAATATAATGGGGTTTAATGGGAAATTAATCAAACAATTATGTATAGGGTATTAGGTACATTATTTGGATTAAAAAATTAACCAATTTTCCATATTTAATAAAACTCCATTATTTTCATTGGTGTTTGAATTGTTAAACTAAACCTTTGTTATATGAATGAATGTGTACATCCATGGATGATAATAACGCATTTCCCTTTTTAATTATGTTTCAAATATTTTGATTCATCAATAATATACCAAAATATTATAATTTTCGCACTATTAGATCTATAATATTTAAACTATGAACATTTAAAGGATAAATAATAAATGAAATATATTCATTTATCATTGAATTTCAAGGATTCCAACTATGTCGTCAAAAATATTTTTTATAATATAAAATCATATGATAATTTATTATCAAATAATAATTATTTTTAAGGGTCATGTGAATTTAATAATGAATATCCTTTGGGTGTCCAAAACAAGTTGTGCACAAGTACTATTGTTGTGCACTTTGTGATGATCGAGTCAAACTCAATACACCATTTCTGTGGTTGTTACCCCAAAGTACCTAGGTGATAGATCCTCATACACATGTTGTATCTTGAAAAGAATATATGTTATAGAAACTACTTACTCTATACATCAAAAAATAAGGATGTATTCTTATATTTAGTCTAATACCTAAAAAAATTTCATGCATTTTCTAACCATAATGCCAAAAATTATCATACATCCCTAAAATACCAACTATTAAAATATATAAATATAATAAACATTATTTTATTATTCATTTTGTAAAGGTACACATAATATAGTCCCAAAAGATCATGAACCCTGGAGTATTTTGTGTTTGGGTTAGAAGAATAAATACATGTAACTAGAATATATTTACATTATTGAAAAAATAAAATGTTCTAGAAATATCATCATTATTTAAAAACTGCATGGGATAACCTCGGATCGTACATAAGAATGTGGTGAAATATAAATCCCATTAAGGGATTATAAAAATAATAGAAGAATTTAATGTAGTACATGTAATCAAATAGGGATGTTAAGGTAACATAAGAGTGGTGGACATCATAATCCTAAAAAATGTGGCATGATATAACTTAATAACATAAATGAATAATAATAATGTAGTAACAACATAAAACCTAACATTATTAACATTAATCATGGATAAACACCATTAAAACATAACATAGTGTTCTTTTGATAAACTCTTCTATACCATACATGGAATTTCAAGTGATTAATACATTTCTCAATTATCTAGATGGATATATAATTATGGTACTACTCCTCACATTCATATCATGTACATATATATGTGTGACACATAGTTCATTCAACATAAGATCATATACAATAAAACATAATCCCATATTGAAGTATTTTAGATACAATCATTTAAATCCTGATAAAAAATATTGATAAGTATATTATGTGAATACCCTTGAATGGAAATGTTGACAAGTATTCACGAATCAATAGTTTGGATTGAAAAATTGAATGATGATTTCTAAATCAAAACAGCAATACAAAAGGAATCATAAAAGAGATTAATGATAGTTAAAGTGGTATATCATATCCTATAAATTATAAGGAATGTATGTGGTATATGTTAAAATATAATAAAACATATAAAAATTTGAATTAAAAGGAACAATAAAATGAAGGTTCTAAAATATTGAGAATAAGGAGATAACACCTTTCCTTGAGAGGGAGATTCTTGAAGCAATGGAGGATCATCTTAACATCCTATGTGAAAAATTAGAGGACTATAGAGTGATATTTGAAAATTATTTATATTATAAAATGGGTTTTAGTGAAGTGAAATTGTATATTTTTTGAGTTTATATAGAAAAAGAGAGTATATTTCAATATATATTTCCAAACAAGGGTTTTGGAAACAATACGAAAATATAATCAAAACCACAATAATTATAATGGTTTTTCAAATAGATTTTATAAATGTGAGGTGGTATTATTTATTTAACATTTTTAATAACTGATAAAAATAAATTAAATCCCCTAGTGATGTCTATGTGTGTCATGTATAAAAAGAATTGATTTTTAAACCTTAAAACAGAGTATATGTATTTGAGGAATCACCAAGGGATTATAAAATTAATAATATAACCTACTAACATAATTGTTTAATATGGAAATATATATTGACATGTGTACCAATTATGAACGTTATTAGATCACTTTTGGGTCATTATGACCTCACAATACACAAAATATATTTATACAACATTTATATATTACCAGCGAATTCAGTTGTCTTTAAAATTTTTCAAAAAAATTCCCTTGGATAATTTAAATATTTTTATTTCAAATTTTATAAAAATAATTCCATATATATAATAATTTTATCATTGTAATCATAAAACCTCATTTATTGAAAACTACATGTATTTTTACAATAAAAGTTTTTAGACTTTATAATTTATTTGACTTTATAAAATTAACTTATAATTTTTATTTTATTATAATTATTTAATAATAAAATTTTATTGATAAATAATTTATTTAAATTATTTAATTCCATAAAAATATTTTCATTATGGAAACCACACATTTCACCAAAATACATTTGGTATTTCATTGTATCAAATTATTATTTTTATCAAACTCATTATCTAATCATTTAAAAAAGTAATAATAAGAAAATACATAAATATAATATTTTTTAATATAGAAATATAAATATTTATACTATTATGTTCAGGATACTTATCCCTTTAAATCATAATAAAATTACTTAATGATAAGCTTTGTGATGATGATATTTTTTTGTGTGTTTTATAGATCTGGGTTTGGGATGGGATATAAAAGAGTTTGAAATCATCCCGTATATTATTTTTAATACTTTATCTATTTATTATTAACTTGGTATTGGTATAGGTAAAATATTTGTGATGAAATATCCATCACAATCTATTATAAATGTTCTTTATAGGGTATTGTCCTACAAATTGAGCCCATTGCTTCATCTTCCTATGTCAATTGGAACTTATCATAACCCTTAATATATTAATGCTAATGTTTAGTAAACAATATTTAATTAATAAATTTTTATAAAGCATAATGTTATTTTGAATATCAACGGATGTAACATTCAAAAATTATAATATTTGTGTATCTGTTTCCTATGACTAGATTACACGATAAGGAATTTATCCATTCATAAATGGATTTTCATTTAAAAATGTTGATGTCCCTATAGTGGGCATATAAAGGACGTTAAGAATTATTCTGGAGTTAATTCTAAAACATGATGAAATTATCAGATTCATAAACCAATTATGTTCCCCTTCAATACTAGAATTAAAAAAATAATTAATGGATGAATATCCTTTTTTATTATTCCCAATTTACCATGGATGTAGGATGATTTATAGAGACCATAGTGAGAATTTCTTGTTACATAAATTAATGACTGATATCATGGAATATGAAACTTTTTTCTTAGTATTTTCTCATGTTAAGGTAGAGGGATATATGTATACGGGTTTGTTATAAAAATTAGACATACCAGAGTAGAAATTGGAAAAAAAACACCATGGATTTCTTCGTGAGACTCTACAAAACATCTATAGAGAACAATTCTATTTTGGTTATTGTCAATCTTCATAAGAAATATTCACATTTCCAGTCTATTAGAAATGCTTTATCTCTTAACCATATGGATAATATATGAAATAAGTAATTATCTATGATTCAGGGAGTGATAGTATAAATCATATCGGATCATGATATGAGGATTCAACAGATGTTTATGAAAATTAATAAAAAAGAACTAAATATGGATTTGAGGTCTTATATTGAATATCATCCTCGTATACATGTTAAACTCTAGAGGAAAATTAAAATAGTAGAAGATATACATTGATATTCATTTTAGGATTTAAAATAGGTTTAGGACTAATACACTACATTTTTCAATCCATATTAGGAAAAAAAATTACACTTGAGGCTTTTTATGGATACTTTGGAATCCATTAAATTCAAGAAGAGTATATCTACAACATGTTGGGATAATGCTGAGAAAAAAAATCTCTTGTGTCTAATAAAATATTAGGAAATGATATATAAGGTTAGGGTAATTTGGATACATTTGAGAACTGTTCCAAATTATTTAAAATTTATGCTAATAATCTTTAGCATGATCTATAGTTAAAATATAGTGGAACAATATTCCACTGAATATCCTCTTGAAATAATTTTTTGATATTTGGAATGAATGGAATGATAATTGTAATATATATTAGTTCTTATGAGATTTTTTACATATCATGATGGAATATTATTGCTAGTTTCTTCCTTCCCTCTTGTCCCACATTCATGATTAGTTCCATATATAACTTTTAAGTATGTACATACCTGATTATTTAAATTTTCTTAAAACCGATTTCAAACCATTGGGGATGTATCATTATAATGTATAATAACTAGTATAATTATTTAATCATATTTATAATGTGATATGAAACATGATTAATCACATGATGAAGGTTCTCAGGAGGAATCATAACTTTTGAGGAATAAATATTGGAATCCAAGGATGTGACGAGGTAGTGGTATCCTTAGTTTACCGTATATGAGTGAAATTTTTTGGAGAAATTATTATAAGGGTGTATAATGTTAAACTTTTAGATTTTAGCATATATTTCTACTTAATAAAAAAATTCCATTGATAGATAGGGAAGCACTTAGACCTAATCATAGGTGAATTTTTCACATACATTAAAAACTTAGGGACATTATATGTTATTTAAATAGAAATAGTTGTTGAAATATATTTTCAATTTCACATAGAAATTACTATTGATCCTAAAGAACCATTTTTAAATATTTTGTTTTTGACAAATTTATTTGTAATATATTTTTTTTTTCAAAAAAATATGTAAGAGTTTTTAAACTATAAGTTCATTTTATTTTAAAATTACAATGTTAATATATTTCATATCAATTGGTTAGAAATGAAAATAAAATCATTTTATGGTAAAAAGATATATTTTTATTAAAAACTATTTGATGCACGTAATGTATTTTAATAATAATAAATTAAATAAATAAAAATTAATGAGTAATTATAATGAAATTTTTGATAATCTATTTAGTAAAATATTTTAACATTCATTTAATTTGTATTAAATTGAATGGAATTGTAATAAATTTAGTTTTGCAAAAAAAATTCTTCTTTTCGTTAAAAAATTGCCTCATATTTCATGATTATTTTTTACATCAATTAATAAATCTTTTTAGAATACAATATAAAAAATTACTTCCATATTTAGAATATGAATATTCATATTTGTTACACAAGTCAATTAAATATTTTTTATTATTATGAATTGTATCCATGGTAATACATTTTGATCATAACAAGGATTAAAAGGGTTAATAGTGGGGTTAAACATTGAGATAATAGAAAAAAATTCTAAAAAATTCAATATATATAATTTTATTAAGGTATTTTGACCCAATAATATCTTATGTTCGTATTTTTTTACCTTGGTGAATCATTCAATTGAATATGGATTTTTAATATTTAAATTTTTATTTATTTACATGTCTCCCACCCACCTCACTTATAAATGGGAACCACTTACATTCACATATTAAATAAATTTGAAACATATAGTTCAATGAATCATTCATATATATATTACCAACTCCTCCCATGAATCATTCAAATATATATTACCAAATCCTCCCTTATTCTAGACATTATTTTCTTCCCATATAGAAAAGTAATTATGGCTGATGGTGTAAGCCCAAAGAGGTTACCCAAAGAAGAAGTAATTGTATTTACAAATGCATTTTTAGTTTCTATCTTCCTTTTCATATTCATAATATTCTATTACCTTAATAACATTATTAAATGAATTTGATACACTCTCATTTTTAATTAGGATTGTTAATTATTGAAAATAGTTTAGGGAAAATGTATTAAATTTATCTTTTAAAACCCACCTATTTTATTATACATTTTTTTATGGGGGCTTCAGGTATTTCATTAATTCTTCTATCTTCTATATATAAAATTATCGAGACCATGTTTTTATGAATAAATGACCACATTTCTCATTCAATTCATGCATGTCCATGTTTTTTAATAAATTATATAGAATGTTATTAATAGGACATTATGACAATTTAATGTTATTTTTTTATATTATATTAAATGGATAAAACAATATTTTTTTAATTATTTATGAACCTATTATTTATGATTTTTTTCAATGTAAGGTTAATGAAATTATTTTTATTATTCCACACATAAAAAAATTTCAACAATCATAACTATTTTTTGATTTCGTGCTTCCATTATATTATTGAAAGTTTATTTACAGTACCAACCATTATTTCAATATTATTTGAAATTTATTTTAATTTTTTATCAATATAAGATTATATTTTTTTATTTTTTCAATGTAATGTTTGAATTATTTATTAATTTTTTTTAATCTATGTAAACAACATTTTGTGTTTGTTATGATTCACTAGGGATTTCATATTGTTTTTCCATTCACTCTCCAACATGGTATTTTTAAAAAGGATATTGTTTTTATAATGATTCTAGGAAACTCATTTCTTTCTTATAAAACAATTTTGTTATGATGAAATGAGGATTTTTTATGATCATGTGGAATTAATATGTATGATTTCAACTACGTGATTGGTGGGAATAGAATTATATATCCTCACAATGCATTGGTTAATTATTTTTAACTTATGAAATATTATTAAAGAGGATGGGGAGTGATTCCATTCCATGAATTAAAAGATTTTGGCTACATTACCCAATCCACTATGACCATTTTTCCACTTTTTGGGGATTTTAATGAAAGTGTCCTTTAACAAATGAAAGTATTTTATATCCTTATGATTCTTCCCCAATATTAAATGTTATTATTCTTATGTTATTCTCTAATATATCATGATTTATTAGTGATGATTCATCACACATATAACCCACATATTTTGAAATGATATATATTTATTCCAGGCCAGTAATATTATGATTTCGGTCAAATTAATTTTTCCCATCATAGTTTATGATCTTGATCTCATGAAATATTATAATCTTATTCATTCAAAGGATTTTCAATTTATTTCTACAACTTTTAGACTTAATAATAATTTTATATGATATATTGTTATGATTTATTTTTCCTTAATGCTATATAGAATAGTATTATGAATGAAATATATAAGAAGTTTTCTATGAGTTAACATATTACTAGGATATATTGAATATTTGACATGAAAAAACGAATTATGTATCTATAATTATATTATAATAATTCTTTATGTATCTATGGAATTATTTTTTTTGTAACATTATATAGTTTCATCTTAAATGAAGAAATATGTTTGTTTGTTTTTCTTCGGTCACCTTATTTATAGAGACTCGAAACATCACCTTTTTTAATATGAACACCACATCAAATTTATCCTCTAGTTACACATCCACTACTAGCCATACATTTTACCTTTAAACTGGACATTGTTCCTCACCGTGGTGATTTTCAATTATCCCAAACCATTCTCCGAATTTTTATCCATTTATCTCGTCGTGCATAAACCCCATCATTTTTGGTTGTTTTATATTATAGAATCACGAAATTAGTATTGGGATGATGTGATATGAACATATAATAATAGTAAAAAAGGTAGAAATACCAAAAAATTATTTGATCAACTAATTATTATTAATGTTAAATAATGGAAATATAATTAAAAATAACAAACAACCTTTTTAGGAGAAATAATCCAAAATAAATATGTAGACTTCAACCTCATTTATACTTATATATTTAAATATTAAATAAATAAATATAAAATTATTTATATTCAAATTCGAATTATTTTTTAATACACCACACAATTCATAATATATTAAGAATAATAATTATAAACTTTTTCAAAAAGAAATCCTAAAAAAATAATATCAATAATAATAATAACATTGATTAAATTATTACTCATTTTTTACCTTCAAACTAATCAAACCCCAAGATCAAAAAATTTTATTTATAGATATATATCAATTATTTAGATTATTTACAAACTAAAAAATTTTAAATTTGATTTAATATTTATTTCATATTAACTATTCAATCAATCATCAGAAAAACTCATCCCACGTAATTAAATAAATATGTTATCAAATATTTCCTATCATGAAACCTAGTTTATTAAATTAAATATATATCCCATTAATTATTTTACCGGATAAAATATTTAATTTTTAATAACTAGTATATATTCTCAAAAAAAATTTCCTTCTGAAAAATCAAATAAAAAAACATTTTATCAATTATAAAAAATTATTATTCAAAAATGAAAATAATAGAGAATAAATTTTTAAAATTGGATACATTTATTGTGTTTCACTATGTATATTTCTAGGGAATAATCATGAAATATAATTCCTCATGTTTTCTATTTTCTCAGAAATACTAATTAAAATGAATATTTTTTAATTTAAAACCAAATTCATTCAATATAAATTATCATAAATAATGTAGACAAATTATAATTACTCTATCACCATAGAATTCATTCAAATCATTCTAGGGGGGAAGAGGGTCAATCACAAGAAGGAAAACGCACATTTAAAAAATAAAACTATTTTAACAAATTTTTTATTTACTAGACCATTATTAATACTTCATTAATTGATTTTTTCTATTTCCATGTGAATTCTACATCACTATTAACACCTATAACAAAATCATTTCAATGAACATAGGGAAGAGTTTTTTAAGAAGGATAAGGAGAGAGGGAGAGAGAGAGTGTGCGTGTATGTGTGTTTGTGTTTTTGTAATGGAGATTTATTATAGATGGCTTTCCTATATCCCTGACTATGAAGAGGGATTTCATTCTTCCAGTAATAGAGGAAATCATTTTATAGAGTAATTTCTTATTCTATTATTAATTTTCATGATTCCCTCTTAAATAACATATCTGACCAATTATAATATATTCCATTACATACCAATGTAATCTATATAATCCTAGATATTAGACTATGAAGAGAGTCAATTATTTGCTGGTAGATCTTTATAATAATTATAAGAATATTTATGGAGCAATGTAATAAGACAACATGTGATTCTATGGTCTGATGTTCCAGGATTGTTTTTTGAAAACATTAAATATATTTTACATCATTCATACATAGATTTTAAAAAATAATGGAATATCTACTGAATGTTGTCTCACTAAAAAAATATCCAAAATTTTTTGAATCAAGAACATCATTTTTAAACTACAAAAGACCTATATATTTCCAGTGCTAGATGTTTGGATGAGGTGTATTTTTTTAGGGTACATTGGGTAAAACATTAATTTATTTTATTTTTTAAATAACCCTTACACTAATAACTAAAAAATGGGGACTCAAACGTGAAATATGAGACTAGCACTATGTATGGAACATGGGTTTCACCCTAGGATAGACATACCCATGGTTGGAATTGCCATTTCGTATTGAGTTCCATCATCAGAGAAATAATTAAATAAAAAAAGTAAATAAATTTATCATTTAAATCCAATGTCTATTATAAATATATAAATACGTTCTTATTTTAAACCCCTTGGGTCAGCCAAAAATCCCTAGATATTTATGATGAGTCGTCAGAGGATGTTCTGGGAGGATTCTTGAATGAATAATGGTGGATCATGTTTTGATGACAAGTGTGTAAATAAAAACTCATCAATCTCACCAATTAAATTGATTTAGAATTTTTGTTCATCCGTAATATTTGTAAATTGATGCAGGACCCATAAATTTTGTATTTTCATTATGGAAAAATATTTTAAACATGGATTATAATTTAATTTTTATTATGGGATTGTATGTATTTCACATGAGCCCAAAAAAATTATAAATTATTATTATATCCTTCATTAATCACTATAATGGTGATGGTTCATGGATAATGAAAAAAATACTAGGGTTTTTTCCAGTATTTTGATTTCTCCCCCATTCTATGCATGATCATCATTGGGTTTTCATTTGGTTGGATTTTTGATGAGTATATAGAATGAAATGTTTTCACATTATACCTTTGGTACAACAAATCACTTATGATGGTCTAGATTCAATATTTTGTGATTCTATCACAATGAAAAATTATAGAAGGTAAATGAGAATGGATTGGGGGTTTGCAGTTCAGTTAGGGTGTGTGATATTATAGAGGCATGATGAAGGCTTATTCTTGAGTGATGGTAGTGGTAGGAATCTAGCCAATGGTTATGGACAAGAACACAAGGACCATGATCAATGATTTTTGGTGTGTTTGGTCAAAATATCCAAAGGAACTAAGTCTAGTCGAATGATTAACATGTCCTTTATGCAGAAAATGATTGATATTTTTATTCCACAATTTTTAATAATATTATTGGTAACATTAGATAAATTAAAAGATAATACAAGTGGATAATCAGACTGGGGATGTTTTTCACATGAAAGAGACAAGGGGTGCCTGTCATACATAAAATATATAAATAACTATAATATTTTATTTTTATTAATAATATTGAGAATAATTTAATTTATATTTTTGTTGAAATGTTGTTTCATACAAACTCATCTATATATTTTCATATCAATTAAACATCAAGGACACCATGACTCTTACATTGAGACAATCATTTCAAGTCAAATGTTGAATACCTTAAACTGGTTCATGTAATGGGTACACAAAGCTCCAAAAAATAATTATAATAATATTGTTATTACAGAATATAGTGTCTAATGTTTTATCCACATAGTATCATTATGAATAATATTCTGCGACATTGTGATCCTGATATTTAGGTGGGGATTACAAAATCAAAATGTGGTATTCAATTCATACACATGGATTAGGTCCATGAAACAACATTCGAGCATAATGAAGTGTAATGTGTTTTTTCCTTGGGTGTCCAATTTGGGTAAGTGAATAGCCTATTCCATCCATTTGTTCAAGAGGATCGTAATGCTTTTATCATTTTGGCCATTAATGGACATTTAGGGTAACATATTGATGGTTTTACATTTTCACCTATCACACTGATGATGACCACCATGCAATCATCAATATTAAACCTTTGAAAAATCTTGTAGTACACTTAATTTATTTTAGTGATAAATCGTTATTAATCCATGTAATGAAGAGGAGATGGCTAGGTCAAGGTTTGGGTCTACCAAATGTAAAGAGCCCTAAAATTTCTTGCACTTTTTTGAGAATTTATTCCTCTCATACTAATTCGGACACAAATTTTGACCTATAAGTAGCCAATATTGATTGTTTTTTCACATAGAAAATTTTGGTGGACATTATATAGGCTCCTAGGATTTGAGGTAATATGTTACAAACATGATGAATTTATTAGGATACACATGATGAAAGAGGCGACTAGAAAAGATAATCACCAAGAATAGATATAGAGATAATACTACAATTTCATATTATAATGTGTTTCATGAATCCCTGGATATTATACTCACCTATTTCACCATGGTTCTAATCCTCCAAAATACATTTTGGATAAATTGTAATCATCCTACTAGGATAGGGAATGAGTCTTCAATCCACACAATGTAACCCTCTTTTTGGGACAAGGAATGGTCCCTCTACCCATACAGTGGAACGATCTATCCAAGATAGGGCATGAGTACTCTATCCAAGGATATTTTACTTCCCTATCATTCTTGGGAACATGTATTCTATACACATTATGTAGACGGAGGCAGTATTCCCCAATTACACTAGGGTATATGTCATATATCTATAGGTATAGTACGTTGTTGTTGTACTATGGTATTTGTCATCTATAATCATTATTCTGATAGACATATTACAAACATATAAAACTAAAGTGTGGGTTTTCAATACATATAGATTGTACTCCCATATCATTGGAAATCCTAAGTCCTCCATACTCATTGTGAAGACAGAGGCAACACTCCAATGTCACACCATGGATAAGGTCCTCTATCAATGGTTATGGTACTCTCCAATCATAACATGTCAATGGTAATTCTTACTCATTGTAAAGATAGATAGTTTACTCTAATGATGCACTAGGTTTAATTTCCCTATCCATGGAGACAAAACTCCCTTATCATTCTAGGCCATGGTTCCTCTACAGTTGTTGTATAGATGTAGAGTGGATCCATCCTAATATGTCAGGAAATGGGTCCTCAATCTATTATGTGGAACCCTATTGACGTATCATGGCATGGGTCTTCTACATTGGATATTGTGCATATATACTGTGAAATATAGTGGTGAGGCATGGGTCCCCCACAAGGCATCTTTTTTTAGAAAAACATGAGAGAAACTATGTAGATACCCAAAGCTTGAAGTACATGGACATTACATTACTTTTGCGGAATACATAATACAAGACAAAAACAGATTCCCAAAGACTGTATTAGTTTAGTGTCTTTGGAAACTCATAACGAAATCTTCTAATCATGGAGATAGATCTTCGACATCTCCCATAAATATCTTCCCCTTTTTGGTATTCTTACATGAAACCTTTCATTATATCTTGGGGAAAAGAAAAAATAAAAAGGGTGAGCTGAAATGCTCAGTAAGGGTAAACATAGAGAACATAAAACAATCCATAAACATTTGAAGGAAAAAACTTGAACAAAAAATCTAAACATCAAAATCTTGACCCAAGACATAAATCATGGAAGAACATAAGGCATATATCATAATGGATCATAAATCATGATAAAATAACATGGGAATAAAGCATGTAATTTTGGATAAAATTAAGCACACTTTATGATTTCCATAGTAGCCAAATCATTACTACCAAGACCATCTTAGTGGACAAAGTCCCTTTCAGAATCAAGTTCACTCCTCGATCCAGTCCTGTATTAGTGAACCAGATTAATTTACCATTCTAGCCATGTCTATATCATGAGATATTAATCTTCACTCAATGAATTGTAATGAGATATAGGTCCCACCCATCTCATAATGAAATCATTCTTTCATGTGCCACAAAAACATAAATCATACATCATAGCATAACCCATGTAATAAAATGGAATTCTTAAACATCATGCCATCATAACATAATCCATATAAAACAAATTTACATAATTTAATCATAATAAAAGTGAAACCATGTAAATCATAGGGATATTATACTTGAAACATAAACATGCTAAATAATGTCATCTTAGATGAAAAATGGTTTTGATAAAAAAAACAAGAAATGAATTCTTGAGGAAAATATCCTTTCTCTTTATAAATCATTTTCTTTTCACAAAATGACACACAATTTTAAAAGAAAATGATTTTATTTAAAATAAAAATGAAAAAATTTAGAGGAAGCTTCTTGAAAATTAGGTGATATGAAACTGTAAAAATCTGTTCATGCCGTATAAGTTAAAAAAACATTTCCCACGTACTTTTGTCGGAAAAGTAAAAAAGTTCCTCGTGTGGTAAACAAAAGTATGATTCCTTTCATAAAATGTGGTAAATTTAAAAAATGGTTAAAAGGCCATTAAACATACATGAAAATATTTTTAGAAAATAGGGACAGGGATGATAAAAAAACCCTACTATATACTTACAAATAAACAATCTCGGATAAGAGCGAGATTGGAATAGTTATCCCTTACCTTATGTCTGATATGCTTCGTATGTATCCGAAACTCCTGTATAATGTTTTAAATAATGTCATTGACTTATCAAAGAATCATATTAATTGTTATGATATCATATATAGTTGATTTATGATTTTATATTTCCCATTCTTTTGTAAATTTGATGTAAAAGTAGCAATTTTGGTAAAATAGTTTCATTTATTGTCTGTGTTTCGAAATGTTTTTCCTGATATTATTACGTATCTACTGATTTAATTAATTCCAGAATGTAAAAAATGATTTATATATAATATATATTCAGAATATACCTATATATATGATGGATCGATAAATGAAATAAAATACATCGTTCATTGAGACGGTTGGTCATACGTACGCATGAACGCTATTTTCATTTCCTTATTGAATTGAATTGAATTAAGTAGATGAAACACACATATATATACATAATTCTAGTATCATTATTATTTAATATATTTCGTGATTAATTTTTATATATACTTTATAATCATTCATGAATGGTTAACATGGAGAATGAATCTCATCACGTCGTGGAGACAGTAGTCCGTATGTACAGACGAGCAATGATACCATTCCAATGATAATGGAATTGTATTGAAGTGTATGTATAATATTTCAGAATCAATATTAATTTAAAATAATCATATATAGTTATTTATTTACACCATTATACCCATCCAAGTAAGGTGGTGGTCGAAAACAGATTACACCACGGTGTGGAGATGGTATTCCATACGTACGCACGCACGGTGATTTCATTTTCCGTAGGATGGATAGAATGTGAAACATGTTTGTTTCATATTTATAATATCATATCAGTATATATGTAATACTGACGTTATTACTTTATAATGAAACAACTAAAGAAGAGAAATTAGAAGATGAAATAAACATGAGAGAATCGGAAGAAGAGATTACCTCTTCTTCGACGCACCTCTTGTATGCTTCTTCATAAGGAAGTATAGTTGGTCTTTTGAGGATACCAGAACCTCCATAATGTTTCTAGGGAAGTGGATAAGAGAAATGGTCCGGGGTTGGCCGAGCATCAAGGCTCAAAAGGGTGTCAAGCGGAGAGTTAATTGGTGCCCTTTTTATAAGGGATGAGAGGGGCACCTTTGGAAAAACTTAAAATATCATTTTATAATAAAGTCATATTAGGGTTTTAATATCTCCAAACATATTTATTTCTAAGATAAGGTGGGGAAGGGTTTAAATACTCTCAACCAATAGGTTTTAGACATGTTTAGGTTACTCTTTTAAACTTATCTTTTAGATTTAACTCTAAGTTAACTAATTTATCTTTTATAGTGTCTTCTAGTTTTCTTACATGATATGGTTATTAAACATACTATAACAAGCCAAAATAACCACAAGTGGTTCCTTATTAATATATATATCCTTATATAAGTAATGTGGTAGAACATTAGATTTTTAGGATTAAAATAACAATTAATAATATAATATTTGTTTTAAAAGTTATTTTATGTCAATTTTGTGACTATTTGGTACTTAATTTTTTTGAAAATAATAACAGCATGATCAGTTCTAAAAAAGTTAATTAAATCCATTATAACATGTTATATTAACCTATAAAATTAGTGGAATTCATAAGAAGTCTCAAATTACATTTATTTGGGTATTTATAACATCAATTATGTTAATATTTCATTAATAAGATAATTACTGCATCATCATTATGTCATAAATAAATTATATTATTTAATGTCTAAAAATTATAAATAAAATACCATTAGGTAGGATATATTTTTATCTTTCTAATTAATATTTATAGTTGAATTTATCTTATGTATATCCCTATAATAAAAATGATTTATTTATTATACTTTGATTTTAACTATTTTAACCGTTCTTTAAATAATTAAATATAAAATGTCCAAATCTAATCCAAGTGGACCTAAATGGTCATATATTTTTCCTAAGGTTGTTTTTGGTAGAATTAAACTTATCCAATAGGATTAATACATGTGATAGGGTAATAATAATACAATTTTTACTCTTAATTACCCTATTTACTTTTAACCGTGGTAAATAAAAGTAAAAAGTTATTATTCAACAAAAATTATTTTCATCACATTGAACCAAATTTTAGTCCTTGATATTAACCGTGTCTCTTGTATTTTCAAAATTCCACTCACAGAAGTGGTAAAATTATGTTTTATGTAAGTCTGCAAAAAGCTCCTAGGAGGTAGCTAAAAGACAGTGAAAAGATTAATAAAATTTTTATATATCGACAATTATTATAAAATGAATCCAATGAATTACATTAAACATATAAAGGTATTATGTATCAATTTTGACCTAAAATAAATTTAAATAAAATAAATAATTATTTAAATAAAAAGTCAGTTTTTAAATAGTAACATACTGTTTTCACTATTAATCAAAAATTGAATGTTTTTAGAAAAATACCAAAATTTCACCCCAGTCTAATTTCGATATTCCAAATCCAAAAATGAAGTCCATTTTGAAAAATGAAATTTAAAAAAGTGTGTATAACTATTCATAATGGCTAGTTTATATAACATATCACTGTTTAGTGAAACTCTGTATTGCGTACAACATACGCTATCGTGGAAGGTCGCAATTGCATGTAATGCAAGACAAGTCAGGGATGTGTGTAGTGCAGGCTCCTTTTGGTCTAGCATACAACACAATACATTAATGAAAATAAAAAAAATATTTTTCATAAAATCTAGGGGTGTTCACTACTAGAAATTCGATCTTTCCCAACGCTTCTATACCAACGGTTTGAAAAAACCGTTGGTATAGGTCCCCTTTCCCAACAGTTTGGCCAAACCGTTGGGAAAGGTCGACCTATCCCAACGGTTTGGCCAAACCGTTGGGAAATGCCCCCAAATTGGACACTTTTCCCAATGGTTTGGACAAACCAGTGGGAAAGGTGGACCTATCCCAACGGTTTGGCCAAAACATTTGGATAGTTCCCCAAATATACCACTTTTCCCAACGGTTTGGCCAAACTATTGGGAAAGGTCCCCAAATATGCCACTTTTCCCAACGGTTTGGCCAAACCGTTGGGAAAAGTGGGCCAAAATTCAACATCCTTCACAGAATGAAAATCACAACCAAAGACCTATACCAACGGTTTTAACAACAGTTGGTATAGGTACTTCCATTTTTTATCGTACCTTTGTACCGAGAACATTATATAAATCAAAATTTAAAATATTTATGAGAATACATATATATATTTATGTAATTATGATCACAAAATTCATGTAAGGTTAGTGTTTGAGTTGTTTAATTATAAACGAGGGGTCCTGGGATTAAATCCCAGCGGATGTTTTATTTTTGGAATTTATATACCAATGGTTCCATTACCGTTGGTATAGATTTTATATTACCTATACCAACCGTTTTTGTAAAACTGTTGGTATAGACCTATCCCAACGACTTACTTGGATACGGTTCTCCAAACTATTGGTATAGGCTATACCAACGGTTTGGAGGCCTATACCAACGGTTCCAAACCGTTGGTAAAGGTTAGTTTTCCAGTAGTGGTTACATTCTACCCCCCCTTATAATTAATTTCTCCCTCGAAATTCATCGGGGTTATATATGGTGTACTACACGAAAGTTTATTTAATAGAAACCCACATCGTAAAAAGGAATACAAAAACTTATCTTTAAAAACTAATGTATATAATGTAACAATTACCCAAATTAACTAATCACTGAGTTTCCACGTAGGAGAACATATGTGAAAATATGGATATGGAAGAGAAATATAATTGTCATGATCTTATGGAGAGTGGTATAGGACATGGATATGAAAAAGCCAACAATCACAAAGCCATAAATTTCTGATGATTTAAGGTACCATATGATTCATCGGATAAATGAAAACTAGGACCACAATTTTTTTCAAGATCATTTCCCTGAATTTGATGAATTAGAAGAAATATATAATTTATTTCGGAACAATCTCACTGTTTTTCATGCCTTGCACAATTTCCACTTCATATCATAAAGAAATAAAGTTTAATTTGACATTCTTGAAGTGTTAGAAGATTATGGGATAGAATGATTGGTCATTCCTATTTTCTCAAACAAAAGGTTAACAAAATTTATAAGTCCATTTTATGGTGAGATTAATCGTAAATGGTTCCAAAAATGGACTAATAATTTATCTATCACAGCGCTTAATAAAATAAAACTAGTTTCTACTAACCAGGGACTTCCTTTAGGCCAGTGGTATGAAATAAATGCATGTCACACTTTGTTTGTGGGTTCGATTCCCACAGCCTTGTCTGACGCGACGGGTTGTCGCTCGTCCTATGGGTTTTCCTTTTTCTAAAACTATACTATTATAACATTCCAGAAATAATATCGAAAAACAAGTTCTATCCTTAAACAATACCTTATGATGTCTAGAATAATCCATTACAATCGTTAGGTTTATCCAAAATACATCTTTCCAATCTCATAGTATAATGAAAACAATTACTGAAAAGGTCACATAACAAGCTTCTGGATACGATCGTTTATCCCACATATATCATAAGATATATCTTGATGGACACATTCCAAACATTTGAATACCGTAATCATGTATTCTTTTGAAACATGAATTACCATAGATCCTTATTGATAACATGAGTGTTATTAGAAGTTAACTCTTTCCACATACCAAAATCCCAAAAATTATATATACTCAAACCATGATATCACTTAGTCCTTATATCAATCATGATCTCATGAATACTATCATACAAATTATTTTTTCTTTATCCCTTAATTATGCGCATATCATCTGCTTTCCAAAATATCTGAATTACTTTTCATGGTTACCGGTACCATATTCTTATAAAAAACCACAATGGACCAATACACAGATATTTAAATATACTATAAAAGTACCGCAACAACATTATTATTGAATTCAAATACATAATCCCTTCAATCTATCGACTTAAATGATTGGCATGGAATATGTCCTTCCTTGATTTAGAATTAACTTCTTAGGTCAGGGCATTGAGTTGTGTAATGCCCAAGTTCTCTGCAAATTAGACATTGGAATCGATAACATTCTGTCACTCTATGAACCTTTTCTCCACATAGATAACATCTTCCCCTCCATTTTAGGTATTCCTCATGGTTCTTCTTCCCTTCTTTAGAAATATCAATCTTCCATTCTCTATGCTCCTTACCATGTGAACATGTATAAAATTCCATCTTCCTCTTATTTGATGACTTAGGAATACAACTAAAGTTAACATTGTTAATCATATATCGAGATGACTGATTCGGCATAATCACAATAACTTTCTCTCTAGGTGTTACATAATTTCATTGATCATAGTCACTAATTTTTCCATTGGAATCAATGTTAATTGAATTCATTCTTGCTCCCTCCATTGGCTACGACCAGAAACTATAGTGTATGAAAATTTTAAAATAATGAGGAAACACATAATCATAAAAATAACTTATGGGATTTCTAACTTATCAATAATTCTTTAATAAATGACACCATAGGTTCACCCAAGGTTATTCATGATCATTAAAATAATTCTATAACTGTAACCTATACATATACTTAACCCTAGGGACATCCCAAGACATACCTTAGAAATATCTCTAGGTATTTCACTAAAGTTTTCGCATCCTAGTTTCCAAAGGTTAACTAAACCATTGCTCTGATTCCAACTTTAGAGACCCAAATCTTGACATACTTGGACATTACATTACTTTTTCAGAATATGTAATACATGGAAAAAACAGACTCCCAAAGACCATATTAGTTTAGTGTCTTTGGAAACTCGGAATGAAATATTCTAATCATGGTGAAAGATCTTCATCATCTACCATTAAAATCTTCCCCTTTTTGGAATTCTTACCTAAAACCTTTCTGTATATTCTGGGGAAAAGAAAACATATAATGGGTGAGCTCAAATTCTCAGTAAGTGTAAACATAGAGAACATAAAACAATACATAAAATTTTGAATGCAGAAACTTGAACCTAAAATATAAACATCAAAATCTTGAGCAAAGACATAAATCATGGAAGTACGTAAGTCATATATCATAATGCATCATAAATGATGATAAAATAGCATGGAAAAAATCATTTAATTGTTGAAAATATTATTCACATTGTATGATTTCCATAGTAGACAAGGCATTGCTGCCAGGACAATCTTAGAGGACAAAGTCCTTTTTTGAATCGAGTTCACTCCTCGATCTAGTCCTGTAACACTAAACCAGATTAACCTACCATTCCAGCCATGTCTATATCATGAGATATGAATCTTTACCTAATTCATTGGAGCGAGATATAGGTCCCACCCATCACATAATGAAATAATTCTTTCATGTTCCATGAAATCATAAATCATAAATCATAACATAACCCATGTTATAGAATGGGATTCTTAAACATCATTCCATCATAACATAATCCATATAAAACAAATGGATTTTATTTCATCATAATAAAAGTGAAACCATGTAAATCATAGAGATATTATACTTGAAACACAAACATGCTAAATAATGTCATCTTAGATGGAAAATGTTTTTGATAAAACACTTGAAATGAATTCTTGAGGAAAATATATTTTCTCTTTAAAAAACATTTTCTTTCACAAAATGCCATATAATTTTAAAAGAAAAATATTTTATTCAAAATAACCATGAATACTTGTTGGGTAAGCTTCATGAAAATTATGTGATATGAAACCGTAAAAATCCGTTCATGATGTATATGTTAAAAAAACATTCTCCTCGTACTTTTGTTGGTAAAGTCAAAAAGTTTCTCGTGTGGTAAAAAAAGTAATATTCCTTTAATAACATGTGGTAAAATTAAAAAATGGGTAAAAATTCCTTTAAACATACATAAAAACATATTTAGATAATGGGGACATGGATGATAACAAAAACCCCAGTATATACTTACAAATAAACAATCTCAGATAAGAGCGAGATTTCAATAGTTATCCCTTAACTTATGTCTGATATGCTTTGTATGTATCCGATCCTCCAGTATAATGTTTTAAATAATGTAATTGGATTATTAAAGAATCATATTTGTTGTTATTATATCATATATAGTTTACTTATGACTTTATATTGCCCTTTCTTTTGCAAATTCGATGTAAAAGCATCGATTTGGGTAAATTCGTTTCATTTATTGTATGTGTTTCGACTTGTTGTTCTTGATATTATTACATATATCGTGAATTACTTAATTAAAGAATGTAAAAAACTATTTATATATAATATATATTCAGAATATACATATATATATGATGGATCGATAAATGGAATGAAATACACAGTTCATAGAGACGGTAGGTCGTACGTACGCATGAACGTTGTTTTCGTTTCATTATTGAATTGAATGGAATTAAGTAGATGAAACACATACACACACACACACACACACACACACAGATATATATATATAAATACAGTATCATTATAATGTCATATATTTCATGATTACTTTTTATATATACTTTATAATCATTCATGAATGGTTAACACGGAGAATCAATCTCATCACGTCGTGGAGACGGTAGTCCATACGTACACACGAGCGATGATACCATTACCATGATCGTGGAATTTTGTTGAAATTTATGTACAAAATTTCAGAATAAATATTACTTTACTATTATCATATATAGTTATTTATTTACACCATTATACCCATCCAAGTATGATGGTGGTCGAAAACAGATTACACCACGTTGTGGAGACGGTATTCAGTACGTACACACGCGCGGTGATTTCGTTATCCGTAGGATGGATAGAATGTGAAATAGGGTTGTTTCATATTTATAATAACATATCAGTATATATTTAATACTGAAGTTATTACTTTATAATGAAACAACTAAAGAATAGGATGTATAAGAAGAAAGAAACTTGAGAGAATCAGAAGAAGAGATTACCTCTTATTCGACGCACCTCCTTTAAGATTCCTCTTAAGGAAGTAGAGATGGTATTTTGAGAAGACTAGAACCTCCATAATGTTTCTAGGGAAGTGGATAAGATAAATTTTCAGGGGTTGGCCGATATTCAAGTCTCAAAAGGGTATGAAGAGAATAGGGAAGGGGTGCCCTTTTTATAAGGGAGGAGAGGGGAACCTTTGGAAAAACATAAAATATTATTTTATAATAAAGTCATATTCGGGTTTTAATAGCTTCAAACTGATTTATGATTAAGCTAAGGCAGGGAAGGGTCTAAATACTCTCAACTAATAGGTTTTAGACATGTTTACCCTACTATTATGACATTATCTTTTAGATTTAACTCTATGTTAAATAATTTATCTTTTATCGTGTCTTCTAAATTTATTACAAGATATGGTTAATAAACATACTACAACAAGCCAAACGAACCCCATGTGGTTCATTATTAATATATATATCCTTATCTATGTCATTTGTAATATCCTTATATTTTTAGGAATAAAATAACAATTAATCATATAATATTTGTTTTAAAAACTGTTTTATGTCAATTTTGACACTATTTGGTATTTGAATTTTGTGAAAATCATAACAGCATGATTAGTTCGAAAAAAGTTAATTAAATCAATGATAACAGGTAATATTAACCTCTAAAATTATTTTAATTCATAAAAAGTCTCAAATTACATTTATTTGGGTATTTATAAAATCAATTATGTTAACATTTCATTAATAAGATAATTATTGCATCATCATTGTGTCATAAATAAATTAAATTATTTAATGTCTAAAAATTATAAATAAAATACCATTATGTATGAAATCTGTTGATCTTTCTAATGAATATTTATAGTCGAATTTATCTTATTTATTACCCTATATTAAAAATGATTTAGTTATTATACTTTGATTTTAACTATTTTAACCTGTCATTAAATAAATTAATAATAAATGTCCTAATCTAATCCAAGTGGACCTAAATGGTCATATTTTATTCCTATGGTTGTGTTTTTCGAATTACACTTATCCAATAGAATTAGGACATGTGTTAGGGTAATAATAATACAATTTTTACTCTTAATTACCCTGTTTACTATTAACTGTGGTAAACAAAAGAAAAAAAGTTACTATTCACAAAAAAAATTATTTGCATTTCATTGAACCACATTTTAGTCATCGATATTAACCGCGTCTCTCGGATTTTCGAAATTCCACTCACAGAAGCGGTAAAATTAAGTTTTATGTAAGTTTGCAAAAAGCTCCTAGGAGGTAGGTAAAAGACGATGAAATGTTTAATAGTATTTTTATATATCGAAAATTATTATAAAATGACTCCAATGAATTACATTAAACTTATATAGGTATTATGTATCAATTTTTACCAAAAATAAATTTAAATAAAATAAATAATTATTTAAATAAAAACTCGGTTTTTAAATAGTAACCCAGTGTTTTCACTATTCATCAAAAATTTAAAGTTTTCATAAAATACCAAAATTTCACCCTAGTCTAATTTCGATATTCCAAATCCAAAAATGAAGTCCATTTTGAAAAATAAATCTCTAAAAGTGGGTATTACTTTTCAAAACGGCTATTTTATATAACATATCGTTGTTTAATGAAACTCGGTATTCCGTACAACATACGATATCGTGGAAGGCCGCGATTGCATGTAATGCAAGCCAAGTCAGGGATGCATGTAGTGCAAGCATCTTTTGGCTTAGTGTACAACCCAACACATCAATGAAATTAAGAATAATATTTTTCATAAAATCTCGTGGTGTTACAAACTAGGCATTGATGATGGACTCATGTAACTATTAGTAGAATAATTGTTCTTGAATGGGATGTGGGGATGGGGATCACCTTTCTCTATCATTATTGTTTCTTGGTGAAAATATCTAGTTTTTTATTATAGTTTCATTTCATTTACTGATAGAAAAACCTCCATTCCAATTACTTGACAACTTTTATCTTGTATTCTATCACATCCTCTTCAGCTTTTAAGGTGTCAAACTAGGTATGTATATACTCTCACAAGAATGTTATTTTCTCACATGCGTTACTTCTTATGAAGATTATATAAAGGTCGATAGTGGAATTGGAGGAGCCTAGTGATACATGTGTACATTTGACCTTGTGGGGTGATTGGAATATAGAGATCATGAGTCATAAACTCTAAAATTTAATTCCTTTCAAGTTTTTGTCATGTTTGGCCACCTATTACTATTGGGTGTATAGTATTTCACTTTACTTACCATATTATGTTATTATAATCTTTTTTATTTCGTAGATGTAATTTAATTCATGTTTTTAATCTTGATGTAACAATGTGTTATTATTATTCTTATCAACATATGTATAGATATGGTTTGGTGTGATCATATAGGTAAATTAGGGAATGGAATACCATATTAGTTATTCCATTCATCATTAGTCACAATCTCATGGCCTATGGTGGTTGGATTGGGGTACTTGCAGCTAATCCATCCATTATCCATGTGGGCCCTAGTGTTTTACTTTGAGAAAGTTTGGTATCAGAGGAAATAACTATTTATTAGTGTTATAAAATTTATTGGGTTTGAGAATTATGTATTTGTTATGTTATATTTTTCAGTTAGAACCATCATGAAGATTTTTTGGGGACCACTGAAAATTCTTTAAAATTGTCTTGAGTGTAAATTACAAACCAGGGAACCCAGTTCTGGTGTGGATACCAATATATCCATGTAATGTGCGAATATTTACATACTTGTTGATGCAAAAAACCACGACATTGGTTATAAGGATAAATGAAACATACTGAATATTGTATAAAGTTCATTAACTATCTTTCTTGAGTCATCAAGCCATATTTATTTCATAACATTACCATGGTGTGTCTTTTTGACCATTATGATGTATTCTTGATGATAATCAGTTATAATTTCGAGAAATTATCAAGAAGAAGACCAGTTTAGTGATTATCCTTCAGTTTAGCGACTGATCCACGAGGTTATTTTCTCTAGGTGGGAACCATGTAGTGCTACTAACTATTCTGTGTTGCATAGATCATTATACTAATAAGGCTTTAGAACACCCCAATATTGAGAAGACTATAGATCTTATGTAATTTAATAATGATACATGCTGGCCTAGCGTGATACGTTAGTTATAATGATAGTTAACATTAAGGATCCAGGAATAAAAATAATCATAAGGTGTTGTGGTTTTCCAAAAGGGAGTACTCTGGGATTTCATGTATTGCCGAGATTGAATCATCATATGAATGCATTAGAAAAACAACCTTCTCCTTATAGTATATGTTCAATTTTGATGTAATTGAAGGATTTAAAACCTATGTTGATTTTGAATCATGGATTTTAGAGATATATAGTTCCTAGTATTAATGGTGAAAAATACCCCCTTCTTAGGTGGTAGAGGATGGGCTCAAGACTATGGTGCGAGTGTAAAGTATTGTTTGGACCCATCCTAATGTTTCTACTGGTGGTGAGACTTTTTAAGGTGACATGGGGCGTCAACATAGACCTTTGATGGTGATGTTTGACATGGATTTAGTCATGAAAGGAAGAGGAATACCTACCACATCAAGATTTATTCTTTTGAAGTGATCAAAATTTGTGGGGGAGAGTTAGTTCCATTTTGAAGATGATATTATTGAGGTATAGTGTATGGTTTTCTCTAACATGCATGGTTGAGGCCATTTTGATGTGCTAATGTATTTGACTATGCCCTTGTAGTGGAGAAAATGTGGGAAAAGGAATGGATAACATCCAGCGGTAAGATCTTGTGGTTCAATGGCATTGGTTGTTTTATTGGGTATGACATGTGTCTTGACTACACTAGTCACAGTTATAGAAAAGAGTCATATACTACATTTACCAAGATGTATCCCTTATTTTAGACCTACTGATTCAAGTAGGAGCCTTCTTTCTTAGCCCTTGTGTTGGATGCTCTTGTAGGTAGGATCAGTGATAAAACATTTCTAAAAATACTGTAACATGAAAATACAAGTAGTGTGTGTGAGAGAGAGAGAGCCTCTAATGAAACATTTCAGTAGAGACAATGAGACTGTACGATGTTTTTTTAGTTTACCATTATACATTACCATCAATAGTTAAATTATTACTAGCATTTAGTTTATAGTGATTATAGTTTTTTCATATTATGTTTTCCTCCTTGGATAAGGTGTGACCCCCGTGCAACTTTTTAATATATCATTTAACTAAAGTTACATCAAATTCATATCAGTTGGATTATATTATCCTTGGAGCAGCAGATACCATGATATTTCATTATCAATAGATGGTGGAGGGGTATGGGGAATCTATCCCGAGGATGTTCAAGGTTTACCTCACGATCAAAATTTTGTTTTATACATGGTCTAGAATTAAGGTTGACCCAATATCTATGATAGCATATTGGATGACCAAGTGTAACTATGATATTATGATGCATGGTGTGGATTATCATTACCCAATCCAAGTGACAATATGGGATGCGTATATGCCCTTGTGAATCGATGAACTATTCACCTAGTAGACGAAGTTAAATTATATCTTAGAGTTTGACCTCAGGATGGGTCTTCTCTATCTTTAGGTCCAAGTGGTTGATGATGGAGTTTGGATTCTGTGAACTACTATAGTTTCTTTGATTGCATTGTGATGCCCTTTAGCATGTTGAACACAATAACAGGGTTCTCAGTGATTTATGAGACATATACTTCACCTTACTTGGATTTAGTTTTTCTATCTATCACTGATATATCTCTCATGTCTTTAACATCATATTTTGGGCCTTAAATGTATATTATGTTGGTGTTAGACATGGTCCATGAGTGTAGGTATTATAGAATAATTCATATAGTTAATTATAAATTCAAATTTCCACATATCAAGATATGTCTTCTTATACATGGGTGTGAGAGTATACCCTGTATTAGTCGAGGCAGCAGGAGCCTAAGGGCCACATGGGGTGTGACCATAGAACCAGATTCTCCCATTTAGGGTTTTCGTCAACTATTGTTGAGTGAGGTGGCATACAATTTCACCTCATTACAGTTCACCCATTTTGGGTTATTATTTTGGGGTATAAATGATATTGATGACTAATAATCATTCCATTATTCAATGAGTTAAGGAGGAATGAATTAGGGATATCGAATGGGAGGTATTTTGTTATTAGATATCTTTTGGATATGTTCTTGATGGATTTATTGAAGGTGGGGACCATGAAGTCCATGTATATGGATGCGGGGTGTTAGTAGGCATGATATGAGAAATGATTCATTGGAGTATTTATTTCATTAGAAGTATTCCAAGATAATGGGTGGTTACATTGAGTTCATTTAGCTTTGACAATTGATTATCTCATTGGATTGTAGGACCACTTCATGTTATTGCATAATGTTATCACAGTGGTGTACAGTTGACCCTATGATAGCAGTTAGAGCATACTCTTGATGATATATACATTCCCCATTTGATGAAGTGTGTGAATGCACATTTCATTATACCTACCTAGGATATATAGGTATTAATAGTTGAGTTTTTTCTTTTCCAGGGATATGGTAACATTGAGAACATTCATGGAAATGCACTTCATGGTCATGTCGTTTCATTGGGAGTGTGATTTTTGGAAATAGGATGCCATCAGGGGAGATTATTGGGGAGGGAGACATTTTGAGATCTTAGTACTCTAACAATTCTATGTAACTTCTTCTTTTAGAGGATGTAAATATTTTAATAAGGTAAAAATATAGAGGCTATTTTTTTCTTTGATGAATTTTGATGATCTCTAGGAATAAATTTAGAGCCATATATTGCAATGATCTTCGGTTCTGAGGCCAGCATGGACCGTTAATAATTTCTAGAAAATATTAAATATATTTTTTATCATGTGCACATTTTTTTAAATATTGGGTTCTATTTTGATCAATGGCTTATAATTGAAATATATTACCACTATTTATTTTAGATCTCCATGTTTACCCTATACATGACCTGAAACTGTTGGTGTGAGACATTTTGATGGGTATTCTTTAGTGGGTGAATTGGATTAATAAATGAATTAAATTAATTTATTTATTAATTTTAACTGAAATAACTACAAATTGGGGATTAATATAAGAAATACGATACTACTGTTAAGTTTGGAATGTAGTTCTTACCCTAGGAGGGTTATAGCATTTAGTAGCGTCAGATGTTTGGAATGAGTTCCATCATAAACTAAATAATTAAATAATTAAATATTTATATATTTATTTATTCCATTTAAGAACATGAACAATTAAAAATCTATAAATATGTTCTTATTAAAAATCCATAGGGTTAGTTGGATAGCCATATATATTTGGGAAGAACTTTTCAAGGACATTATTAGTGGATTAATTTACAAATAACTAAATATAATGTTTTAAAGACTAGTTTTAAAAACACAGCCCATGGATCATTTCAATGAGGTCAATGTATAGTTTCCTTCATTAGGGATTGATCCAAATTGGGATAAAAATCATAATTTTTTTATTTTAATATTTTACTATATTTATAAGCATTTATTATTATTATTTTTAAATTATTTGACTGTATGATCATTCCATGATCACCATAATTTTAATAATTATTATTATAGGTTTATTCATCATTATAATGATGACAGATCTCGACCTATCCAAACATGGTTTGAGTTCATTTCCAATTCATATATTAAATTGTTCCCCCTTTTTATTCATGATCAACATCAGATTTCCTTTAGGATAGTTGTTGGATGAATACATAAAAACATATTTTTGTGCATTCGACCTTCGAGGAAACCAAAATTTCTCTAGATCTATATTTGAGATAATTTAGTGGAATTTTGATGCATGATGACGGAATGATAATGTGATTGGACTAGATGACCATAGATTTTTTTTGTGGTAGTGGAGAGGAATTATTATGGATGATTCTTGAGCGGTGGAAATGGCTAGAATTTGGGAAATGATGAACGATGGGAACAGATAGATTTAGATCTATGAATATCAATGTGTTTGGTGAATATATATGAATGATAAAAGGCCAGACACATACAATATATGTGGAATATTTGAAAAGTGGGTAATAGTAGGGTTAAATGGTTCAAAATGGTAGGAGGGATACCATTAGAGAAATCAAAAGAAAATAATTTGATATTTAGATGTTGATTACACTACACAGGTGAGGGGAAAGGGGGAGGTACTTATCATTAAAATATATTAATAAGTGAAATAATAATTATAATAATAATTATAGTATTATTATTATTATCAAAAAATATTTTCCTCATCACTCCACCATATGTTTTCTTATTGACAAGACATCAGCCTTAGCATAACCCCAAAATTGAGAATGTCATTTGAAGACAAATGATGGATACCTTTTTGGGCTCATCGATCATGTCCATGATGCCACCAATAGTAATAATAATAATAATATTAATAATAATATTATTATTATGGAATCTAGTCTGGGATTTTTATTTTATATATGATGTTTGAATGAAGTATTGTATATGGTATTGAGACCCAAATATTGAAGTGGACATTTAATGTTCAATAATGGGTATTTAATTTAGACACATTGATTATTCCCAGAATATTTACCTCATCAGTGATTCAAAGAAATACATTTTTTCACTGGGATTCTGATTTGGGATTGTGTATATCATATCGCAAGCATTTTTCTATGAGGATCATAACAGTGTGGTCTATTTGGACATTCATGGCCGATTGGGATGACATATCGATGGTTTAAATTTTTCATATCATACCGATGAAGACCCTCTTACATTCATCAAGATTTTGGATAAAACAAAACATGTAGTACCCTAACACTCCATGAAGTACTACATTTTCAGTCACCTATGTGCATTATAGGATATTGAAAGGCAGAGGTGTGGGGCCACATTCCATGTAGACCCCTTACATGTCATATAAATATTTAGAATCTTATAGCTCTCATATTTCCTTCCATTGGGTGTATATTTTGGCATGTGAGTATCCTACCATATGTTTTCTTCATGTAGAACATAATGGTTTCCATTGTAGAGGATATTGAGATATGATCCATGATTTCATTAGAAATAATCTTCATTATGTGGTTCTTAATGACGACGGTGATGGTGACGGATCATCAATGAGTGTAGATATAGAAATGATAATCCCATATGGTATTAGTGGGCATGGACTTTATCCATGTAGACGGTACTACCATTTCACACCAGGGTGGGGGTACCCAATATTATGTTTTCAGAAATAGGGGATCCATAATTATCAACTAGGGAATGGTCCCTTTATCCCCAAAATTGAACCCTCATGCCTAGACAGGGAAAATGTCCTCTATCCATCGAGTATAACCCTTATACCATGATAGGGAACTGATCATATATCAATAAAGACAATAATCCCCTATAATACAACGTAATGGGTCCACCATAGACATTGTATTGATAAATATGGTACTCCCTTGTGGCATGAGGGAGCATGCTCTGTGTCCATGGATATGGTAGTCAATAATTGTTCCAGGGATTGATTACACTAAACACATTGTGATGATTGATATGTTACTCTCCTTCCATAACTGGGTGTAAGTCCTCTATCCATGTTGACAATAGTCCCATATCATACCACGTTGTGGAACATTCATACTCATTGTGCAGAGAAAGATGACACTCCCCTATTGAAACATGGAATAGATCCAATATCATTGGAGACAACAAACCCCTCTCATACTAGGGTGTGGGTCCCAAAAACATATAGTACAAATATATAAGATACATCCCCATCACACCATGGGTAGGTTCCTTTATCCATGGAGACAGTAATCCCATATCATTTTAGTGAAATATTACACCATACTGATTTTAGAATTGTAGTGTATAAACCCCCTATTTGTGTTAGATAATGGGTCCTTTATCTACTAAGTTGAACCCTCCCATGTTATCAATAATGTTTCCTCTACCTTAGAGATTATGTCACCTTTATAGGGTGGTATAGTTGTGAGGCATGGGTCCTCCACATGGTAACATTTTTTAGATACAAATGTGATATTATAATCATCAATGATGGGCATTTTGAATTATTTAAAAACTCAATTTTATTAGTTGGGATGTGGACATATAGATCCCATTTCATTCTTGTTTGAGTTCTTTTGCGGATATATGGGTTTTTCATTATAGTGGATGTCTCATATTCTAATTGAAAACCCATTATTGTGATGATATGTCCAGTAATATCATTTCTTTTATCTTTGAATATTTAGTTCTTGGGGAATCATACATTTTATGTATATGATCAACCATACACTATATTTTCCCACACATGTCGTGTATTATATAGATGAAATACAAGTCATCAGTGACATTGGATGAGCTTAGGTAATCATGGATTCATTTTTCTGTATATGGTGTATGTGGATTAGAGATAGGGATTTAGAGTCTCTCACATATCATAATTTTCATGTTTTTTTCATGATGGGATCACTTTTCTAGTATGATGTGGACTTTTCCCCATTATATTTTTTATTACAATTCTATACACTTTTATTCCCTAGTAGTTATTATATGCATATTTTATCTATTGATGTTATAGTAAATTATTTTTATTCCTCTTCAATTATATATGTAGATGGTTGGGTGTAAATATAAGGGCCTCCCATTTTTGTTTTTAATTTTTCTTATCATCACATTAAAATATGTTATGATAGCATTTTTGTTGTATTAATCGCTCTGGATTCCACCATCCAGGAGGGACCCGATGGGTTGGGGCGTTAAAAACTATCTCAAAATACAATTTTCTAAAATATTCCAATGAAACATCATTAATAGTAGTCCATGGGTACCCCACACCACTTCCATACACCCATGCAAATAAAAACTATATTTATATAAATAATACATAATTTAGATGGAGAATTTGTTTAATTTAAGTATTGAAATTTATATGTCTACGACATATCATCTGGGATCATAATTTATAACTATCATAGGGAAAACATACCACAATGGGAACAACCATTATGTCAAGGTTTTCATCCAAGATCTCAATTATGAGATAGAAATATTCCTAATGAAAAAATAATTATGTATTTATTATTTAGTTCGAGTTATTCTAAAAAACATATTTATGTTGTGAAATTTGTAAAATTTTACCCAAGGGTAAAATCCATGTCCAAAGAAAACGATTAATATTAATATCTTTGTGAGGTAGTTTACTTTGATGAAATTTCTATTTTACACTTTTTAGGGACATGGGGCTCCAAAAATAAAAAATCATCTTTATTTGGGGTTAAAAATATATATGGGTATTTATAAACTCACTACATTTAAGAATCATCATCCCTAAAAATAAATTCATATAACATTTAAAACTAATAAGTTCATAAATATACATAATAGGGAAAAAACCCATTTACACATGTACCTAATGCTCTATTAGTAGTCCATTCTCTAAGAGGATCATATAAGATCATATATAAAATGATATTCAGTTGTACTAGACATATAAAAACATTCTACCATAGGCATCCATAACATCACAAGAACTATCAAATCATTCTTGTTTGAAAAAATTCATTTAAAAGAAGTATATAATTAAATATGAATGTCTCCAAACCATCATCACCCATTATCATTTCCTCCCCCAATGCTCATCTGACTACATGGAATGAAATATATTCCATGACAATAGAATTCCACCATAAACAAGTTCATCACAAAGGATACCAATGTTCGGATCATTACACTACCCACCTTTCTGAATTCCCTAGATTCCTTTTATATTGAAAAAAATTAATTTTTTCATATTCTTAAATTGTAATCAACATGAAGCATATAAACTAGATTATAGAGAGCTTCCAGGTAGAATATCCCAATGTTTATATTCTACATTTCATAACCACTCACCATCAAGGTATTCTCACCAATTTCCCTAGATCAGTGAAAACAATCAATAGATCTTTCCTTGATGAATCTATAAGAAACTAGACGAAGATTAATTTAAACCACACCCAACCCGACCTACCACTAATGCAAATGGTGTTCCTAATCCTCATGGGAATGAAATGAGTGTTTGTTTCTTTTAAATGAACACTTGATAATTTTTTTTACTTATAAGAATGACATATAAAGATAATGTATACCACTGAGGATATTATATGACCAATCTATATAGTCAATTTATATTTAAGAAATACATGGTGTCTATATATATAAAGCAACCAAATAGAGTGATACAAAAAAAATTATATAAAATAACGTGAATAAATAATAATTAATAAGATCAAAATAATCCTAAAACCATTAGAAAAAAATATTATATATAAAAATAACGTTAAATTTGTATTTTTCATCAAATGAGTGATACATACCTATCCACCGAAAAAATGATACAAAATAAAGTCACTAAAACTAGATCCATGTGGCAAAAAAAACCAACTATTTGGCTAGAAATCCCACAATATCTAAACCCACAAATAACAGAAAAATAATATACCAAATACAATGTAGATAATTATATTGTAACATGAAATAAATCATGATATCTATATACAGAGAATGGTTAATGGATACTTTTAGAGAAGTATGCCTGGTAGGACATTACCAAAGAGTATATACAATAAAATTAATATTAAATTACAAAAATTAAAGTTCGAAAATAACTAATAAACTATACTTCTTTCATGAATAACCATAAAAATAATAATTAACCTGATTTATCTCTTTTTCTAAAATATATTTAAATTTTTTATTCTAAATGATGACCATCCAACAAAAAAACAACATTTTGAAGCGCCATTAATATAACAAGACATTCATTAATATTTCATTAATACTAATAAAATAGGACTATATAATTCATAAAAAAAATAACCATCACCATTTTATTTTAATAATCCATTATTTATTAAACCATTTATAAATATTTTTCAATATAAACTGTAAATAATAGTAGAAATTAGAAATAAACACACCGTGATCCAAGATATCAATGTAGAAAACAAGATAAGTTGCAACCAAAACAATGTTTTATAAAACAACACCAAACATATGTGGATGCAATTGATGTATACATATTGGGGTCCACAAAACTACCTTCAAATAGATCTATGCACCATGAGACACTTACTAGGATATTTCATACATGATAATGTTCCTGGTTCCTAGATAATAGGCCCCTTTTTGAATCATAAAAAAATCATTAGTCAACATTACATTATAATCAATCATGGTAATAAAAACTACTTGAGTGGTGTAACGTTCCTTGGGAAGTAGTTTTACATTCAACCCAAAACTAGTATAACATTTATTTATAACATCTTCATATAAATCTAAGGATTCCATTATAACAATTAAAAGTAGATGTTCCGAAAAATAAATCATAATATAATCACATAATTCAATATTCAAATAAAATTAATTAAAAATAATCTCAAATTATACACCCTCTAATTCAACATCCCCTTTAACACCCATGTACAAGAATACAAAATAAATTATACACAATATATATCTCAGGTACCCAATCCTTGATGAACATAATTTTATCAGTGATGCTAAAGAATATGGGTACAGATAATATCCAATATAAATTATATTAATGAATTGTAAAATATTATTTTGAAAACATACCTTAAAATCTAAGACAATTTATCCACATTTAGGACAAATTTATAAAAAAAAATCATTCAAATTAATAGGTTCCAAACACTATTGTAACAACTTAGCCAATACACCTTGGAATCTAATATAAAACCCAGTGGCTAATATGTTTTATTATTTTTAAATATAGGGTAATGCATTCCAACTTTTCAAAAAAAGCGTTTAAACTCCAGAAAAAGAATTTTAAATTGAAACCAAGTAAAAACACCACTATAAAACTATTATTTTTATTTTAAAATTATCATTCGGGTATTTTTCAAAACACACGGCATGTGAGGAATTAATCCTATGTGAACTAAACAGATGAAAATTCATTTAAATACATCATGGGTAAAAAAATATGTAATATTTTGAAAGAATTTCATTGACCACTTATAACAATATCTTTTTTACTATTATAAAGGAATGAAGGAAAAACACCTACCTTGATCGAAGTTGAATTGAGTTTACCACCAGTCACATAATTATATAATCCAAGACAATATGAAGAACAAATATCTCATATATAATCAAAAAATACCCATTTTGAACCCATCATGAACAATAAAAAACCTACATTGTAAATATGGATCGTGGGAGAAAGGTAAAATTGAGGGGAATGGCAGAGTGTAGAGAAAGGATGAAGAAAGTAGTAAAATATCTTAAGAATATGCTGGAATCCAACCGAAATGAGAAATAAACCAAATAAGGTGAGAAGAGTTGCTCCTATGGATGAAACCTATTGGAACGTGTGAGTTAATGATGATAAAGGAAGGAAAATCCCAATAATGCTAATAGGGAAAAGTATGAATTTTATAAAATTAAAATTATTATTTGGAATATTAACAACATGAATAAATTCTTGATGATGTGAAGATGTATATAACACTATAATTCACTAAAAGAAACTATATATCATAAAAATTATCAATAAAGATTATAACTATTCACTTTTTCCTTGGTATAGTTTACCGAATGACTAACTACATCATCATATAGTTTGATCCATGTTTAGACCAGTAAATTACCAAAACCTAAAAAAACATATAATCTTTAGATAAACCCATAAATTTCATAAAAAGTAAAAAAATAGTTATAAATAATACCATATTTCCATGTGGATTTGATAATTTTCCCATGCATTCCCCTTTATACCCCAAAAAATAATGGGTAAAGATAAATGACAACATGAATGAAGGAAAATCACATCTTAATTGGTCCACCAACTAGAATAGATACCACAGAAATGAATACCACATGACTAAATTAAATTCCTCAAATCCATTGGATGAATCCATAAATAACATTGAATATCCTCAAATAATACCCCATCCAAAACCCTCCAACATGAACATCCAAGAAGATGGTGTCCTTACATTGGTCTCCACACTATTTATAATTCACTAACAATTGTGAAGAAATAGAAAAAATAAATTATAAATAATGAATCACCAGAACAACTGTATTTTACTCATCATCCAAGGAAAAAATTCCCAACAATAAACCCATAACAAAATTTGATCCAATCCATAATGGAAATAAAAATTCTAAATGGATATCTCCAATATCCCAAAACCATATCACTGAATTCATAACATCCCAAATACGGGTTGAAAAATTAAATCAAATGTATTCGTCAACATGGGATAAAATAATTATATATATGGAATAGTAATTTAATTAGATTCTATCTAGTGTGTAAGAATTATAAACAATGGTTATCTATGATCTGAAAAATAATTATAATTCAGTTTTAATCACAGTGTAACCTGTAACAAACCACCCATCTTTATTACCCCATCACGTAACCAAGGTTTATCAAATTTTCAATCCATCACAAATAAAATCATTCTACATTCTTGACCATGAACAAATGACTATAAGAATCACGATTAATGGGGTTTGAACACCCTAAAAACAACCACCACTCACCAAATATTAGCCAAAACAAAAAAATAGAATAAAGGTCCCAAAAAAACCTCAAAATACATATTTTTTCTTGGAATATATCACTAAATATACCAACCCCAAAAATTATACCATATCATTAACTTCATCTTCTAATACGTATAATCTAAATTACCAAAAAAAATTGGACATCTGCTTCAAAAAATACATTTGAAGCCTCTGAAATCCTTGATAGTGAATTCCTTGGGGTTCAACATAAACATTTAAAATGCTTCTGTGTTATAAATTGGGTCCTATAATAAATCAAAATGGATTATTCATTTCAAAAATTATATACTCAGTGAGCCCAAATTAAAAATTCAGGGACTTAATGTCCTCAAACATATTTTTCATTGGGACAATGCCACTAAAAACAATTCCGGAATAATTATATGTGATATACCATTACAAGTTTAGATGAAATAAGCAATTTAAACTTTATTTAGTTCCTAGGAAGTTAAAAAATATACAGTTACCACACTCATGAAATAAGATAATTCACCCTATGGTTCAATCTAATAGACGTGATTCAGTCCTTTTTATCAAATCCTTACATGGAAGAAAATTCAAAACACATGAAACACTAAAATGATCCCCTCATGTCCCTCAAACCATTCCAACATCTCACCAACCATAATGTTATAAAATCCCAATATCATCAATTAATAATTTAAAAATCAATGGAAAAGTCACCATATTTTTACATTTTTATATATTTCATAAGGAACCAAAACATGTCATCCGAAAACACATATAATTTTAAAAGCACCCATTATATTGAAACCATTCCAATTCATTTAAAATTGCTATTACCTAATAGATTTTAAAATCATTTATCCTGACATTAAAACCCACTAAAATTATTTTATGGTAATAATATCACTCCATTATACAAAATCTCTCATTTATTTTATAACATTTCGAAAGGAATACAATTTTCTATTTTAAAACTATAATCCCATTAAAATGTTTCAAAATAAATTATATGTTTCATTTTAAAATCATAAAATATTTAAAAAATGATCCAAGAGATTCAAAATAAATAAAATAACCCATCAAAGAAGTTTTAAATTCAAAATGAACTCTATCTTTCATTATAAAAAACAATTTCAGAAAACTAAACATGGAAAGAAAAAATATATTAAATATAATAAGAAGGGATTAATTTTGAGATAAAATCATTAAATCATTCTTCTATAAAATCAAATTTTTTATCCTAACAACAAAATGATAAAATCATTTTGTAAATAAAAAAATTCTAATCCATCACATAAACACATTGCAAAAAACTCTTTAATTCACCCATGTTATTTTTCGTCACTCTAGGGACATCTAAATATCATACAAATTTAGGATAACGAACCATGTATGATATAACTTCTTGGTTTTATAGAAATATTTCTAATCATGAATCATCCAGTAATATAGATATATAATCTTGAAACTATTCTCTACATAATATATAACACCATGGTAGTTACCATTGATTCGCATGAACTTTGAATGTCTTTCCCAAAATTTAACAGAACCATCACAAAACTAATATAATGTAGATGTGGATAAAAAATCACCTCAAATTAAAATTCAAAAAAATTAAATAATGGAAGAATCCAAATCTAATATACCCATAAAAACACACAATTCCCCAATAATGGTGGTTATAAGGAACCTCTACCCATGACCAACCTATCAGTATCAAATAAAAATCATCATCTCCATACTATAAAAATTACAAGATATACAGAGAGTGGTTAAATACCCTAGGTTCCCATTTATAACCTAGGATTTGATATGATTTGGTATGGTATAAGAACTAGTTTACACGACATATCACCTGACCCACCTAGCCACCATCCCCAAAGGGTGCTCTCGATCCAAATAAGTTGTAATCCAAATTACTGGGTTTTAAAAATGAAAACATGGGAATTATTTAACCCTTTAATAATTTAATAATAATAGCATTGAGACCATAAATTCTCCAACATGAACCATCTTTATATAATATATATCCACACATGAAATAAATAGTTACCATCAATATGATATATGAAAAGAATTTGATACACAAGAATGATAAAGGGAAGGACCCAAATTAGAAATATTATAAATGATAAACTTGTGATTAATATGAAATCTAAATCAACACAATATATAAGAATAACCTAAAAAAGGAAACCTGGATGACACAAAAGGTACATGAGTATCTCAAAATAATCCAAAATAAATTCAAATTGTTACCTCATGCACTATTTGAAAGAATATCACTCACCATGTAAAAATTTGTTCCTCAATAGTTAAACCTACACATAAACCTATAAGAAGAGAAAAAATCAAAGGGAAGTCATAAACTATGAATTTAAGAAAACATAAGAGCTTTAGAAATATTATGATTCTTGTAGGGTGTCAAGAAAACACATCCCTAATATTTCACCAAAGAGTCTTTGCGGTTTTATTTATATTACCTTCACAAAATTGAACATCTATCACAATTTATAAATATAGGGGTTTCATATGAAAAATAATAAGAAAAACAAGACCTGATTTATCTCTTTATTTTTCAAATTGTCATAAAAACATTCATACTAAATAATGATCATCCAGCCCAAAATGATTATTTTAAAACCCATCCAATAAAAAACCGTTAATATTTCATTAAAACCACAAAAAGTATAAATATGAATTCAAAAACAAGAAAATAATCAACTATTTTATTTAGAAAACAACACTTATAAAAGCCATGTATAGTTCAGTTAAAATATAATCCAAAAATGACAATTGAAATATAACATAACACATTAGACACAATGACATCAATTGAGATGAAGAATAAAGAACACAAAAAAATCAATGATCAATAAAACCAAAATAAATGATATGGGATATAAACAAGGTATATGTATTGATGACCCCTAAATCAACCTCGAATGGTTCTATGAATCATCATTGACTCACTATTTTCTATCGTAATCTATTCAGGACATGGGTATCCATTCACTCATCCCAATGTCAGTTCTTGAAAAATCACCATTTGGATTTTACTTTCATTCAATCATGGTACAAAAAACACCATGGGTGATATAGCATTCCTAAGACATTTTCCAAAAATATATACAGAACCTAGTGTAAGATGCATTATCAAATTCCAATTAGCTACTGAGTGTTCCCATGATATTAAGAAAAATTATTTGAGGAAATGAATGAATCGTAAGATCATCATTTAGATCAAAATTTAATAATAATAAAAAATTAAACCATGTATCACTAAAATCATCATTGTATGAAATAAAACCCATGCTAAGGTATCAACAATTTATAATAGAAAACATCCCATTTGGGGCCATGATTATTAATGATCATAATATGAACAAAGGAGATCAACAAAGAGGGTAATAAAAAGTTCAAATATCATATATTTTAACAAACTACCAAATGATATTTTGAAAAACATAAAAAATTTCAGGCCACATCATCGACATTTAAAGTCATTATATGAATGAAAATTAAAATTAACTGTTTCTAAGAACCCTATTAAAAAATTACCAACATAAATTTTAATTGAATTTAAAAAACATAGTAACAAAAGTCTTCATGTCATTAAATATGAGACAGGACACATTTCTAATCCATCCCTTTATCCAGAAAAAAATATTATTTATAAATGAAAACCATTAAAAACACAAATTTATAAAACATTATTTCCATCTAAATGGACCAATTATGATTTTTCTTAAACAAATGACATACAATAACTACATACCATGTGACAAAACCGTAAAATACAAATTTAAATCACATATAGTTAACACATATAGGTTTTAGTTGGAGAGAAATTATTTTAAAATATCCAAACATCACATGTTATGTCATAAAATGAAATGTAATAAAGATAATAACATTGATCCAATAAAAATTGAGCCAATAAATTTCAACCTAAGTGATGGAATCCAATCATTGTAATTTGAGAACCTACTCACGTTCTAAATAAATAAAATCACTTTGTAAAATTCATCTGAAACCATAAAATAAACCATCAATTTGGATAGGTATTGTAATAGAATTGAAAAAATAAATAAAACATAGAATATGATAAAGGATAATAAGAATGAAGTAAAATTCAATATTAATCAACTTGAATCTAATGGAAATTCTCAAGATATCATGGAGTATAAAGTGAATAGATATAATATCTCAACCTTGGTCTAATTCATGTGGGAAAGAGGATAAAGTGGTCGAAAACCCCCAAAACCTCAATCGAGTCAATACTTGAATTTCGTAAATGTAAAAGTCTACAATGGAAAATTCATTACCTAATGTAATGATTCATGGTATGAATCTCAAAAAAAATGAATTTATTTATTCTTGAATCCCTCTATTATTGTTTGAATCATAAATGACTAAAATCAAAGGTTACATCCTTGGTGTTTTTCACTATTTGAGGACCTATTTCCTCAGATGAACTGTGGTATGTTTAGATTTCTAGCCCCTCAAAACCACCCAAATACACAATAAACATGGTATAACTATTAAAAACCCAAAAAACAAAAATAATAACAGATATGAAAGTATCTAATAACAATTATCAATACAATATTTTCTCATCATCAGTGGTAATTTCTCCCCATCATCTTGACCTCAAAATATTTTCCCTTTCTATATTGATGAAATCTTGAAGTTTGGTGTTTACCGTTTCAAAAATCTAATCAAAATCTATTTTAGGAACAACACTGAGATATTTAGGCAACCTAGACACATGAAACTACTTATCAGTTACCAATTATACCAAAATTCAAATCATATAGTACCATGAACCAGATATAACTACTTTTTTATATCAATAACCCATGATAATTAGATCCAAGATAGAGAAACCATATCAAAGAATATTGAAAAACATCACCCATCACATATATGTTTTACTAAATTTAATGAAAATATAAATCAAACCTATGAATACAAAATTTGGGAATGGGTTCGACTTGGGATATCCTCTCTAAAGTTGTGTATCGTTAAATCCATGAGGAACATAAATGGAAAACCACAATTCATTAAGATATTTGGGTGGTATTCACTAAACCATTATGAAAATAACTTCATGCCATATGACAAATAATATATTATTATGAAGTACCACTTAGTTGATACAATCACTAGGGTTTATATTGTCTAATTTTCTCATGTATGCAACACCAAGAGATCCAAGAATTGGAAGAATATTTTTTTTCAAATAATGATTTGATGGGTCTAATCAATGACCCATGTATCTATATTGAAGACCTATTCTTTTATCATATTCAAACTAAATGATTCAAAATGTTTGAGGGACATATGTTTTCCTTTAATGAGGATTATCTAGATGAAATGGTGCAATACATTAAAACCATTTGAATCTCTATCTTTAGAAGAAATAATGTGGGATTAAAAACTAATGTCAACATCAATAAGAATAGGTTTTTATGTGGATGAAATGAATTAATCCTCGTTTAACATAATACATCATTAGGTTGAATCCATCCATTATATGAATCATCCAATTTCCAGAACAATCATTATTCCATGTTAGCCATGTATTTATTTTGGACGGTATTTGAGAAAGTGGATTAAAACATCTTTCAATTATATCTTTTACAACACTATTATCTTATAAAATGAAATCATATATCATAGTAGGGAACTAAGACTATGATAAAAGGGTATTAATTATGATTTCATACATTAACATGAATGTTTTTCCATGGTAATTCGATGGTTGATACAAGGGTCTATATCTATATGGATGTTATCAATGTTGAATGAACCCTCAAGACATTATAATAGGTGGTGATATATATGAGAACAAACCTAGATTGTTTCCTCTCCATTATAGAAAACTCTCTGACTAATAATCTATAAAAAATACAATACAAAACATATATAGGTAGTACCCATTATGGTTTATATTATTAATTATTACTAAATCATGGTTATTCCTACATTTATGTGGTCTAGAGTATATTGAACCTGAATCTATAACTCCTCACTAGATTGAACCACATCATAAAAAAGGGAAAAAACTCTAATAATGGCTGATAAGTATCATTGTTTATTATATAATAAATCAACAAATGACTATTCATTTTTCATACAATTGTTTAATAATAAAACCACCATCTTGTGAAATAATGCATAAATTAAGAGGAACATATGAGTAATATATCCCAACTAACCCTTTATTTAGGAAGCAATAGAGTCATATATGTATATAGTAACCCTCCTATAATGTAATTCACATAATATACTATAAAAATAGTTTTTCATCCCTAACATAGTTATAACTACATTTTATTCTATACATAGACCTAAACAACTTATAATGGAAGAAATAATGATCCACCACAAGTAGGAATTGATGTATCACAACTAATTTGGTGATTTAACACCTCATCACCCAGTATAAACGAAAAAAGAAGAATCATTTACAAACAAGGTCACTTAAGAAAATTCCTTTATAATATAGCTACCTATGTTTGGGTGTCATCCTTAAATTAAACAGTTGAACCCATAATGGTTAAAGCGTATCTGGGAGAGTTTAAATTGGATGTTCATGATGAAATAAAACTGAAAAATATATTATTACTGTTCTTACATAATTATACCATGTAGTTTATGTCTTAATTTTATACGTTAATAAATAGATTATCATGGTCTTTGTGAATGGATACATCAAATAACTCATTAACACTGGGTTCCCCATTATATAAAATAAACTAAACACCCATTAATGTTCTTTTATAATTTTTTAAATGTAACATCAAAATATCACTAAAAAATTACTTTTTACCTAATAATAAATCATTCCAAAACACATTCTAATAAAAATTCACCCACATTGATGCATCTTGAGCTGGTGTTGAGTCTACTGTACCACCCAATAAAACCCTCTAAATTTGTATTGGATGGTGACTAGCACCAATCTATAATAACCACACATGGAATGATGTTGTTTTTAGAAGACTAAAACTGCTATGATAATGCCATTAAATAGTAAAATAATAACATTGTATTCGATACCATTTGAGATATTTCAAACGTATATTAAACAACCCATGAAATGTATTTCGTTAAATGCAATCGACTTCATAGGTTGTGGAACATGTAACCTTGAGTTTAAATGAACCATAATATAGTATAGTACTAAATCCAAGCAATTAAATTGTAGGGTGTTAATTTTAATAACAAAAATATGAAAACTATTTTTAACTATTTTTTATAAATAAAATTATAATCAATAAAAAAATTAACGGTTTTTTACAAAAGTATTCTTTTTATAGGACGCTTTTTTTACATGTTTTGCACACATAATTTGAAATTAATTTTTTGAAATATTATTATGTTTATTTTATAAAACACAATTTATTTATGAAATCATATTATTAAATTTATCAAAGGGTGAATTTGTTTTATTTTTCTAAAATTTTTCATTTTTTGATGAATAGTGAAAAATATAAAATTTTATCTGAAACTCCTTTTGTATTTCAATTATGGATAAATCTAAATTATATTTTGATTTTTTAACATATTATTAGTTCAATTATATATAAATTAATCAAATTTTAACCCTTTATATCATTTTCAAATTGAATTTTGACATAAAACCCTTGTAACCTTTTGAGCACTTTTTTGTTTGAAAACCCGCTTTCCTGTCATGTTTGTGGGATTAAATTTAAAATAAAATTTTCCACTTATAGGAATGGAATTTTAAAAATAAATATTCCATATTTGGAATAATAATGATTTATATTATATAATGAGCACAACATAATTTTTTTTACCAAAAAAATAGTGAAATATTTTAAACATATTTACCATTGTTGCGATAAAAATGGATTTAATGTGGGTTAATCTTAAAGTTAATGGTTAACATGAATTAAACACATGTCTAAAATCTAAAATCATTCCATATATCATATGTATCTTGTATAGGTCTTAATAATACTCTATTTTATAACATTTTACCTATAAAAAATATGTTTAAACCTTTTTATTTCCAGAAACAACCAATATGCCACTCACCTCACATAAAAAAGTCTACCCCCGCTCATATCATATTTAAACAATAATTCCTTTCTATTTCACCAAGTACCAACCCAAATACCTTTCTAATTCAATCCCCTCATCCTATAACCATTATTTTTTTAGGAATCCTTTCCTATGAAGGATGTCGGTGAAAACCTAATTTTATTTACCATAGAAGTGAAAGTTAATGAATCTTCACCAAAAAATAAGCAAGATATATGGGATTTATTAAATAAATATTAATTAATTGATTTACCTATTGCACTATATATATGATTAACAAATTACATGGAGACTCATATTCTCTATAATTGATTGAAACCCCAAATAATCTCTATATGTCCACCCACACATGTCGGCATATCTATAAACATAAAAAACTCTAAATTACATTAATATAAACCATAGATGTAAAATAATTATTCTTATATACACAAAAGATAATTCAATGAATGCCCTACAATACATGGATTCACATAATGTATTGATAATGTAAAATTATTTTAGTCCATACAATGTCAACATGCTGTGTACATGGGGTATACCTAATTTCAAATGGTATAGTGATATATAGTGAGTGACCATGACTCACACATATTGAGATTTTGAAAAATTCATGTCTGAAATATTCGATCCAATTGGTTTATCAAATAGTGATATTTCATAAGATTACATAATGTGTAACAATAATTTCATTTGAAAATATATACATGGAAATATACATGTTTTGTAACATTGGACTACATTGGGTGTTATTATAGATTTTTTTAGAATAAGAACCTTGTCTTAATTTCATGAACACTACTACCACCATCTCTTCAAGATATGGTTTCACTACCAGTCAAACATGCCTCCTACAAAGACATCATTAATCCTTATTGCAGTGTGTATTGAATATCCCTAATCATACAATCATTATAATCTATCAATTTTTTAAAACATTTATTGAAAAAAACATTTTTTGGTTATCCTCCATTGTAGCATTGTGATGCCACAATAAAAAATAGGAATGAATAAGAATGATTTACAGTCTAGAAATTGATCTTTTAAATTATATATTTTATTAAAAAAAATACATACCAATGATAAGTGATAATAATATAATTCACTAACATAAGAAAACATTACAATGATATGTAAACCAATGATTATATGTGGGATATAAATGTTGATAAACAAAGAGTATTCATCCCCACGTTTACAATATTCTAGGAAAATAATATCAATATAACTCATCATAACATTATATGAAGTGAAAATATTTTTGAATATACAAAATAACAAATCATTTATCAATAGAAATATTTCCATTAAAAATTGACGAGTAAGTATTTAGTGAAAACAATTATGATAATAATAATCATCATTTTATTATTTTCCACAAAATTGATGAGCTCATAGGATCAAATAAATATTTAGTTTTAAATATTTATTCTTTATATGATGGAAAAACATACCAATTTAATATTTCAATTGAATATATATTCCCTTGATATTAAACAAACCATCCTTTGAAAAAGTAATGCTATGTTATTCTATATTTATTATCAAATAAATAATTGTATTTTAAATTGTTTTTTGAATTATAATGATATATAATTAATCATAGGAATTTAGAAAATATAATTTTTTTAAAATGATATATTCTCAATAAAAAATTTCATTTTTATTATTCTACTAAATATCAATATTTTATCTTCAATAACAATCATAGGTAAAAAAATTTATTTAAGGATAATAAATATTTTATGAAAAAGTACATTTCATTATTTATCACCATGAATACATTCAAGGAAAATTCATGAAATATAATTCTCCTAATATACCATTTTTTAAAACATATTATTGAAAAAAATAATTGATCAATTTACAATAATTGTTTTGGAAGAAATTATCATTGATTTATTATCAATATTGTTAAATAAAATCAGCATATTATTACATATGTTCCAATCATGAAAAGAATTGTGTCATAATACATGAAGCGAATAAAGGATTAAATGAAAAAAGATAAATGTTCCTACTAAATTTGTGATTTTCCAGTACGTTTTGATACTTATAGTAATACAAGTATGTTTTCACCATGATATATCCCTATTCATTATTAGCGCATCCTCCATGATGACCCTGAAGAACACGGGAACCCATTCATCAATATGTCGAAGGAGAGAGGGAGATGTAGATTTATTTATGTGTTTTTTTCATCATCCCTTGAAAATAGATTAGGATATGATTGTCCCATAAATTTTAGGAAATAATTTAGTATAGGAATTATTTTTCCAATTATGAATTACAATCATTCTCCCATTAATCCCACGTGTAAGAACCTGTTAAATCATCCATTATTTTTCTAATTGATCCTTCAAATCATGGAATACCAAATAACATATAATCCCTTTCTTTATAAATATTAAATGTCACATCTTCACTAGTAGTGTGCAAGTGTTATAATTTAAAACACATGGCCCAAACAAATGTGAAAAAATTATATAAAAAATTTGATGATTTATACAGTTCAATTTATTAACTAATATTTTTATATATGTGAATAATCACCTAATAATTAAATTTTTACATGACCTAGGATAAACCAACATTTTGGATACAACCACGATGTCAGAATTTATATATGATAACTTTTTATATGAGAGAGATATATATATTCATATAATAAATATTGAGTTGTTAATAAATATTAATTATTCAATGAAACATATATATTTCTAAAAATTAACAAAATTTAACCAATTGTCCAACACAATGTATAATGGCTAATAAAACAATACAAAAACAGTTATGAGGTAATTTTATAGGTTAAAATTCCCATGTTATACTATTTAGGGGCTTGTTCCCCAAAAACTAATTAAATTTATAATAATCTAGTATGAAAAAAACTAGATCACAACATCCATTTTCTATAATAAGAAATATTTTTTACACATTGTTATAAAATAAAAATTAATGGATAAATGTTACATTGAAAACTAACTATATAAATGAGGGATACCTATTATGTATCATTGAATTATCTCAATAGGAAATAATTCATTCATCCTCCTTCTAATAAGTCTCAATTACATTCCACTAAATGTTTATGTTAAGAGTTAAGGGATGCATTTTTTTTAAAATATATATTTAATATAATCCTATTATATGGAATATAATTATTACATCATCCATATATTATTAAACAATTTATACTATTGAATTGATTCATATTCTTAGATGATATATATTAAAAACCATCTTTTCAATATCCGAACAGTGATGAAAAAAATATCCTTTAAATTTTAATAATCAATTTTTCAACAATTTATAAATTGGGAGTTCCACAAAATGATGGTTGAAATTATCACATGATAGACCCAATTTTTATCTCTCTATTTTGATAGTAAAGAGTTCAACATGATTCATGTTATTATTCATAACCTGAGTAGTATGGGTAATCATATCTATTATATTTTTTACATAATATCCAATTCCATTTCAATATATATTGGGAAATAATCACATTCTCCATATAATTAATTATTCATAAATATCCCCATGGTTCCTACGATTTATTTAAATAATAGATCACCTAATTATAAAAAATCTAATAAAGTAAAATTAAACAATTATATGTATATATAAATACAATAATAATTTGTAATATCCCATGAAACCTTCAATAAAAACATGGTTCCCTTAAATTTTAACAGTATATTATTCGTAAAATATATCCAAAATATTATCTATGACCTATACTAATAAACCATGTTTTAGATGTAACATTACACATATATATAGTTACAATTATTTTACATGATTAAATAATATAATATATAGTTAAGTATCATTACCAATATGAAGACGTGTCGTATTTATCAAAATTTTGGAAATGTACATCATATTTGATAACACACTACATTTTTATGGAATAAAATTATTTAGAAATTATTCCATTTTAGAAATATTATAGAATATATTATTCTTCATTAACTTGGAAAAACAAAAATAATAAGAAAATGGTGTGCTCAAACACTAAGTAAAGGGTAAATTAATAACTTTTAGAGGTAGTTGATTTAAAATAAAATCTTAAACATGTGAGGAACAAGAACACATAAAAAATTGATTGATTAATGGGATAAGAATGTAGAGTAACTTGATGTGATCATGATTCTTGTTGACTTATTCATTGACCATAAAATAGAAATAATTATAAATAAAAGGATGTGCATGAATGTAAATCATATAACAATAACATAGTTTGTGGAATAAATAATCATAAACCTTGATGAAATAAAAAAAATGAAGACATAATTTAAATAATAATATAAAATCATAAAAAATTACATGAAATTGGACTAATAGGATCATAAAATAATGGAAAAATTTGATCCATGTTATAGTGAATTAGGATAACCTCCCATGACCCAAACATATCTTCTCATTAGATACAAAATTTTCCAAATTCATTAGTTTTCTATAAAATTCTAGACACATCAATAAAATTATGAAATATGAAAAATTATATGTGAAAATGATATTTTTCTATTGTAAAAATATAAATTTTTAAAAACAATGAAACCATAAATTATTCCAAAATTCAAATACCAAACGTTCCTAATAAATAAATTTATAAATATTATTAATGAATAATCATGTGTACCTTACACTATAGAAAACTGTTATTTTTATTTTCATTAATTCTATAAGATGGTCAGATTAGAGGTAGCTAGAATTCATCCCTCCATTCGTGGTATATATATGGGTTGTGCTGAAACACTCATCTTATTAGTGGTTTCCTTTCATAATTCGTAAAATTCTAGTGACATGGGAAGGAAAAGGGTAAAGTGGAAGACTTACATGATAATGTGGGAGTTTTTTTCATGAATAAATATTTAGTATCCCACTCATCGTACAGTATTGGGTTGTTTTATAAATTCCATAAGGATGATCCTAAATTGGAAATTCATTTAATCATATATTATTACACAAGAGTGAATTCCACTCAACCAGTTCATGAAACATTTTTATAATTGTATTGAACATTATCATGTTTTGAAATATGAAAATTATGTAAATGATAGCTCATGTTGAACATAGTCTTTAATAAAAAATGTTATCATTCATATGTTCATCAATCATAGTGTGTTATAGTACATCGCTCTGTATTATTTATCTTATAAAACATTCATATGACATAAATAATAATACCTTATGGTTGAATGAAGGTAGTAACATGATTTTATGCTATAATATGCCCCTTAATCCTATAATATTAAACATATATAATACATAATATAACTATGATTTAGGTAATGTCTTCTTTAATCTCCCCACGTCACCAAGTCATTATAGACATTATTACATTTCATCTTATATTGTTTCATTAATAATATCTTCTAAAACCATATCAAAAACTATTTTTAATATCATCTAAAACACTATTGGAAGGTTATTATTAACATAACCATATATTAAATTCTATAATATACATTAATAATGAAAATACAAAAACACTTTTTTATTATTTATAAAATCAATTTTACAGTATCTCTCTATGTTGAATTGTATCTTGATATAGTTCACATCAAAGTGTAACACCATATTCCTTTTTTACTCTTGAAAACAAATATGAATAATCATATCCATATATGTAACAAAATATATTACTCTATAAAAGAATTTCTTCTACTCAATCATTAAAGAAAATTTATATAATCAAAGATAAATATATGTATCTCTAATCCCATGTCCCCATGTTTCATCACATGATTTCATGCACAATTATATTATAAATGTTCCTAAAACATCAATTTATCATGGTACATAAATCATGTTAATCACATATATCCAACTCATATGTTCACTATTTTCTATATATAAACTAATATGGTTTATGAATGCATATTATTTCATTCACTTTTATGAATAATAAAAATATATGTCCCTCACCCGAATACAAAAGAACATCATATTATGTATCTATGTGATCCCTCACGCTCCTTATACAGTCTAAATCTAGGACCCAAATGACATACTCATCATATGATAGATAAATCCAATTTTTTTGAACTCTAACTGATGACATGATTAGAAACATTCCCAAATACCCCAAGATTAACTAATAGATGTATCCTACAAAATAATGATTGAAAATTAGGAAATTTATCATACAGAGTGTCCTACTAATATTATTTATTTCGGATGCCAAAAAATATCTATGCATATATAGTTTACAAAATACATAGTATTTAACTCTATATGTGGTATACCATGTTGGTCATCGAGTGAAAAAAATACATTTTTAGGTCTCATGGGTATATTTCATATCTTTAATGAATAATAATTCTTATGATATCCTTTATATTTCATCATAACCAAAAATACTCCACAAAATCATCAATTAAGGAGAAATTAGAGTCCAGTATTAAGACATCATTCCAATTTACACTTTACATAACACATTTCAATATATACATTTATGCATCAAACATGATAAATTAAAAATTTAGATATCATGTTATATGATACATTTATATTCATAATTATTTTTCAGAATACCCACTAAAACACAACATAATAGTGTTTTTATCATATAATATATGATAGGATTCCTGATCACTCTTATATTTTATACATTTTCATGTGTATTGTAAATTCATTTCATCAATATTTAATTCCCAACCCATAAATATGAGACAAATAAATAAAAATCCCAAACAAAATTCATTGTTGAAGAACTTCTATAATGAAATACTTTCTAAATAGTGGTGTGATTTTGGAATCATATTCTTAAAGGTAAACTCGTTGATCATATTGAAAATTAATTACTTGGAAATATCAAACTCTAATATGTAAAAAACTATTTTTTTCTAAGTAAATACTGATCAATAATATAATCCATTAAAAAAACTTTTCCACGAAATATATTGGTAAATCTTGTTAATATTTATATAATCACTTATTAAAACATCCTAAACTACATTAGGAAAACATTATTTACATTTTTTATGGTATATAATATAACTCTTTACCATCACATATCCTAAAATATTTTGGATATCATTTAAATATAACATTTTATTTTTGATCGTACAGTAATATATATATAAAATTTGAAATTCTCTTCGTACAAACACACCCCCTCTTGTTTCTTAGACACTATATTATCTTCAGAATGGCATTATTAGTTAAGAATAATTTTATTTCCTTAGAAATGAATCTTATTTACTATTAATTAAAATATTTAACAAGTAAACCAATATATCTATATGAAATATGGTACTATAAGTGTTTGATAAATTTTTTCATTGAAAAAATGTATTTATTAACTAAAATATACCACTACTGGGAGGAATGATCATGTACCATCATATTTTTAAAATATGAAAAAATTTCATATATAAAATATTTTACCACTATATCAATTTCAAAACATGTTATAAAATATGATAAACCAAAAACCATGAGTACTGAATTAATTATCCCATATTTTTTTATAAAATATTTTTTAGTAATAAATATCTCTTTTTAGATAAGAGAAATGAGATTAATATATAGACACATTACAAAGATACATTTGATAATAATTTATTATTTTTAATTAATGTATATTATATAGATACTATTTCCTTCCTCACCTTAATAATAAATACAATAAATATCAATTCCATTTATTATTTTAAATATGTTTGTCTTTACAACACATGTAAATTATACATTTGGTATCGTATACCATTCAATACTAAATAACTGACACACGTGGAAAAAATTTAGGACCTTGAAATTCTAAAATATTTCCTAAACCACTTCAGGTAGATCTAAAAATACAATAATATAGAATTATTACCCATCCCTCAACAATTTTCCCTTTGGTTTCCAATGAACATGACTAGCTACATGAAGAATAATTTTTTTGATAATTTCCACTAACTATTATTCTATGGTTTATATATTTACCCACCTTGAATGTCTAAAGAACACCAAAACTATGACATCACATTATTAGATCATATAATATCAAAAGATTAATATTCGAAAGATAATCATTTCATAAACACATATATGTGGTTGTAACATTTATATTTATTACAAGAGAATGAATTCCATATATAGAATATTCCATAAATAAACCTTTACTCTATCCACTTCATTTATGTATCCAATCATGTTGATTATATGAATTGAAACTAAAATTGCATCAGTAATTTTGAATATATTGACATTAAACACTGTGTGATTTATTCTATTATTCTCATAAGAATTTCGATTCAACTTTTATATAATATATACATATGGATTCTTGTATGTTGTGTCTCTAAAAATAATAATTTTTATTTATTAAAAAAGTATGTTAAAATTTAATTGAATTTATTACATTAATATCATCCGTTATGAAGGATTGATTTCATGTTAATGGTTGATATTTGTGTTGTTATTAATCTTAATAGTGGATTTTATGAGATAAATATATTGTTTTATAATCATTAAATATGATTTTTTTTTCAAATATACTCCAACTAATATAATAACCACTTTTATATTCATCATATCCATTAGTAGAGCTAGATCCAAATTACCTAATGAAATGATTCCACTTATATGTTAATCTCAGCACATATATTTTTAGTAATACATTAACTCAATCATAATAAATATATATCCAAGATATTTTAGTGGAAAATTAATAATCGAATCTTTTATATGGACTAACAGAACTATATTCACCTGGTATCCTAACTCTTTGCGGTTTTCAACTATGCTTACCCCAAAGAAGACCCCTAGAATAGGAATCTAATTCTATTAGAGTCACCCATTCCATGCTTACCATCCATAAGATAAACCTAGGACACATAAATTTATCATGAAATTACTATGTTGGATTGTCATGGCATTGAAATTTCATAGTTTATAGGACATCTATAAAAAAATTTAGTTTAAAGGGGATTTAATCTCACCAACTTATCTCATGTCATTTAATTTAATTATTGTTTATTATAGTGATTTAGTTTGAAAAATTATCCCCCATTTAAAATAAATATGTTTAAAATATACTAGCTTGTAACTCTTTACAGAACTCATATCATTGGTTATTAACCCAAATTAAAAATTCAATTTTATTTATGCTTATCAAAATGCATCATATGAATATGTTATATCAATATACTTAATGTAAAGGTTTTTATATATTCAAAATAAGAAATATATACATGATTAAGCCTAGATAAATAGATAGTCAACAACCACATTTCTAGAAAATGGTATAAGCCTCTAAGTCAGTGAAATGTCATATGAAATATTCCTCTACCCTGGGACTCATTACTCAATTGTGATCTTAATCCCATCATAATTATATCAGCTAATATGTATAAATAAAAATTATCTCATTATTTTATTATCATAACTCAATAAATGATTTAATCTAGGTATAAGGATACATTATCAACAATCATACAACGAATTTAATGCCTTAGATACCTTTATAACAATATCTTGAAGAAGTATAACATTTAAAATAATGCGTAAATATATTTAGAATATAAATTTTTTAACATGAATAAAGCACATGATATATTTGAAATTAATGAACAATCCATGCACTTAAAACTGAAAAAATCATTTATGAACAATTCATAAATAAAATATTACCACAATTGATTAATAATATATTATTGTTATTTTATATATTCAAAAATATATACCATAAAAATAATATATTAATTTCATAAAAAAACTCGGTTATATTATTCAATATAAATAATTTAACATTAAATAAACAGTTTTATATGAAATATAATCAATTTTTATTTCAATTTTTATTTTTTAATCTATTCATACAATATAAATATCACATTGATACCCCTATTCAAGCCATGATCAAGTCAATCATAATACTAATTTTGATGGGGTTTAAATAATTTCCTATTTAAGTCCCTTAATTTGGGATAATTAAAATTAATTATTATACATAAGAAATATTATTAAATTTAAACACATTATATTAAGACTTAATTTGTAATTTCAAAATCATTTAATAAATACCCTAATAATTTATAAATGAGCACTATATTTTTAAGTCATCAGGTATTCCATGTGATTTGGAAAAAATTAATATTAAAAGTAATTATTATGAAATATTTACTAATAAATTTATCATAAAAATTTAATTAGTAAATTTAAAATTAGAATAAATATTTAATTTATAAACACATTTATAAGTAAATAAATAAATATACCAAGAATACATTTTTTTTAAATTTTATCAGAGGATTGTATAGAACCATGGTTTTGGGAGACAGGGTTTTTAACCCATATAATGATTCGGTTATTTTATCATTACATTCCATCACATTAAGATCAAAAAAAAATTCTTTGAGGATTGACTATAGGAGTTTCCAGAATCATTGAAGAATAATTCACCCTCAGTTAACAATTTTAATATCTTAGAATCTACAAATGGGTCCCTCATTATTAACATGGTACAGACCTACATTCCAAATGTAAGTGGTCAATTGGGGTTTCAAGCCAAATGATACATATAAAGTTACATTGTTCAAGAGGATGAGAGGACAAGAAAATCACATTCTTTTGGGGTGAATTATCGCATAATTTGGGAAGCTCTTATAGATTTACGATATGTTTATGAATATCTTGAAAATCAAAAAATGGGGTTGCTAACTATATAAAAATGATCTGGTTTCAAATACTTTTCCACAAAATTATAGAGTTATATTAATGGGGCCATCTTCACGTATCAGATGTTCTCTATTTATTTCCCATTATTATTTATCAATGAATAGTTTTTTATATTATTAAGTAACATAACTAGGAACTCTGGAGAATACATCCATATATGTGGGTGATTGGTGTCATGTGGGTGGTTGTGAACCTTTATGTGGTGCCCTACATATCATGTGTATTTCAGGAATAAAAATACTTTTAGTTTGTTCAAATGTTATCCATACAGCTAAACATTACATGAAAATGACATCTTTGTGGGAAACTATACAGAAAGTATCAAGATAGGTAATTAGAATGGAATATGTAACACCCCAATATTTCATAAAAAGTTGTCCTTTTAAATTAATTCAATAGCTTGCACCACATGAAACACCGAGTTTGAACACACCATGATTTACCATTCTAGCCATTTAAAAAGCAGTTATGAATAATATAAACTGCTTTTTGAATTTTATATACACTATAAAATATAACATCAATATTATGTGGTTTTTAGACATAATATGAGAAAAAATCCATTTTTTAGATAAAAGAAGTGTGTTTCAAAGAAATTCAATTTTACCGCCTTATAATATAGAACCCTTTTTAATTAAAATACTTGATATTTTTTAAAAAATAATTATCTTCTTTATCTGGGATAATTAAAATTTTAATTTGGATAAAATTTTGGTGTATTTACGATAACTTACAAATTTTGATGAATAATGAATAATACCAAATTTTAATTGAAATAAAATATTTTAATCAAAATAATTTATATTGATATATTATAAATTTTAATGGTTTTTAAGAATAATTATATTATATTTTTATCATTTAATCCATTTTTTGTAATTGGAAGTAATTTTACATTTAAATTATTCATAAACACAGGTCAATATTTTGATAGTTTTTACTTATCAAAAACCTGCATTTTTGTTTTGACTATAGGATTTAATTTTAAATTAATTAATGCATCATTTATGCTCTGAATTTGGTTAAACGGGAATCATTTTTGAATTCAGAATATAAATATTATCTTAGGGTGAATTTTTGGTATTTTTCTGAAAGAATTCAATTTTTTATGAATAGTGAAAAATACTACATAGCACATAAAAACCAACTTTTTATTTAAATAATTATTATTTTTATTTAAATTTATTTCATAGTCAAAATAGATATATAAACCATATATTAGTTAAATTTAATTAATTTTAGTTATTTTATAATATCATTAGATATATAAAATTTTATTCAATTTTTTAACGTATTTTACCCACCTTCTGGGCACATTTGCAAATTTGCATAAAATGTAATTTCACAACTTCTGTAAATTGAATTTCAAAAATCCGAGAGACACGGTTCACAGTAATAAGTAAAATGTGGTACAATAAGATTAAAATAATTTTTGTTGTGAATAGTAAATTTTGAATTTTATTTACAACAATTAAAAGTATACAGGGGAAATAAAGGTAAAAATGATATTATAATTACACTAACACATGTCATAATTCTATTGGATAAGTGAATTTTGATATTAATCTACTATAGGAATAAAATATGATCTTTTTTGATTCACATGGATTTGATTAGGAAATTTATTATATTTTATTTAAAGAAGAGTTAAAAGTCATAAAATCATTGTTTAATAAAAAAACCATTTTTATTATATGGTTAAAAATAAGATAAATTAAACTAAAAAAATTCATTATAAAGATAAAATAATTTAATAAATAATTTTATATTATTTATAATTTTTTTATATTATATAATTATTTTAATTTATGACACAATGATTAAGAAGTAATTAAGTAATTAATGAATGATTAAAATAAATTATATTATAAATATGAAAATAAAGGTAAATTGCGACATTTAATTCCATACACGAATTATCAAATATAATATGAAATGTTATGGTTGATTTAATGTTTTTTATTTAATAAACAAGTCATGAGTTTTACAAAAAACCAAATACTAAATAGTGTCAACAATGACATAAATGAGTTTTTTTTAAAAAATATTATATTATTAAATGATATAATATTGCAAAAAATATAAGATTCAACTAAAAGACATATATAATGATTTAAATGTCATTAATGAACAAGTTGATATTTTCATGGCATTTTGTGGTATGTTTATTAACCATGTATTATAATAATTTAAGTAGATATGGTAAAAGTTAAACTATTTAACTAAGGTTTACATCTAAAAGATAATGTTAATATGGTGACATTAACTTGTATAAAAACTATTGGTTGAGTGGATATAGAACCATACCCACCTTATCCTAAAAATAAATCTATTTGGAGATATTAGAAACAGAAAATATTTTTAGAATAAATTAATATTTCAAACTTTTCTTAAAGTGCCCCTCACCTAACATATAAAATGGTACTTCCCCTACACTTAAATTCACACCTCCAAATCCATTGGGTTCAGCCAACCCCTGTTCAAATATCCTACCAACTAACCTCACTTCATACCAGAGTCCTTAAATTGATCCGAAAACCAGCCTACGGAGACCTTTTGTTCGAATCAAAATGAAAAACTCAAAGATGAGATAATAATTTCATCACCACTTTAAAAGTTATTTTCTTCATTCAGTACCAATTTAATTGTTGAATCCATAAAAAATAATAACTTCATTACCTTCTACATACATTGATTTTATTATAAATATGGTAAAACAATACTAATTATTCTATCCATCATATAAATGATAATGTCACTATACGTGCGTACACATGGCTTACCGTCACCGCGTCGTGGTTTAGTTTGTTCTTCAACACTTAAATAGATTTTTGGGTATAATAATTACCTATAATTTATGTAAATAATAAAAATAACATGCTAATGATTATTTATATATAATATATCATCGTTCGTGCGTACGTACGGCTTACCGTCTCCACGACACGAGGAGATTCATTTCTACTTTTACCATTTAACGATGATTATAAATATATATATAATTAATAAGTATATAATATATTCCATAATTATGATATAGGAAATATATAGATATATATATATTTGTGTGTGTTTACATATATCACATTCAATTATTTCTGTTCCATACACTACTAAAAAAACCGCCATTAGCGACCGCCAAAAGCGGTCGCTATAGTGAATTTTTTTTTAAAATGTCCACTAAAATAAATAAATAAATAAATAAATATATATATATATATATATTAAAAAAAATATTCACATATATACTATTAAATACAACATTTTAAATATATATATATATATATAATATTTTAAATGGTTTAATATATATAATATTAAATATATGTATAATATCGAATCATTGTGCTATAATAATTTAAAATCCCCGATTTAAGAAATGCTATCATTTCAGGTTTTTCGGAGCACGTTTGCTCCGAATTCGACCGCCGCACGCCGTTTTGGAGTTTTATGACTCTGGAAACGCGTTTCCGGCTGCCGCGGTCAAACGGCACCTCCGATTGACGTTCCGTCTCTCCGAACATTTCAAAATTCATGCAACGGATGTTGTTGTGCAGTTTCGTGGCATTCGGAGGTCGTTCGGGTGGTTTTGACCCCCCAACGCACCATTTCAGCGCGCACAGAGCTGCTGAAAACAACGCATTCGGTCGTGCCGCGCGCACCGCATATCTGATGGATGCACCGCCTCTTCCAAAATCTCATGAATAATGTTTCTATCATTCTCATGTGGTTTCAGGTTTTTCGGAGCACGTTTGCTCTGAATTCGAAAGCCGCACACCGTTTTGGTGTTTTATGACTCCAAAAACGCATTTCCGGCCGCTGCGGTCAAACTTCACCTCCGATTGACATGCCGTCTATCCAAACATTTCAAAATTCACGCAACGGATGTTTTCGTGAGGTTTCGTGGCATTCGGAGGTCGTTCGGGTGGTTTTGACCCCCCAACGCGCCATTTCAGCGCGCGCCGAGCTGCTGAAAACGATACATTTGGTCGTGCCGCGCGCACCGCACTTCCGATGGATGTTCCGCCTCTTCCTGCATCTTAGGAATAAAATTCCTATCGTTATCGTGCGGTTTCAGGTCGTATGGAGAACTTTTGCTCCGAATTCGACCGTCGCACGCCGTTTTGGTGTTTTATGACTCCGGAAACGCGTTTCCGGCCGCCGCGGTCAAAAAACACCTCCGATTGACATGCCGTCTGTCCGACCATTTCAAAATTCAGACAACGGATGTTGTCGTGCGGTTTCGTGGCATTCAGAGGTCGTTCGGGTGTTTTTGACCCCCCAACGCGCCATTTCAGCGCGCGCTGAGCTGCTGAAAACGACACATTCGGTCGTGCCACGTGCACCGCACGTCCGATGGACGTGACACCTCTTCCTGTATCTCAGGAATAATATTCCTATCATTCTCGTGCGGTTTCTGGTTTTTCGGAGCACGTTTGCTCCGAATTCGACCGCCGCACGCCGTTTTGGTGTTTTATGACTCCAGAAACGCGTTTTCGGCCGCCGCCGTCAAACATCACCTCCGATTGACGTGCCTTCTGTCCGAACATTTCACAATTCACGCAACGGATGTTGTCGTGTGGTTTCGTGGCATTCGGAGGTCGTTCGGGTGGTTTTGACCCCCCAACGCGCCATTTCAGCGCGCGCCGAGCTGCTGAAAACGACGCATTCGGTCGTGCCACATGCACCACACGTCCGATGGACGTGACGCCTCCTCCTGAATCTCAGGAATAATATTCCTATCATTCTCGTGTGGTTTCAGGTCGTTCAGAGCACATTTGCTCTGAATTCGACCACCGAACGCCGTTTTGGTGTTTTATGAGTCCGGAAACGCGTTTCCGGCCGCCGCGGTCAAACGACACCTCTGATTGATGTGCCGTCTGGCCAAACATTTCAAAATTCATGCAGCGGATGTTGTCATGCAGTTTCGTGGCATTCAGAGGTCATTCGGGTGGTTTTGACCCCCCAACGCACCATTTCAGCGTGCGCCGAGCTGCTGAAAATGACGCATTCGGTCGTGCCGCGCGCACCGCACGTCCGATGGACGTTCTGCCTCCTCCTGCATCTCAATAATAATATTTATATCATTATCATGCGGTTTCCGGTTTTTCGGAGCACGTTTGCTCCGAATTCGGGCGCTGTACGCCGTTTTGGTGTTTTGTGACTCCGGAAACGTGTTTCCAGCCGCCGCGGTCAAACGTCACCTCCGATTGACGTGCCTTATATCCGACCATTTCACAATTTACGCAACAGATGTTTTCGTGCGGTTTCGTGGCATTCGGAGGTCGTTCGGGTGGTTTCGACCCCCCAACGCGCCATTTCAGCGCGCGCCGAGCTGCTGAAAACGACTCCTTCAGTCATGCCACGCGCACCGCACGTCCGATGGACGTGCCGCATCCTCCTGCATCTCAGTAATCATATTCATATCGTTCTCGTGCGGTTTCAGGTCGTTCAGAGCACGTTTTCTCCGAATTCGACCGCCGCACACCGTTTTGGTGTTTTATGACTCCCGGAACACGTTTCTGGACGCCGCGGTCAAATGACACCTCTGATTGACTTGCTGTCTATCCGACCATTTTAAAATTCACGCAACGGATGCTGTCGTGCAGTTTCATGGCATTCAGAGGTCGTTCGGGTTGTTTTTCCCCCCAATGCGTATTTTCAGCGCGCGCCGAGCTGCTGAAAACGACGCATTCGGTCGTGCTGCACGCACCGCACGTCTGATGGATGTGCCACCTCCTCTTGCATCTCAGGAATAATATTCCTATCATTCTTGTGTGGTTTCAAGTTGTTCGGAGCTCGTTTGCTCCGAATTCGACCGCCGCACGCCGTTTTGGTGTTTTATGACTCCAGAAACGCGTTTCCGGCCGCCACGGTCGAACTTCACCTCTAATTGACATGTCGTCTATCCGACCATTTCAGAAATCACGCAACGGATGTTGTCGTGTGGTTTCGTGGCATTCAGAGGTCGTTCGGGTGGTTTTGACCCCCCAACGCGCCATTTCAGCACGCGCCGAGCTGCTTAAAACGACACATTCGGTCGTGCCGCGCGCACCGCACATCTGATGGACGTGCCACCTCCTCCTGCATCTCAGTAATAATATTCCTATCGTTCTCGTGCTGTTTCAGGTCGTTCGTAGCACGTTTTCTCCGAATTGGACCGCCGCACGCCATTTTGGTGTTTTGTGGCGCCAGAAACATGTTTCTGGATGCTGCGGTCAAACGGAACCTTCGAATGACGTGTCGTCTGGCTGAACATTTCACAATTCACGCACCGGCTGTTGTCGTACGGTTTTGTGGCATTCGGAGGTTGTTTGGGTGGTTTTGACCCCCCAACGCGTCATTTCAGCGCGCACCGAGCTGCAGAAAACGACGCATTCGGTCGTGCCGCGTGCACCGCACGTCCGATGGACGTTCCGCCTCCTCCTGCATCTCAGGAATAATATTTCTATCGTTTTCGTGCGGTTTCAGGTCGTTCGGAGCATGTTTCTCCGAATTGGACCGCCGCACGCCGTTTTGGTGTTTTGTGATGCCGGAAACACGTTTCCGGACGCCACGGTCAAACGGCACCTCCGAATGACATGCCGTCTGGCCGACCATTTCACAATTCATGCACCGAATGTTGTCGTCCAGTTTCGTGGCATTCAGAGGTTGTTCATGTGGTTTTGACCCCCCCAACACTCCATTTCAGCGCGCGCCGCGCTGCTGAAAACGACACATTCGGTCGTGTCGCGCGCACCGCACATCTGATGGACGTGCTGCCTCCTCCTGCATCTCAGGAATAATATTTCTATCGTTCTCGTGCGGTTTCAGGTCGTTCGGAGCACATTTGCTCCGAATTGGACCGTCGAACACCGTTTTGGTGTTTTGTGGCGCCAGAAACGCGTTTCTGGCCGTTGCGGTCAAACGACAACTTCGAATGACGTGCCGTCTGGCAGACCATTTCACAATTCAGGCACCGGCTGTTGTCGTACAGTTTCGTGGAATTCGGAGGCCATTCTGGTGGTTTTGACCCCCCAACGCGGCATTTCAGTGCGCGTCGCGCTGCTGAAAACGACACATTCGGTCGTGCCGCGCGCACCGCACAGCCGATGGACATTCGGCCTTCTCCTTCATCTCAAGAATAATATTTCTATCATTCTCGTGCGGTTTCAGGTCGTTCGGATCACGTATGCTCCGAATTGGACCGCCGCATGCCGTTTTGGTGTTTTATGGTGCCGGAAACACGTTTCTGGCCGCCGCGGTCAAACGGCACCTCCGAATGACGTGTCGTCTAGCCGACCAATTTAAAATTTACACACCGGTTGTTGTCGTACGGTTTCGTGGCATTCAGAGGTCGTTCGGGTGGTGCGGGTGTGCGTGGAGCTATTCGGGGGTGCAAGGGGGGGGGGGCAGGCTGTATGGGGGTGCGGGGGGCTATACAGGGGTGCTGTCCGGGGGTGCGGGGGGCTGTACGGGGGTGCGGGGGTGCGGGGGGCTGTACGGGGGTGCTGGGGGATGTACGGGGGTGCGGGGGGCTGTACGGGGGTGCGGGGGGGGGGGGGGGGGGGGGCTGTCCAGGGGTGCGAGGGGCTGTACGGGGGTGCGAGGGGGGCTGTCCGGGGTTGCGGGGGGCTGTACAGGGGTGTGGGGGGCTGTACGGGGGTGCCGGGGGGGGGGGGGGTGTACGGGGGTGCCGGGGGGCTGTATGGGGGTGTTTGGGGCTGTATGGGGGTGCGGGGAGCTGTCCGGGGGGTGCGGGGGGGGGGGGGGGGCTGTACGGGGGGTGCCGGGGGGGGGGGGGGTTATACTGGGGTGGCGGGGGTTGTACGGGGGTGCGGGGGGGGGGGGGGGGGGGGGCTGTACGGGGGTTCCGGGGGCTGTATGGGGGTGCGGGGGGGCTGTCCGGGGGTGCGGGGGCTGTCCGGGGGTGCGGGGGGCTGTACGGGGGTGCCGGGGGGGGGGGGGGGGCTGTTCGGGGGTGCGAGGGGCTGTACGGGGGTGCGGGGGCTGTCCGGGGGTGCGGGGGCTGTACGGGGTGCAGCGGGGCTGTACGGGGGTGTGGGGTGCTGTACGGGGGTGCCGGGGGGGGCTGTACGGGGGTGCGTGGGCTGTACGGGGTGCAGCGGGCGTGTACGTGGGTGTGGGGGTTGGTACGGGGGTGCAGGGGGGCTGTACGGGGGTGCAGGGGGCAGTACGGGGGTGGGGGGGTGGCTGTCCGGGGGTGCGGGGGGGCTGTACAGGGGTGCGGGGGGGCTGTCCGGGGGTGCGGGGGGGCTGTGCGGGGGGGTGCGGGGGGTTAGAGTTTTTAAATCCACGCCTTAGATAATATTAGCTATCATATAATAATCAAGAAAAGAAAGAAATTATAAGTACACAACCTTCTAATTTAAATTAAATGAATACATACAGTACATCAATGTCAACCCCACCAGTAAAAACAAAAAATATATCTCGTGAATATATGATGCATCACGCATTGTCATCAATGCTACCTCCTTCTGGTGGGCCAGGGGCCTACAACAAATAAACATTATAAATATTTTAATAACAAAAATAATTTAAATTAAATAAATAAATATAGTATATACCTGCGTCGTATGATCCCCTGCACCATCAGCTCGACACACATATTCCCGCAGTGATCTAACCTCAGCTGTCAATTGCACATTTGCCTCCTCGGAAGCGCACAATCGTGCTCAAAATCTGACATCTGATGTTTCATATGAGCAACAGCAGGACTGACAACCGCAACGCGTGACACTACAGAACGAGGAATCCCTGCTCCATAGGTCAAACTATAGCCATGCCCGTCCCGACTGATAATGCGATGAAAGATCTCATCCCATCGCATGGGAAGTTGTCGCTGGTCCTCTGGCAGATGTTCTAACTCAGCTTCAAATAGTTCCTGTGAAATATTTAAATATATATAAATATATATATGTTAATATGTCGATTTATGTAATTATTGGTAAGTACAGACACTTACTATCAATGCAGTAACCTCTGGATCATTGATCACGAGTCCTCATCCACACCGACATTTTATCAGTTGTTTCACCTTACTCTCGCAACTGTATATTAAAAGAATATAATCACAAAACCATATTAATTAATAAATTTAAAAATGAATAATATATACCTCATGTCGGATCTGAGACATGTGACGAGTCCCGAGCCTGTGAGTGGTCCCTGCAACGCTCGATTCTCAGAATGGCGTGTTGACACCTCCAACATTCAATTCCTTAAAATTTCAAACAAATCACATATTCTTGAAAATATATATACACCAAAATAATTAATATACAAACCGCAACACCCTCAGTAGACCAATATGCAACCATGTCACGCCACTGATCCAGGAGGGACACCTCTCGGGACTTTTCCAAATGTCTAGGGCACCCACATTTGGTACCCAGTGGTCCCTCTTCACTTTTCTTTATAATCTTTCCACATCTTACGGCATTTGCTCATACACACGGGGCCGAAACTCTTCAGGGAATACTTTCAAATTTTTCTATAATGAAAATAGTCAAACATATTAGTATTCTTTATACATAGAAAATAAAGTAAAATGATTTTATTACATGAACCTCCTTCCATAGACGATCTAATGTGTCCTGAGGGATAGAAGCCCAGTCACGCGTGGTCAATGGAAATCGATGTGGTTCACTTATGATATGACCCATCTGACGAATAAATTCCAGGGCATTCAGTCCCACAGGATGAAAAACCTCATCAAATGAAACATCTATCGTCGTGTCGGAATTCCATGATAATATGCCACGACCAGGGCCTCTCCTGCAAGAGGAAGAAAACAGCCGAGTATGATCCTGTTGAAAACAATTTTATATATAAATTGAAAAATGTTATATATATATATATATGTATTTCAATTACAAAAAAAATATAGACAATGACATTCAAACATACCTCGACCCTGAGACGTAGATGCCTCAGATGGATGATGTGGATCTTCTGCCTCTTTCCCCTGACATGTCTGCAGTCATAGAAAACATCAGTAATGAGTCCAAAGTGTTTAAAGATGAAATTGGATTGTTCTTAAAAAATCAAACTTGTACAACTGTTAATCAAACAAAAAATGGATTGAATAATTCGTTGTGAATGAATTTTAAAAAATCAGAAAGTTAACAAAACAGATATACAAATTATGTAACAAAACCAGTCAATGCATAGAAAAATTTCAGATAGAACCAATAAAAATTCAAACAGCACATGAATCAGATGAAGAATACCTCAAAGGGATGATACAACGACCATAACATCAATAAATCAAGAGTAAAAACAACCTAAATATTTATGATTGAATTAACATACAAAAGTGAGGATTAAAACTTATAAAGATTTATAAAATGATTAGATAATTTATGATATCCTAGGACATTCTACTGAATAGGCGGGAAAACAATTATACATTTCATTAAGAATGAAAATCGACCGTTTCTCCTTCAACAGCCGCTCTGACCCATAAATATCTTCTTCACATTGAACTACGGTATGTTGATCAAGTTGTTGGTAAACAAACAGAACAGTCTCGGGGTTCATCTTCTTCAAATAAAAACACTCCTCGCCGAGACATTTTGACAACAACTTGCAACTTGGATCCGAAGGCAAACTAACGAAGAATACTTGTTCAGCTTGTGAAGTCAAAATGAAAGGTTCATTCTCAACTCGTTTCATTATTTCTGTATAACATATAGTTAAAATTCACCAATGAAAACAGATATTGATCGACTTTACATCCACGCACTGGATCAACCCAATTACACTTTAACAATATGTACTTCAAACTGTGTGTGTATACAACTTCAATTATGTCTATCAATTGACCATAGTAATAACCAGAATCGACAAAGGGACAACCGATGCCACTGTTTTGTGTTGCTCGTTTGTCGTCAACATCTTTAATGCGAAATCGAAAACCATTAGCATCAATAGATTTATAATGAAGAGCCATTATAGATGGAACCTCTGCCAGTTGGATAAATACTTTAGGTAGCGTGGGGTCCCCTAACTCCCTCAGCTTACCAACCTACATAATTTATAAAAATCAATACTGATATATGCAGAAAGAATTAGTATAATACTTCACTCATAATGAAAATCAATTAATACATACATAATCCTTGAACCAATCATGAAATGACGCATAATGAGATTGTTGAATTTGCAACTCAGTCGCACGATGCATCTCTTCTTTATCTCATTAATGTGTTTCCTGCAAATGATAACGCGATGTTTAAAAGATCATCTTATGCAAACAAAACATGTAAAAGTTATACAAGAACATTGATAAGATACTTACTGCATTAATGGTGCAACTGATGGAGTATTGAACAAGATATATCTATGTGCTTGTATCCACTTGATGTTGTTCATATCAAATGTGGTTACTTCTCCAACTGGACCATCATGAATCCGAGAGGGCTTATCTAATTTTGTTTCAACATCCGTATGATATTCTGCACAAAAGGTAGTACACTCATCCATCAAATAACCATTGGCTATTGATGCCTCTGGACGATCTCTGTTGCGTACAAATCTTTTCAATGTACTCAAATACCATTCAATAGGATACATCCACCTGAATTGCACTGGACCAGCATCCATTACTTCATCAGTTAGGTGCACTGTCAAGTGGACCATCACATCGAAAAATGAGGGGGGGGGGGAAAGTTTCTCAAAGTGACAAAGTGTAAGTACAATTCGGTCCTGCAAACTTTTTAAATCACCCATTCGTTGATTTCATAAACAAAGCTGTCTAAAAAAACTACTCATCTCAATCAAGGGCTGAACAACATTGGGGGATGAACAATCAGAAATTGCGATTGGAATCAACTGTTGAAGTAATATGTGATTGTCATGACTTTTCAACCCTTGCAGTGTCTTGCTCATCAGATTCACACACTTTGAAATATTAGAAGAATAACCATCAGGCACCTTGACCATCTTCAAAATGGAAAGAAATGTCTCTTTTTCTCTGTAGTCATCGTATACTGTGCAGCAGGCATATATTCCTTGTTTCCCTCAGCTAATTGTAAATGAAACTGTTTCCTTAAACCCATTTCTTCCAAATCATGGTGTGCATTAACATGGTCCTTTGATTTTCCACTGACACCTAAAATGGTCCACAATATGTTCTCACAAACATTTTTTTCAATGTGCATGACATCCAAATTATGCCTCAACATGTTAGTTTTCCAATACAGAATACTATAAAAAATACTTTTCTTTTTCCAATTGTGACTGTGCTGCCTACCCGCAGCACGAATATTACGTACTGGAGGAGCCACCAAATCCTGAATTTCATATACTGTGCGGATGTTTTCATCCTCAATCTGCGATAACATTTCGACTCCTGTCATGATCTTTGGTGCTGGGCTGAACTCTCTAGAACCATCAAATGCCACTCTGTCCTTTCTGAATCTGTGCTGAGGAGGGAGAAAACGCATGTGACCCATGTATGCCCATTTTTTGGAATGTTTAATCCATACATATTTTTTACTTTTATTGCAAAAAGGGAAAGCAAATTCACCTTTCGTACTCCAGCCTGATAAATTTGCATAAGCTTGGAAGTCATTGATTTTCCACAATAAAGCAGCACGCGGTTTTGAACATTTCATTTGTTTCGCAGTCATAAGTCATCACACCATCGCCCCAAAATTCATTCAACTCATCAATCAATTGATGAAGGTAAACATCAATCTTATCCCCCGGACATTTAGGTCCATCAATAAGAGTGGAAAGTAATATAAATTTTTTGCTTCATACAAATCCACGGAGGAAGATTATATGGAACCAACACCACGGTCCATGTGCTATGAGTTGCACCAACGATAGACTTGAATGGATTAAAACCATCTACTGCCAATCCCAATCGGACATTACGGACATCTTTAGCAAAGTCGGGATGTCTCTTATAAAAATCCTTCCATGCACGAGAGTCTTCCGGGTGGGTTAACATATCACTTTCATGAACTCTTTCTGTATGCCATCTCATTAAATTAGAAACTTTAGATGACATAAAAAATCATCTCAACCTTGGTTTAAGGGGAAAGTAAAGCATTTGCTTTACGGCAATCGGTTTCCCCTGTATCACAATCTGACTTTGATGAGTATTATTTCCCCTGTTCTCTTTCCACCTGGAAGCACCACAAACTGTACAAATATCCAAATGGGCAGTTTCTTTTCTAAACAACATACAATTGTTTGCACATGCATCTAGGGTCTCATATCTAAAACCTAAGTTCTCTGTCAACTTACGAGCATAGTAATACGACTCAGGAATCTTAGTGTTGACAGGAAGAACATTTTTCAATAAAACCAAAAGCATGTCGAATGATTTGTCTGACCAACTATTCAAAGTCTTCAAATGCAACTACTCCACGATAAACGACAGTTTATTGTAAGAAGTACATCCAGGATATAATTCTGTTTTCGCATCATCAAGTGCTTCATAAAACCTCCCCGAATCATGATCTGCACCAGGGCGAAGATTTATCTCACCGGTATCAAGATTCTGGATGTCAATGCCTTCAGGATCAAACCCACGTACCATTTCATTAAGCATTTCATGCATTGGATCAGTCATCTTTTCATCAACATCCATCTGAGCTGCCTCTGTATTTTGACAACGAACATATTTTTCTCCATGACGAGTCCAACTCTTATAATTTTTCAAAAATCCATTAAAGAAAAGGTGCTCCCTCACAGTATCTCATGTGAATTGATATCTGTTAGCACATTTTCTACATGGACAACTAATATAGTCACTTCCAAATCCTCTCGTGAAGTCAATAAACTGCATAATGCCATTGAAATATTCTCTAGACGTTCGATTTGGAAGATCAATCCAACTCTTATCCATAATTATATCTGTATAACAAACATTTACACAATACTTATTACATTTACATTTTTCAAATCAACTATATTTAAAATAAATATTAATCATTTATTTATGAACCATTGATAAAATAATAATGTAACTAAAATCCCATGTTACCTGATCGAGCTACAAACCTGAAAGGGAGGGGAGCCGATGGCGGTGCAGCGAGAGAGAGGAGGCAGCGAAGGGGAGCCGGAGCCAAAGGCGGTGCAGCAAGGGAGGGGACGGGCGGCGGCGGTGGTGGGGAGGTGGAGGAGAGGAGGCGGTGAGGGGATGGGGGACAGGCAGCGAGGGGGGGGGGGGGGGGGGCTGTACGGGGTCGGGGGGGGGGGGGGCTGTTTGAGGTGCAGGGGGGCGTCCGGGGTGCAGGGAGCGGTCCGGGGTGCGGGGGGGGGGTGTCCGGGGTGGGGGGGGTGAAGCTGCGGAGGCCCGAGGCCGGAGGGCAGAAGGCGGAGGGCGGATGGTGGAGGCTGGAGGGCGGCGGCCGGGCGGCGGGGAGGCCGGGCGGCGGGGGAGGCTGGGAGGCGGGGGGGGGCATCAGGGGGGGGGGGGGGGGGCGACGGGGGTGGGCGGTGGGGGAGGCCGGGAGGCAGGGGGGCACCGGGGGAGGCCGGGCGGCGGGGGAGGCCGGGAGGCGGGGGGGAGGCGGCGTCGGGGCGACGGGGGGGGGGGGGGGGGGTGGGGGTGGGGGGTGGCGGTGGGGGCGGGCGGCGGGGGTGGCCGGGCGGCTGGGGAGGCCGTTAGGCGGGGGGGGAGGGCGGCGTCGGGGGGGGGGGGGGGCGATGGGGGGGAGTAGGGTTCGATCGAGAGGGGGCGTGAGGGGGGGGGGAAAGGATCAGGTTTTTTTATCAAGGCCAGCGATCGCCATTGGCGGTCGCTATTAGATATCTATAGCGACCCCCAATGGCGGTCGCCCGATTCTGGGGGGCTTCAATGCCCCCTTTTCTAGTAGTGATATGATATGAAAACAGAGATGACTTTATGCGTACGTATGACCTAACATCTCCATAAATGGTGTTTTCTATTTCAAATATCATTATATTATAAATACTTATATACAGAATATATATGATACATGAATAATTTATTATATTCTAGAATCAATTAAATCATTATATAAGTTATACGGCCTAGAATAATTAGATAAAACACATATAATAATGAATGAGATTATTCCCCCGAAATGTTATTTTAACATATAAATTATTCTTCTAACTTAAAAATTATTATTAAATTGGTAGTATAAAGACATCAATTAGTCATGTATGATATAATAAATATGAATATGGTTATTTTATTATTTAATAATATATTATGGTCATTATGCATGAGTTTAAACGTACCCACGACCAAAGGAAGGTACAAGGTAACATTTAATTCCTCAATCTCATTATTATCTGAGATTGTTTATCTATAAGTATTTATTGGGAAATTTTTATCCTAAATGTCCATGTTTCAAGAAAATGTTTTCCAATTTATTATTTTATGGTTTTGTGGAAGGGAATATTTATCCAGATCATCATTTTAATTTTTTTAATGATTTATTATTCTAATACATTTTAATTAATGCCCATGTTTTAAAAATGATTTTAAGGATTTATTTATATGGACATAATTGTTTTAAAATGTTAATTCCTTTCAAAAGATTCAACATGGCATGAGACAATATGATTCAAATGTATCGTTTAAATGTCTTCCTTTTTAAATGGATGACTTTTAAATGATTTCAAAAAAAGGCACATTTCCCTCAATGAGTTTTAATGATCATTTTCAACTATGTCAACATCCATTACTAAATAATATTTTAGATGGAGATTGATTTATTATAATAGATTCATCATTATTGTATTGAATGAGTTATGATAGGTTTGACTGTGGATATTCTATTTATTTACCATTCATGGTTTGTTATTATATTATTGACATTTCATATGCTATTTTTAATATGAATTTTTATGTAATGTTTTAAAATTTTCATATGAGGAATGAATTGGACATCGTATGTGATTAGTGGAGCCTGTTATAGCTCCTCAATGCATTAATAGGTCTCATGTGTCAAATTAGAGTCTTGGCATAAGTCCTTGACAAAATTTTTATTTGTAGTCTTGGAATGTGGCCTTGATTATGTGGTTATGATGTCTCACATTAAGCATTCAATCAATATGAAATTAGCAATTGAAATTACATGTGATTATTCGACTAGTCTAATATTCATGTGAGTAAGTAAATGGAAATATTTGATTTTCCTTTTCCATATTAAGTTTTAGTCAATGATTAAAGGTATTTTTTTAATTTATACCTTTCCATTAAAGTTAATGATTATTTATAATAGCTTTTGCTATATTGTTTATCCATACTGAGTATCTCAGCTCACCCAATTATTATTTTTTATTTTCCTAGGATTCAAAAAATATATTATGGTTTATATGCCGGTTTAAGCTAAGGGAATGAGGGAGTTTTCAATGTATTATTTATGATGTGTTTTATGCTATAAATTGTAATTTAATGTTCATGTATGTAATATATTTTCCAATACGCCTAAACAAGTTGGTCCTTCTAGACATGATTCCTTGTAATCATGCCAATATATTAAAATAATACACCAACTATGGGTAACTAGGCTCAGGTAATTACAGTTGGAATTAGAGGAAGTATATCAACAACCTTGGAAATATATTTAGATAATCTATGATTTTGAAACATTACCCTACGATAGACTTAGATGATTTGTATATAATACCTTCCTAGAATTTTGGTAATGTAATGATTTTGTAAATTTTCCAAGGAATACATCCTGGACTGGATATGAACAGGTTGTAGTATCTCTGGCACAAATGTATCTAGGGGTAAAACATGAAAACACCACATGATGTAGTCTTGAATAAGAACTAGTGCATGACAACGGGCCTTGCTGCACTATTGATTAAGACACTTCTGGGGGATATGCTTAGGATAATTCTCTTATTCATTATTAACCATTATAAAATATTTATGAGTAAATATGTCAACAAAACCCCCTTTTTAAGATTATGATACTATATGTGTGAAAATAATCAATTAAGGTTGAGAATGTTTCTAATTTTTGGATTACAAATTTTGACATGATCTAAACTATTGTATGTCGCCATCTTAAAATGGAGCCCAGTAGAAGGAATGATAACTCTAGCAATATGAATGATCCAAAGAATAATAAGGGTCATATATTTTATGGTCTAAAGCCTAAATTTAGAAGAAAAATATCCTCCATAGTATTCTCATCATATGAAGAAATTGTATGATGTGTTAATAAGATAAGTAAATAATTATCTGAGTCATATGTAGTTGAAAGGAAGCTATAGAAGAAGAGGATGGTAGAGAAAAAGATGGATTAAGGGAAGAAGGGTATGATGGATTTTAACATATGTGATAATTGTTGAAAGAATCACCCTGGGAAGTGACTAAAAGGAATTAGAGTTTTTTATATGTGTGGAGAAAAGGAAAATAGGTTTTTGATTGCAAGGGTTAGAAAAAGGTTTCAATTTTACAATGATTCATCTGTAAGGAGTTGGGACAATAAAAAAATCAATGTTCCAGTCATCAAAGAATACCCAAAATGATGCTATTGGATACTATTAAAGTTATCATACTATTGTAGATGAAGACAAATTATTAGTGTCATTAAGTGGTTGTTAATGAATTATGTCATTTGAGTACTATTTATAAGAAATATAATGTATATAAGGATTTTACTATAGTATATTTTCATTAAGTATTTTCGATATTATGGTACCTAGTAATGTGACATATTTTCATGTTAAACATTTAGGAAAATATATGGTTTCAAGAAATAAAATCCCTAAAATTTTTATGAAACTGAGATAATGATTTCAGAATATGATATAATTGAGTAGGATAATGTATATTGTATATTATTTACTACTTTGGGACTAATTAATTGTTTATTATTCAATCATTGTTGGAGTTTAAACTATTTATTGATTTAAGAATTATATCATGTAATCTATAAGGAATAAGGGAGAATAAACATATTCAATAAGGTTATATGATAATTCATGGTGTTTCCATGTTTTAAGAGAATACATGATTAAGATATTCACATGTTATTAGTGGACAAGGAGATATTTTTAATGTTTACCTTCCTTATAATATTTGGACATTGAGTTTGGACCAAATTAATTTGGATAAGTCAAAAGGTTAGAATGAATTATGTTAGACATCCGGAAAGGTAGTGAGACGTGAGCCCACAACCGAAGTGGGACAAGGTTACATTACCTACCACTAACCAATATGATGTCCTGGTTTGTATAATGTAGTTTTATAAATGGCCTGAATGATGAATTATAAATTCATTATTTTTGGAACCCTATATGATTATGACAAATAGATTATTTTTGAATTCTATTATCGTCTAGTGTAAAAGATGAGTTTTTTGTAGAAGTTAGTTGAAGTATAGAACAGTACATGTTATGTTTTTTTCGATTCTTCTATGAAAAAATTAATTCTTTTAATTTTTGGGAAAATATATTAAAACCAAAAATATGTTATCTTAATACTTTATGTTTTTTTAACATGTGATATTTAAATCGCCATATATTTATTTCTTTTAGGCCCTAAGTATTCCATTTACATTTCACTTTTTTGTGATTGATTACCTTAACCAATCCCTATAAATATTTATGTTTTCCTCTGATTATGTGTTTCTAATTTCCACTAGTGTTGTCCTGTTCGAAATCCTAATTTGGTGGTGACTTTTTCATTTCCCTTTACCACTTATTAATACTAAATTTTAGAAACCCTTTTTCCAATGAATGTTTTCTCGAAAGGTATTTTCTATTTTAAACCATTTATTTTAGAAGACCAATTTCAAATTTGGTGGATTTAATTTATTGATGTATGGAAGAATGTAACACCCCAGGATTTCATAATACATTATCTCTTTAATGCAATTCAATAGCTTGCGCCACATTCCACTCCATGTTTGAGCACACAATGACTTACCAAACTAGCCATTTAAAAAAAGAATATGAATAGTAGATTTTTTTTTTGAATTTTATATACTCTATATAATTTTAACATCCATATTATGTGTTTATTATTCATAATATAAGAAAAAATCCAATTTTTCTGATAAAAGCATTATTTTTCAAAAAAATTCCATTTTACCTCTTTTTAATGGAGAACCCTTTTTAAATACAACATTTTACACTATTACAAAATATACTTATTCTTTAGAAGCAGGAAATAAAAATTTACAGTGGATTATTTTTTGGTGTTTTTTTAATAACATTAATATTTTGATTAATAATTAAAAATAATAAATTTTAATTGAAAAAAACTTTTTTAATAAAAATAGTAATTATGGTTAAATTAATCATTTGAATGGTTTTGAATTATAAATTTATTATAATTTTATCATTTAATCCAATTTTTTTCATTGGTTGTAATTTTATATTTAAATTTCACATAAACACATAAACACATATCAATATTTTTATTGTTTTATTTCTCAAAAAACTGCATTCTGGTTATGACAGCGAGAATTAATTATAAATTAATTAATCAAATTTGTATGTTTTGAATTTCGTAAAATAGAAATCATTTTTGAATTTGGAGTATCAAAATTATCATACCGTGAATGTTTGGTATTTTTCAGAAAACATTCTATGTTTGATGAATAATGAAAAATATTGCATAGTACATAAAAACCAACTTTTTATTTAAATAATAATTATTATTTAAATTTATATTAAGTAAAAAAAGATAAAATACTAGTTTTATTAGTTCAACGTTTTTCATTGGTTTTATTTTATAATAAAACAATATATATAAATGTTTATTGTATATTTTAACGTCTTTTACCCTCCTTTTAGGAACATTTACAAATTTTCATAAAACATAATTTTACTGCTTTTGTGAATTGAATTTAAAAAATCCGAGAGACATGTTTGACATAATTACGTATAATGTGGTTCAATAGGACGAAAATAATTTTTGGTGAAAAATAAATATTGAATTTTATTTACCATGGTTAAAATAAAATTAGGTAATTAAAGGTAAAAATGATATTATAATTACCATAAACCAAGTCTTAATTCTATTGGATAAGTGTATATATACCTAAATAAACCTTAGGAAAAAAAGATTATCCTTTTTGATCCACGTGGATTAGATTAGGACATTTATTATATTTTATTTAAAGAAGTGTCAAAAGTGTTATATTCAATATTTAATAACTAAACCATTATTAATATATGGTTAAAAAGAAGATAAATTCCACAAAAAATGTTCATTAAAAATATAAATTGATTTCATACATCATTTTATTTTATTTAAAATTTTTATACATTAAATAATTAATGTTATTTTTGTCACAATGATTAGCATTAATTAACTTATTATTGAATGATTATAATATTAGATATTGTAAACTTAAAAATAATTGTAAATTGAGACTTTTGATGCCATAAATGAATTTTATAGGTGAATAAGACATGTTAGGTTTGATTTAATGTATTGGGTTCTAAATAATAAAATTTTATGACTTTCAAAAAAACCTAATACTAAATAGTGTCAACATTGACATAAATGAGTTTTTAAAACAAATACTATATTTTTAAAAGATATAATCTTCATAAAAATATAAGGGTCATCCAAAAGAATTATATAATGATATATATGACATTAATTAACCAATTTAGGTTTGGTTGTCCTTTTATAGTATGTTTATTAACCATGTATTATAATAATACAAGAAGACATGGTAAAAGATAAACTATTTAACTAAGGGTTAAATCTAAAAGATAAGGATAATATGGTGACCTAACCTTTTATAAAACCTATTTGGTGAGAGGGTTTCGACCCATAGACAAATAATCCTAGAAATAAATAAATTTGGCACTATTAAGAAACTTAAATAAGCTTAGAATAAATTAATATTTCATGATTTTCATAAAGTACCCCTCACCTCCCATATAAAGGGTACTTCCCCTCCTCTTATATTCACACCTCCAATGCCATTGGGCTAAGTACAAACCTACTAAAATTTTCTCCCTAAAACACTATTTTGACCTTGAGGCCTTACTTTGATCAGAAATCTAGCCTATGTATCCCTTTTGTTCAAATCAAAATGAAGAACCTTAAGAATAGGTAATTATTTCCCCACCTCATTCAATCTTCTTTTCTTCTTTCACTTCCTATGTCTTAGTTGTTTCCATACCAAAATAAAAACACCAGTACCTTCTACATATTTTTATGTTATTATAAATATTTTTCAACAATACTCATTATTCTAACCATCCTTCGAATGACAATGCCTCCATACATGCCTATATACAACCTACCGTCTCCATGTCAAGGTGTAGTTTGTTATTCAACACTTGAAATGTTGGATAGGTTTAATAATGATTTATAATTGATGTAAATAAAAAATATAACATCCGAATGATTCTTTATATATAATACAGCATCCAATTACCTTCGATTACACCCTTAATATAATGATATCATCACTTGTGAGAACATATGGCTTACCATCTCCACGACGCGATGATATTAACTTCTAGGTTCACCTTTCAACAATGATTAAAATTTATATATTGTTAATAAGTATGTAATATATAACATAATAATTATACTATATATATATATTACATTATGTATATCTTATTCACTTACTTCCGTTCAATACCATATAAAAATGGAAACATCGTTTTTGCGTATGTATGGCCTACCATTTTCATAAACGGAGTTTTCCATTTAATATACCTATCTCTTATAAATACTTATATTATGAATATATATGATAAATAAATAATTTTTCATATTCTGAAATCAATTAAATCATTATATATGTTATTCAATAAAAAATAACTCATTAAAACACATATAATAATGATAGAGATTATTACCAAAAAAGTAATTTTAGCATTCAAAATTATTATTAAATGGGTAGTATAAAGCTATAAATGAATCATGTATGATATCATAAATATTAATATGGATATTTAATAATTTAATAACATAATATGGTCATTATATATAATTCTAATCATACCCTCGACCAAAGGAAAGTACAAGGTAACAATTAATTCCTCAGTCTCACTATTATCTGAGATTGTTTATGTGTAAGTATTTATTGGGAAATTTTTATCATCCATTCCCATGTTTCATGAAAATGTTTTCAAAATTAATATTTTTACGGTTTTTTGGAAGGGAATCTTTATCAAAATCATAATATTATATTTTTTAATGGCTTATTTTTCTATTTTTTTATTAATGCCCGTGTTATAAAAATGATTTGAAGGATTTATTTATATGCACATGATAGTTTTAAAATATGAATTCCTTCCAAATTATTAAAATTGGTATGGGAAAATTTGATTCAAAAAATATATATTAAATGTATTCATTTATAAATGTGTGACTTTTAAATGATTTCACAAAAAGCAACATTTCTCCAAAGTGTTTTACTGCTCATTTTCAACTATGTCAACAACCTTTACTTGATATTATTCATGAATGAGATTGATTTATTTTATTAAATCATCCGTATTGTATTGAATGATTTATGATTTGATTGTCTATGGATTTTATATTTTTATACCATTCAGGGTTTATGTTTAAAGTATTGACATTTAGTAGGCTAATTTTAGTAAAAAAAATTATATTATGTTTCATCATTTTCATATGATGAATGTATTGGACTTGGTATGTGATAGTTGGAGCCCGCTATACATCCTCGATGAATCAGTAGGTCTCATGAGACAATTTTGTGTCTTGGGACAAGGCCTTAACAAAAAATTTATTTTTAGTCTTGGTACGAGGCCTTGACTATGTGGTTATTATGTCCGGAATTATGCATTCCATCAGTATGAAAGCAGCTATTGATATTTCAGGCAATTATTTGACTTGTTGAATATCCATGTGAATAATTAAATCGTTTTTTTATTTATCTTTTCAATATTATGCTGTAGTTGATGTTTAAAAGTATTTTTTTCAATCTTATACCCTTACATAAATGTATATGATAATTTATGGAAGCTTCTGCTATGTAGATTATGTTTACTGAACATATGTGTTCACCCCTTTCTTATGTTTTATATTCCAAGATGCCAACTAGTCTATTATGATTCATATGAAGTTTTAATCTAAAATAATAATGGAGTTCTCAAAGGATTATTTGTGTTGTGCTTTATGTTATAAATTTTCATGTAATGTTCATGTATGTAATCTGTTTTCCAAGACGACTAATCTGATTGGTCCTTCAGGACTTGATTCATTTTTATAATGCCATTGTATAAAAATAATATACCAAATCTGGGAAACTGGGGTTGGGGAATTACATAATCCAATATATCTATCCTACAATGGTAATCAAAGTCATCATAGTTCAATCTACCGTCAACTTTTTGATTGGTTGTTATATATAATTAATACCCATTATGTTTATATACCTATGTTTTACCTATATGTTAATTCATTAAAGACATAAAACTAAGTGCATTATCATGTATGGAAAAATTTGTATCATTCCACTGTAGGTGGATTACACATAGATGATTCATTGTTTGGGTAAATTCATGATGTTATTGACAAAATTGTTAGAAATCCCTAAGCCTCCATCAGTCATACTCAAAATTATAAACAATATAATCCTTGTGGAAAAAATGAATCCTTATGGATACATGATTACAAAAATGGATGTCTCTATCAGTATGTTCGATAGGGGCCTCAGGGCTTAAGAATACATCATATGTATCTTGATTCTAGATGGAAACAGATTCATTATAGTTCATTAGGTTGTAAGTGAATCTCCATCTTCAAGAGAAGGTTATTGTGTCCTAGGGTGTCTTCCTAACACAATAGACATGTTGGCGGTATATTCTTGACATTTTTGACATTTTAGGGTTATATGATTGAAGATTCAATTTTTTATGCTAGATATTCGTAAGTATTTTTGGAAAAAATGTCATAGGTGTTCGTCTAATGATTTAGTTGACATGTCCTGGGGCTGCCATATGACATGGATGGCATATATGTGGTTAATAACATGATTTAAGAAGACATGTGAAATGTTTTTTGAATGAAATATATTAATTTATAATGGAAACGACACATGATCAACATAGAATCATCTATGGGGGTCACATGGTTTGGATTGAAATTTCTACGTGCACCCACATGATCTAGATGGCATGAATAGATGGGATCGTGTGGCAGAAATAACATGAAAAATAGACAATATGATACAAGGTGTCCATATTTTGAGTCTTTCACATGACTTGAATGACATTCATGTTGGCCTTTGTGTGACTTGGATGACATTTATGGGTGTTTTCGCATGATCTGGATGACATGACCAGGTGTTGTCACATGATATGGCTGGCTTGCTTGGGTGCAGTCTCATGATTCTGATGATATTCTTAGGTGATGTTGTAAAATCTAGTCGAAATTACCATGTGATTTCACATGATCAGTACAGTTCATATAAAATTCATAATTCAATTTAATGTCAATCAATGGTTTTTTATTTTCATATGACATTTATTATTTTTTTCATCTTGTATTTCACAAAGGACTCTACACTCTTATGGAATTATCCCACTGACACCTCTCATGAACTTGTTGACATGAAAAAACACTACAGTGTGATCTGGTTAGTGTTCATAAGTACATATTATGATCAATAGTGTGTTCTCATTAAGGATATTTTTGTGTCATTTCATCCCTTATGTCATTCCCTAGGAGTTACATGGGGAAGACAGTTGTGATTTCGTGGCTCTCCAATCTAAAAAGTATGCCCTCACATATTTACTCTGTTGTGTATCCCCTATATCCTATGTGTGATGTATCCTTCAATGATCAACACATATATTGTCGATATGGTACTGATTCAGTGGAGGGTGTATCCCAGAACATACTTCACATGCTCCTAACATAGTTCTTCTTTGATGTTATATTTGTTTTTCATTATAATTTATGACTGTAATAATACTCCTTCATCTCATTATTAATTGGACCCATTTTCTATCAAAGTTCCCTCACACAATAATGATTACATGTCAAGAATCCTTCATTGTATTAGGCATGCTTATTTATGAGTCATCATAAGCCCACAATCCCTTTAGGAGAATCCTTTTATTGATCAAGGGAAACATGTATGGGGACCTAAGAGAGATCAATATTGTATTTAAAGGACATTCACAAGATACATATTTTATTTCTATGGTCTTCCATGTGATCAATGCAGAATGTCGAGGCATATGACCCCTTCATTGGAAAATCTGTGAAACATCCTTTTACAAGATTTTTCTCCTTTTTACAACATTAATTATTTATATTAAAATACATTTTTACTTTTCCCAATGATTTTACATAATGGAATTCATTATAAATAATAAGTTGGGTGATGGAATAGGAATATCCTCATGGAAAATCAATTTCCTTGATTTTGATTCATCATATGATCAAATATATGTGTTTGAGGGCAATCAATGGATCACGTTGACAAGTTAATAGAACTTCATGCAGTGTGGTTAACATTATGCTTGGGTTCTCACATTATTTTCAAACAGATCAAATAAGTCATATGATCCCTTTTCATTAAAATAATTTTAACATCAATCGCATGAAGCCCCTCCTTTTCAGAATTATTTCACATGTGGAGTTTGGTAAAATTCTAGCATCTTGTGGTTGACATGTTGTGTGACTAGAGGACTTTGTTTGGGATACTTCACCTGATAATATGGTCCCTTTGGAATGTCTCCACATTATGATGTTTGATTTTTTATAGGTATTTGTATTATTATATGGTCTAAAAAATGGGTCTTTGTATTATCAATATCTGATCACTCTAAGAACAAGATTGGGCCATGTGATGTTATATGGGGTTGTATATCCCGTGTCCTTCATTGGGATACATGATTTTCATAACCCATCAATCATATCATCATCTATCCCCATTAATCATCAATTTATCTTGTAGATGATGTAATACATATATTTCTTATATATCATTGATCTTATAATTTTCCATGATCAATTTCCATGAAACAAAAAATGGATCTTTCTCAAAGGCTAGTTCAGTAGGCATAAGGACTTGGTTCAGAGGAGTGAAAATCCCAGCCCGAGTCCCTAAGTCTTCCACTAATCAGTGTTCAAAGTGTATTTTTGTCTTCTAAGAGACATTTGGTATTATTTAGTCAATCCCTATTAATTGGAGATTGAGGGATCCACTCATCCCTCCATAGAATCATACATCTAAATCTCTTCTGATCTCATGTCTTATGTCAATGATTCACAAGGCCACTTCACATGAACCATTATCATGAGAAACATTTTCAAGATTCAACCCTATCATTCCACCATGTATTATATTCACTTAAACACATTATATCAATGACTATCTCAAAATACAATAAAAAAATTTATGGTAATTTATTTGATTCCTAATGCTTGTTCTTAGAGGAATAGCTATCCCTTGGTCTTCATAGGATCTAATGGCTCATTCATGTGTTGTCTTGATCTTTAAATTGTTCGAGTGACCATATCAGGGTTATGATATCATATGTATTACAATTATTCATGAAATAGTGTTATTATTCATGGGTAACAATATTAAAGATACCTATATATGGTCATGTGATCATGAAACCTTATTTGTTTTATACTCTTCACATGAGGTTTTCCATGTTATGGAATTATTTTTTAAAGAATCCTTACTCATATGAAGAATTATTTTTTCTTTTAATGATGGTTTATAGTTTGCATCATAATTAATGAAAATAGGTATCATAAATGGTGACTTGTCAGAATTTTATAATATCAAGTTTCTATGCAAGCTGTAATTCTATTGTAATGTCATCCAAAAAAATTTGATAGACCTGATGGGGGATTATTCTTCTGAAATATTCTCTACAAAAAATATTACCTCTTTTTGGTTTTAGTATTAAAATGATTATGTTATTATTCTTTCCAAGTCATTGATCATGACTCCATCTTCGGTCCTGAGGAAACATAATACCTACAGATCCAATACCTCAAATGTTGTCCACTTTATTGCCCTGGGAAAATTTCGAGCATGTATATGATAATGTTTATTAAAAATTATATTGAAAATAAAAATCATAAATACAAATCATAAATTTATATATACCTCTCAATATTGTGTCAATGATTCAAAAACTATTTGTAAATGTGTTTTCTTACATGGGATCTATAATTAAAATAGTGTCCAAGACAGATTTGGGTTGGCCCTTTATGGTGCAACATAATGCTACTAAGTATTCCATTGATCTAAAAAATAATTTGTATGAATTAATCATTATGGATATACCAAATATGTTTTTATTGAAAAAACAATATTATAGAGGACTTAGTCAGCTGCGGGAGGCATGAAGTAATTAAATTTCATCAGTTTCAAGGTGATATTGTATTCTATCTATGAGATGTCGAACAAATTTTCATCACAATAATTTTAGAAGATATGTAATATGAGATTCCCCAATAATCATATTTTGGGAGCTCACAAAGAAGGGACCTCCAATTGATAGGGAGCTGATGAAGCTAGTAGAGAAGGCCCATGGAAAGGCCCATATTCATATGGAATAAATTTTTTTAAGCAATGATCTGGATATATCATCCAGAAGGATCTCTAAAAATAAAAATACTATAATGAATGCTTCTCCCATAAAATATTCACATAGTGTTGGGGGATCCTATTGGCCCCGAGTATAATATGGTTCAATTACCATATGGGGGATGGAGACTATTCTTAACATTGACCATGATATTCTTCTGGATGGGTTTCATTCCATGTACCTATATGGGTATCTGATCCTAACTCAGAAGAATGTTGGAGTTTTAGTTTCCACCTTTATGATAGAGGCATCTATGTAATGTGGGAGGCATGATGGGTGGGCCATTTTTGTGTTGTCAAAAATATACATCCACTTATCCCATTTGTACATGGTAAGGGTCCCACAAATATTTTATGGCACCATAAATTGTTTTCGGGTTGGATGGTGGCTCTAATGGGATATTATTAGTACCTAAACCTATAGAAAATTATGATTATCCATTTCATTCCATTTAAATAGTGAATTGGAGGGATGATTATTTTCACATTAAATGAATGTGAAATCAGGGCCTACCTTGGACATCGTGAATGCTTCCGTTTGAAACCCTATGAAATACCAACTCATAGTATTCCATAAAATGAGTTGGAATCTATTGAGATTTTTATTATATGGTATTAATATATACAGTCATAATTTTTACCTCAATGAATGGTTTCATTCTATATAAACGGTATGATCCCAGTTTTTTAGTCACCAATTTTGATATATTTAGCCAAAATATTCTTACCCACATCACATTTGATCTAAAAATCATCTCATTCTAGATCATCAATTGAAATTAATGATTGCAATATATGACACTCGAATTTAGATATAATTTCATAAAAATGTTGATTGTATTGGTTTCTCAGCACCTTTTTTTGTTTTTCTTATTTGATCATATCCAAATGGGAAATTATACCCATTAGTTCCTATCGTTATAATGTTTTCACTGACCGAAATTTACAATCCAAGGCCTTGAAGGTAGACCTCATCATTCATAAAACTCCCAGATATTTCTCTCCAGGAGGTGAGAAATTTTACATCAGTTTCTTTATAAGAAGATGTGTCAGCTGGTATAGGTGGAATGACTGTGGTTACCATAACCAAATAAAAACTTTCACTAGTATTTCCCCTTGTGTTTCCTCAATAGAGAAATTGGATGATGGTAAACATGGAAGTTGATATCTGGGGGAAATAAACATGGATGACTTTTACTTAATTACTTCCCACTCTTGATTATCCTTTTAAAACCATCTCCCTGTGGTCATGTATTTTCTTCAAATCCATAATGCGATGCTGGAAATCATAAAGGGCTGGTTCCAATAATCTCCCATGGTGAAACAAATGGTGGTTCCTAGCTTGAGGGATATATACCTGGATGAAAAGAGACACCCTATTATGGAATACATGGTAAAAATATCCTTGCTACCATATTCAAAATATTATGATTATATTCATGATGTATGATTGAATTTTACATTTTTTTGGGAGTATCAGAAAGTTATAAGAAAATAGTCACTCCCAAAACCACCATTGTATTCCTGTAGTGTTTCGGCTTCTTGAGATTACATGGGAGATGATTGAATAACCATTGATGAGGGATCTACATATCACATTTCACTTATGAATATTGTTACTGACCTTCCTATGGAATCCAAATATATACTTCCATTAGTGAACTCCTCAATTCCTTCAACGTTAGTCCCTTATGGGGGCCATTCTTTTTAATGGAAAATAAAAATGAATATCTCTGATATATCAGAGCCCCCTTATTGAATATACTCAAATATGTAGTACAATTTAATTATTTTCCCATTATAACCCATTTTAGCATCTCATTATTGTATTTCAGAAAAGTACAGAACATAAATTTGTTCTGTATGATATAGGTTGGTTTTCTATAGAACTAGTACAACAATTAATAATAGTCCCGAACCATCTGGAAGAGGAGACAGTTGATGTTCATGAATAGTCAGACCCAATGCCTAGTACTGACATTCCATTGGTCATGTCATATTACTTGACACATGTAATAATACTTTTACAAGAGTCTGATGTTGTTAGCTATATATAGACTGATTTAATGTAGAAAAAATCTTCATTGGGTGATGTGATAACCTCTTTGGAGACACAAATTATTTTCGATACTATATCTTTTCTAATAAAATTTCTTTTTAACTTGTAGGTCATGAAGATGATAAGAGAAGAATGTTGATGGAGATAACATTAGTCATGCCACCTATTTTTTCATCATAAGAGGGTATCACCTCTTCCCCCAAAAGTTGTGTTTTTGAGAAATAATCTTCCAGGGATGTGTGAGATAATGTTTTGTTTCCAATATATTTCACAATCACTAACTATTTGATTATATTATTTTTTTTACCTACTGATTGATAATCCATTTTCCTACTTGTTAGAGTACCTTCACCTTAAAGACCAGATGTTCTTAACTGTTATTTTTCTATATTTCCCCAGACTTAGTTGACTAATACAGGGGAAAACATCATACCCACCCCATTGATGAATATGAGTGTGAGTCCCACCCTTTGTTTTTTAATCCAATAATATATTCTTTTTCATAGACATGGCACGATCCAAGGTTTGTAGTCCACAATGGTCAATCAACTAATGAGATGTAGGGCCAAGGTGGATATTTGGACACTAATATCAAAGGGCCTATTATAAGAGATTTAGAACCAACTGTGATTTCTCATGTATATTGTTACATCCCATAGTTAAGGGTGATTTTACTTTATAGTTCTGCATTCCATGGTGAAGGAAGTGATTATTTAACATCCCCAAAATCATTATTTTAATACTGAATATATTTTTCAAAAATTTCTTTCTAAAATTATAAAAACATTTATGTTATTAATTAATAGAATATATTAATAGTATTAATTTTTTTAATAACACATGAAGAAAATGGTATAGCATCATCCACTTAAGTTGATATACATACCTAAAAAAGACCATTCCATAATGAATGATTGAATATGGCTATATAAATACATTAATTTAATATTGTTTTTATATAATAACAATTTATTTAATAAAATTATATTAGAGTTTTATATTTTAACACACCATAAATTTAAGATATAGTTCTCTTAGAATAAATTTAATAGCATCTTATGCTTGCAACACAAGGTATAAACAAAATAATTTTTAATTATTGTTTCCAAAATAAATTAAAAATTTAAAATAAAAATTTTATAACATTTAAATGATAAAATAAAAATAATTTTTGAAATGAAAATTTTGAAATTATCTTGGGGTTTTTTATTATTCTTAGAAAAGTCATTTTCTGATGAATAGTGAAAAATACTGATTTTTAATTGAAACATTCCATTTTACATAAATAATTTCTAACATTTATATTATATTAATAATTGGATTAAAAATAAAATTAAATCAATTATATATATTTAAATCAAATTATGTCAATTTTAATCACTGTAATATTAAATTTTGATATAAAAAAATTGAATTTTTTTAACATTTCTACTTTAAAAACCTTATATACAATCACATGTGTGAGATTAATTATAAATGTAATTATTCCCCGATTATGAATTGAATAGGTAAATATGGATTTCGTATTTATAATGAAAAATATTTATAAAAAATAATAAAGTAATATTATTTTTTCTACCATAATTATAAATGAAATTTGTCAATCATAATTAAAGAAATTTAGGTCCAATTAATGTTTTGTGTATTACCTGTGTTTTTGTTAAAATTAATTATACACACACAATATATTTCTTAATATTAAATTTGATTTAATATTTAGAATTAGTTGGTATAATTTACCTAACTAATTTCAATTTTATTTATTTCCAAATGTATAAATTACTTAGGTAAATTAAATGATACAAATTACCATGGTAAAAAATGGTAAAATTTAGTCAACATAATGACTAAGGAATAAAATGGTAAAATATATTTATTTTTGTGTGGTGGATATTTTTATCAACCTCATTAACCTTCCTCTCTATTATTATTCAATTTTGGATCCATGTGATGTGTGGTAGACCTCATAATAGTGAGTACATACGGGTATTTACAATATTTCACATCCTCCTCAACTATAAATAGAAACTCACTCTCCCCCCTTTTCCACACCCCTCAATCTATTTGGAACATCAAAAATCTAATAAAATAACTTATAGTCCTCCCAATACTCATTCTTTAACAATTATATTTTTTTAAATCTATCCTTTTTAGGGATTAGTATAAACCTAAGGAGGACACACGATGTAGAGGTAATGTTCTTCAACAAGCGTCCTTATTTTATTTCCTTCTCAAATTCCTTAAATTCATAATGTACCATGATTATATAATAACATCTATATCATAGATATAATAAGAATATTTTATGTTAACGTTATGACCTAAACCAAAAAATCTTCATTTAAATGGAATACAAATTAATAAACTATTTGTAGGACAGACTACCACATCGTGAACCGATATTAATCGGCTTTCCATTATAACATCTAAAGGATAGGTATTAAGATGGATATAAATTATAAATATGATACTTATAACATATATATACCTTTGGATTAATTATATCATGTATAAAAAATGTAAATTCCTATCTATAGATGATATGATAACATTGCTCGTGTGTACGGAAGACTACCGCCTCACAATGTTTTCTAATTCGTGTTTCATTAATGCATTTAATGGAAGATAATAATCTCGGTGTTATGTATTATGTATGATATAAATTACATTATTATTATATTAATTACTTATTCATCATTCAAAAAATATAATTTTTAACAATTTATTTTGACACAAAAAAATTATTACATTGTCCGTGTATGTGTGGAATACCTCCTTCACGAGGTGAAGCAACTCTTTTTTCATAAAAATGATCATGATTGGTATTAATATTATAATTGATTAAAAAATTACAATCATTTAATGATTATTTTTCTGGATATGGTAAAAATCTATAATATTTGCAAGAATTGGACATTTAATGAGAAAACATGCATAAGAAAATAAGGCAATTTAAAATTAAAATAATGAAAATAACTAATGATTATTAATGAACCTTCCATAAGATGATATAAAAGTATAATATATTGTATTTTTAATATTAATATGGTTACATTTTATGTTAATAATATGATTAAAACCACTATAAAAGTGGTTAAATAATGTAAAATAAAAATGTAGCATGAGCTAAGGTATTTATTCACAATATACATTCAATCAGGTATTTTTTGTTATTATAGACCAATTAAAATTAGTGTGTTGTTTAAAATAACCTTGTAAAATTTAATATAACAATTCATTCATTCTTCATGGTTTCTTTTGTTTCAATTTGATGTATTTAATTCAAGTGGATTGGACTTCAAAATTACCAAGTGGTAAATGTTATTTTGAAATCTCACTTTATTTTTCCACTAACAAATTTTCCATGAAACAATCACTTATAGTCATTCATAATTAGACATTTAATTTGTATTAAATATATTTAATATTTGATGATGGATATGATTATTACATAAACTAAATTCCATTTTTATAAATGGTGTATACATTGAAATCAATATATATATCTAGGTAAAAGATGATAAGTCCATTTTCTTTACTCAATATGAATATTTAATGTGAAGGAACATTATTAAATAAATTATTTGATATATATTGAATTATTTAGTCCAGAAAAAATGTGTAGCGACTAATTAATGATATCCCCACAATTTATCATTAGTCTAATGATATGAATCTATTTTCCAAATCAACTGGGATTTTACCCAGTATAATTTAATGTATATTATGAAAGCTATTGATGATAAATATATCATGTGTGGGGGAAATATGATGTCTTGTATTTAATTATTTTATTCATTCATAATTACGTTATAATTATCCAGGGTTTTTTACTATATAATATATATGAAATTATCTTTCAATTTACTGATTAAATGGTACATGTTTACTATTATTTAATTTTATATATTTATTTTTCCTTCTAATTCTTGTGTTCATATTATTTAATTGCTATCTATGTTAAGTTATTAACATTTTCATGTTTATAATTCATATTTCTTCATGGTATATTTTGATATACTTATCCCTTTTTGAGAATTTATTCTCACCCTTATTTTTTACCTTTCCTAAATATATAAAGATGAATTATTGGAATGGTATTCAATGATTCCGAGCTTTTAATTTGTTTATTATTTTTCTAATTTCCCAAAGTAATATGGTTATCATGTATATAATATTTTTTTTCCAAAACTACTAAACTATTTGGTCCTTTGGGGTTTGTGTCTTTTATCTATTCAAATTTAATAATTTATGTCACCAATATTGGGCTACTGGGTTTTTGGATATTAATGTTGGTATTATATAATGATTAGTTGAAACCGATTGAAAAAGTTCTAGGAAAACATATATTATGGAACATAACCCAATGAAAAATATTTACGATAAGTATATAGGAGAAAATATATAATTTTATGAGGAAGATACAATGTTTTTATTCCTTGAAATATATCTATATCTAGAAGCGACATGTTGATGTGGTTCTGGTTTAGATTTACATAGGGTTAATAAAATCCAATCATTTATGTCAGTATTCACTTGAGCATTACATGGAACCTAAAAATGGGCCTCACTACACACATATTTTGGCCCTACAAGGGGAAATTATTTTGATAATTCATATTTTTATTATTAAACATTACAATGGAATATAAATAATTTTATCTCCATGGAAACCAATGTTTATGATCCTAATATTAACACTATTTTTTTAAAAATTATGATATAAATTAGAGGATATTTGAAATTATAAAATGTTAATTAAAATTTTAAATTTTGTGAGGTGATCCAGTGTATTAAATTTTTCCAAAATGATACATGGAAGAAAAAATGGTATTAATACTCATATTCAATGTAGTAATTTCCTTAATGAGGATGTCATTACAGATGGTATTGGAACTAATAAAATTATGGTTATATTGGTCAAGCTTAATCAAAATTTAAAAAATAAACATTCATGAATGGAGAAACCTATTCCATAATTAGAATATCCTATTTTGGATTCCTATATACGATAAAATCCTCGATGGTTTAATGGAAATACTAATCCCATTTTAATCATATAAATGAATTAATAATTCATAGAATCTATTTTTGGTATTTATAAAGTGTAAAAAGGAATATGTTACATTTGTTCTATACTTTTCAAAAGACAATGTGCTTCATTTTTTGTTGTTTTACAAGAATACTAGAGAAAAATATAAAATATATTTGATGTAATGGAAATATTTTTTAGAGACATTATTTGACAAATAGTAACCTCGTGAGAAAAAATTTCAATAAAGCGATTTTTTCATTAACTCAATGAAAAAGGAAGAAGAATATGTCATATAATATGAAGATTAATTTATAAGGTTGGATGTGTATACTACAGATTACATGAGAATGACAGAATGTATGATTTGTCATTTCATTAAAGGGTTGAATAAAAATCTCCAATTAGTTTAGTTCACCTAAAAAATTATTCATATATTGAAATAGTTTTATTTGACATTAAAAGGGGAAATAATTATGGAGATCTTATATATTCAAAGTAATCTGTAAGAAGAAGAGTTCATGTGACAAGGAAGATAAATAGAATGCATCAATGAACAATAAGAAAAAGAATCAATTTCAAACTATTGATAACAAATGATCGAATAACCCTTGGTGGTGCATAAAAGGAAAAGTTTATTGTTATATGTGGGGAGATATTTTTCCAAATTTTAAATAATTAAAGGAAAAAATCAATGTTCTTATATGCTTCTGTAGTAGAGATATGGGTCATAAATAACACCAATTTTCCATGCATCATGGGAATTCACCATGGAAGAGGCCACGGTAGGATTGAAAAGCCTTTGAGAATACTACAAGTGGAGAGGATGTACCCCATGATGTTGCGGAAGGTACTATAATCCAATATTCATATTTTTTAATGCTATATTTGATTATGAATCCTTGTACACCATTATATCTACCCATTTTTCCATGAAAATTATAAAATTAACCATTTAATTTAATAAGTCATAGGATAGTCAAAACACCTATGTGATGTGCCATTTCAACAAGGACATGTCATGAAATCCTCATTATGAAAAAGAAACTGGATTTATTTTATGACTAATTCATCATATATATGGTTGAATTTAATATTATCTACTGTATGGATTGGATTTTGAAATATGATACCAAACATTATTGAACGGATAAGGAAACTATGATTTGTGAGGAAGATGCAGAGTTTCCTATCATTGGAGAAGATACTTTATCAATTGAGTCTTATCTTGTTCTACCCCCATTAACATTACATGATTATATAAATATGTAATAATTAAAAAAATATAGGGTTAAATAAGGTAATATTAAAACTGAGCATGCACTTATTGTATAAAAATACATTGACATATTTCTAGAGGAATTACATGTACATACCCCCAGAGTATGAATTTGAGTATTCCATTTATTAAATCCCTAATGAAATATCAATCTTTACGACTCACTATTGAATGGACACAATGGAATTAGTGTAATAAAAACAACTAGATTATTTTGATGATAAGGTATTTATTCTTCCTTGTGTTTCACTAAGGTATTCCCTCTTCTCTGCATTAATAATAAGGGTGGATTAGTGAGTCTCTGAATTTCTTATACGAAGATCATTGATTATAAAACAATAGAGCAGAATAACATTCCTCATAATGATGAAATATTCTAACAACTTTACAAATCCTAATATTTTTAAACAATTTTCTATCATTCTAGGTATCACCAATTGTGAGTAAATAATGATGACATCACAAATACAACTTTTCGAGAATGGTATTGAAATTGTATGTTTAAAATAATTTCCTTTTAATAAAATAATGAACCATTTGTTTTTATCAATATAATGAAATGTGTGTATCCAATGTAATTCCCCAACCCCGGAATCCTAGAGCTAGTGCATTATTTTAATACTTTGGCATGGGTACATTAAATCAATCCCCGAAGGACCGATCCGTTTAGTTGTCTTGGAAAATAGATTACTTACAAGAACGTTACAATACACATTCAAACCTGAAACACAACATAAATAATATAATGAAAATTTCATTATTCCCATAGATTAACCTTGTATATCAAACTTAATACACTTCTTAGAATCCTATGAAAACGAAACATAACAAAGGGGTGAGCTCAGAGAATCAGTAAGGGAAAATAAATTAGCAAAACCAAAAATCTTTTATGGAAAATATGTGTAATCAAAACATCAGCCTTTTAAACACAAACTGGAACATAATATGGTGAGAATAAATCAAACATTACCATATAAATATGCACATGGATATTCTACAAGTCGAATAATATAATGTAATATTTAATTCTATAATGAGGGAATACCTAATTCCGGACGTCATTAACACATAATCAATACCTCGTTCCAAGACTACAAACAAATTTTTTGTTAAGGACTTTTTCCAAAACACTAATTTGTCTCACAAGACCTACCAATGCATCAAGGAGCTATAGCGGGCTCCACCCTCACTTATATAGTCCATTTCATTCCTAATAATAAAATGTTGAAATATATCATAAATAATCGTATTACAACTACCATACAAAATGTTAATACTTTAACCTTAAAACATGAATTTTATAAAAATAGCACATCAATAGTCAAACTTTTCGAAACCCATTCAATTTAATATGAATGTTTGTATTATAAAAAATAATCCTCAATAAAAAATGATATCAAGTAAAGGATGATGACATAGTAGAAAATGATCTGTAAAACGTTTTGAGAGAAATATCCCTTTTGTGAAATCATTTAAATGTATCAAATTTCTAAAGGAAGAAATTTAAAAGAGTTTTTTGAATCAAAGTTTCCCATAACACTTTTCCAAATTTTTAAAGTAATTATAATTTAAAAACAATCATCTTCATATTATTAAATCCTTAAAACCATTTTAAAAACATTGACATTAATAGGAAAGATTTAGAAGAATAAATATTTAAAACATTTAAAATGATGGGTTAGTTAAAGGGTCCCATAAAAGTATAATTTGGAAAAGCCTTTTATGAAAAATGTATAAGGATAAAAAATATTTCCTATTAAATAACTACACATAAACAATCTCAAATAAAAAATTGATTGATGTATTAAACCTTACCTTGAAATTTCCATTGGTTGAGTGTAAATTTAACCTCCTTTATAATGACCATATGATGTTATTAAATTATACAAGAACCATAATTATATTTATTTTATAATACAAGATTAATTTATGACTTTATACTACCTATTTAATAATGATTTCCATATTAAAATATCATTTCAGGCAAAAATCACTTTCTGATCTTATGATTGTCGTTGTTGGGTGCTTGTTGGAACTTATGGTTTCTCACTTTGACCTCAAAAGTGTCTTTATTAATAAAAAAAATAATTTTCAGGACAGGTTGTATATTACATGCATATTAAAAATATATATTTTTATAATCATCATTGAATGATGAACATGGAAATGGATCTCATTGTGTCATGGAGACAGTAAACTGTACGTACACACAAGCGATAATATCATTTAATTACTGATTAAAAGGGGTGTAATTGTATGGTATATTTATTTTACAGATAAATTAAAATTTTATTTTCATTATTAATATTCATATTACTCTTCATTATATCAATCTATATAACATAGTGTGGAATAACAGATTACACAACAGCGTGGAGATGGTAAGCCGTATGTACGCACGTCTAGTGACATTATCATTTATAAGATTGATTTAATAATGAGTATGGTTATTCCATAATTATAATAACATCACATTATTTAAAAAGTAATGGAGTTATTATTTTGGTATGGAAATGACAAAGAATGAGAAAGTGGAAGAAGAAAATAAATTTTAAAGAGGTGATAAAATAATTACCTCTTCTTTGTGTGTTTTTATTTGATTTGAACAAAAGGGCTACATAGGTAGGCATTATGCTAAAGGTAAGGCCTCTAGGTTGAAGTTAGTGTAGTTGGGTGGAGATTTGGTTAGGGATTTTTTGAGACAAATTGCATTGGAGGTATGATTTTTAGAGAAGCGGAAGTAACCTTTTATAAGAGAGTTGTGGATCACTTTAGAAAAAGTTTAAAAAATTATTTTATTATAAAATGATTTTCGATTTCAAATTACACTGAATTGATTTATTTCTAAGATAACATGAGTATGGGTAGAATCATCTCAACAAATAGGTTTTTGAAAAGTTTATGTCACCACATTAACCCTATCTTTTAGATTTAACTCTTAGTTAAATAGTTTAGCTTTTACAATTTCCTCGTGTATTATTACAATGAAAGGTTTAAAAACATAAGATAAAAATCAAAGAAAACACCATCTAGTGAATTATTGATATATCTAACCTTATCAATGTCCTTAAGTTGATTCTCATATTTTTAGAAATATTATATCAATTAATAATATAATGCTTTTTTAAAAACACATTTATGTAAATTTTGACACAATTTGTTCTTTTATATTTGTTAATGTCATAAATGCATTATCAATTCAAAAAAAAATATTTAATCAACCCTAAAATTTTATTTTAACCTATAAAATTCATGGATAGAATCAAAACCCTCAATTTACATTTTTTTATAATTACAATATCAATTATTTTAATTTATCATTGATAAAGTAATCTTCATTTTGTCATAAATAAATTTCATTATATATTATCTAACAATTATAAATAAAATATCATTTTCTAGGAAATCATTTTATCTTTCTAATTAATATTTATATTCAAATTTATCTTATGTATAACCCAGTATTTAAAATGGTTTAGTTATTAAACATTGAATTTAACACTTTTAACACTTCTTTAAATAAAATAATTATAAATGTCATAATAAAATACTAGTGGACCAAAAGGATCATATATCATTTCTATGGGTGGTTTTGGTCTAAATACACATATCCAATAGAATTAGAACATGTGTTAGGGAAATTATAATATCATTTTTACCTTTAATTAAACTATTTACTTTTAAAGGTGGTAAATAAAAGTCATAATTTACTATTCACTGACAATTATTTTCATCATATTGAACCACATTTTACATAATGATGTCAACTGTGTCACTCAAAGTTTTTCAATTATATTCAAAAAAGCGGTGTAATTATGTTTTATGCAAATATGCAAATTTTCCTAGAAGGTGGGTAAAAGACGTTAAAAAGTTCAACAAAATTATATACATCTAATTTTATTATAAAATGACTATGATGAATTAAATTGATCTTATATAGGTATTATATATCTATTTTGACTTAAATGAAATATAAATAAAATAAATAAATAGTTAAATAAAAAGTCGGTTTTAAAGAATAACTCAATGTTTTTCACTATTCATCAAAAATTAAATGTTTTCAAACAAATACCTAAAATTTACCGTAAGCTAATTTTGATATTAAAAATTCAATAATGATTTGTATTTTACCAATTTAAAAAAATTGATGTTGCATTAATTAATTTAATATTAATTCCTACTGTGAAAACCATAAAGCAGTTTTTTAAAATGTAAAAACCATCAAAAGATTGAAATGTGTTTATGAGAAATTTAAATGTGAAATTACATATAATAACCTAAATTATGTTAAAATATGAAAATGTAATCATATTATACTTAATAACCCTTCAAATGTATAATTTAATACTATAAGTTATTTTAATTAAAAAAATTTTTTAAATTAAAATTTAGTATATTTCAATATTGATCAAAATATAAATGTTTTCAAAAAAACTCTAATCATTTATCCAAACTAAAAATTTATGTATTAATTTTAAAAAATAATTTAATTTCATCAAATTGAATATATACAAATTTCATGTATTGGATTTAGAATGGGTTCACTATTAAAAGACAAAAAAATTGCATTTTCAATAAATACACCTTTTATCTATAAATTGAAATTGTCCTTATATTATGTCTACGAAACACAAAAGATGATTGTTAAAATTATATGGAATATATAAAATTCAAAATGTGGTTATTAATATTCATAAAAACTATCTAAATGGCAAGTTTGATAGGTCGTGGTGCGCTTGAACTCAGTGTTCCATAAATTGCACGATATTGTATTATTCAAAGAGAAACGTACTGTAGAATCTTTGGATATTAAATTATTCTTTCCATCAATAAATTCTATCCCCAAAATTTGAAATTGTTCTTTGAATATAAATGATTAAAAAAATAGAAAATTCCATTGTGGGAAACCCACATCAGATATAGGGATAATAAAACTTAGACTTAAGAAGAGGGAAAAAGAAATTAAAAAGCCGCCACAAAATTAGGATTTCAAATAGGAGAAGATTGGTGGAAATTATAGTTGGAGGAAAAAGGTAAATATTTATAGGGAGTGATTGAGTTCATCAATCACAAAAAAAAGTGAATGGAAAATAGAGGGCCTCAAAGCAAAAAAATATGATGTTTTAAAATACCATCTGTTCAAAAAAACATTGGGTATTAAGATAACACATTTTTCGTTTTAAAATATTTTCCCCAAATGTTAAGAGTTTATTTCATCATAGAATAAGTAAAGAAAAATACTTGACTAGTAGAGTTCCATATATTAACTAATTTCAACCACAAACTCATCTTTCACACCAAAAGATAATAGAACTCAAAATCATTTTATTTATTCTAATTGTTTAGGGGTCCAAAAAATCAATTTATAATTCATCTGTCTGGCCATATAAAAACAACATTATACAAACCCAAACATCACATAGTCAAGTGGTACGTGATGCAACCATGTAACCCTTCAGTTGCAGGGTTGAGGTATTGTGGCCTTGCCAGATGTGACGGGTTGTCACCCGACCTCTGGGTATTCCTTTTTATAACAATCCAAAAATAATATTATGAAATTCCTTAACCTTAAAAATAGTATACAATGTCAGACATAATCCACTCTAACCTATAGACTTATCCAAAATAATTCTGTCCAAAATCACAGTCCAAAATTTATATGGATGGTAAAAACAATGAAGATCTTTTTTTCCACGTAATAACATGTCAATAACTTCATCATGTATTCTTTTAAAACACGGTAACACCATGAATTACAAAAAACATTATTGATTACATTCACGGTCCCTTATTCCTTATAGAATACTGTATATACTCCTTATATCCAAAAATGTTTTAAACTCCCACAATAATGTAATAAAAAAACAATTAATTAGTTTCAATGTAGTCATGATTATCAAATATAATTTATCTAAATCAATCATAACTTCTACCAAAATCACTAACTCAATATCAAAAACATATTAAGGATTATCTTTCCTTCAATTTTTTTTATAAAATGTGTAACTTGCTTCTGAGTTACTTTCCTTAGAACCATATAATATCAAATCCTCAATGAAATAGTAATGTAGTATAATCCTTATTTATTTCCATATTTCATGTATCATGTACATCATTGATACAACACTCAAATGAAATAATTTTTAATAACAAAATAAGAACACTAATCATTCCTCTTCATCTGTGGTAGTATTATTACAAGATTATTATCCGATAGCATCATTTGGGGAATACTCTGATTATTTGGACATTGATTCGCATAGTGTCCCAACTCCATGTAGATAAAGCACTGTACTTTTGAAACCTTTTTCTTACCCTTCCAGTCATGTAATTGGTGTTCTTTGTCTACACACTTACACTACAAGAAAAACGACCTTTTTCGACGGGTTATTATAGATGACATAATTTCTCCTCGCAAATATTCCCATCCATAGATTATATATGACCGGGGAGTTGTCCCATCACCAATACCTTGTTATTTGCGACGGGTATTGGTGGCTCATTGAAAAAAGTAATGCGTGGTTTGGCGTGGTTTGCGTGCCAAACCACAGGAAGCTAATTTGCAACATGAAAAAATATTCCCATCGCAAAATAGTTCATCGCTTAGAGGTATTTGCGACGAGACTCGTCGCAAATATCTGGCAGGGGTAAATTGGTTTTTTAAGACGGGGAGGTTATTTGTGAAAGGGGAAATTCCCCCGTCGCAAATGGTTCTTTGTTCGGAGGGTATTAGCGATGAGGCTCATCTCCAATACCCGACGATGGTAAATTGGTTTTTGTGACGGGATGCTGCCCCATCGCAAAAGGTGTGTAGGGAGGTACCCTTTACGACGGGGCCTGTCGCAAATACCCTTTTAACCGTCGACACCAATTAATGCGGGCAAAGGTATTTTTGATAGGCCCCATTGCAAAAGGTACCTTTTGCGAATGGATTCCCATCGCAAAAGGTCTCGTCGCAACTAATCTAGCCTATATTTAGCCCCCATCCATTTTCTCAAATCCTCCACTCAATTCTCACCTCCTCTCCCTCTCTCAACACTATTTTCAGATTGAGAATTTGTTTGAGTTAGTTTTTTTTTTGGTGAAAAAGTTTTGAAGCCTTCTACATCAATAGAAGATCAAGTTTAAATGAATTTTTATTTTATTTAATTTAATATTTAATTCATATTTTATGTTAATTTTAATTATTTTTGATTAGTTATAATTTAATTAGATTTAAATTATTTTATTAACAGTAGTTATTTGTAATAATAAATTAAAAGTATTAGTACTAATTTTTAATAAATAGGAATTATTGGTAATAAATATGAATAATTAGTAATAAATATGAATAATTAGTAATTATTAGGAATAATTAGAAATAATTAGGAACAAATAATTATAATTATCAATAAATAGGAATAATTAGTAATTATTAGGAATAATTAGAAATAAATAGGAACATATATTTATAATTAACTATAAATATGAATAAATAGAAATAAATAGGGACAATTACAAATAAATAGGAATAATTTGTAATAATTAGAAATAATTAGTAATAATTAGGATTAAATAAGAATAAATAGTAATAAGTATGAATAAATAGTAATAAATAAGAATAATTAGTAATAAATAGGAATAATTTGTTATAAATAGGAATAAATAGAAATAAACAGGAATATTAAGGAATAAATAGGAAAAAATAGCAATAAATAGGAATAATTAGTAACAAATAGAAATAATTAGTAGTTAATATGAATAAATTGTAATAAATAAGAAAAAATAATAATCAATTGAAATATTTAATAATAAATAGGAATAATTGGTATTAAATAAAATTAATTTGTAATAAAAAGAAATAATTAGTAATAAATATGAATAATTAATAATAAATAAGTATAATTACTAATAAATAGGAATAAATAATAATAATTACTAATAAATATGAATAAATAATAATAAATACTAATAAATTAGAATAATTTGTGATAAATTGGAATAATTAGCAATAAATAGGAAAAATTAGTAATAAATATGAATTATTTGCAATAAATAGAAATAAATTGTAATAAATGAGAATAATTTGTAATAAATAGGAATAATTTGTAATAAATAGGAATAAATAGGAATAATTTGTACTGATAAGAAATAATTAGTACTCATTAAGAATAATTAGTAGTAATTAGTAGTAATTAAAAGTAAATGTGTGTCGGCTGGTACCTTTTGTTAGAGGGCCCGTCGTAAATACCCTTTTAACCGCCGACAACAATTAATGCTAGCAAAGGAATTTGCGACGGGTCTCATCCCAAAAGGTACCAGTTGCGATTGTATTCCCATCGTAACTAATCTTTCTTATATATACCCCCATCCATTTTCAAATCCTCCTCTCAATTCTCACTTTCTCTATCTATCTCTATCAACCCTATTTTCGGATTGAGAATTTGTTTGAGTTATTTTTTTGGGCGAAAAGGTTTTGATGGCGTCTACATCAATAGAAGATCAAGTGTAAAGGTATTTATATTTTATTTAATTTAATATTTACTTAATTGTTTTTGTTAATTTTATTTATTTTATATTAGTTTTAATTTAATTAGATTTAAATTGTTTTGTTAATAGTAGTTATTTGTAATAATAAATTGAAAGTCTTAGTACAAATTTTTAATAAATAGAAATAATTAGTAATAAATATGAATAATTAGTAATAAATAGAAATAATTAGTAATTTTTAGGAATAATTAAAAATAATTAAAAACAAATAATTATAAATAGCAATAAATATTAATAATTAGTAATTATAAGAAATAATTTGAAATAATTAGGAATAAATATTTTTAATTAACAATAAATATGAATAATTTGAAATAAATAGGTATAATTAGAAATAAATTGAAATAATTTGTAATAATTAGAAATAAATATTAAAAATTAGGAATAATTAAGAATAAATAGTAATAATTAGGAATAAATAGTAATAAATAAGAATAGTTAGTAATAAATAGGAATAATTAGTAATAAATAAGAATAAATAGTAATAAATAATCATTTTTAGGATTAAATAAGAATAAATAGTAATAAATAAGAATTTTTAGAAATAAAAAAGTATAAATATTAATAATTAGGAATAATTAGTAATAAATAGAAATAATTATTAATAAATATGAATAAATAGGAATAAATAGTAATAAATAAGAAAAAATAGTAATAAATATGAATAATTAGTAAAAAATTGGAATAATTTGTAATAAATTGGAATAATTAGTAATAAAAAGAAATAATTAGTAATAAATAGGAATAATTAATAATAAATAGGAATAAATACTAATAAATGGGAATAAATAATAATAAATACTAATAAATAGGAACAATTAGTAATAAATAGGAATAATTAGTAATAAAATCGAATAATTAGTAATAAATTGGAATAATTTGTAATAAATAGGAATAATTTGTACTAATTAGTACTAAATAAGAATAATAACTACTAATTAGGAATAATTTGTAGTAATTAGCAGTAATTAGTAGAAATGAAGAAAAAATAGTAGTAATTAGGACTAAATAGTAGTAATTAAGACTAAATAGTAGTAATTAGCACTAAATAGCTGTAATTAGGACTAAATAGTAATAAATAGGACTAAATAGTAATAAATAGTAAGAAATAAAAATAAATAGTAATAAATACAAACAATTAGAAAGAAATAGTAAAAAAATTGGAATAATTTGTTATAAATAACAAAAAAATTAATAATAATTAGGAATAAATATTAATAAATACTAATAAATAGGAATAATAAGTAATAAATAAGAATAATTCGTAATAAATATGAATAATTAGGAATCAATATGACTCATTAGTAATAAATATGAATAATTAGCAATAATTTGGAATAATTTGGAATAAATACGAATAATTAGGTATAAATAGAAATAATTTGTAATAAATAGGAATAATTAGCAATAAATATTAATAAATAAGAATAATTAGTAATAAATATGAATAATTTAGAATAAATAGGAATAAATAATAATAAATAGAAATAATTAAAAATAATTAAGAGTAAATAGTAATAAATAGAAATAATTAATTATAAATAGTAATAATTATTAATAATTACTAATAAATCGGAAAAAATAATAATAAATACTAATAAATTGGAATAATTTGGAATAATAAGTTATAAATAGAAATAATTAGAAATAAATAATAATAATTAGTAATGATTAGTAATAATTAGTAATATTGAGAAATAATTAGAAATAATTTGGAATAATTATAAATAACTATTATAATTAGTAGTAAATATTTATAATTTGCAATAAATAGAAATAATTAGATATAAATAATAATAAATAGTAATAAATAGAGAATATTAGTAATAAATATGAATAAATAGTAATAAATACAAATAATTAATAATAAAAAGTTATAAAAAGTACTAAATACAAATAATTAATAATAAATATGAATAAATATCAAAAAATAGGAATAATTAGCAATATTTAGGATTAAATAGTAATAATTAAGATTAATTAGTAGTAAATAGTGATAATTAGAAATAAATAGTAATAATAAAAAATAAATAGCAATAAATAGTAATAATTTCTGATAAATAAGAATAAGTAGTAAAAAATATGAATAATTAGAAATAAATAGTAATAAATATGAATAAAATGGAATAAATAAGAATAAATAAGAGTAAATTATAATAACTCGTAATAACTTGGGACAATTTCTAGTTGATTGACATCACTCATTTTGCACGATGACTCTCCTTCTTTCATCTTTTACCGACTCAAAAAATTATGAAATAACATGCTTTTATGTATGCATATCCAATATCATATGCATAATTTTGAATATGCATTTGTAAGACCACATTTTCCATAATGTGTTCAAGAGACGAAAGTTACAAGAAGATGATTCATCGATGAAAAGAGGCCTCTTTTGTCCGACGACTCATTTACTTGCATCTTTCTCATACTGATATCACAATGAAGAAACTACTCAGAGGTACACTTATACATTCTCATATGCATGAGAATAAATAAGCATACCTTCGATCATATTCATTATTGTGATTTAATTATGAGAAAGATGAAAGTAAATGAGCCGTCAGACAAAAGAGTAGCTTTCAATCCACTAGAAATTGTTTGGCCTATATTTATTGGTAATTATTAAGAAGTAGTTGTAATTATTTAATTCTTTTTTAATAGTGTTTTTATAATTTCAAATTATTCAAAAAAATTGATGATTTATATTTTGTAGAAAAATATGTAACAAGAAATTCGACATCAGTCATTATTAGATGATCGTGCTTGGATAAATCAGCACAGAAATACAAATGATTCTAGTTTAAATCCTGTATATATTGAGTGTGTAAAACCTTTCTTATTATTTGCATCATCCGAACTAGATTATGTTTCAGAAGGAACAATTAAGTTTCCTTGTAAAAAATGTACTCTGAGAAAGTTTGACACATTTTACAAGTTTGGGGGACATCTCTTGGGTTTGGTTTTCAAATAGATTATGTTTTTTTGGTATCAACACAATGAACACATTTCATGAGAAGATACTAATATCTTGATTCTGGATCCATCACAGTTTCAAAATTTAGTACACGATGTTGCAGGTCCATCTATTCAACAAACAGAATCTCAAGATGATAGTGATTTACCTCCTGAGTTGGATCCATCTGAATTTTATGAATTTTTGTGGTCTTATAAGGATTCATTATATCCTTGTTGCAAAATAAGAAAATTAGAAGAAGTTTCAAAATTTATTGCTATTAAATCAGATAATCAAATGTCAAACAACCGTTTTGATTAGATATTTTCTTTGGTTAAAACACTGTTACCTGAAGGAAATGTTTTTTCAGAAAATTATTATGAGAGCAAGAGGCTGGTTCATAATCCTGTCCTTAGTTACCAAAAGATTAATGAAATTCTAAATGATTAAATCTTATATTCTAGTAATGGTGAGTCATTGGATAGTTTTCCCACATGTGGAGAATCATGTTATAAAGAAGCTCAAACAAGGAAGTCGGATCGATTCCAGTAAAATAGTTTAGATATTTCCCCCTTACACCCAGGTTGTAGAATTTATTTATGTCTTAGAACATAGCATCAACGATTTTATGGCACAAAACCAAGATTTCAACGGATAAAAGTTTGAATCATCCATATGTTGGTGATTCATGGAAACATTTTGATTGTCTGCATTCGTCTTCTGCATTAGAAGCCCGAAACATATGATTGGGTCTTTTTATTGATGGTTTCTATCTGTTTGGTTCATATAGAAGTCATTATTCATTTTGTAATGTCTTTATAACTATCTTCAATTTAACTCCATGTAAGTTGATAAAGGATCCTTATATCATTTTGACTCTATTAATCCCAGGACGTCCAAAAAAGAATATTGATGTTTATTTGTAGCCATTGATTGATGATTTAAATACATTGTGGAGTGATGGTGTTAGAACATATGATGTTGTTGAGAAACAAAATTTCATAAAAAAAGTTGCATTGATGTTTGATTAGTTAATTTTCAACATATGGCATGTTATCAGGCTGGAGTACACATGGTCTGAAATCATGTCCTTACTATATAAAAGACAATAAAGCCTTTATGCTCGTCAATGGAAAAAACCTTGCTATTATAACTGTCACCGCAGATTTCTTCCAACCGATCATCATTTTAAGAGAAACAAATCTCATTTCAGAAAAGGGAAAATTGAAATGGATGAACCTCCAATGATGAACTCAAGTACATAGTCAAAACTAGTTGACTTATTCAGTACCACCCATCAAATTTGGGCTAAAAATAAACCAACAAGAAAATTGATGGTTTTGGGAATGAAAATAATTGGATAAAATGAAGTATTTACTGATATCCTCCATATTGGTCTGATTTGTTGGTACGCCACATGTTGGATGTCATGAAAATTGAGAAGAACTTTTTTGATAATTTATTTCACTTAGTTTTGGATACACTAAGTAAGACCAAAGATACTGTAAAGGCATGATTAGATCTTGCAGAAATTTGCAGGCGACCAAAATTTGAACTTGTTGAAAATGTCAGATCATAGAGGTTAATAAAGACAAAATCAGCTTATAAACTTTCCAAAGAGAGTCTGTTATTATTTTTTTATTATATTTCATATTAGATACTTCTAGATGGTTGGGATTCCAATTTGGGCAGATGTGTTATGAATGGTTATATTACTGAATTAAAAATTCATTATTTTCATGTTATAATGGATTGATATATGGTGATTGGATTAAGAGCTTTGTTGTAATCTAGGATTTGGGAATCAAAAAAAGTAATATCATAATTTTTTCAAGACATTTGTGCAGTGGAAAAAAACTATGATGACCTAAGAAAACTTGAAGAAGATATTTCGATAATTATATGTAAACTGGAAAAAAATTCACTTACTTTCATTGACTCAATAGAACCTCTAATATTACATTTTTTACAAGATAAAAATTGTGGAGTTCTGATACAGTTTTGATGGATGTACCCAATTGAGAGATGCATGATGAAATTGAAGCAAAATGTACATAACAATGCATCAGTTTAAGGCTCAATTGTTGCAGCATATATTCACGAAGAAATTGATTTCTTATGCTCTCATTATTTTGAATCTCAATATCCCTCAAAACATATTCACATGGGATGAAATGAGGGGAATTTTACTGACTAAATGGACAATAAATTATTAGTTTTTAATTAGCCAAATCTTGGTTTCAGTTGAGTTCATGAACGATGGATTTTAGATGATGAACATCACAGAGCTCATACATATGTTCTGCTCAACTGTGAAGAAATTTAATCAATTGTTTTTTGAGTGCTTCGATCACTTATTCTATAATTTATGTTCCATAATGTAAACTTATTTTATTTGTAGGTTATATGAAAATCATATCAAGAAACAACTTCCACTTATTACAGTAGCTACTCTTAAAGAATGATGACAAATTTTTTTGTCAATGGTTTCAAAAACTAGTAACATAAATTATTGATGATTAAATATCAAGTACGTTTATTATTTATCATATGGATAATTATTTTAAAAAATTTCAGGTGTCTCAACATGTGGATAAAATTGATAAGTGACTATATATATTGAGTAACCCACCATCCAAAAATGGTTAAATATTATAATGCATATGTGGTGAATGGTTTTCGATTACATACACATGCATATGGGGAATGAAAAAAAACATTGAACAGTGGAGTTTTCATTATAGGATCACATCACAGAGAAATTGAATTTGACTATAAGGGAATTCTGGGTGAAATTATTGAGTTGTGTTATCTAGGACAGAATTACATAATGATGTTTAAATGATGGTGGATGGATACAGGGAGAGGCGTGCATGTTCATCCGACTCATGTAATCATTGATATTTAATATAAATGGAATCTTTCAGTAAATGAACCATTTTTATTGGATCAACATGCACATCAAATTTATTACGCAAAGTATTGTGCTACTTCAAGAGACTTGAGTGATTGGGGGATGATAATAAAAATGAGATATTGGGAAATTCAGTTTACTCAAACTGAATGTGGTTCTATTTAAGTAGTAGGAATTGAAATTTTTCTAGAGACTGCTCAAAATCCATATTTTTCACAAAGAGAGGTGAATATCGATGATGACACCCCACAATTAAGGATCGATGATGACAAAGATTTTAATGATGTTACAAATGAATTTGAAATGACAAGAAATGAAGAAAATGAAACTCATATGGATATTGATGATACTGAGGAGAAAGATGTAGAAATTAACATTGACAACAATTAATATGAGGATGAAGATGGACATTAGCATAGTTAAATGCTGGTTATAATTATAACTAATATATATCTATATATAATTGTTATTTTCAACTATCTGATAACAACAATCATTTTTTGTTTCAGATGAATCCAGATATATATTTCGAGTTCCTAGATGCTGATCTACCTTTGGATGAGGGGGATTTTGGATCATCTGAACCTCAGACTATTGGTGGTTCAGGGGTTACGTGGAGGAGATATGGTGTTACGTGATTGATGATTCCTAAACCTATCCCCGAGCGACATCCACATCTTTGCTACGATCCATGTACACGGATTTATGGTAACCTTTATATTTTAGTTATCTTTCATTAATATATTTATATATATACTAATTGTTTGATTCATTATTCCTTTTTCACAGTTCTGCACATATAGTTATTGGACCTGGGATTTCCATCATGCACAATTATTTTTCTCATCTAGGGATCACATGGGAACAAATTCCCATTGATGTGTGGTGTGATATGTTTGATTATTGGATGGTATGTTAATAAATAATATTTATTTTGAAATGTATTTTATTAATTACTTTATATTATTAATTATTTGTAGGGTTTATGGAATCCCATTGATGATAGCATGCGTGACGCTATCCACATGGAATGGTATGTGTCTATGCGTGACAATTTCTATTAGTTTATTCACAATTTGAGAAGAAAAACATTTAATAAAGAAGGAGTGATAGAATTTGATGAGTCGTGTAGAGCGAACTGATCATAATACATTTCATCTCATGTTTTGGATGGATTTTGTTTACACTAGATGGGTGGTGGAATTCATAGGAGATCATCAGTGGGATGACAAAACCGGGGGGAGACAGGATGTGAAACATCGAGCCGGTAGTCGTAAATTCAGTAGGCATGGAGAATATCTGGTAAGTATATTTTTAAAATATTTTATATATCTTTAAATAAAAACAGTTCATTTTATAATTCTGTAGGTAGTCGAGCATTTAGATATTATGGAGTTCTATGTTTATCAGAGGATGTACAGTGATCCATCCACTAGAGAGATTAGAGATTATCTACATTGTCGGATTGTGGTTAGTATTATTTTTTTCTATTTTTTATTTACTACAAATAATATTTTCACCATTTTAATTTCAAAATTGGAATTGAAGGAGTCATATGAGGATGCATTCTCTTAGACATAGGTTTAGTGTCTGGACGAGACGACTGAGCAGACCAGTACCCACCATTTTGATGAGGCGAAAAGGATACAAGCAACTCAGTATGGCTTTGAGAGGTTCCAAATAGTTGGTATTTAATATCATTTAACTCCTGGTACTTATAATGGTATTGTTGCGATGTCGGCGTCCAGCTTGAGAGGAGATCATGTAGAGGGATCATCTTCTGCCTCATAGTATCAGGAGCAGTTGTGATCACAAGCTGAGATTATAGATATTTTAGAGAAGTAGCATGAAGAGATTTTCCAGCAGTAGTAGTAGTAGCAGTAGCAGCATGAGCAGGAGATGCGTCAATGGGAGCAACATCAACAACAACAACATCACGAGCAGATAGAGTACATGCGCCATCTTACTCGTAGTTTAGGGATGGAGTTTCTTCCACCATCCCCCAGCTCCTCCACATCCTCCAGAAGATGACCCCTATGATTTGTTTATTATGTTAAAAACATTTTAATTCATGATTTTTAGTAATATGAACTATATATAGTTTTTTTTATATTGGTGAAAATGTTTCATAATTTAATTTTTATTTATTTTTAATAATTTATTATTTATTTTTATTATAAATTTTTTTTAATATTTGGTTATTTTACTAATATAAAAAATATTTTATGACTTTTTAATATTTTTATTTTAAATATTGTGAATTTTATTTATGTTTTATTTTTTTTATTATTTTAATAATATTAATAATAATTTCATATTAATTATAGTTTTATTAAATATATTTTTTTAGTATTATATTTTTAAATGTTTTTTTATTTTATTAATAATAATATTTATTATTTTTTTTATTATTTTAATAATAATAATATAATTTTTTCATTAATCATAATTTTATTCTATATAATTTTTTACTATTATATTTTTTAATGTTTTTTTATTTTATTAATAATAAAAATTTTTATTTTTCAAATTATTTTAGTAATAATAATATAATATTTAGATTAAACATGATTTTATTAATTTTTTTATGATTTGTATTTGTGATGGGAAATTTTGCAATGGGTTCCAGTCGCAAATAATCTAAATATAATTTTTTATAATTAGTATTTGTGACGGGGTGGCGGGTCCTTCACAAAATGTTTTTAAATATATAATGGTTTTAATCAGACAGTTATTTATGAATGGAAATTTTCCCACAATAAATTGTATTTGCAACGGGCTCATCACAAATGGTTGATTGATATATAATGTATATAATCAGTGTCTTATTTGTGAGTCAAAGGTTTCCCGTTGCAAATACCATTTTTGGCAACAGGTCCGTCGCAAAAAAATGTTTTTACGACGACATTTTCTATAATGGGATATTTACGACGTGAACTCATCCCTAAATCCTATTTGCGATGGGATCCCATCGCAAATAGGCCGTCGAAAATATATTGAATCATTTAGTGTTATAACTAACTCCCATTCCGTTCATGATTTTACCAATGTGATTTTTCCACTATTATCATATATTGGAAAATCATTCTTTCCCCTCATCCCTTTATCGATATTTCTATCTACCATCCTTTTCGTATCTTTTATCCTATCAATAACATTGGTCTCGTAGAATTCATTACATATCTTATTAACACATGATACTATTTCTTCATATAATGAAAATACATGGGAGACTATTTCTCTTATAAAAGTGGTCTTAATATAATGAGCGATTTGATCCTTCCTACATTTTGGATCATACTTATTGCTAGAGTACTCATTCCTTCTACTGGGAGACTTTCCAAACAATATCATACACTTGGATAGTTTATGAATCACAATACATAATTCTAAACATGTAAAATACATAACATAAATTGAAAAGATTATGCATAATGTCTATTATCATGAAAAAATTATTCTTGAGGAAGTATTTACACCCAAATCCTTAATAATGGATATTAAAGAAAATGTGAATTATCCAAATCATATCTCATGGGAGTGTTGTAACCTAGAGTTCAGCAAGGCTCGTTGTCGTGTACTATGATACCACGGGTTAAGCCCGAAACACCATATCAGAGTTTTCACACATATGAACATCTGTGTTAGAGCCGAATCTACCTGCTCATATCCAGACAAGGATGTTTTCTTTAGAAAACATAGAAAATATCTATATTACTAAATTATAGGAAGTTATTCTATACCAATACTCAATGTTTCTCTTAGGGTAATGTTCTTTAATCAGAGTTTTTCTAAATATAGTTTCTAAGGTTTGTACTAAAATTCTTCTGATACCTACTGTAATGCCCCGACCCTAGAAGCATGGAGCCAGTGCATTATTTTTTTAAATTGGAATGATTACAAGAAATCATGTCATGTAGGGCTGATCCGTTTAGCAGTCTTGGAAAATTGATTATATACAAAAATGTTACATTACACATTCAAACATAAAACACTACATAAATAATCCATTGATAAAACCATTATTCCCCTTGCTTAACCCTGCATATCAAACATAATACACTTCTTGGAATCCTAGGAAAACAAAACATAAGAAAGGGGTGAGCTCATATGCTCAGTAATTGTAAATAATTTTGCTGATGCTATAAACATTTAAGGCAAGATATGTAATAAAAAAATCATCCTTATAAACATTAACCTAAACATAATATGGTGAAAATAAATAAAACCTTACCTTATGACCATGTACATGGATATTCTAATAGTCGAATAATCACATGAAATAATAAATTTCATAATGAGGGAATACCTAATGTGATACATCATTACAACATTGTGAAGGCCTCATGCCAGGACTACAAAAAAATGTCAAAGTCTTGTTACAAGACACTAATTTGTCTCATGAGACCTACCGATGCATCATGGAGCTATAGTGGGATCCACCCATTATTTACGTAGTCCGCTGAATTCTTCATTTGAAAATTTTTAAACATAACATAAAAATTAGTATTAAAACTAGCATATGAAATGTAAATACTTCAACCATTAACCTTGAATGGTATTAAAATAGCACAATCATAGTAAAAAATATCATAACTCATTCAATACAATATGGAAGATTTTATTTTAATAAATCATCCACAATTAGGATTAATATCTATTTAAGGATGTTGACATAGTTCAAAATAATATGCAAAACTTTTTGGGAGAAATATTCATTTTTTGTGAAATCATTTAAAAGTATCACATTTATAAAGGATGTCATTTAAAAGAGTTTTTTGAATCAAACTATCCCATACCATGGAGAAAATTTTGAAATGAATTATCATTTTAACAACATCATTTATATATAAATAAATCCTTAAAACTTTTTGAAAACATGGACATTAATGAGAATGATTTGGAAGAATAAATATTGAAATCATTTAAAATGATGTTTTAGTTAAAGTGTCTCTTAAATGAATAATTTTTAAAATTATTTTATAATAAATGGACAATGATAATAAATATGTCCTAGAAAATATTACACATAAACAATCTCAGATAATAATGAGATTGAGGAATTCACACTTACCATGCACTTTCCACCGTTCAAGGGTACATTTAACCTCCTGTATAGACACCATAGTTTGTTATTAAAATATTCCAAAACCATATTAATATATATTTTATCAGACATGATTTATTTATGACTTTATACTAACCATTTAATAGTCATTTCCATGTTAAATTAACATTTCAAGTAGTAATCCATCTCTTTATCGTATATGTTATAACTTTTTACTTTTTATCATATCATTTAGATCAAGATTTAAATACATCCATAATTTAAAACATGAGTTATATATAATATTTATTATGAATATTAATATGTATAATAGATAAATATATGAAATAGAAAACACCGTTTATGGGGATGGTAGGTCGTACATATGCATAAACATTGTTTCCGTTTTCATATCATATTGAACGGAAGTAAGTGAATAAGATATATATATGTACAGACATACACACATAAATATATACACAGATAGATATATCCAGTATAATTATTATTTTTTATATTACATACTTATTAATAATATAAATTTTTATAATCATTGTTGAATGCTGAACATGGAAATTAATCTCATCGCGTAGTGGAGACTGTAAGTCGTGCATAAACATGAGCGATGATATCATTTCTGTGATGATTAAGAGGTGTGGAATTGGATGTTATATTAATTTTATAGAGAAATTATAATGTCATTTTTATAATTTATATACATATTACTCATCATTATATCCATCCGTAAAACATAGTGTGGAATTACAAATTACACCACAGTGTGGAGATGGTAAGTCATACCTAGGTACACATGGTTACAATATCATTCATTGGATGGATAGAAGAATTTTATGGTTGTACCATATTTATAATAACATCACAATATGTAGAAGGTATTGGGTATATTATTTAGGTTTGGAAATAACAATGAAAAAGAACATGGAAGAAGAAAAGAACTTTGAAAGAGATGGTAAAATAATTACCTCTTCTTTGGGTGTTTCCATTTGATTTGAAAAAATGGGCTACATAGGTTGTATTTATGCATATGGGATGGCCTCTTGGTTGAATTATGGGACATTGGGAGGAGATTTTGGTAGATTTTGGCTGAGCCAATTTTCATTGTAGGTTTGATTTTGAGAGAAGGGGATGCACCCTTTTACTAGAGTGGTGTGTGTCACTTTTGGAAAAGTTTGAAATGTTATTTTAGTATAAAATCTTATTCAGTTTCTAATGGCTCAAAATTGATTTATTTAGATGATAAAGGGGTTATGGGTCTAAAAACTCACAACAAATATTTATACTGGTTTAGGTCACCAAATTAACCCTATCATTTAGATTTAACTCTTAGTGAAATAGTTTAACTTTTACCATGTTGCCTTGTACTATTATAATAAAGGGTTAATTAACGTAATATAAAAACCAAGAGATTCCCAAGTGGTTCATTATTGATATATGTATCCTTATCTAAGTCCATTGGCTAAACATTAGATTTTTAGAAATATTTTATCAATAATTAATATAATAATATTTTGAAAAACCCATTTATATCTATTTTGACACAATTTGGTATGTTGATTTTGTTAAAGTCATAAAAAAATTATTTCATCCACTCAATGAAGTCATATAATCCTAGAAAATTCGTTGATGGAACCGACAACCTCAATTTACATTTATTTTTATTTTTATAATATTAATAATTTTAATCTTTCATTGATAATGTAATAACAACATCATCATTGTGTCATAAATAGATTTTATTATATAATCTCAAAAAATTATAAATAAAATACTATTCTATAGGAAATATTATTATATTTATAATTAATATTTATAGTCTTATTTATATTATGTATAACTCTATATTAAAAATGGTTTAGCTCTTAAACATTGAATTTAAAACTTTTAACTCTTATTTAAATAAAATCATAATAATTTTCCTAATCTAATCCATGTAGTCCAAAAAGATCATATTTTATTCCTAAGTTTGGTTTTGGTCGAACTAAAATTATCCAATAGAATTAGGAAATGTTTTAGGGTAATTATAATATCATTTTTACCTTTAATTACACTATTAACATTTAACCGTGGAAAATTAAAGTAAAAGTTTACTATTCACAAAAAATTATTTTCATCTTGTTGAACGAAATTTTACTTAATGATTTCATCTGTGTCTCTCAGAATTTGGAAAATAAATTCAGAGAATTTATAATGTTACGTTTTATTCAAAATTCTAAATCTGTCTAGAACGTAGGTAAAAGACGTTAAAAAATTCAATAAAATTTTATACATCTAATTTTATTATAAAATGACTTCAATGAATTACTTTGAACTTTTATAGGTATTATATATATATATATATATATATTTACTTAAAAAAATATTAATAATATAACTAATTATTTATATAAGAATTCAGTTTTAAAAAACAACACTGTGTTTTCCTCTATTCATCAAAAATATAATGTTTTCCGAAAATACCAAAAATTCACCCTATGAAAATTTTGATATTATGATTTTAATAATGAATTATATTTTACTAAATTCAAAACATATAATTTTCATTAATTAGTATTAAATTAATTACCATTCTCAAAACAAAAATGTTTGTTTTTAAAAAGTAAAAACAATCAAAAGATTAACACGTGTTTATGTCAAATTTAAATGTAAAATTACTTATAATGACCTATATTGTATTAAATGATAAGAATATAATATAACTATACTTAAATACCCTTCAAATTTTTAATTTAAAATTATAAAATAACTTAATTAAAAAAGAGGTTTTCAATTTAAATTTAGTATCTTTCACTATTGATCAGAATTTAAAAGTTCTTCGAAAAACACTAAAAATTTATCCAAACAAAATTTTTATTTCCCTATTTTAAATAAGATTTTAATTTTATCATATTGAATATATAGAAGTGTCAAATATTTAATTTAAAAAGTGTTCTCCATTAAAAGGTGTAAAAACATAATTTTTGTAAAATACTTCTTTTATATGAAAAATTGAATTTGCCAGTATATTTTGTCTATGAAACAAAAAATATGAATGATAAAATTATATTAGATATATATAAAATTTAAATGTGTTTATTAATATTCATAACCATTTTTTAAAATTCTATTTTGATAGGTCGTGGTGTTAATGAACTCGGTGTTGCGTACATCGAAGGCTATTATATTATTCAATGAGAAATGTAAGGCGAAAGATTTCGGTCTTACATTCAATGAACATATTATTGATTTTATGCTGGTATTAATTGATGATATTTTGTTCTGTTATAAATCCCATGATGACCATGAGAACCACTTATAGATCATTTCTGAGTCTATTAAATGGAAAGGGTATTTTAATTAAAAATTTTCATGTGTCAATTTTGGCTTCAAGAGTTGCATTTCTGGGATATAATGTATCCTATAACAGAATATCAGTTGATCCTAAAATGAAAAATAATTATAGATAATGCACTAAACCAATGGAAATAACATAGGTATATAGTTTAATTATTTTGAAGGTTACTATTGGAGATTCGTACTGAAATTTTCATGATTGGATGACTCATTGACAAAGATCACAGAAAATTATATTAATTTTTTTTTGAAAAAACGAATTTTAGGATTTCATTGATGAACTATTGGGATGACTATCTGATGCTATGATTGGGACGCTATCATCCTAAATTTATGTGTTTTGATTTATAGTGATGCATTGAATATGGGAATTGGTTGTGTTCTAATGAAATGTTATAAGGTTATTACATGTGTATAAAAAAAATTGATAATTAAAAAATAAAACAACCCAACCCTTGATATTGAATTTGGAGCCAAAATATTTTACTTTTTGAAATGTAGACATTATCATTTTGGAGAAATACATGGGATATACATTGATTATAAATTCCAGAAATAAAACTTTTCATATAATGATATTAATATGATACAAAGCTAATGTATCAAGATACTCAAGCGTTATGATTTCTCAATACAATTATTCCCTAGAAATTAAAATAAGGTAAAACCTGAATTGAGTAGGAAATATCATTGAATTTTAAACCAAATGGGTATTGAGAAAGACCCAATGTTCATAGATCTATTATTTAATGACGTAGTAATTACTAATGATTCAATGATATAAATATTTTTTCAAATTAATAATAACCCATATTTATTAGTAATGATATACCATTCTCAATCTGATGATGAGGAATCTCAAAATAAAATGGATGTTGTGAATGTTGGGAAGTTATCAGAGCTCATTGTTGAAGTTGGTATTAGAAAATTTTGAAATGTTATATGTGTTCTATATATACCAGAAATAAGAATGTGATTTTTGGATGAACTCATATATCATATTTTTTAATAAACCATAGTATTAAATATATGATCAAGGATTTTAGGGATTAGTTTTGAAGGGGTAATGAGAAGTGAGATATTTTTGATTATTTGATTATTTCTTTGTTTTTTATTAACAAAAGGAATTTATAAAACATTATAATGGATTCATGAAACCACTTCTTATTCCTATGTAGGAATGAGATGAAATTACTAAGGAATTTTTTGCATGAATGCCTAAAAATTATAGAAAAAATGTTGCAATATGGGTTATTATTGATCCCAAAACGAAATCTACCCATTTCTGCACTAGGGGATAAATTTAACCTCTTATGAATTGTCAATGCCTCTATATTAACCATGTTATAAGATAGCATGGGACACATTTTGAATTTTTTTCAAATCATGATCCCCATTTTACATCAAAATTTTAGAAATTTATTAAGAATGATCTTGATCTTTATCTTCATTTGAGAACATACTTTCATCCTCACTCTAATATGTTCTATGAAAGAACAATTAAAATAATGTATTACATGTTCATGACATTCTCAATTATTTTTCCAATAATATTGTATCAATATTTACCTTTGATAGAGTTTTCCAATAACAATAGTTTCTATTCAAGTATTCAAATGTTTATGTATAATACATAATATTTCTAGATATTTCATAATGTTTCATTCTGGGATGTAATTCTTGAATGGTAATTTTGAGGCTAAAAACATTTTTAATTCACAGTATCAATGATAATGGCTTTTCCATCTCACAATAAAGCATCTCAATTTAGGGGAGAGAGTTATCTTGAAATTCATAGGAAGGATATGGAATTAATAGATGGTTATAATGTTTTATGGAAAATATATATATTTAAGTGTTTTATATGGTTTGGTAGGAAAGATAAATTATGACCACTTTAGATCAAAACCCATGAAATTCATGAAATATTTGGTGTTAGTTTCATATAATTTGGAAGTATAGTCGAAACTCTCAAAAGTACATGATTTGTTCCATAAATCATTTCTATGAAAGTACATTCCATGCATAATGCATGTTATTACCATTAATGAAAGATATCTGGATCCTTATATATCATACTATTAATAATCCATCTAGATTTTAGATACTAGAGAAAAATAATTTACGAATCAGATGACATGTCTAGTAAATGATCTTTAGAGAAATCAAAAAATGGAGAAAGAAATGTGGGAACTAGAATATATTATAAAGAATAATTACCATGATATATTAAGAAGTTAATATAAATGAAATTTCATTAATCAATTTTTTAGGAGGTAATAATTTAACCCCTTTATTATATACTATATATTCCTCCTATAATAAATTTAATTGAATGTAATGGACACAACACTGAGTTTGAACCCAACATTGTCTAGTTACTCTTTTAAAAAAAATTAATACAAACATTTATAATTTTAAAAATAATTCATTTGAAAAGATAAACATCATTTGGGATATTTTAATATCCTAATTATCTTATGGTGTATTTTTGGGACATTTTTGAGAAGCTACATTTTTTTATGATTAGTGATAAATATTAAATTTTAATTGAACAAAATTACATTTTATTAAATAATTTATAATGATAATTTATAATCTTAGTCAGTTTAAAAGTGAAATTAGATGAATTTTATATCAATTAATCAAATTTAGTTCATTTTGATAATTTTTATATTAATTTTTTATATAAAAATATTGTACACATAGGAAAATTTTCAGTTTAAAACCCTACATTCTCATTTTTTCTCACTGATTAATGTTAAATTAAATTCTATATATATTGGAGTTGAATTTATAAAAATTAATAACATATTTTTAATAAAAATTATATATGTTATATAATATGATAAACTTAATTTTATACCATAATTATAAATGAAAATAGTTAAATTTAGTTTCCATGATTATGGTCAAAAAAGGGTTTTGCGCATTACATATGGTTGTGTTACAATTAATTTTACAACAACAGAAGAAATTTTTTTAATAAATTGGATTTATTATTTAGAATAATAAAGTATATATAATTTAATAAATATAATTTAAATTTTATTCGTAAATGATAAATTACCTAGGTAAATTAAAAAGGTAGATGTTTCTATGGTAAAAACTAAAAGGGTAAAATTTATTAATCTTAAATACTAATGAATAAAATGATAAACTGTATAAATTTTTTAGTTTTGGAGGCTATTATAGACTAAATAGGCTATCCTTTATATTATTAATAAATTTTAGGTCTAGAATAGATAAAGGATATATACAAATAGTGAATACTTTTGGGTATTTACACGAATTCCATTCATCCTCAACAATAAAAGGGAACTCAGTATCCCCACTTTTACACATTATAAAATCCATTTGACTCATATAAACCATTCTAAAATCACATTAAAAATTTTATCCCTTCATGTTAAAATCCATATATTTTTTACAAGTCTATAGTTTTAAATACTTTGTACAAACAATAAGAGGATACCAGAACAAGAGGTAATGTTTTTAACAAGCGTAATAATTTTATTTCTTTCTACACCTTCTTTAATAAATATTACACAATTATTGTATAATAAAACCAGTATATTTCAAATAAAATGATTTAATTATTTTATGGTTTCTTCTAACATACCCCCACACTTCCAGCAAATGGGTTATGAAATCTCCCTATATGTGTACGAAAAACTACCACCTCATGAAACGGTGTCATTAATTTGTTCACTAGAACATCTCAAAATTAGTTATGTTAATTGATGTGAAGTATATATATATATATATTATTAATAAAATATTTCTACCCATTTATCCAATATATCATGTATATACTTGTTTAATTTCCATTACAATGGTGATAAAATAATATCGATCGTGTGTACGGTCGACTACCACCTCACAAAGTGATGTGATTCTTATTTCACTAATGAATTCCATTGAAGGTAATATGGATAATGATAAAAAGTACAAGTCTTATGAATAAAATTATTGACATATTAATTACATATTAATCATTTTTATATTATGATAAATATAACTTACTAATTACACAAAAAGATAAAATAATCATTCGTGCATGTGTGGACTACCACCATCACGAAGCGATGCAAATATCTATTCACAACCATATTTAATGATTGTTATTAAAATTATAAATTATGCATAAAAATTATAATTATTTTATTTTTATTATCATGTATGAGATTAAAATATATAACTTTTTCATGGAACATATTTTCAATGGAAAAACACACAAAATAAAATAAGGCAATTACTACCTGAACAAAATTAAATAACAAATGATTACGAATGAACATATAATAAGAGGTTATAAAAGTATCATATATGATATTAAAATATAAATATGGATTTTTATATTTTATTTATTTGTTTAAAATCAATATATATAAGGTTAAAAAATTTACAATCAAAATGAAGCATGGGGTATTAGATTTTGTCTTAGTTTATATTCCATTGTGACTTATTTGTTATAGTGACCCAATTCACTTTTATATGGTTTATATGATACAATTTTGATATGTAATATTATTTATAATTCATAATTAATTGTTTTTATGTTTTATTTTGAATAATTTCATCCCATGGTATTTTATATAAAAATTACTAAATGGGAAGAGTTATTGTGCAACCTCACTTTATTTTTGTATTATTAACAATCTCTTGAAAAAATATCATCCTTGTAATAATTTATCATTAAAAAATATTATTTCTATTAAATATTAATATTATTTTATGATGGATATGATTATTTCATAATTATTTCTACATTTTTTAATATTGTGATTAATTTTAATGTTTTTTATCTGGGAAATTTTTTAGAATGGTTTATTCCATACATATTTAAAACATTTTATTATAAATAAAAATTAATAAATCAATTATATGATATATGAGGAATCCTTGGAATAATAAGATATGGATGGTTACTTGTTATGATATCACCTTAATGCATTGGGTGTCTCATTAGATGATTCATTTGGAGAAATTAGATTAGTTTTACCGAGTATACATTAAACCATCTTGTGAATGTTCTTGAGAGTGAAGGTATCATTTTCCTACAAAACATGTCATCAAATATTTAAAAATTTCATACATTCATAAATAATTTTTTATTATTCGTTAGATTTTCTATATAATATTATATATATATTCATTTAATTAATATTCACTTTGTTAATGTGAACGAGTTTTCAGTTATTTACCATTATATTTTGAGTGTTCTAAATTTCCCATGATGTCATGTTATTTAAATTGAATGTGTGTTAATTTATTCAACATTCCATGTTGATTATTATTTTTGATTTATGGTATATTATTCTATAATTAACACTTATAGGTCATTTGAGCTCATCCTTATTTTTTTCCTTTCCCCATGATATGAAGATAAATTCCAGGAATGGGTTTCACAGATGCTGACCTTTACTATTTTCTTTCTTTGTTTACATTTTCTAATTTAAGATCGGTATCATGTATGTAATATGGTTTTCTAAAATTGAAAAACTATTTACTACTTTTGGATTTTAATCTTATATTTATGGTAATATAATAATGTAAGGCAACATATTCAAGATATCAGGGTTGAGGTTATCATATTAATCATATTTTAGAATAATGAGTATGAGAATCTAAATAAAAAAAATAGTGTATAAAAAATTGATTACATTTATTAACACCCCTAATATTATTAAAAAATCAATCATAATTATGAATTTTTGGTTCATTATTCAAAAAATATTCTACAAACAAATTACAGAAGACATTATATAAGTAAATATTTGATGATATTTTAGATTAAGTGGACCGATATGTGTTGTTTAATATATTGAGAGTAAGGGTCTTTTATATTTGTCTTTGAGTGAAATTTTTTTAAATTACCTATTAATAAATGTTTGAGGAATGTAATTTTACATGTAAAGTGATAAAACATGAAAAAATTATAATAATTATTTTATTCCCCGATCTAGTTAGTTTAGTGAAGTGTTATAGAAATATTTTATCACTTTACTAATTATTTTAACCATTGACCTCATTTATCTTTTTAAAATCGCAACACACTTTTTATCTCAATGTAATATTTTTTTCACAAAAAATTAATTGGACCTATTATATAATTTTAAAATGTTAATTAAAAATATAAAATGTACTTTTCTTTATTTTACATCAAAATATGAGAAATTTATTATTCAAATGAAATACATAATACATTAAAAAAATTATGGAATATATTCAGTTTTCAATAAAATTAATGACTATTTTTTTCTATTATGATTTATTAATTATTTAATGGATTTTATTTATTTAATAATAAATTTTGAAAATTAAATATTAATTTTTCTAATATTTCAAGGACCTTATATTTGAAAAATCACTTATAATAAAAACCATTTTTTATATAAAATTGTTAATATTCATATTTTTTTTAAAAAAGAATAGGTCGATGCCACTTTAATTATTCACATTAATGTTGATATAATGATAATATCCAACCATATACTTTCAAACCCTTTAGAAATTATATATATAATTCCTAAATCGTTGTTATTTATTTTCTTTTGTTCTATTTGGTGATTTATTAAGGATTTCATAGTGATCTCCACTAGCCAGGACATCTATCATAGATGATTTATATAAAGATTTATTTTTTTCATTGTTCATGTGTTTTTTATATTTAGTGTAACATCCCAAGTAAGTAATGAATAATTGATATTTTTATCTATGTCTATTAATGATTAATATAGTGTTTTAGAGGCTTAAAATGAAAATAAATACAATCTTATGCATGGAATACACTAATATTCTTAAAAGATTGTTTTACTGCCTTTTGATAGAGAACCATTTTTTTAATATATATTTTGAAAATTTTATAAGCTATGTTTGTCAAAATAAACATATTCATTATGATTGGGACAATAAAATTTACATTGGATAAATTTTTGGTATTTTTCTGACAATGTTCATTTTTTTAATGAATAGTGTAAAATACTGCATTTTACATCAAAACTGCTTTTTCATTAAATTTATTTATATGATTAGATTATCTTTTGAATTGGTTTTGAAGTGAAATTAGAATATATTTTTAACTTTTAATCCAATGGTGGTCATTGGAATCAATTTCACTTTGAAATTCGACTTAAACTAGTGTCAATCTTTTGATACTTATTGTTTCATAAAAACACGCTATTTGTCATGACAACGGAAATTAATTATTAAATTAATTAATGTGACTTATATGAATTGAATTTTTTAAAATATACATCATTTTTTAATTCAGAATATCAAATATATCTTAGGGTGATGTTTTGATATTTTTCTGAAAAACATTAATTTTTTATGAATAGTGAAACCACTAAGTGGTAGTTAAAGAAACTGAATTTTTCAGCTAAATGAAACATTTCCCCTTCTGTGATTTGATTTTAAAAAATCCAACATACATGGTTGTCATTAAGAAGTAAAATGTGGTTCAATGAGATTAAAATAATTTTGTTGGTGAATAGTTACTTTTAAGTTAATCGCGATTAGAGGTAATTAGTGTAGTTTAAGGTAAAAATAATGTTTTAATAATATGAGATGAGCTTGACAGATGTCATACCCTTATTGGATGTGTCATGGACGACCAATAAAAGTCATGGGTCAATTTGGGGACCCCATGGAGCCACTTTGGTTGGTAAATGACATAAATAACTTTTTATTTAATGTTAAAATTAAAATGACTCAAACATGAGTTGTTTTACTAAAAAACATTTCACATGGGATTATACAAGTAAAATTTTTTCTTGTAAATAATAATTGGAAAGATAAACATATTTCCTTAATCATGATATTTTTTTTATAATTTTTAGACTTTAAAAAAATTAAATTATTTATGACATCATGATGATGCAGTGATTACCTCATTAATAAAGGATTTAAATAAAATAAAATGATAAAGTAAATTCTATGATCTACACATGTAAAAAACCTATTGTATGGGTGGATTTAGAACCCTTATCACCTTACCCTCGAATTATATCAATTTGGGACCTTTTTAATACAAAAATAATTTTCAAATAAAGTAACATTTCTTTACTTTCCAAGAGTGCCCCTCCTCTCCTCCTATAAAAGGACCCCACCTCTACCACCTTACCCACACTCCCAAAGCCTTTGGCTCGGACAACCACTTTCCATTTTGTCTCTCCACTTCCCTATATTACTCCTTGAAGCCTCAATTTGGTCATAAATCTTCCCAAGGAAGCCTTTGAGCTCAAACCAATGGGAGTTACCCTATTTTAAGGTAATGTCTTCACTTGAGTCCTTTTGTTTTATTTTGCTGCTCCAACCCCCTAAACTCTTTTTATTAATTTCTTTTGAAACAACTACAGTATCTTCAATATACTAGGATGTTTTTATAATAATTATTTGAGCTAAACTTACACACACCTACATCTAATGGTTAAAGGACATACTGTTTCCGTGGATGGTGAATTTATGCCTCCCGAAACGATGATTGTTCAACATTATTTTAACACCTTTAAAGGTCTCCATTAAGATGTCACTATATTTATATATGATATATAATATTTTTACATTTTCCTTAATCTTATGTATTTTTCATTTGGGGCATACATTTATGGTTTTCATTATGGGTAAACGCGATATCTTCATTTAAGGAAGTGCAGACTACCGCCCCCTCAAAGTTATTTGATTCGTTAAATACCATATGTGGGACATATAAAGGATGGGGTTATGATATTATATATGATATTACACTGTAATTATAATATACCTTTATATAATTATGATTCCATTCTATAAAATACGAAATAGAAATGAAAGTAGCGTTAATGCGTACGTACGACTTACCGTCTCCATGAACGGTGCATTTCATTTCTTACCTCTAAATGATTATGTAATATTATAAATGCATGAATTTAATGTATATATATGAAATATATTATATATACATCATAAATACCATTCTGGATATAATGGATAATGAACAACTTGTAATTATAAAGGGTTTATTTTTGACTCAAGTACCAATGATCGTTAAAACGACTGTTATTAACTTAAATAATTACATAGTGTTAATGACATAGAAATAAGTGATATAAAAGGAATAATGAACTTTAACAAGGTTCTTATGAAAGTATAAATTAACTCAAGTTTATTATTCAGGAGATTAAAGAACGATCGAGTCAATTCGGACCCGAGGTATGGGACTTCGTCTCAATCTCCTTTCATTGAGGCATATTTTGTTTTATACACAACCTTCTTTTATACGGTGTATAAACCCCTTTGAATTTTATGTTTATTAAAAAGGAATATTTTTTATATTAAGCATTTACTGAACAACAAAAGGGAATTTTTTGTCGTATGTATGCGGAGACAATGACTTTTCCGCCGCCGTGACCATTATTTGAATATCGGCTTCCTCTACAAGAAATACCTTTTTTTAAAAAGAAAAATAAATACCATGTTTTACTTTTCTTTTATTTTGGTATTGAAAATTGTTTTCATAATGTTTTTATATCAATGTGTTGTATTTATATCTTGTGATTGAATGGTGGAAATGTTATGTTTCCTTTATGCATGTTTTATGTGATACGATTATGTTGAGGTTCTTGGGCATTATTATGAAGACGGGTGGTTCCGTGATAGACTAAGGGCGGGTGAGCCCGATATAGCTCTCCAATGCATTGGGTAACACGAAGGAGTGAAACGTTAAGGTTTCTATGAAGAGATTTAGGGAATATTCTGTGATTAGTATTCCAAACGTAACTAAGAGGGTTACTCCCTACGTAAGAATGTTATGAATGCCTCAAGTTGCCTTTATGTCTTATGATTTCTATGATTTATTCATGATTTGATGAGGTATGTTAAAGGTCTTATGTTTTATGGGTAAAGTATGATTTCATTCTTATGTATACATATACCCATGTTTCCTTTCCATATTTTTATATCACTTACTGAGCTTTTTATGCTCATCCCATGTTTTTTTGAAATGATTTTCACAGTTCAAGGGAAAGGTACATGATATGATGATAGTGTCAAGGAAGTGTAAAGAAAGAATCCATGTTTTATTTTAAATATTTTTCCATTGATGGGAATGAAGAATACTATCTTTTTGTAACAAATTTGTTTAAATGTGGAATGTAATGAAAGTTTTATGATCTAATTCTCTAAAACTCTAAACCCGAAAAGATCCTGAAGGTGTAATCTTGTAATAACTCAAGATTAAGTAAGGTTTAAGGCTGGGGCCCTATATGTAGATCTATAGGAGTGTTACATACTCCTCATGATTGAGAAAAATAATTGTTATAATGAATACCTCTAGTACATGATGACATAAACTCTCTCTTTCAACATAAATTTCATAATGTGTTTACTAATTTTTACTAAACATATCATCGAATATATATTTTTAATATCTATGTTTTCCCAAAAACCACATTTACAATGACTATATAATAGTTACATTACCATTTATCAATTCCAATAAATAAACATATATTCTTCTATAAAAACTATTCATAGATTTTTTTTAAGTTATAATATATTTTTAAAGATCTGTATTCTTTATCAAGTTATACTGAGTGGTATAATCATCATGGTAGTAAAAAAGAAATAATATTCCAATCATGAATAATGTTTATTTAACCAGTATCATATTCATATATTAATTTTTATCATCATGGTTCATTTTTTTTTCTTGTAATAATATTTTTTTCATTTTATTCGTTAATATTATATATTAATAAAATACGACAATGTTCATTTTGTATTTTTTATTTATGTGAATAAAAGTTTATTAAACACATGTAATTTACAACAATAATAACTCATAAAAATATATGGGTTATTACACTATGGGTGTTCTTCCATTACACAAATCCATATAGGGATTCAATTAATATATTTGAATTGGTTATTGTTAACTAAAAAAATTATATACAATAGCTTTGAAAGCATATCATATGGTTTAAATACTGTCATTGAAAAACTAAAAACATCACATCACACATATTATAACCATCACAAAACTATCACTAATACCAATAACCATATAATAAATTTCATTAAAATCACAAATTTTTTTATGAATTTATTATACCATTCATTCAACTTGAAATCCATTTATATTTACCAAATATTCTAATTCCCATGAAAAAAGATTAATAATATAATTCTATTAATTCATTAAATATATAAAATTATATCTATAATTTTTTACCTTATTCATTTTTCCAAAATCTATGGATCTATAACTCTCGAAAAACCAATGAACATCAATGTCACTACATATCATCTCTACATTTACTCTACCATATACTAAATATTACAATGTTTTTATAATAATTTTATATTTCAATGAAATTGAAGTAATGTTCAGATAACATATATATCAAGATCTTAAAAACCCTCTTTTATTTTAAATTATGTAATATAATTACCCAATATCACAACTCTATCCAAGGAATATAAATCATGATATTTTTATATCAAAAAACAATTAGTTTCTAAATCATCTCCCTTAAACCGATGGTTGAAATACCATTTCATTAATGAATAAAATTTAATGATAAAACTACTACATCATTTTGAAATATACACAATGGTTTTATATTCTATAATTAATCTTTAAATATTTTTCTATCTACATTATTATGATCATAAGGATGCATAATGTAGTAAGAAAAATAAATAACCAATTATTACATTGATTCCAGATAATCCAACACCCAAATTAATAAATTCAAAATATATTTAAACAAGTACACTAGGGATTATAAATTTATCCTATTTTCACATAAATAATTAAAATATAATAAGAAACCTAATAGATAGTGATAAATTAGGGCATCCAATATTTTCCCCAAAAAAATTATTCAATAAATTATATCTATAAAATGAAATTATTTTATATTATTTTTAAATGATATGGTCATTGAATTTAATTATATATCTACTAACATATTATTTAGTTGTAAAATATAGTAAAATATAAATAAATTATCCTAAATTATCCATATGAAATTATAATATGACTTATATTTATCTTTTTTAAATTTTCATGATACTGATATTGTATCCATAGGTAATATTTTATTCAATTATTTTAAAATGAGTTTGTAGATTTGTATTTCAGAAATATTTTTTTTAAATATATTTATATAAAATCATTATTATCATTAACATATATTTTCAATTTATAACTAGATTACTCTTATTAGAGGTTTTACTCTATATATATTTATATAGAATCTTTTTCATCGACTTATAATTCTTATCCTACCATGTTACTTTATATGTAGTTAAAAAATTATAACAAATGACTATTAAAATTAATATAAACATTGTTAATATCATATAAAATTTTTTATAAATCAAATGATAAAAAATATATTAAAATTTTTTTACACTAGAATCTTATTTATGAGAAATTTATAATTAAATAAAGATTCATTTAATGATTAGAATATTTTTTCATATTTTGATAAACTATTGGGAACCAATACCCTCTTTCCTTAATGGGTTTTATTGACCTATAAGGGTGATCCTCTTCCCTCTTAATGATGACTCTATCTATGGGATTCATTTTTGAAAAATAATTCAATGCTTTTATGTAATATCTTTATCCCATTCCTCATTAATTTTGAGTTTTATTATTTCCCATGTGATATATGAGGGGCTCGAAATTCAAAATTATTTATTTTATTTGTTTGATCTATCGTTGTCCATAGTTTTCATTTCTCTATAAAATGAATGAAACATTATATACATGAATACTACATCGTACTATGGGAATATTAAATACACATCATTATGATAGACTCTAGAACTATAAATGTTTTGTGTTTTTGGAAATTTAGATACATAAAAAATATGTAAAAAAGATCTATATCATTTACCATTATGATATTTTTAAATAGAACCCTTCTTAGGCATGTCATACATAAAAACATTCTTTATCACCTGGAGAAGGAAAACATAATAATAGGTGATCTCAGATCATCCATAAGGGTCACATAGGAGATATTATTTATTGATAATAAGTGAGAATAATATATGAATAATGGTATGAAACAATGATAAAAACATACTATATTCATACCATATCGGTCTAAGATAATTAATAATGAATCAAGGAATAATGTATTATTAATCAAAAGACATAAGATTGTCAAATCATCAATAATAAATCATGATCCATGAAAAAATATCATAAATGTAAGAAATAATATTTATAAATTATTATAATCATATAAAATAAATTTATTAGTAATGACCTACCCATAAGACTATAAGTTGGGATAAAGTATTATAATGTAAATTACATCCCAATCATTTACAACATTCACTAAGGATTAACATCCATCTTGTTAACACTATCTTTCCTTAGTTGTAATGACCCTAAAATCTCAAAAAATTATTGAACATTTAAATAGATGAAAATTTATTAAATAATATATTTATGTACTCTATAATAGTATTGGTACGTGGACTTTGGAAACATGGATAAATAATCAACAGTTTCATAAGTAAATTATATCTTCTCCCACAATGTTATCTATATATTAAACCCTTCTAAGAATTGTTATATAAAAATATTTCATTATAACATTAGAAAGAAACCATAATAAAGGGTGATACTTGATGGATAATAATGTTAAACGAGCAATATATTAATGATCACATCAATATAACATGAGAATAACAGTATGATAACATAAAAATATCATTTGAAAACAAAACATTTCATAAAATAGATCACAAACATGAGTAACAACCTAAATCATGGAACATTATATGGATATATTCATAATGGAATCATATTTCTTAATCAGTGTGATCATAACATAGGCATACGATATATATTTGTGGAATAAAGATAAAAATATAAAATATTGAACATCTATGAATAGAAAATGTTTCATAAATTTTGTTAATGGCATGAAATCTGTCCCACGCATAATCTTATGAAAATCAAAGAATGTCGACCCATAAAATTTTAAACATGAATTCTATTTAAAAAATAAAATATCACAGCCCCATAAATTTTTATGTTTTATAAATCCCATCCTACCATGGTTATAATGTGACCATCATCTTTGGATATAACATAACCACCATCCTTAGTTATAGTCATCATTATCCTTGGTTATAACATGAAAAAATTACTTCGTCGTAACATAGAAACATCGTATAATGAAAATCATATATATGTGTTACGAAATTTAATAAAACATATATAAATTTAGAACACATGAGAAGATATGGGTTTCATAAAAAATTCATTATAATATAACATATGGAAAATGAATGGGTTCCATAGACATATTTTCATCATAAACATAAATGATAATGATATAGAATAATGATGGTATAATTGGATAGTATCTTTACAAATAATTTAGTAACCTAAATGGATTACATGTAAGATAACTATTGATTCTGAAACAACACATAAAATGTTTCTTGAGTAAAATAAAATTTCATTAAAAATCCACATTTAAATCACAGAATTCATAAAATATTTTTCAAATCCATTTATTTGAAATTTACCATTTAAACACATACATTAATATTTAAAAATTAATTTGATAATAATGGTGGTAAATTCCATTCATTTAGTACAATTTACAAAAATGATTCCATTCACATTTTTGGAAAAACGAAAACCGCCCAGGTTTATAAAATGACATGAATATTTTATTTTATTTTATTTTGTAAAAATAGTTGTATGAGTAATAATAATATAATGTTTTCATTAGAGAATAGTAAAAAAATTATTATATGATTATTTGAAAACATGTACCTGGAAAAAAAATGGTTTTTCAGTCGTATACATAAATAAATTTAGATTTCATTAAAAAAATTCATTTGTAATTGTAAGTGTATAATAAGAGGGAAATGAAGGTGAAATATTGATTCTAAAGAAATAAAAATGTGGATTATAAAATTCAGTTGGTCTTTGATAAATAGATAATTGTATTTTATCATTGAGAACATAATCATAAACAATCCCGAAAAACAATGATATTGTAACAACAAAACCAAAAAATTATCATAACATTGGAATTGTACATCCCATTAATGAATAAAATTAAAATATACAATAAATATTATTAATATTTGGAAATTAATGATATTAACTGTCAAAGGGGTAATATATATCTATCATAAAAGAAAATATGTTCATAGAAAAACATTTGTCTCAACGAAGGTATAATGAGACAAAATCCCTTATATTATACCCGACTTCCATTATTCCCATTTAAAAATTGATTATATAAAATATAATTTTTTTTTAATATATTAATGAATAATTTAGATATTTATTCTATCATATATGATCTACTATTTTCATTTTATTACAAATTTTTTAATTTTTCTTGTTCAAATCACATTTTGGGATAAATACTACTTACCTTTTTTCATCTATATTTTGGTCAAGTATCATTAGAAATTTTATTTTGATCAATGTTAAATCTTACCTAGAATAATAATCATGATATATGTATATATAATATGAATTATTTAATTGGATATATTAATCCATTAATGTTTTATATAGAAAACTAATTACATCGTTTATAGAGACTACAAGTTATACATACGCGTGAACACCATTTCAATTTTAACGAAGGATGAAAAAAAGTATGGAAAATAATATATTACCACATTAAAATTAGTTTTATGTCATATATATCATATATATTATTTAAATTCACTATCATTACCATCCACTCAAACAGTTATTTAAAAATTAATCACATCTCTTTGCAAGGAGGTAATCCATCGTAGACACGAACGATGTTATAATACCCCAAAAATAATATTTTTTATTAAGGTATATCTATTATCATAACACATGAAGTATAGAAATGTTATAAATTTCTTATATATTTATTTAATCTATGATTACTACCATCGATGTAAAATAGAAATGAAAAACACATTACATTGATTCGTGATTCAAGAGTCCACCGTACACACAAGCAACATTATTATTTTCCAGTAAGTTGGTAGGTAAGATGTTAGATGTTGTATTACAGCTAAAAATGAATAATAATAAAAAATTTCAAATATATTCATTAATTACATAAGTATAACCCAATGTTAAAGGTGGAGATTTAAAATGAATAACATCAGTTCATGAGGAAGTTGTCCACAATTTTCATTTATTATTTTATGGAAGAGTGTATGAATAAAGGTTATTTCATTAACAGAATAAAACATCAGTATATTTTAGATACTGGTATTATTATACTTATATAATTTTAGATAATTTTAAGGAGGTATAAGAATAAATAAAAGAAATTAACGGTTAATAATTTTATCTCTTATTTGGAGAAGCTATTAAGGTTTATATATAATGCCTTCTTTTGAGAGTTTCCTTATAAAAACCATGAACCCATACTCTTGGATCAGATTCTATAAACATAACTGTCAGATTTAAGGAATTTATACTGATAAATGCAACCCAATTTTTTAAAACCTAATTTTATAGTGTGAAATGGAAATATTGAATCACTTATGTACACATGTTCATTTTACGTATAAGGATTTATATAATTAGTGAATCATATTAACAATATGGATTCATAAACAACTGGTTCATAAGTATAAACATCATCAACCCCGTTACTAATCACTCCATATACCATATTATGACTTCATAGTCTCCCAAAAATATGCTTCACATTATATATCATTTGATACATAAATCACTCAACATAATTTTCCATAACATAGGGAATATGAAACAAAAAAACGGTGTACTAAAATTATCATTGAGGGTAAATATTGGATTTATTAATTTAAATTGAGTTGTGAGAGCTTGATTAGTATAAGGTCATGATGAAAAAATAAAAGTTCATGGGAATAAAAAAATATCATTCATATAAATTAATACATGGATTATCAATCATGTAACCTGAAATAATTCTTCTCCATTGGACTGGAGTAAAAAGAATCAACATTATTTATAATATAATGACAATGTTGAACTAAATAAAATTTCTAACCCATATAATGAATAGTGAAAACATGTTTATAGATTTTAAGGATATCTTTATAATGTATTTTAAACAAATATCATAAATTATTAGAAACCCATTAAATCTATAAGAGATATCCACTAATAACTCCCACCTTTTTACCTCTAAAGACATGGAGTATTACCCAATGTATTAGAGATCGTTATGGGAACAACCATCATATATTCTATATCTAGACCACCATTTTCTATCTTTGTGAACACATATTATATGTAATATATGGGTCACATTTGATCTATAATGGGGGACAACCCTTTAAAAACAATGATTAAGGACCATATCATGAATAAACACCTTGAGAACCTCTATGTGTCGAACACTATCAAATATCGAGATACTCGTTCATTTTAAAAAAATATTTTCAAAATAGAAATTTCCCAAAATGAGAGAATGAGGGAATTAATATAAAAGGAATATTAAATATTATAAGGGATGAAAAAACATATATTAAATTTTACACTGGCAGGAAATGTTTTTTTCACTATATATTTTATAATAGACCATTCCTTTGGTAACATGATTAATTAGTGGGAAAAAACTAGTTCCATGAAAATATCTATTGAGTATAAATAATCCCACTAATTTTGAAATTTGTTTGGTATTAAAAAAATAATAGAACTGGAGAATAAGTAACATCAATTATTTTCGGCATTGGGGAATGAAAATATAATAAAATATTAATTAAAAAAATTTAAAAGGAAAATATCATTTACATTTCGAAAGGAAAATTTAAAAAATAAAATTCACAGACAAGTTAATGAAACCATTTTATTTTATAATAAAATTTTAATCATTTAATTTATTATTCAAGGAGTTGGGATCTAATGATAGTAGGAAAAAATATTCATGTCTTAAATTTTAAAAATAAACCTTATTTCCAAACATTTGAAATGAATTTCAATAGAAATAAATAAATATAACTCTAAAGTATTCCCATTTTTAAAATAAACATAAAATAAAATGAAAGGTCCTAGAAAAAATAATTAAGAAATAATTAAAATTTTCAAAAGATCATTTTCGAGTGTATTTAAAAAGAAGTGAATATAGAAGAGAAATATTACATATTATAACAAAGATACAAGATCATAATAACATACAAAAAACATTGTCGATATTTATTTATAAATTAGGGGGAAGTAGAAATTAACCATGTAAACCACATTAATTAATAGAGGAGAAAACAATAGATGTGATTCAATGAAAATAGTATCATAGGACTTCGCCAATGGATCCTTGACCACAAATAATATTAAAAATAAAATATATTGTAACATAAATCTTTTTCCACATTTGTAAAACATAATTCATTATCCCATGAAATAATAACATCATATAAAATATTAAATGTCATTTAGATAACTATATTCTGGAAATATTATATCAAAATGGTATTATATAAACCTCATTAAAGAATATAGTTTCACATAAATGACTTATGTATTAAAGAAAATAAATTTGAGTCCAATAACCCTTTCTATGATAATAACAACGAATTGAGATTTAAGTAATGGATAGATTATATAAAACTAATATAAATCCACAATTAAAAGTTAATATAAAAAACAAAAAAAAATAGATCATGTAAAACGTAATTATGGAAAAAAGTATTATATTAAAAAGAGTTATAACCCAAAAAAAGAAATTTGATTTTAAAATCCATTTTCCACTTTGTAACTTTCCAGAAAAGTTTTCATTAACGGAATTCTTAAAAAATAAAATAAAATTTATTATTAATTTTGATTAATTATGTATATAACATGTTAATGGTTAGTATGTATACTATATATGATAAATTAGCTTCATAATAACAAAATATTCATCAATGTATGTAAATTGAGACGATATCTTTTACCATGAGTCTGAAAATTCCATGTAAATCCTTTATCTCATTTATAATAAACTAATATAAACTATTTTTATGTTAATAACATTTTCTAGGTCAAATACCTTATCCTGAACCTAATTATTTAATTTATCATATTGACAATGTAAATTACATTATTAGTTAAGTCCACATCATGTGTTTGGGGACATTCAGTTCGTAAGTTCAAAACGACTTTTGTAAGTTGAATGAGGTAAAATAGATCATTTGAATAACATCTATTGAATAATATTCATGATATAATTAATTAATTATATATATATATATATATATATATGAATTTTAATTTTAAAAACTACCATTAAACATGATTATGAAACATTTACTATGTTACAACCATAGAGACGGTAGATCATACATATGGATGTGTACGGTTTCCATATTTAAATCATAATTATAGAAAGAAGGTAGGATTTATTTTTTCTTTCTAGAATTTTAATAATAACATATAAATCATATATTTTTTATAAATTATTATATATATATTGTGCAATTGATGTCATTATGAACAATGAATCACATTGTTCATGGTGGTTGTAGTTCAAATATATGCACAAACAATGATAATGTTTTCCATTGTATAGAATGGTTATAAAATATGTGTAATATTGTCATCAGATAATGAAACATATTTCATTTATATCATATATAATTTACATAAATACGTAATTACAACCAATAATGGTATAAGTTTATAGAAAATGACTTACATTGGTTCAAAAGGTGGCAGTCATCTGTAGACATGAATGATGAATTCAAATCCCATTAAATGTGAGAGACGGATATATGGTATTATTTAAACATAAAAAATTCAAAATATATTGAATAGGTTTCCTACTATAATAATAGTTAGATAATATCTTAAGGATGTAGAAGGTGAAATAAAAATAAATTATCTAGTTAAAACTATACATCTTGTTTGGGAAAGTCTCTTTTGGTTAACATATGAATCCTTATATTGATGGTATTCAGCATAAACCAAGACCTTTAGAATGAGGGGATAGAATCCAGTAAGATATATGGGTATGGTTTTTATGAGACAAATATTTATTAATATTTGAAATAAGTTGAAATTAGATACCCTTATTTTAGAGAGGGGAGGAGCAGGTTTGGTGGTTCTCAAAATCATAAATTAATGTAAAATTTTTTTCATTGTAAAATGAAACAAAAAAAATATATTTAGAATATATGATTAAAATGAGACAAAATAATCACATAGAAGATAACATATACCTAATTTGGTTACATTTTTATACTTTTTATCAAGACTCATCCTTAAAAAATACATAAACATGAGTTAAGTTAATAATTTTTCATTAATTCACAGAGAAGGTATTTTCTATTTTAGATATTTAGTGAATTGGAACATAATTCAAACATAAAAACATAAATTTTAAATTTCTAAAACATATAATATCTATTTATTTTATTCAAAAAACAAAAACATTTAATAATTATAATGGTTTAAAATAAGGTTTAATCCTAATAACTTTTTCTTGAGCCCATAATTGACTCCAATCAGCATTATTTACAGGAAAAATATTCAAAAGATATGAGGGAATAATAAAATTATTAAGTGGAACACAGATATGAATAACTATTTTCTATGTAAAAAATTGTAATCATATGAAAACATTACCATAAAGTAATAAATTTCACCCTAAAGATGTAGTAAATACATTCCGTTAATATAATCTCATTACTTACCTTTTCAAAAATCAACAGATTACCATAAAACCCATAGAAAGTAAAAATGACATATAAAGGTAAATTATGGCATAATAATACATAAGTGGAATAAACTTATGGTATAGTTTTATGAAATTCACTATTACAAATAGAATAGTCATACTACTGACTTCAATACCCAATGTATTAAAGGTTATATGGTAACCACCCATCCTTCATTTATCACATAACTACCCATCTTTGGTTTATCAAGTAACTACATTTCATATTTCTATGTAACATTTCATAATAATAACACAAAAATAATTTCAGTTATGGAAATTTTAATCCCAAGAATTTCATTTCCATTCACAAGAAATCATTTCAAGATATAGAAATATTCAATATATTTCCCAAACCATTTAAAATATTAAATATAGAGAATTTGAAAACAATGTATCCCATTACACATCAAAACATTTGAAATAAATTCACATTTTAAAATATTTATTTCCATACAAATAATATCATAAAAACCATTTTGAAAACATGGAATGGAAATAGATTGTTTTAGAAGAATAAATATTTAATACATTTAAAATGATGTTTTCTTTAAAGTGTCCCTTGAAACAAGAGAAACATATGAAGAAAAAACATTTAGGAATAAAATTAAAAAATATTTAATAGTCATTATATAATAAAAATTCTTTATTTAAGGCTCCAAAGAGTGGTATATACTCCTTATAATATTATAATTGTTCATTACATCAAAATATTCCTCAATGAAAGGAGATTGAGACGAAGTCCCTTTCCTCGAATACAAATAGTTTTCTACATTATTTATCTTCAATAACAATAACAATAGAATAATTTATACTTTATTTTGAAAAAATTTCATGATTATTATTCCTTTCATATCCAATATTTAATATTTTACAACAATTATATCATTATTTCTATTCTGGTCATATGTTTTGTAAATATTCTGTACTAGATTTGAAGATGAATTTTTTATTATGTCAATTGTTCATGTCATAATAATTAAATCATATCCAGAATAAAAATCATTAAATAATAATCACGTTTATAAATCCATTATAGTTAAAAATAGAACCATTTAATTGTGTTATTAAAAATGAACAACATTATAATCATGGAGATGGTAGGTCGTAAGTATGCATGAGTAACAGTTTCATTTTTACAATGATCGTTGTGGAAAGAAAGAAAATATAATTTTATCTTTCCAAAATGATCATAAATAATTAATATAACATTAAATTATTAAATATATTCATATATATCATTCGTGTGACATGGTGATTACAAATGAATCACATCACTTCGTGGAGGTGATAGTTCACCTGAACATATAAACGATGACATGATTTTTTATGTTGATAAAAAGTAAGAACATAATTGATATATTATTCTCATATAATGATACATATTTCATGAATATCTCATATGATAATTAATTACATCATTATAACAGGTTTATAGAGATTGATTCTAAAAATAAATTATATCAGTTCATGGAGGTGATACTTTACACGTATGCACGAATGATTAATTTCATTCCCATTTAATCAAAGAAGATATGGATTATGGGGATGATATTAAGATAATAAAAATATTACTATATTTTGGATACAGGAGTTTTTATCTCATAATAGATCAAGTATATTTGATGGAAGAAAAAGAAAAAATAAAATTGAAATACATAAAAAAATATTACCTTTACTTCAAATGATCACCTTTCTAAACACCTTAACTCCTCAATAAATGGTGTTCTACATGAAAAAAGTCATTGAGAATTTGGGTAGGTATTCTAGAAAGGGGTTTGGGTAGATATTGATGGAATAAAATGGTATTTGTGAGAGTATTTTAGAGGAATGAGTGACCTTTTATAGTAGAGGGGAGGGGAACTCTTGGAATTATGAAAATTATTAAGTTAAAATAAATTAATTTTCTATTGCAAATGGGTACAAGTTTAATTAATTAAAATATAGGTTGTGTATGAGTATAAATATAATAATCTAAAAAAATTACATTTTCTTTATATTTTATACTCCTTATCTTCTTTTAGCCCCTTTAACTCTTACTGTTTTATCAAGTAACATATTGAGGGATCAAATAATTTCCAAATCATGCCAAATGAAAAATGAGGGAGTCATTAATAACATTTTTTGAGTTATCTTTAAATTTTTGGATGAATATACTATTCATTTAAATATTATATCATTTAGATAAATATTTTATATTTTAAAATATGAATTATGTCAATTTTGATACTATTCATTATTTGAATTTTTAAAAAATCATAAATAAAATCATTCCAATAATAAAATGACTTTAAATCAAATATAACATTTCAAATTTATTCAGAAAATTCATAGATAAAATAAATTTTTTTAATTATTTTTGTTTTAATATTATCAATTACAGTTATTCGATTCATCAATCAAGAAATCTCTTAGTACATCATCATTGTGTCATAATTAAATTTAAATGTTTATTATATAGAGATTATAAATAAATTATCATGATGTGTATATATATTTTAGGTTTAAAAATAATTTTTAGAATTTAATTAAATTTTTTATAAACCAACATTTAAAATTATTTACATATTTAATATATGTGTAAGACGTTTTTAACATATAATTAAATAAAATATAATAAATGTCATTTTCTTTCCCATGTGGCCTAAAATGAATATAATTTCTTCATAAGGTTGATTTTTTCAAAAACACACCCATCAAATGAGTTTATGAAAAATGTTATGATAATATTATAAAATTTTGTTTTAGTTTTTACCTTTAATTACTTGATTTACTTATATCCATCATAAATAAAATTCACCAGTTACTATTCTCCAAAAATTAATTTATTCCAAGTTGAAACAACTTCACACAGATTACAATAATGTATGTCTATTTTTTTTAAATTCAATTCATCAATGTGTTAAAAATAGATATAACACTAATCTCACTGGTGTGGTGAGTAGGCGGGTAAAAGTACTATAAAAAAAATCCAATAATGCATCATATCTAATTTCAATATAAAAATTATTCTAATGACCAACATTCGATTAATTCATGTACAATTGATATATTATGACTTTGAAATTATGTTTAAAGTATAAAAATAATATAAATGAAAAATATTTTTTTAATTATAATGTAGTAATTTTCATTATACATTATAAAATTAAACATTTCATATAAATACCAAAAATTTAACCAAAGTAAATTTTGATGTCCTACTTAAAAATGAAATTTTCATTTTTTTCAAATAGACCTTATAAATGTTTGTAAAATATATTTAAAATGGATTCCCCTCAAAAGGCCGAAAACTGTATTTTTAGAATAATTATTTGTTTATCCTTAAAAATCAATTTTTTTATTTTTAATGATTAAAAAAATAAATAAATTTTATACATTAGGTTCAATATTATGTATATATATATATTCATTAATATAATCCAACAATATTGATTTGTTAATTTATTAGCGTAAAACACACTTATTAACATATAAATAGATTTTCAGTAAAAAATGATATTTTATTTTTAAAAAATTGTTTTATATTCATTTATAAGTAAATAGTCACCAAATAGTTATATATACATGTGAAAAAAATATTTTCATAATTCAATTAATACATTTTATTCCTACGAGTTTAAAAAATATATTATAACAAAAAGTTTAAATTAATAATGTTATGTTCTTCATTTAAATATGAAATGGTGTATCATGTATGATATTGAACACAGTATTTCATTTTTGTAAACTATGGATGCTACATAATCTCCCATTTTTTTAAATTTAATCCTCACAATTTAAATTCACGGTTTCTAATTTGGTAATGAATTTTCAAAATACCTTTACCAAAATCTCATAGTAGATCAAGGATAAAAAATCCACATTAAATAAATGAAATTGAAATATAATGGTCTCTTGGTATATAATATAATAGGATAACATGTATAGAAATATGGATATGAAGAAAAAAACATTCAGGTTCTGAGGGAGAGTGATAGAGGACAAGGTTAGGAGAAATTAAATAATTGCAAAACCTTATATTTGTGATTGGTTAAAACAATAGTTATTTCATAGAAATAAAATTAAATGGATAATATTTTTGTTCCATGATCATTTTCATAGAGCATATGTATTAATTTACTTCGTTGAAAAAATATATAATGAAACATACTTTCTTTAGTAGTATAGTTTCATCTATTAGTCAATTTTTACCATAAACTCATGTTTTCTCTCCAAACAATGAGCATCTCAGATGAATTTTTCTTCTCTAAATATATATCTTGAGATTCACAAATTTTAAAAAATATTAACTATATCATACTCAAATTGCGAACTAATAATAAAATCCAAAAATGGATGGGATACAGAAAGATAATTCCCAAAATAATACATTATATGAATAAATACTTCTATTAATCTCTAAAATTCAATATTAACCATTAAAAATATAACTATTCATAAAATTATTCAAAAATACTTTAAACTATGATTGAAACAATAAAATCATAATTATTTAATCACATAGTCTTCCAATTTAAATTTTAACATCTATCCTTAAATAATATCAACCAGTCATAATGTCTCATACAAAAAAGTAAATATCATAATCACATATTATTAATGATGGATTTTTTATTTCACAAAATAAACTAGTACCATAAGTCCCCAATTAAAATCCTATATTCCTAAAAAATATAATTCAACCATTAATACTCAATTATAACACCCTAATAATCTATTTAACAAAATCATATAATGTTCCCAAAATAGTGAACATCTTTTAAAATAACATTATTCAATTTATCACTACATAAATTTCAAACCCCATGATTATCTATTTGGATAAATATAAGTTTCAAAAATCAATTTATTCGTATTCCATAAACACGTTTTACAAAAATGAAAAATTTATACTATCCAAAGAATTCACATAGGCAAGTGGTAGAGGATGCACACTTGTAACACTTAGTTTTTGGTTCAATTCTCTCAACCTTTCTAGATGTGACGATTTCTCATCCATCCTGCATGTTTCCATTTTTCTAAAACTAAATAATTATTATAACATTACCCAAAATGAAAAAAAAATCTTCAAAAATAAAAATAACATATTTGATACTTAATGTTTATCAAATGACATTCATTTCTCATCCAAAAAGGTAATATCCCATAATTATCTCTAAATCAATGATAATTTAAACTCTAAAAGTTTTTCATTCATTTATAATCTTATCCACACAATAAAAGATATTTCATCATTGGACAACATTTTCACATAAAAAAGTTTGGGTTAAATATTAATCCACTAAAATATTAATCAAAAGTATATACATCATATAAATAGTATTAATAATTTTTATCATTTCCACTTCTTTAAGTATACCATAACAATTAAATCCTTTATATGTAGCAATTTTAATATTTCAACATTCTACTAAATTCTTTAACTACTAATTCAAACTTTATACCTTAATACCTCATTCCAAAAAATAAATGATATGGATTATATCCTCCTTATTCTTAAATATCAATCATATCATGTTTCATACATTATATATGCGAAGATAATTCACCATGATTCTAGTTATTAAGATCTTCTTGATGTTTTTATTTATTTCCCCATGTTGTCCTACTTACAAAATATAAACATTCAGAATAATTTTTTTATTTTAACTTTTTAAATATTTGGATTAGTAGACATCTTTAAATAATATGAAGAAGATACCACGACCCATAAAATTGTTTTATAAATTATTCAGTGTTTAAACCTAAAAAAATATTGTACAGGTGATGGTGAATACTAAAAAAATCTCCAAATCATTCGAATCAGATTTGGAGATAATAATGATAATGAAATAATCAGGGAGGGATAAGAAGGTTCATCCAAAAATTATTCATTCCCTATTTAAAAATGATCCATAACATACTAAAAAGAATAATCACCTAAATATGAAATGAATTATTAATATAATAATCCTCTAAACATTCATGATATAATAAAAATATTATATTACTCTAAAACATCAACCTTATTTTATCGTAGTTGTTTAATTTTTTATATGATCCCCCAAATTTACCATAATTCTCCAAATTTCCCATATGATACAAATCCTTTTAGTTATATGGTTTCTATAACCTACACCATGATAACATACAAACCTCTAAAGTTATCTACACCTTTTCTTTGATACCAACTATAAATACCCATCCTTAATTTTTAATTAATATTGAGTTATGTTTTGAATTTTAAATTAATTCTCATATAAGAACATTTAAATTTTACATCATTAGTTAATTAATCCACAATTCATACATAAAAACTCAAATATTAAAATGTATTCACTTATACTCAATATACATTTTTTAATAAAAGAAAAACCTTAAAAATGAATCATGGTTTCATATAATGTTTAATCATCATAACATTTCAATGATCTTATCCCTGACTTATTCTCCTTTAATTATTGAAAATCATTTCAATACATGGGATTGAAAAATGGATCTTAATTGATACAAAAAGAAGAAAATATGTTAGTATTCTAAAAAAACATTTGAATACCTTGTCACAATGTATGAAATTTAACCCATAAAAAGAAGTACAAACATTCCGTGAATATAAGCTAATTTCATACCTTTTAGAAACCAAGATATTACCGTAAAACCAATAGAAAGAAAATATAACATATAAGGGTAACATGCAGCATAATGAAACATAAATGCAATAACCATGAAGACGACATCCATGCATATGACTCTTTCAAATGTAAAAGCTAGACATCTGACTTCCATACCCAATGCATTGGAGGTTATAGCATAACCACCAACCCTTGGTTAATCATGGAACCACCCATTCTAGTTTATCACGTACCCATAATTATAATTTCTCATTAGTATTAAATAATAATAACACATAAAATATTTCAATTATAAACAATTTACTCAATAAAATTTAATTTGAAATAATAAAATATTTTCAACATATTGAAATTTTCAATTTATTTGGAAAAACATATGGAAAATTTATTAAAGTGAATTTTGAACCAATGTGACCCATAACACATTTAAAACATTGAATGAAATTTAAATTTCATAAAATGGTTTTTCATATAAATAATTTCATAAAACAAATTTTAAAAACATGTACATGATATAAAAGGATTTAGAAGAATAAATCATTAAAACATCTAAAATGATGTTTTAGTTAGGTTCCCATACCACTTCAGATACAATAGAATAGAATTAATTAATTAGGGAAATTGAAAAACCTAAAATATCCATATAATATAAAAATTCATGATATAACTGTCAAAATAGTTTTATATACACCTTATAGGATAATAATGGTGCAAAACATCAAGATATGCCTCATTGAAAAGAGATTGAGATGAATTCCCTAACCTGGAATCTGACTCATACCACAGATTCATTATCTTATTTAATAAGAAATAAAGGCTAATTTATAAATTAATGAGAATGTTTTTCATGTTTTTATTCCATTTATATCAATTATTTATATTTTAATGGAAATTACATCATATTTTATGTTCACATCGGACGTTTTGTCAATATTCGGTACGTGAGTTGAAGTGAACATTGTATGATGTAAATTACCCATGGTGTTATAATTCCATCTTATATTGAATATTATTTATGACATAATAATTACTATTATTATAGAAATATTAATTTTAAATGAAACCATTTATTTATGGAATGAAAAATTGAAAATGTTATAATCTTAGAGATGGTAGGTCATACGTACGCATGAGTAACAGTTTCATTTTTTCTATGATCATTATGGAAAGAAGGTAAATATAATTTTTTATTTATATAATTAAAAAATCATCACTAAAATAATATTATTTTATTTAATATACTTATATATATCATACATGTGATCTTGTGATTAAAAACGAACCAAATCAGTTAATGGAGGTGAAAGTTCCCGTGTACGTGTGGATGACGTTATCATTTTAATGTGCATTGGAAGTAAGAATTTAATTATTATATAGTTCTATAATAATGATAAATATTTCATTAATATCACATATGAACATTATATATTCATTTTATCTAGTCATGAGAGACGTGTATAGAATATGAATTATATTGGTTTGGGGAGGTGATAGTTCACACGTACACATGAATGATTATTACATTACTATTAATTGTAAGTTAGATGAATTTAGGTGATGATATTAACATAAAAACATCTCATTATATTTATGATACTGGAGTTTTTATCTCATCCTAGTTGAAAGCTATTTGAATGTATATGATGAGAAAATAAAATAGAATCACATAAATAAAAAAATCGCATTTCATTAATATCATCACATTTCATAACACCTTACAACTCAAAGTAGGGTGTTCTATCAAAAATAAGGTTTTATGATTGTGCAACCGATTCTAGTAATGGGATAGGGAAGATCCTGGCTAAACCAATTGGATTTGGTAATGTAATTAACAGAGTAAAATGGGTGCCCTTTTATTGGAGAGGGGAGATGCATTTTTGGATTTATCAAAAATTATTAAATTAATATAATTTTTTTCTATTAAAAATTGGTAAAAGATGTTTTATACATAATATACGATGCGTATTGATCTAAATATAAAAATAAAATGGAAATTTTACATGTTTTAGTATTTTTTTTATTCTTTTTCTTTTTATTTTAACCCATTTTAACTCTTAAAATTTTATCAAGTAATTTAAACATTCAAGGTTAAAATAATTTCCAAATAATTCAAAAAGACCAATGAATGAGTCATTAATTACATTTTTAGACTCATATTAGTTTTTTAATCATTTATTTTGAGAATGTTTTAATCATTTAAATAAGTATTTTATATTTCAAAATATAAATTACGTCAATTTTGACACTATTCAATATTTGACTTTTTGAGAACTCGTAAGAACTTGATAAATTTAAAAAACTATAATAAACCATGTATAAAATTTCAATATCATCTAAAAAATTCATGGATCACGTAAAATATTTCATAATATATTTATGTTAATATTATTAATATCAATTATTTAATTATTCATTTAATAAATATATTACACCAACAACATTGTGTCATAAATAAATATAATTATCTAAACTCTAATAATTATAAATAAATTATCATAATTTATATAATCATTCTATATTCCAAATTACTGTTTGAAGTTGAATTTATCATATATATACACCAATAGAAAACATTATTTAATTTTTAAAAATATAAGTTTCACATTTTGAAATTATTATTAAACAAACTAAAATATATATAATTTTCTTGCCCTAGTTGTTAAAATTGTTATAATTTCTCCTTATGGTTGTTTTTTGTCTAAAAAAGTCATTTAATTTAATTGGAAGAAGTGTTAAGGTAATTTGATAATATGATAAAATGATTCATAACTTTAATTACCCGATTTAACCTTTACCATGGGAAATAAAATTTAAAAGCTACGATTCCAAAAAAACTGGTTTGATCATATTGGACAAAAATTATAATAATTATTAAAAAAATATATTTCTACTTTTTAAAATTTAATTCAAAAAGCTTTCAAACTTTGTTTAACACTAACCCCTCTTGTGTTTTGAGAAGCCGGTTAAAGGAGATGTTCAAAATGTGAATAAAATTTCATATCTAATTTCAAAATAAAAAATTTTCTAATGAAAAAATTATATTAATACATGTATTTTTGATATATTATAACTTCAAAATAAGAATAAAGTATAAAAAATATTTAATCATATAATATTGTTTTTTACTATATTGCACTTTTTTCAATATTCATTAAAAATTGAAACTTTTCTGAAAAATGCCAAAAATTCAACCACAGTAAATTTTGATGCCACGGTTCCAAATAAAAAGGTTATTTTTTCAAATATAACATATTATAGTGTAAAAAATATATTTAAAATGTGTCCAACATCATAAGGTGGTAAAACTGCATTTTTAGAAAAATACTCATTTTATCTATAAAATAGAATTTGTTATTAAATATTGTTTAGAAAATAAATTGACAAATTATATAAATTAGTATGATTTTATTTTATATATATTCATTAAAATAATCCAACATGACTTATTTATTAAATTATTAGTACAAATCACACATATTTACATTTAAATATCTTCTAAGTAAATCATTACCTTTTATTTAAAAAAGATTGTTTTTATTAGTTTATAATAAATTAGACACTAAATAATTACATTAAAATTTGAAAGCAATATTTTTCACTATTTAGTTAATACTATTCATTCCCGAAAATCAATCGAATATGTTATTAAAGAAATATTTTAAAAATAAAATTTAGACGTTGAGTTATAAATGATGTGGTGTATCATGAATGTTATTGAACATAAATTTTATTTAAAATATCCAATGATGTTATAATTTTCATTATGTGTTAACCCCTCATTATCCCATTTTACAAAAATTATGAAAAGAAGAGTTTTTAAAATTTGATTATCAATATAATTACTGTAAATGAAAAAACAACCAATAAATGGACCATGATTGATATAATAAATAATATCATAATAAAATGTGGATTATAATAATTTTTATTATTTTAAATCATTTAATAAAATTTTATTTATTATAATATATCAATAATGTAAATTTTGTAGCCTTTCTTCAATTTGATTTTAATAACATAAAGATAAAAATTAAGAATATAAAAAATATTTTATTATATACCCAACATTTCAAGATGAACTATAAAATGAATGGATATAATTATTTATCTTAAATTATATATCTTATAATATTTTTAATTTCATTTATATTATATTTTCATTAATTGAATACTTTTTTTTTCAGTGTTGTGCGATCATTTAAGGTAATCATTTATTCAATAAAAATTACCACTATTAACATAAATATTTTAGTTTTGAAAAAATATTTATATCTACTTGGGGAATATTTTCAATATATGTTTTAATATAAAAACCCATTTTTATAAATTTTAATAGATTAAGATTTATTTTATTTTATTGTGTTTGTAATCTATGGAAGGATGCCAGATATATCTATAACACTATGAAAAAAGTTTTGATTTGAGAATGATGAAGGCAATTTATGTTGCATCGTGATGTGGTGTGGAGCGACAATATATTTTTTCCATGTAGTTTGATGCTCTAGTAGAATTAAGGATATGTGAATAATGATATCAATGATTAATAATTGATGATCTTAGTGAAAATAGAGTCAAACTAAATGAAAAAAACATTACATACAATCAATCACAATTAACAACATGTATCAAAAAGAATTACATGATGTGAATATAGGTAATGAGATATTTCTCCCCACACATTATATATCATGAATCACATTTACAAGACATGAAACCCATGGTGTAGACACACAATGGATAATTTGATGAGTCATAGTACCAGCACAGTACATTTATGACCTCGAGTCCCCTAAATGAAATTTTTACCCCTGTATGAGGCCATTGATGGAACCCGAGCATTCAGAACTCATATAAATTAGAATCAAATCTAGAGGATTTATAATCAGTTATCCATTGATGGTTCTATAACAATGTTTCACTATTAGGTTTTTTCCTCTTTAGGATTTTATTTTATTTATATTGTCAATTCATATATTTTTCTAACATTAATTCATATATTAATTGTAACATCCTATGTAAATGAAGAATAAAACATTTTCATATTTATTAATATTTTATAATTAAATATTAATTTTACTTTAAAGGGGTTTCTATGTTCGATAGCGTACCTGATACACGACAAAAGAGAATCTTTGAAATCTTACGTTGCAAACTTGTAATAAAATAATATTATTTTAAATGGTAGTTAACACGTAGCCATTGTATTGGCGTGAATGAATAGAAATATCTAATATATGATTATATTTTTTTTAAATGTTTTTATAGTTTTCCAATAAAATATAAAGGCTTAAAATATGAAAAGAATTCAATTTTAGGAAAATATACTCTAATTTTCAAGAAAGGTCCACTTATCACCTTTTGATGGCGAACCATCTTTAAATATTGTTTTGGTCACTCGTATAAATTCTATTCGACCAAATAAAACTCTTCTTTAGTATCGGGACATCAAAATTTACTTTGTGTAATTTTTTTTTATTTTTCCGATAATGTTCATTTTATAATGAATAGTGAAAAATGTTGTATTATAATTCAAAACCTCTTTTTAATATAATTTATTTGTATGAATAGATTATCTTTTGAATTGGATTTAAAGTGAAATTAGAATATATTTTTACCGTTTAATCCAATATTTCTCATTTGAATTAATTTCACTTTGAAATTGTACTTAAACTAGTGTCAATCTTTTGATATATATTATTTCATAAAAACACGCTATTTGTTCTGACAGTGGGAATTAATTATTAAATTAATTAATGTAACTTATAAGTTTTTAATTTTTTAAAATAGACATAATTTTTGAATTTGGAATATCAAATATAGATTAGAGTGAGGTTTTGGTATTTTTCTGAAAAACTTCAAATTTTGATGAATAGTGAAACAACTAAGTGGTACATAAAAAACTGATTTTTCGTTCAAAAGAAAATTTTCCACCTCAGTTTTTTTAATTTAAAAAATCCAACATACATGGTTGTCATTAAGAAGTAAAATGTGGTTCAATGGGATTAAAATAATTTTTTGGTGAATCGTAACTTTTATGTTTTTAATCACGATTAGAGGTAATTAGTGTAATTTAAGGTAAGAATAATGTTTTAATAATATGAAATGAACTTGACACATGTCCTACCATTATTGTATGTGTCATGGCCGACCAAGAAAATCCCTGGGTCAACTTGGGGACCCCATGGATCCACTTTGGAAGGAAAATGACATTAATATCTTTTTATTTAATGTTAAAGTAAAAATGTCACAAACATGAGTTTTTTTACTAAAACAATTTTTAAATGGGGTTATAAGAGTCAGATTTTTTACTATAAAAATTAATTTGAAATTTAAAACGATTTACCACATCATGATATTTTTTTATAATTTTTAGACACTAAATAAAGTAAATTATTTATGGCACATTGATGATTTACCGATTACCTCATTATTTAACAATTTAAATAAAATTAAAAGATAATGTAAAATCTAAGACCTAAACATATCAAAAACCTATTGGATGAGTATATATAGAACCCTTATCACTTTATCCTCTAAATTTATAATTTTGGGACCTTTTTTATCCAAAAATAATTTTATAATAAAGTATCTTTTCATAACTTTCCAAGAGTGCCCCTCCTCTCCTCATATAAAACGCCCCCACCTCTACCACCATACCGACATCTCTCAGGCCATTGGATCGGCCAAACCCTTCCTGGTTTGTCTCTCCAAATACCTCTATTAATCCTAGAAGCTTCAAATTGGGAAGAAGTCTTCCCAAGGAAGCCTTTGAGCTCAAATAAAAAGGCGTTACCCATTTTAAAGGTAATGTATTCACTTATGTTCTTTTGTTTTATTTTGCTTCTACAACCCCCTAAAATATTTTTATTCATTTATTTTGTAACAACTCCAGTATATTCACTATACTAGGATTTTTTTATAATAATCATTCGAGATACACTTACAGAAACCTACATCTAATGGTTAAAGAACATACTGTTTCTGTGGATGGAAAATTTTTGCCTCACGAAACGATGATTGTTCAATATTCTTCTAACACCTTCAATGGTGGCCATTAATATGTCACTATATTTATATTTGATATATAATATTTTTATGTTTTCCTTAAGATTTTGTATTTTTCATTTATTACATACCGTTATGTCTTCCATTATAGGTACACGCGATATCTTCATTTTAGGAAGTACGGACTACCGCCCCTCAAAGTGATTTGATTCGTTAATGCCATATGTGGGAAGTATAAAGGATGGATTTAAAGTTATTATATATGATGTTATACTGGAATTATAATATAACTTTGTATCATTATTATTTCTATCCATTAGTGTATGAGATAGAAATGAAAGTAGCGTTCATGCGTACGTACGGCTTACCGTATCCATGAACGGTGCATTTCATTTCTTATCCCCAAATGTAATGTAATATTATAAGTACATATATTTAATGGATATATATGATGTATGTTACATATAAATTATTAATATAATTCTGGAATTTAAATATACATATCTATCATTTAGTTTTAATTCCATTAATATGACATAGAAATGAAAGTAGTGTTCATGCGTGCGTACAACTTACCGTATCCATGAACGATGCATTTCATTTCTTACCTCTAAATTATTATGTGATATTATTAATACAGGTATATGATGGATATATATGATATATATGATAACCAAATCATGAATATCATTCTAGATATAATGAACCGTTGACAACACGGACAACACGTAATTGTAAGAAGCCCACTTTCGACTTAAGAACCAAATATCAACAAAACAAACATTATTAACTTAAATGATTACATAATATAACAAGGAAATAAGTGATATAAAAGGAATAATGAACTTTAAAAAGGTTCTTAAGCAAGTAGAAATTAACTCATGTTTATTATTCCGGATGTTAAAGAACGATTGAGTCAAGTCGGACCCGAGGTAAGGGACTTCGTCTCAATCTCCTTTTATTGAGGCATATTTTATTTTATACACAAATTTTTTTATACGGTGTATAACCTCCTTTGAATTTAAATTTTATTCAAAAAAAATATTTATATACGAATTGTTTTACTTAAGGAAAAAAAGGAATGTTTCTTTTAACATACGTGGTGGCAACGACTTTTTCCACCGCCGCGAGTATTAATTGGTCTTTGGATTCCTCAATAAGCCATAATGTTTTTCTAAATGAAATAAACACCATATAATATTTTATGTATTTTGGTATTGAAAATGGTTTTTAAAATGGATTTTTATGTCAATATATTTAAGTGATATATTGTGATCAATGTGTGGAAATGTTTTCATTCCATTATATTTGTTTTATGTCTTATAATTTTATAATGGTACTTGGACATATGATGGGTGGTTTCGTGATCAACCATATGAGGGGTGGTGCCGTGAATACCAGGATGGGCGGTTACGTTATAACCTCCAACGCATTGGTTATGGAATTCGGCCATATGGCTATTCCATTAAGTGATATGTGTGGAAGTCGACCGTATGGTTATTCCATTTAAGTATGTTTATGTCCCAAGTTACCTTTATATGTTATGTGTTCTTTATATGGGTTTTATGGTAATTATTTGGTTACAAAAGGGTAATTGCTTATCTTTTATTCAGTGAATAGTTTTTACTACTTCATAAAGGTGAAAAGTATTACTTTTATAAAGTATACATGGTTTACTTATTTTTTTGAAAAACTAACAGTTTTCATTCTTTGTTTTTCGCTTACCTAGATTTTTATACTCACCCCATGTTTTTTTGAAACGTTTTTCATAGGACTTAATGTGGATTAGTGACAAGGATGGGATCAAGAGAAAATCATGCTATATAAAACATGGAATTAGACATGTCTCTTTTTAAGAGTTTTTATTTAAGGGAAACTTAGTAGAAGTGTCTGCAATGTAATCTTTTGAGATGTAATAGTTAAGATCTAATTCTTTAAAACTCTAAACCTGAAAAGATCCTCAATGGGAATTATTAATTTAATTCAATATTAATTAAGGTTTAAGGTCGTGGCATTATATTAATAAAAGTGTTTCCCACATCTTCTTCCACCCCACCTTCTCTCTCAATCACAATTTTTTATTTGATTCTCTCTTATAATAATCATGTATGTATTATTTTCACTTTTAAATGGTGTGTCACTAATATAATGTCTAGTACGTGGGGAGGATTCCTAGTATTCATAATTATTGATATTTAAATTAATGAAAATATTGATTATTTTTGTGTTGGATGAGACTCAAATTCATGGGTGTGAAAAACATCCACCATGTAAGGAATATTGAATTCATTCCTACTTCCTTCATTGGGAGGTGAACTTCTATTACTATGAAGTTCCTTTCTAGGAATGAAATAGTCACACTCAAGGTATAGGGTATAAATCTATTTACGATGTAATAGTATGGTCAAATTGAATTTAAAAAACAATAAATAATGAATGAACCTGTATAGCTACCCCAATTAACAAGACTACCATTCCTTAATTTTATTTTATTTTCATCTGTATATTTGAATATTGTTATTTTATTACATTATATTTATTTTTCAAAAACCCAATACATAAAAGTACATTGTTTTCTATAAGTAATAATGAAAACAAAACGAGTTAGAATAGGTGGTATAGAATTAAGGATTTAAATTACTATGACACACCTCAGGTGAGAAGACATAGGTCATCCTCTGTGATGCATTAGAAAATATCAAATTTCATTTTTTTCTTGTCTTATGATAGACATGGATCAATATCCAAATACATCCCTTATTTAGAACCATGTTAAAAATATTATATTTATTAATAACAAGATTATGATTCTTTTTAGTTTTCATTAAATAAAATATTATTGAATTTATAATCACCCAAAATATAATGAAAAAGTAATATATATTACATTTTTGTAATTATGGATGAGTTATACTCAACCAATAAAATTTAGGAACCTGTTATGATCATTTAATAATATTCATCCTATAAATTTTAACCCTATATTACCTAATATATCCTTGAACGTGGTAACAAAAATATATAAGTTTACCATTCATGCTGAACAAAAATGAAACTCATCTACAAAAATTGGACTTCATGATTCAAAAATTTTAATCCATTATTAAAAATTTGAAACAAATAAAAGTAATAATTTAATTAAAAATTATACCATAAAAGTCCTAAAAATGTATATTAGAAACAAAATCACTCTGAAGTATTAAATAGTTTTTTCACAATTCCAGGATAAAATTAATTTATGAACCCATAATAAAATTATAATTAATCATGGGAAAATAATTAGATGTTAAAACTAATCAAAATTTCATATTATTTTCTCATTGATTTAATATAAAACCCAGTTTTCAATAAAAATTAGTATTTCTTCACTGTTCACTAAAAAATAAATCTTATCAGAAAAAATAAAATAATTCACATAAATATAATATTGATTTTTGATTAAAAAATGTTATTTTTTTTACCAAACATAATTTTTATATTTCCCAAAAAATCAATTTTTATATTACTAAAAAAAATTATGTTTTTGAAGGAAACATATTTCTCAATAATAAAAAGACATAAATAAAAGTTGATGGCTTCATTATGAAGAAATAATAAATTATTTTTTATTGATTGATACATATATATATATAATTATTACTTAACCCTATTAATACCCACCAATAAAATGGATTTCCTATAAATTTTTTATTTTAATAATAATCAATTTTTCAATTAATTGGATTATTATATATCTTGTATACTACAAAACGTGTTGTTAATTTTTAAAATATCTGTATCATACATTAAACCCATTCATAAAAGTTTATGGCTACAATTTTAGTTAGAATTTTTATGTAGGATCTAAATTTCCAAAATATCTTTTTTTAACCACATTATAAGAAGTGTCAATAAATATTCCCCTTGAAAAGATAGAAGCATGAGTACGAAGGTCATATGTAATAACTCATTGTTGTTTTCTATATAAAAGAACATATGTATGAAGTGAAAATATGTATATGGATGAAAAATATATTATTTGAGGAATTTGTATAGAGTGACTGAGAACACGAACATGAGAATGTTAACCGTTAAAATACTATAAATTTGCGACTGGTTAAATGGGAATTGAATTCTCATTATGAAAAGATAGAAAATAAATTATTTATTTCATGTTCATTTTCATAGATTTAAGGAATTTCAATGATGCCTATACTAAAATTACAAGGAAGTATACTTACTGGAAAAATTTTATTTTTTCCATTGATAAATTTCTACCAAAATTTCACCTCTTGCTCCCAATGATGAGTAATAACGAATAACAATTCATTATAAATATACCAAAATCATATTTTAATAGATCACATAATTCTATAAAATGATAAAAATATTTTCCTCTTGTATTTTATCATTAACCAAAATACACTGTCACTAATATTAAAATATAATTCCCAATACTGTTAATATCCATACAATATTAATCTCCAATGTTCAATTGTAATATTAAATTTTCACACATAATCATTCCATAAATGAATTTATTGGAAATAAAAAGGCTTTGAAATAAAATATTTCTATAAAATTAAATTCTACCGTTATTACAAGAATATATCCAAATAATATTATATTTACCTTAATTACATTGGGTTCCCAAATTGTTTATTTCTTCTGAAATATCCTTAATCACCAAATCACCAAATCATTTTTTAATATCATGGTTATCTTTAAAATAAATCATAATTTTCCAAATTGAACAAAAACATTATATATTAAATTTCTAAAAATAGGAAAATAAATTCAATACGGAAGCAGATATCGTGTAGGCCAGTGGTAAGTGATGCACACTTTTTTCCTTTTGGTGGTTGGTTTAAGCCCCATTACATTACTGGTTATGATGGGTTGTCACTCTATTTTTTAGATGTTCATTTTCTAAACATATATTGATATAATTCGTATAATTTTCCACGAAATAGGATGGACATCTTCAAAAATAACATTAGACATTAATTATTATAGAAACCAAAAATGTTATAAATACCTTTAAACATATGTCCAGAAAATTTAAATGTACACTTTCTCAAATAATACTTCACATTATTTATAATGTTTATATATAACTAAACCATATAAAAAATCTCCACAAATTTCATTTAATCAATTAAAAATTTTATTTCACAATTCATTAAAAGTAGAGTTTATTATATTGAACTTATGATCGACCTTAAGAATATAAAGCCTTGATGGTATCCATAACTATTATGTTAACCCACATGAAAACATCATAGTCTCTAATTTTTTCTAAACACTATTTTTTATATAAAAAACATAATATCCATCAACCTATACTCCCAGATCCAATGCTAAAAACCTAAACATCACATATTTAACATTGATAACAAAAAATTTGACGCAATTTTTTTCCACTGAAATCATTCATCATTGAAATGAAATATTTGATAACATAAATTCTTAATGAAATATTAGTTTTTAATTATTAGTAAATAAGTAAAATATCTCAATAATATGGATTCATGAAAAACAAGTTCATAAAGGTCCACATTATCTCCCACTATAACCCGAAATTCAAATTCCATATTATTCCTTCGATAAATCACATAATTTTACTAACATACGAAGCATTTATAGACTTAAATAATTTCACATTATTATTCATAACCCAAGGAATAAGAAACATTTGAAGGGTGAGCTCAAATGCTCAGTAACGGTGCTTTGACCCATCGACATGGGGTAAAATCCACAACTACCCCTATCCCACCACTAATAAGCCACTGTCTGGGAACTAGCACTGATTAGTAATGTCACACAGATGGGAGGAATTATCCTCATTTAATTTCATCCAAGAAAGCATCTTAATGCCATAAAAAATTAAATATAACACAACTAATAATTATAAATACATACATTTATATTCCCTCAATCAGAATATGTCCACGAGGTATTGGAATGCAATGTAAAAATAAAATAAAACTAAAAGAATTTGAAAAATGTCAATCATTCTATGTAATAGGTTACTAAAATCAAATTAACAAATCATTTATTTTTGGTTCACTATTCTACAACATTTCATGGCCCCTCTAGTGTCCTATTAAAAGGAATTTCATATATATAGTCCCCACGATTTTAGGAAGATCCCATGTGGTGGTGAGTATAAAAATACCATCCTAGATACCACGAAACCCCTCACCGTAATGAATAAAGAGTATTCAGATCAAAAAAGTAATATGATAACAAATCTATAGTGAAGAGAACATATATACATCAGAAGGACACCACAACTATCGAAAGTTTCAACCAACCTACCAAACACAATATTATACTCAATACTTATAGGAAATGATCATTCTAGTAGAACCCACTACACAAGTGATAAAATAACCGAATACACGTGTAACACCCTGATATTTTATGAAAAATATTCTTTTTAATTTCATTTATGTCTTGGGATGTACTCTACACCAAAAGAAGCATGCACTACACGCATCCCTGACTTGGCTTGCATTAAACGCAATTGCGACCTTCCACGATAGCATATGTTGTATGCAATAATGAATTACACTAAACAACGATATGCTATATAAACTAGCCGTTATGAATAATAATACCCTCTTTTTGAAATTTTATTTTTCAAAATGGACTTCATTTTTGGATTTGGAATATCAAAATTAGACTAGGGTGAAATTTTGGTATTTTTTTGAAATCATTCAATTTTTGGTGAATAGTGAAAACACTAGGTTACTATTTACAAACAGTCTTTTTATTTAAATAATTATTTATTTTATTTTAATTTATTTTATGTCAAAATTGATACATAATACCTATATAAGTTTAATGTAATTCATTAGAGTCATTTTATAATAATTTTCGATATTTAAAAATATTATTAAACTTTTCATCGTCTTTTACCTACCACCTAGGAGCTTTTTTCAAACTTACATAAAACATAATTTTACCTCTTCTGTTAGTGGAATTTCGAAAATCATAGAGACAATGTTAATTTACCACGGTTAAATGTAAATAGGGTAATTAAGAGTAAAAATTTTATTATTATTACCCAAACACATGTCCTAATTCTATTGGATAAGGGTAATTCGACCAAAAATAACCTTAGTAATAAAATATGACCATTTAGGTCCACTTGTATTAGATTAGGACATTTATTATTAATTTATTTAAGGAAGGATTAAAATAGTTAAAATCAATGTATAATAACTAAATCATGATTAATATAGGGTCATACATAAGATAAATTAGACTATAAATATTCATTATAAAGTTAAAAATATTTCCTACATAGTGGTATTTTATTTATAAAATTTTGACATTAAATAATTTAATTTATTTATGACACAATGATGATGCAGTAATGATCTTATTAATGAAATATTAACATAATTGAGGTTATAAATACCCAAATAAATGTAATTTGAGTCTTTTTATGAATTACACTAATTTTCTAGATTAACATGACATGTGATAATTGATATAATTAACTTTTTTTCTAACTAATCATGCTTTTATTATTTTCAAAAAAATCATGTACCAAATAGTGTCAAAATTGTCATAAAATAGTTTTTAAAACAAATATTATATTTTTAATTGTTATTTTATTCCTAAAAATATAAGGATCGGATAAATAACTTATATAAGGATATATATATTAATAATGAACCACTTGGGGTTCGTTTGGCTGGTTATAGTATGTTTATGAACCATATTGTGTAAGAAAACTAGAAGACACGGTAAAAGTTAATTATTTAACATTGAGTTAAATCTAAAAGATAAAGTTCAAATAGTAACCTAAACTTTTCTAAAACCTATTGGTTGAGAGGATTTATACCCTTACCCACCATATCTTAGAAATAAATCAGTTTTGAGCTATTAAAAACCGAATATGACTTTATTATAATATAATATTTTATGTTTTTCCAAAGGTGCCCCTCTCCTCCCTTATAAAAAGGGCACCCCTTCCCTCTTCTATTCACAGTATTTTGAGCCTTGAATCTCGAAAAAACCCTTCCCATTCCTCTTGTACACTTCCCTATAAACATTATGGAGGTTCTGGTCTTCTAAAAAGACAAACTCTACTTCCTAAAGATGAAGCTTCAAGGAGGTGCGTCGAAGAAGAGGTAATCTCATCTTCTGATTCTCTCAAGTTTCTTTCCTTTTCTACTTCATCTTCTTTAGTTTTTTCATTATAAAGTAATAAAGTATGTATTAAAAATATACTGATATGTTATTATAAATATGAAACAACCCTATTTCACATTATATCCATCCTACGGAAAACGAAATCACCGCGCTTGTGTATGTACGGAATACCGTCTCCACGCCGTGGTGTAATCTATTTTCGACCACCAACTTACTTGAATGAGTATAATGGTGTAAATAAATAACTATATATGATTATTGTAATGTAATATTTATACTTAAATATTATACATACACTTAAATGCAATTCCACGATCATGGGAATGGTATCATTGCTCGTGTGTACATACGGACTACCATCTCCACAACGCGATGAGATTTATTTCCATGTAAACCATTCATGAATGAGTATAAAGTATATATAAAAAGTAATCATGAAATATATGATATAATAATGATATTGGACTTATGTATATATATATATATATATATGTTTCATCTACTTAATTTGATTCAATTAAATAAGGAAACAAAAACAGCATTCATGCGTATGTACGGCCTACCATCTCCATGAATGGTGTATTTCATTCCATTTATCGATCCATCATATATATATATATGTATATGCAGAATATATATTATTTAAAAATCCTTTTTTACATTCTTTAATTATGTAAATCAGGATATAAGTAATAATATCAAGAATAACAAGTCGAAACACATACAATAAATGAAACGATTTTACCCAAATCGCAGCTTTTACATCGAGTTTACAAAAGAATGGGAAATATAATGTCATAAGTAAACTATATATGATATCATAACAATGAATATTATTCTTTAATAAGTCAATGACAATATTTAAAACATTATACAGGAGGTTCGGATACATACGAAGCATATCAGACATAAGGTAAGGGATAACTATTCCAATCTCGCTCTTATCCGAGATTGTTTGTTCGTAAGTATACACTGGGGTTTCTGTTATCATCCATGTTCCTGTTTTCTAAAAATGTTTTCATGTATTTTTAATGGCCTTTTTACCCATTTTCTAATTTCACCACATGTTATGAAAGGAATCATACTTATGTTTACCACATGTGGAAATTTTTGACTTATCCGACAAAAGTACAAGGAGGATGTTTTTTTAACTTATACGGCATGAATAGATTTTAAAGGTTTCATATCACTTGATTTTTAAGATGCTTACTCTACATGTTTTCATGGTTATTTTAAATAAAATCCTTTTGTTTTAAAATTGTGTGGTATTTTGTGAAAATAAAATGATTTTTAAAGAGAAAGGATATTTTCCTCAAAAATTAATTTCAAGTGTTTTATCAAAACCATTTTCCATCTAAGATGGAATTATTTAGCATGTTTATGTTTAAAGTATAATATCTCTGTGATTTATATGGTTTCACTTTTATTATAAGGAAATAAAATCCATTTGTTTTATATGGATTATGTTATTATGGCATGATGTTTAAGAATCCCATTCTATTACATCGGTTATGCTATGATGTATGATTTATGATTCTATGGCACACAAAAGAATGACTTAATTTTGAGATGGGTGGGACCTATATATCCCACCAATGCATTGGGTAAAGATTCATATCTCATGATATAGACACGGCTGGGACGGTACGTTAATCTGGTTCAGTGATACTGGACTGGATTGAGGAGTGAACTCGATTCAGAAAGGGACATTGTTCACAAAGATGGTCTTGCCAGCAATTCCTTGGCTACTATGGAAATCATAAAATGTGCTTAATGTGTTCTAAAATTACATGCTTTGTTACCATGCTATTTTATCATGATTTATGATCCATTATGATATATGCCTTACGTACTTCAATGATTTTTGTCTTTTCTCATGATTTTTATGTTTAAATTTATGTTCATGTTTTTGCATTCAAATTTTTATGGATTGTATTATGTTCTCTATGTTTACCCTTAAAGAGAATTTGAGCTCACCCTTTATATGTTTTCTTATCCCCATGATATAAGGAAATTTTTTAGGTAAGAATACCAAAAAGGGGAAGATCTTTATGGGAGATGTTGAAGATCTTTCACCATGATTAAAAGATTTCATTCTGAGTTTCTAAAGACAGTAAACTAATACAGTCTTCGGGCGTCAGTTTTTGTCATGTATTAAGTATTCTGAAAGAGTAATGTAATTTCTAGGCACGCCAATATTTGGGTCTCTACAGTTGTTTTCAGAGAAAAGGATTAGTTAAACTTTGGAAACTAGGATGAGAAAACATTAGTGAAATCCCTAGAGATATTTCTATGTTATGTCTAGGGATGTCCCTAAGGCTAAGTATACATATAGGTTAGAGTCCTAGAATTATGGTTAAGATCATGAATAACCTAGGGTGAACCTAATGTGTCATGGATTAAATAATTTTTTATAATTTATACATCCCATAAGTGGCTTTTTATGATTATGTGGTTCCACATTATTTTAACATTTTCTTACACTATCGTTTCTGGTCATAGCCAGTGGAGGGAACGAGAAGGAATTAAGTTAAAATTGATTCTGATTGACAAATTGGTGACTATGATCAACGAAACTATGTAACGATTGGAGAGAAAGATATTGTGATTATTCCGAATCAGTCATCTCGATATATGATTAACAAGGTTAAATTTAGTTGTATTCCTAAGCCATCAAATAAGATAAAGATGGAATTTTTTGCATGTTCGAATGTTAAGGAGCATAGAGAAAGGAATATTGATATTTCTATAAAAGGGAAGAAGAACCTTGAGGAATACCTCAAATGGAGAGGAAGATGTTATATATGTGGAGAAAAGGGTCATAGAGTGAGAGACTGTTATGGAGTCCAATGTCTGATCTGTAGAGAACGTGGGAATTACCCAACTCAATGCCCTGACCTAAGAAGTTACATCTAAATCAACAAGGACCTACTACATTCCAATCCATGAAGTGGTTGGATTGAATGTTTTATGTATTGGAATTCAATATTAATGCAATTGAGGTACTTTTATTGTATATTGAAATATCTATGTATTGGTCCATTGTGGTTTTCTTTAAGAATATGGTACCGGTAACCATGAAAAGTAATTCAAATATTTTGGAAAGAAGATGATATGCGCATAATGAAGGGCTAAGGAGAGAATAAATTTTTTTATAGTATTCATGAGATCATGATTGATATAAGAACTAAGTGATATCATGGTTTAAGTATATAGAATTTTTTGGAATGTGGTATGTGGAAAGAGTTAACTTTTGACAGCACTCATGTTTTCACTAAGGTTATATGGTAATTCATGTTTCAAAAGAATACATGATTAAGGTATTCACATGTTTGGAATGCGAGAAACAAGATATATCTTACGATATATGGGGGATAAACGATCGTATCCACGTGCTTGTTATGTGACCTTTTCTGTAATTGTTTTCTTTATACAATCAGATTGGACAGATGTATTTTGGATAATCCCAATGATTGTAATGGATTATGTTATACATCATAAGGTATTTTTTAAGGATAGATCTTGTTTTTAGATATTATTTCTAGAATGTTATAATAGTATTGTTTTAGAAAAAGGACAACCCATAGGACGAGCGACAACCCGTCGCGTCGGACAAGGCTGTGGGAATCGAACCCACAACCAAAGTGTGATAGGTCATTATTGCATACCAATGGCCTACAAGAAGTCCCTGGTTAGTAGAAACTAGTTTTATTTTATTAAGCGTTATGATAGATAAAGTAGAAGTCCATTTTTTGGAACCATATACAATTAATTTCACCATAAGATGGACTTATAACTTTTGTTAACCTTTTGTTTGAGACAGATGGAATGACCCATCATTCTATCACATAATCTGCTAACACTTCAAGAATGGAAAATTCAACTTTATTTCTTTAAGAGATGAAGTGGAAATTGTACAAGGCACGAACAACAGTGAGATTGTCCCGAAATAAATTATGTATTTCTTCTAATTCATTAACATTAAGGAAATGATCTTGAAAACGAAATTTTTTTTCCTAGTGTCCTTATATCTGATGAATCATATGGTACCTTAAATCATCAAAAATTTATGGCTTTGTGATTTTTGGATTTTTCATAGCCATGTCCTCTACCACACTCCATCAGGACATGACAGTTAGATTTCTCTTCCATATCTATAGTTTCACATATGTTATCCTACTTGGAAACAGAGCGATTAGTTAATTTGGGTAACTGTTAATTTTCATACTTTAGTTTTTAAAGATAATTTTTTGTATTTCTTTTTATGATGTGGGTTTCTATGAAAGAATCTATCGAGTAGTAAACCATTTATAACCCTGAGGAATTTCGAGGGCGAAATTAATTTTAATGGGGGTAGAATGTAACACCCCGTGATTTTAAGAAAAATATTCCTTTTAATTTCATTGATTTCATGGGTTTTACTCTACACCAAAAGGATCTTGCACTACACGCATCCCTAACTTGGCTTGTATTACATGCAATCGTGACCTTCCATGATAGCGTATGTTGTACGCAATACCGAGTTTCACTAAACAAAGATATGTTATATAAACTAGCCATTATGAATAGTAATACCCACTTTTTGAAATTTTATTTTTCAAAATGGACTTCATTTTTGGATTCAGAAAATTGAAATTAGACTAGCGTGAAATTTTGGTACTTTTTTGAAAACATTCTATTTTTGATGAATAGTGAAAACACTAGGTTAGTATTTTAAAACCGACTTTTTATTTTAATAATTATTTATTTTATTGAAATATATATGAGGTCAAAATTGATACATAATACCTATATATGTTATATTTAATTCATTGGAGTCATTTTATAATAATTTTTTATATATAAAAATTTTATTAAACTTTTCACCGTCTTTTACCTACCTCCAATGAGCTTTTTGAAAACATATATAAAACGTAATTTTACCGCTTCTGTGAGTGGAATTTTGAAAATCTGAGAGACAAAGTTAATATCAAAGACTAAAATTTGGTTCAATGAGATGAAAATATTTTTTGGTGAATAGTAACTTTTTACTTTTATTTCCCACAGTTAATAGTAAATAGGGTAATTCAGAGTAAACAATGTATTATTATTACCCTAAAACATGTCCTAATTCTATTGGATAAGTGCAATTCGACCTAAAACAGCCTTAGGAATAAAATATGACAATTTAGGTCCACTTGGATTAGATTAGGACATTTATTATTAATTTATTTAAAAGAGGGTTAAAATAGTTAAAATCAAAGTATAATAACTAAATCATTTTTAATATAGTGTTATAAATAATATATATTCGACTATAAATATTATTATAAAGAGAAAACTATTTCCAAAATAATTTTATTTTATTTTAAACTTTTAGACATTAAATAATTTAATTTATTTATGACACAATGATGATGTAGTAATTATCTTATTAATGAAATATTAACATAATTTATGTTATAAATACCCAAATAAATGTAATTTGAGACTTTTTATAAATTAAAATAATTTTATAAGTTAATATGACATGTTATAATTGATTTAAGTAACATATTTCCAACTAATCATGCTGTATTGATTTTCACAAAAATCATGTACCAAATAGTGTCAAAATTGACATAAAATAGTTTTTAAAAAAAATATTATATTATTAATTGTTATTTTATTCCTAAAAATTGGAGGTTCTTCCAAATGACTTAGATAAAGATATATATATTAATAATTAACCACTTTTGGCTTGTTTTTCTTGTTATAGTATGTTTATTAACCATATAGTGTAAGAATACAAGAAGACACGGTAAAAGATAAAATATTTAACTTAGAGTTAAATCTAAAAGATAAGGTTAAAATATTAACCTAAACTTGTCTAAAAACTATTGGTTGAGAGGATTTATAACCTTCCGCACCTTATCTAATAAATAAATCAGTTTTGAGCTATTAATAACCAAATATTACATTATTATAAAATAATATTTTATGATTTTTCAAAGGTGCCCCTCTCCTCCCTTATAAAAAGGTCACCCCTTCCATATTCTCTTAACACCCTTTTGAGCCTTCAAGAACGTCCAACCACTGCCAATTTATCTTCTCCACTTCCCTAGAAACATTCTAGGGGTTCTATTATTCTCAAAAGACCAACTCTAATTCCTTAATAGGAAGCATACAGGATGTGCCACGAAGAATAGGTAATATCTTCTTTCGATTCTCTCAAGTTTCTTTCTTTTTCTACTTCCTCTTCTTTAGTTATTTCATTATAAGGTAATAATGTCGGTATTAAATATATACTGATATGTTAATATAAATATTAAACATCCCTATTTCACATTCTATCCATCCTACGGAAAATGGACTCACCACGCGTGCGTACGTATAGAATACCGTCTCCACGTCGTGGTGTAATCTATTTTTAACCACCAACTTATTTGGATGGGTATAATGGTGTAAATAAATAAATATATATTATTATTGTAAGGTAATATTTATTATGAAATATTATACATACACTTCAATACAATTCCACGATCATGGGAATGGTATCATCGCTCGTTTGTACGTACGGACTACCGTCTCCACGACACGATGAGATTCATTCTCCATGTTAACCATTCATGAATGATTATAAAGTATATATAAAGTTTAATAATGAAATATATGAAATAATAATGATACTTGATTTATGTATATATATATATGTTTCATATACATAATTCCATTCAATTCAATTAGGAAACGAAAACAGCGTTCATGTGTGCGTACGACCTACCGTCTCCATGAATGGTGTATTTCAGTCTATTTATAGATCCATCATATATATATGTATATGATGAATATATATTATATTAAAACAATTTTTTACATTATGGAATTAATTAAATCAGGATATAAGTAATAATATCAAGAACAGCAAGTCGAAACACATACAATAAATGAAACAATTTTTCTCAAATCACTGCTTTTATATCGAATTTACAAAAGAACGGGAAATATAAAGTCATAAGTAAACTATATATGATATCATAATAATGAATAGGTTTCTTTAATAAGTCAATGACATTATTTAGTACATTATACAGGATGTTCTGATACATACGAAGCATATCAGACATAAGGTTAGGGATAACTATTCCAATCTTGCTCTTATCTGAGATTGTTTATTCGTAAGTATATACTGGGGTTTTAGTTATCATCCATGTCCCTATTTTATAAAAATGTTTCCATGTATTTTTAATGGCCTTTTTACCCATTTTTTAATTTTACCACATGTTATTAAAGGAATCATAATTTTTTTACCACATGACAAACTTTTTGACTTTTTCGACAAAAGTATGAGGAGAATGTTTTTTTAACTTATATGGCATGAACAGATTTTTACAGTTTCATATCACCTAATTTTCAAGAATATTACATTACAAGTTTTCATGTTTATTTTAAATAAAATACTTTTATTTTAAAATTTTGTGGCATTTTGAGAAAAGAAAATTATTTTTAAATAGAAAGTATATTTTCCTCAAGAATTCATTTCAAGTGTTTTATCAAAACTATTTTCCATCTAGATGACATTATTTAACATGTTTATGTTTCAAGTATAATATCTATATGATATACATGGATTAAAATTCATTATGATGAAATTATATCCATTTGTTTTATATGGATTATATTATGATGACATGATGTTTAAGAATCTCATTCTATTACATGGGTTATGCTATGATGTATGATTTATGATTTTGTGGCACCCGAAAGAATGATTTCATTATGAGATGGTTGTGACCTATATCTCCCTCCAATTAATTGGGTAAAGATTCATATCTCATGAGATTGACATAGTTGGAATGGTATGTTAATCCGGTTCAGTGATATAGGACTGGATCGAGGAGTGAACTCGATTCAGAAGGGGACTTTATCCACTAAGATGGTCTTGACAGCAATGGCTTGGCTACTATGGAGATCATAAAATGTGTTTAATGTTTTCCACAATTACATGATTTATTCCCATGCTATTTTATCATTATTTATGATACATTATTATATATACCTTACGTACTTCCATGATTTATGTCTTTGCTCAGGATTTTGATGTTTAGATTTTATGATCAAGATTTTGACATCAAATGTTTATGGATTGGTTTATGTTCTCTGTGATTACCCTTACTGATCATTTGAGCTCACCCTTTATATGTCTTCTTTTCCTCAAGATATAATGAAAGGTTTTATGTAGGCATACCAAAAAAGGAAAGGTCTTTATGGGAGATGTTGAAGATCTTTCACCATGATTAGAAGATTTTTTTCTGAGTTTCCGAAGACACTAATCTAAAACGGTATTTGGGAGTCTTTTTTTGTCATTTATTAAGTATTCTTCAAGAGTAATGTAATGTCCATGTACGTCAATCTTTGCGTATTTAAAACACACATTCAAGAGTCCATGATCATGGTCCCTACACATGAAAAATCAGTGGGCTATGAATATCTCAACACCTATATTGAGGATCACCTCCATGATCATTTGGGGACCCCAAAACTAATCTTGGTAAACCCTCTATCTATGTGAACATATGCTGATGATACAAAAAACCCTCCGAAAATATAGTTCCAGATGGGGGATCAACACCCTATGAAAAGTGATAATGATGATTCCACAAACTACACATATGGTAAGTGAAGTAATGATGATGGTTCACATGTCAGTCTCATAGGGGAACAATAAAAATTATATTATAGACTCATCCCCTTGTGGGGATCATAATCTAGAGAGGTTGATTTAACTCTACACTTTAACCTGAAGGGTATGAAACAACGGATTAAAACCACAGATATTGGTCCAAACTATAGAAACAGTGGTAAGCAAACACCCTTAATTTGTATACATGGCATATAATTCGGGTATATATTGTGTCTAGAAAACACTTGGTCTACCAATTTTCTTCCGTATGACATTGATTATATATCTCCAAATACAGGTGTGTACTTATGTGTTGAAAATTTGTTGATCTCTACAAACACCCTACCGCTAAAATCTGTTCAGTACCATGTACTCATTGCCTAAAATAGAATCTTCCCTTGAACCTAGTAGTGTAACTAGACCTGCACCCCTAGTTTATATACTGATATTCAAGTGGAGGGTCACATAGTGTGTGGTTAAGAACACATGGAATCTGATTCATGCCTTTACTAAAAAATCATAACGCTATTGACATTACCCCACATGTTTTGTATTACCGGATTACACAATGTGTAACCTTGAAATATGTAAATCCATTTTGTTATTATCATTGTCTTCCTTTATTTCCCATGTATCTATGATTCATTGGTGGGAATCTAGGATATATGGTTCTCTGAAATTCTCATCTAAAAATATCTATATATGGACTTCAAATATACTCATAAAATGACGTCTCTATGAAAAATATTTATTGAAACATGTTGAATGGGGATGAATATGAACCATTGGTCAATTTTAATATACTCCTAATCTTCCTCTTTCATTATTACTCCTAGATGAAACCCTCAATCATGCTACTCACAAGAAGTATTTATCCATTTTTTTGATCATTTTATTGTAACGATCGTATACTCAGTAACCATCAAACCATTGGCCAAACATATTACCAGTAAAGAATGTACAATGAAATAGGGGGGGGGACATAAATCATAAATTTGATGAATTTATCATTATTTTCATTTCAGTCCCATTTAGTACTCGAAGACAAGATGAACAATGAGTTTTAATCATTAAGAAATGAATCATTAAACCATAAATAAATCTATCATCATTGCGAGAATCAATTCTTATTTGTGAAATTGATCTGTGTTCATCCTAGATAAATAAATAGAATGAAATCAAATAAATTATACATCCTACCTATATTTTGGATCGATCACTAGTAAGGAACAAATTTGGGACATCATTGTTGGGCAGATCATGAACTCCATTGGCGCATGATCATCGATTTGATCATGATATGATTGCCTCTTCCAATGATCCTCCAAAGAATAATCTCTAATGGATCCTATAAATAACAATGATATGTAGTAAACCCTTTGGATTTAGTTATATCCATGTTTAAATATTGCATAATAGGTCACTTCATTCAAAAAATTAAATAAATAAAATAAATTTATGTATTTTATTTTTTTCACCTACATTAACTCTTTTCTGAATTTCCTAATGTCGACAAACATTATTTCGAAGCTATGTTCATGTTCACAATCTAAATTCAATGGAGGCCTCATATTTTGGGATATGAGACATATTAAGGTAGTTATAAAAAGTTTTCAACAAATATAGACTCATGAGATTTTTAAATTTTTAATATTTTATTCAATTATTAATTATGGGGCCACAGAGAATCAAAATCTAAAATCATCTCAGCTCATGGATCAGAAAATTATAAATATAATATTCTTACGTAAGAACTAATAAATTATGAGTGGTTAAATTCCCTTAACAATATACATTAGCACCAGAAAAATAAATAAATAAACTATAAATGATAAAATGGTACTGAGAACACATAAACATATACCACTCCTAGGTTCTCTTTTGAATATTCCCACATAGCAATCAGATATGAACTAACAAAATCAATATCCAAAAAAGAATCTTATTCCACCAGAATCAGATATAATTTAATTATTCTATCAGGGTATCCACATCCTCTATTTTTAGCTCTCCCATTAAATAACTTGTTATGGGAGCTGAACATACCTCCACAGCTACAAGACAAGGAAGAATTCATGTAGTCGGTATAAATGTGGTGGTAAATCTATGTGGTACACAACCTCAAAAACTAAATGTTGTATGTATAATGGAACAATGAGTCTCAGAAATTTCTTTCCACCAATGAAACAACTATTTACTCTATTTATGTGGGGAGGAATTTAAAAACACATGGAATCCACCTTCAAACAAGAAATACTTCTATCATTGGACCACATAATACTTATGATGGATTTATGTTGTCCTCATCCACTTCTAGAGGATTTTTGTTTTCTATTATATATCTCTAATTAACATTGGTCCCATGAGGGCTTACTCATCTAGATCAGAAAAAATTATTGGTGACCAATAGGGTCACCCATATAATCCTAGAATGGTTCCATAGCAATGGTGGAATGGAATTTTTTATTTTACATGATCTACAAGAAGGGTATGTGATCCACACTACTATAGACATAATATATATTGAATTATTGAAACATTTCATCCTTGACCTCAATATTTCACCCAGTCTAGCCATGACTATTGGTGGGGAATAGAGTTCTCAAATGAAGCTCTACCCTAAGGGAAACATGAAATCCACCACATAGTCAAGCAATGAACTGATCATGATTTTATGAAATAATAAATGAGGCGAACCCATGCAGACAGGCTATTCACTGAATGTAAAATCATCCAAAGGTCTCTACTGAACACCTCTCTTGAATAGATAGTATGTGTTTCTACATGGTGAGTCGGTCTAAGAACTCTAATAAGGAATGTTTTCCTCTTTATGTATGTGGTAACCCCATCACAAAGGTAATGGATATCTCATCCCACTTCCACTCTAGAATCTAAATGGGTTCATATAATCCCACTGGAAGCTGGGTCTTAGTATTCACTATTTGAAAAATTTCAAGGGATGAACTCTACAATGAAACCCTTCATTCATGGCCACCAAAACTACTTTTGGGGGTACTGGTACATTATTTCTATCATTTTATGTACTTATAAATGTTATTTAAGAAACTGAATAATAATTTCATCACACAATTTGAATAGTACCATATCATCTCCTATTAAAAGATTAATGTCATACACACATTAAATAAATACATCAGATGTATGTCTAATGCATATTCGAGTATGTATGTTCTCACAGTTAGTACCTCCATTAAAATCACCCCTAAAACAATATAAAAGTTGGGGGAGGTAAGAACCCTGGTTTACTGATATGAAACACCATCACGGTACACTATGGACAACTGTAATGATTCCAACTGCTCTAAAACCATGGAAAACAATTAAGAACAATACCAATTACATATACCATCTTCTACAATGTTCCCCTTACCAAGAGTACAAAATATATCATATTCAGGGTCCAAAAAGAACTTTATACATCAAATTAGTCATGAATTAAGATATTTCTACGATGAGAAAAACATGAGACTCTTGTGGTAAAAATTGATGTCGAACCACTCTCTCATGAGGAGATGTCTCCATATATTCATTGTGATGTCTACCACTGTTATCTGAAGACCATGGGTTGCATAGTTCTATTAATGAGGTCTCAACTGTTTGAATCAATAGACAATCAATGTATTCGTGTAAATTAGAACACAACAATCTCATTTCCTTGAGGCACCATTTAACATTATTTACATGACACCAACCACTATAAATATCGTGATGGGGTGCTAGTCAACCTATTATAAAAATCTCAAAACACTGCTGGTACATTTCCATTGAAAGTAATGTATACAACATTAATTTAATATATGTCATGGGTGCTATAACATGGGATAAATCATGTACAATCATATTGTAGTACACTCCCAACCCATTGAAAAATTTTACCTCCGTAACACAATTTTGTGGATCCCATACTAGAACTCCCTAAACCATACCTTGAGAAAAAACAAATAATACTTTTAATAAGACATGTCCATGATTTTGGGACTCTTGTATCCCAAACTGACACATAAAGAGTTCCTAGAATGACATTTCTCTCAAAGTGTGTCCAAAATCATCTCTAGGATTCTAACATTCTCCTACTAGGATTCTGAGAGAAGTATGATATTTTTCATTAATACTATAATAAACCAGTCTATGAAATACTCAATGATCAGATTCAGGAGTCCCTTAAACATTTATATGGATTTTTTATGGAAACAGGTATCACCAACTACATATTTTGATAGTAGTGAAATATAAACATCATCTTCGGCATATCCTTATCCCATAATCTGAGATGGTGATATCCTAATTAGCAGTCAATATTTTATAACCATCACGCCCCTCTATAATGACATTACTGGCCATCGATACTTTGTGTTGAATACTTATTTTTCATGGTCTATATGATAATGAACCAATAATACAAATACAACATAATGTACATATTATCCTTCTTGGATGACAACACATGGGATTCCTAGTGGAAATAATTTTTTTCATGAATCACATATTATAAATAATTTTTATCTAGACCCTCAGATTGAGAAGCTCAACTGGATCCTTTGGATATCTTTGTGTACATATCATGTTCTTCCTAGTGTGTATTTCAATACATATGAATATCTCATGTCAAGGATTTAAGCATGAAAAATCATTAGGGATGAAATCCTTGTACTCCGCCTTTACCACATGAAACTGTTATATTGTAGTATAAAATTCTCCTTGAGTGATGTTAGACATGTAGTAATTAATCAGCTACAATCTTCTACGCCTTAGCCCATCCTACTCAGTCATTTTTAATTTTCACCCAATAGGGGAAATCACATCGAATTATTGGAGACACATTGCATCCAACACCTAAAATAATAAATATTGTCATGAACGGTGAATGTCTAGTGAATACCTAATATGTAATCCCAAGACCTCATCGCAAAATCAATGAAATCCCATATATAGGTCTCTACTTGATGAAGCTAATCACACTATTAGAATAATTGTTCAATTGGTGATTCACTAACATTCTGAGTATTCATGTGAAATGGCTAGGCTATGGGGTCATGTATGATCTCTATATATCAATCTAGATAAGTGGAAATAAATCAATGACTCGCACATATATCTACCAAAACTATAGCTAATATATTATAGACAAAGATTTTACCTCATTTCATCAATAGAGTCACAAGGTTATAAGCTTTTATAGACTATAGTTTTCCTCATAACTGACCACTAGCTCTTTCAATCTAGCATGGAATTCTTGTGGGTATTGGTGGAAATAGATACAGCCTCTTTCTAACTATTTCTTTTCTACCACCCCATGTACCACAATCAACACCTCGTAGACCTCCTTTCTCCCACATTAGTCTTCTCATGGGTGGTCCATCGACCATCTATTGATCAGTTGTAGGATGGGTTGGACTACCCCGTGCATGATTTATCTAAAGTTAATAAGAGAAAAAAATAATCTCCATCATATAAAATGATACCTCACGAGTGTCCTATGACATTGATCCCATGTCCATGTATTGTATCCTAAATCATCTAACATGCCCATATCTATGAGATTATTTAAAGACATATTTTTTTAGTCTCAAATCCTACATTCATATTACCAACACCAACTTTTGTAATCCTTTCTTCTGGGAATCTCTCCAGTACTATGACTGCCTCAATCAATTTATAATAGGTGGGAATAGAAAGTAATATCCGAGAAGACTGGATATTCATGCATAATACTATCTCAATGGTGCATTCCCTAATGAAAATATCTCTCAAAATATTCAAGTTGTACCATGACATATCAAAAAACCTTAGTGAAAACCATCCATGGTCATACATCCCTACTATAGACGAAGGATCTCCTAGATGCATGATAATCACAAAAATCCTTGATAAAACTCTTATTTTAATAGATTACCAATGTTTGCCTATGAGAAACCTATATAGTAATGTCACTGAGTCACCAAACCCTACCATTTCCTTTGACTTCCATGAAGAAGAATCAATATATGGAATTACATCTAATTTATAAGAATCATTGCATTGATGAAAACTTGATTGACTACCTCTAGTCACTCATCAGCCACATTGGGATTTTCCATTCCTCAAAAACTAAATTACACTTCTGTGTTTTGAATTTATGAAAATAGACTACAAATTTTTAAACTAAAGTTACAAATTAATTAAATGTTTCAATTTTCATTTTGGATAATTTGAATGGTTACCATCATGATTTTTATTAACATTGTTAAAGGTAAATCATGTATTTAAGGGTAAAAATGTTAATATAAATATTATAAACTGAGGCTTACAATTGACCAAATTTTATCAAATGATTATTTTTCATCCATAATATTTAAATAATAGGTTATTTTACTATTAATAGTTATTTTTAAGAGAATATAAAATTTATAATATTTTAATCAATTAAGAGTGAAACATGTCATATTTTTTTTGTAAAGAAGTGAAATAATTTTAAAATGTTGTTAACATATAGATATGTTAAACGATAATTAATCATTTGATATATAAAATTTTTATCTTCTTCATGTAATTTAATTCATATTTTTAGTGACGAAAAAAATTGTTTATAGGCTTGCATAATGATGATGTAGTAATTATGTAATTAATGGAAATATCAAATTAATAATATTAAAAAAATTGAAATAAATATAATTTTATATTATTAATGTAATAAAAAATTTATAGAATAATAAAAATGTATGAGGTACATTAAAATTTATTTTTATAATATATCTTATTAGATTGATGTTTTCAAATTTCAATGTAATCAATAGTATCAAAATAGACATTAATGGAATTTTAAAATTAATAATTTTCTATAAAGTTATATTAAATTTATAAAAACCATAAAATCAGAAAAATATTTGTATATGGTTATATGTTTAATTAGTTTTACATTTATGTGTATTTTCTCATTTTATAGAAACTGTATTAACAAACAAACCATTGGCCAAACATATTACCAATAAATAATGTACAATGAAAAGGGTGGGGGGACATAAATCATAAATGTGATTAATGTATCATTATTTTCTTTTCATCCCCATTTAATACTCGAAGAAAAGATGAAAATGAGTTATAATCATTAAGAAAGGAATCAATGAACCATAAATAAATCTATTATCGTTGCGAGAATCAATTCTTATTTGTGAAATTGATCTGTGTTCATCCCGGATAAATAAATAGAATGGAATCAAATAAATTATACATCCTACCTATATTTTGGATCGATCACTAATGAGGAACAAATTTGGGAAATCATTGTTGGGCAGATCATGAACTCCATTGGCGAATGATCCTCGATTTGATATTGATCTGATTGCCTCTTCCAATGATCCTCCAAAGAATCATCTTTAATGGATCCTATAAATAACAATGATATGTAGTAAACCCTTTGGATTTAGTTATATCCATGTTTCAATATTTCATAATAGGTCACTTCATTGAAAAAATTAAATAAATAGAATAAATTTATGTATTTTATTTTTTTCAACTGCATTAACTCTTTTCTGAATTTCCTAATGCCGACAAACATTATTTTACAGCTATGTTCATGTTCACAATCTAAAATCAATGGAGGCCTCATATTTTGTGATATGAGAAATATTAAGGTAGTTATAAAGAATTTTCAATAAATATACACTCACGAGATATTTAATTTTTAATATTTTATTCAATTATTAATAATAGGGCCACAAAGCATCAAAATCTCAAATCATCTCAGCTCATGGATCAGAAAATTATAAATATAATATTCTTACATAAGAAATAATAAATTATGAGTGGTTAAATTATCTTAACAATATACATTAGCACCAGAAAAATAAATAAAAAAACTATAAATGATAAAATGGTACTGAGAACACATAAAGATATCCCACTCCTAGGATCTCTTTTGAATATTCCCATACATCCATCAGATATTCACTAACAAAATAAATTACCCAAAAAGAATCTTATTCCACCAAAATCAGATATAATTTAATTATTCTATAAAGGTATCCACATCCTCTATTTTATCTCTCCCATTAAATAACATGTTATGGGAGCTGAACATATCTCCACAGCTACAAGACAAGGAAGAATTCATGTATTCAGTATAACTATGGTGGTAAAGCTATGTGGTACACAACCTCAAAAACTAAATTTTGTATGTACAATGGAACAATGAGTCTCAGAAATTTCTTTCCACCAATGAAAAAACTCTTTAATCTATTTCTGGGGGGAGGAATTTAAAAACACATGGAATCCTCCCTAAAACAAGAAATACTTCTATCATTGGACCACATAATTCTTTTGATGGATTTATGTTGTCCTCATCCACTTCTAGAGGATTTTTGTGTTCTATTATATATCTCTAATTAACATTTGTCCCATGAGGGCTTACTCATCTAGATTAGACAAAAATATTGGTGACCAATAGGGTCTCCCATATAATCCTAGAATGGTTCCATACCAATGGTGGAATGGAATTTGTTATTTTACATGATCTACAAGAAGGGTATGTGATCCACACTACTATAGACATAATATAAATTGAACTGTTGAAACATATCATCCTTGACCTGAATATTTCACCCAGTCTAGCCATAACTCTTGGCGGGGAATAGAGTTCTCAAATTAAGCTCTACCCTAAGGGAAACATGAAATCCACTACATAGTCAAGCAATGAATTATCATGATTTTATGAAATAATAAATGAGGTGAACCCATGCAGACAGGCTATTCACTGAATGTACAATCATCCAAAGGTCTCCACTGAACACCTCTCTTAAATAGATAGTATGTGGTTCTACATGGTGAGTCGGTCTAGGAACTCTAATATGGAATGTTTTCCTCTTTATGTATGTGGTAACCCCATCACAAAGGTAATGGATATCTCATCCCACTTCCACTCTAGAATCTAAACGGGTTCATATAATCCCACTGTAAGCTAGGTCTTAGTATTCACTTTTTGAAAAATTTCAAGGGACGAACTCTACAATGCAAACCTTCATTCATAGCCACCAAAACTACTTTTGGGGGTATTGGTACATTATTTCTATCATTTTATGTACTTCTAAATGTTATTTAAGAAATTCAATAATAATTTCATCACAAATTTTGACTAGTACCATATCATCGCCTATAAAAAGATAAATGTGATACCCACATTAAAGAAATCCATTAGATGTATATCTAATGCATATTCGAGAATGTATGTTCTCACAGTTAGTACCTCCATTCAAATCTCCCCTAAAACAATATAAAATTTAGGGCGGGGGGGGGGGGGTAACAACCCTGGTTTACAGATATGAAACACCATCATGGTCCACTATGGACAACTGTAATGATTACAACTGCTCTAAAACCATGGAAAACAATTATGAACAATACCAATTACATATAGCGTCTTCTACAATGTTCCCCTTACCTAGAGTACATAATATATCATATTCAGGGTCCAAAAAGAACTTTCTACATAAAATTAGTCACGAATTAAGATAATTCTACGATGAGATAAACATGGGACTCTTGTGGTTAAAATTGATGTCGAACCACTCTCTCATAAGGAGATGTCTCCATATATTCATTGTGATTTCTACTACTGTTATCTGAAGACCATGGGTTACATAGTTCTATTAATGAGGTCTCAACTATTTGAATCAATAGACAATCTTAGTATTCCTGTAAATTAGAACACAACAATCTCAATTCCCTGAGGCATCATTTAACATTATTTACTTGACACCAACCACTATAAATATCATGATGGGGGTTCTAGTCAACCTATTATAAACATCTCAAAACACTGCTGGCACATTTCCATTGAAAGTAATGTCTAGACCATTAATTTAATATATTTCAAGGGTGATATAACATGGGATAAATCAGATAAATTCATATTGTATTACACTCCCAACCCGTTGAAACATTTTACCTCAGTAACACAATTTTGTGGATCCCATACTAGCACTCCCTAAACCATAGCTACATCAAAAAAAATACTACTTTTAATAAGACATGTCCATGATTTTGGGACTCTTGTATCCCAAAATGACACATAAAGAGTTCATAGAATGACAATTCTCTCAAAGTGTGTCCAAAATCATCTCTAGGATTATAACATTATCCTACTAGGATTCTGAGAGCACTATGATATTTTTCATTAATACTATAATAAACTAGTCTATGAAATACTCAATGATCAGATTCAGGAGTCCCTTGAACACTTATATGGATTTCTTTATGGAAAGAGGCATCACTAAGTACATATTTTGATAGTAGTAAAATATAAACATCATCTTCAGCATATCCTTATCCCATAATCTGAGATGGTGATATCCTAATTAGCGGTCAATATTTTTTAACCATCACGCCCCTCTATAATGACTTTACTGGCCATCAATACTTTGTGTTGAATACTTATTTGTCATGGTCTCTATGATAATGAACCATTAATAAAAATACAACATGATGTTCATATTATCCTTCTTGGATGACAACACATGGGATGCCTAGTCGAAATAATTTTTTTCATGAATCACATCTATAAATATTTTTTATCTAGACCCTCAGATTGAGAAGCTCAATTGGATGATTTTGATATAATTTTGTACACATCATGTTATTCCAAGTGTGTATTTCAATACATATGCATATCTCATGTCAAGGATTTAAGCATGAAAAATACTTCAGGATGGAATCCTTGTACTCCGCCACTACCACATGAAACTGTTATACCGTAGTATAAAATTCTCCTTCAGTGATGTTAGACATGTAGTAATTAATCAGCTACAAACTACTACGCCTTAGCCCATCCTACTCAGCCATTTTTTATTTTCACCCAATAGGGGAAATCACATTGAATTATTGGAGACACATTTCATCCTCTACCTAAAATAATAAATATAGTCATGAACTATGAATATCTAGTGCATACATAATATGTAATCACAAGACCTCATTGTAAAATCAATGAAATCCCATACATAGGTCTCTACATGAAGAAGCAAATCACACTATTAGAATAATTGTTCAATTGGTGATTCACCAACATTCTGAGTCTTGATGTGAAATGGCTAGGCTGTGGGATCATGTATGATCTCTATATATCAATGTAGATAAGTGGAAATAAATGAATCACTCACACATCTGACTACCAAAACTATAGCTAATATAGAACAGACAAAGACTTTACCTCATGTCATCAATAGAGTCACATGGTTATAGTCTTCTATAGACTATATTTTTCCTCATAACTGACCACTAGCTCTTTCAATCTAGCATGGAACTGTTGTAGGTATTGGTAGAAATAGATAAATCCTCTCTCTAACTATTTCTTTTCTACCTCCCCATGTACCACAAACAACACCCCGCAGACCTCCTTTCTCCCACATTAGTCTTCTCATGGGTGGTCCATCGACCATCTATCGATCAGTTGTAGGATGGGTTGGACTACCCCGTGCATGATTTATCTGACATTAATAAGAGAAATAAATAATCTCCATCATATAAAATGATACCTCACGAGTGTCCTATGACACTGATCTCATGTCCATGTATTGTATCCTAAATCTTCTAACATGCCCAGATCTATGAGATTATTTAAAGACGTATTTTTTAGGTCTCAACTCCTACATTCATATTACCAACACCAAATTTTGTAATCCTTTCTTCTGGGAATCTCTCGAGTACTATGGATACCTCAATCAATTTAGAATATGTGGGAATAGAAAGTAATATCCGAGAAGACGGGATATTCGTGCATAATACTATCTCAATGGTGCATTCCCTAAAGAAAATATCTCTCTCAATATTCAAGGTGTACCATGATATATCAAAAAACTTTACTGAAAACCATCCATGGTCATACATCCCTACTATAGACGAAGGATCTCCTAGATGCATGCTAATCACAAAAATCCTTGATAAAACTCTTATTTTAATAGATTACCAATGTATGACTATGAGAAACCTATATAGTAATGTGACTGAGTCACCAAACCCTATCATTTCCTTTGACTTCCATGAAGAAAAATCAATATATGGAATTACATTTAATTTATAAGAATCATCGCATTGATGACAACTTGAGTGACTACCTCTAGTCACTCATCAGCCACATTGGGATTTTCCATTCCTCAAAAACTAGATTACACTTCTGTGATTTGAATTTATGAAAATAGACTACATATTTTTAAATGAAAGTTCCAAATTTATTAAATGTTTCCATTTTCATTTTGGATAATTTGAATAGTTACCATCATTATTTTTATTAACATTGTTAAAGGTAAATCATGTATTTAAGGGTTAAAATGTTAATATAAATATTATAAATTGAGGAATACAATTTACCAAATTTTATCAAATGATTATTTTTCATCCATAATATTTAAATAATAGGTTAATTTACTATTAATGGTTATTTTTAAGAGAATATAAAATTTATAATATTTTAATCAATTAAGAGTGAAACATGTCATTTTTTTGTAAACAAGCGAAATAATTTTAAAATGTAGTTAACATGTAGATATGTTAAACGATAAATAATCATTTGATATATAAAATATTTATCTTCTTCATGTATATTAATTCATATTTTTAGTGATGAAAAAATTTATTTATAAGCTTGCATAATGATGATGTAGTAATTATGTAATTAATGGAAATATCAAATTAATAATATTAAAAAAATTTAAATAAATATAATTTTAAATTATTAATGTTAAAAAAATTTATAGAATAATAAAAATGTATGGGAAACAATAAAATAAATTTTTAGAATATATCTTATTAGATTGATGTTTTTAAATTTCAATTTAATCAATAGTATAAAAATAGACATTAATGGAATTTTAAAATTAATAATTTTCAATAAAGTTATATAAAATGTATAAAAACCATAAAATTAGAAAAAATATTTGTATATGGTTATATATTTAATTAGATTTACATTTATGGGTATTTTTTCATTTTATAGAAACTATATTAACTAACAAAAAAATCAACTGTGTCATGTTAAGAGTCACAAGTGTTAAATAAAAGTTATAACAAATTGATAAGTGTATAATGAGGACCCAAACATATAAAAAAATTATTATAGGAAATTTTCCTGATAATTACTTATATTTTATTTAAAACAATGGTAGTTAAAAATTTTCACTCACTTTTTGTTTAAAATCCTTTATATATCCCAATATGTGAAAAATCATGATATGAAGAAGAAATACACTGATTAACATATAAATGAAATTATTAAAAATTTATAATTTTATTTTAAATTTTCTGAAATAATATAATTACCTTAAATACTTGTTCAATGCGAATATAATATTTTTTCAATTAAACTGAAAATAAAAAAAATAGATTTTAAAAGTCATAATTTTGATATATATGGGATGATTTAATGTGTATGATTAATTTAATAGATCAAAAAAATACCATAGAGATTTTTTATAACATTTTATCCAAATTCTCACCTTCTCATGATGTATTTAGAATCAAATTAAATGAATAGTATCAAATATATAAATAATGATATTTAATAGAATTAATATTTTATAAATTTATTTTAAAACACAAAAACCTTATATATTAAAAAGTTGATAAAATATTGTCAATAATTACATCCCATTTTTATTTATAGGTAAATATATTGTCTTTGGCTCTAGAAAATTCTTTTTTTATTTTTTTTATTTTGTCCATTTCTGGATGTCCCCCAACCTCAATTAAAAAATGGAAACTCCTCCCAAAGTTATTTATCCCAAAATAAGATATATATCTTGAACTAAATCTGACCATTTAATTAATAAAGATTATTAGTGGTGTTATATTGGTTTTGGGCCTTCCCAATGTTCAATCCTATATCCCATTAGATGAGATTAAATGAAGCATGATGAAGAATAGATAATCGTCTTTATCGACTCCTTCATGTTTATTTTTTCCTGAGCATCCTCTTCATGAGTTGATTTATTTATAATGTTATTAATACAATTTCATATATATATGTTTTTATTATATTATAATTATGGGACATCTATATTACTCCTTTAATACATCCTACTTAAAACGAAAGCATCATGTGTGCGTACAAACGACTTATTGTCTCCGAGTAATAGTGTAATCTAATTTTCAAAACCACATTACATGGATGTGTATAATGATGTAAATAATTTATATATATAATAAATAATAAATTATATTTATTCTGGGAAAATTAATATACCATATAATTTCATAGTCTTTCCCCATTAATGGAATGATATGGTTACTTCTGCGAACGTAAGACCTATCATCTCCAAGACACAATGTGATTCATTATCGATATTAACCATTGAAAAATCATTATAAAAATATTTATTATGAATTAATATGATATCTATGAACATAATATCCTTATTTATTCAAAAGAACTATATCCTATGTGCAAGAAATATAAATTTCATAACAAAAAATGCATTGGAAAATGAAGCGGTTAACACACAAAAGAAGGGTAATAAAGAAATATCATTTCCAAAAATGTGGTAAGAAGATATAAGATTTTTTATTTAATTTCATAAATATAGATATGGTTTGGGTATTAATTAATAACATTATCTATACATTTTTATTGTAAGTCACAACTAGGGTATATTTCTCCTCCATGACCATGTTATCTAAAAATGGTTTCACAAATCAGTTTACAATTCTCTAATGTTTTTATTGAAATTTTATCCATTTTCCATAAAAATTAATTGGAATCTTTATATAATTTTATAAATCATGGTCGTTTGTAACAAATCTTAAAAAAGTGTAAAAGGAATGTTTTTTAACTTGTATGGAATTAATGGAAATTCACTACACCATCAATCCTTAATGTTATGATTTTTCATTTACAAGATTAGAAGGTTATTTTGAATAAAATTTTCTATTTTATAATTAGAAGACATTATAAATATATTATATCAATGTAAAAAATGGGATTCCACTATAAATAATTTCATTTATTTTATTCGTGGTTTTTATTCAATGTAGACCATCTTTGACGAATATTATTTATAATTGAGTTTGAAATCATTTGATATCATATACCATATTGTTTTGTTAGTTTTTTGATAAGTCTGAGCATGGATGTGCTATCTTGATACAATTCATGGTTTCTGGATAAATTATGTGCATTTCATATAATTGTTCTTAATATGAATCTTTATGTTGTTAATCTATCATCCATATCATATGAGGAATGCATTAGACATAGAAATTGATGGGTAGGGACCGATATATCCCCTTTATGTATCTATAGGTCTTAAGGGACAAAATAGGATAGGTTTTGGCTGATTATGTACCCATTTGTTTAAAATTATAGATAGAGGCATTGAGAGTATGTTTTTGATTTTTGGATTTATGAATTAAATCATTATGAGATTAATGATTGATAATACATGTGATTATTCAAAAAGTAGAATATCTATTTTTATATTTCATACTAATTTGACTATTTATATGGAAATATTTTTATTATCTTTTATTCATTTCATGTTATATTCATGTATTTTATTTAATGGTATGTGTTTTTAGTTTTATACCATTCCATAATCATTTATTAATATTTAAGATATATAACACTATATATATACGCTTAATGAGAAATTGAGATCACCCCATTATTATAATTCATTTTCCCACTAGATATGAGGAAGTGTGTTGTGATTGATTGAGAGGGTTACACATAAAGTTAATAATGGAATTCTCAAAGAATTTTTTGTTTAATTTATTTTTAAAATATTATATGAATTATAATTTTCTTATCTTGTATACGAAGACTATGACACCATTTTTTCCATTGGTATATGATTCTAATTATCTAATGCAAATGAAATTATGGGAGACATTTTCTCCAGCCTAGTATCGTAGGGGACCTCCCAGTTAGATTTAGAGAAGTTTTTGTAGAATCCTTCGGATCTAAATTTAGGAAAAATGGATTAGTTAAAAAACAATATGATATCATTTAGAAATATTTTCGAAGAAACATAGATTATGATTCTAGGATTTTTTGTACCTAAAAATTTCAATTTAGGCTATTTGATTCACTATTTATGAGACTATAAATTGTTTTTAAAAATTTTATTGTATAATATAGTTTATTCCGTCCTTTATTAATATATCCTAGAAGATGGAATGAGAACTACATCAATTAACATAATCCAAAGGGAAATAATAATCATTTCATTGATGGGAATAAAAAAATCTTTCATTTGGAGGTAGTCACCAAAAATTTCTCATTATATATGGATACAATTTCATGTTTTGTTGATACATAGGAATTATTATATATGTTGTATAGATCTTATGGGTTGAAAAAGAACACGAGTATTTAAGAGAGAAATATAGTTAATGGAAGGAATATAAAAAATTATTTTACCAAATGTGATAATTGTGGATCGAATCACTTTAATACATGCTTAAAAGGAATGAGAGTTTTCTAGGTGGGTGGAGATAAAGGAAACTATTCTAGTTATTTCAAGGGTAATAAAAAGGATTCCAATGGAATATGATTTTACTATAAAGAGATGTAAAATATTAAAATAAATGTCTCATGAGTAAACAGAACATACCCAAAAGAGGAAAATGGATCAGGGCTATGCTTATGCTACGACCATAAATGAAGAGGAATGATTAATATGCCTATTTTCGGATGTAAGTATTATGTTATTTAGGTATTTATTCAATAAATATATACATAAAAGAATCATAAGATAAATATGGATTGTAGTGCCGTAATTATTCATTAATTATTTGGAATTGTGTGATGAATAACACCATTATCCTAGAGAAATGGGGGTTGAAAACCCATTGGGTGTAGTTACTATAGAAGTGGTGGATACTGTAAATTATCAGACTATAGCAGTATTGTACGGTACTATAGCAGTGGTGACACTATAGCAGAGGCGAGACTATAGCAATAGAGGGCACTGTAGCGACAACATGTCACTGTAGTAGTGGCAAGGTACTGTAATAGTGGTGGATACTGTGCAATACTTTTGCAAGATGAGTACTGTAGGAGTACAATTCACAGAATGGGCCTTGAAAAAAACATTTGGGCCTACAGTCCATGTAATAGGATAAATTCAAACTGGGAATTTGGGTTATGTAATGGGTCTCTCTCTACCCAGTAAAAAGAAGTCTTTTCTATCCTTTAAATAATAAATGAGGCTTCAGTCCCATCTATTAAAAAAGACACCATTATCCAAGAGAAGTGATTCTATTGTAAGTGGATCTTTTGAAAACATATGATTGCTGATATATGACCCAAAATATTTTCATGATGATTGGATACTAATAGATAAATTTATAGGATATTATTGGATTCCATGAATGTTTTTATTGATTTTATGGTTTATTTTATATTTGCTAGAATTATTTGATGTTTAGATTTAAGGAATATATTCAATATGCTGATAATTATTTTTACCCATACATGATTTCATTAAGTCTAAATGGAGGTCAAGGAATTAAAATATTCGTTCTATGGTGATTAGAGATAAATTATATTTTTAGAGAAAACATGAAATTCAGTTTATTTTGGGAATTTAGTAATCATTATTCTAAATCTATATTATTTTAATTTAAACATACATATTTTTTATGAGTCTTAATATCACTTAATAAAGGAATGGATTAAATTAAACATTGAAAATTATTATTTTCTGATAAAATGTGCTATAATTTTCGATTTTAGTCAACATTTGAATGATAATTGATTGAATTGTGGATCTTATGATTAATTAATGTGCTTCAGGCATGAAAAATTAATCTTGTGCATTCATTTCCTACCATAATAGATGAGGTGAAAATAGATCTAAGCACAACCAAATGAAAATAATTTGATTATGAAAATTAAATAAATCAGCTATGTTTATTTTCCCATGTGATTATCAAAAAAGTAAAAACAGCCACCAAATTTATGAAATGGATTTTGGTGGAAAATATTTTTTATATTATTTTATTAATTTTAAATCAATCACCATTTAACCCATCACAAATTTACGGTTTTATGATGGTTGACATTCCAATAACCATTTTCTCTATTACTCTCCATCCGAATGAGACAGTTATATTTTTCATCCATAATTTCACTTTATCATAGTTATATATTAATAATAATCATAATTTTTTGATCATTATAATTATTTATACCTATTAATAATATGATATTTTATTAACCCCAATTTCCATTTGGGTTTCCTAAAAAATAATTTTCCAATATCATCTTATGACCTTAAAAGTGAAATTCCAAATTAAGAGGAAAAAACATATTGATGGCATGAAGACTATAAAATCCCAATTTATTGAAAGGTAAGACTATTCTCAATATTGTACAAAAAATTATATTGAAAAATTAATCAAAACACTAAATATTATTATTAAATGTTATCTTTATAACTTAGCTATTAGAACGGTCGGTATGAATGTGATTCACAAAATTATAAAACTATAGTTTACACATGAATATTAATATTAATTTAATATATATATATATATAATTCATTTTTATTTTTAACATTTATCCAATGTGTTTTCTAGATTTTATTTTAGATAATAAATCCACTTCTATGACTAAAATTTTGTATTATTTTAATGCAATTTTGATGCCTTTAAATGGAGGAATTATATTAATACTAAATTTTCACACATTCATAAATTTTATTTTAAAAAATAATTTTCTTCTATTAAAACATAATATAATTTTTTTAAAAAATATTTGGTATTTTTCTAATATGATTCCTTTTTTGTTGAATAGTGAAAAATTATGAGTTTTAATTAAAAAACATAATTATCTTTTAAATAATTTATAATGTATATTTATATATTAATTATTTTTAGAGAAATATCAGATCAAATATCTATCTATTAATCCCATAAATTTCATTTAATTTTTTTTATATTGAATGTTGATATAAATTTTATACAAAATTTTGAACATTTTCACTTTAAAAACATGCTGTAATGCACGTCTATAGGATTACATATAAATTAATATTAGGTATTTATGTGTTTTTTATTTTTTTAAAATAGATTCTATATTTTTAATCCTAATTGAATAATTTATTAAATATTTCTCTTTTATTTTTGGATATTATGAATTGTAGACAATGTAATTGTTGTTACCACTATTAAGGGTAAATCGGGTAATAAAGGGGAAAAAATACTATAAATTTTAGAAATGTCTCTATGAGATTAAAAATTTTAATTTATGGTTATTTTACATCCATAAGTATTAATGTATATTTTATATTATAATTTATGTCTATTTAAATTATAATAAATCCTTTATTATATTTTATTCAAAAAAGTCCAACATATACTTTTTTTGTTTTTATCAGTTAAAATATGGTTAATGTATTATTTTCTTCGGGATATGTTAAAATAGAATTTTAATTTTTAAATATAAAATGTTTATAATTTTCATGTTATTTTATTGTTAATTTCTTATGATGAAATAATTACCTAAAATTCTTCTTAAATGATGATGTAGTAATTTTTTACTTAATATGAATATTAAATAAATTATATTACTAATATTAAAATAAATCTAATATGAGATAATTAATGTAAAAAAACATTTTATAGATGACATTTATATGTGAGGTATGTAATAAATGTGTTATTTATAATATATATTTTTTTGATTGATATTACTAAATTTCAAAGTAATGAATCATGTAAAAATATACAATAATGATATTTTAAAATAAATAATACTTAACTAATGATATAAAATTAATAAAAAATATAAATTAAGCCAAAAAAATTCTATAATGTTAAACATTTCATAAATTATCCATTTATGGGTATTTTATTAATTTATAGTAACTATATGTAACCTCATAGAGTAAAAAATCAATGTTCTCACAATAATGGTCAATAGGGTTAAGTAAGAGTTAAAACCTAAATATAAGGCTATAACAATGAACAAAAAATTTCAAAAAACTATTTGAAGAAAAATATTATACACTTATCAGCTTATCAAATAATATTTTTTAATAGACACTATTACAAGAAAATATCTTATCTATTATTTAAATTAATGATTGTTACGTAATGTCACTCTAATTGTATATAATATTTTTTATATAATAAAATAAGTATAAATAAATATATGAAAAAAAACAAAGGTATATTCATATATAAATAAAATTATTTTCAATATAAAAAACTTTTTTTTATTTTTTATTAATAATAAAATTACCTTAAATCCTCCACCAATATTAATAAGTTGTTTATTAAATTAATACAAAAATACAAAGATATATTTTAAAAGTAATATTTTATTATATTATGTATGATTTAATGTTTATAACCAATTTCATATATCTATGATATATATTATTGAAGTGTTAAAACATTAAATTTTAATACCCAATTTGACATCATGTATTTGAATTCAAATTAAATTAATAATATCAAAATTTACAATAATAATATTTTATTGAATTTATATTTGATGAATATATTTAAAAATAAAATCTATGTTAAATAATAAAAAATGGGAGAATATATGGTAGAAATTCTTTCCCATGTTCATTTTTGTGCTAATTGAATTTTTATGGCTCCAGAATAGCCTTTTTATACTTTAATACATTGAGGATTTCCTAAAGTGCATCTCACACCAATTATAAAAGGTAATCTTCTCCATTACTTATTTACAGTACATCGATCCATCTAGATCAACCAAACTCAGAAAATATCACTTAAAAACTTCCTTATTTATGATAGATAGGTTTTTTTCATTCCAAAAGATCAAACTTAGAACACTTATGAATAAATTAATGGATGTATTTTGAAGAAGAGGTAATTGTCTTTATTGACCATTTTATGTTTATTTATTATTATATTTAATATATATGGGATGATTCCATTATAAAGTAATAAATATAGTATAAAATATATTATGATATTTTATTATTGTTATATTACAACCATATTCTACATTTTATCTATCTAATGAAAAATGAAAGCACTATAGGTGGGTCTGTACGTCTTACCAACTCCAGGTCATGGTCTAATTTTTTTTAATTACCACATTAATTGAATGCTTATAATGATTCAAATAGTGAATATATTTTACAAAAATTACATTATATTTATTATTTAAAAAAAATATAACATTTTATCCTTATCCTTTAACCATTAATGGAACGATATATTCACTCATGCGTACGTACAACCTACCTTCTCCACAACACGATGCAATGAAATTTCCATGATAAAAATTCAAGAAGGATTCTGAAAATGTATAAAATGAATAATTATGATATATATTAAATTAATATAATTATTGAGATTAAACAACTATGTCCCATTTTAAAGAACCAATACATAGACTATAAAACATGTAGAGGAATATGAAGTATTTAACACCCGAAATAAGGCTAATGACAAAATATTATTAACAAATGGGTGATTAAATGATATAAGAGGATTATATATAATAAAAAAATATTTATATGGTTTTATAATAAATTGATAGCATGATTTAATCTATTATACAATATGTATAATAACATTTAAATAAATTAATGTTCAATTTAAGGGAATTTCATTTCACTATTTAAAATTTGGGATACACGCCTTATTCCCCATTTATTTCTTTTTTCGTTGTGTACATTCTTCTCCTTTAATATACCATAAAAAATCTTCCAATATTCATTATATTTAAGTTTTTATTATATGATTTGGGGTATATAATTAAACATATTTAAAAGTGGTAAGGGTTTATTTCATAATCAAATTGTTAATGAGGATTGTTTTTATTGGATTTTATATTATGTAATACTTATCCTCATTAACCATGTTTTCTAAAAATGTTTTCAAAACAATCTTTACTATTAACAAATTATTTCTATTGTCATTGTTTTTCATTTCTGACTTTTTCATCATCTTTAAAGTGAAATAATTCAATGGATTTCCAAAACATGTTACTTTATGTCTTTTCTTACCAATGTTTTAAAGGAAATATTTTTATAACTTATACTGTATAAATGGAATTTTCCACTGTCATGATGCCTTAATGTTTCAAAGAATCATTTACAATTTACTAGGATATTTTCAAATAAATGATTCTCTTTTATAATTGTGAGACCTTTTAAATAAATGATTTCAATGTAAAAAGGTATTTCCCTCACAAATATTAAATGAATTTTTTAGTATTTTAATCTATACCAACACCCTTTGTTGATTCATATTATTTTTTGTGGTTGATATCTTATTATATCATCTACTATATTTTATTTAATTTTTTATGATTAGTTTGACTCTGAATGTGCTATTTTGATACTGTTATTGGTTTATGATTAATGTATTCAAATTTTATATGACAATTTTTAATACAAATGATTTTGTTTTCTATTTTCACCTCATTCATATGAGGAATTAATTATAATTATTAAATGATAGGATATGCCCTATATAGCCCCTCAACTCAACAATAGGTCTCACAAGACAAACTAGACAATGTTCTGGCTATGGCCTTACCCGGTAGTGTAGAATTCATATTCTAGGTATTGAAAATATGTTTTAGACATATTCCATTATTCATTATACCATTATGAGATTAGTTATTGTTATTTCATATGAATATTTGACTAGTTGAATATTCTTGGCATGGTTCATTCTCATGTGATTATATAAATGGAAATATTTAATCGTATTATATTATTCGCATATTATGCTAAAGTATTTGACTAAATGGGATGTAATTTAGTTTATTATCTTTCAATAATCATTTATTTATTCTTATGATATCTTTTTTAGTATTTATCCATTTACTGAGCATCTAGTATCACCCCTTTCATATGGTTCTATTCACCCTAGTATATAAGGAAATGTTTTGCGATTGATATATAAGGTTACAAAAATTGAGAATGATGGTATTATAAATGAGATTATTTTTCTCAATATATAATTTAACAATAAGTTCACGAAATTATCAACTTTACCAAGACTACCACTCTATCCTATCCTTTTGTGGTGATTCCTTTTATATTATTCCAACGTAAAAAAACAAAATTGTTGGATTTGTGATATTGGTGTTTGGTTCCTTATAATAAATAATATTCGTATTCAGATTTTAGAAATGACATTTATTTTGTAAAATAAAATTTATAAATTTTAAAAAATTAATTAAAATATTCACTAACAAAAAACTAAGAAATTTCTTTTATAGAAAGAATGTTTTCAAAAATAAAATGGATATCCCAAAATTTGATTTAATATTTTATATGAAGATATAAATAATGTTATATTAATTAGAAAGATTATATATATTTCAATAATTATTTTACCATATTCATTCCTTCTAATTTAAAAGTTAGACTATAATTTTCTGATTTAAATAATAATAATAATTCTTTATTCGTTTAAGTTCAATGCTTATTATCATGTATGTTATAAAAAAATTTCATTATTTTAAAAGTCTTGGGATATTTTATTAATAATCAACAGAATTAATTTAATAAGTATACGAGGAATTAGGTATTATATTAGTGATGTTATTTTTATAACCCAAATGGAATTGGAAGTATTATAATGGGAGGATATGTGGTGGCCTTTTATATATAAGGGAAGGAGACATATTGAATTTATGAAAAGAATAAAGTGTAACCTTGATTTTCATATTCTGAAAGGATCCAAAATGGGTATTTATGAATCATTATTGTATATAAGGTAAACATGTGGCAATAACATAGGTTTTGGATAATTTTTTAGGTTATTTTACCCCTTATATAATAATTTTATCCAATAGTAAACCAATATTAATCTTAAGTGTGGAAATTAATTTTTTATAATTTTTACTATTTATTTTGATTGAAATTTTCGTTCGACTCATCAAATTTATATAATTATGTTGATAATTAATGTGGAATAGCTTTTCCCAAATAACATTAACATAAATATAAAAATTTAATTTAAAACTAAACTCTAATACATTATGAAAGAACCATTTCAAAAGTGAAAAGTTTGAAAATTTTAAAATGTTATTATATAAAAATTAGAAATTACAAATTTATTCAATTGAAATATATTGGATTAATTACAATATAATTGATATAAATGTAATTTTAATACAATTATAAAAAAAATAATCATTAAAAATTCAATAAAATGACAGGATTTTTTCAAAAAGAACCATTATATTTCCCAATTGATTGAAAAATTAACTTTTTTTAAAAAAATGTCACCATACGAGAATTTTGACATGTTGATTCCAAAAATGAATTTCACTTTTTAAATATAATTTTATTAATGTTTCAAAAATATATTTTACTATTTGTTCAAAAAAATCAATGTGAATCAATTTTTTGAGAAAACTAGTATTTTTGGAAGAAAAAAAGACCTTACTAATAATAAAGTGTTTTATTATCAATATGGTTCATTAATTTAAATCAATTATAATTAATTTTTAAAATTTCTTTATTCCTATACATCCAATTATATTTAATGTGTAGGTAATAATAGTTGTGATTAAATAATAATAATAATAACAACAACAATAATTACTCCTTGTTTGTTAAAAGTTTATGGTGCATTTAATGCAGATATTGAAGAAATTAAAAAATATTCAAAAAATTTAAAAAAAAATAAGGGTGTTTCATGATTATTTATTAGATAATATCCTATGATATTTTCAACAATTTCATAATTACCAAATGAATTTAAGGGATATAACTAACTCGATATCCCAAGGATTATGTTAGAACCACTATCTATGGATTATTCATTAACCAACCATCAAATATTAATAATTATTTATTATTTATTCAACAATATAATGAAAAAATAATCATTTCATCAATGAATAACCCATGTAAAAGATAATATATTTCATCAACATTCACTATAATAGTCAATAACCATCGAAATAACGAGTAAATAAAAAAAATTGGATAATATTCTATTGAAAATTTAGAAATAACAATGTATATTATTATAGATGAGAATATAATTAAAATTAAAAAAATTTCATTTCATGAGGAAGATACCCTTTTCAATTTGAAATCACTTATTTAAAAAATAAAAATGTATAAAAATATTATCAAAATTATTTTCAATTTAAATAACCCTAGGAACTTATAACATAATCTCTAAATAAAATACATTTCATAATGGGGGTAAAGATATTTATGCATTATAAAATTGAATAAAAACCCATTTCACATTTTAGAAAAAAAGTAAAATGTACCATATATTGAAAAATATAATATGATTCCTTATAAGAAATATTAAATAAATTAAAATATATTAAAAATTACTTTATATAATATGTAGGTAATTTAAAAATCATTTTCAGAATCATTTTCTTAATAATATATATAGGGATAAAAATATTCTCTAGTGAATAGAAAAAATGGTAGATTTTACATAAAACATTATGTCACCATATTTTGTATTTAAAAAGAGGAAACCATTAACATAACCCAAACATGTAATCTTTAGTAATTACTAGTGCATTATAAGATACATATTATTTTAGAGATATACAACATATATTTTATCCCAATAACATTTGAGCATAATCAATCTCATTAAAAATGGGACTATAACATAAAAACCATAATGGTTTGATAAATTTTCAATAATAATCCCCATAAAAAGAGTAAAATCCAATGATACATTAGAAAACATTAACATAAATATATTAATGATACAAACTAGCATATTTTTATTAGATACACCTCAACTACTTCAAATTTTATATATGTTATTGTTTGTAAATAATGCTCATTGAACATTGATCATTATTACTATAATTACATAATTTATATAATTATAAAACTATAATATATATTAATTAGATACATATTTGTAACCATTAATATTTATTGGTGATGAGAAAATGATTATGTTACTTCCTGGAGGTAGTAATTTCTATGTTCACATGAGTTATATTTTTAATCCTCATTGTGTTGAATTAAAGAATGGTATATCATAATTAAACAATAAAAAATTATAATTATATCATAGTTATAATATATTTACATTAAATTTATATCTATTACCATATATGTAAAGTTGAAATGACAATCAAATCATATCAATTCTTCTAAGTTTTTTTCCACACATAAACACAAGAGACATCATTATTGAGCAATGGATTAGAAGATTAGAAGGTAGAAAATAACATATTGTTTAATATAAATAATAATGATATAAATTTAAACTATAAAAATTAAATTTATCTTTAAACACTTCGGTTAATGATTGTTATGGATGGTGAATCATATCTCTATATGGGGGCGATAATTCACATATACACATGAGTGGAATTTTTTTACTTCTCATTTAATTGAGAAGGGGTTGAAAATAGTGGTTCTATTGTTATAAAAACAATAAAATATATGTATTATATATTATTAATCAATTTTTTATAGAAAATAATGGTTTTGATAATTTATAAAATAAAATAAAATTAAAATAATTTTGTTAAGATTTATAACATTTATTCGAGATACCTCTTTTGGCATATAACTAAATACATGAACGATTGTTCTTAAGAGAAGACCATAAGATCTATGATGAATGAAATAAATAAATCATTATTTTTATTTTATATTGGATGTTCTATTAGAAAAAATTGAGTCACTATGGGAGGAGGAGAAGATCTAATTTTTAATTGAGGGGGGGGGGGGCACACATGGAAATTTAAAATAGATCAATTATATAAAGCCACCTTCAAGGGAATGTGGATCCAAATGGAAAGTGGTTAAATATTAAGATATTATATGGTTGGAATTTAATCCAAAAAAACATATATAATTGGTTTGTAAATCCTACACTATTCCATTGGTTTAACACCCACTATAAACACATTTTATCCATAAATATGGTAACAAAATTTAACTATTTTTAAAATTCACTAGGAAAAAATGTTCAGCCAAACTTATTAAATTAAATTATTTATTATTATTAAAAGTTTGGAATCCATACTACCTGATTTAATTTGTCTAATTGGTAGAATTAAAATATAAACAATTTTTAAAACTATAAGGAATCCTATTTTATAAAAATGATTTTTTACGCATAAAACATGACATATTTCAATTGTTTTACTTAAAAACCCATTAAATGAATGTTTAAATATATATATTAATAATATATCTATAATTTTAGTTAAAAAATTAATATATAGAGATTTGGATAATTTATTAAAATAAAAATAGGTTACACACATAAAAAAATTTATGAAAATGTTCTTTTAAAGAACCAATTAACAGTAATCAAAATAAATTATAACAGTGATTCTTTTGTAAATAATTACATTATTTATAATTTATTGACGATGGTGTTAAAATTAGGGCCAATTCAAAACATAATCATAGTTTTACTTGAATGACAATGATATGTTTTACAAAAATATATATTTTTCATTATTCTAAAAAAATAAATTTTACTTGTAATATCATAAAATCTCCCATTATATAATATTGAATTGGTTATTTAAAAAATGAAATTCATTTACTCTAATAAAATTTCTAAAAATTGATGAAATGAAATATAATCATGACCTGAAAAATAATAGAAAAAATGTTTTTGATGAAAACATATATATGATGCATCGATTGAGATTACCGAACATTGATTACATTATTGGAGTGGCACTAAATTTTTCAATATGAGAAATGTATTTGACTCTTTGAACAACAAGGACATTATGTCAATATAGGATTTTGGTTGATGGGATTTCATGGGATGGGGCCCTTTTCCCATGAAGTTGTTAGGTATGACCACATAGGAACATTCTCCAAAAGATGATTCATAGGAAGTAAAAATCACTAATATAAATATTATAATATTGTTAATTAAGAGAGTTTATTGACACCTTTCCATATATATATGGAATTTTATTGCTCTACACAAGGAAATGATTGATGATCATCCTTACGAGGTGGGTAGATAAGATCCATAAATGAATCAGATGTTGGGAAGGAATTGTTCAAGTATTGTAGGGTTTTTTGGCCTTCTTGGAATGTATTGAGACATGTGCCTCTAAGAATATAGTTTATGTAAGGGTTTCATGTTAACATAGAAAAAAATCATATTACACAAAAATGGCCTTTAGACGATTTCTGGTATTTAATACATTATTACATTTTTTATACACTAATCAATAAATTTTCTCCAATAAAAATATTATAATTATTTTTTATAATGTGGTTGTCACTAATAATACATAATGATTTAACGACATTGATATAATTTTTCACTATATCAAATATCATATATAATCCATCTTTCAGGTATATCATGTTATTAAACACTTAAACATTATTTATATCTAGAGAAATATATATTCAAATATTATGGGGTGTTACATTATTCCACCTTAAATAAAATTTTTATTAATTTTTTTATCATTGTAATAAAAGTATAAAAATTTTAAAATACCATTTTGGACAAATAAAATGTTAAAGTGTTAAAATAAATCATTATTTTAATATATGTATTGAGAAACATAATGTTCACAAGTATTGACACATAATTGGTTTGTTAGATATTGTGAAAATTAAAGGGAAGTAAAAACATTGAAATAATGGATAATGGTATTGATTAAAGAATAACAGAGTGTGATATATAACATGTTCATGATAATGATAATGTACATAAATTAATAAATCTATAAAGGGAGAAATTTACCATCAAATAATCATAAAAATATATAAAAAGGGAAAAAATTCATTTTCCCGATACATTTTATGAGTTGGGTGATTATTTTAAAATTATTATGATAAAATATTCATACATGATATGTTACTATTTCATAAGCTTAATTTCACACTTTATTTGCACATCCAAAAATTTGAACTTTTATCTCATCGATTTCTCAAGGAAATTAATGTTTACGGTGAATTTTTCATGATTGTTGCACTAAAAATATCTTTTATCATATTATATGATGCATAAAAGAATGATAATTCATTATTTCTAACTCAAGACATTTCTGAAAACAAAATTGGTTATAAATAGTTATCTAATATGGATAATTGTTCATATAATGAGTTTATATATAAATCTCTATAATGAAAAACAAAACATACAATGATCAATTTAACCCATTCCCAAAATAGTTAATCTTAATAACATTAAAAATAAGCTTGATCAAAATGAATACAAAATAAAAAACCAGAAACATTTTTTCCCAAAGGGTTTTCAATGAAAAAATGTAAATTATTCTAAAATCAACCTAAAATAGTTCATAATGTCATATACCAAACACATAAGTACATTGGAGATATAATCTCATAAAACCTGACAATAATCTGAATCTCAAAGAAACAACATTGAAAACATATATGCTTATGAAAATAAATTTTATCCTTATTCATTAAATAAAATAATTGAATATATAATATAATATATAGTTGAAAAATACATTAATCATAATAAAATAAAATATAAATCTCTTTTTTATAAAATCTTAAATCAAATTTGAGGTCACCACTACTATTCAATTTACGTTACCAATATGAATCATCACATTACAGAAGCTAACCAACATTATCTAAACATTAAGAGAATATTAAGTTTTATCATTCCCTCAATCATTTTTCTCCAAAAATATCACCTTATGACAAATTATGTTTTAATGTTTATCGAAACCATTCAAAAAATTATTGTAAATTCATAATGAACAATTAATTAAAAACAATATGTAGATGTTTTATCATTCCTATAATGATAATATAATTTATTAAAAACCTCGCAAATATCATTATAATCACAGATACAGAAATAATTAAATCAATTCAATAATTTATTAATTCATTAATCAGTATTCATCATTTTATTCCTTATTACTTCATTCCTAGAGTTTGAAATTTGAATTAGTTTATAATATTAATCAACCCCAATTTAATCCTGATTATTTATTATAATAGGAGATATACATTTGAAATTAGTCATTCCATTATTATATCATTCAAATTATATTAATCATAAATTGTCAATTGTTTCCTCATACTACCTTATTGATCCTATTCATGAGCATTCCCCGAACAAGTTCAATTGGAATATTGCCCACATATTCACTTTTAAAACATTCAACCATCCATGAGACCTTATGGAAATTATCATGAACTTATATTTAATTAATTGATATTTTAAATTTTCTTTCGAAATGACATTATCAATCTCCTTATTTTCCTCACCCAAACAATCTTCCAATTTTTTAATACATTTCCTTAGATGACTCTTCCCACATTCTTGACATATAAAAAGGTGAACCTTATTTCGTCCAAAGAAATTACAAAAATTCATATTTAATATAATATTTTCATCCAAAAACAAATATGTTATTAGGTTTTATTCATATTTCATGATATCAGTTTTCGAAAATGGTCTATAGATATCATTCCATCCCCTATTTCATTTTCTTTTCAACAAGGACAATCACTCCATCATCTATTATATTCATCATCAAAAAATTTCATTTTTTTCATAATATTGATTAAAACAAAAGAGCATAGTGTGAAAAACAATAATCATAGTGATTAATCCTATAATTATTCATATCATATCTAACTCATGAAAAAATTCATTCAATATATGAATTTTTTTTTATCGATGTTCATATGTGATTAATATAAATTTGGATCCATCATAATAGATTATAATAAACATGTTAATTAACCTACAAGTAACCACTAGGATTTTCAAACCATGGTCATAGTAAGGATCCATTAATTTTGAAATGTAATGATGATTGGGATATAAATGGAAATCTATTTTTATTGTTATTAACCATATATGGGTATGTTTAAAAAGAAATTACAATTTTCGTTTCATTAAATAAATGTTTCATTTATAAAAACCCAATATATTTCTTATCAAAACATTAGAATTTTTCCTATACATTGGATGATCCTAATGGTTCTCACTAGTGTGTTATCGTGCCAGTTTCCAAAAAACATCTCAACTATTTTCTGATACCAACTATTGATATCGAAACATTAAAAATATAAATACAATACAATATTAGAAGACTATTTATTATACATAAACATGATCCATGTCATAACATTAATGATTTATATTTTTTTGGGAACATTTATACATGAATTAATCATACATAAATGATCTATATTATTTTACATTATATTCATTACAACTAGCACCCTTCTTAGAAATATCGCACTTATAGACATTACTGACAACCACATGATGGGAAACGTATGAAATGGTGAGCTCCATTTCCATTGGTGGATAAATATATAAGATATCAATAAATGATTATAAGATAGAATACAATAATCATTAGTGATTTAGACCATTAGAAAAAATTACATTAATTACACATAATAAGTAAATCATCTTTAATCCCAAATGAGAGTATATGGTATTGTCAATAAAAATACTAAATATTATGATATCAACGATAATAATTCCTGAACCTTGAGAAATAATCATAAGAATAAGAGAACAATTTTTAGAATATATATTTTCATTGAAAATCAATTCATTAAAAATGTTTCATTCCCAAGACTATCATTATGGACAAGGTCTTATAATAGATATTCTAACTCATTTATTTTCAACATTCCCTTAGGATGAACATCCATCTTGTTAAAATTTTCATATCTTATGAGTTTATTAAATCTTTTTCCTCTTATAATATTCTCAACACCGGAATATTTATCCAACTAATTAGTGGGACAAGATGAACCTACAAAACCTTTTTTACTTAAATTAAAACCCATGGTGGGTCTATAACATAACAAACCATTCCAAAATATTTTCCTTTAAATTTTATAAAAATATATCATGAGATCCTTCATCATTAAAAAATGAATATACCTGTGAAAAATTAAATGAGATTCATCAATGTTTCACCACCATAATCATGAAATAGAAATGAAAGTAGTGTTTATGTGTACAGACATCTTACCGTCTCAATGAATGGGGAATTTCATTTCTTATCTATAATGTTATGTATTATTATATATATATATGTAATATACTGGACATAAATGACTTATATGACATCTAAATCATGAATATATTTTAGGATATAATGTACTTTTGACCACATGGACAACTTGAATTTATAAGCTGTTCGTTTTTGAATCATGTAAAAAATATTTTCAAAATGACCGTTATTAATATAAATGATTTTGTAATGTTTATAACATAGTAATAAATGATATAAATGAAATAATAAAATTTAAAAAGGTTCTAAAGATAGTACAAATTAACATATCTTTATTATTCAAGAGATTAAATAATGAATGAGTCAAGTTGAACACGGGGTAAGGGACTTCTTCTCAATCTCCATTCATTAAGGAATAATTCAATTTATACACGAAATTATATTATATGATGTATAATAAAAACCATTGACTTTTACTTTTATTCAAAAGGAATCTATTTTTATGAGGCGTTTTACTAAACCTCAAAAAATGTTTTTTAACGTATGCTATCAAAACAACCTTTCCCCTGTTGTGATCATTATTTAATATTTGGCTTCCTCAACAAGTCTTAATGTTTATAAATGGAATATAAATACCATATACTCGATTTATGTATTTGGGTATTGAAAATTGTTTTAGGAATGGATTGATTATTCCAATTTATTGAAATGTTATATTGTGAGTGTAATGTGGAAACATTATATGTCCTTTATACTTGTTCATGTTTTATGGTTTTGTTATGGTTCATGGGATTTTTTTACCCATGTGGTCGGTTTCGTGATAAACCTAAGGTGGTTGATCTTGAGATAGCTCTCCAATGAATTGGTTAATAGGACTGGGGTAAATGCTAATGATTCTCTTATGATATTTAGGTAAAATACTATTATGGGTTTTCCCAACATACAACCCCATGTAACTCTGAAAGCTAAAATGTATGTATGTAATGGATGTCACAAGTTAACTTTATGATTTATCATTTCTATGTGTTATTCATAAATCTTATGAGTTTATGAGCCTTGTTAAAGAGATTGTTTTTTATGTATTGATGGAATAATGATTTCATTCATTATTTTATACCCTTAGTGATATTTTTATGCTCATCCCATGTTTTAGAAATGTTTTTTCACAAGGCATAATGTAAGGTAAGAGGAAGAAATAATTCAAGATGATTTGTTTCCTGAATATAATTTTTTTATGTGTATATATTTTAATTAAAAAAGAATATGGAGTAGAAGTGTCTAATGTCTAATATTTGAGATGTAATGCAGTATTTATGTACTAATTATCTAAAACACTAAACATGAAAAGATCCTCAATGTGAAATATTAACTTAATTCAATATTTTTTAATGTTTAAGGATGAGGCCTTATCGTTGGGATCAAATGTCAGTTTAGACAACATTAGGAGTTAGTATATTTTCAAATTAATTACCATAAATTACTTTTAGGGTAAGAATTAAATGATATATCACATGTATGTGTTATAATGATTATATGGTTATTAGCATGTCTCTGTGATTAAAATTTAATGTTTCTATGATTACAACATGTTTCATTTTGTTAGCTTATTATAGTGTCATTATAGATTTTTATATGTAATTGGATGGTTTTCAAGATTATATTCTTGCAATTAAATGGGGTTATAATGAATTTGATGTCAGTGTGACCTAAAGATAAGGTTGATGTTTATGATTTCGTAAGAAAATATCATAATGTTGGTAGCACCCTTTTAACATAATAGCAATGTTAATGCTATGAGATATGTACTTTTTTCGTTATGTGATGATAGCCATAGTCCTACTACTATCCTTATAAATGACCCCCTTGTTTAGATGAGGTTTCATTGTATTTTTAGCTTTTGTTTCAGCCTGAGTATTGGGTAATGTTTCTTTTAAGTGGGTTTTTCTTGCCTTAGGAATGGTCAACGGCTTCATAGGTCCTTCGTCCCTCACTTATCCATAGTAATGGATGACTCTGTACTTCTTCCTCATAGTACAAATTCATCTTTCCCATGTATCACATAGGGGTATTATGTGTTCATGTACGTGGTGTCATCGAGTGTTTAACATAGTGACTAACTGGTTGAGTTCAATGTAATCGTCAAGTCTTGCACTATTAAATACATTCTAGGTCATCACTATATTAATATGACTTCTTTGATAATGGAATCATGTTTTTCCAAACTCTCAGGATGGCTTCTAGAGACTCGTGTGTTTTGAAACGCAGGTTGGTTTGTTTGAGTTTCCATGCCAAATAATGAAAAACGTTTTGGATTATGTGGATTCTAACCTAGAAAATTTTTTAGCGGATAGTCTATCTATTCCTATATATTATTAGAACACTCCCATGGTAGGGATGTTGGCTCTGTTAATTTTTGTACCTTACATGTATAAGGATCACAACCAAATAAGACCATTGTAAGATAGTCAGTCTTACTTAAATGACAATGATGCTTGTAAACTTTGAATCATGATGGTTCTTTCTCGATTTCACTACTTTGGTGTGGTTGGGTATGTATGAAACCATTTAGTATCATCGTTGGTTGAGAGTAGATTATATTTGCTATAATTGAATGATCACGGGGTACCACAGGTGGTAAGGGCTTAGTGATTGGTTAATAACGGTGCGTCAATAGGTGAAGGTGAGTATCTTCTAAGGTATCAACCACTAGTGGTTTGACTAATCATATGGTAATCTTATAATCCTTTTAGTGTATGCTTCCTTAAGAGATGATCATGTCCCCTATATTTTCATCATCATTGATGCACTATGTGTTTATCGGTCTTATGCCATGCTATATTTTTTTAATGTTGTTTGGATGATTTAGTGGGATCACAATGTTGCATGCTAAATGTGTGCTTATAATAGTGGCTTTGTTAGTCTTGATTGACCATTGGATTTTTGTGTTGGAATTCATGACGAATTCTTGCACACCATACATTTCATCTATATTGACAGCTAGACAGATGGTTATCTAGGCTTAGTCAATGTTTTGATATGGGTATCCTATTCTTGTACCACTGTCTCACTCATAAACATGGAGCATAATCTACCTTGTGTTAGTTTCATTAACTCTCATTGTTCCAATTCATGGTTACCCAAATTTATTGTCAGGATGGGTGATGCCTAAATCAAGGAATATCACTAGAAGTCAGGTTTTAATTTATATTGATGTGTTCATAGTGAATGTGATATACCTTGGAAGAAGGAGTCACAATTCAATTCCTAAAACACTAGTTGTATAAGCTAAACATCTTCATAAATTTCCGGAAATAGTGGCTTGACTATTTATCTCTCTTGCTCAATGAAGTGGTAAATTAAGGATCTTTTTCTATAACATATTCATCATAGATAAGTTTGATTTGGGTCGGCCAAGGCATTTCATGAAAAGCTGGATCGACATGGGATTTTAGGTTAAATAGAATCAACAGTTTTATCTATTTTAGAAATCAGACATGAATCATCGGTAAATTTTTTAAGGGAATGTGTTGTAGGTAATTTTGATGGTGTAATCTTTATCAATTTCTTAATGAGACATTTACAAGGTCATATCTCTAATAAAATGTCTTCTATACATATCGTCTTGGTTTTTTAGTTGAAAAATGAGTGTAGGCCCAAATCTTAATGGATTTTGTGTCATTTTCCTAACCAATGGTTGAACGTGTGTCGGGAATTTAGTGACTCAATACTACCTTTAATGCGAGACTTAACGACCCTTCTGAATCAGATGTAGGTTATGTTGTTATTAAAGGGTTCTCGGGGATGAGAAGTTCTAAGATAGAACGATTGTAACATTTCGTGTTTTGAACTGAATGAAAAAAATGAATGGAATTAATTTTTTTCAGTTACCTGGGAAAGTGGGTTTTATAACTAAGCATTACAACTTTTTATTTTTAGTATTTGACTCTGTGATGTGAATTTTAAATAATTTTTTTTAATTTATTTAGATTAAAATTCAAATAAATACAAATTAAATGAAGGGTAAATGCTTTCATAAAAAATTGTAATATTCTATGAAATAATTCATGAGATTGATGATGAGCCATCATTAGATTTCCGAGATCCGAAGTATTTCGGCACAGATAGAATTAAAATATTGAATTTATTTTATTAATATGATTATGTGTGTTTTTATAAAAAAATTGAAATAACCCTAAAAAAGTGAGCCATATAAGATGTTTAAGGTGAAGGTTAGGACCAGAACACTTGTTTTACCATAGGAAGGGAATAAAATTAATGCTCGTTCGGTGTTTGGAATCCACACATTTTATAATTCCATCAATATTTTTAATTATTTTATTATTCTATTTTTATATAGTAAACATTTATTTTCTAAAAATGGGTGTGCCAAATGAGAAATATGAGACCATCAATAGTTCTAAGATGTGGTTTTTACACTAAGATGGGCATAACTTTTGAAAGTGTCAAAAATTTTGTCAGATCGCAGTCGATGATAATTTATTTAGGATAGAAATATATTTTATTTCAAATTAGAAAAAATTATAATTATTTTATTTATAAAATAATTATTTGCAATGATAAAAATGATATGGTACTTCTAGAATTAATAAATAGTGTAATAGTGTAAATAATAACTGAACAATGTAATGAATGTGATATTATAAATCGTTCAAATTAATTAAAAATGTGAAATAAATATTAATTTAATGATCGTTATCTTTTTGTAATGGTTGTTTTTAAAATTTTTATTGTAAAATTGATGAGTTATGTTAAATAATAATATTTTTAATTAATTTATCATCTCGACATAAACCAAGGTACATATTATTATGTTTTCATTTCCAAATATTTATAGGAAACTACTGTGTATGCCCACACACACTGTGTCAGGTCCCAGGCTTCTATTTAAATAATTTAAATAATTTCCCAGGTCATATGTAAAATATTATGTCTCACCCTAGAACAACATTAGGATAAAAATAATTAACACAGTTTAATGTAATTTTAATGATATTAAAAGATATTTAAATAGAATAAAAATAAATAATAAAATTAAAAGTGGGAATGATAAGAATAGAGAAATAATTACAAATGTGTCTAACCATTTTTATTTTTTTTAATATTTTTCCTTTAAATCCCCATTTATTTTTATTATATTTTTATTTTAACTTATTATATATTTTTTATTTCTTTCATTTCCTTTTTCTTTTTTTCCACTCCACCTCCCCCCTCTTTTATTTGTGGTGCACCCCTCCGTAGATGGTGTGCACCACATCCTTCCTTCTTTGGATGTCTGACACAATCTCATCTTCTAACCATTTTCATCCTCGTCTAATGTGTTATAAACCTCTTTCTATGTCTTATCCAACACACTAGAAATTTTTGAATCTCATTTCAAATCTGTTGTGTGATTTTATGTGGAAGTATTTTTACATGAGATTTTGGGTTATTCTAAAATATTACATTTTCATCTGTTTTAGGTCAAATCATACACTACCATGGATCATAGTATCATCTTCTATAAAAATTTATGGATTTTATTGACTTTACATCCATTTTGATGCGATTTTAAAAAAACACATGGTCGTGTTGTTCGTTAGTGCCTGCGAAATTTGGTCAATTGTGCCCAATATTTTCAAATTTACATTTTCACATAATCATAGAAGTCATATTTATAATAAATTAAATTGTTTAAATAGTTTCTAAATGGTAAGAAACCCCCATGGTTGTGCCGACGTGGTTGGTATAAATTTTGTTAGCCCGAACATTTAATTTATTTAACATCATGTGTTGCTCATCCAATTTTAGTATTGTTTAAATTAAATAATAATTTTCGATTTATTATGGAATTTGAATTGTTTTGTTATTTGTAGTTGTTTTGGGTAATTGTTTTTATAAATTAAAAAGTGCATTTATCTACTTTTGTTGATATCGTATCTTGCCTCATTATGTCTTACACTGCAATATTATATATATAATGTTTGTCGCATTGGTGTATCAGCCTAGATTTCAAACTACAATTAAATATTCATACTATGTCATATCTACTGCTATAAATTTTTAATTAAATTCTGTGTGGGGAGAGAATGTGGGATCTTAATTAAGGACCCACACATAGACCCTATGTTCTTGACTGATTACCTCTTCACATAAGGGGCGATGTCTTAGGATTTTCCACACCAAGACTTCCATGGTATTTTTTATATACTTATGAGGTTTACTTTTTCTCCAATATCCCATCGAGGATAGATCCATTGGCAATGTGGCTATGCCAAAACACTAATGATACTCAACCACTTTTTGTGAGATTGGGACAGACTCATGGTAAAGCCATACCCCAAGCCATAGTTGGACTTTAGAGAGATTACCTTAGAAGGTCTCATTGGTACTGGGTAATTAGAATTATATACCATAGATATAATTTTGGGATGGGTTTGGACTCCAAAAATAAACATTAACATATAAATAATGATGAAATGAATGTTCAGAATAATACCACATTGAGTCCCTTGTGAATTGTGATATTTATCTTGTATCTTGAAATACACACTGTTGTCACATAATTTAGTCATCATGTGGCAGAAAAATATTGGGGTGTGCCTTATCTTTGTTTTTAATTTTTTTCTCTCGAATTATATATTTGCGTAAATCCTACTTCTTAAAGGAACATTATTTTGACTCCTGACTTAGGTTGAAGTAGGTGATGTGATAAGGGTAACTATAAGGATCAGACCTTGTTAATCTTTTTATGTTTTTCAATTTTACTACATTAATTTATTATATAATGTTACACTACTTTTGATTACTTCGCAAAATAGAAAGGATTAGATACAGTGGGTTCTGGCCAACTATGATTTTAACTCACACCCATACTCAGACATCGTTTCCACCTGAGTAGATTATATGATTTCATGTATTGATTATGAGAACCATGCTGATGTCGATGCATGAATATATTTTTTATGATAGAGGCTGGGGTAGAGGGTCGATCCTTGATTGTGATTCAGTTTTCACACTTTATTTCATTTCATTTTAGTTGAATTCATGTATTTCTATTTTGATATCCTTTACTTTATTGTAGACATCAAAGCATGTAGTCATTTTTTATCTGGTTTTATTTAACATCTTCCTCACTTATTATGTATTCAGTTAGGATTATTTATTTTCATCTTCTGCATTTTCATTATTTATATGCTTTCATTATATGTTATAAATTTTTGTTTCATCTGTTGTGTCTTTCATATAACCAAAGAGGGCACAATCCCCCACATAGACACGTTAAAATGGAACATTCTACTAGTCAGCTGCCTCTATAATTATGGGAGATGCGCTTGAGGTCATGGTACCCACTAGTCTGTCCACCATCTTAGAGGTTTCCTGGTTTAGGATGTTACACTTTATCAATATAATATGCAGTGGTATTTTGTTTTATATGGAAAAAATAATATACTATTGATGATAAACATGATAAATATTTTGACTTATATGAGAACCATACTTCCATGGATATATGAGCACATAATATTGGTAATGAAATCATAGAAATTTTTTGTGCCACATAGAATATTCTGGATAAAGAAATTTATGGAAAAATTCCTCAAGTAAATTATTATTATTAAAGAAAACATATGTTTATATATGGTTTAAATTTTTATATTTCAAAACATGAAGATATTTTAATTTTACATTTATTATTTAAACACATATTACAACTAATAATTTAAAAAAATTATTTATATTAGTGTATTTTTTATTATTGTACTATTTCTACCCATACATAACTTATCTATTAATTGATTATATTGAAAACCAATTATTTCTAATTTCATATGTTAAATAAAATAAATAAATATATAATTGTATATTCAAACACAAAATTTTTTGAATTTGTTTTCATTAATTCATTTAATTTATCCTCTCATTAAATATGTTTAGTGTTTATTATTACTTTTTGTTTGATAATTTATCATTTTTTGTTTACATTTTTTATATACTAGTTGGATCACTATACTTGTGTACTAATTTTTTGTTGCATCGGCTTTTAGGATAATGGATGATCAATCATCTTATCCACCACATTATAATAGAGATGATCGTACTCATACCATCAGGGAGGAACATCCACATGATCTTACTGATGAGCCTCCTTATACTTCATTACATGATAAATATACTTCCATATGAGAAAATATGATTTTAATGGTGGGTAAACACAACACCAAAAATTTACTGAAAATTATTAATTATCAGTAGCCAACACCATAGGATACCAATAGACTTCAAGGATAATGATATTAAAAGATATCCAAATTTAAAACAAGTCAATACTTATATTGATGTGTAATCTTATAGAGAATATAATAATTTTTAAGATGATTGGAGGAGAATTGATGAAGTGAAATTAACTCACTTCAAGGAGATAATTTTGAATGTCCTTTTTATATTGTTTTACTTATCATCAAATGTTTATAGTTGTATATGTTATCCAATATATTTTAAGAAGTAATGTGATATACCTGATATTAGAAGAGTTAGGATAAAATGTTCCTCAATTTATGTTAGGAGATAGACGGATTTAAAATCAACCATCGCATCATATTTTATTTTTTTGGATTAAAAAATATCATAATCCATGGGATATATATCCATTTATTGATGAGGATACATGGAATAAATTTTCTAAATGTAGAAAATGGGAATAATTTTTTGTTTGTGTAAAGTTACCCGATAGAAGTTTCTATTAAATTAATGGCCATATTGAATATTAGTTAACGTTTTATTCATTATTAGAAATAGAGGAGATATCCTAAAGATATTGAATCTAAAATATATTCCCTCATATTGTATCTCGAGTAGGGTATACATTATTGACAGAACAAATTATAGATGAATTTTTTCAAAAAATGATAGCTGACTCTTCATGTTTTATATAGGTTTACACTCTTTCCCTAGAAAAAACCTGAAAAATGGATGAGGTATAGGGTGATAAAAAAGGTAAATATCTTATGGAATGTATTATGGTTGTACCTATTAGGATTGTAATATGTTTAATTTATTCATTAATTTAATTTAATTTAATTCTCTATTTATTGTGATTCATTATGGATATTTTCAAATATTTCATATAGGATTTTCATAAGTGGAATCTCCAAAAATTGCTATTTATAACTGAGGTTAGAAAAAACACTTTATCTATGGAACAATGAAAATCCAAAGACATGGGTCATTTATGAGGATACCTAGCATATGTATGAGTGAAAGAAATCATTTTCATGTTTTAAAAATTCTTCAATGGAAGATTTTTATTAAAAAAGTAGAATCTATGAAATATAACGATCAATATATTCTTTTAATGATGAAGTATATGACTATATATTCAGTATAGTCATTGTTTTAAAACATAAAATGATATTTAAATTTTTTGATCCAATTTCTCCTCTTCTAGCAGCTCCAACTCAACCTACTTATCATATACCTCCACTCGTTATTAACCTATTTCTATACCCCATCATCAACAACTACCATGTTATGTTGAGTTATATATGGATTGTCCACATCATAATATTTTATATGGGATGATATTTTTAATAAGACATAACATTCATCATCAATAGATAGTGATAGGTCTTCATATGGTCATTGTACATGATATTATAGATAGACCAACAAGAATACCATGTACTATAGAATAGGTGAGTTCATTTGGAAAACTTATTAATCATTATTTATTTTGTCCATATAGTCTTCATCAACATGTTACTATAGAGGCATGTGAATAATTTATGTTTTAGGTCATTTTTATATTAATTTTTTTAATCACATTGATGATTATAAAATAATATAATTATTATTCGAATGATTTAAATGTAAATAAAAATTACATCGAAAACAAAAAAAAATACAATGTGAAACTCCACATATCGTTTCTTCGAGTCTTGATAGACTTTCATCATATTATAAATTGTTATTAGATGTATATGAGATTAATATTGAATCCTATATTTGTAAGAGTGTAATGAATATGGAAATTTTGAAAGTCAATATCATGGACCATGTAATTGAATATCAGTTTGGTATCAACATGATATTAATTATATCAATGTATGTTTATTAACAATGTTTTTTGGGACATCTATTTGTTTGAAAATTTACACTTATGGTTGTTTTATATTAGGTAACATTAAATAATTTTGAAGAAGAATAAAAATACATATGAATATGATTTTGGAATGCAGAATATATGTAACCAATATAGAGGACAATAAATGATATAGAATGAACAACTTGTATTAAAAAATATTTTGAAAGAATTAAATTGTTTTTTTGGGTGTTTCCTTATAAACAAGAGTATGAAAAATATTTCTTATGATGTGTTCTATATCTCTTAATATAATACCCAATAACATTGAATTTTATTTCATATCATTGGCCATAATATGTTGGGTGTTTTTTTCGAAGCGAGATGGAACATTACTGGATATTCTCTGTCCCTGAGGAAGTTAGAGAAACATTTAAGCATTTATTGGACATGTAAGTTAAAATATTTTAATACTTGTTTATATTAAAATGAGATAAATTTAAATATTCATATTTTTTTATTAAAAGTAATGAAATTTCTATCATATGACCATAAATAATACAGCTCCAAGAAAAAATATATAAAATAAAAGGTGAGAAATAATTTATAATTACTAAATATTGGATATATTATATAAAAATGTAATTTTCAATTAAAAATTATTTGAAATATAAATCTCATATAAATAAGTTGTAATTAAATGTTGTTAATTTCTTTACTATTTACGGATGATATAATTACTATTACCAATGTTATGAATTGTAATCAGGTTTGATTTCATTACCTAACTCTCCTTGATATTTTATTTTTCTTAGTAAGAATAAATGTTTAATGATTTCTTTTTATTTTTTAGCATTTCAATATCTTATAGACTTGTAATTCATATTATCTATGTAATATAAAAATATAATAGGCATATCTTATTTAGGTCTGATTAAAATTTAGTTAATATTAGATATATATTGAAAACATGATGTAAAAAAATTGTAAGTATATTTTTTGGGTAATCTACGGCTTTTACTGGTGGTATTTTTATTGCAATTTTATTCACTTTTATGTTGTGGAGAGGATATACCCTAAAAAATTATAATAAAAACATAATTTATCATGTCGGTTATGTCTTTACTGAGGTATAAAACCAATCAAAATTGGTTTATCACATTATTTAACACAAAAATGAGGTTATAAAACATTATTCACGTTGGTTTTTTATAAAACCAATATGATAAAATGATTATCACATCAGTTGTGTGATAAAAAAATAAAAGTCCAATATAGATTGATTTATCACATCATTTCCTAGATAATAAATTTGATAAAGAATCCCCCATGAGTTTATCACATCACTTACCACATAACTGAAGTGTTAAACCTATAGTTATTTAGTTTTCACATTGCTGTTTTGACAACCATAGTGAAAAACCATTTTCGATATTGGTTTCATTGGTAAACTGATGTGAAAAAATGTTTTTAAATATAGTTATTGAATAAATGTTGTAGAAAAGGATGACATAAAATTAATAACAAAGTCAATTTTAATTAACAGAGGTAAAAAAAATATTTGAATCATCTCCTTCAATAACATAACATAAAAAGTTGAGGTTAAAAAAACTGATTTCAAAAATCTTTTTCTGCACTATTGTGACTTTAAAATTAAAATGGGGTAAAAGTTATAGTAAAATCTCAATTTATTTTGTGATATTAAAATTTATGTTGAAACAATCACTTCCATGAAATCATTTTTCATTGGATTATAAATTTATCGTAAATATCCATATTCTTATGTGATCAATAAAAATATTTCCTAAATGATATTCAATTTTTACAAATGGTGTTTAATTTGAATGTTATTTATTTAACTACGTAAATAGTGATAAATCCATATCAATTACTCAATACTTATATTTAATAAAGCTCATTTTTTACAAATTAAATCTATTATTCTATATATGAGAAGTACTTTTTAAATTTAGTATATGTGTTTAGGATTGTTCAATGTAAGTCCCTAAATTAATCAATAATCTCATGAGATTAATTAGATGGCCAAATTAGACATGTTTCACCCCATAGGCATAATATATTCTAGAAAAAGATTTTTTTTGTAACAGACTTGATGGTAGATCTTGATATTTCATACATAGGACTTTATGAATTCTATAATTATTGATTTTCTATGGGATTATTTGATTTCTTTTAATATTTTTGGCCATGTATCAATCTCATCTGATTATTTATATGGAATTATTTGATAATAATTTATACTTCCCATATTATTCTCATGTTATTGATTAAATGGAATGCAGGTTCAGTCATTTACATTTTCATGTGGATTATAATTTATTGATTCATGATAGCTACCACTATAATTAATCCTTATTATGAATTTGGGATCACCCTAATTTATTTACTTTCCTCTAGATTCAATAAAGAGTCCAATGTTTTATATGAAATGATATTCTAGTTGAAATTATTTTATTCTAAAAAATATCATATTTTATTTTTTTATTCAATTTGTATTTTAAGACTAGAGAATATATGTAGTTTAAAATGACTACTAAACTATTGGGTATTTTAGGATGTGATTCCTTTTATCTTATGTAAATGTAATAATGCAGAAATTAGTACTGGGTAACTAGGGTCATATTCACTACAATTGGTAATTGTGGAATTTGAGTAGAATCATTGGGAAATATTTTCAGTAAATCATACAATATGGATCATTTATATATCATATACATTGAGTAAATGCATTGTAAAAAAATTTAAATTTTTATTAATATAGATATAAGGTGGTTTTACTTTCATTACATCCCTGTCTAGATGCTAAAATTAGATGTGTATCTGGAATAGATTTTTCGAGTGGTAATAACTCTTCAAAAGGGAACATTTCTCATGACTCGATTGTCACATGGTGCATAAAAATGGAGCATTATGCACACCTAGTATGATTATATCAGGATGTATCATTCAGATAATTCATATTTTCTTTACCAAATATTATGACATACTTGAAAATAAATATATTCAAAATGAAACCAAATCAAATTGTTTTGAGTTGAACAATGAAAAAATTTATTTTATGATAACTGATAACCCATTTTTGGAATTATAAATTAGGATTCAAAATTAATAATTATTTATGATAATCTAGAATATGTCACTATTTATAAATGATACATATAATGAGTATGTTTATCAATACTCATGACCATTTTATATATTTATCTACAGAATAATCCAATACAACTTGTTTTGGAAATCAACTCATTTTGTATATATTAGGAAATCTTAATAAAGATATGACTAATATCCTCTTCTATATGGAGAAAACAATTCCAAAATATTATTCTCCTTTGATGGAAATAAGTTTTTGAAAGAGACTGCATTCATTTATTAAGAATACTATTCCAAAAGAAGATGGCCAATTTCTTAAGTTTCCGGAAAATGTATTTTATGAATTGTGATATAGTGAAAAGGAGATTGTTATAGATAATGTGTATTTACTCAAAGTAAATTCTTATAATTTGTGATCATGGATCTAGAATACTAGAGATAAAGATGAAATAGAACTCATGGAGTGGAGTGATTTCAAGGAGATATTATTTTATAAATATTTCTTTCATGAGAAAAAAACTAATAGGAAGAGAAATTTCATTAGATTAATAAACTATGAAGAAGAGGTAGTAAAGTATTATGAATCTTCCTCTAAAAATTTATCTATATATGTAATAGATTACATAGGAAACACTGAATACATGATTGACCATTTCCTATATTGTTTTGAGACAAGTCTCTAAAGGGAACTGGTCTCTAAATTTTTTTATTCATTTGATGAAGTAGTTTTATGTACAATTAAAAAGATAAATAATTTCCCTTGGCTCATTGCATTAATATTAATCAAGAGAAAAATTGGATGTTATAAAATAAAATGGTTAAAGGGGAGAAGGGAAAGAAGTATTTTCAAACAATTTACAATTGTGGATTAAATTACCATAGGAAATAATTGAATGTATTGGGATTTTTTTAAGAGTATAAAGATAAGGGAACCAGAAAAATGAATTAAAATGGAAAAATAAAAACTCTTATATTTAGTTTTTTGATTGTAGTGATTCGGGGAACTACACACATTAATTCCCCAAATGTCAAGGGAATAATCCTCTAGAAAACATAAGGCATCCAGTTCAATATTATATTATTTTTGAAAACATGATAGAATTATTAATTTTCTTGTGTTTCTATTTAAGAATAATTTAATTTTCTTGTTTTATTAATTTATTCTAGAATATATGAATTCTGAAATGCATAAACATTGTATTGTAGTGATTTTTCTCAAATTATTTGAAATCATATATTGAATGATAAATATGAAAGTGAAAAATGATTCAGTTGAATGTTGAAATTCGTTGAAAAAAAACAGAGTTGATTGAAATGTAACCCTTAATATGGTAAAGATTTAGATATAATTATAATGGGATAATGATATGATTTCTATCGATAAATAAGATTAGATAGTACAGAATCTTGTAGAACTAACTAATGAATTTCTTAAATGTTTTTAAGATATCATTGATGCAGTCTACATATTTTTTTATTTGTGGAATATATAAAGTAATATAAATTTTAAGTCAAGGAATAACGCTTAAATCAAGTTATCAATATGTTTTTTTTGGTAATTAGAGTTATTAATGTGATTCAAGAAAAAACCCTATGAAGGAATTCCCATGTTTGGTATGGAATGATGAATAGTTACGTCATATTGTTATGGATATTAATGATGAGTTCATTTATTGAAATTTATTTACCTTTATTATAATTTAATTTTATCAGAAACATATTGAAAATGTAAACATTTATAATATGGGTTATGTTGATCTTTCAATGATGTTTTAGAGGATAATGTTTTACATCACCCTATGATGTAACATGAGCTAATATATAGAGTACATTTAGTCCAAGGCACAACCAAAGGATATAATCGGTCTTATGAAATGGAATGAAATTATGTATGTTTATCCTCTAATTATATTTCATTCAAAATTGTGAAAATGATCTTGAAACAAAAATTGTATCCTATTAAATTAATATTCAATAAATTAAATGGATTCTTAAATTGTTAAAGTCATTTTTTGGTCATGAAAACTCCATTTATCATTAAACTAATTGTGATCAATCTAACACTATATCTTTTATTACAGATATCTTTTTAAATAAATTTAATCTCTTTTATAGATTACTTTTCAAAGTAAATCGAGCTTAACATAAATCAAAGATCTTAAAATTTCAACATTACCGTAATAACATATCTGCCAAATTAGTTTGAATTAATACTTTAAACCTCATTATAAAATATATAATTTACCAGGTCATTGTTAATTAATTAATTAATTATTTCTGAATATTCATACAATTTTTACGAAATGTATCTTCTTCTTCAAATACATGTTTTTTTTCAAAAAGGTATTTTTATGTCTTTCTATGAAAAGATAATGAAAAAAAATTTGTAGACTTTTTTAAAATTTATTTTAATAAATGAACATTATTTTTGGATTATGAATGTTTTAATTACTATATGATTTAATTTGCATATTTTTATTTTATTTTAAATCATTAAGTGAATAGTTAAAAATATTTATTTTTATAAAACCCCCAATTTAATTATATTTTAATGTCATTTTGTGATTTAAAATTTATCTCAACGTATTATAAGTACTTATTAGTTTTATATAATCTAAAAAATTAAATTTAAATCCTAATTATATATAATGATAGTTTAATGAAATTTGTAGTAATAAAAAACAACTTCCAAAAAAACAATGTTTGTTAATTTTTGACGGTTCAATATATAATGTAATTTTGAAATTTCAATGTTTTTAATCATTAATATTTAATTCTATATTTTTAATTTGAATGACTAAATTAGGTTATATAGTAATTTTAATTTTTATTCATAGAAAATATATCAAGGAAAAAATATTTAATTCAGTATTTGTTAAGTAATGTTGTAGGTTAAATTTAAAATATAAAATATTAAATTACCTAAAAAGTGAAACATTAAAATGGTGGTTGGTGTTTTTATTGACAATATCCAAATATTAAAAAAATATTTCTCTTACAAATTTTTTTTAATTAATTCCACCATAATGTGGTTGACATTATATATTTTATAATCATTATTTAGTTACATGAAACCACCCACGTAATGTATAAATACCATCCTCACCACCCCTTTATCCTCATTATCCATTATGTTAATCAAATTTATTCCAAACCCTCTACTAGAAACATATCAAACATAAAAGTTCATTGATTCTCAGTCTAATACCAATTCCATTAAATTTAATGTGTCTTTTACCAATGTGATATTTTAGAGTAGGTTAAATGTAGAAACCGAGGGTAGAGTTTCTCATCAAAACATTACTTTTTATGACTTATTCATCACATATTTCATTATTATGGTGTATATATACATCAATTTGATATATAATATCTTGAATTTAATTATTTTCATGATCTAAAATGTTTCATTTTATAATTGTAACTTTTATGTGGAAAAAGATTCAATAGACCAAAAAGTGGTAAGGGGTTTCTTAACACAATTTCCAATCATTTGGTTAAACGTATACTGCACTGATTATTCCACGTAATGTTTATATGTGAGATATATTCTTATTATCTTGTGTTTTATTTATAATTTTTTAGGATCAAATAATTTTCATTCACAAAATTTATTCATTTGAATAATTCTCATTTCAATTATATGATATTTATAAGGAAAATTCTTTTGAAAAATTATATTTTTAAAATTTCCCACAAACCATCCTTTTTCATCCATAGATATTATTTCTAAAATTGATTTGAAATATTTCATAGTATTTTATAATTATTTTTTAATGTAAATTTTGACTCATTTATTAATTTTTACATAATGGGTTTAATTGGTTTTTTTACATGATTTTCATTGTGACGATTCTAAAAATATATAAATAGAATATTTTTTTTAAATTATATGACATGAGTGACTTCTTCCACCATCATGAAACCTTAGATCATTTAATTTTTCCTTTATAATCATTCTATTTTATTTTCAATGAAATTATATTCCTTTATAATTGTAAGACTCTTTACACGGAAATTATTTGAAAGTGGAATTCCTTTTTTTGACAAATTATTTGATGTGATTTTTCAAAATTGTTTTCTATATTAGATAACATTATTTAGTGTTAATTTTCATTTATTGGGGATATTATTAATGTATAATATGATTCCTATTTTCACTGTTTTGTGTTTATTATGGAATGAAATTTATGAAACCTATTTCATTTCAATGGGTAATGTAATGATGAATTTTTTTTGAAACCCATTTATTTTCATGTGTTCTGATATGAGGAATGATATATATTCTCGTTGCTCAGATATTTATTGATTTATTTTTGTGATGGGTGGGACCTATATATCCCTCCCATGCATTGATTAAATATGTCGAAATGAGGAGTTCAATATGAAATGGGACAACATAATTTCATGTCCACAATTTAATGTGTGGACATGGATTTCATGTACATACATTTGCGCATAAGCCTGGATTCCATATCCATAAGATTTTCCTTTCACTTGGATTTCATGTCAATATATTAATTTATGGGCCTAGTTTCATATCAGTAACATAATTATTGATCTTTTTTTTATTTATACATGTTTTCAATGCTGTCATTTTATGTGTATGCCATAATTTCAATTTTTAGTTGAATGTTTCTCTATCCGTTATTATTTTCAATGAATATTTTATGAATAATTTCTTATAAACGTCCAATAATTATGTAATCACGTAATATTATTAATCCTTGATAAAAAGCCTATATATATATTCAAATATTAGTTTCTTGTTCACAGACCCTGAAGCTCTTGTTACGCATATGTGATTATTGATATCTCTTTATCTTACCCTTACTAAATATCTGAGCACACACTATTCTTTCATTTTTCCCTAAAATATAATGCATGGTATTATGTAAAATACAAAAATGGGTTCTAATTATAATGTAATAAGCATGATATAATGAATATGTTTTATCGACCAGGTGTTTCTATTTTCATGTTTCTGAATACTCTAAAATCATAATATTATTGGTAGTTATGTCATATTAATTATAGAAAATTCATCTACATCGATTTAATACATTTGTATAAAATTTTTGAGTAATTTTTTGGCATAAGAGATAGGATTAGTTATACTTTGAAAAAAAGGATGATAAAAACTTATTAATAAACCTAAGGTTAACTCTAGGATATAATTGAATGGTTTTTAAAATGTCAGTGAATAACCATAGAAAAACATAAGGTTTTATATATTGAAATTTTATATGTAATTTAAATTTTTTGATTTGTTTTCCCACACTGATTTTTGTTGATCAAAATATAATTTTGGTTTAACGCAATGGATGTAAAAATGAGGATTCAGGTTAAGGGTGAAAGTGAAAAACAATAGAATGATCTCCCTTGCGAGTTATCAATAGAAATAGTATTTGAATGGAAAATCCATGCTATGATTTCTAATCATCATTATCATAATATGATCTAAAACCTCATCTATGTTGTTTTTTTGACCCATATAATAAGAGACAAATATAATTTCATGTGTACAATAAAGTAAAGAACAAAAAATTTCCCTCATGCAATGAATTTGGGAACATACATCAAGGAGAATGTTTCAATGGATATAGAATATTCATTTGGTGTGTAAAAAGGACACAAATAAAGTAAATTTAAAGGAAGTGTAAATTATTTAGATAATGAAATTGATGATAATAAAATTATTCCAAGGCCTTAATTGAGAATTAAATTCATTAAAAGTTGAATATATAGGAATTAAAAAAATTTATACCCTTTGAAAAATGCTTGTTAAGCAAATCCGAAATTTTGTATGAGAAATGGTGATATGGATTATTATAATGATCATATGAATGTAATGGGATATAGAATAATTATTATGGAAAAATAATGGGTTTTGAAAGGAAGTGGAATGATTTAGTTTTTATATATTGGAATTCGTGAAAAAAATTAGATTTACATTTATGGAAATAAAGAATAATGAAACATTTAAAGATTTTTCAACTATATTTTTTCTTTATGTGTTGTAATGTATATATTGAATGGTACAAGTACCCATTAAATGTAATAGATGTTTTAAAGAGATAGTTTTTTTTAACACATGATAATGGGATAAATAACCCTTATTATGTTTTTGATGATTGGATTATTATCTAATAAATTGATATTTAATTGTGATTACATAATTGGGATATTATTTATAAATGAGGAATTGAATAGTATTATGATGACATGGTGATTTATAGTTTGAGTTTATAAATTTTTGGATTTATTGTATGAAGAATGTATTAATTCATTAAAGAAGGCATGTTTCCTCTAATGTTTTTTGTTAGTTTAGGTTATTACTATTTTCTACGAAAATTATTGAGAATGATACTCACATGTTTAGTGACTGAAAATTAAGAGCTACATTAAGTTATTTGGTGGATTAATGATTAGTTCAATTTTCAAATATAGTTACCTTAATTCTAATGTTTGGGATTTTAGATTTTTTAAATGATTTTGGGATTTTAGTTTTTTTAATGATGAATAAGGGTAATCATTTATGATATTAATTACAATGAAAATTTTACAATATTTAATATATTATGGATTTATATAAACATATGAAGATTTATCAATTTTAGATAACTTGTATAAACCATTGTTTTGTGATACCAAAAGTCATATGGAATGACTTGATATCCAATTAGGGAAGTTATGATCCACTAGATAATCATGTTTCGAAATTTCAACTTGATATCATTTATTAATGAAAGAAGATGAATTTGATCAATGGACAAAAATTGTGATATTGTACTTATGAGATGAAATTATGTACGTATAACTTTTTAATGGATTTTGAAAAAAAAATCTAACATCATAATTTATGATAATATCAATAAACTTTTTTAGACATTTTTGTTTCATGGTTTTGTGTTCATTAAATATATGATGACAATGTTCTCTATTATTCTCCACCTGAAATTGAAATTTATATTTCTCCTCCATGACTATGTTTTAACATTCCAATAATATTCTACAAATCAGAGTCCATGATTTCAAGTGATCATCATCATTAATATTCCCTCATTTTAAAGGATGTTTTTGACACTTTTTATGATGTGGGTTTCCTACAAATAAAATACAATTTTTAACATTTTATTTTTTATGTATAGCATCAAATTGAATGGATGAAATAATTTTTTGAAATTATTGATCTTTTCAAGATTATATCTTATTGAAACAAGATTCTAATGAATAATACTAAAGTTAATGATCAGTTCCATGTATCTCTTTTAATGAAGTAAAAAACGTATACATCACCCATACTTGTCTCGGATGTCATACCTATGTGGAGTGATATTTTATTTGATGAAAAACAGTACTGATTCCAGATCATCGATATAATTTTCTTTGAAATGAGAACACTAAAGTGTTTAATGTTTTGTGAAAAAACCAATAATTTGAGGAAGCTACGTGGAAACCTATGAATGTGGTGAGATAAAGGCATCCTCATCTATTTATATCCAAGTAATGAATTTCTAGAGAGGAATTCAATTTAATGTAGGTAGAATATAAAACCCCATGAATTTATGGTACGAATATTTTTTAAATAAATTCAATATCTACAATTATATACTAGTCAAAAAAACACTGACCTCAAATAAAACCCAAATTTTTTTTAACATGAATATTATAAACAAACTGTTAAGATGGAATGAATAAATAGTATTAAAAACATTTTTAAATGTTTAATTTTATGACCCATTAATTTTTTATTAATCAATACCTTTTGAATATGCAAATAATTATTAGTAATTCCATTTTGTTCTTAAAAATGATTTTTTCTTAAAAAATATATTTGTATTTCTCCAAAAAATAATATAAACATAATTAGTTTTCAACACTTCTAGAAAAGTAATTTGATAAAATGAACAACATTTATGGATTCATCATGTTATAATTATCTTTGGATTATTTTTTTATTTGAGGGAAATGTGTAAATTTCCATTAAATAGTAAAAAATATCAAATTTTTTAAAACCCGAAGGTTAATAATATTTAAATATAATATTTTGATTTTATAATGATTTAAAATATAATTATGTAATTTTTAGATAGATATAATTGAATTATTTATATTTAAACAATAATTATATATTATTTTATCATAAGAACATTTTTGGCATTAAAAAGAAATTTTCCTATAAAATGTTATGATTACATTTTTTAAATTTTAAATGTAATTTTAAATCTTATATATTATTTATTATTAAATATAGATTTAATATTTGAAATCAAGAGGACCAAATTAGGATATATGATCATATTAATTTTTAGTCCTACCAAATTTACCTTGTTAAAATAAATGATTTACTATAGTAAATTTAAAATAATACAGTCGGTGAATTATAAATGGTAAAAGCATAAAAATACAATAAACTAATACATTAATGGGTTGGTTGATTTGATTATCATTTTTAATCATCCATAGAAACATTAGTTATCATCCCAATTCTTTTTAATTAATTCCCCACAAATGAGGATTGGTTTATGTATAAAATAGTCATTAATTAATCATTTTAATACTCCCATACTAAGGTAAAAATACCAGCCACCACCACTCACATTCTCCATAAAAGTCATGAATATATTCAAATCACTAACAAACCCTCTCATCACCACTCTCCCCAGGTCCACATTCTTATGGTATATTCAGAAGTTCAATTACATGTTATTTAAGGGATCCGTCAATGAGGTGATATTCAAAAGAAAGTAGAATTACCCAAAATTTAAGGATCAGATAGGTAAGGGATTCTCATGTTAGTTTTACTTCTTTTAGATATATAAATTATTCACCAATAGTTTGTTTTTAGTGGTGTATATATACATCCTTGTGATATTCCATATCATTAATCTCATCATCTTCATTGTATTAATTTTTTTATCATTATTACTATCATGGGTTATATGAGTCGACTGATTACAAAGTCGTAAGGTATTTCATTGATAAAATTTCACTAATTAGGATAAAATTATACATCATATATTATTTCATATTATGATTATATGAAAGACTAAATATGATTATATTATGTAGTATTTACACATGATTTAAGTGGATTTACAATTTATACAAATAATAATTTCATTTTACTAAATATCACTTCAATGAATATATATTTATTTGGGTACTTTGTTGTAAAAATTATATTTTTAAAATTTCCCCAAAACTATTTTTTGTGAATTTTAAATGATTTCTAAATTTTTTTCCAATTTTGTTACTATTATATTATGATTTATTTAAAGTAATTTTTACTTATGTTTTACAGTTTAATAATATACTTTTTAATGGTTTTTTCTGTTTTCAAAATGTTCTCCATTGTTAAATTTATGGAAACAATATGAATGAATTTATTTATCATAAACTGAATGACAGGATTTCCCAACCATCATGAATTATTAATACTTTTATGCTTACTTTACATGGATTAATGGTTCATTCCAATGAAAATTTTATCCTTTCAAATTGTGAAAATCTTTAAAAAGTAATGTTCAGAAAATGGAAATGTAAATTTTTTATAATTTATTTCATGTGTTATTTCAAAAATATTTTATATTATAAAAATCATTAATTGATGTTACATGTGATTTACATGGGATATTATTCAATGATACTATCCTTATTCATTTTATATTTCTTATGTTTGTGATGGAATGATATTTTTGAAACCAATTTTACTTACTGGTATTTTGTTTTGATGAAATGTTAATGAAACCCCATTCTTTTTATGGGTTATAATATGAGGAAAGATTTATGTTTTTATAGAAAAAATATGTGTGTTTTTAATTATGTGATATGTAGGACCTATATCTCCACAAATTCATAATGTAAATATGGATAACTCGTGAGGGGTATAAGTTATCAGTGAACCTGATTCCAGATTCACAATTTGATGTCTGGACCTAGTTTTCAAGTATAAAATATTAACATGTAGACATGGATTATATGTATTTATGTTTATGTGTGGACCAATATTTCTTGTGTATATGTTTAATAAGGGTTTTAGTTTCATGTCCTTGATTTAATGAGGGATCTTTTTTTCATTTATACATGTTTTCTTTGTTATAATTTAATGAGTATTTTACAAGTTCAGGTTTCATTTCTAGGTTACACTCTCAGGGATTATTTTATTAGATATTATTAGGTTAATGTGTTATGAAAATATAATATTTGTGACAAGAATATATATTATTAATATATTTTGTATAGGATATATTTTTTAAATGGTATGTTCATGTTCTCACACCCTTATGCTAATGTTATGATTATGTGACTATTGATTACATTTTTTTACACTTAATGAGAAAATAAACTCACCATATTCATATATTTAATATCAATAAGATATTAAGAATGGTATTTATTATGATATGAAAAATATGGTTCTAGTAATGAAAGAATAACTAGGAGAACATGTAGATATTTTATGAACCAGCTTTTTAGGTTTCTATGTTTCTAAAGAAAAAACCCATGATGTTCGTGTAAGGTTTTATCAATATATGTAATGAATATAATTATATTTAGATGAAATATATATTTATTAAAAGTATTATTGGTTAAAACAAATTAAATCTATCACTCTAATTTGTTACTTGATATTTTCATTCAAGTTAATGTATTCATTTCCCCCCTATTTTCTCCAACTGGATAACCCAATTATGTTATCTTTGTACTTCACTTTCACTTATATTAGGAAAAAATAGTCATAATAATTTTCATAAATAGGGATTTTCAATAATTTTATTTCAATATATAAAAATTTTAATTAATAATAATATACTTAAATTGTTAAGACATATTTTACATATCACGTATTGAATGCAACACCCTAATATTTTAAAAGAATATTTTTTTTGTCATAGCATATATGACATGTTACACAGATCATTTAAGGAAATATAACATCTAGAGAACTGAAGATATATTTTTATTATCAAATAGAATAAATATCTTAATTATTTTTCATTACATACAAAACTTATTTTATCTTTCAAGGAGACTCTTTGGTATCTTTCATTACATGCGAGACTTAGTTTTACTAAACAGAAATATATTATAATTATTATTATTTAATAATATAATTACCACATATCCATTGGAATGGAATTTTTGTGTGTGGTTATGTAACACCCCAAGATTTTATGAAAAATATTCTTTTAATTTCATTAATGTCTTGTGATATATGCTACACCAAGATTACCTTGCGCTATACGCAACACCGTATTAGCTTGCATTATACGCAACACTATTCTGGGATCGTGTTACAAACAATTTTGATAATAGTTATTCTACAAAACATTGAGTATATATATATATATTCAATTTATAAATGAAATATGGTTGGATTATGTTATACAAAACAATGAATGATTCTTGCACAACATGCAACCCTGACTTGGCTTGCATTACACACAATCGCGACCTTCCTCGATAGCGTGTGTTGTACACAATACCGAGTGTTACTAAACAACGATATATTTTTATAATATTATTATGAACTGGCCGTTATGAATATTATTAACTAAATTTTGAATTTTATAACATTATTATTCATCTTACACATTTTATAGAACATGTTATAAGAACAAAATAAAATTTTCAGGTCAAATAAGTATTTTTCAAAAAATACAGTTTTGCCGCCTTTTGATGACGCACTCACATTAAATCTACTTTTTGAAATGTTTATAAGTTCCATTTGGAAAAATAAAAATATTCTTTGGAATCAAGAAATAAAAATTTACTTTGGATAAATTTTTCATTTTATTCTGATGACTTTCATATTTTAATGAATAGTAAAAACACGATATATTTTAATTAAAGACAACTTTTTTCATCGTAATATCTTATGTGGTTAAATTATAATATTTAATGGTTTTAAAGTATAAATATAATAGATTTTTACCATTTAATATAATCTATTTCATTAGCATTGATTTTACCTTGAATTCGTAGGTTAAATTAATTCAATATTTTGCAATGTTTTAAAGAAAAATCCGTTTTCTTTTGACAATCGGATTAATTTTAATTTAATTTCTGAAACTTTTGTGTATTGAATTTGTAAAAATGGATTCTATATTTGTAATTAGTGGGCCCAAATTATGTTAATAAGATATTTTTTATTTTTGGGCATCATGAATAGTAAATACGGTAAATTTTATTTACTATAGTTAAAGGTAAATCAGGTAATTAAGGGTAAATATAAGATTATAAAATTACCCTAACACTTGGTGAAATCCTATTGGATGACTAAAAGACGACCCATATCACATAAGGGTCTGATTAGGTTCATTTAATGGACTTTTGTTCATGAAAATATTTTAATTATTATTAAAACCAAAGAATGTGACAACATGTCACTTTCTTAAATCTTATAAGTATAATAATTTTAATTTAGTGATAAACTTCATGAAAATTTGAACATGAATAGTTTCCAGAAAGCTAATATAATTATCTACATCATAGGAATTTATTTATAATTTTTATGGATTATATAATTATCATTTATTATGACACAAGGATGATGCAGTAATTATCTTATTAATGAAATATTGACATAATTGATGTTATAAATACCCAAATAAATGTAATTTAAGACTTGATATGAATTAAACTAATTTTATAGGTTAATATGACATGTTAGTATTGATTTAATTAATTTTTTTTGAACTAAACATTCTCTTATGATTTTCACAAAAATCAATTACTAAATAGTGTCAAAATTGACATAAAATAGTTTTTAAAACAAATATTATATTATTATTTGTTATTTTATTCCTAAAAATCTAAGGACTGGCCAAATGACTTAGATAAGGTTATATATATTAATAATAAACAACTTGGGGTTCGTTTGGCTTCTTATAGTATGTTTATTAACCTTATAGTATAAGAACACAGGAAGACACGGTAAAAGTAAAATTATTTAACTTAATGTTAAATCTAAATGATATAGTTAAAATAGGAACCTAAACATGTCTAAATTCGATTGGATGAGATTATTTCGACCCATACCCACCTTATCTTCGGAATAAATTAATTTGGAGATATTTAAAACCGAACTTTACTTTATAATAAAATAATATTTTTAGTTTTTCCAAAGAAGACCCTCTCCTCCCTTATAAAAGGGAACCTCCTCCCTCTCCTCCTCAAACCAATTTGAGCCTTCATGCTCGGCCAAACCAGGAAAAATTCTCTTCTCCACTTCTATAGCAACATCCTAGAGGTTTTGTTCTTCCTCAAAGACCAATTTTAGATCCCTAAAGGGAGATCTCAAAGAGGCGCTTCAAAGAAGAGGAGGTTTGGACACTTACGAAGCAAATCGGACCTAAGGTAAGGGATAATTTTGCAAATCTCATTTTTATCCGAGATTGCTTATTCATAATTATTTTCTAGGGTTATTGTTATCATCCATGTCCATGTTTCCTAAAAATGGTTTCATATATGTTTAAAGTCATTTTTACCCACTTTTGACTTTTACTACATGGTATTTAAGGAATCCTTTTTTTGTTTACGTTACGAGGAACTTTTTTGACTTTTCTGAAAAAAGTACGATAAGAATGTTTTTTTAACGTATACGGAATGAAATGATTTTTATGGTTTTATAAACCCTTATTTCCATGAAGCATCCTTCAAAATATTTCATGACTATTTTCAACAAAAACCTTTTCTTCTAAAATTGAATGACATTTTGTGAAAAGATAATGATTTTGAAGAAAAAAGGATATTTTCTTCAAGAATTCATTTAAAGTGTTTTATCAAAACCATTTTCATCTATGATGAGATTATTTCACATGTGTATGTTTCAAGTTTAATTTCTCTATGATTTACATGGTTTCACTTTTCTTATGATGAAATTTCCATTTGTTTTATATGGATTATGATATGATGAGATGATGTTTATGAAACCCATTTTATTTCTTGGGTTATAATGAATGATTTATGTTTATTTTGTGGCACAAGTTAGAATGATTTAATTATGAGATGGGTAGGACCTATATCTCCCTCCAATTCATTGGGTAAAGATTTTATATCTCATGATATAGACATGGCTGGAACGGTAGGTTATATCGGTTCAGTGAAACAGAACTGAAACGAGGAGTGAACTCAGTTCAGAAATGGACTTTGTCCACTAAGATAGTCTTGAAAATGAGTCTTGACTAATAATAAATTATTATCTATAATTATGTGTGTATGCCACAAAGTTTCATGTTTTAAGTTATGATTATTGGGATTTCATTTCACTACTATGATTTATCCCATGTTTTGATATTATGATCTCTTTTGCAGGTTAAGATTTCCAAAATGTTATGTTCTTATGAATATGGTGTGATTTATTTTTTTTGTTTACCCTTACCGAGCATTTGAGCTCACCGTTTTATGTTTTCCTTTCCCCAGGATATAAAGAAAGGTTTTAGGTAAGAAAAAAAAGGGGAGATCTTTATGGGAGATGTTGATGATCTTTCACCATGACTAGAAGATTACGTTTCATGTTTCCAAAGACACTAAATTATTATGGTCCTTGTGTGTCTGTTTTTGTTATTTATTATGTATTCCGCAAATGTAATGTAATGTCCTTGTACGTCAAGATTCGGGTCACTACAGTTTGTATCAGAGGAAAGGTTTAGTCAACCTTTGGAAACTAGGATGTGAGAACTTTAGTGAGATCCCTAGAGATATTTCTAAGGTATGTCTAGGTATGTCCCTAAGGTTAAGTATAAGTATAGGTTATAGTCCTAGAATTGCGCTAATGATCTTAGAATTAAACCTAAGCTGTTAGATATTGAGGGTACTCCCCCTTTTATTATGTTGTTTTCCCTAGCATGATTTTTTCCTCTCACACTATTTTTTTTGGGTTTTATACGATGGATGGAACCCGAAGGAACCGTGTTGATCAATGAAATGGAAAATGCAATGATTGTCCTCCTAAAAAACAAATGTTATGGGAGATGGAGTGAAAAATTTTATTGCTATACTTACACAAGATATGAATCATTCTGGATTTCCAAATGAGCAGAGAAGAGAAAAATATTATATTGAGTCCTTCATGAGGCAATGTCCACCTTCTGTCAGTGGGTCTTCTGATCCACTTGATGATGATCAATGGATCAGTACCACTGAAAAGATATTTTCAGTTCTTTAATGTTCTGAACATGATAAAGTCATCTTAGCAGTATATCGTTTGGAAGGTGAAGCTGATAAATGGTGGAATCTTATCAAGAATACGAGGAAAAGAGATGAAATTGAGTCCATGGAATTGGATGAGTTCAAGAACTTATTTTTCAATAATTACTTCCCTCATATTCTTCGAACAAAGATCGAGAAGGATTTTCTTGAACTAAATAAAAAGGATGATGAATCTGTTGGTATATACGAAGCGAATTTTACAGGGCTTACAAGGTATGCATCTGGATTTATCATCCAACCTGAAAGTAATGTTGATCTATTCTTCAGTGGATTAAAACCAAATCTTCGAAGGGCATTAGCTATGAATAAATTACGCGTTGTGCTATCAAGGTAGAAATGGAAGTTTTTTTACTTATACATCTCATAGTTTTTACAAGAAAAGAAAGATGGAGTTCAAGGAGAAATCTCAGAATAATGGTGAAAAGAAGATAAATGTTTCCTTATGCTCAAAGTGTGGAATGAAGCATGGTGGAGATTGTCTTAAAGGGACAAGTAAATGTTTCAAATGTGGAAAGGAAGGTCATCAGGCATTTGAATGCCGCAATGATGGGAAGAAGATGTATAATGATGAAAACAAAGGAAGGGATACACAAAATGAACCTACTACACATCAATGATTCTAGTGCAGGGAAATGGGGAATTATGCTAATAAATGCCCTAATCCAAGGGTTAGTGATGATCGACATGAGCAACCACATAAGGCAAAGGACAAAGGGAAGTCACATTTGATCACCATTGGAGATGTTGAATATGAAAACGATGTGGTGGAATGATTAAGTGTTTATGTAAGGGGATTCCAAAATAATGTTGTATATAGTATCGTGGAATATTAAAATATTTATGTATTGGTCTATTGTAGTTTTCAATAATTTTATGGTACCGGTAACCATGGAAAGTGATTGATATATTTTTGGAAAAAAAAGATGATATGCGCATAATGAAGGGTAAATGAGAAAATGAAATATTTGACAGTATTCATGAGCTCATGGTTGATATACGGACTAAGTGATATCATGGTTTGAGTATAAATAATTTTGAGGATTTTGGTTTGTGGAAAGTGTTTACTTTTAACTACATTCATGTTTTCATTAAGGTTCAATGGGTATTCATTATTCAAGAGAATACATGTTTAAGGTATTCACATGTTTGCAATTTGACCAACAAGATATATCTTATGATATATGGGGGATAAATAATGGCATTCACATGATTGTTATGTGAAATTTCAAGTAATAATTTTCTTTATACTATGAGCTTGGACCGAAGTATTTTAGATAAGCCTAAAGATTGGAATGGATTATGTTGGACATAAGTTAGGATTGAAATTTTTCGATATTATTGATGGGATGTTATAGTAATATAGCTTTAGAAAAAGGACAACCCGCAGGACGGGCGACATCCCATCGCGTCGGACAAGGCCGTGGGAATCGAACCCACAACTGAAGTGCGACTGGCCTTTATCGCCTACCACTGGCCTACAGGATGTCCCTGTTTAGTAGAAACTAGTTTTATTATATTTAGCAGTATGATATATGAAGTATAAGTCCATTTTAGGAACCATATATGATTAATCTCACTATAGATGGACTTATGTATTTTTTGATAAATTTTCTATCCTTTTGTTTGAGACAGAAGGAATGAACCATAATTCTATCACATGATCTACTAAAACATCACGAATGACAAATTCAACTTCATTTATTTAAGAGATGAAGTAGGAATTGTCCAAAGAATGACCAACGGATAGACTATACCAAAATCATGAAAGTATTTCTTCTAATTCTAATTTCAACAACTTTAGGGAAATGATCTTGAAAACCAAAAATGTTTTCCTAGTGCTCTTATATCTGATGAATCAGATGGTACCTTAGATCTTCACAAATTTATGGCTTTGTGATTTCTGGATTTCCCATAGCCAGTTTCTCTACCACTCTCCATCATAACATGATGGTTAGATTTTTCTTCTATATCCATATTTTCACCTATGTTCTCTTACGTGGAAACCCAGTGATGAGTTAATTTGGGTAACCGTTACATTTCTTACGTTAGTTTTTAAACCCATGTTTTGGTATTCCTTTTTACGTTGTGGGTTTCTATTAAACAAACTTTCGAGTAGTAAACCATTTATAAACCTGACGAATTTCGAGGGAGAAATTCATTTTAAGGACGGTAGAATGTAACACCCCAAGATTTTATGAAAAATATTATTTTAATTTCATTAATGTCTTGTGTTGTATGCTAAACCATGATTACCTTGCGCTATATGCAACACTATATTAGCTTGCAGTATACGCAACACTATTCTGGGATCGTGTTACACAGAATTTTGATAATAGTTATTCTACGCAACATTGAGTATATATATATATATATTCAATGTATAAATGAAATATGGTTGGATTATGTTATACAAAACAATGAAGGATTCTTGCACAACACGCAACCCTGACTTTGCTTTCATTACACAAAATCGCGACCTTCCTCGATAGCGTGTGTTGTACGCAATACCGGGTGTTACTAAACAACGATATATTATTATAATATTATTATTAACTAGCCGTTATGAATGGTATTAACTAAATTTTTAATTTTATAACATTATTATTCATCATACACATTTTCTAGAACATGTTATAAGAACAAAATAAATTTTTCGGGTAAAATAAGTATTTTTAAAAAAATACAGTTTTTCCGCCTTTTGATGGCGCACCCACTTTAAATATATTTTTTGAAATGTTTATAAGTTAAATTTGGCAAAATAGAAATATTCTTTGGAATCAAAAAATAAAAATTTACTTTGGATAAATTTTTCATTTTATACTGATGACTTTCATATTTTAATGAATAGTAAAAACAGGCTATATTTTAATTAAAAACAACTTTTTTCATCGTAATATCTTATGTGGTTAAATTATAATATTGAATGGTTTTAAAGTATAAATAGAATATATTTTTACCATTTCATATAATTTATGTCGTTATCATTGATTTTACCTTGAATTCGTAGGTTAAATCAATTCAATCTTTTGCAATGTTTTAAAGAAAAACCCGTTTTCTTTCGACAACGAGATTAATTTTAATTTAATTTATGAAACTTTTTTCTATTGAATTTGTAAAAATGGATTCCATATTTGTAATCAGTGGGTCCAAATTATGTTAATAATCTATTTTTTATTTTTGTGCATTGATAATAGTAACTACGGTAAATTTTATTTACTATAGTTAAAGGTAAATCGGGTAATTAAGGGTAAATATAAGATTATAAAATTACTCTAACACTTGGTGAAATCCTGTTGGGTGAATAAAAGTCGACCCATATCACCTAAGGGTCGGATTAGATTCATTTAATGTACTTTTGTCCATGAAAATAATTTAATTATTATTAAAACCAAAGAATTTGACAACATGTCACTTTCTTAAATCTTATAAGTATAATTATTTTAATTTAGTGATAAACATCATGAAAAATAGAACATGAATAGTATTAAAAAATCTAATACAATTATCTACATCATAGGAATTTATTTATATTTTTTATGTATTAAATAATTATCATTTATTCTGACACAATGATGATGCAGTAATTATCTTATTAATGAAATATTGACATAATTGATGTTATAAATACCAAAATAAATGTAATTTAAGACTTTTTATGAATTCAAATAATTTTATAGGTTAATATGACATGTTAGTATTGATTTAATTAACTTTTTTTGAACTAATCATTTTGTTATGATTTTCACAAAAATCAACTACTAAATAGTGTCAAAATTGACATAAAATAGTTTTTAAAACAAATATTATATTATTAATTGTTATTTTTTTCCTAAAAATATAAGGTTTGGCCAAATGACTTATACAGGTTATATATATTAATAATAAACAACATGGGGTTCGTTTGGATTCTTATAGTAAGTTAATTATCCTTATAGTATAAGAACTTAAGAAGACACGATAAAAGTAAAATTATTTAACATAATGTTAAATCTAAATGATAAGGTTAAAATAGGAACCTAAACATGTCTAAATTCTATTGGATGAGAGGATTTCGACCCATCCCCACCTTATCTTCAAAATAAATCAATTTGGAGCTATTTAAAGCCGAACTTGACTTTATAATAAAATAATATTTTTAGTTTTTCCAAAGGAGCCCCTCTCCTCCCTTATAAAAGGGCACCTCCTCCCTCTCCTCCTCACACCAATTTGAGCCTTCATGCTCGGCCAACCCCTGACAAATTCTCTTCTCCACTTCTCTAGAAACACTCAAGAGGTTCTGGTCTTCCTCAAAGACCAATTTTATTGCCCTAAAAGGAGATCTCAAAGAGGAGTTTAAAGAAGAGGAGGTTCAGACACTTACGAAGCAAATCGGACCTAAGGTAAGGGATAATTTTACAAATCTCATTTTTATCCGAGATTGCTTATTCTTAATTATTTTCTGGGGTTATTGTTATCATCCATGTCCATGTTTCCTAAAAATGGTTTCATGTATGTTTAAAGTCCTTTTTACCCATTTTTGACTTTTACTACATGGTATGTAAGGAATCTTTCTTTTGTTTACGTTACGAGGTACTTTTTTGACTTTTCTCAAAAAAGTACGATAAGAATGTTTTTTTAACGTATATGGCATGAAAGGATTTTTATGGTTTTATATATCCTTATTTTCATGAATCTTCCATCAAAATATTTCATGACTATTTTCAACAAAAACCTTTTCTTCTAAAATTTCATGACATTTTGCGAAAAGAAAATGATTTTGAAGAAAAAGGATATTTTCCTCAAGAATTCATTTAAAGTGCTTTATCAAAACCATTTTCATCTAAGATGATATTATTTCACATGTGTATGTTTCAAGTTTAATTTCTCTATGATTTACATGGTTTCACTTTTCTTATGATGAAATTTCTATTTGTTTTATATGGATTATGAGATGATGAGATGATGTTTATGAAACACATTTTATTCATTTGGTTATGATGAATGTTTTATGTTTATTTTGTGGCACAAGTAAGAATGATTTCATTATGAGATGGGTGGGACCTATATCTCCCTCTAATGCATTGGGTAAAGATTTTATATCTCATGAGATAGACATGGATGAAACGGTAGGTTATATCGGTTCAGTGAAACAGGACTGAAACGAGGAGTGAACTCGGTTCAGAAATGGACTTTGTCCACTAAGATAGTCTTGGAAATGAGTCTTGACTAATAAGAAATGATTATCTATGATTATGTGTGTATGCCACAATGTTTAATGTTTTATGTTATGATTATTGGGATTTCATTTCACTACTATGATTTATCCCATGTTATGATATTATGATCTCTTTTGCAGGTTAAGATTTCCAAAATGTTATGTTCTTATGAATATGATGTGATTGATTTTTCTTTTGTTTACCCTTACTGAGAATTTGAGCTCACCCTTTTATGTTTTCTTTTCCCCAGGATATAAAGAAAGTTTTTAGGTAAGATAAAAAGGGGAGATCTTTATGGGAGATTTTGAAGATTTTTCACCACGATTAGAAGATTACGTTCCAAGTTTCCAAAGACACTAAACTATTACGGTCCTTGTGTGTCTGTTTTTGTTATGTATTAAGTATTCCGCAAAAGTAATGTAATTCCCATGTATATCAAGCTTCGGGTCTCTACAGGTTAACTAACATGTGAAAATATATATTTTAATCATGTTTATTATTTTACAATTTATTAGTCATAAAATGAGAATCATCTAAAAAATGTAATATTTTTTTTGACAAAATGTATTTTTCTAAAAGGTGGTTAAATGATGCATTGTGAAAAAAATTTGTAATTAATTATTACCAGTTTTAGGAAATTAATTTAATAAAATAAATCTAATTTTTTATATTAAAATACCAAAATCTTATTATTGGTATTTTTCGGTATTTCTCTTAGAAGTTTCATTTTTTGACGAATAGTGATGAAATTAAATTTTAATTGAAAACATTATTCTCATTTAAATTATTTAGAAAGTTAAAATTTATTTTTAATTGGTTTTAATCTAATAATAGAAAAAATTTCTTTCAATTAATCTGCTTTAGGTTATTTAAATAATTTTAATATTGAATTTAGATATAATCCATTCAAATGTTTTGTTCATTTTCACTTTTAAAACACCCTTTATCATCGCGTCTATTGGATTACTTTTAAATTATATTATTCCAATTTAGTTATTTAAATTTTTAAAAATTGATATCATAATTGGAATTAATATAATATATACTTACTAATGACCTAAAATTAATTTTTCACCACAATTATTAGTGAAAACTATTGTGACTAGTTACTATAATTTAGGTAAAAACTGTGGGTTTTACCATTACATTTGTTTATAATTAAATTAACATCACACAAAAATATAATTTCTATATTTAATTTTGTTTCATATTTAAAATAATTATTCTCTAATTATGATATAAATATCATATTTATTTTATTCAAAAAGGTAAAATTTCCTAGGCTAATACAATGATTCATGTAACCAGAGTAAAAACTAAAATGGTAAAATTGATTAAACATATATAATATTGAATAACCGGATAGAGTGGGGATTATATTTTAGTGGTGGAGTTTTTTATAACAATTAATCATATAAAATCATTATTAATCAATTTTTGAACCACATTAGGTAATGGAGACCTCCCAATAATGAATAATTTTGTTTATTTACCTGAATTCCACTCCTGTTCATTTATAAAAAATATGTCATTCCCCACACTTCTTCAAACCCATAATCCTTTTGGATCAACCATAACCATCACAAAGAACATCCCATATTCTCTAAAATTATACTTTAATCATTAAAATTGGTTTAAATCCATCCTAGGAAGGATATAGTGGCAACCTAACGAGGATGCCCAAAGAAGAGACAATTTTCATCAACAAGAATATTTTTTTTCTTCTTTCTCTACCACTTACAAATTTTATTAAAACATGATCATATAAAAACAACATAATATTACATAATCCATTATTTTTTTTATAATAGTATACTTTCCTAATACCATCAAAACTTCTATCTAATTTTTTAGGAAATCATCATTCATTTGTATGTTAGGCTACTACCTCACGAACTGATGTCCTTCATTTTTTATTTTCAACCTCTCAAGGGTGGGTATAATGATGGATATAAAATATAATTATTTTAAATTTATACAATATGTATTGATGTATAGTAATGATATCATATATATCATTTTAAATTATATTTAATAGGAGAAACAATAATGTCTCTTGTGTATATAGCGGACTACGGCCTCGCAAAGAGATGTGATTCGTCTCGGACTAACACTTCCCATAGAGGGTGATATACTTAATTTTATTAAAAATATGTGATTTAAATGATATAATTATGATATTAATGACAAAATTATCATTATTTAATGAAAATATATATCATTTTATTTATACCATTTTCCCTCATGTAAATATGATAACATCATTCATTTACGTGTGGACTACCCCATTTGTAAAGCGATGTGACTCCTTTTTCTATACCACTCCAAAAGGATGATATATATATATATGTATATTATATGGTATATATTATATTATTATCATTATTGTATAACTATATAATAACTACATCATTTTCATAATGATCATTGAAAAATGTAAGGATTACTCTTGCATACGCATGACATGCCATCACAGTGATTGTATAAGAATTAATTTTCCATAACTATCATGAAGGATTGGTTTTAAAATAAAAATTGAAATAAAAAAGAGAGTAATTATTTCATGATAATTATTATATAGGTGAAGTAATTATGTAATATAAAAAATAACATGAGAATTCATAATAATGTTTGAATGAGAAAAGAAGACGATTTTCACTTGAAACGATGAAAATAATGAGATATCCTAAATAAATGGGTGATAATATAATATAAATGGACAACATATGAAAATAAAAATATGAATATTATATTTTAATAAAATAATAACATGATTAAAATATGTAAATATTAGGTTAAATAATGATGACTAAAAAGTAATCATGTTGTAAATGATTTTGTCTCATTTTACATTCCATTATGAATTATTTTATTATTATGCTACCATTAACTTTAATGATACATATATAATTAACCCTTGGAATATAATATCATGATTCATTTATACAAAGTGGTATTTTATTTTTTACAATGAATTATCTCATTCTAGATGATTTGACTTGAAGATTATTTAGTGGTAAAAGTAATGGAACAAAATCATTTTCATTTTTGATTGTCATCTTCTTATTAAAACAATCAATTTATTGCTATTATTTTCTGTAGAACATTAAATTTATCTTAAAAATGAATATTCTTGTGTGATTTATTTTATGATATCCAATTTTTTTTCCATTTTTACAAGTGGTGATCAATTTCAATGAGATTTTTCTAATATGGGAAACATTGAAAAATATTAATCCATAATCCAATGTGGATATATGAAAAACAATTATGAATTTAATCGATTATTCTATGTATGATGAATAATTTATACACGGAGTACCTGGGTTGGGGACTATTTAATTCAACCCCCATAATTTATCGGTAGTCACCTAAGATGAATCATTTGAAAAAAATAAGATTCATATCTACCAATAAAAATATATAGGCTTGAGTTTTGATCTTGATAGTAACTTTATTAAGGATATATCTTATATTTTCAGATTTATGATATTACTAGTACTCATCTGTGCTATACATAGAAATTTCTTTTAATAAATTTTTTTAATAATAGATTAATATTTATAAAATTGTAGAAGAAACAATAATATAGAGAAAATTTTAATTATAAAGTAATGGTTTATGATAATAGAATAGGAGTTCATAGAAAATGATTAAAGGATCACATAGAGTAGTAATGTAACACTTAACTTTTAGGCAAGTAAAAATTGATAATGTATATGACAATTTCAATATAAGTGAAAACTGAAACTTTCAAATTAATGTAAATTTATTTAACCTTTTTAATAATATAAGTTAATTAAAGAATCTTTGTCTAATGAAATTGATAAAACAAAATCCTTTATATTGTAAATACAGGTATGTGAGTACATAATATTAAGAAATCAATGGTAATATTTATAAATGTATTTTATGAAATTTGATAGTAATTTTGACGAATATACACGCATACCTGAATATAAAATACATAATTTAAATATACATGTCATCACAAGTTAATGAAAAAATGTTTTTGCTGAATGAGCAGTGTTTTCTCAACATTACGTACCTACATCGTTCTCATGAGTGGCTATGTTGTATCCACTTTTCCTGCTTCTCAATGTTCCTATACTTGTTCTATGAGGTTATTGATTTTTTTTCTCTAGAATAGATAGTTGTTCTGCCATTTCAGTTGATATAGGAGGTGGGTGTCCAACTTCAACTTCCTGAGGAAGGTGTTCTCACCCAAAACTAACTCTAATGTTAGGAATCTGAACAGAAGAATATTAATGAACCTATTACAGAGAGTGTAAAAAGATAATAGTTTATGTGTACTACTGATTGATACAAATCATAGAAATAATAAAATAATGTATGAAACAAAAAATTGAAATATTTTATAATTTTGATGAAAATTTGCGAGGTTATATTTGACTAAATAACAACCATACCCATTTAAAATCATCCCTTCAATAGGAATATTCCTTCAAAGCGATATCACTTGTTTCACATACCTTACAATCCTCCCAATGAATTCTCTTGGTTGTAGCATTTCGAAGGCCACAACCAAATCTCCCCCTGCCACCAAAAACCCATGTTCTCCAACCTGTAATTCCACATGTACCTGGATAGAAAAATGTGAAACAGGACTACCCTCGCTTTATAGATTCCATCCTTCCCAATCTCCAAAGAAGAAGAGGTGGAATGAATATTCATTATGAGGGGTAAAAGAGTAACCAAATATGGGAAATGATGACCCCCACCCCATAAACACAACCCGTAGTAAAAATATAAGTTCTAATAATATGTTGAAATATTAAGAAAAATAAACAAATTATTATCATTTTCCTAGAAGAAATGAAATTTACAATGGTGTTTGTATGATAAAATTTAAAAAAAATGTTATAAAAATATGAAACAGTCAAACCAGTATATGTGCTATGGATATGTTATTGGAATGAAAAAATAAAATTATATTTGAACAGAAAATTGTTCAATTGATATGGAAAGAAAACATGTTCAACTAATATATGAAATAATCACATGAAAAGTATTTCTTAAATATTATATGGATCAGACAAAACACATAGACATGGAACAAATGTTATGCAGTATCCATGCCAGGGGATAATTCAGAAAACATGGTAAAAATATTCCATTAACCCTAATTTAAATAGAAAAGTCAAATACAGTTTTGAATGAAAAAAATAATTCATAAATCATATATCGAAAAATATGAAACGATCAAACTGTAATATTACCTTTCAATTAAAACTATCAAATTCAGCTAGATTTTTACCTATTCATTCCTGGGTTCTCCATCTATAAGAGGTGAATCTGTACATAATGCATAAAAAACCAATTCGAGATAATGAAGAAACATACTTTAAACAAAATTGATATGGTATTATATTACCTTACATTATTCATAGGCATTGTGACTAAAAAACACTGATCTAGAAAAAACTGACATATGTATCTTCACATGCATATCTGTGACATGAGGTTGAATTGCTTCCCCAAACCAAAATGATAGATTCACATTATACTCTTCTTTTTTAACTGAAAAACATGATATATCATAAAATATGATATCATTTTTTCTTAAAAGATACATTTATAATTAAAAAATGGGAAATTTTTAAACAAACATCACTATTCAGAAAGTGGTTATTCTGTTTAATAAGAAATCTAGAAACAAACATCACTATTTCATTGTCTTACAAAACTCCTCTATGTGACTTCAATAAATTAGTTACACATGATAATTTAAGGTTACATTTAAAAACAAATCTAGAAGAAATTGAAATAGGAAACAACAGTTGCATCAATGAAGGAATGAAAGTTGTTTCAAAACCTACACCAACTCTAAAGGCTGTTATACTACTAATTCTATCATAAATAAAGTTCAAATAATATATAATTGATTGAAGAACAGAGGAAAATCGTGATTGGGACTGTTAGAACCTATAAATTTTTCTTTTCTGAGGTTTCTGGACCATTATCCTTAAAATCTATAGATCAAGGAAAGTAAAGGTAATTAAACCTGTTAGGGAAGTCCATTAGAGTAATTGAGATACCAAAATATTAGTTAAAAATTATAGATTTACAATTTAATTCAATACATAAAAAATTATAATATAAAATATACCAGTATAGTTCCCTTAAGTTATGTTTGTTGACTCTTTCCTGGGAGTTGTCAAAACGTATGTTATTCATAACATATTTCATCTTCGAACATAGTTTCTTTAGTAAAATCCTACAGTACAATACACTAAAATTAAAATAAAAATAATTATTTAAAGCAGATTATAAAACAAACCTGACCTTTTTATAAAAACATATCCCCACATTAATAGGTATTACACTTCATCGACTTTAATTACATAAATAACTTGTTTCTGTATAATATTATGAATAAAAATGAAGAATAAAAAACAATCATAACAGAAAAAACAAAATGAATAAATGTGAAAAAAGTCATTTTTCAATATAAGTGGTTGGATACCATATATCTGCACCCAGAAGGAAATGGTGGGTCTATTTAATCATCTCCTTGAACTTTTATAATCATGACTGGTAGAAATGGATGAAATCTAGTGTGTTTTACTATGTGTCCCATTGGTCAATGATCTAGATAGTCTGGGCTCCATTGTTGGCTTGGATCTTCATGTATATGGACAAAGAGGGGGTGATTTTTTTCAAGAGTTAATAGGTAACATTCTAGATGATGGGTGATAGTTGATGGGGGAAATACTTAGATGAGAGGTATTGTGTGTGAGAATAAAATGAAAATAGTAATCAAATTCCAGATTCTAAATTTTATCACTAACATGTATGCAATCTAAGTATAATTTTTTCCATGTGTGAAATATAATTGGAACAATAATAATATGATAATAGAAATAGCTTCGGGGACATACTGAACAGATTGTAGAGATTACAGATATTTCATATGTCGCACACAATTCAATCATCAGATTTCATATAGTAAAAAACTAAATGGAATCTACTTAAAACCCACCCACCTACTACATATATTACACATAAGGATGAGGCATCAATATATGTTACTGATAATAATAAAATTGTTTACGGGTTTTAAACAGTGGAATAATAAAGTTGTGTAGGTAAGTAAGTTTTTAGTTAAAACACAAAAACATTGATGAGATTCTCATTTCCTACGTTAAAATGCAGTCCTTCTAGCTACACACACTACATACCAAACTACAAATGTATCAAAAAATCAGGCACTTCATGAAACACTTTATTAAGTCTAACTGAGGTGGAGGCGGAGGAGGAGGAGGGAAATCGGGCTAAGGCTAATTGAGGAGGAGCATCAAATTTTTCGTATGTTACAAGATCTCTAAATCATTTAAAATATTTCTGTAATAGGAAAAGTACATCTGTTTTGGGTCAAACTAAATAGTAAACAATTATTCAACATTAGAAGGGAAAACATTGAAATCAAATGATTAACGTCCAGCCTTAAGTCTATCCAACAAAATAGAAATCGTAAAGTACAGTAAAGGGTCCATCAATGAAGACGTCTAGCACGAAAAACCAATGCTAAAAAATCTGTATTAAAACTATCAGCATCAAAAAAATCATCATTATCCCATTAAATCATCAATACCATAAAACATATTGGGAAATGTCTAGTAAGAAAATCTGAAAAAAAAACATCCTCCATTAAAACCAACCAACATTAGAAGAAAACCATCAATCATGAAAAGCATCTTACATGAATAACGTCCAGCATTGAAAATTTATAATCAACCTCCAGAAATAATGAGTTTTGGGATAAGACTCGATAACACATGAACAATAAATATGAAATATAGATTCTGAATAATGTTTGGTGCATTTTTTAGGGATTATTTTCACCTGGAATATTGACATCATTAATAACCATTCTAGATAAGGTTATTCAAAAGGTGCATATGATTTCGACATGAAGAAATATGTTTTAATGGAAAATAAAGAATTTTTTCACCAACAATACTAAATTTAAGATTTTAAAATATCAGTAGTGCATTATTAAACAACATTATAAGTAGACATAAAAGTGGATGAATATTTTGTAATAAGATATTTTAAAGTAACAGATAGCTGAAATAGTGTTTCCAAAATGCATATGTACCATAAGAAAAGCCTTTAGTCAACTTTGTATACTTTTTTTATTTAAGTTATCCTTTATGTAAATATGATCTTCTGAGGCATCGGTTGATGGTGTTACGGAGTCACCAGACACTAACACATTATGCTAGACCACATCCTCATCATCGAAGTAAGGGAACAAATTTCTCTACTAGTGAAAGAAAATATTAACCGATACAAAATTCAATGACCCACTACTCAATTGAAAACCTTTATAATGATAAAGAAAATTATTAAACATATATTATGTAAGATAACATATATTTACATGAACTGTTGAAATAATTGAAGATGATGTTACAAATCCTAATTGAGGCTTTTCACTTGGTTGAAAAGATTCAATAGTCTGATGATCCTACAATGGAATGTTAAGAACAATAGTCCTGGATGTTGTTATTTACTAAGAGGGAAAAATAATTAAGCTAATTGAAAATATTGTTCCTAATTTAGTTCAATCTCACTACATACTCCAATAAATACAATGCTCTGATGATATTTCATAAAACATACAATAGGATTAATGATTTTCATGATTAAAAAATAAATGAATTTTGTAATAGATATTATCTATTACCTGATTTTATGAAAAACTGTCATTGAATTTACTGATGTAGTTTTCATTATTGCTAATGAAAATTTTATTTGTTTTGTTTTGTTGAATTATTACAATTTTGAATATTGAAATTTTATATTTCAAATGATAATATCATTGTCATTGATTTAAAAATGTTCTGTTCAGGAGGAAATCCATATTCGTCATCGTCCTGATTATCCAAATTACAAATAATATTCAAGGTTAGGAATAATAAATTTAAAATTTATTAAAATGATAGATATAGTTGGTCTTACCTATATCAAAGTATCTCTCAAGTCAGCAGTTGTCTTGTGTAAGAATTTCATGACCTTTTTTTCAAAAAAAACTATTGAAAAGGAGTCTGTGTTTTCAATATCCTTTAGTTTCACTCTAAATCTGTTGAATTTAAAATGATGATTGAACTGTTAGTACCAATCAGTATTTTAATTTATTAGTTCTCAATTAAGGAATTGATAATAATAAATTTAATAATTTAAAGGAAAGTAACCTGGTAGTAGTGTCATGAGGAGATACTTTACAATTTTGGCACCAAATTCTGTTATCTGAAAGGTGTACTTTATTCATACAATAAATGCATGACTCATAAAACCAACTGTTGGTGCATTGAATTTATTGTATTTTTACTTTATGTATGCATTGTGTAGGCAATAAATGATTGAGTACGAAATAATATATTGATTTGCTGAGTACATAATTGAAAAATTCAAAATAGTGATGATTGAATTTTCAAATTTCATCTCTCATTTTGTTACCTCTGTATAGTTTTTGAAATATAAAATAGTATTTTTTTTGTTCCAATATGGTACATCTGTAGAAGGGTTTCCATTTATTGGTGGTGGATTATTGAACTGTGATTCAACTGCCAACCCAAACCTAGAAAATATTCAATAATAGACTTTGGAAAAAATATTAGCTACCATTGGGTATTATATTTTAGATGTAAAAATGAGAAAATGTAAAATTACTGAAACTAGATTAGTTCAATGTGCACATGCTTCTGAAGTAGTTAACTTCTGGAATATCATGGATTTTTAGAATTTTTGTGGTATTCATAGTAGTAGTCCCAATAATAGTCGTTGTGTGAAGTTTGAATCAATTGAAAGGATTGAAAGTAATTAAACTTTCAAAAAAACATCTTCAAAAGAAAAAATATTTACTAAGAGCTCAAAATGGACAATGTAGTTAGAAACCATACTGCTTAGTTGCTTCACATGTACATGTTTTTATATAATAATGGATGATTATTCATTTTTATTTTCCAAATAACATTTCATTTCATTCACTAAGTCTCCCCATAAAATACAGGTAAGTTTCATACCTCTGTAGGTAAATAAAGTAATAATATGGTTTAATTTTTTTTTTGCATTTTAATATTGTTAGAGCAGAAAATTAATGACTTGTCATCTTCAAGAAGAATCGGCATCCGTAGGTTGGAATGTCCCATAGATTTCACTATTTATGTGTAATATAGACGTCCAATAATTTCTAAAAAATAGATAACTGAAATAAACATAGTTTGAAAAATTTATGAATGATCAAGATATTTTTGTAATCATAATTTTATTAAAGTCAACTACACCTAATAGTCACAAACAGTTGTAAATGAAATATACCTATTAATTGTTCCTCTGGAATCCTCATTTGAATAATCGCATCATATGAATTAAATCCAAAACTAAAAAATGGTATGTTTTCATCACATGGAAAAATAAATGTTGTGGATGTAATCATGATTCTACAGGGATGTCTACTTTCCCTATAATTTCCTTGTATTGAGTCTATTTGAATGTTTTGTATCATATAGAACACTATTTCACGCAAATAATGTTTGTTCCCGGAGATAAGTTGATGGATACTTATCTTACACTGAATCTTAGTTCCCTAAATAATGTATATTGAAAAGTAAGATTGTATGTAAAGAAGACTGATGAGAGAGGACACATAGATACAATATGTATAAATGTTAAAATACATACAAAACATAACAGAACATAATGGAAATAAATCAAAATTGTTTCATGTCACATATACTTACTTATTTGTCACATATTATTAGATCAACCAAGAAGACATTATTATAAGATTTGGGCGACAAATTGCACCACTTGTTCAGCAAACGAACCTCAATCTGTAGTGTCTCATCCTCCTATGGTGCAGTCTCATTAAATAGGGTTATTGATCGTGACATTTTTATTCTCTTTAGAGTTTAAATTAATATTTAAAATATAATCAAATTATGCACGTAAAAAAGTCATTGAAGTACAAATAATGCATATTAAATCCATAGTAAAACCTAAATAGATTAATTTAAATGATACCCAAGAAAGGTTATCAAATATTGTTTATACACAATATTATGTGTGTACCCAATAAACGTGTTAGTGTTATCCTGTATTAATATTTTCATACCATTTGGTGATATAACCCTAGAAAATGCAACATATAGCTGACCATGTGAGAATATAGGCTTGCGAAGTTATAACCCGATAGAAGACAACGATTGGCCTTGAATTTTATTAATAGACATTGTAAATGAAACTGTTAAAGGATATTTCCTTCTCTGTAATTTGAAAGGCAATCTATCATCAGATTGTGTCATAATTAGTCTTGGAAGGAAATCCGAATACCCTGAATAACATTCCCTCAAAAAATCTTCTCTGATCACATGATTACCTAAATGTGTAACAATCATACGAGTGCCTTTACAAAAACCAACAGATTGATCAACATTTTGAGTAACATAATGGGAACACAAATTTTTTGTGTAACTTTGTGGCCAGCCAACCTAGAGATATTGATTCTATTCAACATTTCAGAGGTGTATATGTTTTCTGCCCATTCAGTATCAAAACTAGCAATTCAAACTAAATCAGAGCTGATGTAATCTCTCTTATCAGAGTCAGTGAGAGACAACATGTAATCATTTACTTGTTGAACAACATCACGGGTTGGTGCTAAAATTGCACGGTCTTTCATATAGGAGACATCACCATAATTTTCAGTGTAATTAGGATATGTATGGTTAATAATTTCATCCACATCATTTTCAGAGTTGATAAGAAGATACTTATATGGAATTTTGAAGACTTCTTCACCATCATTGGGTTCTCCAACTCTATCTTCTCCAATTTCCAAGGTCCATCTTGAATACTCATGTAAAACCTCTAAATTATTTGTGGATGTAGCTAAATTCAACATCATATTCTTTTTTAGAGATAATACCTGCCAGTGTTTCCACAGATTTGAAGACTTAATAATTTCCAAGACAATGTCGCTTTTGTTTCAACAGGGTATTACTGGTAGTATTTTCCTGAAATCTCCCCCAAATACAACTCTTTGTCCACCAAAAGGAACATTCGCAGCATTAAGATTTCTTTCTGAAAATATATCTCTTATAGTATGGTCTGGAGCTTCAAATCAGTACTTATAAACCATATATGCCTCATACCTAATAATATGTTTTGTCCAGTGTAGATGTTCCACAAGATCACTACCTTTCTGAATATTGCAAACTGACTTCTAAGTAAAAGAGATTGGAATATGAAATTTAGAACGTGCGGTTCATCCCCCCAGAAGCAGTAATGATGTTTTTCCACTCGAAGCAACATCTAGTACAATAGAGCCCTATGACCTTTGAAAATATGTTATCATATTCCAAATGAAATTATTAATCATGCCTCCATATCCATTTAGGAAGAAGAAACCTCCAGAATTTGAAGACAATGATTGCATAATGACATCCATCACATGTTTCTGTTCATCAGTAAGCATATTCTATTTAGTTCTATATTCATTTTGATGTGACCCCATATTTCAATGTAGTTCATTTACAACTAAATGATTTGGATGACCGTCAATTGCAGAATCTGTAACTGGAATTGGATGATAAAACTAAAGAGATGTACCATTTCTCTGTAAAATCTGCTCAATTTCAAGGAGAGAATACATATGCATCTGAAGATCTGTGAATGTCAAATTTACAAAAATGATTCATATAGTTTCAGAGATGTGTAAAATAAACTATATCAAATCATTACAATAATGTAGAATAATTAAAACATAGCATACATGATATAAATGAACTTATCAGAGAGAATATAATAACCAATAGGAAATCCTGAAGTAAAAAAATAGTAGATTATAGAGAACAATACTCTTAAAAGATTATAATATAGAATAATACAGTAGTCATCTGTGGAGTCATTTAATTAAATGATAATCTGAACTAATTATCATGATAGTATTTATGTTCATCATAAACTATAAATAAACAACATAATTTTTTTAAATATAATGAGAAACATACAGAATTACCTGGAATTTCTACCCTTCATCTTTGGGAATACAAAATATATTCAAAAATAAATCACGGGTTTGATTCTATACAATCACCAAGAAAGATATGTTATTTGAAAATAAAATGCTAGCGAATAGCCTCCGTAAACAATGTTCCATTCCCCAGGATGACATATCCCTTAGAGGTTCAATAAATTCAGTGTCATATTCTAGTAGTCCTAAAGAATAACAAGCCTCTATTAATGTTCCATGATTAAATCCATTCACTATTCTCATATCATCATATGATGTTGAATCTTTTATTTTTCTTATAAGTAATTGAAAGTAAAACAGATCTCCAGTTGTTGGAGGGAAATTGTATAGTCTACCAATAATGAATCCCTATATTCGAGGATTCCATTTTTTTCATTGCAGTGGAAGGACAATCTAGTAGGAAACTCTGCATAACTGAGATATCTACCTTCTCGGTGAGTTTTATTTTCATTAAACCATATAGTGAACATTGATTCAGAAATATTTATGTGATTGAGGACATCTTCAATGTTATCATTGGCATTGTAAGTAACTGTAATTTTTCCTTGTAAATGGAAACTTAACCCCTAAAATGGTGGATATCTGTAGTGGATATCATAAGAAAATATTCTCCATGAATCCTTATAAGGATTAATGTACCGACAGTCATAATATATCTTTATCTTTTCCACATTGTTTTCCATACAGTCACTATTGTATCTCCCATAGAGTGCTACTGTAACACGATCATTCTCATTGCTAATATATTTGAAGAGGTACTTGATAGAAGATTATTGATTTCAAACCTAAATATTTAGGTGATCTTGATACTTCAAAAGAAAAACATGAATGTATGGTACCAAAAACTAGTTATCCAAGGACACACCATTTCTATCAATCGTACTTCCATCATCCCTTCTACGATATACAACATATTCATCCTCGTTAACTATATTGTGTGATCCAAATTTTTTTGGATAATTTTTTTTACATTTCCCATTTCTCATACAAGGGTAGAACGGTTGGCATCACCACAAGGGTCGGGTATCATAAATTTTGTAACAGCTTCATGCAACATTGGGTATGTACAGTGATTCGGAATTTCTACAGAAACTATTATTTGAACATCTACAGGAGTGTTAACATTGTTTTTAGGGAAAAATATTTAATAGGATGTGGACATGAGGCCAGCCTTGTTTTTGTAACTCCACGGTTCAAACAACTACATGGGAAAAATATAGTTATAAATCGTTAAGAGAGGATGATATAATGTAAGAAATGAATTAAAAAACAATAAATATTTAATATATAGATCATTACCTACCAATGAGTTTCCAAATAAATAGCCCTCTCATAAATCGTTCATTAGATGATCAACCTTAATTTTAAAAATTCAATATAGTATCTAAAGGAAATCAATTGGACGAAGATTGTTTATTATAACAAATTGACTAATTTCATGCCACATTTAATTAAAAATGAATGTTAGAAATAGATATGGATACCCTATCCAATTACAAATAGGCATTGTATACTGGTAATTATGAATCATATACCTGAGTCCATCAACAAATGATGAGGTAAAATGATATGCTTGCCACAAAATTACCATTCAAAGTCACCTCATTGAAATGAATCTTGCATCCCATTGTATAATTCAACCCTCACCCTTTTTTGATTGAATCGAATGAAAGAAAGTCTATGAGACTCAATCATTGTATAAGAATCAACAATAAAATGTTGTAACAATATTTTAAAATGTAATAATGTTGAGCCATTGTTTTGACAAAATTGTAAGTGAATGGGGAAGTACTCTCTCATTGCTTCCTTCTCAAGTGTAGTACTTGTTGTGAATGGAGTAGCTCGATGCAATACATTTCAACATATCCATCCTGACCTCCTGTAAAAAACAGGGGGTATTACAATGGAAGATATAATTGGTGAAGCTCATCTACTCTTTGTGAATCACTTATTTTCCATTAAATGATGATATCAGATTCTTGGTTGAGATCTTCAACATCACCGACAATCATCATAGCAATTTCAGAAGTGTTAAATAGGTTATATGGGGCTTCACAGGTATTTCATCTTTTATGTAGCTGTATATTTAATGTTGGTACCCCACGATGATTATGAACATCCCTTGCGGTTATGAATTCTCATGCCAAAGCATTGTGCTCATGTATCATATGTTTTTAGTTTATGTACAATATTGTCGTCAATAATAGAATGTTGATTACTAGCATCAAACCTTCATCAATCGCATTGTTAGCTAATATTATATGATGAATGGTTTGAATATTTTGTACATAATGTTGAAATAGATCAATCCACAATTCCATGGACCATGTTCTGACATTCATGTGTTGTATCATACACGTATAGTTGTGCAAACCGTGGTGGTTGTCCATCAGGTGGACATAAACTACCAATGAGATGGTAGTTTTGTCCATGTAGTCTGAATATACATGGTCCTTGACCATTTATTAATTACCTATCTACCATTCCATCCATGGAAGTGAATGCAAACATTTAGTTGTAAACATGCATGTGGTCTTGGAAATATCGGGACTCAACAGTAGTTCGATTAAATACCAACATCCTTAGCTAAGTCGGACATGACAGTGGTAAGTCCAAAGATATTTTTCCCATTGTGCAGCTTAGTGAGATACACTAGTTTTTTCTACTGTTGTAGTTATTATTTCTTTCATCAAACCACATAAAAGAGTGACAATATTGAAAAACATTAAAAGGGTCACCAATGTTTGAATAACTTGTTTGAAAAACAGTATAATGTATAACATATTAATAAAAAATCATTGTGATATTCTGAGAAGATGATAGTTGATTATTGAATAGTATTGCAGGTTTAGTAATCACACTAACCTCTCATCTAAACATTATGCTGCTCTAGTGAGTTTTCAGTAACAGGAAATGTGAGCATCACATATATTAGAAAAAATAACCGTAATATTATTTCTAATTATAGAGAATATTGTTAATAGAACTACCTATTTCATTGTTTTAATGAAAATAATCTGGAACACCGAATCATTATGTTCAAGAAACCATTAGAAATAAAAAAGTATCTAACAAGGATATCAACTTTTAGGGATAATTTTTTGCCTTACTGTGTTGAGGAGATATGAGAATCATATGTCAGCATTTCTTCGTCAATCATTAAACCAATGCAAAAAATTGAGCGAACTGTTATATGTTGAATGCCGAGTTTAAAAATCCAACATTTTATTAATCCAAAAATCGTTGACAGTCTAATTATAGAATGGTAGTGGAAATACTGTCAAGTCATGTGGTCTTTGTTTTCATTTTTTTGTTCTTGAACACAGTGTTGATGGACGAGCAGATGGTTCTGGAACATTTTTCAATTAAGAAGGTTAATATTATTAGTTTATTTAATTATTACTTGAACCATGAATAGTAATAATTGATTCTGGTAAATTTAAAAACTATTAACCATATATACATAAAAGAGATTATGGTACACATGTGACACCATGATGTAATTGTTGTAGTAGACTAATTGATACATGTCACTAAAGATATACCAGTAGGAGTTAGTGTTGATTTTGTGGACACTATAATAATTAATGAGGCAATATTGTTATTTATTTTGAAATTGAAATAGAAGTGATTATTGACAGAAAAATATGATAAAGGCTTACATGTGACCTAACGTGTGATGTCACAGTTTGATACAGGTTTAGTTATTTAATTAGGAGACTCATAGATATATATAACTGAGGCATTTATAGTTTTTGTAGACATTGTTATCATGTAAGACATAATGAAATTAAATATTAAAAAAGCTATAATAAGTAGGACATTCTATGGTGAACCAAAAATTAGTACTTACAAACAGCTTATCATTCTTTTATTAGTTGTCTCCGCAGTAACCTTGCCTATCTGGCAGATGATGGGCCAGACATGTTTATATTGGATTAATGAGCATCAGGTTCCGGAACTGTTGTTAAATATGATGTTACATATCCGTCAGATTTATAGTCTGGATTGTAGTTGATAGAGTTATGTACTATTATGTTAAAGATAACAAAATTAACCATTAACACAGAGAGACGACAATAGAATTCGTGTGAGTCCGTATGTAACGCCATTAGTTGATAGTGTTCTAGTTAATGCATTTTCATTCATATTGGTAGATTTCACTGATGAATCTGCAGTAGATGTTGGCATAGTTATGTTGGCAGTTTTAATGAGATGTACTAATGAGACTACATCATTTAGTATCACAATTATAAACAAACATAGAACTCTAATGAAAAACATTGTATTATGTTCTATTCATTAGTTAGAAAATTTGATGCAAAAATAACAGATTACGTACAAACGTTATGTCGTTCCTTTAGATGTTCCCTCTGCTGTAACCTTGCATCTAATGATCATGGTGGGCCATACATGTTTTTATATGGTTGAGGAGCAGATATTTTAGGCTCTGTCATCAATGATTAAGGTAGGTATTCGTAAATTTTTTAAGAACTCAATGAAATTGGGAGTATAATGTTTTATTCTATGTAGTATAATAAGAACTAAACATTGACATACAAAGATGATAATGGAATTCATATGACTGCATGTGTGATGCCATCAGGTGACAATCGTTCAGTTGATGTAGTACTTCAGATTTATGTAGATTTCATTAAAAACATTTCACATGTTGTTGAAACTGTTATTGTGTTAGTTGTAATTAATAAATATAGTAAAACAATGATATGGGTTAGGAAATGTGATAGAGAAGAAAACCTAGAACATCCCATATTAATGTTTGTTTTCACAAGTTGGATCTCCCGTAACCTTAATTCTACAGAGTTTGTAGGTCGAGACATGTTTTTATTTTGTGGAAGAACAAATTTCAAAGGCACTGTGGTCCAAATAGAAGTTAATTACATCTAATTTATGTTAGTATAGAAACCAGTTATTTAGTGTAGTGTTTTATTCTACTAAATTAAGGCACATCAAACCGTTGACAGATAGATATCACAAAGTAATTTTTGTGACTGCATGTGTGATGCCAACAGTTGATAGTGGAAATGGTGACCAAGTACATGAGAAAACAGTATAATACATTGATGAATATCCTATAGATTTCAACAATGTTATATTTTAAGTAATGATGAATACTACTAAGGTGAAAAATGGCAGTAAGATGAATTATTTAAAAGGAACAAAATAGAGAATTCAAATACATTTTATTTTCCTTACTTATCATCCCTCTACTATAACATTTATTCTCCGTAGCTTGACAGGGAAAACAGGTTTTCAATTTTGTTCCTTATATATGATGGTCAAGGTGTGAAAAGAAAAATATGGACAGTTTAATGTACTGATAATGTAATGCACAGTCCATAGGCAAAAAGAAAATTGTATAAATGTTTAATTAGAGAGGATTATAGCATTAGTAATGATAAATATATGAACCGTGACAAAATAATAAAGAAAAAATTTATAAATGCAATTCAATAGATTAGAAGAATCCTTTCAGACGATATTATGTAGTGTCAATGAAAGATGCATTTATTTATATGCATACAATTTATAGTATATGTGTCTGTGTAAGTGAATGATGTTTGCTTGGCAGCTGCACTGTAAATAGAGAGGCATTTCAGATAAGTAATTGTAGTTGATGTAATATACACAGATTTGGCTAAAAGAAAAATGTGTAAACAGGTAATTCCAATTATTTGAGGTAATTGCAATTATGTAATATCATATTTTTAGTTATATATGAGTGAAATTTTATTAATCATAATTACATGAACCATGGAAAAATAATACTGTTAATTTTTTTTACTGCAAGTAAATAGATTAGTAGTCACCTGTTAGAAGATATTATGCACCATAAAAGATAGCTGCAAAATGTATAAATGGATAATTGAAATTTTGTAATTACAGAGGTTTAAATTATGAACAGAAAAATTGATATGAAAGCATTAACATCGAACCCATAATTTTTTAGTATTTAAGTAGATAGGCTTCGGATAGCTCTTTATATGAATGATAGATAGATGGAATAACTTAAATTTGAAGATAAGATGGATACGAAAAATCAATGCAGTGGTTTCTATTATACGACAGCTTAAGACAGAACATGAACATGAACGTGAACATGAACATGAATCAAAAACAGAAGAGTTTAGAATAACCATAGTCAACTAAAAAGAGAAATGATGGTGAAAACATAGTGAACATTAATAAATGCACACTAAATCAATCAACAGTTGTGAGTAGATAAGGTCAGGGTAAATGCAGGGTTACCTCCTATATTCACGGCCCAATTCATTAGAATAACTTGTATCACAAGATTTTATTGATATTGTTCGGAAGATACTGAAGCGAGTCGTCATAGGAGATAGTGAGAGCTCGAAATAAACTAAAAATAAAATCACTGGTAACAACACAATCAACATTCCCAAAAGGAATTATAAATAATCAACAGATAATAGTTTACAATGTTTCTGTAAGTGCACAGTTACCTACAAATAAGGCAACACAATTACTAACCTGAATCAATATCCAAGAAATCAATTGATGTCATATGATATTGGTGGATGCTGAAGCGATTCATTGAGTGTAATTGCCCGAGATTTTATGAAAAATATTCTTTTTAATTTCATTAATGCTTGTGTTGTACGCTACACCAAAAGGAGCTTGCACAACACACATCCTTGACTTGCCATGCATTACACGCAATCGCGACCTTCCTCGATAGCGTGTGTAGTACACAATAATGAGTTTCACTAAACAACAATATGCTATTAAAATATTATTAAAACTATTAGTTATGAATAGTAATAACAACTTTTTGAAATTTTATAGACTTTATTTTTCAAAATGGACTTCATTTTTGGATTCGTAATATCGAAATTAGCTTAGGGTGAAATTTTGGTATTTTTCTGAAAACATTCAATTTTTGATGAATAGTGAAACCACTATGTGGTAGTTAAAAAATTGAGTTTTTCATAAAACGTAATTTTACCGCTTCTATGAGTAGAATTTCGAAACTCCGAGAGACACGGTTGATGTCAGTAAGTAATATGTGGTTCAATGAGATGAAAATAATTTTTTGGTGAATGGTAACTTTTTACATTTTTTACCATGGTTAAAAGTAAATAGGGTAATTAAGGGTAAAAATGATATTATTATTACCCTAACACATGTCCTAATTCTATTGGACAAGTTTAATTCGACCAAAAACAACCTTAGGAATAACATATGACCATTTAGGCCCACTTGGATTAGATTAAGACATTTATTATTAATTTATTTAAAGAAGGGTTAAAATAGTTAAAATCAAAGTTTAATAAGTAAATAATTTTTAATATGAGGTTATACATAAGATAAATTCGACTATAAATATTCATTAGAAAGCTAACAATATTTCCTACATAATGGTATTTTATTTGTAATTTTTAGACATAAAATAACTTAATTTATTTATGACACAACGATGATACAGTAATTATCTTATTAATGAAATATTGACATAATTGATATTATAAATACCCATATAAATATAATATGAGACTTTTTATGAATTAAAATAATTTTATAAGTTAATATGGCATGTTAGTATTGATTTAATTAACTTTTTTTGAACTAATAATTCTGTTGTGATTTTCACAAAAATCAATTACTAAATAGTGTCAAAATTGACATAAAATAGTTTTTAAAAAAACTATTATATTATTAATTGTTATTTTTTCCTAAAAATCTAATGTTCGGCAAAATGACTTATATATGGTTATATATAGTAATAATAATCAACTTGGGGTTCGTTTGACTTGATATAGTAAGTTTATTAACCTTATAGTATAAGAACACAAGAAGACACGGTAATAGTAAAATTATTTAACTTAATGTTAAATCTAAATGATAAGGTTAAAATAGGAACCTAAACTTGTCTAAATTATATTGTATGAGGGTATTTCGACCCATTCCCACATTAGACTCGAAATAAATCAATTTGGAACTATTTCAAACTGAACTTGACTTTATAAAAAAAAATATTTTTAGTTATTCCAAAGGTTACCCTCACCTCCCTTATAAAAGGGCACCTCCTCCCTTTCTTCCTCAAACCACTTTAAACCGTCATGACCAGTCAACCCCTGCCAATTTCTTTTCTCCACTTCCCTAGAAACATCCTAGAGGTTCTGGTCTTCTTCAAAGACCCATTTTAGTGCCCTAAAAGGAGGTCTCAAAGAAGCACTTCAAAGAAGAGGTAATGTCTGTTACCGATTCCTTCATCTTTATTTCTTCTTCCACTTCTTCTTCTTTAGTTGTTTCATTATTAAGTAATAAAATCAGTATCACTCATATACTGATATGTTATTATAATTCTTAAACAACCCTATTTCACCATCTATCCATCCGACGGAAAACGAAACCACCGCACGTGCGTACGTATGGAATACCGTCTCCACGCCGTGGTGAAATCTATTTTCCACCACCACCTTACATGGATGGGTATAATGGTGTAAATAATGACTATATATGACTATTATAAAGTGATACTGATTCTGAAATAGTATACATACACTCCCATACAATTCCACGATCATAGGAACGATATCATCACTCGTGCGTACGTACGGAATACCGTCTCCACGATGTGATGCGACTCGTTCTACATGATCTTCATTTAATAATGATTATATAAATGAATTTAATGAATGAATATGATATATATTACACTAATACCATTCTGGAAATTAGGTATCTATAACATAAAGTGAATAATACGAATGTATTCGACAAAACACGCATAAGAACAAAAAGTTATAAACACCCGAATAACAAGTACCAATGAAATATTACTACTAAGAAGCTAAGAATATGATCAAATATGATATCATAAAAATATGAATGTTTCTGGAATAAGTCAATAACATTATTTAAATCATTATACAGGAGATTCGGACACGTACAAAGCATATCAGACCTAAGGTTATGGAAAATATCACAATCTCATTTTTTATCTGAGATTGTTTATACTTTGGTATTTACTGGGGTGTATTTTATCATCCAAATCCATGTTTACACAATATGTAATATTATTTCCATCCACCTACAATTGTTTAAATCCAATTTTACCCTTCAGTGAGTTTTTAGTAAAAGATTTGAAAGGAATCTTTTGTCGTTTTTCGTACGAGATACTTTTTGACTTTTCCAACAAAAGTACGAGAAGAATGTTTTTTTAACTTATACGGCATGAATGGATTTTTAAGACATTATTTCCAAGAAGCTTCTTTTACAAGTTTTCAAGTTTATTTTTAATCAACTTATTTTAGTTTAAAATTGTAAGACATGTTAAAAAAAGGAAAATGTTTTTGAAGTAGAAAGGATATTTTCCTCAAGAAATGAGTTCAAGTGTTTTATCAAAATTATTTTCCATCTAAGATAATATAGGGTTCTGTTTCTATCCCTATTATTACATTGATTTGATTATTTTGTGGTGGAATTATTTTTATGAATTCCTTTATCTTATATGAATTGTTTTATGAAGTCATTTTGTTTAAGAATCCCATTTTTACTAAATGGGTTATGCAATGATGTATGATTTATGATTTTGTGGCACACATAAGAATGGTATCATTATGAGATGGGTGGGACCTATATCTCCCTCCAATGCATTGGGTCGAGATTTTATATCTCATGAGATAGACATGGCTAGGATGGTAGGTTATACCGGTTCAGTGAAAACAGGACTGAAACAATGGTGACTCGGTTCAGAAGTGGACTTTGTCCACTAAGATAGTCTTGGCAATTAGTATTGCCTAATAAGAAATGATTCTCTATGATTATGTGTGTATGCCACAAACTTTCATGTTTTAAGTTATGATTATTGGGATTTCATTTCACTACTATGATTTATCCCATGTTATGAAATTATGATCTCTTTTGCAGGTTAATATTTCCAAAAGATATGTTCTTATGAATATGACGTGATTGATATTTCTTTTGTTTACCCTTACTGAGCATTTGAGCTCACCCTTTTATGTTTTCTTTTCCCCAGGACATAAAGAAATAATTTAGGTTTAAAAAAAGAATATCTTTATGGGAGATGTTGAAAATCTTTCACCACGATTAGAAGATTATATTCCGAGTTTCCAAAGACAATAAACTATTACGGTCCTTGTGTGTGTGTTTTTGTTATGTACTAAGTATTCCGCAAAAGTAATGTAATTTCCATGTACGTTAAGCTTCGGGTCTCTACAGTTGGTATCAGAGTAAAGGTTTAGTCAACCTTTGGAAACTAGGATGCGTGAACGTTAGTGAGATCCCTAGAGATATTTCTAAGGTATGTCTAGGGATGTCTCTAAGGATAAGTATATGTAACGACCCAAAATTTCATTAATGGAAAATCCCTCTTGATCCAGTTAAATGTTTCTTTATGTTTTTATATGATGTCAACTTCTTTAGTTTAACGTTAAGATTTGTGACCGTTACTTTTATAGCCGTTGAACAGTGATCATCTGGGTAGTTTAAATATAAGGCTTTAACGAACCAATTTTCTACTCAGACAAAGGAAGCGATGGCCTCAACCAGTAGAATTGCCCCTTACGAAGCCCATTTGTCGGAGCTCGGTAAAGAGGTGGCGTCTTTGGGCTTTTCCCTTGACCAAGCCCAAGCTGAGCTTCATCAAGTCAAGCTCGAACGTGATCGTCTACGGGAAAAATGGAAGTTGATAGAGATTACCACTCGAGCGATGTTATCCGAGCAGCCCCAAGAGTCTGTCACCATCGCGCACCTTACCCTTAGGTCTTATGCGGCTATTTTAAGGGGTTATGTAGCAAATAAGTAGAGCCATGTTCATGTACATTATTTTTTTTATATATAATAATGAATATAATTTCTAGTCATTTTTGATACTTTGTAATTATTTTTTAAAGTACAAATGGTGTTTTTAGTTATTATTTAATTAAGAATTATATTTTATTAAATTAAAGGATTTTTGAATTAAATAATATTTTAATAAAATATTATTATTAATATTAAATTAATTAAATATAAATGATCTTATAATTTTATGAATGCAATTAAAATTTTTATTAAGGTTTGAAAGCCATTTCTGTCAAAACCCGTGAATTTTTTTATAAATGTCGGTTTTTATTTTAAAAGTGAAAATTCACATATTTAGAAAATTATTTAGATAAAATAAGTATTATTTTTGGAATCAGGACGTCGAAATTATCCAACGGTGAATTTTTCATAATTTTCTGAGACAGTCAAATTTTTGGGTAAAAATTAAATACCATTTAAATATATAATGTGTTTTATGACATCATAATGACCCAATGGTGATGTAATAAAATACCATAATCCTTAGTTTCGGCCAATATATGTTTTATCATTAAAATAATGAGGTTTTGGGTTTGTTTGACTCACTTTTCAAAGCATTAATGGAACCCTCAAGACTTATTCAACACTTTGCCTTTTTAAATTAATTTCCATGGGAGTGTGACTCACCTCCACATAAGCAACCCTAATTTTTTAATAAGTTCGGACCTTGGCCTTATAAAATATTATTTTCCTCTCTCCTTTTCCAGAAACCATGGTCAAATACCATGGGATGGTTTGTGGTTTGGATTATTTTAATATAAGGGGTCCCAAACCTAAATAATAAAGAATTCTCTCACCTTTCCTATATAAACCCACCCAAGCTCCCACTTCCTCCTCACTCAAAGCCCTTGAAGTTCGTCCAACCTCTGCCCTACTCTCTCTAGAATCCTCTCAAGGTGCCCCAAGCTCCCAAGAAGCCTCTCACAAGCCTCTCTCTAGCCTTTGGAAGCACACTTCCAAGTAAGGGTTTTTCTTCCTTTCTCATTTTTGTCAATTTTCTTTAAGTTGTATTGCCCTTTTAATTTCATTTATAAATGTTGGGGTATGGTTTCGCACCTCTCCCATACTGCCCTCTTATTGTTTGAATGATGGGAGACCCCTTTCTCTCTCATTAAATGCCTCCCATGTACACCCGTTACTATGCCGAAATTCCGAAAGGAACCTTTTTCTCCTCTTTTATATTCAAGCAATAATTTTGTATCATGAATCTAAATTCCTTTTAAATTGATGGGACATGTATATATATGACCTTCTTACTGTCCATTACATGTAAATATGATGAGGAACCCCTTTCTCTCTCATCAACCTTTTTTATGAATTCTTATGTCACGCCGTTACGCTGCCGAAATCGCACCGATTTTCTAAGCCAATGTCTTTGTGTAGTGAATACCATGCTCATTTCTCCATCAAGGGTATTCACCTTTATGCACATATACATATTGATTGTAAAGTTTCATGTATGAATTCCACATTCCTTTATCGTGGAATAAATGATTATGTTTTATGAATCCATGTTTTATGATCCATGTGGCACACTTATGCATGAAATGAAATGCTTAAGAAGGGTGCGCCCTGATAGCGCTCCAATGCATTGGGTAAAGTATAGTATCATGATACGTCATGTGCAATGAGTGTTTACTCATGCTAATTCAAGTGCAACGAGGGTTTACTCGTGCTTCAAGTGCAATGAGGGTTTACTCATGCTCCATGTGCAATGAGCCTTGGCTCATGCTAATTCAATGATAAGTGTTGTTGCCACATTTCCATGTTATGATTATCATGCTTTATCATGCCTTTATGTTCATGTCTCTCTTATGCTCTATTGATATGCCTATTGCCTAACATGTATTGTACTCCTCATGTTATTCATTGTGTACTCCCTTACTGGGCTTTATAGCTCACCCTTTTCTTATGCATGTCCTCAGGTTATCCCATGCAATGCTAAGTACGAAGGAATGTAGTGGTCATGTAAAGGAAGTTTTCAATAAGGAAGTTGTATTTCAAGTTTAAAGTTTTTATGTAATGATCCTAAGCCCCAAAGACACTAATCCTCTCGATCTTCTTTGTTGTATCAAGTGAAGTTTTATGTAATAAAGCATGTTTAAGTTGTAATAAAAAGCATGGTTGTCATAGTTGGTATCAGAGGATAGGTTTAGTTATTTTTGGGATTAGGAAACCCTAGTAAAGCCTTAGATACAAGACTAAGCATAATAAAAACACCCCTAAGTTTTGGTAAATACTAAGTAAGTGGTTTATCAAACAAATACATCCCTGTCTGGATACGAGCAGGTAGAGGCGGCTCTGGCACAGATGTATCCTAGGGGTAAAACCCGAAAACACCGTTTTGAGCTAGACTCGAACGGGAACTGGTGCACGACAACGGGCCTTGCTGCACTCTTGGTTACGACACTCCCGGGGGATATGTTTTGATAAATTCACAATCTTAGTATGAACCCTTATTAAGGGAAAAATGCCCCTAAGAATATATGTTAGAAGGGAGATCATGAAAAGCCTGGATTGAATCCTATAGACTCATGAGTTAAAGAGATTAAAGTTTATTTATAAGTCATCAACTTTTGTCTTTGGATTACCCTTTATGTGTTACCCCTAACTTTCCTTTTATTCCAGCCAATGGCCGGTAATAGGAGAACTCGGGCTAACAACCGTTGTGAAGATTAGTGTGATGATTGTACTAATGAGATGCCCAATCCGATGGGAGCGGGAATCGCGAACTTTGTCACGCTTCTCTCTCAGCTAACTCAAGTTTTGAATAGAAACACTGGTCAAGAGGAACGTTCAACCCCCCCTAAGAAAGAACAAGTCGCTATTGAAAGCTTCATGAGACAAAGGCCTCCTACGTTTAGTGGATCATCCGATCCCACGATCGCTGAACAATGGATCAACTCCATTGAGAAGATATTCTCCATCCTCCAATGCTCTGAAGAAGAGAAGGTTCTCCTGGTGGCTTATCGTATGGAGGGTGAAGCTGATCAATGCTGGACATTGATCAAAAATACGAAGCCTGAGGAGGAGATCGAGGCTTTGGAATGGAAGGTATTCCGGAAGATGTTTTTCGATAAATATTTTCCACGCACCCTCCGTCTTAAGATGGAAAGGGACTTCCTTTCCCTCAAGCAGAAAGATGAAGAATCTGTGGGAGCGTACGAGGCAAACTTCACAAGGCTTGCACGATACGCTTCCGGCTTTGTCGTTACCCCCGAATGCAAATTTGACCGCTTCTTTGGTGGGCTGAAGCCTAGCTTGCGGAAAGCATTAGCGATCCATGACTTTGACAGCTATGAGGAGATTGTCCGATGTGCCCATAAGGTTGAAATGGAGATCGGAGAATCACAGGGGTATCATGGGGACAAGAAGCGGAAGGTGGACTTCAATGCTGGTGGTCCAATGGATAAATCCAACGGTGCTAAGAAATTCCAGCACCCCACTTGCCAAAAGTGTGGGAAAAAGCACCCTGGAAATTGCCTTAGGGGGACAAGAAAATGCTTCAAGTGTGGAAGAGAAGGGCACCTAGCTGTTAACTGTCAGCAAGAAGGACCCGCGGCTGCGACGGAGGGGAGGAACGCTCCGTTCGAACCTCAACGCGTTGTTCAATGCTTCAAATGCAAAGAACCGGGTCATTTTGCAAATCAGTGCCCTAATCCAAGGGTTATCGGAGGCAATCAACAACCTCCAAGACAGCAAGGAAGAGCTTTTTCCATCACTTCTGCCGAAGTGAACCCCGACAACGAAGTGGTGACAGGTACGCTAGTTATTCATTCAAGAATAGCGAACGTACTTTTTGATTCAGGTTCTACGCATTCTTTTATATCTCAAAAGTTTAGTAGAATAATCCCTGCACCACCACAAATCATGGAAGTAAAGATGTCGGTGAGTACGACAAATGGGGCAATCATTGCATCCCATGAGTATAAGTCCTCCCCTGTTATAATCTGTGGATTGAATTTCCCGGCGAACCTCGTCATACTCCCTTTGGTGGAATTTGATGCAATTCTTGGCATGGATTGGCTTTCCTTATATAGAGCCAACATAAATTGTCGGGAGAGGGAAATCACACTCCATATGGAGAATCGACCCCCGATTCTTTACAAGTGTCAGGAGGAAGATGAATCTCCTTTAGCTCCATCATCTCAAGCATGGATATTACTGCCTTATGAGCATGCATATCTGGCTCAGATGATTGAGTCCAAGGAAGAAACCACCCTTGAAGAAATGCCTACTGTGAGGGAATTCGCTGAAGTATTTCCCGAGGAACTTCCTGGTCTTCCTCCAAGAAGAGATGTTGAGTTCTCAATTGAACTTATACCTGGGGCACTACCAATATCCAAGACTCCATATAGAATGGCTGTGGTTGAGCTTGAAGAACTGAAGAAACAACTACAGGAGAATCTGGATAAAGGGTTTATACGCCCAAGTGCATCACCATGGGGTGCACCAGTCCTCTTCGTCAAGAAGAAGGATGGGTCAATGCGGCTTTGCATCGATTATCGTGAACTTAACAAAATCACGATAAAGAACATGTATCCTCTCCCAAGAATCGATGAATTGTTTGATCGGCTGCGTGGAGCACAATACTTCTCCAAGGTCGACTTGCGGTCGGGATATTATCAAGTAAGGGTGAAGAAGGAAGATATCCCCAAGACTGCTTTTCGTACAAGGTACGGGCACTATGAATTCATAGTAATGCCTTTTGGACTCACCAATGCTCCAGCAATATTCATGGACTTGATGAATAGAGTCTTTAGAGATTACCTAGATAAATTTGTGGTAGTCTTTATAGATGATATTCTAATATACTCCAAAACCAAGGAGGACCATGAGGAGCATTTAAGAACTGTACTGGAGACTTTGCGCAAGGAGAAGCTCTATGCGAAGTACAGCAAGTGTGTGTTCTGGTTGAAGGAGGTCTCATTCTTGGGCCATATCATCACAAGCAATGGGATATCTGTGGACCCCTCCAAAACAGATGCAATTGAGGGATGGCCGAGGCCAACATCGGTAACTGATATCCGTAGCTTCTTGGGGTTAGCTGGATATTATCGACGATTTGTGAGAAACTTCTCACGATTGTCCAACCCTCTTACTAAGCTAACTCGAAAGGGAGTAAAGTTTGCTTGGAGTGATGAATGCGAAGAAAGCTTCAAGGAGTTGAAAAGGAGGCTTATCACTGCACCTGTGCTCACTTTACCCACAAGTGGGGAGCTTTTTGTGGTATTCAGTGATGCTTCGAAGAAGGGCTTAGGATGTGTGCTGATGCAGAATGATAAAGTGATATCCTATGCCTCAAGACAGTTGAAAATCCATGAGCGAAACTATCCAACGCATGATCTGGAGTTGGCGGCGGTGATCTTTGCCTTGAAAATCTGGCGGCATTATCTCTATGGAGAGAAATGTGAGATATATACTGACCACAAAAGTCTTAAATATATATTCACACAGAAAGAGCATAATATGCGCCAGAGAAGATGGATAGATCTCATAAAGGATTATGACTGTTCAATACATTACCACCCTGGGAAGGCGAACAAGGTGGCGGATGCCCTAAGTAGAAAGGATCCAGCAATTCTATCAATGATGAGAATTGAGAAGGATCCAATCTTCTTAGACTTGATGAAGATGGACGTGGGAATCATAAAGAAGGGAACATCATCAATCCTTTCACAAATGATTGCTCAACCATCTCTTTTGGAAAGGTTAAAGGATGCTCAAAAGTATGATGCGAGAATCCAAGAAAAAGTGGAAGCTATCAAAAAGGGAAAATCCTCAGAGTTTAATGTTAATGAAGAAGGAATTGTGCGGTTTGGGAAAAGACTATGTGTCCCATCAAGTTCGGAGCTGAAGAAGGAACTTTTGGATGATGCACATAGTTCAAATTTCTCTATTCACCCAGGGAGCACAAAGATGTATCGAGATCTCCGAGAAAACTTTTGGTGGGATAATATGAAGAAGGAGATCGCCGAATATACATCAAAGTGCCTTGTGTGTCAGCAAGTGAAGGCAGAGAGGCAGAAGTCTAAGGGGATGATGCAACCATTGCCCATACCAGAATGGAAATGGGAGAACATCACCATGGACTTCGTCACTGGACTTCCAAGGACATCCAAAAGCAACAATGCAATCTGGGTTATTGTGGATCGTCTTACAAAGACTGCACACTTCATTGCTATTCGAGAGGATTTCTCTTTGGATCAACTGGCACGGATATATATCAGGGAAGTGGTACGGTTGCATGGAGTACCACTATCTATTGTGTTTGACCGAGATCCAAGATTTACCTCTAAGTTTTGGAAGAGTCATCAACATGCTCTGAATACTGAACTGAACTTCAGTACGGCCTATCATCCTCAAACTGATGGCCAATCCGAGCGGACTATCCAAACACTTGAGGATATGTTGAGAGCGTGCTCAATGGACTTTAAAGGAGGATGGGATCAACATCTTCCCCTAGTTGAGTTCTCTTATAATAATAGTTTCCACTCGAGCATCCAAATGGCACCATATGAAGCCCTGTATGGGAAAAGGTGTAGAACACCGGCATGTTGGGATAAGGTCGGTGAACGTAAGCTGCTTGGACTAGAAATGGTCGAAGAAATGGTGGAGAAGGTGAAAACCATTCAGCAGCATATCAAGGCAGCCCAAAGTCGACAGAAGAGTTATGCAGATAATCGTTGACGAGACCTTGAGTTTAAAGTCAGAGACATGGTGTTTTTATGCATATCTCCGTGGAAGAAGGTCATGAGGTTTGGAAAGAAAGGGAAGTTAAGTCCAAGGTACAACGGCCCATTCGAAATTCTTGATCGTGTTGGGGCTGTGGCCTATCGACTAGCACTTCCACCTACTATGGCCAAGGTGCATGATGTCTTCCATGTATCCCTCTTAAGGAAGTACATACCAGACCCTTCACATGTACTCTCTTCCGAGGTGGTACAATTAGAAGACGATCTTTCTTATGAGGAGCAACCAGTGAAGATCTTAGATCGTAGAGAAAAAGTTCTACGAAATAAGACAATGCCCCTCGTCAAGGTGTTGTGGAGAAACCACAAGTTTGAAGAAGCAACTTGGGAGTCGGAGGATATGATGAAGCTAAGTTACCCACATTTGTTTTAGTGTGGGAAAAGGAAAATTTCGAGGGCGAAATTTTTTAAGGGGGGAATGTTGTAACGACCCAAAATTTCATTAATGGAAAATCCCTCTTGATCCAGTTAAATGTTTCTTTATGTTTTTATATGATGTCAACTTCTTTAGTTTAACGTTAAGATTTGTGACCGTTACTTTTATAGCCGTTGAACAGTGATCATCTGGGTAGTTTAAATATAAGGCTTTAACGAACCAATTTTCTACTCAGACAAAGGAAGTGATGGCCTCATCCAGTAGAATTGCCCCTTACGAAGCCCATTTGTCGGAGCTCGGTAAAGAGGTGGCGTCTTTGGGCTTTTCCCTTGACCAAGCCCAAGCTGAGCTTCATCAAGTCAAGCTCGAACGTGATCGTCTACGGGAAAAATGGAAGTTGATAGAGATTACCACTCGAGCGATGTTATCCGAGCAGCCCCAAGAGTCTGTCACCATCGCGCACCTTACCCTTAGGTCTTATGCGGCTATTTTAAGGGGTTATGTAACAAATAAGTAGATCCATGTTCATGTACATTATTTTTTTTTATATATAATAATGAATATAATTTCTAGTCATTTTTGATACTTTGTAATTAGTTTTTAAAGTACAAATGGTGTTTTTAGTTATTATTTAATTAAGAATTATATTTTATTAAATTAAAGGATTTTTGAATTAAATAATATTTTAATAAAATATTATTATTAATATTAAATTAATTAAATATAAATGATCTTATAATTTTATGAATGCAATTAAAATTTTTATTAAGGTTTGAAAGCCATTTCTGTCAAAACCCGTGAATTTTTTTATAAATGTCGGTTTTTATTTTAAAAGTGAAAATTCACATATTTAGAAAATTATTTAGATAAAATAAGTATTATTTTTGGAATCAGGATGTCGAAATTATCCAACGGTGAATTTTTCATAATTTTCTGAGACAGTCAAATTTTTGGGTAAAAATTAAATACCATTTAAATATATAATGTGTTTTATGACATCATAATGACCCAATGGTGATGTAATAAAATACCATAATCCTTAGTTTCTGCCAATATATGTTTTATCATTAAAATAATGAGGTTTTGGGTTTGTTTGACTCACTTTTCAAAGCATTAATGGAGCCCTCAAGACTTATTCAACACTTTTCCTTTTTAAATTAATTTCCATGGGAGTGTGACTCACCTCCACATAAGCAACCCTAATTTTTTAATAAGTTCGGACCATGGCCTTATAAAATATTATTTTCCTCTCTCCTTTTCCAGAAACCATGGGCAAATACCATGGGATGGTTTGTGGTTTGGATTATTTTAATATAAGGGGTCCCAAACCTAAATAATAAAGAATTCTCTCACCTTTCCTATATAAACCCACCCAAGCTCCCACTTCCTCCTCACTCAAAGCCCTTTAAGTTCGTCCAACCTCTGCCCTACTCTCTCTAGAATCCTCTCAAGGTGCCCCAAGCTCCCAAGAAGCCTCTCACAAGCCTCTCTCTAGCCTTTGGAAGCACACTTCCAAGTAAGGGTTTTTCTTCCTTTCTCATTTTTGTCAATTTTCTTTAAGTTGTATTGCCCTTTTAATTTCATTTATGAATGTTGGGGTATGGTTTTTCACCACTCCCATACTGCCCTCTTATTGTTTGAATGATGGGAGACCCCTTTCTCTCTCATTAAATGCCTCCCATGTACACCCGTTACTATGCCGAAATTCCGAAAGGAACCTTTTTCTCCTCTTTTATATTCGAGCAATAATTTTGTATCATGAATCTAAATTCCTTTTAAATTGTTGGGACATGTATATATATGACCTTCTTACTGTCCATTACATGTAAATATGATGAGGAACCCCTTTCTCTCTCATCAACCTTTTTTATGAATTCTTATGTCACGCCGTTACGCTGCCGAAATCGCACCGATTTTCTAAGCCAATGTCTTTGTGTAGTGAATACCATGCTCATTTCTCCATCAAGGGTATTCACCTTTATGCACATATACATATTGATTGTAAAGTTTCATGTATGAATTCCACATTCCTTTATCGTGGAATAAATGATTATGTTTTATGAATCCATGTTTTATGATCCATGTGGCACACTTATGCATGAAATGAAATGCTTAAGAAGGGTGCGCCCTGATAGCGCTCCAATGCATTGGGTAAAGTATAGTATCATGATACGTCATGTGCAATGAGTGTTTACTCATGCTAATTCAAGTACAACGAGGGTTTACTCGTGCTTCAAGTGCAATGAGGGTTTACTCATGCTCCATGTGCAATGAGCCTTGGCTCATGCTAATTCAATGATAAGTGTTGTTGCCACATTTCCATGTTATGATTATCATGCTTTATCATGCCTTTATGTTCATGTCTCTCTTATGCTCTATTGATATGCCTATTGCCTAACATGTATTGTACTCCTCATGTTATTCATTGTGTACTCCCTTACTGGGCTTTATAGCTCACCCTTTTCTTATGCATGTCCTCAGGTTATCCCATGCAATGCTAAGTACGAAGGAATGTAGTGGTCATATAAAGGAAGTTTTCAATAAGGAAGTTGTATTTCAAGTTTAAAGTTTTTATGTAATGATCCTAAGCCCCAAAGACACTAAACCTCTCGATCTTCTTTGTTGTATCAAGTGATGTTTTATGTAATAAAGCATGTTTAAGTTGTAATAAAAAGCAGGGTTGTCATAGTATATGCATTGGATATAGTCCTAGAACTATGGTAACGATATTAGATTAAACCAAAGATGTTAGATATTGAAGTTACTCCCCCTTTATTATGATTTTTGCCTCTCACACTATTCTTTTTGGGTTTTAGAAAATGGATGGAAACAAGATGATTCATGATAATGGAGGATATGATGGACAATGGAATGATGAGAAACCAAATGAAATGGGATTTGGAAGTCCAAACATCATTATTATGTCGAATCAGCAATCTCATAATATGATCAATAAAGTAAAATTTGGTAAGTTTCCTGACTCGGCTAATAAGAGAAAGATGGAGTTTCATGATGATCATAGAGGAAAGAAAGTTCAATTTCCCCTATGCAAATCATGTGGGAAGAGGCATTAAGGAGAATGTTTCAAAGGATCTGGAAGATGATTTGGGTGTGGAAAAGGACACAAATCCAGTAAGTGCAAAGGAAATGGTTCAGTTAACACCAAGGATGGGGATAATGGTATTTCTACGACATCGACAATGGTTAAATGTTTTAAATGTGGAATGTACCAGAATTATGAAAACCAATGCCCTAAGGGAATGTCTCCTGAAGAGAATCAGTATGGTCGTATGGTTAGTATTTATGTTGATGATGATGAAGAGACTACAAATGATATGTGAGATGAAAGAATTGTTGAAGCTCGGTCAATGGTTTAAGAATGTAGTGGAATGATTACATGTTTATCATGTGTAATGTTGTATAAGTAATCTCATGGTACTATGGAATAAAGAGACATATAAGGATTGTTACACTGTTGTCTTTCCTTGAGTTTTGAAAGTGTATGATTAATGGTACCAAAATCCATGAAAGGTTATTCAGATATTTTTGGAATATAGATGATATGCACATAATGAAGGGATAAGGAGAAAATTAAATGTTTGATAGTATTCATGAGCTCATGACTGATATAAGGAGAAGGTTATGTAATGGATTGAGTATATAGAATTTTTGGATTTTGGTATGTGGAAAGAGTTAACTTTTGACAGCATTCATGTTTTCAATAAGGTTTAATGGGTATTCATTTTTCAAGAGAAAACATGATTAAGGTATTCACATGATTGGAATGTTACCAACAAGATATATGGGGGATAAATTATGGTATTCACATGATTGGTTGATGATATTTCAAGTAAACATTTTCATTATATTATGAGTTTGGACCAATGTATATCCAAAATATTTGAATGGATTATGTTGGACATAAGATAGTATTGTTTAAGGATAGAAATTTTGATATTATATAGTTTTAGAAAAAGGACAACCTGCAGGACGGGCGACAACCCATCGCATCGGACTACGCCATGGTAATCGAACCCACAACCGAAGTGTGACTGGCCTTTATCGACTACCACTGGCCTACAGGAAGTCCCTGTTTAGTAGAAACTAGTTTAATTATATTAAGTACTATGATATATGATGTATAAGTCCATTTTAGGAACCATATATCATTAATCTCACTATAGATGGACTTATGTATTTTTTGATAACTTTTCTAACCTTTTGTTTAAGATAGATGGAATGACCCATAATTCTATCACATGATCTGCTAACACATCACGAATGACAAATTCAACTTCATTTCTTTAAGAGATGAAGTGGAAATTGTCCAAAGAACGACCAACAGTGAAACTATACCGAAATCACGAAAGTATTTCTTCTAATTCCAATTTCATCAACATTAGGGAAATGATCTTGAAAAATGTTGTCCTAGTGCTCTTATATCTGATGAATCAGATGGTACCTTAGATCGTCACAAATTTATGGCATTGTGATTGCTGGATTTTCCATAGCCATGTTCTCTACCACTCTCCATCAGAACATGATGGTTAGATTTCTCTTCCATATCCATATTTTCACCTATGTGGAAACCTAGTGATTAGTTTATTTGGGTAACAGTTACGTTTCATACTTTTGTTTTTAAATATTGGTTTTGGTATTCTTTTTTACGATGTGTGTTTCTATTAAAGAAACATTTGAAAAGTAAACCATTTATAACCCCGACGAATTTCGAGGGCGAAATTCATTTTAAGGGGGGTAGAATGTAACAGCCTGAGATTTTATGAAAAATATAATTTTTAATTTCATTAATGTTTTTTGTTTTACGCTACACTAAAAGGAGCTTTCATAACACGCATCCTTGACTTGCCTTGCATTACACGCAATCGTGACCTTCCTCGATAGCGTGTGTAGTACGCAATAACGAGTTTCACTAAACAACAATATGCTATTAAAATATTAATAAAACTAGCCGTTATGAGTAGTAATAAAAACTTTTTTAAATTTTTTAAATTTTATTTTTCAAAATGGACTTCATTTTTTGATTCATAATATCGAAATTAGCCTAGGGTGAAATTTTGGTATTTTTCTGAAAACATTCAATTTTTGATGAATAGTGAAACCACTAAGTGGTAGTTAAAAAACCGAATTTTTCATAAAACATAATTTTACCGCTTCTGTGAGTAGAATTTTGAAAATCCGAGAGACACGGTTGATTTTAGGAAGTATAATGTGGTTCAATGAGATAAAAATAATTTTTTGGTGAATAGTAACTTTTTACGTTTTTTTATCGTGGTTAAAAGTAAATAGGGTAATTAAGGGTAAACAGGATATTATTATTACCCTAACACATGTCCTAATTCTATTGGACAAGTTTAATTCGACCAAAAACAACCTTAGGAATAAAATATGACCATTTAGGCCCACTTGGATTAGATTAGGACATTTATTATTAATTTATTTAAAGAAGGGTTAAAATAGTTAAAATCAAAGTTTAATAAGTAAATCATTTTTAATATGGTGTTATACATAAGATAAATTAAACTATAAATATTAATTAGAAAGATAAAAATATTTCGTACATAATGGTATTTTATTTGTAATTTTTAGACATTAAATAATTTAATATATTTATGACACAACGATGATACAGTAATTATCTTATTAATGAAATATTGACATAATTGATGTTATAAATACCCAAATAAATATAATTTGAGACTTTTTATGAATTACACTAATTTTCTATGTTAATATGACATGTTAGTATTTCTTTAATTAACTTTTTTCAAACTAATCATTCTGTTGTGATTTTCACAAAAATCAATTACTAAATAGTCTGAAAAATGACATAAAATAGTTTATAAAACAAATATTATATTATTAATTGTTATTTTATTCCTAAAAATCAAAGGATCGGCCGAATGACTTATATAAGGGTATATATATTAATAATAAACAACATGAGGTTCTTTTGGCTTGATATAGTACGTTTATTAACCTATAGTATATGAACACAAGAAGACACGGTAATAGTAAAATTATTTAACTTAATGTTAAATCTACATAACAAGGTTAAAATAGGAACCTAAACATGTCTAAATTATATTAGATGAGAGGATTTAGACCCATCCCCAACTTATCCTCTAAATAAATCAATTTGGAGCTATTTAAAACCGAACTTGACTTTATAATAAAACAATATTTTTAGTTATTCCAAAGGTGCCCCTCTCCTCCCTTATAAAAGGGGACCTCGTCCCTCTCTTCCTCACACAACTTTGAGCCTTCAAGCTCGAACAACCCCTTCCAATTTCTTCTCTCCACTTCCCTAGAAACATCCTAGAGGTTCTGGTCTTCTTCAAAGACCCATTTTAGTGCCTTAAAAGGAGGTCTCAAAGAAGCACTTCAAAGAAGAGGTAATGTCTGTTACCAATTCTTTCATCTTTATTTATTCTTCCACTTCTTCTTCTCTAGTTTTTTCATTATGAAGTAATAACATCAGTATCTCACATATACTGATATGTTATTATAAGTATGAAACAACCCTATTTCACCATCTATCCATCCTACAGAAAACGAAACCACCGCGCATGCGTACGTACGGAATACCGTCTCCATGCCGTGGTGAAATCTATTTTCCACCACCACCTTACTTGGATGGGTATAATGGTGTAAATAATGACTATATATGACTATTATAAAGTGATACTGATTCTAAAATAGTATACATACACTCCAATACAATTCCATGATCATAGGAACGATATCATCACTCGTGCGTACGTACGAAATACCGTCTCCACGATGTGATGCGACTCGTTCTACATGATCTTCATTTCATAATGATTTTATAAATGAATTGAATGAATTAATATGATATATATTACACTAATACCATTCTAGAAATTAGGTATCTATAACCTAAAGAGAAGAATAAGAATTTATTCGACAAAACACGCATAAGAAAAAAAAGTTATAAACACCCGAATAACAAGTAGCAATGAAATATTACTACTATGAAGCTAAGAATATGATAAAATATGATATCATAAAAATAGTTATGATTCTGGAATAATTCAATAAAATTATTTAAATCATTATACAGGAGGTTCGGACACGTACAATGCATATTGGACCTAAGGTAAGGGAAAATATCACAATCTCATTTTTTATCCGAGATTGTTTATACTTTGGTATTTACTGGGGTGTATTTTATCATCCACATCCATGTATCCTAAATATTTAATATTATTTCCATCCACCTAAAATTGTTTAAATCCAATTTTACCCTTCGGTGAGTTTTTAGTAATAGATATGAAAGGAATCTTTTGTCGTTTTTCGTACGAGGAACTTTTTTACTTTTCCGACAAAAGTACGAGAAGAATGTTTTTTTAAATTATACGGCATGAATGGATTTTTAAAACATTATTTCCAAGAAGATTCATGTACAAGTTTTCATGTTTATTTTTAATCAACTTCTTTTAGTTTAAAATTGTAAGACATGTAAAAAAAGGAAAAAGTTTTTGAAGTAGAAAGGATATTTTCCTCAAGAAAGGAGTTCAAGTGTTTTATCAAAATTATTTTCCATCTAAGATAATATAGGGTTCTGTTTCTATCCCTATTATTACATTTATTTGATTATGTAGTGATGGAATTATTTTTATTAATTCCTTTATCTTATATGAATTGTTTTATGATGTCATGTTGTTTAAGAATCCCATTTTTACTACATGGGTTATGCAATGATGTATGATTTATGATTTTGTGGCACACATAAGAATGGTATCATTATGAGATGGGTGGGAACTATATCTCCCTCCAATGAATTGGGTAAAGATTTTATATCTCATGAGATAGACATGGCTGGAATGGTAGGTTATACCGGTTCAGTGAAACAGGACTGAAACAAGGGTGACTCGATTCAGAAATGGACATTGTCCACTAAGATAGTCATGACAATGAGTCTTGACTAATAAGAAATGATTCTTTATGATTATGTGTGTATTCCACAAACTTTCATGTTTTAAGTTATGATTATTGGGATTTCATTTCACTACTATGATTTATCCCATGTTATGAAATTATGATCTCTTTTGCAGGTTAAGATTCCCAAAAGATATGTTCTTATGAATATGACGTGATTGATATTTCTTTTGTTTACCCTTACTGAGTATTTGAGCTCACCCTTTTATGTTTTCTTTTCCCCAGGACATAAAGAAATAATTTAGGTTTAGAAAATAGAAGATCTTTATGGGAGATGTTGAAGATCTTTCACCAAGATTAGAAGATTATATTCCGAGTTTCCAAAGACACTAAACTATTACGGTCCTTGTGTGTGTGTTTTTGTTATGTACTTAGTATTCCACAAAAGTAATGTAATTTCCATGTACGTTAAGATTTGGGTCTCTACATTGAGGGCCTGGGGATTTTTTGAGGGGAATAGGGGAGGTCATTCTGGGAAGGTAGAATAAACTCTACAGAGGGGGGCGGGGAATCAGAGAGGGAACTCGGGGAGGGATACGAGAGGACAGTGAGTAGACAATGGCTCTGTGCTGTGAGAACCCTAGGTCGAGAGCACGAGCAGGGTGAGAAATTCAGGGAACAGACAGTATGAAGATAGAGGGAATGACGGATAATGGTTTTCTTGACTGAGGAAGGATGATGCATGGAGGCAGAGTCGAAGCTGGGCAGGAGAGTCCTTGAAGGTAGGGTTTTCTCAGCCGAGGAATGATGCTTTGCGGCTCAGTCCTTGAAGCTGGATGGAGTCGCTGTTTATTGATGGAGTACGTGTGAAATAGGCAGGGTCAAAGGGTGGAGTCTTAAACAGGAGGCATGTTTCAGTGGGAAAATCGTAGAATTAGTATATTTACTAGATGTGAACGCCATTATTGATATTCCATGAGATTATTTTATTAGTTAGAATATTCATGGTCATGTTTCACGAAAATTTAATTATTTATATGGAATTACATTATCATGTTTTATTGAATCCATATTATAACGATGTTATTTATTAAATATAATATGTGTTTATTTACTTTTGTTGAAATTTTTATTAGTATTTATTGATTTATGATATATATAACTATATTTAATCCTTATTGAGTATTTGATCTCACACATATTTGGTTTCCTTTACCCAAAATTCCATGAAGGATATAATGTTGATATTTAAGGATATTCTAGATTAAATAATGTTATTATATATACATACATCAGTCTAGAAATATAATTTGAACCAGAATAATACTATTGTCTTAGAAGACGATTTAATTAAAAATTTTGAAATTAATTTTTTCCTTCCCAAAAAATTCCCTAAAGGGTATAATGATTGATATGAAATTATTTTCTAAAGGAAATAATGATATTATATACAAAATTTTGTTGAATATTATGAACTTTTATCAAGACTCAAGTGTGTATCTAATTTACCAAAGCTACTAAACTATTATTTATATTGGGATTCAATTCCTTTTATCTTGTTCCAATGTGATAAAATAGGAACCATATCCATTTATTGGAGTCGAGGACACTAAATTAAATTTAATATATGAATTTAAAAATAAAAATTAAATTTACTACATTCCATTAAATTTTGAGATGTAATATGAAGCATATCACACCGTGAAGGTGTTATACAACGTGTATTCATGGGAGATACTGGTATTTACATTTTAATAAATATGGGGTGGGAAATAGTTTTCCTATTATCATAATAACATCTATATATGTTGATTATATTTGGGATAAACATGCGTAATTGGATACAACAATGTCATAGAAGGTGTATTATGGAATAAAATGCGATGAACTTGGTTAATATTTTTACCACTTCATTCGGAGACCTCATTTTCCTTACACCATAATCCTAAAAATATTGGTCTTATGATAACAACAAAAGCTAAATGATATTGGTACGATATTTAGTAATATTTTTTTGGTAATTTTTTTTCAATACAAATGGCTCAAATGTTATGAATAGGGGAGTATGTGAGGGGTCCATTTATAATAGAGATGAGTGAAACACATGGAATGCAAACATATTTCAATTACATAATAGAAATTTTATGGTAAAGGGCCTCCAAAAGGAATGGTATTGAAAGATATGATATGATAATATTTAAATGTATCCTACCAATTTAAAATATATATGATTGGGTAGAAATTTTATAATTTTGTCTTGGATTTAACCCTATAGGAATCACACATTAACAATAAATTTGGTAGCCAAATATTACTATTTTTATGATTTAATATAAAAATAATAATTTAGGTATATAAATTTATAATAATTATTGAAATGCAAAATATTTGACCCATTTTATTATAATTAATTTCTATATGTTGTATAATTTAATTCTAATAAGTGTGTAAACGCAAATGAATACCCCTATTAGAAAAATAATTTTTTTAAGTATAAAACACAGAACACTTCAAATAATTATCATCATAAAAACCATAAAATGAATTTTTATATACATTTTTTAGTATATGATTTATAAATCTATTTAATATTATAAATAATTAGTTATTAAAATTTATTTTTTAAAATAAAAATATAATTCACACCAGAATTATTTTTTAGAAAAATAAGTTTCTAAATAAATCATATCAAAATAAATTATAATGATTATGATTATTTAATTAATTGTATTATTTATTATTAAACGGTACAAGGGTTAAATTAATATTTAATCCAATACAAAAATTGATTTTCAATTTAATGGAAATGAAATCCATTTTTATCACTATTTAATAAAAAATAAATCATTTTTGAAATATCCAAAAAAATAACCTTAATATAATATTAAAATTAAGACTTATAAATGGTATTCATTACATATAATAAAACGTATAATAATAAATGAAATTATTTATAATATATGCATGATAAAATTTTATATAAAACATGTTTGTAAAAAACATAATTTTTATTCATAATATCACAATTTTGAAAATCGAGTATGTAGTTGTGGTGGAACAAGATTTTTAATCCCCATAAACTATCATCCAAAAAAATGGATCAAAAAAATAAAGGGGATAATTAAAAAAACTATTTATGTTAATATTGTTGATATTATTTAGGAAATTTTAACATCCTAACTAGTCTCTTGGGTTAGGCCTGTGTGCCACCGGTTTGGGTCTTTAGGCCGTTGGGATATTTTACGACCATAAAATGTTGGGATTCGTTGTTCAAGTATTGTTGGGTCATGGGCATTCATGTCATATACTATAACGATTCCTCTCTGAATATAATTCATTTAAGGGTTCTCTCTTAATCGATTTTAAAAATGGGATTATCCAAAACTAAATAAAATAATAATACCATCATTTCATTCCAACAGGCATAAAATTTGGTACTCTTTTATATTATTTAAAAAATAAATTCAAACTATCTAAAACCTTTATAAATAACTTTAATAATGTTGTTATTTGTAATTGTCCCTACATATTCAAGAGAAATTTTAATTTTGTTTACTATATAACTATTCATATATACATAGGATTATATGTAATTAAATCAATGAAATAAATAAAATTTATTTATATATTGATTATTATATATTATAAGATAATCGGTTGTTAAATTCTACCACATAAATAAATTGCACACTCGAATTTTTTATACCTCTAAAAAATTTATATTGTTTTAAATTTTCATAGAGAAGAACCATATTTAACCATGGGAAAATAAAGCATCCATTAAAATTTTTAACTGTCAATATTAATTGTTACATGCATTATAAAATTATTGGGATCATAAAAAAAGAGAAAATTAGTGAAAATTAAAATAAAGGATATATTGGAGAACGATAATGTAAAAATAATAATTAAGTTTGATATAGAACATGTTAAAGAGGTGTTTAATAAAAAACCCATAAATCAGTGAGGGGTGAAATCAAACCTCAACTACTTATAAATAGACATATAAACAAACAAAAATTATTTTCAGATCATTTTTCTTGAGTTGAGGAATTATTTTACCAAATAAAATGCTAAAATTTACATACATGATTTCTTTTAATATCATAAGAATAATATCACCCATTGGTTGTTCTTTAATAAATTTAAACATGCATCTCATTTCTTTCACCATGAAATGATTATTCTTGAAGGATGTTATGGTCAAAATAACTAAAACTATCTTTTAGAAAATCATGTTATCTACAAAAGAGTGAAAAATCATTATTTCTGTCTATATGTATTTACAATAAAGATGTTTTCCAAATTTATATGATATAGATAAAAAATATTTGATGAAATACTAAATTAGTCTCAAAAGCTTCCAAAATAACAAATAATGTTCAATTTTAACTATTTACATAAATTGTTAATATTAAAACCCATCTATGTCACGAACCGTCCTTGTGGCCCATGCCATGACTACCCCAAGCCCACCTACCATAAGACAGGGGCTGGCGACTAGCACCAAAGGCATATCCCTGATAAAAAGGGAAGGAATTTCCTTTAAACCTAAATCAAAAATAGTCTGAAACATAAGAATTAGTAATAAAAAATACCAGTATAGGAAGAGTGCTTAAAGTAAATGGGACAGTATACAAACCCAACTAAAGTACATGTACATGTAAAAAGGGAAGAGACTCCTGGATTTTCCACCAGAGAAATCCTACATGATGGGTACTTACAGATCTTGAACAACTAGTCCTAAAGGTATGTCCCATCTAGTCCAGATCCATTCAGCCTCTCGTCCATCTACCTTAGCCTCAATCACTGTTGACCATCATCTACACAAAACACAACAAGGTGCGGGCGAAGCCCGTGCATGGGTGAGTATAACGATAATCAGTAATGGACCCCGAGACCCCCGAAGGTCTTCCAGAATCTACTAAGGATAAACTAGAGTAGTAAGATACAATCTAGAAGTATCAACCTTCCCTTATTTGGTATATTTCTATACATATAATTAAGTTAAAAATTACAATTTGACTCCAACATGCGAGCCCAAGAAAAACCTATTACACAAAGGAAGAAAATTCATTCATCTCGATGATAACAACTTAAATTCAAGACTCATCTCACCCAGATATTTAATTAAATTAGAAGGGTAGAGATGATTAGATGTAGCCACTGAATCATCTCCCCTGTCGAACACACGTAGGATCCTGGAACATTAGCGACGTTGTCGAACCCATGGAGTATCCCAGTACAGAAGTCATCGTTGTCGATCCCATAAAGGATCCTAGTCATGTATCATCGTTGTCAAACCCATGGAGGATCTTGGTCCAGTATCTTCATTGTCGAACCCACGGAGGATCCTAGTATAGTAGTATGTCCATGTAGGATCTTATCATCTCAGTTGTAGTCGGCCATAGGGTTCCCGCACACAGCACGCTCGATTCCGGGAGGGTCTGCTACTCAAGCCAAGTTTCGATACATCAACTACCATTTATTCTTGAGTTTATGTATCCTGTAGTTCCATTTCATCATACCGAACCCCACACGATAGACGACGCGTCAATCGGACGCCTGGTATGTGAATTATTGGTGTTTCTGCTCTGAGGGCCCAGTTGGATTTAGGTTCAATCCAACCTATCCATACCCAAGATGTATATGAACCTCGAGTGGGGTATTCCAAATGAACCTAATCGCTCCAATATTTCGGTCACCATAGACGGTTTGTCAATCGAACACCTGTAGCCCAAGATATGGGAGAAAATGTTAATTGGGTCAAACTTGGGTCTGGGTCCGGTCCAGCCCAATCAGACCGACCCGACCTTGGCCAGGATCTGGATCGGTGTCTGACCTGGTCCACAGGTCCGACCGGGCCCACTGTAACCGTTCTGGCCCACCCAAACCGGCCCGGCCTTTGGAAACTAGCCAGGCCCGCGACGGGCGGCCCGTCCCGTGCGACGTGCAACCTGGACTATGGATGGCATGGCCTGCGTGGCTGGAAGGTGATCCGCCAGCCGAAGCCAGTAGGTGGTCATGTCCATTGGTGACCTCCCTCACCAAGCATGGGGTGGTCAGTGCCCCCCGACTACCAGTAACGGACGGCATGTGGGGCAGGCCCGGAAACCGCAGGACCCTTCAGGTCCTGCCTATGGTGTGCCCGCTAGCGGCCAGATCTGCCGGCCTCCCTCCTCCTTCAGTCATTGCCCGCCTGGCAGCAGAATTGTGTGGAGGACTGATTTTATGTGATCGAAGAAAGGATGCTCCACCATAATCCAAAAAGGATATCTGCAATGCGGATAGCGGCTTTATCGCCTCTCCTAGAAGCTGAATGCATGATCTCTTGCTAAGAGCATCTACTACAACATTCCACATACCTAGATTATAGACTATCTCAAAGTCATAGTCCTAGAGGAACTCAATCCAATGTCAATGTATCAGGTTAGGTCTTTGTACGAGATGATATAAATGAGACTCTGTTGGTCAGAGTACACTATAAAACATTCTACGATCAGATAATGTCGCCACATCTTCAAGGCAAAGACCACTGCTGCTAACTCCCGGTCATGAATAACTTAGTTCTGCTCATATTGCCTCAGTTGACGAGAACCCTAAGCGATCACTACTCGTTCATGCATCATGACGCATCCACACATGGTACCTGATTCATCGAAATAGACTATGTACCAAATTCCCTCCTCTGGTAGCCTCAAGATGGGTGCACTAGTCAACCTCTTCCTCAACTCCTGGAAACACCGCTGGAATATCTCTGACCACAGGAAGGGTAGCCCCTTATTCATCAACACTTAAAGTGGTGCTGCAACTCCAGAGAAGTTTGGCACAAATCTCTGATAGTACCCTGTCAGACCCAGAAAACATTGAACCTCTGTCAAACTCTTAAATGGCTCCCAAGCATGTGCTGCCTCAATCTTCGTTGGATCCACTGCATCTCCAGCCTCTGAGATTACATGTCCCAGAATGTGTATGTCTCAGATTCAGAAATGGAACTTCATGAGCTTACCATAATGCTGGTGCTCTCAGAGTTTGTCAAGTACTACACGGAAATGGTAGGCGTGCTTATCATCGGTAGCTGAGTGGATCATAAGTTCATCGATGAGGACTAGCACAAAGCGATCAATGTATTTCTGGAAGATCATGTTCATGAGTCCTAGGAACACAGCTGGTGTGTTGGTTATGCTTAATGGCATAACCAAGAACTCGTAGTGGCCATACCGTCATCTGATGTCCATCTTCTACACATCCTCACCCCGTACTCTGAGCCGGTGATTGCCCGATTGATGATCTATCTTTGAGAACCAACGCACTCCTTTCAGCTGATCAAAGAGGTCCTCAATCCTTGGGAACAGGTACCTGTTCTTCACGGTCACTTGGTTCAGGCATAGATAATGATCACATTGTTGCAAGCTCCCATCCACCTTTATGGCGAACAAAATCGTGGTGCCCAGAGTGGAACACTAGGTCTGATGAATCGCTTCCCCTACAAGTCCTACAGTTGTACCCACAACTCACAAAGCCCCATGGGAGGCATCCGATATGCTGGTGTGGATATCAGTGTTTTCCCGGGATACAATTCAATGTAAAAGTCTACCTCTCTATGAGGAGGTAGTCCTAAAACGTCATCAGGGAAGATATTCGTGTACTGATCCACCAAAATAGAAAAACTCGGACTCCACTCATCAGCTTCTTTGAGAATGAGGCAAGCCAACTGATGTGTGTTCGGCCACCCCCAACTATGGGTATGTCCATACCACACTACAAAGGCTTACTTCTTTCCGGTGATGGTAAACCTCATCCCATCCTCGCGGATACACCACACATTCCACATAATGAAATCAATCTGAGCATGAACTATGGATAACCAGTCTATACCCAAGATGATGTCTTAGGCCTCGACTTCCTAGAGAAGAGCCTACAACTGTCTTCCAGCTCCCTGTGGTCAGGGTGGACCTCCTGGTGGTGGTTGTGGTAGGACCTTGAATCATTGTCAACCCCCTTCTGTTGCGACATCTCTTCTTCCACGTCCACCTTCTACCGGTGGACCACCACGGTTGAACCTCTACCTCTTCCTGGGAGGTCCCTCTACTGTCTGTTGCTCATCTGCATGGCAAGTTAGGCAGTCATGAGCCATGTGACCCTGCTCGCCGCATAGATACACTGCTTACTCCTCGTACGGCTGGATCTGTCTCGTGTTCCCTGCACAACCGAACGTGTATCCTGGGGTTTCCCACTAGATGGCCTGGTCCGCTTCGACCTCTATTACATTTCTCTACTACTACCTTTAAAAGACTCTTCAACATGTCGCCTTGTGGTGGGTTTCTCTACTGCTGACTGCTAAACAAGAAAACAATCCACATGAAGGGCTCGCTCTAGCACCCCCTCCTACATCTGAATGCGGAGGGAGATCATCGAAGACCTGATCTCATGCCAGAGGCACTGCTCGATGGTCTGTGCCCTGAAGAACAGGTCTTGCACCATATATGTGGAGTAGCACGACAGGTCGGTGAACCTCACTGAGTATTATGGCACCACCATGCTGCCCTACTAGAGATGAAGCATCTCCTGAATCTGCTCCTCACAAAGGGTGGCTAGAACAAACACTGACCAGAAGAGGCTCTCTAAGTCTTCCCAGAGAAGTGATGCCTTGTCATGCACCTAGAGCATCAGGCTCCACCATCTGCCTGCTACCGCCTACAGGAGAATCACAACAAGAATCACCATGAGGTCAGCTGGTGTCCCTAACAATTTCAAAACTCTCACAATAGCCTTTATCCAATCATCAACTGCTTGTGGGCCCATCTCTCTCCTGGACCTAGGTAGCCTCTAGAGCTGGAAATAATGCAACGCACTCAGACAACATGCACTCTCTGCTACTGGAGCTGGTGGTATCGGTGGCCGAGTAGGTAGTGGTACCGCTGGTGCCTCTACTGTGATGGGGAACTATACTGAGGCTTCATTGCTCGGTGGGTTACCATCTCGTACACGTCCAAGAACCCTGGAAGTTTGCCTGCATGGGGGCATCTTAAAATAAAATAGGTGCACCATAGTCAAAAAAATATACCTGGTTAGCTGACACAAAGTAATCATAATGAAAAATTTTCAAAGTAAACACACACACAATTATTGACTTCGTGCACTAGGTCGAAAATCAGAAGTCCGAGTCCTAGTGTATGGATACATCTACCACCACACCAACACCGGTTTCCCTAAACTGATATCCACACTCGAAACACTTAACACTATTTCCATTAAAAGAATCAGAGCCCATTTTATATTGTAGAACCGACTATTTTTATACCAATTTGTCATGACCCATCCCCGGGGCCCATGCCGTGACTACCCCAAGCCCCCCTTCCATTGTCCAGGGGATAGAGTCTATCACCAAAGGGGTATCACTAAAAAAAGGGAATGCATTGTCTTTAAACCTGTATCACAGACAGTCTGAATCACAAGCAGATGAAAAAACAAATATTGGTATAGGAAGTCTGATGAAAGTAAATGGGCTAGTATACAAATCCAACTGAAGTATAGGTACAAGTAAAAAAAGGAAAACAACTCCTGGATCGTCCACCGAGGAAATCCTTCCAGAAGGGTACATACAGATCATGAACAACTCGTCCCTGAGGTACGTCCTATCTAGTCCAGCTCCGAGCAGCCTCCCTTCCATCTCCCTTAGCCACGATCACTATTGACCATCTTCTGTACAAAACACAACAACGTGCGGGCAAAGACCGTCCATGGGTGAGTATAACGATGCTCAGTAATGGATCCTGATACCCCCAAAGGTCTCCCAGAATCCACTAAGGATAATCTATAGTAGTAAGATACAATTAAGAAGTATCAACCATCCCTACTTAGTTATATTACCATATATATACCTAAGTTACCAATTACAGTCTGACTCCAACATTCGAGCTCAAGCACAACCCATTCCCCAATGGAAGTAAAGTCATTAAACTCAATGAAAACAACTTAATGTGAAGACTCAGCTAACACATGTATTTAATTCAAGTAGAGGGGAAAAGATGATTAGATGTATCCACTGAATTACCTCCTTTGTCGAACCCACATAGGACCCTTGAACAATATCTCCGTTGTCGAACCCATAGAGGATCCCGGTATATAAGTCATTAAGGTCGAACCCAAAAAGGATCCCGGTCCAGTATCGTCGTTGTAGAACCCACGGAGGATCTTGGACCAGTATTGTCACTTTCGAACCCATCAAGGATCCTGGTTAAATAGTAGGTCTACATAGGATCTTATCATCTCAGACGCAGCCAACCATAGGGTTCCCGCACATACAAGCTTGATTCTAGGAGGTTACACTCCTTGATCCATGTTTTAATACATTAAATAACATTAAGTCTCGAGTTGATGTATCACATAGTTTCGTCTCATCAAAAGGAACCCAACACGATAGACGACGCGTCAATCAGACGTCGAGTATGTAAATTATTGATGTTTCTGCTCCGAGGGCTCGGTTGGATTTAGGTTCAATCCAACATGGACGCACCCCAGCTGCGTCGAAACCTTTAGTGGGGTATGCTAAAAGAACCGACTCACTCCAAGATCTGTGTTGCCGTAGAAGGTTAGTCAATCAGAAACCCGTAGCCTGAGATATGCGCGAAAAAGTGAATTGGGTCAAACCTTGGTCCGGGTCCGGTCCGGCCCAGTTGGAAAGACCCGGCCCGACCTGGCCTGGGCCGACACAACATGGTTTGGCTCAACCCAACCCAGGTCTGGATCCGGAGCGGGGTCCGACCCAGTACGTGGGTCCGTCCCGGCCCGCCTGAACCGGCACGGCCGGCTGAAACTAGGTCGGCCCATGGAAACCGTTTCGGCCCGCGACGAGTGACCCATACCACACGTCGGTCTGGCCTGGGTTGAGGCCCGACACACAACAGGTAGTCCGGCTGACACGGCGGCCCAACTAGCGTGGCTGGGAGGTGGTCCGCCAGCAGAAGCCAGCGACTGTTCGCACCTCGCGGGGCCCGCCCTAACCGAGTTAGTGGGGATCAGCCCCCCCAACTCCCTATAACAGCTGGTGCATGGTGCTAGCAAAGTTACCACAGGACCCTTCGGGTCCCGCCTGTGGCATGCTCACCAACAACCGACCCAGATGGACGCTCTCCTCCGTCTTTCGCGGCCCGCCTAAACGCAGATTTTCACGGCGCGATGGCGCCACACCCACCGTTTGTCTGTCATGGCCCTTCCACCGGCGCGGCGCGACGGCACCGCGCCCCTCCAGCGGCCGTCTGAATGCCTTGCTCCATTGCGTCCTAGTCCTCCATGCGGCGCAATGGCACCACGCTCCACCTATGACCCTGTGGTTCTTGCGCAACTGGTTCCTTTCGCGGTCGGCCCGTCGCCAGCCGTCGTTGCTCCGCCGCCATCGTCAATAAAACGAATAAAATCAGATGGGCCTGACCCATGTTTATTCAGAATGTGCCCTCTATGTCAGGGTGGTAGCAATCGTACATTAACGATGCTCATGAAAGACGAAGAACAAAGATCGAAATCAATCAAGACGACCCCTACCTCTTTTGTTGATCATTGAATAAGTCACAGAAAGGCCGCATCAATTCATCAATGTTAGAAAAGGAAGAGGATATCTATCATTAGCGGATGTGTGTTCATAGGTGATGAAGTCGATGACGGTGTTCTTCGAGGTCGATCCCTTCCCTTTGGGCACGATTGAAGATCATTCTTTGTTGGAGAATTAGTTTCACCGAAGGTTCTCCATGTTCTTATAATCCCTTTCTCAAAGCTCCACCAAATGAATTACCAACCAAAAATAAAGGGTTAAGCTAACCCATTATTTAATTTGTTGGAAAAAATATTCAAAATAATTCAAAAGGAGTTTTAATTAAATGAGTTATCTCACTTAATTAAATTGGTGGAGTTGGCTCAGTTAAATTGTGTGGAAGGCGATGAGTTCATTCTCCCACATAATGGTGATTTAAGGGGTTTTAATGACCGTGTGGTCCTCACCAAGGATACCCTCCCAAGGGATGTTATGTGCGGGTGGGCCCCACCACCCTAATCCTCTAATGGGATGTTATGGTTTGGGGGCCCCCATGACTATCCACCACTTGGAGGTTTTAACCACCTCAAAAATAAAAATAAGCAAAAAATTATTTTAATTTAACTTTATTAAAAACCGCAAAATCAAACTTCCATTCTCGACCATCTGTCATCAAGAAGAATGAATTATTAAGAGAATAAAGGCACTGCGAGTTCAATAGTGGCCTCAGATTTCAGTTCTGATAACCGATTAAAAAGATACCAAAACCTGCTCAAAAGCTCACTGAACACATTTAGAAACTTCAGAAAAACATTCCGAACACTCCGAGCCTTGGAATCACATGTTGTCAGAAACTGTGGACTCTTTAAAATTCAATATAATTAAAAAACATTCATTGGATTTTTTGGGTCTTTACAATCTAAATGTTTATGAACAAATTATAAACTAAATAGAAAAATATTAAATATTTAATCACCTATCATTTTCCGTGATTTACATTAACATTAAACCTAGGAAACATAAAATATATAATAATATCACATACCAAACACATTAATTAATTGATCATATATTATTATAAAAAATGTTAATAAACATAATAAAAATAAAAACCAAACAAAAACAAACATTCTTGCAAGAATAAACTAAAAACTTATTCCACAAATAGTATCATAGAATACCTGGTATTTTCTAAAATGAAAAATAAAAAAAATATCATCATTGGAAACATAAATCACATTTTCATAAAATCACTATTATATTTCACGGTCACCAATACAATAAAAATTATTTTATGAATATCCATAATATATTCACACAAAATAATATTTATTACCTCATCATTAGTAAAATAATAAGGGTTATATTTCCCTCAATCATGTGTTATCCTAAAATATAAATTTATAAATAAATATATTTTATTTTTAATTGATTCCATTCCAAAAATTATTTAAATTACATGAGGAATAATTACTCTAAAATAAGACATAGTTGTTTTATAATTCATTTAAAATGAATACCATTTAAAAACACATATAAAATATAATCATTGAATCCTAACACATAAATATTTCAATAATTATACATATTTCTTAAAACATAATCTATGATTAATCATCTTATTACTTATTAAATAATTTCTATAGTATGAAATGTTTATAATTTATTAGGATTAATAAAAATTTATTTAACATTACTTCTCATGTATAAAAAATGAATTACAATTAAAATTAATCATACCTCTTATATATCATATATATCCTCTTCCTCATTAATAGTAAATCATTTAATTCTATATACTTGATAATATTTTTCATAAGCTTTCCACCTTTGAAAGAGATTAGTATAACTCACATACATAACATTTAAAACATTAAATAATTGATTGTATCTTATTAAAACAATTACTCCCATCAATTTCGTAAATTTAACATTTCAATTTTAATTGGAAATTACTTCCTCTAAGATCTTATTTTAATCACACAATGTATCTTCCTATTCTTTTAAGACATTTCCCTTGGTGATTCTTCCAACATTCATAACATGAATGAAGTTGAATATTCATTCCTATATGGACCTAATGAAACTCCATTTGTCACATATTTATTTTATCCAACAATTCATCATTTCTAATGTTTTTAATCAGATATTTATATTACTGGTTTGAAATAATCTAATTCATTAACAATTCATAACCAATTTTTTTACCTTATACAAAATAATTGCATAATCTGTCGCATTCATCCATAACATAATTCATTTTGGTTCCCTCTATTGACTGACACCAAAGATCATGGTGTGAAAAATAATAATCATAATGAGAATTCATGTAACATTTCATCAAATAACAATATTATGAATCCTTGATTTCATGTAATGAATCCTTGGGAATATCCGAGGTCATCAATTATAAATAAATTTTCAAATAATTCAAAATTACATATAATGAAAATGTGAATTAACCTAGGAATATCATTGGGAGTTTCCAATGATGTGCATGAAAAGGGGTCATTCTTTGTTAAATAAAATGAAGGTAGAGATATAATTGACAAACTATTTTCAATGTGATTACCCCTATATACCTCTCTTAATAAACCAAATCCAATGTAGTAAAAAATGGATGTTTTTATAAGATAACAAAAAACCTTTTGTTTGAAAAACATATAATGTTATTCTATACATAGGGTGATCTTAAGGGTTCTGACAAAATTTTTCTCACCAAAATTTCAATAAAAAAGAACTAATCCATGTTCGAATACCAATGATTTGGGACCAATCATTAAAAATATAAATACTCAATATATTTAATGGAATATTCATTAAATATTAATACAATCCAATCCATAACAAAAACGTTTTATTGTATTTGGAAACACAGATTAATAAATAACTAAGACATAAATGGTCTATAATATTTGTTGATTATGTTCTTTAAAAATATCACCCTTTATGGACAAATGATTTTAAAAAAATTTGATAACATAGGGTATGGAAATAGAATAATGGGTGAGATCAAATACCCAATATGTATAAATATAAGTGATATCAAACAATGATCATAACTGATCATTATATGAGAATACATATTTCAGAACATGATAGATAATTACAATAATCACACTCTATTAGTCAAAGCTATTTTATCATGAAACATGAAATATGGTGTTTTAAAAAACACATAATTTTAGGGAATCGTCAATACGTAATCATGATACTTGTATAATATCGTAAGAATAATACATATATTCTTAGAATACACATAAGGATAAAAAATAAATTATGTGGTAATGGTTCACTCCTATGACTTTCACTGGGAAAATGTATCATAATCAAAATTTATACATAGGGATTTCCAATTTTCTCTTGGGACACTACTAAAAATATGGGCAAGGGAACTGCCAAATTCTATCAGCACTAAGAAAAAAAGAACTGATAAAGGTAATTCTTTATCAGTGCTAATTGAAAGAACTGATAAAGGAACCCTTTATCTGCTCTAAAATTTTAGCACTGATACAGGGCTTCTTTATCAGAGCTTTTTTTCCTTGATAAATGGATTCTTTATCAGCGCTAAAATTTTATCACTTATAAAGGGTGTGCTTTATTAGTGCTAAAAAATTATGATAAATAATCCCATTATGAGCTCTAAAAAAGCACTGATAAAGAATCACTTTACCAATGCGAAAATTTTAGCGTAGATAAAACCATAGTCCCATTTTATAAAATTTGGTGAACAATATCCTCTATTTATCATTCCATAAAGCTCTTGTGGTTCTTTCCCCCTGCGATAACTCCCCTCCTCCCGATCTTCTCTTTTTTAGACCTTTGTTGCTTGAACTACTCCGCCACTAGCCCTACTTCTTATCCTGCCCCTCGAACCCCTTCCACAGATCCTCCTCCCCGTTAACCCTACTTCTCATCCTCCCTATTGGACCCAACTCCACACAAACCCAACTCTTCTATTTATCAATGGTTGGAGGCTCCTCCCGGTCCTCTCCCACTCTGGTGGTCATGGATTACCCTCCCGATGTTGCACAGAAGGCTCCCTGACCGCACGACGCTACTTCTCTCCCTCCATCACGGGTGTGATCTACTCTAGGTAAGTCTCCCACTTCTCTTTTTAGGGTTATTTTGGGAAATTTATCTTCGTACTCTACACATGTTCATTGTTTTAATTCCCATTTGGACAGAGATTCAATGAATAATTGGTGAATTGTCATTGAACATTCCAGATTTGGAACCAAGGATCACACCATGTGAAAATGAGGAACATGAATTGCTAGTCTTTTTTGGACAAACCATATACCCCAAGGGACACATCATGTCCACCATGGAGGATATTTTTGAGACCCATTTACTTTTTTTTACTTTTTTGTGAGATTTTGGATCATCCAGTGACTAGTATTGGTGGATTGTGTTCCCTTGGTCCATTCTTATAATGGTTTGATGCAACATCATGACCTCACCCAATGATGATGGCCTCTCTATATCTTCTTAATTATCTGGGTAGTGTTGGTGAGTTCCATTATTATTGATTTCTTTGACTTAGTCCACTTATAAGAGGGTTATTATGGAATTAGGTCTCATTCATTTGAACCATACCCTTCAACATCATGGAACATTTAACAATTTAAGGGACCTGGAGTGATCCTCATCTCATTCATGTTGTCCCTATATTGGTTTAGTAGAATTGGAATCACCAACACTTACATGGGAATTAATACCCTATATTTGATGAATCATCAAGTATGGTATGTCGTCCCCCTGAAAGCCTTAGGAATTAACCCCCTCTCTTTTTATAGAGATCTGATCTTTCAGATGGTGTATTAGTTCGATGGAGCATTTATCTTGGATGTACCCTCTCCGTTTTCAATATAATTATTCTATAGAGAGTGGTATCAATTCACTATTATGGGGGTTAGTATAGAATATTATCATGAGCAATGGACCACAAGTCACATAGTGACATAGAGCTTATATCCCTCTGAGAGGCCTAATGAAAACATTATTTCCAATGTTTTTTCATTATGTTGGGTTTGTTGAATTTTTATGACCAACAATTACACATGTGTTTATCCCATATCTTGGTGGATTGTTGTAGTAGACTCTAGTATATCCCCATCAAGCCATGGGCGTTTAACACCTATATTTATGTCATGATATGATATTTCCATTGTGGTATTAGTCTGATAGAGTGTATATCTTGGGTGAACACTCTATATTTCCTATTTGTTTCTTCTTTACTTGATAGGATGAGTGTGACCTCTATGATGAGTGTTTCCATTGGAATTATAGCATGGGTAGCATTTCCTCATGGGGGAGTGTTACCTAGAAACCCTGAGTAGATCTAAAACTAGATGTGGTTGAATTTTTTTTGACTCAAGTTTATTTATGAGTATATTTTTGGATATCTGTTGTTATCATTATATCTCCTATCTTGTATGGAATACCTGGGTTTAGTGACATGAATACTCTCGATGCATTATGTATGGTGTTTTTAGGGTTTCCTATTGGGTATTGTAATACTCATCCCTACCTGGGATCTTCCCATACAAGTCATTTCTTATACAGATGAAGGAAAATTTAACAAATTTCTTGGTGGATTAAGATAAGGTAGGGATTAGTTAGGGATACACAGACCGAGGTGGAGAATTAACATTGGTCCCCTCCTATGTAGGTCATACATTATTTTCCATTTTCTGTCGGATCGTATTTCAGCTCTTTTTATTAAATCCATTATTTTCTGTTGTTCAATTCACAGACCGACCTCTAGTGGTTTGGGGTTATTCAACTTGAAATACTATGATCTGGAAGGATTTATTAGTGTTATATGATTTTGCCTATAGTTTGAGTTCAAATCATAAAATTTTAAGGTAGTGATCTTCTGGGATGTAGGGTTAGAAGAACCCACCCATAGTAGGTTTGTGATTTAAGTCTCGTCTTAGGAGGAATTTTCAATCATAGTTACATCAAGGATGAACCATTACTCCATGGAATTTAATATAATTTTTATTGGTATAGACATATCATAATGAATTTTCTTATCATTCATTCGACAGTCCGAGAGGTAGTCTATGAATATCCTAAGAAGTGGAAGGTACTAGGGAAAGGCGGTTTGTACAACATGAAAGTGATAAATGTGATTTAGGAGAATAATTGAGGCGATGGAACATTTTCTTTCAATCAAGATGTGGTGAAATCCCCTAAAAATTATATAAAAAAGAGAGTCAAAGGAGGATGATCAAAAGACAACATAAAAATAAGATTCATCAAGCTCCCCTTCACGGGGGACCAATCTTTTTCCTCAGTTTTTCTGCATTTATTCGTTCTTTGTCTCTCCTCTCGTTCCATATCATGACATTGATATGCCCCCGACTACTTCCTCTACAATAACGGTCCTGAATCTCCTTAGATTTCTGTAACAGTGTGTCCACATCTTCATCTGAGCTGTCAGCCAGCACCTCCTCCTCCTTCTTCATCTATCTATTTTGGTTTCTAGTTCTTACTTGTTTCCATGTGTCATCTTACTTATCCTTATAATGATGGTCATTACCTGGGCTATTTTAATCCTACAGAGCTGTAGTGGTCGAGGCAATAACATATTTCCCTACTTTCCCAGCAACAGATATGGGCTCTGGTTGTGAAATCAGCGGTGAAGCAATTGCAAATTCAGCCTCCCTGACTGTATCAACTAAAACAGAGGAAACAACATTCCCCGAAGATCCAGGTGAACCAGGAGCAGCTTCATATTCCTGGGCATGTGTGCCCAGTAATGAAGTTGGATTGTCCAGAGCAGTATCCTATTTCAGAACAATTCCAGCCTCAATATGAGGCTCTATTTTTGCTGACACCGAGTCAGGAGGGCTCTGGAATGTGTGCTTTTCAGAGCCAGCAGAGGATGTAGCTAAAAAATATTCATCTTGAAGGACATGTGCGACAATATGTTTAGTAGGAACAGACTCAAAGACAGCAGCTTGGGTTTTTTCAGCATTAGCAGCCATAATATGACCTACTCTATATTGATCTAGATTAGTACAAAGCAATGCTGAGGGCTCTAAATGTCCCTCTTTCACAATGATAACCCATGATCTTTTTTTGTCAGGAGTCAAACTGGTCTTTTCACTGTCCTCCATTGGCTTTGTGGAAACAATTTGTTCCTTAAAAGTATTCCTATTCTCAGATTGAAGCTGCAACTAGATCTTATTCTATTGGCCCAGCTTAGTTAGATCAGGTTTTTCAATTTTAGTTTTGGGGCATGATTTAGAATCATGCCCCCGAAGGGAGAAAATATTACCTATTTGCCTCCTGCAGTTAGCAGAATAATGACCTATAACCTTGAAATCCAGGAAGAATTTTGGGAAACATTCGTAATCAATTTTCAACTCCAATTCCCCATCATCAGTAGATATGTAAACTCTATCAGCTAAGGTAGAACAAAGATAAACTTCTACTAGGCATCTAGCATAATGTCCATATGTAGCCATTTCAGTTTCTCTATCCATCCTAATTGGAACAGAAATAGCTAAAAAAATGTCATAGAGGATCCTAGGATGCCACAAAATCCAATTTAAGGCAATCATTTTAATCCAAACTTGGGCTGAGGTGTTACCCATTTCAGTTGGGTTGAAACTACGATCCCCTTCTCTGATGTGCAGTGCTCCAGGATTGAATGAAATTTAGTTGAAACTCCATGCTCACAGCTTGAGCTCTTTAGATGGGAAGATCAAGTGATAGAATCCCTTCCTGAGTGATACACATTTCCAAGAGTCAAATCCCCATATGTTCGACAGCCTCTGGTTGAGATAATCCATCTTCCAGGGCTTGGTTCCCTTTGGGAGAATAAGCCTCACGATAAAATAGTGTGCTCCTAACTCCAATCTCTCAGCAACTACAGCCAAATCTGCTTTGACATGATCCAGTGAAGCTCTCTTGAGAATTCCTATATACAAACCCTTGAAAAGGAAACAATAATGATTGCCATCGCTAACCTCGAGCATCTTCCCCCAGAGGTTTCCATATTTCCTTGAATCTTCTCCAGCCGATTCGCGAACTGCGTGTTTATGGGAGTTGAATCTCTCTAGATTCAAGAAACAATCTGCCATTTTGGGTAGATTCGTCAAGAAGTGGACCCCGAATCATCATTATGAGTTCTGGAACATTGGTTTGATTCTACTAATATTACCCCTAAGTAGAACACACCTATATTGGGATGTTAGGGGTTAGAATCATTAAAAGTTGTAGTCACTAGAGTCTTTTTACTAGGAGAAACCAGGAGTTTTTGGTGGTACGATCTATGTTCATTATACTTTTTTTTACTACTATTAAAAATAGGCAATGAAAAAAATTCCTAATTTTTTAAATTATTTTCATGGTATATGATAGGCATTGGTAGAGCCCCATGTTAGTGATGTTAGGAATGAATTTGGACATCCATGTAAGATGAAGAATTCCCCCATCAAGATTGGATCTTGAGAGGTGATCCAAAAACATATGGGCAAGTCAGTGACTCCTAATGTGGTTACTATATAGGTGTGGTATATGGGGTCCTTTTAATTGTGTGTTTTAGGACCTTGTTATGTGCTAAGGTTTCATAGAAATCCTTGTCTTCAGTAAACTAGTGTGAAATGAAAAGGGTGTGTTACAAGAAATAGGATCACATAGAGGCTTCAAGAGTTGTTCTATGTATGAGTTTGTGGAAAGGCTGGGAGAGTTATTGAATATCCTTTTGATGTTCATGATAGAATTTATGTTCACTAACCATAATTTTCTATTTCTTATGTTAATTTGGGTAACAATAACTATTATATTCTATAGTATTTTAGGATAATCCTAGGTTATTTGTCTCCCCCACAAACCCCTTTTTGTTTGGAAATTTATCTACTATTTTAGTTTTCTCATCAAAATTGTATCCTTTTTTACATTTTATTTGAGTTTGGTCACTAGTTATGGGATGTTTAATGTGATTATTTTATTATAAATGAGGAGGAAGGTAGGGGTGGTAGTAAGAATGTTTAATGTTTTGCTACAAGTGTGGTGGTTGCTAGAACAATAAGTAAGGGGCTGAAAAGTGTGTTTATTTTGATGGGGGGGGATGGTATCATAGTTCTGTTGATTTCTAAATCCTTATTGAAAATGGTTAGGCACTATTAATATCTATTTGTATAAGGAAGTGGTTCTATTCTACTATATTTGGATGTCTTGTTTAGTGTATTTTATTCATAAATACTAATTATTGGTATTCAAATAGGATGGACATGAATAAATATTGGTTGGATTCTAATTTATTTTCAATATATAATGAGAATGAAGTGAAATAGTTAATCAAGTTTTCAGAGGATCACGCAAAGGATCCTTATAAAATCCTTTGTATGTGTTAACGTTTCTATTATTATAGAATTATTACTCCATAGGAGTTTGAAGAACATTTGATATGTCACTAAATAGATCGGAGTTATAAATGTGAGAATTAACATGGTGAAAAAGTAATTGTAGCTACTGGCTGGGATAAAACTATTTTTTATGGATCATCAATGATTAAAAATATGAATAATCTAGAAGACCGTATGGAGGATGTGATTACAGATGTCAATGATGATGAAGATTGTATTGTGGAAATGACAAGGATTGTTAAAGATGAACTCTTTGATTGCACAAAATTGTTTGAGAAGTTATAGAGTTGTGCAAAGAAACCATTGTATGCTGGTTGTACTAATTATACAACATTTTCAGCTATACTAAAGTTGTAAAATTTGAATGCAGACTAGAAATGGAGTGATGTTAGTTTTAAAAAACTACTTTCTCTATTGAAATATGTAATAACCCGAGATTTTATAAGATATATTATTTTTAATTTCATTCATATCTTCTATTGTACGACACACCAAGATTATCTTGCGCTATACGCAACACTGTTTTAGTTTGCAGTATATGCAACACTTTTCTTGGCTCTTGTTACACACAATTTCAAGTTCATTTGATAGATGTTATTCTACGCAACATTGAGTGTGTATATATATATATATTTAATGTATAAATAAAATATGGTTGGATTATGTTATACGCAACAACAAAGTAGTTGTGCACTACACGCAACCCTGACTTGGCTTGCATTACACGCAATCGCGACCTTCCTCGATAGCGTGTGTTATACGCAATACCAGGTTTTACTAAACAACGATATATTATTATAATATTGTTATGAACTAGCCTTTATGAATAGTGTTAACTAAATTTTGAATTTTATAACATTATTATTCATCTGACACATTTTAAGAACATGGTATAAGAACAAAATAATTTTTTCGGGTAAAATAAGTATTTTTCAAAAAAAATGCAGTTTTTCCGCCTTTGATGGTGCACCTACTTTAAATCTAGTTTTTGACATGTTTATAAGTTCAATTTTATAGAATAAAATTCTTCTTTTGAATTAGGATATAAAAATTTACATTAGATAATGTTTTTATATTTTTTCGATAATTTTCATATTTTAATGAATAGTAAAAAATGCTATATTTAAATTTAAAAAAACTTTTTTCATCGTAATATCTTATGTGGTTAAATTATAATATTTAATGGTTTTAAATTATAAATAGAATATTTTTTACCATTAAATATAATGTATGTCATTATCATTGATTTTACCTTGAATTCGTAGGTTAAATCAATTCAATCTTTTGCAATGTTTTAAAGAAAAACCTGTTTTCTTTCAACAACGGGATTAATTTTAATTTAATTTTTGCATATTTTGTGTATTGAATTTGGAAAAATGGATTCCATATTTGGAATTAGTGGGTCCAAATTATGTTAATAAGCTACTTTTTATTTTTGGCCAGTGTGAATAGTAACTACGGTAAATTTTATTTACTATAGTTAAAGGTAAATCGGGTAATTAAGGGTAAATATAAGATTATAAAATTCCCCTAAAACTTAGAAAAATCCTATTTTATGGCTAAACGTAGACCCATATAACCTAAGGGTCGTATTAGATTAATTTTATGGACTTTTTTCAATGAAAATAATTTAATTATTATTAAAACCAAAGAATGTGACAACATGTTACTTTCTTAAATATTATAAGTATAATAATTTTAATTTAGTGATAAACTTCATGAAACTTCAAAAATTAATACTCTACAGAAATATAATACAATTATCTATATCATAGGAATTTATTTAGAATTTTTAAAGATTAAATAATTATCATTTATTATGACACAAAGATGATGCAGTAATTGTCCTATTAATGAAATATTGACATAATTGATGTTATAAATGACCAAATAAATGTAATTTGAGTCTTTTTATGAATTACATTAATTTTATAGGTTAATATGACATGTTATTGTTGATATACGTAACTTTTTTTGAACGTATCATTCTGTTATGAATTTCATAAAAATCATGTACCAAATAGTGTCAAAATTGACATAAATTAGTTTTTAAAACAAATATTATATTATTAATTGTTATTTAATTACTAAATATCTAAGGTTCGGCCAAATGACTTAGAAAATGATATATATATTAATAATAAACAACTTGGGGTTCTTTTTTCTTGTTATGGTATGTTTATTAACCATATAGTGTAAGAAAACAAAAAGACACGGTAAAAGATAAATTATTTAACTTAGAGTTAAATCTAATTGATAAGGTTAAAATAATAACCTAAACTTGTCTAAATCCTATTTTATGAGAGGATTTCTACCCATCCCCACTTTATCTCAGAAATAAGTCCCTTTGGAACCATTATAAACCGAATTTGACCTTAATATAAAATAATATTGTGAGATTTTCCCAAGGTGCCCCTCTCCTCCCTTATAAAAGGGCACCTCCTACCTCTCCTCCTCACACCACTTTGAGAATTCAAGCTAGGAAAAACCCTGCCAAAATCTCTTCTCCACTTCCCTAGTATCATCCTAGAGGTCCTGGTCTTCTTCAAAGACCATCCTTAGTTCTTTAAGTGGAGGTTACGTGAAGGCGCATCAAAAAGAGGTAATATCCATTATCGATCTTTTTCAATTTCTTTCTTCTTCAACTTCTTTTTATTTAGATGTTTCATGATAATGTAATAACATCAGTATTTATAATATACTTATATTTTATTATAAATATGAAACAACTCTAATTAACCTTCTATCCATCCAACGGAAAAAGGAAATCCCCGCGCGTGCGTACGTACGAAATACCGTCTCCACGCCGTGGTGTAATCTATTTTCCCCCACCACCTTAATTGGATGGGTATAATGGTGTAATGAGTAACTATATATGATTATAATAATTTGATATTGATACTGAAATATTATACATACACTTCAACACAATTCCACGACCATGGGAACGATATCATCGCTCGTGCGTAGATACGGACTACCGTCTCTACGACGCGATGAGATTCATTATCCATGTTAACCATTCCACAATGATTATAAAGTATATATAATGAATAATAATTAAATATATGACATGGTAAATCTACTGTATTTATGTATATATATATGTCATCTACTTACTTCTATTCAAGACAATAAGGAAAGGAAAACAACGTTCATGCGTACGTACGGACTACCGTCTCCATGAACGGTGTGTTTCATTTCATTTATCATTCTATTATATATATATATATACTGAATATATATGATATATAAATAATATTTTATATTCTAGATGTAAGTAACTCATGATATAATAAAGTCATGAAAAACAGGTCCAAACACCTACGATAAATGAAACGATTTTACCCAAAAAGCTTCTTTAACATGGAATTTACAAAAGAACGGGTAATATAAAGTAATAAGTGAACCATATATGATAACATATCAATGAATATGATTCTGTAATAAGTTAATGAAATTATCTAAATCATTATACATGAGGTTCGGATATGTACAAAGCATATCAGACATATGGTAAGGGAAATATCACAATCTCATTTTTATCCGAGATTGTTTATATTTTGGAATTTACTGGGGTGAATTTTATCATCCACATCCATGTTTCCTCAATATGTAATATTTAAATCATTCTAAAATAGTTTATATCGAATTTTAACCTTTGGTGAGTTTTTAGTAAAATATATGAAATGAATCTTTTGTCGTTTTTCGTACAAGGTAATTTTTGACTATTCCGACAAAAGTACGAAAAGAATGTTTTCTTTTAACTTATATTGCATGAATGGATTTTTAAAACATTATTTCCAAGAAGCTTCCTTCACAAGTATTCATGTTTATTTTTAATCAACTACTTTTAGTTTAAAATTTTATGACATGATAAGAAAGGAAAATTTTTTTGAAGTAGAAAGGATATTTTCTTCAAGAATGGAGTTCAAGTGTTTTATCAAAATTATTTTCCATCTAAGATAATAAAGGGTTCTGTTTCTATACCTATTATTACATTGATTTGATTATGTTGTGATGGAATTATTTTTATGAATTATTTTATCTTATATGAATTGTTTTATGATGTCATGTTTCTTAAGAATCTGATTTTTATTACATGGGTTATGAAATGATGTATGGTTTATGATTTTGTGGCACACATAAGAATGGTATAATTATGAGATGGGTGTGACCTATATCTCCCTCCAATGCATTGGGTAAAGATTTTATATCTCATGAGATAGACATGGCTAGAACAGTAGGTTATACCGGTTCAGTGAAACCGGACTGAAACGAGGGTGACTCAGTTCAGAAATGGACTTTGTCCACTAAGATAGTCTTGGCAATGAGTGTTGACTAATAAGAAATGATTCTATATGATTATGTGTGTATTCCACAAAGTTTCATGTTTTAATTTATGATTATTGGGATTTCATTTCACTACTATGATTTATCCCATGTTATGAAATTATGCTCTCTTTTGCAGGTTAAGATTTCCGAAATGGTATGTTCTTATGAATATGATGTGATTGATTTTTCTATTGTTTACCCTTACTGAGCATTTGAGCTCACCCTTTTCTGTTTTCTTTTCCCCAGGATATAAAGAAAGCTTTTAGGTAAAAAAAGGAAAGATCTTTATGGGAGATGTTGAAGATCTTTCACCACGATTAGAAGATTATATTCCTAGTTTCCAAGGACACTAAACTATTACGATCCTTGTGTGTGTGTTTTTGTTATGTACTAAGTATTCCGCAAAATAATGTAATGTCTATGTACGTCAAGCTTCGGGTCTCTACAGTTGGTATCAGAGGAAAGGTTTAGTCATCCTTTAGAAACTAGGATGCATGAACGTTAGTGAGATCCCTAGAGATATTTCTAAGGTATGTCTAGGGATGTCCCTAAGGATAAATATACATATAGGATAGAGTCCTAGAACTATGGTAAAGATATTAGATTAAACCAAAGATGTTAGATATTGATGTTAATCCCCCTTTATTATGATTTTTTTCCTCTCACACTATTCTTTTTGGGTTTTAGAAAATGGCTGGAAACAAGATGATTCACGATAATGGAAGATATGATGGACAATGGAATGATATTCTTCATTTGAAACCAAATGAAATGGGATTTGGAAGTCCAAACATCATTATTATGCCGAATCAGAAATCTCATAATATGATCAATAAAGTAAAATTTGGTAAGTTTCCTAACTCGGCTAATAAGAGAAAGATGGAGTTTCATGATGATTATAGAGGAAAGAAAGTTCAATTTGCCCTATGAAAATCATGTGGGAAGAGGCATCAAGGAGAATGTTTCAAAGGAACTGGAAGATGCTTTGGGTGTGGAAAATAATGACACAAATCCAGTAAGTGCAAAGGAAAAGGTTCAGTTAACACCAGGGATGAGGATAATGGTATTGCTACGAAATCAACAATGGTTAAATGTTTTAAATGTGGAATGTACGAGCATTATGCAAACCAATGCCCTAAGGGAAAGTCTCCTGAAGAGAATTAGTATGGTTGTATGGGTAGTATTTATGTTGATGATGATGAAGAGACTACAAGTGATATGTGTGATGAAAGAATTATTGAAGCTCGATCAATGGTTTAAGAATGTAGTTGAATGATTACATGTTTGTCATGTGTAATGTTGTATAAGTAATCTCATGGTACTATGGAATAAAGAGAAATATAAGGATTGTTACACTGTTGTCTTTCCTTGAGTTTTGAAAGTGTATGATTAATGGTACCAGTATCCATGAATGGTTATTCAGATATTTTTGGAATGTATATGATATGCGCATAATGATGGGATAAGGAGAAAATTAAATGTTTGATAGTATTCATGAGATCATGACTGATATAAGGAGAAGGTTATATCATGGTTTGAGTATATAGAATTTTTGGATTTTGGAATGTGGAAAGAGTTAACTTTTGACAGCATTCATGTTTTCACTAAGGTTCAATGGGTATTCATTCTTCAAGAGAATACATGATTAAGGTATTCACATGTTTGTAATTTGACCAACAAGATATATCTTATGATATATGGGGGATAAATGATGGCATTCACGTGATTGTTATGTGACATTTCAAGTAATCATTTTTATACAATGATCTTGGACCGAAGTATTTTGGAAAAGCCTAAAGATTGGGATGCATTATGTTGGACATAAGTTAGTATTGTTTAAGGATAGAAGTTTTTTCGATATTATTGATGGGATGTTATAGAAATATAGCTTTAGAAAAAGGACAACCTGCAGGACGGGCGACATCCCATCACGTCGGACAAGGCTGTGGGAATCGAACCCACAACTGAAGTGAGACTGGCCTTTATCCCTTACCATTGGCCTACATGAAGTCCCTGTTTAGTAGAAACTAGTTTTATTATATTAAGCAGTATGATATATGAAGTATAAGTCGATTTTAGGAACCATATATGATTAATGTCACTATAGATGGACTTATGTATTTTTTGATAACTTTTCTAACCTTTTGTTTGAGATAGATGAAATGACCCATCATTCTATCACATGATCTCCTAACACATCACGAATGACAAATTCAACTTCATTTCTTTAAGAGATGAAGTGGAAATTGTCCAAATAATGACCAACGGTGAGACTATAAAGAAATCACGACAGTATTTCTTCTAATTCCAATTTCATCAACTTTAGGGAAATGATTTTGCAAACCAAAAATGTTGTCCTAGTGCTCTTATATCTGATGAATCAGATGGTACCTTATATCATCACAAATTTATGGATTTGTGATTGCTGGCTTTTCCATAGCGATGTTCTCTACCACTCTCCATCGGAACATGATGATTAGATTTCTATTCCATATCCATATTTTCACCTATGTGGAAACCCAGTGATTAGTTTATTTGGGTAACCGTTATGTTTTATACTTTTTTTTAAAGATTGGTCTTGGTATTCCTTTTTATGATGTGGGTTTCAATTAAAGAAAATTTTGAATAGTAAACCATTTATAACCCCGACGAATTTCGAGGGCGAAATTCATTTTAATGGGGGTAGAATGTAACAACCCGAGATTTTATAAGATATATTTTTTTAATTTCATTCATATCTTCTATTGTGTGATACACCATGATTATATTTCACTATACGCAACATTGTATTAGCTTGCAGTATACGCAACACTTTTCTTGGATCATGTTACACAAAATTTCAAGTTCGCTTGATAGAAGTTATTCTACGCAACATTGAGTGTATATATATATATATATATATTCAATGTATAAATAAAATATGGTTGGATTCTGTTATACGCAACAACAAAGGAGTTGTGCACTACATGAAACCATGACTTGGCTTGCATTACATGCAATCGCGACCTTCCTCGATAGCGTGTGTTGTACGCAATACCGGGTTTTACTAAACAACAATATATTATTATAATATTGTTATGAACTAGACATTATGAATAGTGTTAACTAAATTTTGAATTTTATAGCATTATTATTCATCTTACACATATCTAGAACATGGTATAAGAAAAAAATAAATTTTTCGGGTAAAATAAGTATTTTTCAAAAAATGCAGTTTTGCCGCCTTTTGATGGCACACCCACTTTAAATCTAGTTTTTGAAATGTTTATAAGTTCAATTTGACAAAATAAAATTCTTCTTTTGAATCAGGATATAAAAATTTACATTAGATAATGTTTTGATATTTTTCCGATAACTTTCATATTTTAATGAATAGTAAAAACACGCTATATTTTAAATAAAAACAACTTTCTTCATCGTATTATCTTATGTGGTTAAATTATAATATTGAATGGTTTTAATGTATAAATAGAATATATTTTTACCATTTAATATAATTTATGTCATTAGCATTGATTTTACCTTGAATTCGTAGGTTAAATCAATTCAATCTTTTGCAATGTTTTAAAGAAAAACCCGTTTTCTTTCGACAACGGGATTAATTTTAATTTAATTTCTACATCTTTTGTGTATTGAATTTGGAAAAATGGATTCCATATTTGAAATAAGTGGGTCCAAATTATGTTAATAAGCTACTTTTTATTTTTGGGCATTGTGAATAGTAACTACAGTAAATTTTATTTACTATAGTTAAAGGTAAATCGGGTAATTAAGGGTAAATATAAGATTATAAAATTATTCTAATACTTGGAAAAATCCTATTTTATGGCTAAAAGTAGACCCATATAACCTAAGGGTCAGATTAGATTCATTTTATGGACTTTTGACCATGAAAATAATTTAATTGTTATTAAAACCAAATAATGTGACAACATGTCACTTTCTTAAATCTTATAAGTATAATAATTTTAATTTAGTGATAAACTTCATGAAACATAGAAAATGAATAGTATCCAGAAATATAATACCATTATATACATCATAGGAATTTATTTAGTATTTTTAGGGACTAAATAATTATCATTTATTATGACACAAAGATGATGTAGTAATTGTCTTATTAATGAAATATTGACATAATTGATGTTATAAATTCCCAAATAAATGTAATTTGAGACTTTTTATGACTTAAATTAATTTTCTAGGTTAATATGACATGTTATTGTTGATATAAGTTACTTGGTTCGAACTTATCATTCTGTCATGAATTTCATAAAAATCATGTACCAAATAGTTTCAAAATTGACATAAATTAGTTTTTTAAAAAAATATTATATTATTAATTGTTATTTAATTCCTAAAAATCTATGGTTCGGCAAAATGACTTAAAAGATGATAGATATATTAATAATAAACAACCTGGGGGTATTTTGGCATGTTATGGTATGTTAATTAACCATATAGTGTAAGAAAACAAAAAGACACGGTAAAAGTTAAATTATTTAACTTAGAGTTAAATCCAATTGATAAGGTTAAAATAATAACCTAAACATGTCTAAATCCTATTGGATGAGGGTATTTAGACCCATCCCCACATTATCTTCGAAATAAGACCCTTTGGAACCATTAAAAACCTAATTTGACCTTAATATAAAATAATATTTTGAGATTTTCATAAGGTGCCCCTCTCCTCCCTTATAAAAGGGCACCTCTTCCCTCTCCTCCTCACACCAATTTGAGCATCCAAAATCTTCCAAACCCTGAAAAACTCTCTTCTCCACTCCCCTATTATCATCCTAGAGGTCCTGGTCTTCTTCAAATACCATCCTTAGTTCTTTAAGTGGAGGTTATGTGAAGGCGCGTCAAAAAGAGGTAATATCCATTACCGTTCTTTTTCAATTTCATTCTTCTTCAACTTCTTCTTATTTAGTTGTTTCATGATAAATTAATAACATCAGTATTTATTATATACTGATATGTTATTATAAATATGAAACAACTCTAATTAACCTTCTATCCATCCTACGGAAAAAGGAAATCACCGCGCGTGCGTACATACGGAATACCGTCTCCACACCGTGGTGTAATCCATTTTCCGCCACCACCTTAATTGTATGGGTATAATGGTGTAATGAGTAACTATATATGATTATTATAAAGTGATATTGATACTAAAATATTATACATACACTTAAACACTATTCCACGACCATGGGAACGATATCATCGCTCATGCGTACGTACGGACTACCGTCTCCACGATGTGATGATATTCATTATCCATGTTAACCATTCCAGAATGATTATAAAGTATATATAATGAATAATAATGAAATATACGACATGGTAAATCTACTGTATTTTTGTATATATATATTTCATCTACATACTTCCATTCAAGACAATAAGGAAAGGAAAACAACGTTCATGCGTACGTACGGACTACCGTCTCCATGAACGGTGTGTTTCATTTCATTTATCTATCTATTATATATATATATATATATATACTGAATATATATGATATATAAATCGAATTTTATATTCTGGATGTAAGTAACTCATGATATAATAATGTCAAGAACAACAAGTCCAAACACCTACGATAAATGAAACGATTTTACCCAAAACGCTTCATTAACATGGAATTTACAAAAGAACGGGTAATATAAATTCATAAGTGAACCATATATGATATCATAACAATGAATATGATTCTTTAATAAGTTAATGACATTATTTAAATCATTATAAAGGAGGTTCGGATACGTATAAAGCATATCGGACATAAGGTAAGGGAAATATCACAATCTCATTTTTATCCGAGATTGTATATATTTTGGAAGTTACTGGGGTGCATTTTAACATCCACATCCATGTTTCCTCAATATGTAATATTTACATCATTTTACAATAGTTTATATCCAATTTTACCCTTCGATGAGTTTTTAGTAAAAGATATGAAAGGAATCTTTTGTCGTTTTTAATACGAGGTAATTTTTGACTTTTCCGACAAAATTAAGAAAAGAATGTTTTCTTTTAACTTATAAGGCATGAATGGATTTTTAAAACATTATTTCCAAAAATCTTCCTTCACAAGTTTTCATGTTTATTTTTAATCAACTTATTTTAGTTTAAAATTGTATGACATGATAAGAAAGGAAAATGTTTTTGAAGTATAAAGGATATTTTCCTCAAGAATAGAGTTCAAGTGTTTTATCAAAATTATTTTCCATCTAAGATAATAAAGGGTTCTATTTCTATACATATTATTACTTTGATTTGATTATGTTGTGATGGAATTATTTTTATGAATTCTTTTATCTTATATGAATTGTTTTATGATGTCATGTTGCTTAAGAATCCCATTTTTATTACATTGGTTATGCAATGATGTATTGTTTATGATTTTGTGGAACACATAATAATGGTATCATTATGAGATGGGTGGGACCTATATCTCCCTCCAATGGAATGGGTAAAGATTTTATATCTCATGAGATAGACATGGCTGGAACGATAGGTTATACCGGTTCAGTGAAACATGACTGAAACGAGGGTGACTCGGTTCAGAAACGGACTTTGTCCACTAAGATAGTCATGGAAATGAATCATTCCTAATAAGAAATGATTATCTATGATTATGTGTTTATGCCACAAAGATTCATGTTTTATGTTATGATTATTGGGATTTCATTTCACTACTATGATTTATCCCAAGTTATGAAATTATGCTCTCTTTTGCAGGTTAAGATTTCCAAAATGTTATGTTCTTATGAATATGATGTGATTGATATTTCTTTTGTTTACCCTTACTGAGCATTTGAGCTCACCCTTTTATGTTTTCTTTTCCCCAGGATATAAAGAAAGATTTTATGTAAAAAAAGGGAAGATCTTTATGGGAGATGTTGAAGATCTTTCACCACGATTAGAAGATTATATTCCTAGTTTCCAAGGACACTAAACTATTACGATCCTTGTGTGTGTGTTTTTGTTATGTACTAAGTATTCCGCAAAAGTAATGTAATGTCCATGTACGTCAAGCTTCGGGTCTCTACAGTTGGTATCAGAGGAAAGGTTTAGTCAACCTTTAGAAACTAGGATGCGTGAACATTAGTGAGATCCCTAGAGATATTTCTAAGGTATTTCTAGGGATGTCCCTACGGATAAGTATACATATAGGATAGAGTCCTAGAACTATGGTAACGATATTAGATTAAACCAAAGATGTTAGATATTGATGTTAATCCCCCTTTATTATGGTTTTTTTCCTCTCACACTATTCTTTTTGGGTTTTAGAAAATGGCTGGAAATAAGATGATTCACGATAATAGAAGATATGATGGACAATGGAATGGTATTCTTCATGAAAAACCAAATGAAATGGGATTTGGAAGTCCAAACATCATTATTATGCCAAATCAGAAATATCATAATATGATCAATAAATTAAAATTTGGTAAGTTTCCTGACTCGGCTAATAAGAGAAAGATGGAGTTTCATGATGATTATAGAGGAAAGAAAGTTAAATTTTCCCTATGAAAATCATGTGGGAAGAGGCATCAAGGAGAATGTTTCAAAGGAACTGGAAGATGCTTTGGGTGTGGAAAAGAATGACACAAAGCCAGTAAGTGCAAAGGAAAAGGTTCAGTTAACACCAGGGATGAGGATAATGGTATTGCTACGAAATCAATAATGGTTAAATGTTTTAAATGTGGAATGTATGAGCATTATGCAAACCAATACCCTAAGGGAATGTATCCTGAAGAGAATTAGTATGGTCGTATGGGTAGTATTTATGTTAATGATGATGAAGACTCTACAAATGATATGTGAGATGAAAGAATTATTGAAACTCGATCAATGGTTTAAGAATGTAGTTGAATGATTACATGTTTATCATGTGTAATGTTGTATAAGTAATCTCATGGTACTATGGAATAAAGAGAAATCTATGGATTGTTACACTGCTGTCTTTCCTTGAGTTTTGAAAGTGTATGATTAATGGTACCAGTATCCATGAATGGTTATTCAGATATTTTTGCAATGTATATGATATGCGCATAATGAAGGGATACGGAGAAAATTAAATGTTTGATAGTATTCATGAGCTCATGACTGATATAAGGAGAAGGTTATATCATGGTTTGAGTATATAGAATTTTTGGATTTTTGTATGTGGAAAGGGTTAACTTTTGACAGCATTCATGTTTTCACTAATGTTCAATGGGTATTAATTCTTCAAGAGAATACATGATTATGGTATTCACATGTTTGTAATTTGACCAACAACATATATCTTATGATATATGGGGGATAAATGATGGCATTCACGTGATTTTTATGTGACAATTCAAGTAATCATTTTTATACTATGATCTTGGACCGAAGTATTTTGGATAAGCCTAAAGATTGGGATGGATTATTTCGGACATAAGTTAGTATTGTTTAAGGATAAGAGTTATTTCGATATTATTGATGGGATGTTATAGAAATATAGCTTTATAAAAAGGACAACCTACAGGACGGGCGACATCCCATCACGTCGGACAAGGCTGTGGGAATCGAACCCACAACCGAAGTGCGACTGGCCTTTATCGCTTACCACTGGCCTACATGAAGTCCCTGTTTAGTATAAACTAGTTTTATTATATTAAGCAGTATAATATATGACGTATAAGTCGATTTTAGGAACCATATATGATTAATCTCACTATAGATGGACTTATGTATTTTTTGATAACTTTTCTAACCTATTTTTGAGACAGATGAAATGACCCATCATTCTATCACATGATCTCCTAACACATCACGAATGACAAATTCAACTTCATTTCTTTAAGAGATGAAGTGGAAATTGTCCAAAGAATGACCAACGGTGAGACTATAAAGAAATCACGACAGTATTTCTTCTAATTCCAATTTCATCAACTTTAGGGAAATGATCTTGAAAACAAAAATGTTTTCCTAGTGCTCTTATATCTGATGAATCAGATGGTACCTTATATCATCAAAAATTTATGGCTTTGTGATTGCTAGCTTTTCCATAGCCATGTTCTCTACCACTCTCCATCGGAACATGATGATTAGATTTCTATTCCATATCCATATTTTCACCTATGTGGAAACCCAGTGATTAGTTTATTTGGGTAACCGTTACGTTTCATACTTTTTTTTATAGATTGGTTTTGGTATTCTTTTTTATGATGTGGGTTTCTATTAAAGAAAATTTTGAATAGTAAACCATTTATAACCCCGACAAATTTCGAGGGAGAAATTCATTTTAAGGGGGGTAGAATGTAACAACCCGAGATTTTATAAGATATATATTTTTTTTAATTTCATTCATATCTTCTATTGTATGACACACCATTATTATCTTTCACTATACACAACACTGTATTATCTTGCAGTATACGCAACACGTTTCTTGGCTCATGTTACACACAATTTCAAGTTCATTTGATAGAAGTTATTCTACGCAACATTGAGTCTGTGTATATATATATATATATATTCAATGTATAAATAAAATATGGTTGGATTCTGTTATACGCAACAACAAAGGAGTTGTGCACTACACACAACACTGACTTGGCTTGCATTACATGCAATCGCGACCTTCCTCGATAGCGTGTGTTGTACGCAATATCGGGTTTTACTAAACAACAATATATTATTATAATATTGTTATGAATTAGCCATTATGAATAGTGTTAACTAAATTTTGAATTTTATAACATTATTATTCATCTTACACATATCTAGAACATGGTATAAGAAAAAAATAAATTTTTCGGGTAAAATAATTATTTTTCAAAAAATGCAGTTTTGCCGCCTTTTGATGGAACACCCACTTTAAATCTAGTTTTTGACATGTTTATAAGTTCAATTTGACAAAATAAAATTCTTCTTTTGAATCAGGATATAAAAATTTACATTAGATAATGTTTTGATATTTTTCCGATAACATTTATATTTTAATGAATAGTAAAAACACGCTATATTTTAAATAAAAAAAACTTTCTTCATCGTAATATCTTATGTGGTTAAATTATAATATTGAATGGTTTTAATGTATAAATTGAATATATTTTTACCATTTAATATAATTTATGTCATTAGCATTGATTTTACCTTGAATTCGTAGGTTAAATCAATTCAATCTTTTGCAATGTTTTAAAGAAAAACCCATTTTCTTTCGACAACGGGATTAATTTTAATTTAATTTCTACATCTTTTGTGTATTGAATTTGGAAAAATGGATTCCATATTTGGAATAAGTGGGTCAAAATTATGTTAATAAGCTACTTTTTATTTTTGGGCATTGTGAATAGTAACTACAGTAAATTTTATTTACTTTAGTTAAAGGTAAATTGGGTAATTAAGGGTAAATATAAGATTATAAAATTATTCTAATACTTGGAAAAATAATATTGTATGGCTAAAAGTAGACCCATATAACCTAAGGGTCGTATTAGATTCATTTTATGGACTTTTTCCATGAAAATAATTTAATTTTTATTAAAACCAAATAATGTGACAACATGTCACTTTCTTAAATCTTATAAGTATAATAATTTTAATTTTGTGATAAACTTCATGAAACATAGAAAATGAATAGTCTCCAGAAATATAATACAATTATCTACATCATAGGAATTTATTTATAATTTTTAGGGATTAAATAATTATCATTTATTATGACACAAAGATGATGTAGTAATTGTCTTATTACTGAAATATTGACATAATTGATGTTATAAATGCCCAAATAAATGTAATTTGAGACTTTTTATGACTTAAATTAATTTTCTAGGTTAATATGACATGTTATTGTTGATATAAGTTACTTGGTTCTAACTTATCATTCTTTTATGAATTTCATAAAAATCATGTACCAAATAGTGTCAAAATTGACATAAATTAGTTTTTAAAAAAACATTATATTATTAATTGTTATTTAATTCCTATAAATCTAAGGTTTGGAAAAATGACTTAGAAGAGGATAGATATATTAATAATAAACAACTTGGGGGTAGTTTGGCATGTTATGGTATGTTTATTAACTATATAGTGTAAGAAAACAAAAAGACACGGTAAAAGTTAAATTATTTAACTTAGAGTTAAATCTAATTGATAAGGTTAAAATAAAAACCTAAACTTGTCTAAATCCTATTGTATGAGAGTATTTCGACCCATCCCCACTTTATCTTCGAAATAAGACCCTTTGGAACCATTATTAACCGAATTTTACCTTAATATAAAATAATATTTTGAGATTTTCATAAGGTGCCTCTCTCCTCCCTTATAAAAGGGAACCTCCTCCCTATCCTCCTCACACCAATTTGAGCATTCAAGCCCGGACAACCCCTGAAGAAATCTCTTCTCTACTCCCCTATTATCATACTAGAAGTCCTGGTCTTCTTCAAATACCATCCTTAGTTCTTTAAGTGGAGGTTATGTGAAGGCGCGTCAAAAAGAGGTAATATCCATTACCGATCTTTTTCAATTTCATTCTTCTTCAACTTATTATTATCTAGTTGTTTCATGATAAAGTAATAACATCAGTATTTATTATATACTTATATGTTATTATAAATATTAAACAACTCTAATTAACCTTCTATCCATCCTACGGAAAAAGGAAATCACCGCGCGTGCGTACATACGGAATACCGTCTCCACACCGTGGTGTAATCTATTTTCTGCCACCACCTTAATTGTATGGGTATAATGGTGTAATGAGTAACTATATATGATTATTATAAATTGGTATTGATACTAAAATATTATACATACACTTCAACACAATTACACGACCATGGGAACGATATCATCGCTCATGCATACGTACGGACTATCGTCTCCACGACGCGATGATATTCATTATCCATGTTAACCATTCCAGAATGATTATAATGTATATATAATGAATAATAATGAAATATACGACACGGTAAATATACTGTATTTTTGTATATATATATTTCATCTACTTACTTCCATTCAAGACAATAAGGAAAGGAAAACAGCGTTCATGCGTACGTACGGACTACCGTCTCCATGAACGGTGTGTTTCATTTCATTTATCTATCTATTATATATATATATACTGAATATATATGATATATAAATCGTATTTTATATTCTGGATGTAAGTAACTCATGATATAATAATTTCATGAACAACAAGTCCAAACACCTACGATAAATGAAACGATTTTACCCAAAACGCTTCATTAACATGGAATTTACAAAAGAATGGGTAATATAAAGTCATAAGTGAACCATATATGATATCATAACAATGAATATGATTCTTTAATAAGTTAATGACATTATTTAAATCATTATAAAGGAGTTTCAGATACGTACAAAGCATATCGGACATAAGGTAAGGGAAATATCACAATCTCATTTTTATCCGAGATTGTTTATATTTTGGAATTTACTGCGGTGCATTTTAACATCCACATCCATGTTTCCTCAATATGTAATATTTACATCATTTTACAATAGTTTATATCCAATTTTACCCTTCGATGAGTTTTTACTAAAAGATATGAAATGAATCTCTTGTCGTTTTTAATACGAGGTAATTTTTGACTTTTCCATCAAAAGTACGAAAAGAATGTTTTCTTTTAACATATACGGCATGAATGGATTTTTAAAACATTATTTACAAGAATCTTCCTTCACAAGTTTTCATGTTTAATTTTAATCAACTTCTTTTAGTTTAAAATTGTATGACATGATAAGAAAGGAAAATGTTTTTGAAGTTGAAAGGATATTTTCCTCAAGAATAGATTTCAAGTGTTTTATCAAAATTATTTTCCATCTAAGATAATAAAGGGTTCTATTTCTATACCAATTATTACTTTGATTTGATTATGTTGTGATGGAATTATTTTTATGAATTCTTTTATCTTATATGAATTGTTTTATGATTTCATGTTGCTTAAGAATCCCATTTTTATTACATTGGTTATGCCATGATGTATGGTTTATGATTTTGTGGCACACATAATAATGGTATCATTATGAGATGGGTGGGACCTATATCTCCCTCCAATGGAATGGGTAAAGATTTTATATCTCATGAGATAGACATGGCTAGAACGATAGGTTATACCGGTTCAGTGAAACATGATTGAAACGAGGGTAAATCGGTTCAAAAACGGACTTTGTCCACTAAGATAGTCTTGGCAATGAATCTTGCCTAATAAGAAACGATTCTCTATGATTATGTGTGTATGCCACAAAGTTTCATGTTTTAAGTTATGATTATTGGGATTTCATTTCACTACTATGATTTATCCCAAGTTATGAAATTATGCTCTATAACGACCCATACTATTCATACATTGTTAATATTTCAAAATTGAAGCACACTTATTACAACATATGACAAAACCACAAAGGACCGTATAGGTATAGTGTCTTTAGAAACTGAGAAACATAATCAACTGGTTCATAACTCTTCTATAGTGTCTCCAATGTATTTCATCATATCTAGGGTCCCTTTTAGCATATTCTACTTAATATCCATCTTCCTGAACTGGGGAAAAGAAAACATACAAAAAAAGGTGAGATCAAATGCTCAGCAAGGGAAAATAAAGGAAATAAAAATCATATCATATCTTTTTGAAAATCATAACCTGCAAAAGAGATCATGATATCTTAACATGGAATAAATCATAGAAGTGAAAATGAGATCCCCATAATCATAACATAAAACTTTAAACTTTGTGTCATGCACACATAATCATGGAAAATCATTTCTTGTTAGTCATGACTCATCGCCAAGACTATCTTAGCGGACAAAGTCCATTTCTCAACCGAGTTCACTCCTCATTTCAGTCATGTATCACTGATCCGAAATAACCTTCCGTTCCAACCATGTCTATCTCATGAGATATAAATCTTTACCCAATGCATTGGAGGGAGATATAGGTCCCACCCATATTATAATGAATCCTTTCTTATGTGTGTCACATATTCATAAATCATACATCATCGCATAACACATGTAACAAAAATGGGATTATTGAAACATCATGACATCATAAAAAAAATCATATAAGGTAAATGACTTCATAAAAATAATTTCCTCAAAACATAATCAAATCAATGTAATAATAGGGATAAAAACAGAACCCTATATTATCTTAGATGGAAAATAATTTTGATAAAACATTTGAACTCCATTCTTGAGGAAAATATCCTTTCTACTTCAAAAAAACTTTTCTTTTCTTAACATGTCATAAAATTATAAACTAAAAGAAGTTGATTAAAAATAATCTTGAAAACTTATAAAGGAAGATTCTTGGAAATAATGTTTTAAAAAAATCCATTCTTTCCGTATAAGTTAAAAAAACATTCTTCGTACTTTTTTCGGAAAAGTCAAAAAAAGTACCTCGTACGAAAAAACGACAAAAGATTCCTTTCATATTCTTTACTAAAAACTCACTGAAGGGTAAAATTGGATTTAAACTATTGTAAGTGGATGGATACAATATTACATATAGAGGGAACATGGATGTGGCTGATAAAATACACCCCAGTAAATGCCAAAGTAAAAATAATCTCGGATAAAAATGAGATTGTGATATTTTCCCTTACCTTGGGTCCAATTTGATTTGTACGTGTCTAAAGCTCCTGTATAATGGTCTAAATTATGTTATTGACTTATTCCAGAATCATACAAATTGATATGATATCATATATGGTCATATTCTTAGCTTCGTATTAGTAATAGTTCATTGTTAGTTGTTACTCGGGTCTTTATTGCCTTTTGTTCTTATGCGTGTTTTGCCGAATAAATTCTTATTCTTCTTTTAAGGTTATAGATACCTTATATCCAGAATGGTATTAGTGTAAAATATATCATATTTATTCATTAAATTCATTTATATAATTACTATGTAATGATGATCATGTAGAACGAGTCGCATCACATCGTGGAGACGGTATTCCTTACGTACGCACGAGCGATGATATTGTTCCCATTATAGTGGAATTGTATTTAAGTGTATTTATACTATTTCAGTATCAATATCACTTTATAATAATAATATATAGTTACTCATTACACCATTATACCCATCCTTGTAAGGTGATGGTGGAAAATAGAGTACACCACGGCGTGGAGACGGTATTTCGTACGTACGCACGCGCGGTGATTTCATTTTTCCGTAGGATGGATAGAAGATGAATTAGGGTTGTTTCATATTTATAATAACATATCAGTATGTAAGTAATACTGATGTTATTACATTATCATGAAACACTAAATAAGAAGAAGTTGAAGAAGAAAGAAATTGAAAAGATCGGTAATGGATATTACCTCTTCTTTGAAACGTCTCTTTGAATCCTCCACTTAGGGAACTATGATTGGTCTTTGAAGAATACCAGGACCTCTAGGATTATTCTAGGGAAGTGGAGAAGGGATTTTGGCAGGGGTTGGCGGAGCTTGAGTGCTCAAATTGGTGTGAGGAGGAGGGGGAGGAGGTGCCCTTTTATACGGGAGGAGAGGTTCACCTTAGGAATACCTCAAAATATTATTTTATATTAAAGTAAAAATTGGTTTATAATGGTTCCAAAGAGTCTTATTTCGAAGGTAAAGTGGGGATGGGTCGAAATACTATCAACCAATAGGATTTATACAAGTTTAGGTTATTATATTAACCTTATCAATTAGATTTAACTCTAAGTTAAAATAATTTAACTTATACCGTGTCTTTTTGTTTTCTTACACTATATGGTTAATATACATACTATAACATGCCAAAAGAACCCCAAGTTGTATATAATATATATATATATCCTTATCTAACTCATTTGGCCGAACCTTAGATTTTTAGGAATAAAATAACAATTAATAATATAATATTTGATTTAAAAACTATTTTGTGTCAATTTTGACACTATTTGATATATTATTTTTGTGAAAGTCATAAGAGAATTATATGTTCGAACCAAGTTGATTAAATCAACACTAATATATCATAGTAACATAGAAAATTAGTGTAATCCATAAAAAGTCCCAAATTACATTTATTTGAGCATTTATAACATCAATTATGTTAACATTTCCTTAAAAGGGTAATTACTGCATCATCGTTGTGTCATAAATAAATTAATTTATTTAAAGTCTAAAAATTATAAATAAAATATCATTATGTATGAAATCTTTTTATCTTTCTAATGAATATTTATAATATAATTTATATTATGTATAAACCCATATTAAAAATGTTTTATTTATTAAACTTGGATTTTAACTATTTTAACTATTCATTAAATAAAATAATATTAAATGTCATAATCTAATCCAAGTGGACCTAAATGGTCATATTATATTCATAAGGTTGTTTTTGGTCGAATTACACTTATCCAATAGAATTAGGACATGTGTTAGGGTAATATTAATATCATATTAACCCTTAGTTAACCTATTTACTATTAACCGCGGTAAAAAAAGTAAAAAGTTACTATTCACCAAAAAATTATTTTTATCTCATTGAACCACATTTTACTTGCTGATATCAACCGTGTCTGTCAGATTTTCGAAATTCCATTCACAGAAGCGGTAAAATTAAGTTTTATGCAAAATTCAGTTTTTAACCTACCACTTAGTGGTTTCACTATTCATCAAAAATTAAAAGTTTTCAGAAAAATACCAAAATTTCACCCTAGGATAATTTCAGTATTCCGAATCCAAAAATGAGGTCCATTTTGAAAGATAAAATTTCAAAAAGTGGTTATTACTATTCATAACAGCTATTTTAAATAATATTTTAATAGCATATCGTCGTTTAGTGAAACTCGGTATTGCGTACAACGCAAGCTATCGAGGAAGGTCGCGATTGCGTGTAAAGAAAGCCAAGAAATTGTTGTGTAGAAAAATATTCCATTGATGATTTATATAACATAAACGTCTCGGGTGTTTTATTCTACCCCCCTTAAAAAGAAATTCGCCCTCGAAATTCGTCACTTTGTAACAAACAGATGAGGATACTTCTCCCTCATCATATCCTCAAGCTCCCATGTAGCTTCTTCATGTTGGTGGTTCCTCCATAAAACTTTCACCAATCGAGTGGTCTTGTTTCGTAGTACTTTTTCGCTACGATCCAGAATCTCTATCGGTTGTTCTTCATAAGAAAGATCTTTCTCCAGCGGTACAACTTCTGAGCTGAGTACATGTGAAGGATCAGGTATGTACTTTCTCAGGAGAGATACATGGAACACATCGTGAACTTGAGAGAGATTCGGTGGAAGAGCCAATCGATAAGCTACCTTTCCAACACGATCCAGTAATTCAAAAGGACCGATATATCTATGGCTCAACTTCCCCTTCTTTCCAAATCTCATAACCCTCTTCCAGGGAGATATTCGTAAGAACACTTTATCACCCACTTCAAACACTAGGTCTTTTCTTCGGTTGTCGGCATAACTTTTCTGTCGACCCTGAGCTGCACTTATGTGTTGTTGAATAGATGTGACCTTTTCTGCCATTTCATCAATGAGATCAGGTCCTAATAGATTTCTTTCCCCAACTTCATCCCAGCAAGTTGGAGTCCTGCATTTCATTCCATAGAGATCTTCATAAGGAGTCATCTGAATACTGGTGTGAAAGCAATTATTATAAGAAAATTCCACCAAAGGTAGGTGTTGATCCCAACCTCCTTTGAAATCCATAGAGAAAGCTCTCAACATATCTTCTAGGGTTTGAATTGTTCTCTCGGACTGACCGTCTGTCTGAGGATGATAAGCAGTGCTGAAACTCAACTCTGTATCTAGAGTATGCTGAAGACTTCGCCAGAACATCGAGGTAAATCTCGGATCCCGATCAGATATAATAGAAAGTGGTACTCCATGAAATCTTACCACTACCTTTACATATATCCTGGCAAGCTGATCTAGAGAGAAATTCTCTCTAATAGCAATGAAGTGTGCATACTTTGTAAGACGATCAACTATGACCCAGATAGCATTATTTCCTTTGGATGTTTTAGGACGTCCTGTGACAAAGTCCATAGTGATGTTTTCCCATTTGCATTCGTGTATGGGTAATGGTTGTAACATCCCCATAGACTTCTGTCTCTCAGCTTTAACTTGTTGACAAACCAAGCATCGAGAGACATATTCAGCAACATCTCTTTTCATGCCATCCCACCAGAAGTACTCTTTCAGGTCCCTATACATCTCCGTGCTTCCAGGATGAATAGAGAATGAAGAACTATGAGCCTCATCCAGCAACTCCTTCATTAATTCGGGGATGGGAGGAACAAAAACCCGATTCCTGAACTTTATTATGCCATCACAATCAAGGTTGAATTCAGGAACATTTCTCACCTTCTTTTGTAACTCGACATCTTCTTTCTGTGCCTCTTTAATCTTCACATGTATAGATGGTTGATCATTCATTTGTGAAAGATATTATTTTTCCCCGTCCATTATAATTCCAAGATCCATCCTTTGTAAATCCATAAATATTGGATCTTTTGTGATCCTCATCATGGATAAAATAGCATGGTCTTGTCGACTTAATGCATCTCCCACCTTGTTTGCTTTCCCAGGGTGGTAATGGATTGAGCAGTCATAACCCTTAATCAGCTCCAACCATCTTCTTTGACGCATATTCAGCTCCTTTTGTGGGAAAATATACTTTAAACTTTTATGATCATTATATATATCAAACCTTACACCATAAAGGTAATGCCTCCAAATCATTAATGCAAAGATTACCGCAGCTAACTCCAAATCATGTGTTGGGTAATTTTGATCATGGATTTTCAACTGTCATGAGGCATAAGCTATCACCATATCATTTTGCATAAGAACACACCCCAATCCCTTCTTGGATGCATCACTGTAGATCACAAACCTTTCTCCACTACAAGGCAGTGTGAGCACAGGTGCACTGGATAACCTTATTTTCAACTCCTTGAAATTTTCTTCACATTCCTCTATCCAAACAAACTTAACTCCTTTCTGAGTCAACTTGGTGAGTGGATTAGATAATCATGAAAAATCATTTACAAAACATCGATAATATCCAGCCAAACCATGAAAACTTCGGATCTCAGTTACTGTTGTTGGTCTCGACCATCTTTCGATAACCTCTGTTTTTGCTGGATCCACAGATATCCCCTCATTTGAGATTATGTGACCCAAAAATGCAACTTTTTGAAGCAAAAATTCACACTTGGTAAATTTGGCATAAAGCTTATCCTTTCTCAGGGTCGTCAATATAATTCTCAAGTGATCTTCATGCTCTTCCTTGCTCTTTGAATAGACAAGAATATATTCTATAAAGACTACCACAAATTGATCAAGATAGTCTCTAAAGACTATATTCATTAGATCAATGAAGATAGCAGGGGCATTAGTAAGACCAAATGGCATCACTATAAATTCATAGTGTCCATACCTTGTACGGAATGCCATCTTTGTTATATCCTCCCTTTTGACCCTTAATTGATGATACCCTGAATGAAGATCAATCTTGGAAAAGTATTGAGCTCCGCGTAGTTGGTCAAATAAGTCATCAATGCATGGGAGAGGATATTTGTTCTTGATAGTGATCTTGTTAAGTTCTCGATAATCAATGCAGAGTCTCATTGATCCATCTTTCTTCTTAACAAATAGAACAGGTGCTCCCCAAGGTGATGCACTAGGGCGTATGAACCCCTTATCAAGATTCTCTTGGAGTTGCTTGTTTAATTCCTGCAACTCAATTGGGGCCATTCTATAAGGTGTATTTGAAAGAGGAAAAGAACCCGGTACGAGTTCTATTGAAAACTCAACTTCACGATTTGGTGGAAGACCCGGTAATTCCTCCAGAAAGACATCATCAAACTCCCGTACGATGGACATATTCTTAATCGCGAGTTTCTCACCAACCATTTGAGATAAATAACCTTCATTTAGTGGAATCAATACCCATAAAATGGAAGAAATTTCCACTGGATGGTTATGTTCATCCATGCATTGATAGACGATCATAGATTGATCTGGAATATGAAATATTACTTCTCTTCTTTGGCAATTGATATGAGCTCCGTATAAAGAATGCCAATCCATGCCAAGAATCACATCTAATTCCACTAAAGTAAGGATCACAAGATTTGCAAGAATCACTTTCCCACAAACGTCAATTGGAGAAGAATTATAAACTTTTGATGCGATTGATGTGCCATTAGGTGTTGTCACAGCTAACTCAACATCTAATTGTTGAGGTAATATGGTGACACCCTTAGAAAATTCTTCAGAAATAAAAGAGTGGGTGGATCAAGAATCAAATAAAACATTTGCTACTTTAGAGTGGATGATATGTGTACCTTTCACCACTTCTTTATCGTACTCCACATCGCTGATAGAAATTGCATGTGACTTTCCTTTGTCTTTATCCTTAAGAGTTTTTTGACGTCGACCATCATCATCAACCCTTGGATTTGGGCATTGATTGGCATAATGCCCCATCTCCTTGCACTTGAAACATTGAAGTGTAGAAGGTTCATTATGTGTATCCCTTCCTTTGTTTGCATCATTAGACTTCTTCTTCCCATTATCGCGGCATTCAAATGCCCGATGACCTTCCTTTCTTCATTTGAAACATTTACTTGTCCCTTTAAGACAACTCCCTCCATGTTTCTTTCCACACTTTGAGCATAAGGGAAAGCTCATCTTCTTTTCAGTGTGCTCATTAGATTTTCCTTTGAATTCCATTTTCCTCTTTTTATCAAACCCATATGACTGATGGGTTACTCCAATCTCCATCTCGACTCTGAGAGCACATTGAACGATTTCCTCATAGCTATTGAAGTCCCTTATGGCTAACACCCTTCGAAGACTTGGTTTTATGCCACTAAAGAATCGATCGATCTTAATCTCAGGTTGGATAATAATACCGGAAGAGTACCTTGCAAGTCTTGTAAAATTTGCTTCATAGGTACCAACAGATTCATCATCCCTTTGCTTCAGTTCAAGAAACTCTTTCTCCATCTTTGTTCGGAGAATACAAGGGAAGTACTTATTGAAAAATAAGTTCTTGAACTCGTCCCATTCCATGGACTCAATTTCATCCCTTTGCCTCGTATTCTTAAAAAGATTCCACCATTGATCAGCATCTACTTCCAAATGATACACTGCTAGGATGACTTTATCATGTTCAGAACATTGAAGAACTGAAAATATCTTTTCAATAGTACTAATCCATTGTTCAGCCACTAATGGATCAGTAGACCTGCTGAATGAAGGTGGAAGATGCCTCATGAAGGATTCAACAGAATGTTGCTCCTTCCTTTGCTCGTTTGGATGTCCGGCATGATTCATAGCTTGAGAAAGTTGTGTGAGCATGGCTAAAAGATTTTTCAATCCAGCTCCCATATCGTTTGGTTTCTCAGGTGGACAATCATTTCATTGCCCATCGCATTCCTCATTAACACGATTCCTTCGGGTTCCATCCATTGACTAAAACCAAGAAGAATAGTGTGAGCAACAAAAATTATAATAGGAAAACCACATAATTCAACAATAAAATTTTAACACTTAAGGTCTTATCCTAGGTTATTCATGGCCATTTCTAAAACACTAAGATTGTGTTCTATGCTTAGACTTATCCTTAGGGTTCTTACTAAGGCTTTCACATCCTAGTTTCCAAAGGTTGACTATACCTTTCCTCTGATACCGACTATAACGACCCATACTTTACATACATTGTTAATACTTCAAAATTGAAGCACACTTATTACAACATATGACAAAACCACAAAGAACCGTATAGGTATAGTGTCTTTAGAAACTGGGAAACATAAACATCTGGTTCATAAATCTTCTACAGTGTCTCCCATTTATTTCATCATATCTAGGGTCCCTTTTATCATATTCTACTTAATATACATCTTCCTGACCTGGGGAAAAGAAAGCATACAAAAAACGGTGAGCTCAAATGCTCAGCAAGGGCAAATAATGGAAATAAAAATCATATCATATCTTTTTGAAAATCATAACCTGCTAAAGAGATCATAATATCTTAACATGGAATAAATTATAGAAGTGAAAATGAGATCCCCATAATCATAACATAAAACTTGAAACTTTGTGGCATGCACACATAATCATGGAAAATTATTTCTTGTTAGTCACGACTCATCGCCAAGACTATCTTAGCAGACAAAGTCCATTTCTGAACCGAGTTCACTCCTCGTTTCAATCCCGTATCACTGAACCGAAATAACCTTCCGTTCCAGCCATGTCTATCTCATGAGATATAAATCGTTACCCAATGCATTGGAGGGAGATATAGGTCCCACCCATCTTATAATGAATCCTTTCTTATGTGTTCCACATAATAATAAATCATACATCATTGCATAACACATGTAACAAAAATGGTATTTTTGAAACATCATGACATTAGAAAACAAATCATATAAGGTAAATGTCTTCATAAAAATAATTTCCTCAAAACATAATCAAATCAATGTAATAATAGGGATAAAAACATAACCCTATATTATCTTAGATGGAAAATAATTTTGATAAAACATTTGAACTCCATTCTTGAGGAAAATATCCTTTCTACTTCAAAAACACTTTTCTTTTCTTAACATGTCATACAATTATAAACTAAAAGAAGTTGATTAAAAATAAACTCGAATACATATAATGGAATATTCTTGGAAATAATGTTTTAAAAAAATCCATTCTTTCCGTATAAGTTAAAAAAACATTCTTCGTACTTTTGTCGGAAAAGTCAAAAAAAGTACCTCGTACGAAAAAACGACAAAAGATTCCTTTCACATTCTATACTAAAAACTCACCGAAGGGTAAAATTGGATTTAAACTATTGTAAGTGGATGGAAACAATATTACATATTGAGGTAACATGGATTTGGATGATAAAATACACCCCAGTAAATGCCAAAGTAAAAACAATCTCGGATAAAGATTAGATTGTGATATTTTCCCTTACCTTAGGTCCGATTTGCTTTGTACGTGTCTGAATCTCCTGTATAATGGTTTCAATAATGTTATTTACTTATTCCAGAATCATACATATTGATATGATATCATATATGGTCATATTCTTAGCTTCTTATTAGTAATATTTCATTGTTAGTTGTTACTCGGGTCTTTATTGCCTTTTGTACTTATGCGTGTTTTGCCGAATAAATTCTTATTCTTATTTTAAGGTTATTGATACCTTATATCCAGAATGGTATTAGTGTAACATATATCATATTTATTCATTCAATTCATTTATATAATTACTATGTAATTATGATCATGTAGAACGAGTCGCATCAAATCGTGGAGACGGTATTCCGTACGTACGCACGAGCGATGATATTGTTCCCATGAGCGTGGAATTGTATTTAAGTGTATTTATACTATTTCAGTATCAATATAACTTTATAATAATCATATATAGTTACTCATTACACCATTATACCCATCCTTGTAAGGCGATGGTTGAAAATAGAGTACACCACGGCGTGGAGACGGTATTCCGTACGTACACACGCGCGGTGATTTCATATTTCCGTAGGATGGATAGAAGATGAACTAGGGTTTTTTCATATTTATAATAACATATCAGTATGTAAGTAATACTGATGTTATTACTTTATCATGAAACAACTAAAGAAGAAGAAGTTGAAGAAGAAAGAAATTGAAAAGATCGGTAATGGATATTACCTCTTCTTTGAAACGTCTCTTTGAATCCTCCACTTAGGGAACTAAGATTGGTCGTTGAAGGAGACCAGGACCTCTAGGATTATTCTAGGGAAGTGGATAAGGGATTTTGGCAGGGTTTGTCCGAGCTTGAGTGCTCAAATAGGTGTGAGGAGGAGGGGGAGGAGGTGCCCTTTTATAAGGGAGGAGAGGGGCACCTTAGGAATACCTCAAAATATTATTTTATATTAATGTAAAAATCGGCTTATAATGGTTACAAAGGGTCTTATTTCGAAGTTAAAGTGGGGATGGGTCGAAAGACTATCAACCAACTTGATTTAGACAAGTTTAGGTTATTATTGTAACCTTATCAATTAGTTTTAACTCTAAGTTAAAATAATTTAACTTTTACCGTGTCTTTTTGTTTTCTTACACTATATGGTAAATACACTTACTATAACATGCCAAAAGAACCCCAAGTTGTTTATTGTTAATATATATATCCTTATCTAAGTCATTTTTCCGAACCTTAGATTTTTAGGTATAAAATAACAATTAATAATATAATATTTGGTTTAAAAACTATTTTGTGTCAATTTTGACACTATTTGATATATGATTTTTGTGAAAGTCATAACAGAATTATATGTTCCAACCAAGTTTATTAAATAAACACTAATATATCATAGTAACCTAGAAAATTTGTGGAATTCATAAAAAGTCTCAAATTACATTTATTTGAGCATTTATAACATCAATTATGTTAACATTTCCTTAAAAGGGTAATTACCGCATCATCGTTGTGTCATAAATAAATTAATATATTGAAAGTCTAAAAATTATAAATAAAATATCATTATGTAGGAAATCTTTTTAGCCTTCTAATGAATATTTATAATCGAATTTATATTATGTATAAACCCATATTAAATTTTTTTTAGTTATTAAACATTGATTTTAACTATTTTAACTATTCATTAAATAAAATAATATTAAATGTCATAATCTAATCCAGGTGGACCTAAATTGTCATATTATATTCATAAGGTTGTTTTTGGTCGAATTACACTTATCCAATAGAATTAGGAAATGTGTTAGGGTAATAGTAATATCATATTTACCCTTAGTTACCCTATTTACTATTAACTGCGGTAAAAAAATAAAAAGTTAATATTCACCAAAAAATTATTTTTATCTCATTGAACCACATTTTACTTACTGATATCATCCGTGTCTGTTGTATTTTAGAAATTCCATTCACAGAAGCAGTAAAATTATGTTTTATGCAAAATTCAGTTTTTAACCTACCACTTAGTGGTTTCACTATTCATCAAAAATTGAAAGTTTTCAGAAAAATACCAAAATTCAACCCTAGGCTAATTTCGGTATTCCAAATCCAAAAATGAGGTCCATTTTGAAAGATAAAATTTTAAAAAGTGGTTATTACTATTCATAACGGCTATTTTAAATAATGTTTTAATAGCATATCGTCGTTTAGTGAAACTCGGTATTGCGTACAACGCAAGCTATCGAGGAAGGTCGCGATTGCGTGTAAAGCAAGCCAAGAAAGTGTTGTGTAGAAAAAGATTCCTTTGATGATTTATATAACATAAAAGTCTCCAGTGTTACATGCTCTCTTTTGCAGGTTAAGATTTCCAAAATGTTATGTTCTTATGAATATGATGTGATTGATATTTCTTTTGTTTACCCTTACTGAGCATTTGAGCTCACCCTTTTATGTTTTCTTTTCCCCAGGATATAAGGAAAGGTTTTAGGTAAAAAAGGGAAGATCTTTATGGAAGATTTTTAAGATCATTCACCACGATTCGAATATTTTATTCCTAGTTTCCAAAGACACTAAACTATTACGATCCTTATATGTGTGTTTTTGTTATGTACTAAGTATTCCGCAGAAGTAATGTAATGTCCATGTACGTCAAGATTCGGGTCTCTACAAAATACATGCTCCCATATTATAATAAGCTGCCAAGCCGGACATATGAAGCTAAAAAAATGCTACACTCGATCGGTATGATTCCTGAAATAATACATGCATGCCCGAAATACTATATATTATTTCGCAAGGAGAAAAAATCACATACCGAATGCCTAGAGTGTGGTGCTTCTCGATACAAGAAAGAAGAATCCAGTCCTACAAATGTTGTATGGTACATTCCAATCATTCCAAGGTTTAGGCATCTATATGGAAGTGAAGAAACTACAAGACAATTGTCATGGCTTTCCATGAAAATAAATAATGATTGGAAATTATGTCACTCTACTGACTCTCCTCAATGGAAGAGAATTGATCATGAGTATCCGGAATTTTGAAATGATCTGAGAAACCTATTTCTTGTGTTATCTATAGAGGGAATGAATCATTTTGGTTTTCAAACTGTCCCTCATTGTACATGGTTTGTTATGTTGGTAAATTATAAAATCCACCTTTTTTATGCATGATATAGAAATTCATCATGTTATATATGATTACATTTTGACCAAAACAACCAGGTAATGATATTGATGTCTATTTGGTTCATTTGATCAATGATTTGATGTAATTGTATAATATAGGTGTTATGTTGTATAATTCATATAAAAGTGAATAATACGCGACAAGGGAGATGTTGTATGGGACGATAAATGAGTTCCCTTCTTATGGAATTTTTTTAGGTTATAGAAAAAAAGGAACTCAATCGTGTCCCATGTCAGATGAAGATACAGAATCAATTAGGTTGAATCATTCATTGAAATTTGTGTTTATAGGACATCGTAGATTTCTACCTCATCATAATAAGTACTGATATTGGATGAAATCATTCAATGGATATTTATAACAATGCACCACACCATCTGAACTAACAGATGATTAGCTATTTGAGAAATTAAAAGATGTGAAAACTCTTTTTGGTAAACCATTTTCAAAAAACCTTATGAAAATTAGTTGGAAAAATAGATATGTTTTTTTTTTGAATTACTATACTAGAATTTTCTGTACATCAGACATTTTCATGATGTGATGCAAGTGGAATAAAATTTTTGTGACAGTTTTATCAGAATTTTGAAAAATTCCCCTGAAAAAACAAATGATAGAATTAAAGACTGGTTGGACATGGTTGACATGGGAATACGAGAATAGATGGCTCCCGTGAAGGGTGAAAATTGAATGTTTCTTCCACTAGCTACTTACACTCTTTCCAGGGAGGAGAGATATCTTTTTTTCAACTTCTTCAATGATGTAATTTTTCTATAGGGGTATACATCAAATATGAAGGACATTTATTAAATGAATGATTTTAAGTTAAAAGGTTTGAAATCACATGACTGCCATGTTTTTATGTATGACTTAATTCCTATAGATTTACATTGCATTTTTTCCAATAATTTTCATCATACATTAATCCAACATTGTTTATTTTTCAAAGCTATATGCAACAATTTTTTAGACTCATCAAAATTGCTAGCTATGGATAGAGAAAGTTTTATTATATTATGTGAATTAGAAATGTTTTTCGTTCCATTATTCTATGATATGATGGTTCATCGGATGGTTCACTTGGTGATAGAGATTCGACATTGTGGTCATATGTACTATAGATGGATGTACACCGTTGAACGATATATAAATATTTTGAAAGTGTATTTCATAAATGGAAATTATCCAGAGGGTTGTATTGTGGAGTGATATATTGTTGAGGAAACCATTGAATTCTTTACCAAATATCTATCTGATATGGAATGAATTGGTCAACCAAAATCTTGTCACACTGGATTCATTGAGGGTTAGGGAATTTATGGAATAGAGGTTGAGATGGTAAATATTACAGATTGGGTGCATGCCACCTTTATGTTTTTTATAATAGTTGGTAGATTTCTCCATATATTGAAACACACAAAGTAATTATTAGGCAGTAGAATCCATCAAAGGATGAATTATTGATATCAAATACACAAAATCATCAGTTTATATGATGGTTTTTGGACTGTATTCTTAAGTAGTTAGTTGAAAATCCAAATTCAATTTTAGAATGCCTTTGATGGCTAGTTTCTGGACAAAGTGTGTATGTATTATCACATAGTGGTTAAATAATTAATGGTTATACATTCTATATAGATGAACATGTTGAAGATAGTATCGTTCAAAATAATGGAGTTACACTTATGGCTGAAGCGATGCATGTTTCTAGTAGTAAGGGTAGAAATCCAATTTTTATGAATATGTCATACATTGGAATTATAAAAAAGACATGGGAGTTGTATTATACGACATTCCAATTGCTGATTTTTCAATGAAAATGGGTTGATAATAATAGTGATGTTAATATAGATGAATTTGGATTTTTGAATGTTGACTTTTGTAATGAAGGGTACAAAGATGAACAATTTATAATGGCATTAGAAGTGGTACAAGAATTTTATGTTCTAGGTCCCGCAAACCGAAAGTGGTTGATTGTTCTATTATCATCCAAAATGATTGAAGGGACTGAAGAATTTTTTTTGAGGATAATCCTTTCAACGGTACGTCACAATAATTTTGTAGCGGTACTAATGTATATGACATTTTATATGATAAAGAAGACCACAATGAAGGGATTTGGATAACCGATAGAGGTTTCAAATCCCTTCAGCCTTTGAAAAAAAGAAAATTAATTCAATAAATAGTTTATATTATGATTGTAATATAGATAAAGTATTCTCATGTTATCATCTTATCATTACTGAATTTATGAAATCTAAATTAACTACTCAACCACATTGGCTGATGATGACTTCTTCACATTCTGAGGCTCCTAACCTCAAAGCTAAACAAGTCTCTCAAGCTGTTACTACTCATAGGGCAGAGCAACAACTGGTTTCTGAACCTATTACTTCTCCTAGTGTTGAGGTCCAATAACCATAATCACATGTCATGGCTACCATTTTAGATGAACATATAGATGACGTTTATATTCAATAAATGCTCGGGGATGAAGGATCGACGTCCCAAAAAACACATGTGCGTCATAGTTTGATGGTGTTTGCCATAGTTCATAAGGAGAAATTAAAAGGAATAAAATTTTATATTGAATGGAATGTGTAACACCCCAAGCTTCTATTGTACGTTTCCCTTTGAATAATGTAATAGCATGTGTTGTACGCAACATCGAGTTCTAACACACACCACAACCGATCAAACTAGCCGTTGTGAATAGTAATACCTAATTTTTGAAATTATATATATTTTATATTTCAAAATGGACTTCATTTTTGGATTCGGAGTATCGAACTTAGTCTAAGGTGAAATTTTGGCACTTTTCGGATAACTTTAATATTTTGATGAATAGTGAAAATTACTAAATTTTAATTAAAAACAACTTTTTTAATCAAAATAATTAATGGTGATAAATTATTAATTTGAGTGGGTTTAAAGTATATTTAGAATATATTATTACCATTTAATACAATTTTGGTCATTGGACATAATTTCACAATTAAACCGAACATAAACAAGTATCAATCTTTTGATAGTTATTATATCTTAAAAACACGCTTTTTGTTTTAACAGCGGGAATTAATTGTAAAATAATTTCTGCCACTTTTTTATTTTGAATTTGAAAAAATGGATTCTATATTTGAAATTAGTATATTTATATTGTGTGAATAGGTAACTTTTATTTTTATGCATTTTGAATAATTACTGCGGGAAATATTTTATTTACCATGGTTAAGGGTAAATCTGGTAAATAAAGGGTTAAAAAATAATATTATAATAATACTAAATTACCCTAAAACGTGTCCTAACCTTATTGGTGGATACAGTTCCAACAATGGGCATCTTTGGGTCGATTTTGGGACCCCATGGAGCCACTTGTAGGTGATAGGGACACTTTATTTTAATTAAGTTAAAATAAGTACAAAAATGAAATAGGCATATATCTTTTAGAAAAACAATTGTTACATAGGGTTATATATGTTGGATGTTCGACTATAAATACTCATTAGAAATATAAAATGATTTTCTACATAATGATATTTTATTTATAATTTTTAGAAATTAAATAATTTAATTAATTTATGACACAATGATGATGAAGTAATTACCTAGCTATTGAAAAATTAGAATAATTGATATTATAAATACCCAAATAAATATAATTTGAGACTTTTTATGAATTAAAATAATTTTCTAGGTTAATATGACCTGTTATGAATTATTTAATTAACTTTTTCAAAGTAATAATTCTGTTATTATTTTTAAAAAAATCAATTATTGAATAGTGTCTAAATTGAAATAATAGAGTTTTTAAAACAAATATTATATTAATAATTGATATTAAATTCATAAAAATCTAAGGTTCGTCTAAGAGACTTATATCATGATAGTTGTATCATTAATGGACCACTTGGGGGTATTTTGGATGTATATGGTAAGTTTATTTACCATATAATATAAAAATACAAAGAGATATTGTAAAAGTGAAACTAATTAACTAAGAGTTAATACTTAAAGATAAGGATAATATAATGACCCAAACATTTATAAATTCTATTTTATGAGTGGTTTTAGACCCATACCTACCTTAACCTTTATATAATCAACTTTTGATCCATTATAAACAGAATATGAATTTATTATAAATTAATATTTCTCGCTTTTCCAAAGATTCCCCTCACCACTCTTATAAAAGGGTACTCCCCCTTATCATTACTTAACACCTTCGAAGCCTTTTGGTTCGGCCAAACCCTACCCAAATACTCTCTAAAATTCCCTCAATACAATCTAGAGGCCTTTTTTTGATCAGAAAGCCAACCTATGGAGCACTTTTTATCAAATCAAAAGGAAGAACCTGAAGAAGAGATAATGATTTCACCACCCTTTTTCAAGTTCCTTTCTTCTTCCACATCTTCGTCCTTTGTTTTTAACATTATAAAATAATAAATCCAGTATCATATATATACTGTGATGTTATTATAAATATTTTACAACCATATTCACTATTCTATCCATCCTTTGAATAACATTTCACCATACGTGTGTACGTACGGCTTACCGTCTCCACGTCGTGGTATAATTGTTATTGAATAAATTATTATTTGGATGGGTATAATAATGATGTATAACTCATGTAAATAATAAATATAACATGATAATGATTATTTATATATGATATACCATCCAATTATATATTATTTTAATATCAAAAGAATGATATTGGCGCTCGTGCGTACGTACGGACTACTGTCTCCACGAACACGATGAAATTCATTCTCCATCGTATCCATTCAAGTATAATTCTCATTTGATTATTAATAACAGTATCTAAGGAAATGATATCATTATGGATATGATTAGGATACAACCTATCCATTACAAACATGGCTTACGTAACAAAACATATAAAAGAAAACAAGTATGTTAACACCCGGAAGGACGATAATTCTAAGATATTATTAACAAAGCAATGTTAAAAGATCATACATGATATCATATTAATGTATATGATTATTGAATAATTTAATAAAAATTATTTCACCATTATACAGGAGTTGAACCTACCCCAACCAAGGAAAAGTACAAGTTAAGGGTTTATCTCGCAATCTATTCATTATCCGAGGTTGTTTATACGTAATAATCTACTGGGATTTCTTTATCGTCTACATCCATGTTTATTAAAAATGTATTTCAAAAAAAAATTACTATCTACTATGATATGTGTTAAAGTCTTTTATACCATTGTTTCACTTCTTATAAGAGGTTTATAAAAGAATCTTTCCGTCATTTTTCAAACAAGGTGCTTTTTAACCTTTTCGACAAAATTAAGGTAAGATTGTTTTTTAACTTATACGGCGGGTGCGGCTATTTTCCACCGTTATAAAATCGTCGAATCTTACCTTACAAGCTTATAAGAATATTTTCAAAGAAAATGTTTTATTTTATAAATATATGACTCTTAAATTATTTCAAAATAGAAAGAGATATTTCTCTAAAAAGTGATTTGATTTCATCTATGTCAACATCCTTTGATGGATTTTACGCTTATTTGAAGTTGATTTATTGTGATAAAAAACTTCTATATTGTATTGAAGGATTTTTGATATGTTTGACTATTGATGTGTTATTTTTATACCATTCATATATTATGGATGAAGTATTTACATTTTGTATGCTAGTTTTAATACGAATGTTTATGTTATGTTTAAACCTTTTAATTATGGGAATGCATTGGACTTAATATGTGACGAGTGGAGCCTGCTATAGCTCCTTGATGCATCGGTAGGTCTCATGAGACAAACTAGTGTCTTGGCACAAGGCCTTGAGAAAATCTTTTTTTTAGTCTTGGCATGAGGCCTTGGCGAAGTGGTTATGATAGTTTGTCATTATGCATTCCATCATTATGAAAGTGGTTATTGATATTGCATTTGATTATTCGATTAGTAGAATATCCATGTGAATAAGTAAATGGCATTATTTCATTTTACATTTTCCATAATATATTGAAGTTCAAGTATAAAAGGATTTTTTTTAGTTATACATTGCCTTAAATGTTTATTCATATTTATCAAAGTTTCCGCTATATTGTTATCCTTACTAGGCATTTGATCTCACCCCTTTTCTATGTTTTATTTTTCCCAGGATGTGAAGAAGTAAATTATGAATGACATGCAGGGATATTCTGAGGGGATAATAGTGTGCACTCTGGATACAATATGTTGTTCTAGTAGTTTTTCACTTTATGATGTAATGTAAAACATTATGAATATATCTAGTGTTTTCAATGCTACTAAACTAATCGGTCTTTCGAGATTTGATCTTTCTTGTGATCATTCCAATGTTATGTAATAATGAACAGACTCTAGGTAACTAGGGTTGGGGCATTACAGTTGGTATAAAAGGATTTTTAGTACAAACCTTGGAAGATAGATTTAGATAAAATCTGATTAGGGCACATAGATTTAAGATGGACATTGAGGATTAGTATAGAAGAACTTCCTATAATTTTGGTATTGTAGAGATTTTGTGAGTTTTATGAGCAATACATCCCTGTATGGATACGAGCAGGTAGAGGCGGCTCTGGCACAGATGTACCTAGGGGTAAAACCCGAAAACACCGCTTTGAGCTAGTCTTGAACGGGAACTAGTGCACGACAACGGGCTTTGCTGCACTCTTGGTTACGACACTCCTGGTGGATATGCTTAGGATAAATCTAATTTTCATTACAAATCATTATGAAGGGTTTATGAGTATATACTTCCTCAAAGAAATTTTTTTATGATTATTGTTTATATCCATAAATAGTTCAATTTATGTTAAGTGTTTTATAAGTATGGAATTATTCATTTTGATTCATAAACTGATCTATTTTATGCCATTGTTTAGAAATGGCACCTAGTGGAAGAAATGGAAATCGTATCAATGCACACACTCCATGTAGGGATTTCCCTCCTGCTCAAGATAATTATAGTGGAGCTAGTGATGCAACTGGTGCCGATCAGCTAATCACCATACTGGGACAACTCACTCAGGTTATGAATAATAGCCTTACCCGTATGGAGCACCCAGATCCGCAACGTGGAGGATCAATGTTAGATCACATCATGAGGCAACAACCACCAACGTTTAATGGGAGTACAAATCCCTTAGTAGCGGAGCAATGGATAAATTCCCTAGAGAAAAAATATTTCAGGCTTTTGGGAGTAGTGAAAGGGAAAAAGTTATCATGGTAGTTTACCGCCTCACTAGAGATACTGATAAATGATGGTCATTGATTCAAAATAAGAAGGAAGATGATTAAGTATCAAATATGGAATGGAGGTAGTTCAAAGATCTATTTTTATAAAAATACTTTCCTCGCGACCATCGACCAGATATGGAAAGGCAATTTCTAAGTCTAAGACAAAAGGAGGATAAGAATGTCACAAAGTATGAGGCTAACTTTACAAGGTTAGAAAGGTATGCTAGCGATTATATATGTAACCCAAGAAGTAAGATTGATCGTTTCTTTTATGGGTTAAAACCATTTCTCTGTAGAGAATTAGTCTCACAATCCTTCTCTTCATATGAATACATTGTCTCATGTTCTATCAAGACCGAAAAGGAATTATCTATGTCTTATGACTTTAAAGAAAATAAAGAGAAGAAGAGATCTGCTGATCAATCTGGGAATGGAAATAAAGGGAATAATGGAAAGGTTGAATATAGATCTTGTGGTAAATGTGGGAAGAAACACCCTGGTACTTGCTTGAAGGGAATGAGAGTCTGTTACAAGTGTTTTGAAAAAGGCCACCAAGCTCGTGATTGAAATGGGAAGAAAGAAGCTACCAATGTTCAGTGATACAATTGCAGGCAGAATAGAAATTATGAAAATGAATGTACTAAGCGTCAGGATAACATACCTCAGAAAAGGACAAGGGATCAAGGCCAAGCTTATGCTATCACTACTCCTGAGGTAGAATCTCCGAAAGAAGTGGTGGTAGGTAATTTAATAGTTTCCTTAAGTTTAGAAAATGCATTATTTGATTCTGGATCATCGCATTGTTTCATATCTTCCCAGTTTTCTAAAAAAATTAGATATTTCCAATTTCATTCAACAAGGGAGTTTTTAGTTAAAACTCCTAAGGGAAGTATCATTGGAACACTGTTTTGTGAATCAGAACCCATTATAGCACATAGATTTTCTTTATCTTCTGATCTCATCATCATACCTATGATTGAGTTTGATATAATCCTCTGTATGGATTGGCTTTCAGATTATGATGCGAAGATTTATTGTAAGAAGAAGGAGGTTACGATTTTTGATGATGATGATAAGGAACACCTTATCTTTAGAACAGAATTGCCACCCCCTAATTTTTATCTAGATCCACCCTTAGTAGCTCAACTAAATTCAATTATTGGGGAGGAAGAGAATGAAATGACTGTGGGTGGGGAAAGGAATGTTCAAATAGAGGATGTACCTATTGTGAAATAATATGTAGATGTATTTCCGGAAGATTTACTTGGACATCCTCCAGAACGAGAGGTTGAGTTTTCCATTGATTTAATTCCTGGATCAAGGCCTATATCGAAGACCCCTTATAGAATGGCCAGTGTGAAATTAGTCGAACTAAAGAAAAAAATAGTGGAATTGAGTAATAAGGGATTTATTCTCCTTAGTGTTTCTCCATGGGGATCCCCTGTTCTTTTTGTTAAAAAGAATGATGGTTCTATGAGGTTATGTATCGACTATCGAAAGATCAATGCTATAACAATAAAGAACAAGTATCCCCTACCTCTCATTGATGATTTATTTGACCAAATGCATGGAGATCAATACTTTTCAAAGATTGAACTTCAATCTGGATACCATCAGTTGTGTGTGAAGAAGGAAGACATTCCGAAGATTGCATTTCGAACCAGGTACGGGCATTACGAGTTTACAGTAATGCCTTTTCGATTGACTAATGCACCCTCTGTATTCATGGATCTGATGAATAGAGTTTTCAAGGAATATCTAGATGAATTAGTGGTGGTATTTATTTATGATATCTTGGTATACTCTAAAAGCTATGAAGATCATGAAATTCACTTGCGCATTTTCATGAAGTCTCTGAGAAGACATGAATTATATGGGATGTTTGGAAAGTGTGAATTCTGGCTTCAGGAGATTTTTTTCTTGGCCATATTGTCTCTAAATATGGAATATCTTTTGATCCTTCTATGTCCAAGGCAATCCAAGAATGGCCAGCACCTACGAGTATAACTGAGGTACGCAGTTTTAGTGGTTTGGCAGGTTATTATCGACGTTTCGTGCAGAATTTTGCCCGATTGGAAAACCCATTAACGAAGCTCACACGTAAATGGGTTAAATTTGTTTGGACAAAAGAATGTGAAGAATATTTCGAAGAACTGAAGAGAAGATTAGTTAATGCTCCTATATTGACTCTACCATCGGGGAATGATGGGTTTGTTATTTATTGTGATGCATCAAAGAAAGAACTTGGTTGTGTCATTATGCAGAATGATAGGTTTATTGCCTATGCATCACGACAGTTGAAAATTCATGAGCAAAACTATCCTACTCATGATCTTGAGTTAGCAGCTGTGATCTTTTCTTTGAAGATATGGAGGCACTACCTCTATGGTGAAAAATGTGAGATTTATACTGATCACAAGAGTTTGAAGAATATTTTCTCACAAAAAGAACTCAACATGAGGCAAAGTAGATGGATTGAATTACTCAAGGATTATGATTGTATGATACACTACCACCCAGGGAAGGCAAACAAGGTGGAAGATGCTTTGAGAAGAAAAGACCATGGAGTTTTGAACAATATGAGAATTGAAAGGGTTCCAATTTTCATGGATCTAGTGAAGATGGACATGGGAATAACTAGGGAAGGTGAAACATCAATTCTTTTTCAAATGGTTGCCAAACCATCTTTACTAGAAATAATTAAGAGTTCTCAGACCAATGATGAAGAATTTCAAAAGATGATTAATGCTGTGAATGATGGGAGATTGAGAGACTTTGTGTATGAAGATGGAATTTTGACATTTGGGAAGAGACTTTGTGTTCCCGATATACCTGATCTAAAAAGGGAATTACTAGATGATGCTCATAGTTACAATTTCTCTATACACCATGGGAGCACCAAAATGTGTAGTGATTTGAAGGAACATTTTTGGTTGGACAACATGAATAGGGAGATTGCTGATTTTGTGTCAAGATGTATGGTTTTTCAACAAATGAAAGGTGGAAGGCAACAGCCTGGAGGAGTCATGCAACCTCTTCCCATACCAAAGTGGAAATGGGATAATATTACGATGGACATTTTCATGGGGCTACCAAAGACTCCAATAAGGAATGATGTAATATGGGTTATTGTTGATCTTCTTACCAAGTCAGCACATTTTCTTGCTATAAGATAAGATCTACCACTAGAACGTCTAGCAAGTCTATATATTAATGAAGTTGGGAGACTTCATGCAGTACCCCTATCGATTTTTTCTGATCGTGATCCCCATTTTACTTCAAGATTCTAGAAAATTCTTCAGAAATCCTTGGATACTGAACTTCATTTGAGCAATGCCTACCACCATCAGACATAAAGACAATTAGAACAGACTATTCAAACCTTATAAGACATGTTGAGGTCTTGCTCCCATGACTTTCAGGGTATGTGGGATCAATATTTACCTTTGGTATAATTTTCCTATAATAATAGCTTCCATTCGAGTATTCAGATGGCACTATATGAAGCATTATACCGAAAGAGATGTCGCACACCAACCTGTTGGGATGACATTGGTGAATGAAAACTTGTAGGTCCAGAACTGGTGGAGGAAATAATGGAAAATGTGATTGTTATACAAAATCACATCAAAGCAGCTCAAAGTAGGTAGAAGAGTTATGCCGATAATCGAAGGAAGGAATTGGAATTTCAAGTTGGTGATCATGTTTTCCTGAAAGTACCTCCATGGAAGGGAGTCATACGTTTTAGTAAGAAAGGTAAATCGAGTCCCAGGTACATCGGACCTTTCGAAATTCTAGAAAGAATTGGGGTTGTAGCTTACCGATTGGCAATGCCGCCAAGTGTCTCCAAAGTTCACGATGTGTTCCACATATCTCTATTGACTAAATACATGCATGACCCAACAAATATACTCACCTATGAGGAATTAGAACAGGAACCCGATCTGCCTTATTGCGAAGACCCCGTCATAATTCTTGATACGAGAGAAAAAGTGCTGAGAAACCCAACGACGCGTCTGGTAAAAGATTTGTGGAGAAACCATAAGATGGAATAGGCAACGTGGGAACCCGAGGAACATATGATGAAGAACCACCCGATTCTTTTCATGTGGTAGTATTCTAGAAATTTTGAGGACGAAATTATTTGAAGGAGGGGAGAACATAACACCCCAAGCTTCTACGGTACCTTTCCCTTTGAATAATGTAATAGCGTGTGTTGTACGCAACATCGAGTTCTAACACACACCACAACCGATCAAACTAGCCGTTATGAATAGTAATACCTAATTTTTGAAATTATAAATATTTTATATTTTAAAATGGACTTCATTTTTGGATTCGGAGTATCGAATTTATCCTAAGGTGAAATATTGGTATTTTTCGGATAACTTTAATATTTTGATGAATAGTGAAAATTACTAAATTTTAATTAAAAACAACATTTTTAATAAAAATAATTAGTAGTGATAAATTATGAATTTGAGTGGTTTTAAAGTATATTTAGAATATATTTTTACCATTTAATACAATGTTGGTCATTGGACATAATTTCACAATTAAACCGAACATAAACAAGTATCAGTCTTTTGATAGTTATTATATCGTGAAAACACGCTTTTTGTTTTAACAGCGGGAATTAATTTTAAATTAATTTCTGCCACTTCTCTGTTTTGAATTTGGAAAAACAGGTTCCATATTTGGAATCATTATGTTCATATTGTGAGAATAGGTATCTTTTAATTTTATACATTTTGAATAATTACTGCGGTAAATATTTTATTTACCATCGTTAAGGGTAAATCCGGTAAATAAGGGTTAAAAAATAATATTATAATAATACTAAATTACCCTAAAACGTGTCCTAACCTTATTGGTGGATACATGTCCGACCATGGACATCTTTGGGTCGATTTTGGGACCCCATGGAGCCACTTGTAGGTGATAGGGACACTTTATTTTAATTAAGTTAAAATAAGTACAAAAATGACATAAGCATATATCGTTTAGAAAAACAATTTTTACATAGGGTTATATATGTTGGATGTTAGACTATAAAAATTCATTAGAAAGATAAAAAGAGTTACGACATAATTATATTTTATATATAATTTTTAGACATTAAATAATTTAGTTAATTTATGACACAATGATGATGAAGTAATTACCTAATTAAAGAAAAATTAGAATAATTGATATTATAAATACCCAAATAAATATAATTTGAGACTTTTTATGAATTAAACTAATTTTTAAGGTTAATATGACATGTTATGAATGATTTAATTTACTTTTTTCGAAGTAATAATTCTGTTATGATTTTAAAAAAAATGAATTATTCAATAGTTTCAAAATTGACATAAAAGAGTTTTTAAAACAAATATTATATTATTAATTGATAATAAATTCCTAAAAATCTAAGGTTAGGCCAAGAGACTTATATCATGATAGGTGTATCATTAATGGACCACATGGGGGTCTCTTGGATGTATATGGTCTGTTTATTAACCATATAATAAAAAAATCCAAAGAGACATTGTAAAAGTGAAACTAATTAACTAAGAGTTAATACTTTAAGATAAAGTTAATATAATGACCCAAACATGTCTAAATTCTATTGGTTGAGTGGTTTTAGACCCATACCCACCTTAACATTTAAATAATAAACTTTTGAACCATTAGAAACCGAATATGAATTTATTATAAATTAATATTTATAGCTCTTCCAAAGGTGCCCCTCACCCCTCTTATAAAAGGGAACTCCCCCTTCTCATTATTTCACACCTTAAAATCCTTTTGGATCAGATAAACCCTTCCCCAATACTCTCTGAACTTCCCTCACTACAACCTAGTGGCCTTAGTTTGATCAGAAAGTCATCCTAAAGAGCCCTTTTAATCAAATCAAAAGGAAGAACCCGAAGAAGAGGTAATGATTTCACCACCCTTTTTCAAGTTCCTTCCTTCTTCCACTTCTTCTTCCTTTGTTGTTACCATTATAAAATAATAAATACAGTATCATATATATAATTTTATGTTATTATAAATATGGTACAACCATATTCACTATTCTATCCATCCTTTGAATAACATGTCACCATATGTGCGTACGTACGGCTTACCGTCTCCACGTCGTGGTGTAATTGTTATTCAATAAATTATTATTTGGATGGGTATAATAATGATGTGTAACTCATGTAAATAATAAATATAACATGATAAGTATTCTTTATATATGATATAACATCCAATTATATATTATTTTAATATCAAAAGAATGATATTGTCGCTCCTGCGTACGTACGGACTACCGTCTCCACGAACGCGATGAGATTCATTCTACATCGTATCCATTCAAGTATAATTCTCATTTGATGATTAATAATAGTATCAAAGGACTTGATATCATTCTGTATATGATTAATATTCAACCAATACATTAAAAACATGGATTACCTAACAAAACATATAAAAGAAAACGAGTAAGTTAACACCCGAAACAACGATAATTCTAGGATATTATTAACAAAGCAATATTAATAGATCATATATGATAACATATTAATGTATGTGATTATTGAATAATTTAATATCAATTATTTTACCATTATATAGGATTTTAACCTACCCCAACCAAGGAAAAGTACAAGGTAAGGGTTTATTTCACACTCTATTCTTTATCCGAGGTTGTTTATATGTAATAATCTACTAGGATTTCTTTATCATACACATCCATGTTTCATAAAAATGTATTTCGAAACATTTTTACTATCTACTGTGATATGGGTTAAAGTTATTTATACCCTTTTTTGACTTTTTATTAGAGGTTTATAAAAGAATCTTTCCGTCGTTTTTCAAATAAGGTGCTTTTTAACCTTTTCGACAAAATTATGGTAAGAATGTTTTTTTAACTTATACGGCGGGTGCGGCTATTTTCTGCAGTTATAAAATCGTTGAAGCTTCCCTTACAAGCTTATAAGAACATTTTCAAAGAAAATGTTTTATTTTATAAATATATGAATCTTAAATGATTTCAAAATTTAAAGAGATATTTCTCTAAAAAGTGTTTTGATTTCATCTATGTCAACATCCTTTGATGGATTTTACGCTTATTTGAAGTTGATTAAATATGATACAAAACTTCTATATTGTACTGCAGGTTTTGTGATATGTTTGACTGTGGATGTGTTATTTTTATACCATTCATATTTTATGGATGAAGTATTTACATTTTGTATGCTAGTTTTAATACGAATGTTTATGTTATGTTTAAACCTTTTCATATGGGAATTCATTGGACTTAATATGTGACGAGTGGAGCCTTCTATAGCTCCTTGATGCATCGGTAGGTCTCATGAATCAAACTAGTGTCTTGGAACAAGGCCTTGACAAAATCTTCTTTATAGTCTTCACACAAGGCCTTGGCTATGTGGTTATGATATTCTGGAATTATGAATTCCATCATTATGAAAGTGGTTATTGATATTGCTTGTGATTATTCGATTAGTATAATATCCATGTGAATAAGTAAATGGAATTATTTAATTTTACTTTTTCCATACTATGTTGAAGTTCAAGTTTAAAAGGCTTTTGTTTTAGTTATACATTTTCTTAAATTTTTATTCTTATTTATGAATGTTTCCTCTATATTGTTATCCTTACTGGGCATTTGAGCTCACCCCTTTTCTATGTTTTATTTTTCCCAGGATGTGAAGAAGTAAATTATGAATGACCTGTAGGGATATTATGAGGGGATAATAGTGTGTACTATGGAGACAATATGTTGGTGTAGTAGTTTTTCACATTATGATGTAATGTAAAACTTTATGATTATATCTAGTGTTTCCAAGGCTACTAAACCAATAGGTCTTTCGAGATTTGATCTTTCTTGTGATCATGCCAATGTTATGTAATAATGCTCCGACTCTGGGTAACTGGGGTCGGGGCGTTACAGAATTCATGGGTAAAACATGTGAATACCAAAAAGTCTATGTTTATTAGTTACATTGGAATTGTAAATTTTCAACGCATTCCGATTGACATAGATTCATGGCACCATGTTGGGTCCAGGCTGAAGGCTGGGATCTGGGAAGAAATTACGGTAACCTTATTATATTATTTCTTTAATTTACTAACTAATAAAATAATGTAACAGTGTCTTACTCTTCACAATATCTTGCATAGTACATTTATAATAGATGATTCAAACAAAAATTATATAATAAGTCTTGTTGGATGGATTCAAAGAGGTTTTCACTATATTCTAACAAACTTTCACATGAACCATTCCAATGGTAAAATAAACCCACACCCACCCCTTCACTATACTCACCTGATATCCCATGAAGAATGGGATGATTTTATTGGCCACCGTGGGGATGAGAAGTTTCAAATTCATTGTGGTTGATAACACATTGTTTGAGGATATTTTTATTATTCACTTTGATTTTAAATATTTCATTTATGAAACAACAACACAGTACTGAAAATAAGGAACATGCATCAAAACCAACACTTCCCTATAGTAAAGCAAGGATGTGGTATACTTCACTAGAAAATAAAATGGTATGTATTTTAAATTTACATTAATATTTTTAGGTTCCATGAAACAACATCATAATTATCTTTATATATTCATATGAAGATTGAAGAGTCTAATGAAAATGAAACATCCCTCCCACATCATGTGTTGTGGAAGGAGGAACACATGAATAAGGAAGGGAAGCAGGAAAATGAAAACACACAAAAACTGTGGAAAATAAGTGTAAGTATGATACGATAAAAAGTTTTGTTTTAAATTTATTTTACATAATAATAGTTACATATTTTCGTATATCTGACACTCTTAGGAATCAGCTACTGATGTAGCAGATGCAGACCTAATCTCGACAGCTCTGAAGCTGCCATAATAATACGGTCATGTCGGAGGAGTGGGGTTTGCCGTGACACCACGAGTATGTTATGACAAAAAAATGGATGATAGAGTTGAATAAAATAAACAAATGAGAAAAATACAAGTAACTCTTGATAAAAATTTTCAATAGGAAGGACAATTGCTAGAAACTTTTATCAGTGGGAAGCAAGGATAAGACACTACTAAGGAACAACAAGCAAGTAAAGATCCCACCCCACCCCCACCAGCTTTGAGGTGAGCCATTCCCCTCAAAGATCTCTCTTAGCTTTGGTAATTAATGTTCTAATAATTTTCCCATGAAATGTGAATCAGAAAAACATTGATTCTTTTCCTGTACTGATCTTTTACAGGGTGATAATGACTGTGATTTATATATGTAAACACCCACATATCCCTTTGTAGCAAGGGATATGGTGTTCAAAATCTCAGAGGACAAGCTGCATAATAGACCACTTGTAAAAGATCCTCTTAAGTGATGATTACTGTAACTCATGATCCAAATGTAGAGCTACCTATTCCACATGTTGATTATGATATTCATATGATCGAAAAGGATATTGGGACATTCATTGCATGGCTGTCACAACTTGTAAGAGTACATGTGGACAAATATGTATTTATTTACATTTTTTCAAGCTAAACCATTAACAATTAATGGAAAAAGGTTTGAACCAATGAATCTTATTATAGACCGAGAAAGGGAATGGGTGATATGAAACATGGGATCAAAATCATCATAAGGATCGACCAACTGATCCCAAAGAGATACAGAAATCACATTAACACCACCTATTATATATTCAAATTTACTACAATTGAAGACTCATATGGATACGAAGCCAAAAAAATAGATGTAGTCATATAGTTTTTTTGAAACGAATATACACGGAGATGATATTCAAGATTTAGTTTCTGCTAAAAATGTATATGAGATCCTTGAATATGGTTGTCTAGGCATCACAATTGTATATTTATAAATGACGTATTATTTCATGAATTGATTTTCTAAAAGCTGATATAATGTGCTAATTTTTAATAAATGTATTTTATATTACTGGAAGTAGTATGTATGAAAAACATTTGATTGAATTTCCCATGATCCAAAATTCTGACTTGTTAGTCCTCATACAACATCAACACAACTAACGAAATTAAAGCCATCAAAAAAGGATGAAATAGTGAAAGGAATTTTGAAAACATTTGAAAGAAAGATTGCGGATGAAATACTCGTCATAATACCAACCATGAAGGGGTAAAACTCTACGATTAAATCATACAAATTTTATTTTCACTTATTTTATTACTTATTACTTTTTATTTTTTATGAATCATTGGCAGCAAATTATGGTGAACTTGGATACTCCAAAGATTTATTTTCTGGATTTAATGTAATGATACCTAGCAAACCGACCACACATGATGGATTTTGTGAATCTGTAAGACACTATATCCTACATTTTGTGTCTCAAAATCATGTTATATAATTTATATTATCTTTTACTGAGGATTTAGTTATGATAGGGTGTCATATCAATATCATCTAAAAATACGTATGAGGACAGAGGCTATGCATATTGTGGTGAAAAAATACTACATCGGGACCGATATCAGGGTATATATAATACAATTTACCTCTCCAAACACTTATCAAAACATGTTACTTATTCTCCTAATGATCATATTTTATGTTGTGTCTAAAACAAAAAAAACGATAATGATTGTGATTATTATGTTTGTAAATTTATGAGAATGATCATTTTGCCTAAAAAATGAACATCCCTAATCCACCAGCAACATGCTTGATTGATGAACCACTTTTCATTGGTCTTTAGATAACAAAAAGGAGAAAAATATAAGAAATACCATCATATCTATCCAAACAACTTCATATTGTGTTGATGCATTAGGTGAACAATCCAGGGGTCATTTGTGATGTGTAAGAGTCAACCACACCTCAATCTGGGGCACGGTGTGGCCGATATCACCCAAAGTGTCTCTCTTTTGTTTCAAATGGAATGAGTTTTAAATGAAAACCATAATTGACATACGGAAAACCAACCAAATACATTTTTATTGTGTTAATACATTAAGAGAATGATCCACGGGTCACTTGTGACATGTACGAGTCAACCTCACATCAATTCGAGGAATATTGTAGCCACTATCACTCATACTGTCACTCATTTGATTCAAATGGATATAATATAAAGTGAAAACAACAAATGACATACGGAAATCCCCCTTCCTAACATTCACACCAAATTCATTAATTATTTATTAAAGAAACACATACTATTGAAATAAACACTATTCTAAAAATATTTTAAAAATAATAATTATATTAAAATCCAAGAAATTCCTTCCATTAAAACCAATAATGCCCCCGCCCACTGGACATCACCCCACCCCCTGGACCCACCCCACCTCCCTGGACACCACCCCCACCCCTAGACTCCTCCATAGGCACCCCCCACCCTGGATATCCACCACCGCATGGACACCGCCAATCCCCTGGATGGCCCCCACCCCCTGGACGATCCCCACCACTCCTAGACACAACCATTCCAACTATAATTCCCCACCCCAACTAGTCACACCCACCCCATGGACGCCACTCCACCCCTGGTACATCCCCCCATCACCCGAGACCGCCCCAACCCCCTGGACACCACCCCACCCCCAGGACACCCCCACCCCCTGGACACCCCCACCCCTGGAAAGCCCCACAACCCTTGGAAACCCCACCCCCATGGATAGAGCCCCCCCCCCTCCACCCTTGACAACCCCCACCCCTCCCAAACACCACCCCACCACCTTACACCCCCACCCCCTGGACACCCCCACAACCATGGACAACTACCCCCACTCGTGGACACAACCCCACCACCCTTGGATAGCCCCCCAACCTCTTGGACCATCCCACCCCACATGGACACCAACCCACCCCCTAGACAATGCCCCCACCCCCCTGGACACCACCCCACCCCCTAGACATCGCCACCCCCAAGATACCACCACACCTGGACACCCCCACCACCTAGAATTCCCCCAACCCCCACTGGACACCGATCCCCCTAGAAGGCCCCCCACCTCTGGATGTCCCCCACCCCACATAGACACCACCCTACCACATGGCCCCTCCACCCCCTGGACACTCCTATCCCCAAGGATAGCCACCCACCCCCTAGACACTAGCCCCTTGGATAGCCCCAACCTCCTGGACTACCCCCACCCAATAGACACCACCAAACCCACTGGACACCCCCACCCCTTGGAATGTCCCCCAACCCCAAGGAAACCACACCACCCATTGGATACCACCATGGACGCCTCCCCCCTCCCCCTAGTCATGCCCATACCCCAAAAAAACCCCACCTGTGGGAAACCCTACCCACCCTTGGACATCCACCCAAACCCCTAAACAGCCCCCAACCACCTGAATTCAGAATTTAATTATTTATGTATTTAAATAACTAATGAATTATTTGTTAATGGTGTATGGGTATACTTTCTGTATGGGTATACTTGTGATATGTATATTATTGTAGTATTTCACTTATAAATTGTGTGTTAATTTAGTATGGGTATACTTGTTTCTATGCAGATTTTTTGCAGGTCAGTTTGGGTGTGCTGTTATAGAATTGTATGTTACATGAGGCGGGGAATTTATCATTGATTTTTTAGCACTGATAAATATTCCCTTTATTAGCTACTTTTTAGCATTGATAAAAGATACCTTAATTAGTGTGTTTTTAGCACTGATAAAGAATCCCTTTATCAGTGATTTTTAGCACCGATAAAGGCTACCTTTAGAAAAAAATTAGCACTGATAAAGCAAGCCTTTATCAGCACAGATCTTTATAGTGCTTTTGAAGCACTGGTAAAGCCCGTTTTGAGCACTGATAAATAATATTTTTGTAGTAGTGGGAGTAACTTTCATCAAGTGAACATCTTCATATCTTAATAGTTTACTAAATCCATTTTTTCTTTGGGGTCTCTCAACATTAGAATAATTAACAAATGAACTAGGGGTTATATTGAAATAAATAATAATGTGATTGTAACATTACCACACAGCCAATTTTTATTATAAAATCACCTATCACGTAATATAGTCCATTCGTATTTATATAAAAAGATCATGAAAACCTTTATCATTAGAACAAAAAAAACCTGTAAAAATTGAAATGAGCGTAATCAATATTTACTAACCATAATCATAATCAATTCTGAAAGAGAATGAATATAGTAATATTACTCATATAACTAGTAAATGTTATGAAATATCAAAGGATGTTGTTATATATCTAAATATAACTAAAATATTTTTTGAGGAAAATGCACATTTCATTTTTCAATAACCTATTTAAAATCAAAGAATTTACAAAATATTTTGTAAATATTTTTTTAAATAATATAATAATAATTTAATTTAGTATATAACGAAGAGAGTAATCAATATTGTGGTTAAAAAACTCTTATACTACACCTTAAAAATAAAATTACACTGATATTTTCAGTAAAAAATTGAAAAATACAACATTTAGAAGGGAATGAGAAAATTCATGGAAAATCATGGAAAATATACAAAAATGTAGTTAAAAATTACTTTAAATAATATAGGAATAAAATTAAAAAAATTCATTAAAATATTTTATAGAAAATATAGATTGAGAAGAAAATATTTATGGCCAAATTGAGAAATAAGGTTTATTATCTTTACAGACATTAATTCAGTCTATTGGGTACATAGACTTAGGAAAATGAAAGTAATACATGAAATATTTAGTAATAACACATCAAGAATAAAATACATATTATTTGGGAGATAAATATACTATAATTTCATCATTATAATATATATGAATAAATAATTCTATTTAAATCATGATTGTACAATAAAACCCTTACGACTTTGGTAACAATTGATTCATAATCCCCATTTATTGAATAAATTATAATGAAACATTAAATTCCATGAAAATAAGGATATTAAAGATTAAACATATCTATTGGGAAATAGAGTCACCTCATAAAGGATGGTACATGTATAAAAAATGATTTATCCCAAAGAAGTCAATTTGTGGTAGTAAACCGTCACAACCTTGGTAACATAAAAATAAAAACACATTAGATGTAATAATTTTAATTTTATCTTTATATTACATGAAATAAAATTAGTACATTATATAACTTTTAAAAGGATAAAATATACACCTCATAAACAAAAATAGGTACATAACATCAAACATGTCTCAAACAAGAAAAATTGAGATGATGAATCAATATGAATTTTGTAATTTTTCATAAAAATGTCATTGGTAATACGAAAATAATATTGTTATATATATCCATTTAAATTGATCATTTTTTATTCTAAAATAAATTCAATGTTACTATATACAACGTATTAATAATAAATTGGTTTATAACATTAAATCTAGCATTAATAACGAAAAATTGTGAAAACATTTACAATATATCCGACCTGATTCGTATGAATTATAACTTCATGTAAAACAGTTTTATATTTATTATATTCATTTAATATTATAACATTATGTAACATAATTTAAAATATGATCCACTTATATCATTTAAACTTACATTTATGAACAATTATCTTTTAAATTTGATAATTTAGGAGTTAATTGATTCATTTTTCATGAATGTTTTAGTCTAAAACTTATACATCATGCACATTATTCATGGTTCCTATATATATATAAATTAATTATATTTATATCATATTCACCCAATATATTTATTTTTAACCATACATTTTAATTTGTTTGTAAAAATGAATTGCATCACTTCATTGAGATGAAAATTCATATATTCACATGAGTGGTGTTTATACTTTTTGATGGACTGAAATAAAGAAAGGATAATTATAATTCCCCCTTCTATAACATTTTTATCATAAATATCATATATTTCCTTTAAATATTTCTTAATTACTAGATAATTAAATTATAAATGATAACCAAATCACAGTGCTTTATGGAGGTGGGGATCCTTACATTTGAACCTGGGATGTTATCATTTACCAATGGATGAAACAGTTAGATGGTATATAATATAAAATAAAAATAGAATCATAATTATTTGATAAGTATCATATATATTCCTTATATACATATATATAACTACCTGTAACTTATATGTATGGAAAAGACATTGTATTGGTATATGAATATGGTAGTCTACACCTATGCATGAGTTATACTTTTATTTCTCATTTGATAGAGATTAGGTATAATATGGTTTCAAAAACATCATAGAAAATATCAGTATAAATACAATACTAGATTAATGTGGTTTAATTTATAAAATTGGGTTTAATATGGTTTTATATGAAATATAATTGAAAAGGGTTGGTTAATATTTTTACCTCTTCTTTGAGCGACCTATATAATATTACACCTTATTCCATGAATGATCAGACCAAAGAGAATAAAAGTGTATATAAGATCAATGGAATAAATATAGGATGTCTTTTTAAGGTTATTTTTGGTGATATAAGGATTAAATTTGCTGAATAATAGAGGATAGGATCCATTTTACAAGTGATGGTAGAACACTAATGAAATTTCATAAAAAAATTCAATTATTTATTGTAAATTTCATGAAAAATTAGTTCAAGGTGTATATGTATTTTATTTTATGATACTATAAGGTAACAATATATTTATAAAAATAATAATTATAAATTTTTTTGGGTAAATAATACCCATATATCATGTTTTAACACCCAATAAACCCGTTTTATCCATAAAAATGGTAACATTTTTTTCCTATTGCCCATTCACTATGTAATAGTATTATGTGTACAATATTATATAACTTTTTTTTTCTAATTTATAATAGGTAATTAATTTCAAAATATTTTATTTCAATAACTAGTTAATTTTAATTTTAAATAATCACAAAAACCAAAATAAAAAAGCCAAATTTCAAAAATGGATTTTCAGATGAAAACAAAACATAACTTATTTCCATTACTTTATTATAAATACAATAAAATGTATTTTAAAATATATTACTGAATATATAATTTAAATATTATGTCAAAAACATTAATTATTATATATTATTATAATATATAGGGATAGAAAATTCTCTGAATAAAAATTTCTTTTATAAAAATGTGTTTTCATGCCAAAAAATGAATATATATATATAAATATCAAGTATAATTATTATTAATACATAATTAATTATATAATTTTTAGTTAAATAAAAATTATGATAATTTATAAATAAATTTAACAAAAAATGGTGTTGATAATTGGAAATAATTGTTTCTTCACAAAAAATCGGTATTTTTAACTATTCTCTATCAAATAAATATTTTTAAAAACATTGTAAAAATGAAACATATTATAATATTGACATGATTCTTTATAATTTTATATTTAAATCATCGGATAAAATTTATTAAAAAAGCTAAATTAATTATTATGAACATGTGTAAAAATTTGAAAAACATTTTTAAAGAAGACATATTTTTGAAGATTAAAATGACATTACTAAAATATAAGTACTTATTTATAATGAATTAAAAAAATAAATTTACACTATATAAAAATATTATAAATATTTGAAAATTATTTTTATTAGAATTCAATCCTACTTAATTAATGGGTAAGTTATAACGCTCTACTATATTTTGGGTCAAAATGACTCGAGGATAATTGAAAAGTAACATATTAACCTCTTTAAATTTATATAAATAAAATTATATATTTATAAATTCTAGGGTTTTACAATCCCCCCATTTTTATACCTATAACTTCCCAAAAAACCACATCATATACTAAATTTATATATTACATGATTTCTTGGGATAATATTATTTATATGTGTTTTTTGATATTCATGAATATGTCATTATTTTCCAACATTTTTCAGTGATTATCAATTGATGACTGATTCCATGTTCCATTATGTTTGTCACATTCCCTAGTACTCCCCATATGATGTTTATTCCAAACATATAAAGAAATACCATATCATATATAAATGTGATGGTGTTGAGGGTTGTTTGGAATGATGACAGTGGAAGGAATTGTGATTGATATAATGGCTACTATTCTTATAATGGTTAATTGTTTACTGTTTATATTTTTTGGTGTTTCAGTTCTACTAGGGTACTTCTCTCCATGAAATATCTTGCCCTCGGTAATTTCTTGAGCTTGTGATGATGTGTAAGGAACCCTTATCTCCCACATTGTCAATTGTTTCTCTTTGATCCTCTCTCTCTCTCTTAACAACTACTTGTTTTAATACATAATAGAGTTAATCATAGGTATCTCTAGAAGGAAGTCTGTAACCTACAAAGTTCAAACTTTTATCGTAGAAGACACAATTTAGAAATGGAATCTATATAAGTGTTAGAGTAATATTCTTCAAATTTTTTCATTATTTGGTGTTATTGTTTTCATTTTGGGGTTTAGTTGTTCTCAAAATGATTTTCTAAAGGTTTTGTAATGCTAGTGGTTTTTATGATGGTTTTCTATGTTCTCATAACTAATATTTATAGAGAACTGATCAGTGGATGATGTTTCTCACTAGGGAAGATTATTAGTGACTTTTCAATTGTGAAGTAAATGTAAAGGGGTAATTTTGAAATCCCCTATGATAGGAAGTATTTTCAGTATCCGAAAAACCAATGGGTTGGGGATAATCCTTATTGAAATTTTCATAGTTTCTCATGGGGCCTTTAGGAATCTCTGTGTGCCCGAATTATGTTCCCACCCCTGGTATTCACCCACACTTCGTTTTTTAATTTAAAACTAATATTTATTATTAGTAATATTGGCTTAATATATTTGTTGTTTATGTTTTTCATGCTCACACATAACACTTCAAAGTAATATTTGTAAAACAAAATTATTTAGCGAGATAATATATAAATTCCTTGTTGAAATAATATTTAGATTTCATTAAATTATGTTAACACTATGAATTTTTTATTATATTTAAATAAAAACATTCATTCTGAATTTTATAATATATTATTAACACAATACATAGATTACCTATTGGTATTCTAGTCACAAAAAATATATTATGGCCATTGCAATAGAATTTTGACTATAGTTTTTAATATTTCTAAAAAAAATATGTATCAATAATGATTAATAAAATGAAAGCATTGAATAAATTAAAACATGTTTTTAATTCTTATTAGGTTTAAAATGTATATATGAGTGATTTTGAAATATTATATACATTTGGAATAATATATAATATAAATTTAAAAAATTATAAAAAAAGTAATAGTTTTTATTCAAAATAAATTGGGTTTCTATATTGATATGATTTTAAATATAAAATAAAATATATTATATTTCAAATTTAAACATAATAAAACGTAATTAATTTTTAGAACCACCACATCAAAATTTTCTTACGGTGGTTTTTAAATTTTTTATAAATGATGATCTTTTGGATAGTAATAATGAATACAGTTTTTATGAATACCATACATTTTATGATATAATCTTGAAGTTAATTTTCCTCTCAGAAATAAAAAATATTTTATTGAATAAAATTATAATTAATTATGAAAACAATGTATTTTAAAAAATTATTCTTACTATCAAATCATATAATTTAAATTTAAAAACATAAGTTATATTTTATTTGAATAAAACTAAATTTGATTCCTTACATTGTATAAATTTTTTCAAAGTCTAATATTGATTTTAGGATTGTAAAAATATAAAAATAAAAATTATTTTTAAATTATATAGAAATAAAAATCATATGATTCATCACAATTCATCACTTTAAGAGTTAATAATAAAATAAAAAATACATTATTCTAAAATACGCCTCTCCAATCCTAGATAAAAACCCCAATGCTAATTTTTTTCACACATCAGAAAATATTTACAATACTTAATATCTATACAGATATTTTTTAAACTCTCATAGACACATCATTAATACCATGCTGTTACAAAAATCCACTTCTCCAATGTGTTTTATCCCAATCCAGAATAGGATACTCAAAGATATAACTATGGGTTCCTTTATCCTCCACCTTTCCTTAACAAATTATCTTTTAAAACATATTTTTAACATGTAAATTGTATACATAAATTCCTATAATTCCATTTCATAGTCATCATTTTTATCAATTATCTATAAGATATAACCCACTTCATTTTCTAAAGCACTTTTTCATGAACTGTTACATTATCAATGTAAGGGATCGTATAACTAATAATCTTTTATTATATTATGTTGTTTTATCATGTAAGTGTTATGAACATATTATTACATTAATTAAATATTTTCAATACCATGTTATTAGTGTCCTTTTGAATGGTTTTTTAAAAATTGTTCACCCATTTCCTCCAAAAAACCATTATCATACGTTATCACTCTTTCAAAATACATGACTCAACATCCATATATTTTCTTTTTTTACATATCATCATACTCATTCTATAACATATCTGTTCATCAAGTGTAACCCTGAAAAATAAATTTAAAAATACTATAATGTTTTTATAAAAATTAAATATTTATTTTTCTTCCTACTTTTGAATTCCATTACAATATATCATTCACGATGGTTTATTACCTACAGTAGGGAACAATGATGTATTGGTTTCACTTATTCCATTAATGTATACTCTTAGAATTTTATTTTCAAAAAAAATATTATATTAATAATTATATAATTTTTTTTAATGATAATATTTTCAAGATAATATTTGTCCTAAATGAAAGAAATCAATACAATTATAATTGATTAAGGATTTATTATAAATAAACTAAGGTTCATTTTGAAAAAATTTTATAAATAATTAATGAATTATAATTTTATAATGATATGATCAATCTACCATTATAATTTTGTGCTTGTGGAAGAATAAGAAATTTTCCGGATGACATTTTATGTTTACTATAGGAATTATTGAATGATAAACTAAACTATCCCAAAACAACTGATGTAAGAAAAATTAAATTAATAAATTATTATTAAATTATACTAAATAAAATAAAATAAAATAAATGATAATAAATAAATTTCCATGAAAGTGGTTATTGAATAATAATTGATAAATATATATAAAATATTCAAGAGGTTATATGTCACATGATGAAACCCAATACTTGAGGAAATGGTTTCTTCCATGTGTTGATTTAATTATTTTAGTGTTCCTTTCTTTCATATCATGTATTTTTTTGTCTTAAATACAGGTTTCATAATGTATAAATGACAAATTTTTGAACATTTTTTATTATTTTTTGTTATCTTTTCCTCCCTTCTGGATTTATAATGATTATAATACATTATTAAAATGGGTATGTTCCCCGTGTTCATTTACATCCAATTTTTGTTTGGTTATGATCCTACATTTCAAACGTATCTGGTTATTAGGATGAACTAATGATAGTAGAAATTTTTCATTGTGGTAGGGAGGATTATATGTCATCTAACACCATGATGTTTTTTATTTTCTAGTTTGATATAATTTTATAGATTTAATACAGTTTTGTAAAATCCATTCAAATAACAATTACTAATAATTATTTCAAGGAAATGAAATATTAAAACAATTAATTTATGTGAACATAATTATGTATTATAGGTTATAGCTTTTCTATATATGACTTGATGAATTATATAATATTTTATATTCATACAGCTATGTGCTCTGGAATTTAACACCTTACGAGAAGGTGATAGGTGTTGTAGTGTTGTAATCAACCCCCTAAGAAGGCATTCCTATTTATCCATGCACTAGGATTCAATACCCAAATATTTTATTTCTATTTAATGAGGAATTTCATAAATTTTAATTTAATGTGATAATGACCAATTTGGATCATTTTTTGTAATTTAAGCCATGATCAATGGTGTTCCTTTGATGGTAGCGCATCAAGGGCCATAAAAGTTCCTTTTAAGGTTCGGTTTCTAAAAACCATATTTTGTTTAGTATAATTTCATATGTATAGGACAAATTATAAGTTTTTTAATGAAATTAAGAATTGACCGTAAGTTGATAGGAACCTAATAATGGTTGTTGTTTGTATTATGAATGGGAATCACTTTCATGTTTAACCTGATAAACTATTTAGGTCAATTTTAGTCAGGGATTAAACCAGTGGGAGGATAATTTTAGTTATTAATGGAACAATGGATGTATTAGGTTATATTCCTAGATACTAATGAATTATATGGACAAATTGATAGTGACTAGGATGAGATCCTTGAGAAGAGTAAGATGCCATCAGTTTCCCAATGACAGGGATCCCCATTATCAGAGGAAAACCAGATTAGTTCAATTAAAAAGAACATATAAGTAATTTTGGGAAATTATTGGATATATATTAAAGTATATAAAATTCCTAATATTAGTTGAATAAATTATGGAAAAAGAATCACACTGGTTTGCATCCCACAAACATATATATATAGTGGCTATGGGGGATGCAAAAGTATGAGTGGGTTTTTAGATTGTTAATATCAGTAAAAGGATTCTAATATGGTTTATTGATTCATTAGAAAGGTTATAATACCCAAAAAAGGAATCTATATTTTAAGGTTGTAATTTATTACAAATATTATGTATGGCTTGTCCACTGCTAAAAGTTTCACATTGGAGATGGGAAACCATTGGAATGTGTAATATTTAAGTTCTCGTATGGTCATGTTGGGTAAAAAAAATAATGGACTAATGTATAGTGAATATATAATATTTATTTTGGAATCTCTCTATAGTGTAGTCATGTGGGGTATTTTGGGAGTGTGGATCCCATTTATGTTTTGGTGTAAAGGAACCAAATGGATAAAAACAAGATGTTACTCTGTCTAATAGTAAAAAAGAGTTAGAAGGATCACTTTTGGATAATTGGATGGATTGATGAATGTATCATATGATTGGAATTTGAAATGGTTAATTATATTAAAAAAATTCTCAATATAATATAATGTATTAGTTATCATAGATTAGATTTACATGGATGAGTAATCAACCATTGTATACTATGTATAATGGACTACTACTGATTTTCATAATAGATTTGAAGTAATTAAGTTTAATGGTCGGTCATATGTGATTCATGGTTGGAAAGGAAACCATATGACAAGTTGGAACATATTATATTTTAGAGGGGCCAAAATAACCTAAGAGATAATATTATTGAGAGATTACCTATAATTAGTTATTTAAATTCTAAACAATTAAATAAGTGATTGTAATTAGTGTATCTTGTGATTTTAATTAATTTTTTTATTTATCCTATTGATCTATGAATTATGTTCAAAACATGTAAACATATTTTTCTTTTCCTTTTTCATTTTGGGTATAAATGTTAGTGAGGCATTTTTTATTCTTGATTATGGGTGTGGAAGACATGGTGTTGTGAGTAAGCATTGATTTATTCTTATATTTTTGTATTCCAACATGGTAGGAGTACATCCATATAGTTTTTTCAACTAGATGGTCCTTCTGGATGATATCTTGTCAGAATTATATGGTGGTATATTCAACTCAAGTGGTATTATATATTTTTTTGTTTCAACTTTCTCAATATCCCACTCAGTGATATCTCATGTACCACTAAAAATATTTATTTTATATTATATATATTTCCATTAGGTACTTAATATCCAAATAAGGTATGGAATTGGATAATGGGGTGTCCTAGATAGGCATGTTTTATGGAATAAAATTCAGTTTCTCAATGATAAATTTGGGGGATTAACACATTCAAATAGACATTATGGTCCTATTGAGGCGAGTAGATCCAATGGAAAATAACCAGATATAATTTTTTGTGGTTGGAATAGAAATATTTTAATGTAGTGAGGATTTCATTGGAATAGAATGTGTCATTTATCTTCTAGGAGTTGAGGACAATAATTGAGATAATTAATGCCCTAACATATATTCATGTGACGCTACTAAAAAATACTAATGTGTTTATTAAGTTTATATATTTTAACACGTGGCTCTTAGAATGTATAACAATGAATTAATGTTTTAATGTTTTTAATATGAATTTATTTAATCTTAAATCAGTGATCGTGAATGTTTTCAAATTTTTGTATTCTTTTACTACTAGTATCATCATTATAATCAGGGGATATAATGGTAACACTATTTTTTAATTCATTTTTATATAAAAACATAGTGCTTAAGGATATTAGGAAGATTATATTGAATATGAAATTTAGATGGTGGCAGATTCATGAATCTTACTAAACTAATCTAAATCCCAATGTAATGGTCATATCACCTCAATAGAAATTTTTTGGACAAAAAGAAGAAATGACAAGAGAATGTATTTACGGAAAATCAATGTATCTGTACCTATATGTTTTAGTTGGTGTAAAATGGGAACTTCAAAAAGAGTTTTCAAATATTTAAGGAGATATCTTGAAGGAGAGCTTCTAGAAGTTCATATTCTATGAGTATTGTTGATTGATAAAATAAATTTTTTAATCTATGTCAACATTTTAGTTGAGTTAATGGTAATTATATAAAAATAATCATTTCACAAAAATGTTATCCAAGTATGTAGGGTTAATTTTGTGTATTTAAGATTAAGTGATTTATATTTATTAGGTGAGGAATCTATGAATGTCATTGGGAAATGTAATTTAAATGTCTAGATGAAGAATAGAATATTCATTCAATATAAATTATAGAGATACATTCTATGCGTATGAAAGAATTTAATTTCATTGGAAATTCATATAAGGGTTTAAATGTTACTATAATTTCGAATGGTGTATTAAATGTGTTTTATGTATATATAGTGGTTCCATGAGGAGTAATGGATGAGATACTTTATTTTAAAATAAGATCAGATGGGGTATTATTTTCTAGGGTAACAATTTATTAAATATTGGAGTTCTAGAAATATATCTCATACAATTTTGTGAAAATAATATGATTGTATTACGAGAATAATTCATGATGGATATTAATAATAATTCATTTTGATATTGTTATTTATTTTTCTTGTGATGTATAAAAAATTAATTATCAATTACGGGTTTATGATGGTAGAATAATCTTTTGATGTTGGGAGTTCTGTTTAATGAGATGGTTTTAAAGAACGAATGGAATAAAGAGGATCCACATTTTGATAGAATGTGATAAAAATATAATTCCATGATTATTTGAGTGGGATTAAAAAAAGTAATAATTTTTTTTTATTTTGGTAATAAACATTGGGTGTTTGGATTTGGGAATGGTAAAAATTTCTGACATCTTAAGTGGAATCAGTAAAATGTTGGACATCAGATGAAATTTCAATGAATGGTATACCCACAAAATTCATAAATACAAAAATAGTTAAACCATAGGATTATTAAGTAGTCATTCTTGATTCATATGTTTATTTCAATGTATTGGTGGTGACATGATCTTTTTTATTCAAAACAATTATGAAGAATTAGAAATCCTATAGGAGGTGGCCACTCTTAGTGATAATGAGTTTTGGGATTTTGTGATATAAGAACAAATGTGATTTTTGTACACCAATAGAACAAGAAAATTTCCTTTGTTACCATAGTGTAAAATAAAACCAAAGAGTAATTTAGTGGTTTGATTGAAATAGTATGCTAACTGGAAGAAGTGGTACAATGTATGATTGGTGTTTTAAGGAATTGAATAGAAGGACGGAATTGACTTCTAATAAATGTTTTCAAATATTTTTAAACACAATACATTCCATATATAAATAAACATGGTTTCACCCAATAATATTGATTTAATTTAGATTGATTTAAAAATACTACTTTTAATAGATATTTAGAGGAATAAATATACATTAAGAACCCAGTGGGTTTTAGGGAATGAAGGGTGAACAAAAATGTGTATGAATATAATGTAGGCCTATATGGATTGAATTAGGATCCAAGGGAGTGGAATTTGAAATTAAATGCTTTCATGGTTGATGGAAATTACAAATTTTATATCATGGGTAACTATTGATACAAAATGTCATGGGGTGATTATATTATCATAATAATTCTTTTATATGTGGCTAATATCATCATAGGTGATACAATTATAATGTGTATAATGAAGATGTCTTGTATCTCATTCATTTTATTTGAGATGAATGATCTCAATTCATCTAAAAAACAATGTGAATAAATATTGAGGGAGATAGGGAGGATAGACCATTTTTATATCTCAAAGGAACTACATACAGAAGATCATAAAGATGTTTGCTATGACTTGATTTAATATGGTCTCATCTCCACTGGATCGAAAAATCATTTTATCTAATAATGTGATTCCAAAAAGGGAGATATGATCAAGTAATAGGTAGATATTCTATTTTAATTAGATTTATATATGATAATATATTCAATGATATGTACTCAATAAAATAATTTATTTCAGAGTGGAAGTGGTGAGTTATTTCATGTCTAATATGGTAATAGATCAGTAAGAGGATATAAAGTGGACCATATAATTCATTAAAGTATTTTGAAATACAACCATGTTTTTTGGGATTGGTTATCCATTAAAATGGTTACATCAACATATAAATTTCTTGTAATTCATACACGATTAATAGAATCACGAGGTTTGTGTTTTCCCAATGATTTATAATAGTAAAAATGATATTATTACTATAGTATATTATTAATTTTTCCAAAATGGAAGATTATTTTACTGATAAAATGGTATAAATGATGAAATTGGTGTAGCTAATAAATTATTTTTAGGGATTAAAAGGATTATATATGGTGGACTATTACTATGTTATAATTAAAGTGAAATACAATTAGCTATAGTTCAATTATTTCACTCTTGGATGAAACACACTAACATAAAATACCATTTCATCTACAATATAATAGGTGATAAAGTGTTTGAGTTATAGAGGATCCCCAAAAATAAGAATACAATTTACTTATGTACCATTGTGTTAGTATATGAAAATATAATGTGTAACATTACATAAATAAGAAATTTGTGAATAAAGGGAGATATATAACACTGACTACTATTGTTGTGATAGAAGAAGATATTTTTTTGGCCTAATTATTATAGAGTCACCAATTGTTCATTGAAATAGACTTGATGTGAAGGGTGGTCGGGACTGTGAATTGTATTCAAGTGAAATATTCTATCAACCTGATAGAAAAAAATAGATTTTACCAATAGCCTAGGGTACATGTACTGATGAAGAGATTGCCAATGGATAAGAGTATAATCTGATGAATGTACCATCAGATGATTATATACAATGGACAGTGGAATTAGAAAATATTCAATGGAAGTTACAATTTTGTTCCTCATGGTTTAATGTCAAATGGATAGATAATAGTTCATTTTTCACATAGTCTAACTATTAGATGCTGATTGTAATAGGAGATCAGAAATCCCTAGCTTCAATGGTGAGTCTTCCATGAATCACATCAAGTGGTAAATTCAGATTCATAACTAACACAAGATATAAGTATGGAGGGACATAATATACAAGTGAAATAATAATATTGAGATATTATTTGTAATTATTAGTCAAATTTTTTGACTTATAAATTGAATTTTTAATTAATGTATTTTATGATTTAAATGGAATGGTATCTATGCTTCCCCGTTTGATGTTGGAATCATATCTGACCTATAAATATTCATGATAGATTTCATTTTTTTAGTTTTTCATGAGTTGGTGTGGGGATGAAATGGTGTCGTGAGTGGAATTTGAAGAAATCTAATATTCTTTTACACCTCTAATCTTGGTTTCCTTCCATGATTTTTTTACAATAATATTCTTCTAGTGGTTATATTCTTGTAAGTAGATGAGGAATAATTATGAAAAGTTAAAACAAGGGGATGAACTTATGAAATTATATTTAATATTTTATAATAATATTCAATGGTCAATTAATATCAAAAAAGTATTAATCGGGTAGCTACCCCTCCCTCTGACCTATTTCGGTAGTCTAACTTGGTAACATTATGTCAAAATAGTTTCTTCTGAAGTATTCACCAACCAAAATTGTGATTTACTAAACAATATTTTCCATAAAATTACCTCCTTCCTCAAAATTCATGTTGAGGGTGTATTTTTGTTGGAAATTTTTCAAACTATCCAATATTGGTCAATTTAAACTGAAACCATATAATTATGGTTCGTAAAAAAAATAAAAACATCTTTGACCCCACAAACAATGATCTGTTGTTTAAGAGTCATATAGTTTCAAAGGATCTCAACCTCTAGGTTACAAATGATGTGGGTTCCACATGGGGAAATGGTTGAGTAAGAAACATATATCTATTATTGACTACTAAAAATAAATAAATAAATTTCATATGAAAAAAATTACATACCACCATATTCTATTTAGTCAGTTATATTTCATCTTGGTTCATATGATTTCTTTTCAGTTGATGTGATTTGTTTACTATTTACCATTAATTTTATACCAATGTTCATATTTCACATTATCATCTCTTATTCTCCATCGCCAATGTATTTTTTTATTACATTAGAGAAATTATCCCATTGAATCTGATCCTATGAAAATGAAGATGACGAAATTCTATTAGAATGTTTAAAATCCGTTATATATTTTATTCAATTTTAATAAAGTGAATGTTGAATAGTGTGACATACCATAATACATATGGTATGAGGAGCCCACATTTTTTAATTTTGTATTAGTGAGTAATTTTTATTATTTTCACTCATTCCATATAATATTTTTAGTTCCCCAACATATAATGATCATTCAAAAAAGAACATTCCAATTTTTCCTGGAAACCACATAGAATCATACTTGATATGTCTTCCACCACAAACTATATATGCAAGGACACATAGCAGTTATGTGGTATTCCAAAACACGGTGTTTTATATAGAATAATATAATTTAATAAATTCAAGGTGACCTTCTTACATTGATGACATATTGCTGAATTAACCAGGCCTTAATACATTAGTTGTGTTCCTTCATTCATAAATGACATAAAAGATGATTATTGATATTCTACATCGAGATGGATGGATATTAATAATATAGTTATGGGTAACCAATTCCAATGAAATCATCAATATAAAATTTATTCACTTATATTTAATGGTACCAACTAAAATAATTACAATATAATACAGGGGATTCATATTTATTGTTTTGTGTTTCATTCCAATCAACGCATCACTTATCCTCAATGAAATGAAAAACAACATGTGTATCAGAGGAACAATCAATGTGAGTTTACACCATAAAATGTATATGTGATATTGAATTTTGATAAAAAGGATGACTGTGAAGGTCAGTTTGATCATGGAAATACCAAATTGACTTTAGAAGATGGATCATACATCTCATAATAATATATTCACAATTACAGAAAAATAATTTAAAAGACATACACTGATCACATGCTAGAATGAAACACAATTTGGGATCATCACCGTTGTGTGTTTTCAAAATTTTATTGTGGTGGATACACTTGTTGTGTTAGAGATATACTGAATTTAAATTAGATATTTTAGTGACTAACATCTATGAGATTGATTGTTTATCACAATGTTTCTCAAACTATAAAATGAATATTATTATAGAGTTGATTAATCAATGGAGTCCAAACACCATCACATACCACATAACACGAAATGCAGTTTGAATCATGATATTAGATGTGGAATTGATTTTTTGGTATCCCATTATATGAGATACATTAGGTGAATGCTTCCTCACAGTATCAATCTACGATAACATGATACATACTCCATCACATGGAATATCATCTATTACAATTAACAAATATTGTTCTAGATAAGAAAATTTGGTCAGACATAAACATTCATTTTAGTTATTTGGATGGGGTTTTTAATTGAACTAATAGTTAAGGACTAAAACAGGGAGACCAGGTATTTTAGTCACCTTCAAACTTCTTACAGATCTAGTTTTAAAGTAACATGATTTAGAATAAGTTCCCTATAATGAATAGAGATTACACACATTCCTTCGGAAGAGAGAATGTGGTGATGAGATGTATTCCATATAATATGTTTTTTATGGAAGTCTCTTAGTGGTTATTGATTTACAACACAGAAGGAGGATAAAATTTTCATGATGGAAACACAATAGCTAGGTGACAAATATGTCAATTTATCCATGTCAGTATATGATATATAATATAAGTATTTTAGGAACATCAACAAAGGGATGTGCCAGTCGGTGTAGTCATCCCATATGTGGTCCAATTGTATTGTATCACTATTCACCTTTATATTAATTATGAATTTAGAAATGAAGGATGCAATTTTTATCCTTAGTTTAGGTTATTCCTCCAAATAATATTAGGTATTTTTCACTCATTCTATGAGATAGAGATGTGAAGAAGATTATAAATTTTCAAATAAGGTGTATCTTCACATATACATGGCTCCCACTAACACTATCATTTATTATACCATATGAATGAATGAAAAATGGTAATTCCTTCTGGAAATACAGGATGGTGTGATGATTAAAAGGATAAGAATATAGAAATTATTTGATGCTTTTATTCCATTACGATTTGGTCTCTAATTCTATTGTGTTAAAAAAATATACCTTATTATACCGTAAAACATAAGATAAAAGAAAAATATGATAGATGAACATTAGATCCTATTGATTATCACTTGTAAATACATGGGTGTTAAAGTAACCAACCGAAAAAATGTAGATATCTTTGGCCAATAAACAAACTTTTATAATTCATATATTTAATCACACCCTATAAGAATACTTGTATTCGTGGTAGAATGGACAATAGTATACCAGTGATGGAAAGTGAAGAGGACCATGGAAAAAAAATATTAGGAACAAGAACATGGAAGAGGCCAATATTGAAAAAACATTGTAATCAAATGTTTTGTAAGTTGCTATGATATATAGGATTATCCTTTTCAATTTGTGAAGTAGCTCATCCATCTATCATCTAATACAATTATCAATTTCCTAACACATGGTTAAAGTGGGTTTATTAGATTGGAACATAATCTATGAAAGTGATTTGGGATTCACTCCATGTGGATTAAAAATTCATTAAAATAAACTAAAAAACCCCATATATACCGTAATAATTATTATGAGGGTTTTCAAAAAGATGTGGAAGCCTACATTAATGAATTTGTGGTTGTGGTTCATTCTCTTAATTTATAAAAGATTTACTCATATTAAATACTCCTCTTAGTGTAACTTGATCCCACTAGTGAAAATGGTGAAAATGATGAATTTAGTTACAATTATGATAATAATGTGGTAATAATGAAGTCTCAATAGAAGAATGGTATGAAAATATTGGTTATGTGGTTGATTAGAGAACATATTATATATGTGTAATGCCAACCTTGACTATAATTAATAATGTATCATCAATAATGATATATATCATTCTTCATTTTTTATTTATAGGTGACTCAAGGAACACCCAACCATGTTATTTATCTATAATATTCCATATGTGAGAAATTTATTTGAGTACAATTCAGGGAACATGGTTAAAGAGATCTCTTTTTCCCATTACAAAATGTAAATAACGTAAATAGACTCAGATCCTCATGAAATGACCCTAGTTCCCCAATAGGTGACCCTATGCATAGATCCACTTTCATGGGATATTAACTGAATAGAAATGGATTATATGATAGAGATTCCCATATGTTCATGAATAATAGGTAATTCTTAAACTAAAATATTTATTATAAATCCTTGGACTATTTTTATGGAGAATAATTTTTTTAGTATATCATTTTGATACCCTCCAGATTGGAGTAAAAAATCTTTTAGTATTATATAACTCATGACCATAGATAATAAACATAAGGTGGGGCCATCTCTAGAAAGCAATAAGAAATGTTTTTGTTGGATTATAATTTAAATGTGTCGACTGGATTAATAATCAATATTTTACTAAATGATAACATCATGGTAGAAGTTTTTTATTTATATGAACCTTTATAATATGACATAGTTGTTTTTAGTATAACAATAGTGTATGTAATTACATCTTGATGCTTCTAATAATTTATATTTATTACCCTTTATAAATAAATATATCAATGGTTACCTCATATTTTATCATAATATCTATTAATTGTTTATATAAGAACATCATATCAGGGATTGAACATAGAATTCATAACACTAATAAAGGTTCATATGATTTTTAGACTAAATAAATATTTTAGGGTTCTTAAATGACGGTTGATCAATATGACTTGTCACTAACCCGTTAAAATAAAATTATTTCTATAAGCGAAGAAAATATTCTCATATGTAAATGTGAATATTTATATTTTTTCATTTATTCTATTTTTCTAACTAATATTTTACTAATTTAAATTTTTTCATCCCCTTAAAAACCCATAGATTCTCACAAGGAAACTTCTCATGTGTCTCAAAGACCAAAAATCAAATTGAAATGAAATTGAGAATCCTTTGAACCATACAATAGGTTTAATTTCAAAAAAACATTCTTTGAACATTTTATTTTATACCATGTTAAAAAACTCATGAAAAAAATATTTCTATAATTTAATTATTACATATCAATATTAAATTAAAAATTTTGAGAAACATAAAGGATTAGTTTTTTGAGGGACTAGATATATAATCAACCTTTCTCATTAAATATTTGTAAATATCATTCATAATTTTATTATGATAAACTTCATTTCTAATACATAAACTACATGAAACCATTCATTATTACTTGTGGCTATAAAAACAAATTAAACGGTGAGATAAGAAACATATTTAGGATAAACATGGATTAGGTAAATTGGTGATAATAAGTGATGATAAGATAAGAATAAGGGTATGAGAACAAGCTAATAACATACAAAACAATTCCAAATAAGTCATAGGTGATAAATAATGAGTAAATGAATAAATAATTTTCATTAAAAATTAAATTAGTCATAATATTTTAGATCCATAAATGCTCAATTAATATCACTATCATAATATCATAAAATTATAATATATTTTTTTGGCATACAAATAAGTATAGAAATTCATATTTATTATCATGGATCACTATGAATACTACGATATTGAAAATTTCTGATAATGGATTGGGTTGACTCCCCAATACTTGACATGCCACTTCATGATATATAAGTCATTTACCAATACAATAGAGGGATTCATAGTGACCATCCTTCTTGTAACTAAATATTCATGGTCGCTTAGGGATTTGGTTCACTCCAAATTCCCATTAATATATTCTTATTAATTATAAAAATTTATCCAATGAAATATATGGAAATCTATTTCTATTCCAACTTTAGAATCAAAGAAAAACCATATATATATATGTGGGTATTTTATAAAATCCAAAAAAAACAATCATTTTCAATCAATGACTAATTAACTAGTTGTAATGAAATTAGTTTCATGTAAAAATTATTAAATAAACATGATCATAATCCTTGAAATGAAACAATGTGGATATTATCATAAGATCATATCCCTATTGATGTATAAAATTCCATAAATGAGGTTGGAATTGAAAAAATATACTTGAATAAAATCAATATGAATATACATTTAAGAAAAATAGATAATATCCCTTTCATTTGGTTAATTCAAAAAAATTCCCAAAATGATTGGAATGAACATTTTTATCAAAAAAATGTAAGCATTAAAAATAAAATTGGTAATAGTGAACACAAATTACATCAGGAATTTTTTTCTATTCGTTAAAAAAATAATTTTTTAGCACTTTTATTGAAAGGAAAAGTATCACATGTATGGGAAAAAATGCAAATATTTATTTTTTATATTTCGTATATAAATGAAAATATAGTTAAAAATAAATTTGAAATTTTCTAAATGTATATAAAATGACATTCTTGAAACATTTTGAAGAACATATACATGGATGAAAATAATTCCCAACTAATAATGATAAATAACTCTAGTTTAAAGAAAATCAAAATTTTACACAATTTGAGTACCAATGATTAAAAATAGGAAAAAAATATGATAACCATTGGAATAAACATAGGTTAAAAAACATTCTGTTTATGAAATAAAAAATTAGATATTTTATTGAAGGAAACTAAAACGTAAATAATCATGATAAAATTCAGATATAACATAAATCCATGCCAATATTCTTAAATTTCATCATAAACATCCTATCCAACTCAATATTTAAATAATAAATATTTAAAATATTTATAATACTATATTAAAAATTATTTTATTATATTTTATCACATTATAATTTCCAATTCCCACTTTACAAACAATTATACATTAATGAGAATATCTCAAAGCACAAATTTCTAATTTCCACATATGTTACACTATGGAGAATAATTTAAATTCACTTTTTCATTGTAATATAATGTTAATATTTTATTAAATATTATATTTATATTTATTACATATACATTATTACACACCATGTAAGGTGGTTATAAACAATTAATTACATTAATTCATGGTGATAGTAGTCCACTTGTATATAGTTGTGATATTTCAATTTATTAGTGGATGGAAAGTAATATTTCTAAAAAATAATAAAACATTAAATAATTACAATGAAATAAATTTAATATAAATCATATTAAAAAATAAGTCATTAAAACCATCTATAATAGATGAAAATATATATTGAAAAATATCACCTCCATGTGGCAGTTGCACATATGTATGCCTAAACAATGTTTACACATTCCAAAGAATGTAAAAGAGAAAGAAAGTGATTATAAATTTAACATAATAATAGTTTTGTAAAGTGAAATATTTTGTTTTATTATGTTAATATATTTATAGAATTTTAGGTGGAGGATAAATAAGAAAAAAACATTAAAACATTTCGAGTGAATATTTAACTCTAGAATAGATAATCCCCATTGGAAAAACCATCAAGCTCATTAGATAGGATTTTTATTGAAAAAAAATATTGGAAATAGAAAGCATAGTATTGAATGAATTTTTTTAGGTATTTATTATAGAAAATATATCACGTGGTGTAAATAATTCAGGATAAGAGGTTCCCTTTTATAAATGGGGGTGTGACACTTTTGTAAATAACCATAAGATAAAAATAATTTAAAGACATTTCATGTGAATACAACATCAAATTACAAATATTATTAATATAGTGTAATGAAAGATATAAAAATAGTCAAAAAGCCCTATTTATAATAGATTTAGTTATATTGTAAACTATATCATTTAGTTTAACCACCTCATTGACCCTTTTAACCATTACCATAGTGTCATGATTTTTACCATTGTAAATATTCATTATGTAAAAGAAATTAAGATGGAATATTTTAATAATATATATTAAACCTATTACATAAATGGAATACTTTTTATATTATTAATTTAATCCAGGTGAAAGAATTTATTATAAGATAGACACACAACCAGTAGAGAAAAACGGTTTTTAGAAACGAAATTATGCATAAAAATAAATTTTTACAAAATGGATGGATAAAATTTACCTACATAATATTAATTTAAATATGGAAAATAATTTCATATTTATATGACATTAAAATAAAAATAAAAACAGAATTTATCATTTTGAATATTTAATTAAAGGAAAAGGACTAAATGTGTTTTTATGAGAATAAAATATAACATAGGCTCCAAAAAGTGAATCATGGGTTTAAAAACATGAAATAAGAGTTATAAAGAAATTATTTTACATTCAAAAACATTTCATTTGAAAACAACCAGTTTTCATATATTTTTTTACTAATTGATATATCATAATTATGCAAAAATCATGTGGTATTGGTAAAAAAATATTTATAAATATTCAAATTAAAATCAATATTTTTATAAATAAACCAATGATGATTAACTAAGATAGTATTTTAAATGGGAATATAGAAAATTAATTTCATTTTAAAAAAATAAATATTTATTTTTTCTAGAAATAAATTAAAATTTTCATCTTCGAAACACTTATAATTTTTGGAAAAGAAAAATTATTTAAAAAGAATAAATTGAATTTATTCTCATTAATTTCATATAGATAACAATTACATAAATATTAATTGATTTTATTGGAAATATTTTCAATAATTTTAATCAAAATATTTATAATATTGATTATTTTAATTAATTGTGTTAAAAAAATTATGCACATAATTTTTTTTTGAAAAAAACATCTCTGTATACAATGAATTTGTTTCATAATCATGTATAATAAATTGATAATCGATATGTGAATGATTATTAATAAGTTTAAATTAATAAAAAATCAATAAATTTAATAGTCTAAATAACATAATATTATATTTTTAATAAAACATATAAAATATAATAAAAAAACACAAAATTTTTGTTTAGCCATGAATAATCAATGTAGAACTTATTATAAATATTTTATTCGTTTAACTAATTAGTATTCAATTAATTAGACTATTCTGTGTTTCATTTTTTATTATAATAATGAATTTTTCACTAATGTTTTGTTCTGTCTACATCATAGTCTACTGAACAAATTAAATTTATTAAATAAAAATATATTCTAAAATCATTTTCTTTTTCTTTATACACACGTAAATAAATTATCATATTAATTCATTAATTTCTCTCACTAATGGGGGTATTTTTAATATGATTGTGACCAAGGATATTATTTGAAATAAAATATCATCCACCCTTACATGGGTAATACTATGAAACTCATCACATGATTCAGTAATATGACCCATATAATGCATGTAATCTTGATATTTGGTTCATAGATGGATTTTCATTTATATATGATCATATGTTAATAAGAAATGTGATTTTATTATTTTTTAAATTGTTTTTTAACTACGTATAGATAAAAATTCCATTCATATAATCAAATAAAAATTAATAAAAAGGAGAGTAATATGATTTTCCTGAGGAATATTCCATGAATAATTGAAATAAGAGACAGTAATCAAAAAATATATGATTTATTAAATAACTAAGTATCTAGTAATTGGGGTGGTTATTTGATTCTCTTATAAGATATATTAGTTCCAATGTTGTGGATAAATCCATAATCCAATAATAAATAATTAAAACTAAATAATAGAATATGTGTACATTAATTATCATGATCCCCATCGAATGTATGAATATGTTTTTTCATGTTCTCTTTATCCGGGGGGATGTTGATGTCTATTATCATTATAATGTTTTGGGTTTTGGAATTGATTTTCATTATTCTTAACCCCCATGCCATTGAATAATTGATGTTTGGGTGTAATATTAGTTTTGTGATGGCCCAACCCCCCAAGGTTTTCCTAGCACACAATACGTTGTGTGTGATACACCAGGTCCACCTTTAAAATTCTTGAGGATGATGACATGTATCATATAAGAGATACTAAAATGGGAGGTCATAACATAAATTCATGTTTCCATACAAAAAACTATTCTCCATAAAATGCTTCCTATATATAATAATATACTAAGAATATATAATATAATAATTACATGCAATAATCTCTAGGAAATAATTAATGTATAGAGACATAGTAAAAAAGTATAAGTGTGAAAATATATACACAAATATAAATGAGTTCCCCACAGGATAATGAAAATTAAAATGAATATTAAACATAGCAAGGCTCATAATCTCAATGTTTGAGTAGCATATAATGTCCCCTTTACAAGGTTTAGTTATGAACCTCTAAAACAAGGTCCACCACAGTCACCAATAATATTTCCACAATCTTTATTAGCCACAACACCTACTGAAAAATCTTGTGTAGGGTTGATTAAACACGTTCCAATTAGGAATCCTTAAGAACCAAAAGATAAAAAATAAAAAAGATACAATTGTAAGACCAAAATACATCTTAGAAGGAAAAAATGAACATATATGATCATAATAAAACCCAACCACAATTGAATAAGAATCTACCTCCCCATAACCTATGTAGTAATGATGAATCATCTAATAACTCCAATGGTATATCCTCGATTCCCAACAAAATTAATGACCAAAAAAGAATCTGTAGGGAGGGACCTCACCTCACCAAAAAGTTCCATAGTTGATGGGGAACAATATATAGGGAAAGTACCTCAACATTCTATAACATGAAGACATGTGAGTTCCACTACATAGATAGAAGACCCACACATTTTGTTTACTTTGGGGATGTAAAAATTGTATGTACAAGGAGGAATGGAGGACCTATGTATTGTGGCGATTGTGGGGGGGGGGTGCAACCTCAGTAACACTCTAATGATCACAATCTGTTATGGTCACGGAATAACTATATATAAATGAATTGACCCACTCGTAAAACCGTTTTTTATTTCAATGATTACGAAAAGGCCATTGTCATGTTCTATATAGAAATTTACAGAAGATATGATACATTAATGCATAAATCTATGTCTTCAAGAGGGGGATACAAAATCTAGATGTAATATGGAAATGTACATGATTTTTATAGGGTATACACAATATATCATGGAATCCATTGGTCTAATCATTTCATTTGGAATTGGAGAATGTACTTTAGCTAGTTCCCATTTACGCAGGGCATGCCCTTGTACCTGGTTTTGTGCTTTTATATGTGTCATTCTCATATACATCATTGTTTCTATGTACATAAATATCCTTAGAACATTGTTATTACCTTGACCTATGTATATAATAGGTAAATTCAATGCCACATGTACCAAGTCACATGGGATTTATAGTGTCACACACAGTGTGCGATATTTATCTTTGAATAGAACCATAGATTTCATAACAAGGGGACTATAAAATGTGTTTTCGTTCTTTATAGACACTATATGTATGGATTTTCTAGAAATAGAATAATTATATAGGATTCTCACCCACACCATCACCACTGAAATATCCTCTAATTTCACTAGGGAGTGTGGTTCTGGGGCTAAATGTGCTTGGTTCATCCCAGATGGCTAGATTCTGGAAACCCAAACTATGTGTGGTTCATTCCCATTACACTGTGCAACCATGTTATTAATCTCATGGATGGATAACTACATTAAAACTTCCAATACTTATTTCTAACACATGTATCAAGCATGGTTTAATGATCCATATACAAAAAATTGATTCCTAATTCGTGAATAAATCTCTTATGAATCCAAGGGGATGATAATGCTTCAATTCATCCAGACAATGTTGAATTATAACATAGTGGGCCATCAATGAAGAAAATGACGAAGGGTTGGTTAAAATTGGAATTATGTGAAATTATAAAATTTTACGATGATATTACATCCGAATATTTCATAAAATAGAGACCAAGGTAAAACTAGTGGCACAAGGAATAAAATAAATAACTGATCTCATTCAATGAGTGAATATTATCATAAAAAATTAGGATAATTAATCAATTATTTGTTTAATAAATCATTGGAGGAGAACCATTAAATAAAATTCCCTACCTTGAGTTATGATTGATCATTATTGATAAATGTGTCTTCTATTGTTGATGATGATGATGATAATCACACTAAACTGGTTGTGCACATCTAGATTATTCTCGATTTTTGTCATTGACTTAAATTTAAGGTTTACCAATTCAAAAAAAAGATGCTTCATCCTCCTCTATAATCTCCCTAGGTTAATTAGATAACCCTATAGATTTTCCATAATAGTTTATTTTTAGATAGGGTTTTTTTCAATTAAGTAAACTTACTAAATATATTATTTAATTTTTTAGGAACATGAAAATGGACACATACAAAAAACATTTGTACACCGACCTGCTTGTTGATACCATTAAGGTATATCGCATGTTCTAGAATCAACTATGATCTCATATTTCCCATTTGTGGTCCCAAAAAATAGGAAACCCATTTACTCTAAAATAATTCATAAACATTCATTAATATATATTAGAATTTTCAATATATTAACTTCAGGAATATATGACACCCAAACATAGCATAAAAACAATGTAAAAATCAAGATAGATATAATGAATTTTTCATATATGTAAAATAAAAAAATTAGTTGATACATTGACCCATCATTTACTTATTTTATTATAGAAAATAACATGTTTCACAAAAATTATGGGATACTGAGTTCAAAACTATTTCTCATGCACATTAATGTTATCCTCAATGCTCCCATGATATCAAGAACTCAAACCAAATGAATGGTATATCCATGAAGGATCATCTTTTATCAATCCTCAATCGCCAATGGTGCCATTATAACAGTTGATGCACCCATGATTTCCAAATTACCCCATTAAATGATTTTTGTAGGGTTGTGCATGTATCTCCTTATCTATGACAAAAGGAATTAATCATGAAGTCGTTCCAACTATGGGGGGAAGACCAAGTAGTCGGTGACCATGCCATCCAATTGAAGGATCTCAAATATTTGGATTAATCTTGAGGATAACCAGCATTCATGTATAATCCTTAGAAATTCTCACATGGGGAGACTCTCATGAAAAAATAGTCTTAATACTAGATATAAAAATGCCTAATACTATGATTTGTGTATGATTTCTACATTGAATGGTCTATCCCCATATGATTTCAGATCACCTAATACATCTCTAACATCACCTACACCATCCCTGGCCTGAAAATGGATATCTCACCAGTATCATTCCAAAATTTGGGTGACCTTTGGAGTCTCCCTTACAGGGACTTTAAAGGTACCATGATGAGAGTAGAGTGATAGATATTATTATAATTAAAATCTACCATTAAATTGTAACCCTCCTAGTTTTGACCGGAATCTAACACATAGACACTCACCATACCCCGTAACACATATATAGTTCACTCTATATGTTCATGTTTCTTAAGGTAATGCATCATGATAAATCGAAAACAAGTACAAAAAGCCTCTAGTAGACCCATGGTCAGAGTGGAGCATCATGGGTTCCCCATTAATCTAGATGATCTCATGTATGTAAAACTACCTCAAACTATCAACTAAACTACACTATTGGATGAAATGAAACTTTGATAACATGGTTAGTAGATGAATAATAACCTATATTACATCATGGAATATTTTTCAAAAAATAATCCCAATAAAAATATATCTATATTAGAATAAAACACCTTTTTGGGATCAAAAGAGGATGATTCAATCCTTATGGAATTGGATGAATGGACATTACCTACTTATATGTTCAGAATATAGAGATAATCATTGAAATAGTATACCACATTTCTGGCCACCCACATTGGTTATGGAATTTTTATATGAGAGTGATGTCATATGAGGTTTTACTCACACATCCAGTCTTTATCACGGGTTGGACCATGAGTTCATCATCTTTCAGAAATGAAGGTTCCCAATTTTAACATCTTATGTAGATAGTGGATCACAAGTTTAACATCATGTGGAGACATAATGGACTGATCAGAAAAAATCTAAAGGAGGATCTTATAGGTTCATCCCTACGAGTGAGCACATAAATCATTTACGTGATGGATTTATTATGATTTCCAATTAGGTAATAAATTTAGATGCAATGTCCAATTATATGATAGTTTCACAAAACGAGGTCTGATTTCGAAACTACAATGTATATATCATAGAGGTTCAACACATGGAGGGGGAACCTAATATTACCATTTTTTTGGATTAACACTCAGGGTAGCTTCATACATATATTTTATAGAATAATGGGATCAAAATACACAATGTTCATTTGGTGGTGTGAGGATTACACGTGGAGACATCCCTTCACAAGAAGACTTTTCTTGATTGTATTGTGTGCGTCTTACACACTGAGAAGTATCATATATTTCTAATAGAATAGATTATGTGGATGAATTTAGATTACACACTAAGATGGAACAACTGGATGATGTGATCCCTTAGCATAAGGGTAAGGCGATGATGCAGATTTCCGGGGCGTACCCATAAGAGATTCCCAAATGAATGGTGTGACCCCATCTAGAGTTGGAGGCCCATTTGAGAAACATGATGAATGTGAATGAGGTTGAATAAATGGATGGAATGGATGTGATAGTGAGTGTTTTGGGATTAAACCTCAGGAAGGATTCAATTGTATCCCAGTTGGATGGGAATCAAAGTCCACATCATTTCGAAAGGGTGGATAGGGATTACATGTAGAAGATTCCTGATGGTCCTGGAAGTTATATGGTCTCCTAGGTGAATAGAATGATCATACCAAGTATATGACCTAAAAGAGATCAACATGGATATGTATGATGGAATTGATCATCAGACAAGATTCATATGTCTCCCAGTTTATTAGGAGTCAAGAACTGTGTAGTTTAAACATGGTCACTAATGTTTATAAAAATTTTGGAGGCCCATGTGAGGAATGATATGGACAACACTGAGGGTGGATCAAGGAGGTGTACCCCAAAAGGGGGACACCATTTTTTACCTTTGGTTGGGAATTAACGTTAGAAAGGATTCCTACGTACCCTTTTAGAAGATACGGATAAAAAACCACGTTTATATGATTTATGGTGGTGTGGATCATATGCATTGTAGCTACTCATAAAAATAGTGTAATGGCCACAACTAATATATAATCCCATGTGATTCATGCTCAGTGTGATAAGTAAGAGGAAAAAGTAGACCAGATGTTCGCTTTGTGAATATGGAATCAGTGAGTGAGGAATAGTGCTTGTGCATGTAATCAACCAATTGAGGATGTATTTATATATGAGGAGGATGTAATTACATTTGAGGAAGATCTCTTTCCAATAAATCCATAACTATATGTCCCTATCAAGGGTGTGTCATGGATTACATATAGACTACTCGAGGAACAAATGGAGAGAATCCCAATGTGAGTGAGAGATGATAGCTTGAGAAGGAAGGAAGTTAAAGGGTCCCGATAACATCCCCTCTCTAATCCCTTCAGACATACCACATAAGAAGAAACCAAAATTTAATTTCATGTGTCGAGGATTTTGGTACTAAGAATTTGGTCATCCCACTTCTCGAACATGGGAAAACTCACTCCTCACCCATTGGAATTGCATAACTTATACCTACATGCACAAGGGGATGGGATGTCATCAATAGTGCCATAAAAGATCACGGTGAAAGAGTGGTCACTTATGGGGTACACGTTACATTCCAATAAGTACCAAAAAGAAGCATTAGCATACCTATGATGACGGGAAAATTTATGGAATCATAATAAGGTACACCACACAAGGGACCAAGAAATCACTACACAAAAGCCTTGTGGGCTACATGGATGAGATTCATGCGAAGTAGGGTGCATCACTGTGAGGTATGTCACAATTATTTTGTTCTTTTTGGACGAAATTTGATTCATGAGGATTGGAGATCCATGATTCATGGTGACATTTCCAAAACATAAAAGCATGATTTGGAAAAGGATTGCTTCAAAAAAGTATAATGGTACATGAAACCTCAAGTACCCCAGAGGGCCTTCTATCACCATAATGGGTGTAGGCCTTCATGAAGGGAATATTTACCATACTCAGGGGTAAATATGATCAAGGTAGTTTTTCTAATGCTCTATTACCATGACTGACCCATTTCTCTTTTGCGTTCACTATGATTAGTTGCTTTAACAAATGAGAGATGAGAAGTAAAAAAGTAGGAGTAGAAAAGTTTTGGTTGTGGGTTGAGTCAAATATTTATATGAAAAGCAGTCTGAAAAGGCTTGATGTGCACCACAAAGAAAAATTTATCTATATGAAGAGATATAGTCCATTTTACTGGAAGTTTCATCTGCGTTATTCATTAACTCGGTCACAAGGCACGCCCGACATGACTTGCAATTCACCTCATTCTTGTGTGCAGTAGCGGGGAAAGTTGGTGTCAAGAACTGGAAATTTCAAGGGAAATTTTTTTTTCTAAATTTTCTTTGGAATTTTTCAAAAATGCAGTTTCTGACGGTGCCTGATTCCGAGGCCCGGTGTGCCCGGAATCAATTTCCGATGTTTGGCTCGGGTACGTTCAGTGAACGAACGAGCGGGGTTTTCTAACTTTTGAACCGGTGCTCGGAATCAAATTCCGAGGGCACCGATTAACTCGCAACGCTGGTATTTGCTTAAAGAGACGTTTGCCGCAGTTGCGTTTAATCGAGAGCGGAAGTTAGTTTTTGGGTTTTCTTTAACTAAGAGTAATAATAATGTAACGTGTCATGCACTTTATTTTATTTCAGCCGCCATTGGCAGTGTGGTGATTGAAACCTACTCATGGAGGCTGGAGGTGGGGCCACCACACCTTAACCTCCCTCGAGAGGTTATGGTGGTGGGGCCCACCCGAACTAAACCTCCCGTGGGTGGTTTATTAAGGTAGGGACCACACGGGGCTTAACACCCCTATTAATGGGAGGCGAGGAAACCTCTCAACTCTCCCTCATTAATGAGGGAGAGCCTCTTAATTCCTCAACTCCCCGTTAAATGGGGAGAAACTTCTTGGAACCCTCCCCTCTTAAGTGGTTCCAACGGACCACATAAATTACGTCAAAGAAATTTATTTCACCCGACCCCTTTTTTTAAAAAAAAGTTATGTAACAACAATGGTTACATACCTCTCCCCCTCTCCTATATGTAGGGATATTGGGAGAGGGTTTGGGGACGACTTCACCAAGCGACGGAGCGCTGGTAAAATACCGCGACGCCCAACACTTGGGAAGAAGCTTATCTTCGCGAACGAAGAACGCGCCACCTCTGACGAAGAACGCCCGTTTTCCTTCCATGGAATTTCTCCCCTTTAACGGAGAGACTCTTCAGAGGATCTTCTTCTTCCCCTTTATCGTCAATGGATCGACGAACAAGCTCGGAAGCGGAATCAGGTAGCAAGCGACGACGGCTTCGCCTTCCCTCGAGTCAGACGAACGCCGACGACCCCCTTCGACATCGTCATCCTCGCGACGCCATACCGTGACGAACCTCAAACGATGACGCCTCCTTCCGATCGGCTTATACCCAAGGTAGGGGTTTGTATTAAATTATTTATATTTGTTCGAGATTTCCAACTTGATGATCTTCGTGGTTAAAAACAATTTGTTATCGAATTTGAACTTTGTGGTTTGAAACCAAATGATAACGAATAACGTGAGGGGGGGCGGACCTCACGAACATGACCGACCCTCCACATTTTTTTCATTGTGGTTTGTACGAGGAAGCATGGTGTCGTCGCACCACGGGGTTTAATGCGGTAGATATGCACGGCGCCGTCGTGCTGCACCGTGGAAAGGAATTCAAGGACGCGACGCCGTCGCGCCGCGTCGAATTAAACTGAAGACATCCGCGGACGGAGTCGGGCCACGGCGAAGGGGCGGGGCGCCAACACGCCGCGCCAGAGAACCACGAAGACGGCGCGTTTTGTTTTTGACGTTTGGATTGACAAGCGACGACAAACGAGGCCACAAGGTAATTTTGAGGCCTCCGTAGTGAAGGTCGGGTCCCGGGGGGACCATAGGAAAAGACGACAGGAGAAACGGACCACCGGAGCGCGTCCGGTGGTCCGAGGAAGGCGGGGCCGACGCGGCGGCGCCGACGACCGGCGGCGGCGGCACGCCACCGGAAGGGAGGCGGCCGAATGTTCACTGCCGGCCTCAATCAGCGGCGGGCAGGGGACACCCCGCTCCATGTTTCGGCTCGGCCACGCTGGCCGAGCCACGGCCGGCCTGTCAGACCGGACCGAGCCGGACCAAGCCGGGTCGGGCCGGGCCGGGCCCAGCCGGGTCGGACCCGGGTCGGGTCGACCCGGTTCGGCCGACCCAGGGGGGGTCGGGCCGGGTCGGCCCGGGCCCAGACCCCTGTTTTCGGACCACTTTCGGTCAAAAGCCCGTAACATGAGCTAAGTGCCTCCAAACGACTCTCCGTCAGCGGAAACACGATCCTTGGATTGAGACGGTCGTTTTGGTATTTCGCACTCAAGGTTTTGGATTACATTGGGTTTGGCTGGGTTGGTTCGGATACGAAACCAACCGGGCCCTCGGAACGGAAACGCTCGTATGTTGAGTTCCGGACGTCTGATTGACGTGCCTTCGATTTTGATGGATTCCTCTAAGTGAGGCGGATCTTTTGGCTTACTCCACTAGAGGTTTGGATGTCGTCAGAGTGCGGTTGGGATGGTTCGCTCACGAAACCAACCAGGCCCCTGGAACGAAAAAGCCAATTACTCATAGACCGGGCGTCCGATAGTCACGCCGTCTGTTTCGTTGAATTCCTCTAAATGAGACGGATCTTTTGGCTTACTCCGCTCGAGGATTGGATGTCGTCGGAGTGCGGTAGGGTTGGTTCGCTCACGAAACCAACCGGGCCCCTGGAACGAAAAAGCCAATAACTCACAGACCAGGCGTCTGATAGTCGCGTCGTCTGTTTCGTTGAATTCCTCTTGATGATACGGAACTTTTGGCATACTTCGCCCGAGTTTTGGATAGAGTTGGATAGTGGTCGGGTTCGATCGGACCCGAAATCCAACCGAGACATTGGAACGAAAAAGCTGATATCTTTCAGACTGGATGTCCGTTTAACGAACCATCAACGGTGTTGGTGATCACGTTGAGAAACAGTCCCTATGAGTATACCCTATGAGAGTCGAGGTACAGTTGAGATACGGCCGGGATTGGTTCACTCACAAAACAAACTGGGCCCCTGGGATGAAAAGGCCAGAAACTCACAGAACGGGCGTCCGATTGACGCGACGTCTATTGCGTTGAGACCCCTATGACGAGCTGGTCCTTTGGGATACTTCTTCGTGGGACCTTGAGATACATGGATCATCGAACTGTAGCTCGTGGAGCGGACCCTTCCAGAGACGAGCGTGCGGAGTACGGAGACCGTATAGCCGACTGAGACCTGACGACTGCTTGACCGACTCGACTTGGAGTGAGTCGACTAGCCCAGTGAACGGAGCACTACTTTCTGAGGTACAGACCCATGGCGGATAGAGCACTACCTGTGTGATAGTGCAGACCCGCGGTACTCGTCCGGAGAGTACCTCAGCAGGCTACTTGGGGGTGTGCCCTACTGTGTTTGGGGACATACCCCGGCGGGAAGCACTACTGTGTTTGGGTGGATGACCCGCAGTACTCGATAGGAGGAGTATCTCAGCAGTCTTAGGTTAGTGAGCAGTACCTCAGAGTCGTGACAGGACCATTGTACTCTCTAGAGACGGAGCTCTTCAGCAGTTACGATTTCGATAATGAAAATCCTGGTTTGAGCTGAGACTTTTGACCTTTGTGTTTACCTCATGATTGAGATGGGTCACTTGTTAACTTAGGTATATGTATGGGCATATAACTGGGTAGTGGTTATCCGTTGATTTCATGATCCTTGTGTTTCCTCATGTTTGAGATGGGTTACTTGATAACATAGGCATATGTATAGGCATATACCTAAGTAGAGGTTATCTGTTGAGATCTTCTTTGTGGTTATCCTAGTTGGTTTAGTGAGACCTTGAGGGTCTCGGGGTCCCTACTGAGTATCGTTATACTCACCCCTGCACGGGCTATGCCCGCACCTCTTTGTGTTGGTTTCAGACGAAAGGCAGTGCTGACGGAGGCCGAGTGTTCGAGGACAGAACGGTACCCAGAGGTAGACTACACGACGAGTCAGTAGCCGGAGGTGGACTACACGACGAGTCAGTACCCAGAGGTGGACTACACGATGAGGCGACACACGGAGGTGGTTGACGGACGAGAGCATGGAGGAGGATATCTGTACCTACCCTTCAGGTAGGATCCGTGGTGTACGACTAGGAGCTGCACCATCTGTACCTACCCTTAAGGTATCATCTGAGGAGGACGACCCAGGTGCCGCTTCCGTCCTTCCAGTTGTTATCTTTTCCGTTGTACTTGTTCAGTTTTAGTTGGACTTCCTTTTGGGTTTGTATTATGGCCCATTTACTTTTCAGCACTTCTCTTGTACTTAGTGTTTAATTTTTCCTCTTTCTTACTCTGTGGTGCTTGTGTTCTTTTATAAAGGCAATGCCTTCCCAGTTATCCGGATTTATGCCTTTGGTGGTAGTCGCCAGCCCCTGGCCTATGGAAGGCGGGCTTGGGGCAGTCACGTCACTGGCCCCGAGGACGGGTCGTGACAAATTGGTATCAGAGGAGTCGGTTCTACTGCAGAACTTATAACTCTGAAATTTATTTCTGTGAAGCAATAGTGTTAAGGGTAACGAGTGTGGTTTTCAGTTAAGGGAGTCCAGTGTTGGTGCGGGCGACCGACGTATCCATACACCAGGACCCTGACAACTAATTTCCGGCTTTATGCATGAAAAAACTGATTGCGTGTGTGTTTTCAAAGGTTTTTCCCTTAAAATAGCTTGAACCAGGTCAGATCACCATGTATAATCGTTTGACCATGTCACGTTGTTTCTTTCCGGATTCCTTTTCTAGGACGACCAGCTAGAGCCCAGAGGGACGTGCGTACTGACAGCTTGTTGAGCGACGAGGCTTCGGTACAGGGCCCTCTGGCAGTTGAGGCACCAGCGGAGGCACCAGCGGTACTACCATACATTGGGCCACCAATGCCACTAGTCCCAGCAGTAGGCGATGCACACCACTGAGTGCGCTGCACGAGTTCCAGCGCCAGAGGCCACCCAGGTTCCGAGGAGAGACAGACCCGCAGGTGGATGAGGATTGGATGGAGGCTGTGGTGAGAGTCTTCAGGCTAGTGGGGATGCCGGCAGACCTCATGATGATCTTTGCTGCCATCCTTCTTCAGGCAGCAGCAGGCAGGTGGTGGAGCCACTTGTTCCAGTTTTACGACGGGGTGGCCTTCACATGGGAAGACTTCGAGACCTTCTTCAGGGTAGAGTTTGTGCCAGTATCTCTACACCCCGAGCATGTAGAGGAACTTCTGCCATTGCCGCAGGATTTTCGATCAGTAGCCGAGTCATCTGTTGGCAGTAGACAGATGATGCAGAGGTCCAGGAGGACCAGACCAGCAGTTGGGCGATCTCGGGTTTTAGGACCGGTGGTGCGGGGCACCCGGGGTGGGGTCAGAGCTAGGCGTGCCAGAAACAGGCTGTGTTATTCCTGCGGCGGAAAGGGTCACCTGGCACGTGACTGTCCGACTCCTCGTACAGTTGATCCGCATGCATTGGAGGAGCCACCGAGGAAGAAACAACGACGAGTTCTTGAGCAACAACCGAGCAGTGGACAAGGAATTAGAGCTCCAGGAGCATGTGGACAGGAGAGTAACTAGTGGATATGTCCTTTTTACGTCTAGTTACATGTTGTTGTTGTATTTGTGTCTTTGTATTATGATCTGCAATAATAAAAAGACACTTATCTTTGTTTGATTTCCTGTCCTTTTGTTTGGTTGATACTGAGTGGTCCCAGTTCAAACTATTGACTTGACCCTCACTTTCGATATTTCTACTATAGGAGACCCAGTAACCTCACACTGATGCCGACAGTGTGACTCGACCCATGGAGGTGTGAGTGACAGTTTGATCTTTTGGTAGTTACGTCGAGGCCTAACGACGTCATCCATGGCATGAATGCATCATTCATGTTGGGATTGACTGTATTAGGAAACGAATGTGGTTCGTCCAGGGTATGAGACTGGATTTATCTTTTCGGAAAAGAAGAAATCATAGCAGCTCTTGTGAGACTAAAGAAGATCCAGGTCATCCAAGAGCGGATGAAGACTGCACAGTGCAGTAAGAAAAAGGAAACCTGTGCCAGTCTTAGACACTCAGTCATGTTAAATGTTTCATGAAGTGGATGCTTTAAGGATAGATGAGTCTGCGAAGCAGCAGACGTGGAGGCAGATCTAGGATAGCACTATGAGGTGGTGTACATCTTAACATTCTACAACCACCCGCCTTAGTTATCCCTGCCAGGATCAGGGAGCTGGAGGTCGGAGGAAGAGTGCGGCTGCATGCGGTCAAGGAGTGTGACCCAATGGCTCTAAAAATGATTCAAGTGATAGTCTGTGTCCACTACTAGATGTTGTAGTAACAGACGTCGATATGAATCATTCATCGCTTTCACAAATCTTGTCCTAGACCTAGAGTTTCCGGTTAGCCATGGACTTGACCCTCACGTCTGGAGATACCTTGGGTGGAGACTCGATAATCACACTTACGCCGACAGTGTTGTCAGACCCTCGATGCAAGAGTTCTGGTTGGATTCTCTTGGTGGCAGCGTCGAGGCCTTACGACGTTATTTTGAGTATGGAATGGGCAATAACTGTTCATACTCAAATTGACAGTTTTAGGCAAACGTCGGGATGGGTTTTCCTTGGTCGGCGAAAAGGAAACCACAGGCAGCACGGGATAAACTCTTTCACAGGAGGGTGCGACCGATCACTCTTGAGTCCGTCAACCATACCCTCGTGGTAGCAGTCTTTTGAGTTTCAGTTCTAACAGAAAATGGAGACCTCTAGAGTTCGAGGATGACGATCACGTCCTTAAACGGGTCTCACCTCGACGAGGTTTACGGAGATGTGGCCAAGGCGGCAAGTTATCTCCGAGGTTCAATGGACCATTCTTGGTCCTCAGCTGGGTAGGCGGGGTATTTTACCACTTGACCCATCCACCTCAGTTGCACCAGGTGCACGACGACTTCCACGTATCTCTACTGAGGAGATACGTGCTCGACCCTTTGCATATCATCGACCATGAGGAGCTGGACGATGGCGATGTAGTGCCTTTCAGGGAGGTTTCAGTGGGGATTGAGGATCAACAGGAGCAGATTCTTCGAGGACGGCCTATTCCTCGGGTGCGCTTTCACGGGCAGTACAGGAACCTCCGGGTGCGCACATGGGAGCGGAAGGCTCACATGTGTGCTCAGTACCGTTTTTGTATCCCTAGTTTATGTTAAAACATTACAAGGATGTAAAGTCCTAAGGTGGGAGTAATGTAAAGACCCGGAAATTTCAAGGGAAATTTTTTTTGCTAAATTTTCTTTGGATTTTTCAAAAAAGCAGTTTCTGACGGTGCCTGATTCCGAGGCCCGGTGTGCCCGGAATCAATTTCTGAATTTTGGCTCGGGTACGTTCAGTGAACGAACGAGCGGGTTTTTCTAAATTTTGAACCGATTCTCATAATCGAATTCTGAGGGCACCGATGAACTCGCAACGCCGGTATTTTCTTAAAGTGACTTTTTCCGCAGTTGCATTTAATCGAGAGCGGAAGTTAGTTTTTGGGTTTTCTTTAACTAAGAGTAATAATAAAATAACGTGTCATGCACTTTATTTTATTTCAGCCGCCATTGGGAGTGTGGTGGTTGAAACCTCCTCATGGAGGTTGGAGGTGGGGACACCACACCTTAACCTCCCTCGAGAGGTTATGGTGGTGGGGCCCACCCAAACTAAACCTCACGTGGGTGGTTTATTATGGTAGGGACCACATGGGGCTTAACCCCCCTATTAATGGGAGGAGAGGAAACCTCTCAACTCTCCCTCATTAATGAGGGAGAGACTCTTAATTCCTCAACTCCCCATTAAATGGGGAGAAACTCCTTGGCACCCTCCCCTCTTAAGTGGTGCCAACGGACCTCATAAATTGCGTCAAAGCAATTTATTTCACCCGACCCCTTACATACCTCTCCCCCTCTCCTATATATAGAGATATTGGGAGAGGGTTTGGGGATGGCTTCACCAAGCGACGAAGCGCTGGTAAAATACCACGATGCCCAACACTTGGGAAGAAGCTTATCTTCGCGAATGAAGAACGCGCCACCTCTGACGAAGAACACTCGTTTTCCTTCCACGGAATTTCTCCCCTTCTGCGGCGAGACTCTTCAGCAGATCTTCTTCTTCCCCTTTATCGTCAACGGATCGACGAACAAGCTTGGAAGCGGAATCCGGTAGCAAGCGACGACGGCTTCGCCTTCCCTCGAGTCGGACGAACGCTGATGTCCCCCTTTGACGTCGTCATTATCGCGATGCCATACCGCGACGAACCTAGAATGATGACGCCTCTTTCCGATCAGCTTATACCCAAGGTAGGGGTTTGTATTCAATTATTTATATTTGTTCGAGATTTCCGACTTGATGATCTTCATGGTTAAAAACCAATTGTTATCGAATTTGAACTTTTTGGTTTGAAACCAAATGATAACGAATAACGTGAGGGGGGCCAGACCGCATGAACACGGCCGACCCTCCTCCTTTTTTTCTTTGTGGTTGGTATGAGGAAGTGTGGTGTCGTCGCACCACGTGGTTTCATGCGGTAGATATACGCGGCGCTGTCGCGCCGCGCCGTGGAAAGGAATTCAAGGATGCGACGCCGTCGCGCCGCGTCAAAGAAAACCGAAGACATCCGCGGACGCAGTCGGGCTGCGGAGAAGGGGCGTGGCGCCAACGCGCCACGCCAGAGAACCATGAAGATGACGCGTTTCGTTTTTGACATGTGGATTGACAAGCGACGAAAAACGAGGCCGCAAGGTAATTTTGAGGCCCCCGCAGTGAAGGTCGGGTCCCGGGAAGACCATAGGCGAAGACGGCAGGGGAAACATACCATCAGAGCGCGTCCGGTGGTCCGCGGAAGGCGGCGCCGGCGACCGGCGGCGGCGGCGCGCCGCCAGAAAGGAGGCGGCCGGTGGTTCGCCGCCGGCCTCAATTAGCGGCGGGCATGGGACACCCCGCTCCGCGTTTCTGCTCGGCCACGCTGGCCGAGCCGCGGCCGGCCAGTCGGACCGGACCGAGCCGGGCCAGGCCGGGCCGGGCCCATCCAGGTCAGACCCGGGTCGGGTCGACCCGGTTCGGGCGACCCAGGGGGGGTCGGCCCGGGTTGGCCCAGGCCCAGACCCCCGTTTTCGGACCACTTTCGGTCAAAAGCCAGTACCTTGAGCTACGTGGCTCCAAACAACTCGATGTCAGTGGCAACGCGATCCTTGGATCGAGTCTGTCATTTCTGTATATCACACTCAAGGTTTCGGATTACATTGGGTTCGTCCGGGTTGGTTCGGATACGAAACCAACCGGGCCCTCAGAGCGGAAACGCTCGTATGTTGAGTTCCGGACGTCCGATTGATGTGCCTTCGATTTTGATGGATTCCTATAAGTGAGACGAATCTTTTGGCTTACTCTGCTCGAGGTTTGGATGCCGTCGGAGTGCGGTCAGGTTGGTTCACTCACGAAACCAACTGGGACCCTGGAACAAAAAAGCCAATAAATCACAGACCGGGCGTCCGATAGTCGTGCCGTCTGTTTCGTTGAATTCGTCTAAATGAGACGGATCTTTTGGCTTACTCCGCTCGAGGTTTGGATGTCGTCGGAGTGCGGTCGAGTTGGTTCGCTCACGAAACCAACCGGGCCCCTGGAACGAAAAAGCCAATAACACACAGACCGGGCGTCCGATAGTCGTGCCGTCTGTTTCGTTGAATTCCTCTTGATGAGACGGAACTTTTGGCATACTTCGCCCGAGTTTTGGAGACAGTTGGATAGTGGCCGGGTTGGATCGCACCCGAAATCCAACCGGGACCTTGGAACAGAAAAGCTGATATCTTTCAGACTGGACGTCCGTTTGATGAACCGTCAGTGGCGTTGGTGATCACGTTGAGAAACAGTCCCTATGAGTATACCCTATGAGAGTTCGAGATACAGTTGAGATACGGCCGGGATTGGTTCACTCACGAAACCAACCGGGCCGCTGGGATGAAAAGGCTAGAAGCTCACAGACCGGGCGTCCGATTGACGTGCCGTCTGTTGCGTTGAGACTCATATGACGAGGCTGTCCTTTGAGATACTTCTTAGTGGGACCTTGAGATACTTGGAGTATCGACATGTAGCTCGTGGAGTGGACCCTCCCAGAGACGAGCATGCGGAGTACGGAGACCGTGTAGCCGACTGAGACCCGACGACTGCTTGACCGACTCGACTTGGAGTGAGTCAACTAGCCCAGTGGACGGAGCACTACTTTATGAGGTGCAGACCCATGGCGGATGGAACACTACCTGTGTGACAGTGCAGACCCGCAGTACTCGTCCGGAGAGTACCTCAGCAGGCTACTTGGGGGTGTGCACTATTCTGTTTGGGTGACATACCCTGGCGGAAAGCACTACTGTGTTTGGGTGGATGACCCATGGTACTCGACAGGAGGAGTATCTCAGCAGTCTTAGGATAGTGAGCAGTACCCCGCAGTCGTGACAGGACCACTGTACACTCCAGAGACGGAGCTCTTTAGTAGTTACGGTTTCGATAATGAAAATCCTGGTTTGAGCTGAGACTTTTGACCTTTGTGTTTACCTCATGATTGAGATGGGTCACCTGTTAACTTAGGTATATATATGGGCATATACCTGGGTAGTGTTTATCTGTTGATTTCATGATCCTTGTGTTTCCTCCTTTTTGAGATGGGTTACTTGATAACTTAGGCATATGTATGGGCATATACCTAAGTAGAGGTTATCTGTTGAGATCTTCTTGGTGGTTATCCTAGTTGGTTTAGTGAGACCTTGAGGGTCTCGGGGTCCCTACTGAGTATCATTATACTCACCCCTGCACGGGCTATGCCCGCACCTCTTTGTGTTGGTTGCAGATGACAGGCAGTGCTGACGGACGCCGAGTGTTCGAGGACTGGACGGTACCCGGAGGTAGACTACACGACGAGTCAGTACCCGGAGGTGGAATACATGGCGAGTCAGTACCCGGAGTTGGACTACAAGACGAGACGACACACGGAGGAGGTTGACGAACGAGAGAATGGAGGAGGATATCTGTACCTACCCTTCAGGTAGGATCCGTGGTCAACGACCAGGAGCTGCGCCATCTGTACCTACCCTTCAGGTATAATTCGAGGAGGACGACCCAGGAGCCGCTTCTGTCCTTCTAGCTGTTATCTTTTCTGTTGTACTTGTTCAGTTGTAGTTGTACTTCTTTTTGGGTTTGTATTCTGGCCCATTTACTTTTCAGAACTTCTCTAGTACTTAGTGTTTAATTTTTACGCTTGCTTACTCTGCGGTGCTTGTTTTATTTTATAAAGGCAATGCCTTCCCAGTTATCGGGATTTATGCCTTTGGTGCTAGTCGCCAGCCCCTGTCTTATGGAAGGAGAGCTTGAGGTAGTCATGGAACAGGTCCCGAGGATGGGTCGTGACAGTTGGAGTCCTGGAGGAATATGTATCCACACATGGCACGATCACTGAGATCATCGAACATGTAGAACCATCTACCTCCTTCTTTGGCATAGTTGCAATGATGAGGATATGTGGGAAGGAGCTTCATGAGGCAGACCCGTTGGATGATTTTTGGGACGTTTGTGCTCAAATGCATCCCCAAACCATGAAATTGAAAAACTCATTTTGTAGAACATATTTTAGTGGAAACACATTTTTGAAAAACATCATGTATACCTAAAATCATTAGTAGAACAATTTTAATAACCCATGTATTAATGATAATGATTATGGACCAAAAAGATGAAATGCGTTTGGTATCCCTTACATGTAACATACATTGTGATTATTTATATAACAAGATAAAAAATGAACAACAAATATAGAAAACCAATACATAAGAAGAATAGAATAAATTAGAGGATTTATTAGAGATTAGGTTCATTAAATATTCGAAAATATATATATGAATATAAAAAAGTAAAAATTATATGAGATTGTAACCATAATGCCTGAAATGTTTGGTAATATTTGAATAAAATCCTTATAAAAGAGATAAGGATTAATATAATGGTAAATACCAATAATTTTGATAAAAATAAATATAAAAATAATTCATTTTCTATATATATACAACAAAAAATAAATAAATAGTGAAAATGGAATATGTCGCATAGACATAAAAGTGAGATGAAAAACACATACCTTAGGTCTCCTATTAGTCTTATGTGATTGATCCTAATATATTTTTTTAATAAATTTAAGGAAATAATACTAAAACTATATTCTTACAGGTCTTACATTATATGATTCACTTATATAAATATATCATCATTTTGTTAAAAATTATATATTTCTATTATCTTTTTGTGTGATTCATGGTCTTTTTATTGTATTTTATAGTTTGGAAATTTTGGTCCTTTCATATGGTTCATGGTTTTATCATCTCTGGAATTATTTCATGATTATCATATTGACTAATTATATAAAGTTTTACTGTCAACCATACACATTGGTGGTTGTAAATGAATTTCATTACATTTCAGAGATAGTAGGTGATATATTTGCACAATTAAGGTTACCAATTTTTTATGGATGGAATTAAAGAATGTTACATAATAATTCTCATTTTTAGGACCATTATTATAGAAAATATTTCATATATACATAATAAATATACCCTCATTTCTATCCAAGTAATTTGAAAATGACAATTTTTATTATCCTGAGTTTTTCATACTTAAATAAATTTTGTGTTAAGTGGGTTTCTCCAAACACAATAATGAAACCAAAATAATATAGAGAATAATAATGTACTAATATAATTATAATTTATATCTAGGGGTAAATAAATTATGTTATGTAAATATAAGAGCTGAACAAAAAATAATAACATTAAATATCGATGTAATTAATACAAAAAATTAATAATTTTATATTGTAAAATTATATTATTTCCTAATGTAAAACAAGTTTATATCACAAAAAGAGTATCACTATATCAATTTTATATTTATTGGAAGAAAAATTTCAATATACCAAAATTCTTTTCCTAAAAAATAATTTTTTTCAATATTTTATTTTTTCAAATAATTTTTTTTAAATATAAATATATGAATTTAAAAAATTAAAATAAATTTTTATTTACCCTTGGTATATTATCTTATGAAATTTTTCTATTTTTTAATAAAATAATTATTTTTACCTGAATTTCCCGATATACCATTTTTAGAAATATCATGAATTTTATGAGATTACTAGTAAAAAAGTATGAATTGGAAATTCATGAAACATTTTTATTAAGTAAAAATATTAATTTATTGGTGTCTTTATAATATTAATAATGATAGTTTTAAATTGAAATAGAATACTTCAGATTTCAAAACCTATGTTATGTCTTTACACGAATGTTGTTGATTATACGTTATACATTTAATATCTTAAAATTACTTTTCCTCAATATAAAAAATTTAATCAAAGAAAATGGATTTAAAATTTTGAATAATTAGGCCCAGATAATATAATAATTGAAATTTAATTTTTGTCTATAGATGATAAATATTCAAGTTAAAATATACATAACATGATCCGAAATGATAAAAATGATTAACATTAGAGGTAAAGGTAATATTTTTTAAAAATCATGTTCTAATCTAGTGTATGTGGTGTGGATCAAAATGGACTCTTTTATTATCATTTTTGTCTCAAAATTTATGGTATTTTAATATAGTGTTACTTTCCAATATTTAATGTTTTGGGTATTTAAAGAAATTTAAATCCTATTCACTTATTAATGGGTATTTCTTTTCTTCACATCACTTCACAAACAAACCTGTTATGTTCATCCCAAAATGTACTCAAAAATCTCCTCCACCCACATATAAACAATAATGACGATTTTTTATCCCAAAATACCATCCCTTAAAGGATTAATCCTCTATGAAACAGAGATAATTATATATGTGAGGTATAAGTTATTGACAAATATATTTATTTTGTTTTTATTTATGTGTTATCATTTTCCTCAAATTTTATTCCATATTCCTGATATTATTGGATATAAACATTTATTAAATAGTACATTTATTCTTGTGTTGTAATAATCATTAAACACCCTCCACATTTCCATTTTCAAAAATGGATTGGAGATTCATTCTTTTTTTACTACCTCCATAATGAATTAAATCATTTCATTTTCTATAACTTCAAAACATGAAGTTTAATTAATATGTGGAAATAAATCGTAAGGGTATGGAACATAATAACTCAAATTTCTTTCATTGATCTATATATTGTATTCTTAATTTTCTTTTTTTAATGTTCATCACATTTTCATTTTAAAATATTTAATCTCATTATTTTCCTAGGAATATTTGTTTTAATCTAATTCAATTTCCATTATTTGATTTCTTTTTAATTTTGTAAAAAAACATTTCATCTTTGTGTAATGAAAATTTTAACTATTACTTTTACATTGAAAAATAAAAATTGTATCCAAAATTAAGCAACCATGTTTTTCAATTAATTATAATTAAATAAAGTATCCCTAATGATGTTTTGATTCATGTTTCGCCCTATATTTAATTTAATTATATTATTTATTTTTGTAATCAATTATTTATTTTCAAATAATTTATTTCATGATTTTATTTTCTTCCATTATGATTATTTATAAAATCCATTTTTTCTATGGGTTATTTTTGAAAAATAAATAAATTCTATTTTTATGTTTAGGGGACCAATTTTTTAAATTCTTTTATTATGATTTTTTTGACTTATTTCATGTGGCACATATATGTTTGGATTATGAGGGTTGAGATCCTATACAGACGTTAAATTCATTTTCATACGTTTATATCACCTAAAATTGTTTGGTTTAGACATAATGAGTTTGCTTACCATGTAATGAGACCGATGAGTTTTATTACAACATCAATTTAGGAAATAATGAGGTTGTCCACATATGAATGTGGATAATATTTTTATCTCATAATGGGTTTCATGTGTTTATAATTCTAAAAAATTTATTCATTGTTTATCACATTTTGAATAATTTTCCTGATTTACATAATTTTCATTATATGTGATTTTTCCATGATTTCACATTATTTATAATGTATTTTTAATATTTATATCATGAATATAGGATTTATTGTTACTGTAATTTTTTTATCCATGTTAGAAATTTTACACTTCCTTTTGAAATATTTTAGGATCATAATTTTATGTGTCTTTTTTATTATTATAATTTATGGTCTCAGGATATCTTACTAAGAAATTTATGCCTTTCTCTTATTATCCTATACATTTATAATTTCAAAAATAATCAAAAAATTTCATATACAGTGCATTTGAGATCAAATATTCCATATGATTACATTATATAGGTTATGATGCTCATTATATTATGTGAGATATAAATAAAGGCTATATGTGAGCACGATAATTGAGAAATGTTTTCATGTGTTAAAAATTTATGTTAATTTTGATAATATCTAATACACTATAACTTTAATATTTAGGATCTTTGGGATTCTAGTGAGATGTAATGTCTAAATATTGAAATTATTGTTCTGTTTATGTTTTTTATATTGGGTCAAATTAGTTTTCATCAGTTAGGGATTTTTTTTAAATATTAGATTATATAAATTTAGAGAAACCCATACAAAAAAGTCTACAGAATATGATAACATCATTATATTGTGTTAAAATATATATTTTATGGTTCTCATTGAATTTAAATCCATTCCTATATATTTAATGTGAATATAGTACCTAATAATGATATACCTGTGGGTAATAGCCCTTTAAATGAAGAATTTGGAAGTACTTATATTGTCAAATATTGTAAAATGAAGAGGTATAACTACAAAATTGGTTCAACACACTCAAAAGATATTATTTGGTTAAAAATATAATTATTACAAACTACTATGAATCATTTATTTTATAATTAATTCACAGGATTTCATTCTCTTATTAATGGGGATGAAGTCATCATTGATGACCTGACATTTGTATGGGAATATAATGATGAATTTATGGATTAACTTCATGTTGTTTCCCAGAATGAAAATGTTGTTTTTCAATTAAACATAGAATTGTATCCATTTCAATCTCAATGTGATTATATAGAATGGATTTCATTTAATTGGATGTATTAATGAAGACACTGCATGTGAATTTTTATAGGGTTTTTATGAACCCTAGTGTTTTACCCTTTTGTACATGAGTACTATTTTTTAAAAAGTAGGATATATAAATGTGTATTTACATTGATTATCTTAGTTTTAGTGAAACTAAATATCATGAACATGTATCATCTATTTTGTATTGATGATCAATTCAATCAACATAGATTAGTTATATACTTATCAAATATTGATCATCGATTAGGATATGTTCATTTAAGGTTTAAAAATGAAATTATTTCAAATAAATATATCTATAAGAGGAATAAACAATATTAATTTACTATTTCTACTTTTGTACATAAGATTTATCCTATAATATTCATTGATCAAATGAATATATTCATCGTATAAATCCTTGATCGGTTAGTGGTTTCCGTGAGAGAATACATTATTATATATTCTAACACCATGGAAGAGAATGAAGAACATTTTTCAATATACTTAATGGCCATAATAAATGAAAAATAGTATTCCAAATATAGAAATTTTAAATTTGTGTTTTAGAAATTATCATTCATGGGTTCTAAAATCCAAATCATTGTATATTAGTAGATTAATGTGCGATGAAAGCTATCATTATATATATCAGACCAAAAAATTTACCCATGATCCATATTTTTAATGTGTTAATATGATATTTTAGATTCCTTATAAAAAAATATCATCAATAAAAAATATGATAAATATGATAACATAGAGGGTATTAATCTCCCTTATGATAGTGTAATGTCATGAATGATTTATGGAACTGAAGAAGAGGTTTTTTACATCTCATGTATGTACATTACGCTATAGTTGGGTTGGTAAGTTACATACATCAACAATTAAAATAAGGTGAATGATGTTCTAAGAAGGAATTAAATACATTGAAACGTTATCACTATATTGAAATGGGTGATATATGTATATAGTAATCATGATAGAATTAAATATAAATTCACACCGAGGTAATTGAATATGAACAAAATTATATTTTTGCAATGGATAAAATAGTTTTATTTCACAATATATTACTTCCCACCGAAGGAAAATATTGTGAATGATGTTCTAAGAAGGAATTACCATGCAACACAACCCGTGATGAGGATTGAAAATGGCCCAATCCTTGTGGATTTGTAGAGGAAGAATCTTGATGTCAAAATAGGAGGAAATAAATAATATCAATCCCAATTAAATTCTAAAATATCAATTAATATAAAGACAAATGTTTCCTTGAAATATTATATAGTGATATAGAAAATGGTAGAGAGTATTCCAGAGTTCAAATTCAATAAATTTTGAGTTATAATGATTAGAACCCATATTTGTGTCACATCCTAACTGGAATTAATGAATGATCGTTTAGATGATGCTTTTTTATCCAACCAAAATGTATAAATATTTATTTATATGTGAAATAAAACATTAGTAGGGATGGAATTATGGGAGAAAGTATAGAATACATATATTTTTTTTTGTATTCTACCATGTTCATTTTCCATGAAAAAAGTGAAAGGGTTTGCTTCATCCATTAACCATATATGATTGTAAATTGGAAATAATTACAATAGGATTCATCAAAGTAATACCTTTAATATATAAAGTCCATTTTTCAATTAGTGTTATATTTGATCTCATTGTAATTTTGGTGAATTTTATTACTCTTAAAGAATTATTATCCCTTGACCAACTCACCAAGATATACACATATATGTGGGGAGGATTCATGGTGTACTCCTATATTTTTCATCATATCAATATCCAAGGTTCTCCATAAGGTTATTGAGTATCCATCAGATGGAATTGATGACCTTTATATGTTTTAGAAAATTTTATTATCCACACATCGATGTTTAGTCATATAATACAATTAAAACGCTTGGGAAAAGACTAATATCTTGATCTATATACTACAATGTATTTTGGGATAAAAAAATCACATGATAGAGTTGTCATATTAAATTTTTTCCCACTGTAGAATTTAGATGGATCTATGTGTGTCCTTTTTGTGAGGAGATATTGGACACTACCATGCTGAGATGATGTTGGATAGATTAAGATGACAATTGGTGATATTGATCAAAAAATGTAATAGAATGTTAAAACCATTCGAAGAAATATGAAATTTAAACAATGAAAATAGAACTATTATATAAAAAATTTCTATGAGATAGGGTGTGTGATTTTAGTGAAAAAATGTTCCCTAAATTATATCCATGGAAGTGGGTTATGTGTTTTGGGAAGAAAAGGAAGTTTATTTCAATATGCATTGGTCCCTTAGAGAACTGGGATCATGTTAGGATCATAAAAATTTCGTATAACTCCCTCCAAACCCATATTAACTACATGATGTGTTCCTTGTATCAGTTTTTTTGTATATCAATACTTGATACCTCACAAGTACTGTAACGCCCCAACCCCAGTTACCGAGAGTCGGTGCATTATTGTGTAACATTGGCATGATCACCAAAGATCAAGTCTCGAAAGACCGATTAGTTTAGAAGTCTTGGAAACACTAGATACATTAATAAGTCTTCTATTACATCATAAAGTAAAACGAAACTAAAAAAACATCATGTATTCACATCCCCTCATACTATCCCTGCAGGTTATTCATAATATACATCTTCATATCCTGGAAAAAATTAAAACATTGGAAGGGGTGAGCTCAGATGCTCAATATGGATAACAATATAGTAGATGTTTTCATAAATAAACAAAAACATTTAAGGAAATGTATAACTAAAAAAAATCCTTTTAAATATGAACTTAAACATAATATTGAAATATTAAAATGAGATAATTCCATTTACTTATTCACATGGATATTCTACTGGTAGAATAATAACATTTAATATTAATAACCACTTTCATAATGATGGAATGCATAACTCCATACTATCATAACCACGTAGCCAAGGCCTTGTGCCAAGACTACAAATAATATTTTGTCAAGGCCTCATTCCAAGACACTAGTTTGTCTCATGAGACATACCGATGCATCGAGGAGATATAGCGGGCTCCACCCATCACTTAATAAGTCCAATGCATTCCTCATATGAACAGGTTTAAACATATCATAAACCATAACATAATTGTATAACATAAAACATGCATAAATTAAACATAACATTTCCACATTTAAATCACAAGATTTCAATACAACATATTGATATAATAAAAAATTTTCAAAAACATTTTCAAATACCAAAATAAAAAAAATTAAATCTTGGTATTTATTTTTCATTTAAAAAAAGTTATGGCTTGTAGAGGAAGCTGAAACTCCAATAATGGTCATGGCGGCGGAGAAGTCGTTGTCGCCGCATACGTATGACAAGGAAAACATTCATTTTTTTCATTTAGTAAAACGCATCATATAAAAATATTCCTTTTGAATGAACGTAAAAGTCAAAGGGGTTTATACACCGTATAAAAGAAATTTTTGTATAAAACAAAATATGCCTCAATGAATGGAGATCAAGACGAAGTCCCTTATAAAGACCATTTTTTTTAAAATAGATCTACTATGGGTATTCACTATAATTAATCATAAATAATGTACAAATACAAGATAGGACATAATAATATCATGACATAATTTGAATGTAGGAGATTAACCCAAAGAACGGAAATTAGGTTAAGAAGTTCCCTTAACTCGTGCTCGACTTGACTCGACCGCTCTTTAACCTCCTGAATAATAAACTAGAGTTAATTTATACTTGATTAAGAGCCTTTTTCAAGTTCATTATTTCTTTAATATCACTTATTACCATGTTATGAAGATTATGTATTTATTTATGTTAATAACGGTCGTTTTGTCGATCTTTGGTACTTGAGTCAAAAATAAACTTCTTATAATTACAAGTTGTTCATGTGGTAAAATATCAATTATATACAAAATTATATTCATGATTTAGATATCATATATATCATATATATCCAGTATATACATTCATTCATAATATTACGTAACATTTAGAGGTAAGAAATGAAATGCACCGTTCATGGAGACGGTAAGCCGTACGTACGCATGAAAGCTACTTTCATTTCTATTTAATATTTTATGGAATAAAATCATAATGATATAAATGTGAATTATAATTACAGTATAATATAACATATAATATCATTTAATCCATCCTTTATACATCCCACATATGGCATTAACGATTCAAATCACTTTGAGGGGGCGTTAATTTTCACTTCCTAAAATGAAATTATCACGTTTACCCATAATGGAAATAATAAAGGTATTCCATAAAGGAAAAATACAGAATAATAAGGAAAAAAACAAAATATATATCATATATAAAAATAGTTTAATAAAAATTTCCACCACGAGAGGTGTTAAAAGAAGATTGAACAATCATCGTTTCGTGAGACAGTAATTCGCCACCCACATGATTAGTATGTTCTATGACCATTAGATGAAGGTGTGTGTAAGTGTAAATAAAATAAATCTAATAAAAACATCCAGGTATATTGATGATACTGTTGTTGTTACAAAAGCAAAGAATAAAATGAGTTTAGGGTGTTGAGAAGAAAAATAAAACAAAAGAACATAAGAGAAGACATTACCTTAAAATCGAGTAACTCTTTTTGATTTGAGACAAATACTTCCTTGGGAAGACTTCTTCCCAAAGTGAGGGTTCTAGGAGTAAGAGAGGGACTATTAGAGAGTATTTGGGCAGAGTTTGGAGGAGCCAAATGTCTTGGAAGGTGTGAATAAGGTGGTAGTGGTGGGGGCCTTTTATAAGAGGAAAGGAGGGGCACTCTTGGAAATTCATGAAATGTTACGTTATTATGAAATTATATTCGGATTTTAAAGGTCCCAAAATGATATATTTCTAGTAAAATGTGGTAAGGGTTATAAAGATACTCATCCAATATTTTTTTTGACAAATTTAAGTCTAATATTTTACATTATCTTTTTATTTTATTTAAATCGTTAATTAATGAGGTAATCGTTGCATCATCATTGTGTCATAAAAAATTTACTCAATTTAATGTCTAAAAATTATAAAAAAATTACCATGATGTATGAAATATTTTTATCTTTCCAATGAATATTTATATTAAAAATTTTAACTTATATAACCCCTTGTAATAATTGTTTTAGTAAAACAACACATGTTTGTGACAATTGTATTTGTACTTTAAATAAAAAGTTATTAATGTCATTTTCTTACCCAAGTGGCTCCATGGGGTCCCCATGTTGACCCATGGATTGTATTGGTCGGCCATGACTCATCCACAAAGGGTATGACAAGTGTTAATAAATTTTCGTATTTTTATAATATCAATTTTACCTTAAATTTCAGTAATTACCTTTAATCGGGATTAATAAAACATAAAAGTTACTATTCACCAACAAATTATTTTAATCCCATTGAACAACATTTTTCTTCTTATGACAACCATGTATGTTGGATTTTTGAAAATCAAATCACAAAAGTGGTAATGTTTCATTTACATGAAAAATTAGTTTTTAAACTACCACTTAGTGGTATCACTATTCATCAAAAATTGAAGTTTTTCAGAAAAAAACCAAAAATTCACCCTAAGCTATATTTGATATTACTAATTCAAAAATTATGTCTATTTTAAAAAATTCAAAACATATATGTTGGTTTAATTAATTTAATAATTAATTCTCACTGTCACAACAAATATCGTGTTTTTAAGAAGCAATATATATCAAAAGATTGACAATTTTTTATGTCCAATTTTGAAGTGAAATTAATTATAATAACCACTATTGGATAAAATGTTAAAAATATATTATAATTATAATTTAAAACCACTAAATAGTATAATTTATCACTATAGATTATTTTTATTAAAAAAGTTGTTTTTATGTATTTTCTCTATTCATAGAAAATTGGAAGTTCCTAGAAAATTACAAAAAATTCAACTTAGGATAATTTCGATATTCCGAATACAAAAATGATGTCCAATTTGAAATATAAATTTATATAATTTCAAAACGTGGGTATTACTATTCATAATGTCTACTTTGATTGGTCTCGGTGTATTAGAATCTTGAACTTGCGTACAATGCAAGCTATTGCATTATTGAAAGAGAGGCGTATAATGAAAGATTGGGGTGTTACATTCTCCCCTCCTTCAATAAAGTGCGTCCTTGCAATTTGAAAATGTTCTTCAAAAATAAAATGTTGAATATAGAAAATACCTTTGTGGAAACCCATCATCGGAAATAGGGTTAATAGAAATATAACATTAAAATAATGAAAGATAAGTTCAAAGGTCACCTGAGATTGCCCATACTAGGATTCTGTGAAAATATGGATATGGAGGAAAAATAGACCATCAAGGTCTGATGGAGAGTTGTAGAAAACAGGGTTAGGAGAAAGTTAACTATAAGAAAATCACAAACTTGTGATTGGTTAAAGGATAATTGATTCTCCAGTAGGAAAAGTTAACCGACAACATTTTTGTATTAAGATACCTTTTATAAAGTTGAGGAATTTATTTAGGAGATTTACTAAAATTGTAAGGAAATATACATACTTGTCATGTATATTTTTCATTATTTAATAAATTTTTATCACAAAACCCATCATTCACTCAAAAAGATAATAGAACTCATAAATATTATATTTATCCTAATCGTACAAGGTTCCAAATATTAACACATACCATTTAGATTAGGAAAACTATTTTTTAATAACCAGGGACTTCGTATAGGCTAGTGGTAGGTAATAAAGGCATGTCGCACTATGGTTGTGGGTTCAATTCCTGCAACTTTTTCCAACGCGACGGTTTATCCCCTAAATTTCAGATTATCCTTTTCCTAAAACTATAGTATTATAATATTCCAAAAATAATCTTTAGAATTGTTTTAACCATAAACAATACTATCCAATGTTCAACTTAATCCATTACAACCTTTATAGTTATCCAAAATACCTCCATCCATACATTCTCTAATAGGTCTCTAAATTCCAAAATAAATTGTATCATCATATTCCTTAAACAAAGTAAAGTTTCTCTTATTGTCACATACAAAAATATAATTACCATCATCATATTAAAAACGTAGTTTAAACAAAAAGTACTGACGTACAATCTTTATATATATTTCATTATTCTTATAACCAGAATATAATCCTTGAGTCTAAAAGCACCATTACATTAATTATTCCACTTAAACTGTAGTAACAACATAAGATTTCCATTGATTCCTTGGCCTTTTCTGAGGTATGTTTCCCTGAAACTTAGGACATTCATTTGCATAAAGCCCCATTTCCCTACAATTGAATCTTTCAACATTGATAGCCTCTTTCTTTCCCTTGCAATCACGAGCCTGGTGACCTTTTTTCCACATTTATAACAAACTCTCATTCCTTTTAGGCATGTATCAGGGTGATTCTTCCCAAAATTATCACATAATAGAAAATCCTTCTTTCCCTTTCTCCATTTATTTGTCTTTTGTTCCACCGTTCTCTTCTTCTCTTTCTATACTTTATTGTCATATGATTTAGAGATTTTTTTTCTATATTGAGAGCACATGAGACAATATCTTCGTACTAAGAGAAGGTTTGTGAGACAAATTCTCGACGGAGAAATGGTTTTAACCCATTAATGATACAATAAATCTTACTTCTTGGGTTATGTATATAATATGCAGCATACCTCGCTAACCTTATAATGTTGGCCTCATACTTTACAACATTCTCATTCTCCTTTTTTCATAGACTCAGAAATTGCCTTTCGATATCTGCTCGATGGTCATGAGGAAAGTATTTTTCTATGAAAATCTTTTTGAACTCCCTACATTCCATACATGATACATATTCATCTTCCTTTGTGTTTTGAATCAGCAACCACCATTGATCGGCATCTCCAGTGAGGCAGTAAGCAGCCATGATTTCCTTCTCCCTTTCACTACTCATCAAGGCGTGCAATATTTTCTCTATGGAGTTTATCCATTGCTCAGATACTAATGGATTTGTACCCCCATTAAATGATGGTGGTTGTTTCCCAATGAAGAGGTCTTACATTGATCCTCCACGTTGCGGATCAGGGTGCTCCATACGTGTAAGGTTATTATGCATAACCTGAGTGAGTTGTCCTAGTATGCTGATAAGTTGATCAGCACCAGTTGTATCTCTAGCTCCATTATTATAATATTGAGTAGGAGGAAAATCCCTACATGGAGTGCGTGCATTGATACGATTCCCATTCCTCCCACTAGGTTCCATTTCTAAAAAATGGCATAAACTAGAATAGTTTATGAATCAAAATACATAATTCCAAACTTGTAAAACACTTAACATAAACTGAACTATAATCATAAAAATGTTTTCTTTGAGGAAGTATATAATAATAAACCCTTCATAATGGTTTCTAAATAAAATGAGAATTATCCTAAGCATATCCTTCGGGAGTGTCGTAACCAAGAGTTAAGTAAGTCCCGTTGTCATGCACCATTTCCCGTTCGAGTCTAGCTCAACATAGTGTTTTCAGGTTTACCCCTAGGTACATCTCTGCTAGAGCCGCCTCTACCAGCTCGTATCCAGATAGGGATGTATTTCTCGGAAAACTCACAAAATATCTACAACAACAAAATTCTAGGAAGATCTTATATACTAATCCTCAAAGTCTATCTTAGGGCTATGTTCTCTAATCAAAGTTTATCTAAATCTAGCTTCCAAGGTTAGTACTAAACTGTATATGATACCAACTGTAACAGTCGGACCCCAGTTACCTCGAGTCGGTGCAATATTTATTAACATTGGCATGACCACAAAAGATCAAGTCTCGAAAGAACGATTAGTTTAGTAGTCTTGGAAACACTAGATACATTAATAAGTCTTACATTACATCATAAAGTAAAACAAAACTAAAAAAACATATTGCCTTCATATCCCCTCATACTATCCCAGCAGGTTATTCATAATATAATTCTTCACATCCTGGAAAAAATTAAAACATTGGAAGGGGTGAGCTCAGATGCTCAGTAAGGATAAGAATATAGTAGATGTTTTCATAAATAAAAAAACATTTAAGGAAATGTATAACTAAAATAAAAGCCTTTTAAACATGAACTTCAACATAATATGGAAAAATTAAAATGAGATAATACCATTTACTTATTCACATGGATATTATACTAGCCGAATAATCACATGCAATATCAATAACCATTTTCACAATGATGGAATGCATAATGCGAGACTATCATAACCACTTAGCCAAGACCTCATGCCAAGACTACAAATAAGATTTTTACAAGTCCTCATGCTAATACACTACTTTGACTCATGAGACCTACCGATGCATCGAGGAGCTATAACAGGCTCCACCCGTCACTTATTAAGTCCAATGCATTCCTCATCTGAACAGGTTTAAACATATCATAGACCATAACATAATCGTATCACATAAAACATGCATAATGGAAACATATCATTTTCACATTTCAATCAAAATATATCAATACAACATATTTATATAATAAAAAATTATCAAAACCATATTCAATACCAAAATAAAATAAAATTAAATCTTGGTATTTATTTTTCATTTAAAAAACTTTATGGTTTGTAGAGGAAGATGAAACTCAAATAATGGTCACAGCGGCGGAGAAGTCATTTTCGCCACATACGCATGACAAGAAAAACATTTATTTTTTTCGTTTAGTAAAACACATCATATAAGAATATTCCTTTTGAATAAACCTAAAAGTCAAAGGGTTTTATACACCGTATAGAATAAATTTTTGTATAAAACAAAATATACCTCAATGAATGGAGATCGAGACGAAGTCCGTTACAAAGATCATTTTTTAAATAAAATAGATATATTAAATGTATTCACTATAAGTACAAATAAATAAATTACAAATACAAGATAGGACATAATAATATCATGAAATAATTTGAAAGTAGGATATTAACCCAAAGAACGGAAATTTGGTTAAGAAGTTCCCTTACATCGTGTCCGACTTGACTCGACATATATTTAACCTCCTGAATATTAAACTAGAGTTAATTCTACTTTCTTAAGAACCTTTTTCAAGTTCATTATTCCATTAATATCACTTATTACCATGTTATGAACATTATGTAATTATTTAAGATAATAACGGTCGTTTTGTCGATATTTGGTACTTGAGTCAAAAATAAACTTCTTATAATTACAAGTTGTTCATGTGGTAAAATATCCATTATATAGAGAATTATATTCATGATGTAGATATCATATATATCATATATATTCATTATATACATTCATTCATAATATTACATAACATTTAGAGGTAAGAAATGAAATGCACCGTTCATGGAGATAGTAAGTCATACGTACGCATGAACGCTACTGTCATTTATATTTCATATTTAATGGAATAAAATAATAATGATATAAAGGTGTATTATAATTCCAGTATAATATAATATATAATATCATTTACTCCATCCTTTATACATCCTAAATATGGAATTAACGATTTAAATCACTTTGAGGGGGCGGTAGTCTGCACTTCCTAAAATGAAATTATCGCGTTTACCCATGATAGAAATCATAAATTTATGTCATAAATAAAAAAATAAAGATTCATAAGGAAACCAGAAACATAATATACATCATATATAAAAATATTTTCATCATAATGGCCACCATGAGAGGTTTTAAAAGATGATTGAACAATCATCGTTTCGCGAGGCAGTAATTCGCCACCCACAGAAATAGTATGTTCCTTAACCATTAGATGAAGGTGTGTGTAAGTGTAAACAAAATATTTCTCATAAATAAATACAAGTATATTTAGGATACTAGTTTTTTTACAAATGAAAAGAATAAAAATAGTTTAGTGGGTTGGAGATTCAAAATAAAAAAAAAGAACATAAGAGAAGACATTACCTTAAAATCAGGAAACTCTTTTTGATTTGAGCCAAAGACTTCTTTGGGAAGACTTCTGCCAAAAGTGAGGATTATATGATTAAGAGAGGGAAATTGAGAGAGTATTTGTGCAGAGGTTGGACGATCCAAATGGCTTGGAAGGCGTTAATAAGGTGGTAGTGGTGGGGGCCTTTTATAAGAGGAGAGGAGGGGCACTCTTGGAAAGTCATCAAATGTTACGTTTTTATGAAATGATTTTCATATTTTAAAGGTCCCAAAATGATATATTTCGAGTATATAGTGATTAGGGTTCTAAATATACTCATCCAATAGGTTTTTCACATGCGTAAGACTTAGATTTTACATTATCTTTTCATTTTATTTAAATCATTAATTAATGAGGTAATCGATGCATCATCACTGTGTCATAAAAAGATTAATTTATTTAATGTCTAAAATTATAAACAAAAATTAACATTATATAGGAAATCTTTTTATCTTTCCGATGAATATTTATTGTAAAAACGTTATCTTATATAACCCCATGTAATAATTGTTTTATTAAAACAACACATGTTTGTGACAATTTTATTTTTACTTTAAATAAAAAGTTATTAATGTCATTTTCTTACCCAAGTGGCTCCATGGGGACCCCAAGGTGACCCATGGATTGTCTTGGTCAGTCATGACTCATCCAATAAGGGTAGGAAAAGTGTCAAGATATTTTCTTATTTTTATAATATCATTTTAACCATAAATATCACTAATTACCTTCAATCGCGATTAATAAAACTTAGAAGTTACTATTCACTAAAAAATTATTTTAATCCCATTGAACCACATTATTATTCCAAATGAAAACCATGTATGTTGGATTTTTAAAAATAAAATAACATAATTAGTAATTATTCATTTACACCAAAAATTAGTTTTTAAACTACCACTTAGTGGTTTCAATATTCATCAAAAATTGAAGTTTTTCAGAAAAATACCAAAAATTCACCCTAAGATATATTTGATATTCCTAATTCAAAAATGATTAATATTTTACAAAATTCATAACATATAAGTTTTTTTAATTAATTTAATAATTAATCTTCTCTATCAAAACAAATAGTGTGTTTTTAAAAATCAATATATATCAAAAAATTGACAATTGTTTATGTCCAATTTCGAAGTGAAATTAATTCTAATGACCACCATTGGATAAAATGTTAAAAATATATTCTAATTATAATTTAAAACCACTAAATTTTATAATTTATCACTATAAATTATTTTGATAAAAAAATTTGTTTTTAAGTATTTTCTCTATTCATATAAAATTGGATGTTCTCAGAAAATTACAAAAAATTCAACTTAGGATAATTTCGATATTCCGAATACAAAAATGATGTCCACTTTGAAATATAAAATTTATATAATTTTAAAAAGTGGGTATTACTATTCATAAATGCTACTTTGATTGGTCACGCTGTGTTAGAATCTCGAACTTGCGTACAATGAAAGCTATTGTATTTTGAAAGAGAAGCGTTTCGTGAAAGCTTAGGGTGTTACATGTACTGAGCTAAGATTCTGTAAAACTAGAACATTACCCTTTTATGAAGAATAACATGTGGAAATATTTGATAAAAGTGATAATGATATCTTAAATTAGGCCATCAATCCAGTCAAGTACTCTATGGTGAAATATTATGATTTATACGTATACACGATAACATGAGGATATGGTGAGATAAATTAACCATAATTTGTTTTACCCCATGAAATGAAATTTTATGGATGAAATTATTTTTGGGGGTAGTATGTAATTAGTGCAGGTTTCCTCCTTAAATAAATACTATGTATGATGAATTGATCCACACAAACCACTAGAAACAAATTAATATTGAACACTATAAGGTTTTTATCGAATTCGTATTTTTAAATATTGTTAATTAAATTATAATACACAATAATCCACACACACACACATAGATATATATATATATATATATATATAAGGAATAAAATTTAAATTCATAATAAATATTTATTTAATTCGTACAACTTGGAAACTAAAAATTTTTCACTAAAGTTTACATCATAAAAAATATAATATATTTAGATATGAATAACTAAACAACACTAAATTTACTATTAATTTATTAGAAATAGAAGAGTTAATAAACTATAATTAATTTTCCTATAAATGTTTTTTCAATATATTTAATGAATTTTATTATAAATAAAATTTAAAATTTTACGATTTCAACTTTACAAAATTATGATCATTTTTCCATTATCAACACCACATTATAATTTGGATAATTTTTATAGTTTTTCAATAAATTTATATTATTAGTTGAGTTGTATAATAAAAAATATTTTTGAAAACCATGTGATTTATGCCATTATTATTACATAAGTATGGAGTGGGAATTCAAAGATTTTTTTTCAAACACCAAAAAGTGTTTTATATGTGAATTTAAATTTTTAAAAACATTTACTTTAATTTATAAACCCTTTTTTGAAATTTTATAAATTATGTTATATTTTTACAAAAAAAATGGCTCAATACATTATTCATTCTAATTTTAGACATAATTTTTTTCAATTTTAAATTATTAATCCTAAATTATTTTTCAAATTTATAACCATTATAAAAAACTATATAATACAAATAATATTATGTTCGGGCATAAATGATAAATTACACCATTAAAAACTAGTTACTGTTGAAAAAACTAAAATGGTAAAGATAAGTATACTTTGAGTTAATGGGTATAACAAGTTAAAAACATATTTTAATTAACTGGAGGAGGTGTGTATTGAGATTATCTATTGTCCCCTATATTATTTCTTCATTTTGATCTTTTTTCGTTGAGAAAATCATTGCATTATTGAAATTGTTTGGGTATTTAAAAAAATGCCACTTCATTTCACATATAAAATATGATCTCCTATCATTACATACCCTAACACAAAAACACACTATTCTAGGTCAAAAATCCACCCAAAACACTCATACGAAAACCATGAAACCATATGTTGGGTTTTTTCTTCTACAAATAACATCCTTCAAAGATTTAATCTTTTTCATGTTAGTGATAATCTATGAAGTGAGATATATATTCATAACCATTATTTTTATCTTCAGTTTCATTATAAAGGATTATTGTCACTATAATTATATTTCACTATAAAAAAGGATACCATATTTTTTATTTTTACACGGGAAAGTTTCTATAGTTAAAAAATAATAATAACCTACCTACCTTTTCCATTGACAAAAAATAAAATGTGAATCGTCCATTGTACGACCTACCCCCTCAATGAATAAATTTATATTCTTAACCATCACATTGATGCCTTGAAAGTTATAAATTATATTTTATGAGTATATGGGATATATATATATAATATATAAATTTAAATTATTCAATTTTTATAAAAAAATTAAAGGATATATTTACGTTAATCATACAATATCTGAAAGTAACACAAACTAATTCATATAAATTTTCATCTTCATAAAATGCAACTAATAATCACATGTAATGGGATTATTAAATTATATGTAATTATAAGAGATAAATTTAGTTATAATTAATGTATTATAAATGACTATTTTGTGTTAAAAATAGAACTTCTTTTATTAACATGTTTTAAACCAATCTAGATTATTAATACTTGATGTTGATGATATATTAAAATAATATAATACGTGAATAGAATTACTATTAGTGGTGTATAAATTGAAATTCATATATATAAGGATATAAAATAGGTAAATAATTTTTTTAACATTATGATAAATATTTTTAAATAAAATCCATGATAATCAAGGTTAAAAGTAAGGGATGTGGTGACCTATGTTTCTGCGTCTGATTTATATACATTCTTTTCATTTTATATTTTCTTATCATTAATACATTTTTCATTTTAAATGATCATATTTAATTATTTCTGGTAGAAATATTCGTTGATCCAAATTAATTTATAGAATTTTTTTCAATTATTCAAAATAGATATATTTTAAAAATAGACTCATAACTATACCTTTTACAATGACGAATGCACAATGTTTTCAAAAAATATTTATGATTTTTGTTTTTTATAACATAATGATATATCCACAATGGAGTTATGTATCATGTTTTTCCATATATTCTTCTTTTTTATTTTTAATTTTATGATTTCTTGTTTTTGGTATCAAATTATTTAATTGATGTTTGTATTCTACATAATTTGGATATTTTTTGAAACACATTTTATTTTTCGGGTATATTTGTGAATAGTTAGTGACATCCATTTTCATGTTTTGAAATAACATTTTTCAACATGTTATTTACAATATGTGTATATATGTTTTTAAGTGGAAGACATATGTATAGATGATGATGAGTGAGATCCTATATCGTAATCCAATGTATTGGTTTATGATTATATCATATGATATAGTCAAGAGTGAATAAAATTATTCTATTGACATTGGAATGGGTATGAGTCATATGTCAACATTTTGAGGCATGAACATAATGGTGTTGTTCATATATTCATTGGAAATTTTTTTTCTCAAAATTGTTTTCCTATTTTTTTCGTTCTGACTTATTTCAATGATTTTTATCATGTTATTCCAAATTTTCATGTTACATTAAATTTTCGTGATATGACATGTTTGTATGATAACAAATTAATTTTAAAATATTTTAAGACCATTATATATCATTCAAATGTTTTATAATTAATTATATGTTTTTTGGACCATGAAATAACTTTCACGCTTCATTAGTGTAATTTTTGGACATTATATTTCTCTATAATGAATTATGATTGTTATTAATGGTATTATATTATTTTATTAATTTATTAATTTATTACTCATTTTCAAAAAAAATTAGGATATAACAAATTGTTATACATTTTTTCCAATTTTGAGAAACTATAGTCACCCATTTAATATATCCTCATCCCCCATGTTAAGTAGATTATTACATCATATGATATTTATAGAAAGTGTCCAGGGGGAATCACTAATAGAGAAATGTATTCTAGTTTTAAAAAATAATATTTTAATTTATCTAGTCTCTACAAATGTAATCCTTTTGGTCTTTGGGTATTGTGAATGTTTATGAGATGTGTTATATGAAATGTCAAATTGTTGAAATATTTATGTTATGTTTTTTTGGGTCATTTTATGATTTCATAAAACCAATTTGGGGAGGTGGTCGCCCAAATATACAGAAGAGTTACATTATAATTTTTCAAATCAGTGGAATAGAAATAAGAAACATAATTTATTATCTTCCAAGAAGGAATATTTTGTCATATTTTGTACTTAAAAATAATAAATTCGATATAATAACAATTTTTTCAGTAGATATGTTGAAAAATGAAACACACCACTTTGTGGAGGTGGTATTCAGAACATATGCACTAGTGATGATCTCATTTACCATTGGATAGAAAATGAGATGAATAAGTGTTACCCCATTAACCTATTAACTGTTAATTACAAGAAATACACTAATATTATTATATTATCTTTGTTAAGAAATTAATAAATGAAAAGGGAAAAATATATTTTAGTTAAAAGTTAAATTACACAAGAATATTTGTTGAAAAATATTTTTATGTTTAAATTTAACTTTCTTTGATTGCTTTCATTATAAAAAAATAACATGTTTTAATGAAAAATGAAAAATTATTAATATTTTTTTAAACATGACCATTATTACATAATAAATAAACATGAAAGGGTGAATTTGAATAATCACATTATGAACATTATATATAAATTTTTTATATAAATAAATCATACTAATGAAATAGTACATTATTTCTAGTAAAGACTATTTATGTTTCAAAATTTTTATTTTTTGATGAAATGGTTTTTAATGAATTTGGTAAAAAAATTCAGAATGTAAAACATTAAACTTTTAGAAAATGTATATAAAAATTTTAAACGTTCATATAAAAATTTTATTGGGGTGGAATTTTTTAATTCTGAGTAAAATATTTATTTTTTAATAAATACTGAAATATAAATATTTTTTAAAAAAAATTCATTTAAAAAGATTTCTTAATAATAAATTAAAACAAGGTTTTGAATATTATTTATTGTATTATATGTAATAATTAATAATATTTAATCATATAAAATATGTATTAATAATTTTTTCTTGTGTTTGTATATTTTTGTGTTTAAAACTGAATTTTTCTAAAATCTGTTACAATGTGCATAATGCCTCTCATTTTAAAATACTTAAAAAATTGTTAATTAGAAACAAATTAAATTTAATTTAATTAATAAATATAAATAAATAATAATTTAAATTCATATAATTCTTATTTATATTCATATAGTTAATATAAAATCAACATTTTCTTGAAAAATAAAATTCATGAAAAAATATTGTCCATCATATCTACAATATTAATTTTAAATTAAATTGCACCACTTAAAGAAAAATTAATTTTGGTAAATTTATTAAATAAACTAAATCAGGTTAATTTATATTATTTAATACATTAATCTTAATTTTTGGTCAAAAATAATATTGAAAACAGTAAAAATAATTTACCAGGGTTAAGGTAAAAACAGATTAAATAGGGGATTAAAATAAAAATAAATGTTTTAAAATTACCTAAATACATGTTTAAAATATATTTTCATTACATATTTAGAACTTATAATATATATGGATCTATAATGGTCTAATTTTTAGCCTTTTGGATTGTGAAAAACTGGGTACCCCTTTTACTTTTCAAAAAGACAAGTGTGCTACTCACCTAACTTGTAAAACCCCACCCTTTTCTCATCTATTGAGAACATAAAAGAAAAATTTCATGGACAATAACATTTAAAACATCATACATACATCAACAAAAAAAACCTATATATCTCATATTAATAATAATGGAATTTTATGAATTCATTTTATGCTTACCTGTAACAATTTTCAAAATAAGTTGTGTCACGTTTAACAGAGAATGTTAAATTTATTTATTCTTCCACATATTTAAAATATTTTTAAATTATGACGATATAATAGAAACATAACATTAAATTTAAATAGTTGGTTTTATGATTACTTCAAAACCTAATACATATCCTTTTCAAATGAATGGGATATGCAATCATCAATCTTGTGAATGACACACTACCGCCTCGCAGACCGATGTCATTCATTTTCCATCACCACCTAACACAGATAGATATACAGGTGGAATTAATATTTTTATCTTACATTTTATATATAATAATATTTATGATATTATTATTTTTACATTATAGTTATACTAGATATATCAACTTTCATTCCACTCTATTGGGGATACGATGATATTGTTTCTATGTACGAGAGGCTACATCCTTTTGAAGTGTTGTGATTCCTTTCTGACAAATTTTCATGGAAGTTAATGAGGATAAATATGATAAATAGTTATAATATATATGTAATAGAAATAATTTTCGAAATTTAATATATTATTTTCTTTCCTTTTTTCATCTATCAAGAAAATGGAAACAATGTTCATGTGTATGTATGATCTACTATCTACATGAATAGTTTATTTTATTTTCTCTCTAAAAAATTATAGATTACAATAAATAATTAAATAATAAATGCTATTATATATATTTCATGTTTAAAATAATGGATATGATAGAACTATTATACATTTATGAGTATCTAAAATATGAAATCAAAAAAAACATGAAATACAAAATATTTATCACCAAAAACATGATTTTAACAATGAATTGTTAATAAATTGATAATAATGGGTTATATGTAATTCTTATATTGTATTATATATAGGTGTTTGGTTATATAATATATTTATAATAGAATTATATCTTCTCTAAAGGACATTTGATAGTGTACAATGGTTGTCAAGAATAAAAATAAGATATTTTATTCTATTTTTTTCATTAGGACATAACTTATGTTATGGACCTATGTTATTATATAATATTTATATATTAACTTAATTAAATGTTATATACTAAATTATTATTACTTTTAGGATATTAATAATTTAATTATATCACACTATTTAATGGATCCTACGATTCAAAAGATATAAAAGTGGTAATGGTTTGATGTTAAAATCTCATTGTTTATCAGTATTTTTTATGATTAAATAATTAATGATGAATTGTTGTGATATATTTCAAAATAACTTCATTAATTTTATTATAAAATAGTTATTAATAAAAAATATTTTTCCTCATTTTTTAATATGTTTATGTACTCAATATACCGAAATATTGTTTTTATGATAGATCACTTTTATTTCTCTATTCGATTGAAAACCCTTTTTCTTATATATGAAATTTGTTTAAAACTATTTTTAATAAAAAAAAATCAGATTATACAAAGGATTTAAAAAATTAATTTCATCCATGTCGATTTTTTAATGTATTTTAGTATTAATATGTATGTAATTGTCCAAACAAAGCCTTTTTGGATTTTACAAAAAATGTGAAATGAATCTTTGTATTAACATATGTAACATGAATAAAATTTTTGACCATCAATAAAATTTTATTTAAAGAGTTTTTGATATTATTTAATTGTTATTTAAAAATATAACTATTTACAAAATATTTTATGAATTATTAATTTTAAAAAAATAATATTTAGGGAAATGGTATTTTCCACAAGAAACATTCAATGTGATTTTTCTTTCAAAATCATTTTTCATTTAAGATGACATCGTTTGTTGTTAATTATTATTTACTTGAGATATTCCCAATTGATACCATATTCAATATTCTAACATATGGTTTATGTTTATGTTATTAATATGTTTATGAATGATATTTCTTTTACATGGGATATTAAAATATGGAATATGATATGAAACCAATATCTTTCCAGGTGTTCTGATATGATAAATTATTTATGAAACCAATTTCTTTTAACTTATTTAATATATTGAAAGTTTTATATATTTTGAAAACATTAATTAATGGTTTTCATTATGTGATGAGTGGGACCTATATCTACATCCACATTATTGGGTGATGATTGATATATCATGTGATAAATATTTATAAAATATGGAGTAAACCAAATTTAATTAATGTATGTTTTCCACTATGACAGTTTTGGGAGTGAAACTTTTCTACCACGTCAGTTTGGGTAGTAAACCAATTACACTATTATTGCATTGGAAATGATCACTAACTACTACAGAAATTATTTCTTTATAATACATGTATTCCACAATTCCTTGTCATATTGCAATGTAATGTTCTTATGGAACTTTTTTTTTCATTCACATATAATTCATGTCTAATAAACTACCAATATTTATTCCAAAACTAAATATTATCTTCTTTTATATGATTGGTATTGGTGTCAATTATGATTATCATGTTCTTATATCATAATGTCCATGTTATATATACTTATTTCCCTAAAATACCATTTGCGAGCATCAAATATCACCATTTCATATGTTTATTTATTTCAGGCTATAATGAAAGGTATTACCAGAGATATTTCTTTGCGGGTTTATCGTTATGAAGAACTAATAAAGAGAACATGCAGAACACTTATGAACTGGTTGTTGATGTATCGATGTATATAATTGCACTACAACTTTACAACCCTCTGGTTTCTGTTTCTGTAATGAAATAAATATTATTCTAAAAGCCGTAAAATCTATGTGAGAGAATTTTGGGTCATTATTTCTTATATAAGAAATAGTTTTATTTAATCCTTTAGAACTATAATAAGAAAATTCTAGTGATAAAACTTTGGATAATCCTAAATATATGAGAATATCATATGTTATTGGATTTAATGGAGTGTGGTTTACCTATAAATACATCACAATCAAGATAATACAAGTGGAAATTGTTTTGGTATAAAAGTGATTTGAGGTAATATATCTAAATAATTAGAATAGGGCTTGAATCGAGTGATACCTAGAATATTAAAATGGGCCTTACTATGAATCTGGTTTGAAACTATTGTGGGATATTCATTGGTTAATTCAAATTATCTTTATAAAACATGACTAAGGACATGAAATATGACCATGAATGACCTATGTTTATAATAATGTTTCATATATTGAAAATTAGTTTCCATGATTTTAACATCATATATGTAATTTTAGGATATTATGTTATTCCTCTTAATGATTATTGTTTCTTATACTATACTCTTTGGTTTAAGTGACCTGTAGGAACCCGAATGAACCGTGTTAATGAATAGTGCAATGGAATATACAATAATTTTACTCAAAATAAGACATATTAAGTGAGATATTGAATTCCAAATCTTTTCATTATGATAAAAAACTCTCCCATGATATCAATAAAATTGATGATCCAAATGAGAAAAGGATGGAACACCTTTCTATTGAGTCCCTCATGAGGTATCATCCATATTATATTAGTATTTCATCTAATAAACTAATTTCTAAAATTTTTATTAGTACCATTCAAATTATATCATCTAATATACTTTTCTAGAGAATGAGGAATTCAATTTTGTTTCTTACCGTTTTAATGACCAGAAATATCAGTGGTGGAATCTTATCAAGAATATGACTTAACAAGATGAAATTTACTCAATAGAATGGAAAAATTTAAGATCATTTTTTTCAATATGTACATTATTCGTATTAATTGTTTGAAAATTCGGAAGGGAATCATTTATTTAATAGAGGCGAATGATAAATATTCTAGTACCTCTGATTTGAATTTTAAATCATTTGTGAGGTATTCGTCTGGTATTATCATTCATCATGAATGAATGGTCTATCAATTGTTCTGTGTCATAAAAAAAGTCTCTAAATGGTGTTCTACATAATGTAAATTGGTATATATGTGGAAATAATTCAATATCCAATAATATTACCAACAAAAATTGTGGATACCCATTATTCTCACGGTTTTGTAAAAAAATAGACATTGAATTCAATGAAAAATTTGTCCAACCATGAGAAAAGAAGATCATCCTTACATCATTCACAAAGTGTGTATGGAATCATGGAGGATATTTTCTCAAGTAGAATGGTATTTTTTGAAGTGTGGGATGTATGGAAATAGAAATATTTATTTCCAATGTGATGGAATGAAGTTATCTAATTATGATAATAAAGATAAATATCTATAGGATGCACCACCCATAATCTTGTGTTTCAAGTTAATATTGAATATGAATTATGAAAACTAATTCCATAATTCAAATGTTATGGATATTGATATACATAAATATCCTATTAATGTTATGAAAAAAATTAAATTATCATATGATAACTATTTATTATAGTCTTGGATGGATTTTAATATCCTTTTGGAATAGGGAAAATATTATCTTTATCAATTAAATGTTTAACCATTAATCCCAGAAAATTTAAATAGGTGAAGAACGAATATATAGAGCTACAATACAATGTTAAAACGATTTCTATGTTTAACTGTGATCATGATGGAATGATAAAGTTCATGAACTTTTTATGTGTTCCATTCATGCTGTATTTAATGGAGGTGTTATAGGAATATCATAGTTATCCACTATATATCCGTAATGTATATAAAAAAATATATTGAAAGTTTAAAGTGTATTTATTGTTGGATGACATGAAGAGATATATAATAGAATATGTATATCAGTGGTTATATATATTAGATAAAATTATAAGTTGATGTTATATCTATTAACCATCTTGTACCTTAAATGGGAAACATCAACATTTATTTTGTCAACAGACTCCCCAAAATTGACTAAATGGAATAATTCTATATGTGTAGTAGAAGATCACCTTAAAAATTCATCACATTTCATCTCTATTAGTGAATAATACCCTTTCAATCAGATTATATAATATACATTATGAAGTGGTATGGTTTCATGGAGTTCAACATTCCATTTTGACTAATAATGATCTGTGATTTACCTCGATATTTTTTAAAATTATTCAATAAGATATTGACATATATTATATTTAATGTATTGCATATCATATATATATAGATGTTCATTCAAAGTGAAAAATTAAAACCCATGTTGAATTTTTGGGTTATTTTATTATGGATTACAATGTAGTTTGGGATCAATATCTTACACTATTTTATTCTTCAAAATATAATATCTACCACTAAATTATTCAAATTGAACCATATGAAGAACTTCATATAATAATGTTTAGAGGTCCATTGTGATAGAAGGAAGTTAGGGGAGAATACGTTGGTACCTATTATAGATAATGAAATGGAAGAGAAGTTTAGATACATTTGGCAAAATAGAAGGGTGACACAAATTCTATAGAAAAATTATGTTGAATTTCATTGATGTGACCAAGAATTTGACTTTGGTAAAAAGGTGATTCTAATAATATCTCCTTCAAATAAGGTAATCATATTTCGAAATATTGGAAAAATATATAGTTATTTTATCCCCTTTTATTTTTTCATCATATAAAGATGATATAATATCTGTTGTATCTTCTACCAAATATCTCTCATGTTAACGATTTATTCCAGGTATATCACTTAATAATGTACAAAACTAAACCATCACATTTTATTAACATAGATACCATACTACTAGATAAATATCATCCATATTAGGAATAACTTAATGAGATTCAAGATTTAATTTAGATATTTATATAACATAAGTAAAATCACCTACTCAATGTTTTTTTCAAAACCACAAGTTTATGGAAGCTACATGGGAACCTGATGATATTAGGAGGTAGAAGTATCCTCATAATATTTTATTAGAGTATTCAATTATGAGGAATAAATTCTTTTCAAAGGGTTTAGATTTTAACACCTTAATATTTTATTAAATAACTTTTACAAATTTTTTTTGGATAATCTTGTGTTACACGCACCAACATGTTTTATGAACCATGACAATATATTAATATTTTTAGTTAAATATGTACATTATTACCTATCTATTAAAAATGGAGGTATAAATATTAATAAAATAATTCAAAATACTATGTATCACGTTATTTTATATAAAAAACATACTGATCAAAATGATCATAATTCTTAGTGAAGCGATTATATGTTAAAAAAAATTATTTTCAAAAAAAATGCACAAATAAAATTTAAAATAAGTAAAATGAATTTTTACTACCCATTTAAAATGATTATTAAAAAAATTATTTATGAAATCATCATATGAAAATTTACATTGAGTGATATTTTGGTATTTTTCATAAAATATTGTTTTTTGATAAATAATTAATAAATAATGATTTTTTAAAAAAGATAATTTTATTTCCATAAATTATTTAAATAAAATTTCCCATTAAATTGTGAATACGATTCAAAGTAAATTAATTATTAATTATTTATATTTAATACACATAATTTATCTTTTATCAACATTATATTTTATTTCAATATATGTTCATTTGAAGGTTTAAAACATGATATTCCAATATAATATTTTAAATAGCATAACGTTTAAACTTTTAAATAACATTAAAAAAATAACTAATAATTATGTTTATGAAATTTATATATAAAATATGAAAAATATTAATTTAAATTTATATAATTATTGTAAAATGTCATATTGTTATTTTACAATCTTCGTTTTCTTGAAAAATATGCCACTTGAAGTAGTACTTTTTCGTTGTGCATGTTTATTAAATATTAAATTAAAATTTTCCTATATGGAGTATTTAAATTTTTAAAATTAATTTCATATTTGGAATCAGAATAATTAATATTATCTAATAAGTTAAACACAAATTTTTCTATAATGAATACATAAAATGATAAAAATATTTTACTGTTGTTATGGTTAAAACAGATTTACTTAGGGATAAACTAAAATTATATGGGAAAAAATGACATAATAACATGTCCAAAATATATTTTTAATGATCAATGGAAACTATAATGTCTAAGGATCTATAAAGATCCATATAATATGATTTTAGAATTTAGAATAAATGGGCATAAATTATTATTTTCCAAATTACAAGTGTTCCACTAACATAACTTATAAAATACCACCATTTATCCTAACCTCTTTACACATTAAAATAACTTTTAATCATCCAATAAATCCCCATATAACTTTCATATATTTAAATTTATGATCTATACCCCACTGTTTGATCATAAAACCATTATATGAAGCCTTTATGTTGTAACCTAAATAGGTCGTTCGAAGAAGATGTATCATGATTAATCGAGCATCTTTATTTTATTTCTTTATTATCCACCTGTGAATCATCAAAAAAAATTCTGATATAATAAATATAGTATGTACCATGTAATGATATCTTATTATTTTAATTTAATAACATAAATCTATCTTATCTTCCATAAAATTTGATAAAAACTCATAATTTTAATGTTTGGAAGACTACCGCCATATAGAACGATGTTATTTGTTTTCCATCACCACCTCACATGGATAGATTTAATGATATATTAAATATCTAAATTTATATTAGTTATGATATTATTATACTTCTGTAATTTTTATTTCACACTTTACTTCTTTCATTTCATTCCATTGGGGATGTGATAACGTCATTCACGTGGACGGATGTCTATAACCTCACAAAGCTATGTGATTGATTTTCACTAATGATCTACATGGAAGGTAATTTTGGTTAATTTCACAAATATATGTGATATATATTAAAATATAAATTATTATTGGAATTTTATAAATTATTAACATTCATCTATTTAATATATTGAGATATTGGAAACATTGTTAATGCGTACGTATGACCTACCGTCTCATGAACAATTTATTTCATTTTCTATCTCAATGTTTATATATTAAAATACATAAATATATACTAATCATATATTATATTTATGTAATGGATATAATTTTTTTTATAATTTTTAAAAATGAATAATTAACAAATAATAGAAATACAAAATCAAAACATTTACAAAAATTACTATAATATTACCCAAATCAAGAATTTAAAATGGAATTTTTAATAAACAGGATGTAACGTGTCATAAGTAATTAATATATTCTTTTATATAAATAATTATTTTTATTTAATATGTACAATAATATCATATTTATTATACATTAGTTTTTAACATGATTGAAGGATGTTGAGACATAAGGTGAGAGATTTTTGTGTTTACGTGCCTTCCCTGGAACATATGTTTTGTTATGAACCTATATTATTCTACAGTGTGTTAATAAAAAACCTATTACATGTCAAATATTTAATATAATAGTTTATATGATATTAAAATTTTAATTTTATGATATTAATTAATGGGGATTACGTATTGAGTGATTCCAAACTAGAAATGGTTTGATGTTGCAATCTCATTTTTGATCATGATAGTTTATGATTATTCATTCAATGATGAAATATTAAGATATTTTCTCAATAACATATTAAAAATTATCATCATGTGATTATTTCATGAAAGTACATGTTGCTCTTTAATTTTCCTCTCTTTCCGTGGTCAAGAGAAAAAATAATATACTTAATTAAAATTGTCTATATTTCTCTCTATTGTCAAAAACCCATTCTCACCAATATCCATGTTTTCATAAAGTGGTATCATAATTATTTTTAATTACATAAATGTTTTATTAATTAATTTTTACATATGTTTGACATTCATTGATATTTTATTAAAAATAATATCCATTCATTTTGTCAATCAAGGGATGTTTAGATTTTATCAAAAACGTTAATAGAATCATTGTTTTAACAAACATGGAATGAAAAAAATTTCCTACCAACATTACCATTATTATCTATAAATATTCCATTATATTTTTAAAATTGTATATTAAATTATATTTATTCCAAAAAATACTTTTTAATTTTTTAATATTAAATTTTTATAATCCCAGAATGAATATTTTCCTAAAGAAACATTCCATGTGATTTTTATTTTAAAATCATTTTCCATCTAAAATTAAATGATTTGGTGAAACTTATTAATTATTAGGTGTATGATCCAAATATAACATCATAATTATTTCTCTTTGTGGTTTATTTTTTTGAGGATAAGATTTTTATGAAACCCATTTCATTTCCATTGATTTTTCTATAATGAAATGTTCAATAAAACCCATTTATTTTAATTTGTTTTTCACTAATAAATAATTTTTGAAACCATTTATTCCAATGGTTTATGTTATGATTAATTTTTTATGATCATTTGAAACATGTAATTTTTATTTTCAAAATGGAACATGTGAAATATTTATCTCCCTCGAATTCATTAGGTAAAGATTGAAATCTTAAGAAACAAACAGTGATAGAATGGGGAGAGAACCTAGTACTTTAAAGGACTTTGTCCAATATGATTGTTTTGGGATTGAACCAAGATTATCATGATGGGTTGTTGAGTGTACCCATTATATTATAGTAGCCTACAAATGAACCTTTAATACTAATGAAATAATATTTATTTTTATTTTTATATGAAATTTCATATCTTATAGATGTTTTACCCTATTATGCTTTTGTTTATATATTCCATTCATATTCATGTATTATGAACTTCCAATTATAATGTCATGACTCAATATTATTATCCTTGACATGTTGGGTTTGGTTATCAAATATCATGCTCATGATCTAAAACATTTATTCCTATCTTATATTTACAAATTTCATTTATTTACAATTAGATATGATATGTGATCACCCATTCTTATGATACCTTTCCCAAGGTTATGATGATATTTATTAAGTGTGATGTATATAATAAGTGTTCATGTTATGTAGAAGTATGTGTGAGAAGATAAAAAATCATATAAACTATTTTCCTCTATTTCCATGTCTCTAAAGGTACTATATCATTATGATAGTCATGTGTGAATTTGAGTAATGTAATGAATATTCATTTTAAAAAGAAATATTTATGTATGAGAAGATTCGATCAATACATATTGGACCAGTTATTTGTAAATCCATTTTCTTCATACACAACAATATTTCATAGGATGGTCGAATGGGGATAGAATAAGATCTAGGAAGTGAAACTGGTATATAAAATTATATTTGTTAATTTATTTTAACAGATAAATGTATCATGAAATTTGAGGAAGATATGAGAGATGGATCCCATTTATATGTGGGGACAGTGATACTATTGAAATTATTCAAATATTTAAAATAATATAAGTTTAAATTTATGTGAATATTTCTAAATATTTACACCATTTAGAAGTTTTGATGATATAGGGTCTAAATCTATAAATAAAATATTATTTGGGGAATTTTTTTGGTTACTTAAACCCATTTATATATTTACTTTCACATCTCATAACCCCATTCAAAACTATATTGTTGCATCAATATATTTATTTTTTAGTGGTTTATAATATTTTTAAATTTTTGAATTGGATAAAATTTTCAAAATTCATAAAATTCTCATATATTTCATATGAAATTGATAAAATATTTTTTTACTCATTTTAAAAAGAATTGTTTAAATATTTTTAACATAAAATATCATTAAATTCATTATCATTAGTATTCACATAACATGACTTTTAAAAAATATATTAAAAGGCGATCAGATTAGTATTTTTAAACCATTAAATAGTATTATTTTAATTAATAAATATAGTTAAATAATCTATATTACAAAAAAATTACTTTTTATATTTTGAAACTATTTACTTTGTTTATTTATCCGTATTCTTAGTCATTTCATTATCAATGAAGAAATATCTTATGTAATTATACCATTATTAAAAATTGATAATAATCTAACTTCAAAAAATTATTAAATTTATATTCAAAATAAATATTTTTAACTATTCCTAGATTTTATTTACTCCTATGAAAAAATATTATAAATATTAAATGAATGGAAGTGATATTTTTTATTTGTTTTCGTAAAGTAATATAAATTTCATTAACAATGAAAAATAGAATAAAAAAGATATATATTAAAACAAATAATTTTTATAGTATTAATAAAAACATATAATAAATTATTGGTAGTTTTAAAATTTATATTTAAGTATTAGCTCATAGTTTTAACCCATTTTAACCCATTTTAACCGTTATCAGAGTGAATAATTGTCAATATGTTTACTATTCATTAAGACAAAAAATAAAACATTAATATTTACCATATTTTAACCTAATGATTTTGAATATGAAATCCAATTTTTAATATTTCTTCCTAGATTTGGAAGTAATTAATTTTTATATATGATTGAAAAAGTAATCGAAAATAGTATTTCGATAAATAAAATTATTAATTATAAAAATCATTATATAGAAAAAATGTTTAATAATGATTACCATGGATTTAATAAGATTATTTCTTATCAAATAATATTTATCTGAATTTTGATCTCATCTTAAAATCAGTATAATTTTTATATTAAATTAAAATAAATAACATGTTTCTTCCAAAATCATTATAGTAAATATTCACCATAAAATTAATAATAATGTTCATTTCATAAAATAATATTTATAAAATTAATATAATTTATTAAAATTAATCATGTATAAAATTATTAAATCTCATTTTTATATGAAATGTTTTTTTAAATCCTAAAATGAATATCTTGTAATTTTTTTCCTAGTAATAGATCTAACATGATTGTTTAATTTCTTGTTTTAAGTAATTACTTTTATTAACAAAAAAAATATATTAAATGTAGTTAATTTTTTTATTCATATTCAAACCATCCAAAAGAAAAGTTAGTTTATAATAGTCATATTTATATAGTTTTATTCCATAGATAATTTATGATTGAAATTTCATGAGTTCAATGATATAAACTATAGTGATACTTTAATGATAATATAAAATTAAATATATATATATTACAAAAAAATGGAACCCGATGAAGAAAGAAATTATAATCACCAAAATTTGTTTTTTAATTTTAATGCAAGACATTAAATTTCAATAATGAAATTTTTAGAGGGGGAATGAATTACAACCTAGAAAATTATAAATGAATTTTTCCTTTTGAATAGACACAGTTCATATTAATAATATATTAAAATGTAAAAAATGATGCCCCGAATAATACAAACTGAGAATTTTAATTTTATTACATTAAATTGAGATAATAAACGTAATTAATAGAAAAAAATGAAAAAAATGGATGAATATATAAACCAAAAAACAAGATTAAAAATATTTAAATCATTTTTCAATTTAAAAATCACACTCTTGAGAAATACTATACAAAATAAATAAAACATTTGTAATGTAAATGATATTTCAAAATGGAAAATGAAAATCCACGAGAGAAATTGAATAGAATAGTTATTGAAAGAACTACAAGGCATTTATTGGGATAATAAAACCAATATGACCATATAACATATGTATACTAAAAATATGAGTCCTATAATAGTGAGAAAACCATTATGAAAAGTAAATTGACAATTAATAAAATTGAATATATAATTTTAATAATAAACTAATATTTTTCATCTTCGAAAATAAAAATATTAAAAATTTACATTTTAAGATAATTAAAACAACATTAAATATAATTAAATAAATATTTTACTCAATGAAACTATTAGTCTATTTTTTAAGGAAAAAAATAGTTTATGTTTAAATTATAATACAGTTCCTATTAAAAAATTAATAATTTATATAAATTAATATTTTCATATTATTTTTTAGCAGAAAATACTTATTTATTAACAAAAATTTAAATTTTTTATAAATTAAAAATCAATTTTCTCGAGGGTGGGGAATTTGATCGTTTAATAAAAAATGTTCATTCTAATTAAATTAATTTTTTTAAAAAGAAACACTTCATAAATTAAATAAAATTAGATAATATTGATTTCATTTTTTAAATAAATACAAAAAAAATTATCTATAGGGGACTTCTTTTCTATTTTCCAGGAAAAAATGAAGTTTTAGTGAATAATAATGTAATAAAAACTAAATTATATTGTAATATAAAGTGAATAAATGACAAATTACATATTGAATGGGGGTTGGATACTGTTATGTAATCCACACAAGCACTAATTATTGTTTTTTAAACATTAATTATCATTTCTTTTTTTCTTGTGGAAAAATAATAAATTAATGAATATTTTATTTAAAAAAATTCCTATCATTCCCCTTTAAATACTAATGTTCGACACCCTATATCTTATTAGACCCAAACTACCTTAACATCCCAAATCCATGTCAAGATACCATCCCAAAATCCCAATCAAAAATCACTTTTTTATTCATATAATACCATTCCTTATAATTATGTAGTTTGTTAATGGGGGATATCCAATGTGTGAGGAAAAATATCTCAAATGAGTTTTGTTAAGTTATTTTCTTCTTCTACCTCATTCAAATCTATTCTATAAATCCTAATATTATAAAATCAGTATCATATGTATATATTATTTTTATATTAATGGATTAACCATTATCAATATTAATCTCATTTATTCTGAAATCATCCCTCATATTGTTGTTGGTTCACATCCTCTAAAGGTATCATATTTCATTTTAGATCACATCCTTCATTACAAGTTTTCATAATAATTTTACTATTAAATATGTTTTTATCTATTATATTATCATTTAAATAATACTATTTAATGAATAAATAGAAATTATAGAGTGGGGATGATTAAAATTATTACAGTCTAAAAATAGCCTAAATTAACTAACAAAATAATAATAGAATTTATAGTATATAATCCATGTTTATTTTTTAATAATATTAAATATATTTAAAATTTTGAAATTTTGAAAATAGTGGAACTCAATACCATTGTAACATCCTAAGCCAAGAATCGTAGAGTTTGTGCATTATTATATTAAATTCGTATACCTGCATGTTTCTAATCCCAAGGGACTGAAAATTTTAAGTGATTTTAAAAATCCAGATTACGTATAATAAACTCATAATACATTTGGAAAATAAAATAAATATTAACATTTTTAAAATCATAGTATCCTATAAAAACTTTCAAATGATTCCTCTTCATAAAATGGGGAAAGTAAACATTTTATGGGTGACTATAAATTATCAATAAGAGTACGTAATGTGGAAGAAATAAAAAATCAATAATAATAAATTAACATGGAATAGTTAAAAAAGACAACATATTCCATACAAATAACTAGATATAGAATCATCAATATGGTATGGTATGAAACGTAAAAAATCATTTAATCAATAATATTATAATGAAATGCATCCACATATCTCATCATAAGAAAATCTCATGGAAATGGTCATTACAATCAATGAAGGAAATTCATAGTTATTGGGCATCATGTCATATGCACATGAAAACCACTACTATAATGATATATCCTCTGTAAATTTTAATCTATTCAAATTTGGAAAAAAGATTTTCCACATAAGAACCTACTGATGCATCAAGGGAATATATAAGTTCTGGACCCCTCCCATCATTTCATGTCTAAATCATTCCTCATATAAAATATTCTATTTCAAAAATAAAAAATAGTCTATACTGTCCCTGATCTGGGTATTGCCCAAATGTGTCCCGTACTCAGTTTTTTCCATGGCCTCATGTTCATTTCCCTGAATTCCAGAGGCACTTAACTAGCTGTGAGTGACTTCGGTGTGATAGTGTAGAAACTATTCCCCCATTATAAGAGTAGCATAGGGGAAACAAAAAATAAACAGATGTAGATGTAGTAATAACATACAATAGAAGTAAACATCAAAATACTGGTAATATAATCAACTACAGCATATTTAAATAAATGATGCTTGTCACATATAATTAATAAAGCATCCAAAAACGTCACAATGGTAGAAATAAAATATGGAAACCAATGTACAGAAAACTATAAACATTAACAGCTTCACAAGCCTTAACTTGATCCCATGCACTCTAGCACCAACAACCATCAAGTACATGATGAAGAAGGGCACTTTCCATTATCTATACATGAAACCATATATTCTATTTAGTCCAAAAAGCATATCACAAATAGGTTTTGAGACTAATCATATTAGGAAACCACCAAAACATCTATGCCAAACAGTAAGTGAATGTATATAGTTGGAAATATTAAAATGTAATCCACAAACAAGGAAATTTTCAAGAGTAAACAATCATAAAGTTTCAAATTACATCCTTTTAATTTTATTAATTAATCAAACTATTGTGTATTGATAATTTTGGATCTAACCTAATCTATTTATCCCCTTTTTAATTGAAAATATATGTCTCAAAACATCATCTAAAAATCATTTATGACAGAGTAAATGATTGTACATTGGCTATGGAGGCTTGTCACAATCAGTTTATCATTCAAAAAGAACCCTATAAGATATTTCTCATAGTCTAACCCCTTGGGTTCAACATATAACCAATTAAATAACATATAATGACCTGATAGGGTTTCTGACATAGTTAAACCCCTTTGTTCTAAAAAAATGACTCTTTGAGGAAGCACTCAATGAAAATTCCCCATGTGGTCTTTTAATTATTAACTATATTCTCTCTAAATAAGAACTCAAAGTCCATTCCCCCTATAGTCTCATAACGGTATACTACATGAATTTTTAAGGATAAATCACCGCCAATCACCCCAATAGTCTGGAAACATAAATATAAAATACACTTTAGGGAAGCCCTCAACGTCAATTTCCCCTATGGTCTAACTACACGAGGTTCTCCCAACCCTGTTTAATTCAATAGTACATAAACAATATCTAGTAGAAAAAAGTAAACTCAACAAATACAAGTCTATTACAACACATATCACATGGATTTAACAACAACAAAATAAGAAATCAATTCCACCCTAATAAGAAAGGAAATGAATCAAGGTCTGCCTCATTGAAAACCTGGACAAAATAGTTATAAAAATTGAAACAAAGGAACACACCCATGTGGAGACCCCTATGCATGAAATTTAGCATACTATGTCGACAAAAAACCCTTAACCTATCAACCAATCTATGTATTATGATAACATGTTTCATTTCCTTAACACGAAATACCCAAATCCTTGTTAATCAGTACTTAGGCATATATGGTTCGATGAAAAATGCTAAAAGGATTCAAACCGCATTCCCTGAAATTGTATGAAGAACACTGTTGAATTATGACACTTTATTCATCCTATAACGTCATAGATCTAAAAAATGTGAAAAATGTTCAAACATGGATAACATTTGCGATAGGTGAAATAATGAAGATAAGATCTAGGTAACGTTATAAACCTAGCAGGGTTGACCCAGAACCGGTCACATGAGCTGGTTCACAACATGGACCTAGAGGCGTTCCCAATCCTCTTAGGCTTGCGACACGCACTAGGGCATCAAAAGAGAGAAAGAGAGAATTATTTCACCCGATAAAAATAAATAAATCATTAGAATGAAAATATAACAACTCCATGTAAATAGACAACATGAAAAGAAATAACTACCAACATCAACCAACTATCCTGACAACAACGAAAACTCCTCATGACTCCAAGTGTCGCTCACAAATCCATATCCAACTCTCTCCCACGGTGACGAAGCTCAAGTCAAACCTCTAACAGAAACTAAAAAAAATAAAACACTATAAGCATGGGTATTAACACTCTGTAGGCACACCCAACAAACTATTCCCAATGCACTACCTTTAAATAAAGAATTTACTATTTCCAAGTATGAACTACATTATATAAAATATGGGTTTCCGTACACACACTTTCATTTCATAAAAAAGTAACAGTCCATTTCCCTATTAAATTTCAGAACACATTTAATGTTTGAAAGGAATAGGTCCATTGAGTTTTGAAAACATTTTTTTTACAATTTATAAATATAAATTTTTATTGTTAGTAAAAAGGAAAACCACACACAACACACAAAACACACTAATGGAAATGGAAAACGTGGCACACAGGACCAGAAACCAAACATGACCTCTCAATCGTCTGCCACCTAAAAATGATCACTAAAAGAAACATGGGTAAAACATAGGAGTTCATGAACAATCCAGAACATACTATACATGCGACTCATCTTGAAGGCATGCATACTATTGATGACGTTATAATGCCCCAACACCCGGTGTTTCCCTACATGGCCTAACTGAGGGGACTAATCCCCTAGCAGAGTATAATTCCTACTATGGGCCTCCAGCTAGTGCGTAATCTACACTAGTGAATCAATAATTCTCAGAAGATTCACATATGATGCCATCTTCCCATGTCAACACATGTAATAAAAAAGAAAGTGGTGAGTCGATAAAGTCAATAAAGTATCACAAACATCCCACACAACTCATGTAGTCATCAAAAACCAAATATCACTCCTGAGTCACCCCAAACAGTGTTTTCCAAAATAATTTATTTTATTTATGTACCAAATGGGCCCTCACCAATTTTAAAGAAAATTCTAATTTTTCAAGAGAACCAAAACACTTTTTCACACTTTAAAAGAAATAATTTATCAATAAACTATAAATACATTTGTAATTATGTGAGGTATGCTTATAAAACAAAAGGAATTCATTTCATTACTGGGTGTCCATTCATCAGCACAATATTTCAAATGTCGTGTATAAAATAAACGGTTCTTTTTTACATCGAGTGATCATTTAAAAATTGATTATCTAATACTATTTATTGTTTATTAAAATTAATAAATTAATAAGAAATTTTGAAATTTTGAATTTAAAGGTGAGTGTAGTAGGTGACCAACCTCGACATTCAGCTCAATTACGATGACGCGACACGTCTCACAGTTGTGCACATGTATGTGAAACCAGCTAATGATTTTAATATCTTGGAACTACCTCACCAATGCACTGCAACAACAACATAATAACTAAACACTCATAACCACTTACGTAAAATAATCCATACAAATAAACATCGCAACACCACCTTGATATATCTTCATAACACAACTCTCACCCTCAACATTATTTACTAAACCACCTTGAAATTTATAATACAATTTTCAAAGAGTAACCCACAGTTTACACACCCAAAACTCATTCAAAGAATAGATTTTTTATCAAACACACACATCCAACATACTAGAATATAAAAATCATGACATGAATTGATGAAAAAAACAAAATACAAATCCCCAGGAAAATATATTAAACAACACAAAAATTTGTTTTCCCACAAAACACACCCTATTTCATATATACATGACACACAATATCAAGAACAACCTCAATTATATTTTTGAAACTAATGACACACCAATCTAATTGAACAACTAAAATATTTTAAAAAAACTAAATTCACAGCATTCTAATCAACCAAAAAACACGTCAAGTCAATTAATATGGTGAAACATTGAGCCACACAACGCAGAGCCAAAAATTTCCACATGATATAATTAATTTAATAACAAAAAACGCATAACCAGCAACCTAAGTGGTGTGAACACCATGTAAACAAAGCAAACATAATTTAAAATTGCATAAGAAATGGGATCCAACCTCTAGTCACTCCCCACGACCATGAAGCTCTTAGCCTTTCTAAAAGACCAAAACACCTTCCATTAAGGAATTTCTCAAAGAGGTTATTTCAAGAGGAAAAGCACCCTTCTTTTTCATTTGGTTTCAATTCAATTTATCTTCTTTTTTTATCCTATCCTCACCTCCTCTATCCAAATTATCATGATAAATCCAGTATCATCTATATACTAGATTAATATCATTTTAATTGAAGAAACATCATCAATATTTTTACTCCTTCCCTTTTATTTCTTATAAACAAAATCGACGTCCATGAGGTTCCAATTTATAACCTTCGTGGACGATGAAGTTTCATTCTCGAATTCCTTCTTAATTACTAGTCATGAAACCATATTTATGGTTGAACCAGACTATAATATATGTTTTATAACATAATTAATATTCAGGACCAAGAATATGTATATATAATTGAGTTATTTGACAAAACTAGTTCATAATAATCCAAATACAGCCAAATAATCGATGTGGTTGTTATCTATTGATTCATCCTAATTCCATGTAACCAAATCATATAAATGACCATTATAAATTCTGTATGTTATTATGTAATATATTATTTCAATCATAGATATTTATAGCCATTCCACATGAACTCCATTAATTAAAAACAATTGAACTGATTATGAAAATAATGAAAACGAACACCCCTGAACAACAAAATTGAATTTAATAACATATCAATAAGGGAATAAATGAACTAAACATAATTATGATAAAATAAATAAATGTCTGATAGGTTCTGAAATAATTTATTAATATGTATAATTTCATATTCCCGGAGCTCAAGTTCAAGAGCAGAACACATTTGGAGTTAAGGTAAGGGATTTTCCACACGAACATCCATTTTCATTTGAGTTACTTTTTTTATCTAATTTCCAAACCCACATTGATCGCATCCCAATGATATTAAAAATAACCCTAATCAGTGTGATTAAACACAAATATTAGGAATGGAGCCTAAAAATGAAGCCTTAGCCGGAGAAAGTCATTGAATGGAGAGGGAGAGAAAAATAACCACCCACTGGGGAATTACCCCTAGAAGAGAGGGAATTAGGGGAAAAGGTCTTCCATCAAGGAAAGGACGGATATAGGGTCAGTCGGAAGGGGCCTCACCTGAGCTAGTTACTGGTAGGAATAAAAGTGTGACATAGCAATGGGGGTCACCAGACCTGGGTGCAGTTGGGAGGTGATGCGACATCCAGACGACGTGTGGACAGCGAGTGCGCGGGGTGGCCTGAGGGTGCAGGGCTGGGTGTGCAGCTGCTTAGGGGGTGTGAGGTCGATATCGGAGCATCTTGAGGGTGTCGTACATTGTCGGGCGGTGCCTAGAAGAATGGTGGGGTTCTTGGTAGACCGGATGGAGAAGAGATATGGAGCAGATGGTGTGCGACATCTCACTTTGGTGCATGTCCGTATGGCACTACAAGGGGGCATCGTGGGATGATGGAGAAGGGAGGAGTGAATTCTCTAGAGGGGGGAGGCGAAAATGCAGTTAATGGACAAAATAGACAAGTTGGAGTTACAGGTTCAAGCAGGAGGAGGTTGGGGTGCGCTGGAAGAAGGAGTGTGTGGTGGCTGGAAGTGGGAGAGGAAGAGTAGGGAGGGTGGTGAGATGGGATCCAGAGATCCCCATAGGGGGCCAGCGTTGTGGCCGGTGCATGGATGGTGTTCGATGGCTGGCGAGTCCATCGGTAGGGGCACCAGTTGAAGGGAGGCGCGCTGGCTAGTGCAGGCATGATCACCTATGGGAGGATGGTGGACGTCAGGTGCATGGTGCATGGAGCAGGCAGGCAGCTGAGTGGGTGGACGGCTGGTGCAGCAAAGGAGCCATGCAGGAGGCTGTCAGAAAGATGTGTGTATGTTGTAAAACAGGGCAGAGGTGGCCAGTGCAGAGACAGTGAGAGAGAGGAATGAGAGTGGGTGGCGGTGCATGAAATTAGGGTAATGGGGGTAGTGATCTTCTCAAGATGGGAAGACAGAAGGGAGAGAGGAAAAGAAAAATAAATAAATAAATAAATAAAATACAGAAAGAAATGAAAATATATAATAAAAATCAAATGAATAAAAAAACACTAAAAAACTTATACTCCCCAATAAATAAAGATGATAAAAAGAGTAATAAAAATAAAGCATAATAAATCATAACACAAATACGAATAACAATAATCATAATAATAAAATTATCATTAATCTATCATAATAATGATGAATATAATGCCAACCGTAATAATAAAATTTCTTATAATAATACAAAAACAAATATAAAAATGATAAAAATAATATTCATAACAACAAAAAATCATCAATAATAATATTAGTGTATTAAAATTATTTTTTATCCCTTACATTGTTCTTAATTATAATAATAATAATAATAATCATGAAGATAAAAATAAAAATGATAAAAATATTCATTTTATTTTAATAAAAATTATGAAATTATTGACAGTAATAAAATTTTAAATAACACAAAAAATCACAAACATTACTCATTTTAAATTTCTGAAGGTAGGTGGACTATGCCGCTGCCTGGGCAAAGCCGCACGACGTTTCCAAGATGCACTCCACCTGTGCACCCAATGACATTGTCTGAAAAACAATCACTTTTTAACAGAACCCAAATGTATTTCATCTGAGGCTCAACCTATACCCCAAAAAACATTAAAATTAAAAGATAATTATAAATAAAAAAATAAAATATAGGTTGGGGTGTGACATTTCTCCCCACCATAAAGCATTCCGCCCTCGTAAATCCACAACAAGAACATGACCCAAAGATAAAACTTATCATGTGTCACCAAACTACAAATGATTAAGCGCCTCTAGTTGATCGATCCAATCATACAATTAAAACCCATGACACAAAACTCATCCTTAAAAAACAATCACCTTAACTGTCACCATGTAGAACCCAATCCATCCATCACAACCAGTCAATGAATGAACATGAACTACATGTGAAACTTATTCCAATAATCTTAGTCCAACAAAACCAATGGGTGTACTCCAATCTCAAACTCTACTCAAGAGGACAAAATCAGGATTAGGTGGTTACACACGAGACTGCCCACCACCAAAAGATACAAGAATGAAACTTTGATACAGACACGAGGAGGCCTGAACGAACTCCCCACAATAGGAATAAAACCAAATTGAATTCAATGAGACCTATGATGGGTATCCCCACCATAAGGACTGAAAAGATTAACTAAACCTGAAATCTTTCCACACGGACCAAAAACCCCACCACAATAGTAGGGGAGGGAAGTAAAAAACCAGTTGAACATGAAATCTACCGTCACACTACCTCAATGACGTCACACCCTTATAAAAACACAAACTAGACCAATCCAAAGACCATGATTAAACCAGGACCCTTATTCACCGATGGGGTTCTACTGACTATGCTCCAACATCACTCCGGGGCCTATGGCTGGACCACCGATGATTGAAGAATCTCCTGCCTCGTAGTCAGGCTTCATAATTTAACATAAAAAACACAAAAAAAATGAATTTCACCAAACACACATCAATTAAAATAAAACCTTCAAAGAGGTTCAACCAAAACCATTAACAAAATTGATATAAAATAAATACCGTAAAATGCTACAAAAGACGATTAATACATCCAAGAAACACTACAGAGAGAAAACCTCACACTAATACCCAAACATTTCCCTACTCCGGCTAACGGCCTGAGGTGACTTTCGACGAGCCAGTTCTAGATTTAGTGTTATTTTTAGAAACACCATAGCAGAATCACTACAAGTGACCCAGATGAGCACAGTTTGGTCAGGGTCACGGAGCACTCAACCACGTTAGCCACTTGTGATCCTGCCTACCGCACTGGTGACAGATCGAATCGTTACACCCTGAAGGTGTTTTCTAAAGGTATGAAGGCCTTTTAATTCCTCTAGTAGACCCACCGGCATCAGAGTGCTTCTCATTCTTCCTCTCTCCATCCTCTAAAATACTTACCATGTCTGAGGGAGGATTCATCACCTCAAGTCCTCCTACTATATTAGCATCATCAAGAAAGGCTTTCCTCACTACATCCGAGAAGGTGGTTAGGTTGATCTATTCTACATTCAATCACATTTTAGGTCGGATTCCAAACACAAATTTTCGAGCCTCCTCAGGATCATTAGCAACTAACCACTGATCAAACGGAGCTAGTTCTATGAAACGTCAATAAAATTCCATTACCGATTCAACGCCCTAATATACACAACCCAACTTCATCAACTTCTTCAACATTTTCAACTAATAGATTTATTGTTGGATGAATGATGATGTGAAAAAAGCCCATGTAAGATCTTTCTGAGGATTATTCCGAGACATTGGCTTCCACCATTTCCAGGTTGGACCTTCAAGAATAAAGGTGTCCAAGTTCATCTTTAATGAGTCATGAAACCAAATAAAACTGAACTTCCTCTCAATCTTCTGTAACCACTCCTCAACCTCTTCTGTTTATTCTTGACCATAAAACAAGGGAGGGTTCAACTTCCAGAATTCCAGAACATATTATATGGCCTAATCAACTAGAGGATTTTATTGGGGCGCACCTCCCAAAGATGCACCTTCGGCATCCATCAAACCATCGGGGCGGTGAAAACTAAGAAAAAAGAAACAATTAACATAATCAAAACATGGTCATTTCTATTTCAATTTCAACTATTCACAATTTCCATAATAAAAATTAGCAAAAAAATTCATAGAAATAAATAAAACCCCAAATGATCCACAAGGAGAAACTATCGCCAATGGGTGACTCGGACATATGGTTGGTGGCCATACGCCAGTCATGCCACTGTCACAAGGAGAACACTTGGGAAATGTCTCCGGCTCCACATGAGTTTCAAGACCATGCGAGCTCACATAGGTCACTTTCTTGTCTTGCATTTAATTTCCTAACATGAAAAATCCAAAAGAACCAAAAGAAACTAACAACCCGATCATCCCATGGTATCATGAGGATCAAAACAAGAAAGGGGTCATGACGTCCTTCTCACCCATAAGCCTTGAGTCCCGAAAATTCGATTCATTCTACCATGACACATCCAAATAACAATGGAACGCTGAAAAACAAGTTTCACTCAGGTGCCTATGTCCTCTAATACATTTTATCATGCACCATGTCGGGTCGACCCTGAACGTATCACCCGAGCCAGTCCACGACATGGCCTGAGAGCCATTCCCAATCCTCCCAGGCTAGAATCAACCTCCAGGGCCTCAAAAGAGAGCAAGATGGAACAATTTGTCCTAATAAAAACAAATAAAGTAGCAGAATGAAAATAGAACAACACAACAAAAATAAACAACACGAAAAGAATAAACGACCAACAACAACCAACTAACCTCACCACGACCAAAACTCCTCACAACCCTGAGAGTCACTGACCAATCCACAACCATCTCTCGAACATAGCGAGCATGCTCAAGTCAAACATACAATATAAACTAAAAATAAGAAAACACTATAGGCTTGAATATTAAAACCCAGAAGGCGAGCCCAACCAAATAATTCCCATTGCAATACCTTTATATAAGGAATTTAATAATTCCAATATTTGACTAGATTATATAAAATATGGGTTTCCACACACACACATTCAATTCCAAAACAAGTAATGATATGTTTCCCTTTTTAGTTTATCAATAAGTTTAATGTTTGAAATGAATAGGTGCATTGCGTTTTAAAACATTTTTTTCTAAAAATTTAGAAATCCAAATTTTTGTTGTTAGTAAAACAGAAAACCACACACACCACACAAAACACACTATGGGAAATGGAAAAATTATCACACGGGACCAGCAACCAAACGAGACCTCTCAATCATCGGTCACATACAAATGAACACTAAAAGATACATGGGTCGGACCAAGGATCTCGTGAAAAATCGAGAACATACTATACATGTCACTCATCCTGAATGCATCCCCACTCACAATGATGTTATAACGCCCTAGTACTAGGTGTTTCCATACATGTCCTTACAAAGTGGCACAATCCCCTAGCATAGTCTAATCCATAAAATGAGCCACTAGCCAGTGTGTAATTGGAACTAGTGCATCAATCATTCTTTGAAGATTCACGTACTATGTCTGGTTCACATTTCCACACTTGTAATAAAAACGAACGAGGTGATTCAAAAAAAAAATAAAGTAGAAAAAATATCACACACAACTCATGCAGTCAATGTACACCAAATATCATCCATGAGTCACCCAAATGAGAGTTTTCCAAAATTTTTTTTTATTAAAGTAGCAAACATGCCCTCACCAATTTTACATAAAATCCTCATTTCTCAAGAAAACAAAAACACTCGTTTACGCTTCAAAAGAAATCACACATCAATAAACCAGATCTACATTTTAAATTCCATGAATTAATGTTAAAATCTAAATGAGCATTCTTTCACTACTGGGTGTCTGTTCATTAGGAAAATATTTCATGTTTCATGTATAAAATAAATGGCTCTTTTATCATCAAGTGATCATTTCATAATTTATTATATAATACTATTTATTATTTAATAAAATTAATAAAATTTCAACCAATTAATAACTTCAAAATATAGAGGTGAGTCCAGTGGGAGACCTTCCTCAGCATGCAGCTAAATTACGATGACGCGACACATCTCACACTTTCACAAAAGTACGTGCAACCTATTGATGATTGCAATATCATGGAACTACATCACCGATGCGATGAAAAAAAACACAAAAAATAGAAACGCATAACCACTAACTTAAAATAATCCATACGAACAAACAACGAAACACCACCTCAACATACGTTCATAACACAACTTGCGCCACAAAAGTTATTTGGTAAACCTCTTTGAAATTTATAAAACTATTTCCAAAGAGTAACCCATGTCTTATAAACCCAAAACTCATTAAAAGAACATATTTTTGATCAAATTCACAACCCCAACATACTAAATAGAAAAATCAAGATATGAATTGGCGAAATAAAATAAATGCACATCCCCATTAAATGATATTAAATAACATAAAAACTGGTTTTCCCACAAAACACACCATATTTCACATATACATGACACATAGTATCAAACAAAACTTCAATTATTTTTTTGAAACTAAAGATGCACCAATCAAATTAATCAACAAAAATATTTTAAAAAACTAAAATCAAACCAACCTAATAAACCCTAAAACATGTCAATTCAATTAAACAGTTTAAACAACTAGATAAACAAAAGAGAACCAAAAATTTACACATGATATAATTAATTTAACAAAAAAATTCACAACCATAAACCTAAGTGGTTTGTACATCAAGTTAAGAAAGTAAACATAATTTAAACAGGCACAAGAAATGAGATCCAACCTCAAGAAGAATGAATTTTTTTCTTCGAATTCTCATGCGAAACTTCAAACGCACATCATTCGCACTCCAAGGATGTTAAAAACAACCCTAATCAGTACGATTAAGAACCAATCTTAGGAATTAACCCGAAAAAAATAAATCCATTGGAGTAGAAAATCATCAAATGCAGTGGGAGAAAAATAATAATTACACAAAGGAGAATTACCCACTAGAAGTGAAAGAGGTAGGGGAAAGGGACACCGAAAGGGAAAGGCCAGATGTAGGGTCAGTTAGAAGGGGCCGCACTAGAGCTGGTCCCTGGAAGGAAGAGTGGAATGACCTAGAAATGGGGGTCACCAGACCTGGGTGCAACGGAGAGGTGGTGCGACAGCCAGACGACGCGCAGGCAGCAGCATCACGGGGTGATCTGAGGGTGCAGGGGTGGGTGTGCAGCCTGTTATGGGGTGTGAGGCTGAAGTCAGAGCAGGTTGAGGGTGCCAAATAGTGTAGGGTGGTGTCATGTAGAAGGTTGTGGTTCTTGCACAACTGGATGGAGCAGAGACAGGGCGCAGAAGGTGCAGGATGTTGTAATATTGTGTGCAACCGTAGGGCACTACAAGGGGGTTTCGTTGGATTATGGTGTTGGGAGGATGGGAATTTTATAGAGGGGGGAGGGGTCAAGGAGGGTGCTTTCCGAAAGTGATAGGAGGGCACTACAGTTTCAAGCAAGAGGAGGCTAGGGTGGGCTGTAGAAAATATGGTGTGGTGACAGGAAGTGGGAGGGGGAGAGTAGGGAGGGTGGCGCGATGGGATCCAAAGAGTTCCAGGGGGTTGGTGTTGTGGTTGGTGCATGGAGGGTGTTTTAAGGCCTGCGAGGCTTGCGGTAGGGCGTCAGTAGGAAGGAGGCACACTGGCCAGTACTGATAGGTGCGCTGAATGGAGGCTGGTGGATGCCGGGAACACGGTGCAAGGAGCCTATGGGAGGCTGTGATGATGGACGGCTTCTATATCAAAGGAGCCACATGGGCAGCTGGCTGAAGTATGCATAGAAAAAAAAATAGTGTAGAGGTGGCCAGTGTGTAGAGAGAGAGAGACAAACAAGAAGGGGTGGCGGCGCATGAAATTAGGGTAACGGGGGTGGAGATCTCCTCACGATGGGAACAGAGAAGAGAGAGTGGAAATGTAAAAAATTCATAAATAAAATAATGAAATAAATGAAAAGATAAAAAATTCAAATAAATAATATCAACTAAAAAAATATAAAATCACCAATAAACAAAGATGATAAAAATTGAAATAATAATAAATCCTAACTAATAATAACACCAAAAAGAATTATAATAATCATAATAATAATATTAAAATTAATCTATAATAATAATAATAATGATAATAACAACCATAATAATAATAATTCTTATAATAATACAAAAACAAATATAAAAATTATAAAATTAATTATCTTAACAAAAAAATATTCAATAATAATAATATTATATTAAAATCATTTATTAGCCATTACTTTGTAATCAATGATGATAATAATAATAATAATAGTAATAATGATAAATATAAAAATGATAAAAATATTCATTTCATTTTAATAATAATTATAAAATTATTGACACTAAAAAAATGATTAATAACACAATGAATCAAAAACTTTTCTCATTTTAAATTTTTGAAGGTAGGTGGACTGTGCCGCTGCTTGGAAAAAGAAGTGCGGCATTTCCAAGACGCACTCCACCCATGCGCCCAATGAAGTCATCTGAAAAACACACATATATTAACATAAATCAAAATATTTTAATCCAAGACTCAACTCGGACCCCAAAAAAACACTAAAAGTCAAAGAAAATTATAAAAAAAATAAATGATAGGTCGGGGTGTGACAGGGAAAGAAATAAATTACCATGGGGAATCCAACGATCCTAGTGGTGCCTCAATAGAATATTAGATATAAGAGAAGGAGGTGCTCGATGATAATCAGTTTTACTTTTCTCTCTTGTATGATGAATGGGATGAATAAAGGAGTTCTAGAGATGATATGCGATCCCAGTCTTATTAGTCAAATAATTAGAAAGGTATATTACATGTTCATTTAATGTATTTGTCGTGTACATGCCTCAACTGAACCCCACTGTAGGTAATCCAAATTGAAATCTACATGGTCATTACACGGATAGTACACAGCAGCATGGGGAAACGAGGTACATGACCTACACTTAGAAAATTTCTTAATTAATCATTTTTTCTGAAAAACACCTCAAATCATTATCCATTCTTGAAAAAAAGATATGCCTTCTTACAATCTTCCCCTATAAATCAAATTTTCTCTGAATTTCCCTTCCATGGGTGGTTAAGAAGAATCATCAAACAACTCTATCCATGGGTATCATATGTCGACCTCCCGCAATGTCTCATCCAATTCTCACATGTACTGCCATAACACTCATACCAGAGGAATAGATCATCCCTAGGAAACCTTCATAGTGTGATCCACAATCCTTATCGGGATCTCATTGAAGGATGAATACACATCCAACTCAACCTCCTTCGCATGAATAACATGAGACAGGTATAAAAATTAACATCGTAACTAATAATAAAAGAAGATCTCATGCATAGACTGATACCTATAAGGTAACTACAACCTATAGGCAACCAATTCAACTCTCTCCAAAACCTTAAATGGAATGTCACATCTCAGAGAAATCTTCCCATATCTCCTAATCTCCCAGTGTCCATACATAAGTGTGAAACACATGAAAACCTTGTCAATGACCTCAAACACTAGAGGTATTCTCTATCGATTAAAATAATATTTATTGTGAGAATATACAGTATTCATCCGCTTCCAAATGAACTCCTCCAACTCAGTGGTCTCTAGGACAAGATGATGTCCCATAATTGCTGCCTCTTCTACCTCCATCCAATATAGGGGTGATCATCATGGCCAACCAAACAATGACTCAAAATTTTCCATTTGAATCATTTCCATAAAAATGTTTTTATAGATAAACACCACTAAGTGTATGTGTCTCTCTATGGAGCCCCCAAAATCTAGGATGAATCCTTGTTGCATGTCCTCCAAAACCTCAATCATGCACTTAGAATGTCCATCTGTCTGGGGATGGTAATCTGTACTCAGAAGTACCTATGTACCCAAATCTATCTATTGTTTCTGATTGATAAGAGAAGTAAATGGGAGCCCCTATCTAAAATGATAGAGTGGGGTACCCCAGGGAACCGTACATTCTCATAGATGTAAAACCTTCTAATATCATCAACGATAATGGTTTACATGATCAGTAAGTAGTGTGAAACAATTTTGAGTTTATCAATGACTACCCAGACTACAACTTTTCCTCGACGCAACCTCAGTAAACCTGTCATAAAATCTATGGAGACCACATTCAAATTCCACTCGGGAATGGTTAATAACTGTAAAAGTAATGTTAGTATCTGATGCCCTACCTTTACCTGGTAACTGGTGGATCATCTAATAATGATTCCAGCAATAACCCTCTTCATACCTAGCCACCAATACTGAGAGTGTAAATCTCAATATATCATGTTGGCACCAGGATGAACTACCCATGGTGAGCAATAAAAATCCCACATAAGCTCCTCACATATATCTACTGAAACCCATAGATGTCCTTGAAAGTGAAATATCTCACCCTCTCCTTTAGTCCACCCAGATGTTGGGTTCTCACAAGACACACTCTACAATATGGCTGGGACTTTGAAATCTGATAACATGTTCATTTTCACTAAATCCTGAAGTGTATAGGTAACAATTATAGAAGAAATATACATCTATCCATGTCTATCGTGAAACTCAAATTGCATCTTAGAAAATATATCCATCAGCTTCCACCCACTATTGGCATCCTAAACTGCCAATATCTTTGTCCCCCTACTCAACGCATCAGCCACAACACTTCCTTTTACGGACGGGTAGGACAGATCAATGTCAAAAGACTGAACGTACTAAACCCACCTATGTTATCTCAAATTCTTGTCAAACTGAGTAAGGATATACTTCAAACATTGGTGGTAAGTGAAAACCAAAAATTCTCTCCCAATAGATAATATATCCAACATCATAATTCCTGCATAATTGCATCTTACTAGACATATTGTGTCAGGTAATTCATCTCATGTCATCTCAACTACTGAGACTCATATAAGACGAGTCCTCCACCCCTACATAAGAACTTCTCCCATCCTGATACATGATTCATTATAGCAAAAAGTGTAACAAATTATTTGATCTTAAAAAAAATTTCAGTGCTGAATTCAGCCACCCTTTCATCTCGTGAAATACTGAATCATTGGAATCTATCCACAAGTACTTTCCAAAATTCTTATTATGGCTTGTCAGTGGCACTGATAACCATGAAAATTCCTTTATAACGTTTCCATGGTATTCAACCATCCCCAAAAAACTCCATACCATAATATAGTAATTTAACTACTCCCAGGAATATACTTCTCTCAGATTCTCTAGACTACTGATAATCCTTTATCTATGATGACCTGACCCAGGAAGTGAATCTTCTCTATCAAAGAGTGACATCTTGAAGGCATTTAATATATGTGATTATCACTTATTTTACTCAAAACAATATCTATGTTAGTGGTATGGTCACGTCGAGTGTTAGAGTAAAGAAATATATCATCCACAATGACTACCTAAAAATAATCCAAGTTTGCATGGAACAATTGATTAATTAGTACAATGAAATATTATGGAGCATTCATGAGACCAAATAGCATAGCCACATATTCTTATAGGAAATACCTACTACAAATCGCTATAATAAGTATATCTGACGGTATAACGTGAAACTGATGATAAATGTATCTCAATTTAATCTTAATGGACACTCGAGCTCCGTGAATCTGGTCAAATAGATCATTAATCCTAATTAAGGGATATTGGTTCTTGATCAAAAACTTTTTTGGCCTCGAATAATCCCCACAATGTGTAGGGGTGCCATCCTCCATCTTCGCAAATAGGACAGGCGAACCCTAAGGATAAGTAAAGGGTTAGATGAAACCCTTTTCTTGTAACTCCTCTAACTGCGTCATAAGCTCCGGTAACTCTGGTGTAGCCATAGTATAAATAGGAATGGACACCGTTGTCACTCTTGGAACAAGCTCAATAGAGAAAACAACTACTCTCTCTAGAGGTAAACTAGAAAATTATTTTGGAAAGTCATCTCTGTAATGATTCACCAATTGAGGAAAGTCCATATGTGAAGTCCCCTAGTAATCTATATATAGAGTGGAATTCTATGTGGTAATTCCTCCCAAGCTGACAATCTTGGCACCAGTTCTACTTTCCCAGGCATCCCATTCAACCTTTTTTAGAAAAGACCCTCCCTATGGTGACCTAAAACTCATCCTGCAGCGATAACAGTCCATAAAGGCTTGGAAGGAGACCAAAGAATACATTCTAAGAATGAAATCGATGCCTGTAATCTCTAATACATAGATCTCCCACATGATGTGACACCTATGAACATAAATAGGGAACACCTTTCACTATGGTACACTATATGATCTAATCCCAAATACAATTTCTAGTGTCATAAAATCCTTATAAGTAAATATAAGGAACTCAAGGCTCTCCACAATAGTAAATTATATAAAATAATGGGATGCAATGGTATCCAAAACAGATGATTCTAAAATTGAGTAAAATAGAATCGTGACTCTAACCGTAGTGGGTCTGGAATACTTCTCTTGCTAGGTCTCCTCCACTAAAAAATTATGGCATGTTCTGGGGACCTATGAACTAGGAAGACTACCTTGAGCTGATCAACCATTCTATCCCTGAAATCAAACCTACTGGATACCATATCCACAACACCCTCCTCATCCTGAATGGTTTGATGAAATCCTAGATCCTAGAGTGACGAAAAAATGGTGGTATATCTCATTAATGTAAATTCATAACAGAACCCCTATCACCAACTACTCGTGAGAAAAAATGACAAAAATGCAGAAGATGTCCCATCTTGTCCCATTCTCAGCACTCAACTGGTTCTCTTAGGCACTATGTTCATTTATTCCCACTCATCCCACACTATTATCATACCACCAGGCTACCTGAAGGAGTATCATGTCTACTCAGATCTCCATGCATAGGCTCCCTGCATTGCTTCATACTATTTGTCGGAGGACTACCAACTACGAGTGTCAAACCAGCTAGTCTCACAAATCTAGACTCCCTCATACTACAGTCAGTGATCATCACCTGGTTGACTATAGAAGATATGGGATTCAACCTGAAGTTGTTCACCATGGATCATATATCTTGTCAGAATCCATCCTCACAATTACTTTCCAAGAATAACTCATCAACCCCCAGAATGGGTGTGAAGTGCTAAAGATCATTGAATCTAGAAGAATACCTCATGACTGAATGAGTACCCTATTCTAGACTCAGAAACTCTTGGGCTCGGTCAGTACTCATGGTCTACAGGTAGAAATAGTCATAGAATGTCGATTGAAACATGTCCTAGGCAATATATTCATGTTTTCCTTCCTGTGATATAACAACTCATCATATCATGGAAGAATCTCGATTCATGTAGGTTGTGAGATTAACCCTCCACTCAATAGGTGTATCGAGATGCTCGATAATAGAAAACATGGATTTTAACCATAACTCAATATCCAGAGGTCCTACATCCCCTGTGAATGTAGGAATATGATGTTGTAGAGAAATCACTTTTCAACTCTACCATAGATGGGGCAGGATGGGGATAACCTGGTTGGTCTGCATATATATGATGATTTCTTCGTGGAAAAATTCATCAGCACCAGTGTTTGGTATGACAGCTATTGCCAGGACTGGCTTGAAGGGAGGATCTACTGGTTGTCCCTGATCTATCATTTCCATTGTTGGATCATTTCCATGTATCTGGCCTACAACCAGAGGATGTATCAATGGAATGACATTGCAAGTTCAATCGCGCACCTCAGTTCATGATGGTAAAAGACTGAAACATAGAGGTACAAGAATGAAACATGAGAAGAAAAACAATCTTGTTTGACAAAACAGTGGTGAAAAGAGTGTATAACTCATACACAGCGTGGTCCCTTTGATTTTTAACATGGGAATGTCCCTCTTCTATAACTGGTTGTGTAATACCCATACACATGGCTTGTTCCTCCTGTGACATGTTGTGTACTTGAATCTTTCCCTCCTGTTTGAGTTATACTACAAAACCAAACTAGACTGTTCTATCATAGGTAACACTACATGGAATGTTAACCCTAAAAAGGACATGTACCACTTAGTTTCTAACCACCACATTTGTTAGTCACATGGTGGGAGACACGGTCGAATCTACAGGACATGCAATAATGAGACACAACATGTACAACATGAGTTTCATTAATCCATGTCCTTAAAAACATGGTCGGATACATAGCCTTATTGGCATGACATGTACTCCCAGTACACAACATGTTCTACCAAGAATTTATTAACCTGTTTCTCTTATCACATAGTAAGTGACATGGTTGAGCTCTACATAGCGTGTACTCATAGTACATGGAGTGTATTTACAAAAAAAAATTCCTCTTGAAAAAAATAACACATGGACTGTGTTCATAACACCACACACCATTTTTTCTAGGTTTTAGGACAGTATTACTCTAAAACATCTTTAGATCCCATAAAATAGAAAATTTTGTCTAAAAAATGAAATATTCTGACTCACTAGTGCCTATACTCTCAGAAATCAATTATTGCAATCCTTATTCACGTCATAACTAGAAATAATTCAACTAATGTTCATACATGATCCACCAATTTTCAATCCAAGAGGGACCATAACACCTCAAGGACCTATGTTTGTCATTCATCTAATGAAAGAATACATATTAGTAATACCCTATCAAATAGAATCTTTTCTATCAAGGAATCTATTATAATAAAATTCATATATTTCACAAAAAATATCACAACAACATGCAATTAGATATGAACCCTAAGTGGAATGAAAATAATTCATGTCATGTGATCTCTATCAAGTTCCTATACAATTCATGAGAAGGAATACTATCATCTCATTAAGTAGCAACAGAAATATAACCACAATTATATTAATGATAACAACACAATACATGTGAGCTAACCAACGGTAAAATCAAATCATTTATAACAATTGAGAAACCATAAAAATTGAAATATTCAAGAGAAATAGGTTTTTCCCATTACACAAGTTAGCTACTCCTGGGAACATTTTATTACCCACTACCAGTTCCTTCCAATCTCTGTCTATAGGCTCTAAATATTAAGGAAAAAATAAATGAAAAAAATACCCTTTGATGCCACATTGTAATGTCCCATATCCAGGTGATGCCCAGACGTGCCAGGTACCCTATTGGTCCCATGGCCTCAAGAGAAATTACTGGAATGCCAATGGTTTTTGACTATAAGTGAGTGCCTTGATTATGATAATGGTGAAAATATTTATTTATTGGCATAGTAACACTGCATAAAAAATTGTAAACAGTAGTTGAAGAAGTAATACCATACAATAGAAGTAAACAACATAATCTTGATAGTATAAAAAACTGAAGCATATATAAATAAATGAATCTTGTCACATGTAACATAGAACGAAGCCATAAAAGTCACTATTCTGGAAGTACAATACTAAAACCAGACTATAAAAAATATTAAACTTCAACAACATCACAAGCCTTATCTTGGTCCCATGATCTCCAGCCCTAATAACAATCAAGTACCTGATGAAGAAGGGTAATTCTTAATATCTATACCTAAAACCATATAATCTATTTGGTTAAAAAATAATGACAGAAATAAGTTGTTAGATAAATATCAGTAGGTAACCACCAAAAGATCTATTCGTAACTGTCAGGGAATGTATATAGCATGCAATATGAAAAATGATGTAATAAACAATGAAATGATTAAGAGGAAACAATATTAAAGTTTCCAATTACATTCATTTACTTTTATTAATTATTCAAACCATTGAATAATGATACCTCGAGATCTTGACTAATCTCTCTATGAACAGTGTAATAGAAAACAGATATCTTATAAGTCCATGTAACAATCAAGTATGTCTAAGTCCAAGATAGTGCATTGGCTTGGTAGGCTCATCATGGTCAATAAATCATTCAGAAGAAACACTCTATAAATGTTCTAACAGTCTAGCCCCTTTGGTTCAACATGTCATCAAATCAATAAGATATAATGACCCACTAGGAAATATCACATAATCTAACACTTTGGTCTATCAAAAACAATGACTCTTTGAGGAAGCTCTCACCATCCAATCTCCATGTCATCATTTAACGATAAACTACAGTCTCTCTAAGGAAGCACTCAACAACTATTCCCCATTTAGTCTCAAAACAGTATACTATAGACACACATAGGGAGAACTCGCTATTATTCTCCATACGGTCTCGCAAAATAAAAATAACAAACACTCTGAGGAAGTCCTCGACATCAATTTTACTTATATTCTAACTACACTATGTTCTCACATCCCTATGTAATACAATTGTACACAATCTATATTCATCAACCCAATGTAATATCAACTTCAACATCCCAAACTAGTTACAATATATATCATGGGAATTAAACAATTAGTAAAAAGAATATAATTCCAACCTAAAAAGAAAGGCAAGGAAGTGAGGTCTACCTTATAGGCATCTAAGACCAAATGTTCATAAACAATCAAACAAGGGAACACACCAATAGGGTGTCCCCTACACATTAAATTTATCATTATATATCAAATAAAACCCTTAATCATCAATATATATAAAGAAGATATTAACATGGTTCAATTCTTTAATAAAAAATATATGGATCATGGGTAATTGTAAATTAGGCATATATAATTAAAATAAAAACTTTGAAAGGAAAAAACAACCTACCTAGACATTGTGGGAAGAACACACTAGAACTTTAGCCCTTGAATAAGACTAGAATGATGTAGATATACAAAATGTAAAAAATGGCCATCCTTGGATAACTCGAGAGATAGGAGAAATACGGAAGGGAGGCTCTAGGGAAACAGAGAACTCACTGTTGTGAATCCAACGCACCCAACGGTGCCTCAATCAATGATGGAATATAGGAATGAGAGGTGATCGAAGGCAATTTACATACATAACTCTCCTGTATGAGGAATATGAATCAAAATGGATTTATGAAGATGAGACGAAACCCAGGTCCGATTAATCCAATAAAAGGAAAATTACACGACTTGTACATCAAATGTACACGTCGGGAACATGCCACAATAGGCCCCCATATTATGCGGTCCACAAGGAAATGTACTAGGACATTACACAACCAGTACATGGCTACACATGAAAACTGGGTACATGGAATGTACTCAAGAGTACATGTATTGTATTTAAAAAATTTCTAAATTATACATTTTTTTTAAAAACAACAGAAATCAAGATCCATACATAAAAAGAAGAACCAGGTTCATACATATTTCCTATAGTAAAATATCCATATATAATAAATAATATGGATTTATAAATAATTACAATGTGGAGGATATGTAACAACAAGGTCTTTGGACGTTGATGAATGGAAATACCATTGAAAGATCATTAAAATATTATTGAGGAAAAATAACCATTTAACATTCCAATGTGTCTGATATGACTTTGAACCATTTTAATCATAATCCCCACAATGGAGTAACATTAAATAAATCATAGAATATAATGATAATAAATATATTCATGATATTGAATGCCAAAGGGTATTATATGAACCATATAAAATTCAATTGGTGAATAATAAAAAGTAATACCCAGTTGAATTTAAATTGATACAAAATACATTACATTAAGTCTAACGTGTCATATGTTCCATTAACATATAAAATAATAAAATGATGTAAACTAGTTACATTATTTAGATAATTTTTCATGATTATTATTGTGTTTACTTTTATTATTACACTGTTTTATACCACAACTTAAACTTTTAAGTTTACGTTGGGTGTTTTAACCTAATTCCGTTCTTGTCTTTGAAATAAAATTGGTAGGTCAACAATGGTCAATGGGATCATTATATAAACATTTATATGATAATAATAATGAAATAATTAATATATATATATAATATAATTATACATTTGGAATAATTATATATTGATGTTTATGAAAAAAAGAACCAACATTACAATCATGGAGACGGTAAGCCATATGTGCTCATGTGTAATGTTCCCATTTTTCAATAATATTATGGAATGAATCTAATTAACATTATATCCTTAAAAATTAAAATTAAATCATAAATTCCAATTTTTATTTTTATATACTTATATATATTATTTTTGTGATACCGTAGAATTATAATCGTGTCGAGGAGGTGGTAATTCACATTTCCACGAACGACGTTATCAATGTTGTCGCATGTGAAGTGGGTAATAAAGAAAATGAAATATTAAATTTAAATAAAGATAATTATGATATGAATATAATATACATTTCATTAATTTTATTTTTTTTCTAAAACCAATGTTAAAATGGTTTATGTAAAATGTGATCATGTCACATCAATTGGAGGAGGCGATATACCATACCTCTACAAATAATGTAATCATATTCCGACAAAATGGATGGATTAAATTTAGGTGTTATATAATTATTGCATTAGAATAAATAAATTAATAATTTCATATATAACATATATAAATATATCTTCAATCATAATTCACATCTATAAAAGATGGTAAAGAAAGAAAATGAACAATCATCGCTTTGTGGGGTGAAATATTTTGATACATGAATTTTATGTTCGTTACCAATTTGATGGAGGTGGGAGAAAATGTATAACAAAACCATAGTATAATAAAATATCAGTATATATAGGATAATATGTTTTTTTAATAGTCATGGAATAATAATATTTAAGTGTTTTTATATTGGAAAAAAACAAATGAAATTGAGGAAGGTTGATACCTCATATTAAGGTAACATTTTTTGGTTTGTCCCAAAGGACTTCCTTGGATGGCCATAAACCCAAAGATAGGATTCTAGGATGAGTGGTGTGATGTTGGGAGCTTATTTTATAATATAAATGGCCATCCAAAGTATTTTTGATGTGTGAGGTTGTTGAAGGGGTAAGTTCCTTTTTATAGTGGTGGAGAAGTGACATTCATGCAAATTTCAGGAAGGGGAATTCCACCACAGTTTATCAAAGGGAAAGTGGCTTCACTCATTATAAAAAATCATGAAAATGAATTATATGGATGAAATAATTCCATAAAATGTATTTTTGAGTTGTCTCTATGTCATTTTTTCTCTTATGATTATTGTTTAGTCCCTTATTAAGATAACATTTCTCTTATTTATTGTAATTAATTTTAATAAAAGTCAATAATTTTTTGGTAAAAAAAATTTGAACTTATTGGACATTAAAAATTAATATTTAAAATATGGAATCCAATTTTCAAAATTGATATAATAAATTTTATATATATTAGTTTAAAATTAATCTTACGGACTAGACAAAATTTTTTGTTTTTAATGTTAGATTAGTCAAAGGATTGATATTTTTTTTGTAAATTATAATTCAAATTTATTATAATTACCTATGTAAGATGAAATGATATAATATTAAAATAGTTTATATTTTAAAACAATAAAAAATATAATTTCTCATTATAAAAAATTTATCTAAAAAGTATGTTTTAAATTAAAATTCAGAATTTGACACTGTTCATCAAGAAAATGAACAATTAAAGAAAAATATCAAAAATTTACCTTATGATAATTTATAAATTTTTATTTAAATGATGATTTTTATTTCAAAATATAAAAACATTAAGATTTCCAAAAATTGGCTTCAAAATAGGTTCTCAATTAAAAAGCGGTAAAACTACAGTTATAAAAAAATACGTTTTAATCCCTAAAAGTGTATTTTTTAAAACTAATGACTATAAAATATATTTTATGAGTATTTAAAATATTTTTATTGAATATATAATATATATTTATAATTAATATCATTCAATAACAATATGTAAAATAAAATGTTATGATTAAGCACCTTTGGAGCATAAAATTAGTTATTTATTAAGGCATTCTCTTTATGTATATTTGGTTTCTATATTCATTTATAATTAATTGGTAGTGAATAAATTTGAATATACATTTTTATATGTTAATTAATCATAATAATAACATCAATTGAGAACTAAGAGATAATCAAAAGTTCAAATAAAAATGCTAACAGTCTTCAGTAAGATTAAGTATTTCATGTAATAGAAGCCATCGAATAATGATTTTGTGTGAATGGAAAGATAAAATAAATGTTCCATGAATTGAAAAATATAGACTATATTAAATATATTTAAAATTTAAAATATAATGTAAATATGATGATATAATACTCCCTCACATGCTTGGTGTTGCATTTTATCATTCTGTTAAATAAAATGATCTTATACTGGAATTTTGCGGTGTCAGATTCTCCCCACGTTATTTAAATTGCATCCTCACAAGGATAAAATGATCTCTGTAGTCAAGGAATTGATACTTAAAAATAGTTTTTGTAGATACCCAGTTTTCTGTTAATAATCATTTTAAATATTTAAAAATATATTTCTAAAGTCAGGTGCTGAAGCGGCGTGCGATTCCAACGCCCATGATGCCCAGAATAAATTTTGAAATATATTTCATATTATGGAGGAAGAGTAAAATAAATAAAATATTCCATCTAATTAATGGATACCCATATCGAAAATCTGGAACCATAGTTGGTTCTGGAATGCAGTGTTTACTCTATGTGAGACACAATGTATGTCGGCATGGGGAGTTTGGACCACTCACTCATTGGCACATGATTTTTTATAGTGATTTAATTGATTACAATATATAATTAAAAAAATTAAAACCTAATCCCTTTTTAGATATTATAAATTCTATTTTTGAGGGTTTCCCTCATAACCCTATTTTTCCAATAGAGTCTGAACACTCACCTCTCCCCATTCTCTTTGACAAACGAGAATGTTGAACAATGAAAAAAAATTGGACATAGGCTAGTCAATGTGCAATGGTTCATTCCACTTCATCGACGCCCATGTTCAACATCAATGGAGAGATACTAAATCTAGGAATGAAACTTTCATTGTGTTTTACGCATCGAATTAAATGTTGAGCTTATTGAATCTCTTTCCTTCAACCAGTGCCATTGTATTTGGACATTGCATGAGACCATGTATTTGTTTTCAATTCTATATTGTTTGTTCGAACCTGAATTGTACAACGATGATTGGTTGGCCCTGAACACTTGGCCAAAAACTAAAACCCCCTTTTTTGTGTCGTTCCCCCTCCTTTCTTCATGATAATCAATATCACATCCCTATGAATCATGGTTTAACAAATTTACGAACAACCCAAGATCATTCGAGCACCTGGGATGAAACTAATTTTAGGCGGATACATCAAACGATGAAGAAATTGAGAATGAGATATATTTATGGAAATGGAAAGACAATAAGATGAAAAATCTGGAAATTTCTCAATGATATGAAAAGAAATGATCTTGCAACAACAGTAGGATGATCCGCCCAAAATGGACCAACTTAAGATGAAGGCCATGGAATTTATGAATTCTCTAGCCAGATGTCAAATTTATTTAAGAAGCTACAGCAGGTCCCAATGTGGTTTGACCAAATTCTAAGAAGGAGTGATGATCCAGCACAGATCTGGAATTTTGGCAAAAAAATGAAAACATGTCATGTTAAACAATGAACACACGGCGTGTGGCCCTCCCTTAGAGGCAACACTATGGTTTGGGAATACATATACTCAACACAGCATGTAGATCCCTTGAAACACCAGGACCTACCTTCTATGAGTGACATCCCATGTGATGAAATAAAAAATCATGGTCGAAAGAAAATGTACACGGACTAGTAACATAGATAACATTCTATCTTGACCACCATGCCATGTACCAAGGTACATAGATATGGACTCTGAGTACATGGACACCACTAGTAAACACGGCTCAAAGCCCAGAATGGTTGGGTACACCTTTTATTCCAATAACACAGTGTGTTCCCCGAAATGGGTTGAAACAACTGTCTGACAAGAGGCATGATAAGAAATCTAAGAGTGGACACATGTTGCGTTTCCCTTCACACACCTTGTACTGTGATTCTCCTTTAGAGTGACTTTTAAACTCTTTTATCTCCTTCATTTGAACTTATATTTTGTCATATGAGATGCCTATCCAGATTGATTTTCATTGTATAAAGTGATGGTTGCATTATATGTGGATTTAGAGATATAAAATAGATATTCCATGGGGAACCTGTGGAGACAAAACCTGACGACGATAGTGGACAGATATGCTGCCCAAAGTAGTTTTGGCCTACCCTCTAGTGAGGCTGGGAAGCGGTGTTCTCTGATGATTGTTCTGGGCATATTATCTAGTGGGGCTGGGAAGTAGTGTTACCTAATGACAGTTTTACGCTTACCCTCTAACGGGGCCTTGAATTGACGTTCCCCGATTGTCATGCCGATTTTACCCTCTGGTGGGGATAAGAAGTGGTGTTCCCCAATGAATACAAGGTTAGGACCATCATCTGTTCCACAAAGGATATAATATGAATTTTGGTTAACTAAGGACTCCGGATAAATATGGGTTCTTTTCCTACTCATATGTTTCCTTATGACCTGACCCAACACCATACAGGAGAGTCAGTGCCCCCAAGGAAGATAGTATCGATGTGGGTTAATTTTATCTCCTTTGACCTGTGCATCTAAGGAAGTGATGATGAGATTTGGGACATCATATATGATTGTTACCTTGGAAATGATGGATAATCACTTTTCAAGGGATGATCTATGAGATGGTATTCCCCTTACTCTCTCATTTGGGGTTCTTTGAATGAGCATATCTATTGTTGTGTGGAGTCGTACTCTTCTATTAACGTTTATTATACACTGTTCCTACACTGATTGTTTATAGTTATATCTCTTACTTCATAATCTTTAACTTTTGGTGTGTTCTATAGGGTATGATTGTACTCATCATTTCCTGGGATTTTCCCAACACTGCACGTGTCTTTTGCAGACGACGGGCAGTTCGATAGTGACTTCAGAGGTGTGTAGGTATATGGGTTGTGTGGAATGCATACGGTGATCAGTGTCTGGATTCACGTGTTTGGATCTTCCATTAGACTATATTACCTGTATTTTTTAATGTTACACCTATTTTTGTTTTGGTAGTGTGTATTTCCCTTTTATCCCAGAAGTTTTCACTATTGTACTTTATACTCTCTAAAGGTTCTTCCATGTTTACTATACTTTATAGAAGTTACATGTTTTAATTCCTTTTCCTCTAATCATTTTCAATGAGTTGGTTTCCTGTGTGTGTAGAGGTGAAAGGAAATGGCCTCTGCGAGTTGTTATGCCTTTGGCATGAGTATCAAACCACTTGCCTGTATAGGTGAGCTTGGGGGTAGTTGCGGATGGAACCTAGATTGGGCCATCTCATGACCAAGTGGTATCAGAGGTAGGTTTTACCATTTGGAAGGTGTTATTAAATTTCCCTAAATTTATTGGTTTTGATTAAGGAAATGGTTATATTGTGTCTCAAGAGTGACACTTGGTCTAGGGAGTCCAGTGGTGGTGTGGTGACTGACATAGCCATTCACATGGACACTAATTACCTACTTGTCGACTTGCCATCCTTAGAATCATGTTGTCACTAACAATGGCACATGCATCATATATGATTCGAGTCTTTGAATGAAATTATTGAGTCAAATACCCACTGCTTTTTTATATGTATATATATGTATTCTTATCTAACTGTAGTACCCCATGACCATTTTCAGGAAGCCTTTGCAATAACATCCATCCAGTATACCAACTCTAGTTGGGGATTACGACCCAATGAGTGACGAAGCCTTATTTTAGGGCCCATCATTATACCCCGTTCCTTGGGGTGGATATTTAAAAGTAACTTCATTCATCACGTAGTAGTTGGTACCAAAAGGACAATCTGAGGACACGCCTCAACTTTGAAAACATCAAGAGTATCAATGACAATGACTGCTGCAAATCCGTGGGGAGCTGAATCCTCAGGTCGTAGAGGACTGGTAAGATTCTGTGGACTACATGTTTGGATAGTGGTATACCCCAATGGACCAGATTGTAGCAATATTATTTATCCTTCATCACCGCATAGATGGGTGCTGGTTGAGCTTATTTACCAAGACACGTGATGAGGTGACACTCACATTTAATTAATTTAAAAAGATATTTAGTTAGGAATACTACTCCTTAAATTTTCACTCTATTTAGTTTTTGTAGATTCTATATTTTTAGCATTGTGGGATGGTGGTGGTTGGGTTTGTAGTGAGGTTTTCTGATCCTACTCAATACACCCTGGATATGGTTAGAGAATTCTACTTCTGTGAACTAAAGAATAAGAAAGGGATCTGTAGAGTGATCCGAGCTATATTGGTGTCCCTCTGCATCCCCACATATACTGGGGTAGTGGAGTGATCACATATGATTGAGATATTTCTTGTTAGTGGGATACAAGGTAGCTGGAACTCACAGTTGGTGTGAAAGATTAGATTCTTCTTCAACGGCATCAAGGTGCTAGAGAACATGAGATAAGAGACCCTTCCACGATACGACTTAGGGGAATTGTCATGAAGGCCTAATATAGAGCATATCCAATGGGTATCCTGGGGAGGGAGAGAATAATACTTGCGATGGGTATTGTCACAAGGCCCATGATTTTCGGACCTGACATATTGTGCATCCCAGGAAGGCAGTAGATGAACCACCACGATAGAGGCACCATAATGAACAAGGATATCTCAGGTGTGGAGAAGGACCCCTAGTTGGTGGATATGTTAGAGGGGTGGAAGCAGCTTCAGGCGGGGGATGACAATATGAGGTACTTCCACCACCAAAACCACCACCAAGCGGCCCATGCCAAGCACAATGAGCTAATTTTCTGTACCACAGATAGCTGCAGGCTAATGATGTATATAATCCATCATCACACGATAAGATTATAGGTACAACTTTTTATTACTCTATTCTTTCCAAAATACTAGTATACTCATGCTCTAGCCACTAATTTATATTTAGTCACTTTGTGTGGGATATTGAGGTCATGATTGAGACACTCACAAAGTAGTTATGCCCGGAGGTTCCTATAGTGAATTATTCCTTGGTATCTTCCATATTTCAGTAGTGGAGGATGTCACTTGGTGGAGAGAGGAACATGTGGGACTATAATTCATCATGATGGACCCATAAGATGTCATCAAGGGCATGTACTTTCTTTCAATGGTTCAATCACACATTGAACATCGCCTTAGATTATTATTACCCTTTCATAATGATGGGATGCAGTTCTCCTTTTTCGGTGAAAGAGACCTTATAGTGGGACCAGTGGGAACTATGAGAAAGAGGACACAAAATATCAATAATCTTCTAGTGAGAGTGTCCCTTGTAGTAGGAGAAACATCAGGAATCTAGGTCCCATCAGTTGTGGATAATTATATTTATGAATTTCCATATGACAATTCGGGACTACCTTTGAGGTCGGTGTTGGAGTAAAATATCAACATGAATTCAGTGAATTACCAGATATCATCCAATGAATATTAGAGGGTGACCAATGAGCTCTGAGGTATGAGGTTTCTGTTAGAGTACATTTGCGTTAAATGTTTCATTTGACCCATTGTGACTCCCAATGCGACACCAGTATTGTTTGTAAAGAAGGCAGATCAATGATTACGAATCTGTGTAGGTTATTGTAACGTAAACATGGCCACGATTAAGAACAACTACCCCATTCCAATGTTCAATGACATCATCAATTTGATGTGAGGTGCAAGTTGGATCTCTAGGATTGATCTTAGATCTGGCTACCACCAGTTGTGAGTCTAGGTTGCTGATATCCCGAAGTGGTCTGTTTTTTGTTTCTATGTGCAATATACATTTCTAGTAATTCCATATGGTTGGAAAAATACCATCATCTTCTTCATGGAATTGATGAAATAGATATTAAGGTCAAACATGGATCAATTTGTTGTTGTTTTCATTGAATAGATACTCATCTACCCTGCTATAGAGGAGGGAGAAGCAGAGCACTTGTGGAGGGTCCCTAATTTTCATCGAGAGTACCAACATTAAAAAACCCTCTCAAAATTCCTTTTCTGGAAATAGTAAGTTCACTTCTATGGACATGTCATATTTGAGATATTTTTATTAGATTATCTGGCGATGGTTGAGGTGGTTATTTCTTGGAAACCACCCATTAATGCATCTGAGGTGCAAATAATTCTTGGCCTAGTTGGGTACTCCAAGATATTTTTTGCAAAATTCTCTACAATTATAGCCCCTCTGACTGCCCTGATGTAAATGGTGAATTTTTTTACCTATTATGAGAAGTTTTAGAATGCCTTCAAGGAGTTGAGATAGACACTGACGAACAAACTAGAATTGCGGATACCAGAGGAGTGAGTTTAGTTTATGGTTTATTATGACACTTATGGAGTTGGGATCGGTTGCGTGCAGATAAAATGTATAGTGGTCATCATATATGGGTCGAGGCAGTTGATAACCCTTTATAATAATTATGTGACACATCATCTAGAGCTGGCAGATGTAGTATTCGCTTTGAGGACGTGGTAGCACTAACTTTTGTAAGAGGGCATTGTGTTTTACTCACACACCCAGAGTCTCAGGGACGAATTTACATATAGAGATATGAACATGATACAACGATGATGGTTTGAGTTCCTACTATAGTACATCATGGAAATTTTTTTTAATATGTGGAAGTGAATCATTGTTGCAAATGACCTTAGCAGGAAGTCACAAGCTCTCCTTGTGCGGGATGATTTAGAGAAGTTATCCTCCATAAAGCTGACCCTGGTGGAGAAGGAGGGTATAGTTTTCATTTAATTGATGAAGTTGACACCAATTATCCTCAAATATGTGAAGGAGTATCAGAAGTGAAATATTGACTACGAGGTTCTTTAGGATCAAATATCCACTGTCGGCACACCCGATGGATATCTTGAAGGAGGGAATCCTACGAAACTATTCTAGAGGTGGAAAATTGTTCTTGTGTTAATATGGGAAGAATTTATGAGGGAGTTCCACACTTCCCCCATATCTATACATCATTGTGTTGGTAATATGTACAAGGATCATCCGCAAATAAATTTGGTGGTAGAGGATGAGAAAGAGGGTAGTTGATTTCATCTTTCAATACCTTACCTGTCAGCAAGTGATGGATGAGAATCAGGTTCTAAAGGTTTATTTCAGCCTCTTGGTATCCCATAATGAAAGTGGGATAGAATATACATGGACTTCCACAGATATTCCACACACCGTGAAGGTCCATGACACCACCTCGGTAGTAGTTTATTGGTTTAGAATGTCAGTGCACTACCATTCCCTTAGGGAGTGTAGTTAGGTTCAGACATTAGGGTGGATGTATGTCTGAGTAATTTTCCATCTTTATGGGGTACACTCTAAGATTGTCTCTAATCATGAAACACTAAAAACGTCGTGATTTTGGAGGGGAATTCAAGTGGAATTCCATACCCAATTACCAATGATTACATCCTTTAACACCCATACTGAAGGGAAGGATGAGCACACAATCTAGGTGCTAGAGGACATGTTGAGAGTGTGTGTTATTTATTTTGGAAGGAGCTAGGAGGATCACCTCCTGTTGGTGGAGTTCCCCTACAATAATTACTACCACTCCACTATCAGCAGGGATCCAATTTCTTCCCTATATGGAATACCCTATAGGATTCCCTTGTGATGGAAAGAGATGGGAGAATCATCTCTCAAGGGCCTTGAGTTACTGTATTAATTGATGGTGAAGGTCCAGGTAATTCATGAGTGGATGATGAAATCCTAGAGTAGACAGAAGTGCTATGCAGAATGTCATCGTAAGCCATTGGAGTTCGATTAGGGAGACCACATTTTTTGAGAGTGTCCTCACTACATAGAATGAAGTGGTTTGGTAGGGGAAAAAAGCTATCACTAAGGTTCATCAAGCCATTTGAGATCATGAGTAGGATTGATGAGGTTTCCTATCACCTCACCTTACCCCCAAACTGGAGCGTATGCATGGAATATTCCATGTGTCATTTCTCAATAGATATGTGCATGACCCCACACATGTTATCAAAATGGATGAGCTGGAAATTGAGGACGGAGACACCATGGGGAGTACCCAGTGGAGATATAAGACTAAATGGTGTGGGCCCTGTGAGGATGATCCATCCCCCAGGTGCGAGTTTTATAGCAACATATAAATCTTCAAGAGAGTGCCTAGGAACGAGAGAGCCAGATGCGTGCTCAATACCCCAAGTTGATTGATTAGTTTTCCTTCTCATGGATGAAAATTTTGAAATAGGGAATGATGTAGAGAACCAGTTTTGTCTAAAAATACATTAAAATATTTCTGGATGTTATCCTAGAGTCGGGCACTGAAATAGTGTTGGATTCTATGGGATAGGGTTCCTATAACGAATTTTTAAATATATTTTATATTACGCACATGAAATCAAATAAATTCAACAGGATAATTCTTTATTTGTTGCTCGAATAATAAATCTGAGACTATGGTTGGTTCCAAAACATGGTGCTTACCCTAAGCACGACATAAAGTAAGTCAGCACGGGGAGTTCTGAAACCTAAATCATTAGTAGAGGATTTTATAAAGATATTTTAGTAATTAAACCAATTAATTAAAAAATTGAAATACATAACACTAATTAGGGATTATAAATTCTATTTTTGAGATTAACCCTCATAAAAATTTTTTTCAAAAAGTGTCTTAACCCTGCCCTCTCACATTCCACTCTTTGACGAATGATAATGTAGAATGAAGATGAACCATTCGACTGAAGTGGATTGAGGCACAAAAAAACATTCCCCTTCATCGATGAACATGTTCTAAATCAGCGATTGGATAGTGAATCTAGTTTGGACGCATTCTATGTGTTTTACGACTAAAATTAAAAGTTCATCATGTTGAACTTCCTTCCATTGACATGTGCCTTTGAATTCAAACTTTTCATGTGCCTGACTACTATTTTCAATTTCCTATTGGTTGTACTATCCTGAATTAATCAATAATGATCACTTGACCAAGAAGGCCTATCTATTTATCTAAACCCTTTTATTTTTGTGCCTTTCCCCCTCGATTATTCCCAATTTTAAATGTCACATCCCTTTGGATAACAATTTGATTGATTTTTAAGAAACCCAAGCTCAGTAGGGCACCCATGATATGACATATTTTAGGGAAATTCCTCAAATGATAATGAAGTCATGAGTGAGTCATGGTTTGGGAAAATGCATGATATTATGAAGAAGAATCTAGAGGATTCCAGATGATCAAATGAGAAACGAACCCGCAATGAACCTCAGAAGATCCATTGAATCCCTCATCAATAATAGAGGCTAATTCACAAAAATGACAACGAATTTTATATTTATTCAGCCAGATCCAATGGTTTCAAAGGATGATGCAGTGCATCCCAATGTAGTTTTAATTAATTCAATGTACAAGTGATGATATGAAATAGATCGAGAGTTTCTATGATAAAACTATCTACATGACCTATTAGAAGATGAACACACGACTTTTGGCTCTCCCTTAGTGGCGACCCTATGATTTGAGGAATCTTAAATCGACATGGAATATAGTTACTTTAACAGGATGTGAACTACCTTCCATGAGAGGTAGCACATGTGAAGAAAGACACTATCATTGGAAAAATCACATAGATATGGTCTGATCATATAGATTGAATACCATGTGGACCAACACATCATGTATCAGAGTATAAAAAATGGAATCCTAGTACACGTACACAACCAGAAAATACGGCTCAGACCTTGGACTGGTATGGAACGTTGTGTATTCCAATAATAGGCCATGTTCCCCTACATGGGATGAAACCCGTGTTTGACTAGAGAAAAATCCAGATAGTAATGATGGGAAATACACCACGTGTCCCCTTCATATGTTGTTTATATTGATGCTCGTTCTGAACGACAATCAAACTCTCATATCTAATTTGTTTGAACTTTGATTCCACCCCCCCGAGATTCATATCCATATATAATTTCTACGTAGAACACTATGGTATACATTGAGGTGTATTTTTAGAGACAACATTTATTCTATAGGCGGAAATGCCGGGAGACGACACTCAATGATGGCAGTGGACATACAGGCTCACCAGAGCTATTCTGTCTTACCCTGTAGTGGGGCTGGGAAGTTTAATTCCTGACGACAGTTCCTAGATTTCCCTCCAGTATGGTAGGGAAGTGGTGTTCCCCAATGATCCGACATACATTACCCTCATGTAGGGCTGTGAAGTGGTATTTCTCGAAGAATAACAGACCATGACCCTCCTTTGTGCAACACAGTGATGAGGAGTTTTTTTCCTTACCAAATGACTCAGGGGAAGTAGGGGATATTTCCCCATTAATACACATCCTTGTCACATGACCCAAAACAGTGTGGCTGAGTCAATGCCACCCAAAGTAAATTGTATCTAGGTGTGGTGAATTGATCCCCTTAGACATGTTCTTGCTAGGAAGTTACAATGATATGCCGGAAATCGTAGATGGTTGTTACCTTGGAACTATTAGATACTAACTTTTCTTGGGATGGGCGGTGAAATGTAGATCACCTTACTATCTTGTTTGGGGTTTTTGATTGATCATATCTATAGATGGGTGGATCTATATTCTTTTTTTCACTTTTACTTTATATTTTTCATACACTTATACTTTCCAATTGTATATCTTACTTCTTCCCCTTCACCATTTCAAGTCATTCTACTAGGTATGTTTGTACTCACCCTTGCATGGTCTCCTCCCAACTGTACTCATGTCTTTTGAAGACAATGGACAAGTCAATCTTGAATATAGGGGTGCTTAGGGATACAAGATACAAAGATCACATATGATGGCCATGGTTTGAATTTGGGATCTTGTCTCTCTTAATTGACTATTTCTCCTAATGTTTTCAAGTTGAACTTATTTCTAGTTTGGGCATGTGTTTTTTGTCTTTTTAGCCAGAATTTTTCACAACCATACTTTGTACTATTTAGAAGTTAATGCATGTTTACATTACATTATAGAATTTTCATCTTTTATTTCTTTTCCATCTACACATTTTCATTAATTTGGCTATATGTTTGTCTGTTGGTGTTTAGGAAATGGCCTCCCCATGTTGTTATGTCTTCGACACTAGTCTCCAACCACTATCCTATAGAGGCAGGAATGGGGTACTTATGGATCTATCCCACTTGGTTCGTGTCATAAAACTTTTATGGAAAATACAAAATTGTGAATAGGGATGAAATGAAATATTCATAATAAGAGATAAAGTGAAGTATGATGGTTATATTACTTTTTTCCAATGTAGGGGAACGTAGATGGGAAAATAAAACATGGATTCCGAAGAAAAATATAAGAATCAAGTTCTGATGGGGAGTGTTATAGAACATGTTCTGTTGAATTTTGACTTCCAAAAAGCCTTAATATACTATTATAAAAAAGGTATTTGATAGCATTAGAAATGATGATGATTGGAAAAAAATTTAATTTCAATCCCTTTTCATTGAGTTGAAGAATTCATAAATTCTCTATGAATATATGTAAATATATGTTTCTATAAACAATTTTTTCTTTTTATTTTTCCTTTAACTATTTCTACTTCATCTCATAGCACAAGAAGCTTCATATAGTGAAGTAAAATATCAATCTTCAAAAAACATCCAAATAAAAAAATAAACCCTTTTAAAAATGATTATCTTTTATAAAATAATATTATTCAACACTTTATTAGAGAGGTCTCTGAGTTTAAAAAAAATGAACTTATCATTAGCCATTAGTCAATAATGTTGTAGCTCTTTAATAATTACATACTGAAGATATGAACACCCTCATTATGTATTCATTAGAAATATGTTAATAAAAATAATTTCAATTAAAATTATTAGAAACATAAATTCTTCTTTATTCCTTAATTAAAACACATGTTATTGGATATTTTGAATAAATCCAAATGCGTTGTAAAATTTATCATTGATAGAATAATTATTAATTCAAAAATCATTAATCAATTCAAAATTTGTAAGAACATGTCCAAATAAATCATTTATTTCACCAAAAAACAACTTATAAACATTAGGAATATATTAATGCATATATTTCCATTAACCACGTACTTACGGAAAAAATTTAACATTCTACTAAATAACTTTTCTTGGTAAAATTCATCAAAATATCACAAATAGTTAATGAAAAAGTATTATCGTACGATCCTTATTTATTACATAATTTTTATTATGAGAACATCTTCCATGAACTAATTTTAAAAAATATTTCATAGATCCAAATACCTATGAAAATTAATAATTAATATTCACATCTATCAATAAAATATCCAGGAAATTTATTTCTTAACATCGTAGGAGTTATATTCTATTGAAAATTAGGGAATTCATTTTCCTAGTACCCCATCTCCATATAGTTATAAAACTAAGTAGCATCATTTTCCTTCTTCCATTTGAATTTTTTTTTTCTGGTGACCCTTTTCTCTAGGCATATAAAAAACTCTCAATAATTTCAATCATTTATTATGGTGATTATTTCCATAATATTCACATGTGTGAGAATCCATATTTCCTATTTACTCTTTATATTCGTTTTAATCTTCTTTCTCATCATCTCATGCTCCCCTTTTAATCCATTAGACATAGAGAATTATTTATCTGTATTGATAACATGAAAAACAATTCGTCATATTAAGAAATGGTTTGAGACACTAGAACCCATCAGATACATGGCTTAAATTCTTTAATGAAATGTTTAATCTTCCATTCTATGCTTTGTATGAAATATATTGAATACCTTTTTAACTGTGTAAAGGTAGCTTTATACTCCAATAAAACATCATCCTTTATTTTCATTAAATTAATGAAATTTATCAACATATCAGTTTGTTTCTTGTGATAAAATTATTTATTAAAGAATGTTTCTTCAATAGTTCTCTATTCCATGTGTTATATTTCTTCTTCCTCCATAGTATTCTAGATCAATGACCACCATTGATCAGAAAATCCTTTTAGACAATACACTAAAAGTATAATGATTTCATTTTCACCACATCCTAATGCCAAGAATGCCTTTTCCAAATACCTAATTAATTTCTCTATTTCTATTGGGTTTATAGTCCAAGTAAATTATGGGGACATATTTCTCCTAAAATGAACCAAAATCAAGTAATATCACTGTGGAATAAGTAGATCCATTCGAGAATGGTTATGTATCATAACCTAATTGTGCTACCCTATTATTTTCATAACATCCATTGTTTTAATTATAGATGTATTAGTTTTCTCATTAAGGAAATCTATACATTTTCCACGAGTACTAATACAATTATTCTTTCATGGAACCATTTATAAACAATGGAATATTGTATATTTGATCATAAAATTATATAGCAAAACTTTAATAACAAAACTGTTGAAACACAAATAATAAATAGAAAATGTGTTCCCAAATAATCTTATATTAATATACATGGTTTCATTTGGGATATATTTACATTCAAAAAATTCATAATGGTTTTTAAAGAATTCAAATAATTAAAAAAATATACAATGATATTATCATACCATGTGTGTATGATGTCCCGTTATCACGTACCAGGCAACACAGAGTCTGGAAAAATTCTCCTAGTCAAAGTTATTACCCCTAGTAATATATTTTCTTAAATTATGTCTAGTTATATTATCCAGATAGGAATTTAATCATTAGAATAACAACATAATATTTACCTTACAACAATTATATAAGTATAATCCATACTTATGTTTAAATTCCACCTTAGGATTTTGATCCATAAAGAATTATTTCTAAAGACAACTTCCAATATTGATACTAAAACTTCTTTAGTACCAACTATAAGGCCCCAACCCGAGAATCCCAGAGTTGGTGCATTATTTTTTTACATTGGAATAAATAAAAGATTTAAATAACAATGTGAAAATCAATTTAGTTATTTTAGAAAATCAAAATTATAAACATTGTATGAATAATATATTGGAAAAATAAAATAATCCATAACATATATAGAATCACATAACCCTTGAAACTCATTCAAATGATTCCTCTTCTTAACCTGGTTAATGGAAACATAATATGATTGATCTCAAATTATCAGTAAGGGAATGTCAAATGAAATTAATAGTGAATCAATAAAAATAAACTCACATGGAAAAGAAAATTGCTTATAACTAATTCCTTTGAAATAATTATATAAGTAATAAAAATGGAATGTTAAGGAATTGAAAAAACATTCCATTTAACCAAAAATCTATGAATGAAATAAATCCATAAATCTTATGATATGAAAATATGATATATTGGATTATAAATGACAATGAAGGAATTTCTTAGTTATTGGACTACGTATATCAGACACGTGAAAACATCTACTATGATGATATATCATCTAGAATGTTTATAATATTCGGTATTTTCTAAGTTATTTGTCTCATGAGATGATGTTAATGCATCATGGGGATATATAATGTATGGGACCCACCCATCTCTGATTGTTCAAAGCATTATGCATATCCAGTAATCAATTTAATTAATAAATTGTATTCATTATCATAAAATATCAATATTGAATGAATAATATTGATATATAAATAATTCCTTAGTGGAAGGAATGCAACGATAATGGTTTTTCATGTTGATGAGTGGAAATTTCATTTAATGATCATTAAAACTATGTTGAGGAAATATAATCTTTAAACATTTCAAAATGTCCCATATATAATGGAAACATTTGAATCATAATCATCATGAAGGAATAACATTAAATGAAACTTAAAATAACATATGATTCATTATACTAATGACATAAAATGTAAAAGGTTATTATATAAATCATATTAAAGTGAATTGGGGATTAATAACAAATAAGTCTCAACGAAATGTAAATTGAGTCCAAATCCCTTAACAAAAGTCCAAATTGTCTACTTTGTCTTTACCTTCACAAATAATAAACATATGTTAATTATGGTCTTTATTAAGAACCTTTTTAAATTTAATTATTACTTTTATAATAATTATTATAATTTTCTATACAACTACTTATACAATTATTTTTATGTTGGCTATTTGGATCAAATCGGGTTCGGGTGTTTAAAACCACTTTTGTAGGTAGACTATGGTAAAAGTGGAAATTAAATAAACTCTCCATAACAATAATAATGAATGAATTATCATATTTATGCGTCAAAAATACTTTTAAAACCATTCATTAATGATTGTTTTTAAGAAATGAACTATCATTACAATCATGGATACGGTAAGCCATACTTGATCATGTACAATATTCCAATTATTAAATGATTGTTATGGAAAGAAGGTAAGAAACATTATATCGTTCCATAATTGTAATTATATTACAAATAAATTTTATTTAATCATATATAATAATATATAGAATTCAAGATATATAAAAGGATTCTCATAATTTAGAGGTAGCGGTAGTCCACACTTCCACCAACTACGGAGTCGCTTTTATATTGTGTGAAGAGAGTAATAAATGAAATGATATATTATATTTACATAAATGTAATTATTTCATTAATATAATATATATTTCAGTCATGTCACATATTTTTAATTTAAACTAACCATAATATATTATGTGAAATTTGTGATCATATCTCGCTGCATTTAGGATGTGGTAGTCCACACATCCACAAAAGATGTTATTGTATTCCAAAAAAAATATAATAATGGTATGTGTTATATAAGATTTATATAAGAATAATGAAATTAAAAATATCATATATAACATATATAAATTTAGCATGTAAAATAATTATCAAACCGGACATGTGGTAAAGGAAAAAATGAATTGTAATTGTTTTGTGAAAAGGTAGTTTTTTATAATGGAATGACAACTTCTTTACTGATTAGATAGAGGTGTGTGTAATAGTATGTAAGAACCATAGAATAAAAATATATTATTATATTTCTGACACTTATTTTATTATATAATCATGTAATTTAGTAATTTTATGTGATTTAGAATGAAAATAAACCAATAGATCTTGAGGAAGGATGTTACGTCTTATTTGGGTAACTCCTTTTAAATTACACCAAAAGGATTACATGGATGGATTTAGGAACAAATTTATTCTTATATGATGAGTGTATAGATTTTGGGTACAAATTATTACAGAATTTTCGGATCCATTGGGCTTTATAGGTGTGGGAATGTGGGAGGTGTGTGTAACTTTTTCATGTAGTAGCAGAGTGGCAGTCATAAAAAGTTTTGGAAATTGAATTGCACCTACGTTTGTTTCTTTTGAAACATGGATCCAATAATGTTGAGAAGCCCAGAAAATGGAGTATAGGGCCCCAATATGTCCAATAAATATCTTTCTTATATGTTTCTAGGTTATTTTGGATGTTATGATTACGATTTAGTCCCTTATCAAGATAATTTTTCTTTAATTTTTGTAACTAATTTTTATCCCATTCAATAATATTTTGGGTCAAAAAATTCATTAAATATCTAGACATTATAAATTATTTTTATTTCAAATATGTAATGATGTTGTATAAATATAAATCACATAATTTAATGAAAATATATTAAAATTAATCCCACCGATGGGGTGACAATGCTAGGTTATAAGGAATTCATTTTAAAAAGTTTGTTTTAACACCCTAAGCATTCATGGCATGTTTTTCTTTGAATAATACAATAGCTTGTGTTGTATGCAACATTGAGTTCTAGTACACCTTGACCAATCAAACTATCCATTATGATTAGTAACACCCACTTTTCTAAATTTTATAAATAGTATTTTTCAAAATGGTCTTCATTTTTGGTTTCGGAATATCAAAATTAGTAAGGGGGATTTTTGGAATTTTTCTGAAATAGTTTATTTTTTATTAATAGCGAAAAACACTATTTTATTATTTAAAACCTAATTTTTATTTAAATAATTATTTAATTTATTCAAATTTATTTAAGGTCAAAATAGATACATAACACCTATATAAGTTCAATGAAATTCACTGGAGTCAGTTTATAATAAAATTAAATGTATAAAATTTTATTGAAAATTTTAAAGTCTTTTACCCACATTTTTTGCACATTTGAAAATATTCAAAAAATGTAATTTTACTACATATATGAATTGAATTTCAAATATCCGAAATACATGGTTGAAATAATTAAGTAGAATATGTTTCAATAGGATGAAAATAATTTTTTGTGAATAATAACTTTTAAATATTATTTACCACGGTTAAAAAGTAATAGGGAAATTAAATGTAAATATTATATAATAATTTTTCTAACACATGTACTAATTCTATTAGATATGAGTTTTTTGACCAAAAAACCTTATTAATAAATTATGATCCTCTTTGATCAACTTTGATAAGATTACAACTTTTATTATTATTTTACATAAAGAAAAGTTAAATGTGTTAAATTCAAATTTTTATAGCTAATTTTTTTTAATATAGGGTTATTTATAAGATAAATTCAACCATAAATATTCATTAAAAATATAATTAGATTTCATACCAAATGGTACTATATTTATTATTTTGTTAAATTATATAATTAAATTTATTTATGACACAATGATGATGCAGTAATTACCTTATTAATGATGGATTAAAATATTTTATATTATAAATATCCATATAAATTTAAATTGAGTCTTTTGATGAATTAAAAAAATTTCTAGGTTAATATGAATTTCTAGTATTGATTTAATTTATTTTTTTAATAATTAATCATGTTTTTTTGACTTTCACAAAAACCAAATACAAAATAGTGTCAAAATTGTCAGAAATAAGTTTTTTAAAAATATACTATTTTATTAATTTAAATAATAATCATAAAAATATAAGGATTGGCCAATGGACACTTATAAGGATACATATTTCAGTAATGAACCACATGGGGTTCTCTTGGGTTTTTTAATATTTTCATTAACCCTTTATTATAAAAATACAAGAATAGATGGTAAATGTTAAAATATTTAACAAAGAGATAAATCTAAAATATAATGTTAATATGATGACCTTAAACTATCTAAAATCCATTGGTTGATAAGTTTTCGACCCATACACACCTTATCTAAGAAATAAATTATTTTTTGTATACATTATAAGATGAATATGATTGTATAATTAATTAATATCTCAAGAATTTCCTAAAGTGACCCCCACCTCTCTTATAAAAAGGTACTTCCCCTTCTCTCCATATCACACCTCCAAAGCCATTTTTCTCAGCCAACCCCTACTGAAATATCTTCCCAACTACCCTCAATAAATCCTAGAGGCCATACCTTTTTATAAATCCGACCTTAGGAGCATTTTAATGAAATCAAAAGTAAGCACATGAAGAGGAGGTGATAATTTCATCACCTCATTCAAAGTTACTTTCTTCTTCCACTTCCTATTTCATTGTTTTTTCAATAAAAAAATAATAAATCCAATAAATTGTAAATATTATTATGTTATTATAAATATTGTACAACCATATTCATTATTCTATCCATCCTATGAATGAAAAACTCATCATACGTGTGTACATACAACTTATAATCTCCACATCGTGGTGTAGTTGGTTATTCAAAACTACATTATTTAGATGGGGATAATAATTCTAGTAATTTATATAAATAAAAAATATAACATGTTGATGATTATATATATATATGATATTTCATCCAATTACAAGTGATTTCAGGATAAAAAATGGAATTGTCGCTCATGCATACGTACTGATTACTGTCTCCATGAACTTGACGAGATTCATTCCCCATGGTAACCATTAAAGAATAATTGTCAATTTATGAATAAAAAAATGTTTTAAGAACCTATGAACATTATGGATTTAAATAAAATATATCATATCAATTAGAAACATGACTTATGTAGCCAAATATATAATGTAAAATGAGTCAGTTTACACAAGAAACAATGATAAAATTGAAATATTATTAACAAATAAATATAAGATGATCATATATAATATCATATTTATGTATATAGTTCTTTTATAACATAATAAAAATGATATAAATATTAAATTCGAGGTTAAATTACCCTTTACCATGAAAAATTACAAAATAGGGGTTAATTTTACAATCCCTTTATTACCAGAGGTTGTTTATATGTGAGTATCTACAGGGGCCACTTTATCATCCACATTCGTGTTTCATAAAAATGTATTTCAAAACATTTTTAATATTTCCTAGAATATGGGTTAAATTAATTTATACCCCTATTAGACTTATTATAAATAAAATTAAATCAATATTTAAGTCATTTACCAAACAAGGTACTTTATTATCTTTTTTAGAAATTACGACAAGAATGTTTTATGAGGTATACGATGGGTGAGGCTATTTTACACAATTATACAATCTCTAATGATTCCCTTAAATGTTTATATGAATATTTTCAAAATAAATTTTTTCTTTTATAATTATGTAACTTTTAAATCATTTCAATATACGAAGATAAATTTCTCTCAAATAATTTTAATTTTATCTTTGTCAAAATCCTTTGATAGACTTTACACTTGGTTGATGTTGATTAATTATGATACAATCATCCATATTGTATTGAAGGTTTTTAGATATGTTTGATTGTGGGTGGGTTATTATTATACCACTCATAGTTATAGGTTGAAGTATTATCATTTTGTATTCTATTTTTAATATGAATTTTTGTGTTATGTTTCAAACTTTTCATATAAAGAATGTATTGGACTTCGTAATTGACAGGTGGAGCCCACTATAGCTCCTCGAGGCATCGGTCGGTCTCAAGAGGCAAACTAGTGGCTTGTAACAAGTAATTCACAAAATATTATTGAAGTTTTGGCATGAGGTCTTGACTATGTTGTTATTGTGTCTGGCATTATTCATTCCATCATTGTCACAACACGTCCCTCGGGGCTCGTATCGTGACTAACCCAAGCCCGCCTTCCACAGGCCAGAGACTGGAGACTAGCACCGAAAGGCATATTCCCTAAAAACTGGAAGGAATTTCCTTAATAACCTGTAATTCAAACAAATATGGACAAATCAGGAAACAAGAACAAAGTAAAACTATGTATTAAATAGGGTGTGTACAGAAAGTAAAAGGGGCCATAAGACAAGCCCAACTGTAAAGTACATGAAAAACTGGAATGTACCTGTAAAACTGACTACAACTCCTATGAACACCCGCCACAGACTCCTACCTGAATGGTAGGTACAAATCTCAAATGTTCATCTCTGCGGTACACCTCGTCTATGGTCCACCTCCGTGCTACCTCAAGTCTTGGAACCCTCGTCCTCAGTCAGTGATGTCCATCATCTGCACCAAACACAACAAAGTGTGGGCATAGACCATGTAGGGGTGAGTATAATGATAGTTAGTAGGGACCCCTAGACCCTTTATGTTCTCACAAAATATTTTTATGGATAAACCTCAGAACATGAAAACAACTGTTAAACCTACTTAGGTATATGCCCATACATATACCTATGTTGTCGAGTAAACACATCTCAATCAAGAAGAAACATGAGGCCCAACTCAAAATCCCAATGCTCAATTGTTCCATGAAAGAAAGAATATCACAAATATAAATACTCTGCTCAAACATGGTATATAGCTCTGAGAAATAGAATTATAAAGAAGACCCATAGAGGATCGCTATGTAAGTTGAATGTCATCCACAAGATTCTCTAAGGATAGTAACAAGTAACATTTCAAACACCTCAGATGTTGGAGAACTCCTCCTCTATCGAGTACAATGGGCCTATCGTGTCACATATAGGTGTTTACCACTATCCTTGGACTACTGAGGTACTCCACCAGTCAAGAACTGTGGGTCTGTCACGTGACACATAGGCGCTCCCCACCTTGGGTCTGCCACGTCACATAGAAGCGCTCCCCCTCATGGACTACTGATGTACTCCGACTTTCTAGTATCATGAGTCTACCGCATCACACAAAGGTTCTCCCCACCGTGGCACTGCTGCTTCACCCAATGGCGCTCCCCACTAGGCCAGTGGAGTCAATCTGAGTTGAAATGATTTGCAGTCGTCAAGTCTCAGCCAGTCACAGGGTTCCGTATGTATCACGATGGGGGGAACCACTCTGCAAGTCATATTTCATAACTCAACTACCCCAAAGATCCTTGAAAAAGTAAACAAAAGGACTGTCACGTCAAAAGGTACCCAAATAAATAGATGACGCATCAATCAGATGCATGGTCTCTAAGTTATTAGTATTTTCGCTCTGAGGGCCCAGTTGGATTTGGGGTCCGATCCAACCCATGTGTAATCCAACCATTTACAAAACTATAGTAGAGTAGAACAAAATGACCTTATCGATACAAGGATTACATCACCATAGAAGGTTCGTCAAACAGACACATGGTTACCATGTTGTGGCCAAAAGGTAATACTTGGCCTCGATGGGCCCAGGTTCGGTCCACCCCAGTCGGCCCCACCCATCCCGACCCGGTTTCGGCCACCCAACCTAATCTGTGTTTGGCACAGATGTCATGTGCCTCTGCGGGCCCTGCCTACTGGGTCGTGGTCCGGCCCGGCCCGGCCCGCGAAGGGCGTGACACGTTACCCCGGCCCACTGGCCAACTCGTGGTGTGGATCGTAGTGCAGCCCGCATTGCGGCTCACAGTACTGCTTGATGTGTGGCGCACGGGGAGGCGCATGGTGTGGCCTCGTGATGCGGCCTCACGGAGCTGCCTCATGGTGTGGCCTCACAGTGCGGCCCATGGTGTGGTTTGTAGTGCGGGCCACGGTACGTCCCACGGTGTGGCTCGTGGTGTGGCCCACTGTGTGGCTTGCGGTACAGCTTTGCTGGATCACGGGACTACTTGGTGGTCCCGTACGATGCACCATATCTAGTTGGAACAGCCAACCGGTCTTCCATTTAGTAGTGAAATGATGCTATTGTCCACCTAAAGCTAGCCGGGTGCTGGTCACCGTCCACCTCTAACATGGCCAAGTGACTGCGGTCTCATATTCCACTGGTGGCTCAGACGCATGCCGTAGCTCTGCCATGCTGCCGGTCGCCATCCTTCCCTACCTCAGCTGATAGGTCGCGACCTCCTCTTTAACCGGCAGTGGGGATGAACACAACCCTTCTTTACTCGCGACCGACAAGGTGTTGGGTGATGCCTTCTTCAACGAACCACGGTGACTTCGTTCCATACCCAAAATACTATACGATCACATATTTGTGATCTTTGTGTCGAGAGATTTGTGACCATATATCGTGTTCTGCAAAACTCAGTATTTTCAGTGCTAATAAAAAATTTGGTGGTTGAAGAAAACATGATGAAGGCACGATGAAATAAAAAGGAATAGAATCATGGTTAATATGCGGGATGATGAACATGATCATTTAACCATCGTTGTTGTGAATTTTGGATATGAATATTAAATATAATAAATTCAATGTGTAAAAACTACAACCTCAATTCTTCATTGGAGGTGGTGTGAGAAATAAATACTCAGTCGATGAAGAACGTTGGCATTCATCTCTTCACAAGACACTTCTGATCTAGGCATGGGGTTGGTTCCTCGTACTTTTATGGTGTGGTTCATTATTGGAGAAAGTTCTTCTCAGTTCTATAAGGTTCTCCCATCTCTCTTTTTCCCCCTATTTACAACAAGTAAATGAGTATCCAACATATATTAAAATAGTTTTATCAAATTAATGAAGGTAGAAACAATTAACTTGGTTATGTTGTCACATTAATGTTGGCATAATTAAATGGAACATTGAATTGAATTACGTTGCCACAATTAAATGTCAGATTAAATTGAATTCACATTGGCATAATTGAATTGGAGGATTTGAAAGAATTTCATCACATTAAAGAAGGGTTTGGGTGGTCCTCACCACTAAAATAAAAAAAGGTTTCAAAATCGGGAGGTCCCCACCTCCATGACTTAAATGGTGGTTTCAAAAAATAAAATAAAATATAGATGTTTTATTTTATTTTCATTCTTTTAACATTCCCAAAAAATGTCCAAAAACTAACAAACATTCTTGAAATGATATAGTCGAGATAAAGGTCTCTTTATGTGAATATCAGTGCTGTGAGTTCAAAGGTGTCCTAGGATCTCAATTTCGAGAATCGGTTCATAAGATACAAAAAAAACTCACTCCCACATTTAATGAACTTCCCCAAAAAACGTTCATATATTTTTTCCAAGCACTGCAGGCCTCAGAATCATCCACTGTCGTCTTTCACGGACTCATAAAATTCAGATATAATTAAAGAAAGAAAAAAAATTTAAATTGAAAAATACGGGTCTTTACATTCTCCCCTCCTCAGGGAATTGCGTCCCTGAAAGAAAAAACATAAACTAGGGAAACAAGTTGGAGTACTAAGCATGTTACTAAGCCACCCACTCCAATGTGCTCTCCTGGTGTTTCATGTGCTGCCAGCGAATGTGCACTAGAGGTATCAACCACCCCTGAAGGACCTACTCCTATCAATCCTCAATCTCTACTAGAACCTATGTAAACATCACCATGTCATCGATGTCCCGATCACCCGAGTCAATTATGTGTGAAGGCTCATGCACGTATCTCCTCATCTAGGATACGTAGAAATCATCATGAAACCGATGCAACTGAGGGTGATGATCTAAGAGGTAAGCCACCTCGCCAAATCTACTGACGACCATAAAGGGTCCGATTAAACTAAAAGTTAATTTTCCAACCCAACCTATATATCTACAAATCTCATCAAAGTAAGACCCTTAAAATGACATGGTCACCATCCTCGAACTCCAGTGGTCTCCATATGCTGTCAGCATAGGACTTCTTCTAGCTCTGTACGGTCTTCATCCACTCCTAGATGATCTGCAACTTCTCCATGGTAGGCTATACCATCTCTGGTCCCACGAGTGTTGTCTCCCCTGGGTTAGTCCAGCATAGTGGTGATCTGCAAGGTCATCCATACAACTCCTCAAATAGTGCCATACCGATATTGAAGTGATATCTGTTGTTGTATGAGAACACCAACAATGGTATGTGATCCTCCCTGTAATGGCCAAAATCAAGACGCAAGAATGTATCATGTCCTCAAGTGTATGTATGGTTTGCTCAATCTGACCATTCATCTTAGGGTGGAAGGCGATGCTCAACCAAAGCTATGTCCCGAACGACTCCTGCAACCCCTTCAATAACCGGGAAGTAAAACATGCCTCACGATTGGAGTCAATTGTAGATGGAAATCTAAGAAGCCGTACAATATTTTACACGTAGATGCATCCCAAGGACACTACTGATCCCTGCTCTCTAATAGGTAGGAAGTTGGCTGACATGGTGAGTCGGTCAATGATCACGCATATAGAATCATGAATCCTATTATTTCATGGAAGTCCCATCACGAAGTCAATGGAAATTCCATCCCACTTCCACTCTTACACCTCTAATACCAATTTTTCATAATCTTTCCCTCAAGGCCCATACCGTGACTACCTAAAGCATGCCTTATATAAGCCAGGGGCTGGAGACTATCACTGAAAGGGGTATTACCTAAAAATGGGAAGGCATTTCCTTTATAACCTGTATCTCTCACAACTAAGCACCATGCAGGATAAAAGAACAAAGTGAATCTATGTAGTAAACAGGGTGTGTACAAAATGTACAAGGGTCCAAAATACAAGCTCAACTATAAAGTAATACAAAAACTAGAATGTACAATAAAAAAGTGTACAACACCTATGAACACCTACCAAGAAATACTACATGAGGGGTACATACAACTCTCGAATGAAGGTCTCTATGGTACGCCATAACTATGGTCCACCACTAAGCTACCTATAGTCCTGGTACCCTCATCCTCAGTCATCAACGCTCATCGTCTGCACCAAAAACAACAAGGTGTGGGGGTAGCCCATGTAGGGGTTAGTATAACGATCCATAGTAGGTACCCCGAGACACTCGAATGTCTCAAAAAAAATCCACGAAGAAGAAACCTCAAAACATGAAAACAACTAACAACCCTACTTTGGTATATTCCCATACATATACCTATGTTATCGAGTAAACCCATCTAAATAATGAGGAAAAACAGGGCCCAACTCAAAATCCCAAAGCCCAACTACTCCATGAAGGAATGAATATCACAAATATAAATAATCAGCTCACACCAGGTATACAATTCAATGAAATGGAATTATGAAGCTAACCGATATATGATCACTATAGAATTTGTTAACTAGCCACATGATTCTATAGGGATAGTAATAAGTAACATTCCAAACACCTTAGATGCTGGATAACTCCTTATCTATTGAGTACAGTGGGCCTGCTGCATCACATAAAGGCGCTTCCCACTAGCCTTGGACTGCTGATCTACTCCACATGTCGAGTACTATGGGTCTGCCGCGTCACACAGAGTTGCTCCCCACCGTGAGTCTCCCATGTAACACAGAGGCATTCCACCTCGTGGCCTACTGAGGTACTCATCCTATCGAGTTCTATAGGTCTTCTAAATTAGAAAAAGTCACTCTCCATTGTGGGTCTATCATGTCATACAAAGGCACTCTCCACTGGGCCAGTTGAGTCACTCCGAGTTGACCCGGTCAGTTATCATCATGTCTCAGCTAGTCGTAGGGTTTAGTACGTATCGCGCTTGGGGTAACCTCTCCCCATGCCAAAGTTCATACATCATCCTCCCCTATGTTCCATGAAAAAAACCAATGTTATGTCAAATAAAATTGGACCCAACGCAATAGAAAAAACGTCAATCGGATACCAGGTCTGTATGTTATTAGTGTTTTCACTCTGAGGGCCTGGTTATATTCAGGGTCCGATCCAACATGGCCATTATAAAACCTTATCCAAAACTAAACTGTAGTATATATAAATTACCGACTCAATCCAAGGATTCTGGCACCATAGACGGTTCATCAAAAACATTCTTGATTCCCATTTTTAGCCAAAAAGATCATTCTGGGCACAGATGGGACCGAGTTCTGTCCTATCCATTCCGACCCGGCCTTAACCTCAGAGGGCCCAAACCGATAAGCCATGGTCTGACATGGCTCACGTAGGAGGTGGGCTAGCCTGGACCATGAAGTGTGCGACCCGTTTGCGTGTCCTGCTGGGAAGCTCGCGGTGCGGCCCACGATGGGGCACGCAGTGCGGCCTCGCAGTGTGGCCCGCGTTGAAGCCTCACAGTACAGCCTCACAGGGTTGGTCAGCTAGCATGTGGGACAGCTAGGCTTTCCCACACAGTATACCTCGGCCGGCCGGAACGGCCGGCCTGAATGGCTGGCGGTCTTCCTTCCAGTGGCGCGATGATAGCGCTTTCCAACTTCGACCGTCTGGGTGTCGGCTGCCGTCCTCCTCCGCTGCTGCTTAGTGGTCGCAAGCTCTTGCTTCACTGGTAGTGTGGATTCTCACCGATGCCCCACCATATGGACGTATGGTTTCCTTCTGCTATCCTGCCCTCCCACGGTCGATGGGCTATGACCTACTCTTCAACCGGTGGCGTGGACGCGCGCCGCCCTTCCTTCCTCACGGTTGGTCGTCGCCTTCTTCCACGAGCCATTGTGGCTTCGTTCCAAGCCGAAGAAATTATATGATCGCATATTCACAATGCTTGTGTCATGGGATTCACTTCCATATATCAAACTCATAAAAACTCTGTATTTCCAGCACCAATACAAAATTAGGTGGTTGAAGAATGCAAGAACACGCAAAGAAATAAAAGGATGAGATGCAAGGTTAATATGCAAGATGACATCCATGTCACTATTACCATTATCATCATGAATTTAGGATATGAAGATTAAATAGAATAAATTAAACATGTAAAAACACATACCACAATTTTTCATTGGTGGTGGCATGATGATGAAAGACATTGTTGATGAAGAACGTTGACGTTCGTCGCTTCCGCAAGATGCTTCTGATCTGGGCTCAGGGTCGGTTCCTCATTCTTCATTGGGGGTGGTTCTTTGTAGGAGAATGTTATTCCCGATTCTCCATGGTTCTCCAAACTCTCCTTTTCCAATGATTTCCAACCAGGAAATGAGGTGCCTACATATATTAAAATAGTTTTATCAAATTAATTAGGGTTGTCACAATTAATTTGGTTATCTTGGAACATTAAAGTGGGCACAATTAAAAGGCACATTAAATTGAATTATGTTGGAATAATTTAATGGAACATTAAATTGAATTCACATTGGGACAATTGAATTGGAGGATTCCAAATAATTTTCCCACATTAAAGAAGGGTTCGGGTGGTACCCACCACTAATATTATAGAAGGAGGTTTCAAACTCCTGTGGTCCCCACATCCATACCTCAATAAAGATTTCAAAAAGAAAAATAAAATAATGATGTTTTATTTAATTTTTATTATTTAAACACACCCACAAAAAGTCCGAAAACTAACTTTAACTCTTGAACTACTGTGGTCGAGGTGAAGGTCTCCTTAATGGAATACCGGCGCGACAAGTTCAACGGTGTCCTCAGATTTCAATTCCGATCACCTTTTAAAAAGTTACAAAAAAACCCGCTCTCACATTTTTTTAACATACCTGAAAAAAGTTTAGAAATTCATTCCTGGCACTCTGGGCCTTAGAATCAAGCACCGTCAATTTTTGGGAAATTGTAAAATTCCCATATAATTAAATAATGAAACAATAAATTCATGGAAAAATCAGGGTCTTTACAATCATTTTGAAATTATATATTATTATTAAATGTGATTATACAACTAGTATAATATCCATGTGAACAAGTAAATGGATGTATTTTATTTATATTTTCCATATTATGTTGCTGTTTAATTTTAAAAAGCTTGTGTTTTAGTATTATACGCTGCCTTCAATTTTATTGCTTGTTTATGAACGTTTAATCTATATTTTTATGCTTTTTGAGTATCTATGATCACCCCTTTCTTATGTTTTATTTTTCCTGGGATGTGAAGATGTATATTATGATTGACTTCCAAGGATATGTTATGGGATATGGGTGTGTTCAAAGGAGACACAAGGATGTTTTTTGTTTCATATTTTAATGTAAAACATCTTTATGTATCTAGTAATTCCAAGGATGAAAAACTAATCGGTGTTTTGAGACATGATCTCTTTGGATCACAAAAATTATAGATAATAAATCGCCGACTCTGTGTAATTAGTGTCAGAGAATTACTGATGGTATCCAAAGAATATTAGTTCAATCCATGGAATCGAGATTTTGAAAAACTCTATTTATGGATCATTAACCCAAGATAGGCATTGGGGATGAAAATAGAAGAACATCCTATAATATTGGTAATGTAGAGATTTTTTGTATTTTCTAAGCTATACATCCCTATCTAGATACGACCAGGTATAGGCGGCTATGGAACATATGTACCTAAGAGTGAAAACTCTGACATGGTGTATCAGGATTGACTTGTGGTATCACATACACAACAACGGGCCTTACCGCACTCTTAGGTATGAAAATCTTAGGGGATATGCTTAGGATAATTCAAATTTTCTGTATAAACAATTATGAAGTATTTATGAGTAAATACTTCCTCAATGAAAACATGTTTTCTATGATTATGGATTATATGCATAAAAAGTTCAATTTTTTTTAGTTATTTTACTTGTTTGGAATTATTTATTGTCATTCATAAACTAATCCTATGTTTTAATTGATTAGAAATGAAATGTAGTGGAAGGAATGAAATCTGTATCAACACACGTAACAAATGTAGGGATTTCCCTCCAACTGAGGATAATAATAATGGATCTGGTGATGCAACTGGTGCTGAACATCTTATAAACATACTAAGACAACTCACTCAGGTAATGAATAATAACCATACCCATATTTAGATCCCTGATCTGCAAAGAGGATGATCAATGTTAGACTACTTCATTAGGAAACAAACACCAACATTCAATTGGAAAACAAATCCATTTGTTGTTAGGCATTGGATAAGTTTCTAGAAAAAATTATTTCATTCTTTGAGGAGTAGTGAAAGGGAAAAACGTTTCAAGATAGTTTATCACATCAATGGAGATGCAAATAAATAGTGATAATTAAATCAAAGCACAAAGGAGGATGATGAAATATAAAATATTGAATGGATTGAGTTTAAAGATATTTCTATAGAAAAATACTTTGCTTGTTACCATCGAGTGGAAATGGACAGAAAATTTCTGAGTCTGAGTAAAAATGATGATGAGAATGTCACAAAGTATGAGGCTATCATTACAAGGATATAATGGAATGCATCTGATTATATAAATAACCCAAGGAGTAATATTGACCTATTCTTTGACGAGTTAAACCATTTACTTATCAATCATTACTCTCACAATCCTTCTCATCATATGATGATATTGTCTCATGTGATATAAAGATAGAAAAGGAATTCTCTATATCTAATGACTTCAAAGAAAATCAAGAGAAGAAGAGATCTTTTGAACACTCTGGAAATGGAAAAAATAGTAAAAATGGAAAATTTTAATTTCCATCCAGTAATAAATGTGGAATGAAACACCATGTTGCATTCCTGAAGGGAATGGGAGTCTATAACATGTGTGGTGAAAATTCCACGAAGATCATGATTCCAAGGGAAAGAAATAGGTTGTCAATGTTGAATGATACAATTGTAGAGAAATGGGGCATTATGGAAATGAATATATAAATAATTAGGGAAACATACCTCAGAAATGGAAAAGGGATCCAACCTAAGCTTATGTGATCACTACTGCTGATTTTGATATTCTGATTGATGTGGTGGTAGGTAATTTAATTGTTTCCTCAAATTTATCCAATGTTTTATTGGATTCTGGATCATCACATTGTTAGAATCATCCCAGATTTCTAGGAAAATTATATATTTCAAATTCTATTTAACAAAGGAGTTGTTAGTCTTAAATCCCAAGAGAATTATCATTGCACCAATGTTTTGTTAATCCGTTCCAATTAGGGAATATAAACGTGCTTTATCTACTAAAATCATCATCGTACCCATGGTGAATTTCATATAATCCTCAGTATGGATTGGATTTTAGACCATGAGGCAAAAAATTATTTTAAGAATAAGGAAGATACAATTTTTGATGTAGATAAGTAATACATTATATTTATATCGGAAATTTCACCATTGAATTCTTATCTAGATCCACCCCCAGAATCTCTACAAAATTCAATTATTGAGGAGAAAGAGGGTGAAATAAAAATGGGTGAGGAATAAAATGTTCAAATATAGGATGTACCTATTATGCATGAATATGATGATGTTTTTCCAGTAGATTTACCTGGAAATCCTCAGGAATGAGATATTGAGGTTTAAATTGATATAATTCCTTGTTCAAGGCCAATATCAAGGACCCCTTATAGAATAGACACTATGAAATTATTGTAACTAATGAAAAAACTAGAATAATTGAGTAATAAAGGATTTATTCCTCTAGTGTTTCTCCATGGTGAGTCGGTTTTCTTTTTGTTAGAAAGAATGATGGATCTATGAGGTTTTTCATGGACAACAAGGAGAGATCAATGCTATAACAATAAAGAAAAATTATCCCCTACATCTTATTAAATATTTATTTGGTCATCTTAATGGAACTCAATATTTTTCAAAGATTGTCCTTTGATCTGGATATCATCAATTGTGTGTGAAGAAAGAAGAAATTTCAAAGGCAATATTTCATTCCAGGTATGGGAATTACAAGTTTATAGAAATTCCTTTTGGACTTACTAATGTACACTCTTTTTTCATGGACCTAATTGATATATTTTTCAATGTATATCATGATTACATTGTAGTGGTATTTATTTATGATATCTTGGTTTACATCAAATTCAATGAAAATTATGAAAAATACTTATGCACTATTCTAAAGACTCTAAGAAGAAATGAAATATATGGGAAGTTTAGAAAGTGTGAATTCTGGCTTCCAATGATTTCTTTTATTAGACATATTGTCTCTAGTGATGTAATATTTTGTTATACTTATAAGACAACAGAAATACATTATGTGCCAACACTGAAAAGTATAACTAAGGAATGTGGTTTTATTTGTTTAGTAGGTTATTATCGGTGTTTCGTCCAGAATTTTTCCTGATTGTATAACACATTAACTAGTCTCACACGTAAAGGGGTCAAATTTTATCGGATAGAATAGTGTGAAGAATGTTTTGAAGAACTAAAGAAGAATATTTTTCAATGCTCCTAACTTGACTCTACCATTGGGAAATGACCAGTTTGTTATTTATTGTGATGCGTCAAATTAAATACTTGGTTGTGTCCATATAAATATTGATTGAGTTATTTCCTATGCATCATAATAGTTAAAAATTCATGAACAAATCTATCCCACTCATGATCTTGAGTTATCAGCTATAATCATTTCATTGAAGATATGGAGACACTATCTTGATGGTGAAAATGTAAGATATATACCGACCAAAAGAGTATAAAGTATATTTTTCATAGGGAGAACTCAATATGAGGCAATGATGATGGATTCAACTACTCATGGATTATGATCGCACTATTCACTACAACCAAGGGAAGGAAAACTAGGTTGTAGATTCTTTGAGAAAAAAGGATTGTGGAGTTTTTAACAATATGAGTGTTGAATGGGATCATATGTTCATGTATCTAGTAGAGATGTATATGGGAATAATCATGGAATTTGAAAAAACAATACTTGTTCAAATGGATGAAAACCCATCTTTACTGGAAAGGATAAAAATTTATCAGACTGATTATGTGGAGTTTAAAAAGAATGTAAAACCTGTGAATGATGGGAGATTGATTGACTTTGTATATGAAGATGGAATTTTGAAATTTTGGAAGGTATATTGTGTTCCTAACATACTTGATCAAATAATGGATTTATTGGATGATTCTCATAGATCCAATTTCTCTATACACCATGGTAGCACTATGTTCTATTGAGATTTGAAGGAACATTTTTGGTGGGACAACATGAAGAGGGTGAATTCTGATAATGTGTCAAGATGTATGGTTTGTCCACAGGTGAAGGTTGGAAGACAACACCCTAGAGGAGTCATAAAACATCTTCCCATACCTGAGTAGAAATGTCATGATATTACAGTGGAATTTTTTATGGGTCTACCAAGGACTACAAGAAGGAATGATTCCATTGGGGACATTGTTGACCGTATTACCAATTCAGAACATTTTATTTCAATAATAGAAGATTTTCCAATTAAATTATTATCCAGATTGTATATTAATGAAGTTATAAGACATCAGGGAGTAGCCCAATCGATTTTTTCTAATTTGATCCCCATTTTACATCATGATTCCGGAACTTTCTTCAAGAGGCCCTAGAAACTAAACTTCATTGGAGCACTTCCTACCACCCTCAAACTGGGGGAAAATCAAAACAAACTATTCAAACCTTAGAAGACAAGTTGAGATCATTCTCGTGTGACATTCCTGGTATTTGAGATCAATATTTATCATTGGTATAATTTTCCTATAACAGTTACTTCCATTCTAGTATTTAGATGGATCCATATGATGCGTTTAATGGAAAGAGATGTCGCACACCAACTTGTTGGGATGATGTTGGTGAAAGAAAACTTGAAGGCCCCAAAATTATTGAGGAAATAATGAAAATAGTTAAGATTATCCAAACCATCATCAAAGAATCTAAATGTAGGAAAAATAACACTACTGTTAACAGAAGGATGGATTTGTAATTTCAATTAGTATATCATGTTTTCTTGAAGGTATCTTTATAGAAAGGAGTTATACAATTTGTTCAGAACGGTAAATTAAGTCTCACGTACTTTGGACCTTTTGAAATTTTTGAACGAATTGGAGTTGTATCTTACTGTGTTGAAATTCCTTGAAGTCTCTTTAATGTTCATAATGTGTTCCACATATAACTGTTGAGAAAATACATACTGGACAATTACATGTACTCATCGATGAGAAAATAGAACTAGAACATGATCTATAATATTGTGAAGATCCTATCATGATTCATGATACAAGAGAACATGTGGGGAGAAACCAGATGACTCGTCAGGTAAATGTTCTATGGAGAAACAAAATGTTGGAAGAGGCAACGTGGGAACCTAAAGAACATATGATGAAGAACAACCCAAATCATTTTATGAAGTTATATTCTAGAAAATTTTAGGACAAAATTATTTAATGGTGGAAATATTATGACGCCCCAATATTCCACGGTATATTTCTCTTTGAATAATGCAACACTTTGCGCTGTATGCAACATTGAGTTCTAGCACACCATGACCAATCAATCAAGCCATTAAGAATAGTAATTCACACTTTTTGAAATTTTTTAAATTTTATTTTTCAAAATGGACATCAATTTTTTGTTAGGAATATCAAAATTAGATTTGGGTATGGTTTTTTTATTTTTCTGAAAACATTAAATTTTTGATTAATAGTTAAAAACACTGTGTAAATATTTAAAAACTAATTTTTATTTTAATAATTATTTAATTTATTTAAATTTATTTTATGTCAAAATAGATACATAATACCTATATACGTTTAATGTAATTAATTTGAGTAATTTTATAATAAAATTAGATGCATAAAATTTTGTTGGACAATTTAACGTCTGTTACCCACTTTTTAGGCACATTTGTTAATTTGAATAAAACATAATTTTATTTCTACATTAATTGAATTTCAAAAATATGAGAGACACAGTTGATATCAGTATGTAAAATCTAGTTGAATAGTATGAAATAATTTTTACTGAAAAATATCTTTTGATTTTTATTTACCATGGTTAAAAGAAAATATGGTAATAAAATGTAAATATGATATTATAATTACCCTAACACATGTACTAATTCTATTGGATACGTTTTTTTTTTGACAAAATTTAACCTTAATAATAAAATATTATCCTCTTTGATCAAAATTGATTAGATTATGATATTTAATATTATTTTATTTATAGAGGAGTTGAAAGTGTAAAATTCATGTCTTCATAACTAAAATATTTATAATATTGGGTTATACAAAAGATAAATTCGACTATATATATTAAATTGAAATATAAAATTATTTTATACATAATACAATTTTATTTATAATTTTTATACATTATATAAGAAAGTTTATTTGTGAAACAATGATGATGTAGTAATTACTTTATTAACAATATATTATAATAATTGATAATATAAATATCCAAATAAATGAAAATAGAGGATTTGGATGAATTAAACTAATTTTATATGTTACTATGACATTTTATTATTTATTTAATTTATTTTTTGCGAATTAATAAAGTTTTTTTAACTTTATAAAAATCCAAATACTAAATATTATCGAAATTGACATAAATGATATTTTAAATAAAATACTATATTATTAATTTATATAATATTCATAAAATTCTATGGTTTAGCAAAAGGGCTTATATAAGGTTATATATTTGAATAATTAACTACTTGGGGTTCTATTGGATTTTTATCGTGATTTTTTAACCATTTTTTATAATAATACATGAATACATGTTAAAAGTTATACTATTTAACTACGAGTTATCTCTAAATGATAAGGTGTATATGGTGACCTAGACCTATCTAAAACCTAATTATTGAGTGGTTTTATACCCTTCCCACCTTATCCTCGAAATAAATCCTTTTGGAGCTATTATAAATAGAATATGATTGTATAATAAATTAATATTTCATCTTTTTCCTAAATTGACCCTCACCTCTCTTAGAAAAGCGTACTTCCACTTGTCTCAAAATCACACCTCCACAGCCATTTGGCTTAGCCAACCCAGATCAAATATCTTCCCAAATACCATCACTTTATTCTATAGGACTTAATTTGATCTGAAAGCATACCTAAGGATCCCTTTTGATGAAATCAAAAATAAGCACCTAAAAAAGAGGGAATAATTATATCACCTCTGTCAATGTTTTTTCTTATTCAACATACCCTTTCGTTATTGTTTCCATACCAAAATAATCAATCCAGTACCTTCTGTATACTATTATGTTAATATATATAAGGTACAACCACATTAAATATTTTATCCATCAAATGAATAACAAAGTCACAATACTTGTGTATGTTTGTCTTACCATCTTTACATCGTGGTATAGTTTGTTATTCAATAGATCATTATTTTGATGGTTATAATAATAAGTATAATTTATGTAAATAACAAATTTAAAATCTTAATGATTGATTATATATGATATACTATCCAATTAACTATGATTTCACCATCAATAAAATGGTGTTGTCGCCCGTGCGTATGTACGGATTACCATCTCCACGAATATGATGAGATTCATGCCATGTCGTATCCATTTAAAAAAAATTAATTATATGAATAAAAATAATGTGACGTAAATAATATCATTCTGGATATGAATTAAACAAATCATATCCATTATAAAAATAACATAATTAGAAAAACATATAATGTAAAATGAATCAGTTAACACTTAAAAAAATGATACTACTAAAATATTATTAACCAAACAAAAGAAGAAGATCATATATAATATCATATTTATGTATATTATTCTTGAATAATTTAGAGAAAATGATTTAACTATTATAAAAGAGGTTAAATTAACCTTTACCATGTAAAATTACAAGGTATGTGTTAATTTTACAATCTCATTATTATCAGAAGTTGTTCATAAGTGAGTATCTACTGAGACCTATTTGTCACACACTTCTATGTTTCTTGAAAATTCTTTTCAAAAAAATTATTACTTCCTTGAATATGTTTTAATATCATATATAATTTTCTTAACTTTTTATAAAATGGTTTTAAAGGAAAATTTCCATTGTTTCCCAAACAAGGTACTTTATGACCTTTTCGACAAATTAAGGTAAGAATGTTTTTTTACTTTATATGGAGGGTGAAAATACTTTCTACAGTTAAAATTTCTTCAAATATTCTTTATAATATTATAAGAATATTTAAAAAATAATTGTTTCATTTTCTAATTATGTGAATTTTAAATTATTTCACAATAGAAAGAGATATTTCTCTCAAATAGTTTTGATTTAATCTATGTCAACAATTATTCATGGATTTTACACATGTTTGAAGTCGACATATTATGACACAATCATACATATTGTATTGATGTGTTGGTGATATGTTTGAATATGGATATTTTTTTATACCTTTCATGGATTATGGTTAAATAATTATGATTTCATTTTCCAGATTTAATACGAATATTTATGTTATGTTTCAACCTTCTCATATGGGGAATGCATTAGAGACAGTAAGTTACAGGTGGTGAACGCTATAGATCCTCGATGCATCAGTATATATCATGAGGCAAACTAGTGTCTTGGCACAAGGGCTTGAAAAAATATTATTTGTATTCTTGGCCAGAGGCCTTGACTATACAGTTATGATGTCCGGCATTATGCATTCACTCATAGTGAAATTAGCTATTGATATCAAATTTGATTATTATACTAGTAAAAATAAATGTGAATATGTAAATAGAATTATTTGGTTTATATTTTCAATATTATGCTAAAGAATAATTTTAAAAGTCTTGGATTTTAGCCTTATACATTGCTTATATTTTTATGCTTATTTATGAATTTTTCCACTATATTGTTATCCTTACTAAGCATATGAGCTCCCCCCTTTCCTATGTTTTATTTTTTCAAAGATGTGAAAATGTTTATTATGATTGACCTATATCTATAGGATATGGGAAATGAGTGTGTTCAAAGGATACAAAATGATGTTTTTTAATTTCATAATGTAATGTAATTCATATATATGTTTCAGGTACTTTCAAAATTACTAAACTAATTGGTCTTTCAATACTTGATCTCTTATGATCATGCTAATGTTATGTAATAAAGCACACACTCTGGGTAACTAGGGTCGAAGCATTACTTTCTCTATGTTTTTATATTTCATTTCACACTAAAATTGATTATAATGACCTAATATATATATATATATATATATATAATTAGTCTAATTAATCTGTAGAACAATAAAAATTAAAATTTTTCTGAAAAATAAATTATACTAAAAATAGGTTTTGCATTAAAATTCAGTATTTTTAAGTATTCATCAAAAAACTAAAACAACCCAAATCATATAAAAATTTGACCCATTGCTAAATTTTATTTTATTTTTTAAATTATGTAGTTTATTTTGGAAAAAGAAAACAATAAAAGTTCTGAAAATTTGATTAATAATAGGTTCACTATTTAAATATGGTAAAACCTCATTTATAAAAATATAGGTTTCTATCGATAAAATTTGGTTTTCTATTAACTTATGCGTATAAAAACTATTGGTTGTGGGTAAAAAATCTACTAGATATATATTATATATATTTAATCGATATCATTCATCATAATTAACTAATTTTTTATAATAACAAAAATATCCAATAGAGCATAAAAATAGTTTTTTATAAAACCATTCCATTTATTTTATATGGGTTTCTATATTCATTTATAATTAATTTATAACCAATGAATTCAACAATATATTTTCATATGTTAGATTATCCTATTAATAACATCAAATTAATGGTTATGATATAATCTATAGTTCATATAATAATGTTAATATTTTTTTGTTACATTTACTCTTGCGTGTAACATAAGCCATTGATGAAATCATTGCGTGGAAAAGAAGCTAAAATCAATGTTGTGTTATTTGAAATATTTAGAATAGATTGAATCAATTTAAAATAGAAAACATTCCTTAATTTCTCAGGATATTATATCCAATTAAGTTTATAGTGTTGTGTGTTATAGTAGATATCAAATATTATGTACTTACTTTAGAATTTTGGGGTGTTACAACCATTTCAATTCATGTTTATATACTCATTGGATAAATGTATCCCATATTACTAATAAATTGATGTCACCATGAAAGAAATAAACTAAAATCTTCATGAAGTTGAGAATGAACATAATATAATTATAATATGATTATTAATGAAATTAATATAATAATAATATCGAAAAGATAACTGATAACATTCGTTGTCAAGTATTTAGAAAATTTATATATATTAGGTATGTGGTTAGACATAAACATACTAGGCTAGTCAGGGCCAAGGTAAAGATAATCCAAAATTACCGTATTTTCATTTGAGTTGTGGATTATCTACCATTTCCAATATTACAGTCTCTTTTCATTATATTTACATCATTTATATTTTTATATATTTTCCTTACATGTATACCTATTTTATTTTCTTCTTATATTTTTTGATATAAATTTTTTTAATATTTTCATCTCAGTCATTTCATTGAAGAAAAACCAAATAAAAAAGTTATTATTCATTACATCCTTTCATGTATCACTGTTATAATGTATTTCTTTATTGAAATAATCTCTAAAATAAAATAAAATATATTTAAAAATAATAATGTTCATTTTTTATTTTATAAAAATAATTATTAACCAACATTTTTATAAAGTTCATTACTAATTTCCTAAAACATTACATAAGATGTTAGTTTCCATATGTACTTTTCCCCTTCATTATTAGGAATTTTCATTAAGATGAACCAATATTTTTGAACCATGAATCATTATTCAATTAAAATATCCAGAAATATTAAATATCATAATTTTTTGTGAATCTTTTGGATATTTTATTCAGTTATTCTCTAAAAAAATTATGCAACACATTACCTTCAAATGGGTTTTCTTATTGTCAATTTTTATTTATAATTTCCTTATTTTTCCTAAATATTGACAAATATATAATAATGCAAAAGTTGGTAGAAAAATTATATATCCCCCAATGCATTGTGTAATGTTTTTATCTCATTAGATACATTTTTTTTATGGTCAATAATACCATAACACTCTATTATTTTGTCATGGGAGTGAACTTTGGATTATTCTTTTGATTACATGTTTTATATTATTGAATAATTTTTTCTATGTCATGAACTTATAATATAGTCATCTTTATTCCAATATTGAATGTTATTATATGTATACACACCCCCTTTTATGAAATCATCTCATGCCTCTTGATTCATTAGTTATACCTCATAATCATTTTTATTCCCTTACTAAGAGTTATAGAGTCCCATTTTCGTTATTTATGACCCCTGGGTCTTGTGTAAAATTATATTAGATTGAATAGATTTATTATCATATTATGGAGACTGAAAATTTGTTTAGATTAATTTTATATTTACATTTTACGTATCTAATCCCATAATTAATCTATGAAAATAAATTTTAACCTTTTTTTGATATTAATGACAAAAATAATTGTAGAATAAGTTTATGAGATTTAGTTTACCATATTACCCTATATTTTCTAATGAAAAATATTATCTTATATTGTTCTAGATATTACAAGGTGGTAGTTGAATTCTCGAATGAATCGAATTCCTCATTTTGTGATTGTTACATGTGAGACACGATCAACTCTAAAATAATTTAAGAGGCAAACTCTCCTATATTGTAAAGGATGGGTTTTAATTATTCATTATTGATTGAAAATTACCTATTTAATATCCAAATTAGATAATCAAAATCAAAAAAGATATTTAATCAATAAGACAATATATGTAGGGTTAGTTCCATGCCTGTGAGTAGTGAAAAATAACAGAAATTTTCTATGGTAAATACTTTTGTAATGAGGAAATAATGTAGACGGAACACCACTTTGTGAGAGAAAAAGAAATACCAAAACAATTTTTTTTTGCATTCTCCAATCCTCCATCCAGATCCCAATCAATCATTTTTATTCACTATTAAAATATAATTACCATTTCTAGGATGTTTCATGGATATATAAAAATCATTGTTGGGTTATTTTGTATCTAGTGGTGGTTCGCAAAATGAATTATAACTAAAAAAATCTATTAGATTATTCCATAGGAATGGTTACTTTGAAAAAATTATTATTTAAACAATTGTGCTACGAATATCCATTTTTTGATTATTCTGATAAACATATATCTAGTCGGGATGTATTTGATAATATCGATATGACAAATTGTGTGGTATCAGGGTGTTGCATAAAGTGTTGGTGTATATCGACTATAATATACATAAATGGTTGTTATACTCAGTATTAGTGTGTTAGGATTCAACTTCACACATTATTATGAAAATAAATTAATAAGTATCATCCTTTCATACTTTATTATTTATTATATGTTGGGATCTAGGTAACTACCACATGGTATGAATATTTAGGATGATATTTTCACTTCTATATGAGGAATCTTCAAATTTGTTGTTGAAGATACTACCAAAGGTCAAAAAATCTATTTCAAATTTACTATTCTAATAATATGTTTCCACCTTCATCATCAAATTTTAGGTGTGTATACTTTTATTGAAATGGTTTTCAAGGAAGTGTCTAATTTAAACAAGTGTACTATAATGTCCTATAATATCATGATGGTTTCATGGATGGCTAATATCAATTATGTTCTTACGTTTCCTGGGTTTATATTCAATGTTTGGATAGTGTACCGCTATTCTTGATTAGTTTCCCTAATGTCACCCTAATCAAATATTTAATTTGTGTCATTTTCACGATATGTTAATATAACTTGTAGAATAGTACCTCAATGTTTGTACGATGTTAAAAAAACTAATTAAAATTTATTAATAAATACTACATATTTCATTCCAACATTTCCCCAAGAAATGGAATAAATATATGGGTCATAGTGTGTTATAATGTATCGAAAATATTATTCCAGTGAAAAAGTAATCAAATGATAAGTTACGTAACATGGTTTGAACTAAATACAGTATTTTCTTTACCTTTTTGTTTCATTTAGTCCTGGTTGTAGTTATATTTAAAGTCCATTAATGAAAGGGATTTAATTTCCCAAATGATATTTTCTGTAATTTATTTTCATCATCGACTTCCATATTGTTGAAATGAGTTTGAAATATATTCCCTTTTAGTAATTTATATCCACATTGGTTATTTGGGATACATATTTAATGAGTTACTATATGGGGATTTAATTCATGAATTTCCATGTAATTACAATCTTCTTGAAATTATACATGAATTTACCCTGATGATTATTAAGGAAATATAATTATAACTGTTCTTATTTTTCTTTTATGTATGTTTCCATTCGAAATATGACTATTCGTCCCCATGTTTACATGAAAAGATTCCGAATGGAAATATTGATTTTGTTATTCTATCATTACATGATTTTTCATTAGGTTCACCATTTTAGTTTCCATTAGATTGATATGATCTCTTAATATTTATTATGGGGGGGTTAATTTTGGATTCAGAAAAATTCACATTGGGAATACCATTTTCATCTCTCATATACAATCCAAATAGTTGCAAGATCCTTAAATAGGTACAAACATGATTTCCAAAGGAAGGAAGTCATTTGAAATTTCAAAACAAATAGAATCAGGTAACTCACATTGGTTGAGAGGATGTGGGGTCAATCTTATCAAATATATTAGGGGGAAGTTATCCTATTCTACGACTCTCATATATATTTAGAATATGATCTCAAATCTCTTAATAATTGTGATATGAGATGAGTTACCCTAATAAAAGTATAGGGTGTTGAATGACTCTATGATTAAACGAGGTACTATTGATGAGATAAACCATATTCTTCTTATGATCTCTATCTATTTTCTTTTATTTCCTAGAAATGTGTATCTTCTTATATTTTCAATCCATATAAAAAAGAAAAATGGAGTTTAATACTATCCAAAAAAGTGATTCATGTTTTTAGGAAGGGGTTGAACCTTCATAAGAAATCCAATATATCATGTTATTGATTGGAATTGAAACCCAATATGTTTGTTTAAGTCCATACTGGCTAGTCTAACGTTATATTAAAATAACATATATTTATTTAAATAATAACCAGGTAATGAGCATAATCCATATGATGGAATCGTATATATAATCTTCTTAGAAGGAATCAAAGTGATCGTATTTTTATTTTCTCTTAACTCACTGATAGGTAGTGATAGGCAATTAATAACATTGATGGGTTTCCCCAAATGATTACATTATGGTATTACCTTCGGTACTAACACTCTGGTTGATTTTATAATACTGGGGAAATCATAACAAGTCACTGGATAGTTCGTACACACTTTGGTTTCTCAGGATGGATGATATTTATGATTCTTGTTATATAATTATAGAAAATACCTAAGCCCTTGTGAGTCATAATGGGTGTGATAAAAAATGGAAAACAAGTGTCCATACTTTCTACATATGGATATAAGACATATAATAGGGGGTATCCCTAATTGGTTGTTTGATATAGATCTCTCTCTTAAGGAAGGCATCCAACATGTCATACTTGAAATAGGAATAAATTCCTCACAATTCTATTCTCTCCTAATCCATAAATGGTTTTTAAGGGGTTATTACATCAATAGAATTTTATATTCTTCATTATTAGTAATTTTAGTGGATTATACTAGTGTGGATTCCCAATTGGAGATCGGGCCATTAGAATGAGTCTTGTGTATCTTATTTGGATAGGAATCGTAGTATTCATTATTAAAAATTTATTTTTCCATGTGTGTCTTCTAGATATGGTTATCGTTCCCTGGAGTATCTACATGACACACTAGACTTATTTTGGGGGGGGGGGTTTATTCCTGAAAATGTTGACATGTTGGGGATGTCTACTAGACATGTCATAGTTGTCTATGTAACATGTATGAGGATATCTTGACATGTCCATGGTGTTTTTCAAATTATCAAGATTATATGTTAAGGGTAAATGACAGAAAAATCTAATATTTCCATGGAACATCTCATTTATGAATAATACATGTAATTTGGTTTCCAGATTATTCAACAAAATTGTATGTGGATCCTTCACATTATTGACAAGGACACATTAAAAGGTATTTGTCAATTAGGTCTAACATGTCGAAGGGATTTTTTTTATCAATCTTACATGTATGGAGGAATTATCATGACTTAATGGTTATTTCTGGAATACATAATATGAAATGGATGACAATTATGGTTGACTTCACATGAATTGGATCACATGTCGAAATGACCACAAAAGAAATGTATCACATGTCTAGGTGATATCACACGATCTGGATAGTTCATGGAAAATATGTGAAGCATTTTCAATAAAATAAATTATCCATATTTTAGTTAGGGTTCAATATTTTTCATCAATTATTTCAAGAATTCCTCAATTTATATCATGAATTGTCTTTTTATGACCTCAAATGTCCATGGTAATGCATGGAAACTCCTTCACATAATCGGAGAGGCACAAAAAAATGACTCTCATTATCAACAGTGTGATCATGCGAAGTGTATATACTTAGTGTTTAATTATTTAAGTAATTCCTATCGTTTAGCTATTAGACAATCATTGAGATTGTCTGTCTTTTCACAATAATAAGTCCACTCATACCTTTATTCTCCATTGATTTTTTGGGTGAAAATTCGAGGAATTTATAGGCCTCACTTCTATGGTTATACACTTCCTTCCAAGGATTGTATATCCCAGATTTGGGATTGAGTTAGTAGAGAATCATGTATTTTTCATTAACCTATCATGATCCATCCTTGGTTTAATGCTTGGGCCATATGATAAATATTGACTGATAGATAATTATAGAATCACCATATTTATTGGAACTATGACAGGACATAGGGAATTCACCTAATTTATATGAAATGTCAAATGACCATTGAAAAATCAAGCTGACATATATGTGTGTCTTTGTGAAATCTGGATAGTTGTGGAATAATATTTCATGTTATCAATGGATAATCATTTGGGGCCCTCTTGAGATATATCTACCCTATCAAAGGCCCATTACGAGATCATATTAGTAATTCATAAGGACATTGTGAGATCAATTTGTAATGTCTCAGAGAGAACATGATGTCTATAAAACCATTCTCCGATAAAAGATTGAAACAATTCCTCACATGGGGGTACCACAATATTTCACTTTAATTATTTATTTTATAAAACGCGTATCCATTTTCCATTTGATCTTAATCAATATATAATACGAATGATAATGGATGATGAGATGGTGTGTGAGAAATCTCATGTATGATCTTTCCACATGTTTTTTCTATGTCGTGTGATAAATATTTGATATTTGATCTGTTAATGATAATTTTTAATGTTATTTTCACCACAATCATATTTAATTGATGATAAATCACGTGATTGAAAGGAAATTTTTGTGGGTCATTTCATGGTGATGGAAGAATACCCCAAGGCTTTCAAACAGGATAGTTGGCATTGCACCAGGGATATAATGTGATTATTTAACTGATCACATGAGGCATATGATCCCTTTATGTGAAAATAAATGCAACGGTCATTACAAAAGGAATCTTCCATTTTAATCAGTGTCTAATGGTTCACATGTCATCTGATCACAATTACTCATCTGATATCCTATATATAACTATCGATTCTTGTTTAAAATCCTTTTAAAGAGAAGGAGGGATTGTCTGATGGGCTTGGCATAATAATTATTAGATAACACAATGATCATGACTCATTCACATGATATTTATAGTTTAATGAGATAACGTGTCCCCTTGGGGGAATGTGATCTACATAACCCATAAAATTGCTATCTAAGTATCCATGTTTCCACTTCATTTTATTATAGAGAAAATAATTCATGTTCACTATGTAATTATAGAATCCTAAAATCACTTATTCTCATTTCATATTGATAATAAATCCCCCCCAAATGAATTGTGTGAAAGGATAAGGACCCGATTTGAGGAGTATAATTTCCCATCTTAGTCCAAAAGTCTTTTACTTATCAATGTCCCAAGAAATAATTAGCCCTCTGAGTGACATTTTTTATTCCATGGGGCCCAATATAAATTGGGTGTGAAGTATCTATTCATTCCATCTGGGACACTAACCTCCAAAACTCATGCAATCTCATTTATCGTGTGATTCATTTGAAAGACTTATTTGAATATCCCATGTTGTGTGAACTATTATCATGATCTATTCAGATGATCCCTTTATGTTACCTCATCATATGAATGAATTTATAAATCAATCCATGACATAATAATGAGTAATTTACTTAGGATATGAATCAAATATATTGTAATGGGGATATCTCTAGTTCTTTTTAGGGACAAATAGTGATTTGTTGCATTATTTTTTAAAAAACATTTAACTCACCTGACATCCATATAGTAAAATTTTCTTAACGATTAGAGGAAAATCACTTACCATGAGGTGTTATATGGGTCAAACAATTGTGTAATTGGTAACAGGTCACATAATTGCAAACCCTTATATGTTTCATGTGATTCATGTGAGATTATCTGCGTAATGCATTTACATTAAGTAATCCATCCCCATTTTCTGGATTTACCCCCTCTCATGTATGCTTTATATTATTATATTGAAGGATTAAAATTGATATATATATCCTAATGCAACCAGAATGGTTTATATGACTATATATAATCAATATACCATCTATCGATATCATGAGTTCACTGAAAATGAGTTTTTTATAGGGACACACCATTTTGATCAATTGAAATGTCCAATGTCACATAGAATCTTTTTTATGAACTTATTATTCTTGATTATACTACCATTACTTCTCCTAAATATAATCTTTTATCCCCCAAGTTTTCATTTTATCCCGATAACATTCAAATTTCAATTTCATTAAATATCCAATTGGTCAAGGAACCCCTCCAATTACTATACTAAATGTTTGATAACTCCCCTTTCGGTAAATATGGTTTCAATCATTTCAATCAACCCATTGATAAGAGTTACTCAGACATTATTTTGTACTCATTGAACATTCTAATATGTTTTTGGAGTTCAAAGTGGGATATACATCCAATTGTTAACTTTTTTCATTAATGGAATTAGCCAATATTTTTTAGGAAGAGTTTCTCTAAAATCACTGATAAACTGTATGTTATCCATCCCTATGAATTGGAATTAATTTACATGTTTTTCATGAACCATCAATCAGAACTCTTTGAAGATTTGATTATGAACTACTGTCAAAAACACTAACTCCATTCATTTAACACATGTATATTTATGGATAAGCCTCTAAGATATTTAACCTTTTGGAGGAGTACCTCTTTTTAGGGAGTTGTACAATAAATTCCTTTATTCATTGGATGTTTATGTTGAACTCATAGAAACTCCATCAATGGAAAGGGGCTTGGTAATAATTTATAATTAGACATTAAATAAGGATATGAACAAGTGATTTCTTGTCACATTCAATGATTGGACCCACATCATCCATTATCATTTTGGAAAAATAAAACCACTATACACACTCATCTATGTACATTTCAACATGTTCGGAAAAGTGTGATATCTTATAAGGACATTTAGGATGTTTGTAAACAACCCTCATATTTATACAAGGTAATAACATAAGTATTCTCAATCCTTTGGTTATTGTGGATTTTAACCATGTTTAGTAATAGGTGGGTTTTCCTAGCTGCGGGAAAACTATTGGTAGTTCATTCAGTACATTGGGCAAGGAATCCATTTGGAAATATTGTCAAACTCTTAATGTGTTTATGCCAACTATTGGTTATCATTATCAACTCCTTGGTCATATCCAATAAGGAAACATCCCATACCAGATTAGCTACCCCTTCCAATTCTTGTTTGACTATACAAGAGATAATTTCCAATGTTATAAATATCATAACACTAGATACATTAATCATGCTTTATTCTAGCCTAGAATATTGAATTATATTGGGGAATATTGAATTCTATTATCTTATGATAAAGTTATTCATATGTTGATCTTTCAGGGAAGATACAATTTTGTACCGTAAGCAGCACTGACCATGATTTTTTTCACAATGTTAGTGTATATTTTAATAATATATAATATAAAAGCTATATTTTGGATTGGGTTCTTTCAACTATCATAGATGAGATGATTTTTCGCTAGCTGTATACACCATACTGATTTTCTCACCAGTTTTATTGTATTAAAATGTTTTCACATCTTCCCTTAGATAGAATACAAGGGGAATGAAATCTCAGACTCATTTTTTTATTTTATATTATTTTGGTTCACATAATATCAAATGGAGATATTATTTTTCCTCCCATCGATTCCCCTATTGACCAATCTTATTATTATTCCTGGATTTTATGATTCTTACCCGTGAAGTATATTGAATAAAAAATCTGTCATGTGGAAACGACATTCTATTCACCAATCACCTTATCCATGGTATTTATGGAGTTGATTAATGACTTTGTGGAGGCTTCAAGGAATAACCCTTTTCATTGGGATGAATGTCCCATCAGTAGGAAATGGTTTCATAAGGAGGTTATCCCTTCAATTCTAGAGATAGTTGATATACCGATTTGGGAAGAAATTCCAATTACTCGTTCTATTTCTACCTCATCAGCTCTGTGGAATCTTCCTTCTATGGAAATCACACCACGAATACTAATTTTTTAGAAGATATACATGCTAATTATAGATACTCTCTTAGAGGACATTCCTGACCAATAAGAACATCTTCCAAACACATTCATGAGTTGTGAACTACTGGATTTGACTATTGGAAATTGCATGATATCATGATATATATTGTCTGATCATGGAAACAAATGGCCATAAATGAGGGTTAATCTTCGGGTTTTTATAATGCATCACTTATTGTTTAATTAATAAGAGAATATTTATAGGTTCATGAATTGATTCATCACAATGTCTCTCAGATTCACACCCAGAGTGATGGAAATAATGTGATGATAGTTGAACATTAGGAGATAATATCATTCTCAATATCCCTTAATTCAATTTAATAATCATTATTAGAGAAAAATTATAATTTATGTGATGAGTTTTCCTCAATCATTGAGTCCCTATATCATATGTAAGATGGTGTGGAAATGGAGAAGATGACCCATTAGTGCTCGATTATCACCTCGCGACTAACTCTAGTTGAGTAGTTGTGCATTGATGACCAAATATTATGATTATATAGCCATTCATGTGATTATTATATTTGTTTTTAAAAATCTAAAATAATTTTAAATGCTGAGATTCTTCCTTCCCCAGCAGATTATCAATTAATAAATCTTTATAACATTACATGTCATTGGAAAGATCACTTTTTTCTTAGTGTTCATGTAATTTCATTATCTTTATATCATGTGGATCATCAATGATACCATCCCTTTAAATAATATATTGTATGACCAAACTCCTATATTTGACATCTTGAATCATAACATACTTAATATGAGAAATGCCTATAAATAATAAATCATATGTGCATCCATATATAGAGGTATTTTCTATGATTCATCTAGGATCAATTATATTCAAATATTATTTTGGGATAATATATATCCTAAATGTAATGTACATTAATATTTTTTATGTTAGTGTAACTAGAAAAAATATCATGTTTTTTTATGGAAAAATAATGATCAATGCATTCGACGTATCATTTTTTATTTCCAACTATTTTTATAAGTTTCATAGGGGGAACAATTAGTAGGAATGTCATGGATATTTCTAAGACCTCCTTTTATGAGTTTTTAGAATAATTTTTTTTATTCATTTTCCATTTTATAAATTGTAAATATTTCAATGATAAAAAAATTGAATATTCAGTGAACATGGAATCATCATCCTTATTGGGTGACCTTTTCATGTATTCAACCTTGAAAACATTATATCTCTTCTAATTATATTCTCAATTTATTATAATTCATACCATTTTTATGTTTGTATTTTCGGGTCATCATTCTCAATAATCTTTCTTATATTGAAGAATGGGGTTTTATAAAGTGTTCGAGAATCCTACATCAATTAAATCATTCTAAAGGCGGTGTGTTCGTAATGTTTTATGAAACCATGTGTTATTAGTTTATATTATGAATAATGAATGTTCAATAAGGGTTCTGGAACCCAGTGTTCTTCTAGAAAAAATGGGGTATGCATATCCGAGATGGGATGTCAAAACTTTTATCCTTGATGATATTTATCTTTATTTATGGAGAAATATTTTGTTTTTCATTCCCCATGGACTGAAAGAATGTCAATTGTCTATGTGATGGCTTGAAATTTTAAACCATTGAATATGGAATCGGGAAGATATGATGCGGTAGAATAAAAAATTAACGAAGGTTTATGTTTGGTTGTAGTGTTACCAGGGACCCTGATGAATATAGTTCAATTAAAAATTAAGTAGAAACCATTAGTATGTTGGTAATAGGCCCTTATTAATGGTCCCATTTGGATAACATGCATGGTCAAGAAAAGGGGTTCCCAAACATTTTCAAGGGGTTTGAATCATTTTTGAAAAATCAAATGACTGGGAAATGAATTCGGAAGTGGTAGAGATACAATGTAAGAAGGGTTATTTTATAGTTGGGATGTTTTACTTTTTATTTGGAATTACAGTCACCACACCATGTAGTTTTGAGTCACATTGTGCGGTACATTTAATGGTTCAAGAATTGAATTCTATATTCCTTTTTTAAAGAAGGGTGTTATAAATAAAAATATAACATCAATGATGTGGAAGCCACGTGAATGATCTTTTTGGGGGATTATAAATCATGGTCATAGAATATTTCAGTTAACCATAGGTATAATCCAATGGGTATTGGTCAACCATTTTTAGTGGACAAGGACTCTATTCCATACAGTCATGAAAATAAAATCTGGGTTTAGGGGGGCTCTCGTCTGGGGAAAAACATCCTCTATGAAAAAGATCATTGGTATGTTGTCAATTCATCAGCGAATCCTAGGAGTATCAATTTAGATTAACTTGTCTCTATTTCCAGTTTTGTACATGGAATAAACATGAGAAATGGATCCCTATGTCCATGATAATCTAAGAGAAGGATTACTACCTAAGGAATTGGTTTTTTTCAGATTACATATAAAATCCAATAATCCGGTTCATGGAATATGAAATGATATTGAACAGTTATTACACCCTTAAATTTATGTTTCCATATACAAAACATGTAATCATGGATAATAGTTGGGAAAAAACATTAATCTAACTTTTTCCAATAATAGGGACACTAGTGGGCGTGGATTGACATTTATTAGAGCCACGTAGTGGTCCTCATGTTCTTTATTCTGTGTTTATTTTCACAAAATATTTTTTTTCTAAAATTTAATGATGTTGCTTTTAGAAAAAAATATACTTGAATTTTTCTGAAAAATCACTCTGTTTGTTTACATCTTGGAATGATATATATATCCTTCATTATTATTATAGTGTCTCTTGATTTTGGAACTTCAATGTCTAGATTTAAGATCATATATAATTTTCCATTTTTCTTGTAGTATACTGTAATACATTACACAGATATTATGCCCTGGGATTGTTATGAATTATGCTAATTATGATTCCCATGGTCAAGATCACAATAATGAAATTTTTAGTATTAGTTTATAGTTTCATAAATAATGTATTAGGGTTATTTTTTCACGAGTAATGGTATGAGAAAATCTTGTTGAAAAGGATTGTGAATCTCTCTATGGTGACGACCTCCATTAAGATGATGTTAGGGATGAAAATAATGGGAAGGACCTTCCTATAGGCCCAAAATTATTCTATTTTATGTTTATAAGGCCATTATATATAACCACCTCTTTTATGGTCAAATAGATTGATCTTTTCATCCTTTAGGGGCCATGGAATGTTTTGTAATCTCAAGGTACTCAATACAAAATGTGTGATTTATAGAGTGAGGTCCTCAGAAAGACAATAGAATATCACAAAAATTTTGTTCAATAAGCCTAGGCTCTTATGGTTTTTTTGGAAATAAGTTATAATTGATTATAAAATTATTATTTTAATGTGATGAAATTCATATTCAACTTTCATGCAGTTTAAAATCATGTGATGGGGTTGTATTCTTTAAATTATAGCGTCATGCCGTAAGGAAATAGTAAGTGATGTGAATTTTTAAAATATATCATTTGGAAAACTTTTCATAGGTTAGAGAATTTAGATTTATGAGAAACTATTTGTCCTTGATCATTCTTATCAATGGGTAGCAATATAACGGTTCCCTTCTTACACAAAGTTGTCTCATGCACCAGAATTCCATATGTTGATCTTACTCATACATATGTTTTGATATTAAGTATGATTTGGACCACTTTAAAATTAGGATTATTATATCATTATGACTAGGATTAACTATTCATAAATATACATATTTTAAGGTAGGGAATAATTCTATTAAAAGTTCCATTATAGAGATCAATCTACATAGATCTAACTCTTACTCAGGGGAGTGGGGAATTGTTTTCCCTTAGCGAGACATGATGCTAAGGTTAGATTGGTGGTATTTTAAATATAGTGGTCTAACATATAGGGATTGGTAATTTCAATATTTAATTCTCATTTACTAATAACTTTGATCCAATGAAAAAATTCATTTATTGGACCACCGAATCTATGAAATATTATGTTTTCCTGGATGGACCATGTGTCGTGCTGTTTAACAACATGAAACTATATAGTTTTCATGTATTTAAATATATTGTGAATAAAATGTAGTAATACATATTAATGTAATAAAACTATGAAGTATAACCAAGAGGAATGAATATTCTAGATCCACTTAGTCTTCAAATATTTTTCATACCCGAAAATGGATGGGTGAATAGATAGGATTTCATAATCATTATTTGAAGGTGAGTAAGATTCATAGATTTCTAAAATCGAGTGTATTTGAATACTCTCGAATGGGATTTTTATGTGTATTTTAAATTACTATCTAGGAATATCTGAGTTAACTGGAGGTGGAAAATGGTTGATAAAAGTCAACCATTGATGATGACAGAAGCACATATTCCATGATGTCGGACAATAAATCCTAAATTTATGTGTGGCCACTCTTTTGAGACTATTCATCCTCTATGGAAAATCTATTTATAAGGGTTTCAATTCTGAAAAAAAAATTAGTGCCTCACATTTGGATATTCAAGTTCTTTTTTCTAATTTTCTATATGGAAGTACTAGGAGCATGGTATCAAAAGATCCATGATATTCGAGGATAAGGAGACCAACTAAAAGAATTTATTTTTTCATATTAAACTTCATATACATTAAGGAGGATTATGTAATACTAAAATTAAATAAGGGTTTCATCACCTAAATAGTTTTTTGATGTGTATTTAAAACAACTCAAGGTGATAGGATAATACAAGTTATTCTTCAGTAAACACTCACTATGGGTGATTTTTTCAAAAAGAATTCCTCTTATCGTGTAGTTTAACATCATGAGACTCAGACATGGTCATGAAGTTTAACTGCAAGAAACTCTAACTTGAACACAAATACAGGAGACATCCTGATCATTCTAAATAGAGTGGTTGTCTAGGATCACAATGGTATAATGATTCATGCTCTGCATGATAAAGAAGGGATAACTGGGCAGTCAGTTAAGTTATGTGGGTATGGGATGTGGAATATGATCATGTTTTTACAAGATATTAGAGATTATGACCTCAACATATATCTAAATCTCATTGTGTTACATGATAGGGAGTCTTGATAACATGTTGAATGTCATGTAATGGATATTAAAAAAATCACTACATATCCTATGATTGAAGGAATCAGGTTACACATAGTTCATATATGATTCCTACAATAGGTCTAACCCATAAACAAGGATGGTTAATTATTTATCATTTTATTTGTCATTGTTGGACAAATGTTTATATACCATAGTGGAACAATGTATCATGAGATTTAAAGAAACAATACACACTTACTTCATGAATGGAAAACTATTTACGCATTTCTGACCCATTCATAGAGGGGGAATTATTATACATTGATCATGTGAATAGATTTATGATTTGAGATACATATATCAATACATATCATGTGATATCTGGAATCAAGCAACAAGTTGTTCTAGATTGAAAAACTCTCCCCACATGTATTATAAATATCCACACTTGGGCATTTTGTTGTTGATATTGTAGCTGGTTCCATTATTTGATATATTAAAATCAGTATATATAATATAATAAGAGGATTCGAACTGAAAACAGGTTCCTTAATGGAAAAATCACTATGTAGGTATGAACCGTACATAAAGGTTGTGAATTTAGCCATTGATATTGTGGTGGGACCCATGATTTCAGATATGGGTGCCACTCCATATTTGGTGATACCAGGAATCAATCCACATGTAATTATTTAATAGAATATTCTCAACATAGTTTTGAATCGTTTTATTAGAGGTCATTTTTTGTAGATATTGGGGCTAGACCTAGGATTTGATATTTGGGTGTCACTATGAATCTTGTGATATAAGGAATAAAGACACACATAGTTCTTGGAAAAAAACATCAAACATAGGTAAGAACAATACATAGTGGTGGAATTTTATGAATTGATATTTCCAATGGACCTAGGGCTTGATATCTGGGAATCACCACGAAACTTGTGTCAGTACGGATCAAGTCACATTTAGTTATTGAATAAAAAAATGTCCACGTGGTTATGACCAATATGAAGAGGGGGATTTTTTCAAAAAATATTCCAGGTGGGCATATGATTTTAGATCATGGAATCACTACGTATTCTATGATAGAATTAACAAATCCACACCTAGTTATCGAAGGAACAACTCTCCGCATAGGTCAATCCATACAAAATACAGGGCAATTTTTTCTATTGATATTATTTTTGGACCCAGGAGTTGAGATACATGTGTCACTACATATCACGTGATAGTGGGATTTAATAACCATGTAATTCCTCAAAATAAATTACCCCATTAAGGAAATATCCATATATATAGGGTCTATTATTCATGTTGATATAATAGTTGGACCATGGCTTTGATATCTCATAGTCATCATGTATAGTGTGATAGTGGGAGTCAAGCCACACATTGTTCTCAAATGGAAAAGACTCCATGATGTTCTACCCCAATCCCAGAGGTGGGAATTTTTTTAATTGATTTTGTGGTGAAGATGAGATTTAGGATTTGGGTGTCATTGTGTCTTGTTACTGATGGAATCAAGCTACACATTTTTATTGAATGTAAACTCACCACATATGTTTAACCCATGTGAAAATAGGTTAATTTTTTATATTTTCAAATTAGTTCGCCCCATGATTTTAGGTCTAGTTATCACAACATATATTATGATCATATGATTAAAAATATATGAATTTATTAAATATAATACTCTCTACACATGCCTGGCCAATATGTAGAGGTGGAATTTATTCCATTTCTATATTGAATCATGACCCAGGTTATGAGATCTAGCAGTCACTATGTATCCTGTGATCAAAGAAATCCGGGAACACATAGTTCTTAAATGGGTAGATTCCCACAGTGGTTTTGACTAACACAATCAGACAAGGAATCATTATTTTTCATTCAAAATAATATAGAATATGTGTAGTGAACCAGAAATGAAGAAAGATTCTCCGTGATAATTTTCATCATGTGGTATGGATGTATTTATTTTAATTATAATTCATTCGATAAGGATGTAAGATTCAATACAGTTTATAGTCCAACTAGAAGGACATGATATTTTGTATTGTTTAGAGTCCTTCTTCCAAGATATTGGATGTAATACATTTTAGACTTTGTATTATTGGACTTCATCCCTATATTTTAACGTTATTCTTTATGGACATCATCTATGTAATTTAATATCATGCAATGGGGATAAGAACATCCTGACAATATCTATGAAAATTAGTTGATAAGAAACCATTCATTGTGGGGGTGTGTAATGAGTTCCCATCCATAGAGGCTAATAAGTAAGCACCAATTGAATTGAAATTATGTATTATGTTAGAATCCTCAAACTTTGGTTAAATATTGAATAATTCTTTCTTAGAATCATCGACGTTCTATGAGCCAATACATGTTATCTATATATGAAATAGTTGTGGAATGTGAATTTTTAGGCTCATATAATCCAAACCAGATGAACATTTAGGTTTTGATAATTAAGAGTCCCTTACACATTGTGTTTCTCAAACTCATCTATACACTTTTTATATTTTTCATCATCAATGAGTTTTCCATATATAACTATTTTTTGTGAGGTAATGTTTACTACTATAAGCAATACAACTTCAGCACCATAAGCAAATAAATATGGAATCATTTTTGGTGTAGTTCACATGGTTTTTTTTGTAGGTCATTAAAAAATGAAAAATCATGTTCATCAAAGACTACTGATGCTTTTCAACCATTTTCAATAATATATTTTATAGACTCCTATTTTAAGCCTCTATTATTTCATGCTTCAATATTTTATAGTGGGTTGAATGGTTGGATTATATGTTGTACTCATGTTATAATCTATTTCTCTTAGTAGAATTTAATTTTATTCCATATATGTCAATATCATGTTAGGGAATATGAACCTTGTGAATATATTGGATTTTATTATCCTAATGACATTCTATATCAAAACGTCATTGATATGTATTACCTCATCCCATTTAGAATAATAGACAGTAGCAATGAGTATATAATTAAATTTATTAGATATGTACTGGGGTTATGGCACCATATTTTCAATTTTCGATAGAGAAATCAATCAGAATATTTAGTGAAAAGAAGAAAATATGATGGTTGATGGATTAAATTTTCATGAATTGGGAATGAAAGACATTACCTGCTGAATTCCACAGAGCCGTGTATAACTTCTTCCACTAATAACCTAGCTTCCTAATTTGTAGGGATATTCCAGTCCCACACTAATGAGAATTGTATATGTATTCAAATATTTCTTCCATGACAATATGAATAACTCTTTATCCAATTCATATAAGGGGGATTATATAGAATACTCTTTTGTAGATAGAATTTTTTTTTCTCATTTGGACCATCAAAATTGGTAAATTTTTATACTAAACATTGGATTTGTTCCCCTTAAACTCAATATATTAATAGAGTCTTATTTTTGAGGAGTTTCTCTTTGGTATCCATCTATCCAGTGGTGTATATCGGTTCATCACACTCTTGGATGGTGTTGAATTGATTGATTTCCTCAATATTAGAAATGAGGACTGATGTGACAATCCTTGGACGTGTAATGTGGAAAAAAACTTCTTCCATGTAGGGGTCATCTAGAATAATGGATGAAATATCCAATGTGTTGGACATGAATTTTTTTATCAAGGGACATGGTTATATTTTTGTTCCAATGCGAATTATCTCATTCGTCCTCTGATGTTACCAATGAGAGTGTCTATTTCTTCATTCTTAATGAGGAATTCACCATAGATTTTTTATAACACTATCTATGATTACCATTTGATATTCATGTTGGATATCTACACCATTAGGGATAGTTCAAAGGAAAAAAATGAGGGAATGGTATTATACCTCATTATTACTACATCCATCTGATAATTAGAGGGAATTGTGAAAATTTGATTTATCTAGAAAAATAAATACAATACTTTGACATACCTAATTGATTTTTGGTTCCCATACTCATGCTAATAGGAGTTTTTTAGGAATCATAAAAAATTAATCTCCCACATCCAAGGAGTGTCATGGGAATAGAAAACGTTTTCATCTGGATGTTTGGATTCCATTGGTTTTCTTTTATTAGGTGGGGTGTGCCACAAAGAATTCATAAAGGGCATTCCATTTAAATTAATTTTGTGACATGAACTCTATATAAAATTGTTTTATATTCTCCACCCATCAATAAAGGCATCCAGTCTATATTGGGAGGACTAGAATATACATGAGGAAGTCAATATGAGAGACCCCATTTACTTCATTATTATATGAGTAATGAATTATCATTTTCACTGTATATATGAGTGAGAGGAAGTTATTTCTCAATATCAGAATAATAATTATTAGTATGTAGAATTGATAGAATATGATATTAGAATATTTTATCATTACTCACATCATCCTTGTGACTAGAGCACGTTTAAATTATTCCATGGAGGCCACATTTTAGATAAGAGGCTTCCCTTTTAAAAGAAGCATAATGTTTGGTGGGAGCAGTTAGTACTGCAAGATATTCTAAAATGCTTCATAGAAGTCCTCATACCATCTCTATGAAACCCCATTCTCCATTAATTTGGAGAATTGGAGAGATTTTTTATCCTGATTAGCTATAAAATCTCTAATTAATGTGAGGTTTCATTTGAAATGCCTTGATTATTTAAAATTATTATTCTGTGATGTTTCTTGGATTTCACTATTATATTCTAGATTGAAATCTATGTCACGTTGGCATAACAAAAAGTCAATGAATTTCCTTAGAAGTAACCCAAAGAACAATTTAGAGGATACATATTTAAAAAATGATGCTGCAATGTACATGATATTATTTGATGATATATGTTATCATCACATAAGTTTTGAGATTTTAATACTATGATATTTAAAAAAACATCTATTCATCATAATAAGGGATTATATATATAATTCATGGAATATTGGTACACAGAAAAAACTATCATTTATCCAATGGGAATGACCTACCATTAATATATCCCATGAGGTTCTATGAAGGTGGTGTCTTTCCCATCTTCAAATTATATCTTTATTAGATTATTCCCAGAATATGCATCCCTGAAGGAAAGGTCATAGAATCCAATAGTTCCAACAATCAACAGTTCTATAACTGAAAATTTGAAAAAATATTCTGGGTAGGGTCGATTAGGGTCCATAAAATGTATGCAGTCCCTAATCATTGTATTCTTTTTCATGAAGTGGAAAATGTCGGTGAGCCCTATTGGGTACCACATCTCCTAAAAAATGGGATTTGAACAATTTGATATATTATGATTAATTATCGGTATAATGAGATTGTTTCATCCTCTCAACTACAAACATGAAAACCTAATGGTCATTGTGTATGCACAGGTGGTGTGTAACCACTTTGGGGTTCATCCCATTAATTTTTGTATAATTATAATTGAACATATAAATTTTCTACATTAGACATGAAAGATAAATCTTATTCTAATATATAGGAATCAAATAACTAATAAATTTTTTCACCATTTCTTTCTACATTACCAATTTTTTATGCCTATTCTCGTTGATAGTGGTGGATATTCCTTCCTCAAAACTAGAAGGGGATTTCCAGAGGGTATCCTCTACCTCTTCCATCTATGAGTCTATGTAGGAATTTCCAAACATGGTAGTAAACATGAATTAATCTCTATCACAATAATGTACAGAGTGTATATGGGATGAAATATTGTTATATTCTACTGCCAAAGTCATCACAAAGATATTCTGGGAAAGCTCATTTTGTTTTATTCTAAAATTTGAGGAAAAGGCATCCATGTTATATTAAGCTACATAGAATTTCTTGGGGAATCATAAATTTTTTAGGATATAATTATAGAATCATCAGATTCTATTAAAGTATTATCCTATACATTTATGAAAGCATACCCTTTATTTGATTCTACATCTATCACATAGACATGTGCCAGTGATGTTTTCAGTTCATGATATCTTGCTGGAAATAATGTTTTACCACAACTAGGCTTCGGTGTGGCCCAGAATCACTATTATCCTTACTATGAGAAATCACAATGATGGTCCTCAAGCCATTTGGGGCTACAACCTACATATAACCATTGACTATTGGGTTTTTCCTTCTTTTTAAAACCTTGTTCATAATATTTTTCTTTTCACGAACCATAGGGCTTGTGACACCATATAGTATTCCAACCTTCCCATTGAATGGTTATTTCTTGAATTGATGGTATGTTTAAGGTGATTTTACATGGATATAAATATAGGGACATATATGATGAAATATATATGATGTGTTTTCCTAGATATCTATGAAATATTATTTGGTTGTGATACCCGCAAACCAATTCTTGAGCTTTATCATCCTTAGAATCAATTTCTTATAGTTATCATATCATTGAATGGTTGGAATTGTCTAGGATAATCCCCCATCGATATATCCCAAATATATATGGATTAAAACCAGGTTGAGATTGATCATAGAACCATTTTCAACAATGGGCCATTGTATGTTGACAATGTCAGGTTTCCTTGAAACATACAATTGTGTTATATATCCATGGATATCATCTTCATTATCATTATATGTGAACTGGGTGGTGATATGAAATTATGATGGAATATTATCCACATGGTAAATATCAGTGGCAGTAACTTCTATCTTGAACTTTTTTGGGATCTATAGGGCCTATATTATCACATATCTAAGATATTTATATTATATATGGATCATGAATTAAAGGATATTCTTGAACAACTTCTAACTATTATAGAATATTATATATTTCTGCCAAGGTATTCACATACCCATGTGGGTTTTCTCCCTATTTTGTGGATCATTAGTTGGTGAATTTATAATTGATGATACTATTTATTTATTAGAGGTCAAGGGATAATATTTATCCAGTGGTTTGGGATTTGTTGGCATACCTCTTATTCTGGGATGATCAAATAGTCACACTTCCCCTATCTTTCAATTAAAATGATAGAAGATAAAATACTACAGGGGGACTATGAGTTATATCAATATTTATTTTTGTATTTCAATAGTTCTCTCCCCTGACTCTTAGAAAAATATACAGATTTGATAGGGATTTGAATAAGATATTGTGTTTTAACAAGCTCATTCCATCACCTCAATCCTTGGATTCTTCATCTAAGGGATTCATCTCCATTGTAAGGTATGAGTACTTGTACTCAAAGGTGTATTCATATTTGATGGTGGGTTCTATTATGGGTACTACATTAATATATATAATGATGATGTATTAATCCACTGAGGGTTCAATTCAATGGGGTGGTATACATTATATGGATATTTATGGAATAAGGTATGTAAGAGTTATAACTCATGTGGGAGTTGGAGAAAACACTTTCAATTTATTTTTTTCTTTTCTTCGATGATTATTCATATCTCTCGGAGGAGTATTAAATGATTCCTCCCTATGAACTATGATTGTAATTTCTTTATAGTGATGTTTTCATAATGTCAAATGAGCTTCGCCAACTATATTTATAATAATCCAGTAACTGAACTTGTATCCATGAAAGATGGAAACTTCATTCCCAACACACTCTTATTATTGTTGGTTTGTGGCCACACAAGTCATCTTTGCTAGGTAATTATCTTGTGTCACCTATCATGAATAAACCATACTATAGATAATTTCTTCAAAGGAAAATTAGTATAGATTGGTTTTACGCACCCACCACTAGAATCAGATGTAGTACGAACAGTCCTTGAGGTTGACCTCATTGAGATTCATGGGATCTAGGAGTTTGGTAAGGATATTTTCCATATATTATATGAAATAACTAAGAACAATACAATTTCAGAAGAAATATGATTTGTTCACCCATTCATAAAATCATGGGTAGCCCTTATTTTTTCATTAGGAATATGGAAATTCTTTTGAAACTATCACTCGATGGGAGGTGTTAGATGACTTAGATAATCCCATGTTGAATGAATGGGAACTATTACTAGTTTGAGGTTAACATCTGTAGTTTATTCCATAACAAACACATTTTACCTAGTCGAAGGAATGTGACCACATTTAGATTAGGCCCAAATAATTTCATCTTCCATGAATGTCCCTTTTCATAAAACTCATAGAATCCTCTTCAATAATTCATTAGGAATAGAGGTGTTTGTAGCTCATACTGATATTTTTAGTATTGTGTCACTAATTTCTCATGTGAGAGAATGATGCTATGTTAATATCATAAACATTTCTATTAGTTGATAATTTCAAAAACCCTCTCATTTTCTCATTTTTTTTAGTTTTTGAGGTTAAAAATTGTAATCTCCCTTAATAGTGATCTTATTTTGTAAATTAATTATTGATTAAGGCCTTATCATTCTACAATGGATCCTTATAAAATATTGATATACCATAAATGCTATCCTAATCATAGTTTTTATAAAACATCATAGTTTTTTCACCTATAGAGGATCACGAGGGACCATCATTGGGATGTATCATGACATGAAGTTTGTGAGATACTATTACATATATACCATATATTAAAATTTCTAGAAGATATGTTTTTTTAAATTGGGTGATGGAAAAGTCTCATCCACTCATTTGATATATGGATTCTTCTTGTCTATATAGGTGTTTGTTACCATTCCATTGATTCCATTCAAGAATCATATGATTTAATGTCGTGGTGGGTTACTAGAGGTACCACTACCTGGACTACATCAAATATATAAGAATTCAGTGATCCATGATTTAGTGGTCCTATTTCCATATCCAACTAATTATCTATGAATTATAGAACTCTATTATCACCTTGAAGGGGGATTGGTTTTTAGTATAATGATATAAAGCTACAATCAACCACATATTCATTATTTATATAGGTTGGTTCGTACATCAAGAGCCATCCATGTGCCAAAATGTTTCCCATGATGTTTAATTGGATGTAACTATATATTTGATAGGAGGGAGGGTTGTATTCCTTTGAAGATGATACCTAGCTAGAATGTTTCCCCTAAAAAGTTTCTCATTGAGTTGTGTGAGATTTTATATCTCATTCTCAAATTATTTTATCCATTCCACAAAAGATGGATTTTTTTTATTCCGTGGTAATTGAGTGGGTTGTATCCACATTTTTAATTTTATCATTGGTGGTATTCATCTATAGCGGTGGGAAATCCTCATTTGGAGTTGTTAGGTTTTTATAAATATCTAATTATGTGTACATGGATCCATAGATATTATATCCCAATCACCTACCTCTCTAGGTGTGGTTTCTATATTCCATACCAAAATGTTTATGTCTTGTTTCATATCACCTTCTTGTTGATTTTGATTATATTTAATGAGGTGTATCTGTAAATGGTTTTAAATTAATTACTCTCTATGAAATAGGGTGTTTTTTCACATAATATTCTTTCTTATTGAGTTTCATCATTGTTATTTCATTATCCCCTAGCCATATTGAAAAATTTCAACTTACTATCCATATGGGGTTTTATTTTCAGCTCTAAATGTTCCTCCTATCAATATATATGGATTATGGTCGTAAGGGAGTTTATAGTCATGTTTACTGAAAGTGTCCAATGTAGAAATAGTGTCTCATGATGGGTGGAATTGATAAGATGGAACCCATCTATATTTACCTCCCAACCTAGTGTAGGATTATTCTTTCTTGGATGAAGATAATGGTAAAAATTACGCCATCCTAATGAGATTGGGATGATTCGGGCACACTATTGGAACTTTATAATCTTGTTGTTGATGATATGATTCCTTTGGATGAGGATATGATTAATCCTAAGATTTAAATATATTTTTAAATGCTCACATACTGATGGTATGAATTTGATATGAAATAATTTTTGAATTATACAGGGCCCTCTTCAAGCATGATGAACCTAGTGATGTTGATTAAGACACAAATTCCCATATCCCTATGGTCTGGCATTTTTTTGAAGCTTCATCATATATTAACACGATCACAAAAGGGATTAATAACCAATAAATTATTGGTGTTGGGGAAAAAGTCCCCAAACATATTGGCATGATTCTCACCTAGATGGATACTATATAGGAAACTATTTTGATACATTGTATTTGGTAAACTTTTCCCCATGTTTGAGATTGGATGAATGAATTCATGTGATTGGAGTCATCATCTATGGGAAGATATCATCTAGTCCCCAAAATTTGCTTCTATATATAATATGTGTTCCCATTGTTTATGGAACTATCTTAGGTTGTTGTTGGTATCCTTTTCAATGCACTCATGATGTATTTATATAATGAAATTTGGGTAATTCCATTTCATTTAGCAACCATAAAGTGTGTTACCTAATTCCCTAACATCTCCTAATACAAGAACAATACATTTTGCCATATTTCGGGAGTTATTTTTTTTTGTGGGTACACAATGAAGTGAAACTCCCCGTGTATTCCCATCGTCAGACACAAACTTTTGATGAGTAGTGGGATATTGTTTTAAAAATAGTGTTGGAGAAATGGAGTCAATCATGCTATATATTTTCTCTATGCCTATTCTATTATGGGTCCCTATACATTGAGATAATAAATAGGTTCATTTGATAGTATTATATAAATATAACCCTTTTATCCAAGATAGGGAAGGTTTCTAGACTTTAACTACAGATGTTTCAAGAACAAGTTTTGGAATAGGTACGAAATTCGCTCAATCTATTTCTCATCTATGATTATATATTTAGAAGTAGAGATGGGACGAAACAAGGGTGTGAGGAAGTTTGTTGATAACTCTTTCTATACATCCATGTATGACTCTTCTTCGTCAGAATTATATGCCTCCACCATGTCATACAATAGAGGAAACATCTCTGGGTCACTTACTATTTATGGTTAAGTGATATTGAAATTTTATGGGGCACTATATACTATTATCCCCTATGTTTTCAGGAGCCATATATAAAAATCTGTCTGAGTTTCGAACTATTCTCTATATGAATGTTTCCATAAAAGTATATTATTTTCTTATACAATATAGATACCATGATTGGTAGGTTGAACACGGTGTATTTCAGGATTTAATCCCTATAATCCATCGTTGAACTACTATGAGGAGGACTATAGAAGTTGTGAACTCATTCTTCTTCAGTTGAAGAGTCATCTAACCATAGAGATGTTTTGGATATGAGTCGAATAACATCAAGGAAATAAACACTGACTAGATTATTGTTATGATTCTCATTTTACATCATGTATAGAATAGGTTGGGATTCTTTTTAGGTTCAGAAATGATATAATCCAAGTACATAAAGGTAGTTAAAACATGATGATAACCATATTTTTTGGAGGTACATGATCCTGATGCTGAAAAGTTGATGATATATTTTTATGATATTATGTATTATAGTTAGGAAAATGAAATATCATATGGGTGTGTTCTAAGATATTCTGGTCAATCATTATTGAAATGGGGTCATGATCCTTATTCAAATATGCATTCCCCATCAGAATATTTAAATGGAACTCTTGAATTGGAGAAGGGATATGTGTGTCCTACTGTATAGCCTAGGAAGAATGATAGTGAATTTTCTCTTTAGAATATGTAGGGATATATTCATGGACTATATAAGTTACTGGAATTTTTCATGTATATTAATTCATCAATAAATGAGCATGGTCCTAAACCAATATATTTTAATGACGGTTTTTTCGATAGGGATATACACATGTCTGGATTAATTTTCTAAACATTGTTGGCGAGCCCCAATTTAAATTGATATTTGGTTCAAGTCCTATTCCATTGTTTATTCCATTAGTTTTTTCACAAGAATGTGTGTGTATCTCAAGGAATGTGCTAAAATGTGTTGGTGTGGCCTAATTGGAAGGGGGATATGAGCCTGATCAAATGACTCATCCGTTACTCGAATATGATAATAATCATCCTTGATAGGTGAAAGGATGTGAGCCTTCTCCAGAGTATCCAGATGTTCATATTGATCATGGTCATATGATATTATGGGTGTTGGAATAGTAATATGTGCTTATTCTTTTATTTTTAATTGTTCTTGAATCAACTGGCGAAGCTCTTTCCTGTTGGTAGAATGTAGTGACACGTTCTAAAATATATTGTGTGAATTTAGGCATACATATTTTTAGCCTATATGATTCACAATCATGTGTGTTCAATTGTGGTAGGGGTACAATCCAACATTTTTCAACCTTATTACATTGAAATATTCCAATGGGATTCTTGCATTGGGGAGGGGTTATGTGTCCCCACCATGCTTGTTATAAGAATATTAATGCATACACAATCCAAGTTATCAGTTATATGATCTATCCCACTGAAATATTTAGGAATATACCTATGTGATATATAATTAGAAGTAGTGAACTGAACCCACTCTTGTTTATCTCAATCATTCCATGACTGAAGATACCACCTTAGTACCCATGCATGAGTATTTTGAATGGAAATTTTTTGTGTGGTGCCCTCTGTTGGTGACTAAGAGGCATTGATGAGATGAACCTAATTATGGATATTTAGAAGATCCCGCATCGGATTCTCCGAAATTGTAATCGATAATTAGTTAACTCCTTGATCCACACTCCTATGATATTGTATGTGTCGATTTCAATCATCAAACAAAAACTTCTAAATTGATTAGTAGTGGTGATCGGTCTTATTGGATTTATTGAAGATTTCAATGAATGATATATAATTCATGTTTTCATCATGTAAATACATCATTATAGAGAATCATTATTCAATATTGTACCATGTTAGTTGTGTTCCTATTCAATTGTGTTTTCCACAAGAAACTAATGGCATCGGGTGGGTGGGGTCGTTTTGTGACCTGTTGAGGTTACTACAATAGCATAGGTTCCAAAATATTAGCTTTATGAAGTCACAATTTCAGATAACAAATTATATGAGGGAATTCTCTACATTTAAAGATTTATTAATGAATAAGGACACTGATCGTTGCATCATCAAAAGTATAAAATCTTTTAAATCAATTATCCATAGGTAACATAATTTTCATTTATTTTTCTCAGTTCAGACATATCGACTATGTGGAATTTTAACAACAATAATGGACTTTTTTCAGGGGATCCCTCATTAAATATTATTATTTAAAGACATCATACATGATGTACCCTATCCATTTTCATAGGGGATGAAAAAAAAATTACTGATGTAAAGTAAACTAATAATTATTTATTATTTTTGAGGTTGGAATTTGGGTCAACATTTTTTATTCCTTTTAATAGATGTTGATTGTTCCCTGATTTTATGTGAAATGATATCCATTGAATTTATAAATTTACTAATTCTTCTATTAGATTCGTTTACATTAGGTTCACAGTTTTTTCTCTTATGTGAGATAAGATATTTGGGGGGTTTATTATGTAGTTTTTTATTTATGGTTCCATAGTCATTCACATTGTGATTACAACATTGATCTTTCGTAGACTCCCACAACATATCACACATATGCAGAAAGGTATTGAGCTTTTTTCCAAAGGTAGGAGGAAATTTGGGGTTCAAAACCAACATCACAAAGGAACACACATTGTTCAAGAGGATGAGTGGTCAGTGTAATCACACCATTTTTGGGGGAATTATTTCTTATTATGGCACACTCATTTAGACATAATATATGTACTTGAATATACTACAAATATGGATATGATATTTGTTACCCTAATAAAATGATTAGGCAGTTAATCTTTTTACATATAAACGGGGTTTTATTGATGATACCACCTATATATATGTGTGGCTCCCAATCAGTTTACCATAATTAAATATTAATGTGAATGTTCCAATATTTTTAATCCATATAACTGTAATATCTATAGTATACTAATATTAGGGATGATGATTTGTTTTTCTAGGATGGAATTTAGCATTAATGTGGGATCCTACATATTTTGTTTTTTACATGAATCCAGATTCATGTAGTTCATTTAATTCGAAGCTTTGAAACTTAACATCATGCAGAATAGACATATATAAGGTCACATAGGCACCATGTATAGAGTTCAATATATAGGATCCGAATATATTTTTCTTACTTATATAAGAAATTAGAGACTTTGTATATCTATCTTACCTCAACATGCTAATTAGAAGTGATAGATAATTAATTCCAATGAGGGTTAATTCTGCTGGGATTACCATTATGGTAATGCATTTGGGACATACATTGATGTGGAAGACCCAATATGGGGTAATAATATTGTGTCATTAAATAAGGTATTAACACTAAATTTCCTCTATCTATTGGAAGTTTATGATACATATGATATAATCGATTTAAATCCCCCAGATAATGTGTATCAGGATAATTGTGAGAAACAAGGGATAATTGAATAATGGAATCTCCACATATGGAATTGAGGTTTATAAAATAGTGTGGCCTTAATTGGGTGTTTTATAGGGATCTTGAGAATTAGTAATACATCCTACGTATCCTTCTTATAGAATGAATCGTGGTCTTCAAAAAAAATTAGTTCCTAATCTATTGATGGGTTAGAATTGGTGATTACAACCTTGATAATTTTTTTATTCCATTTGTTTTGGAATGTTCGGGGATTGGACAAGTGTGGATGCCCTATTGGATATCTGGACATAAGATGGAATTCTTTTTATCCTTTTTGGATATGATTCTTAGTCCTCATAGTTCCAAAGGTTTGTGTCCCAGTGTGTATTTTAAGCATTGTTATTATGTTCCAGAGTGTCTACCTAACATGCCAGAAATTTCAAGTGGTATATTCTTGAAATGAATAAAATGTTTGGGATTCCTATTAGTCAAGTCATGGTAATCAAAATGATATAATTGATGACTTATGGACATGTCCAATGATTCTATGTCATTATCTGTGTGACTTGTTTAGGGAACACCACATGACAATGTTGATTTGTCGATGGGGAATCATATGATTTAAAAAGTCAAATCAGAGGCTTTCTACATGATTCAACTACCTTTTTAGCAGATAATTCATGTGATATATGTAGAATCAACCATGGTTGTCTCATGATTAGTGAATACATGTTTGAGGGATGCCCCATGATCATGATTCCATGAATAGAGGAATTTACCTGATATGGTTTATAGGCCTTGATTAATTTACATTAGATGGATGAAAAGTTAAGAGGACTTTTCAATACATTGATAAAATTTATAGAAGACCCCGTGTGACTTGGATGACATGTATAGATTATATATCATGATCTGAATATTTCATTAGAATCATGTGATTCCTTTATGAGAAAATATAAATTTCCATATTCAGAAAAGGATTTTGAATTTTTCATCCTTTCATTCAAAAGAAATTTCATGGATTTTATTGTTGTCACCTCTTGTGACCATGTTAATACATGGAAACCCCATCTTATAATATAGCTGTTGCAACATAAGATGATTCTAAAATCAACAATGTGAACATGTGAATAATATATACAATCTTCTTTAATCTTGTATGTCATTCCCCATGTTTACCTCATTGATAACCCTTTCTGATTTCATGGATTAATCCTCCCAGAAGTCTGCTCTTGGATCATTTAGCTAATTTCTATGTCTTTTGTGTTGTGGGGAGGATTATATTGGATACTCTGACCCTGTTCTACTCTACCTTTCATGGAATATTTTTCATAGATATGGTATGAATGGGGTGAAGTATCACGTGTTTCACATGATCCTACCATGATTAATCCATGAAATCCTCTTTATGTCACTTGATAAATACTAATTGAGAGATCAATTTATCATCAATATATATTTTGGGCCCACATATTTTAATATACATTCAATTATTAGATTTGACTTGTAAAGAGGCTATTGAAATATCTGGCTGATATGAATGAAGGTCATCACGAAATTATAATGCCTATTAAAGAGGCTTCCACGTGATCAAGAGAGAGATGTCTGGAGCCCTATCTATGATCAAACAATCATGTATTAGTCCCTTCATTAGAATAGGCTGCCATATCAAAGAGACATTGTGAGATAATGATGGCATCTCAAAGTGTCATTGAGTGATAGATGAAATGATTAAACTAGGTTCAGAATCCACTTCACTTGAAAAACATTGTATCATTTTCTCACATGTTGGTGTCACCTTGTAAATATTTTATTAATTAATTTAATTGAATTTTGGACATTTACAATATGTTTTCTATTAGTATATTTCATGATCTATATCAGATTTCATGATAGTATGTCATCATTATTATTAACATTCACTCGGATTGTATGTGTCAAGCCTTGTGATAAATTATGGATCATGTAATGGCGCAAAAGAATTATCATGGTCAATTTCTCCACATTCCAATAGATCTGACATGGAATCCCACTATTTAAAGGACACATTTCATGGTCTTTTCCTGATGAAGTTGTCTTACCAAATGGATTTCATGATGCATGGATGACATGATTCTACAGATATCACATGATCATTTAAATAATAATATTAATTATATGAAACATTCATATATATATAATTGTAACATACATTAGATGAAGCATCAACATTTTTCATTGTTTATTTTTTATGGGGATGTTAGTGATTTTAAATTTCTATAAACTGTAAGGATTCTTGATCAGGGGAAATTATTGAGGCGCCATTACATGACCATGCACACTTGTTTAGAAGCCTCCAAAAGAGTATATGTACTTGATTAAGGGTATTTATATGGTCCTAAATAGATCAAATTAAGAATATGAATCATTCACATGATGTTCCTAGGGTCATATAGTCTGTCTCTTCTTAAGGGTCATGCGATAGGCATACCCTTGCCACCTGATCTCCATGACTCCATGATTCTTCCTCCTTTCTCTTGGGGATAAAATAATACATATTATTGAGGTATTTTTTGATCATAAAATCATCAACACTCTTATGGTGTTTTCTAATATTAACCAAGTACTCAATGATTAGTATAGATCCTAGGTCCTATTTAATACCCATGTTTAGATATCAACATTCATGATATGGTGATTGACACTCCCTCCTCCATACATAGTGGATCATATTTTATCTATTTATCTATTTAATTTTTAAAAGATGATGATGGACCATGTAATTGGAATTTGGTAGGAAATAAAGAGGTATCATCTTTTTTCAAAAAAATAAAATCTACCCTCTAACTTTAATGATTTTCTAGTTGCCACCAATAACATATAAATTTTAGTGAAGGTTTTCAATTCCAATTTTATTCATCGAGCATTATTATTCAATAAATTTAATAACCTTAAAATTTTGATATAATATTATTTAATATTGTGGCTGATAAGATATAATAAGGTACCATGTTTGTCTATATATATTTTTTGGGTGTCAATTGTCTTATAAATTATCACTATTCATTGAAAATTTCTTCTATAAAATCACAAGATAAAATTTTTATTGAAGGGTTGTCGTCATTATCCAAAATTACTGAATCTTTCCTTATATTTGAAGCAATTACATCAATGTGATTGATAAGAATGATTAAATCATCAATAACCCTTTATGATGGATTAATTTAGTAATATATTAATCCATCATGGGATTTTGTTTGTGTAAAATAACTTACCAATGTTATATTTCTCTCCATTTTCTAACACACTATTTCAATATTTTGGGTTGCATTGGACTCAAAATGGTAGCTATCACAATAGATTATGATGATTTATCCATTAACATGATATTTTTATTAGTAATTATATAATTATGGAATCGATTTATTTATATACATCCATATCCTTGGAAATAACCATTGAATGATATTTATTGGTATACAATAATGATTTCTGTGTTAGATACATGGTCCCCTAGATGAATGTTCAGTTTGATCATCCAAATGGATTTCTGATCACTTTTTAGATACCAATATTTTATCTAGATATAAGGAGATGTGTTAATTTCAAAATATCCCAAATTAAAAAGAGGTTAGAATGGTATGAGGCTGATTCTGAAACAATTTTCAATAATGTATTTTCCAATATCAACATTATAATATTTTGTAGAAAAATAATGGTCTGATACTTCCTCGAATAGATGATTCTGGTTAATTTTTTTTGAATGTAATAATTGAATAAATCTTAGTGGAACTCTATTCAATATGATATGTTTTAGCCATAAAAAAATATTTTATTTATCATTTGAGCATTGAATGGAATGAAATATGTGCTTCCCTGAATTATTTTCAAATATGAAGGCAATATTTGATTAATTTCATTGAAGGTTAGAGTAGAAGAATCATGAAAATCAATTTTTATCCCAAATTAAAATGATACCTACATTATTTTAGCTTCTGAACATCAGGATTAGGTACCAAAATTTTTTATGAAATAAACCATCTCCCTTCATCCTAATTAGATAAATTTAAAATTTTATGATCATGATGAGTAAGCATTCCCTTGTCCAATGATTGATCCATTTATTTTTTGGACTTATGATCCAATAATATAAGAATATTTGGAAAATTCTAAGGATGATGATAATTTTGTTGAGGATTCTGTATATATTTTGGATGAGAGTTTCATTTACATACTAATTTATGTATTTTTTTCAAGAATAATTCATGAATTCCAGGTTCCACTAGGACAACACATTCCATGGCCTTTACAGCCTCCACTATGATTAAATGATGGAAACCTTTATTCATAGTATATATATTCATTAGTTTAGTAGTTTTTTTAGAAAATATTAATATTACAATATCCTGAATCCATATAAATTAATATTTTTTTTGGTGGAGGTGGTTCCCACCCACTAAAAAACATGGATTGAAAATCGGTATGATTATAAAGTAGCATTAGTTCCCTTTGTGGATCCCATTCCTATTAATTACTAACTTATTTTTTTTATTTACATTAAATATATTATGTTTAAAATAATTTTCTTTATAGATTACATAATTATCATTGTCTGAGACAATTTTATTTATTAATTTCTAAATTATGTCATGTGAATGACAAGCTAATTTTTAATCTTTGAATCACTGAATTTCAACTCATTTCTACTTTAGTCTTCTTGAAAACATCTTTGTTATTATTATAGGGTAACAAAAATGTGTCATGTGAGGAAGAAGTTAACCTATATTTATATACATAGTATATATAATCTTGTGTTGGAAGTCTTTAAAAATGAATCAATAAGTTATGTTGTAACCCAATGTCTGATGGTATTAACAGTAACAAGGATGATTATTCAAACTAACCATAGTGGTTCATTTGAATTAGGCAATTTAAATAATTTTTTAATATATGTATTATATTATTAAATGATATTATATTTATGGAATTAATATTTGATTATCTTCTAATCTTTAAAATTCAATCTATTTAGGTTTGTATTCCTATTAGGATGCGGGAATTATTTTTTTATTTCTCAATAGTAGAAACAATATGGTAGTTTAACTTTTTTGGGGATGTGGATGCAAAAATATCTATAACTAGTTTGAAGGTTATAGTTCGTGTTCCCTCTTTTCTAGATTTCCATCCTTGAATTTGGGTTCCTAGTAGGTATTTTGATTTAGAGCAGAAAACAGAATCATCAAAGAATTATACCACTTTTTCAAATTTATAGAATCAACCAATATAATATAATTAGATAACAAATGATTATTGTTTATTTGGAATATTCAATGTATCGATCCCCAACATCTTCTCTGATGAGAGTTACAAGTTCATATAATTTTCTAATCACTTCTATTCATCGATAAAATCATTACCCCTATCTTTTGACTAATTCATCTAATTCATGTGGTCTATGATGTTCCTACTCATTATTGTTTAGTGGACCTAAATTATTAACTAACACTAAAAAAATCAAGTTATTAATATATATATAATCTTAATTAATATACCATAAAAATCATGGAATCCGAAATTTCGGATGAAGTACGACTTTCACTACTTTATAACACTCTAGCATTCCAAACATCTGGTTGAATTTAGATGTGAAATGTGTATGATGAAATTCTAGGTAAAAATAGAATTTAATAATTGGATAAAGGGATTCACAAAGTTTTGGATGTGGTGCCAAATCAACCATCCCAGGTGGCATCATCTTGTATAGACCCTCTATTGTTTCCACTCAAGATATAATAGATATAAGAAATTCAATACAATCTAGTGGTATTACTGTTGGTGCTATTTTCTTAGCCAATGTAATTTAAATCCCATGATATTGTCTGAATGTCCTCTCCTCTGGTAGAGAACTAGTTAGATTCAGCCACGGGAGGCTTTTTTTTATGGGTGGGGGTACAAAAAGAGTAGAGAAAATTCCAAATAGTCAAAAAAAATTATAATAAAGTAATTTTTTTTCCATGATCTAAGATGACTGTATAGATTTATTAATTTGTATCTGGTGGATAAATATCTCCTCATTAGAGTGGGTAGTATAGTGGAGTGTAGGAAACCTCACCTAGAGTTCCATATTGATGGGATATATTTCATCGAATTAATTTATCATTATGAGACCTCAAATTCTATAACTCAACTTCAACCATGAAAACACCCTCTTAGGAATATAATTCCCCAATAATATTCTTGTGATGGGTGGGTTGTGGACAGAACAACTCAATTTACCCTTTCATTTTTAAAACCACACTATGTGGGTTGAAAATTAATTTTTTTCAGAGATCCCAAAACATTTAAATATATTTTATATAGATCTAATAAAACTCTTTCTTACAACTTATTTGAAAAAAATATTCCAAACAATTTCATGCTCATTTTTTTCTACTATTGTTAAATATTTCATTTTTATCTTTGATGTTCCGATCAACAACATTCTCTCAGGAAAATTTTATAGAATGAATTAAATTATCTTCCTTATTATAGTATAATATGGAATCATTGATGCCAATATTTACTTAAAAATATATATCACCATATTAATTTAAAATTGACCTATCAGAATATTTATATGTCTAAGAACCCCTTCATGGATTCCATTTACTCCATCAGTTCTCATGTAGAGATAAAGTAAAAATCATTTATTAATAGTGATACTTATAATATATCTAATATGTTACGCATAAATTGTCTTCATTATTGGGGTTTCATAATAAAAAACCAATAGAGAGAACTATTAACAAACTTCTTCTATAGATGCTCCCAACCAGGAAAATTACAACATTCTTTGAGGAGGTGTGGTATAAATGGACTCCTTTTTATGGGCTAGAGTGGTCCATGTTATGCAACTATCCTAACCACACAATGTTGTATGTATAATGGTTTATAGGGTGAGTATATAGGTAAATGGATCATAGTAATATGTGATATTTTTTAAAAAAAATCACTTGAATTTTCGTAAAATCATTATTCTTATTTTGAGATCACACTATTATATAATCTTCGTGGAGTGTGTGTTATGGTCCCATTGAATTAGATGCTTCTGCCATACAAATTGGTTCAAAATTCATGTAATATCCAAAAAAAATATATTTCAACATCAAATTATTATAATCATGATTAATCTATTTATCATTGTCTTTTAATAACAAAATAATTTAAAAGATGAACAATATCTTCGGTAACATATAAGACATGTACACAGAGTTTAAATGAGACATGAAATATTATTATCTAAATTTGGTTAATATATATTCATATATTTCCGTTGGATATAATGAATTTAAATATATATATATATATATATATATATCCATTTGAAAAATATAGATTATCAAATTTTATGCTCAATTTGATGGAATTGATGATAAAATGATTGAAGGAAATAGTTATTTTCAATAAAACTGTTTTTAAGTGTGGAATGTATTATAACCTTAGGATAATAAAGTTATATCTATTTATAAATGATTAAAATTAAATAATTTTTTTAAATATAATAAATATAAATAATTGAATGTTTTAATCACAATTATTAGGAAATGAATAAGAATAATGTTATTTTATACAACAAAAATAAATTTTCTTGAAAAAATGATTTTTATTACATATTGTCAGTGGATATTATAATTCATTTCTCTCACATTCTTGAAAACATATATATTACAATGAAATTTTATTTTTATATATTAATATGAAAATTTTTTATATTGGAATTTTTATAATTATATGCACTGATTGATTTTACATTAAATAGTATAAAATTTTGAGTTTTATTAAAAATTATATATCCATTTCTATAATTTACAAAATCTAAATTTATATTAATATTTTAAAAGTAAAATTATTTAATTTATATTTTTAATAATTATATTTATATCATTCGAATCAATTTTATGATTTTTTTTTCATATTATAAGTTTATATACTCACAATATTTTTCATGGAAACCACTTTTCATAGACTTTTGTAGGAATAATTTAAAATTAAATTCAGAAACTTTATTGAATTGAATTTGGAAAAATGGGTTCCATATTTTAAATACACATAATAAATATTAATTAATAGTTTCAAATAAATTTTTCATTATGAATAGTAACCATGGATATTGTTTTTCCCCACAATAATGGTAAAATATGTAAACCTTGTTTAAAAAATTGTGTCAACACCTTAAAACATCTCTAACACATTATTGTATCCTATAGGTTGAGTAGATTTCAAAAAAAAATTATAGTGAGTTAATAATATATTTTATAATATTATTTTGAATTTCAGAATCCAATAATTACTTCGGTATGGAAAAGTTATATTTTATTCAAATTAAAAAATATTTTTGGGTGTTCATATAAAATTACATTATTGGAAGTGTCAATTAGGTTTTTAGTTGATCCAAAACTATAATAGAAAAAATGTATTAATTATTTTACCAAAACATTTCATGGAAATGAATTTCTTTAATTATCTCGATTTTAAATGTCTTTTAATCTCCAATCATGAATTTTCCTAAAAAATGATTCCATGAATTTTGAGTTTATATTTTAAAAGTGATTATTTTGATAAGTAACAATTGAAATTGAAAATATAGATTGATAAATTTAATTAATACGTTACATTTTTTTGGAATTACACATTAAATTATTCTCATATAATTAATTATTATTTATAAATATTTATGTTTTCATGAAAGAAAAATAAAACATTATTATTCAAAAAATTTTAAGAAGAAAGTGAGAAACCTTGAGTCAACCACATAATGAAATAATTGAACCATTGAATGTTTATTTTAGCCTACGAAATATAGGGTCCCTATAAAATTTCCTAGAGTTGTTGGATACCTGATTATTGGGTTCATCCATTATAATATCCTTCAAATGAAAGGCCAAGGTGTCCCCAGACTAGACATGCTCCTCAATGATGACCATCCCAATATTAAATCCCCCATAAAGGATCATTTAATTCTTGTACATTATTGTATATTTATCCTCATTGAGTTCTACCCTCATTGACCTCCCTATCATTCTGGAACCATCCTCTTCAGTATCCTTAAGATATAGAACATGTTCATCCACTTCATCTTTCGTGTTCATAAGTAATTCCAAGGACTATTCTTGAACATCACCTAAGTTTCATTGCTGGAAGGTGTAATCACTGATTGTCTACTTATCTCTATTATTCATTGCAAATCATGACTCCATTTGAGGTGGAAAAAAGTAGTAATTCTTCCTATCTTTACAGATTCCCTTTTAGATAGGGTTCTCTTTGGGCTTGGAGAGAAGTCTCCCAGAACCACCTACTCAGATTATCCTATACTAGAATCACTCCCAAATACCTTCTTTTCTTCCCTTGATGTGACGACCTGATCATCCACAAACTCATAAACCGATTATCCCATTGTAAAACTTTCTAATCAATTACCGAACTCAATGGATTCCACATCCATAAAAGTATTTATCCAGATTCCAATCCCTAGAATCACCAGATTCATATATTATTATCCCATGGATGTACTGGGATGAGCCTCATTAAATCTAGATTCCACTTCAATAACAGTACCATATTTTTCCATCTCAACAACAGTTTTATGAATTGAATATGTATCCCTTTCCATAACAGATTATGAACCATCTCCCCCCTTTTCATACAAGATTGATTAACATCAGTACTGTTAATTCATCATTCCAAGTCCCCAACATTACCCTGAGGAACCAATACCACTGGAGGATTAATTCCATTATGATCACCTTGAAATCTTCGTAAGATATCATTTACCATCATATCAAGATGTAGAGGCCAAGGTTGCTTTGGCCTCACATAGGTATCTTCACTAGATTTTTAATTCCTAGTAATCTGTTTGAACTGAATAGAACAAAAAACATCTCGATTATCAAAAGAAACATCAGAAACCTCTATTTCCTTAGAACATATAGGTTTCATGAATGTAGTCCCTTTGAAACCACCTTCTAGTAAATTTGATCTACCATGAACTTCCACACCCTCTGAAAGACCCATAATTTCCGTAACACATGTATTTGAAGGAGGATCCACTAACTAATTTGACACCTCCTTTCCTGCCCTATACACAACTGCATTGCCATCAACATGACTAGGATTCTAAATAAAATCAGCCAACTCAAAACCCACAGTGGACCAAAAAATATTCACACCCAAGGGGATATCTCGAACCACAATCACCGCATCCAAAAATATATTGGTTAGATTACTATTCAATACATATTCAATTCATATTTAATGCATGCATACCTTTGAAACATGACCCAATTTTTTACACAATTATAATAAGTCACACCATGTTTCAAAAATGACTGACTACTAATACCATAACTCAATACCCACAACTATCCAGAAAAACACAGTGGGCACTTTTACAGATCTAACTCGACAAAAATTATTAGTAAATTTGGGTCACATAAGGAATGAGTTCTTCTATATGAGCATAGTTTTCGACCTATGTGATTCCCTTACAAATAAATAATTGAAGGGTTCTGAAAAGTTAAGAGAGGTTTGTAAAATCATACTGCAACCACCATGTAAGGTGAATCGTACTTCATATGAAATTCCAAAAATAATTTCAAATGGATAAGTCAAAATTCATTGGATATTTTAGGAGCACTCGACCAAGAAATTATGAGGTCATCCTATGAAAACAATATGATAATGATGTTATTCAAGTCGATAAGTCCTACTATCCATTCTTCCTGATGATACCATCAATGAAAGGGGAATTGGTCAAAATAACCCACTGATGGTCATCGAAGCATGAAGAAAGAAATCATAGTTTATTACACTAGCGATGAATATTCATTGAAATCTAGGTTCAAGATCAATAATATAGAGCACCAATAAAGTGTTCCAGAACCATCAGTGTGAGTGAAACCTATAGAAAATCAAGGATACTAAAGTATAGAGAATGTGGTGAATGGGGGAGGTAGAACTACATAAAATGGGAGAGGCTACATGACATGATTAGGATATAAACATATATATATATATATATAAACTATTATGTAATTCCAAATATTTATTTACTCTCACATAAAATAGAGGACCAAAAATACTCTCTTCCCTATGCATTTTAACACACTATTTCATCCAATACATGACCTAACATCACCAGAAAATCCCTTACCACATTATAGTGTCCCTTTTCTCCCTAAATGAAAATACAGATAAGGAATTAGGTGTAATCCATTTGGGCTATCTAAGAAGTAGGTATAATTTCTAATAGACTTATTTCATATTTATTTCATCTCGTCCCTCCTTTAATAATTTTATAAACATTGTGATATAAAATAATTATTTGTGTACTATAAAATTACATGTTGTTATGATATTGAATTATCCTTAATACATCACCTACTTCCATAAAATGGGAAATAAGACCATATTTTTTGTGTATAAAAGACTAACACCTCATGATCCTATAAATTTTTTATTTAATAACCACCTATCAAAAAATGAAAAAATTATAGATTTAATGTATATTTAATCAATTTGATGACAAAATTATTATTTTATAAATTAAAAATATATTCTATTTTGATACAATTACATCAATTGAAAAATTTTAATGTCCCTCATTCAAATGTTTGGAGTGCCAGCTCTATGAAATGATGAGATTCGTTTCTTATCAACACAACACATAAATGGTTTTAATATACATGTGTGTTCATAAATATAAAAATCATAATAATTAAATAATAATAGTTTTTGAATGATAAGGAAATTCCTATTTTATTTCTCTAATGTTCATAGAAAATAGACACTTTACTCTATTGTACATATATCCTACTATATCAATGTTTGTAACATAATTATTTTCTCATAAAAATATTTCATAGATGTGATTATAACTAAAATTAATATAAAAATAATAATAATTTCCTAATTATAATATTTTTTATTATTAAAAAATCCATTTCACCATGGTCAACATACCAATGTGATTTTTTTTTGTTACGAACCAGACATCATCAAAACATATATTGTGGAATTAATTGATTATGTTATTAAAAAAACATTAAAATAATTGAAATAAATTGTTTATGGATAGGGTGTTAATCATATAAAATTTTCTTATGAAACCAAAAAAAATTGATATATATTTATTATTCAACTATATGGGTTTGACGTATATGATTTCTAGTATCAATTATCTTTTGTTGTGATTTATTTTATTTTCACAATATTTTTTCTTCTGTGTGGTGTGTAATAAATCCTTATGGATGAATTTTTTTATATTAAAAAATAAACTCATTATTATTTACTCAAATATTCTTTTGGTTATAATGTTATGAATTAGCGTTGGATACTTTTCCATTTTAACTGTGTTTTATATATTTTAATGGATTATTTCCTAAATCATTTTCATCCATTTAGATATTCAAAAAATTACATAATTGATGTTTTTATAAAGACATAAATGATTTATAATGGTAAATTTATATAACTTTTAACTATGTTCAAAATTTTTTCAAAATTAATCCTTTTAGGTATTTCATATTGAATGTTTTGACAAAAAGAAAAAAGGAACGTTTCATTTTTTTAGATACGACATAAACTATTTCTCATTAAAATATAACCTATTTAATCATGCATGTATTTTTAAAATAAATACCATACATCACTTTGTTCAATGAATATTAATTTTAACAAGTCTTTTTTAATGGAAAGGGGTATTTAAATATCCAAAATGCTTTTCTTATGGGTTCAATAGTTTCATTTTAATTTTTTTTAATAGAAATGAAATCAATTTATGTGATTCAAATATGTTATGGTCCCCAAATATAAATTATTACTATTTGATCCTAATAAGGTTTCCAAATGAATTAAGTTATAATTATTCTCCTAAGATAGTTATATTGGATGTTTAACTTTAGGATATTTCATTTTAAGAGTTATTGTCATAGTGACATAAAAATGATGTCTCAGGGAATCTAAATGACATTTCTATGATTTTTGATGTGGTTTCATTTAATATGTTTTCATTCACTTATTAATCTAGGGATCCTATGTTATAATAAAATTATCATTACCTTTTATAATAAAAGGTGTTTTGTTAAGGAACACAAATATTGGGTTCTCATGTTTTTAAGAAAGAACCATGATAGGGATTTTTCATTTATGTTTTCTTATAAAGATTTTCATAAAAAAACATTGGGTAGTGTTGTTGATTTTATATGTATGTAAATTATTATATAATCTATAATGATATTATATCAATGGAAAAATATATTTTATTTTCCCAATCTTTTGAAATGTTATAATGATATTCATTGTTATATTATATATATCCATTAATAATCACATTTTGTCATCCCACATTCTCATATATTTTGCAACGGTATTATGGATAATTAGAAAACTTAATAAGTATAGAGTTAAAAAAATTTCTGTTACTGTTTCTGATGCATTCGACAGGGCGCGTACATCCATATTGTTCGGGGATGAGAGGTGCAATTTTTTGTTTCCCCACATTCCCGCTTTCCAAAGGCGAGCGACATCAACTTCTTATTTTGGGGAGAGTGCTCCTTGATCGAAACTGGATGATGGGATGTCGGTCTTTACTTCGGTGGATTTCTCCTCGGAACTCGTCACCGAGTCCGGGTCTCCATCATAGACATAAAAAGTTGTTCGTGAAACTCTTCCGGAGGCCATATCTTCTTGGAAACCAGTTATTTACACTACTTCTATTAGGAAATTCCAAGGGGTTTGGTCTTTGTAGCATCCTTCGGTTAGGGGAGTAGTCACATAGGGCCCCCCTAGAAAGTCTGGATGCTGGGGGATTGGCGTGTTTTTCTTCTGTCCCTTATTATAGGTATTCTAAAGGGCGCATAATCCCGAGGAATCCCACATAGAATAGGCGGAATCGTATTCCATGGTCATGTATATGAGGTTTTCTAGAGAATCCCATGTTAAACACGGGGTATGCCGCAAATTTAACTTCTGACAGAGACGGATCAGGCTGATCAAACACTGACTAGAGTTGATCAGATTGAGGAACCCCTAAGATGGAACACCGATACTGCGGACATCATGTGGGTGGTCTCCCAAATGCTGATATTTGTAATGGAGAATGGTGTGGCATGATCCCACAGAGATGTGGCAGCCTGGGTTAGAATCAGGATGGATGATGGAAGGTTGTGTGAATTGGATTGTGAATGGGATGGAACCGTTATGATGATGACAATGGTTTTGGTCTTGTGCCTTGAGGAGATGTCCTACGTATCCCTGTGGTAGGGAATCAAAGTCCACATAGTTAATATGATGACGACTTACCGCTTATTGGGGTTTTCAATAGCTTACAGCTGGATGATATCACAATGGCTTACCATTGGAAAAGGTGTCAACAGCTTACCGCTAGATGGGGTTTCAATGGCTTACCGCTAACTGAGGTCACAACGGCATACTGCTCAATGGGACTGTCAGTGGCATACCACTGATGAGGTCGTAATGGCTTAGCTCTTCATAGTGTCACAAAGTCTTACCACTGATTAAGGTCACAACGACATACCGCTGAATGAAGTGATAACAACTTACCGTTGAATGGAGTGACAACGAATTACCGCGGAATGTGGTCCAAAGTTTAACGTCATGCGGGATGAGGGTTAACTGATGTGAAGGGGGTTGAAACTATTGGGTGTTGTGGATTAACCTCGTAGAGGCTTCCTATGTACCTTGCCTTCTCATAGATCAATGAATTCTTAGTTCAGGTGGTTGCGAACCGACGTGAAGGTGGACCTGGGGTCCAATGCGTGGTGCGATTGGTGCACCTACGTGAAGAAGGTCCGAACCAATGGATGGCGGTGGGATTGGTGCACCAATTTGAAGATGGTAGAAACCCATGAATGGTGGTGGGCTTGAACAACATGGATGATTCCAATATACACTACCTTGGAAAGGATCAAAGTCCTCATAGTTCGGAATAGTGGATACATTTTATCGTCATGCAGGACATGGCAAAGCGATGTGGAGGAGTTCGGAGATACCGTAGTGGTGCGCTTGAACTTTGTAAAGGGTTCCTACGTACCCTACCTTGGAATGGATCAATGTCCCAGTATTTCAGGTTATGGGGGGAATTTGGGGCTTATGCTCTGAGGCGTCCCAAGGTATTGATGAACCTACGTGAAGGGGTCGAAACCAGTGGGTTGTGGGCTTGAACCTCGGGGAGGCTTCCAACATACCTTACCTTAACAAGGATATATGTCCACATAGTTCAGGTGGTGTGGGGATTTCACTCTAGTCTTCCCAGGGTGTTGGTGAACCAATGTGAATATGGTTAGAACAATCGGGTGTTGGTGGGCTTGAACCTCAGGGAGGCTTCCTACGTACCATGCCTTGTAAAGGATCGAAGACCTCAGAGTTCAGGTGGTAAAAGGGGTTGTTGAACCAATGCAAAGGGAAGTCGGGAAAACTAGGTGTTGGGATTGATCCTCGAGGAGGCTTTCCAGGTACCATACCTTAGCAAGGATCAAAGACCTTGTAGTTCAGGTGTGTTATTTGAGTCTTATGCTCTGAGGCGGCCCAATGTGTAGATGTCATGGTCGGTGCTCACTCTAAGTGACATGTGTCATGATCAGTGTAAGAATCAAGAGATAGAAGATACCCAACGATCATGTCGCGAAAGGTGCGTCTGTGGGAAGTGGAGTGGGGATTACACATGATTATAACCCAAAGACAAAATCGGGGCTTATGCATGGTTAGCATCCAAAAGAGGTTGGGACTTACTCCAGGAGGGGGGCCCGATGGTGACAAAGAGAAGTGGGAGAGTGACTTGGGACCGAAGAAAAGAGAAGCATTATTCCCCAAAATTCCCTTCGTTTGACTTGGTGGCCAAAGAAGAAAGGAGGACTAGTGACGATGCCTCCTACAAGAATGCCAGGGGCTTCCACCAAGATGGTCACCCTTTCCCCAAGGACAAAATCCACTCCCATAAGGAGGATATCATCGCCTGTGGTGACCAGTGGGTGTGGATAATTTCATGGTGGGGGTACCCCACGTGCGAGGCAAGGTTTGAGGTCAGAGTTTAACGTTGTGTGCTGATGACAAAGGTGCACGACAGTTTAACATCCTGCAGCTCGGATGAGTGGGTTAGCTCTATATCCATAGTATTTACATAACTAGTACCCTCTTCTCCAGGTTTCAGAGAGATGATAGGAAAAGCCGTGGCGAGGGGGTGTCATGGAGAAAACCATCAGGGGGTACAGGTTAATGTGGCTATGCGAAGAAGCAATATCTATTATCATGCATAGGCGAAGAATTATGAGGTGAAGAAATGGAACGGGCGGTGTCATCCAGGGTACTTTGATTTTACATCGTGCAAACCTCGAGGACCTCATGGAAATAATAATTGCAAAGAAGAGGGATTCATTGGCAGGGGCCTCGTGAAGCTCTGTTTCTCCGCATGGAGGAGGGAACTTGTGAAGGGGTGTGTTTCATGAAGTGGGATGCCTCAGCCTAATCATAGTGCAGAGGTGCATATGGGAGGTGCTTCGCAAAGTGGAAAGGAATTCACAGAGCACTTCTTAGCAGAGAAAAGGATCCTTGCGAAGCAAGATGCCGTGCATCAATTTTCATCGTGATGTACAATGACCCTGCCTTAGCATGAAGATCATGTGTAAATGACGGGTTCTTCATAAATCATAAGAACTCTGTGTTGACTCGGGTCCCCATGGTGCTCATCTTCCTTTGCGGAGGCCCTTAGGCTCTGTGAAAGGCATCCCTCTTGGAATAGGGGATTAAAACTAGACAAAGGGGAGGCACTTCATAGAGAAAAGGTACTTCGCACTGCTCATGTTTCATTGAGAAGAATGGTGATTCATGAGTGGGGAGCTAGGAAGTCGAATGGTCAGAGTGTCCATCCCATGAACTTTGGGAGAGGCTAGTATTTTTGGGGGAGAGGAACCACAAAGCAATGCTCGCTCGACGTGAAGAGGAAGTTGTTTTCTCTGCGGCGCGCTGTGAATGTCAAATGCAACGTGGATCGGTACTGCCTCCTTTCTTCATGGCGGGTCTCGAACATTAGGGGAGGTCGCGAAGAGGTACCGCCTTTTTTACTTTAGGGTTGGTCGTGAAGGTCTTGGGGGTCTTGGAGAGTTACCACCTCCTTGCTTCGCGGAGGAACAGGGCGATCGGTTCTCTACGAATGGGCTTCGCAAGGTAGCCATCAGTTTTGTGTCTTTTTATCGTTCACACATTTTGGCATCAACAATTTCCCCCCTCAAACTTGGAGCCACAGAAAATCAAGGGTCTAAATTAGAGGGTCAATCTTAAAAATCCTCAGTTGTTTGTGAAGCTTCCTCAAGAAGAAGGCTCGCCATGTGGGAATGCAAAACTCCAGCCAGACGCGCTGCGAAGCAGGCTTTGGCTGGGGCACGCCTTGAAACATTGAGTGTCCCTCGACTATAAATAGGGGACCTGAACAATATTTTTTCTCTACTCATCTCTGGAATTTTGGACTTTAGCGGTCTATATTCATGAAGCACCATGTACTTCGCGACTGCTCTCCACGAATCGGGACATCACTTCATGGAGCACAACGAGCTTTTTACACTGCTAAAGTTCTTTGCGATCTTGCTCTTGAAGACGTGGGCAGGGCTTCATGAACGGATGTTGCGAACTCTCTCCACTAACCGGCTTCGCGAACAAGCTTTGCGAACCAACCAGAGAATCATCCAACTTCTAAAACCAAATAGCTCACCAAGAAGCTGTCGAAGGGGTTCTGGAGGATTCTTCCTGATGTGATGAGATGAAAAATAGTCTGGGTCTGGGGGAGTTAGTATGGAGCCACTCGGACCATAGTTCATTGGTGGAGCTTTTATCAGAGAGCCAGAAGATGTACCTGCAATGAAGTAGGTTTCCCTTGTATGGATTTAGACTGACGGATGACATCTTCATCCCTGAAGCAAGCATGGACGGACCAGCTTACTGGTTTAGGAGAATGTCATGCTACCGGCGATGGTTCAGGGAGGCTGATGGTCATGCCCATGAGGATTTCACACCTTTCAATGTTGATAGCTTATAAAACAAACTAAATAATGTTGATGGGAAGGAGTTGTAGCCAGAGAAGTCTACTCCGTTGTACCACATGATACAGAATGAAGCTTTGAGGAACCCGTGGAAGGGGTGGTCCAAGGAATGGGACAAAAAACATGGAGGTAACTTCACAGACAATTGGGTCTGGTCCTACTGGGTAGGCACCTCGTGTGAGAAGTTTGGGGCTGAGTTGAGGAGATTGAGTTTGTATGAGGTGTCCTAGGCCTCTCAATTCCACATATATCAATTGAAACAGCTGATACCTGAGTTGTTGAGAAGATGGTCATCAAGGACCATTACTTTCCAATGAGACCATAGGGAGGGCGGTATCAGGTTGTGGGATGTCCACTAGATCTCAGGGGTCCTGATACTGGGCGAGATGTATGAAGAATTCGTCCCAGTCATGCATGAGTGGGAGGATCCAGATAAAATCCCTCATCTTGCGATGGTACTGATGGAGTTTGTGACCAGGGAGGACATAGAGGCAGTATGGGATGTCCACTTCAGGCGGTGGTTCAAACCAGTCATGAACTTCCAAGAGAACAGGCAGTTTCCGGTGAGGTCTCAAACCTGCCTGAAGGGGGCTCAACGGGGCATGGAATACTCGTACATTCATCTTTTGGAGGAAACCCAGTGGAAGTCGTTGGGATTCAGCATCAGCACCGAGCAACATCCAATAGTTAGGCTAGCAGCATTCATCGCGGCTCTGATGTGTGGTTGGATTCTTTCAGTGAGGGATACCAAAATGGGAGTACTCCCAAGCACATTCATCATGGCTTCCAAGTTGGCAATAGTAGGGCATGTCAACCTAAGAATCCTTATGCTCTCCAAGATGTATAAGGTGTTGTGGAATATCAGCATGGGAAATTTCTACATAGGGTAAGTGGGACATTCCACCTCCTATGTGGGAGGATAGCTGCACATATATAGGGTGTTTATGAATACCCAAACCCTATCTCTCCTCCGGGCTTAAACATACACCCATCAATCCTAGACGCTGTCGAGAGCGTTCGTGCCTAGCTGACTGCAACGTTGGTTCGAAACCCAGTATGGAGGTCGAAGGAATTCAATTTCCACCCATTTCTGTTGTTGATGTGGGTATTTACTGATTACGACTTGGGGACAGAAATGCACCAGGCCTATCTCCTGGCCTTTCGTGGTGGAGTCCAAGTGGAGAGGGTGGACCGTGATCCCCTCTGCAAACCATATACCCCACAACGGTTAGAAGGGAAACTCTGGTGTATGCAGCGACAGACCCCACAGGTCTTTCTGGAGGTGCACTATGAAGAACACCCATTCGTGATGAGGCATATGTGGATCAAGTTCACACAAGAAGATGGGAAAATGTGGAATGAGTGGCCTCTGCCCACCGCCATCCTCAGGCTGGTAAAGGAATATGCCCAGAGTTGGGAGGCGGCTTATCCAGGGGATATTCTGAAGCAACCAACCATTCGGGTTGGTGATGGAGAGCTTTCCAGGCCTCGGTGTTGGGGCCAGAAGGCAGCAATGGAATCCCGTGGTGGCGGGGCAGTCATGGTGGTGAGGTCTGCACAATTTGAGGGTGAGGAAGAATCCATAAGTCATATTGCTTTAGCAGACCCGGCGGTTCCAGAAGAATAGTGCCATCGAGAGGGGAGTCCACTGAGGGGATTCTGCAGGATACCTACCCAGGATTCAGAGAAGAGGCTATGCCATATCGACATGTCGAAGGATGATGTATTTCCAAAGTCCTGGGACATCTGGGATGTCAATAGGCAATTCCTCGGCCCTGCAAAGTTGTGGAAGCATCTAAACTATCTCGGGATGGATTTAACGGGGATATAACCTATCCGGACCAGCTTTGTGATGCCCCATGTGGAGGTAGAGTGTTACATGGTAGAGCTAGAGGACTTTGTGCATTCTCGAGGTGACCCTCATCCAATGACAGATCGAGTCAATGTCTTGCTCGATCGCACTACTCCCCCACAGTTGTCAGTCAATGATTTGAGGGAACACTTCCCTCTTACGGAAGAATCGGAAGAGTCCTCATGGGGAGACGAGGCTGGGAGTGGGAGCTCGTTGCTGGAGGGAGACGTTGGAGGTCAAAACTCAGATCTCTATGAGTTGGAAGAGTCCCTTAAGGTAAAAATCTGGAACCCCCTTCTTCGAGACTTGCTTTTAGGTCATATCGGACTTCTTGTTAACATCTGAACCATGTAGGAGGGCCTCATACACATAACTCGTTCTCATCCCTCAGTGGATACGAATATAGGACCTTCAAGATCCACACCATCCAATGCATCTATTACTGCGACTAGTGGGGCTTGGACATCTGAGGCGACCCTTTGGAGTTTTAGACCTTCCAACCATATACGGGGGGGGCCATGCTTCGGGGTCCTGTTGACATCAACCCAAGAGCGAGACTAGGGATTTGATCTTTGTAAGTTCCCTCTACCAATTTCATGACTGTCATCCTCTAACCATGTTTACTAATGTCCATGACCCTCCCTGGTGCGTACAGTACTTGAAATGGTTTGGGTCACCTTGCTAAGGTTTTTCGGGGCTTCTGGCAGCGTCCTTCCCAGGGGAACACCAGTGGTCGTAGAGGTGGAGGTCCAAACCAACCATGTGGTGGTGCTCCCGATCAATGGTGGATCCGTTAGCGGGGGTGAACCCGAGATCATCATGGTAGGATCCGACAATGAGGATCGATCAGATAATTCAGATCCCAGGACACACTGATCAAACACCAGATGTAGACCTGGCTGAAGAGTTCCTTGGGGTGTTTCCCGCGTATGAGCCTGCGAAATTGTGACGACTGGGATAAGACGACCTCAAAATAATAGGATAGAACGATATTCCATCGCCGATTGTGGAAGCTGATCACACGCTTCATTAATAACTCCCCAAGCACTATAGTTGGATGAGATGGACAGACTTTTCTCACGACTGCGCGAACTGTGTGCTGGGATAGTGGATGCTTATCGTCCAAACATGCTCGTCCGATATCTTATGGAAGAAAGTATTTAGGATTATGACTGTGGCCTTGGTTTGGGATGGTAGCAAAGGAAGGGGATAATAATCCAGAGGCTCCATGAGGATGAAGATGAGGTCCAGTGGCTACAGAATTGGGTGAATGAGCACTTGACCTCCCTACATGCACAGTATGAATGAATATTGCGATTGAAGGCCCAACTGGAAGAAGACGAAGTGGGCCTAAAGTGATCCTCTGAGGAGGTGACCGCCATCTAGACAATCATGGAGCAGACCTAGATTCTGGCATGTGATTGGTAACATCTCACTGTCGAAGAGGAGTGGGAGATGAACAGGTGGCAGCAACTCCTCGACGCCACCAGCCAGAGGGTGGTGGAGTTTCTAAGCTCTTTTGATGAGGTCAACCCATCCATGGTGGGAGTTGAACCCCGATTACTGTAATGATTACAAACCCTCAAATGTACATTCATTCTTTGATTGTTTGATTCCATTTCATGCATGAGTTATGTTTTCTACATTGTTTTATTGCTTCCTCGTGATGTTCGCGGAGCATCCGACGATCATTCCCTAAGCTCACGTGGGTCGGGCCTGATGTGGGAAACATGGGATGAACACCTTATCACCCCATCCATACATAAGAGTGAAAATAAAGCTTCGGAATCAGGGGTTTGATCAACCGGTCCGGACTTTTGGGAGGAAATGGGAGAGTCCTGACTTGAGGATGAAGCTCTTAGAATGGTCGAATTATCATTTTCCCAGTGTGCCCTTGTGCAAGAACGAAGTAACACCAGGGGAATCTGATTGAATCCAAACAGGGGAATGGAAGGCTTATATAATGATACCAAGTATTCAAAACACTATGGGGGTGGCATGACAATAATGAATAAATGTTGTCTGCATTCAAAACACAGTACCCTTATTGTGTTATCCTGGAGTTCAGATAAAAAATGAGGGCTGACTGCTGACCATGACCGAAACACAGGGACTGACTCAAAATTTCATCGGTTAGTCTTCCAGAATAGTGGCCTAGGATAATAGGCGGGCCATGGGCCGAGCATCGATACTGTTAGGGGGTTCCCTTAGACATGAATAGTTACGAGGGTCCAAATAAGGGGAACGCAAAGCATGGAACGTGGTGTGATGGTTTGTTCGAATAGAATCCAACACTCTTGAAATTACTCCATCATGGTGGAAGCCCATTATACGGGAACATCAGTCTGACCATGGATATAATGACCCACACTTTACATACATTGTTAATACTTCAAAATTTAAGCACACTTATTACAACATATGACAAAACCACAAAGGACCGTATAGGTATAGTGTCTTTAGAAACTGGGAAACATAAACAACTGGTTCATAAATCTTCTACAGTGTCTCCCATTTATTTCATCATATCTAGGGTCCCTTTTAGCGTATTCTACTTAATATCCATCTTCCTGACCTGGGGAAAAGAAAACATAAAAGGGTGATCTCAAATGCTCAGCAAGGGAAAATAAAGGAAATAAAAATCATATCATATCTTTTTGAAAATCAAAACCTGCAAAAGAGATCATAATATCTTAACATGGTATAAATCATAGAAGTGAAAATTAGATCCCCATAATCATAACATAAAACTTGAAACTTTGTGGCATGCACACATAATCATGGAAAATCATTTCTTGTTAGTCATGACTCATTGCCAAGACTATCTTAGTGGACGAAGTCCCTTTCTGAACCGAGTTCACTCCTCGTTTCAGTCCTGTATCACTGAACCGAAATAACCTTCCATTCCAGCCATGTCTATCTCATGAGATATAAAATCTTTACCCAATGCATTGGAGGGAGATATAGGTCCCACCCATCTTATAATGAATCTTTTCTTATGTGTGCCACATAATCATAAAACATACATCATCGCATAACACAAGTAACAAAAATGGGATTCTTGAAACATCATGACATCATAAATCAATTCATATAAGATAAAGGAATTCATAAAAATAATTCCATCACAACATGATCAAATCAATGTAATAATAAGGATAAAAATATAACCCTTTAATTATCTTAGATGGAAAATAATTTTTATAAAACACTTGAACTCCATTCTTGAGGAAAATATCCTTTCTTCTTCAAAAACATTTTTCCTTTCATAGCATGTCATACGACTTTAAAATAAAAGAAGTTGATTAAAAATAAACTTGAAAACATGTAAAGGAAGCTTCTTGTAAATAATGTTTTAAAAATCCATTCATGCCGTATAAGTTAAAAAAAACATTCTTCGTACTTTTGTCGGAAAAGTCAAAAAGTACCTCGTACGAAAAACGACAAATGATTCCTTACGTATCATTTACTAAAAACTCACCGAAGGGTAAAATTGGATATAAAATATTGTAGAAGGATGTAAATAATATTACATATTGAGGGAACAAAGATGTGGATGATAAAATACACCCCAATAATTACTTACGAATAAACAATCTCGGATAAAAATGAGATTGTGATATTTCCCTTACCTTAGGTCCGATTTGCTTTGTTCGTGTCCGAAGATCCTGTATAATGGTTTAAATAATGTTATTGACTTATTCCAGAATCATAAATATTGATATGAGATCATATATGGTCATATTATTAGCTTCTTGTTAGTAATATTTCATTGTTACTTGTTACTCGGGTCTTTATAACTTTTTGTTCTTATGCGTGTTTTGTCGAATAAATTCTTATTATTATCTTTAGGTTATAGATAATTCATTTCCAGAATGGTATTAGTGTAGTATATACCACATTCATTCATTCAATTCATTTATATAATCATTATGAAATGAAGATCATGTAGAACGAGTCGCATCACATCGTGGAGACGGTATTCCGTACGTACGCACGAGTGATGATATTGTTCCTATGATCGTGGAATTGTATTGGAGTATATATATATTATTTCAGTATCAATATTACTTCATAATAACCATATATAGTTACTCATTACACCATTATACCCATCCTTGTAAGGTGATGGTGGAAAATAGATTACACCACGGCGTGGAGACGGTATTCCGTACGTACGCACGCGCGGTGATTTCATTTTTCCGTAGGATGGATAGAAGGTGAATTAGGGTTGTTTCATATTTATAATAAAATATCAGTATGTAAGTAATAATGATGTTATTACTTTATCATGAAACAACTAAAGAAGAAGAAGTTGAAGAAGAAAGAAATTGAAAAGATCGGTAATGGATATTACCTCTTCTTTGGAACGCCTCTTTGAATCCTCCACTTAAGGAACTAAGATTGGTCTTTGGAGAATACCAGGACCTCTAGGATTATTCTAGGGAAGTGGAGAGGAGAAAATGGCAGGGGTTGGCCGAGCTTGAGTGCTAAAATTGGTGTGAGGAGGAGGGGGAGGAGGTGCCCTTTTATAAGGGAGGAGAGGGGCACCTTAGGAATATCTCAAAATATTATTTTATATTAAAGTCAAAATCGGTTTATAATGGTTCCAAAGGGTCTTATTTCGAAGATAAAGTGGGTATGGGTCGAACTCCTATCAACCAATAGGATTTAGACAAGTTTGGGGTATTATTTTAACCTTATCAATTAGATTTAACTCTAAGTTAATTAATTTAACTTTTACCGTGTCTTTTTGTTTTCTTTCACTATATGGTTAATACACTTAATATAACATGCCAAACGAACCCCAAATTGATTATTATTAATATATATATCCTTATCTAAGTCATTTGGCCGAACCTTAGATTTTTAGGAATAAAATAACAATTAATAATATAATATTTGATTTAAAAACTATTTTGTGTCAATTTTGACACTATTTGATATATGATTTTTTTGAAAGTCATAACAGAATTATATGTTCGAACCAAGTTGATTAAATTAACACTAATATATCATAGTAACCTAGAAAATTAGTGTAATTCATAAAAAGTCTCAAATTACATTTATTTTGGTGTTTATAACATCAATTATGTCAATATTTCATTAACAAGATAATTACTGCATCATCTTTGTGTCATAAATAAATTAAATTATTTGATGTCTAAAAATTATAAATAAAATACCATCATGTAGGAAATCTTTTTATCTTTCTAATGAATATTTATAGTCGAATTTATATTATGTATAACCCCATATTAAAAATGATTTACTTATTAACCATTGATTTTAACTATTTTAACCCTTCTTTAAATAAATTAGTAATAAATGTCCTAATCTAATCCAAGTGGGCCTAAATGGTCATATTTTATTCCTAAGTTTGTTTTTGGTCGAATTACACTTGTCCAATAGAATTAGGACATGTTTTAGGGTAATATTAATATCATATTTACCCTTAGTTACCCTATTTACTATTAACCGCGGTAAAAAAAAGTAAAAAGTTACTATTCACGAAAAATTATTTTCATCTCATTGAACCACATTTTAGTCCTTGATATTAACCGTGTCTGTCGGATTTTCGAAATTCCATTCACAGAAGCGGTAAAATTAAGTTTTATGCAAAATTCAGTTTTTTAACCTACCACTTAGTGGTTTCACTATTCATCAAAAATTGAAAGTTTTCAGAAAAATACCAAAATTTCACCCTAGGATAATTTCGATATTCTGAGTCCAAAAATGAAGTCCATTTTGAAAAATAAAATTTATAAAATTTCAAAAAGTGGTTATTACTATTCATAGCGGCTAGTTTTAATAGCATATTGTTATTTAGTGAAACTCGGTATTGCGTACGACGAAAGCTATCGAGGAAGGTCGCGATTGCGTGTAAAGAAAGCCAAGCAAGTGTTGTGTAGAAAAAGATTCCTTTGATGATTTATATGACATAAAAGTCTCGGGTGTTACATTCTACCCCCCTTAAAAAGAATTTCGCCCTCGAAATTCATCACTTTGTAACAAACAGATGAGGATAATTCTCCCTCATCATATCCTCAAGCTCCCATGTAGATTCTTCAAGTTGGTGGTTCCTCCATAAAACTTTAACCAAGTGAGTGGTCTTGTTTCGTAGGACTTTTTCACTACGATCCAGAATCTCTATCGGCTGTTCTTCATAAGAAAGATCTTGCTCTAGCGGTACAACTTCTGAGCTGAGTACATGTGAAGGATCAGGTATGTACTTTCTCAGGAGAGATACATGGAACACATCATGAACTTGAGAGAGATTTGGTGGAAGCGCCAATCGGTAAGCTACCTTCCCAACACGATCCAGTATTTCGAAAGGACCGATATATCTAGGGCTCAACTTCCCCTTCTTTCCAAATCTCATAACCCTCTTCCAGGGAGATATTCGTATGAACACTTTATCACCCACTTCAAACTCTAGGTCTTTTCTTCGGTTGTCGGAATAACTTTTCTGTCGACTCTGAGCTGCTCTTATGTGTTGTTGAATAGATCTGAACTTTTCTGCCATTTCATCAACGAGATCAGGTCCTAACAGCTTTCTTTCCCCAACTTCATCCCAGCAAGTTGGAGTCCTGCATTTATTTCCATAGAGAGCTTCATAAGGAGCCATCTAAATACTGGAGTGAAAGCTATTATTATAAGAAAATTCCACCAAAGGTAGGTGTTCATCCCAACCTCCTTTGAAATCCATAGAGCAAGCTCTCAACATATCTTCTAGGGTTTGAATTGTTCTCTCGGACTGACCGTCTGTCTGGGGATGATAAGCAGTGCTGAAACTCAACTCTGTATCCAGAGTATGCTGAAGACTTCGCCAGAACTTCGAGGTAAATCTAGGATCCCGATCAGATATAATAGAAAGTGGCACTCCATGCAATCTTACCACTTCCTTTACATATATCCTGGCAAGCTGATCTAGAGAGAAATCCTCTCTAATAGAAATGAAGTGTGCAGACTTTGTAAGACGATCAACTATGACCCAAATAGCATTATTGCCTTTGGATGTTTTAGGAAGTCCTGTGACAAAGTCCATAGTGATGTTTTCCCATTTCCATTCGGGTATGGGTAATGGTTGTAACATCCCCTTAGACTTCTGTCTCTCGGCTTTAACTTGTTGACAAACCAAGCATCGAGAGACATATTCAGCAACATCTCTTTTCATGCCATCCCACCAGAAGTACTCTTTCAGGTCCCTATACATCTTTGTGCTTCCAGGATGAATAGAGAATGATGAACTATGAGCCTCATCCAGCAGCTCATTCTTTAATTCGGGGATGGGAGGAACGCAAACCCGATTCCAGAACATTATTATCCCATCACAATCAAGGTTGAATTTAGGAACATTTCTCACCTTCTTTTGTAACTCAACATCTTCTTTCTGTGCCTCTTTAATCATCACATGTATAGATGGTTGAACATTCATTTGAGAAAGATAAGATTTTCCCCCTTCCATTATAATTCCAAGATCCATCCTTTGTAAATCCATAAATATTGGATCTTTTGTGATCCTCATCATGGATAAACTATCATGGTCTTGTCGACTTAATGCATCTGCCACCTTGTTTGCTTTCCCAGGGTGGTAATGGATTGAGCAGTCATAATCTTTAATCAGCTCCAACCATCTTCTTTGACGCATATTCAGCTCCTTTTGTGTGAAAATATACTTTAAACTTTTATGATCAGTATAAATATCACACCTTTCACCATAAAGGTAATGCCTCCAAATCTTTAATGCAAAGATTACCGCAGCCAACTCCAAATCATGTGTTGGGTAATTTTGCTCATGGATTTTCAACTGTCGTGAGTCATAAGCTATCACCATATCATTTTGCATAAGAACACACCCCAATCCCTTCTTGGATGCATCACTGTAGATCACAAACCTTTCTCCACTACAAGGCAGTGTGAGCACAGGTGCACTGGATAACCTTCTTTTCAACTCCTTGAAATTCTCTTCACATTCCTCTGTCCAAACAAACTTAACTCATTTACAAGTCAACTTGGTGATTGGATTAGATAATCGTGTAAAATATTTTACAATACGTCGATAATATCCAGCCAAACCAAGAAAACTTCGGATCTCAGTTACTGTTGTTGGTCTTGACCATCTTTCGATAACCTCTGTTTTTGCTGGATCCACAGATATCCCCTCTTTTGAGATTATGTGACCCAAAAATGCAACTTTTTGAAGCCAAAATTCACACTTGGTAAATTTGGCATAAAGCTTCTCTTTTCTCAGGGTCTTCAATATAATTCTCAAGTGATCTTCATGCTCTTCCTTTCTCTTTGAATAGACAAGAATATCGTCTATAAAGACTACCACAAATTGATCAAGATAGTCTCTAAAGACTCTATTCATTAGATCCATGAAGATAGCAGGGGCATTAGTAAGACCAAATGGCATCACTATAAATTCATAGTGTCCATACCTTGTACGGAAAGCCATCTTTGGTATATCCTCCCTTTTGACCCTTAATTGATGATACCCTGAACGAAGATCAATCTTGGAAAAGTATTGAGCTCCGTGTAGTTGGTCAAATAAGTCATCAATGCGTGGGAGAGGATATTTGTTCTTGATAGTGATCTTGTTAAGTTCTCTATAATCAATTCAGAGTCTCATTGATCCATCTTTATTCTTAACAAATAGAACAGGTGCTCCCCAAGGTGACGCACTAGGGAGTATGAATCCCTTATCAAGATTCTCTTGGAGTTGCTTCTTCAATTCCTGCAACTCAATTGGGGCCATTCTATAAGGTGTCTTTGAAATCGGCAAAGCACCCGGTACGAGTTCTATTGAAAACTCAACTTCACTATTTGGTGGAAGACCTGGTAATTCATCTGGAAAGACATCATCAAACTCCCGTACAATGGGCATATTCTTAATCGTGAGTTTCTCACCAACCATTTGAGATAAATAACCTTCATTTAATGGAATCAATACCCATAAGATGGAAGAAATTTCCACTGGAAGGTTATATTCATCCTTGCATTGATAGACGATCGTAGATTGATCTGGAATATGAAATGTGACTTCCCTTCTTTGGCAATTGATATGATCTCCGTATAAAGAAAGCCAATCCATGCCAAGAATCACATAAAATTCCACTATAGGAAGGATCACAAGATTTGCAGGAAGCACATTCCCACAAACTTCGATCGGAGAAGAATTATAAACTTTTGATGCGATTGATGTGCCATTAGGTGTTGTCACAGCTAACTCAACATCTAATTGTTGAGGTAATACGGTGATACCCTTAGAAAATTATTCAGAAATAAAAGAGTGGGTGGATCCAGAATCAAATAAAACATTTTCTACATTAGAGTGGATGGTAAGTGTACCTTTCACCACATCGTTATCGTACTCCACATCGCTGATAGAAATTGCATGTGACTTTCCTTTGTCTTTAGCCTTAAGATTTTGTTGACGTCGACCATCATCATCAACCCTTGGATTTGGGAATTGATTGGCATAATTCCCCATCTCCTTGCACTTGAAACATTGAAGTGTAGTAGGTTCATTTTGTGTATCCCTTCCTTTGCTTGCATCATTAGACATCTTCTTCCCATTACCACGACATTCAAATGCCCGATGACCTTCCTTTCCATATTTAAAACATTTACTTGTCCCTTTAAGACAACTCCCTCCATGTTTCTTTCCACACTTTGAGCATAAGGAAAAGCTCATCTTCTTTTCCGTGTGCTCTTTAGATTTTTCTTTGAATTCCATCTTCCTCTTCTTATCAAACCCATTTGACTGATGGGTTACTCCAATCTCCATCTCGACTTTGAGAGCACATCGAACGATTTCCTCGTAGCTATTGAAGTCCCTTATGGCTAACGCCCTTCGAAGACTTGGTTTTAAGCCACTAAAGAATCGATCGATCTTACTCTCAGGTTGGATAATAATACCAGAAGCGTACCTTGCAAGTCTTGTAAAATTTGCTTCATAGGTACCAACAGATTCATCATCCCTTTGCTTCAGTTCAAGGAACTCTTTCTCCATCTTTGTTCGGAGAATACGAGGGAAGTACTTATTGAAAAATAAGTTCTTGAACTCGTCCCATTCCATAGACTCAATTTCATCCCTTTGCCTTGTATTCTTAATAAGATTCCACCATTTATCAGCATCTCCTTCCAAACGATACACTGCTAGGATGACTTTATCATGTTCAGAACATTGAAGAACTGAAAATATATTTTCAATAGTACTAATCCATTGTTCAGCAACTAATGGATCAGTAGACCCACTGAAAGAAGGTGGACGCTGCCTCATGAAGGATTCAACAGAATGTTGCTCCTTCCTTTTCTCGTTTGGAAGTCCTGCATGATTCATAGCTTGAGAAAGTTGTGTGAGCATGGCTACAAGATTTTGCATTCCAGCTCCCATATCGTTTGGTTGCTCAGGGGGACAATCATTGCATTGCCCATCGCATTCCGCATTAACACGGTTCCTTCGGGTTCCAGCCATTGACTAAAACCAAGAAGAATAGTGTGAGCAACACTAATTATAATAGGAAAACCACATAATTCAAGAATAAAATTTTCATGCTTAAGGTCTTATCCTAGGTTATTCAAGGACATTTCTAAAACACTAAGATTGTGTTCTATGCTTAGACTTATCCTTAGGGTTCTTACTAAGGCTTTCACATCCTAGTTTCTAAAGGTTGACTATACCTTTCCTCTGATACCAACTATAACAACCCACACTTTAAATACATTGTTAATACTTCAAAATTTAAGCACACTTATTACAACATATGACAAAACCACAAAGGACCGTATAGGTATAGTGTCTTTAGAAACTGGGAAACATAAACAACTGGTTCATAAATCTTCTACAGTGTCTCCCATTTATTTCATCATATCTAGGGTCCCTTTTAGCGTATTCTACTTAATATCCATCTTCCTGACCTGGGGAAAAGAAAACATAAAAGGGTGAGCTCAAATGCTCAGCAAGGGAAAATAATGGAAATAAAAATCATATCATATCTTTTTGAAAATTAAAACCTGCAAAAGAGATCATAATATCTTAACATGGAATAAATCATAGAAGTGAAAATGAGATCCGCATAATCATAACATAAAACATGAAACTTTGTGGCATGCACACATAATCATGGAAAATCATTTCTTGTTAGTCATGACTCATTGCCAAGACTATCTTAGTGGACGAAGTCCCTTTCTGAACCGAGTTCACTCCTCGTTTCAGTCCTGTATCACTGAACCGAAATAACCTTCCGTTCCAGCCATGTCTATCTCATGAGATATAAAATCTTTACCCAATGCATTGGAGGGAGATATAGGTCCCACCCATCTTATAATGAATCCTTTCTTATGTGTGCCACATAATCATAAAACATACATCATCGCATAACACAAGTAACAAAAATGGGATTCTTGAAACATCATGACATCATAAATCAATTCATATAAGATAAAGGAATTCATAAAAATAATTCCATCACAACATGATCAAATAAATGTAATAATAGGGATAAAAATATAACCCTTTAATTATCTTAGATGGAAAATAATTTTGATAAAACACTTGAACTCCATTCTTGAGGAAAATATCCTTTGTTCTTCAAAAACATTTTTCCTTTCATAGCATGTCATACGACTTTAAAATAAAAGAAGTTGATTAAAAATAAACTTGAAAACATGTAAAGTAAGCTTCTTGGAAATAATGTTTTAAAAATCCCTTCATTCCGTATAAGTTAAAAAAAACATTCTTCGTACTTTTGTCGGAAAAGACAAAAAGTACCTCGTACGAAAAACGACAAAAGATTCCTTTCGTATCTTTTACTAAAAACTCAACGAAGGGTAAAATTGGATATAAACTATTGTATAAGGATGGAAATAATATTACATATTGAGGTAACATGGATGTGGATGATAAAATACACCCCAGTAATTACTTACGAATAAACAATCTCGGATAAAAATGAGATTGTGATATTTCCCTTACCTTAGATCCGATTTGCTTTGTTCGTGTCCGAAGCTCCTGTATAATGGTTTAAATAATGTTATTGACTTATTCCAGAATCATACATATTGATATGAGATCATATATGGTCATATTATTAGCTTCTTGTTAGTAATATTTCATTGTTACTTGTTACTCGGGTCTTTATAACTTTTTATTCTTATGCGTGTTTTGTCGAATAAATTCTTATTCATATCTTTAGGTTATAGATAATTCATTTCCATAATGGTATTAGTGTAGTATATACCATATTAATTCATTCAATTCATTTATATAATCATTATGAAATGAAGATCATGTAGAACGAGTCGCATCACATCGTGGAGACGGTATTCCGTACGTACGCACGAGTGATGATATTGTTCCTATGATCGTGGAATTGTATTGGAGTATATATATATTATTTCAGTATCAATATTACTTCATAATAATCATATATAGTTACTCATTACACCATTATACCCATCCTTGTAAGGTGATGGTGGAAAATAGATTACACCACGGCGTGGAGACGGTATTCCGTACGTACGCACGCGCGGTGATTTCATTTTTCCGTAGGATGGATAGAAGGTGAATTAGGGTTGTTTCATATTTATAATAACATATCATTATGTAAGTAATACTGATGTTATTACTTTATCATGAAACAACTAAAGAAGAAGAAGTTGAAGAAGAAAGAAATTGAAAAGATCGGTAATGGATATTACCTCTTCTTTGGAACGCCTCTTTGAATCCTCCACTTAAGGAACTAATATTGGTCTTTGGAGAAGACCAGGACCTCTAGGATTATTCTAGGGAAGTGGAGAGGAGAAAATGGCAGGGGTTGGCCGAGCTTGAGTGCTCAAATCGGTGTGAGGAGGAGGGGGAGGAGGTGCCCTTTTATAAGGGAGGAGAGGGGCACCTTAGGAATATCTCAAAATATTATTTTATATTAAAGTCAAAATCGGTTTATAATGGTTCCAAAGGGTGTTATTTCGAAGATAAAGTGGGTATGGGTCGAACTCCTATCAACCAATAGGATTTAGACAAGTTTGGGGTATTATTTTAACCTTATCAATTAGATTTAACTCTAAGTTAATTAATTTAACTTTTACCGTGTCTTTTTGTTTTCTTTCACTATATGGTTAATACACTTACTATAACATGCCAAAAGAACCCCAAATTGTTTATTATTAATATCTATATCCTTATCTAAGTCATTTGGCCGAACCTTATATTTTTAGGAATAAAATAACAATTAATAATATAATATTTGATTTAAAAACTATTTTGTGTCAATTTTGACACTATTTGATATATGATTTTTGTGAAAGTCATAACAGAATTATATGTTCGAACCAAGTTGATTAAATTAACACTAATATATCATAGTAACCTAGAAAATTAGTGTAATTCATAAAAAGTCTCAAATTACATTTATTTTGGTGTTTATAACATCAATTATGTCAATATTTCATTAACAATATAATTACTGCATCATCTTTGTGTCATAAATAAATTAAATTATTTGATGTCTAAAAATTATAAATAAAATACCATAATGTAGGAAAGCTTTTTAGCTTTCTAATGAATATTTATAGTCGAATTTATCTTATGTATAACCCCATATTAAAAATGATTTACTTATTATCTTTGGATTTTAACTATTTTAACCCTTCTTTAAATAAATTAATAATAAATGTCCTAATCTAATCCAAGTGGGCCTAAATGGTCATATTGTATTCCTAAGTTTGTTTTTGGTCGGATTACACTTGTCCAATAGAATTAGGACATGTGTTAGGGTAATATTAATATCATATTTACCCTTAGTTACCCTCTTTACTATTAACCGCGGTAAAAAAAAGTAAAAAGTTACTATTCACAAAAAATTATTTTCATCTCATTGAACCACATTTTAGTCCTTGATATTAACCGTGTCTGTCGGATTTTCGAAATTTCATTCACAGAAGCGGTAAAATTAAGTTTTATGCAAAATTCAGTTTTTTAACCTACCACTTAGTGGTTTCACTATTCATCAAAAATTGAAAATTTTCAGAAAAATACCAAAATTTCACCCCAGGATAATTTTGATATTTTGAGTCCAAAAATGAAGTCCATTTTGAAAAATAAAATTTATAAAATTTCAAAAAGTGGTTATTACTATTCATAACGGCTAGCTTTAATAGCATATTGTTATTTAGTGAAACTCGGTATTGCGTACGACGAGAGCTATCGAGGAAGGTCGCGATTGCGTGTAAAGCAAGCCAAGCAAGTGTTGTGTAGAAAAAGATTTCTTTGATTATTTATATAACATAAAAGTCTCGGGTGTTACAATGGATCATTTGTTCGTTAAGACAGGACCTCTCTGACGAGGGAGGTGTCACTTCCAAATGTCAACGTGGGGCATCCCGAACATGTTCAGGGAAAAGATACAGTTGCATGGCTCCCCACAAGGGGTCACGCCAGGAGGCAGTAATGAAGAGGAATAGGATTTATGATTCCAGGAGCAAGACCAAAGGTGAAATTCCTTGGTGTCTCTAGGTATACCATGAGGAAGGGAATCAAGACATAAAAAGTTCTAAAAGAGGTCTTAGATTATGGTCTTAGATCTCGGACCATGGATGGTAGGAAATTCTAGAGACACATGGTGGGGTAATTATAAAACCCTAAGTGAATGGGTACATGGGGCTCTAACCACCACATGTTCTTTGGGAAGGTTTTAGGCCAAGGGACCGGAAACGAGAGTTAAGCAGATCCCGAGGCACGGTGCACAGATGTTCCTACATACCCCATGGGGATGGGGATCAAGATACATGTATTTCTTGGAGGTGGCAATGTATAGTACCAGTGCTAGGGATAAAAGGGGCGTGCGGGTGTGGACCTATCAACAAAATAATCCGTATTTGATAAATCTTGTTTGTCCCTTAAGGTGAATGTTTTTTGTGGAGCGGAAGATCTAGGGTAAAATATCCTGACATCCCCACAAGAATTAAGTCATGTGCAGGCATTGAAAAATTTTATGGTGTGTGACTGGTACCAAACATGGTTTCCCCTTGAGTTGGGACATTACGATGCAATGTTGTTTTCCATCGTGCGGCTAGGATGATAATGTCATCATTTAAGGTCATGTGACGGGACCTGGGGTACATTTTAACATCATGTGGCCCATATGTATTAGTGATGAGGCTAACGGGGGAATGTGCCTGGGGAAATAAAACATACCCGACGTGAATGAGGACATAATACCATACCACACCATACAAGATTTCGAGAGAGGAACCTTGGGTCAAGGGGCCAAAATAGAAGATAGATGTTAAGCGGTGAGAGAAACTAGCTCCCAATTGAGCTGGTCCCAAAAAACGAGACGTCTGGGTGTTCCTACATATCCCATAAGGATGGGAATCAAGACACACGTATTTATTGATAAATCTTAGTATATGGTCCTAGAGATTTGCCAAAGGAGAAGGGAAGTCAGTGTGGAGCCTCGAATTACACCTTTACCATGTCTTTGTCTTCCAAATGTGCAAATGTTCACCGAGGGATAGTGTCAAGAGTGTTAAATATCCACGTGGACATGATGGGGTGGATAATGATGTGAATCATGTAACCAACATTCAAGGTTTAAAGGGGATGTCATGGAAATGTAGGATGACTGTTGACCATGTTTGAAACATAGCATACACATCGTGTTGGCCTATAATGAGGAAAAACAAATGGGAATTGGTTGTTGACCTTATTCGCTACGTGGGAATTGTATCAATTTGGTGTCTGAAACCCTCGAGGATGTTGGCCTGTGATGGTTGGAGAGCCCTTAGGACAAGAATCCATGACATTCGTGGGTCCCTTCGGGTGTGGAAGATTATGGAAGCCCAAGTGAAGGGGAACATGAAGCCTAAAAAATGGGAAAAATCATGTCCATGAAAAATCCAACACTCCAAACGCTAAACTAGAGTACTCTTAAGAAAATTGGTGCATCGTCGACAAGGGTTGAGGAGGGTAATCAACATGAGAGTAACCAATATAAAGGGATGAGTATAGAATACATGGATAGAGAACTCCCAGGAGGGGGTGGTACATGGTGTAGTTTTTACAAGCCCAACATGAATGAGGACATAGTCCCATACCACAACATATACTCTCCTTCCACAGAAAGGGTAGGACAAGAGGCCAAGGTGAAAGGGAGATCTCTAAGAGATAGAGCTGGACTCGAAGTCTAGAAATTCGAGCAGTCCTACATATCCCATGAGGATGGGAATCAAGATGTACATAGTTCTACGATGCAGCAGTATAAATAGATCATAGTTTATGGTCTTAGAAATTGGACTATGGAGAAGCAGGACTATCCCAAGTAAAAGCAGACCTGAACCCAGTACAAAAGCCTATGTGGGTTGAACTCGGTGTAGGAAACAATGGTTGATAAGGTATTCACAATACACAAATACATGAAACGGGGGAACCAGTGAAGCCCTTGGCGATTGACTTATCATGGATTTTTTCCTCCTAATGTGCAGATATTAACTAAGGAATAGTACCAAGAGTTTCGAAGATCTACATGGACATGATGAGGTGGAGAAGGTTGTGAATCATGAAACTGACATTTTCGGCTTAATGGTGTTAGCATGACAATGGAGGATGACTGTTGACATTGATCGAAATACGACATCCATATCATGTTATCCTGAAATGGGGACAATCAAATGAGTTTCGACTACTGACCATATTCAAAACATGGAAAATGTATTGATATATTGTCTAAAACCCTCAAGGGTGTTGGCCCGTATTGGTAGGAGAGCCCTTAGGACTAGCATCCATGCCACTTGGGGGTCCCTTCGGGTGTGAAAGGTGATGGAAACCCTAATGAGGGAGAACCTGAAGCCTGAAAATAGATGAAACGATGTCCGAGTAGAGTCCGATATTCCAGGTATTAAACTACAGTACCATTAGGCAGATTGGTGAATCGCTGAAGAGGATTGAGGGGCTCATCTTGAGAGCATCCAACTTGAAAAGATGATTATATAACAAGGGGTTGAAAATCTCTCAGGGGAAAGAGGTACATGGAATGGTTGTTACAATCCTGACGTGATTGAGGAAATAATCTTGTACCACACCATATATCCCTTTTCATTGAAGACTGCATTCCATGGGGCCAAGATTGGGCGGGACCTAAAGACGAGATGCTCGGGCGGTCCTACATATCCCATGAGGATGGGAATCAAGCCATACATAGTTCTAGAACCGCATATAGGGGTAAGATACCCTAATGAATGTGGTGTACATCATGTCGAGTAAGCCGACATGAATGAGGACATATCCCATACCACACCGTACAACCCTAAATTGGAACATGGGCCAGGGGCCCCAAAAGGCCAGGGGGCCTAAGGCTAGGCCTCGGTCGGAAAGCCCCAAACTGTCTACAATTTAACAACATGCAGTGAGGATGAAGAGAGGAGTAATATACCCCAAAGAAGGGTGTGTATGGAATGACGAGTAGCCCGATGTTAATGAGGACATAATCCCTTACCACACCGTATAATCCCATAACAGATAACCTGGGTCGGGGACCCAAAAAGGCCAAGGTGCCTGAGGCTGGTCCTCAGTTAGGAAGGCCTGACCAGTTTTCAATTTAAAACCATGTAGTGATGATGAAGAGTGGATAAGGTGTCTCATACAGGGATGTGTAAGGCATGGAGAGTAACCCGTCGTGAATGACGACATAATCCCATACCACATCATACAATACCATCAGAGAGAACCTAGGCTGGGGGCCCAAAAAGGCCAAGGGGCCTGAGGCTGTGCCTCGATCAGGAAGGCCCGACGTCCTCTCCTACGGTTACCACCTCATCATAGCTCATAAGCCCAAGTGAGCAGTGATCATTGTTGGAAACAAGGATCCAATATTGGCTCTCCCCGTCACAGGGGGGTAAAAAAGATGTCTTTCCTGAAGGGGGTTCTTTTCATGGATATACAATGGGGAAGAATGAACTATTACACTCAATGATTGGGAAATTATGGGGGGTTCCAAAGATGTAGGACAGAGGTTGACCATGTTCAAAACACAGTGTTCCTATAGTGACCTATAATGGGAACAACAAATGAGCATCGATTTATTACCATCTTCACAACATGGCACTTGTAACGGACTGTTTCTCAATATCTGCGAGGGTGTTAGCCCGAAGTGGTAAGAGAGCCCTTAGGATAGCATCCATACAATTCATGGGCCCTTCCGGATGGGGATATGATGGAGTCCCAATCAAAGTAGTTGGTGAAGGATATTTGTATCCATCTATGAAATAGGAGAATGTCTCTAGGGAGTAGGACGTATGGCCGGATTGAGATTAGCATGACATGAATTGGGGAAAAAGTCTGCACCCCAAAATATTTCTTGACCTGAGGAGAAGATATGGAATTTGGGATGGGATAATATACAAAATGTCTGGGCATTCCTACGTATCCCATGAGGATGTGAATCAAGCCATCCGTAGTTCTTGAAGGCTATGCAATTTAACATCATCCAGTTAGGACGTGGGAGGATAAAAGAACATGAAGTGGGAACATGGTGTGACCATTATAATCCTGAAATGATTGGGGCCAAGGAAGCCTAAACCATATCCAAAAAAGTTCCCCCGAGAGAACAATACCCAAGGGGGAAATAGTCAAAGAGAATAATTTAGGGGTTGTGCTCAAGACAAAATGCTAGAGCATTCTTACGTATCCCATTTAGATGAGAATAAAGATGTACGTAATTATAAAAGTGTAGTTCAATGTCTTTCAGGATGATGCATAGTTTAAATACATGCATGAATGGAATGTTTAAGGTCAAGTTGGACCATTGTTTAGTTTAGGGTCTTGCGGGACCATCATGCAGTTTAAGGCCATGTTGGACCATCCTATTTAAGGTCGTGCAAGACCAGCATGCAGTTTAGGGTCATGCAGGACCATCCAATTTAAGGTCTTGTCGGACCAGTAGGCTCAAGAAAATTATTTCTTGAGGAACATGGAATTGGTTGGAGGAGTTATATACTCATCATCCATGGTCACCAGGGAGTATTCTCTCTTGGGGTAAACCATATGAACTATGTAAGGTCCTTCCCATTTGGGCTCCAACTTCGGTGGTTTCTTGCCAGGGATCATGGGCGCTTGGAGTGCCAATACCCTGTCGCCTTATAGAAAAGATTAAAGGTGAACCTTTTTCTTTAAGGCTATAGAAATCATATTCTGATCCCTTTCTAGGCTCTGTAGGGCAGTAAGCATGTTCTCTTGAAGTGCATCCAATTCAGCCAGACGAATTTCGACCACCTTATCTATCACCGGGTAGTCATAGACTGTTGTGTGTAACGAGGGAACCTGGTTCTCGATGGGCAAGACTGCCTCAGCTCCATACACTAGGGAATATAGTGTCACCTGGATGGAATTACAATTCGTCATCCGATAGGCCCATAGGTAATTATGGATCTTGTCCGGCATACTCTTATTATGCTGACCAACCATTTTATACAAAATTTTAGAGAGGTTTTTGTTGAACTCCTCGATCTGTCCAATCGCCTACACGTGAAATCGGGAGGTATGGTTCGAATGGATGTTGTACATGCCCTACAATTTCTTCAACTCTGTAGCATGGAAGTTATTGTTGTTATTTGTGAGGAAGGCACGAGGGACCCCAAATCGGTAGATAATGTTGGAGCTCATGTAGTCAACAATAGAACGGGCCTTGACCTCCTAGAGTGAAACTGCCTCTGCCGACTTGGAAAGGAAATCTATAGAGGTTTGGATGAACCTTTATTGGTGAGTTGTCGCTGGTGGCTATGGTCCCATGACATTGAGTCCCCACACAGCGAACAACCAAAAGTACTTGGTGGAGTGGAGAGGTTCTTAAGGCCGATGCATGAAGTTAGCATGGATTTGGAACGTGTGAAATCTCTTGGATAAAATGATACAATCATGGATCATGGAGTGCAAGAAGTACCCCACTCTCTGGATCTTATGGGATAGCTTCGGCCTAGCCTGGTGGGCACCGCAGGAACTGGAATAAACCTCTTGAATGACCAGATAAATCTTGAATCGTTGGATGAAATGGGGGAGAACACCATCAAACCCATGCTTGTAGAGGATCTTTAAAAACATAGGCCACTCTGGAGGGTAAACTGCAGCGCGCGACATTGGATTCACTCATGCTCAACCCGATCAGCCGGGAGGCAAGCATTTAGGAGATACAAGACAAAAGGGGCTCTCCGGTAGAGAGTCGCTTCAACCACTGCATCTAAATAGCCTGGGAGACCTGACATGGAGGCTCCGGCAGTAAGATGGCCTAACCATAGGCCTTCGTCATATTCTTGGGTGACGGGAGCAATGAATCTACGATGTGCCATATGTATAATCAGATCTTCCTACTTAGGTTCTACAAATGATGCAGCTATCCTGGCTAGGGAATTAGATCGATCGTTCAGAGATCGAGGGACATGAGTAACCTTTGATCGTGATGGAAACTAGGCCATTAGCTGGAGGGTGTGCTCCAACAATGGTACGAGCTCTGGATTTCCGACGATATATCAACCATTGACATGATTGTTGACTAGTTTGGAATACCATTTCTCATGAAAATGGTGCAAATCAATCTCAAGGGCCAGATCCAGGCCAGTGATAATAGCCTAATACTTTGCCTCGTTGTTGGTGCTGCTTTTTGACAATTGGAATGAATACAGCAGAATGGATTGCATCAGGGTAATAAAGACAATACCCAGGCCCACTCTGTTGAGTCTCGGATCATTGAGTCTCCTGCTGATGGGGCTCCGAGAGGCACCGTCGAAGTGCATCTGCCAACACGGGATGGCATGATCAACTGAGAGGATTGAATCATTAGGAAAATACAAGTACAAGGACTAGTCCACAGGCGTTGGATGGGTATAAATAAAATCTTCCAATGCTTTTCCATAAATGGTTTTCTGGAGGATAAACCTAATATCGAACCGCTGGAGGATTAATGCCACCTTTCTAGTTGTCCCATAAATATAGGGAGGTTCAGAATGTACTTCAGCGGGTCTACCCAAGAGACTAGATGATCCTCATGGTTCTGTAGGTTATGTCGCAACTTCTTCACATAAAATAAGAGCGCAAGGCAGCTCTTTCCGATGAGGGACTATCTGGTCTCCGTATCGAGGAGCATGCGACAGTGGTAGTAAAGCATGTTTTCCATCCCCTAATTGTTCTTATCGGTGTGAAGGGAATCGAGAGATCATTCAAAGGAAGTCGCGAAGAGGATTAGTAGATTTCTAGGGAGGGGTGGAATCAAGACTAGAGGCTGGAGCAGATACTGCTGGATTTCCTCAAATTTGGTTTTCTACTCTTCATCCCATTCGTAGGTAGAGCCTTTCTTCATGAGCCGGGGAAAGGACTTACACTTTCTGGAAAGATTTACAATGAATTGGAATATGTATGCTAAGTGTCCTTGGAAACCTCAATGCTCTTGAATATTGCTCGGGGGAGGCATCTGGCTGATTTCCTTGATCTACTTTGTGTCGATCTCAATGCCCCGGTACATGACGAAAAATCCAAAAAACTTCCCATATGTGACCCTAATGGAACAGTTCATCGGGATCATCATTAGGTGGTGGGAACAGAGGAAACCAAAAAATTTCTCGTGGTCCATGAGATGGTCCTAGAACTGGCACGATGTTACCACCAGATCGTCCAAATAACATTCCACCAATGTCCTGAGGATCGGCTTGAATATGCGGTGCATGGCCCACTGATAGGTGGCACCTACATTATTCAGGCCGTAAGGTATAACCTTGTAACAGAAATTACCTTGGGGTTCCCTGAACGAGGAGAAATAATTATCCTCGGGGGTCATCCGGATCTGATTATATCCATAGCAACAATCTATGATGATGAGGGCTTGGAACCCGGTCGTAGCGTCGATCAAAAATTCTATCACTCGAAGGGGAATGACAACATTAGGACAAGGACAATTGAGATCTTGGAAGTCGATGCAGACTTTGATCTATCCATTCTTCTTCATGACTGGCATAATGTTTGGAAGCCAATTGGGGTATTAGACCTCCTTGACGAATTTGGCTCTGATGAGCTCGTAATATTTGGCCTCGACCATGGCACTGTGAGAATGGTGCATCTTCCTAGGAGGGTTCTTGAACCTGTGATGATTTATTATGAGATCGAGGCGGTGACAGCTACCTGAGGATCTAGTCCTGGCCTCTCGTCATAACTCCAGGGAAACACTTCATGGTGCTGTTTAGGAAATCTACATACTGTTGCTGCTTTTCGAGGGACAAGGCAGCACTGATCAATGTGGGTCTCAGATCTGCCTCACTACCAATGTTCACCTTTACCAGTTCTTTAACCATAGAAGAGACACATTTTTCAAAGGCGAGGTGGGGGAATTCCTCCAAATTCTCTTCATCAACTGTAGAGGAGGAATTCCCAGTGGGAGAAGCTTCCTCTGGGTCGACAGATCCTGACGGGAGGCTAGTACCTGCCTGAACAGCAGTGGACAACATATCAAGAGATTCACATGCCGCCGAGACCATAGAAATAAATGTCACATACATTAAGTATTTTAAAGGTATTTATCTTTTAATTTCTATTCATGCTATGTATTGGGGTTTCCCGAGGTTTTATGGAGGAATTGGTGAGTTTTTATGAATTAGGCCAAACTGTGATCCCAATTCCAGATTTAAAAATAAATTTTGTTTCTTTTATAACATGTTTATTTTTTAATATCATTCACTAATACAAATTCCTTAATGTACTCCCCTAAAATATTAGCACCAGAATTAATATTTCGATCCTTTAGAAATACATAATCATGGTGTATTTTGGTTTTTATTTAATGGATTGGGCCTACCTAGAAGCCCATATCCATTTTTAAAAATGAATTTTATTTATTTAATAACAAATTAAATATTAAGTATTTTTTGGTGATTCGAAATCCCAAACGAGACCTTTTCATCTAGCCGTGCGCCCAGCCTTTTCCCCCATTCCTTGGAGCTCTTAGGCATCACGAGTTAGGGACAAACATCCTAGGGCTACTCAAATTGGCCACATTTGAGGAGGTAAATTTTTTTCTATCATAGCTCTTTCAATTATAACTTCTTTTCTCCCCTTTCCATGAAGTTTCTTCTTATTTTGATAGAGTAAAAAATTCCTAGATGGTAGGGTTTCAAACTTAGGGGTTAACGTTTGGTTTTCTGGGTCATTTCTTGTGGTTTTAGGATTGATCTTAGTCTCTCTTGGTGTGGTGGTGGTGTGATTTTATTTTCGCACAAATGATTCGATTTTTTTACTAATTTAATAGATTATTTCACATATTATGCAATTATTGTGACATAGATACTGTTTTTATTATATTTTCATGTTTATCCCATTGATTTGGTGCTGAAAAAATTGGTTTTAGTGGTGTTTGTAATGCATGTGATTTTTAAGGGCCAATTTCATGTAAAATTTATATTTTTTTCCTATATATCTTTTATTGGTTGATTAAGGGATGACATTTAATTAATTATTTGACCTTATTTAACTGTATTAGAGCTGAAAATAATGTTTTAAATGTTATTTTCCATTTGTTTGTTGCTGCGAAATTGGTTTTGGGTGACGTTTGTTAAGAAAATGATTTTTGAGTACCAATTTGTTGTTGAATTGGGTGTTTTACATGGGTATTCTATGCGATGCTTATTTGGATTGTTTTATAATACATGTAATGATTTTAAAGAAATGTTTAGGGTTTTTTGGATTCTTTTTTGATAAATATGACTCTGAATATGGTGTTTAAGTGGGGGTTTCAAAGAGTTTTGTGTAAATGACAAGGAAAGATGTGGAGAAGTTGTTTTATTGAAACTGAACGTTTTTTTTTGTGTCTGTTTTAAATGGTATAAAATGTGTGTAGAAACTATACTGATTTTATGTGACCAGTACTGGAGTTTTATATGAAAATGGATATATTAATAATTCTGAAATTGTTTGATCACAATGTGGGAAGCCCGGGTACCGAGGTGGGGGTAGATGTGTACTAGTACGGCTAGTGGACCGGATTGGTTTTGTCCCTATTTCACCTAGAATAAGGATACCAAATACTCTAGCTAAAATATGTGTATTATTATTTAGGACAAGTAGGTTATGGGTATGTTTCCTACTAGTGGATCGTGCACGGGAACAAATTTTAAAATGGTCAGTTTACAACGAGGTATGAGGTAAATGGGGTCCAAGTCTATCTACTTCCTAGGGGTGTTCCTGATTTTGTTTCTCATTGAGTTTTTGGTATTTTACAATGTATTGGGATGTTTTTGGTAGTGAATTATAGTAGAAAACATGTTTATTTAAATGTGTGAACATTCTGAAAACTTTTTCTTGAAAACTGTTTTCAATTGAAAGTTGCATTTCATGGATTTTAACACTAATTTTCTTTGCATATTAAATCTTATTGCTTTTTAAAATTGTATTGAATGTTCTTTGGAATCATTGGGTGGTATCCTATAGGACTTAGTCTCACACCATAATTACACCACTATTGTTTAAGTATACTTGGTTATGTTTGACTCGGGTAAAGGAAAGGCTAAGGGTAATGGTCGTTCAGGATGTTAGTCCCCACCCTTGGGGTGGAGTTGTAGAGGCGGCTTGGGGGTGATGACCCCTTGTCATGTGGAGTCCATGGTGATTTTTTGTTGCTATTTAATTGTGTCACTGGACCTTTTTTATTTCATTTGAACTTATATATTCAGATCTGGATTTTTGTATTAACCTTGTTGGTATGAATTTTTAAAATTCATTTTATCAAATATTTATGATGTTTTATGTATACAAATTTGGATAAATCATTCCCTATCCAAGATAAATGATACACGAGCACTTGTTCTAGACCGCGCAGATATGGAATGACCCATGGGCCTTGTCACGGGCTGCGTTTGGTTCCGGTATTGGTGGTGACCTGTAACACCCCAGGTAAATAAAGAATAGACATTTTCATATTTATCCATATTTGTGAATAAAATATTAATATGACTTTATAGGGGATGCTATGCTCGATGGCGTACCCAACACGCAACAACGAGTTTCTTGGGAATCTTACGTCACACTCTAATAATAAAATAATATTATTTTAAATGGTAGTTAACATGTAGCCGTTATAATGGCAGTAATGGATATAAATAACTAAAATATTATTATATATGTTTTTTAATGTTTTTACATTTATCCAATAAAAGCTAAAGGCTTAAAATACGGAAAGAATTAAATTTTAGGTGTATATGCCCTAGTTTTCACTAAAGGTTCACTTATTGCCTTTTAATGGAGAACTGTCATTAAATATAGTTTTGATCACTCTTATACATTCATTTGGAACAAATAAAACTCTTATTAAGAATCGGGACATCAAATTTTACTTTGTGTAATTTTTTGGTATTTTTCCGATAGAGTTCATTTTTTTAATGAATAGTGTAAAATGTTGTGTTTTGATTCAAAATCTCTTTTTAATATAATTTATTTATATGATTATATAATATTTTGAATTGTTTTTAAAGTGAAATTAGAAAATATTTTTACCATTAAATCCAATAGTGGTCGTTGGAATTAATTTTACTTTGAAATCAGACTTAAACTAGTGTCAATCTTTTGATACTTATTGTTTTATAAAAACACGCTATTTGCTCTGACAGCGGGAATTAATTATTAAATTAATTAATGTGACTAATATGTTTTCAATTTTGTAAAATAGACTTCATTTTTGAATTCGCAATATCAAATATAGCTTAGGGTGAATTTTTTGTAATTTTCTGAAAAACTCCAATTTTTGATGAATAGTGAAACCACTAAGTGGTAATCAAGCAAACTGATTTTTCAGTTAAATGAAAGTTTACCACTAATGTGTATTGAATTTTAAAAATCTGACATACATGGTTGTCATTAAGAAGTAAAATGTGGTTCAATGAGATAAAAATAATTTTTTGGTGAATAGTAACTTATTATGTTTTTAATCGCGATTAGTGGTAATTAGTGTAGTTTAAGGTAAAAATGATATTATAAGAATGTGAAAACACCATGACACTTGTCCTACACCTATTGGGTGAGTCATGGACGACCAAGACAAGCCATGGGCCAACTTGGAGACCCCATGGTGCCACTTTAGTTGGAAAATGACAATAATATATTTTTATTTAATGGAAAAGTAAAATTGACACAAACATGATATGTTTTACTAAAACAATTTTTAGTAGGGTTATACAAGTCATATCTTTGATTATAAATAGTAATTGGAAAGCTAAAAAGATTTCCTACATCATAGTAATTTTTTTATAATTTGTAGACATTAAATAAATTAAATTTTTTATGACATCATAATGATGCAGTGATGACATCATTATTTAACGATTAAAATAAAATGGAAAGATAATGTAAAATATATGAACTACACATGTCCAAAACTTATTGGATGGGTGGATTTAGAACCTTTATAACCTTATCCACGAATTATATCAATGTGGGACCTTTTAAAACCAAAACACATTTTCAAATAAAGTAATATTTCTTTACTTTCCAAAAGTGCACCTCCTCTCCTCTTATAAAAGGCCCCCACCTCTACCTCATTTCACACACTCCTCAAGCCTTTGGCTCGGCCAAACCCTGACCATTTACTCTCTCCACACCCCTCTCCTCATCCTAGAGTATTCCCTTTGGTCATAATCCTTTCAAAGGAAGCCTTTAGGCTCAAATCAAAAGGAGTTACACTTTTAAAGGTAATTCATTCTTTCATGTTCATTTGTTTTATTTTGCTTCTCCAACCCCCTAAACTCTTTTTATTTATTTATTTTGTAACAAAACCAGTATCTTCAATATAATAGTATGTGGTTATAATATTTATTCTAGCTACACTCTCACACAACTACATCAAATGGTTAAAGAATATACAGTGTCTGTGGATGGAAAAATTTTGCCTCCCGAAACGATGATTGTTCAATACTCATTTAACACCTTCAAAGGTGGCCATTATGATGTCACTATTTTTATATATGATATATAATATTTTTATGTTTTCCTTAAGATTCTGTTTTTTTTCATTTTGGTCATACCTTTATGGTTTCCATTATGGGTAAACGTGATATCTTCATTTAAGGAAGTGCGGACTACCGCCCCCTCAAAGTGATTTGATTCGTTAAATACCATATGTGGGACGTATAAAGGATGGAACTATGATATTATATATGATATTATACCGGAATTATAATATTCCTTTATATAATTATTATTACATTCTATAAAATACGAAATAGAAATGAAAGTAGCGTTCATGCGTACGTACGGCTTACCGTCTCCATGAACGGTGCATTTCATTTCTTATCCCCAAATGTAATGTACTATTATAAATACATGTATATGCTGGATATATATGACATATATGATATCTACATCATGAATACAATTCTGGATGTAATAAACATTTGGCCACACAAACAACATGTAATTGTAAGAAGTCCACTTTCGACTTAAGAACCAAATCGGTAAAACAAATATTATTAACTTAAATGATGACATAATGTTTATGACTTGGTAATAAGTGATATAAAAAGGAATAATGAACTTGAAAAAGGTTATTAAGGAAGTAGTAATTAACTCAAGTTTATTATTCAGGAGATTAAAGAACGATCGAGTCAAGTCGGACCCGAGGTAAGGGATCCTACACCTCTCTTTCTTTTTAAGTACACTCTTTTATGTCATTCCTTTTAAGATCATATATCTTATGATTGGGATGTTCTTTTATATTAATTCTACTGTACTTATTATGTTTATATGATGAGAGACCCTATTTCCTCTCATCAATCCATTTTGGAAGTTTTGAGTGGCGCCGTTAGGCTGCCGAATTTTCGTAAGGGATTTTTCATCTCACTTTTATTCCCGTGAGATTTATGCTACATTTTCCACAAATTCCGTTGAGTGGTGTATGTACTGCCAATTATTCTACTCTTTGTGTAATATACTTTCATTTATGAAGTATTTAAATCAATGATCTATTGTTCTTCTTCCATGGGGTGTATGTTTTGAAAGATACCCAAGTCGGTAAGGGAACCTTTCACCCTCCTTTTTTTAAAAGACTTCTTTTGTTGGGTCTTTTAATTTACATATTTTTATGTTGGGATATGTTCTCATATATGATTATTGATGTAAATTTTAGGTCCAAGTGATGAGATACACTTTTTATCTCTCATCAACTCATTTTGATGTGATGCCGTTAGGCTGTCAAGAGAACTTTTTAACCCAATTTCGATTTCTTTGGGTTCAACATGTAGTCATTGAATATGTCATCTATTAAATATGTGTGAATGAAATTTTATTGTTCTACACATAATATCCACTTATATTGGGTGTATTTATATTTGTCACACATATTTTTGAGATTGATTTGTCCTTAATTTAAGGATACCTTTTTTATAAGGGATTTCATCACATTTGACATTTCTATTAAGGGTTCATTGTTGTTATGCACCAATTCACTCTTATATGGTGTATATACTGTCCTTTGGAGTATTATATCATGAATCCATTTATTCTCATGATATTATAATGTTCTTACTAAATGTTATTCCTCAATTATTGTATTCAAGTGTCTCTAATTTTGGTAAAACCCCTTTAACCAAAATATTGTTTTAAATATTTTAATTATTTGTTCTTGTTAATATCCATGTTTTCAAAATGGTTTTAAGGATTTATTTATATGGATATTAATGGTTTAAAATATTAAGCTTCAAGGTGGTATGGGACACTTTGATTCAAAAATCTCTTTATTAAATGTTTTAAATGGTCTTGGAAATGGTTTCTTTTTGAATGGATTCATTATTTCAATATACTAAAATGTTATATTGTGATTGAAATAAGTAAATGCTATGTTTCCTTTATGAATTTTTTATGTGATATGACTATGTTATGGTCCTTGGGCATTGTTATGAAGAACAGGTGGTTCCGTGATAAACTAAGGGAGGGTGAGCCCGTTATAGCTCTCCAATGCATTGGGTAACGCGAAGGAGTGAAACGTTAAGGTTTCTCCGAAGAGATTTTAGGGAATATACTGTGATGGTATTACAAACATAACCAAGAGGGTTACTCCCTACGAAAGAACGTTATGAATGCCTCAAGTTACCTTTATGTCTTATGATTTCTATGATTTATTCATGATTTGATGAGGTAGGTTAAAGTGCCTATGTTTTATGGGTAAATTATGATTTCATTCTTATGTATATATGAACTCATGTTTCCTTTCCATATTTTTATATCCCTTACTGAGCTTTTTATGCTCATCCCAAGTTTTTGAAATGTTTTTTCAGGTCAAGGGAAAGGTACATGATAAGATGATAGAGTCAAGGATGTGTTAAGAAAGAATCCATGTTTTATTTTCAATATGTTTTCGTTGATGGGAAGAATGGATACTATCTTTTATGTAACCACTTTGTTTAAATGTGGAATGTAATGCAAGTTTCATGATCTAATTGTCTAAAACTCTAAACCTGAAAAGATCCTCAATGTGTAATCTTGTAATAACTCAAGATTAAGTAAGGTTTAAGGCTGGGGCCTTATAGTTGGTATCAGAGGTCGGTTTAGATAACTTTAGAGGTTAGGGTACTATTTAAGCATAAGTGACATTACCATAATGGTTAGGATTTCAGAAAGAGTCCTAGTTTTAGATAAATTGAATGAGTAAGTGTATCATAGTGTTCATCTTCCTCATTAGTACATGATGGTTTTGTTGATATACTCACACTGACCTTTTTGGTTTTAGTAAATGGTTGGATCTAGCAGGCACCAAAGTAACAGTGGATGTGAAGGAAACTGTGACAGTTTTTTGAGCAAGCAACTGAATGATATGGGAGCTGCAATGAGAACTCTTCTGATTATCCTCAACCAACTATCTGGAGTCATGATTGACCACCTAAACCTTGGAGTTTTCTCTAAGGCATCATATATGCAAGAAACAAATCCCTACGAAAGTACAGGTAATAATCATAAAGGTATGTCTGTTCAAAAACCTATGTGTCAAAGATGTGGAAAGAAACACCTAAGAAAATGTTTCAAAAGGACAGAAATATGCTATAGATGTGGAAATGAAGGTCATAAAGCAAGAACCTGCCATAGAAAAAGGAAGCATCCATTTGACTCGAGGAAAGGGAAAGAAGTTCTTTCTGAGGGATCAATTGAATGTTTTTAATGTGGTGTGCATGGTCATTATGCAAACACATGTTCTATGAAGAAGTTTCGTGAATGGGGTCACCAAGAGTGTACAAATGTTCGTTTACCAATACCTAATTCCATTCCTATTGAGGATGAAGAAACTGACAATGACCAATCAAAGGTATGTACTATTTCATGACTATTGTTTTCCTATTTGGGAATCTTAGGATATGATTCATGATTTTGTTTGTAGGAAAGAGGTATTTTGGAATCGGTTGGAAAGTGAAGTGCCCAGATCAGTGTGAATCACTGAGAGGGGGAGGGGGTGAATCCGTGATCCTTTAAAACTTTTTAATAATTGATTCTTAATCAATTAAACCTCTATGGCTGGTTAAATCCTCGATCCACTCTTCTTGTATCTCTCACCTTTCCTTGAATGATGCAGTAAATGTAAAGGCACTGGACACAAGGATTTAAAAGGTTCGGCACCAAAGGCCTATGTCCTTGCCATGTTGGTTATACACCCCAAAATGGTTTCTTCCATTATAATCTGTTAGTATTACAATGGTCGATACAGAGTCCCACTGTATCTCTCCTGAGTCCAACAGGAGGGTCTTTATACTGCGTCCCACAGTGTTACCAGAGTCCCACTGGCCTGCTCCAGAATCCCACTGAAGACTTCTTCTCCCTGAGTCCCATAGGGTCTTCTCTTGGCTCCTCGAGTCACACGAGTAGCTCTTCTTTTCTTTAAGCTTCTTCAAGTATCTTCAGCAGTCTGGGATAAAGACTGCTGGCCTTGCTCTGTACCTCTGATCACTTGTGAGGATCAGGTCTTCTCGTCTTGCTCAGGCTTTATCACCTTCTTCTAAGGATGACCTGGCCTCTCTCTTCAAGAATCTTAAACAGCCTATGATAAGGTCTGTTGATCTTGCTCACAACTTCTGATCACTTCTGTTGATTAGGGTCTTCTCAAGTACTGAAAAACTCAGACAAACAATATCATTCACTTCAGTCTGGCTCAGTCTCACTTCACATCAACTTCATGCACCGAATGCATGGCATCACAATATCTTCAAGATCTCTTGGTCTTGGACTCCTCAAATGCACACAAGCAGATTCAGACTTGTTCACGTGTGCACGTGCATGCATGCAAGCATGCACTTCCCTTTTTCTTCTCTTGGTGCAATAAACCCACAAAGGGTGTAGTATCTTTAAGCACACACCAGCTTCTCACTTCTTCACACACTTTATTCAATTTTCTTACACACTTGAATGTGTGTTATACTTTAGTGTGGATGTCCTCTTCCTTCAACTTCTAAATGCGTACACTTTGTACACACCTAGGTTCGGCCTTCTTTGTTACTTGTTCAAGTACACATAAATTGTTCTTTGTTTTGCACACACTTGACTTGGGCCTCTTCCCGCTTCTTGTTGCACACCCTTAACCCGTAGGTTGTTCTTCAATTTTTCACACACAAAATGTGTCTTCACTTGATGCACACACAAGGCATGAAATCCTCGGGTCCTCTTCTCCACTTGGCACACACACAAGGTGCAATCCTTCCTTGCACTTAGCAAACACACAACCTTCTTCTGTTTTTGCACAAACAGCTTGTTCTTTGATTTGCACACACACAATGAGTGTATATTTGGCCTCCACTCTTTTTTCACTCCCCCAAGCTATTCCTCGGCCTTCATTTATTCTTTGTGCACACAAAGCACAAAGCCTCCTTCTCTTGCACACAACTAAGGTGTCTCGGACTTGTTATTTCTTTTGTGCACACACACACACCAATGTGTGGTCTCGGCCTCCTCCATTGAACATATACTGCCCGTAGGTTCTTCTCGCAAATCCAATGGGTGCAAGGTGTCGCGCAAGGGTGTGCATCCCCTCTCCTTCAACACTGTCGTGCAAGGGATTGATGCAAGCGCGCAAGTGTGAACTGCCAACCAGTCACGCAAGCCTCGGGTTGAACCGGTGCAAGGCGCGCAAGGCCTTGGGTGGCCACTGCTGCACAATTACTTACCGTGCAGGGGACCGCGGTGCACAGAGGGAGCGCGCAAGTTGGCGCAACCCAACCTCTTCTTCTTGTCGCGCAAAGGAGCAGCGCACAAGGGACTTCACCGCGCAAGTGTGCGCGGGGCTTCGTCTTCGTGAGGCAGAGGGCTCTCACGGGACACAAATCTTCAAAAAGAACTTCAGCAGCAATTAGAATGCCTCGACCTATCTTTTTATAGGCAGAGGAATGCCTCAGATCTTCCACGTGAGATATCTTGAATCCACGATTTTTCCGGGCTTTTAAAATCATCAAAATCTTGATTTTCGTCTTTCTATCAAACGCGGGTTCCATTTTTATTTTTCTTCAGTCTTCTTCACGTGCATGCGACTTAAAACGCATGCACGACCTCTTTTCTTCCAATCCATGCAAATCACAAACACACCGAGGCCTCGACACTTCGTTTGCCTTCGGCCTTCATCGAAGTTTCTCATTTGTTGCATGCAAGTCTCTTTTTGTGCATGGTATTGTTCGTTATGGCCAGACGAGCACGAGGATGCCTTCGGCTTCGAGAGAGACAGCCGAGAACTCAAAATCCGTCGTCGGGATGCCTCTGGTTCAGCGGGAGAGGTCGGGGATCTTCGGGCGATCTCAAGGAAGGAGACGGACGGGGAGTCGTCGGATCAGGCGATCAAATAACCTTGGACGGCCTGGATCAGATCGCGAATGGCGCGATGCATCGGGCCACCGAGATCTTCCGCGCGATCACTCGGACGGCCAGGACGCGCTCCCGGTGAATTTTTCCGCGTCCCACATCGAAACGCCTCGCGGAATTTCCGCGGTATAACAACCAAGCGCTGTCGGCCTCCCTTCAGTTGCACTTCTCCCCTCTCGGTGCCGCCCCACACCGAGTTCTCCCTACAGGCACGCTCTGCGCCCAATATGCTCCCGGCGGGCGCGCCACTGGCGCCCACTATGCACTGCTTGACACTCGCGGGTGCACTCATGCGCCCCTACCGCACTCCTCCGGGCGTGCCCCAGACGCCTATGCAGTGTCTTGGGTGCGTCCTGCCGCCCTGGGCTCGCCCCACGGGTTCCCCATGGGCGTGGTGCCTAGCGCCCATGCCTTGGGGTTGAACCCTCAAGGTGCCCATGGCTGGCCATATTTTTTGGCAAAGGCATGAATAAGACTTTGTCAAATACAATGTTTTCCTATGAGTATAAGCCAAATGCCAAGTGTCATTCATTCCATTTCTTCTATTCTTCTTCTTAAGAATTCCATTATTTCTCCTCATATGATCTTCACTTAAGATATGGAATTCAAAAGGATCATCATCAACTGAGCTCCTTAATCAAATAGATCTTCAACATTCTTCAATGATCCAATCAGAGATCAAGTTGGATCATCTTCAATTCATCATGCACTAAGTGATAGTGCATGGACTTCTTTAATCCACTTCATCCACTTAGTGGTTGTGGATGGATCATCTTCCTCTCCTCATGCATTGTCAATACAATGCATGGTCTTCAAACATTGTTGTGACATTGTATCCAGTTGATACAAGTTCTTGGAACTTTAAGAACAGCTCAACAATCGTCTGATTTGCATAGAGAATGTTTCAACCACAATATCCTCTGTCACTTAGTGAATCTCCTAAGTGACATGCCTCTAAGTACCATGGCCATTCTCCATTCATCACCATCACCATCACAACCTTTGTCATACACATATTGAAACTCCTTGACATCCATCCATTCATTCCTTGACAACAACATACCTCATTGACAACAAATGCAACACAGTGCACTTCAATGTCCCCATTTGTATTTTTTGGCAATACACTAGAGCACATATGAATGGGTAAATATGTGTGCCAATATTTCTCCCCCTTATTGGCAATCAAATGAAAAGGTGTGGTGTGGTTCTCTTTCAAAAATCTCTTCCTCCCTTATAAAATCATTTTCTTGAAAAACACTGAGAGAGGGATGATGGCACATGTTCTCTTTAGCAAAGAACCTTTAGTAAATCAGCTCTAAGTCTACTTGGGCTAACCCGGTGTAGAAAACAAGAGTGATATGACCAAGGAATTAAAAGCTGTCCATAATTCTCTACACATGTGAGATCATGCTTAGGGGTTTGAAATTTTTTCAGATATAACAATGAATTTGCTAAATCCTGCACAACTTCACAAAACTCATTAGAAAGTTCAGGTGCAACGATAAAGCTTCCCCTTTCATCCATTTGAATTCAATCAATAGTCCCCCTTAATTGTCATGATGAATACAATTAAGAAACAAGGGATGAAAGTATGATTGGAATACCTTCAGCTTTTCTCAAGATGGTATTAAATCTTAGAATACCATCTTCTCCAGATTGGCTCCCCCTCAAGGGGTGCACTCCATTCTGTCCAAACCACTCTCCAGATGAGAATGATCATCATCTTCAATTCCCTTCAATGTTAGCACATGTAAATACAAGTGATTAGGGAATAATATGGAACCTCCTTGGTTCATCAATGTGAACAACAAGGTTGAGAAGATTCTCTCAACCGAGATGTCCCATTTTCACCATTCTTCACACTTTCACATTTGATCTTCAATGATGTTTGTGCTGGTGTGGATCTCAATACATCTTCATGTGAAATCTTCTTCTTCACTTTTGCCTTAGCAATTTCCAGAACCTCATCTTCAGCTCTTTGTAGATCTTTGGCAAGTTTCAACTGATTAAGACATATGACTAACAAGTCATTTGAAAGTGAGGCCACAGTTTTGAAAATTCCACATGGTTCTTTTGATACTTTCAAGCTACCTTTCTTAGGAAAATTGTTTTCAATCAATCCCTTCTGCTTCTTCTGGATTGATTGTCTGTTTGAGTCCAGTCTGCCTCTATATAATTTCATGGCTTGTTTACAAAGATCCATGATATGTCCTTTCTTTCCACAGTAGAAGCATGTTTTCTTGTTGGTTCTTCTGGATTCATCACCCTTCTTGGATTTAGACTCCAAGGACTTCTTTTCCTTTTTCATAATCTTCTTGGGAGCATCTTCCACTTTCTTATGCTTGCTTCCCAAGGATTCTTTCTGAGCCAGGTTCTGTGATCTTTTCTTCTTTTTAGCTCTGGATACAGTTGGAGATTGAAATGTATCTTTTTGACCACTTTTGCAATCATCCCAGATGTTGTCAAGTAATCCAAATCTATTTGCAGTAAACAGATGTCTCTGGACCTGTGGATGCTGCTTCTTTTCTTCTGGCTTGCTCCCCCTAGGAATGGGCTTCTTCTGTGCTTTGGCATTCAATGGATTGTACCAACAATCCTTTTCACAATGCCCATACTTGTTACAACACCAACATTGACCCACAAATCTTGACTTTTTTATTCCTTCTGATTGTTGGGTACTTTTCTTGACTTGCTATGCTACTTCAGGAGATCTTTCTTTCTTCATTGTCTTCATCCATACTTGTTTGGAATTATTCTTCCATCCTGCACTTTTTGTGGAAACACAATTAGAAGCATTAGTACAAGATGGTATGGATGGTACCTTCTTTGTAGAAGATGTTGCCCTTTCATTAGAGGATTTATTTATTTTAGAATCATCCTTCTCAAAGCATACTTGAGTAGCAACATTTATTCTTTCAGTTGACTGGGAGGATTTAGCTTTGGGTGATTGCTGATTGTTCAATATCACCTCCAGTTCTAAGCATTTCATGTTAAGGGAGTTCTTCTCATCCTCAACAGTTCTTAGCCTTCCTTCCCAATTGTCTTTCAGCTGCTCTAACTGGTCTTCATGCACCTTCTTCATTTCTTGTAATGAATTGTCAAGCTCCTTTACCCTGTTTACTTTGTCTTCAAGTTGAGAATCTTTGACATTCATTGAAACTTTGTGCAACTTCTCCAGTGCATGGAAAACTTCTTTGACCACTGTCTTAAAGAATTCTTTCTCAGAAAGGCTTCTTTGCAATTCTTCAGTAGTGTCTTCATATCTTTCATTGCAAAGGGAAACAGTTTCATCTTTAGCCTTCACCAGGTTTCTGAGAGTGGTGGTTATGCCAACCCTTTTAGCCAACTGATCTTCCATTGTATTGGCTTCTTCTTCTAGCTGTAATTTTTCTTCTTGAAGATCAAGGATGCCTGTAGCTATACACATTGCCACTTCCTTGGGGACTGTCTTCTAATGATATTCGATTGCACTTTGAAGATCTTTCATTGTTCCAACTTCATCACAGCTAGGACAAGCTTTCTTCATCTTCTCGGCCTGTTTCTTCTTTCTATTTTTCTGAGTCTTGGAAGATATCTCCATTTGAGGTTGGTTGCTCATTTCCTCAAATATGCACTTCATAAAGACTCCCTTGGATCTTTTAGAGGTAACCTTCCCTCTGATACCAATTGAAGTGCCAAGATCAGTGTGAATCACTGAGAGGGGGATGGGGTGAATCAGTGATCCTTTAAAACTTTTTACTAATTGATTCTTAATCAATTAAACCTCTATGGCTAGTTAAAGCCTTGATACACTCTTCTTGTATCTCTCACCTTTCCTCGAATGATGCAGTAAATATAAAGGCACTGGACACAAGGATTTACAAGGTTCGGCACCAAAGGCCTACGTCCTTGCCATGTTGGTTATACACCACAACATGGTTTCTTCCATTATAATCTGTTAGTATTACAATGGTCGATACAGAGTCCCACTGTATCTCTCCTGAGTCCAACAGGAGGGTCTTTATACTGCGTCCCACAGTGTAACCAGAGTCCCACTGGCCTAATCCAAAATCCCACTGAAGACTTCTTCTCCCTGAGTCCCAAAGGGTCTTCTCTTGGCTCCTTGAGTCACACGAGTATCTCTTCTTTTCTTTAAGCTTCTTCAAGTATCTTCATCAGTCTGGGATAAAGACTGCTGGCCTTACTCTGTACCTATGATCACTTGTGATGATCAGGTCTTCTCGTCTTGCTCAGGCTTTATCACCTTCTTCTAAGGATGACCTGGCCTCTCTCTTCAAGAATCTTCAATAGCCTCTGATAAGGTCTGTTGATCTTGCTCACAACTTCTGATCAATTCTATTGATTAGGGTCTTCTCAAGTACTGAAAAACTCAGACAAACAATATCATTCACTTCAGTCTGGCTCAGTCTCACTTCACATCAACTTCATGGACCGAATGCATGGCATCACAATATCTTCAAGATCTCCTGGTCTTGGACTCCTCAAATGCACACAAGCAGATTCAGAGTTGTTCACGTGTGCACGTGCATGCATGCAAGCATGCACTTCCCTCTTTCTTCTCTTGGTGAAATAATCCCACAAAGGGTATAGTATCTTTAAGCACACACCAGCTTCTCACTTCTTCACACACTTTATTCAATTTGCTTACACACTTGAATGTGTGTTATACTTTAGTGTGGATGTCCTCTTCCTTCAACTTCTAAATGCGTACACTTTGTACACACCTAGGTTCGGCCTTCTTTTTTACATGTTCAAGTACACATAAATTGTTCTTTGTTTTGCACACACTTGACTTGGGCCTCTTCCCTCTTCTTGTTGCACACCCTTAACCCGTAGGTTGTTCTTCAATTTTGCACACACAAAATGTGTCTTCACTTGATGCACACACAAGGCATGAAAGCCTCGGGTCCTCTTCTCCACTTGGCACACACACAAGGTGAAATCCTTCCTTGCACTTAGCACACACACAACCTTCTTCTGTTTTTTGCACACACAACTTGTTCTTTGATTTGCACACACACAATGAGTGTATATTTGGACTCCACTCTTTTTGCACACCCCCAAGCTATGCCTCGGCCTTCCTTTGTTCTTTGTGCACACAAAGCACAAAGCCTCCTTCCCTTGCACACAACTAAGGTGTCTCGGCCTTGTTATTTCTTTTGTGCACACACACACACCAATGTGTGGTCTCGGCCTCCTCCATTGCACATCTACTGCCCGTAGGTTCTTCTCGCAAATCCAATGGGTGCAAGGCGTCGCGCAAGGGTGTGCAGCCCCTCTCCTTCAACACTGTCATGCAAGGGCTTGATGCAAGCGCGCAAGTGCGCACTGCCAACCAGTCACGCAAGCCTCGGGTGCAACCGGTGCAAGGCGCGCAAGGCCTCGGGTGGCCACTGCCGCACAATTGCTTACCGCGAAGGGGGCCGCGGTGCACAGAGGGAGCGCGCAAGTTGGCGCAGCCCAACCTCTTCTTCTTGTCGCGCAAAGGAGCAGCGCGCAAGGGACTTCACCGCGCAAGTGTGCGCGGGGCTTCGTCTTCGCGAGGCAGAGGGCTCTCACGGGACACAAATCTTCAACAAGAATTTTAGCAGCAATTAGAATGCCTCAACCTCTCTTTTTATAGGCAGAGGAATGCCTCAGATCTTCCACGTGAGATATCTTGAATCCCCAAATTTTCCGGGCTTTTAAAATCTTCAAAATCTTGATTTTCGTCTTTCTGTCAAACGCGGGTTGCATTTTTATTTTTCTTCGGTCTTCTTCACGTGCATGCGACTTAGAACGCATGCACGACCTCTTTTCTTCCAATCCATGCAAATCACGAACACACCGAGGCCTCGGCACTTCGTTTTCCTTCGGCCTTCATCGAATTTTCTCATTTGTTTCATGCAAGTCTCTTTTTGTGCATGGTACTGTTCGTTATGGCCAGACGAGCATGAGGATGCCTTCGGCTTCGAGAGAGACAACCGAGAACTCAAAATCCATCGTCGGGATGCCACTGGTTCAGCGGGAGACGTCGGGGAGCTTCGGGCGAGCTCAAGGAAGGAGACAGATGGGGAGTTGTCGGATCAGGCGATCAAATAACCTTGGACGACCTGGATCAGATCGCGAATGGCGCGATGCATCGGGCGGCCGAGATCTGCCGCGCGATCACTCGGACGGCCAGGATGCACTCCTGGTGAATTTTTCTGCGTCCCACATCGAAACGCCTCGCGGAATTTCCACGGTATAACAACCAAGCGCTGCCGGCCTCCCTTCAGTTGCACTTCTCCTCTCTCGGTGCCGCCCCGTACCGAGTTCTCCCTGCGGGCGCGCTCTGCGCCCACTATGCTCCCGGCGGCCGCGCCACTGGTGCCCACTATGCACTGCTTGACACTCATGGGTGCGCTCATGCGCCCCTATTGCGCTCTTCCGGGCGAGCCCCAGACGCCTATGCGGTGTCATGGGTGCGTCCTGCCACCCTGGGCTCGCCCCACGGGTTCCCCCATGGGCGTGGTGCCTAGCGCCCATGCCTTGGGGTTGAACCCTCAAGGTGCCCATGGCTGGCCATATTTTTTGGCAAAGGCATGAATAAGTCTTTGTCAAATACAAAGTTTTCCAATGAGTATATGCCAAATGCCAAGTGCCATTCAAGCCATTTCTTCTATTCTTCTTCTTAAGAATTCCATTATTTCTCCTCATATGATCTTCACTTAAGATATGGAATTCAAAAGGTTCATCATCAACTGAGCTCCTTAATCAAATAGATCTTCAACATTCTTCAATGATCCAATCAGAGATCAAGTTGGATCATCTTCAATTCATCATGCACTAAGTGATAGTGCATGGACTTCTTTAATCCACATCATCCACTCAGTGGTTGTGGATGGATCATCTTCCTCTCCTCATGCATTGTCAATACAATGCATGGTCTTCAAAAATTGTTGTGACATTGTATCCAGTTGATACAAGTTCTTGGAACTTTAATAACAACTCAACAATCGTCTGATTTTCATAGAGAATGTTTCAACCACAACATCCTATGTCACTTAGTGAATCTCCTAAGTGACATGCCTCTATGTACCATGGCCATTCTCCATTCATCACCATCACCATCACAACCTTTGTCATACAAATATTGAAACTCCTTGACATCCATCCATTCATTCCTTGACAACAACATACCTCATTGACAACAAATGCAACACAGTGCACTTCAGAATGGAATGGATAATGGATCATGAAGAATGTTTAATGAGTAAGATGTCAACATATAAGGGCTTCAAGTGTTATGGTGAAATTCTTAAGATTATCAAGTCTCTTTTGATGATGGGGTTACATTAGAAGACTTTTTATATTATGTGTAACCCTGATGTTTAATATAGGCAAATTTTATTCAAGGAATAATTATCTTTTATTTTGTGGACCTAGTTATAAAGAAACATTTGGGTTTATATGATCCTTACTTTTGAGGTAATTATGGGTTACTATATGTTATGATGGAAAATGAAAGGCATGAGATAAAATTGAGGTTAAAATATGTTATGAATATTTTTGAAGATTTTATCTCGTTTTGGGGAATGTTTTGAAAATTATATATTTTTGAAAAAAGGACAACACGCAGACTGTGTGACAACCCGTCGCGTCGGACAAAGCTGCGGGAATCGAACCCACAACCAAAGTGCGACTGGTATTTATCGCCTACCACTGGACTATGTGAAGTCCCTGGTTAGTTTGACTGATTCATTCTAGTTATATGATTTTATGAATTAAGAGTAAGTTGATTTTGGGTTATTTATAAAAATGATTAACCTATCATGGAGGATATGTGATTAGGTTAATTACTTTTCAATACGAGACTATAGGAGCAACTAATGTTGTTTGGAGATAAATGTTACGATTTAACTTGGAAGACTATGTGACTAAATCCTTCAAATATTTAGGTTTCAATATTATTTTGGTTTACTTTGAAGAATTTTATGGACAAATTGTTTATCTAATGGTCCTCGTTGAACTTTGGGTTTTGTTGGACAAATTTTGGAGATTAAGAATAGATTTTATTTTTATAAAGGGTTATCCCTTTCTGGATTATCTGATCTTGTACAAGACTTTTTGGTTTTGGTTTTGGTTAATGTATAAAGACATGGGAAGTATATAGTTCTATTTTGTGGATTAGGTGATTCTCTAGAAGTTGATTATAGTACTCTTAATGTGAACAAGTCTTTCTAAATACTCGTCTTTTGGAGAAAATATGAGTTTTTGTAAGGAATATAATAAAAGTTGAAAGTCAATATGATAAGTGATTATGTTTCCTTATGAATAAATTCCTCAATAAAAAGTAACTTAAAACAAAAATGTTTTCTATTAACTTTTCCTACTGGGGAATTGAATACCGTTTAACCCATCACAAGTTTGTGATTTTCTCGTGGTTAACTTTCTCTTAAACATGTTTTCTATCACTCTCCATCAGAACATGACCCTTTGTTTTTTCCTCCATGTCCATATTTTCATACTTGGAATCCTCGTATGGGTTAACTCGGGTGACCTCTGTGCTTATCATTATTTATTTTAACGTGATTGTTTTACCGACTCTTGTTCCGATGTGGGACTTTCAAGGATGCTTCCAAGCGCAATTTTAAAATTGTGAGGACGCAATTCCCAAAAGGGGGGAAGGATGTAACACCCTAGGTAAATACAGAATATACATTTTCATATTTATCCATATTTGTGAATAAAATATTAATATGACTTTAAAGGGGATTCTATGCTCGATGGCGTACCCGACACGCAACAACGAGTTTCTTGGGAATCTTACGTTGCACTCTAATAATAAAATAATATTATTTTAAATGGTAGTTAACATGTAGCTGTTATAATGGTGGGAATGGATATAAATAACTAAAATATGATTATATATGTTTTTTAATGTTTTTACATTTATCCAATAAAATCTAAAGGCTTAAAATATGGAAAGAATTAAATTTTAGGTGTATATGCCCTAGTTTTCAATAAAGGTTCACTTATCGCCTTTTAATGGAGAACTGTCATTAAATATAGTTTTGATCACTCTTATAAATTATTTTGGAACAAATAAAACTCTTATTAAGAATCGGGACATCAAATTTTACTTTGTGTAATTTTTTGGTATTTTTCCGATAGAGTTCATTTTTTTTAATGAATAGTGTAAAATGTTGTGTTTTGATTCAAAATCTCTTTTTAATCCAATTTATTTATATGATTAGATAATATTTTGAATTGGTTTTAATGTGAAATTAGAAAATATTTTTACCATTAAATCCAATAGTGGTCGTTGGAATTAATTTCACTTTGAAATCAGACTTAAACTAGTGTCAATCTTTTAATACTTATTGTTTTATAAAAACACGCTATTTGCTCTGACAGCGGGAATTAATTATTAAATTAATTAATGTGACTAATATGTTTTTAATTTTTTTAAATAGACTTCATTTTTGAATTCGGAATATCAAATATAGCTTAGGGGGAATTTTTGGTAATTTTCTGAAAAACTCCAATTTTTGATGAATAGTGAAACCACTAAGTGGTAATCAAACAAACTGATTTTTCAGTTAAATGAAAGTTTACCACTAATGTGTATTGAATTATAAAAATCCGACATACATGGTTGTCATTAAGAAGTAAAATGTGGTTCAATGTGATAAAAATATCTTTTTGGTGAATAGTAACTTATTATGTTTTTAATCTCGATTAGTGGTAATTAGTGTAGTTTAAGGTAAAAATGATATTATAAGAATGTGAAAACACGGTGACACTTGTCCTACACCTATTGGGTGAGTCATGGACGACCATGAAAAGTCATGGGCCAACTTGGGGACCCCATGGTGCCACTTTAGTTGGAAAATGACAATAATATATTTTTATTTAATGGAAAAGTAAAATTGACACAAACATGATATGTTTTACTAAAAAAAATTTTAAGTAGGGTTATACAAGTCATATTTTTTGATTATAAATATTCATTGGAAAGATAAAAAGATTTCCTACATCATTGTAATTTTTTTATAATTTTTAGACATTAAATAAATTAAATTATTTATGACATCATAATGACGCAGTGATGACATCATTATTTAACGATTAAAATAAAATGGAATGATAATGTAAAATATATGAACTACACATGTCCAAAACTTATTGGATGGGTTTATTTAGAACCTTTATAACCTTATCCACGAATTATATCAATGTGGGAACTTTTAAAACCGAAACACATTTTCAAATAAAGTAATATTTCTTTACTTTCCAAAAGTGCCCCTCCTCTCCTCTTATAAAAGGCCCCCACCTCTACCTCATTTCACACACTCCTCAAGCCTTTGGATCGGCCAACCCCTGCCAATTTACTCTCTCCACACCCCTATCCTCATCCTAGAGTATTCCTTTTGGTCATAATCCTTCCAAAGGAAGCCTTTAGGCTCAAATCAAAAGGAGTTACACTTTTAAAGGTAATTCATTCTCTCATGTTCATTTGTTTTATTTTGCTTCTCCAACCCCATAAACTCTTTTTATTTATTTCTTTTGTAACAACACCAGTATCTTCAATATACTAGGATGTTGTTATAAGATTTATTCGAGCTACACTCTCACACAACTACATCAAATGGTTAAAGAACATACGGTTTCTGTGGATGGCGAAATTCTGCCTCCCGAAACGATGATTGTTCAATACTCATTTAACATCTTCAAAGGTGGCCATTATGATGTCACTATTTTTATATATGATATATAATATGTTTATGTTTTCCTTAAGCTTCTGTTTTTTTCATTTTGGTCATACCTTTATGGTTTCCATTATGGGTAAACACGATATCTTCATTTAAGGAAGTGCCGACTACCGCCCCTCAAAGTGATTTGATTCGTTAAATACCATATGTGGGACGTATAAAGGATGGAACTATGATATTATATATGATATTATACTGGAATTATAATATACCTTTATATCATTATTATTACATTCTATAAAATATGAAATAGAAATGAAAGTAGCGTTCATGCGTACGTACGGCTTACCGTCTCCATGAACGGTGCATTTCATTTCTTATCTTCAAATGTAATGTACTATTATAAATACATGTATATTATGGATATATATGACATATATGATATCTACATCATGAATACAATTCTGGATATAATAAACATTTGGCCACACGAACAACATGTAATTGTAAGAAGTCCACTTTCGACTTAAGAACCAAATCGGTAAAACAAATATTATTAACTTAAATGATGACATAATGTTTATGACTTGGTAATAAGTGATATAAAAAGGAATAATGAACTTGAAAAAGGTTCTTAAAGAAGTAGTAATTAACTCAAGTTTATTATTCATGAGATTAAACAACGATCGAGTCAAGTCGGACCTGAGGTAAGGGATCCTACACCTCTCTTTCTTTTTAAGTACACTCTTTTATGTCATTCCTTTTAAGCTCATATTTCTTAGGATTGGGATGTTATTTTATATTAATCCTACTGTAATTATTATGTTCATATGATGAGAGAACCTATTTCCTCTCATCAATCCATTTTGGAAGTTTTGAGTGGCGCCGTTAGGCTACCAAATTTTCGTAAGGGATTTTTCATCTCACTTTTATTCCTGTGAGATTTATGCTACATTTTCCACAAATTCCATTGAGTGGTGTATGTACTGCCCATTATTATACTCTTTGTGTAATATAATTTCGTTTATGAAGTATTTACATCAATGATCTATTGTCCTTCTTTCATGGGGTGTATGTTTTGAAAGATACCCAAGTCGGTAAGGGAACCTTTCACCCTCCTTTTTTTTAAAAGACTTCTTTTGTTGGGTCTTTTAATTTACATATTGTTATGTTGGGATATGTTCTCATATATGCTTATTGACGTAAATTTTATGTCCAAGTGATGAGATACACTTTTTATCTCTCATCAACTCATTTTGATGTGATGCCGTTAGGCTGTCACAGGAACTTTTTAACCCAATTTCGATTTCTTTGGGTTCAACATGTAGTCATTGAATATGTCATCTATTGAATATGTGTGAATGACATTTTATTGTTCTACACTTAATATCCACTTATATTGGGTGTATTTATATATTTCACACATATTTTTTAGATTTATTTGTCCTTAATTTAAGGATACCTTCTTTATAAGGGATTTCATCACATTTGACATTTCTATTGAGGGTTCATTGTTGTTATGCACCAATTCACTCTTATATGGTGTATATACTGTCCTTTGGAGTATTATATCATGAATCCATTTATTCTCATGATATTATAAAGTTCTTACTAAATGTTATTCCTCAATTATTGTATTCAAGTGTCTCTAATTTTGGTAAAACCCCTTTAACCAAAATATCGTTTTAAATATTTTAATTATTTGTTCTTGTTAATATCCATGTTTTCAAAATGGTTTTAAGGATTTATTTATATGGATATTAATGGTTTAAAATTTTAAGCTTCAAGGTGGTATGGGACACTTTGATTCAAAAATATCTTTATTAAATGTTTAAATGGTTTTGGAAATGGTTTCTTTTTGAATGGATTCATTATTTCAATATACTAAAATGTTATATTGTGATTGAAATGTGGAAATGCTATGTTTCCTTTATGCATTTTTTATGTGATATGACTATGTTATGGTCCTTGGGAATTGTTATGAAGAACGGGTGGTTCCGTGATAAACTAAGGGCGGGTGAGCCCGTTATAGCTCTCCAATGCATTGGGTAACGCGAAGGAGTGAAACGTTAAGGTTTCTCCGAAGAGATTTTAGGGAATATACTGTGATGGGTATTCCAAACGTAACCAAAAGGGTTACTCCATACGTAGGAATGTTATGAATGCCTCAAGTTACCTTTATGTCTTATGATTTCTATGATTTATTCATGATTTGATGAGGTAGGTTAAAGTGCCTATGTTTTATGGGTAAATTATGATTTCATTCTTATGTATATATGAACTCATGTTTCCTTTCCATATTTTTATATCCCTTACTGAGATTTTTATGCTCATCCCAAGTTTTTGAAATGTTTTTTTCCGGTCAAGGGAAAGGTACATGATAAGATGATAGAGTCAAGGATCTGTTAAGAAAGAATCCATGTTTTATTTTCAATATGTTTCCGTTGATGGGATGAATGGATACTATCTTTTATTTAACCACTTTGTTTAAATGTTGAATGTAATGCAAGTTTCATGATCTAATTCTCTAAAACTCTAAACCTGAAAAGATCCTCAATGTGTAATCTTGTAATAACTCAAGATTAAGTAAGGTTTAAGGCTGGGGCCTTATATGACCAGATTCGGTTCGTGACAAAATGGTATTAGAGGGGGTTAATGTATTTGGGTTATATTGCTATTTTAGGATGAGTTGGGACACTCAAAAGCTAGGGTATTGGTTATGAGTAGGGTTCCTGGCCCACACCTCTTGTGACAAACCTTGAGTCACCAGGGGAGGTTGGAATTTATAGATTGACACCACTTCTAGGTGATAAATGTGGGTTGTAGACCACATGTGGACATCGAGAAAAGGTGGAGTAGTTGTTTATTTTATTACTTTTATGTGTTTAGATTATTTATACATTATGTATTTGATTAAATTTTTCAGAATTTTGGTATTGATTATTTTTTTTGTGACTGTTGCATTTTGTAGCAACATGCATCCCCGGAAATCTCACACACGCCCACAAGAGGAAGCTGGTGAGAGTTCTCCCACACCAATTGATCAGAGGCTAGTCGAGGATATTGTCCAGTCTGTCCAAGAACTAAGACATGGACCAAATCATGCTCTTATTCCTGGTAGGGAAGAAAAGGAGAGTCCTAGAAAAGATAAAACTCAACATTTTCTGAAGAACAAGCCTCCTACCTTCTGAGGCAGCTCAGAACCCCAGGATGCAGAGGAATTGCTCGAGAAGATCGAGAATATGTTTGAGTTTCTAGAAACACCCAAGGAGCTCAGGGTGATGTTTTCATCCTTTATGTTGGACGGTCACATCCTCATGTGGTGTGATTCTGTGCTTCAGACTGGGAAGAATGAGAAGATGCGCTGGGAAGATTTCAATGTTGTCTTCAATGAATATTACTGCCCTGAGGTGTTGGCTTATTTTAGGTCCCGAGAGTATATGGAACTTGTTCAGGGGAATATATCTGTGATGGAGTATGCCAACCATTTCATTGAGTTGATTTGTAATTCCTTATAAATCATCTCCAATGAGCAGGCAATGGCCCAGAGGTTTGAGAAAGGCTTGCGACCAGCGATATAATCCCAGGTTTTCTTATTTAAGTTGAAGACCTATGCTGAGGTCGTCGATCGCACACACATGGTGGTGATTGATAGGAAAGGAAGGGTCTGTTTTCTCTTGTTCAGTATCAATAGTGTGCATCGGTAGCTCTTCCGAGAACAAAATGAAGCATGGGGATCATTTGATTAAAGGGGGTGGCAGTTCATGCCACACTTCCTGGCAGTTTTCATCTGCGGCTTCTGATGTGAGATCGGTCATGTTCAAAAAATGTGGGAAGCCTGGGAACATATAAATGGAATGAACACTTCCTACTAATCCTTGTTACTAGTTTGGAGGTATGGGGGCATTTCCAGCGTCTCTACGGTGTGGAATGTCCACTTCTGAGTGGGGTAGGGTCAGTGGCTTCAAGAGGAGTGCCAGCACAGTCTGAGCCATCGAGGACTGGGGGTTCTCGATTTGGTAGATGTGGTGGTAGGGGTGGTTCATCTTCTAGCCTGAGACATTTCAGTTCACATCCACAAACTATCAGTCATTTTCAGGAAGATACTAGACATCTCTATGTAGTGGATCACACACCAGCAGGATTAGAGGCGGGATCGTCGACAGTTCGAGGTACCGTTTTGATCACATCTTCTATAGATACAACACATTTTGATTCTGGAGCCTCTGTTTCATTTATTTCTGCCCGTTTTGTGGACATGGGGAATTTTCAAACTGAGTTGATGTCTTTAGCGATGGAGTTAGTGAAACCGCTTTGGAAGAAGGAGGAAGGTCTCAGGTGCCCGTCGTGTGCGCTTTCTGTGTCAGGGGTCAAGATGGAGTGCGAACTCATGGTCTGAGACATGGAACTTTTTGATGTCATACTTTTCATGGGTTGGCTAGTACACTTCCATGAACACATCGATTTCTATAGGCGGAGAGTGAGTTTCACATCACCTGATGGGAGTCGTCATGTTTTTCGGGGAGACTGGGATCCTCGGTCCAGTCGCGCAGGACCTCCATTCCCAGAGTGGAGAAGTAATAATGTCTAGTTATCGTCTCTCATGCTAGTGGATGATGGTATTTTACATGGTGGTTCACTACCTCATGTATTGACTGTGTTTCTGGAGGTATTCCCAGATGATTTCTCGGGTTTTCCCCTAGAGCGGGATGTGGATTTTTCAATTGATCTAGCACCAATTAAAAAGCTGATATCTCTTCCCACTTATCGAATTTCAACCACCGAGATGAGGGGATTAGTAATAAAACTGTACAACTTAGAATCCAAAGGATTCATTCGCCCAAAAATCTCTCCTTCGGCCGCTCCTGTGTTGTTCTCAAAAAAGGATGACGGATCCCTCCGGTAGTGCATTTACTACCGAAAGCTGAATAAGGTAACAATTAAGAACAAATACCCTTTCTGTTTGAGGGCAATGTGGTTCTCAAAAATAGAAATGTGTTTGGGGTATCATCAACTCCAGGTGTAAGAGTAAGATATACCAAAGACAACCGTCCGAAGTAGGTACGACCATTTTGAGTATTTGGCCAAAGCCTTCGGAATGACCAATTCTCTAGCGGTCTTTATGGAACTCATGAACAGGGTGATTCATTAGTATCTGGATTCCTTTATTGTGGTATTTGTGGATTACATTCTAGAATACCCTATCTCTTATAGTAGGAACACGAACATCACTTGAAGATTGTTTTGGGTACATTGCATGATCACCACCTTTATGAAAAGAGGTAAAATTTCACTTTTTGGATTAGGGAAGTGATATTTCTAGGACATGTGATCTCTAAGCAAGGGGATTCTGCAGAACGTGAGATGATTAGTGAGGTTATGTCATGGGAGAATCCAAAGAATGTGTTCGAGATCAAGAGTTTCCTTGGACGGGTTGGTGATTACAGGTGATTCATTCAGGATTTATCTCGTCTTGCATCACAAATGATTGCGCTCACCCGAAAAGGGTTGAGGTTTTTATAGGGTCCAAAATGGAATTCATCATTCGAGGAGATAAAGAGGCAGTTGACTACCACCCTCGTGCTGATTTTTTCGGATGTCGGGAAGGTGTATATGGTCTATTTTGACGCTTCAGGTGTGGGTCTTGGGTGCGTGCTTAAGTAGGATGAACACGTGGTGGCTCATGGCTGTCGCCAACTCCGACCACATGAAAATAATTACCTGACACACGACATTGAGTTGGCAGCGTTGATGAAAGCTTTGAAAACTTAGCATCACTAACTCTTTGGGGAGAAGTTTTTGGTCTACTCTTATCACAAAAGCATAGCGTATATCTTATCGCCGAAGGACCTCAACATGAGGCATCATTGTTGGATCGAGGACATGTAGGGGGTTCAACTTTGACATTTTATATACCCCAGTCAAGGGTAATGTGGAAGCTGAAGGTTTGAGTAGAAGAGTTCAAGTTCATTCTTTGAGGATTTCCACTGATGAGTGGACATTTATGGAGCTCTTTTCTCAGATGCATGTGGAGACCAGTGAACACGGTGGAGGGGAATTCTTGGCGAGCATCCATTTTACAACTTCTCTGTCGGAGTTGACTCAGCTTGAACATCCAAGTGATGAGTTTCTTCAGCAGTCGATGATGTTTCACCATGGTGGGGATACATCCTCCGATTCTTCGTCTTCTCCCAAAGGCATCTTGGTATTCAAGGGTTGTTCAGTAGTGTTGTTATCTATGTGGAAGGTGGTGATACAGGATGGACACCAGTCTCAGTGGGCTATCTATCTGGGTTCCACTAGGATGTATTATGATGTCCTTCAATAGTTTTTGTGGCCTGGTATGATACGAGACATAGTGGACATTGTGTCAAGATGTTACACATGCTAGTAGGTGACAGAAGAGCTCCAAAGCCCCCCTGGTTTGATAGAACCACTACAAATTCCTACCTGGAAGTGGGATGAGGTATAAATTGACATCATTGTTGGATTAACTCGTACACCTCGGGGTAAGAATTTAATTTGGGTGGTGATTGATCATCTGACCAAATCATCCCAGTTCATTCGTATAAATGATAAAACTAAAGTCGATGAGTTGGTCAATTTATATCTTCAGGAAGTAGTGAGACTCCATGGCGTTCCATCAGTAGTTGTCTCAGATAGAGACCCTCTCTTCGCTTCTCGATTTTGGGGAGGCCATCAGAAGTCCATGGGGTCTCAGATTAAGATGAGCACAACATACCATCCTCAGATGGATGGTCAGACAGAGCGGGGGAATGAGATTTTGGAGGTCATTCTCTGTGCATGTGTCCTGGACTTTTAGGTTCTTGGGATAGCCATTTGGGGATAGAATATTTTTTTTATAATAATAGTTACCAATCCTCAATCGAATGGCTCCTTTTGAGGTGCTCTAGGGTCACCCTTGTTTGTCCCCCTTGTGTTGGACTAAGGGAGGTGAGACCTCACTATTGGGGCCATGTCTGGTGCAGGAGATGGCTGAGAAGGTCAAGTTGATTAGGAATCATTATTTGACAGCTCAGAGTCACCATAAATTATATGATAACTTATGGATTTGAGACCTATATTTTTTTGGGTGACAAGGTATTTATGAAAGTGGCCCCTTGTCTGGGCCATCATCGATTGGGGATGCAAGGTAAGCTGAGGATGTGGTATGTTGGGCCCTTTGAGATCACTAAGCGTATTAGAAAGGTGGCATACTAGTTGGCTTTACCTTCTCAGTTAAAATCCATCCATGATGTCTTCCATTTCTCCCAATTAAACAAATACAATCTGAATCCATCTCATGTGCAGAGTTGGGAAGAACTGGACCTAGAGCCTGACTTGTCTATTATTGAGCAGCCAGTGAAAATAGTGGACTCCCAAGAAAAGGTGCTTCAAGGGAAGTCCTTTCCGTTGGTCTGGGATCTCTGGCAGCATGGTAATGATACACATGAGACATAGGAGCGGAAGTCATGGGTTGAGGAAGATTATTTGTTCCTATTTTCTGATCAAGCTTCAGGTTGACATTTCGGGGTGGAAGCTTTTCATGGTGGAGAGAATTGTCAAATAAATGAAAATTTTAAAATTTATTTTTCATTTAATTTACATCCATGCTTTTTTTGGGGTTTCCCAAGGTTTTATGGACGAATAGGTGTGTTTTATGTATTTGGGCCAAATAATGATCCCAATTCCAAATTTAAAAATAAATTTTGTTTCTTTTATATAATTTTAATTATTTAATATAATTCACTCATTATAATTTCTGAATGTCCTCCCTTCATATATTAACACCACAATTACAGTTTGGAACCTTTAGAAATCCATAAACACAGTGTATTTTGGTTTTTATTTAAGCGATTGGGCCTTCTAGGAAGCCCATATATAGTTTAAAAATTAATTTTATTTAATTAATTAATTATAAAAATTAATTATTATTCAGTGATTCCAACTCTCAAATGAGAACTTTTCACCCAGCCACGCGCCCAACCTCTTTTCCATCTCTTCGGTGATCTTAGGAGTCAATATTTATTGATGAAATACCTAGGGTTTCTCAAATCAGCTAGATTTGAGGAGGTAAGTCCATTCCATCATAATTCTATAAATTATTACTCATTTTTTCACCTTTACATTAATTTTACTCTCATTTTTATGAATTAAAAAATGTACAATGGTTAGGGTTTCGATATTAGGGTTTATCCTTGGGTTTTCTGGGTCATTTCTTGTTGTTTTAGGATTGTTCTTGGTCCCTCTTGGTGCGACAGTGGTGTGGTTTTATTTTCACACAAAGGATTCGTGTTTTTTACAATTTTTTTGGGGATTACACTTTTTATGCAATCATAGTGACATAGATACAATGTTTATTAAATTTTCATGTTTAACCCATTTATTTTGTGCTGTAAAAATTGGTTTTCATGGTGTTTGTAATGAAAGTGAATTTTTGGGGCCAATTTAATTTGAAATTTTTGTTTTTTTCATATAAATAGTTTATTGGTTTATTAAGGGATGCCTTTTAATTATTTTGTTGACCATATTGAACTGTATTAGGGAAGAAAATAATTTTTTAATTGTTATTATTCAATGTTTGTCACTGCGAAATTGGTTTTGATTGACGTTTGTTAAGAAAAGGGTTTTCTGTACCAATTTGGTGTTGAATTGGGTGTTTTACATGGATATTCTATGCGATGCTTATTAGGATTATTTTATAACACATGTAATGAGTTTAAAAAAACATTTAGGGTGTGTTGGATTATGTTTTTATAAATATGTGTATGAATATGGTGTTCAAGTGGGGTTTTCAAAGAATTTTGTGTGCAAAACAAGGAATGATTTGGATAAGTTGTTTTATTGAAACTCAAAGTGTTTTGTTGTGCGTTTAAAATGGTATAAAATGTGTTCAGAAACATTAATGATTTTCTGTGAAAAGTATTAGTGTTTTATATGATAATGGATATATATATAATTCTGAAATTGTTTGAGCACAAAGGGGGATGCCCGTGTACCTTGGTGTGGCTGATGTGTACTAGTAAGGCAAGTGGACCGAATGAGTTTTGTCCCTATTTTACCTAGAATTTGGATAACGACAATTATAACTAAAGTACGTGGATTATTTTTGGGGACCACTCATTTATGGTTATGTTCCCTAATAGTGTCTTGTGCATGATAATGGATTTTACTATGGTTACTGTACACTTAGGTTGAGGTACATGGGGCCCGAGACTGTCTAGTGCCTAGGGGTGTTCCCAATTTTGTTGCTCATTGTGTTTGTGGTATTTTCCCATGTATTGGAGAGTTTTTAAATTAATTTATAGTATCTAAAATTTCTATGTAAATGTGTTAACATTCTGAAAACTTTAGATTGAAAACTGTTTTCAATTGAAAGTTGCATTTCTTGGATTTTATCTCTGCTTTTCGTTGCATATTAAAACTTCTTTCTTTTTCACATTGTATTGGATGTTATTTGGAATCATTGGGTGGTATCATATTGGGCTTATAATAACACCCTAATTACACCCATTGGGTCTATGTGGACTTGGTTATATTTGACTCAGGTACATGAAAGGCTATGGGCGATGGCTGTTCAGAGCGTTAGTCCCCATCCTTGGGGAGAAGTTGTAGAGACGGCTTGGGCGTGATGACCCTTTCTCATGTGGAGTCCATGGGGATATTTTGAGGATATTTTATTATGTTTTTGGACCATTTTTATTTCATTTGAACCTATGTATTCAGTTCAGGATTTTTTTATAACACTTGTGGGTATAAATTTTTAAAATTCATTTTATCAAATATTATTAATGTTTTATGTATACATATTCAAGTAAATCATTCCCAAACCAAGATCAATGATACCCGAACACTTTTTCCAGTCCTTGGGGATAGGGAAAGCCCTTTGGGCCTTGCCATGGGAAGGTTTAGGTTTAGGTATTGGTGGTGACCAGATTCGGTTCGTGACAATGAAGGTAGTCGATCAGATCTCATCTGGTCTTCGGCCCAATGGGCCATGCTTGATGATATCAAAGAAATAGTAGTGTGTCGACTTGAGATGGTTTATCCCAGCCTATAGAAACAAACATGATTGATTTACTGTCATTTCCATGGCATTGACATCCATATACCGTATGGGGGTAGGAAGCTCCGGGATCACCTGAGCCTGGTTTTGTAGGAGTAACAGTTAATTTTCCACCATCGCATGGACTTGGGAATACGATTTACTCTTGTACTAGAGACAATGAATCATTGCCCATATCAGGGGTTGTGGCCTCCAATCGATGGATTGTGAAGATGTAGGCGTCATCAAGACTTACCCAACAGTCAGTTGCGACCGTGACAGATTCAACCTCACTTTCCTGAATCTGCTTATCCTTGCTCTTGCAATAGTCTGCATCTAGGTTGTAGGCTTCACAAGAGGCGAAATGAGATGAATTATCTTTGCATATGCCTACTTAACCATTAAGGTAGTTCTTGAGGAACTTGTGATTGGATGAGAGGACCATCGCGTGTAGGTGGGGCCATGGTCTGCCCATCAATGCATTGTACGCAGTGTCCTTGAAGAGAACAATAAACTCTGTACTGAAAACTAGGCCACCGAACTGGGACTTAAAACAGATCTTGTCGACCGGGGTCTGCTCTGTCCTATTGTATCCCTAGACTCTTAAATATGAGGGAGTCAGGTCATCCTCGGATAAACCTAGCTTCTGTAATGTCCATGTTGGGATAAGATTGATCCCATAGATGGTTTCAACAAGACATCGGTGATCCTCCACACTGTTAAATTGGCCAGTGATGTACAGTGGGCAGATGTGCCCCAATATGGGAGAGCCTTCGTCTTCTACAGAGAATGAAATGATGGCCTGAAATTCAATATTCTAAACTGTTTTATCCTGAAAGGCTTCTATAACTGCTACCTCCATCTCAAACTAGAGGGGGCTTCTTAAAGCCTCGGCAAGGGCCTCACACATACCTGATGACAAGAGAATGGATTAAAGGATTCAAATCCTCTATGGGATGCTGACAAGGTTCATGAGGACATCATACTTCTACACCAGTCATGAACTTATACTTACAAGAGGACGCTCATTGACAGGAGGCAATGTGGACCATGTTGGCTGGACTGACGGCTGACTGGTGTTGAGCATGTCCCGCTGTTCACTAGTCAAATCCCGGAGAGTAGCAGCCAGATGAGGACCAGATGACTAAGATAGGCGTATAGCCGAGTGAAGCTGGTCGCAGCATGGTCGAGGTTGCTCTGCCTGGTCCAGCTATAGAGACCCAAAGATTTACGTACATGGACATTACATTAAATTTGTGAAATTCTAAATACATAACAAAAACAGACACCAAAGGACCATAATAGTTTAGTGTATTTGGAAACATGGAACATAATATTCTAATCTTGGTGAAAGATCTTCAACATCTCCCATAAAGATCTTCCCATTTTTTTGTTACCTAAAACCATTCTTTATATATTGGGGAAAATAAAACATATAAATGGTGAGCCCAAATTCTTAGTAAGGGTAATCATGGAAAAAAACAAACCTTATACATTTGAACTTCAAAACATGTACAGAAAGTTTAAACATCAAAATCTTGAATTGTGAATAAATCATGGTAGTACGTAAGCCATAGATCATAAAGGGACTTCAATCATGATAAAATAACATGGGAATAAAACATTTAATCGTGAAAAAATGTTAAACACATGATTTGATTACCATATTAGCCAAGGAATTGCTGCCATGACCATCTTAGTGGACAAAGTCCCATTCTGAATCAAGTTCACTCCTCGTTCGAGTCCTGTATCACTAAACCTAATTAACACAGAATTTCTTCAATTTCTATCTCATGACATATAAATATTTACCCAATTCATTGGAACGATATATAGGTACCACCCATCTCATAATGAAATCATTCTTACTTGTGCCGCAAAATAAACTTAAAACATTCATCATAACCCAAAGAATAAAATGGGTTTCATAAACATCATCCCATCATCACATAATCCATATAAAACAAATAGATAAATCATCATAAGAAAAGTGAAACCATTTAAATCATAGAGACATTATACTTGAAACATACACATATAAAATAATGTCATGGAGAGGGTAGGTCGTACGTACGCATGAATGCTGTTTTTGTTTCCTTATTGAATTAAATGGAATTAAGTAAATGAAACATATATGTATATAAATCCAGTATCATTATTATGTAATATATTTCATGATTATTTATTATATATACATTATAATCATATTTGAATGGTTAATCATGGAAAATGAACCTCATCACGTTCGTGGAGACGGTAGTCCGTATGTACGCACGAGCGATGATATCACTCCCATGATCGTGGAATTGTATTGATGTGTATGTATAATATTTCAGAATCAATATCAAATTAAAATAATCATATATTGTTATTTTTTTCACCATTATACCCATCCAAGAAAGGTGGTGGTCGAAAACAGATTACACCACGGCGTGGAGACTGTATTCTGTACGTACGCACGCGCGGTGATTTCATTTTCCGTAGGAAGGATAGAAAGTGAAATAGGGTTGTTTCATATTTGTAATAATATATCAGTATATTATTCATACTGATGTTATTAATTTATAGTGAAACAACTAATGAACAAGAACTATATGAAAAATGAAACATTAGAGAATCAGAAGAAATGATTACCTCTTCTTCGATGCACCTTATTTAAGCTTCCTCTTAAAGAAGTAGAGTTGGTCTTTTGAGAAGACCAGAGCATCTATAATGTTTCTAGGGAACTGTAGAAGAGAAATGGTCAGGTTTTGGACGACCTTTAAGGCTCATAAGGGTGTGAATAGAAGAGGGAAATGGTGCCCTTTTTATAAGGGAGGAGAGGGGAACCTTTAGAAAAAAATAAAATATTATTTTACACTAAAGTCATATTCGGTTTATAATAGCTCCCATTTGATTTATTTAGAAGATAATGTGGGTATTGGTCTAAATACTCTCAACCAATAGGTTTTATACAATTTTAGGTTACTATTTTAACCTTATCATTTAAATTTAACTCTAAGTTAAATAATTTAGTCTTTACAGTGTCTTCTTGTTTTCATACACTATATGGTTAATAAACATACTATAATAAGCCAAAAGAACCCCAAGTGGTTAATTATTAATATATATAACCTTATCTAAGTCATTTGTCCGATCCTTAGATTTTTAGGAATATTATAACAATTAATAATATAATATTTGTTTTAAAAACAATTTTATGTCAATTTTGACATTATTTGGTAATTGATTTTAGTGAAAATCATAACATTGTGATTAGTTCGAAAAAATTTAATTAAATCAATACTAACATGTCATATTAACCAAGAAAATTAGTTTAATTCATAAAATGCCTCAAATTACATTTATGTTTTTATTTATAATATCAGTTATTTAAATATTTCATTATTTAGGTAATTACTGAATCCCCATTGTGTCATTAATAAATTAAATTATTTAATGTCTAAAAATAATAAATAAAATACCATTATGTAGGAAAAGTTTTCCTATTTCTAATGAATATTTATAGTAGAATTTATCTTATGTATAACCCTATATTAAAAATGTTTTAGATATTAAACATTGATTTTAACTATTTTAACTTTTTTTTAAATAAAATAATAATAAATGTCCTAATCTAATCCATGTGGGACTAAATGATAATATTATATTAATAAGTTTGTTTTTGGTCAAATTATACTTATCTAATAGAATTATAACATGTGTTAGCATAATAATAATAATATCATTTTTACCCTTAATTACCCTATTTACTTTTAACCGTGGTAAATATAAGTAAAAAGTTACTATTCACCAAAAATTATTTTTGTCTTATTGAACCACATTTTCCTCCTTGATATTAAATGTTTCTATCGGATTTTTGAAATTCCACTCACAGAAGTGGTAAAATTAAATTTTATATAAATTTTCAAATTCTCCTAGGAGGTGGGTAATAGATGGTGAAAAGTTTAATAAAATTTTTATATATCAAAAATTATAATAAAATGGCTCCAATGAATTAAATTGAACATATTTAGGTATTATGTATCAATTTTGATCTAATATAAATTTAAATAAATTAAATAATTATTTAAATAAAAAGTCGGTTTTTAAATTGTAACGTACTGTTTTCACTATTCATCATGAATTGAAAGTTTTCAAAAAAATACCAAAATTTCACCCTAGGCTAATTTCAATATTCTAAATCCAAAAATGAATTCCATTTATAATGATAAAATTTATAAAATTTCAAAAAGTTTGTATTACAATTCATAACGGCTAGTTTATATAACATATCGTTGATTAGTGAAACTCGGAATTGCATATGACACATGCTATCGTGGAAGGTTGTGATTGCGTGTAATGCTAGCCATGTCAGGGATGCGTATAGTGAAATCTCCTTTTGGTGTAGCGTACAACACAAGACATCAATGAAATTAAAAAGAACATTTTTCATAAAATATCGGTGTGTTACATTATACCCCCCTTAAAATGAATTTCGCCCTCGAAATTCGTCAGGGTTATAAATGTATTACTACTCGAATATTTCATTAATAGAAACCCACATTGTAAAAAGGAATAACAAAAAATATCTTTAAAAACTAAATTATGAAACATATTAGTTACGCATATTAACTAATCATTGTGTTTCCACATAAGAGAACATAGGTGAAAATATGGATATGGAAGAGATATTTAACCATCATGTTTTGATGGAGAGTGGTAGAGAACATGGCTATGAAAAATCCAACAATCACAAAGCCTTAAATTTGTGATGCTTTAAGGTACCATCTGATTCATCATATATAAGGACAGTAGGAAAACATTTTTTTGTATTCAAGATCATTTCCCTAAAGTTGAAGAATTGTTGAATTAAAAGAAATACTTACTTGATTTTGGTACAATCTTACTATTGTTTATGCCTTGAACAATTTCCACATCATCTCTTTATTAAATGAAGTTGAATTTGTATTCCATTAAGTGTTATCAGATCATGCGATAGAATGATAGGTCGTTCCATCTGTCTCAAACAAAAGGATAGTAAAAGTTATTAAATATACATAAGTCCATCTATTGTGAGATTAATCGTATATTGTTCCTAAAATGGACTTATACTTCATATATAACACCTCTTAATATAATAAAACTAGATTCTACTAACTAGGGACTTATTGTAGGCTAGTGGTAGGTGATAAAGGCCGGTCTCACTTCGGTTGTGGGTTCGATTCCTACAGCCTTGTCTGACGCGAGAGGTTGTCACCCGTTCTGCATGTTGTCTCTTTTCTTATGCTACACTATTATAAAATTCCATCAATAAGTTAGAAAAAACTTATATCCTTAAACAATACTAATTTATGTCCAACATAATTCATTCTAATATATAGGATTATCTAAAATACTTTTGTCCAAGCTCATAGTATAAAGAAAACAATTACTAGAAATGTCATCTACCGATCAAGTGAATTCCATCATTTATCCTCCATATATCATATGATATATCTTGTTTATCACATTACAAACATGTGGATACATTAATCATGTATTCTATTGAAACATAAATTACTATATAACCTTAGTGAAAACATGAATGATATCAAAAGATAACTCATTCCACATACCAAAATCCCAAAAATTATATATATTCAAACCATGATATCACATTTTCCTTTCATCAGTCATGAGCTCAATAATTCTATCAAACATATCATTATATCCTTATCCATTCATTATGAGCATATCATCTACTTTCCAAAAATATTAAAATCACATTTCAGGGTTACCAATACCATATAATTATTGAAAACAAATACATAAATATTCCAAAATTCCACGATGCCATAAATGAAATTCCATGATACTATTTTGAAATCCCATTACATAAACACTTAATCATTACACCACATCATTGTCATACTCAACATCACAAATAGTGATCGCATGTGACATCCCTTTATCCTTTTCCTTAGGTGGTTTCTCACGTTGATCATCATTAACCCTTGGATTAGGGAATTGATTAGCATAATGCCCCATTTCCTTACACTTGAAGTATTGAAATGTTGGTGGTGTGTTATATGTAGTATTTTCTTTATTCACATAATTAGCAACCCATTTTCCATTACTTCGACACTCATCTACTCGATGACCTTCTTTTCCACACTTAAACAATTTTCTAGTCCCTTTAAGACAATCTCCACCTTGCTTCTTTCCATACATTGAGCATAAAGAAACATTCATCTTCTATTCACCATTATTCTGAGATTTCTCCTTAAACAGCATCTTTCGTTTCATGTCAAAACCATGAGATGGATATGTTACACCAACTTCCAGGTCTACCTTGATAGCACACCACACAATTTATTCATAGCTACTGATGTCTCTTATAGGTAATGACCTTCGAAGACTTGGTTTTATGACACTGAAAAATCGATCAACTTTACTTTCAGGTTGGATGATAAAACCAGATGCATTCCTTGAAAGTCTTGTAAAATGCTCTTCGTATATACCAAAAAATTAATCATCCTTATGCTTAAGCTCAAGGAACTCCTTTTCCATATTTTTTAGAAAAATACAAGGGATGTAGTTTCTGAAAAACAATTTCTTGAACTCGTCACATTCCATGGATTCAATTTCATCATGGGGACTTGTATTCTTAATTAGAGTCCACCACTGGTCTGCTTCACCTTCTAAATGGTAAATAGCTAGAATGAAATTGTTATGATCTGAACAGCGATGTATGGAAAATATCTTTCCCATTGTATTGATCCATTGTTCAGCAACAAGTGGATCAGAAGACCCATTGAAAGAAGGTGGATTTTTCCTCATGAAGGACTCAATAGAACATTATTCCCTTCACTGATCATTTGGAAATCCAGAATGATTCATAGCTTGTGTAAGTATAGAAATATGAATTTTCAATCCATCGCCCATCACATTTGGTTGGTCAGGAGGACAATCATTGCATTGTCCATTACGTTGATCAACATGGTTCCTTTGGGTTCCATCCATAGTCTAAAACCCAAAAAGAATTGTGTGAGAGGAAAAAATCATGCTAGAGAAAACAACATAATAAAGGGGGAGTAACTTCAATATATAACATCTTAAGGTTAATTCTATGATTGTTCTCATAATTCTAGGACTATAAACTATACTTATACTTAACCTTTGGGACATCCCTAGACATACCTTAGAAATCTCTCTTGGAATCTCACTAAAGTTTTCGCATCCTAGTTTCCAAAGTTTAACTAAACCTTTCTCTGATACCAACTGTAGAGACCCAATGTTTGACGTACATGGACATTACATTACTTTTTCTAAATTCTTAATACATAAAAAAAGACACCAAAGGACCGTAATAGTTTTGCGTCTTTGGAAACATGGAACATAATCTTCTAATCTTGGTGAAAGATCTTCAACATCTCCCATAAATATCATCCCTTTTTTTTCCTAACTAAAACATTTATTTATATCCCGGGGAAAAAAACTTATAAATGGTGAGCTCAAATGCTCAGTAAGTGTAAACATGAAAGAAAGACAAACCATTTACATTTGAACTTCAAAACATGAACATAATGTTTTAACATCAAATTCTTGAGTTGTGAAATAAATCATAGCAGTAAGTATGTCATAGATCATAAAGGGACATCAATCATGATAAAATAACATCGGAAAAAACATTTAATTGTGGAAAAACATTAATCACATAATATGATTTCCATATTAGCCAAGGAATTGCTGCCATGAAAATCTTAGTGGACAAAGTCCCTTTCTGAATCGAGTTCACTCCTCGTTCCAGTCCTGTATCACTGAACCGGATTAACGTACCGTTTCAACCATGTCTATATCATGAGATATAAATCTTTACCCATTGCATTGGAGGGAGATATTGGTCCCACCCATCTCATAATGAAATCATTCTTACGTGTGCCACCAAATAAAAATAAAACATTCATCATAACCCAAAGAATAAAATGGGTTTCATAATATCATCCCATTATCACATAGTCCATATAAAACAAATTGATATTTCACCATAAGAAAATTGAAACCATGTAAATCATAGAGACATTATAATTGAAATATACACATATAAAATAATGTCATATTAGTTGGAAAATGGTTTTGATAAAACACTTGAAATTAATTCTGGAGGAAAATATCCTTTCTTCTTCAAAATAATTTTATTTTCAAAAAATTACATTCAATTTTAAATGAAAAGTATTTTGTTAAAAATAGTCATAAAATATTGTAGAGTATGATTCATGAAAATGAGGCGTTATGAAACTGTAAAAATCTGTTCACACAGTATAAGTTAAAAATAACATTCTTCTCGTACTTTTGTTGGAAAAGTCAAAACTTTCTCCGTGTGGTAAACAGAAGTAAGATTCCTTTCATAACATGTGGTAAATTTCAAAAATGGGTATAAATGAATTTAAAAATACACGAAAACATTTTTAGAAAACATGGGCATGGATGACAATAATAACCCCAGTAAATACTTACGGATAACAATCTCAGATAAGAATGAGATTGGAATAGTTATCCCTTACCTTTGGTCGGATATGCTTCGTACGTATCCGAACCTCCTATATAATGATTTAAATTATGTCATTGACATATTACAGAATCATATTCATTATTATGATATCATATATGGTTCTCTTATTACTTTATATTTCCCGTTCTTTTGTAAGTTCCATGTTAAAGTAGCGTTTTCGGTAAAATCATTTTATTTATCGTACGTGTTTGGACTTGTTTTTCTTGATATTATTATTAATTATATCTTGATTTACTTACTTACAAAATGTATATCATGATTTATATATCATATATATATTCAGTATATATATATATAATAGATATATAAATGAAATGAAATACACCGTTCATGGAGACAGTAGGCCGTACGTACGCATGAACGCTTTTTTCGCTTCCTTATTGAATTAAATGGAATTAAGTAAATGAAACATATATGTATATAAATCCAATATCATTATTATTTAATATATTTCATGATTATTTATTATATATACTTTATAATCATATTTTAATGGTTAATCATGGAAAATGAACCTCATCGCGTTCGTGGAGACGGTAGTCTGTACGTACGCACGAGCGATGATATCATTCCCATGATCGTTGAATTGTATTGAAGTGTATGTATAATATTTAAGAATAAATTTCAGTTTAAAATAATCATATATAGTTATTTATTTTCACCTATATACACATCCAAGTATGTTGGTGGTCAAAAATAGATTACACCACGACGTGGAGACATTATTCAGTACGTACGCACGTGCGGTGATTTCGTTTTCCGTCGGAAGGATAGAAGGTGAAATATGGTTGTTTCATATTTATAATAATAAATCAGTATATTAATGATACTGATGTTATTAATTTATATTTAAACAACTAAAGAAGAATAAGTATAAGAAGAATGAACCTTGAAGGAATCAGAAGAAAGGATTACCTCTTCTTCAATGCACCTCCTTTAAGCTTCCTCTTAAAGACGTAGAGTTGGTATTTTGAGAAGACCAGAACCTCCAGAATGTTTATAGGAAAGGGGAGAAGATAAATGGGTATGTTATGGACAAGAATAGAATATCAAAATTGTGTGAAGAGAAGAGGGAAGGGGTGCCCTTTTTATAAGGGAGGAGAGGGGCACCTTTGGAAAAACATAAAATATTATTTTATACTAAAGTCATATTCGGTTTATAATAGCTCAAAATTGATTTATTTATCAGATAAAGTGGGTATGGGTCGAAATACACTAAAAAAATAGGTTTTAGAAATGTTTCGGTTACTATTTTAACCTTATCGTTTAGATTTAACTCTAAGTTAAATAATTTAACCTTTAAGGTGTCTTCTTGTTGTCTTACACTATATGGTTAATAAACATACAATAACAAGCCAAAATAACCCCAAGTGTTTCATTATTAATATATATAGCTTTATCTATGTCATTTGGCCGATCCGTATATTTTTAGGAATATTATAACAATTAATAATATAATATTTGTTTTAAACACTATTTTATGTCAATTTTGACATTATTTGAAAATTAATTTTTTCGAAAATTATAACAGCATGATTAGTTCGGAAAAAGTAAATTAAATCAATAATAACATGTAATATTAACATAATAAATTATTATAATTCATAAAAAGTCTCAAATTACATTTATTTGGGTATTTATAATATCAATTATTTTAATATTTCATTATTTATGTAATTTCTGTATCACCATTGTGTCATAAATAAATTAAATTATTTAATCTCTAAAAATTATAAATAAAATAAAATTAGGTATTAAATCCATTTATTTTTATAAATAATATTTATAGCCGAATTTATCTTATGTATATCCCTATATTAAAAATGTTTTTTTATTAAACATTGATTTTAACTATTTTAACTCTTTTTTATATAAATTAATAATAAATGTCCTAATCTAATACAAGTGGAACTAAATGATAATATTATATTAATAAGGTTGTTTTTGGACAAATTATACTTATCCGATAGAATTAGAACATGTTTTAGGGTAATAATAATAATATCATTTTTACCTTTAATTACCCTATTTACTTTTAACCGTGGTAAATAAAAGTAAAAAGTTACCATTCATGACAAATTATATTAATCATATTGAACCACATTTTACTCTTGGATACTAACTGTGTCTCTCGGATTTTCGAAATTTCACTCACAGAAGCAGTAAAATTAAGTTTTTTGTAAATTTTTTAATTCTCCTAGGAAGTGGGTAAAAGACGGTGAAAACTTCAATACAATTTTTATATATCTAAAATTATTATAAAATGACTCCAATTAATTACACTGAACTTATATAGGTATTATGTATCAATTTTTAAATAAAATAAATATAAATAAAATAAATAAATATTTTAATAAAAATTTGGGTTTTTAATAGTAACCAAGTGTTTTCAGTATTCATCAAAAATTGAATGTTTTAAGAAAAATACCAAAAATTTACCATAGGATAATTTTGATATTCCGAATCAAAAAATGAATTCCATTTCAAAAGATAAAATTTATAAAATTTCAAAAATTGGGTATTAATATTCATAACAGCTAGTTTATATAACATAACGTTGTTTAGTGAAACTCGGTATTGCGTACAACGCACGCTACCGTGGATGTCCGCGATTACGTGTAATGAAGGACAAGTCAAGGAGGTGTGTAGTGCAATATCTTATTGGTGTATCTTACAACACAAGACATCAATGAAATAAAAAACAATATTTTTCATAAAATCTTGGGGTGTTACACCAGCAGCACACACGGTGGTGGAGGCGGTCCTGACGACACCAGATGAAGAGGTTGCGCGTGATGAGCTTTGTGATACGTCTACTATCCGGTCTCAGTGGAATGCATGTCCTTGCTATAGGTTCCAACTGATGTTCCTTGATGACCCATGTTGTTGCTGCTCTGCCAAAGATGGCATCACCTGGGGGCGTTGGGGAGGTTTGCCTGGAACTCCACTTCATTGGGAATCATATTGGAATTTACCAACTACACGGTATTAACTAAAGAGTACCCTTGACTATAAATTGAAGATTCATCCACTACTGGGTGGTTTCTGGGGGAAATTCCTATCTCAGGGGGTATAGAGTAGCCTAGAGTTCGAGATGACGATGGAAATAGCGGGCCGCGTTGCTTTACCTTGTGTCGCCGATGATAGCTCTTTTGGGATGAGGTAGAGTAAGAAGATGATGCAGATGTGTTGGTCGCAGCTTCTAAAGGATCTGGCCGATTCATGCATGCCTGAGTGATTCCATGGGCTTGAGAAACCATCTCTTGAGCCATCCAGTCATCGTACTTCTGGGACCTGCGGTTAGAAACATTCTGCCACTCGCCTTCACTGCTGCTACTTCTGTCTGGCTTTACAAAGACACACACCACATGTGCTAGGGCCGGGCCCAGCCTGACTATGTTTTTATCAACCTGGTCTTGAATTTAGTCTTTGAACACATAACAATGCATGAGGGTGTGCCCTAGAATCCAATAATAGGTGCCATAGTTGGGGAGATCAGCGAGATTCGCCTCTTCCAACCTTCTATACTCATGCATGCATAAATTTTCCTGCTCTAAGGTGCTATGGAAGTAACTAGGAACTTGATTCTCATTGAACGAGTATGTCGGGATTCTTTTTTTCTAGAAAGGGGGCCCTTGGAGCCTAGCCCTAATGATGAGCTGCAGGGTCCTATCGAGGAGGCGGACCCTGATTTTCCCATCTGGGTAGTGGCGGCGCATTCTGTGGAGGCGCTTGCAGATTCTGAAGTGAACGATCTTGAGTTGGAGGCCGCAACTCAGGTGGAGGGACTCAATGAGGTTGTGGGGCTGGTGACACAAGTAGTAACTCTAGCTACCTAGGGGCTTCTATTTGGGCTACCACGGTGGGCTCGGCTTTGACAGCCCTCCTCGTTGGGATTTCGGGGGGCAACAGATGGGCCTGGTTGGCCTGTTGCAGGGCTTCTTCCAGGCGCTGGGCCTTATCGGAGAAGTCTGAGAATCCTCCAGGGTAGTTCTGGGTGATCAAAGAAGGATCCAGTTCCATCATGTCGTTCCCTCCTCACATCGTTAGTATTTTCTCATGAGTCAGTGGGAAGTCAAGGGATTAATTGAGCCCCTTCCACTCGGCGATAATGTCTATGACTCACACATCAAGACTTTGTTTTCACTTGAAGAGGTCTCCGATGCTAGTTTTCTAGGTGGTAGAGCCGATCTGATAGAGGAATTGCCTATGATGGTCCCCCACTAGGTCATGGATCCGAAGGGGAGCTGGATGTACCAGACGAATGTAGGACCCTCCAATGTATGAACAAAATAGCAGATCTTGGAATCCTCTTTATGCACTGGAGTCCTCAAAATAGGCCAATACCATGAGTTCAAGTCGTCCCGGTGCTGTGGAAAATCCACTGTTCTGTTAAAGGGGGAGATGGTGGGAATCCCGAAAACCGGATGTGCCGACATATCATCCACCAACGCTGGATATGTCTTACCATCTGGTGGGATTGCCACTTGATGTGTTTCCAATTCCTCAAGGCAGGCAATGAGTGCCTCCATAGGATCATCTGTCCAGGGGTACCTATCTTGACCAGGATCCCTAACTACAAGCTTGTTGTCAGGTTCTTCAACTAGGTAGACAGGCTCCATGGCTCATGGAGTGGCTGTTGGAGTGACATGCGGGGAAGCTGGGGGAACTCGGGCTAGATTCCTTGGATTGTCGTACCGTTTAATAGGGTTTCAAAAGATATAGCGCTCCCTCTATCCATGAGCTCCGACTTCAGCCCTTTTTGCGGGAGCAACATGATCATGGACGCCTGGGGGAAGCTCGCCGAGGGGAAGTTGTTCCTACCCCTGCTGTATTGGCTAATGATTTCCGTAGTCATATCGTTTCTCTCAAGCACGTTCATACCGATGTTTTTCAACCAACATCTTCTGCTTAGAATGTTTTTGGCGCAACATGGCCTTCTCGAGATCCTCCTCAATTTTCTACATTGAAGCAGACGAGCCAGAGTGCTTGACAGCTCCGATGTGCTCTTTGACCTTACTAGAATTCCTACTGAGTACCAATGCCTCAATGGGCATAGGGAGACCTAGTTGGTTCCTCTACTAGCGCGTAACCCTTCTCGATGGGCTCAATAGTGGTTGCATACCCTCAGGGGGTATGTCTCCATCGAGAAGCACCAGCTCGTCCTCCTTTTCTACTAGTTCGACAATGTTGATCGTGACCCTTCCTGGGGGAATGTCCTCAATATTGCCTAGAAAGAAGGGTTTTTGGCGAATAGGGTAGAAGAGGTTGAGAGCAAACTGCTCGAGCCATGGATTTACATGTGGGGGTAGCCTCCTCAGTAATTTTGTGGGGTACCTTGAGACTCTGAATGCATTGCTGCTAGAGGGTCTCACGGAGAACTGGTGACTTAGGGCGTAGGGCCACAAGGAGAACAGCTAGATCAACCAGACAACATTTCTCACTGATGTCTTCAAAATACACATGGCTCCTTTGATAGACCACACACTGATGATGAAGATTGAAATGTGCATGATAGAGGGTGTAGCAGAAAAACTCAACTTCCTCCAAGGTAACAGATTCCGGTTGGCAAAAATTCGGCGCTGCCCCGGGACAGAACTTCTCGGGGAAGTGATCCGCTGTGAGGATGTTCGAGAAGATCCTCTATTCAGATTCTGGGTCTGGCCCATGATTTCCCCACTCATCAACTGGGGGTTTATGTGGAACTGTTAGTGGTACTGAGGCATACCACTAGGGTGGCAGGTCCGCCGGTGGAGAATATGGAGAACGGGCGGACTAGACACCGAATCTCATACTGTCTTCTAGAGAGTGTAGTCACCTAGCTGTGACGTTGTGGTAATATGGGATAAAGCATGTCTTTCCTAGATCAGGGGATAGGGCTACTTGTTATACGAAGCAATATTTCTTTCATACAATTGGTCCCTATAATATCTCTATGTGATCTCTCGTAGAGGTAGAGAGAACTTCTGGTGATGATGGTGGTGATTGCACAATTTTAACCTGCGGGGTCTCCATATTTTTATCCTCCATGATATAACTGTGTCGGGTGGCGAGGATACCATGGACCTCACATTCTGGGAGTACTAGGCTGATGCGTCTTGTTCCTTCCCCGACCCTTGACTTGGATGAGCGAGGGGAGGGTTCCCAAGCTGAGTCATACTCTGTTTCTAAATATGATAATTGGAATGGTTTGATCTCCATCCGGGCCTTCGTAGGATTCATCTTATGGTAGTGACGTCCCTCCTTCCTTCCCTTGGGTGGCACCTCGAAATAGGGTTGATTTCTTACATGGGGTCTTTCGGCCACACCAGTGTTGGGGCGGAGAGGGTTTCCCCCCGAGAAATCCAACGTGCAAGGAGAACTGGTACAAATGTCAAAGGGGACATGGGGGGGACCTCCATGAATAGATCTATAAAGGGAAGAACCTCTGCTGGAACTAGCAGAAGCATGGGAAGGACCTTCATGCTTGTTTTCCCAGGCGATCTCAACCCGAGGAGGGTCCTTGCACTGGTCTAGCTCCACACTGGTAAGACCTCCATTATGGGTGCGTGTGGAGTGATACTAACCTTCACCCCTCTGGTTGCTGAGGCTAGGAGTACCTTCACCAGCAGTGGAGAGGAAATAGGGAGGATACCCACGTTGGAGAGATACTGGATGGAAAATGTCCCTACATTTGTTGTCTAGGGTAGGAGGAATGACTATATACCAAGTGTAATGGGACAGAAGGGGCTTTCGTACTGACTATCATTGCCACGGGGCAGACCTTCATTCGGTTTAGGGGTGGCATGGGGCAGACCTCCATGCTGAGCCTCGAAGCAGGGATGTCTCGCACTCCCTATGGTAGTGGTATGGGGAAGATCTCTGTACAGAGTGGCATTGCTGCGGGTTGGTTGGCGGGGACCACTACTCATGCCTGCGACTACGAGAGTCGACCCATCCTACCCGTGGGGTGGTTGGGGCCTCAATCACAGTCGGGTGTATAACTACACCTACTCAATGTGTGTAGTGACCTGATGATATGCGTCGATGGTAGCACGTGCAACACCATCTGCTGACCTTGACTCCCATTGGCGGGCGTCCTCCGCTTGCGCCGATGCCGGCGTCGGGTCAGACGAACTGAGGCTAGTGGTGCAGGCACGTAGCTAACCTGCACCTCCTCTAGAGAGACCAGGCAGTGCCCCTCACGCAGCCGGGTGGGAGCC